>CM057380.1:155594031-158144031 GCA_030015415.1 Cynopterus sphinx | reverse complement strand
ACAATGCATTAGTGAACAATTCCTAATAATGCCATATAACCTTTATCTGTTACACTTATTTGGAATAGACTTAGAGAAAGTGTCACTGTCACTATGATACCTGGAAAAAAAAAAAAACCACAACACCTTTGTATTATGTCTCCATTCCAATTTAATGAAACAAACCTCACTTGAAACCCTTCTGGCCCCTCAACCAAAAAAAAAAAATTTGACTCACGGTGGTATTTGATAATGACATTTATCATTATCAAATGCTCACTTCAAACTAAAGAGCAGAGTCTAAATATCTAGGTTACTTTCTTGTACCTGTTTGACATTCCTTGTCGTTATCACAGTAGGAATATACCTTATATTCACAGGTAAGAATATCCTTGGGTCAGATCTGGATTCAAAATTCTAGTCTCGATTTCTAGCTGTATGGCCTCATAAAAATTACTTAACTTGTTTGGGCTAACTTTGGTTCCTCAGTTGCAAAATGAAGATTTAACCTACTTCCTAGAGATGAACAAGTAGTGATGACAAGTAAGCATTTTCATTTACTTCCCAAAATAAATGTTTAGGGAGTATTTATTTAGTTCATATTGTTTTACTATTAAGTATATCACTGTAGGTTTTTGATAGTTAACCTTTATCAGTTAAGGACTTGCCCTATTATTGCTTGATTGCAAAAAAAAAATTTTTAAGTAATGAATGAGTGTTGAATTTTATTGAATGTTTTTTCTGCATCTTTTAAGATAATTACGTAGTTGCAATGATAAGGAACAGCATGTTTAAAAAGATTACGAGCAATAATTATGAGGATATTTAATGTCTTCTATACTAGCCTCACTATTTTACTTAGGACATAATTTAGAAATTTATAAATTCAGACACAACCTACTTTTAAAACAATTAAAATATTTTTTAAACATGGTAAAAAAAAACAATAAAAAATCTGCCATCTTAACCATTTTTAAGTGTACAAATCAGAAGTATTAAGTATATTCACATTGCTGTGCAACAGATCTCCTGAACTTTTTCATCTTGCAAAACTGAAACACTATACCAATTAACTTCTCATTACCTGGTCTCCCCAGCCTCTAGCACCACCATTTTACTTCCTATGAATTTGGCTCCTTCAGCTACTTCATATAAGTAGAATTACACCGTATTCGTTGTATTTTTGTGACTAGCTTATTTCATTTAACACAATGTCCTCAAGGTTCATCCATGTTGTACCATGAGACAGAATTTCCTTCCTTTTCAAAGCTGAGTAATATCCGTGTGTGTGTGTGTGTGTGTGTGCGTGTGTGTGTGTGTGTGTGTGTGTTGTTTCGTTTGTTTATCCGTTTGTCAGTGGATATTTGGGTTGCTTCCACTTCTTATCTGTTGTGAATAATGCTGTTACAAACGTGAGTGTGCAAATATCTTTCAATTCTTTTGGATAGATACACAGAAGTGGGTTTGCTGGATCACATGGTTAATTCTTATTTAATTTCTGAGGAACCTCCATACTGTTTAATAGCAGCTGCACTATTTCATATCCCCACAAATAGTACACAAGGGTTCTAATTTTTCTACATCCTCACTAACACTTATATACTGTTTTGGTTTTTTGTTTTTGGTATTGGCCATCCAAATGGGTGTGAGGTGATATATCATTGAATTTGCATTTCTGTAATAATTAATAATATTGAACATCTTTTTAAAACTATTTTTAATTAGTTGACATTCAATATTATTTTATATGTTTCAGATGCTGACATATCTTTTTATATGTTTGCTGATTATTTGTATACCTTTGGAGAAATGCTTATTCAAGTCCATCGCCCATTTTTAAACTGAGTTATTTGGGGCTTTTTATCATTGACTTGTAGGGTTGTTTTTTTTTTCCCAAGTATAACTGGATATTTTACTGCTTATTAGATATATTACTTATAAATATTTTCTTCCATTCATAGGTTGCATTTTCACTCTGTTGATGCACAGAAGTTTTAAAGTTTGACGTAGTCCCATAAGCATTTTTGCTATTGTTGCCAGTTGTTTTTGGTGTCATCTCCAAGAAATCATTGCCAAATCCAGTGTCATGAAGATTTTCCCCTATGTTTTCTTGGGGATCATTTGACAACATATGCAAGGGTTTATTTCTGACCTCTCTATTCTGTTCATTGGTCCATGTGTCTGCCTTTTGCCAATACCATGCTGTTTTGATTATTGTAGCTTTGTAATCTGTTTTGAAATTGGGAAGAGACCTTCAAATTTGTTCTTTTTAATGACTGTGTTGGCTGTTCAGGATCTGACACAACTGACTTTTTTGAAAGACCAAGTATATAATATTTACGGTTGCTAAAGTTACTTTCACATGTTTGTGATCTCTACCACTTATGGAAACTGACTTTGAAAACCTTTTTAGACTTAAAAATATGATAAGCTACATCATTAGAAGGTATATACAATAAGTATACAATTTCATGATCATAAAACCATCATTCTGTTCAAGAAATGTAACACTGCCTCTATGCCTTCCCTGATCATGATCCCCTCCTTCCCACACAAGGGTATTACTATTCTGAATTTTCTGATAATTATTTTCTTCTTATAGTTTTAAAATGTAAGTATATCTTTAAATTTTATCTGTTTTTGAACTTTAATTTGAATCACATCATGTATTTTTAACTTGCATCTACTGCTCAACATCATGAAATTCTCTCATGCTATCTAACTGTAGTTCACAGACTGTAATATTCCATTGTATAAATGTACCACAATTTATCTATACATTTTACTGCTGATAGTTTAAGTTTCCAGCTTTTGGTAACTATAAATAATACTGTACAAACCTTCTTTACACACATCCTGGTGCACAAGTATAAGAGTTTATCCAGGGTGTATACATAGAGTGCTATTGCTCATTCATTGGGTACACCAATGTTCAACTTATAGGTTAACTTGCTTCTCAAAACTGTACCAAGTTACATTCCCACCAGTGGCATATGGGTATTCCTAATACTCCACGTGCCCTTTAGGTGGGTGTTGCACTATTTAAGTTTTTGCATGTTGGTGAATGTGCAATGGTATCTGTCTGTGCTTTCGATTTATACAAACCTGATTACCAGTGATGCTGAACATTTTTTTAATGTTTATTAGCTATGTGTAAACTGCCTGTTAAAGATTTTTGCTCATTTTAGCAGAAGGTTGTCTTTTTATTTACTTGTAGGAACACTTTTAAATGTTCTGGATACTAACCATTTTGTTGTAAATATTTTCTCTCATGTTCTGAGTTATCTTTTCTCTATGCGGTCTTTTGATGAAAAGGTCTTGATTTATTGTGATCAAAATTATCAATCTTTGTTTATTGTTAAAGTATTTTGTATCTTGTTTTAAAATTCTTTCCTACCACAAAGTTTGATAAATTAATCTTGTTAATGTTTTAGTTTTGTCTGGTTCATAATTAAGTGCCATTTGAAATTGAAGTGTGAAGTAGGGTCCAAGTTCATTTTTTTCATATGGACACCCAATCATCCCAGCAGCATTTATTAATTAGACTGTCCTATTTCTAGCCTCTCTATTCTTTTCTGTTGTTTTTTTTTTCTCTGCACAAATATATTCCATTTTAGTTATTAGTGATTTTATAGTAAATCTTGATATCTAAGAGGACAGGTCTTTGCATTTTATTTTTTTGTCAAGAGTGTCTGGGCTATTTTGGGTCCTTTGTACTTCCATTTTAAGGAGAAATATCTAAAACTTGCAAATAAGACAAAAAGATGATTGTGTGACCTTTTAATGTCATGCTAGATAGAGTACTATCTAGTAAGCTCCCCAAACTCTTCCAGGGCTTCTCTGATTCTCTAGGGGAATATAAGTTTGTAACGAAAATTAGAATTGAGCCATTTTACAATTCTATAACATTGATAAAGTGAAATAACTTTACTTTTTGTCTAGTTGAGAAGATAACCCCAAAGACTAAGTTTTGTTGCTGCCCCCCAAATATTAACTGGTTTTTATCTTAGCATTCTTTTTTTCTCTTTGAGTCTAAAATCACAGCTTTTTATACTCTATTGCAAATGGCTTTGTCATCTAGCTGGTTCCCTCACAATGAATTAAAAATTTGAAACATCCTATTTGTATAATTATGTTAAGCATATTATAATTACATTGTGATGTTCATAAAAATTTAGAATCAGCTTATTTCACAAAACAAATACATAACCAAAAAAAAATATTAGAATGTCCTTTTCTTATTTCTCAGCTTCTTTTACTCCACATTTTGTGTGCTTTACCTATGTTTTGTGTATAGTTATAGCTTCTTCATTTTCATCGCTCTAACATTTCATTGTATGAGGATGCCACAATTTGTCATCCATTTACTATACATTTTGAGTTGCTTCCAGATTTGGGATATTATGAACAGTGCTGCTACAGATATTCTGTGTGTGCTTTTGGTGAACATGTGAACACATTTCTGTTGAGTATCTGCGAATGGAACTGCTGGGTTAGAGAGTATGAGATGCTCTATTTTAGTAGATACATTTTCCTCATAGTTCTCATTTTAAACTTTCACCCAATATGCAGAATTTCAGTTGCTTCTCAGTTTCACCAAACTTAGATATTTTGTCTTTACCTTAGCCCTTTTAAGTGAAGTAGTATGGTATTCTGGTTCTAATTTATATTTCCCTGCTAATTAATAAAATTGATAATTTCTCCCATGTGTTTATAGGACTTTGGGTGTCCTGTTTTGTGAAATAGCCTGTCTTTTGCCCATTTTTCTGTTGGTTGTCTGCCTTTTTTTGTTAGATCAATTTTTAGAAATTCTTTATATAGTCTAGATATAAGCCCTTTGTCAGACATGTATATAACAAATATTTTCTCTCATTCTCTGGCTTGCCTTTCCACTATCTTAATGGTGTCTTTTGGTGAATGAAAGTTCTAAATTTTACTAGTGTCAATTTATTCATTATTCTGTTTATAATTAACACTTTTCATGTCCTATTTAAGAAAGCTTTATCTACTCAAAGTTTATAAAGATCTTCTTTTCCTATGCTTTCTTCTAAAATCTTTATTGCTTTATCTTTCCAATTTTAAGGACAATCCATCTGGAATGAATTTTTAGTTGATTGTGAGGTAGGGATCAAGTTTAATGTTTTTCCATAAGGCTATTCCTTTCTCTACTGCACAGCAATATCTCTTGTCATCTATCACATGACTCTGTTCAGCCTGTGTGTAGACTCTTTGTTCTGTTCCATTGGCCTATGTGTCTATTGTTGGAACAAAACCAACAATAGGTCTTGTTATCTGGCGGTGTGATTGTTCAGCTTTGTTCTTCTTAATGATTGCCTTAGCTATTCTTGGCTTTTTGCATTGCCATCTAAATTTTAGAGTTTAAATTTTGATTTAATTAAATCAAAATTTTGTGTAAATTTTTACACCAAAATCTACTGAGATTTTGATTATAGGATTATATTGAATTTGTAGATGAATTGGGGAAAAATTAACATCTTTATATTAACTCTTCCAATCTATGTACATGGCATTTATTTGGATTTCTTTTAATTTCTTTAAAAATTAGTAGTTTCCAGTAATAGGTCTTTGATATTATTTGTTAGATTTAGTTTCAGTTTTTGTGCTGCTTTTTGATATTATTATAAATGTAATTTTCAAGATTTCATTTTCTATTTCTTTATTGGTGATATACAGCAACACAATTAATTTTAGCATAACTTTTAATTCAGAGTACTTCCTGAATAAATCCATTGATTCTCTAATAGTTCATTTGTAGGTTCTTATAGATTTTCTATATACACAATCATGTCATCTGTAAACTATGAGAGTTTTATATTTTCCTTTCCAGTCTTTTATCCTTTGCATGCTGAAGGTCCTGGGTTCGCACCCCAGGTGGAGCCACAGATCATACCCCAGGTGCACCAGACCCTGCATACACCCCAAGAGTGTGTGGGAGAGGACACCCTGCCTTCAGACACCCAGTTCTTGAGGGGAAATGGCAACATCCATGGGTCAGGGATAGAAGTGGGGGAGGGGAAATTAAAGAGGGAAGAAAAATCTTTTTAAAAAGGTAAAACATCAACATTGGGAGGTATCACTGTCAAGCAAATTAATGGAAGTCCGTGCTCCTTTGTTTCATTTTTTAAAAATGGATTAAAATATTTTATATTTTTATTTTAAAAACTCAAACAGTTTTCTGTATGTGATTGTCAATTTGTTTTTCAGTCAGTGTTTCCTGTCTGAGGAAAACAGACTCTTAGACCTATAGGTCTGTGATGCTTCTTCACAGGGGCTTTCGGGGGCTCTCCCCTGCTCTGGAGACCAGCCCTAACACAAAGGAACAGCAAGGATTGGCCCAGAGACACCTCAGGGGAAGTAGCTGATGAACGCTTTCACAAAAAGGAATTGGTGAGCAATGACATTTTTATAAAAGATATTTTTAGTGCTGCATAGCACTCTCCAGAGCAAATAAAGTAAAAACTCCTCCTAGTCAATCTTTCTTTCCCAAACCTCCTGTTGGGCTGTTCTGCCTGAGAACTCTCAGCTCTTTCCATTCTTTGCCTGCAGTGCCACATTCTGCTGGTCCCTCTCACACCTCCCTTCCCAGGCCTCCACTCTCTCCGAACGTTTTATATTCATATTCTTTATTTATACAGAATATTCACCATTCATCTCCAATTTATACCCCCAAGCCCATCTTAACTGGAAATGGGAGAAGCCTCCTCTGTAACAGGATACAAGCTCTCACAAGAGCAGTGGAATTATATATACAATATCCTTTATTTTAAATAACAAGGTTACTTAATCTATGAAAGATTTCTTGATTTTTTTCCCAACCTAACTTTCTTTTTACCCAAATCCATATTGGCTTCTCGGTATTTACTTTTTAATTTTAACATTACATATTTCATTAAATAATTCTAATTTTCTAATCAATATGAAAAGTTAGATTGGGAAAAATGAAATCTTGATATTCCATTTAGATTATATATATATACTATATTGCATATACTATAAATACATCCCAATGAAGTTAGTCACACAGAATGAAGCCACTTGTGCCTCGTAGATGGGCATTTTTTAAAATGCCAGGTATTGATGTAAAATTTAGATAAATGTAACTTCACCCTTTTAAGTTGTTCAGTCCTTTTAATTTTGACTGTTAGTCAACTACTTTTAAAATTGTTCATAAGATTTGAACATACTTGAGCAAATGAGACATACCATTAGAAAATAAGTACATAGAAATCAAAAATAAAAGGAACAAATTATCAAAAAATGTGACAACTATTTGAAGTCTTATGCCAAGCCAATTTTCTCAACCTCAGCACTACTGACACTTTAGGCCTGGTAATTCTGTTTTGAGGAGCTATCACATATTGTATGGCAGGCATTCAGTTGTGTCCCCAGTTGAGGACCACTGTGTTAAGTAAAAAGACAGATTCAAAAGGCTACATACTGTATGGCTCATTTATATGTCATTCTGAAAAAGGCAAACTCTAAGAACAGAAAACAGTCCTCACTAGGACATGGGGTTGGGGGCAAGAGATTGATTATAAAGGGTCAATAAAGGAATTTGCTGGGGTAATGGAAATATTTCATATCTTGACTTTGGTGCTATTTACATGACTAGGTTTATAGTTTGTCAGATTTAGTAAATTTTCAGCCATCATTTCTTCAAATATCTTTTTCTGCTCACTCTCCTCTCCTTCTGGTATTCCGATGACATGTGTGAAAGACTGTTTGATGTTGTCCCACAGATCACTAAGCCTTTTCCTCTTTGAGCTTCCATTTGGATAATTGTATTGTCTTCAAATTAACTCATCTTCTTTTGCACTTTTCTGCCTTTAAATTTATCCAATGAAATTTTGTTTTGAGTGTATTTTTCATCTTTAGAAGTTTCATTTGGTTCTTTTTTCCTAAAGTTTACATCTCTTTCATAATTATCTTTAGGTTTTTAAAGTTTTTGAGTATATTTGTTAATGAACTATTTCTTGGTCTCTTTCTGTTGATCTATTGATTTTTCTGCATATGGGTCATTTTCCTGCTCCTTTCATTTATTTTATTTTTTTTTTTTAGATTGTACGCTTGATATTATGAATGTTATATTATTGAATCTGCATTTTGTTGTTTTCCTTTCAAGAGTATTCAACTTTGTTCTGGAAAATTTCATTTACTCGGGGGTCAGCTTGATCCTCCTTTCAAAGCTTGTTTTTAAGATGTTAGGATGTGTCCAGAGTAGCTTTTATTCTAGAGCTTGTTTAGTACTACTGAGGTGTGATGCTTCTGGGAACTAAATATCCTCTGTATTTTACAAGATCTCTGCACTCTGGCTGGTTGTCAGTTGAATGTCTCCCAGCCTATGTAAACTCTGGGAAGTGTTTAGTTAACAGTCTTTGGGTAAGTGGCCCTTTCCTACGCATGCAGATTTACCCTATGCATACACAGTATGGTATTTCATCAGACTGAAGAGATTCCTATGCAATTTTCTGAAGCTTTTTTTCTCACATATTCCCCTTTTCTGTAACTCTTTCTCACAAATTCTAACCACCTCAACCTCCCTGAACTTTGATCTGTGTCCTTAACTAACCAGAGACCTGTGCTCTCCTTTGGGTTTACCCTGCTTTTGTCACCAGCTGTAAAGTGCTGTGGAAAACAAATGCAGTTGTATGGTTCGCTTTTGTTTCTCTTCTGTCAGGGATTATCTGTTATCCAATGTCAGAAAAGAGTTGTTTCATATATTTTGCTTAGTTTTCCAGCTTTTTACAAAGAGAAGACAAATCTGTTACCAGTTATTCTGTCATGGCCAGAAGCAGATGTGAAAAGCAATTTTTTTTTTTACTATCTAATAATATGCAACTATGTGCTACAAAAGATACAATAAACCAATTGAAAGAGGCTAAGAAAAACTTGAAATATAGATATAACATATTTAAAAGATTAGACCTTTCAATAAGAACCAACCTACCCAATTATGGAAAATGGGCAAAAATACAAATGGGCAATGAATAAAAACAAAATGACCAATAAATAGATGAAAAACTAACCAATAGATGGAAAGCTGTGTTAGTGTTGTTTCTCAATCTCTTTGATAAATGTTATTTTTACTTATTTGAGGTTTGAATTAGTTAACTGCAAAAGATCTTAGATTGATGAATGTTTACATACATATATATCCATGTTATCCATAACCTAGAGCAAGATATAGAACTTTCTATTGCCCTGAAAGAATCTCTCAGTCAGCTAGTATCTGTTCCCTAAAGGCATGCACTATTCTTCTATCAACACTGAATATCTGTGCCTGTGTTCCTACTTGAGGAACTTAAGTGGAATCATACACTAAATAATTTTGTCCAGGCTTGTTTGTCCATATTGTTGGATGTAACTGTAGATTGCTTATACTACATAGGATAGATTACTTATAATATTATTCCGTTAAGAGTTTTCTACAATTTATTCTCCCACTGATGGATATGTGAATTATTTCTAATAGCAGCTATTATTGATAAAAACTATTACGAGTATTTACTAACTAGTCTTTGCTGTGGATATGTTTTTATGCCCCCTGGATATACAGAGTGGAATCACTAGGTCACGTGATTAGCATTAGTACATACAGTAGTCTGGTCCGCAGGGGATACAATTCTAAGACCCCCAGTGGATGCCTGAAACCTCAGATAGTACCGAACACTATATATACCATGTTTTTTTTTTTCTATTCATATGTACCTATGATAGAGTTTAATTTATAAATAAGGCACAGTAAGATTACCAATAATAGTGAAATAGAATAATTGTAACAATGTGTTGTAATAAGTTATGTGAATGTAGTCTGTCTCTCAAAACATTATCACACTGTACTCACCCTTCCTCTTCTTTTGATGATGAAATGATAAAATGCCTGAGGGATAAGACAAAGTCAGGTGAACGAGATATGAAATAAGGGTTGCTGGAACCCACACACTGTGATACCATGACAGTGGCTTTGATACCTGAGGGCTAAATGACTAATAGGCAGGCAATACAAACAGCGCAGACACTGGATAAAGGAATGACTCCTGTCCCCAGCAGGATGGAGCAGGACAATGCGAGATTTCATCATGCTACTCAGAAAAGCATGTAATTTTAAACTTATGATTATTTTTAGAATTTCCCATTTAATATTTTCCCACTGGGTTGACCAGGGGTAACTGAAAACCTGGAAAGTAAAACCACAGATAAAGGGTGGGTGGCTACTCTATGACTAGAGAGTACTCCAAAGTAATTTCATAGCAATTCAGTTGCTACATCAGCTTTCCCTCATGCTTGATGTCAGACTTTGACCACTTTTTCAAATATTTATTTGGATATTCCTATTTGTGGGATTTTCAGGTTTTTGTTAGTTTTTATTTGGCTCGTCTTTTTCTTCTTGATCTGTGAGACTTTTCAAAGATTCTAAATAAATCCTTTGTCAGATATATGTATTGGGCTTATTTTCTGCCAGTTCTTTGATTATTTCTTAACAATGTCTTTTAATTCACACACTTAGTATGAAATCCAACTTATCAACTGATTAGTGGGTTTTGGACCCTATTTAAGAAGTGTTGGCCAACTTTAAGGTAAAGAAGATATTCTCATTGTTTTCTTTCAGTCTTTCTCTAGCATCTGCAATTAGCAAAGCCTAATAGGGAACCAGCCTGCAAAGCAGAAACGTGTTGCAGACCCACCCTCGGCTTCGCAAAGCAGAATATGTAAGGATGTGGTTTGGAGGTAAGAAAAGAATTGGTACAAGTCAAATCACCAAAATTAACTCGAAAAATGTAGTATTGTATCTATTAAATACATTAAATGTGTAATTTAAAACTTCAAAAAAAAACCAATTTTATCAAAAATATATGACATCATACCAATCTTGTACTCCCAAAGAATAGAAATATGACTCACTTCTCAACTTGTTCCATGAGTTGTCAGTGAAAAGATGATTTGACAAAAATAGTGCTGGAGAAATTAGATCTCAGTATTAGAAAAAAATTAACCTTGACCCCTAACTCACACTACGCACAGAAATTGATTTGAGGTGGATCATTGACCTAAATTGAAAACTAAAACAAGCCTCTAGAAGAAAACACGCTCCTTTCTGTGAACCTCCACCTGGCAAAGCCTCTTCTCTATGGCGACTGTGGTTCTTTCAATGATCAGTAGCTGAATCCAAGTGTGAAGTTTCTCACTGTCCCACCTCCCCCTTCTGCTGGAAGCATTTCCTCTTCAGAGGCTGGAGTTTCAGCTCCAAGTGATTTTGCTCTAAGCTTCTAAATTTTAATAATTCCAACCTCTTCTGTTTTCTCGGCCTTAGGTTTCATAGCTGCTCTAGCTGCTGTCTCCAAAATACCTCAAAATTCTCATTACTCTTAGTAATCAAGTCAATAACTTTATGACTGGTAATTCTTTAAATCATGTCTGTACAAATAACTCGTGCCACATTTCTGCCTCTTGATTGAAACCTTGATACATTAAAAAAGTATTTAGAACATAAAAAAACTTCTACAAATCTATATGAAAGACAGACAACTGGCACATAAACAAACCCTATAACTGAATAGACGGATGGATATACATTTATATGTACCCACCAAAGTACACATACAGAAATGTTGATAGCAGCATTTGTGGTTAATAGCCAAAACCTCAAAAACTACAAAATGTTACAAAGACTACAAACAACCACTACATAAAATTAATGGATTAATCTTACAAGCACAATGTTAAGTGAAAGCCACTCAGAGTACATACGTATGATTTTATTTCTAAACTACAAGACCTGAGGAAAAAATCCATGGTGTCATGTTAGCACTGTGGTTGTTCTCAGTGGGTGGTTGGGAACAGATAGAAACTAGAGGAAGATGAGTTTATGAAGACTGTTTCTTGACCTGCATACTATCTATGTGGTTAGTATTTAGAAACAAACAAAACCCTTCCTTGACATACTGCCAATTACCAAGCTGTTTCCCTATGGTCTTAGAGCTGTGTACACTTCTGCCATAACACTGAAATTCTCATTGAAGTCACATGATTGGAAATTGAGCAGACATCTCTGCCCACATTTTGCTCAACAGTTGACCACTCTTAAAATGCTCTTTTCAATGACACTGCATTCTCCTGGTCTCAAGTACTGATATTCATCGTTAGTACTTTCCCTCAAGTACTGATATTCATCCCTCAAGTACTGATATTCGTTAGTACTTTCTCACATCTGTGGGTATTCTTACATCTTCCTATCACTTGGAATGTATCCATTTGTTATGGACTCCCAACTATTCTTACTTTCTCTCCTTAGCATCAGTTACCTAACTACCAACAAATGACCTCCACTTGGATTTATTCAAACAGTATCACTGCATGCTTACTATGCCAAGTACTGTGTTGGGTGCTTGAATTTTTTAGAGATATCAAATTCAATGTATTCAAACTCAAAGTCTATCTTCTTTCCCCCCATATTCTGCCCTTAAAGTTCTTTCAGTGACTGGCACCACCTTCTACTAGGCCAACCAATTACCTCTAGGTAATTTATTTATCCTTCTCTGATTAATTTTATTAATTAATCAAGTCTGTTGAATTTACCTCTGAAAGATATCTCAAATCTATGTCTCCAGTCTCACTGCTATTCATTCATATTTTATGTAATTTTTTTTGTAATGAACAAACTAAAGTGAACACTCTAAAGAATTGTCCATCTGAATTCCACAGCAATACTTAACAGTGATTCCAAATGCTATGGCCACAACCAAAGTACTTAGTCCCACCTCATCTGTGGTTTCACTTTCTCAGGTTTCAGTTACCTGCAGTCAACCAGGTTGAACACGTTAAATTGAAAACTCCGGAAATAAACAATTCATAAGCTTTAGGTTGTGCATTGTTCTGAGTAGCATTAAGAAATCTTGCACCATCCCACTCTATTACATTTGTGATGTAAATCATCCCTTTGTCCAGCAACTCTGTGCTGTAAGCACTACCCTTGTTAGTAACCTGGTAGCCATCCCAGTTATTGGACTGTCCAGACACTGCAGTGCTTGTGTTCAAGGTAGCTTAATACCATCACGATGCCTACCTCGGGTCACTTCCTCTCATCACATGGACGCTATCTCATACCATCATAAAGGGTGAGTATAGTACAATGTTTTGAGACCACATTCATCTAACTTTCATTAGTATAATTGTTTGTGATCATTGTTAATCTTACTCTAATTTACAAATTAAACTTTATCACAGGTATGCATGTATAGGAAAACACATAGTATGCACAGGGCTTGGCACTATCAGCACTATCAGTAGTTTCAGACATGTACTTGGGGCCTTGGAACATACCCCCTGATAAGGGGGTACTCTCTGTATAATCCCTCAGATTAAGATAGTTGTAATACCCAAACTACAAGATAAGTAAACCCCAGTCATCCCAGCCTCCTGGTATCCACTTCTGTGGAGTCCCTTACCCATTTTACCAGATCTGTTAAGACCACTAGAACCTGGAAAAGTGATGGCATTCCCAGTATTAGGTTATGTAAATGCTTTGGTTTAGATCATGGGTGCACTTTCTGTCTTACATGACTCTGGATGAGGCTGGTTGTCATGTCATGAGGTCACCAGGTAACCTAAAATGTTTGTAGCCAACAGGCACGTGAGCACAAAAGTGGAGTTTGCCCCACTTGAGCCTTCAGATGACAAAAGCTCTGGCTGACAGTGTAATTACAAAGGCATGAGATCCTGAGTCAGAACCACACTGCTAAGTCACTCCCTGATTATCACAGAAATGATTGTTTTAAGCTGCTAAATTTTGAGGTCACAGAGCATTAGCTAACATTTTTCCCCCCCAATCAAAGCATAAGATCTGATAGACTACAATTTCTGTTACTACAACAAATAAAACAAGTATCCTTTACACTGCTTCACAATTCTAAATTATTCACTATCATGAGAGCACTGTTGAATTTCGGACAACAAAGTCAGCAGCGGTCTAGTATGAATATATATGACTGGGATTGTATTTTCATTATCAGCTTTATTTCAAACAAGCTCTGACAAATTTTTGGTTCTTTAACTTACAAAGGTTAAATGTTACTAATTTCTTGAGGAGGGCTCCAGGCTCCAGTCTACACCTCAACAGGAGCCTCAAATGCTGGCCCACTAAAAGCTTTCATTCCTGTCAGATGAGCGGATATTGAGGTGGACAGAAAAGTAGAAGTTGAAACTGAAAGAAACATTTCTTGAAACTTCTTCCAGAACAACTGGTCTTGCTTCTGGAGAATTTCTTGGAGCAGAAAACCCTGAACCCCAGGACTCTGCAAAGCTTTGAAAGGAGGTACCACCTCCCCTGGCAGAATGCAGAGGGTTCATTGTCAGTGGTGTGAACTCACTGTTAAGCACAAACACACAAAAGAGAACAAAAATGTGGAGAGATCCCTTCAGGAGAAGCAGGCTCTGGGCATATATCTCTGCAGAGAACTGATGGTGAGGATGTCCGGCAGCAACAGGTCGCCCGAAGCAGCCTCAAGCTGACCAAGGAGCTGGATGAATAGATGCTCACCCAAGTGGTAGCCAGAGATGTTAAAGGAGGAAGATCACAGTTCATAACCTTGTAGCCCTGGTGGGACCAGGATTATATCAGCCCTGGACATCAAAGGGAGATTACAGGGCTGGACTGCCAAAGCCATCATCCAACAGCATCTACATGTTGGTGCTTCTTTCCAGAGGCTGCTCTCAGTAGAGCACATGTGACAGGGACATCCTCACAGTCTCTACTCACTGTACATGCAACCTCAACAGACCAAACCCAAACTGGGTCTCTACTGTGCATCTGAGGCAGTTCTTTCACACAAATGATTAAAGACATCTGAGATATCGAAAAACCTGATTTTTATCAGTCCTTTCAGCAAAGAGTTTGATTGGATATTTCTATAATTCCAGAAAGTAACAGTGTTTCTATATACTGGGGCCAGTGAACACCAGTTGATGTTCTCCTCTAAGTCATTTCAAAAATTCTGCAAAATTCTTTTGAGACTGATAGGTACATTATTTAGATTCCCCCTGCCCAAAATTTTAGCAGATTTTGGTAAAAGTACAGAATAAGACTCTAAAATGTATTAATGATCAAATGTAATAGATGAGTAAAAAAAAGTAATTACTAACTTCTCTCAATAAGAAAAAGAACAATTAATAACAATATTTAAATTGTTAATAAGCTGATATTGCTATTAGTTAATGGAATGGCCAAAAAGAAATTTTTAAGCCAAGTTCGAAGATATTTCTGAAACTCCATCCATAAACTGCCAAACATACCTGGCACAGATGAGGCATCAAATAAATACTTATTGAAATAGGTGGTAAAATTTTATAAGCAGTCAATTTCAAAGCACTGTGAATATAGCATAAATGTCATCAAAGGTCAGTTCAACTAGTGATTCTATGCCAGAACGTAACAGAATTGATCTGTTTTGAGTTTCCCTGCACTCAAAACTCTGTGTCTCCTCCTCTATTTCTTTCCAAATCTTTGGTAGGAGGATGGTATGTGAAACCTAATGGGAATTCAAGGTGATAGTCTGACCACATGAATTCATAAGCTCTTCCTGTTGAGACTCTATTACTGAAAACGTAAAAAAAAATATTTAAAATGACAGAATGGGAGACATCAAAAAACAATATATTTCAAAAAACTGTATGAAGATGGAAAACATTAAAAAAGAAAAATCAATTAACAAAAGTTAAAGAAGGCTCAAACTTTAAATGGCTATACAGATTAAAACTAGAAGTGAACCTTAATTCCTAAAGAGGTTTAGAACTTAAAGGTACCACCAAAGACATGGAAGGGACAAGGCTGAATAGGAGAACTGGTACAGAGTACAGAGTGTTTGTTTTTTAGGTCCCCTCTGCCATCATATGCAACCAGACACATCATTTCCCAGATGTGCAAACTTGGGCAAGTTTCTTAACCCCTTTGCACATCATTTTTCTCATTTGTAATGAGAGAATAAGAAAATACCTACTACATGGGATCATCATGATGACTCAGTCAATATCTATCAAGTACATAGAACAGTATCTAGCACATGACAAGCAAGCCATAAAGCATTTTTACTGTTATTTAAACCTTTGATATGCTATTTGCTTTAATTATAGTGTATAACTGTGGAAATCTAATTTAAGTAAAATCACCTTTGGGGGACACATGAATGATGAAGGAAGGGATAAAGGCACTTTTGTCCCGTGAACACAGCTCTATGATAAATACACCACAGCAACATCTTTGCTTAGAAAGATGTTAGGAAAAGGACTGAAAAGTAGTTACCATTTTGTATGGCATGAGAGAAGAGCCTCTGTGAGCTTCCCTATGTCGTTCTGCAAGTATAATGGCTGTATACTGCTTATTAATGAATAAACAAGGACCTAAAATGATTCAATATTACATAAAAAATGTTATCAGGAAATTTTACAGTGTGTGCTATCTACAAAGCATTTATTGCAATGACAAAACTAGAGGTTAATTACTTTTTTATTGTTGAATTAAATTGTAAAGTCTACAACTACAGTTTAATCAGGAAGAAATGCTTTGCATTTACATCAAGGACATATTTATTCTAGTGGATAGGAAACAGACAAAGACCAAGTACACATTAAAAATAAAAAAAGACTACATGTTTTACCTGGTCCTAATTTTGCTATTTTGGACCATACCTTTCCTATTAGAAAACTGATTTTACATACATATTAAGTCTGATTTATCATTCCACATTTTTAAACATTAAATGCAGCTTCTCATAATTTCTAATTATAAACAAAAGATTGAAAACAAAATGGGAAACAAGGTTTAAAAACAAAGAAAGTAAAAGTAGACTATTACTTTACAGCGAAAAGCTGAGTAAACTGTGCCCCTCTGTGGCTCATCTCAAAGAAAACACTTTAATCAGAGAGGCAAGTGCTTCTGATCTAGGAGTATGTTTTTCACTTTCCCTGTAGGACCAGGCTTACAAGCATTTCTGGTAAACTGTCAATTAAGTAAAAAATGTCTACAAAGTATCTAAAAGCTAAATACCAGAATAGGGCTAATTCAAATCAAAACTGTGTGCTTGTCTAAATACACATTTTTAGTTTTTTCCTTTTTTAAAATTATCTTTTTATTTAAGATGATATTTAAAAATAACTTAGATGTTTAGTGTGCTTTATGGTCAAAACTGTAAAACTGAAACTCAAATGAATAAAATTTTTATTTTACTTGATTCTACAGAAATTTTAATTACCTACTATTTTACTTAACCAAGTTATACATGAGGTAAGTTTTAGCTAAAAAAATAAATCAACTACAGAGATAAAGTTAACCACTTCAAGAATACACAAAAATCATAATGCCCACCTCATATTCTGAGTTTACAAACTTATGTATTAACTACCATGTATCTAAGAAAAAGTTTAAGATGTAATTAAAAAAAAATATTTTTGCACTTTATATTGGGAAATAGAGGGCAAAAAAACTTGGCAAAATTTGTTTTTGGTAAAAGAAGACAATGCAATACTAAATCCAAATGGAACCTAAGATCAGTGTTAAGTTTCTAACTTCTAAACAGACATACACACTTATTTACCTAAAAAATATTTTGGTAGCAAATTGGATTGACAAAATGTTTTACTATAAATAAAAAATACATGTTTCCAATTATAGCCTCATAGCTAGCTAAATAGCTTTTAAAAACACATAAAGCCAGCTAACAGTTCTCTAAAATGTCACACTAAAAAATCCCTGCTAAAAATCAACTGTATTTAATGGGTCTTACTGAAGTAGGACATTCATGATACTAGAAATCTTTTTAAAAGTGAGCACAATAGGGCTATGACAATACATTACTATTAATAAAAGTTACAGAAGAGATTATTGCTGTACTTTTCCCCATTAAAACACCATGAAACTTTGCTGCCATTAAAAAAAGTACAACCCCATTACTTTTTTCCCTGACTGAATTTCATGTTTCACATATCTCTGAAGTTTTTATTCAGCAGAGAATAAATCTTAAAATCTTTTCTGTAAGAATTCAAAGTATTTAAATGAGTAGCTTCACATTAGACTACCATGTTTTGCCCTTCTTGTTTCCCAAAATACACAAAAAACAATATACATTTTTCTCAAAAATGAAATAGGATGCCCACATTAAAAAAATAAAGCCTACAAAAATGTTCCAGAGCTAAAAAAGTTGATATGGCACGAAGTGATCTCCTACTAGTCCAAAGTCCAAAACATATAAATGAAGTCCATTTATATATCTTGTTTGCTTTTCAAAGGAATACATTTTATTGAGGTGAAATCACATTATTTTTAGCTCTTCAGTCAACAAGTGTACACAAATGTTGTTTTATACAGTTATTAAAAATAGGAGACCAAGCTGAGTGTGCCAAAGAGATATCATTCAGTTATGATTTCTAGAGTTATTAAGAAATTTAGAGAATGGATTTCGTTGGTTGGTTTCCATAGCCTGATAGACCAAAAACAAAAAAATGACCACAACAACAAACAGCAAAACTTTTACCCACATGGGAATGGAGCGTCCCTTTTTTGTTTTTTCTGACTTGACATCTGCCAAGGGAACATACTTAGGAATATATCTGGATGAGAAAGACTCCTCTGTCCTGAAATCACTGAATTCCAATGGCCGGCCCGCAGCCCCTTTGATTGGTCTGCGGCAACTAGCACTGTGGGGAGTGAAAGGAGGAAAATGAAAATAAGTTTTAAATGAAGTCATGATTTAAGTAAATAATATAAAATGTCAAAAAAAAGGTAAAATAAAATGTCATTACTACTCCTGTCTCAAACACATTCCTTGAGGGTAACAGTAGAAAGTTATCACATATAAACAGTGAGGCCAGTCACCTTTTTAAAACTTCTATACATTTACCACTAAAAAAGTTAGATACAAATTTTTATTAAAAAATAATATGCAAAATGTTATTATTCACTAAATTTGCCTCCTTAAAGCCTTTTCAGAGCTAATAGTGGCAATAGGAGGAAGAAAATAAGGTAGTTTGGTTGTGATTCCTTCAATAAAGAAAGAATTAAACAGATATCTAAATAGTCTTTTCAATCAGAAGAGAAACTCTCAGGAAAAACAATGCTTCACTTCTTACTAGGTTTCCATTCGATTTAAAAATGAGAATTAAATAGTAGGTAAATGATGTATTTACAATCCTTCAACTTAACAAAGTTAATTTTGAAACTGACTCGTGTTCTGGTCAAGATGGCCAGAACAGTAATTCTGAATTGTTTATGTATCACTTTTAAAATAAAAGTTACTAAAAATTAAAAGAAAATACCAAACTATCTATGTATTTGAATATGAAGAGACATATACCCAAAATGTTAACAGATAATATTTCTAATTTGTAAGAATTTGAATGATTTTTACCTATAGTTTCAAATCAGTGACCAAATACACTGTATGTACAAATACAGAGGAAAAAGTGAGCTAATATTTAAAAGCAAACAAACAAAACTGACTCAATTTTTCAGAATATGAACTGGTAACTTAGAATTAAACTGCTCCCCAAAAAGTTTGATTCTAAGAACACAGGTATAATAACTTTGTGAAAAACTAAAAATTAAAATTCCCATATGTATATTAATCATGTTGCATACCCTAAATATATAAATTGGGAATAAGTAACTGAATAAATAAAAATGTCCAGTAAGACATACTAATACGTGTTTCAATGTATCTGAATACCTAATTCCTGTTGGTGTTGATGCTTCAAAGGGAAACATTTCTTTAAGAATATCCCTTTCTAGTCTTCTTTCCTCTGTTTTTTCTCCCACCTAAGAAGAAACAAATAACCACAATTAAAATTTACTGTAAATGTACAAAAATTAAAATATAATTGTAAATAAAAGTTTTAGAGGACAGAATGCACTTCAATCTATCCCAGCTTGTGTAACTGCCATTTCTAAATTTATTATCGCCTAAGGAGTCACACATACACTTCCAAAGCTCTCTTCAAATTTCTTCAAAATGAAAGATATGTTAATGTGATAACTGCAGGAGAAAAAAAAATTGCCACACTTAAATAAGTAAAAGTCAAAAAAAAAAACCAAAAATTGAATGCAGCTAATACGGAAGTATAAGTTCCCCCACTGAATTTCCCGTGCTTTTCATTAAGAGTACACTGTTTCTTCCTCCAACAAGAACCATGATATAAAAGATCAAATATAGCAGGTATCAAATTAACATGGATCTTTAATAAATTTTAGTATTTTTACATTAATCTAATCTTCCTAACTTAAAAAACATAAAAAAAATATATTTTTAACGACTTGATTGTTGTTTTGCTATGTTTACCTTTATGCCCAGATCAAAATAACCTCTGGTTAAGATTAAAACTATAATGCATCATGCAGTTAGTATTTAAAAGCTTAATTATACAGGAGTTAATCAAATGAAGCATCATACAAAGTCATTTTAAAGTCCCATTATTTGACCTTTCTGTGAAAAATAAAGCCACCCCCTACAGCCTTGTTCCACTTTCGACTCACATTCATAACAAAGACAACATGTTATAAGCAGCAAAAAAAGACCACTCCCTTGAAAACTGGAACTTAAAAGGCACAGTCGCAAGAGGATAGGATTAGCATGTCATATTAGTTATTCTATCATCATGATAAAAGTATGTCTTTAAAAGAATATATGCATATATATACACCCACACACATCACCCAATAAAGCAAGCTCAGCTCCCTCCCACTCCAAAAAACAAATATAAATATTTCCTCTTTAAAAGATCAATGATAACATCGATCTAAGTTTTATTCATTTACTTCAGCTCTTGTCAATGGTTTCTTTGGTGTTCTTCTGGGTATGTCTGAGAATTCAGTGATTGGCAGAATAGGAGCTGCATGCTTGAAATTTCCAGTCACCCTATTGACAACCTGCCAAGATTCAAATTATTCAGACTCAGAATTATCCAAACATAACAAAGACATGTGAAAAAAGAAAAGAAAAAGATATTTTATTTCTCTAATATTTGATACTTTCCCTTAATAAAAATTCAGGCAAAAAAACTCAATAATGAACATATTCAGTGGTTCACATGTGAAGCCTTATCATTCTTTAAATATTTTAGCAAAAAAGTATCCTTAGAATACTTAGGATTCTTGCACAATGAAAAATCCTAAAATTCAGAATTACAAAGGGAAAATGAGTTTAAAAATATATAACTTTGAGATTTGCCAAATGCACCACCTCCCCAATTCTAATTAAAGGGTAATTTACAAAGAATACCACTTGTATAGTTTATGAAACATATTTACTAAGGTTTCGTTGCTTGAAGCCATTATAGTTTCAGCTATGGGAGTACTCTCTGAAATTATTGCACCATCTATACGAAAATGTTCTGAAGTATCCACCTGTTAGTTTGAAAACAAAACAAAAACAATAAACATAAAATAGTCACTAAAACCCTACCAATCTGAAAACCCAATTCTAAGCAATAAGCCTTGCATCACCCTTTTCCTCGGAGTTCTTCTCGACCCTCTCGTGGATTCCCTAGTTAATGCCTGTAGAGGTCCGCCTTTTGATGATCCACTTGTCCATTCAGTCTCAGATATTCCAGCTTGAGAATAGCTCTATTTAAGCATTGACACATTAAAAAGTCATATTCTAACATCAAACACCTTAATGGCCATATTAGCACACTGAGAAGCCATAAAGTCTCCAAATGCTAGCATTTGCAAACAATGCTGTGCCCTCAATATATTTCTATGTATATTGACTGATCCGATATTATCTTAACATACAATAAAAATACACTAAATGGTCCAACTACAGAAGCTCACAAATTATAATAAAAATGCGGGGTTGGGGGTGCCAGACATCAGTATATCCTTGGCTCTTTTTATGATTGCTGTTTGCTGTTTGACTCTGGGACTGCAGCTGCATATCTTTGGCTGTCTAAACAAAAAGCAGGCTGAGCATAAACTCTGACATGTCATTCGCTACAACAAATCAATTTCTTTTTAAAATAAAATACAAATTTTATAATTGTTAAAATTGATTGAACATCATTCTTTTCATGTGGTTAGGATTATTTAAATAGATGAGTTTAAATTATAATCCATACACAGCTATCTGAACTTAAAAATTCCCAGATGTCAAACTAGGAAACAGATAGTAAAATTGAGCAGCAACACAAACCTGGTGGTCACCTTTCATGGACATGCAAGACTAAAGTGTCACTGTGCCAAACCTCAGTGCTACCCACTCCTTACTACTCAGACAGTCCCAGACTCACCTTTCCCTGAAAAACCAAGTTTTTCTTCATTTAAAAAATAAAATGGCAGTCCCTATACAATAGCTTGAAAATCATCAGATTAGCGCTTCTCAAACTGTGATTTGTGTATCAATTGCCTGGAGCTTTTGTTAAAATGCAGATTTTCTTGTAGTAGCCCTGGGGTGGGGCCTGAGATTCTACATTCCAAATTGCAAATTATTCAACTCTGAAACCACTATTATCAGATGATTCTTTAAAATTATTTTCACTGGAAAATAGCCATCAATGATTAGTGTTATACTAGAGTGTTTATACTGTCACTTTTGCTTTCAAGCTAGTATTTTATCTAGATAATATATGTTTCTATATCCAAGTCAGTATCTATTAATTTTAAATACAGATAAATTTTATTCTTATTCTGGGACAATGGCAGTCATCCAATAAGTATGTTTATTTGACTAGTAGTATTACTACCAAACCTACACAAGGTACAGACATAGTCTCACAGACTGATTTTGAAGTGTCCTTCTGACTCACAAATTGAATCTCTGGATCCTTTTTCTGATATCAATTAGGAAATATTCACTGAATGCAAACTTAATGCTATCCAAAAGACAAATCTGTGAACAAATTACATACACATATGATAAATGCTTATTTAATAGATTCCCGATTATTTGTATAAAAGGAAACAACAGTTTTAATCTCAATCTTGGTGGCACAGTATCATTTGGAGAGCTTTAAAAAATATATCAAATGCCCTGAACCCCGTCTTAGACCTATCAAGTCAGAATCTAGAAGGGCCTGGACATACTAAATTTTTATAGCTCCTCAGGAGAGTCTAAGGTGCAGCCAGGGTTGAGAAAAACTGGTTTAAGATAATATAACTGACTTATGATGCATCTCAAAGTCAAGTATTTTTTAAAACTACGTTCAACACTGCCTCCTCTTTAATAACCAACTGATCAATGGCAATAAAAATAATTATAAGTACTTAAAAAATACTCTAGTTTGATAGTGTATCTGGTATTGTCAATGTGAACTCAGTATTTTAAAACTCTTCAAAGAATTAAAAACTACATTGCTTGAAAAGTCTAACAAAGTTATCAATCATCCAACTGATAAAATTATAAAGACCAGGTTCTTTACTTACATCCACAAAGGTAAAGGGTTGGGGGAGAAAAGACATATTTTCCCCTTAAAATTGGTTATCTACCAAATTCCAGGACTTTCCTTGTTATGTCTTATTTTAAATATATAACTGAAATAATCTCTTTACAAAAATTTTATTATTATTGAACTATTATCGTTAACCAAGTTCTACTTAGTGATTCTTTATTTTCTTTCATGGAAGGAAACACTAGAAACTCACTGGTTACCTAAAGGAACCCCTGGGAACAGGGGTAGGAAGGACATTTTTCCCTATGAGTCATTTATACTTTCTTCTATTCAGGCACATTAAATTCTTTAGTTGAGGACGATCAACCTGTTTTATTAGTTCTTGATTGTCATTGTCTAATTTAGAATTAACTATCTTCACAGAAAAATAACTCTTCACACAACTGGAAAAGGTATTCTGAAGATTGAAAAATCATTTTCTCTACCAGAATCTAGTATAAGCAACTGACCTTAAAAAAATACAAGTAAAAAATAATAAAATTACAATTCAACATTATAACTACTTAGTAAGATAGACCAATTATTGATTGACAAGAAACTCACTGCTATGTAGAATTAGTAGTTAATGTGATTGTCATATGCTGTGGCCAAAATAAGAATTGCAGCATTATTTATTTAGAGCAAGATGTTTTATAAAAGTCTATAATTGAGCATATGGACAATAAGGAAAAGAAACAGAAAAGAAACAAAAACTTTTTCACAGTGCCTTTCAATAAGCTATCAGGTAAAAAGTTATTCAGAAGACAATAGGCAGCTGAGGAACAGACAACGCAGAAGCTGGGCTATTAAAGGAGGCTATAAATCCCAGTGAGTAAAAATATAAGCTATACACAAAATATTTCCACAAAAGAAATAATCAGGTTAATTAAAAGCCATCTTAAAGAACTATCAATTTAAGTAAAACATGACCAGTATGGTTATTCCTATTAACTTTTTTTCAAAGCAGCAGCTTATTCCTCCCTAAGAGAGAAGAACTTACACATTGCTGGCAGGGGCCCGGGACATGCAAAATGCTTCAACTATTATGCAGGGGAATTTGGTAACACCTAGCAAAACTACCCAGCAAGTTCACTTCTAAATTTCCTGAAGATAAACTGGCTAAAATATTAAATGATACACGCAGAGGCTACTCATTGGTTCATCTTTGCATAATTCAAAATAGCATATATCTAAAAATTATCTAAATATTCACCAAAAGGAAAATGGCTGAATAAATTATATTACATCTATAAAATGCAATATCATGCAGTGGTATGAAGCAATGATGAAGATGGCAATACTATATTCTGATATGGAGTGATTTCCAGGATATGTTTAGATAAAAACAAAGATAGAAATGTGAAAGTAGGCTGTTTTTTATTTGAGGAGAGCAAGATACTATATAAATAAATGTATTTACTTACATTTTCAAAAACAAACAAAATATAAACTAAGACTTAATAAAAACGATTACCCATGGATGGAAGGAACAAAAATAGAAACCAAAGTTCTGATGCTTATCTATTTTGCTTAAATAAAATCACATACATGTTCTCACTAATAAAACAATATGAAAGAAAAAAATTATTACAAGTGACTTTAAGATACTCAACATAAGAGAAAAGAGACACAAATATAACACAGAAGTTAGAGAAGTCTGCATTCATATATTTAAATTCATGATTTATTTTCTCTAAAAAATAAGTACTCCTAGTCTATGGCTATGCCACTCTGAACAAGCCCAATCCCATTTGATCTCGCAACCTAAGCAGGGTTGAGCCTGGTTACTATTTGGATGGGAGACCACCTAGGAAGACCAGGTGCTGCAGGCGTAAAAAAATAAAAATTAAGTTGACAAGGTTCTTGCAATCTGTCAGATCAACCAAGAGTTGCCTTGCCTAAAAAAAAAGTAAGTAAATAAATAAATAAATACTCCTAGCTTTACATACTGAAAAGCCTAGAAGCAACCTAGCAGGAATGAACACCAGATTGTAGATAGCTTCCAAATGATATTTCCCATTATCTATAAAAAGGATTAGGATTCTTTAGAAAAATGGCTGATATGTTAACAGGCAGAAAATATACATGAACATGGGTTATCTTATTGTGCCAGAAAACAAGAAACTATCAAAGACAAAGGGAGTCAATAAAAGGGTATAGGAACCAACTCTAAATCCTAATGGTGAAAGGTGGCACAATTTGAACATGAAAAAAATGATTGAAAATGATCATAAATCAAATATATAAAAACCATATATACTAGTAAAAAAATTTCACTAATAACCTTTCAAAGTGACTAAGGCACCTTAATTTGAAAAGTGGCAAATAAAAGTCAAGAATTAAGCATTTATCCTGGCTTTCCTGTATGAATTTTATTTCAATATAACTAAGCAGTTCATGAGGAGAAGTTCTTTATAAAAGAATTCCAGTTACAAATGTGATGAAAGAATGAGAAAAATCACCATCTTACAACTTCAAATGAAATAATAGACCTAGGGAATAATCCTAAATGACTGTCAAAATCATTAAATGAAAGGGCAATGTGGAAGTTTATAATGGATGGATTAAATAAACTTTCAACATTTGAATTTATTACTATATAATTTTAGCATCACCGAAAGATTATCAAGTGCCAAAATCAAGCAATATGAAAGCCATGACACCATTTATGAAACATTCCTGTCAAAGAAATGGAACCTGAATCTAACCACCCTCTACTCTGTCCAATAAGGTAGCTGCTAGAGACATGTGTTGATTTAATTGAAGTTAAATAAAATTAAAACTTTAGTTTCTCAGCCACATTAACCACATTACAAGAATTTGATGCCCACATATGGCTGTTAGCTATCATAATGACAGCAGATACATTTCCATCATCAGAGAAAGATCTAATACATGACCTTACTTATATAAGCCTAACTCCCAGGCTACAGAACAGCATATTAAATGACATTTGAAGAAAAATCTACCAAATCCAGAATGTGGGACAATCAGAAAACTGACTTGGTTTCTTCACCAAATAAATGGCATTATAGTGGAAACAGCTACAGAATTAAAATAAAAAGAAAAAATTCGAAATAAATAATATGTGGAGTTTGTTTGGACCCTGATTTGAATAATTTAATCATAAAAGACATTTCTGAAATTGGAGGAACTTGAACAGATTAGATATGAAAAATTATTACTTTTATTAGGCATGTGTGCAAACAGCTCCTATCTTTGTTAGAGATGTACACTGAAATAATATTTTAATGTGTAGAATATATCAGAGATTTGCTTTAATGTACTCTGGCAAAAAGCAAAATAAAACCAAAGGAGTTTAAAAAGCTGGAGGGTATGGATGAGATGAAATAAAACTGGTAAAATTCTGACAACTCTTCAGGCTATATACTGGAGGGTCATGAAACTTCTCTCCATTTTTTCTACATTTTAAATTTTGTATAAGGCCATTGTCTAATTCTTCCTGTTGTCTCCTAAATCTATTCTCTCCTTTGATTATCCTGTCCCTCAGTTCAGATTCCCCAACACAACTACCTCTTAAATCACCTTTAATACCATCTTTCCTCCCTATTATTTTAACCTATTATCTGACCAATCAGCACTATATCATCTTGCCTTCATACTCTGGGCCAAAGTTCTCCATGCTTGTCTATTTTAGTGCCCTTCACCAGATTTTCCTAGTTTCTGCATTAACTTCATCTTGCCTACCCCACAATGAAAAGGGTAAATTTTCATCTAGAATAAGGGGGAAAAAGAAAAAAAACAAGCTTAGGACCGGACTAGCTTCAGAGTGCAGGGAAAAGTCAAAGAAGAAGGGCACAAGTAAAAGCAAAGTCAGAAATCTAGAGACAAAGACACAAATACATCACCCTTCCCATTCCTCTTAAAGAAATTATGTCAGAATTGTTTAGGCATCTCCACCTTTTAAAATACTTTTTTAGAAAGACAAATTCCATATGATTTCACTTACATGTGGAATCTAAAGAACAAAATAAATGAATAAGTAAAACAGAAACAGACTCACAGATAGAAAGAACAAAACTGGTGGTTACCAGAAAGCAAGGAGGGGTCAGGGGCTGGTTGAAAAAGGTGAAAGAATTAAGAAGTACAAATTGGTAGTTACAAAACAATCACTGGGCTGCAAAGTACAGCATAGGGAATATAGTCAATAATATTGTAATAATTATGTATGGTGTGCTAGGTGGTGCTAGACTTATATCAGGAGATCGCTTCATAAATTATATCAATATCTAACCACTATGCTGTACATCAGAAACTAATATTGAATATCAATTCTAACTGAAAAATGAAAATTTAAAAAAAGATATCAAAATTAAAAACTCTTTTAAAAGAGTAACATGACTGGCTCTGAACCATACTTAGCACAGAATCAAAACACAATGAGACATTTATCAAACACTTTTGCTGTAGGCACAAACTAGACTATTAACAAAAAACATAAAGTTTACATGTCTGTTCCCACTTAATGAACAATGGAATAAACACTACTGAGTGCGCTGGAATCTGCATGTCAACTATTAACCAAAGTGTAGGACACAGGCGAATCTGTGTTGTCTGCTCACTGCTTGTACCTGAACACAGTGATCATAAAACTGAAGATACCTGATTGTGCTCAACTCTTCTTTGCTTCAGTGTTACTGGAGTCTTTGCTCTGCCCTTTAGTGGTTCTCTCTTCTCAAGCTTGAGCTCTATTTTAGAGTCTGGAAATAACATCGGAAAAACCATTACTCTTTGAAAGACACAATAAATTACAATTATTTTAAGATTAGTAGGGACTGCTGATTTTAGGCACATTAACATGTAAAACAAGTTTGTCTACTGCTATTACCTCAAAAGACCAAAACTATTTAATTTCAATGTCTAAAAATTTTTCTTTCCCACTCTTCTTTCTTTCCATTTCTGTTTTCTCCCCTACTCTTTAATCTGATTGCTACTTCTTCCTATTTCTCCTCCTCGCCTTTTTCTGGGACTAATAGCCTGAAACAAAAGTGCTCCCATGGAGGCTTTTCACTAAATACAATTTACATGTGGGAAAAGAACATTAAAATACATAGTTACCATTCTTTTGTCCATACAGTGCAGATTAGTTAATAAACTAAAATTTAAAACGTGGAAAGCAAAAAGCTATAAGGAATTTTAATAGAAAAAAAAGATACCAAGTGTCTAACAATAATGAGTGCAATGATGTTAATATGTAAGTGCAGTTTAAGTCTCTCTTCCCATTTTTTCGTGTGATCACAAAATACCTGGGTACAGTTGAGGTAAGGAGGAATCTTGTTGGTAGAAAAGTACAATCAATCACAAGCCACTTCTCATCTCCATAATACAAATAACATTTCTTTGAAGAGAAGCTAGTGCATCTATATTATTTAGCATATCACCATGATGGTTATTAACCTAACAACTCAAATATATGTATGTATCTTTTTAAAGGCTTCAATATTCCATTCCCCTAGTCTTGATTTCATCACTATTAGAAGAGCTGGATTTATTAAAAGACTGATATAAATTTTAGTTAACTTCCCCATTTTTGTGGCCATTTATCATCATATAGCAAAATTAGTGTCAGCTACTTCTGAAACTTGTTACCAAAAACTTTATATTACTTTCTTACCAGAGACAGAGTCAATTCTTAAACCAAAGCTTAGTTTTGTATGAACTCAATGTAGTTCTATTAAGTAGTAGTCCAGATGAAGTCAAGTGTTTTTTGCTAACTACTCACCCCAGTACTGTCAGTCCAGAGTCTACTTGCAAATATCCAAAAACTGAATAGTGATTTTTGCCATGATAGTTCAAATGGTTCAATCTTTATTTAGGATTAAGGTATTAAATCCACTCCCACTCCCCAATGCTCCCATTAATAGATCTACCAATAAGTCTATGTTTGGGACAATTCTTAGCATTACGTATTTTACGCTTTGTTACCTCAAATTCTAATTAGAAAGCGTCCAAAGTAAAGAACCCAATGGAAGTTGAGCAGAAATGTATTCAAACTATCTGGTTACAGATTAATTCCTCTTAAAAATTTTAAAATTCTAACAGCCAATGAAAACATGGTCTTCAAACAGAATAAAATAATAATATTTACAGTATTTGTGATTATACCACTGGAATGTCAAGTGAGTTTTATGATGAAATGATAAAGGAATGTTCATAAATATCTAACTCGTTGCACCGCCTAAGAATAAAACACACATACAACATGTTTCTGGAGACCACACAGAACTTCGAATTTAACAACTTTATTGAATTTGCAGGAGCATTCTACAGTAATACATTTTAAAATCACATAGCACTTAGTAGGTACATGTATACATGTACATTTCACAAGACAAATAACAAATAAATTTACTCCCAGAAAGCTGCAAAGATGGTCATGTATAGTCTAAGGATATGGCTAGAAGTACCCAAAGGACCATATTTTGCTTATACTTAATACTACTTCCATAAGAATACAAAGAAATTCAATTATAAAATGCCTCTACAGTTAGACTCTCTCATCTTACAATCATAGAAATAAAAACTTTTATATAGACACACAGACACTGGGATATAGTATGATACGTGACTTTAAAAAAAAAATCTAACTTAATTTTGATTTTAGAATTTAGATTAAGCCTATGAACTACAACATACCTTGAAAGTGTTACTTAAAAAAAAAACAACCCATCCTTCTAGTTAGTGTCTAGGTCATCTGGCAACCTAGTTAATGATGGTGAGAATGCACTATCCTCGATTATGGTCTAGAGTAGTATTTTCCAAAGTGTGGTCCACAAACTGTTTCTACCAGTCCATGAAGAAATGAGGCACATTTTTTCTCTATCAAAATTTTACCATAAAAATAAACCATCATTGATCTAAAAAGTATCTCTAGATTCAAGTTCTGGTGCGTGCTTATCTGTGGATTAGTAACAGTTTATAGAGTGGTGGCACTTTGCATGCAATGATCTGGAATATTATGAATGATACTGTAAATAAAAGCAAACAAAAGTGAGAAAATAAGAGTAGATAAGTTCTAGAGAGTATAAAGATATATAGACCAGTGAAGACCCTACTTATATTTCAGTTAATGAGATTTTCTGTTTTGAAGAGTTGTAAAATCTTATGTAAAATTGGAAGGAGTGAACTATTTGAGATAAAAATGGGATCTAGAAAGCTTTAAATTGTTTGTTTCAGGCTTTCTATCAGTGCAACTTCAAAAAAAGGGGGTAGTGCTATATAGGTAATTACTTTAAAACTGTAATTAGAATTGTAGAAGCCCCATCTGGAGTCTAAGACAACCTTAAAAGAGAATTCCGGAGGAAAAGTACTTGAAATTCCTAGAAAATCTGCTAAGTTCCCCATATCAGAGTTAAAAAAGATGTCCCTCTTTCTAACTTCATTAGTGTTTATTTCCACGCTTTTTAACTACATTGTCTACTTCTCCTCCAAATAATGTTCCACCTTTAAAGGGAATAACAGTCAGCTTATTCTTAGAAGCTGGATTAATTTTGCAATCCTTCAGCCAGAGATAACGGCGACCTAAAGTGGAAGATCCCATGATATGGGCAGCCATCTTTACTTCATCAAAGGCAGCTTCACAGAGAAATGAGGCTGCATCATATGTTTTGCTCAGTATCCCAAGTGCCTGGTGCATATGACTAGGATCTGAGCTAAGAATTTGTGCAGCTTGACTAATTTCTGCCTGCATAGCCCGAACTACAAAGGCAGTATGGGTTGCAATTTGCAAAGTTGATGCTGCAGCTTCATATGCTCTACAAAGCGCTAAGTCCAACTGTTTATTGGTGGAAGCTGCCTGAATACCTGATGGGGTAGTGGCTTCAGAAATAAATCCCAGGATTTCATCATCTACTTTTGGAACTGATAATATCTGTGTTGCCTCTTTAGAAGAAACTGGATACTTGCATGCCAATGAAGGCAGTTGCCTGTCAATTTGCTGCCACTCCTCTTCAACTACTTTTAACATAGATTCATGGAAAGGAAAAGATAGCTCTGGGGCATCTGTTTTATCATGCTGTGACTGCTTAGACATTTCTATGCCTAAAGTAGCAAGTGAGTGAGAGATAACAGTTTTGGCAAAAGAAGACATCAGTTCAGATCCATGTATATTTTGAAATGCCACCGAGGAACCTGAATCCTTTTCCTCCACTGACTTTTTACTGAGTCTAGGGACTTTTCGTGGAGGAGACAGGGTTTCAGCTTCTTGAAAATTAGATCGATCAATTCTCTTCCATATATTTTCTATATCCAGTGGGGGTGTGGAGTTAGAAGTCCCAGGCAAACTACCTACCCCACTCTGGACCAGCAGAGAATTGACATAATCCCTGATTGCCTGAGCAACTGGTGGAGAAATTACTTGTGATCTCTCAGACTCTTCTAGTGTTTTCTTTTCACTGATGAGGACTGACTGATCTGAACCATGGGACCTCTGAGTACATAATGGTTGAATTCCACTTTTCTCTCCACGATAAATATTTTCTACTATGTCTGTATAACAAGTAGTGGTGGTTTCTTTAATCAATGAAGGAGAAGCTGCAGCAGAGACCAACATGGCAGCGAGTTCATGCTGAGAAGATGTCGAAGAACTTTTCTCTAAACATCTATCATGGCTAGACTTGGAGGAAATAGACAAATTCCCTCCAGAGGCTAACTTCTGCATTTGCTGCCCGCTAGGCAAGGTTGTGGCAATAAGAGGTTCCCTAGGTGGGTCTCCCTTAGAAGCATGTACTTTTTTAGCTGCCTGTAGTTCAGTCCTGCCCAAAGGAGGACGGGGGTAGATTTCAGGAAAAGAAATACCCTGAAAAAATCCACCAGAGGGAGTAGTTGGAAGTTCAGAAAAAGGAACAAAATCCCTAGTGGACTTCACTTTCTTGTGTTCTTTCTTCTTTCCTGTAGAGGCAAAAGAGGCAGGAAGTTTAAGCATTACCTGTGTTTAAGCTAATTTTATTCTTTGCCTCCTTGCTAACATAGTGCTGTTGAAGGAAAAGACTCTATATTTCATATTCTGAACATCCAATATGACAGACTATGCCCTGGCAGGCAGTGCTTATGAAAATATAAGCAATTTGGGTCAAATTAAATAATCACGAAATTAATAAACACTTCGTATGAATTAAACCTTTATAAATATCAAACTTTTCTTAAAATAAATTTTAAAAGGTTATTTATTCCTGTACTATTTTAAAAAATATTTAAATACCATGGTCTGATTTCTTAAAACAGCCAACTAAAAATGTTAAAATATTTGATATAAAGATGCCTCGAAATAAGATCATCTAGCAAAAACTGTAAATTTAAATGCCCAACAGAGAAAACATGCCATATGTAAATACTACTGATATGTTAATTGTAAGGAATAAAACATATGTACAATAAACCAATGAGATTTCAATGTAAGAGTAAAGAGAAGTGACAAGGTTTAGCATGGTATCATTTACATAGATCTTTTAAAGTGCAAAATAATACCATGTATTAGATAGATGTATATGATAAAGTAGTAAAAAAATGGATTGGAAAGCATCAAATTAATAATAACAGTGGTTGCTCCTATGGAGATGATACTTGGAAAGGCCAAGTGGGGAATGTCTTTATTTGTAACACTTTATTCTTTTTTAAAAAATATAAAGGTACCTGGTAATTTTAGGTAACAGAAAATTAGACATTTGTATTTTTCTTGTTATAATTCTTAACAAAAGGTATTTAAATCAAATTACTTAGAGGATTACTTTAACAATATAAACAAAAACTACCCACATCTTGGTAATGTTATTTCAAATTTTTTCTTCGTTGTTACCGTATCTTGAGTCTGAAAAAAATCACATATATTTAATTAGTGTCATTTAAAATTTTACCTTCCTCGTTGTCACTGTATCTGTCAGAGTCATTACTTCCATTCTGTCTCGTATTTTCTGCTGAAGAAGAAATGGTTGGCAAAGGAGTAGAAGATCTTGATTCTGGTCCTTGTTCTCTCAGTTTCAATAGTTTCTTCTCATATAACTTCCTGGTTGTTCCTATATTAAGGCAGAACTGGTTAGTGCATTAGTACTTGCATCCTCTTATTTAAGATGCAGCTCAGACATTATCTTTTTGGCAACATTAAAATGTTACTTTCACGCTTTCCTTTCTAAATTGGCGTTTAAAATACTACATAACAAATTCTTTTATGAAAAGGTGTTTTTCTGGTATTTTAACAAATAATTACAACATTTCTTTTATAGCATGGAATACATAGCAGATTAGTACGGGTCTCAATTAGACCATCTACTGAAGAATCATGTGTGACTGAGTATTTATGATAAGTTCTAGACTTTGTATATGTTCTCTAGTACTATATAATGGTACTTGCCCTCCACCTAGCCACCATATTAATGCTAACTGCCTTTTCTCTGCCGTGCTGCCCATGACCAACAACTATCAACTACTAATTTGTACTTCTTTAACCCTTCACCCCATTCTCCCAGCCCCCCAAAATCCCTCCTCTCTGTCCATCACCAAATTGTCCACTATATTTGTGTCTGTTTTTGATAAGTTTGTTCTTGTTTCTTAGATTCCACATATAAGTGAAATCACATGGTATTTATCTTTTTCTTTGACTTATTCCACTCAGAGTAATAACCTCTAGGTCCATCCATGTTGCTGCAAATGGTAGGATTTTAAAAAGGTACTTTTAGTAACAGAAAATGGGTATTATGCTGAAAACTGAGTAACTTGAATTATAGAAACAAGTCTGTTACAAATCTACTGATTTAAATGAATTTGGCCAGCCATGTTACCTCAGATTTTCCTCAATTGACATTTAAGACCCATGTTTTTCTCACCAAGTAGTGGTGATATACACACCATATGAAACAATCTCGACAACAGGTAATCTAGGAAATTATCTAGTTCAATTACTTCATTTTAGTTCCCTCATTTATAGTTAAGAAAATAAATGTCATCGTCTTATAAATGATAAACGAGACTGGCCCTTAGAACTCAAGCATAGCTACTAGATGAGAGGGTACTGCTTCATAGAAGACATTTGAAATTTATCAACGTACCCACAATCGGACCAGGATTCACTCCATATTTCACAAGCTGATCCAGAAGATCTTCATTACTGAGCTCTGTTACATCTAGATCATCTTTATCTTCTAGTCTGGGTTTATCAGTTTTCTTTGTGGCTTTCTGTAAACAAAGTCCAGTTATTTCCACATGAATAAAACAAATGTTCATTTTACTTGATGTTAAACATGGAAATTAACCTTTAAGTTAATTTACAGCTATATCGAGCCTCAGTAATTTGATTAAATTAAAAGTCATTGTTTGATATTTAAAAGTTTAAATAAATCTAGGAGTTTAAGTTAAGAGTTTATCACAAAGGCTTATACTTAGTTATGTATAAAAATGATTTCCTTTAAACAAGCATACTGGAATTTAAGCCCATAGGAATATTCTTCTTGTAATACTGACTTTAACAGCCAGTTTTGGACCCGTGGAGGAAGTCAGGCATATCATCTCTGACACAGCTTTGTTGCCACATTTAGTTCTATATGACCATTGCATTAAGAATACAGTGTCCCCCCCTTATCTGACAGGGATATATTCCAAAACCCTCAGTGGATACCTGAAACTGGGGATAGTACTGAACCCTGTGATGAAGTTAAATTTATAAATTAGGCACCGTAAGATATTACAATTTTAACAATAGACTATAATAAAAGCAATGGCAGTATCTCCCGGTAAAACTACATAAACTTCCAAAATTAAATAGGAGAGGAGAGCAAACGTATGGGTAACTTTTAAGAGTTGTGGCAAATAGCCCTACAAATGCCTCCCTAATCCCAGAAAAGTATCAGAGCGTCAAACATAAATGGCTGCTTAAATAATGACCACAAATATCAAAGTCAATTTAGATCCAAATTACTTTTTCAGTCAGAAGAGTCAATATTAAAAATCTTATGCAAAAATTGCAAAAATAAAAGTATATGGGGTGCTTACTTTCTAATGATGCGGAGTGGGGAAATCAGGCATTATTTGGCCATGGAAAAGAATTGTTCTTTAACCACATAAATATTCGAAATACTTCACTAGACAAGATTATGAGAAATTATTTTTTAAGGATAGCTGCTAATAAGAACAATATTAATTTAAGAGACATCTTTAATAAAAAAACATGGCTATGAAAAGTTAGTGTACTTGCAGAAGGCTTTAACATAAACATTGCAGTGAACTAGGATCATCAGGCTCAAACACTGAAGGAACCCACATGGTAATATCAAAATAGTTGCCTAGAGTCTAAGGGCTCGATATACCAAAGACTTGAAATCTTTAGAAAATACATTTTTAAATCAAACAGATTTAATCTCATGTTAGTGACCTACGTGAATTTTCCAAAGCTTAGGAACAGGCTGGAAAGAAAAACTCTACTGTATAACAAATACTTTAAGTGAAACAAAGTCAATCAGATACAGATTACTTGTAGACTATCCTTCCCCACCATAAGAATGTTCAAATTCTACTATCAATAAACATCTAGGAATTTCAATTTCTTGCAACAGCCTGAGGTTTTCAAAAAATCTTTCTTTGGCACTCACCACATTCAACCTACCTTTTACTAGTTATGTGTATAAATGTTTTACCTCCTCTAGATGATGAACTCCTTGAGCAATAGTCCCTAAGTCTATGTTATCAAAACCCCAAAACTTTTGGAAAAGTTACCTCTATTTTACAACATTTTACCCAGTTGCGAGTCCTAATCTTAGGCTTGAGAATCTGTATTTTAATGTGTAAAGTTTAATTTTGGCTGCAGTATTAAATGAGGTAGCAGAAAGCAGGAGCCTTTGTGTCAATACCCATTATTTGTGTCCCAAGCATCTAAAATAAGAGTGCATGACACAGAAACAGGCACCTGATATTTTGTTGAACGAATAAATGCATGAAAGCAATATCTGAAGAGAAAAAAATCATTTATTTTTAAAAACCCATTTCTTATTAAGAAATAGGCTTGTCAAATCGAAGCAGAAAACCAACTCCCTTATATTTTCCTAAAACATAGCGAAAAACTACAGCTGTACAAAGAAATTTTATGAGGTCAATAAATTATAACAAGCTAAGTCAAATACAGGAGTTCATAACAAACTATTTGATTTTTATTATTAATTTATAAGGAGAAAAGTTCCAGAAAAATAATGCCATTTTATGAAATACCAAATTCAATAATAAAAATTGGGAGACAGTATGGTATAAATAATTATCAAGCCAGCAATTTCAGTAAGGAGGGAACCATTAGTTGTACAGATTTCTGCCTCTAGAATGCTTTGTTCCTTTAAGTAAATCATGTGACCTCTAAGTTTCTTTCAGTCAAAAATGCTCAGTACCTACTATGTGCCAGGTACTGTTCTCCAGTTTATTCCCAACTACGAGATGATCTAGTATCTTTTTCGACTTTAAAATCCAACAGTTGTATATCACCTATGTGTTACTCTAATTTTTTTAGTCTCTACCTTTAGCATCAAAGATATTGAAGTATAGTAACTATTGTTATGAAATAGATTCCGGCGAGCACTTACTATGTACTAAGTGGTATTCTAAGTGTCTTAATGAATTCTAAAAATCCTGTGAGATACCAATATCTCCATTTTACGAGAGGAAACTGAAGTCAAAACTGCCTAACTCAGGCAATCTGTATACTATGCTACATAGTAACATTTGAACAGACTTTATGTACACATCACTTTCACAAACTTATCTCACCCAATTCTGAAGAATGTATTACAGTTGACACTGTACTGTTTTGGCATTTAAAAAAACCCCAAAAACTAGACACAAATGCAACCTACTGTCACCCTCAATCTAATTAAGTAGGTATTAGATTATTCCTATTTCGATGAAAACTGAGCATCTGATAGACACTATTCATTTTCCAAGGTCAGTAAGTGGCAGACCTGGAATCTGAATCTACAATCTCAATTCAGCCTATACACTTAACACCTTACTGTGGAATACGATAGCCAATTTATGATTTAATTAACATTTACCATTTTTAATATACTTTTTCTGTTTTGTTCCATGTCTTTAAATATTTCCTGTTAAGAATTCATAATACACCAGATCAGACCATTCAAGAATGTTATCCTCCACTGGATTCCAAATAGCTATGCTGCTTGGCACCTTAGAAGGAAAAGGCAGGTTGCCAACTCTATAAATGTTTATTTTTGTGTCAACAATCCAGATAATCTCAATACCTAAAAATATTGGCATCAGAAGATGCATAAAACAAAAAGCTTAGAAATAAAACTAAAAACCAAAACCAAATTTTGGATATGCAAAACATCTGTCACATTACACCAGATAAATCTAAGAGACCATGACGATGACCGAAACGGAACAATTTCACCTTTAATTAAAAATATCACCTTCTATGGCCATGCCACCCTGAACAAACCCAATCCTGTCTGATATCAGAAGCTAAGCAGGGTTGGGCCTGGTTAGTACTCGGATGGGAGTCCACCTAGGAAGAAGACCAGGTGCTAAAAACTAATAATAATAATAAATGTAAGAGATTGTAAGCTGACAAGGTCAACCAAGGGTTGCCTTGCCTAAAAAAGAAATACTATAGTGTGTGTGTGTGTATGTATATATATATATATAAAACCTCATAAACCCATGTTTAAATAGAAGGTAAATACTATCTATGCCTTTGGGCAAACCCACCCACATTAACGTTTGTTTTAAAATGTCAAAAATTCACCACCTAAAAAAATCTGACTTATCTTCAAATTGAAAACAATTTGGCTTTCTCTTAGATTACAAATATTCCTTAAGAAATGTGAGTCTATATTATTATTATACATGGGACTAACAATGACAAGAACACAAAATATATACATAAAAGGAATGTTTCATAGAGAACCTTATTATAAACAACCTAAGGTTCTTTTCCTATAAATTCAAGATATTTTCCTATGCCTGATAAAAGACCTATCAGATAGTTAGATTAGAACTTTTACATAATGTATTTTAAACAGAAAATGATGCTACTGACCAACTTACCACTATTAACTTTTTCAAGTTCTTGATACCACTGAGCCTACCCAAGGGTACACATTTTTGAGTTTTAAATACTAAAAGTTGAAAGACATCTAAAGTGATGAAATAGTTTCTCTATATGTATCAAAATATTAAATGAGCTATAACAAGTTTAAGGTGCCACTGGACATAGTAGGTTCTCTTAAAATGTTAATTCCTTTCACCCACAGCTTATCTGCATAGTGCTCACCAACCTGGACAACATGAGAAATTAGTTGATATGATGAATAAGTAACAAACATGATCAATTATCATACAAAAAAATCCATTAAATTATTATGATGCTGGGTGCAGTCTGCAGAAATCTATCTCCAAGTTAAGAGCACAATGGTAGAAATGAAAAAACGTTAGATAACTGAACTGAAATTAAAAACGTTTACACTCAGGCCTTCTTGCAATCCAAAGAACAAAGGGTAGGTTGGGACATACTCTCTCTTAAAAAATTGCTGAGGAAAAACATCAAAATCAAGATAATTGTTTTGATGGAGAACTAATCAACACGTTAAGAATTAATAGTCCTATTATATAAATACAACCAAATACTTTCATGGCTCAAGAATAATACATTTGCGCAGAAGACAAATAAAGGGTTCTAGGGAAGACCTGTTTTTTTTAAGTGTGTCCATTTAAATGAAATATATTTCATTTTTAACCATATCTTTACTATAATAGTTAGAGTATTACTTTCTTTCTCAGAGGGGTTGGGAAAAAACAGATAAGGGATCTGCTTTACTTCAAAAGTAAATTCAACATGATAGTCAACTAGGTTTCTTCAAATCCACAAAGAGATGACATCAGAAACAACAACATGCGATGGCCTTTTATTTATTGAATAAATATTTATTTGGCACTACTATGTGCCAGGTACCTACTTAAGACCTAAGATTTTCAATTCTCTAAAGCCTAGGGTAAGACTTAATTACACTTACATGTATGTACTGTATTTTTTCTTTCGTTTACACGGGGTAGTCCAGAAAGCACATCAGATAGATTTGTAAAAACTAAAGTTAAACAACATAACTTTAAGCAGTACTTTTGTTTTGGAGGTATACGAGTAATCACTAGCAACAATTCCAAACTCCACATCCAATGTTTTCTAAACTATTATAGATTACACCAATCACTACTTCTTTACACATTCCGTTAGGATTTGAAGTCTGGTACCTAGGCAGATTCACAACAAAATAGCATACAGAAACCCAAAGAACAAAAAGAAAACTATTTCTTAAAAAAAAAAAAAAAAAAAAATATATATATATATATATATATATATATATATATATATATATATATGCATTTGCTGGAGCCAAAGGATTTCCCCGAGATCAGACAGTTCAAATTGCGGTTCTGACACATCAAGGACATAAACATTTCTCTTAATTCGGAAGTCTCTTTTCCTCATGGGAAATTTACCAAAAAGGGAAAAAATGCCCCAAACCTAAGCTCTTAGTAACTACAATTTTTCCAAGTATTAGAGCGTCTGTGATCACCGCGTAACGATGTATTTTTAAAGGCTCATTTTAATTCAGAGTAATGCTGCCCCGCCATCGAAGGATGGCCGGTTGCCGTAAGAGCAACCCAAACACGAAAAAAAAAAAAAAACGGTTCCAAAAGCCCTCCGGATGCACACACACACACACACAAAAACAACCATAAAAAGGCGGGAATTCATTTCAAATTCCGGTTAGAAATTAATATGCACGGAGTGCCCTCCAGAGAGCGCTCCGAGCCTCGGCGGCCGCTCCGTCGCTGCAGCTGAAGAAAGCGGGAAACCGCTCGCACGTCACCCAGAGCAGTTTCGGGCTGACCGCCCCCTCCTCGAGCGCTTTCGGAAAAGGGACACGCAAGTCCCAGGCCGGACACCCCCCACCCCCCCACTCCGGGCGGCGGGTGGTCAAGAGCACAGAAGCCACCCACGCGCGGCGCCCGCTTCGCACCGCCCCGGCCACGCGCGGGCCCAACTTCGCCACTCTCCCCTCCCCTCCGCTGCAGCGCCCCCGCCCCACAGCCCGCGAGCCCCGCGGCGACGGGCCCCAAACCCGGCGCCTCCGAGCCAGACAGGCGCGGGGGCAGCCGTGCGGCCGAGGAGGCCGAGCGCGCGCCTTTGTGGCCCGGCCCGGGGAGTCCTTCCTTACCCTGCCTGCGGGGGCTCGGCTGCGGCCCGCGGCGGCGGCGGCCCCGGAGCCGAGCACCGGGGTGGGCTCGCGCTCCTCGTCGCTGGAGAAGTCGGGGGGCCCCTTGCTGTTGGCGCCGGCGGCGGCGGCGGGCGGCGGCCGGTTGCGCGCCGTCAGGTGCTGCAGGTAGAGCTGCACGTACACGTCCTTGCGCTGCTCGCCGGCCGGCAGCGTCACGTTGTTGGCCACCAACTCACTCTTCAACTTCTCTTTGGTCAGGACCGACGGGTCCTCCAGGAACTCCGGCATGTCGGCGCCGACGTCTCCGCTTCCCCGCCGCCGGCGGCGCGCTCTCTCTCGGGCCCGGTGGGGGCGCCGCGCTGCCCGCCTCTCCCGAGCCTGCCCGACTCCCCCGCCCGGGAGCGACCCCGCGGAGCAGGAAAAAAAAAAAAAAGAAGAAGAAAAAGAAGAAGAAAAACCTCGCACACACAAAGCGAAGAAAGGCCGGACACAAAGGCCCCCCCGAGCAGAACTGGGGGCCCAAGAGCAGCCGCGATAAGAGCTCGCACCAAGCCGGGCCCACACACTCGCTCCCGCCGCCGAGGGCAGCCCGCGGCGCCCACGCCCCAAGGTCGCACGCCGCCATTGGCCGGCGGCACCAGGAAGCGCGGCGCTGATTGGCCCGGCGCCCCGCGCGGGTTCCATCCGCCGCGGCGCCCTGCGAGAGGGAGTCGAAACGCAGTTTAAAAGGTGCTCGGGCGGGAGCCCCGGCTGCACGGCCGGCCCGTGTCTCGTTTCCTTCTCCTGCACCCACCCTTCCCCTCCAGACACCGAGGAGGGACACGCCGTTCTGCTTGTGCGCGCCGCTTCCGCTCCCTCCTCCCCGGGTTCGGTCGCCCACGGCCCGGGCGTGGGGCGCACGGCGGCTGCGAGGATCCGGGCTGGGCCTTTATCCATCTCGGGACGCTGATCCCCCGGAGAATAGCGACAGGCTTTCCTGCCCTCGTAACAGCCTCGACAGGGAAGGAGAGAAGCGAGGCGTGTTTGCCGGCGCTTCTCTTTCCTAGATTTGATTTACTTCCCGGGGAGGGAGGGAGGGGGACGCTGCTGGCCGCTCCATCCCCGTCTCGCCTGCGAACGCTCCTTTTGTTTCCGAAATTCAGGGAAAGCCAGACCTCGACTGCTGGGCACTTGAAACCGCCGCTGAATGTGTGACAGCATGGCACTGGCAAATATTCCACTGACTTTTTCATCTTAATGGTCGGGGCGATTGCTAAATTATGTTATTTGAACAGTTAGTTGGAGCTCGGCAGCGTGTTTGTTCAGAGCCGTCTCTGGGTTAGTAGCTCCCTCCACCTGTTAAGTATCCTAACTTAATCAAACCTGATGTTTAATGATACAACAGAATGAAAGGAAACATTTAGGGATGCCAGATGGGCAACTTAAGATAATCGAGAGAGGTACCATACTAGATTTTAGTCATACAGAATGCCCACTGACATCATTAGGCCAGGAACTCATCAAACCCACAGTACCGATTCAAATTAAAAGCCGGTAGGGTTTCAGAAATTTGCTACGTAAACTGCCTTCCTGAAAACAAACACGACTGATGGCAATATATTCGGATTTCTTCTAAGAAAGGAAAGAAGCCGACCTTGGACTCAGGATGTCTTAATCATTTCTGACCTCCAAACTAAACTTTATAAGCTGCTTAAAATAATTTTTCAAGTATTTATGTGATTTCTGCATGGTTAAGTTCAAGAACATTTAAAACAAACGCCACTAACAACGTTTCCTATAAATTAAACTATTTTATTTTGTTCAGAGTGAGGAAATATACTCCTTTTAATGATGCCATGTTTTCCTAGAGGCAATTTTGTATATTCTTTTCTAGAACTCTCAGTATTTACATATATTTAAGCAATAGTATTAAGCTCCATAATACAGATTAAAAAATTGCATTTTAATTAAGTTGTTTTATGGGTTTTCAGGATGTCTTATAATAAAAGTTACTTCATCTCCATCCCACCCACCCCCAACCCCCAGCTTAGCTGAACACATAGGAAAGTATATTTATCTTCAGAGGAGGAACTGAGCTGACTGGCAAAGGACCATGTTTTTGCAATGAGGAGTAACCCCCACAAATGTAATTAATGCATGTGAGATGGTCCCAATCTACAATGTGCCACAGTTCAGTTATTTCTTCCAGAATAGTCTAAAATTATAATGGGCAGAGCAACAAAGTCCTGAATTTAATCTCTGCAAGTTATCCTATTAAATCATTACCTTGATAGTTGAAGAGTTTGGGTCTGAATTAACTGTACTAATAGTTTTTAACTGAAAAGGATTAGAGTTACCAGGGCTAGATTTGATCTGGAAGGGTCTCCAGGCTCGGACAGCTGCCCTATAGTCTGAGGATACCTGGGCATCTAGGTCCATGAAGTAGATCCTTAGATCAGGTGGCATCAACTGACACTTGAAGAAAATATTCTATCTTAATTTGATGTGAGTAGAGTACAATACAGGAGTCCTGGAACCACCAAAGACAGTCACCCAAGGATGCTGCATGGGATCGCTTTTTTCATAAGGCCTTTGCACCATTAATTTTTCACAGCAGTGTAATCCTTAAAGTCAATACTTCCTACTACTTTTACCACAGCAAAAAGAAAAAAAAAAAGAGAGAAAAGAAAGAAAAAGAAAGAAAAAAGAAAAATTACCTGTTGTGTCTGAAAGTTGTTTTAAATAGACACACTACTACTAGCCTTGCAGGCCAACATTAAAAATAATTCACAAAGAACTGCATTCTAGATGCTTGAAATGTTCCCTGGGCAAAAACATTTTCATTCCCTTTCTTTACTTTGCTCTCCTTTTCTTATCCCAGGATATTATCAATAGGAGGTTACTTGCAGATTACACATTTCTTAGGAGACATAGTTGATGTCATAAGCTATCAGACAGTGAGACAGAATTTCTGCATCATCCACAAGTCATGAAGTATCAAAATCAGACTTGATATCATCCTACATATACCCAGGTATATCCTTAGCACCACTGTTTTTAGTAATAAAGGTAATTTTTGCTTTTGACTCTGCTGTAGAGCTCCAAATTAGAGGCTATTTTTTTTCTCATATTTGATGTACCTTAAGGCCAAGAAGTTAGGTCTACAGAGTTAGGGTGTCCTCTTTTCAAACTATTTCTTTTCTTTATTTATTCAGAACATTCGAAGTTTCTATTTTCTGGGCAAATCACGATCTCCCATATTTACTACTATTATTTAACAACCACTCTCCCTCCGAAGATATATAGACTGCTGCTTCTTGCCATAGGTTTTCCTTGCCATCCCTCTTGTCTACATTCTGTGTGAATTCAACATTCTTACAGATGACCCATGCTAAACTAACACTTGACCTCTTAGACCTTTCACCTCTTCATCTCCAAGAACTTGTTTCACTATCCCATCTCTTCCGACCACACCAGTGGTAATATTCTGAACCTTGTCAATAATAACTGTTTTAGCTTCTAAATTTCAATTTCACGCATCCCAATGTCAACTATTAGACTTTTTCCTTCAGCTCATTTTTGTACTCCACTGACCTAATTGAAACCCCCAATCCTTTAACCCCAACACAAAAAAGTATATTATCCTGCTTTTGCTATCATGTAATCATTTCTAACTCACCCGACTTAAATTCCCTGATCAATTCTTGTAATCACCCTTTTGCAGAGCGGTTCAACTCTTTTACCCCAATGTCTATCTTCTTTCCTTGGAAGAACCTTGATCTTGCTGGGACCAAATACTGCTAGAACAAACTTTCTCATTGCTTGCAATCAAGTAGCAAATATTACTGGAGAAAAATCATACAACAGGCCTGACCGGTTTTAATATATGACCTCAACACTGACTGGAAAAGCTATTCACCCTCTGGATTATTCACACCTTCACTTCTCTGTAAATCACTCATACTCCTTTTCATCACCTCTCCCCATTTTCAGCTGGTGACCTTGCCTCATCCTCAGGAAACAGAAACCATCTGTGGGCAGTGCCTCAACTTCATCGTTAAAGCTGTACCAATTATCTCTTGCATCTTTTGAATGGAACAGATGTCCTATCAGAGCGAATTTGGTCACCTCTACTCTGGCTGTCATCTTTTCTTTCTCAAGGAGCTGATTCTTTCAGTCATTTCCTGAGATTTCTGAATTGAAAAAAAAAAAAGATTGGTGTTTTATTTTGTGTTACATTTGTCTAACGTAAACAATAATTTTATCTTTCGTGTTGAAACAGATATTAGATTTTTTTTAAAGAAAAATTTAAATGTTATAGAATCGATACCTAAAACCTTGAAAAATAGTGGAAAATATTTCTACATGAAGCTTCAGCTTTAAATAAAGCAAAGCAAAGCAAAACTGATCACTTGGACAAAAAACTCTTCCAAATCCCTTTTTCCCCCTAAATTGCTTGGATAATGGCTGCCATTTTCCCTTTTTGAAGTTCTTAATGTCATTAGCATACAGCTGACTTTTTTGTCTTTCATTATTGAAACATTACATATAAAATATTTTTGTTTTGATAGGACTTGGTGTTGAATATAAGGGTGTGCCACTTCAATACAGCAGATGACAAAATACTACATGGTCATAAAAATCATGTTCTTGAAATTTAATAATATGAAAGAATGTTCACAATACAGCATTAAGTAAAATCAGAAAAAATACAGAATTGTATTAGGATAAGATCTCAGTTCTATAAATAACAAAAGTGTATATGGATATGTGTTTAAAATATCTACAAAGAAAAATGACTAAATAAAGGCCAAATATTTGTAGTAATTTCTTCTAGGTAGTAGGGCACAGGTGGTCTTTATTTTCTTATGTTATTCTATATTTTCTAAGATTTATACAATGAACACATATGATTTTATAACCATAACTACTTTTTTTTTAATTAGTCTGAGAAATCGGGGAATCACTTGCCTTATCTGAATTCAGAGTCTGTCCAGTTTTATACTTCCAAGGCTCCATTTTATCAGTTCAACCAGAATGCATCAGTCTTAGGTAAAATCATTAAAAATAACCTTAAAAGTAAATCTAGCTTATTAATAGTTAAGGTAAATGCTCAGAACATTCTTACTAGTAGATATATCCACTTGGAAGAATAAACAATAGACTGAAAAATTTGGGGTGAAATAGAACAAAATCAGAGTGCTGTTGTCAGGATTTGGTAATTTAAACATGAACCTATTTATTCCAGAGCCTCTTTCCTCACATCATTCCTATATAATGATTGTAGATTAAGTTTACTATAAAGTATTGGATTAATATGAAGCATTAGGTAATTTCAAAATTAATAGCAAGTCAGTAAATGGGTGATTCTAAGAAACTTCAGATTTGATTCTTTTAACAACCCTGTGAGTTAAGTGGGACCTCCAGTCGGCCTTGCCGTATATAGACCAGTGCTTCTCTCAAACATTAGCTTGCATCAGAATCACCTGGAAGACCTGGTTAAAACTCAGGTCGCTAGGCCCACCTCCAGTTTTCTGGGTCTGTAGATTTAGGGTGCAGTTGGAAATTTTGCATTTATAACTTGTTGCCAGGACACTGGTCTGGAAACAACAACTCTAGGCCATTTTTTAACATTCTTTGTGAAGCCAGAGCTGACTATGTCACATTCTTGAATAAAGCTCGGCATTGTCCTCAGAATAAAATCTAAATTAGTTAAAAAGGCACACAAGGTCCCAAGTGATCTGACTTCTGTCCTACCTCTTCAGCTTTATCTCTCTCTTCCTCTCCATCCATACAAGAGAACTAGAAGTTCTCCAAAGAAAGCCATATTAGTTTGCTAGAGCTGCCCTAACAAAATGATTAACAAGGTAATACAACCTGCTCTATCTCACAAGAGTATGATTTGGTACAAATGAGATAACATGCTTGGTCCAACTTAAGATCAAATATTATTGCAGATATACACTGTATGTGTCAATGTTGCCAGGGAGCAAAAGAACATAATTTCTGTGACAGGCTGAATTCTGTCCCCCAAAAATCCTATGTTGAAGCTCTAACCCCCAGTACTTCAAAATGTGACTATTTGCAGTACTGGGGGGTTAGTGAAACCTTTTAAGAAGAGTTTAAGTTAAAATGAGTTCATTAAAGCAGACCTTAATCCAATCTGATTGGTGTCCTTCTAAGAGGAAACTTGGACATAGAGACACCAGGGACATGCCAGTACAGAGAAAAGACCACATGACAACACAGTGAAAAGGTGGCCATCTATAAGCCAAGGACAGCTTTTGGAAGAATTTGACCCTGCTGTCACCTTGATCTTGAACCTCTAGCCTCCAGAACTTGAGCAAATAAATTTCTATTGTTTAAGCCACCCAGTCTGTGGTGTTTTGCTAAAGCAGCCCTAGCAAATTAATATAAACCTCTGCTTTTGTAGTTGAAGAAATCACATCCCAGACATGTTAAGTGACACTGACTCATAGAAGGCATTCAAATGTGTCCATTGGATGAATAAATACCTTAAAATCACATAGAAACTTTTCATTATTTTTCAAGATCCTTCATTACAAGGCATTCTTGAATTACCCAAGGCAGAGTTAATGTCCCTATTTTAGCACCAACGCACCATGCTACTTTCATGGCACTTATACCAACCTATGATGGTATCGATTATTTACTTGTCTCCTACTGCTCAAATCCTGTTTTCACTTAGTGTATCCTTTTCTTTAGTGCTATAGCACAGTATCAGGTTCATCATTGTTGATGGTCCATGAATATCTTTGAAATAGATGAAATGAAATCTCAATCCAAACAAATGGAGAAGGAAGGACAAAGTACACAAAGTGAAAATACAGTGTCTGGCAGTTTCAGCTATTTGATTGAATCACAAGAAATTTATATTTGATATTTTCAAAACACTGTGCAAAAAATAAATTAAACAAACAAACAAACCCTGGGGACTTTTATGGGACATATGCAGTAAAAATCTAAAAATATATTTTTTTGAGGAACAGATATTTGACACAGGCCTATAAGAAACAATTTATTATTAAGAGTTCAAAAATATATTTTTTTGAGGAACAGATATTTGACACAGGCCTATAAGAAACAATTTATTATTAAGAGTTCTGAAGCTTGCAAAGATGCAAGAGTAAGCTTTGCTCCCTGCAGTTAAGAGATTAATACAGTAGTTGAAAGTAGTATCTGCCTTGTCACCACTCGCATGAATTGGTGAAAATATTAAAGGTGCATGACGTCACTTAAGTCTAATGTTTTCTGGCACGTATTTAAAAACGCTTGTTTCTGTCTTTATTATAAGACAGTAAGTGAAGAGGGGATCTGGAGTCTGCCACCTGGGCTGAAATCTTGGGTGACCCTTGGCAGGTAAACTATTCCTGTGTGCCACAGCTTCACCTGTGAAAGTGGGGTATTAATCACACGTTGTAAGGTTGTTTATAGTGCCTGGTACATGGATTAAAATATGTAACCTATTTTAACATTTAAAGTTAAAAATTGCACTCCACTTTACTTGCTTTCAAAAGGCAAACGGGTCTAAAATCGTTTATGGAACAACAGCTTGCTCAGTATATTGTACATTTCCCGTGAAGGGCCACCGTGGACTAATATGCCCACTAATGCACAATAGTGATAGTCCACGCGACAGAAGACTCACTTTCCAAGGTCAAACTGTATGTACCGAAAACATCAGCTTTAAGGCTCTACGACACACGGTGAACCTTGTCGTTCTGCACAGGAAGGATCATCAGGATAACATCTGCATGAGGAAAATCTAAGCCTGAAATTAAAAGCATTTTCAAAAAATGGCGGGAAACTCCCAGGCTTGGTATAAGAAGCTAGTAATCAGGAGGAAAAGAAAATGGCAATGACCCCGACGTGATTCGAACACGCAGCCTTCTGATCTGGAGTCAGACGCGCTACCGTTGCGCCACGAGGTCCTGCTGGGCTGGGGCTCGCACAGGTCCTTAGGACTCCGGGAACATGGCGTCCCTTCCGGGGGCACTCTCCTCCGCACGCCATTTTTCTTCCATGCTCCTCTTCCATCTGCCAAGTATAGGTCAGATCTGGAGCTGATTCCGTTATCACCAAGATATGCCTGACAGCTAGCGCGCTACCTAGGTTGGGACGGAACCAGCGGAGGAAGGAAAAGTCGAGTTTCCGTGGCGGCGAGTCCCCAGAGGCAAAGGAAACGGGCCCCGCCCCTCCTCTAGCCGGCGATTTCCGTTTGAACCCGCCCCGCCGGAGGCGGGGACGCCGCTCCCTTCGCCCTTCCCCCTACGGGGCGCGCGCGCGAGTTCGCGACCCCGTCGGAATGCGGCAGGGCCGCACTGCGCACGCGCAGGGCTCTGCCCGCCGAGGCTGGATGCTCCTTTGCCGGCCTGTCTGACCGTTTCCCTCTCCCCTTTCCCTTCTACCAAGAACAGAAAACGTTTCATCTCGGTGCAGGCTTTTATCTCACGATGAGCATTAAGCTTCCAAGTCATCATCTCGAGAAGACACAAAATATTAGCGGATCGTGCTTGTCAGAGCTGCCGCTCCTAACATGGAAAATGATTCTGTTTTCACCAAAACACAACGACCTCCCCGTCGGGGAATTGAACCCCGGTCTCCCGCGTGACAGGCGGGGATACTAACCACTATACTAACGAGGAATTGTTGTTTGTGGATATTCGCAAAGGTCCCTTTAAGGTAGTCAAAGCTTCCGTGCCCCTTCCTCCTTACTTCCTTTTCTTTCCACCATCGTGAAGTGTGAACATTGGAATACTTGAGTCGCTTCTCCCTGTACCTTGGACTCTTCTTCTGTGAAAAGAGTTAGCAAATGGTTTAAAATGAACGACACAAGATGCGCTTCTAATTTTAAGGATCGTCGAAAATCGTTTCCGGGCTTTTTCTGTTTTCCGAATCATTGATGTCTTCCGGCGGGAGGATTCCACTTGTAACAGTGACCGAGAATATGTGAGTTGCCAGTGGAAGCAGAGCTTTACTTTCACGAATTTATATTTTCATGAAGAAGACGTTCAAGGATAACATATGGTTGCCAGGTGTTGGGAGCACTCGGGGTCGTCCCACCTTCAATCTGTAAGCTTTCCTGACACTAAAGGGCTCATGCATCCGACCAGCTGAGGCCAAATGAAATTTTGTTAGCTGATTTTTTTCCTGTATTGCAGTCTCTTTGCTGCGGCATTTACAATTATTTAAAAAACAAAACATGTAAACTGTTAACTAACAATACATTTAAATTATTCAAAACAAGGACGTGCCATTGATACAACATAAGGTAGGAAAGCGCACTAAGAGAATGATTTGTATCATCCTGAGCCCTTTCATAAACAGGATCAAGCCTGCTCCTAGGGGTACTAGGAGATCCTCACATATAAACTTTTATATAAAGTAAGTGATTTCATAAAGTCCCAAACTGATATGATTGTACGTTTTCATTATAGAAAAATTATATGTGCCAAGGAATCCATACTTGTGGTGTACTATGAATTAATATATTTTTATACATCATAGGTTACATGGTACTGTCCATCAAATGAATGAGATTGTTTAATGCAGACGTTAAAATATGGCAGTTTCTGAGGCCTGCTTTGGAGTTTGTTTTTTTTTTTTTTTTTTCACATTTAAATATACCAAAAGCCTCATTGAAACTCAGTGTCCTGGGGCCTCCTTCTACTTCTGACCGTCCCATAACTTGTGAAGTCCAAAGGGCACTGTGATCAAGAAAGGAAAATAAAAATCATACCTCGCTGTGGCTTATTTTATCATGAAAGACTATGATGAAGATGACCACATGGATGGACAAGAAGTCAAGAAAATAAAATATTATATTTTATACATTGGAAAAAGAAACAAACCCCAAAGGGCACTTAGTAAGATTAAAGGGACTTGCCCCAGATCTCTCAGTTGTCAAGGCTACAGGGCAGTGGGAACCTAAGTCTCCTGAGCTGCCTGTTTCCTGCACACCCCTCTCCAACCCAGTCAATCCCATAGTTCCATGCTTCGTAGAAGAGGCTTCATCTTTGTCCCCTCCGTAAGAGACACCATCCTCTCCACCGAAGCTCTGACAAAGCTATGTCCCTGTTCATATGGGTGTTGTTACTGCTGTTCTTTTTTTTTTTCCTCCCTAGGGAAATGAAGAAGCGGCCTGAGTCAGCAGAGACCATGGAGCAGGGAACTCAGCACCTGCTGTCCACCTTCCTAAAATGGAAAGGAAAAGAGGGTACTTAGCTTGAACAGGGGAAGGGAGCTGAGATTCCTCACTGTCAGCACAGGGAGAAAGTAAAGGTTGAAATCTGACTGGCAGTACAGACGGTGCAGAACTCTCTTGGGAAGTAAACAGCATAATGGCAATCGATGTTATTGAAAGTTTCAAATCTTGCTCGACCTAAATAACTGTTTGTATAGCTTATCACAGCTTGCAAAACCATTCACATTCATTTTATTTTCTCAACAGCCCCACGAAGTCAATAGGGCAAGTGTTTTATTATTTCACAGGTGGCTAAAGAGAATCTTGTGCAGAGTCACACAGGTAGGAAGTGTTAGAGGCCAGGAATTACCGAAACCTTGGCTGCAAATTTTGTGCAGTTTTCACTCTGCTGCACAATTCCTCATACATGTATATTAACAAATTCATATGTGTTGTGGAGGAAAAAACCTTATTACTAATATCAATATATATGTCTCCCTTGTTCCTGTATTGATATTTACTCATCTCCAATACTTAGCAGGTACTGTAGTTATTCATTCACTATTGAATCTACAATATGCCAGACATTGTTTCAGATGCATGGGGAGATTTTAATTGATAAGTCTTGTTCTTGTGGAGCTCATATCCTAATAGGAGGATATATTGAAGGTAGAGCCAATAAAATTTCCTGGTAGAGTGAAAGTAAGGTGTGACAGTAAAAGAGGAATCAAAGATGCTTCCAAAATTTTTGGCCCGAGCAACTGCAGTGGAGAAGAATAATGCATGACTTCAGAGGGCTCCATCCATATTGATAGTCCACCGCCAGGGAGGAGGCAAGGCACCATTCACATTGGTGCTCTGTGGGTGGCACTCCTTGGAATTATGCAACATCATAGCTCTCCATATAAGGCAGTATTTTGGAGGATGATCAACATTTTAGTTTGGGATGTGTTAAGGTTGAGACACTGAGTAAGCAGTTAGATATAATGGTTGAGTACTCCATATGTAGGTCAAGCATTGAGATGGCTGCTGGAGATAACAGCGATGAGCAAAGACAGACCCTGATCTCAAGGAGCTTTCATTTTAGTGGAGGAGGCATATATTACTAATCACAAGATAATAATAACAACAAAGTCAAATCACAACTGTACTAAGAAGAAGATAAGAACGAAGAGTTTTCTAGGTAGATGGAACTGGATGTGCAAAGGTTATAGAGACTGAGGAAACATGGTGAGTAAGAGGGTTGAAAGAAGACTGAAGTGGCTATGGAGAGATGAAGCTGACATGCCAGTGGCAACAGGACAATACAGGGTCTCTCCGGCTTTGTTCACAATTTTTGGGGGCCTTTTATTCATTCCTACTTATTTATTTATTTATTTATTTGTTTGTTTGTTTACATATTATTGTTAGGGTTAATTGAGCTATAACTTATGTTCAGTAAAACTTATCTTTTTTCAGGTGTACAGTCTATGAATTTTGATCATAATCAAGTTATAAACTATTCCCATATCCCCTATCACTCCCTTCACAAAGCTCCCTTATGTCCCTTTTCTGTCAGTCCCCTCCCTCCAGCCCCAGGCAACTATGGATCCGATTTCCATCTCCAGAATGTCTATTAATAGAACCATACAGTTTGTAGCCTTTTGAAGATGGCTTCTTTCAACTAGCATAATGCTTGCAAGAGTCATCCACATTGTTGTGTATATCCTTAGTTCTATTTTTCTTTTAAATTGCTTTTACTATTCCATTGTATGGATGTTTGTTTATCCACTCGCTAGCTGATGGACACTTGGGTTGTTTCCAATTTCTAACTATTTAAATATAGTTATTATAAACATTAGTGTGCAAGTTTTCATGTGGACTGCCAGGTCTTAGGGTAAGTGTATGTTTGTCTTTATAGGAAACTGTCAAGCTGTTTTCCAAAGTGGCTGTAACACTTTGCATTCCCACCAACGATACATGTGGTTCCACATCTTTTCTAGCACTTTTTTTTTTTAATTCGAGCCATTCTAATAGATGTATAATGGGATCTCACTGTGGTTTTAATGTCTTTCCCTAATGATTAATGATGTTGAGCATTGTTTCATGTATTTATTTAAACACCCAAATCATTTGCACATTTTAAAAATGGGTTTTCTTATTATTGAGTTTTCAAAGTTCTTTATATATCCTAATTTTAGTCTTTTTAAAAAATCAGATATGTTTTTACAAACATATCTGGTATATATGTCTTGAGATATATCAACACATATATATCTTTGGAGATGTATTTTCTCCAAAGCTGTGTCTTGTCTTTTTACTATCCTAAATAACTTTTGCTTTTACCAGAGCATACATGACCTGGTTTCTTGAGTTTCTTTCCTTTTTTTCTCTCTTATTCTCACTTCCTCAATTCAACCTTTGAACATAATGTAAACATGAACTTGAGCCAGCTCATTAAGCAATCTTCCTTCTTCCCAACCCTCCTCTCCCATAATTAAAGAAGAGCCTAAATTGCTCCTGGATAGTTTTTTTCTTAACCATTCATTCACAGAAACATTAAGTACATCTATTAAAATGCAAAACCCCTCATGCAAATATGGGAACTAACCCTCCATAAACATGAAAATTCAAAGGTAAGTGTTTACGATTTGGGTCTGGAAGACAGACCTCAATGGGTACATGTTTAGATTATTAATGGGGAAAAAAATCTATTGAGGATGCTCATACTTCACTATTTTCCACCTGAATTTATTTAAACAGTAATTCAAAGTTAAAACTGAGAGGCAAAAATCTGTCCCTTTCCAGTTCAATCAACACTTCATTCTTTTCTTTTCTTCTTATTAAAAAACTTTATTGAATTATTCTTTGTGCCAGGCAGGTGTGGAGCTAGGCATTTGGGGACTCACTTTCTACCATTAAGGAACTCAGATTTCATGGGACAGGTGGACCCTTTCACCGATAGTTTTAAATACAGTTTAAGTGCTATGGTGGAGGTATACCCTTAAGTAGGCTCTGTTTTAAGTACTTTACATATGTTAACAATTTAATCTTTATTGCAATTCTGTGAGTTTCGTACAATAATTCTCCCCCTTTTACAGATTGATGAAACTGATGCACGGGAATGTTAAGGTCACACAGGGACAAAGTGATGGAAAATACAATTGGACTACAGAGAAGGAAGGACTAGCTCTGCTGGGGTGATTGAAGAAGACCTACTTTTCAGCTTGGCCTTGTAAAGATAATGAAGAACTTTGAAGGAGAAGCCCTTCTAGAAGAGGGAAACACTGATAAAGGCTTCGAGCCCGTGAAAGAGTATGTGGGGATTTGGAAATAGCAAGTAGAGGGACTTCTGTTTGTAGGATAGGATTGCAGGAGGCAGAGAATGTCTTCACTGGTCATTAGCATTCACGGTTGGGGACAGTGAAAAATTACAGATTTTGAAGAGCTGGTAGGAACCTTCAGATCTTTTAGACCATTTCATTATACAAATAAGGAAACTGAGGCCCAGAGAGCTCCAGTGATTTCCCTAACTCCCCAGGGCCTAGAACATCACACTGTTCCCTCTATTTGTTGCAGGAATGCAAGGGCATCTGCAGGCTCAGTGATGAGATGGTCATCAATAGCCCCAGGGCATCAGCTCTTGGCATCGGCCTTCCCTGTGGCTATCTGCCCTTGGGCTGGTCTCAGCTTCCTCTGCTTTAAGGAAACTGCCTGCTGGCAGTGGCCCCAAACCTCAAGGTCAGTGACCTTCCTGTTTTTTGACTTTTTTTTTTTTGCCTTACTGACCTCCTGCTGGCCTGCCTGTGTTAATAACTGCGGATTGATCTGTCTGGCCTTAAGGCAAGCACTGGCCCCTCTGGGAGGATCTTTGCACTAGGAAGACTTACACCCTCCCCTGGCCCTTTTGAGTCAGTCCTCAGTCTCCTGGGAAGGACAAATTCATTCCACTTATTTGGGGTGGGGTGAAACAGTTTCTACTTCTTTAGTCTTTACCTAGTTCATTTCTAAATGCAAAGCAACAAATATGTTCCTGCTTTAAATATATCCCTCCGGTATGACAACTTGCTGCTGTTTTAGGAAAAAAGCTGCCTGCAGTACTGTTGACATTTTTTACTTTTCTGTGATTAACTCATGTGATTAGCAAGGTTATCAGAGTTTATTGATAAAAAAAATGAAATTGACGATTCAACGAGAAGAAAACCAGCACGAAATAGCATGCAGAGTCCTATTTTTCAATGCATTTATAAATACTGAAAAAGTCTGAAAAGAAATATATATGGGAAGGTATTTAAAGTAGTTCTAACTGGGTTAAAGTATGTTGACAATCTCTGTTCTTTTTGCTTTTTTACATTTTCTACCTATGTGCACAGATTATTCACGAACTCAGAACAACATAACATGATTTTAAAAGTTACTAATGTCTGGCAAGCAAATTGCTCACATGCACATTTGTGAGAGTCTTCCCCAGACCTCAGGGGACCAAGTCATCTATTCTACTCTGTTTTTGCTTATTAGTTGAAGATTTCATTATTTTGCCGCTTACGTTGTATATTTCCAGTTACTTAGGCACAGAGGTGGGAATGGGGTGAGGAAGCAATTTCCACACCAGAAAAACAGGGCGTGCAGCCCGTTTTCCCCTTGTCCCTTTGTCTCCCGAGTCTTTGTTGTTTTCAGCACGGACTTTGATTCTGGATTGAGAGAAAAACAAGTGGCGGCCCTCCCTGCGCCCTCTGGTGTCCCAGTGAGGTGTAACCAGATGCACCCCACAAAGATCATCACTGCCACTTCCACACAGCACTCTGCCCCCTCGGTGAGGCCCCGAGACAGGAATGTCTGGAATTTTAGGGGAAGGAATCACACACCAACGTCCTTGGCAGGTTTACTGTTGAAACTATAGCGGCGTGGATCCCGATTTTTTAAAAAATAATTTGAAAATCCACTCTGGGTATTTAAAAAGATACAGCCAATTCTCAAAATGTGTGGCACAGGTTTCTGGGTTCTGAAATTAAAAGGTTAAATTTTGCTATATAAGTTCAAGCATAAATCAGTTCTTTGGATTAATTGCAGATAGATTAGGTGAAGGGGTCTGGAAACATAGGTTTTAGCTTGTCTGCTGATAATGATTTCTGCCACTTGGTTTATCTAAGGGATGATGTGAGAATCGATACCAAAGTTCCTTTATATCTATAATTTACTTCTTTCTATTGCATTTTTTTTTCATCAAACTACAGGTTTTTTTTAATTGCATTTTTTTTTCATCAAACTACAGGTTTTTTTTAATTGCATTTTTTTTTCTAAAAAAATAAACCAATATAGAGAAAGGATATTTTTTTGGATTAAATGTTTAAGGCTTGATTGGATCCCAGGCATTACAGTTTTATTTGAATAGGTGGTGGGAAGGCAACACTTTACCCTCTTAGGGTCTGATAGTGGGCCTGTGGGTTAAATTGACATAAAACAGATTAACAGGAGAAACACATACAGATTATTGCATATGCATTGGAGCCCCCATAGGAAAATGAAGACCTAAAGAAGTGGCAGTACCTAAATGCTTTTTTATACTAAGTTGAACAGAGACACAACTGTGGAAAAGTAACCAAAGTATCTGAGGAGGCCAAAGGAAATAAGTGTTGTTTTGACAAGGTCTGTTTGTACTGAATTCTCTTGGCCTTGATGCTTCATCTCTGATTATAAGAATGTTTTGTTCCTCCTGGTATAGGCAGGACACCCTAACATGGGAGTTTTATCTTTTTCTTTGAGAAAGAAACAGAGGAAGTCAGAGCTCTCTTCTTACACGTGCTGTTTCTTCCAAGCATTTTTTGTTTTATATAATCCACATGCCAAAGTGGCATATTTTGGGGTGGCATAGTCTGCCCCTCTTGATAGGTGATACATGTACACAGTATGAAACTTAAAAAGTACAAAGGAGTACATACAGAGGAAATCCTGTCTCCCATCTTCCACCCACAGCTACAATTCTCAGGTGTTGTCAGGGTTGGTCCTGCAGTTCAGTGAGGTCATTGAAAGCTCTGGGTTCTTCTTTTTCCTCTGGGACTTTCTTCTCCGTAATCCTTCACAAACTGACTTTTCTTTTCATGATCATCACTCATGATTACAAGATAGCTGCTGCAGTTCCAGGCGTCATTGCCATTTTCAAGGTAAGAGCATTAGGCAATAGCCGGCTGCAGTGAATTTTCCTTTTGAATTCATCCCTGTTAACAGTAAGAAAGCCTTTCCCCAAAAGCACTCTTTCAGTTGTTTTTCTACGTTTTTTTAGCCACTATTGGGTCATGAGGAAGTTGGTAAAGTGACTATCTGGCAAAAGGAACTGGGTTGTGATTATAATATTGGTTTTTAGTATTCTAGTGTTCTGTTCTGTTTTTGGAAACTGAAACCTGATGAGTATAATACTGTTTTCCCTTAATTTAGCATTAATGTGTTAATCAGTTTTATGTCAAGAGACACACCCAGAAAATTATATATGGCATTAAAATTTCAAGTCAAAGATACACATGTTTTGGAAGCATCCTGACCACATCCATTCTTTATTTTAAATCATTCCAAGGCATCTTATTGTTGATTTTATTTAAAATTTCCTCATTATTAAAGAGGTTGAGTATCCTTTCATATTTATCTGTCATTTGTACTTTCTCTAGAGCTAGTTCGGGTCTTAATTTTTTTCCAGAGTGGACTCCTGGTGGAGTCATTTTAGAATGGAAGGGTGTCATTTAGAATAGCAACTGTGACAATGTTGCCATTATCTCAGGGTTACTAGGGGCAACCACATTTTTTAGTTTGCCTGTGACAAGCCCAGTTAGCAACTGTAGTCTTGGTGTATTTTATTTGTAGATCTCCATTCACTCTCATAAGTGTCTCCATTTTGATGAAAATTATATGGTCATCTATTTGAAATATATATCAAATCACTCCACTTGCCATTTTGCTCTGGAATCTCAATCAATTGGTACAGGGTTATCATGAAGGCTGGGGTTTGGTCTGCTTCTTTCACTATTGTATCCTCAGGGCCCAGAACAGTGCCTAATATACAATAAATGCTTAATAAATATGACTGAATCAATAAATAAGCTATTGCTTGGAGTTTGGCGCATTGTCACTTGAGCAACTGTTTGCAAGGAATATGTAGGAATGATTTTGAGGTATACAACTAGTGGTGTCTGCCAGAATATTGCATTTTGGGTTTTAATAGATATTCTCCACAGGGGTTGAGCCAGTTTACACTCCCACCGGCAATATGTGAGAGCATCTGTTTCTTTAACCTTCATCCACATGGTATTATCAAATTTGTATCTGCCAATATGGTAGTTTTAATTTGTATTTCTCTTATTATGGAGAAGATTGAGCATATTTTCATATGTTGAAAAGTGATTTGAAATTCCTTTCCGAGGAAGTATCTGCTAATATCCTTTGCCTATTTTCAATGGACTTATTGGTCTTTTCTTATTGACTTGTAGGAGTAAAAATAGTTGCTCCTAGTTTTTCATGTCTTTTGAGTTTGTTTATGGTTTTTTTTTAATAAACAGAAAATTTTTTTTAAGTCTGTATAATTAGCTTCTTTCCTCTTATAGCTTCTATCGTGCTCACAAAGGCTTTCCTTACTCCCACATTATAAAATAATTCTCCCATATTTTCTTCTCATACTTTCAGCTTTTCAAATTTTCACATATGCTTCTTGATCCATCTGGAATTTATTTTGTGTAAGGTTTGGGATATAAATCCAATCTGATATTGTTCATTAGATATTCTATCTTTTCCTCACAATTGGGAACTCTGAAGGGTTTCCGATTTTCAGGGTCTGCAGTCCCCATGGCCCCGTACACTCTAGTTAAAGTTCTAAGGAAAGGAATTTAAGGGCAAAGCAGTCAGGGTGAGAAATTTAATCTGTAGTTTTAGGTCTTACACTTTTTCATTTTGTACTAATACTACCCTGTGTTAAGCACTTGTGTGTTCAATACAATATGCACAGAAAACTATATAAAACATATACATAGAGTTTAAAGAATGATTGTAAATGATACTTGTGTACCTGTTACCCAGGTTAACAAGTGAAACATTGCCAATAACTCGAAATTCCTCTGTGTACTCTACTTTGATCATATTCTCCACCCTCTTCCTCAATATGTAAGCACTCTCCTGATGTTTTGGTAATTATTCCTTACTTTGCTTTATACTTTTACCACCTATACATATCTTTAGATAATAAATTGGTTATGTTTTTGACAATCGAGTGACAAGCACAACCACTGTGGCAAGCTCTCAAAAGATAAGCTGAACAGATCTCTGAGTCAAGTTTAGCTTCTGTGTTTCTGAAGAATCCAAGATCGCCTTCTGGGGAGTCAGTGGTCAGGACCAAGAGTGAGTTCTGGGGAACACAGGGTATACCACAGTTGGGAAACCTGGTAGAGCTGTAGTTTGGGCCCGATGATGGACATCTGCAGAAATAAAGTCAGGGAGTGGGCAGCTCTCTACCTGCTACTTTCGAGTTCTCTATGGCCTCTCTCATCCTCTCAAGAGGAAATCAAAGTTGGCCCCTTTTATGAGGTGAAGTGAATTTTCTCAGCTCACCCAGACAGCAGGCCATGGTAGATGTATTAGTTCTCTATTGCCACAGAGTACATGCCCACACAATGTAGCAAGTTAAAACAGCACACATTTATTACCTCACAGTGTGCACAAGTCAGGAGTCTAGCATATTTTAGCTGGCTCCTCTGCTCAGATCTCATAAAGCTGGAATCAAGGCCTCTGTGGGCCGGAGGCTCAACCAGGGAAAGAGAGCTCCATTTCCAAGCTCCCTCAGGTTGTTAGCAGAATTCATTTCCTTGCAGCTGTAGGACTGAAGTCCCCACTGTCTTGCTGGCTGTTGGCAGGGACTCCTCTCAGCTCTTTCAGGTGGCCTTAGGTCTTTGCTCAGCACTTAGGCTTAAAGGCAGTAGCTTGCTAGTGAAATCCTAATGGCTTTTCCTTTGACCTTCACATCCTTGTTTAAGCCTCTGATTCCCTCTGTTAAAACCCTTTATATGTGTGTACCTAGGGTGGCTTCTGTTTTCTTAGCCACACCTAGATGGATACAGTTGTTCTGCATTCAGCATTGTGGCTGGGAAATATGAAAGCCATTTTGATTCCTGGTACTTTAGATGTGATCTCTTTTTCCTCTCTAGGGGCTGGTGGAATCATCTCTATGACCCTCAGTGTTTTGAAATTCCACAATAATGTGCCATGAGTGGGTCTGTTTTCATTCTTGGGGTATGGCTTTCAGGGAGTCTTTTCAATCTGGTGATTCATGCCCTGTAGTTCTAGGACATTTTTTCTGAATAGGTTACTTTTTCCTGTTTATATTCTTTGCTTTATCTTTCTGGAACTCTTCTTATCTGGATGTTGTTGGACTTCTCAAGCTAGTTCTCTAAATAAAAATCTTTAATTGCTATTTCCCATAACTTTCATCTTTTTGTTTTACTTCTGGGAGATTTCCACAAATGTATTTTCCAAACTTTATTTTGAGTTTTTAATTCTGTTAGCATATTTAAAAAATTTTAGGTGTTCATTCTTACACTCAGATTATACTTTAAAAATAGCATTTAGTTCTTGTTTTGTGAAAACAAAATATTCTTTTTTCTCTCTGAGAATATTTTAGAGAATATTTTTGAAGTTTTTTTTTTTCTGTTTCCTTAAATTTGCTCCCCCCCTCCTCACCCCTACCTTCTGTTTATTTGATTTCCAGTGTCTATACTATGGGCTTTTCTCACAAATCCTGGGTTGTCTGCTCCTGGTTACCAGTGAGAACCCAAAAGACAATTTGCAGTTCTGAGAGTGTGAGTAAAGCTTGTTCACTTCAGGATCCTCCCTATCTGTGTCCTGAGTCATTATCCTCTACCCTCATGTCTGAATCTTTAGTTCTTTCCTTTTAAGTTGCCTCTTCTTTTGTTCTCCCAGAACTTGTGGATTTTTTTTTTTTTTTTTAAGAAAAATCCATAGTCACAAAATGGCTGCTGCAACTCCTGATGTCACATCCATGTGTGGTGACATCCAAAACAGGAAGAAAGAGTTTTTTATTAGGAAGATAAATTGTTTCAAAGTTAGACCACCCATCAGTCTGATTGGCCAGATTTGTATGCCCACCCCTAAATCAATTACAGCAAAAGGGAGTGGAAATCATTTGGCTTTCATAGCTGGGGCTCAGGGAAGAGACCACTATCTCAGAGCATATTTATTTTTGCCTTATGCCTGCACAAACTGGGAGCTCTGTGTTCTAGAAATGGCTGTGAAGTAGGCAACCAACATCATTTGCTGTGTTCCTGATATAAGCACACTACATGTAACACTGAAGACTATATTTTTAAAAATAATTTTTTATTTTTCAATTACAATTGACATACAATATTATATTAGTTTCAGACATACAGCATAGCGATTAGACATTTATATACCTTACAAAGCGATTACCCTGGTAAGTCTAATACCAATCTGACACCATACATAGTTATTACAATATTGAAGACTACTGATTAGTTGACATCCAGTAGGCAAAATCAGATTAAGTGTCTTGAATGCCTCACAAATATGTAACATCATTTATGGTGCAGTGATATATTCACCAGTAGAACAGAGATAGAGGATGAGGATATTTTATGAGAATGAAATATATGACCAGAATTCATGAAAGTTTCAGTTTGGCTTTCAGAATAAAGTTAAGACAATGAAATAAAAATTTGATTTAATTCACAGCTAGAACCAGATAAATCACATTAATAATAATAGCAAAAAAGTCAAGACAGAAAATACTTCCAAAGGAAAAAAGTATATTTGAAGTTTTTTTTTAATTTCCACTCATAAAAGCAATGGTTCTTGGTGAAGTCAGCTGACTCCTCTATATAGCTAAGGAGGTTAGCTAGTCCTGCTGTTTTTGATGAATTATTAGAAGCCTCACCCATTTAGAAAAAGCTGTGCATGTTTAAAATAACTCATTAATAATAAAACAGATTGTAGCTTGCGAGAAAGAAAATAAACAGATATACGTAGTTCCTTTTGAAATAAATATTGTTTTGGAATCCTGAAAGGATTGGCCAGTCTCATATAATGGAATCCATTCCAGCTAGTTTAAGCAGAAACATAATTTGTTAAGGTCTAACTGCTAGCTCAGAGACATTCTAGGAGGGTTGGAGTCATTCTGCTACATATACATGGGAAAGAGAATGATGTACATCTGGCTGATGAGAAAATCATAGGAATTTCTTCCATTTCTATTTTTTCTCATTTGTAGGTCTAAATTTTTACTATACAGTAGTATAATTTACTAGGATTAAATTTCTTGAGTCCTATAATCCAGATATAGAAAATTAAGATTTTTGATAGATAATCCCAGGATATAATTTAAATTTCTGTAATACCAGAGCACTCAGTTAAATGTTACTATATCTTGCCAATAGTATATTTGGGGAGAATATTTTTAAAAAGTAGAGTTATTACCCTCTACTAGTGTTTTTTTGTGAGAAACTAATGACGTCACTGGAGGGAGAGTAAATGCTGGTTAAGGGTAAATGCAGCCCCTGATTTAGGTTAGGTTGGGTGGGTGGGTCACAGGAATCCAAGGCACCTGGTTTGGCCTGGAGCGGATGGTTTGCCGGAGGCTGGAATTTTGAATTCTAGTCCAGATTATGAGTCTGGTTTAGGCTCCTACAGTCCTTGAGGGAGGGGAGGCTTCTTGGAAGGCTCCTGGTGGTTGCTTCAGCCCAGGGCACATTCTGGCTGCCAGGCTGACATGCCTGTCCACTATCACCTTTGAGGGAATGATTGGCGTTCCTGGACAACCCAGTGAAGAAAGAAAATTAAGATTCCCTGGGAGGTGCTGGTCTCCTTGAAAATAAATGAGATCATTAGGAGAGCTCTGGGAAAGGAGAATGTACGTGAGGTTTCGATTCTGCGTTTCAAAGCAAGTTGTAAAACTTGGAAAGTTTAAGTAAAGGGAGGGTCCAAGGGAGGGAGCTTCCAGATTACCAAAACTAGCACAATACCAGGATTTAGCCATGGAACTCATTTAGGAGTAAACCTTTTAAACAGAAAAAAAAAAAAGGTGATGTATTTTTCTTAAAATAGACCTGTTGATTCAGGATTTTTTTTATTTAAGGAACTTAAGACTTGCCCATCTAAAGAAAACTTGAATAGCATTTTGATTTCTAAAGGCTTATATGTTCATTGACTTTTTTCAGTTTCAATAATGAGGATGATTGAAATATTTTTGTCATAAAAATTGATTGCAGCAAAACATATTAAAATAATTTCTTTGCAGAGTGATAATTTTTTTTACTCAAATTCTTGAAAATGTGAAAACATAACCCAATTTTTATTGTCTCAGTAATAAAGGAATAGTATTCTGTATAAATCTACTGCATTTATATAGAGTTCTAAAATTTGAATATTACAAAATGAAATGATTTAAGATAAAAATAATTCAATTTTTTTAATACTCATGTACTTCTTAATTGTGCAATATTATGAAACATAAAGCCGAATGAGACAATTGTCTAGTGTCCCTATTAACAGTGTAGGCCCCTAAGGGGAAATTTCACTGAGACGCCTATGCCTTTGTTAGCTGCAAAAGAACCCTTCAGTTTTCCAGCAGGGCAGGGACTCTGTCTCCTTTCCATTCACTGTGTTGTAGCAGTGGGGTAACTTGGACTCGTTTTTCTTTTTCTTTTTCTTTTTTTTTTTTTTTAGCCTTGCTAGCAGAGGGCATACAAAACAGGACTCTGAGAGACAAGGGCAACATGGTTTGTGTGTCTTCAAGGTTGAAAATGGAAATTATTTTCTTGTGGAGGAGTACTTCTGATTCCTCCAGATGCCCACCCACTCCAATGTCTGATCATGAGAGCAGCAGCAAATATTGTATGTTTTCTTTTTCTGCTACAAGGGCTTTCTGGCCTATTCTCACAATCGATTATCGTTGGAAAGTCTTGTATGAAGAATTGTGAATGATGTCACTCCTGTCAACATAGTGCTCAGACTTTTAGCAGGAGGCAAAGAACTTCATTGAGTTTAGCATTACTAGTGTTTTAAAAGAGACACAAATTAAGTATATTATTTAAAAAATCTAGAACTGCTTATTAGAAGTCAGAGCATAGAATAGTGCTTTTAGATGTTAGCTCTCAGCTTGCTAGGGGAATCATTTAGCTTTCATCAAAAGGTTTGGACGGAAGGACATCTGAACATAACATAATGAATAAGGAATACGCCACTAGAATAAGACCATCAAAACACAGCACACACTGTTGTACAAGAAAATAATTCTTGTATCAATTATTCGTATACCACTGTGTTCAAACTCTAAGCTCTGAAAAGAATGAGAGAAAAAGAAATTGGTAACTGTGTCTTTTGGGCTGTCCCCTCTTTCCTCCTATCTGAAGTTCAAGCCATCTTCGAGGGACTTAGCAAAACGTTGCCATGAAGGTGGATCTATTTTGACAATCAGATTTTGTAGGTCTAACAGTCAGCCTGACTGGTAAGCCTGGCCAGGAGAAATTGCCTCAAGGTATTGAGCATTTTGAGCTAGTTGTTAACTTTTCTCTGTGACTCAGTTTTCTCAGTGTAAAATAGAGACAATAAAACTATTATAGAAAGATTAAATAAGAAAATGCAGGAAAAGCACTGTGGAAGAGATTGTTATGTGCCATTCAAACCATTTCCTCATCTTTCTGAGCACACACCTGGATTATATGTTCCAGTCTCCTCTGAGTGACTACATGGCTACATGTTGAGTTTTGCCCAGTGGAATGTGGGCAGGGGCAATGATTGTCACTTTCAGGCCTGTTCTATAAAAACCTCCCAGGGGCAATCTTTAATGATTGCCTTTTTAATGAAAACCACCAGGGTTGAATTTGGGTGCCATATATTGAAGATGGTGAAGCCACAGAAAAGAACCTGAGTCCCTAGATCTGATGGAGGATAATTGCCTCACCAATTATACTTACATTGATCTCTGATATGAGTAAGAAATAAGATTTATTATAATGTGGCTCAGATTTTAAGATTTATATGTTATAGCAGCCAATGTTTAGTTAACTAAGCCTGGTTTCTGCCTGCTTTCCTGATGGGAGGTAAGCAATAGAAGACCAGCTAATAAATGAAAAGAGAGCCTTACTCTGTGTCTTGTATCACATCATACTCTTAATCTCCTGCGTGAGGTTGACTCTGGACTTTAGCTCAAGCCACTGCACTTTTGTTCACGAAACTCATTGTAGCGCCATTAAATTCATGAGCACATATTCCTGGCATATAAATAAGTTCAATTTATGGACCTGGAGCTTAGGAGAGAATGCTGAATTTAGAAATGTAGATATGAGAGGTGTCATCTTTTGATGGCATTTGCAGGCCCAATTGTGGACAATATCATCCAGGGAGATTGAGCAAGAACAGAAGGAAATCTGAGGAACCCCAAGGAATTGTAATATTTGTAGGAAGTAAAAAAAGGGAAGAAAATGGGTGAGTGTGGAGTCAGGAAAGGATGATTTTTCTGCAGTGGGTGAAGGGAATGTGCCCTCAGGTGTAGAGGGTTTAGTTAACCACATTCTCTGGTTCATGGCACACTATGAATAATTCATTGGTCTACATAAGGGCTCGCTCTACTCATTTATTTCTTTTTATCTCCATCACCACTCCCCCATTCCCATTTCTCTTTTAATGCATTTTTATGTGTTTGAAAAACATTTATTGATGCTTTGTGTGTTTATTTTTAGCTTGCATAAATGATTCGTTAAAGATCTCATTCCATTTCTTATTTTTCTCACCAAACATTAAGTTTGAAGATCCACCCACATCTGTTTTGATTACCCATAGTTTTTAATTGCTGTAAATACTCCATGATGCACGTTGTTAAGGGGAGACTTTCTAAGAAGGCAAGGGTATTTGACAGATGTGGCAGAGAGAGTCAATAAGAAAGGTTAAAAATTGGGGGATTTGACAGTGTGGAGGCCAGTGGTGCCCTTTGCTGGGGCAGTTTTATTGGGGTTTTGGGGGCAGAAGTCAGACTGCAAAGAGCAGATGGAGTATTTGGAAGGAGAGCAGATAGAGACAGTGAGTGCAGACAGCCTTTGAAAGAGGCCTGTCTGGAAAGGGAAGGAGCAAGGGAATGCTGATTTAAGAAAGGGTTTGGAATTTTTAAGCTTTGTTATCCAAATAATCCATAGTCATTGGGAAAAAAAGCAGAAAAGTTGGATAAGAAAAAGAAAAATAACAAAATGGGAAGTGTATTCATTTCCTAGAGCTACCGTGACAAATTACCACAAACCGGGTGACTTGAATGAACAGAAATTTATTTGCATAGTTCTGGAAGCGTAGTCTGAAATCAAGGTCTCCACAGGGCCTTACTCTCTGAAGGCTCTGGGAGAGGATCTTTCCTGATTAAATCTTGTGTCATCAGGTTCATCCTGTGTCTCTAAGCAGTAGACATTAGTCACTCAGTAGCCATCTTGGCGATCAGATGACAGTCATGGTATCCTGGTGCTTGTGTTCAAGTCACCCTTATTTTACTTCATAATGGCCCCAAAGTGCAAGAGTAGTGATGCTGGTAATTCGGATAGGGCAAAGAAAAGCTTACAGAAAAGGTGAGCATTCCTGACTTCATAGAGAAAGAAAACAAATCATATGCTGAGGTTGCTAAGAGCCAGGGTATGAACGAATCTTCTACCTGTGAAATTGTGAAATGGGAAAAACATTCATTCTAGTTTTGCTGTCGCGCCTCAAGACGCAAAAGTTACACCACAGAACGTAATAAGTGCTTAGTTACGAGGGAAAAGGCATTAAATGTGTGAGCAGAAGACATGAACAGAAATTATTTTCCAGCCGATGAGCCTGTATGAAGACTTCAGCAAAGGATCTGCTGAAACGAGGGACACCCAGCCATTTACTGCACGTAAGGGATGGTTGCACAGATTCAGAAATAGATTTGGCATTTGATCATCTCACATCATCATCATCATCATCATCATCATCATCATCATCAGGGTGAGTACAGTACAATAAGATGTTTTGAGAGTGAGAGAGAGAGGTGCCATATTCAAACATATTTTATTATTAATTATTGTTTCTAATTTATTACTGTACTTAATTTACAAATTAAACCTTGTCTTAGATATGTGTATATAGAAAAAAAATCATAGTATGTACATGTTTGGTGCTATCTGTGGTTTCAGGTGTCCACTAGGAGTCTTGGAATGTATCCCCCACCGGTAAGGGGGCTACTATAGTTCTGTGCAGACTCTAGCATATATGGCATTTGCTAGTTAGCCCTTGTGTATGGGATTTCATACCTTTGAGGTGTTAAGTACCAGAAAACGGAACTCAAACTTATCTAACCTATTAGAGAGTTTATTAGCTTATGTTACGGCAAAGTTCAGCGAGAGAATGGCCTTCAGGGTTAGTTTGATCTAGGAGCTTGATGATGTTACCCAGAACTTAGTTTTTCTCCAATTTTCAACTCTGCCTTTCTTGGTGTGACCTTTATCCAAGCGGTGGCTCTCCTCACGGGTGGATGATGGCTGCCAACGGCCTAGTGCCACTGGGGCTGTGCTTAGGGAAGCATGGAGTTACCTGGGAATGTATCAGTCAAGATTCTTTTGGAGGCAAGGTTTAGAAACACAGCTTAAACCAACTGAGGCAAAAAGGGGAACTTATTAGAAAGCCCACATTGAGAAGGGTGGGGGCAGGTGGTATCAGGGGTCACTAGATCTACAGATCTACCGACTTTGTTGCTACTAGATGTTTTTCCCCATCAGTCTCTTAACCTTGATTTTCTCTGTGTTGCCCACTTCTTTCTCTTAGAGAAGCTTTCCTTACATGGCATGAAATATGGCCAGTGGCAGCTTCGGAGCCTCACTCTCTTGGCCTCACTACCAGAGAATAAATCTCTTTGTTTAGCTTCAGTTACAAAGGTCCCAAGGAAGGCCCTGATTGGCTTAGCTTTTGCTTTTGGTATGAGTCCATTCCTTAACCAATTAACTGTGGCTAGAGAGGTAGAATAGTATAAAAACATATTTTACATTACAGCTTCAAGATGGTTACATGATAAACTGAAATGATTGATACCAAATGGTTTAATATTCTCTATACTTGTTATCTATCGTGGTGTAATGAGTTGCTCCCAAACATAGTGGCTTAAAATAGCAATGAGAATTTGTGATCTCACATTATCTGTGTGGTTTGAAATTCAGGACTGCCTTTGCTGGGTGGTTCTGGCTGAGGGTCTTCCTGAGGTTGTAGTCAAGGTGTTTGCTGGGGCTGGAGTCATCCGAAGGTTTGACTAGGGATGCAGGATTGGCTTCCAAGTGAGCTCACTTACAGTTCCTCTATGTGTGGGCTTCTCCACAGGCAGCTTGAGTGCCCTCGTGACCTGGTGGCTGGCCTTTCCCAGGGTGAGCAATCCAGAAGAGTACAAAGTGAAAGCCACAATGTCTTAAATGGCCTAGCCTCAAAAGTCACATTCTATCATTTTTGAAATATCATTTTCGTTATACAAATCAGCTCTGTTCAATGTGTGTGGGGAGACTACACATGGGTGTGAGTCCAGGAGGTAGGAATCACCAGGGGGCCATCTTGGGCTGTCTAAGGCTATCACCACCTTCCCCAAAACACATCCTATAGAATTGGGATATTAAAAGCTGTTATATGATGAAGGGAATTAGTAGTCAAGTCAGTTAGAGAAAGGATGTTAAATCAAGTTAAACATAGGTTTCTTTTCTGTATTGTTTCCAACAGCTTTAGTATGTTGACATGTGCTTTGAATTCCTGAAAGGGGAGTAGAGTAAATAACACCACACTTTCTTTCTCATTCTCCAACTTTTCCTCCAGTGGGCCCTTCTCCCCTCCTCCTCCTTCTACTTTCTTCCCTCCAAAAGCACATCAGAATGCTGCCTGTCACCTGTTAAGAATGTATGTCTCTGTCAAAGCAATACATTTTCATTTGGAGTTGCTCATCCTTGACCCTCCAACACCTTCTTATTTATTTGGGTAATGCACATCAAGAAAACCTATGAGTAAAGTAAAAGAACACATTTTCTGGTGAAGTGACTGGTTAGTTTCTGAAGAAATTCTGCAGAGAAGTTTTACAAAGCTCTCTACTCCGTGATGGTGTTGGGTGATATTGAGTCACATAGTGACAAATATGTTTGAAAGCCAGCAATTATTCTTATAAGAAAGTTTGGGTCCCTTTTTAAAGACATATTTGTTGAAAGAAACACAAAGTGTGGGTAAAATCTTGTGTTTTGGGCTATTGCCAGTAAATACTGACAATAACCTTTCAGTTTTGAGAACTTCCCCACCTCTTCTGTCTAAATACGGTTTTTTGATTATCATTTCTTCTGTTTAGATTATTTGTCATAGCAATGGCCAAATTTATTTAAAGTGTTTTGTCACATTTGTGTAAGCTGGTTACACCATCTTGAATTATTTAACTCAGTATAAACAGTGAGGTGGTAGTTATGTGAAAGCTCATATACCATATGTGTTTATGGAAATGTTCTTATTGAGATATTTCCAAGCACAGCATCTGCTCTTATGCATCTTTTATAATAATTTGCATCAAGCTCATGCAATAGTTGATATTCACCATCTGATAATTTTTCATTTAAGAAGTTTCCCCTCATGTTTTTTGATAAATGGTCATTTTTAATATTTTGGAACAAATAAGCATCTAAATGAAAGAGAAGAATGGTCAATAAAATGTTTTTGCTGAGATCTTTAGTTTCCATTATCCAGTGCATACTTTTTAGAAAGAGCTGAAGGCTGTGTATTGAGAAGAGTAAGGTCTTCTGGATAATATCTCAAATGGAAAAATCTTAGTTTATTTGACCTATGATGTATGTGGACGTGTAGGTCATATAAAGCCTGCTGAGAATAAAGTTCTCCTTTCTACCCTCCTCTGGACTGAAAATTTGGGCTTACTCTGGTTTCCTGTTTTTGTACTCAAAAGGGAGTTGCACAATGTCCAGTGTTACCTAATGGCTTCTTTTAAATTGCAAATCCACCTTAAGATCCTTTGGTTGTCTCTATGGAGAGAAAATTTACTGAGTCCCCAAATACAACCCCACAGAGACTTGCATGTGCACAGCTACTGATTTCAGAAAATAATTAATCATGCACTAGGCTAGTGTTTATCTACCTTCACTAGCACTTGAAACAATCTATTATTAGTAACATTTTCTAAGTCTCAAAACCAGAGAATCAGCTCTATCTAGGGGACCAACTTTTTAAAAAAAATTTAAATTTTAAAAATTTAAATTAGTTTTAAGTATACACAGTACATTGGTTAGACATTTATATAGTTTATAAAATGATCCCCCTAAGGGGACCAACTTCTCGATTTACCAAAACATACATTGGTTCTAATACAGTAAAGGGAGTGAGTGCAACCACCATGACTATACAATCTGCTACTTTTAAAACTAAGAGAGATGTCCAAGTGCCTCCAAATGTATACATCAAGGTCTCTCTAGCATGGTGTGCAAATCACTAGCAGAATGCAAAAGGATTTTAGGTGGTGCATGGATAAACTTTTGAAAAAATTATAATAATTATTTACTTATAATGGATTGAACAGTGTCCCTCTCAAAAGTCCTGTCCACCCAGAACCTCAGAATGTGACCTTATTTGGAAATAGGGCCTTTGCAGGTATAATTTGTGAAGGATCTCAAGATGAAAAAATCTTGGATTTAGGATGGACCTTGAATCCAGTGACTGGTATCTCTATAAGAGAAAGGAGAGAGACATACAGAGAGAAAATGGTCATGTGAATATTGGGGCAGAGATCGGAATGATGTGGGTGCAAGCCTAGGACCATTAAGGGGCTAGGAGAGGGGCATGGAGCAGTTTCTCCTCTAGAAAGCACAAAACTGACACCTTTATTTTGAACTTCTGGCCTAATGAACTGTGAGAGAATCGATTTCTGTTGTTTTAACCCACCCAGTTTATAGCATTTTGTTATGGCAGCCCTAGGAAATGAAGACACCTGAAAAATATAATACACAAAATATACTTGCTGAATAAAACCTGTGATTTCACAGCTGTTTCCATTTTTAGACTGATAAATTCTTATTTATTTAGGTAGCAAAAAGGTGCATTGATATTAAAAAATTGAGTACAGGGTTGGATCTGGTTAGTACTTGAATGGGAGATTACCTAGCAAGACCAGGTACTGTAGGCATAAAAAATAAAAAATAAGGATTTTAAGCTGACAAGGTCCTTGGAATCTGTGAGAGTTGCCTCACCTAAAAAAAAAATGAAATGAAAAAATAAAATAAAAAATTGGGTAAATAATCCCATTGGAGGTAGAAAGATATTAGAAAAGTGCTATGGGAGGCACAAGGATGGGGGACCATTTTTGGAAGCATTGCTGTTTGCAACAGGCTCTTTTCCATCTGAATGGCATTGTGGGAGATTGGGATACACTCTTATCTTTTCCCTTAATCAACTCTGTGACTTTGGGTAAAATATAAATAATGGCCTTAAGAAGTCCCATCTTCCTCAGTAACAAAATGAGAACAGTAATAAATATCTCACGGAACTTATGCTGGTATGATGAGTTCCTTTTCCATAACTGTTGAAATACCAAAAGCTTACTTATCTGAATCAATTTCAGATTAGTGGGTGTGGGGGTGAGGGACTTATGGCAACTGGGTTGATGTACTAAAGAACATTTTATAGTCAATGCCTTCAAATGTTTTGAATTGTGGGTGATAGATATATAGGGCTGAGAAATATGGGGAGTGAGTTGTGGTAAAGCAGTAGGAACTGTTGCAAATAGCCCTTGATGAGTCATAGCTGAAGTCAACTTTTTATTCTTTCTGTGTCTTATTATGCATTTTATGAGTTATGAGGCCTTTATTTCTCCTTCCTTTCAGTCTTATCATCTCAGAGCTCATAAAAGTTAGTAAAAGAACTCAACATCTCTTAAATATAGGGAAGTATGTATTTAAGGAAGTTCAGAAAAATTTTATAATTTGATGTGGATCCCTGAAAGTACTGGAGGATGGTTTCCTAAGCAGACTTGCCTGGTACCAGCAAGGTGACCTGGAGTGGGAATAATACAGCTAACATCTATTGTGTACTAGCCAATGAGTAGGCACTGTGTTAAATGCTATCTCATATTGTCAGCCCTGAAATCTCTAAGGTTAGTATTGCTACTAAAGTTCTTATTTTATAGATGGAGAAACTGAAGCTTGGAGAAGTTAAGTAACTTGTCCCGGCTAAAATAAGTAGAGATTAAATAACTTGTTTCAAATCATCAAATAAGGCAGTTTGCCCTAGAGCTTGCCCTCCTAATCTCTTTGTTATGTTGCATAAAGGCTAAAAAAGTATAGACATACAGACAGGGGGAAACATGCCCCTATATGATGCAAGAGAAAAAACTTGGTCTTTGGAGTCTGGAATGTCTATTATAACCCTGGCTCTGCCACTTAGAGACTATTGACCTCAGACAAACGAGTTAAACTCTGTGAACCTCAGATTTCCCATCTGGTAAATGGATGCAGTGACACAAACATCATAGCATTTCTATGAGGTTAAATAAGATGTATCCTGTACAATGTGAGGTACATGGGAAATAGCCTGCATTGTACCAAGTATTTCTTCTGCGGTAACTTACTTAATGCTTATAATAGCCCTTTAAGATAGGTATTTTTATTATCTCTGCTACTTTATGGGTGAGAAAACTAAGTTTTAAAGATGTCAAGTTTTTCTGGCGTCACACAGTCAGCACATTGTAGAGCAGGAGTTCAAACTTAGAAAGCCTGATTCCACAGCACAAGCTCTCATTTCCTTTTACTGTCTTCCTTCTCCTTGTGAAAAAGAGTTGGAAGCTGGAGTTAAATACAAGTCTGAGAAGATCATGCAAGTATAGCAGATGGTGAAAAAGCCAGTTTGTATTTAGGGTACATTCATACAAAAATAGGGTTCAGTGCATCTGATATATTCTGTGCTGTTCAGACTGCGTCTGGAATAGTGTGTGCAAGTTTGGATGATGCTTCTTAACAGCTACTAACAAACTGGAAATGACTATGATAATGAGAGGGGTTGGAAGTGATCTCAAGAGAGGAATAACTTTAAATGTTTGGGTTCGATGAAGGCCTGAAAAGGGTCAGAGAGACAGATGTTTTGGGGAAAGGCTGACTGTCCAGAAAGTTGACAGTACCTTAGTATAATCACTGTGGGCCCTTAACCTTGTTCCCAGATTTGCAGGTCCAAGTATTTCACTGTGTCAGTTAATTAACATTCATAGTTGATCATATTCTTGGCAATTGGCTCACATTAACCAAATCTCTAAGAGACTGAGGCATTAACCAGAATGCCAATTAATTGCTTAAAATTAGGAACATAAGCACCAAACAGATTTTATATATGTATTTCCTGATAGCAGCATATTTTTCCCCCAGGTGGTCTTATATTTTTCTGTCAAAATGTATGTCTCACTGTGGGATCCTAACCTGTTAGCTTTAGAGTAGGATAAAATTGTAGGCCCTTGACAGTTTCTGACATAGGGTGATGGTCAAAAGTTATGTCTCATTGATTTATAACTTGATTTTATTGACATGATTTATATCATTATTTTATTAACTGAATTTATTCTTATGAACAATATTTAAAATGTTGTTTTGAACATTTGCATTTTGTCTTCAAATGCTTTATATTCTTTATCTGTTTTTCAACTGGATTATTTTTAATTGAATGGAAGATTTCTATTTTTTTCTACAGTGTAAAGGATTTCTAAAAAATTATGTGTAACAATAGGCAAATTTATTTAAAGTCAATAATTTTTTATTTAAGAAATTTTACATGTTGTGATTCCTTCCACTGGCTATCAAGATTACCTTAGTTTCTCTAAACTTGAGTCAAGTTAGCCCTTTTTAGAAGAAGCTATGCTTAACCACACTTGTCCTGTTAGACCATAATTTTTTTAGTTGGGGTTCTTTTATCTCCACTTCAATATGGACATACTGGTGACATACTTTCAACATTTCCCCACTTAGAATTTTTGAGAACTAACATCTTCAGGTAATTTACTTTAGGGTCACTTTAGGGTCAAAGTAGATGAATTTGCATGTTCTCAATTGCAGAGACCCTTTAAACATGAATGAGTTCAAATCATATTCACCCCTAAGCTCTCACACCCAAGAATAGTATGGACTATAGGATTTTTTATCTTCCAAAAGACAAAAAAAACTTAAGCATTAGTCCTTTTTTACTTTTAGCAACTGTCTTGTAGTTCTTTATTACAAATCTAACAGATATTTCTTGGAGTAAGGCAAAACAACATAGTAACTCCAATTAGGCACTTCCATCAATGTGGGGCTGTAGAAAAGCCCCATGGAGATAAACATCACTATTGGGTTGTTTCTTATTAACTGATAGGTTCATTATATAAATACATATGTATTTAAAATATTCAGCTATATTTAGATAATTTAGATAAAATGAGCTATGTATGTATATGCAATAAAATAAAATAAGGCATAACATTTTGTTATTTCAGTTGCAAATATTTTCTTTCATAATTTACAATCTTTAGACTTTGTTTATATGTCTTCTGCCATACATATTATGTATCTGAGTTTTATGTTTGTCAAGATAGCTTTCTCCTCTCAAGATTATAAATATGTTTTCCCATTTTTTCTTTCACTCTTTAAAAAATTTATATTCCAAATACAACTGAAATTTATTCATTCTTAAGTATAAAGTGAGGAAGACATTTAATTTTACTTTTTTCAAATGCATAGCTCCTTGTCCCAACACCATTTATTAAATAGTCTATTGTTTCCTGATTGATTTTAAGTGACTCATTTATCATATTCTAGGATTATATATATATGTATGTATTTTCTTTTTCTGGACTTTTGGTTCTGTTCTATTGATTTCTTTGCCTTTTTAAAAATAATACTGTATTATTTTACATACTGTGACTTTGCAGTACATTTCCGTATCTCATGAAGTACTTTTTTGTTCTTTTTCTAAAAATCTTGACTTTTTTGGCACATCTCATAGATATGCTTTAGAATTAGCTTGCCAATTCTATAAAATATTATTTTGAATTTTGATTAAAGTTGCATAGCATTTATTATTTAATTTGAGGAATAGTAATATCTGAATGATATAGAATCTTTTTATCTAGGAATATCTTTTATGGCCTTCATTAAAATTATATGGTTATCTTCAATAGATTTCATGCTTTTAAGTTTTTTTCTTAAGTAATTCAAGGTTTCTTTGGAATTGAATATAGCTTTCCTCTCTATTACATTTTCAAATTACTTTTTGCCGATTATAGAAAAGCTGTAGATTTTTATATGTTAATTTTATTTCGATGTTTCCCAAAATTTTAATTTAAATAGATAGTGTGTGATTGCCTTGGATTTTCCAGATACATGTCTATTAAAATTCATATTTATTTATTTATTTTGATCTTTCTGTATTGACCAGTAACTCTAGGACAAAATTATTAACCCTAAAAGTTATCATTATATGTTTTTTTGACTTTAATGGTGATGTGGTCTAATATTTTACTCTGCAGAATGATATTTGGAAATTGGCAAAATGATAATTGTTGAAGATGAGTGGTAGGTACACAGAGCTCATTAATCTATTTTCTCTATATTTGTGTACGTTTTAAAATTTCCATCATAAAGAGTTAAATAAAAAAATAGAGTCTAATTAAAAAAAAGAACAAGCTAGTTTTAGGTTGAAACTCTTTTTTTAAATTGAAGTAGTATCTCACCGCCTCCCCCCCCCAGCTTATTGTAAATTTTTTATTTGGAATGGGAATAGAATTAAATGTTTTCAAAAAAATATTTTTGAAAAAAAAAAAAACTGTAACAAGGTCCACCCATCTCAGAAGACTAAATGAAAAAGTCTGAGAATTTCAATACAAAAAAATTGAAAAATCATTCTCTAAATATTTAGACTGGCTTCTCTCTCTTTTCATCAACTTACAGTTTTCAATAACAGTAGAAATGTCTCTAGGGCCTACGGCATGTGGAAAAGACAGAAGGGACTAAATAATGCATCATTGCTAGAAGGGTTTCTTTGGCAAAGAGATATGGGTCATGGCAGCTGTATTGAACTGCCAAGTTCCCCCCTCCAGGACATTTATCCCCCCAACTGCTGGGATTAGAGTTGACTGACACTTTCTAGCTGCCAACCCTTTCCAAGAATTGCCTGTGGCTGAAGAGAACCACTTTGTTCAAGCTTCTACCTGCTTCTCAGGAGCAGCCACATCTGAAGACTGGCCTGTATGGGGCTGTAAAATCCCAGCATCTTTGTCCAGCTCGGGGCAGGTGTCGGCAGGGCTGGTTCCTTCTGAGTAAGAATTTGTTCCAGGCCTCCTGGATGGCCATCTTCCCCCAGTATCTCTTCACATCAATTCCCTCTGCATGTGTTTGTGTCTGTGTCCAAATATGACACCAGTCATATTGGATTAGGAGTCCACCCTACTCCAGTATGATCTCATCTTAATTTAAAAAATGACATCTGTAAGGACACTGTTTCCAAATAAGGTCACATTCTAAGATTCTGGGCATTGGGACACAATTCAGCTGATAACAGAGTGTCACTTCAAGTTTCTTTCTGATATCTTGGCCCTTTCTCTATAAGTTTCCTCTGCACCCCAGTATTCTTTACTTCTAGTATCAAGTCCCTTTCTAATTTTATAGTATAATACTTGTGGGCAATTAAATTGGAATATATATTCTTTCCTTTTTTTTGGTGGACTAGCTGGCTTTGAAGATTTCTTACTTTCTTTTTACATCGATTTAATTTTTTCTCTAGGGCCTTAACCTTTCTCCTAAGAAATTCTTTCTCTCCCTCTAAAGTCTAACCTAATCAAACAGTGTTGTTTTATTTTTTTTTCTTCCCCTCTGTGCTCACTCTGCTAATAAAACTGAAGTATGTCTTTTAAAATCAATGCATTTCTTTCCTTATTTCCTGAGAAAAACTGATTCCCAGAGACAGTGTGTCAGATAGAGGCCTTTTAAATTATTTTCTTTTCGTTTTAAAATTTAATTCAAAATATTTTTTAAAAATTGTGCTAAACTACACATAAGATAAAATTTATCATCTTAACAATTTTTAGTGTACAGTTAGGTAAGGTTAGATATTTTCACATGTTGTGTTTAAATTCTATTCTGAACTATTGTTTTACAATAATTTCACTGAGTTGCTCTGTTCCTCAAGCCAAAAAGATAATATGCCCCCCTATAGAATGAATTGTTACATCTTTTTCTTCTCTAATTTTTTTTATTATAAAACATTTTAGATATAAGGAAAAGTTGAAAGTACAATGAACACTTCTAATCTTGCACTCAACAATATTATTTAATCATGTTTGCTTTGTCCACCTATATGTATATGTATATTTATATGTATAAATTATATGTATATATTTTATGCATTTGTGTGTTTACAAATGCATATATGTGTGAAAAATATATTTATGCATCTTTTCTTTACTGTCCTGAAAGCAAATTATGGACATCAGGACACTTTACTCCTAATATTTCACCATGTATCACATAAAAATAAGAATATTCTCCTACATAATCACACTGAAGAAAATGAACCAATTTTCTAATATCATCTAATATTCAGTCCACATTCAAATTTTTCCCATCTTCAAAATGTCTTTTATGACTTCTTTTTGTTTTTGAGAACCATTAAGTTTTGTGCATTTCATTCTAATTCTTTCTGTTTATCCATTGAAATACTTTTCACTCTTTTGTATTTAAAGCCAAAGTTTGAGTCTTTAAAATAAAAAAGCCATGGTGAACTTATGTAATTAATAAATTATAATGGACAAGCCAAATGATTTCAAGAGATTTATACTAAAATCTTACCTTGCCCTAGATCTGTTGAAGTTCAAAATAAGAGAGAGAGGAATAGAACCTAGGTCTGCTGAAATATTGCAACCTATTCATACCTAGATGCTACAAGTAAAAGGCCAGTCCTCTGTGGTCTATGTACATTTAACTGTCTTTTGTAATTTCTGGGCCTAGACTACTATTTTCTAAGAAATGTTATAAGTAGCAAAAATTATTTTATTGGTGAAATAATAATTCTGTATAATTAAGTTTTGTTAGTCTTACAGGGTATTAAAATGCTGTTTTTTTTTGGATGAGGGTAAACTAATGTTTGATTCAATCACACCTGCTTAGATCTAAGTCTGCCAGAGAACAGCTCTTACTAATGCTCGTAAAACCTAGTATTGTGTCTGTAAATGTCAGCTAAAATATAATGTGTTACAACCTACAATGGTCAACACTCATAAAAGTGCTGAAGTTGAAGGCCTCCTCTTTTCCTTTATCTTTCCATGTGTTATTTTGATTGCCCTAATCTAGTGTAGTAGTGACCTCGTAAGATTTTCTGATCACTATGGCTGTAGATTGAGGGAGGAATTGGACTGATGATTAATTCCACTCCTCTTGTAATCTCTGTCAAATCCCAGCTCAATTCTGACATTAAAAAAACAAAGCTCATGTAGAGCTTATCCTCTCAGGGAAGTTTGGGTGCTATTGCACAGCTAAGTCTTTGGACAGGATCTTACCAACCAAAGGCAGCTTTAGCCTCTCAGAAACAGTTTTCCCTGGTGGTTCTCGTTAAGTGTGCTCTGGTTTTTGTTCAGCATGTTTTGGGTGGCATCCTGGTTCTTAAAGGATCCTAAATGGGCCCCCACATATGTGATTGGTATATTCAATGTACTGGCCTTGGATGCTGTGCTAGAAGGACACCACTTTATTCTTTCTCACCACTGCCTTCACATGAAAGGTTCAAGTAAACTCCATTCCAAGCTTATTTTTATGGAGATTGTGTTTGAACAACTTGAGGCAAGGAGCAAAACTCTTCCATTGTGGCACTACGAGCCTCAACTTGGAGCCTGTCACGTAGCAGGGACTCAATGAATAAATGAGTGATTGAACGATTATCATTACACCCGAAACTGGCTTCCCTGTGGCTTGCACAAAGCAGTCTTTGGGATGATTCAAAATGATTTAAATCCCTTCTTTACAGAATCACCTTTAACCACATAAATCTATGCTGTCTTAATTACGTCTTTTCCTTTCATCAGATATATTTTCAATCCCCAAAGAATATTCCTACACATGAATTACAACCCTTTCTTAACTTTAGTGTTACGATAGCCTCCTAAAGGAATGTTCGGTTTTCTGGAATGTGTTCAGCATGAGGGCGGGCCGGAAGTGATTGTGTAACAATTGCAGAAATCTGTGGTTTGAATCTTTCAAAAGTCTTATCTCAGCAGCCCAGACTCGGGACTCTGCCAATAGTCACAGCTTCTCTGCTTCCCGTTGTGCAGTCTGCAGAAAGCCCTGATGAGGACTGAGGGTTATACGGAAGGCGTCATGGTGTGTTTTAAGTGTTAACAGGATATTGAATGGGACTTTTCATGGTTTCTCGAAATTTCATCTGAAGCCCCAAAGCTGAGAACAAAAGGTGATAAGTATCCCCAGGTATCTGAACAGGGTATTGGCCCTAGACATATTCATGCAGAAATTGTGAAAAGATAGCAAAACTGGTACAGTCATTAGCATCCTCCATCACACACCTGCAGCCAGTGCAGGAGAAAAGTGATTAAAGAGTCTTTGAGGTAGTGAACAGTGTAGTGGCATTTCGCTTTCTCTTATAAGGGGCCCTTGAGAGAACTGAGGCTCCAGTGGTTCCCTGGGATTTGGAATAGAGCAAGGTGAGAGAATTCATAGAGAAAGGGGTATGTGTTTTATGGAATTTAGGGATGGAAATTATGAAAACTGGTGTTTGCTTCCTGCCTGATAAGTCTGAGGTGTAGGAGGCTGGTCAGAATAACCATGGAACCCTAAATGAGCAGCGAGAGCTGTTTGTGCTACCAGATCATGTAATGGTGAAAATATGTGTTTCCCAGGAGTCACAGTGGGAAGTAGCTGGCCTTGGCCCAGAGGTGTTGCCTATGGGGTGAAGGGACTTAGCCACAAGCTGCTATGTAGTATATTTGTGAGCAGGAGCTGAGAACTTTGCAAGGAGCTTCTGGGAGAAGAGGGAGAGTGCACTGGCTTTGAAGGGGGCTTTTTAGCCAGGGAGATTTCCATAATGAGCCTTTGAACGCCCCACAAACGCATCTCCTTGGAAAGAGCCAGCATATGGGCTCCTTGTACATCAAGGCCATGGTCTACGATATGATAACAGCATCTACCACAAAAAATAATTTTGCTCCTTTTTCTCTAATCCTTTCGACACTATAGGACTGTAGTTCACCATGCCAGAAGTCGGGGTAGAGCTAGGGGTATGGTGGTGGTGGTAGGGGACAACTCTGAATTGGGTATGTGATTGTTTAATGAGTTTTAATTCTTAAAAGTAACTTAAAAATATGTGAGATACACCTGGTATGTTGCCTAGAGGTAGAAAAGGGTGATTTGACAGAGCACATTGGGAAGGAGTGATTAGAGAAACATGAAAAGTTTCTATTTGTACACCACCAAGTTTAGTTTATTTAATAAACTGATTAAATAAACAATAATTTTTGGTAAATTCCCAGGAGGCCGGGACCAAAGGATTTATAGGCAACAGACTGGTCTCTGAAACTCTGGTCTTACAGACTCCATGTTTTTCTGAAGTTTTTGATATTACTGTTTAATTTTTTTAAAGTTTTTATTTTAAAATAATATTTTTATTTCAAAATAAGGTTACAACTACAGAGTTCCCACAAGCCTTTCTCCAGCTTCCCCTAATACTAATCTCTTGTGTAACTATAGTAGACTGATCAAAACCAGAAAATTAACATGGATACAATACTGTTAACTAACCTACAGACCTTATTCTGGGTGGAAAACTGGACAAAGTATGTTTTCAATACAAGCTTGGATTGGCAAGATTCCAGATGAAAATGGTGCTCGGCTGGAGGCTTCTGGTATATCTCCCCCCCCCCCCCGCCTCCCCCCCCCAAATTAGGTAATACATTTGCGAAAACTAGAACAAATTCTAAATGTATTGGCAGAATTTAGGAGACCTTTATTTTTTGAACAGGCAATGGAAGTGGATTGAGAAAAACAATGTGGCCTGAAATAGAGCAAGGATTTTTGTTTTAAAATAACTTTCGAACAGTTTTATCACTCTTCCACTGTCTGTACTCTGGTTTGAAACACAGGTTTTGACCTTATTGTACTGTGTGGGTATTGCTGGAGCAGAGGGCTGGAGTACTCTTCTCCTCACTGTTCCCATGAGTACCTCTCTTTCCACACAATCTCAGAACCTGTAATTTCCAGAGATGAATGACAAGAAGGACAAAGGGATTGGTGATGGTACATTTCATTTTGGATGTAAACCCTAGTACAGGTTCAAGCTCGAACACTTTGCTTTTGTTCGGTGATTAGAGAACCAACAATGGAGATAGAGTGATATTAGACAAACGTCGTCTTGACCCTGGGAATCGGGCCAAGAAACAGTCAACAACAGCTTTCCCTCCAGTGGTGGATTTCAGAGTAGAATTCTACTGGCACCTAAGTGATGAGAAAGAGAAAAGCAGTCCCTGACACTCAGGAACTAGCCCTTGGTATTGCTATAAGCTGGCCTGGAACTCATGGCTAAGCTTTAATGTGGTTGGACATAACAAATTTCACAGAATATCAACATCAGACAAGGCTGCTCCATGACCACAATGCTTCAAAGCCAAAACAAGAGCACTTGGTAATCATGTCTGAACACAGACGACACATGAACATTACCTAAGTTACAAAATACCAAACATCCTCTGTCAGCTAAAATAAGTGATGGCTGTTTTTTTTTTTTCTCACTCACATCTTCAGCCTTGCTGTAGTCTTCCCTCCCTATAAATAAGACTTACTGAGGTACCAAATAATAAAATTATCACTGCTTTCTGATGGTGCCCAATCCACTAATTCACCCCAACAAATTTCAAATCCTATAATAAGTCCTTTTTAATATTGTCTTACTAAGACTCCCTATGATTCCCTGTTGCATACAGCCTCTTCCACTGCAATGTGTAATAAATCCAGCTTGTTCACTCTGTCACTGATGGCCTTTGGTTTGAAGGAATTATGGTGGACAAAGTGCGGGATAATACATATTTGGCAAATACTAATTATGGATTAATCTCTCTCCGAAGAGAAGTGAAAACTAAAGTGAAACAAAACATGGGGTCTAGGGAAATGATTACTGCTGAAGAAAGGAAAAAGAACACCATCAATCCAAGAAGTATCTGTGTTTGCAATGAGGGAACAAGAGTGACTGTCATAGAGGAAGGGCTGGGTGCTGTAGACTGGCTTGCTCAAAATGCATTCCGACCCTCTGGCAGTGTGCAAAGGCTGGAAAGCCAAAACCCACCCTTCCCAACATCAGCAAGGGCTTCGGATGTGATTTAGGTTCTGCGAACATGCACTCAAGTGAGACTGGATTTAGAGCTGATTCATTTGGGAGAGAGAGGAAGGTCATGAGGCATTCATTTTGCTGGTACTGATTATGACAGGGGTGACTTTCCAGTTCAGCAGTCCACTTCCTGATGGGAGGGGCTGCAGAGTCCTGGAGCCATCATGTTAATAGTACCTCCTTTCTGGGCAGGCAGCCTTCTCATCCTATGCTCCTTGTCTGGGCCTGGAGCAGCACTCCATTGGCAGCTCAATTCTCAGATGTGCTTTTGGGAGTCACTCATGCATGGAAGGTTCTGTAGAAAGGCAATGTGATACACATATGTAATTTAAAAATTTCTAGTAGCTACAGTTAAGTACAAAAAATAGATGACATTAATTTTAATGATATATTTTATTTAACCCAACTAAAATATTATCATTTTTATATGTAGTCAATATATTACATTCTTCTTCTTCTTTTTTAACACTAAAACTTTTCTCATTTGAGACTAGCCACATTTTAAATACTCAGTAGCCCCATGTGGTTCCTGTATTGGACAACACAGGTCTAAAGTCTGTTTTTCCAGTTCCCTGGTGATTTATTAAATTATTGAATACCTTATAATCAATCTCTCTCTGCTTAAACCTGTGGGTTGCATTTTCTTCAGTTGAACACTGGCTGATACAGAAACAATCACCAGATAAGACTAAATAGGAAAATAATTTAATATTTACCAGCAAAATTAATGCAGAGAAAACCATATCCAGACACACTCAGATAATATTTTTTGAATTGCAAAGATAAAGAAACTCAGATGCATCCAGACAACCTTCCCTACCCCCTTGCAAATCTATTAAAGAATAATATACAGATTGGCCTCGGCCCTCTTTTCTGACAAGATAAATGGCAGGAGGAAATGGAATGACGGCTGTATATTTGTGGGATAAAAGGTATAGCTTGATAATTTTATACTCAGTCAAGTTGTTTTTCAGATGTAAACATGAAGAATGACATTTAGATATGCAAGGGCTCTTGAGATATACCAGGCATAGAGCTTTCGCGAAAAAGTTATTTACTGATACTTTCTTTTTCATATCAACCCTTTCCTGTTTTGCTTCTGCCTCTTTTTGTTTCATAATTTTGTTCTTTTTAAACTGGCTGTTTGTCTTTTGATCTCTTTGAGGATACTAAAATATTATTTTTAAAAATAATTTTAAAGTGTTTTATTTTCTCATAGTAGTGATTGTGATAGTGCTGGTTGTCTTTCTTAACATTGGTTTTCTTCCTGTGTTCTGAATTTTAGTTTGCAGGCTCTTCCTGAATGAATGATTTTATTTCTTTATTATTCTTTCCATTTTCTCTCTCTGGTTCCCCATTCCTCCACCTCTCCCATCCCCAATTCTAGCAGTTTTGAGGTTTGCCTCTGCATGGTCCATGGAGTCTCCAAGCCTTTTACTGGCAGTTTGGTGCTCCTGCTCCAACAATGATATTGGGGATATTACACATACAGTCATTGAGACCTTAGATGACATGCCTGGGACCAAGGGGAGAGGCTGAGGTGTGCTTTCCTTAGCTTACAGCATCACAGAAGCCATGGTTTCAGGTAGACGTTCATAGCATCTATTTTCAGCCTCCTTTCTCCATCTGGGGAGCCTCACCTCAGCTCCTGGTCTCAAGTCGCTTCCAGCTTGGGATTTCTATTCTTGTCACTAGGAGGGATAGCCAGCCCCTATGCTCTGGAGTTGACCTCTTGTTTATTTATAGCCAGTTTGTTCTAATTGGTTGCTGCATCCATTCTCACTGGTTGGTCCCTGTGCTATGCTAGTTATTAATATTATTAATAACCTGGCCTGTTACCCCATAGAAGCTGAATTCCTGGCCACCTCAGATTGTTTCTGACCGGAAGCCCAGTAGGGCTGTAGCTTCTGCCCCATTAACTGCTTTACATTTCTATTCTAGTTCTGGACATATGTTCATTTTAGTTTTAATCATGGTGTTGACTTTTTTTCTTCTCCTGTGTTTAATCTTTTGTGCAAATGGGCAGAGAAGAGGACCTAAAAATAAATACTATGTAATTTTTACAAGAAGTTTCTTAAAGATATGGTCCAGATGACTAAGACATACCTCAAAAAGAAAAGGTATTAAAGAGTTGGTGGAGACTGTTGAAATTATTAAGTAAAGTTGAAACAACTAATTATAGACACTTAAAAAACTGAATAGGTGTTAAAATTCTTTTAAGTGATTAAATATATTAAAAATATTTTTAATAATGTACTGTTATTAGAATGTGATAGGTGAAGAGAAATAAATGCTACAAAATTAATATACACATTTTAAATGAAACCTAACATGCACTTACGAATAAGGAAAAAAGAGAAACTATTTAAATAATTTGTGATTTAAAGTGGAAATTAAAAATCACAATTATAGATTATTTAGAAACTACGCAAAATGAGAACACACTAAGGGATGAGGTCAAAGTTGTATTTAGAAGCAAATTGATATTCTCAAGGCAATTCGCTATTCAAAAAGCAAGCATATAACATGAGAAAACAATTGAACCAACTAGGGGAAACAGTAATAAGAATGAAGGATTGAATAGAATGTTAACAGAAATCTTTGAGCTTGAAAACGGATACATTGTAGAATTGACATATTAATCTAAGAGTTAGTTCACTGAAAAATCAATATCTTTGTCAAGAAAACCTTGGGAAAATAGAGAAGAAAAGACAAAAAGTGAGATAAGGTTATAGACATCGAAGGTGTTAAAATTTTACGTAAAAAGTTCTTTTCTGTGTGAAGAAATGCCAAAGTTTATATGAGTGAGATGACAGAAGGGTGGGATTTGTTTTAAAACACAGTGCTCCTTGGTTATGACATAAATAGTTCTGAGGATCTAATGTAGAACATGGTGACCATAGTTGATAATACTGTACCATACAACTGAAATTTGCTAAGAGAGTAGAACTTGAATATTTTCACTAAAAAAAGGATACATATGTGAGGTGATGGATATATTAATGAACTCAATGGGAAAATCCTTTCACAATGTATACATATGTATATCAAGCCATCATGTTATGTACTTTAAATATGTTACAATTTTATTTGTCAATTATATTTCAGTAAAGTTAATAAAATAGTACTCCATTTAAAAAAAGTGATAGAGGAATTAATGAAATAATATTGACAAAAATGTTGGTTACTGTTGAAGGTCGGTAATGGATATGTGGGCATTCATTACACTATTATCTCTACTTTTATGTATACTTAAACATATTCATAATTAGAATCTGGAATATTTATAAGAAAATGTTGTGTCTGACTCTACACTAATATATTTGGAAATCTCCCTTATAAAGTGGATGGTTTTCTGAGAAAATACATTACTAAAACTGACTCAAGAAATGGATTATCTGAACAGAACAACAATCCTGGAAGAAATTATAAAAAAAACCTCCAAAAGAGATTCTAAGATCTGATAATTTTATTAGAGAATTTGTTGAAGAAATACATAATTCTTATGCTCCATAAATAACATAGAAATAAATGATAACTTCAATTCATTCTATAAAGTTAGCACAACCTAACCATTATGATAATAACAAAATTATCAAAGTACAGAACAGTTTTATGTACAAATATATATGGGAAATTTCTAAGTGAAAAAATGAGTAAATGAAACTCAATTATATTCACTTGAACAATCTCTACTTAATCATTTCATCAGATTAAGAAAAGTTCATAATTTCCTCTGTAAAATATACTGACTAATGTCCACAGAAGGACAAATGCTCATAACCAATTTGCTCTGTGTTCTTGCAGTTTTTCTTTGATGATAACAGGTTTCTAAACCGGTTTCCAAAACAGTTATGTAATCTAATTAAATATTTATGTACACTGATGAAATATGACTATGGAAAAATAATTGTCCCTGTGAAAGCTAATTTGAATATATTGGAAGAACTCAGTACAAATAAATCACTCAAGGAAGAGGATGCAACAACTATAAAATTTGGGAAAAAGTCACAAAAGTCTATAAAAATTCTGCATACATATTGCTTTACAAATAAGTTAAATTTTTTTTCTTTAAAAAACTAAATGGGAAATAGCAATGCATTAGAGATTTTATTTAGGTAAAAAAGATGGTACAGAATTCTAATTATCAGACTAATACTAAGGGAAAAGCCTTTGTGTAGATGTTAAGGAAGTACTAGCTAGTTAAGGCAACACTACTTGCTGTACTAGACAAACTCTCAAACCTCAATGGCTAATACATTAATCAAAAATAAAATCTTACTGAAACGAGTTTGATAATAAAGGACAATTATTGGCACACATAAGAATGGTATTAAAAATATTTAACAACTAGCACAGCATGGGTACTTAACCAATTAGAATGGACACCTGACTAAGAAGAATGGATGTGAGCCATGTACAACGACCAGGATGGCTATTATAGTATGTGCAAATGAAAATATATGTCTGGGCTCATGTTATAAAAATATTCTGAAGCAGGCTTTCTTCAGGAGGTTTGGTTGATTTCCTCTCTGCTCTGATTTCTTTGCTGTGAGCTCCATCCTAAAATGATTCTCCAAGATGGTTTACATCAGCTCCTGAAGTTATATGCCTCAGTGATCTTGTTTAGCAAGAAATAGGGAGTATCTTTGTGTCAGCATTTATAGCAAGACTCCTGAGATTCGCCTTGCTTACACTGACTTGGGTCACGTGTCCACCCTTGTACCAATCATAGGGTGTGGCTTATGCTGATTGACTTTTCAAGGTCTATACCTAAGTTGGGGGTGGAGTCCGCTCTTCTGGAACTTGCTGGATGCCTTGACAAATATTAGAAGTCTACGGGAAAGGGGTGACTGTGGGTACTGGGGAGATAGCCAATATTAATGCAAAATATGTCATCAACATATTCAATAAATAAAACACATAATCATAATGGAGTAAAAGACATTATATATAAAAATATTTGACAAATTAAATAGTAAATCATTAATTTTTCTACTCCCAAATGGGCAAAGTATAAATAAATCATAGAAAGAATGTAATTGGCCAATAAGTATGTGAAAAAGGCATATAATTTCATTAGTAATAAAAAATGAAAATAAAGCTACTATGTTATACCACTTTTTGCTTAATCAATTGACTAAGTATTATGCGAGGAAAGGATTGTCCCAAATAACCCTGTGTGTTTACTTGGCATTATGGACTAAGTTGTGCCCCTCTCCTCTCAAAAAGATTCATGGGTTGAAGCTCTAACCCCCAATATGACTGTATTTGGAGATAAGGCCTTCAAGGAGGTCATTAAGGTTAAATGAGGTTGTAAGAGTTGGGCCCTAATTCAATAGGATTAGTGTCCTTGTAAGAAGAGGAAGAGACTCCAGGAATGCCTGTGCACAAGACACAGTGAAAAGGAAGCTCAAGAGAGAGGCCTCAGGAGAAACGAAACCTGCTAACACATTGATATTGGACTTCTAGCTTCTGGAATTGTGAGAAACACATTTATGTTCCTTAAACCACTCAGACTATGGCAGGCCTAGAACACTGGTAGACCTGGGTTGCCTGGGCCAGGGGTTAACTAGGACTTGGACTGTTTTCGCAGTTGGAGGGTTAGTGCCCAACCTCATCTTCTCATGGAATCTCGGCTTCCTCCCCTTGCAAAGGGGGAGATTGAATTGAAAATTGTTGGGGCACCAACAAAGGTGCTGGGAGCTAGTATTCTAAGACAATTCCTATAAATAGCTGGCACCCCCAAACCACATTGTTTGACATACTGATAAGAATGTTCGCTCATGTTTATATATAAGAAATAATAGGGCATGGGTCCAGCAGAGCCTGGCATGTCACTTTATGGGCCTGTGCCATGCTGATCCTGGCCTTGAAATTTTCTTCTTTATCTAATTAGGGTTTTTTCTTGGCTCATGCCATATGTTGTGAAATTTTACCCAAACCCTACATGGTAACACTAGTGGCTATCCTAGATAAACCTCCAAATCACGTTCAAGGGAACATCTTACATGAGAGAAAGATTAGAAAATTATATACTTAATGATGATGAGATACAGGTATTAGTCTTATTTTGTCTATTAGCCTAAAGCTAGTTACAACCTTTTGCAGGAGCAATTTATGATGTGTTTAAAGTCTTCAGTATATCAACTTAAAAAAAAATGAGAATATTACTTATTAAATAGTAGATTTATTGCTATGCATCAAGAGACCAGAGAAATTTCACAAAAGTATATAGTGTTGAATAGAAACATTTTGGAGTTAAAAAATGCGTACCTAATATTCTGTTTGTTTTCTGCTGGAGTCTCTACACCGACATTGCTGTAGGTAACCTAGGTGAAGAATCTGGAAAGCAACAGAAAAACTGTCACTTCTTGATCCCGATTTCAGTGGCAATCTTTAAAATAAACCTCTGGGCCCGCCACTCTGCTTTGTGGACTCAAACTGCAACCTGAACATATAACGTCAGTCTACACAGTAAGGCCATCTTGTGGCCACTTAGAAAAGTTTCCGATTTCCAACTCGCAGGCTTGTTTTCGTGCCTACACTGCACCCCCTCAGGCTGGAGCATGGCCTTGAAAGTGAAGCTGCCTCACGATGGTGAGGACCTTGGTATTTCCTGAATTAAGTCTTCTGGAATGAGTCCAAGATTCAGTTGCCAAATCCAAATGCCTTTGTACGTGGGCTGGTTGTGGAAAGATTTCATGCTATGTGGTCAGTCCGTATGCACATGTCCTGCCTGTCTCCTGTTCACAGGTAGGCTCATCTGTCGATCATCTTGTTGAAAGGGAAAGTTTTAAAACAAAAAATATTCTGCTGGAAACATATAATAATGGGGTTCTGTGAACAGAAGCAGGGTCAGAGTGCAAGGACAGCACCTAGAGAAGCAAACATATTTCTGGACTTGTAGTCAATCTTTTGTGGATTCATATATTTAGTTCCCAGAACATATTAATCTCTGTGTGATTAAAGAGAAATATTATTAAGATATAAGGAACAGGTGAATCTTATTTTATAAGAATCGCTCTTTCCTTGGCAAAGCCCTAGACAAAGCTGAGATTCTGCTAGAATTAGGACTTGAGCTGTGATAAGCAAATTTGTCTTTGCTTAGCAATAATTTGCAAAGACTTGGAACATCTCTTTGACCATTTTAACTCTCTATGCTGTGAACTCACTTTTACTTGCCTCTATGTTACCAGTTAGCTTTATAAATGTCTTGATAAAAATCTTTTCCCCATTATCTTTAAGTATGTGGGATGGAATTTTTCTTCTCTGTTCTCAAGTTCCCTTATTTCCTGTTGTTTCTTCTCCTCTGAATCAAAATGTAAAATTTTCTTTTAGATTATAGAGAAACAAAAACTATAAAGCATATTTTGAGCAAAAAGTGTTTTCCCCTCCTTTCAGGCACTTAAGCTTTCTTGGACTATCTTTTTGGATTGGAATACCACATACTGGCTTGAATAACTGTGTAAATTATAAAACAAATGCAGATCTGTTTTTTGGCTACTTTGAGCTTGTGCAGGGAGATCAAAGGCACTGGAAGAAAAAAACAAAGACCAAAGAGAATTGTAATGCACAGTGAACTCTCTGAAAAACATATTGCAAACTCTAGAAAGCTGCACTGTAATATTAACAGCCTATGGTTGTCTAGCGATTTCCAGTTTCTAAAGCGCTTTTATGTCCATTAGCTCAGGGCCACCCCAAAGAGGAGGGCAGGACAGGCATTCTTGTTTTCTTATTTCAAAGGAGAGCACAAACTGAGAGACTGAGTGTGTAGCAGGTGGCAACCCACCCTGTGAGCATGGGAACTGGAGTTTTAATCTGGACTGGCTGACTCCAAATCTTAGCCCCTTTCTGCTTCATAAATTCCACTGGCTTTGGTTACCCTGGAAAGGTATCTTGTGTTTATTCATCTTCAGCTAATAGGATAGGACTCAGGCTGTTGGTCTTGCATTCCTGGGTCCTCTCTAGCCCCACACCCTCCCTCTGCATGCTACAAATACTTTTTCCGTGGAAGAACTCCAGATGGAGAAATAATTTGGAACTAGTCAGAGTTAAACACCACACCCTATTTGTAATTTCTGCTTAGGTTATGATGCTTAAAGTTTTCCAAAGGGTGACAGTTATGAGTCCATTTGTCACCCCTTCTTGGGGCAATGGGGAAGAGGATGGCAAGTCAAAGGAAGTCAGAATTATCCAGTCCTAGCAGAGTCCAGCTGCCAAGGCCTAAGCTGATTTGATAGTCTGAGGAAGACCCAGCAGAAAGCTCTGAATCAGATTTCAGTGGTTCCACCTCAAATGCGATTTTTCTCTTGGGTCTGGCAAGAGACATGCTGGATTTAAAGTGAAATTAAGCTGTGGACTCTGGGGGACAGCACAGGAAATTACAAACGACAGCTGCTTGTCTGAATAGCCATATTCAGTTAAGAGGCCCAATCCAGGGCCTCTGTTATGCAAGGAATGGGGATATATTGGTGTCCAGTTTTGAGACCCCAGGGAAAGTTGTTTTAGAGCAGAGTGGAGACTCAGGGTTGTTCCATTTCTTTACTAGCTATGTGACCTTGAATCTGACATATGACGTCTCCAAGCCTTACTTTGCCAATCTGTAGGAGAGTAATTAATTAGAGAGTGATTAGAGAGTAATCTACAGGAGAGTAACAATACTTGCGCTGAGTCTGTGTGTGTGTGTGTGTGTGTGTGTGTGTGTGTGTGAAAAGCATTTTGTCAACTGTAAAGTGTTCTAGAAATGCAGAGTTTGTTATTATTTTCATTACTTACAGGTCTAAGTTTCCTGCAGGAATAGGAAATAGAGAAGCATAAGAACTAAAGGTGAATACTGAAGAGAAGAAAAAACTGATAACACGGAATGTATTCATCTCTTCCAGATTGTCTAATTTGTTGACATATAATGGCTTGTAGTATTTTCTTATAATCCTTTGTATTTCTGTAGAGTCAGCTGTCGCTTCTCTTTCACTTCTGATTTTATTTATTTGAGTCTTCTCTCTCTTTTCTCAAAGAATCTGATGAAAGGTTCATTAATTTTGTTTATCTTTTTAAAGAACCAGCTCTTAGTTTCCTTGATCTTTCGTATTTTTCTTTTTAGACTCAATTTCATTTATTTCCACCCTGATCTTATTATTTCCTTTATTTTACTCTGGGTTTTGTTTCTGTTCTTTTTCAAGTTCCTTTAAGTGTAAGGCTAGATTGTTTATTTGAGATTTTCTTGTTTCTTTAATATTATTATAAATTTCCCTCTTAGGACTATTTTCTTTGTGTCCCATAGATTTTGAGTTGTTCTGTTTTAATTTTCATTTGTCTCTAGATATCTTTTGATTTCTTCCTATCTTCATTGTTAACCCATTCATTGTTTAGTAGCATGTTATATAGCCTGTTTGCATATTTTTCAGTTTTTTTTGTAATTGATGTCTAGTTTTATACTATTGTGGTCAGAGAAGATGCTTGATATAATTTCAATCTTCTTAAACTTAGTGAGACTTGTCTGTTTTGTGGCTTAAATGTGATCTATCCTGGAAAATGTTTTATGTGCATTTGAGGAGAATGTATATTCTGCTACTTTGGAGTGAAATGCTTTAAAAATATCAATTAAGTCCATCTGGTTTAATGTGTTCTTTAAGGCTGCTGTTTTCTTGTTGATTTTATACTTGGAAGATCAGTCCATTGGTGTCAATGGGGTGTTAAATTTCCATACTATGACTGTATTACTGTTGATCTCTCCCTTTATGTTGGTCGATGTTTGCTTTGTGTATGTAGGTGTCCCTATATTAGGTGCATAAATGTTTACTAGGGTTATGTCCTCTTGTTGGATTTGCATTCAGTCTGTGTGCATCTTTCAATCTGAAGTGGGTTTCTTGTAGACAGCATATATATGGGTCTTGTTTTCTTATCCATTTATCTACCCTATGTCTTTTAATTGGAACATTTCATCCATTTACATTTAAAGTGATTATTGGCACGTAATAAGCTATTGCCATTTTATTATTCATATGTATTTTGTTTTCCCCCCTTTTTTAAAAATTAAGTTTATTGGGGTAACATTGATTAATACAATTATATAATTTTAAGGTGTGGATTATAATTTGACATCTATATATTCTATTGTGTGATTGCTACCCAAAGCCCAGTTTTCTTCAGCAATCATATATTTGATCCCCTTTACCTACTTTACTCTCCCCCTACCTCCCTATAGTTGACTCCCTTTACCCCATCTACTTCTTTCCTCCTTCCCCACCCCCTACCCTCTGGTAACTACTAGTCCATTGTCCATGTCCCTGAGTCTCTGTTTGTTCTGTTCATTTGTTGCTTTAAGATTATATCCTACACATAAGTGATATCATGTGATTTTTAACTTTTTCTGTCTGGCTTATTTCACTTAGCATGATTATCTCAAGGTTTTTCCATGTTGTTGCAAATGACAGTATTTCATCTCTTCTTATGGCTGAGTAATATTTCATTGTATATATGTACAACAGCCCCTTCTTCTTAAAGAAGCTTTTAACATTTCTTGTAATACTGGCTTGTTGGTGATAAATTCCTTTAACTTTTCCTCTCAGAGAAACTCTTTATCTTATCTTCAATTTTAATTAATAGCCTTGCTTAATGGAGTATTCTTGATTTTAGGTTCTTGTTTTTAATCACTTTCAATATTTTGTGCCATTTCCTTCTGGCCTGCAAAGTTTCTGTTGAGAAATCAGCTGATATTCCTATGGGAGTACCCTTGTAAGTAGCTGCCTTTCTCTTGCTGCTTTTAGGATTCTCTCTTTGTCTTTAATCTTTGAGATTTTAATTATGATGTGTCTTGGTGAGGACCGCTTTAAGTTCATCTTTTTTGGTATTCTCTGAGCTTCCCAGGATTGTATGTCTATTTCTTTCACCAGGTTATGGAAGTTTTCCATCATTATTTTTTCAAATAGGTTTCCAATTTCTTGCTCTCTCTCTTCTCCTTCTGGTTCCCCTATGATGCAAATATTGGTATGCTTGATGTTATCCTAGAGGTCTTTTAAACTTTCCTCATTAACTTTTTTTTCCTTTTTGCTGTTTTGATTGGGTGTTTTCTGCTACCTTGTCTCCAAATTGTTAATTCACTCCTCTGCTTCATCTAATCTACTGTTAATTTATTCTTGTGCATTATTCATTTCAGTTATTGTATTCTTCATTTTTGACTGGTTCTTTTATGGTTTCTATGTCCCTTTTTATGCTAACTATCTCTCTGTTGAAGTCCTCATTAAGATCACCTATTCTTCCCCTAAGTTTGTTGAGCATCCTAATAACCAGTGTTTTGAATTCTGTATCTGGTAGGTTGTTTGCCTCCATTTCATTTAATTATTTTTCTAGAATTTGGAATTTCCTCTCTCTCTCTCTCTCTCTCTCTCTCTCTCTCTCTGTGTGTGTGTGTGTGTGTGTGTGAGAGAGAGAGAGAGAGAGAGAGAGAGAGAGAGAAATTTCTTTGTTTTCACATTTTAGTTGCCTGTCTGTGTTCATTTCTATGTATTAGGTAGATTTGTCATGTCTTCCAGTCTTGGCCAGGTGGCCTTATGTAGTAGGTGCCCTTTGTGGCCTAGTGGTGGAGGAGCTCCACCTGTGTCAGGAGCTCCAGGAGTGTTCCTTGTGTGAGTTGTGTGTGCTAACAGCCTTGATTGCAGTTAGCAAGTCAGTGGATGGGATTAACTCTCAGGCTGATTGGCTGTGAGAACTGGCCATGCCAACAGCATATGAGCTGCTCTGTGGGGTCTGATCTCATGGAGCTGGATTCGCCCTGGCAGGGTGTGGACCTGTCAAAATCACCCTTTGGATGTGCCACTTGTGGGGCTAATTGGGTAGTGCTCTGTTGTGGTCTGACACCAGCCTCCAAGTGTGTTGGTTCTATGACCCCTTGATAGAGGCTCCTGTGCAGGCCAAATTCAGCCACTGCCTGTGACCACTCAGGGCAACCTGATAGGAACTACAAAGTGACCAGCAGGTGGTTGCTGCCTCTGCTGGTTCTGGAGGCAAGTGAGAGAGACTATGCTGCAAACTGAGGCTGGCTGCCTCCAGTGCCAGGGCAGCTTAGCAAAAAATTCAGGGTACCCCAAGGCCTGAGGCCATCTGCCTGCTGTCCATTAGGCTTAGTAGCTGAAAGAGCTTTTTGAGTGGTATGCGAGTTGGGTGGGGCAGGGTCCCAGGGAATCTCCAGAGTAAAGCAAGAAGATTTCACCTGGCCAATTCAGATTCAGTTTCTGTGCCAGTGCTGAGCCTGTGGCCACTTGCAAAAGTCTCAGATCTCACCAAAGCCAGCTGCTGCCCTCCTCAGGCCCACAGATCCCTGAGATGCACTCGAGGCACATTTCTGTTCAGGCTGGCAATGGTTGCCCACCACCAAAAGTTTCTCCTGAGGTTTGTGAGCTAAGGACTGCTTATCGTTGTTGAATGAGGCTGCTGCCAAGAGCCTAATTTAGGGCTGGTTGCCAAGCAACGAGTTTGCTGGGGCAATTTGTGAATTGGGTGGGGCAGGGTCTCAGAAAGTAATGGGGTAGAGCAAGCAGATCTCATCAGGCCCATGCAGATTCAGAATTGTTTGTGTAGAGGGAGGATTCAACACAGGCAAGATGGTGTCTGCCTGCAGGCCGCATAGGAGGGCGGCCTGACAAAGGGACAACCAGAGCTGTTCCTCCAGTCCTTGTCCTGAAGCCACACAACCCCAAGGGTCTATTGTGCCTTCCAAGCTGCTGATTCTCTGCTGGAGCCAGGGTGAGTGTCTGTGAGTGAGTCTGTGAATGGGCTCTTCAAGAGGATTTCTGAATTGCCAGGTTCCTTCCATTTTGCCTGGAAGGTTGGATCCTCACTGACTTTTACAGCCAGATTTTGTGGGGACTTCTATAACTGGCGCTGGAATTCTGGGCTGGGGAGCCTTGGTGTGGGGCTGGGGGCCCTCTCTCCTTCAGGGAGACCTCTGCAGCTGAGATATTCCTCCCAATACTCAACCACCACACACTGGTGTAGGGGCCAACCTACCAGTCTCAATGTGGCCTCTTCTTTGTATCCTCAGTTACAGGTGATACGTTCAGCTAGACTCCAGGTGGTTCTCCAAGTTGATTGTTCTATAGTGTAGTTCTAATTTTAATGTGGTCATGGGAGAAGGAAAGCACAACGTTTGCCTACCTTGCCATTTTGACCCACTGACCCCAGAATTTACAGGAGGGTTTACTGAGTGTCATTCTAGGGCATCTCTGAGACAGAATATTTTTTTTGGGGTAAGGGAACACTTTTTGCAAAGTTAAAAATCACATCTTGTGGGCAGCCAACTACTTTATTTAAGCAGAATGAACTTTTCTTCTTTGCTTTTTAACTCATATGAGACATTAAGTTCTTTTGGGTCCTTCAGCCAAAGAGCTTGCGTGTATGAGCTCATCACAGCTGGGAGATGCTTCTCGTTTCCAAGATTCTCCCAGGGGTTCTCTGTAGAACTCTCTCTCCTTCTCTCTCTGTGCTTCCCAATTGTGGTTTAGGTCTGGGACTCTCAACTTGCTTTTGGTTATCTTGTGTCAGAGATCTTATAAGATGTCTGACTTTGTTGTTGGGTGTTTGACAGTCGACAGCTTTTAAGCCTTACCTCTTCTTATTCCACTATGTCCCCCATGTGGGCAAGCTGAGAAGAAAACCAGGGTGCTGTCTTCTTCAATGTGGGTTGGAGATTAAAAGTACAGCAGCCCCTGCCAGCATATGGGAACCCTCACTCTCATCCCACCCCCTGTCTACAAGACATAGCCCAGCTCAGCTTCTTTCCTTCTGTTCTCAAGTCCTGATTGGAATACCTGCCTTATTGTCTACAGAAAAGCTCAATTATTTAAAGAATAAACATTTTCATATTCTTTTGATATAAATGTAGCATCATCAGTTTTGATATCCAAACCAAATTTTCAGTGGGGTTCCCTCCTGCTTCTGCAGACTGGCTACAATTCCTCAGAATGATTCAGCTGAAGGACACCTCATCTAACAGCTGTTTAAAAATTTTTTTAACAGAGAAAAATAATCATTTCTGCTTACCAATTTTTTATAATGAAGAGAGGTCATGATTACCAGCTTCCTTGTTTAACTGAAAGTCTGTGGACATTTTTCAATAGAACTTTGCTAGGAGAGTTGGCCGTAAGGGATGGCTGTGTGCAATTTGACCATTCTCCATGGGCCAGGACATGTGAACACAAGGCAGGTGAGGGGAGACATCCCATATTCTCACTCAAAATAGGTAAAGACTAAGAGAATCTGGATGGTTTGAAAGGTTCTTCTGGAGTGAATGAGAGATGGAATAGATAAATCAGACAGAAAAAGAAAAAGGAGCCGAAAAGACCAGTGAGCTAGACAGAGAGAGAGAGAGCTTATGAAATTGGAGGGAAAATAGGAAAATTAGACATAAAAAGAAGAAGAAAGGAAAAACTAGATCTAACAAATTGCCAGAGAGGCCTGGTACATTAAGAAATGGGAGGAGACATAAAAGAGGAGTAATTGGACAAGTTGAAGATAGTAAGCAAGGTAAACATTAATGCAAAGAAATAATATTTCCATCTTGTATAGGCTTTTAATTAAGTACCACAAAGTTTTACCACATGAGGGTTAAAATATACCCACTTCTGGGAGGTGGTAACGAACGGGTAAGCTAGTTTCTGTTTGGACACGAGTCACAAAGTAATTACAAGGTCTAACAATGCTGTTCCCCAGACTGAATCATTAATCACCATTTCCGATGATGTTGAAACCATAATGAGAAAACCCATACCAATGCTTTCCAGGTCAATTTCAAGCTCTGTTATAAGAGGTGTGGAGAGAAATCGATGGCATATTATTTTCTTGATTCTGAGTCGACATTTCAAACAGCACAGTGTGAAAATATAAAGACAGTGCCCTTTTAAAGGTCAATAGTGATTTCCATTACAATCCTTGATTTATCATTCAGCCCGGAAGATTTATTCCAGGCTGGGATGTAACCTGAGTCTGCTCTACAAGGAGAAAAGCAAAGCAGAAAAAAAAATACATAGTAGTTTTAAGGGCCTTCCCGCTTCACCCTCTTTTACTTTATCTCTCTTGAGCTCAAAAGGCAGGCACCTGAAAAGACCAAATCTTCAAACATTTATATTTGAGTTTTTCTGTTTTGGCCAAGTGATAAATTCTCTTTAACCCCTCCACAGAAGCTCTGCTCCCAGTAGCCTGAGAGATCTGGAAAAAAAAAAAAAAAAAACCTTTACAGTTTTTCCTTTTTTGGCATCTTGAGCAATGTTCAGGGTCTCTTCCTTGCTCTCCACCTGCCTTTCTCTATCTGACTTTGCCAGCCAGAGAGTACTGCTTCTGGAGAATTCCTAAGGCCCTTTGGGAAATCATTCAGGAAAAGAATGATTTCAAAACAGGATCTCAGATATTTAAGAAAGGGCCATCCTATGTGTCTTCTGCTGACAAAGGTGAAGTTTTTACTTTGACAGGCAGCTCAGTGGCTGTGAATGCTTTGGGCCAAATCAGGGAGCACTCTGGCTGGGAGGCTGCAGGGTAAGCCATGTGACCAAAGCTGGATTGATGAGAGGTAATAGGAAGTATTGTTTTGTAGATTTTTTTTCTTAGTTATATTACTGTCCAATAGTAGCGTGGATCCCCAAACTGATAGAAATGACTAAATTAACTAGTCTGCCTGGGCCTCTTTATTTTGTTGACTTCAGAGTGACACTTTCTGCAATCTCTCCTTAATCATTAACTTTGACCTGGTAGACTTGACACATGTGGCTAAATTCAGAATCTTTATAGAATGAATCTGAAAACAGATGTGTTTAGAATCAAGGCTAGTTGGGGGTGGGAGAGGGAAACTTCTTCACTCCTGCTGTTTTTCTCCATGGGAGAGACTGGCATTCCATTAGTTTACTAGCCTTCTTGTTTCTTCCCTCATTCTACCTGTGAGAGGTGGAGAGATACTTCTTATCAATGAATGTAAACAAAGAAGCTGTGTATTTGGGGCCCAAATCCTTTTGCCCTGGCTCTTGGCAATGCATTGTGCACAAGGAACCTGTGTTTTCTTCTGCTTCTTTCTGCCATAATTTTTATTTTGTGGTCTATTTTTTTTTCCAATTTAAAAAAATTGTGGTAAAATACATACAACATAAAATGTACCATCTTAACTATTTTAAGTGTACAGTTCAGTGGTATTAAATACATTCATGTTGTTGTGCAACCATCACCACCATCCATCTCCAGAACTCTTTCATCTTATAAAACTGAAAGTCCATACCCGTTAAATAATAACTCCCCATTCGCCCCTTACCCCCGCCCTTGGCAAACATCATTCTACTTTCTGTCTCTATGATTTCCACTATTGTCTTTTTGTGACTGCTTATGTCCCTTAGCGTGATGTCCTCAAGGTTCATCCATGTTGTAGCATATGCTGTTTAAAAAAATGTTTTTTTATTTTTTAAGTACAGGTGACACACAATATTATATTAGTTTCAGGTGTACAACATAGTGATTAGACATTTATATAACTTATGAAGTGGTCAACCCAATAAGTCTAGTACCCTCCTGACACCATGCCTAGTTATTATAACATTTTCGACTATATTCTCTGTACTGTCTTTGACATCCTGTGGCTGTTACATATGCCAGAGTTTTTTAAGGGAAACTCTACTATCCCACAGGTGCAGACTGCCTGGAGATTAGGGGTTGATTTCAGATGATTCTGAGAGTTAGTACCATGGGGTCATTTGCCAAGTTCTTTGATGTTAGCTTGATTGTTAATAACAGTAAAATTTTAATTCTCTAACTACCAACTTCTTTGTTTCAATTATCAACTATTTCAGAAAGGAGACAAAGAGTGCTGTTTAATGTGCCCTCTTTAGGCCCAACAAGGCTGGAATTATGACTTTCTGTAATCATTGTGAAAATTTAATAAAAGTCGCTGATCTAATGTGGAAATTCTATAAGATAGTCTGTTCCATTTGTGTTGGCTTCACTCATTTCCTGAACAAATGTGTTTGGAACATCTACTGTGTGTCAGACAGAAGCCGTGCCTCGCAATGAGCAAGACAGACAAAATGCCTACCATCAAGAACTTCTAGGGGGCCTCTTGTGAGGTGTCTTTGTGAGAGTGACTCTGTCTTTAAATGCTGTGTGGCAATCATGGACTCATCACTGTGATGCCCAGGGAAGACAGGGTGACCTGGAAGTCTAGCTACTTTCTTAAGATCATCTAACTTCTGGGTGATTATCTAAAATGTTCCGTTGTGGGAGCAGACAGTGTGGGATCCCAGCAGATGCAGCACTAAACCCTCATGTCCCTCTGCGGAAAGGCTGTGGGGCTGATGGGCAAAAGCAACATGAAGCACAAGGCCATCCCAGGGCGTCTGGCAAACAACCCAGCTCTGGAGAAACCATTGCCTCATATCAAGGGGAATGTGGGCTTTGTGTTCACCAAGGAGGACCTCAGTGAGGTCAGGGATGTGCCACTGGCCAATAGTGCTGCCCCCTGTGCCTGTGTCATTGCCCAATGTGAAGTCACTGTGCCAGCCCAGAACACTGGTCTGGGGCCCGAGAGGACCTGCTTCTTTTAGGAGTTAGGCATCACTACTAAAAATCTCCAGAGGTACCATTGAAATCCTGAGTGATGTGCAGCTGATTAAGACTGGAGAGAAAGCGGGAGCCAACAGAGCCGCACTGCTGGATGTGCCCAACACCACCCCCTTCTCCTCTGGGCCAATCTTATCACAGGTGTCTGACCATGGAAGCATCTATACCCTGGGAGTGATTGACATCACAGAGGAAACTGCATTCCCATGTCCTGGAGAGTGTCCACAAGCAACATTAGCAGCATATGTCTGCAGATGGGTTACCCAGCTGTTGCGTTGGTACCCCATTTAATCATCAGTGGGTACAAGGGGGTCCTGGTTTTGTCCGTGGAGACTGATTACACTTTCCCACTTCCTGAAAAGGTCAAGGCCTTCTTGGCGGATCCATCTGCATTTGTGGCTGCTGCCCCTGAGGCTGCAGCTACTACTGCTGCTTCTGCTGTTGCCACTGCCCCAGCTGAAGATGAAGCAGAGGAAGAGTTGAAGGAGTAAGATGAAGATATGGGATTTTGTCTCTGACTAATCACCAAAACGCAGCCAGATCAGCCAGCTTTATTTGTGAAACAAGAAATTAAAGGCTTATTCCTCTTAAAAAAAGAAGAAAAAAAAGAACTAGTGAGAAAAAAATAGCAACAACAAGAGTAAGTTGTTATAAATTGTGATTATTCCTAAGAAGGAAATAAATAAAGGGCAAGAAAGAATAAGAGAGGTAGAGGGTGACTTTAGAGAGAATAGATTTGATTAAGGGGAGATCTCACCTTTGCATGTTTTACCATTAAGGTTGCTCATGATGTTTGAAGGGAGACAAAAACAGTAGTTAGTAAACTCGACACATGGTATTATTTTTACTCACTCTATAATTTACTAGACTTATTACACATCATCATGCATTCATTTATTCAGTCAATTCATAGTCTGTGCCAGGAAATCCGATAGGTGATAAAGATATAGGGATGAAGAAGACATCCTTGCTGCCCCAAGGACTGAACTGCTTGGGCGAAAGAGCCAGTGACATGAATAAACAATTATAATACGATGAGATAAACTGCGGGAAGATCCTGAAAATAGAGTAGGGACTGATCATGCCTGAGATATGAAGTCGGGAAATTTTGGGCCGAGTGAGAATAACCATCTGCAGAGGCATCAAAACAGCGAAAAACATGGCTCATTTTTCAGTGGCAGGAGTGAAATGTGCTCTGCTAAGGAGAGAGTGTGGCTAATGATTCTGGAAAAGTCAGAGCATTTTTGGCATTTCTCAGAAACAGTAGCCTCACCTATTGCTTTGAAACTGTCAAACCTTAGCTTAATTGTTTTCATTTTATGTGTGTGTGTGTGTGTGTGTGTGTGTGTGTGTGTGTGTGTATGTATGTGTATGTATTTTACAAATAAAATTTCTTTTTTATTTTTAAGAGATATTAAGTCAGAAAAACTATATTTGGACATTTATCTAACATTTATTATTCCCATTTTAAAGGTAGGCAAACCAAATCTCAGCCGGGATAAGCGGTATGTCCAGATCATATGGTTGGTAAGGAGCAGGGCCAGACTAGAATGACTGTGTACATAAAGTGGATTTTATTAGTGTCACTTCAGAGTTTATAGAAAGTCAGGGTTGAGATAGCTTTAAAAAAATCTATCCCACAAAGTACATTTGCCTGTTTTGTGTAAAATTTCTGCTTAACCCCCAGAAAAGTCTATAAAAATCCCATAAGAATTTAATGGTGGTTGTGGATTTACCCATGCCTGCCAATAAAATTATAATTTGTGGGGGAAGCTATTGATTTAATTCTCAGCTAAAACATGACAGATGAAATTTAAGAGTGAAAGGGAGTGAGATTTAAAAGTAAGGAAAGAGGTCAGTTTAATTATTATTTTGTTTGGCCTGAGTGCAAACAATTTCTGGCTTAAGCTCTTGTTGGATAGGCTAAAAGATATTTTCTAAAATATCCAAAGCAGCGTTTAGTGAATTGATCTTGGTACATATTTAAGAGGATAATTAGAGAAAAGGAGGGGTTTAAAAATGACTTATGCACTATCTCCACTAATTAATAAGGAGTGATTTGCAATGCAGAGGGCTAGTTTTTCCTTCCCTTTGCATGTCCAAAGCAGAAGCAATGCTATGTGGGTGCTGAGGCATATCAAAGCTGGGCTGAATCTTCTTTAGCAGGCCTGGTGGTTTGATGTTAGTTCAAAGGAAACCTCCAATCCAAAGACTTTTACATGTCTTTCTGCAAAATAAATTAAATGCAAAAAGCCAATATAAACCTTTCTGTGCCTCTGTATGTGAACGATATAACCAAGTTGTTTCTCTCCAAATGTTCTTTTGAAATACATGTTTTTCTTATGCAGAGTATATATTTATATGATGTTCAAAATGTGATTCGATTTTAGGAAGAGTATGGGGGCTGCTCGGCTCTGCTCACCTTCCCCGTGGCTGGCCCAGGGTGGGGCACTGTGGGATGATGAATGCACGAATACTATGTAATAATTTATTCTCCACGCTGAAGTTTTCTGTGGCTCACATCTAAGCATGTCACTTCCTCTCCCCCAAGTGAATAAAGAAAAAATCCTTCATTTGACCTTCACATCCTCAGAATCTGGCCTGAGGAGGCTCCTTTTACCTGGGACTTAAAGGGCAATAGAAATTTGCTTTTTGACTCTGGGCAAACCATTCATCCTCACTCATTTCACAAGCAATTCTGAGAACCAATCAACTGTACTGAAACTTCCCTAAAAAGCAGGTTTTTCAATCTATAAAAGTGGCAAAGATGCAAAGTTTCCTACTTACCTCAGAGGATCGTGGAGTTTTGGTAAGTTGGAACTTATCATTTTTTTCAGCCTCTGTCAGGTGCCCTCCTGAACAATAGAAGCTGGAAAGTTAAATGCAGAGTTTCCCAGATTTTCTTGCAGCTAGAGTGACTCACGTGATTTAGGTTTCTTCATCTAGATCTAACAGCCTGTGTTTGGAAGATGGAGGTTAGGTGGATGCCTTCCCAGAGGGCAATTCCAACTTTTTGGTGGGGAGTGTGACTTCATGATTGTTGTGATAATGGTGATGGCGGTGACCATCTCTCTGGGCTTTAGTTTTGTTACCTGTAAGTGACTTGAACCAGGTGGCCTATGATATCCCTTCGGAGAATCTGTGCTTTCATGATTAAGAGGAAAGACAAAGCGTTGGCTTAGTAATAAAAGACAAGCACAACTGACATTTGTATAGGTTGTCAAGTTTGCAAGTCACTTTATATATATTTTTATTAAAACCTCTTAGCTATTCGGAGAATGGGGGTCATTACCCCAATTTACAAATAAGAAAACTGAGGTTTAGAAAAGCCAAGTGATCTGCTCAAGAGGTTAGTGTGAGGTTGGCACATGGCAGAACTGAGGCTTGTCTTTATAATACAGCACTGGATGGCATCAAGGGTTCCCTGAAAGGTATTCTCATCTGTGGCACCCTGTCTCTGCTCATCCTCTTTTTGCCTGGAATGTTCTCATCAAAACATCTCTTTCTGGATTCTGCCAGTCTCCTTTCTGTCCTCCTAAGCATGTCCTATGATCATGCCACATCACAAAATTTGTCTCCATGTGATTGTCTTCTTGCATTGAAAAACTTTTTAAGACAGATGCTAGTTTTTATTTATCTTTGTACTCCTAGTTCCTATCACAATATCTGAAACATAGTAGCTTCTTGAGAAATTTTCAACCAATGAATATATGTAAGTCAGAGGTTCCCAAACCCTGGGCTGTGGACTGGTACTGGTCTGTGGCCTATTGGGAACTGGACTGCACAGCAGGAGGTGAGTGGCAGGTGAGCAAATGAGCAAACCTTCATCTGTATTTGCATCCGCTCCCCAGCGCTAGCATCACTGCCTCAGCTCCACCTCAGATCATCAGGCATGAGATTCTCATAGGAGCAAGGCCGAAAAGGTTGGAGACTACTGGAATAAGAGATGCACACTGACAGCCAGCCTGGATGAGGAAAGACGTATTTGAAGTAGTTTGAAAATGCTGGAGAATCAATCTATTTTACAATGATTCACACGATCACTGTTTATTTTTTATAAGACCTCCATTTTTGTAATTTGTATAACACTTATTGAAACCCATTGAAAATTACAATGTACTTTCTTAGAAACATTTACTGGTCAGCATTTTCAAAGGTGGCATTTGGCACCAGAATTACATGTGAAGGGCTAAATTTGGTGAATATCATTTAATTCCAGGTAAACCACAAAAAGAGACCAACACAAAGTTATATGTTGTGAGTGATGTGTTCACTAGAGACCTTACTTCTTTAAGGCTTGTTTTTATTTCTTTCTCATCCTGGGCTTATGGGTCATTTATTTTATCCCCCAAAGGTTCAGTCTGATGCTTGTTTTAGACTACTTTGATAGGATTTTAAATGTCACGGCTCTGTGTAGGAAGAGATGATTCAAGGTTAATGAGAACCTAGACCACACTGAGTATAAATCTGGCCCTTTGGATTGGCAGCCACGGGTGACAGAGACTGAAGATTCCTGCACGCAAAAAAATGGATGTAGTTTGACCTTTACCTGGGGAAGGAAATGAGCTGACTCATTCTGAGCCAGGTGGAGCTCTGCTGAGATTAAAGTTTAAGGAGATCAATTTGAGAGCTGAAAGGGGCCTTGAGGGGGGGGTGTCTCATCTCTATATGCATATCTGTGTGTATATATGTATGTATGTGCATTTGCATGTGTGTGTGTGTGTGTGTGTGTCTGTCTGTGCTTAAGGCCGTGGATTTGCAGAGATATACCTGCTGTGGACTGAATGTTTGTATCCTCTGAAAATTCATAAGTTGAAGCCCTAACTTCCAGTGCGATGGTATTAAGAGGTAGGGCCTTTGGGAGGTTATTAGGTTTAGATGAGGTCAAGAGGGTGGAGCCCTCATGCTGAGATTAGTGCCATTAGAAGACCAGACCATCCTCCCTCTCTCCCTCTCCCTGTTTTTCTTTCCCAAATGAGGGTACAGAAGATACATCTGCAAACCTGGAAGCAGGCTCCCACCAGACAGACAAAGGGCACCTTGACCTTGGACTTCCCAGACTCAGGAACTGTGAGCAATACATGTTGTTTAAACCACCAGTCTGTGGCATTTTGCTATTATAGCAGTTCAAGCTGACTAAGACAATACTCAAAGGGTTTATTAAGCCCATGAGGCTGAGCAAAATGTAGTGTGCATGGGTATAACTCTCACTGTCTTCTCTGAAAAGGCCCCTGAAAGGTGGCTCATCTCTTCCCCATTATTCATCTGCTGCTGAGGAGAAAGAAAGAGTTTTCTCTGGTTGGCGAGTTCCCTCTAAGACCTCGTGGGCTTCTCTCATGTGACCCATGCAGTGGCCCAGGGCCTTGTGCTCCGAAGGGCCTCCTACTTGGTTTAATATTCTTCTATTGCAATTTTGAAATCGTTAACAATCTTTGAACAAGGGGCCCTACATTTTCATTTTGCGCTGGACCTTGCTAATTGTGTAGCTGGTCCTGGAGGGAAAGAAGGTACTTTCTTATCATCTCTCCATGAAAGGGAAGGGTCTGCTCTTGCAAGGGGAGGCCTGCAGCCTTCGAGGGCAAATTTCAATTTAGTGGGGGTGTTTTTAGGGGTCTATTTGGCCACAGAACCAAGACTGACTCTTCAACCAGCTTCACTGTTGTGTTAAGGAGTTTGAGAGGCTGTGTTATGTGCTGATTAGGAGTATGGGTCCTGGCACTACTGCCAGGTACAAACCCTGGTTCTGCTACTGGTGACATGGCCATGGGAAAATGATTCAACTTCATGCTGCCTATCCTGGAACACTATTAAGTGATTTAATATATCTAAGCACTTATGGTTCCTGGGACATAGCGTTCTTAATAATTGCTATTACATTTTGATCTTCATGACTCATGTACCCTTTTTTCTCATTTCATTGAAATTCAGAAGGGGAAGACAGGGCATTATTTATTGGGTTCTCTAGAACCCACGTCTCAAAAAAGGTTAAGAACCACTGATTAGTTTTAGAAGAAGGAAACTTTCCCTGCCCTCAAGGAACTTATAAATTCATAGCCTGAAAACTGACCCCTCAAAGTTACATGGAACGAGAAGTTTACAAGAATTAAAACTGAAATTCTCTAGAATCAGCTGGTGACAGATGAACCCCTCTTAAAAGAAGGCTCTTTTATCATTGTCTTTGTAACATCCTTCAAGGCATCATGAATGTGTATTTTTCCTTCCTACGACAATAACCACAAGCATGGATGTGAGAGGATGATATATTTGCAAGAGATTTGATTTCCAACTCAATAAATCAGGTCCAGTGCAGTATTTGGGTAGAGCTGGGAGCCTATAACTGGATTAATAATTCTCTAGCATTATCTTGATTGTTCTTCGAACTCCAAAGGGGGTTGATTGTTGATGTTTTCACACCACTCCTGACCTGGAGAAGCTTATGGGCTAGTGAGACAACCATAATGTAGATGGTCAGTGATTGTGCGGGGTGCAAAAGCAGGTAGAGGGAGTGTATTATTCAGTTTGAGCTGCTGTAAGAAATTACCAGGGGCTGGAGAGCTTCAACAATTTATTTCTGGCAGTTCTGGAGGCTGGAAGTCTGCGAGCAGGGCACCAGGATAATTGAGCAGGGCACCAGGATAAGTGAGGACCCTCTCAGGGCATACAGACAGCTGTCTTCTTCCTGTGTCCTCATAGCTTGTTCATGTTCTAGCTAATTCTCCCGTCTGTAAGAGCACCAGTTTCCTTCATAAAGGTGCCACCCTCCATATATATATTGTGTGTGTGTGTGTGTGTGTGTGTGTGTGTGTGTGTGTGTGTGTGTGTGATGAATCATTTAAGAAAAGTAAGATAAATTTGAAAGTGTTAAGATGCAGATATAGCCGGCTCTCATGGTGGCAATTGCTTCAATTGTGGAATCATTGGTGGGGTAAATGAAAATCTTAATTTAAATACTCTTCCCAGTAAAGACTCTTCTGCTCCTCCTTTCTCTCCAGAATGGCTTTATGTTTCTTTAAAAAAAATCATCCTCATCTGTGACTTGTACCCGGTTTAACAAAATTTCTCTCTGGGAGTTTACCACTAGTAAATAGTTTTCTAGATGACTACGGTGAAATAAATAGAAGCTTCAAATGGCTTTCGAAGGGCTCTTTCTGAGTGTAGATGTTATTTAGAGAAATGGGAAGGAGGGAGGTCTCAGCAGAGGCCAAATGGGACACAGAGAGGCCTGGCCTGTGCAGGGAATGCCCTCCACCCTGGAGCCTCTGACGAGAGACCACTCATGCTTCCAGGGAGCAAGGACAAAGCACGTCAAGTTAAGTCCTAGGCTGAAGCTCAGAACAAACTCTTTTGAAACCATGTGTCTATGAGTGAAATTTGGAGGGGGGCCTTACTATGCCCCACCTGCAGGAAGGTTTCTCAGTGAGAGAGCAGCATGATCTTGTAGAGGGGACTCACATTCGTGTCCCTGTGCTGCTACAGATTCTTGGTGTGACTCTAGGAAAGCCCTCTCACTTCTGCAGTCTCGGTTTCCACATCTATAAAATGGTGCCCCTGTCTCATCTTCATCCTAAAAGGGATATTTTTAAACTGTAAAGCTCTTGAGATATTATTATTCCACACCATTCTCTATTTATTTCCCATCATATAGTGTGTTCTGAAGCTACCTAAAAACAGAAAGAAACTAGATCAAATCAAATGAAAACAAAGTCAAGGAAAAGTGGGGGATCTTTTTGAAGCTGCTGTAACAAAAATGCTGGGAAGCTTAAATGACAGACATTTATTTCTCACAGTTGGGGAGGCTGCGAAGTCCAAGATCAAGGTGCCAATTGATTAGGTTCCTGGTGAGAACCTTCTTTCTAGCGTGCAGACGATGTCTTCTTGCTGTGTCCTCACCTCCAGGAGGGGGAAGAGAAAGCTCTCACTTCTCTTCTCCATCCTCATGACCTAATTATCTCTCAAAGGCCCTGTCTTCAAACATCACATTAGGGAATGGTGTTTCAGCGTATGAATTTTGGGGAGACACAAACGTTCATTTCATAGCGTGAGAAATTGGAGAGATTATAACTGTCAAACTGCCTAGGGCCTAAAAGCTTTAGGGTATTGGCAAAAACCCTACTCAGGAGACCAGAGGTCTGTATCAAAACAGAAGAAATGGTTTCTATTGAAATTTGCATCAATGCTACAGGTGAGGATGATTGCTTCCCTCCTTCCCTCTCTTCCTTCCCTTTTTCCCTATTTCTTTCCCTCTCTCATCCATTATGTGATAGTCATAGTGCTAGGCACATGGGATCAAAAGCCTCCTCTGAAAGTTCATAGCCCAAAGGGGACAGATACCTTTAAACCCACCATTACTGCATGCTACAGAACTATCTGGAGTGGGAATAGGGTGTTTGAAGTGCAATCAGACCTCAAGGAAGCAGCTCCTATGACTGATGGCAGTTAGGAAACTGTTACTTCCATTTTGGCCTGTTTATTAAAGGTTTGAGATAATATGTGAAAATTTACTTCTGTGCTTATTTACTGAATGTGTCGTGTCAGAAACTGAATTTATACTGCAGTAGACCACATCTGATCACCACTCGAGCTGAAGCCCACACTGTAGCCTGTCTTTTTGAGATCGTTTCTGACAAAGCTCTCTCCTTTTTCTTCATGCAAGTTGCGGGGAGGATGTTTACCTTTGGTCTAAAATACATTATGCATTTGTGGGCTCAGGAGTAGGTCATCAAAACCTGGTCATTGTTCCAATATGACCCTGTCCACTTTATGCTCATTTAATTCACTTCACTTTACTTCACTCCAATTCAATTTAATTCAATTCAATTGGGTTCAAAACATGTATGAACATTTGCTAGACGCTGGGGATCTCAGGACACCGAAGGCATGGTCTTTGTGTTTCCTAGTCTCGACAGTTTCTCTGGTGGCCACTGAGTGGCAGTGTGTCCCAGGAAATGGTCACGGTGTGGGGGGGCAGTGTGTGATTCTCCCCCTGAATTCTTAGGCTCACAGATTGTTGCTCCTCACTCGGGTTTGTTTAATGCACACTTTCACACTGAACAGACAGCTTGCATGGTAGCCGCACGTGTGCAGGATATGTGCTTAATTATACTGTGGAATTAAATTCAAAAGGGTGGGAATGTGGGTACGTGGGTACGTTTCCAAAGCTTGCTCTAGTTCACAGCTTTTGCCCGGGCCTGAAGCAGGGAGGATGAAACTGCAGAGGAAGCCTCAAACGCACCAGCAGGTGGCATCCACTCGGAGCCAAAGAAACTGCAAATTTTGCTTCTCCAGCCCTGGACAATCACCGCCCTGGACAATCATGGCCCTGAGGTCCTTTCCCTATCAACCTGTTGCCTCAGGTTCAGATGCCCAGACTCTGTGCTCTTCCTAAGCCTCAAATAAACTGGTTTTCAGGGGTCCAGTACCCTACTCTAGACCTTCTCCCCATCTCTCAGCATCATCTACTTACTCCTACCACCCTACAGAGGACTGCAGACTTTTCTTTATTCTGTGCGATGTCAGTGACTTTAGAGGGACTTTAATGTCCAGGGATGTCTCTAATGTTGCAATTTCAGGCACTGGAAAGGTCAAGGGGAAACAGTCACCAGAATGAAAAGGGCTCAAGGTTATCTTTGTAGCATCCCTAGTAAGTAGGCGGGCCATTGATACCGAACACCTCTAGTGATGGGGAACTCACTGCTTCACAAGTAGACCCTTTCCTTCCTGGTAGTTTAATTATTGAATGGTGTCTCATTGTCTTTAAATTGAAATCTGGCCTCCTATAGCTTTCAACCAGTGGTCCTCATTCTTTCCCCTTAGGACCATTTAGCTAAGACATAGATCCTGTTAAATTGCACATTTTGATCTGGTCGATCTGAAGTAGGGCCAGGGATTCTGCATCTCTAACAAGCTCCCAAGTGATGCTGCCCTGCTGGTTAAAGGACTACACTGTGAGTATCAAGGGAATAGAAGAACACTGGGTTTTGAAATGATCCCTGGGTTCAAACTCTGGTATCATTCTCTAGCACTGAGAACTTAGAAAAGTTACTCAGTTCCAACCCATAAAATGGAGATAATAAAACCCAAACAAGTAATGTCTGATTCATTTATTATTTAGGACAATAATAATTTTCCTACTAATAAACAAAATTGCATTTTTATTTTATTTTGCCATTGTAAACAATGCTGCAATGAAGATTCTCATAATTGTCTTCTTTGGCATATACATGGAAGAATTTTCTAAATATGCTGAATTGTGGTGTATAAACATTGGAAATTTTACAATTGCTCTCCAAAATGGTTGAAATAATTCAATACCCACCAGCACTGTATGAATGTTTTCCTGGAATGGTCAGGTTTTTATTATTTTTTTCCAATATCATTGATATCTCTAAGTATGTAAATGTGATTTTAATTTGCATTTTCCTTTTACTTATGAGTTTGAATATCTTTATACATCTATTGGCCTTCCTTGTAAATGACTGTCTCATTTTTTATTTGCTCAGATTTCAATGTGCCTATTATTAATTTATTTAAAGAGATGTTTTGATACATCTGCCAAAACTGTTTATGATATTTCCAGACCAGCTAAGATGCTCTTGGTTTCATGTAACAGAGTACCAGCAAACAGTAGGTTAAATAACAAAGATATGTAATCATCTCGCATAACAAGAATCACAGCAGTAGACCATTCCAGGGTAGGTTTAGAGGCAGGTATAGACCTTGCTCTTCCAGTCTTTCACCTCTGCCATCTTCAGCATGCTGGCTGTATTACTTAGTCAAAACCACGGCTGCAGCTCCAAAGGGCATGTACCTACCACACAGGCAGAAGCAGGAAGAAAGATGGTGGGAGTCAAAAGTGGGACTTTACCAGGGAACAAATTCTTTCTTAGAAACCCCCTGAAGCCTTGTGCTTATATCTTATAGGTCAGAATTGGTCACCTGTTTGTATCAGATGAATTGTTGGCAGTTGGGAATTGGACTGTGTGATTGATTTAGGTCAATCCTAATTCATCCTGGGAATTGGGCAGATTGCAGTCCGAACAAAATCTAGTTGCATGGACAAAGAGGGAATGGCTGTTGTGTAGGCAGCCAAAGTGCTTTCCTTTTTTAAAATAAACAGTTAATACACCAGTTCCCATTTTTTCACTCCTGGACACCTCCCTCTTTAGTTCTCTGCTCAGCTAGCTCCTCACACAGTCTGCTTCATAGTCTTCCCTCTTGGACTTCCCTTTATGGCTTCTCTGTTGGGTCTCTTTCCTGAATGCCCTCTTTTCTCCTCTCTCTTTTATTTCTCTCCTTTTTTAGAAGCCTAATGCCTCAGTGACTTCCTAGGAAATAAAGCATAGTAGATACATGCTTAGAACATTGCTTGTGTGAAATTGTCGATACTTTATCCTCACATTGATTCATCATTTGGTTGGCATTGGATGCTAGGCTTCGAATAATATTAGAATTTTGTAGGCTTTGCTCCATTACTTTTTCAAATGTTTAGAAGTTTAAAGCCATCTTGAATCCTGGTCTCTTAAAGAAAACCCTCCTTCTCTTCTCAAAAGCTTTCCTGATTCCTCTCCATCCCTGGCCTTCTGAATTTCCACAGAGCTGTGTTTATGGTGTTGGGCACTCAGGAAGGTCTCTCAGGCAGGCTTCTATCCTGCAGTCCTGGGAAATGTTCTTGTTTTATGCCCCTGATAGTTATCTTCCCTCAAATTTCTCTGTGTTTAACTTCTAGAATGCCTGATTGTTGCATGGTAGACTTTATGGATTAATCTCCTACCATTCACAATATTTTTGGTCTAGTTTTCATCTCTTTGTATTTTTGTTTTATTTTTATATGAAGCCTTTTTGAATTGATTGTCCAAACTCCTTGTTAGGTTTTTTATTTGCTTTCTTCTTCTTTTTTTAATATCAAATAACTCTTTCTTGTTCTTTAATAATTTCCTTTCACAGCATTCTATTTTACATATAAAATATCACTCTGAGGACATAAATTTTTTGAGACTTTCTTTTCTTATATTTTTTGTTGTCTCTGGGTTTCTTCTCTTTTGCTTTTAATTTTCTTTACTGTCTCTCATGGTGGAATATTTGCTCAGACATATGGCTCGTCTGCAGGCAGTACTGAAAGGCTGGTTGGAAGCTCTGAATGCATAGCCTGGGCTTGTTGATGGGGGGAGGTGTGCTTTATGGAGGATGATTGGAGTGTAGGATAACCTTTTGTTGGGATATCCCCAAAGTCAAAGTATGTAGACCTTTATTCTAAGACCATTTCCAATTTGGTCTTGATGGAACCTAATAGTAGGTCTCTGTAGCATCAAGTTTCTGCAATGTGAACTAACTCATATTCCTCAAGATATTGTATTTCTTTAGGCCTCAGTTTCCTTGCCTAAAATTGGATCGAATTGGGCTAGGTGACCTCAAAGGACTTCTTCCATTCTATGGTTTTATAATATGATTCAGGGTAGAGATTAGTTAAAAGAAGGAAGCATATTAGAGTGAATCAGCTATGCTAAAATATAAAAGTCCTTTGAAGCTGTCAGGAGATGGCTCCTAAAAACCTAATAAAAATTTTGACTCACTGGGGACATGACTCAATGGGAGATAATTAGAAATATACTTGGGAGGGGTGGCTCAGGAGGGCTAATATTTAGTGGTGATGCCTTAATTAATTTTGCCTGTGCCCTTGAGATTTTGAAGTGACTAAGTTCTGCAGTCTAACCCTCGGAACCGAATTGCACACGTAAGCTGGATGTTGCTGATTGAATGGGGCATCATAGATCTAGAGGAAAGGACAGAGTATTTGATTTTAATTTATAATAACCCATCCCATTCTGGGTCTTAGGCTGACAGATCCCTACGCAAAGGTCAACATCTCGGAGGGTTCCTAAAATTAGATTCTTGTTTACTCCTAAAATGAAGCTGTGTTCTTCTCCCTGAGGTTGTATGAGGTTAAGGCGCTCTCAGAAGGTGGTCGGAAAAAAACATTACCTGGAGATTTCACATTTCTGCACAGGAATTTACTAGGCTCTGAGGTCCGTGTATTAAAGTTAAAACTAAGTCTTAGTTTAAATGCTCTTTGCATACTTAGACTGTAAATTCCTGAGAAATTGGTGCCTGTGTCTCCACTTTTTTATGTATCACTTGTGCAGTGTGTGCAATTGGTGTTTATTACACATTAGAGTAAATGAATCTATAGAGATGCAAACATGCCCTAGAAAACTGCTTTATTTTCACCCATATCTAACTCATGTTGAAATCCATAGGTCACCATCCAAGTTCAGCATGTGCTATGCAGACTGAACATTGGAACTAAGGTTTGTTTAAAAGATAGCGGTACATTTGGCTCCATTTGATGGAATTGCAATGTCACAAACTACCTTGAGGAATAACCTCTCAGCCAATACTCCTTCCTTCAGCAGCGTGACTTATCCTACAGTCACCTCAATATCATATTGCCTGAGTAGAAATATAGCTAACCTGTCATAATGGTATTTACACAGAGCGCATGAGAGAGTGATGACGGGGGAGACATTTAGGGAAAGATTTCCTGGATTTATGATATTGATTTTTGTTCTTTGTATGAGGAAGAAATTAACATCTCTCCTCCTGGAAATATGTTCTCTGTAATGAGCCTGGTTAACTTCATGAAATACAGCTTACCCAGCTAGTGTTTGCCAAGAAAGGGACCTGGGTCAGATTCAGAGAGGAGTGGGAAATGTCACCCACAAATGGGGTTCTATTAAATTACAGACAAGAAAGAAGAAAACTTAGGTTTTCTTTGGTTTTGATAAAGCTGATGAAAAACAAGCCTTAGTTGGGGAAACCGATTTAATACATGGCTGGAGGGGAGAAAAGATTTGCATAGTAGCATAGACTTCGGAGGGGGTGACCTTTTATGTTTTTGTTTTTAATAAAGCCATTCATTCATTTATTTATTCAATAAACATTCCCAAGGGCTAGACATCATCCTCAACACTGAAGATATAAGGAGTTGCCTTTAGATGGCTCAGAGACCTGAAGAGGAAACCACAGAAACCAGCCTCATTGCAGCTGATTGAGCATAGAGACTTTAACTCTTTGGAAAATCTCCTCTGAACATTGTAAAATGAGGGGCTTAGTTTTGGTAAAGCCTGATGTCTATGTATCATCTTTAGTTCTCTGGAACCTAGCACAGCATCTGGCTCAAACTTTGAAATAAGTCCTCCTAAAAATATGCCTTTCATCATTTCTCCTTCTCTTGGAGATCTAGTGACTCTATGTTGCCTGCTGAACTCAAGATCAAAAGCCTATATCTGAATTTCAAGGCTTCTTATAATTTAGCTTATCTTCCCTTCCAACCACATGTGAATCCCGCATCCCCTGGGGGCACCTTTCACCTCTAAGATTACTCTCATTCAGCTGGTAGCCTCTGATAGGATCCTCAGCTTGTTAAAATATTGGTAGATAGCTGCTTGAGGAGCATCCTTACCCTCCAACCCCAGCTGCACCTTTTCCTGGGATCTGCCCATGCTTCCACAAACCAGGAACTGAAAGGTTAATTCCCGACCACACTGGAAGCTCCAGCCTCAGCTCCGTCTGCCGTGCTGGTCTAAGTGCAGGCTACACAGCTGGTAAAATATTTCTCACCCACCCTGCACAGCCCCATGGGACCCACTCTGCACTCTTCCCACTCTCCATGCTTGCTCTTTCTCTTCCTTGTCTATTCAAATCCTTGTCATTTTTCTACACCCAACACAGCAAATTTCACTTTTGAATTTAACAATTACTTATCAAGGGTCTACAATGGTACAAAACAGACATTGTCGGGCCCTCAGGAAACCCGGTGTCCAGAGTGGGGAGAGAAACATCCATCAGATGATAGTCCAAATCAGCACCCAGGGGGTCTGGTAGTAGGGGCTGGGGGTGGGGTCTGTGGGAACTGCACCTGGCCTCTGTTCCCAGGCCCTGGACCTGATCTGGGGTTGGGGAAGGAAAGGAGGCTCAGGGACACCTTTCCTTCAGTCCTGGCCTTTGGGCTGAGGTCTGAAGAATGAGTGGACATTAATTAGACATAGAGGAAAGCAGGGAGTGTCACACAGGAAGAGTGGCTTGTAGAAAGGCCCTAGGGGAGAGGAAACATGGGATGTTTGAAGAACAGGATGGGGACCTAAAAGTCCCATTTCTTTCCATGGACTCTGCTAGAATGCCTCAGAATTATACCCTTCTATCCTCTCGCTGGTTCATTTTTAAAAGATTGATGGTTTCAACAAACATTCATTTAGGATCTATGATGTGCTGTGAAAAGGTAATGGGAATATAAAGCCTCCTACAAACTCTCATAATACTTTTTAAAACTTTTTCTTTTCCCTTTTGTAACATTCGGTCCACTTTTAACATTGTGCATTGCTTGTTTTCTCTTTCCTGTACCTCATCAGAGGCTACACGTTACATTCTGAAGTGATTGTCTTCTTATTAGAGTACCCTAGATCCTGGAACAGAGCCTGGCATGTATTAGGTGCTCAGTACCTACTTGTTGAATGAGCACTTGTGTTGAATTTTAAGCCCGGTGAAACATGGCTGTAACCTTAAGGAGCTTATGTCTGGTAACTATTTTACATCTTGCTTTGTATTGTTCTTTAATTGCTTCATGTGCAGAGGTCTCTTTCACTAGGCTCTAAGCTCTTAGAGGGCAGAAATGGTCAGTTAGGGATCATCTGTGCAGACTTAGTCTAAGAACTCCTAGAAATGGAAGGATATGATTCAAGTCACAATCCAGTAGCTGACGGACAGGAGTTTGCAAAATAGAATCCATCACGATAAAACAAAGTCCTTTGAAACTTCTAGGAGAAATTACTGTAAGAGATAATGATGATGATGATGATGATGATGATGATGATGATGATGATGACGATGATGACGACGATGACGACGATGATGATAAAAAGTTTCAATTCAATTCTGTCCGTGCTGTAGTGCTTTTTCTGTGAATTTCTGACTTTATAATACAGAGTTGCATATTTATTGAAATTAAAGAAGGTATTTAGCCTTCTAGTGAAGCCATATCTATCTATCTATCTATCTATCTATCATCTATCTATCTATATCTCTCTATCTATATCTATCTATATCTATATCTGTATCTAATCTATATCTATATCATCTATATCTATACCTATACCTATACCTATATCTATATCTAATCTATATCATCTATCTATATCTATCTATATCATCTATCTCTATATCTATCTATCTATCTATCTATCTATCTATCTATCATCTATTTTTGACATTTGAGAAGCAAATCTCCAGCCACTTCCCATCTCATACAGAAGTGACATGAAAAGCCAATGGTGTTATTATTACCTTTCTCCATGGTTTATTGCATCCCTTAAAGAAAAATGGGTCTGAGATGGGATCCTTCAGAGGGGAATCTGAGGAGGCTTGCCTCAGCCCCGTGGGAGGGTCAGGGGTCATTTTATACCACCGTGAGCCCGATGCAGGAAGTTCTTAGAGAGACAACTTCTTAGGCATGGAATTGAATTCTGTTTGGGTTTTGCAGGTCTGGAATAACCCCTCCAGTAACCTTACCCAGACTTGTAAATCTGAGGTTGTGTGCTGGCTTGTTCCGCCGTCTCTCCTGTGTTTTAGGTGATGGTTTCTAGGAAGAGAAGAGGGTGTGGTACTCGGGAAGAAAAGAGCCCAAAGGAGATTCTGCCAATTACTGCACCTGTCAGTGTTCAACAACAGATAAAATTAATTCCGAAACCCAAACAGTCTGCAGAAAACCGAACACAATTATCTAAGAAATTAAGTTATACCGTTGCCATGACCTTTAATCAATCATCCAACCGTTAATGTTAATTTTGTGATCTAAAAATCATAGTTCTATTTGCATTTTAATGGCTGCTAAATGAGTGTCATCAGGAAGAAATAATGGCAGGGTGGCCTTTTGCTACAAATTCTTCCTTCCTAACAGTGATGCAGAAAGCTAGGAAACTGGTGTTTGGAAAAGGTTTTGTTTCGCCTTCTAGCAGATGTATGGAGCTGCCCTTCTCAAATGAAAAAACAAGCAATTCCCCACAAATACCACCACCTGTTGTTATAAATAAATCCAAGCTGTAAAATGGAATGCAAGCTTAATGGCAAAATCATTACAGGCATCCTACCCCCCGCCCGCCGGGTCTTCATTATAGCCTCTTAACAACTTGTTTCTCAGTCATGTACCTTTTTAAGCTTTCGACCAGCCATCAGGCCCCAACCCTAACCAAGAGAGATGGCCTGTGGATTTGTGGCTAAAAATAAAAAGTTACCAACCTCGGGGAGAGTGATCACACATTTCGTTTGTACAGTTTAAGCGGCTAGAAACTGGCTACATGCCACTCCATATTTAGGGTTTCCTTTAAATCTTAATCCAGACATCCAGTGGCATATTTCACAGCTAATGAACCTAACCTTCAAGTAGGAGCATAAAATACTAATTAAATCAGGGCATTGTGAGGTTATTGGCAGGCTGTTTATAATTCGGCAGAATCTTGCCCCTATGAGTAGTTATAGGAAAATTATAAAGCATTAGACCTGGAATGTTGTACCCTTTAATTATTCTCTTATCTATTTCCAAATTCCTTTGACCTACAGTAGACTGTATCATTCCATCTATAAATATTGATTGTTTAGCAGCTCACGTTACTATACTTACTAAAATATCATATCCCTCACAAGAAACTCAACTTCCTTCTTTGAACATCTTGGCAGAAGGAATATATGAATTATTTCTTCTGATGAAAGAGGTCTTGAACTAATAACTTTGGGGAAAAAAGTCTTTAAAAATAAAGAGCTTTGGAGATTTTTTGAGGATAGGAAATTCAAATAGGGAAGAGAGAAGAAAATATTAGAAACGAATGCTAACTTATTTTTTTTCCCCCCAAGGAAAGGTGGGGGAGGGGGAATGTTCCCGCAAAGATTGCACAACACCATTTCATAAAAGATTTATTAGCAGTGACAGAGGGAGATTGCTGGGTGGGACCCTGATAAATGCCTCACTTTTGTCACTGCTTTAAGATTATGGGTTCTGTCCATAAAGTACTGATTAATTCATATTCGATCAATGACATACCCTCTTTTTCTCCCCCAAGCAAAGATTGTAAGCATTTTATTCCAACAAATAAAGAACTCTGGGTGGGTTGCATGCTAATTCATTTAGCCCTGGAACTCGCACCACAATTTATACAGCTAATCACACAGCAAAGCAGGAAAGAATCTTTTCTTTAACTGTGACAAGACCTGCCTACCTTTCAGCATTTCCCCCCCTAAGGTATTATTTATCTCTAAACTTCACAAAATTGAAGACTTATCTAAGACCCTTTAAAACATGGTGGCGTCATACATAGCAATTCCCAAAGAGAGAAGTTTCTTTGCTTTTCTAAGATTGTAACAATTGGAGTCTTTTCTTGTTTAAAGAATCCAGGTAAAGTAACTGGTTTGTGTTCTAAATTTCTGGAGGAAATTGGTTGGATTTTAAACACAGTATTTATTGCAGAATACTGGATGGTTCAGGCCTAGAAAAATAGCAAAGTACCAGGAAGGAAGAGAGTAGATGTCGGGCAGTAAAGGAAGAATGGCTTGGTTTGTAGCTCAGGGCTTTATGGCTTTGCCTGGAAGAAACACAGCACTAGTGCCGTGAGATGGCCAGGACCTCCCTGTTTCATCAGGTGGTCTCACAGATGACTTTCATGTGATTCTCAGAGAGTCAGCAAGTAATTTTCAATTTTAATGAATTTTTAAATTATAAAAGTAAATATGCTCCCATTTAAAATATTAGAAGAGTACCAGGAAAGAATTATTTCACAAGCTAGCACTGTGCTAGACACTATCCTGGGCTAGTAAGGGGCTTTCCACAAAACAAGTTTCCTTAACCCTGGTTGGGACCTTCAGGCTGCAATGTCCATGAGGGCAGGTATCTGATCTGCTTTGTGTCTACATGTTCGATGCTTGGTACTCGCTAGATGCTCACTGTCAACTTGATGAGGGAACAAATTTGTAAACAAATGGTAAAAACAGTATACTGTCCAAATTTAATTTTTGGATAATTTTGACTGAGAGACCTAAAAGTGTTAGTGTGAGCAGCTACCTGGCTTTTGAGTACTTTCTAAGCAGTTTTGTTAAGAATCTAGTTTAAATGGATAGAGAATGGCCGGATATCAAGTTGAAATGCAGAGAATGAGTGCTAGCTTCCATCAAAAATAATGCTTATGGAATGTTTCTATGTGCCAGTTATGGAACTGAACCTAATTTACCTCTTTCAATTCCACAGCAAGTCTGGGAAGTATATATTTTTTCTTCCTATTTAATGATTTGGTTCAGAAAGCATAAGGAATCATTCATGACCTCATAATAAGTGGCAGACCTTGGATTTGAGCTCTTCTTTGTGCGACTCTAGCACCATGTTCATAAACACCACGCTTTACTGCCTGGAGGGATGTTTAGAAGACCTACCGCAAGGAGCTAAGTCTAGGAGAAGAACACGTGGGATTCCTAAACCTTTTAATTCAGGATCTACTGAAGATCTAAGATTTAGAAAATAATGTTTGGCCATGACTCACACAACTTTGAAGAGGCTGAGTTCTGAGCATGTTGGCAGGCAATAGCCATTGAGGGCTGGGATGTAAGATTCTGTGTTCAGTTACTGGGAAGGTTGGGATTTTGCAGTTTAAAACTTGAGAAGCAAGATGAGGTCTCAGCTATTGGTAGAAACAGAATGAATTATGATTAACTTTATAAGGCATCCCGTTGACAGAGAGGTCCTTCTATTTATCTTCTTTGGGGACAAAATTAGTACCAGTGCCTGGAATAGAACCAAAAGGGAATCAAGCTGATTCAGTTAGTAAGATTGGATGGAGTGATGCAGTGAGGGGCAGACTATCATATGTTTGTCTGACCTCAGGAAATAGGCACTCCTATACAGGAGACTCAGGTTCAGTTTTGCCAAAATTAATTGATAGGTTGCGTATTTCAAGCTTTCTTCATTAATAATAATAAATGTTAATATTTATTGCACATCTAGTAGTGTCAAGCACAGTGCTATGCATTTCATTTCATCTTTGGATGGTAAGCACTGTTGTCATCATTTTCATTTTATAAGTAAATGAAACGAAGGCTTGGAGGAGGTAAGTAATTTGTATAAGTTCACATATCTGGGAAGCGTGAAGCAGGGATGAATATTTGGATGTATCAGAACATCTGGAGAAGTCATTAAAATACAGAAATTTTCCTATTCTAGTGGGTAAGTAGTCATTACAAGCTTCTCTGTACATCTGCACACCCAGGAGACCCCCTTAGACTGCCCCATAATTGAGCAACTAAAGAGGGGTTAGTACAGTAGGTCTTTGGGGTCAGTGTCTGCTTTCATTGAGTGGTCCCTCTGCTGAACTAGGTGCACATATGTTGGATATCATCCTGGGTGGAGGTAGTTTTCACAACACATCCCACCTGGCAGGCTAGGGCTCAGTAAGCATAACGGTGCTATAAAAGAATGTATGCATCAACATGAGCATTCAAATTCATAAGCTCTTTCCGGTTTTCATCATTAGGTGCTTCAGAAAAGGGCTGATAGCCTTTTCTGTCATTAACCCAACATCTTTCCTTCAATTTTTGGACTTTGTCCTTTGTAAAGGTGCTGTTCTTGTTAAAAATTCACTTATGCATCCTGCCATTGCTTTCAGTGGGATAGGTAGTAAAATAACGGAGGAACAGGTAGTGAACTCCAAGAATGTTGAGTTATTTCAGTGCAGCTTAATGAAAAGGTAGCTGACTTGAGGTGACATCTTGGCTGCACCAGTTATTATCTCTATGACCTTGGAAAGTCTACCCAACCTCTTTGAGTCTCTTCATTTATAAAATGATAGTACTTCTCCCTATCCTTCTCAGCTTCCTACCACCCATTGAAACCTTTTCACCAAAGAAAGATATAAATTAATATCGCAAGGGACATAGTCTTTACAGTGTAGTTGTTTAGTCCTTGTGGGGGTAGAAAAATTGGCAGAGCAGGTTATTATTAGCTTCCAAGACAGAAACCACATCACATGCTGAGCTGTTCTCTGCCTCCGAAGAGGGGATGTGAGTTGTCTGTCTTGTTTGTTATGATAGGTTTGTTTACTAGAGCTCTTCTTTTAGAACTGTCTAGAACTTTTCCAATTTAAGTGATTCTGAAATGACATTTCTCTAAAACTAGCCTAAGACTTTTCTCTGCTCTCCCTAGCCTCACCTCACATCCTAATGAAAGCACACCTAAACTTCATTACATTTCCCAAGATAGGCTCAAGTAAATCCTACTGTAGATAAACAGCCCATAAATTTAACCATGGGTGAGCAGACTGCCTCTAAATACACTCTGCAAAGAGCATGCTCTTTAAGGGGAGAAACCAACTGGGGAATGGATTTGGAGATAATTTGTACGTTGCAGGTGCGACCCGATAAGGCACTAAAAAGCTCAACTTTATGGTTGTAGAAATGCAGTATGCCCACCATCAGTGTAGCTTACATAAGCAGTCATTTATTACAGCAAGATAAATAGCTCACTGTTTGTTGGGAGTAACAATAAATAAGTACAATAAATAATAATCTGGTAAAATTTGCTAAGTACTTGTTATGTACATTATTTCTTTTAGTCCCTAAAGCTACCCTACGTGATAGGTATTACTAATCCTCTTACAAACAAGAAAATTAACCTCCACAGGGGTTTACTAATTTATCTCAGTTTCCATAGTTGAGAGTTGGATTAGAGGTTCTCAACTCCCAGGAGACATTTAGCAATGTCTGGAGACATTTTTAGTTCTCATAACCTGGGGAAAATGTTGCTGAAATCTAGTGGGTAGGGGCTAGAGATGCTGCTAAACATCCTACAATGCACAGGACACCCCACTTCTTACCCACTGCCCCAACAAAGAATTACACCGCACCAAATGTAAGCTGTGCTGAGGTTGAGAAATTCCGAGGTGGAGGAAATGACAATGAATCCAGGTTTTTTTGATTCCAAATTCAATGCTTATTTTTCTATAACTTTTTAAAAATAGCAGTGTAGTAGAACTGTCATTGATTCTAAGTTTCTCCAGGCTGATGTTGCTGTGGTACAGGCTAGGTTCAGCTGGCATTATTTGGATTGGTCATTGTGTCCATTTCGATGGGTTCCTGCACTGCAGATTCTTAACTATTTTGAATACTACCTCTGGTGTCACATTACCATATTTGACAGTATTTAATCTGTAGGTGTTAGAGGAGGAATCTTATTTTATATAGCAAAGAGGATACGCTGAGGAGAAAAATGAACTGGGGATTTTTTGAAAAAGGCTCTCTTTTCGCCTACCCATGTAAGTCATAATAATGCCCACCTCATGTGCTTAGTGCTTTATAATTTTCAAAAAGCACTTGTGTATATCTTCAACAGATATTTATTGAGGAGAAAATAAGTGTCAGGGTCTGTTCTAGTTTTGAGCACACAGTAGTGCCCAAAACAAAGACTCTTAGCCTCTTGGATACAGACAACAAGGAAATAAGTATGTAATGTGCCAGGGAAAGATTAGTGCCACAGAAAAGAATAAAGCAGAGCAAGCCTAATAGGGAGTATGGGGTGGAAGATCTGAAATGTAAGGTGATATTTTTGCAGAGACATGAAGGATGGAAGAGAGTGAATCATGTGGTTATCAGTTGGAAGATTGGTGTGTGTTTTCCAAAGCCAAGGAACAGTAAGAAGGCCAGTGTGACTGAAGCCAAGTGAAGGGGAGTCGGGGGAGATGGGCTCTCACAAGTAGCACAAGGGAGACCTCGTAAGCATCTGAAAGACTTGGGTTTTGCTCTGATAGCATTGGAGAGCAGCAGAAGAGTTTTGAGATGAGGAGAGATGTGATCAGATGTAATTTAAAAAGATCAGTCTGTCTTTACCTTTTTCTAATTACTAATATATGGTGACAGAAGATTTGACATTGGGTGGTTAACCCACAATGCAATATACAGATAATGTATTATAAAATTGTACACTTGAAACCTATATAATTCTATTAACCAATGTCTTTAAAAAATCATTATGGCTGCTGTGTTGTGACTAAACTGGAGGGTTAAGAGTTTAAGCCAGGAAACCGATTCCAAGGCTGCTGTAATCATCAGAAAAGAAGCCATTGTTGCTAGAGACGTAGCATTGGAAATGGTGAAATTCATCTGATTCTGGGTGTCTTTGGGAGGTTGAGCCAACAGAAATTTACATCATGTGTGGGGTATGAGGGAAAGAGAGGGAAAGAGATGACTCCAAGCATTCTGCCTGAGAAACGTCTCCATTTTGAGATAGGGAAACTACAGGAAGAGCAGGTTTAAGGTGAAAAATCAGGAGTTCTGGTTTGAACATGTTAAGTGTAAGGTGCTGATTAGATATTTGCATGAAGATGTAGTTATGGCATATCAAGTAGCATATAACATTTCCAATGTTATATATTCAACAAAAGGCCTGTTTTTAATTAACATGCCCATGTCTATGATGTGATGGACTGGAATGAGATCACACTCTATGTGTCTCTAACACCAACGTCCTTCTGCTGATGGAGAGTCTAAACATAAATCAACATAAAGAAAGAAGTCTCCAATAGCAACGTTTCCTAAAAACTGTCTGAGCTGTGCTTCTTATGACCCTCCCTAAAAAGTAAGAGATGGTCACATTTGGACAGAGGCACAGAGAATATCAAATAAGATGACCTCCCAGTTGGCACTTAGAATTATTATCAAAGTCATGAAAAGAACAGAACAAAGAAGCCTCAACAACTCAGATTCTGCCTACTCCAAATATCACTTTTTTAACATGCTTTCTTTTTTTTTACTCATATTTAAAGTTGACAAAAAAAGTGAAATCTTGGTCTATGTACTTGTTTTGTTTTCTTGGCCACAACTTTGTTTTTCCCCCAAGAGTTTTTCTTATAAAAATTTTTGACATAACAAACTGTTCAATAAACATCCATATATTTACATACTACCTTCCACAATTAATATTTTCTTGTATTTTCTTTTTCGCATTTCTATTCATTCACCCCTCTACCCAATCCATTGGTTCATTTTTTTGATGCATTCCAGGGTAAGTTTCAGGCATCAGTACACTTCACCCCTAAAGACATCAGTATGCATATCATTAACCAAGTTCCACATTAAACTCTTTAGTTTTCACACACGTAGATCATTTGATTTTCAGTGGCTCTCTTGTAAACAGCACGTAGATGAATTTTGAATTCATCTAATCTAAAAGTGTATGTATTTTAAGGAGGAGCCTATAACCCCGTCCTATTGATTGTGATTGTGGAATGTCAGTTCTTACTTCTGTCCTTTATTTTTTGTCTTTGTGTATGCCTCCTTAACATTTCCCTTTTTATTTTTTTTTATGATCTTTGGTCATTTTTAAACTTTTCTTTGTCTTTTTCCTCCAGAGAACATATTCATTTTTTTCCAACTAGTAGTTTCCTTTCAGTGAAAACAAAGACCAAGTCTAAATTTCTCTGTTCACTTTAAAACTAAAGCAGCATCTTCCTTGTGAGATTAAATCATTAAAGATCCTTTGTTTTCCTTGGCTGCTGAACTATTTCAAAGTTTTGACCCAAGAAATCACAGGCTCAGAATATGTCAGGCTCTCATTTTGCAAGTTGGGAAAATTGGGGTTCAGAAAGGGAAAAGACTTTCCCCCAAAAAACCCCAACTTCTAAATGGAAGAGTCAGAGAACCTGAAAACAGGGCATCTGGTCTACCTTTACCTTTAGCTCAGATGACACTCAGACACAATGCTTAAGGGCACCCAGACAGATGAGAAAATATACTAGTTGCAGAGGATTAAAGAAAATGGATTTCTCAATTTATAGTAGAAGTTTAAAAGCCTTCCAGTAAATCCTGCCATCTCTATAATAAAAAAATTTTAGCCTACATTCTATTAATCTTTATATCCACAATGGAAAAGCCTTTTGCTTAATAATATCCCCTCAAATATTTGAAGACTATTCTTAAGTCTCCCTATAGACTCTTTTTCTTGAGAATAAATAATCCAAATTCCTGTATACTTTTCTCATGGATTTTTCTTCTCATTCTTTTATTAATATTTATAACTTTCCATGAATTTTCATCAAATTTTCTACCTTGCTACTAAATTGTGAAGCCAAGAAACAACAAAATACTGATTACTATAATACTGATTATTGAGTTCATGCCAAATTGTGAGTTCCTTGAGGACAGGGGCCATTTCTTATTCTACTTTGTACTCCTAGTTTAGGGGTCAGCCATTTTCTTTTTCAGAAGGGCCAGATAATAAATATTTTAGGCTTTGTAGGCCAAGAGGCAATGTCCTCTATGTTTTAAACAGTTATTCTCTCTGAAAGGCTGATACTGCTTTTTCTGTTTTACAGTATAGAAATGTGAAAATAATTCTTAGCTCAAGGGCCATGCAAAAATAAGTGGTAGGCCAGATTTGGCCTGTAGGTGCTAGTTTGTTGACCCCTGCTCTAGATTCTAGCACAATGTTGGGTACATAGTAGGCATTTAGTACTTCGTTGAATAAAGGAATACATGAATCTATGAAAATTATTTCATAATTTCTGTCTTCTATATTCTTGTTTAACACTTATTCTAAATTGCTGGCTCAATGAGTTCATCCTCTAAGACCTTCAGATCTTCCTTTGCCATATATAACCCATGACCAATACTTTCATATGCTTTTTGTACTTGGGTAGTTTTATTCTTCCTCCCTTAATCTAAGTTTTGTTTTAATCTAGTTTTATTGCTCTTCCCTTAATGCTAAAATGTGGTAGGGGCCCTCTATTAACCTTTATTTGCTGGTGGCTTTGGATCTCACCTTTAATTAGTGGGGCTGTTTTGAATTTTTGTTTTTTCAGTGTGTTCAGAAGCTGCCCTAGTTGCAAATTATCTGTGAACTTAACAAGTAACCCCAGGCAATTGACAAAACAAAAATGCGACACCCGATTCAATCACCTCAACCCAGGCCCCAAGCTCTATTTCCATTCTTATGGCTCCTACCTGCCCTGCAGGGCTTGAGAAGCTCATTTCTACTTATTGTCTTGGAATATATTGAAAAAAATCAGACAGGCTCACAGAGAAGGCTGGTACTAATGGCAAAACAACTCAAAACATACAAAAAGCCCCCCCAAACTCCCCAAACCAAAACCCTTCTTTTCTTTCATCTGAGTTTTTGGGCCTGTAGAGAACACTTGTTATAGACCAAGAGAGTGTGGAGTTCTGTATTAGTAAGAAAAATTTCCATTTTGAGCTGAATTTGGATGGAGCAGTCTTGAGCAGCACCAATTCATAGCACCAAGGGGAGAGCTATTTTAAAGAATGCCCGGGGGTTTAGCACATCATTCCTGCCACCCCTCTGTGCCACTTTCAGTTTAACTTTTTTACCCCTGTGTAATCCCCTCCACCCACCACTTCCACCCCTGAACTTCAGATGTTGCTGTCACATCCCCCCCCCCTCCGTGCCTCCCCCTGCCCCCCGCACTCAGGGGGTCTGGCACAGGTGCAAACCCAGGACTTTCTGCGTGTGGAGCAGGTGTGCTAAACAATATAGTATGGAGAGCCCCCACCCCTGCCGCCCGACTCTCAGTTTCAGATGGACTGATTCATAGGTCCCCAGATGCCTTTCCGATTGAAGGCCCCTGTTTATCTGCAGTGATCTTGTGGGGGTATCTACTGGCCCTTTTGACCAGAGTCCAGTGGAACCACCTTCAAACTGCCAATGGGTCAATCAGTAGCCGGGCCTCTTCAGTGGTCACCATCCTGCCTTGGGACACAGAGGGGCTGTTAGATTTAGGCAAATGTTACATCAAGGCTGATAGAAAACAGGAAGGGAGTGAGCACTCCTTTTTCTCCAAGCTCCAGGCTATAGGTTGTTACAATCTTTAATCTAGGGGAACTGGGGAGAGCTTTAGCCTGGTTTCCTAAGGGTGAAATGCATTGCCCATGGCCCCTTTTATCCAGTCCTCTCCTTACCCTCTTCTCTTCCTCTCTGTGTTGCTGAAATTGCTGTGATTGCTACCATTTAAAATGTCTAGAAAAGCTGCATTTATTTACAATGACTTCCTTCTTACCCAGCTGGGGGAAGTTGCAAAATAGCCAACCCAGTGGTAGATCAATCTTTAACATTTCTTTGAAATGTTGAAGTAAAGAAAATGATGACAATTTTAAGTCTCTATTAGGTGGAAATGATCTATGAGGGATGGTGGACAGCTGAAGGTCACACAATCAGGCAGCTGCCTCCGGCTCAGTGATTGAGAAGTGTGGAAGGCAACAGGAAGTGTGTTTCTGAGTTTTTTAAGAGCCCAAGTTTGAAAATTTATCAATGTGTCCCTGGGATTTGCTGTAATGAGCCTCTTCACTCCTCTCATGAAACAAACCAGTGTCTCCTTAAAAGCTGGCTGGATTTACTTAGATATGGAAATTAATTCGTTTTGTTTTTAGGGGAAAATATCATGCTTTTGTCTGGCTTACCTGATAAGTAGCCTTACTGGCATGTGGGAACATGCTTACTCTCTACCTGGTCAAAAGAACAATGACAATGACGTTGAATTTGTACATTTTGCATCATTAATGTTTAGAGAGCTTCTTTTAAGATACTTTAACTTCTAGATATACATTCTCTTTTTTCTCTATTATAAATTCTTCTTTACCCTGTGTGCCAGTCAGGATAGACTTGGTCATGATGGGGTGGTAAAACTTCTTCAAAATATCAGTGGCTTAAAAGAGCAAAGGTTTATTTCATTCTCATGCCACATTTCTATCATGTCCATCATGGGTTATGCTCCATGATGTTTTCTCTTGGGGACCCCACCATCTAGAGCAGGGGTTGGCAAACTTTAAAGGGCCAGACAATAAATATTTTAGGCTTTGTGGGCCAGGTTAACTCTGTTATAGCTACTCAACTCTGCTATTGTGATACACAAACAGTCACGGACAATCTGTAAAGAGACAGGCATAGCTGTTTTTCAGTAAAACTTTATAAAAACTGGCAGTGGGCTGGATTTGGGCTGTGGGCTGTAGGTTGCCCACTCTTTAGTAGGAAGAGAAAGGAAAGGGAGCAAATCTTGTACTGATTCTTTAAGGCATAACTTCTACTTACACTTCTTTGGCCATGGCAAGCTACATGGTCACACCTAACTTCATGGAGGTACAGAAAGTACTGCCCAGAAGGAGAACCGGAAATATCAGTGAACAGGACCAATGATCACACCTCCGCCCTCTTCTATTCAGAGAATCCAAGATTTCTTCAACTTCTAGGCTAGAACTTCAAAAACCATTTTTAAAAGGTGATATATATTTTGTAACTCAGTTGCTTTGATGGGAGCTAAACAAATTTAGGAGACGAACAGGATCTAATTTCCAGGGGTTATTTTAAGCATTAAGAATGTGACATTTTTTTCTTTTTAAGTCCACCATGGTTCTGCTTGAGTCCCTGCACCTCTCAAAGTGAGATTAAATTTATTCCTCTAATTCATTCTTAGGTGTTCAGATTTCTGGTTATATGTCTGTAATCTAGGAAATGACCACATCCTCCCTTGACTTCCTCCCCTCACCCCCTTTCTTGATGGCCACAGAAGTCAGGGGCTCTCTCACCTTTGTCTGGGACAGGATTGGGCCTGGGTCTTGCTGACTACCTTGGGGAGACAAACGATCCCCACCATGCAGGGCTCCTGGAGACTTCCCTTGTCTTTTAGCATCCATTTCATTATCTCTAAGCTTTGCAAATCAGGAAAGGAGAAGTCACTTCATCCAGAAGAGGGCACTGTGTGCACAGTCTAGAATACGCAGTCTTTTTCTGGTAGAGGCACAAATTAAGGATTAATGAACCCATATTCAAATGCTGCAACTATAGCACCTATCATAAAGCATAAACCAAAACACCATACTAGGAATGTACTCTATAAAAAAGGGAAGAAATGCAATTTATTAATAACTTGTACATTTCACAAGGTACAAACTACCTCGTTAAATCAAACATTTTTAGTGGCTGCTCCTCTACTTTTCTTACAGTATAAACCCAGGCTTTTTGAACCAAAGCCTGCCCTACTGTTGGCTGCTTAGATGAGGCTCTAGCAACCTTGAGGGATGAGGCTAAAGGAGAGATGAGAAGGTTAGATCCTGTTGAAAAAGAATAATTTGCTTCTTTCAAGCATCTTCTCCCACAGGAAAGTGTATAACACTTCAGAGAAACTTAATGCAGAATGTGGCACGCAAATATAACTAAACACAATGGTTCCCTAAGTGCTAAAATGGAAGATGCCAGCATTTCATAAGTAGGAAAATTTCGTAAAGACAACTTGGTAGTTATAAACTTTTTTTGTCTTATCTACCTGGTTCATCTTTACCTAAGCACCTATCACACTGTGATATATTCTTAATAGAACCATTCAGATTCTTTTTCTTTTTTTTTGCTGCAAATTTTTACTTAGCTGCCAAGCTTTCTCCTTGGATCCTGACTGTGACCAACAGGTTATAACCTCTCTCTGCCTCAATCTCCTTGTCTGTAATATAGGCATAATTATGGTGCTTATCTCAAAGGATGTCATGAGATTCTTATTATCTTGTATTCTTTTGTTGTTTTCTCAGCAGCAAAGATGAAGTCTTTATGCAATGACCCAAGTAGATGTTTGAGAGAACTGGAGGCTCGGTCACAGCAGTAGCAAATTGGAAGAGAAATTTCCTCAACTTCTAAGCTAGCACTTTTTCAAAAAAGCAAAAGCTATAGAAATACAACTGGTTAACTGATGACGTCTCAGTGCTTTCAGTCTGCACAATGAGCAATTTCAGATGGAGAGATTGAGAATGCTCTGGAATGTCAACTCAGATACAAAAAAAAAAAAAAAAAGATGAGTTGAACACAAACCTATGTAAATTGGCATGGTAAGCAGATTGGTGTAAGACATGAAAGAGAATTAGCATAGCCCAGAGAAAGTTCATGGTGACTAGGGTGAAAATGAATGCAGACCAATCAAATGAGGGTAAGCAAAGGCGATTGATTCAGAGCTTGCTATATAGCAAGGGAGTCAGCCACCACCACTCACATTGTCAGACCCAAAGGCAGGTAGAGGAGTGGAAAAGCTTTAGAGTAGAAGGAGAAGAAGACTTCAGAGATGCCCTGATTGAAGGCTGGCTATTGGCATGAGGAAGCTGTAGTTGGGATAACTAGAAGTGGGACAGCTTATGTGGTCGGTTATGGGTATATATTCTGCTCTTTCTGGTGGGTTCTGAGTTGGAAGTGGGACGAAAATCAGGGAATCGGTCGGATATTCATCAAGTCCTGGTTATTTGGGCCCAGTTGTTACCGGGGTTATTGTTCTGCTCCCGGATTAGTTGTTAGTGTTCTGAATCCCTACGAGTCTGACTTGTGGTCTCTTTCCACTGCTCGGAAGCCTCTGCCTTGTGACTGCTTCCTCCGTCACAGGACCAGTATCTGTCCTTCTCACTCTGCCAGAAGCTGTCTCAGGGATTAGAAACAGTCCAGCTGCTGCTCACTCTGAGATTTTTATGTTCAACTAGTTCACATGTCTTCAAATACCAGTAGGTGAAAAATAAAACTGGTATAAACCTGAGTAGGTAACATCTTAGAAAGAAAATGCAGATCCAGTCTTAAATTGCCTCAGTTGTCAAGGTACTCTGGATTGCACAGAGCTGGTTCTGTAGTGTGGGCTACTTCATGAACACTTACTACGTGTCAGGAATTGTGTTTAAGACTAAGGAAACAAAGACCTATGAGATTCTAGTCCCCTGGTAGAGCGATGTAGAAGATAGGTGACAATACAAGATCTTATATTCCTATCTATTTCTCTCTATCAACACCAATGACGGTGGGTCTCAGTCAGTCTTAGTACTTGTCACAGTGCAGGGCAATTGAAAGCATGTTTCCATTTACCCCACTGGACTGTGACCCGTCAAGGACAGGAACTGCATTTGCTGTGTCACCGACACCTCAGCTGATACCTGGTTTATTGTAGGTAGGTTAAGGGATTGAGCTATTTGGTCAAAGAGAAGCAAATTCAAGTTTCAGCTCTTTTGCATATTAACTATGAGAACTGGGGCAGATTCCTTAGCTCTTTCTAAGGTCCTGTGTTTTCATCCATAAAATGAGGATAATCATAATCATAGCAATCCATTCTACCTCATACATCATTTCTACATCATTGACACATATTAAACACTCAATAAATATCTTCTGCTACAATTACAAATTTAATTGTGTTGAAAGTCCAGTGATACAGATGATACATACTCCAGAGCAGAGAGGAAGGAGGGGTTATTGGAGCACATCCTACAAGTTGGGTGTTTTTCTGGGATGCAAGCCAAGTGAATCCATTCCAATGTCATGTGGCACTAGAGCAAGCAATAATGTTATGTGGTACTCCTGAGCAGCACACGCTGAAATAAAACCTCTAGTTAATCCCAGGGGCACAGAGAACATGGATTCATGACTTAAAATGAGGATTAAAACATTGGTAATTTTTGTTTCACATCAAAAATATTGGCAATCAGCCTTCCGCAGACTCTATAAAAATCCTCATTTATTTGCCAGTGCTTCGGAAAAAGGGTCTTGGTTGTAGAGAGAATGGAACAGGGGTTGTTGATGGTTTCTGAGAAGAGGACGTTAGTCAAATACATTTCATAGGGGAGAAAACTACGGGACTCTCAGCTGAAATGTTCTCATTTCACATATCCATGCTGTGACTCTTAATTTCTCAAAATGAGGTTCATACCTTTTGTAAGGGTTGAATGAGATAACAAAAGTGAAAACACCAGGACAATGCCCGACATTTCTTGAACACTAGAAACAATCAAATATTATTTCCCCTTTTATTTTTCTAGTGATAGAAAAAGTAACATTTGGAAAATGTACACACAGTATGCTAGAGTAGTTATCCCAAAGCGGGAAATGAATGTATGAAATAACATTGTTTTACTTAGGAATGGTGTGGCTGAGTTTGCTGATTATCCTTCCAAATTCATTATCCTTCACTCTTGCTGTAACAGAATCCCTCATTTTTAGATGGGCCCATGGTTGCTTGGAATAATGACTACATTTTCCAGCTTCTTTTTTAGGAGGTGTGGTCATGAATGATGGGCTGTAAGGGAAAGTGGGGTGTGCACTCCACCAGATGTTTTCTTAAAGAGTGATTATGGGCTCCCTCTTTGCCTTTCTTCCTCTGCTGCCTGGAATGTCGATGTGATGGCTGGAACTGCAATCATCTGAATTCTGAGGTATGAGCCTCAGTTGAGGAGAAAGGAGCTCAATGACTTTGGAGCTACCACATTTGCACTGGACTGCCAATGCTCATGGGAGAGAGAATAGACTTTTCTTTACAAAGCCATTGTTAGTTGGGCTTTTTGTCACTTGCAGCAAAATCCGATCCTAATAATTATATTGTTATTGATACAGTATTAGAGAGACATACCTTTAAAGAGACCTGAACATTTTAGGAGACAAAGTCAAGGCCTAAAAGGAATGTCAGTTCCTCACAAGAACTTATTTAAAAAATCCCATTCCATCAAAATACGGAAGGAAAGCAGTCAAGCCTATTGGTTTCTAAAACAAAGGCTGGCCAAATCAAAGCTTTTGTTTTATATTATTCACCAATGAAAGAGACATAGAGAGTGTCATCACTCAGACGTTACTGTGTTGTAAACTGCTCCATTTTGAGAATTACTAAGAATCCTGATCAGAGTAATGCTACAACAATAGGACTTCTCTTTAGACTGGCTCTTAGAGTCTCTCAAATATACCTAAGTATATTTGATGTTTGTACTAAAACACACATTTTAAAAATTAAGGCCTCACCCACAATATAATATCACTTTGCATGTACATCTTAGTACTGATGGTTTAGTGTTATTAATAAGTTGATAGGATCCAAAAGAAATTGGTGTGCAGACATTTTCCTCTTCAGTCTCTTGAATAATAACATCCCACATGTTTACTTGCTGTCCATAGTGCAGTTGCTGGCTCGCCTCCTAAAATATGAGCCCATCTTAACCATAATGCCAGAAATTGTAGGGTTCTAGTTACTCTGGAGGTTAAGGTCACTTAAAATTACTTTGTTATGAATCTTCTCTTTTTGTGAGGCTCTTGGTTAATTTGTAGCTTAAACATCTCTTTTAGAAATTATTTTATTTTTTTGAGGTATAAATGACATAACATCGTATTAGTTTCGGGTACATAACATCATGATTCAATATTTGTATATATTATGAAATGATCACCATAATAAGTCTGATTAACATCCATCACTGCACATTTTTTACATTTTTTTCTTGTGATGAGCACTTTTAAGATCTCTCCTAGCAACTTTCAAAAATGCAGTACGTAATTGTTAACTATAGTCATCATGCTGTAAGTTAGATCTCCATGACCTATTTGTTTTATAGCTGGCAGTTTGTACTATTTACCCTCTTCATCCATTTCTCCCACCTCCTACTTCTGGCAATCATGAATTCATTTTTTATATTTAAGAGCTCTTTATTTTTAGACCTCGCGTATGAGGTCATATGATATTTGCTTTTCTCTGTATAGCTTATTTCACTTAGCGTAATGCCCATAAGGTCCATCCATATCACTGTAAATGGCAAGATTTCCTTTCTTATGGCTAATATATTTGTCTTTCTCTGCTTGCTTTATTTCACTTAGCATAATACCATCTAGATCCATCCAGATTGTTGCAAATAGCAAGATTTCATTATTTTTTTTATTGCTGCATAATATTCCCCTGTGGATGCTGTGTGTGTGTGTGTGTGTGTGTGTGTGTGTGTGTGTGTGTGACCCAGGTTGCTTCAATATCTTGGCTATTGTAAATAATGCTGCAATGAACATAGGGGTGCATATATCTTTTTGAATTAGTGTTCTCATTTTCTTTAGATCAATACCCAGAAGTAGAATTGCTGTGTTGTATAATATATGTATTTCTAGTGTTTGGAGGATCTCCATACTGTTCTTCATAGGGGCTGCACCAGTTTGCAGTCCCACCAACAATGTACACGGGTTCCCTTTTCTTCACATCCTCACTGACACATATTATTTGTGCTTTTTGATAATAGCCATTCTGATTTGTGTGAGGTGATATCTTTTCTGGTTTCAGTTTGCATTTCCTTCATTGTTTGTGATGTTGGGCATTTTTCATATGTCTTTTGGCCATCTGTATGTTTCTTTCGTAGTAATGTCTCTTCATTTCTTCTGCCCATTTTCCAATCAGATTATTTATTTATTTTTTTATTGAGTTGTATGAGTTTCTTATACATTTTGGATATCAACCTCTTATTGGATACATCATTTGCGAATATATGCTCTCATTCCATAGGTTGCTTTTTTGTTTTGTTGAAGGTTTCCTTCATTGTGCAGAAGCTTTTTAGTTTGATGTAATTGCATTTGTTTATTTTTTCTTTTGTTTCCCTTGCTCGAGTGAAGGAGATGTGTCTAAAAAGATGTTGCTCAGACTGATGTCAGATAGTTTACTTGCTATTTTTTCTTTCAGGAGTTTTATAGTTTCAGGCCTTACATTGATGTCGTTAACCCATACTGAATTTACTTTTATAGATGGTATGAGAGAGTTGGTCAGTTTCATTTTTTTTTCATGTTTCTGTCCAGTTTTCTCAACACTACTTCTTGAAGAGACTGTCATTATTCCAGTGTACATTTTTAAACTTTTTTTTGTCATAGATTAGTTGACCATATAAGTGAGTGTTTAATTCTGGGCTCCCCCTTCTGTTCCATTGATCTATGTGTCTGCTTTTGTGCCAGTACCATGCTGTTTTAATTATTATAGCTTTGTAGTATAGTTTGGAGTCAGGGAGCATACCTTCAACTTTGTTCCCCATAAGCATCTCTTAATCAGGAGATCCATCAGAAGTGATTCACGCAGCTGATGGGGTTAGCTCTGCTTCCCACTCTCCTGAGAAGGCTTCCATAGTACTCCAGGAACAAGTAGTTTTGAATGGTTTTCAACAGCTGTAGTTGGTACTACTCAACTTGCTCTTAAACTTAATGTTTTATTTTAAAAAGTTACATTAATGATTTTGTTTTCTTTCACTGTAGCCAGGTCAGTGACTTTCACATAGTAGGCACTTAATACATGCTTATTTATTTATTACCCAATGGTTGTGTGTGTTGGCTCAAAATGGATAATGGGTCAGGCTGGGCTTAGATGTAGTTGTATCTTCAGCATAAGTTGGTCCTAATTTTAGGATGCGTTTTTGAACTTTGAACAGTTGACTTGCCACAAATGTGACCTGAAAGTAATTTACCAATTCAGTAAGGCAAATGGTAACAGCTTGACTAGTAAATTCTAGTTTTTTTTTTTAAAGAAAATTAAAGAGGATTGAATTAATCATACTTCTGATTTCATGGTAAATTAGCAACACTTTTGTCCAAGCCTCTCGTTTGTTTGTATTTATTCCTTTTTATTGCATCCCCATTATGTTCCCTACAGGCAGTTGTTCCATTGTGTTTAATATACATTTTTGTATGTGTTTTTGAAAAATGTAATGATAAATAACACTGTGTAGGACTTACTATATGCCAGGCTCTGTTCTAAGCCCTTTATGTGTAACAATTTAATTCTCATAATAGCCTTGTGAGTTAAGTACCTTTATTATCCCCATTTAATAGATGAAAAAACTGAGGCATAGAGAGGTTAAGAAACTTGCCTAAGGTCACACAGCTACTAAGCAATGAGGTTGGGATTTGAACCCAGGCAGATGAGCTCCTCAATCATGCTCTTATTAACAACCATGCCACCAAAACATGTACCATGCTTTGTGTGTGTGCATTTCTAATTTATGTAAGTGGTACCGCATAAATGGTTCTGCTATAAATCTCATTTCATTTCTTATGTCTTTCACTCAACACTTGCCTTTTTTTTCCTGGATTTTTTGAAATATAATAGACAATTAGTCGCTCATATTTACATTGTACAATTCAATGTTTTTTTTTTCAATTATAGTTGGCATACAATAATATACCAGTTTCAGTTTTACAGCACAGTGATCACAGATCCACATAACTCGCAAAGCGATCAACCCACTAAATCTAGTATCCCTCTTCCCCTTACATATTTATTACATTATTTACCACCTTCCCCATGCTACACCCTATATCTCCATGTCTAGTACTTCTTAATCCCTTTGCCTTTTTTTTTTGCCATTCCCCAACCTCCCTCTCATCTAATAGCCCTTGAAATGTTCTCTTGTATCTATGAGTTTCTGTTTTGTTGTTTATTTTGTTCTTTAGATTCCATATGTATGTGAAATCATGTGGTATCTGTCTATCTGACTTACTTCATTCAGCACAATAACCTGTAGGTCCATCAAGGCAGTATCTTTTCCATCCCCATCCTTTTAGTCTGTGTGTGTCTTTTAATCTGAGGTGAATCTCTTGTAGGCAGCACATGTAGGGATCTTGTTTTCTTATCCATTCAGCCACTCCATCTTTTGGTTGGAGCACTTAATTCTTTTCTATTTGAGGTACTTGTTAATAGGAATGTAGTTATTATCATTCTTTATTGTTTCTGCTTCTTTGTCTTCCCATTTTGGCTGCCTTTCTGTGCCTATTCGTATGTACTAAGCAAAGCTCCTAAGACTCCCAGTCTTATTAGTGTGGATTTGTGTAGTAGGTGTCCAGTGGCACAGTCCTAAGATGGACTCAGCTACAGGCCAAGTTTAGGCCCAGCCTGTGCCCCACCTTTTAAGATTCAGCAAGAAATCCACAGGTGCTATGCTTATAATTGCCTCAAGAGACTATGCCAGAAATCACAGTCAGCTTCTACCAGAGAGTCTTGGAGTTGGCTCGCAAGGAGCATGAGACAGCAAAGAATACAATGGATGTGTCTTGGGTAGAGCCACAAGTTGGGGGAGGCAGAGTTTCAGGGAATCCTCTGGGTAGAGTGACCTCTGTTATTCAGTCTGATGATGTCTCAGCTATGGCAGTGCTGCATCTGCACCTGGGAAGGAAGGTGGCTCAACAGAGGAACAGTGGGTACCACCAGCGCTTCTGCCTTGGAGAAAGCCTCACCTCTGGCCCTCACTCCAATAACTCGGTGTCCTCCTGTAAGTCCCTGGTGCTGCCCCGAGCAGCCTGCTGGACACTGGTGCTCAGAGCGAGCAAGTCTGTCACTGCAAAAGTCCACTCATGGACATGGCCCCTTTAACAGGTGTCTGCAACTACCACAGCTTCTGTCCAATTCAGTTGTTTGGGCCTGGGCAGCCTTATAACTTCACCCCTCCTACCTTCTACCAGTTGCAGGGAGATTTCTTATTTCTCTCCCTAGTTGTAGGGTTTCTGTTCATCTAGACCCAAGGTGACTCTGCTTGCTGTTTGCTCCATGTTTCCATCACAACTTTGATTTGGTCACAAGAGGGATGAACGAAGCCTTTATCATCTATGCCATTTTTCCTCGACCAGCACTTTGCCTTTAAGAAGAATCTATGTTGCTTTGTCCTCTTATGATCTATTCTTCCAATGGCTATGCCCAGGGTGAATATCTATCGCATATTGCCTCTCTACTCTCTAGCGATAATATTCTAATTTCCTGCCTCTACAAATAATGTTGCAATGAACATCTTCCCTCAGGACCTGTGGGAGAATTCTCCTTTAGGTACTAAATGTGTCTTCCCTCTGAAACAGAAAATGCATAGATTTAGAGCCCTTTTCTGAAAAAGTTACTTATTCCATTGCAATCATGTCTCAAGCACTGTTCCAGTTATAGGATCATCTCAAAGTGGAACATAGATATTCATTTATATCAAACCAGAATCACTTTATTTACTATAAAATCATCTTATAAATGTTTATTTATGCCACTTGTGTTAGTAAGTATTGGAGGGCTAACACAAGGATGGCTAAGACATCCTTGGTCCCAACATAGTGAAGATTAAGGTTATGTGCTTGGATTTGGAGTGACATTCATGCAATAACCATCCTTATTACTTCTACCTGTTTGAACTTGTGTGCAAGTTTCTTAAACCCTCAAAGGCCAGTTTTCTCATGTTCATGATGAGGATAATAGTAGGTTGTTGTGGGGGTTAACTAGATAATGTATGTAGAGGGACTAGTACAGAACCTTGCCTGAAATAGGTGCTCATAAATGTGAGATAATTCCTTCCCTTGAGAGGCTCCCAGCCTAGTGGACCCAAATATTCACAATGTAGTACATAAAGACCTTGACAGCAACATGTGCAAAGTACAGTGGAAGCACAGAATAGAGGACACTGAAGACAATATTAATAGTTATTATTTATGCCATTATTTACCTCATTCTAAGCACTGTATATGTTAATTTATTTTTGACTGGCTTTCTAAGGTAGATATCACTATTTCCATTTAATGGAAGTAGAAACCAAGGCTCAGTGACAACTTGCCATTCAAAGTCACTTAGCCAGCTGTGGTACAGAAGACATTAGGATTCCTGTCTGGCTGACTCCACAGCCTATGTCCATTTCAACTACACCAAAGAGGAGCTGACATTTGAACTATATCCTTAAAAATAAGCAGGCATATTCTAGGTGGGCAGGATATGTAAACATTTTTCTTGGCCTTTGAGGTCTTTCCAAAGAAGCATATTTTTAACTCATTCACTGATGTCACACATGTTCACACAGAATTTACTCCGGCTGGATGCTAGAAGTACAAAAACTAAGAGATAAATTCTCTGTCTTCCAGGAGTTTATAATTCCATTAGATAGACAGGCTACATACACATACACCACCCATCACCGGATGCATAATGATGCAAGGTTGCATAAATTACATTCCAGGAAAATGAAACAGGTATCCAGTGAGTCCAGAGGAGAAAGAGATTACTGGGAACTCAGTGGTCAGAGGCAACACCAAAAAGTAGGTGGGACTGCAATTGTGCATTGAAACAAAGATGGGATAGGGTTGGGTGCTCGGATTAGGCACAGTAGTGTCATGTCTAAGGCAGAGTTACATTCACAAGAGGGGCACATAAACACAAATTCATGGAAAATCAGAGTTTACTCTTAAACTCCCTTAAATAGACAACAAATATAGGCGCTTGTATTGATTTTGTGGGGTGCACACTCAGCATAGTCTCTTTTCCCTGCAGAGTTAGCTTGGATTGCTACTTCTTTGGGCCACAGAGACTTTTCCAGACTTCAATTTTCTATAGTTGGCTTGTGTTTGTGATGGTGTTGAACACAAATAACCTTGTTTAAATTATGAGAGTCCAACTGGCAAGGCAAGATACTAGTGATAAGGGAACTAAAGGTTAGTGATGGAAAAGGAGGTGTTCCTTTGCCTCTGGGGCCAGCTCTTTGGTGTCTCCAAGCTCTATCTCAATTTTCTGAGGATAAACCCAAGTGAACCCAAGAAATGACCACATCTACATTTCTGATGCCCAAGCTAAGTTGATATGAAAGCATGTCAAATATCCAGGAGCTAGGATGAGGTGCTGGTGTTCAGTCTGAGGAGGAGGAACAGTCAACAGTGGAATGAACTTCACTTAAAAGGAGATACAATCTGTGTATGTCCCACATGCCAAACAGCAGAATGGAGGAATGACCAGGGAAGTGGAAAGATTGCATAAGTTCTTATAAGTTTAACTTAAGATATTATGGTGTAAAAGTAGAGAGATGGGAATTTATGTGGGCATATCTGAATTTGTTGGGAGAAGAGGATCTGAGGAGAAATAGAGATAAATTTGGAATGGGGCCAGATGGTGAAAGATCATAACATATAGGATAAGGATAAGGGCTCAGTCCTCTGGGGTAACATTTGGATGTCTTTGTGTATGCTTTACTAGGGAGTTGCCATTTTAAGAAAAAAATAATAGGAAGACTAAACATGGCAATTATATGTAGGCTGGTTGGTTGGGGACCCAAGCAAGCCTAGTGTCTGGCAGCCCAGTTGGAAGTGGTAGCAAAAGTCTGCTGAGAAGCAATTAAGGCCTAGAAATGGTGATGGAAAAGAATAGAAACCAGCATGAGAGACATGTTATGAAGGATCGGGAGGGCTTTGTGAGCCTGAGTGGCACTGGGAACAATGGCACAATCATCACCAACATAAATACCAACCTGCCTCTCTCTCCCTAAAGTCCACATAACTGGCTCCTTTTATTGAGGTTGAAGAGGATCTCTGGGTTAAAAACCAATTGAGAAATAAATGTAGAAAGTAGATGAAGGTGAAATCTTGGATTTTTTTTTTTTGCTGGCAGCAGAGGATGTGACTTTGGATGATTGTTAAACAAGTTTCCTATCTAGACCTTGGGACAACCCACCATAGGGAGAGTGAGTCTAGGACAGCAACTGCCCTGAGAGCTGTGGGGCCCTTGATGTTAGGGACAGAGGAACCTTACAAGCAGAAACCCACCCAGGTAAGAAACACCTCTTCCTCACCATCCAATGAGATCAGATGTACCAGTACTTCTCATCTGGAGAGGAACAAGCAAGGAGTAGGACAAGTCAGGAGTTTTACTTGATGCAAAGGGTGCAATAATGTGCAGATATGCAAGGCGAAGGAAAGCAACTTCCCCAACATTTCTGGACATGATTAAAGATGAGAATAGAATCAGGAGTGAAATTTGTGGCCTAGACTGCTCCACAGGAATTATTGAAGGAACTGGTTTTGCCTATTTAAGGGCAAAGCTAAAGTACTCTCCAACAATTTCAGGGAGAAACACAAAGGATCGGTGATTGGTATGAAAGAAGTGGCCCCATGAGGGTGTCCTGGCTAACTGCTGATCAGCTCCCCCAGGGGGCATTTCATAATCATGTCACACGCTCTTTGTTGAGTACCACAGGATGCTTAAACTTGGGGGTTAAGAGAGTGAAATCTTTGAAATGATAGAGGAAAGCATTTTCTTTCTTCTGTCCTTTTTTATTTATTTTGTTTTGTTTTATATTTTTTTAGCCTTGGTTCATAAAGTAGGAAATTCTACCTTGTGGAAGAATGGAAGAGTTGGGAAGAAGAAAGCCTCTGTCCTTTTTTTCATTCTTTTCCCTGGCTGGGAAGAGAGTTTTGTGGGTGACAGTCTAGCACCTTGGGTTCTCTTTTTCCCAGCAACCTGTCATTATCACGTGCCCATACTCTGCCCTCTGGTCTATAAACCCAGCCCTTTGGGCTGGTGTTCTTGTTGGAAGTTGGTTCTGGTCACAGGTCTATGCAAGTTCTCCAAGACAGCCTTATTGAAAATAAAACCGATTGCTTCAGCTCTGTTAGTCTGAGTCTATCTTCTCAGTGGTTCAGAACCCATAAGGGAAGAGGTATGCTTAGTTAGCGTAATCCCTTCTTAAGATTTATGTCAAGGTAAAAATCCCAATTTTGAGAGTCTTTGAAATTTTCTTTTTTTCCCCTCCCTTTTCTTTTTAAAAAATGTTTACCAAGTTGAGTGACCACCATGAGTGTGGCAACTTAAGTACTTTGTCTTTTCTTTTAAATAGCCATGACTGGCTCCCATACAGTGTATAGGGCCACAGGCAGCTCAAACGAGCACATGTACCCACGAATATAAATATGAAACGAACACACTCAGATCTCAGGGTCTCTCAAGGATTCTGCAGATCATATGTACATACGGGCATGCGAGTATACATCCATGTGTTCACACACCTACCACACGAACACATACTACCGCATGCATGCATGTATGCCACGTGCAAACACACCCACATCACACACACTCTCATCACAGCATGAGCACACACCATACATACTCACACTTCACACACAGACAATGCACACAAACTCACATGTCAGATATGCACCCCCACATCACCCTCCCACAGGCACCCCCACAGCACACCAACACTCCATGAATCCACACACCATACACACACACCACACATACACTACGTACATACAGACCACCCACACAAACCTCCTGACCTCCTACTTCACTGTGCACACAGATTTACCTTGTATGCAACCCCAGGGCCTATGCAAACTCTAGAAAGTTCCCTGATACAGCACATTCTCTGTCACTGTCTCTGTCTCTGTCCCTGTTTCTGTCTCTGTCTCTCTCTCTGTCTCTCTGTATCTCTCTCTGTCTCTCTCTGTCTCTCTCTGTCTCTGTCTCTCTCTGTCTCTGTCTCTGTCTCTCTCTGTCTCTCTGTCTCTGTCTCTGTCTCTCTCTCTCTATATATATACATATATGCGTATGTATACACACACACACACACACACATATACACACACACGCTTGTTTTTTCTCTCTTTCAATCCTGGGGTCCATATATATGGGAATACACAAAGCACACACACAGACACAGAGCAAACCTCTGGACTCAAATAAAAACAACCGCTAAGACCCTGGGAAGCTCAGGCCTTTGTGCACGAGCCCCAGCTACTGTGGACCACTCCTCGCTTCCCCAGGAATGCACTCCAACAAAGGAGCACCTGCACCCGATCCCGGCATCTTTATTTCTTTTTGCCTTTGATTAAGTCTCACAATAAAATGGCACACCAAGGGGTGCGACGTTACAGTATCATTAAAGCGAACATTTCACAAGGAGCCTTGCCTGAACTGAGTTGCTTCTGATGTTTTTATTTTTACTGGATCTTTGAGGCCAGCAAACAGAAAGAATTACTGTGGTCAGAGCTTGAGGAAGCCAGCTTCACCAGAGAGGGGAGCTGGTCAAGCTACCCTGAGCCCTGACCTAATTTCCTTAAGAAAAGGGAAAGGAGCTGGAGTGCTTGATGCATAATCAATAAACAGGGCTCCCAGGACAAGACACACACACACACACACACACACACACACACACACACACACACACACCCGTACCTGACAGAATTTTGATATAATTACCAAGAAAATCAACCTTGTAAGTTCATTAACATGGCTAAATTCTTTTTCTTTATAATGTCTGCTTTTTGTAAATAGTGGATTGCCATGATTTTCCCCTCAAGGGCATGCATGCACACGTGCGCATACGTTTCCACTTCATTTTTTAAAAAGGCAAGTCTGGTACAAATAGTCTGTTGTAAAGGAAATCTACCTGTGCATGTGTACATTTAGTGAACATGGACCTTTCCAGACCAAGTGCTTTTGCTAAGAATGGCCACTGCTCTTCGAGGAGGTACCAGACTCCTGTTAATGTCATTAGCAAGCAGAACAGCAGCGCCTACAAAGAGCAGAGAAATGATACCCGGGGGACCACGTGGTGCCAAATAAATGTGAGGCAATTGACCATTTTCATTACTTCATCCACAGTGGGCTGGAGCCCACTCGTAAGGAGTTGCCTGGTGTCGACAGGTGGCAGGGGACAATCAGACAATCCCAAGACAGTTTCTATTGTCCTCAAGGACGCCCCATCTCCTGGAACAAAGCCTGGGTCACACTGTTTGTTCTGAAGAAACTGATGAATTTTTCTCTTTAACCCTTACCCCTTTTTGATTAACTATAATAAAATTTTTTTCCTTATAAATACATGTTCTTACACATCAAAAGCCTAAGATGAAAAATGCCTTGTCATTTGCAAAGAATAGTGTCTCTTGTGACTTGTTATCTGGTGAACTGGATGTTATGAAGTCTCTTTGAGGGCTCTGATAGCAAATAGAATATTCTGTCTTGTGACAAGTGTGACGGCATAATTGTGGGGTGTGGGCTGGGGTGACCAGCACATTCTTCCAGACTGACCATATAGTCAATGAGTTTGGTGTATGCAGGAAACTTCCTCTTTTTTACATATTCGGTGGAAATGGATCAAGTGATAAGCTGTTCCTACGGTAGATTTTAGAAACTTCTGTCTTTGTCATCTGGCCTGGATTTACAAACATCTGTCTTCTGTTGTTCAACTTCCTGAAATCAAAGTCAGAATGAATTACGTAGTATTTGAGTTCTTGAAAAGCTTTAAATGGTAGTAAATTTTATTTTTAAAAGAAACGAAAACTAAGTAGTTGAAAGAAAATGATCCTGATTAATAAAATGTATTGGAACTTAAAATTGTGATTCTAAGGAGTGGGGTATGGGGAGCTATTGTTTAGTGGGTACTGAGTTTCAGTTTTGTGGGATAGAAAGAGTCCTAGAGATGGATGGTGGTGATGGTTGCACAACAGTGTGCGTGTACTCAGTGCTACCGTGCACTTGAACGTGGTTAAGTAGGTAAAGTAAGTGTTATGTGCATTTTGCCACAACTAAAAAAATTAAAAAAAATAAAAATTATAATTCCTAGGTAAGTGCTAGTGATAGAGTAAATGCAGGTGGTTTGGGGGTGTGTGTATTGTATCGAAAGTCCTGCTCCCTAAATGTCCTGCTTCTTTTATCTTACAGTAACAGGCTGATGAGACTCTCTAAAACCGACTTATTAATGTTGCTCTGTGGATAAAGTCCTGCATAGGCTGTGCGATTGCTAATGTGATCTTTCGTTTTAACCTGATGTAAACTGTGGTACTCTAACCAAATCTTTAGAGATTTAATTATGCAGGAAAATATTCTTAACCCCTCTCATTTTAAGTCAGCTGGCTCGCTACTCATTTATCTTTTAAAATAAAACCTTTGGCTTCTTTTAGCTTTCTTTTGCTACTTTACTGAGTTATATGTCACAGTACTCTCCCTCTTCACGGAACACTTTAACCCATACCCTTTACATGTTGACTTTTTAAAGATAACTTTTTTTTTCTTTTTCTCTTTCTTTTTTTGCCAATTAAGAAGCTATAGGGAGTAGGGGAAATAACAGTGGATATGGAATCAGGAGACCTGGTTTGAGTTCCGGCTTTGTGAATTACTGGCTTATTTCTTGAAGTCTCAGATTCCTTACCTGTAAATGGAGGCAACAACTACCCTACCTGTAGGGCTGCTGAGAAGTTCAAGTCCCATAACAATAGGAGCTACTATTTATTGAGTGCCTACTACATGGTAAACACTGTCCTAAGTAACTTATAGGCAGCAACTAAACTAGTTAACTTTTCCAATAACATAGTGGAACTATGATCATGTCCATTTTACAGATGAGAAACTGCAGCACAGAGAGGTGTGGAAACGGTCCAAGGTCACAAAGCATCCACGGTACAGCTCGACCTCCCACCCAGGCATTCTGATTGCTGAGGCTGTTCTTAACCACAGTACCCCCCCACCTCTCTACAGGTATGAAAATGCAATGCAGACTACTTTGAAGCATTATATAAAGTGGATTAAGTGAGCAGAGTTGACTTCTTCTAGATTTACTTTCCATGTAGAATGTTATAAATGCTGGTTCTGTTAGATCACCTCAGCAAGTCTCCCTCTAATTCACAGGCCTCAGTGTACCAAGGAACATCTTTATAGCATTTATTGTTCTTGAAATATAAATAATTATCTGTGTAAATATATGTTCAATAGTTTTATTTCTATACTGTTGGCTCTGCAAGACCAGGGATGAAAAATAACCTTTTATCCGTAACCTTGCCAGTAACTAGCACAATGCCCAGAACACAGTAAGTGTTTAATAATACTGAGAACTAACATTTGCTGAGAGCTTGCCTGTTGCCAAGGACTTTATATACACCAATCCTCACAACGACCTCATGAGAAGGGTACTGTGATGACCATTTCCATTTTCAGATGAAGAAACTGAGGCTCAGAGCCCTGAAGTAACATGTCCAAGGTCATGCAGGAGTAAATGGTGGAGTCTGGATTGCTACCAGGCTGTCTGACTTCAGTGCCTGCAACGTGTTTCAGTGCCTGGTATGTCAGAGTAGCTGAAACAAAATCCTTTCTAATCTGGAATTGGAACTGAGAATAAAACGCTGCTGTAAAAACCCTAGAGATATGTGATCTTGGCTTCCTGGCAGGTGCTGAGTTTCAGGCAACAGGAATGAAGAGATGGCAGGCTGGGAAGCTGGTGACCCTTCTTATGATGGAGTGAAACATTTAGTAAACTATTGCCTGTGACAACCTGGAAAGTGAGACTATGTGTCACCTGAGCCTGTTCTTCCAGGGGAAGTGGTTGAAAAAGTTCTGAGTATTGGTGTTGGCTGCTACTTGACATTTTTAGCAAAATTCCATGAGAAAAAATCTGACCAGTTTATAAGAAAAGATGACAGGTACTTGAGCTGTGCCAAGGAAGGCTCTGCCTTCTCTTCTTGTGGCCTGTAGCCTAAACTGACTGAGGGTTTGATCATGTGAGGACCTTCAGGACTGAAACAGCCAATTGCATCCATATTCCAAAGAGCTAGAGATAAGATGCAGTGCAAGCTCTTTTCAGGAGCTTCCCATTTCTTTCATTGCTCTTGGCGAGGTCCTATGTGAAATGGGCCAGATACCTCAGTTCTGAGGTTTAGAAAATTATAATCATAGTTATTATGAGCCAGCTACTGGGAGAAGTGTCTTACAAACCTACTTTGTCTCTTTTTGCTTCACGATTACCTCTGAGATATTCTTACCTCTACATTATAGATGATGAGACTGATACTCAGCACGTCCTGAGTCATGCTGTTTTAAATGGTGGAGCTAGGTAGGAACTGAACCCAGGTTGGACTGATTTGAAAATCTAGGCTTTTCTGCCTATGCTGAAATTGAGGGGTCCCTCCTAGAGCAACGCAGTGGTGTGATGGGGTCATCTTTTTGTGAGAAGGATTGTCCCAGTGTCCATGGCCTGAGAGGCTGCCATATGAGCTCGTGGTGGGCACTGGTTTGTATCAGAATGTGAGCTGCTCCCACCACCAACTGCTGAGCTGCAGAGGCCCCTGGCTGTGCCAGGAGTTGCTGAGGCATGTACATGTCACAGTTCTTAGCAGTGTCAAGCCTTCGTGCTGAGCACAGCAAGGCTCTGACCGCTGGGGTTTACCAGGAGGGCCGAGAATATTTTCTTCCTCGGGAACAAAAAATCATTTTTATTGACACCTAGCAGAGAAACATTTCATTTTTATTCATGATGAAGGAGTTTATTTTCCATTTCGAGGAACATAGCAGGAGAAAAATTAGACCGGAAGAGTTTTGGCTGGGTTGGGACAAGTGACATGCGACAAAGGAAATCAACCTTATTTCCACACTCTCAGGTCCTGAAGGTAAATGTCAATGATCATCCCTGAGATACACACCTGTTTGCAGCCGTCATCTATTATTCATTCAACTTTGTGCCAAATTCAGTTCTAAGTAGTTTTTATGGATTATCTCATTCAGTCTTCTCGACACCATGAGACTGGTACTGTTGCTACCCATTTTATAGATGCAGAAGCTGAAGCACAGAGAGGTTAAGTACTGCCTCAAAGTAACACACATGCTAAGTGGTGAAGTCAGACTACTTGACCAAGTGGTATGGCTCTAGGACTCCAACTCTTAGCCATTATGCTATAAGCTCTTTATGCCTCTCATCGTTGACAGAATTCCTCAGCCCTCAGTCATCAGTAGGCAATAATTGTACATTTATAATTATTTGGTCTTTTTATGCAAGAGTCTGTTTAACCTCTGAACAACACTAGCAGATAGTTGGTATTATCATCTCCCATTCCAGAGAAGAAGAAATTGAGGTCCAGAGAAGTTAAGGGTATTGTCCAAATGCTTCCGCAGCAACTTGAATCCACATCTTTTGGATTTTTTTAATCTACTTTTAAAGCTCAGCATCTGCCCTTGCTCTTCCCATGCCTGAAAAATATAGACCCGTGCCTGGAAAATATTTTAGGAAAGCAGTAATAGCTAAAATAATTCCAGTTTTAAATGTATGTATTGATTCATATAGGATGAACTAATTTTAGTTTGCTGAAGACATGCCTTGCCTTAGAATATTTACATTTATAACTCTACTTCTCTACAAACAACAAAATAACCTCTTGATGTGGGTAATTAATGGAGCCATAAAATATTCCCACAAATGACATCTGCAGAAACAAGGTGAAATAAAGAACTGTCATTGGAGCCAACCCCATTTGAAACTCATTTCAAAACATTTAACCAAAGGCAGATAAGGGAGAGATGCGTGGCTGTTGGTTGCAGGATCATTTAACTAACAGCAGTGTGCTTCCAAATTAAACCTTCCATTTAGAAACGCTGAAGATGTGTGAGTGTGTGTGTGCGCATGCATGCATACACAAGCACTTGTTTGTGTCTGAGTGACTTTCTAGTTTTATGAGCAAGTTGCATTAATTATCTAGAAGTAGATTTTTCAGCTGCTTTAAAGAATGCAGCCTGTCTTCCCTGGTCTTGTGAACGTTGTCCATTAGGGACTTCTATGCTGTAATTTGGGCATATCTCTTAACCTCTCTTGGTCTTGGTCTCTTTGTAGACTGGATTTCTGCAAACTTGTTAGGGACATAGACAAGTAAACAGATAAAGTTTGACAGTGTACTTTTAGGTGTGTGCCAGGACCCCACCAGAATGTCTAAAATGAAACAGATAATACCAAGCATTAGAGATGCTATTGAGCAAAGGAAATGCTCATATCCTGCAGGTGGGCATGTAAATTGGTACAAGCACTTTTGGAAGCTGTTCAACACCATCTACTAAAGACAAAAGAGCACATACCTTATGACCCAGCACCTCTGTCACCAGGCATATACCAACAGAAATGTATACAGGGGTTCAGCCAAAAAACTTGCACAAGAATGTTTGTAGTAGCACATAGCCCCCGAATGGAAGCAAGCCAGAAATCATCTATGATAAATTGGAAAAATATATAAAAGTATATTCACTTAATGGAATACTGTACAGCAATGAGAAAAAATGAACTCCCCAAATATGGGTAAGTCTTACAAAAATAATATTGAATCAAAGAAACCAACCCCCAAAGAGTGTGTACTACATGAGTCCATTTATAGAAAGTTACAATATAGGCAAAACGAATCTCTTTGTTAGAAGTTAGAATAATAGTGACCATCAGAGACCTTGGTGGTAGGGGGTGGGGATGGTTCCTGGAAGGAGATTGGGTCAGGCATTCTGATAGGGTTTTATTTTTTGGCCTGTGTGCTGGCCACATAGGTGTGTTTGCTGTGTGAGAATTTATTGAGATGTACACTTATGTGTTGCTCTAACCTGTGTGGCATACTTAGATATATTTAAAAAAGACATATTCTGAGAATACTAGATGATTACCAAAAAGGGACATTTAATCCAGAACTGAGATAACTACCTATAGGAGGTAGTTCTTAAACTTTATTATTTTTTTTTACCTTTACCATATAGCCTTGATCTTGTACCATAAATACACTGGGATCTATTTTACTTGGAAACTATATCCATTGGTCTGGCTTTTAATTTTTATTTTGTATGTGAATGTCATAGTTTTAATATTAGGACTGTCAGGTTAAGCATCTACTTATCACTTCATTTTAAAACTTTCCTCAGTTTCATCTGTTTATTTGTCCACATGAACTTAAGACTAATCTTGTCAATGTATATAAAACAAATACCCCCTACCTCCATTGGAATTTTGAATGGGAATTATATAAATTATAGAGATGACATTAGTTGGGTAAGAAATAAATACTTTAACAATGTTTAGTTTTATCAGCCAGGAATGGGGTGGGTATTCCCACTTCTCTTCCCCTTTAAATTACATTTTCTTCTCCATAAGAAGTTTTTGATAAATGCTGCTTCATCCCCTGGGCCCATCTCAGACTGACCAATTACCTCTGGTCATTGCAAAGGCACAATATCATGGCAAGAGATAAATTAGTTTTTTTGATTCTTATAATCAGGAGAGATGAAAATATCAAGACGGGACATCTTGAATTGAGGAGAAATCTTGTGAGAAGATGGCTGGCCTAGGAATAAGTCAGTCACGGAGGCAATGGTGGGGTGCACTATCTTTTATTGCAGATTTCTAGAGAAGAATGTATGAGAAAGACAGGGAAATTTAGAATGGGGGAAGAGGTGACTCCCTCTTTGAGCTTATATCATCTTCCTGCCTGTTTATCTATCTCTAGAGTTATCCTATGATTTTTTGCCCTGAGAGCTGATAGGAAATGATGCAAGAGGACCGAGTTCTATCATGTCTCAGTGTCAGTGCCTGGTCATCAGGATGCTTCTCAATAACTTAACACATGAGACCAGATGGCTTTCAGTGGATAGATTTATTCTGAGGATCACACCAGAGTCACAAATTGATGCAATATAAGTGGAAGGACTCTCAAGCCTAGTGGCTGGTTCCAGTCTCAAAAATTATAACCCTGCCCATGAGAGGAGCACTGCACACTGGGCAAAGGCATTCTTTAGCCATTATATCATTTCACAGCTCTCTGCTTGCAATACTCTAGTTTGTGGCCAATAATCCTTTGAGGTAGAGAGAGAGCCAAGGCAGGGCTAATTGCATCATTCTGCAATCAGGGGAGCAAATTCAGAGTGTCTGAATGACTTGTCCACGTTCCATGGATAGTGAATGGCAGAGCAGAGGTTAGAACCCACATTTGTCTGAGTCAAAGCCCAGGCTTATCCTCTGTGTTGAAGGGCATGTCTGTTTAAGTCTCTTGATTCAAGAGTCCAGGTAATGTTCTGCTGTGGAAAACAACATAGCTTGAAAATGATCATTCTTATTTGTATCAGTACTGAAGGCAGCATTAAAAACCATTTGATATATAGTCCTTTTAGTTTATAGTCTGAAATTAAAACTGTAAAGTAATTTCCTCTCCCAGTTTTAGGGGCAGCCTCTTGCTGTGACTAATATTAGTGGGCTTTCAATATTATCACTGAAGTAAGGAATCTTGCAAATCAAGCAGTGACTCATTGTAAATGAGCTGGCAGGAGACTGAATAATGCTGTGATGTGTCACAGTTGTCACGAGGATCAGGAAGTCTAGACTCCCCAAATGGGTTGTTTTCCCCATAGACTGAGCTCATCTCCCCCAGGAAGTACAGCTCGTGTCTGGAAGCAGGAAGTGTATACCCTGGAGAGAGGAAGTGGCTGCCTTGCTCTGTGTCATACCTTACTACCTTATCCTCAAAAGCAGGGATCTGGAAATCTCAGCCCCCATGCCAAATATGGCCCACCCCATTTTTATAAAAAAAAAAAATTACAGAAATGCAGATACACTCATGTGTTAACTGTTGTCTGTGGCTGCTTTCTCACTACAGTGGCAGAGTTATAGTTGCCAGAGAGACAGTGTGGTCATTAAAGCTGAAAATATTTATTATCTGGCCCTTTACAGTGTAAGTTTGCCAACCCCTGCTCAAGACTCTTTGTCAAATGCAGTCATTAAAATGCCTGCTTTAAAAAAGGATTGGGCAAATATATGTCAGCTTTTGAATAGCATTGGGACACAAGCAAATTATCACAAAAGGGTGTAGCCTAGAATACAACCGGCAGATTAAAACCTTGGTACAGACTTGGGTTTTGACTTTTCCAGGTTTGTTTTTTTTTCTTTGTGGGAAATTTTTTGTTGTTGTTCTTGGCAGGGCTCTCTCTAAGGATCTGTCTGGGCGGCAAGCTGCTCAATATGATTCCGCTCAGTATGTTTGGGAACAATCTATCCCACACTCTGAAAAGGGTTATTAGTAGTTTACCTTAATTACCAGAATCATCTGCCAAAAAAGAAAATGAATATTTGCTGCTTTCAGCTTTTGCACATATGGAAGTTTCCGGAATCATTAAAATGTCCCCCTTTTCTTTTCTTACATGGCTGAAATGAGTGACAGAATGAGATTGGGATTTTGTAATTGATTTATAAAGCTGGTTTTAGGATGAGCCAAACACCCTTTCAGATGGGAAGCTGGTCTCCAGAGGTGGACAGCCTCGTCGTATAAAAGCGGCCATATGGGGTTCTTGAAATAGGCAGCAGCCATATCAGATTTATTTTTTTCTGCTTTGTAGAAATGTGCTCATCATCCAAAAGCCTCTGGCTGATTGTATCCAAACATTTATTGCAATGAAGAAAGAATGGATAGCTAAATACAAGAAAAAGAAAAATGGCCTAAAGGCTCATATTGGGCAGTTGGAATTTAAATTCGAGCTCTGGCACAAATGCCCCCTCGTCTAGACCCTGGGAGACAGATTATCTCTCTTAATTGAAGGGAAATTTAGCTTGTCAGCGTTTCCTTCTCACACTTCACTCTTCCTTTTCTATTCGACTTTTTAATTTCTTGCTATGAGTAAATCATCTGATTTTTTTTTTTTAAATCCAGTTCATCTTTGTAGGGTCTAACTGTTTCGCTTTTCTTATATGCTCACGGATATTTAGTTGATTTGATTGTTTTTTTTCAAGCTCAATGAACCCATTCAAGGCAAATGTGGAAACTCAAATGAGAAGTCCGAACCAAAGGCAAGGTACTCCCTCACCAGTCTTGTATAGCCCATTACAAACACTTCACAGATCTGAGGCGACGAAGAGGAAGTAGAAAAAGCATATGGTCAATGAAATACTTTCTAGATGTAAGTGCCAAATGACCAGAATGCAGTATGAGGAGCCTGGTACCCTGTCTTCAAAAGCTTTGTTGAAGGAAGAAACTTTAAAAAACCAGCAAACCCCATACCTATGGATGAGCAATGCCTCTAACTGAGCTGACAGCAGAAGTAATTTAAAAGAGGAAAGCTTGAGCCAATGTTCAGATTTGAGGGGAAGAACAGCCTCTATACTGGCAGTTGGGGAACCAGAGAAGAGGCGGAGAAGCAGCCAGAGAATCAAATCTGCAAACATTAGCGATTTATAAAGTATCCACAGAGTTGCAAGTGCATCACAAATAAAAACAGACAGAGAAGCAAATTCCTGAACATCCTGTCTAGGTATGCCAGGAAAAAAACTTCACACTTTTTTTAGTCTTACAGACCCAGGCCAAGAGAGCCTGAAAACGTCTGCATATCAGGGAGCTAGCTGCAGGAGAATAGCAATTACGCTGGGAGGAAATTCAGAAACATTAGGCATTTGCAGAGGCCCCTGAGTATATGGGCCTTAGAAGAATGCCCTCTTCAGACCAGGTTTAATTTATTACTGCCTGAAAGTCCTGGGATCTGCCCCTTTGTAAGCCCCTTGCTGTGTCTAGGCTCAGGCACTATGTCACTACTCTGGGGAATAATAGTTCAGGATCTCAAGTGTCACTGCTGCTCCAATGCTCCAAGTTATTCTTTCATCTCTGCATTCCCTGTTCTTCCAGCACTGTGCCCCAATATATATGTATGTGTGTGTGTGTGTGTGTGTGTGTATGTGTGTGTGTGTGTTTGTGTGTGTGTAAAGTTTATTGAGGTAACATTGTTTAATACAATCATATAATTTTCAGGTGTACATTATCATTTGACATCTGTATATCCTATGTGTGTTCAGCACCCAAAGTCCAGTTTCCTTCAGCTACCATGTATTTGATCCCCTTTACCCATTTCGCCTTCACCCTACCCCATCAACATATATTTGATGTTTGAAAAATGTGTGTTAGATGGACGACCAAATGCTTTAGGAAGAAAAGATAGTCAGTAAGCACAGTGGTTAAGAGCACCAGCCAGAGGTACAAATCCTGGTTCTACCATTTATCAGCGTGTGACCTTAAGCATGTTAATTATAGTCCCTGACCTTTGGTTTTCCCATCTATATAATTGTATTAATCTCATAGTGTTGTGAAGATCAAATGAGAGAGTATTTACTGCCTGCCTGATACAGTGGGCCTAAAAAGCATCCAATACCTGGTAGATATTGTCAGATAATAAGGCATTACACCTCTCAGGGTATTTACTATTTAATAGAGCAACTTCAAAAAAAATTAATTCTGCTGTTGGAGTTGAATAAAATATGATAATAGGAAAGGCCATGGGTTGAACAAGAATTGGGTAAGAGCTCTAATTGGGTCAGAGAAGGTAGTTTGGAACCAAGATAGTGACTCCTGAGGCAAATGTGTAGCAAGGAATGGATCTGAGCTTAAACAAATCATAGAGAATCAAGGAGCATGGCTGAGCTTGTCTCTAACATCTCATGATTCTAGGATAAACTTAGGCAGATTTTAAAGGATATGTTAATAAGTCCAACAGATTAATGACAGGGCTAGAATTCCAGTTCTATCTTCTCACCCTTGAACTTAGCACTAAAGGTAAAGAGCATTTAATACCTCATTTTTTGCACAATTAGCTTAAAAGTGTTTGAAGGATGATGAATGAGCCAGGATTTTTTATTTTCCCTTACCCAAGTTGATGCTTTCTAGCGATTGGATGGAAAAAATTTTGACTCTGTGCTCATGGCTCTCAGGCTCAGATAGTCACTAGAATTCAATCTTCAGAAAGATAATGCCCTGTACCTTGTATACTATCACACACAGGAAATACTATAATCCTTAAAACATAATCATCTTGAATTTTTGATGTTGCCCTGCTTGTTTGCAATTTTATTATTCATAGGTGTTAACTCTGCAATTACAAAACACATTATTGGTAGTTTGGAGTGGATTCTGAAATCAAATTTGCTTTGCCAGTAGAAGAGATGAACATGTCAAGGAAAATAGTGGACAATGACAATGGGTAAAATCCCACTTGGTTTCTATGGCTAATAATCTTGTTCAGAGCACAAGATATGTGAACACTGTAAACTAAGTAAATAGAAAAGAGACATAAAGTTCTATTTATCCACCAATGTCATAAATTTAATGATTTTAGCAGCTCAGTGGGAACAGGTATTGTAAAACTTTACATCTGAATGTGCTGTTGCCTCTAACAATGATTATTCGTCATTTATCTGACACCAAAGGTGTGAGCTGCACATTATACGAGTCAAAGGTTTGCATAAAACAAAACTAAGTCTCTTTCTTCAAAGCTTACACTCTGAAGGTGTGCAAATGATTCATGAGAGAGAATATGTCAAAAAAGCAGCGAGAAGCATGGGGCTAACATATCTGGAACTGGCCTCAGAAAGAATACATTTTTCATAAGGGGTATCTAGGGATGTATATGTACAAACTATTAAACTTTTCTAAGATGAAGTAAGTTTCAGAAAAATTTGGAATCTTCTTTGTCACCATTCATGGTGCAAGATGTTCTCTGACATCCATTCGTTCCTATACGATTTCTTCCAGCATTTCACAAAGCTTTGGAAGAATAATGAAAAGGCACACATTTTAATCTTTGATTTATCTATAGAAGAATAGGATTTCAAAAATATTTCTTAGTGAGTTAGTGAAGATTTTATGATAATTTTTATATTTAGCAGTGCAGGTTTAAAAACATTACTTATTTAATATGTAATGAAACTTGTTAAAGAAGTCAAACAGAAGTGAAACTGGCTCAGAAAGAGTTCGTGCTGCTTACATTGCCTCTCCTTTGGAAAGCACAGTTTTTAGAGCAACTGTCAATTGGATCTGATCACTATTAGCAATAGCAGTAGAAGCACTATCCCTAATTTCTGGTACTTCTCTCTTATTTAGTGTGATTTTTTTACCATGGAAGTCTAAAATATCACCAATGATTATTGGAGAATGGCTGAATCTACACTAAGGAAAGAATGATAGAGTCTACATAATAGTACATTAAGCTGCAAATAAATTATACTGATAAACATAGCACTGTAGTTGAGAGCTGTTGGTATTTCCTACCAATCCTCTATACTAAAGTATGAATAAAACACCTAAGGAAAACATCCTGGTTCTGTTTGGGCCTTTTTCTTCTGTTGGCACCTTGGGTCAGTTCTCTCTTCTTTAAAATGGGATGACTACAATTTCATGAGCTTTCATGGGTTTCAATGAAATAAAGAGTGTTAAAGTACTTTGTTTAGAACTTAACATTTAGTAGACATTCAATAGTTGGTCTCACTTTATGTGTCCATTTATGTTTGACTTGCATATGGACACTGAAGAAAAGAGGAAGGTTCTCACAAGTGAAGTTTTGTTCCTCCCCACTGTGCAGGATAAATCTGTGTTTGCCAGATAGATTCCAGCTTCATTTAAAATAGAGACACATAGAGAGAAACCTTGTGATAAAATGATAAAGAAATAATTATGTTATATGTCAATTATAAATAAAAGAAAAAAAAGGGAGAGACAAAGTTATAAAGAAAATGGTGCATGAAAGATTATTATTAATCTAAAATATCTTTAGCTCCTGATGGCACAGAGAATTTTTGTAGCACTCTGGTTCTACCTTTTTTAATAAAAATTTTAAGTATTTGGCCTGGAGATAAAGGCATAGCTTGAAACCCAAGTGTCATCATCAGTTGAAACTTCCAGGGCCACCTCAGCAAAATGAAAGTGACGTATGGGCAGCTTTGCTTTAAAAGCACAATGGTCAAGAACATTTCCATGTTTATGTGAATAAATTCTACATAAATTTATACCTCTTGAATTCTATACATATGATACCTGGCACATAAACTTTAGACTTTTCTTCTAAAATCAAAGCAGCTGCTTGAACATAAAGAAAAAACCCTGGCATTTATTTTTCAGTCATCTTGACACACAGGATTATGAATAGACATGAAAATATCGGCTCAGCCATAGACAACCACTGTCAGCAACTGAGAAATAACCTGGCAGAAGTTTCATTAGTGACTTGGGAGAGTGACATAGTCGTGTTCTCGATTGGATTTTGGATAATGAAAATGTGTACCTTTAGGTTCCCTAAAAAAATGGGGAAATAAACATTTGTGTATCCCCTACCCACATCCCAACTTCCCCAGTCAGATATGATGCCTTTGGCCCTTATCTGAATCTTTGGGTCATATTTAAATCTTTGCTCTGATACCTACTAACTTTGGCAAAGTTATTTAACCTGTTTTTGTGCCTTGCTCTTTTCATTTCTAAATAAAAAACCCAAGTAGCTCATAGGGCTGTTGTAAGGGTTGAATAAATCAAAATGTGTAACGTGCTCATGCAAGTTCCTGGAACATAGTAATGCTAGGTAAGCTTTGCTCTTACTGGGAGACGATAAACCAAGTGTTGTGCTCAAAAGCTCCAGATAGGAGAGGAACCAGTTAAAACTTTTTTGGTTGCAATTAACAAAATCCTGAACTCAAATTGGCTGAAACAATAAGGGTATTTACTAGCTAATGTAGTTGAAAAGCTGAGAGGGAGAGCAGGTTTGGGATAAGACTTGATCTAGTATATCAGTGATGTCCTCAAAGAATAAGACCCGTCCTCCATGTCTTCAATCCATGGTGGTGTCAGCTTCATCCCAAGCCTAGCTTGTCTCTGGATCCCAAGGTGGCTATTGGCAGTCATCATGACTCTATGTTTCCTCATTCACATCCAATGGGAGATTGCCTTCATCTTAGTGGTCCCAGGAAGAATGTTGAGAATGTCAAAGAGAAACTGCAATAGGGGAGAGAGGTTGAACTCAGCTCTGCTGAAACAAGATAGGAGAACTTTTTATTTGTTGGGATGAGCTATTGGAAAGGCATTGCAGGAAGTTAGTAGGGGGTTGGTCAGTGTGATTAAGGCATCTGTATTTGCTAACTGGCCCTTATCAAAGTTAGACTCCTATCTTCTCACAGAGACTGGGAGATAGGGACTCTATCTTAATGATTACATTTCAAAGAAATGGCTCCCAGTTCAGTCAGAAAGACATTTCTGAGTTGTAGAAGGTTTACATCTTGAAGGAGCAGAGAAAGAATTTACAGTGGCAAGTATTTTAAAGCAAAGAAAAGGGAAGAAAAAGCAAAACAAAAACAAAAACAACAAACAAAAAACCCAAAAAGACTCGAAGGAAAAACTCTAAGAAAAGGAGGTCAGGGGCCTGGAGTCATGAAGCCTGTCTAAAGTTTAGTGAAGCTGAGGGGACTGTAAAGGCTGTATTGGTCAAGAGATGCTCTGATTGGACCAACTGAGGCCACAGGCCAACTCTGAGTCATTCACTTCCTGTAGGACTACCTTAAGTCACATGCATTAGCCCTCAAGTTGGGGGTAAAACTACATTCCCTGGAGCCACATGGACCTCCAGGGGAAATGAGGACTTTTGTGGAAGCAGAAAGGAAGGAAGAGATGCTGGGGAAGCAACAATGCAGATATAACAGGGGGTCTTTGTTCATGGCCTTTGGTAGTACTTGCTGAGGGTTTTGACTTAGTTTTAAAAGAGAAAGAAAGATCATGATGGAGATGCTACTGGCATGTTACTGGGAAACATATTCTCTTGCTGAGATCCACCAAGACCAAGGCATCCCTCCAGGCAAGCCTCCACCTCTGGGGCAATTGAGCGAGCAGGTTAGGCTGCTGAGAACACATCTGTTTACTTGCCTCCTGCCAAGTCTGGCCTTTATTCTTTTATGTTCTTTTAATGATAACTAAAAGAACACATGACAAAGTTAGAAAACTGAGTGGAAAGATCTGGAAGCAGAGCTCTCAGAAAAGACTGGGAGAGGTCAGAGAAGAAGAAGCACAAGCAGTCAGGCCCAGGTTGGAGTCAGCTCAGCTCCTTCATGTAGCAGCGTGGTTCTGGGAGTCCCTAGCTCTCCCTAAGCCTCATTCCCTTACTTATGAAATAGGAGTAATAACAGTACCTTCTTAGTAGGTTTGTTATGAAGATTAAATGAGATGTTTACACAGAATAAATGCTTAATAAATTTTAACTATTATCATTATTACTGTTGTTACTCTCCTGGCAGCAAAGAGAGTAAAGGGCGTGGGGTCCTCGGCAGGAAGGTGTCTGACCCTCTTGAGAGAATAAGAGAAACAGGAGACTTTGGTACCAGGTCAGGACTCAGAGGTTACTTTGGTTTCCATTTTTTTCTATTGAATTAGAATTTGTTACTTTGTTTTTGTTTTTGTTTTTACCAAGTAACCCTCTTCCTTCAATATTCTGGGTTGAGTAGTTTCCCTTGAGTAGGAATTATTTTATAGACATTATCCTAGCATAATCGTAGACTTGCATAGAGATTTAGCAACAAGGTTATTCCTTGTACTGCTTTGGGAGTGGGGGATGAAAGCATTGAAAATGACTTAAAAATCCAATGGTACAGAAATGATTAAATCTGACATTATAAGACAGGGTATCAGTCAGCACCCTTTGGCTACAAATCAAATGATCATCCCCCCTTCCCTGTTCCTTTTAAGAAGTAGGTACGGATGAGGACATTTATTGTCAAAATAACAAGTACCAAGTATTTTATGGTCTAGCTCAGTTTCTCTTGATTCTCCTTCTTTGAAACTTGCTGTGTTGGCTTCATTCTCAGGCTCAATTTCCAGTATCCCAACTAGATAGAAAAACCTCCAGGGGAAGAAGGGCCATTTTTTCTTTCTTGTAGGTGCCCAGCTGAGCCTTCCTCTCCAGCATAACATACTAAATGAAAAAAAAAAAAAGCAGATTATAAAACTTAAGGGCAAGTTTCTCTGCTCTTTTAAAAGAAATATTTGCCAATTCTTGTTTGTTTTCCAGATTATCTTTAGAATTAACTTATCATTTTTATAAAATACCTTATTAAATTTTGGTTCGATTATTTTGAATTTATAGATTCATCTGGGGAGAAATGGTCCTAACTGTTATTTTAATTTAGAATACACCAAAGCAGTAATATCGTTTATCTCTTTGAAAAATAGGAAAGAATTTCCTACCTATAAATAGTAAAATGGATGAATAAAATATAGTATCGTCAAACACTAGAACATAACAAAGCAGTAAAAGGATTGAACTGGCAGCATAGGGGAGTGCTTAAAGGTGTGAAACCATTGATGTGAATTACAAAAAGCACATAGCAGAACACTCTCTGTGGTCCACAAATACAAGCATAAGTATGCAAAAACCATAAAAAGTCATTGGTAGAATGCATCAAATTCATAATGGTCGTCTCTAGGGAGCATTAAAGGAGAATGGGAAAAAGGAGACTTCCACTATAGTTGTAATGTTTTATTTCTTTTATTTAAAAAATATCTGAAACATGGTAGCCTCTGAGAGTAGAGAACTGGATTCCTGAGCAACAGTGGATGTGTGTGTGTGTGTGTGTGTGTGTGTGTGTGTGTGTGTGTGTGTGTGTATTTGTGGAGATTTTCACTATATATCTTTTCTTACCTTTTGTATTTTGAATGAGGAGAATCTCTTACCAACTCAGCATCAATAAATTCACAAAAAAGACTCAAAAAAGACAATATGTTGATAATGATCTATTCTCTGTGAGACTTTTATTCTCCATATCTTCACGTTTTAAAATTTTCTTAAAAAGGATAAAATTGTAACTTGTCCCTAGGTGGTTGTGCAGGTGGTGCTGGTGGCAGTGGCTGATGGCAGCTGAGGAGATGTAGCTGTGGAGGGTTGGTGGAGGTTGTTAGTGTTGTGCCTCAAGTGTGATAAGTTCTCACATCCCCTATATGGGAACTTTGCACATGAAATGAGCTTGTTCTCCAGTGTGCCCCCAAAATTTTGGAACTTGAGAATGGACAGATGTTAGAAGAGTGTTTTGTACTCTACTGAGTCTCTGGAGTGGTGATACTTTGAGCTCTAGTCTAGTTTTCTCTCTGTATACCACCAACATTTTATTTTCCCCAATTTTGGACCATATTATATGATGAGATGAGAATCACAGCTTTTTTTTTTTTCACTGTGCTGTCTTAGCTGCCTTCTTCTTCTCCTCCCAAGAAAAGACCAGAAACTCTAGGTGGATTCTAATGAGAATAAGAATTAGAAGCCTGGAAGAATTACAACTCCCTTGGGGTCTAGTGGGAGACAGGAGTGCCAATAACTTCTTCCTTGAGGCCAAAGAGGAGAGAAACCAATGACGCATCAGGCTGATAGGGATGGAAGACATAGGTGAGAGAGGGAGATCTTTTGGAGTGGAAAGAGGCATTCCTGGGAGTTTTAATGTGTTCTCCTGGTTACCCTTTAATATTAGAAGGAGACAAGAGTGAAGATTAGGAACGCCTGGGCTTTGCTTCTTTGAACACAATGCTGCTCTGAGGCTGTAATGTATGGCTTTATGTGCATTACGATTGTGATGGGCTTACAATTATGGGGTACATAGGGCAGGCAGTTGTCACATAGCTTTTTTGGGACTCAGTTGATTAGAAACATAATTCCAAAGTTGAGGAACTCTGAGAATCCTTGTGCTAGGGTTTCAGTTACACCTCTGTATGGGTCTACAGTGTGAAATACTGCCTCTCTGATCTGTCTTCCTTTATTCAGAAGAGGCAGTCCCTAGAAAATTGTGGGAAAAGGTAATGTGAAGAGAAAACACAGATGTAACAAAAATTCATGTCCTCTGTAAACAAACACATGTATTAGTGGATAGCATGAGGAAAAAAAGATGAAAAGGAAGTAAGTGTGTGTTACAGACTGAATGTGATCCCACAAAATTCACATGTTGAAACCTAATCCCGAGTGTGATGGTATTAGGAGGTGGAGGCTTTGGGAAGTAGTTAAGCATGAGGGTGGAACCCTCACTAATGGAATTAGTGCCCTTATAAAAGAGGCCCTAGAAAACGCCTTTGCTCCTTCTGCCATGTGAGGAAACAGGGAGAAGACGGTCATCTATGAACCAGGAAGGGGACTCTTACCAGACACTGAATCTCCCAGTGCCTTGATCTAGAACTTCCAGCCTTCAGAGCTGTAAGAAATACATATTATTTAAGCCACCCAGTCGATGATATTCTGTTATAGCAGCCCAAGCAAAGGCAGAGGGTCGCTCAGCTCTTTATTTTTTGTTTTTGCTCTTTTTCCAATATTCAGAAAATGTATTTTTTGGGGAGCCATATTCTTCTCACCCTAATTTGGATGGATATTGTTGTCACATTTAAAAACCACTTGAAACAATAATTGGTGTTATTCTGCAAGCACTTACTAAGAATGACTAAACTATTTCCATGCTGTGGATACTATGCCAGAAAAATTACTAAACAAATCATATTGTTTTCCTTACACAAAATCAGAGTAACAAAGAGCAATATATTAGCCATTTTCTTTGCCAAAGAATGTGAGTGATGATGTTCTGCTTCTTTAAAACTTGTATTAATGACCTTAGGCATTAGGTTTCCAAGAGAAAGGCTCTTTGCAATATCTATATAGAACCTGTGTGTTTCAGTGTTGAATTCACGTAAAAATCTAGCCTCTACAGTTTGATTTCAATCATGTAAAAATATATAGCAGAAAGGCTGCTGGGACAAGCACTAAAGTATTTTTCATTAATTTTCTTTGGGCATTGACATTCTGGGTGATTTTACTTTTTAATATTTGTTTTTCAATTTTTTGGAATCTATTTATAACTTGAAAAATAAAAAGTTATTTTTAACAGTCACTCTATATAAGCTTTTTATATGTCATTTAATTGAAAGGATTTAAAAGATTTATGAAGCAGAAACTGCAAGTTGAAAACACCAAAATATTGACAGTGATTCTCATTGAGTTATAAACCATCTTTATTTTGTAATTATTCTATAATGAACAGGAACTACTTTCATAATAGAAAAAACTATTTTAAGAATCAGTTTATTAGGCTTGATTCAAAGAAATGCCAAAAGGGTTAGGCTAGCTTAGTATTTCTCTCTCACAGTGGCATTTTAGAATATCTTTTGAAAGGGCATGTTTTTCTCCGATATCAATCTCAGGAGGCTGAAGGACATACCCTAAACACCTCTGGCTTCATTTAATAACTGATTTGAATGTGTTATTTTTATATTTTTGGAAATTCTTCTTGAATCTCACCAGGACTCAACTGAAGGAAAAAATTCATGTGTGCCTAACTTTAATAAAAATCTTATGGAAAATATGGCTGAATTAATATCTAATTCCATTACTGGGGAGCTCCAGCAGGGATACTGGTTATATGTATTTACCCTCAGAGAGAGTCAAGGAAGCTAGTCTCAACTAGAAGGGGGAAATGGTCAGTTTTCTCGAGGGTCTGGAGGCTGACCACTGGTGGAGGGAGGGAAGAGTGGGAGTGCAGACTGTAGCTGAGAAGGGAGGCAAGTTCAATGTTTCAAAAAGCAGAATTTATGTCAGATCCAAGGGAGGGGCAGAAAGCAGGAGATAAGGAATAAGGTAGAATACAGAGTTACAGCCAGGTAGACCTTGGCCTAAATTTAGTTCTGCCATGTATTGAGCTTTGGGCAGGTCATTTAATTTCTTTAACCCTCTGTTTCCCCATCTTGAAAATAGTTGTGACCCAGATGTCCTCTGAGGTCATCCTATTCTTTGACCCTAAATAAGATTGGCTTCTGAGTAAAGTCCAATTCCTTCCCCTATCAGTTAGAATTAGGATCGGCTGTGATTAATAGAGACTTGAAGACAGTAGCTCAAAGAGAGAGGAATTTTTTTCTCTCATTAAATTCTAGTGATGGACAGCTTGGGGCCGCATGGTGGCTCTATCCACTTTTTTACCCCACCCTCTCTAGGGTTTAATGCCTGTTCTCAAGGCCCCAAATGCAGTCAGTCCCATTATCACTCTAAGCTCCAAGCAGCTGAAAGGAGAAAAGAAGGAAGAAGAAAAAGGGGAAAAAAGTGTATACTATTTATCTTTTGTGGAAGTGGCTATTAACTAAGGCAGACTCCTTCAAAAGAGGTCCTCTGATACCAGCTGTTAAAACAGTCCTTTTTATTCATTTTTCCACACTGGAATAATAATATTCACCTTACAGTGTTATTGTACCATATAATTCAGGGCTTGGCACAATAGCATTTAGCGGGTAATCAAGATTTTTATTAGTAATTAATATTGATTATACTACTATTAAATTTACATTAGTATAGTATTATTATACTAATGTAATTACGACTCATTGTTGTGAGATTCAAAACAGATTGGGAATAATCTCAAACTGTCATGGATGTGTTTTTATTGGGTGCTGTCTGCATGATATAGGGTCAGGCAGTTTAGACAGATGACAGATGCAAGGCCAGACTAGGAAAATATGGCTATTAGTAATTCTCTGTTCTTAATTTCATTTAGTCTTTTAGAGAATTCTCAAATATTATTCATGTATGTATTTCTTTTTAAAATTAATAATAATTACTCAATAAATCAGATTCACTGAGAGCTAAATCTGGGCTGGACGCTGAGCTAAGCAATTTCTGAATGTTGTCTTATTGAATTTCCAGTTTTACGGGATAAGCATGGTTAGTGCCTTTGTGTTTCCTGTGTGGAACTGAGGCTTAGAGAGAGGAAGTCATATTTTTGAGGGCCCTAGAAGGTCATAGCAATCAAAACCAAACCTTTGTCTCTTAACCACTTCACTGTGTGTCCCCTCAGGATCCTTGTAACTGTCCTCACTATGGGTCATATCTGTTTACAGGTCCAAGGACACCACTCAGTACCTGTGTTCCCAAAAGTGAATGTGAGCTTACTCTTGTAAGGCCCAATCTCTCCTGAGCATTGGGACACTGAGCCCCGAGGACAGGTTCTCAATATAGACACTCGGTTCAGCCACCACTTTTAAACTTTGCCCATTGTTCTATAGTTTTACTTTTGAGTGGCTGGGAAACTCATGTGTTGCTGTTGTCCCAAATACATTGTTTATTTCCAGTTTGTCAATTAAGTCTAGCATATTCTATGAGTTTAACACAATTTTCTCCGGCTGGAGATGTTTTAAAAATGATTCAAATTGATACCAAACATTTATTTTAAATTCAAATTTTACATTGTAAACTTAGTAACAAGAAACCCATCCTTTTTTGGGAAAGAACTTTAGACACCTTAGAAACACATGCATATGAGAAAAAAAAGAAATTGAATACACCAGAACAATTGAGTTGTAGTTGTGAGTTTAAAACATTTTATTTTAATTTGCTAAACTTTCTGAACTACATTTATATTATTTCCCCTGAATAAAAATTAGAATAATTCTGGTTGATCCTTAGAAATCCAAATACTCTCTAATATCTTTTAGCTTAAAAAAAAAAATCAAAGAATTTTCAAAGTCTGAACATATGCTATTATTGAGGATAATTCAAAATGTGCTCTAGATCAAGAAAGCAATTCCTAAAAGCATTTCTCCAAACTATTTTGGAAAGAGGCCTTCAAAGCAGACAAATTCATGGAACTGACCATGTCTGTATGTATGTTTCAAAAGCAATCACATTTTTTAATAGGCTAATTTTAGGTATGAAATTATTATTTTTTAAAAGAGTAGTTTAACCATTGTTGCATCAGTGCAGCACAAAGTCTTAGTAGCAAACTACAGCAAGCACCTGATTAGCTCATGGATGTATAGGTTAGGTGAAGGTCAGCTCTTCTGGGCTGGGCTCAGCTGGGTGTCAGCTGTCAAGCTGCAGTCTCTGGGGTGACTCTGCTTCTTATTGGAGGTCTAGGCTAAATTAGTTCCATGTCTCTCATCCTCCCTGGAGCAGCCATCTAGCTCTATCTAAAGCAGCAAGTTATTGTCATGGCAATAGCAGAGCAGCAAGAAATATTCCTGCCTGAGTTTTGGGTTATTGCCTCTTTCCTACTGCCACCAATGAAAACAACCCACGTGGTAGAAACTTACTTTAAGGGCAGGAACTTACATCCTGGCCATGATAAAGCAAATGGCAAGGGAGGATGAAGAACTGGAGCTCATCATTGGATCTACCTCAGAGGGTGAAAAGATGAAAAACAGTGTCATTAAACTAGAAAATGATCCAATGGTATATTAGGTATCCATATTGCATAGGGTTGTATTTTGAGAAGATGCAGTTATTCTGGCCTTCTCTTCGGATGACTGTTGCCCTGACTCTGCCCACTTCTTGGTTAATTTAGAATTTTTTTTTTAATTTAGGAATTTAAGGGCAGCAACTTATAGAAAATAGATCATATGTCTCATACTGAATCTTTCTGGCATTGTGACCAAAGCAGCAGAAACAGGAGGCTTCTGAATACTGTCCCAAGTAAAAGTTTTAGAGAAAGAAATATTGATTTCTTATTTCTAGTTCAAAGAAAGTTCAGCCTATGCCAGGTTAAGAGTACTTATGCCAACATAAGAAACACAGACAGTTGTCTGCTCTCAGATCAATGCTGGCCAAAAGGCCACAAAAGGGTTTGTGCCCCAAAGCAAGGAAATATGAACAAAAGAATTTCATTGGCTTTCTCCAGCACCTGATTTGACATTGATTTCCAATATTTTTAAAAAAGAAGCCCAAAGTTAGTCCCTACAGAGTAAAATATGAGAATGGAACAGCTGTTGCCACAGCACAGATGGCAGATTTTTAGAGATTTTGTGAAGGGAAAAGGAAACCTTTCTTCTCTAAGTGAAACTACTCATTTAGGATCTTTGCAGCATTTTATATTTCAGTCAAAAAACTGCTAATAGCTCAATTGTTTAAAACTCCAGATTGAGAAAAAAAAAAAAAGCCCTCCTACACTGCTGGTGGGACTGCAAATTGGTACAGCCACTATGGAAAACAGTATGGAGGTTCCTTAAAAAATGAAGAATTGATCTACCATATGATCCAGCAATCCCTCTACTGGGTATTTACCTCAAAGACTTATCTGAAGCCCATATCTGAAAAGATATTTTCTCACCAGTGTTTATAGCAGCATTATTCACAGTGGCCAGGACATGGAAGCAATCGAAGTGTCCTATGATAGCTGATGGGCTAAAGAAGCCGTGGTACATATATACAATGCAATATTACTCAGTCATAAGAAGAGATGAAATACTGCCATTTGTAACAACATGGAGGGACCTTGAAATAATCATACTAAGTGAAATAAGCCAGACATTAAAAGTTGAAAATCATATATGTTGGATTTAAACCAAAAAGCAACAAATGAACAGGATAAACAGAGGCTCATGGACATGGACTATAGACCAGTGGTTACCAGAGGGTAGGAGGAGGGATTAGATGGAGGGAGATGAAGTAAAAGGGGTCAAATATATGGTAACAGAATGAAATCTGACTATGGGAGATGAACACAGTGTAAATATATATATATATATATATATATATATATATATATATATATATATATATGCCTTACTGTTAAAGTGTACAGCTGAAATTTATTGAATTTTGTTAACAATGTCACCATAAAACAAACAAACAAACAAACAAACAAACAAAACAAACAAACACTCCAACAAATTAAATAAATAGAAAAAAGGAAGGAAATTTTCTATGGTAAAACAAAAACATATGTTTAAAATATTGTGTTATTCAAAGAGAACTGGATTTCAAGTTCCCATCCTGGTGCCAACTGACTCAGAGGCTTCTGGAAATATTTTCACTTCTCTTAGCCTCAATTTCCTATTTTGTAAAGTGAGGTTGAGACAGACAAGTTGCAGATGTCAGGTCGGGCAGCTGGCTTTTTTCAGGTGGGGTGGAGTCAGCCTGGATCTGGAGCTTGATACCATTTTGCAAGTAGAGAACCTTTGAAAACAAAAACATGGTGACAGAAAAATCTAACTATGGGTAGTGAACATACAGTGCAACATATGTATGCCTTAGTGTTAAATTGTATGCCTGAAACTTACTGGATTTCACTAACCAATGTCATCATAATAAAACAAATAAACAAACAAACAACAACAACAAAACAAACCCATGTGTGGTTTAGAAGGCAATTTCTAGTGAGACTGCTTGATGATGAGAATCCAGGATTCATTGGTTAGTTGTGATCTTGGGCAAGTTACATAAACCCTCTGAGCTTCAATTTTTCGCACGTATTACGTGTATAAAAATACCGCCTGCCTTCTAAGTTGTTACACAATATATGCAAAATGGTTAACCCAAGGCTGGTTTGTAGTACTTACACAGGGAATGTTGGTGCACATTTGACTGCGTACCTAGCATTCTCCCTTCCTCTTTCCTAAAAGCATGTTAAGTTTGTTCAGGTAGTCATTCCTCTTCCACACAGCCCATGTGCCTCATGTGAGACTAATTGACCTTTTGGGGAAAATCCTGATTATTTGAACCCAGTAGCTCTCAAACTCTCATATCATCAGAATGATCTGGAGGGCTTGCTAGAACAAAACAAAACATAACAACACAAAACACCCGCGAATTCCTGGACCCCATCCCCAGAGTTTCTAATTCAGTAGGCATAGGGTGAGGCTGAGAATTTTTATTTCTAGCGAGTTCTGAGGTGATGCTGACGTTGCTGGTCCATCAACACTTGACAGGCAATACAGTATGCTAACCCATTTTTGCACATATTACTTAAAACTTTAGAGTAATCCAACAAGGCACGTATTTTTACGATACCCATTTTGAAGATAAAGAAACTGAGGTCCAGAGAGATTAGTTAACTTGCCCATTGTTAGGCAGCTACTGGTAGAGCAGGATCTGAGCTTGGGGGAATCTGGATCCTGATCTGAAGGCTGAGCCATAATTGCTTCATCATGCTCTCAATGCCAGAAATATTTCTTCCCAGTGACTTGTTCAGACCACCCATAGCAGAGTGTTAGGGTTCCTAGGAAGCTGGGTTAAGACCAGAGGTGGCTAGCTAAACATGAAATTGAGAAAAGGAAGGGAAAGAGTTTTGATGGAGTAGTTCACGAATTCGTGAAGATTCATAAGGCAACAGCCAATGAATTATCCCTTTTCCGAAAAAAAAGGGTGGAACGCTATGCTTCTCTCTCTTGCATAGGACAGCATGACTCCAGCCACGTCCCTACTCTCTGGGCCCCACTAACTATTAATTCACTTAGTTGCCTTCCCATTCTGCCCCACCCTGCGTTCACCTCCACTTCACCTTAACTAAATTTAGGTTTTCTCAGTCACATCTTCTCAGACATTTCTAGACTTACTTCTTTAGCGGTTCAGTCTCACCCATTTCAGACATACAAGTACAGAAATAATTTATCAGGCACTCATGTACCGTCACTCAAATTTACCAGAGGTTCACATTTTATCGATCATCTATCAATCATCTATCATCTATCTATCTATCTATCTATCTATCTATCTATCTATCTATATCTATCTATCTATCTATCATCTACCTACCTATCATCTATCTATCTATCATCTATCATCTATCTATCATTTATCTAATCTATCATCTATCTATCTATCTATCTATCTATCTATCTATCTACCTATCTATCATCTATCTATCATCTATCTATACATATATTTTCACATTTTATATTTTTATCTTAGACCACTCGAGGGAATGACAAAATAAAATCTTGAGGAGAGTGGGTGTCATTTCCATGTTTATTTTTACATTTTTACTAACATGTAGGATTGTTTTATGTGTTTAAAACATTTTTGTTAGTGACAAACCTGTATATATTGTGCAAATAAAATTTTGCAACTTTCTTTTTTCCATAAATAGTCTATCAAAATTTAGTTTATTACAATGGCTTAAATATGCTGTTCTATAGTCTATTCTGATGAGCACTTTGTTCCAGTTATTGCTTTTCACAAATAACACAATTTACATTTTTATACAGTTCTTCTCGTATGCATAAACCAAGCTTTCTTTAGGATAGATAACCAAGGGTGGAAATGTTGAGTCAAAAGTGTGCGCATCGCTTCAAATTTACTAGGCATTTTGCCTTCCTGTGAGTACCCTTGTGTGTTTCCATTTCTCACATACTTGCCAACAGTTTGTGTTAATAGATTTACCATTTTTAAAAAGGTTTTATTTATGTTGCTATAAATCAGATCATACTTTCCCCACCAATTTTAAAGCTTCTTTGTCATGTACTAAGTTCCAATATATAAACCTGGGATTGTTTCCAGGCTCTCTATTCTGTTCCAATTGTCCTCTCTCTCACCTGGCCCTATGATATGGCCCTGTGGTAGTCTCCCTGTTATCTGAAGTTTTGCTTTCCATGCTTTCAGTTACCTGTGCTCAACTGCAGTCTGAAAATAGTAAATGAAAAATTCTAGAAATAATAAATAGATTGTGCACCGTTCTGAGCAGCATGATGAAATCTAGTGCTGTTCTACCTGAATGTGAATCATCCCTTTGTCCAGGGTCTCCAGCTACAGATGCATCCCACCTGTTAGTCACTTAGTAGCCTTCTTGGTCGTCAGATTGGCTGTCATGGCACTGAGTGCTCGTGTTCATGTAACCCTTATTTTACTTCATAATGGTCCCAACGTGCAAGAGCGGTGATGCTGGCAGTTTGGAAATGCCAAAGAGAAGCTGTAAAGTGCTTCCCAAAAAGGTGAATGTTCTTGACCTAATAAGGAAAGAAAAAAAAAAAATCACATGCTGAAGTTGCTAACAGGGTGAGAATTTTCTGTGTTTGAAATTGTAAAGAAGGAAAAATAAATTTCTGCTAGTTTGCTAAGAGAGACCACATTCACAGAACTTTATTACAGTGTAGTGTTATAATTTCTCTATTTTATTATTAGTTGTTGTTAGTCTCTTACTGTGCCTAATTTATAAATTAAACTTTAAAGTAAGTATGCACGTGTAGGAAAAAACATAGTCTATATAGAGTTCAGTACTATCTATGTTTTCAGGCATCCACTGGGGGTCTACAGTTGGGGGGAACTGCTATTTAATAAACATTGATATCTCCTTTTTTCCTCCCTTTATTTATTTCTTCAAAATTGTCCTGGTTCTTCTTTGCCCTTTGTTGTTCTCTGGGAATTTTAGCACTAGCTAGATGAGGTCTATGAAAAACCTTCTTGGAAGATTTGACTGAAATTCATTGACTTTGTAGATTAATTAGGAGAAAATTGCTTTTTAAAAATAGCGATCCTCTTTACCCCAACTACCTCCACTCTGCCCCCTCCTCCTACCCTCTGGTAACCTCTAGTCTATAGTCCATGTGCACGCGTCTCTGTTTGTTTGTCCTGTTCATTTGGTGATTTTAGGTTTAAATCCGACATCACGTGCTTTTCAACTTTTTCTGTCTGGCTTATTTCACTTAGTATGATTATTTCAAGGTCCCTCCATGTGTTGCAAAGGGCAGTGTTTCATCTCTTCTTACGGCTGAGTAATATTTCATTGTGTATATGTACCACAGCTTCTTTAGCCTATCATCTATCATAGGACACTTTGGTTGCTTCCATGTCCTGGCCACTGTGAGTAATGCTGCTATCAACATTGGTGTGCAGATATCTTTTCAGATATGGGCTTTCAAGTCTTTGGGGTAAATACCCAGTAGAAAAATTGCTGGATCATATGGTAGATCAATTCTTCATTTTTTGAGGAAATTCTGTACTGTTTTCCATAGTGGCTGTACCAATTGGCAGTCCCACCAGCAGTGTATGAGGGTCCCTTTTTCTCTGTATCGTCTCCAACATTTGTTATTACTTGTCCTATTGATTATAGTTACTCTAACAGGTGTGAGATGTTATCTCATTGTGATTTTGATTTGCAATTCCCTGATAGCTGGTGATGCTGAGCATCTTTTCATATATTTTTGGCCATTTGTATGTCCTTTAGGGAGAAGTGTTTGTTCAGGTCCTAAAATGGGTCAAATATAGGGGAATGGGGGAGGGTGAAGTGGGTAAAGGGGATCAAATATATGGTAGCCGAAAGAAACTGGACTTTGGGTGGTAGACACATGGTAGAATATACAGATGTCAAATGATAATGTACACCTGACAATTATGTAATTGTATTAACCAGTGTTAGCCCAATAAACTTAATAAAAAAATAAAATAGTGAATCTTTCTTGCCTGTGAAAATGGAGCATTTTCTCTTTTTTCAGTTTTAAAAAATGTTTATTCTTCAATAAAATTTTATAATGTTTTTATAATATTAATGAATATCTTTTGTCAGCTATGTTCTTATGGACCTTATATTTTTGTTGCTACTGTGATTGATAGAATTTTTAAATTATATTTTATAATTGTACATTGCTGGTGTATAGAGATATTATTGATTTTGTATATTATTTTGTATCCACCAAGCTCTTATTGCTTTGAATAGTTTCTTTATATAACCTCATAGATTTTTCTATGTAGATAATCATATCATTTGTGAATAATAACAGTTTTGAATCTTCTTGTCCAATGTTTACATCTTCCTCCCTGCCCCCTCCCCCCACTCCTGGTCTTTTTGCTTTAGCTAGAATGTCCAAGAAAATACTAAATACAAATGGTGCTAAAGGACATCCTTATTCCTTAAAATGGAAAGCTTAAACACTTCACTATTCGGCATGATATATGTTGAATTTTTTTGGTAGATACCCTTTCAGTCCTGGTTATTAAGAGATTTTACTTAAGCAGATTTTGAATTTCATCTGTGCTTTTCTGCATCTTTAGAGATTATCACATGGGTTTTCTCCTTTTATTTATTAAGATTATGTATTACTCATTGATTTTCTAATATTAAATCATCTTTGAATTTCTGAAATAAGTCTTGGCCATGGAATATTTATTTTTACATACTTCACTGCATTTGCTTGCTAATAAGTTATTTAAGATTTTTATATCTATGTTCATGAGTGAGTTAGTCTATAATTTTCTCTTCTTGTACTATCTTTCTCCAGTTTTGGAACTATTGTTACGTTAGCCTCATATAACGAGTTAGGGAGCTTTTCTTCTTTGTGTATGCTTGATAATGTTTTCATGAGTTAGGAAATATTTATTCTTTGCAGGTTTGGCATCCGCCTAAGTAATCATGTGGCTCCACCTTTTGAAAGTGGAGGAGAATATGTGTTTAAAATACTGATTCAGCTTTTTTTTTCAAGTTTTTAAAAATAATCATAAGTCTACTTAGGTTTTCTGTATTTTTTTTATGAGAGAGTTTGGTAATTCAAGTTTCTTTTTTTTTAAAAAATGTATGACTTTTTAATTTTCAAATTTATTGGCATCAAGTTGTTTACGTACTAAGAAGTTTTAAATTTTTAGTATCTCTGTAATTATATATCTTTTTCATACCTTATATGGATAATTTCTACCTTCGTTCTTATTCTCATTCAGTCTTGCCAGAGAATTGACTTGTTTTTGGTTCTCGCAAAGACCCAAGCTTTGTTTCTGTTTACTCTCTTTATTTGGTTCTTTGTTTCTATATAATGAATTTCTGCCCTTATAGTTTTTCTTTTTTTCTTTTTTCTACTTCTTCATTTGGGTTTGCTGTTTTTCATTTCCTAATTTTTCAAATGAGATGTTAAAGTTTTAACCTTTTAATTTTTTTTATATATGAATTTAAGCTATGATTTCCCTGAAGTACTGAGAATTAAATGTTGCATACATCAATTTGTTATGTAGTACTTTTGTTGCCATTCAGGTCTAAATAGTGATAATTTTCTTTATGATTCATTTGTGGTTCTATAACTTATAAGATATTTAAGAACTTTCTAACATTCATGGTTTTGAGGTTTATTTTTAAACTATTAGTTTCTAAATCATAGTACTTTTATCACAAAATGTTGTCTGCATGCTATGGAATCTTTTGATTTTATTGAATATTTCTTTGTGGACAAGTACCCAGTCAATTCTGAATAAATAATTCATGTGTTCTTGAAAATAAAATGTAATCTTTAATGTTTGGTGTAAGATATAAGTTGTAGACCATTTAGTGTAGTTTATTAATTGTGCTGTTTAAAATGCTTATTCTCTACTGCTTTTTCTATAGCCGTTACCGCAAGATGTTAAAATCTTCCCCCAATGATTGTGGATTTGTTCATTTCTCCTTGTGAGTTTTTTTGTTTTTGCTTTATATATTTTGAAGCTATGTTACTAAGTATATTCAAATTCTAGATTATTATATCTTTCTGAAAAATTATTTATTTTATCACTGCACAGTAATATTTTTAATCGTTTTCTCCCTTACATATATATTTTGTGTAATTTAAAATATGACTATATCAATTTTATTTTCATTAGTATTTTCTCATTATATAATTTTTCACCTTTTTACTTTGTCTTTTGTCATTATGTTTAGGTGTGCCTCTTGTAAGCAGTGTGTAATTGGACAGTATTTGTGTTTAAAAACCAATGTAAGACTGATGAGTTTAGTCTGGACATATTTATTGTGATTACTGATGTCACTGTTTCTACCATTTTCTTTTGCACTTCATATAACTGCACATTTTTTTTTTTTGATTCTTCATTCTCTAGTGTATGTGTGTTTGGTGTGTGTATATCTGTTTATGTTTGTATTTGATGGGATTTATTAGGCTCATTGAACTTTCTTTATCCCTATGCACCTTTCCACATACCCTTTTACTCCAGAAGTTGTACATTAGTTTAAATTTTAGGTGCTATGTTGTTTGTTTTTTTTTTTTTTGCATGTGTACTTGATCTAAAAGGTCTAAATTTAATCAATGTCTCTGCTCTTTTCATGAAAAAACAGTAACTCCTGCCTTTTATGTCATTGTTATGTAGTGTTTAATTCTATCCTTAAACACACACATAAGATTAGTAAATATTTTTAGAATTCTTTTATACAGTTGATGCGTCTCAAGTTTCTTTGCTTCTTTCCTCTAAATTTCTCATTTCTTTATTTAATTTCTTCCTGAGGAATACACTTTAGTACATTTTTCAAAGAGAGCCTGTGAATGGTAAATTCTTTTGATCTCAGTCTTTGTTAATCTGAAATGTCTTTATTTTGCTTTTCTATATTGTTTTTGAGTGATAATTAAGATATAGTAAAATTTGACATAGTTCAGTTAAACAAGTTTTGGTAAACTACCACCAAAGCAAGACAAGAGAAATTTCCATCACTCCCCAAATTACTTCTTCCTGTCAAGTCCTTCCCAACACCGCCCCCTTATCCCATTTCGGAGACAACCATTCTGGTTTTCTGTCATTATTAAATTTCTTTTGTTTCTTCTTGAACTTCATTGAAATGGAATCATACAGCATATACTTTTGTACTTGGCTTTTTTCACTTAACAATGTTTTTGCAGTTTATCCATGTAATGTTTGTTTGATACTTAATTCTTTTTTTTATTGTGAGTAGTATTCCATTACATGAGTAGATTGCCATTTGTTTATTCATCCTGGTGATGGACACTGGATTTTTTCATACACCAACCCTATACCTAGCTAGGTATACATTGTTCTGAGACCTTACACAGTCATCTGGGAAACCAAAACCCATTTTCTGACTTTATCTAATAATATCAGCTGCTTACTTACTGGACTCTGATTCCTCTTTTATTTTTAAAATTTCTTACCATGACTTGGGAAAGAAATGCCGTTATCTCTCACTTCTTTTAGTTTTTTTTCCCTACTCTTCAGAGGTATCTCAAAATCTAAGGCTTTTTCTAACCTTGCAGTTCTCTTCCAAATCGCTCAGAAAGATTGGGAGTGGTTGGGGCATGGGATAGCTGTTAATGGTATTCTTTATCTAGGGGTCCTCAACCCTGGGCCACAGACTAGTACTGGTCCATAGCCTGTTAGGAACCTGGCCACACAGCAGGTGAGTGGCCAGTGAGCAAGTGAAGCTTCATCTGTATTTGCAGCTGTTTCCCAGCACTAGCATCACCACCTCAGATCCACCTCAGACCATCAGGTATTAGATTCTCACTGGTCCCTGCTGCCAAAAAGGTTGTAGACCACTGCTTTATAATAATGAGTCAGAACACTTTAAGAGCATTTCTCATGTGTAACTTATTTAGTTAAGTACTTCATTTAGATGATTTTATTTAATCCTCACCACAATCCTATGATCACTCCCACTTTGTGGATAAATACACTGAAGCTTAGACAAATAAGTTTAACAAGATGATATATCTAGTAAATGGTGACTCGGGATTTGGACTCAGGCCATCTCTGTATTTTGCATTCTTAAAAATTGTTTTGCATTGCCAAACAGTAAACTCTACTTTTAGCCTTGTGAGGGCACCTCCATAAATTTTGTCAGGGTAATTAAGCAGGATATCTTTTCTTTCCAGGCCAAGACACTGGTTACCTGCAGATCTTTCTATATTGTGATTCCTGAGCTGCTGTGTTTTCTCTAGGAAGTGTGGCTCATTCTCTAGGGAGAGTCTTATTTCTGGGTGAAGCACCTATGTTCATAAATCCTATTTCTTTCCTTTCTCCTTAGGGGTAACCAGCTTTCCAGTGAAGCAGAAGGAAACAATCTCTGCCTTTATTGGGAAACCCAAGTGCTATTCTCTTGACTTTTGGTTATTTAGTGATTATTTTCACAACTCAGTTGGGCATTCAGTTAGAGTCTCTTGGATTAATTAAGCAGGGTAATTAACTGAGTCTTTGGCCTTAGTAGAGCAGTTGTGTTGGTTATTTTCACGTTACCATGATGATAGCTTCAGATCTCTCAGGGGCTTTTACACAATTTCTTTCTTGTACCTCAGGAGTAGCAGAGCTGATTCCCCAGAGAATTTTGATATCTTATATATGAATAAAGGTAATAATGAATATAGATGAGGTAGATAAGTCAATTGGCTACTTGTAATTCAAACTTTCTCAGATTGTCCATAAACTCATGGTATAAGAGAGAAAAAAATCTCGAATAGTGACTGGAGAAAAATAATATTGACGTTTGGTCTATAGAACAAACATAAAATAAAAGGAAAATTTGGTTGTTGGAATAATTCAGGTCAAGTCTGTTGGGAGGAGACTAAACAAAGAAAGGGAAAATGGTGAAGAGAGAACAAGGAAACAAAGCATACGAAAGTTTTGATTCTTAAAAGATGAAGTGTAATAAAACATATTAAACTCACATGGAAAGTCTATGGGTCAGGAAGACTCATCCTGGTTTGGAAAGTCAGGACTCAGAATTATCAATGTAAAATTTAGAATATGATACCTGAGTTTTATTTATGCCTGTAGAGAATAACTTAGATTTCAGACTTAAGCACCAGAAAGACTACAAAGCCTCAGGGTAGAGTTTGGGTCTGCTCTCTTGTCCGAATGACTGTTCCACAGCAAGCAGAGAAGTGGAATCATGAAAATTGTGTTGCAGTACCCACTGGGGTCTTGCCTTTTTTGTAAGGTCAAAAGAAATGCCTGTTTGTATTGAGTCTCAATCATCATGAAATGGATATAGACATGTACCCCAAAATAGTCTACCCACATGTCCTGTCAGAGAGCAGATTCTCACTAAGAGAAAAGGCTATTTATTTCTCCTTGGGAGCCAAGGGGAGAGAGAAAGAAAAAAGTGTGTCATTTGGTTGAGAGAGGAGCCAAAGTCCCCTGGTCAGTGGGTTTGAGGCAGCGATGTGGCAAGTACGGAGGGTTTTCTTGCTACTGACTTTCTTTGAAGCCTTAGGGTGTGGATCAGTGTAAAAGGCTCTGGAAGTTGGTTGGAGTAGAGTCATGTGATAAGCTTCACAACCTACACACTGAAATTGGATGATCCCTTTGTTGAGGGGATTGAGATCCTGAGTGAACAAGTCCACCTTTTAGGCCCTATGTGTTCTCCCATGAAGAGGAGAAAGCTCCTGGGAGAGTATATTAGCCCGGGATCTTCAAAGAAGCAGGATCATAGTTTAAACAGTGTGTGTGTGTGTGTGTGTGTGTGCGTGCACGCACATGTGTGTGTATATACATAATATATATGTATACACACATAATATATATGTATATACACATATAATATATACATATATATTATGTATATACACACATATATAATCAGAATATGTTTTGCATTTAAGAATATGTTTTAAGGAAATGGCTTATGTAATTGTGGGAGCTTGAAAGTCTAAAATCTTCGGTGCTGGCCAGCAGGCTGAAAATTTCAGCAGGAGATGCCACTGCAGTCTTGAGTCTTAAGGCAGTGTGGAGGCAGAATTCCTTCCCTTTCTGGGGACCTCAGTCTTTTCTCTGGAGCCCTTCAACTGATTGGATGAGGACCACCCATGTTATGAAGGGCAACCTATTTTACTAAAGGGCTACTGACTTAAATGTTAAACTAAATAATATCTTTGTAGAAACATCTAGATTTGTGTTTGAGCAAAGAACTAAGTGCTGCGGTCTTGTCAAGTTAAGAGTTTCAGAAATAAACTTGGTGAGATCCTCTGAGATGGTGATCTGGGCTTGCATTTTCTCCATGGATGGCCTGGCCCCGGAGACAAAGGTCTTGTGGCAGTTTGGAGGATTTTCATAAGGCTTCTTAAAGTGCTATAATGAAAAGTTTTTGGAAATATCCATGGGTAATGCATTAATGCCACTCTATTACCTTAGCCTCCTTACTCAGCTTCAATATATGAAACAGAATTCTGAGCCACAACAATGGGATCAACTGATTTTGTTGTTAAGTAGCTTCTAAGAGCATTTTGAAGTCTCAAAAATGCCACCAAGGAAAAGCTCTTCTAATCTCCTTCTCCCCTTTCCAGCCTCCCCTCTCTGTTGGCCGCAGAAATAGATTAACATTTGTCATACCTCCATTGTAAGCAGTCAAGCAAGCAGGCAACATTTTATCTTTGATATTTGATTGAAGGTAGAAGGCATTTTTCATTTATATTCTTGCCTGAAGGGAAAGGGAAAGCAGATAAAAGGAAGAAAAGGCATTGCTATGATGTACTTCTCCAGTATATAAAAGTTGTAATCTAATGTCATACTCTAGCTCTTTTCAATTCGATGAATATTCCTCCATTATCTGACAAAACACTCAGTGCTAGGTATGGTTACTTGATATATAGGAGAATATTGCAGTGATAATAAAGTTGTGTCATACATCCTCTACAGTGTTTATAAATTTGTCTTCATGCTTTATTTTTACCTTCAATAAAATAATTTAGATTTATGCCCTTGCTATTTTAGAATCCATTTTGAAAAATAACTCGGGTTACAAGTAAACAATTAAGAGAGATTGCAATTCATTTATTCCAGGTTAAAAATATAGATGTAAATTCTTATTATTCCAATACTGAAGGCAATCAATATCAAATGCATTATGCTGAAGAATAGTAGAATAAATAGAAGTTTGTGCATAAGTAACAATCTTTTTTAGAAAAGTCATGTATATTAAGTATAAACAAATATTAAATATACTATAATGTAGTAATAATACCTTATATTTATTTAAAGGTTTGATTTTGTAAGTGCACTCATCCACATTGCTCATTTAGGGTATTTCTTTTTCAGTTGAGCAATCCCCTCCACCCTGTGTTTTTATAGATGGAGAAAACCTTCTTATGTACCCTGAGGATTGAATTTCAGATCATGAAAATGAGATGGAAAAAGAAAATCAAATCATTAACTACCAAATTTTTTAATTAAAGTATTCTTCGGACAATTTGATGGAGAAAATCAGCACTAAATATTTTCCTGGAATAATTTCTGTTGTTCTGTTTTTTTTTTTTTCTTTTTAAAATACTAATCAGTGCCATGGGAGGAGTTGAAAAGACATTAATCTGGTTTGCCTGAGGCACAGTGAGGTGGAGGAGCCTGTGGTGTTTTACGGGAGTAAAGTGAAACCTATAAGAACATCTAGATTCTAAGGAATTTTGCCAGAGCGCCAATAAAGTTGCTAAGGCAAAATGGAAGAGAAACTGCTAAACATAAAGGAAGATTGCCACCTGTGCTGGGAATGATCAGAAAATTGATAATTAAATGATTGTGTATTCTGTCTCCCCACTTCTTCTTCGAGTCAAAATAAGAATTTGCAGGAATTATTCAAGAAAGACACACACAACAAAAAAATGCTTTTTATTATTATAAAGCAATCAAAGTTTTCAAGGAAAAATTAAAAAGTATACATTAATTGAAAAAATTCTTAAATTCATCACCCAGAAATAATTTTATTTTTTTCTTTATTATCAGTGTATCATGTATGTAATAAGTGAGAACAAATAATTATTTTGAAGCTAGTGGCAGAATTTCTTTTAGGGAGAGAATAATCTTTGTTTAAGAAAATTCTCTGATGGATTTGCCAGGCATGAAAGAGGATGCCCAAGGATTGGCACTGCGGAGAACATTACTGTGTTCACCAATACTGCATCCAGTTTTCTCCTGTGATGCCCTGGTAGTTAGAAAGACACTGGCCGAAGGGCCACATGAGTGAGATGTGTGTCATTTCCTAAACAGAAAATAGGGAACAAAATTCCGTGTGCTTTCTTTTCTGTGGTGTGTTGGAGGTGGTATGTTTATTTCTTCCTAATTCTGTGTCCAGTGACTTTGTGTTGGTAACTAGAAGTTGGCCATAATGGAAATACTTTTTGATGATGTTTAGCTATAATAATGTTCATCATTGTGACATCAACAGAAAGAAACTCATTGATACAGAGAACATTTTGATGGTTGCTAGATGGGAGCGGTGGTGGGGGATGAGTGAAAAGGGAGAAGGATTAAGCAGTGCAAATTGGTAGGTACAAAATAGTTATGAGGATGTAAAATATTGCATAAGGAAAATAGTCAATAATATTATAATAACTATGTATGGTGTCAGAGGAGTACTATATCTACCCAGGCGATTACTGTGTAAGTTATATAAATGTCTAATCACTGCATTGTACACCTAAAACTAATATAATAAAGGAATTACTTTAAAAAAAGAAAAAAAAACATCATGATATTTAGTCAAGTCTTTGTGCACATTCTTATTTATTTCTTAAGAGTAAATTTCTAGATATAAAAGCTTGAGATAAAAAGGGTATGAAAAATTTTAAAGTTTTGGATATGTTTTGTTAAACTGCTCACCAGAAAGTTTAAGGCATTTTATTTGCACAAAAACAAAGACCTATTGTGAATATATCTAGTTTAATCAAAAAGGAATATTGTTAGTGATTATGTTTTATGACTTGGCAAAAGCTTACTGAAAGTTAGTTCTATGTGGATCTAGCATATAGAACAGAGATTAATTATTTTTTTAATAGTTTGGGGACTTATAAGGGAAGACTCCTATGTATAGTGTACCTACAATTATCTTTTCAAAATTAATAGCCTCTTATACCTATTTCCCCTTACATACCTGTCCCCCTTTCATTGGATGATTTCTATGCTTAGAATCAGAATCTAGTAGGGATGAAGGGAGGGGAAGGCAATAGAGTGGAAGAAGGAAAAGAAGTATATAATGTGTCCATCTGCTAAAACTATTTAGAATCAAAGAATAGCTATTGAACTACATTACCAGATGAAAAGCATATTCTCATTTGTTTCTCTTGGCCCCAGTAATGGCTCCATATGGAGGGGCGAGGATAAATTCAACCTCTTTGCAATAGAAAAGAACAAAGAAATTTTTATACTTAAAAATTTGTATTCCAAGGCTGTATGTAAAGAATGAGTTAGCCTGGTGCCCAAAGTTCTCCAGTTCCTTCCTTGCTCACAGTTTGTCTTGCTTTGCTCCTACCTATCATGCACTCTGTAGTGAAGCTATTTGTAGTTCCCTGATATATGGTTTTTCTCTTAAACCTTGACCTTTGCAATATGCTTTCCCCTCTGCCTAGAATCTCCTTTCCTTCTCTTTTCAACTACTTATGCTTTTGGTTTCAGCTTAGACGTTACCCTCTTTAAATCCTCCTCTGAATGAATTAGGTGATTCTCTCATATGCTTCCATTTGTTTGGTATTTATCACAGAGAATTATAGTTTTCTGTTTCCTTATTTGATTTTCTTGCACTAGATTGGTAGCTTCTTCAGCATAAAGACTGTGCTTGGTTTAATTACTTAGCAGAATGATATTTGATGGGCTATATTAGCAAGTCTAAATAAACAAACAATGTAAAAGTAACAATCATAAGAATTCTTGAGAGTTTTGGGGTTTACTGCATAAGTTTGAATCAATCAATAAACGCTTTTTTTGAGGGCTAGCTTTGTACCTGTGACTGTACTAAGTGCCTTGGACAATACAAAAATGAATACATTTTAGTATTTAGGGCTTCACATTCTGCTAAGGAACTTACAACCAGTGTTTCTGATCATAGTCCAGTCTGCTAAACATTGAGTAATTGAAGGAGAGGTAGTGATAAGCATTTGAAGGGTTTGTTATTTTTTATAGATCAAGAAGCTAAATAAAGGATACAGAAATATAAAAAATTTTAACCTAGAGTTGTAAGTAAAGAAAGGTTGGATCACTTAAAACTATAATACCACATTTCCAAGATTACTAACAGATAGATAATTGTGGGGTTTGTCCTTGTGAAGTTATCTAGGCTTCTAAATTATCATAAAATGACAATTTAATGTTCCCAATGAAATCTGTTATCAGCTCCTGTTTCATCTTAGTTTTCAGTGTGTGCAGAATTCAATAGAAGCTGTCTTAGGTGTTTTCCTCGTTATTAAACAGTTTTCTAAAATCCATAATTCAGTGAGACAGTAAATAGTTGCATTTATTTCTATACAATTCAGCTCTGCAAAGCTGACTGTGAATTCAGTGGGCATTCTTGAACTAGCCAGTTTTTGTTATCAGCTACACAACGTGAAAGATAATTGTTTTTCTCAGCTAATGGAAGAAATTGAAGGAGAATAAAGACCCTAAAACACTGGTTTGAATTTCGGCCTTGTGATCTAAAGGTAAAGAACAGTGAAAGTTCTGAAACAGATATATCAATTACTCATTTGGGACAAAAGGATCTTGTTTTCTTATTACATTAAATGAAATTACCTGTTCTATTTATATACAGTAACCAAATATTCAAATCTTAAAGTTTCTTTCCCTGTCAAACTCTCATTTTCCATCCTCTCATCTCTCAGTTTTAAGTACAATAAGGACATAAGCTTGAACTTTAATTTTAGCATTTCTATAATATGTCATTAGGAAGCTCTTTTGTTTTAAGAGAGATTTTAGGATAAAAAGAGACTTTCTATTTCAGAAGGGTCTTCCAATTGTATCTTCAATGCGACTCCTCCAAAGGCATTTAGTCCAAAATGCACAATTGTGATCTGAAGCAGAGATGAAACAAATCACAGACGCAATATGATTTTCCATGCTGTTCTTATGTTTTTCTGACATCCTTTTAATGTTAGGCCATAAATAAATTTTGCTAACATAGAGCAGTGAAAAACTTCTTACAAGTGATTTTATTTCAAGAACCTTTTATTTTTATTTTTTGCCCCTGAGACTTTTTGATCTATAATGCCTTTCATTTGGCAATATGTATAGACTATAGCAATTGGAAAAGTCCAAACCAACAGCAAAATCCTCCTAGCAAAATCTTTCTTTTTTCACTTTCATGCTTTGGAACAAGTTGATGCAGGTCAAATCCTATTAAAGTGAAGAGAGATTTGAGTTGTGATGATATTTGTCAAAACAGAATTTGACATCTCTCTCTAATTAACCAATCTTGTATCAATGGAATTATTCTCTTTTGACTCAAATGGTAGAAAATTAGTTCCAAATGCTTTTCAGCATATTAGGTGTTTTTCCTGGGCTAACTGCACTCTTCAGAAGTTTTTCTTTAATTGCCTTCAAAAAAAATCTCATTTTCAAATTACATGGCAAATTCAGATACCACCTACATGAGGACCATGAGAAATACTTCAAGAAGCAGCATCAAGTTAATCTCATTTTCTACATTTGTGCTTGGTATGAGCTGAGAGACTGATGATATGGAAGAAATGACCACTATAACTTGACTTTTTCTGACAGCCTCATCACTATGCATGTTCACTTTAGGGGAAACTAAGGGTTATGATATTTCAGTGCTTCAAGGCCTGAAATTTAATTTTTGAGAGGTGGCTTGATGTAGTGGAGTTAGCTAGACCTAGTTTCAAATTTTCATCCCAACTCTAGGTCTGTTATCTTGGGCAGCTTAATTAACTCTCTGAGCCTTGTTTCTTCATCATCAGAATGGGTGTAATAATACCCACATCACCAATTTGTCATAAGATTAATTTTGATTATGTATGGAAAGTGCCCAACCCTGTAGCTGACACATGGTAAATGATTAGTAAGTGCTCGTAGCCCTTCTCCACCTTGCACCTCACTCTTCCTTTTTCTTGCCCTTCCTGGTTAAACTGGAACCCTAAATATTTTCCAGAGGATGCTGAGATTTAAAGGACTGTTAAAGGCTTCCCTATACCTGCCCGGCATATTCTCTGAATTTCCTGATTTTAGAAATTAATTTTTGAAGGGAGAGTTAAAGCCTTAGTTCTCTGCTTAAATACACACATATTTAAATGTTACCTGGCACATGTAAATGGAAAGAAACATTTACCATATACCTCAATTTACTCAGTGCAGTTCCAGTTTTGCCCTGGTCTGATTATTAATAGCACCCCTCTCACCCTCAAAAGTGTCCTAATTTGGCTAATAAGTTTTGTGATTACCCACAATTTATGATAAGAAGTCCTTTTCTTTTACAGTCTCTTTTTTTTGCAATGTGTAGCATGGAGCCTAGTACATGGTTGTATAAATGATGCTAATTCCATTTTCTTAATATTTAATGCAATATTTCTGATTTTATAAGTAGGTCATATCATATTACTTATGAAAAATCTGGTAACTTCTGAAAAGGAAAAGAAGAAAATTTAAAAAATGGAACATGATTGTTAATATCATGAGATAGACTTCTTTATTACATAATTAATTGTTTCTTGGAAAACAGAAGATATTTGTAGCAAGGAGAAGTTGGCATATTAGACATAGTATATTCCATGCTCAGAGCTCCTTTTAAATGGGCAGGGCTACATTATTGTGTTTTGTGCTGTGGGACTCTGCCCTACTGGCCAGAGCTGGTTGTATAAGGGGTGGGCTTTGATCCAAGAATAGTCAAACCAGAGGCTGGCCAGCCCATGGCCTGGTGCAAAAGGATGAGACGGGCTAATTATATTCTTTCTTTTGAAGATGAACTAGAAAATAAAGTTAGCAGTGATATCTGAAGCAGAATGAATCTATAAAGAGAAGCTATGAGGTAAGGTAGGGCCAGGAAGGGTCCCAGCAGGGTGAAGTTACGAAGAAGCAAAAGCAATGAGGGGGCAGAGTCTTTGAAGTAGAGGAAAGCTACACAGAATGGAAGGAAAGATTAAAACAGTTGGTATAGAGAGGAGAATTGGACAGGCCACAGAGAGGAACAGAGGCACCTTCAGAAAGGGACTGTGAAGGCTCTGAGAGAAGCAGAGAGACAGAGAGCAGCTAGTTCCTAACTTGTCTTGGTTCTCAGAAGTTTCTCTTGTCCTGGAGCCAGTTCATAGGTATTTTTCTGATAATTCACTTTCTTAGACTGGCCTGATTGAGTCTCTGTTCCTTGGAATTCAAAGAATCTGTTTGGAACAACCGGTCTACTACAACATCGGAGTGTATACTGAATGTGGGGGGACCACATGGGATCAGGGCTTTCAGTTAGATTATAAGGACATAGCACATCTCAGAGAACCCGACTGGAGGAATCACCTCTAGATTCCTTGGGAACTAGAAAACTATCAACTATCTGCTCTTTCCCCTTACCCTTTTCCTCTGGGGTCACATGATCTCTCATCTTTGCTACTCTCTGTACATCTTTATTCTTTTCCACATCAGTTTCCTTCAAAGTCTCCCCCACAACTCTAGCTTTCACACGATTTTCGGTTGTTGTGGCATTGACTCTAGTCTTAATTCTCTATGACCTTAGAGATCTAGTACCTAGTACTATCTGATTAGCTGCAATCAGTGTATCTATTTGTTTAATATGAGAGAGAGGGAGCAAGAAAGAGAATATCAGATGGTCACTGGTCATCTGATGGACTGGCTGTGTTTGAATCAGATGTTCTTCTGATCCAACGAGCTGCAGCAAAGGTGTGATTCTGCTCTGTAAGTTGGGTCTATGGGTGTTGATTTTCTGATTAAGCAGAGAAGGGAAAGGGCAAGCTGAGCATCATGTATGCTATATCTTCATTCTTCCCTGCCATTTAACCCTGATCTTTGTTCCTAGTGCAAACTCACTGTTGAACTGCTCAGCAATTTTCATATCCTAGTTGTGTAACAACTTCCGGTTCCTAGGGAGACTTCCTCTTTTTTACCAGTGCCTTGGCCCTCCTCCTTCTGGATGCTTTTCCTGTCTGATCCTGGAGCTGTTCAAAGCCCCAGTTCTGACAGTTTGCCTTCTTCCCAGTTTTGCTCCTGGGGTCAGCCCTTGAACCCACACCTCTGGTAGCCAATCTTTGCCCTTCCTCAGAACTGGCAGTGCTGTAAGTGCCCATTCTGTACGCTCTGTATGTGTGAAAAGAAACAACCTGGAATGAAGAAATAGCTGAAAAGAAATCACACAATCTTGAATACTGACAGATTCAGCACTACTTGCCTGAGGGCGCCAATCGTGTAAATTCTTCCCACAGCAAAGTGACAATCTCTTAGCAACTCTGAGCTCCTCTGGTTTCAGTTTAACAGCAACAAAGCAGAAGACCACAGGGGAACTCATTTCATACCATAGAGTGTGTTCACCAAAGCCATCTCCGCTTAGCTGTCTGTCCGAATCAGCATATCCTGATGAAGGGTGATTTGGCCTTCTTTTCAAAATGTCTCAGTGGGAGTGACAAGAGAGATGTGAGGACATGTAGCCTTTGGGAATTATCCACATGACCAGATGAGGCTCTGGGCTGCACTCTGTCCACAGAGGCGCATGTCATTTGTTTCTTCCAGGTCTAGCCTCTTGTACATTTCTTCTTATGAGGGAAAGCTTCGTGTTCATCACCTCTGTGATTCCTTTGCATTTGCATTCTATGCTATTTTCATCTCACACCACAGATTCTGTGGCTGTCGTCCTCTCAGGACTGTGTGGCCAGAACAGATTATATCTGACAAGTTGAAAGCTCCATGGAGCCATCTTCATGAAGAAGAAAAAAATCAGACCAACAATCAAATGCTTATCTTTCTCATAGTAGATGCAGATTCTATTTTATTTAGAGAACAAAAGGAAAGCATTGGACTTGGAAGAGAGGGAAAGATGTAGAGTATGTGTATGCGTGCTTTTTTTTTTTTTCATGGCTCTGTCTCAAGTGGCTACACACTTGGTCTTTAGAATGAATTCTTGACTTTCATACTTTTGCATTTTTCAAGTAGTTTTAGAAAATAATTAGCAACAACAGGAATTCTATAGTGTTGCAGCCAGATCTTCTCAGTGGATGGACCACTGCATGGGAGTAAGTCAGGCACTTTCTGAAGCTGTGTAACTTTTTCAGGCAACTGAGGGACCATTCAGTAAATTAGTCCTTGGAATGGTACCCACAGAAATTGTTGGCTAGGGTGAAATGTACTAAAATCGCTCCCCGGTGACCTGAAAGAGCTGTCAAGTACTTAAAGGATTCTTAGAGAGTTTCCTAAGTGAAAAACGAATATAGCTCCCCAAATATCAATTCTACACTATGTATTGTGTAGGGAGAAGAGGGAGGCAGGGTTCTTGGTTACACAAGGGGCTTCTGATCCTGGAGCATTGCAACAGTGATGATGATCCTAATGATGGGATTCTGAGAAGTGTTTTCTACTACAGAGCCCAGTGAGGACTAATTGGAATCACCTATGCAGTCAGTCAAATGGAGACCTGGACAGCAAAAGCTGAACTGGAGTCTTGGTGGGGTGAGATGCACACCAATATAAGAATTATCTGTTTATTAAAGATAATCTCTATAAACCACCATTTGGAGTAGTAAGGGAAGAATTTTAATATCTAGGTGGGTACAAAGGTAACTGGAAAGTCACAAACAAGCTATGATAGTCATTTTTGTCATCTCCTCTGTTTGTTGCAGAAGTTAAGTATCTCTTTCATCAAGAGACTGCAAGATACTATTCAATATCCACTATATCCCTCCTCCCTGCCTTTTTGGTGTGGAATCCTGATGTTATTAAAGCAGCATCATGCTTGGCTAAAATATGCTAGATTTCCCAGTCTAAGAAGATGAGAGGGTATATGACTAAGTTCTAGCCAGTGACATGTAAGGAGAAGTTATTAGGTGGGTCCCTGGTAAAGCTCCTTGAAAAGAGGCAAAGGCTCATCCTATATGCTCCCTTTGTTCCTTGTCTTTTCCTTTCTTCCTACCTGGAATGAGGAAATGCTGGCTGGAGTTCCAGTAGCCACTTTGTGAATATGAGGTAGCTTTGAGGAAGTCAGAGAAAATAGATGGAGAAGATCTATGATTAGGTTGTACGGCTACCGTATCACACCTGATTTGTTTAAGGTCTGCTTTTTATGTCTCTGCTACTCACAGTTGAACACATTTTGAAACTGATACAATATGCAAGGCTGGAATCCCACATCTTCAACTCTTAAATAGAAGTTATTCTGTTCACACAACAGGAACATCAATAGGGAATAAGATTCTAAAACCCAGCCAGCACATCCATATGGATGGGTACCATATGGCCTTTCCTTGCTGCCAAGGCCAGTCTAACTAACAGACACAGGGAAGAATGGCAAGTGCAAATTCAATAACAACATTCTAGAATGCATGCAATGGAGACAACCTGAATAACCTTGAGATCCCATAGAGGTATTGATTCTGAAGTATTGAAAAGAAAAAGACTTTATAGTGTAGACCAACAATATTTTATGAAGTCTATAGAGCAACTCTCTCACTTTCAAATCACCATATTTTATCTACCTTAATTTCTTATCTGCATTATTTAATTAAATCCACTATGTAGTGGGTCACTTTGGTTAAATTATGTCCATTTTTATTTTTAAAATATGTTGGCTTTATATGTATATACTCAGAGATACACAAGAGCTGAGCACATTTTTTTCTCCATATCTGGCATCCCAAATAGTACACAACCCTGCCCCAGAGTGTATGCATGTCTTTTACATCCATAATCTGTTTCCAGAAGCCCCCACAATGCATAATAACAGCCTCTACTCATTGGCTATACAAGGCATTGAACTCTATGAGTTAGGTATTGTCATCCTCACTTCACAGAGGAAGAAACTGGAGTTCAGGGAGCTTCTGAAAGTTAGCAAAGATTATACAGGATGAAGGTGGGTTTCAGATCCTGATCTGTGTAACCAAAATGCATTATTTAAACCACTTTTTATTCATTCAACAAATGAATAAAATACAGCACTATGCGCTAGTATTATTCAAGGCCTTGGGGATAAAAAAGTGAGGAAAATTGCAAAAATTCTCTGCTCTCCTAATATTCTTTTTTCCGTCCTTCCGTCCTTCCCCTCCCTCCCTCCCTCCCTCCCTCCCTCCCTCCCTCCCTCCCTCCCTCCTTTTCTTTCCTCCTTCCTTCCTTCCTTCCTTCCTTCCTTCCTTCCTTCCTTCCTTCCTTCCTTCCCTTCTTCTTCTCCTTCTTCTCCTTCTTCTCCTTCTTCTCCTTCTTCTTCTTCTTCTTCTTCTTCTTCTTCTTCTTCTTCTTCTTCTTCTTCTTCTTCTTCTTCTTCTTCTTCTTTCTTTCTTTCTCTCTCTCTCTCTCTCTCTCTCTCTCTCTCTTTCTTTCTTTCTTTCTAATTCTAGTGAAAGTTAAAACAATAAACATGATTTGTAAGTAAATTATTTCAGTGAGTTCTAGATGATAAGTAAGAAGGTGATGAAGCAAGGTAAAAGAGAGCCGGCAAATGGTGGGGACAAATGGAGGACAAGGCTGAAGTATTCAAGGAAGGCCTCTCTGATGAGGCGGTACTTGAGAAAAAGTTTGAAGGTGGGAATGGTATGGGCCATGCAGTTACTGTTCAGAAGAGAGCTTTCAAGTTTGGAGGAGCAGCTGGTACCAAGACCCTGCGGTGGGAACATGCTTGGCTTACTTGAGAAACAGTGAGGAGGTTGGAGTGAGTGGGGCGAGGGGGTATACCAGTTTGAAATAAGGTCTAAGTGGGAGTAGAAGGCCAGATCATAGGATCGTACAGACCATTGTGAAGACTTTGGTTCTTGAGGGAAATAGGGGGCCATTTGAGCCAAGAAGTGATGTGATCTGACATGTTTCAAAGGATCACTCCAGCAGCTGTGTTGAGAACAGACTGAAGAGGTAAAGATCCAGGGAGTCCAGTTAGGAGGTTTCTTGCGATGCTCTCCTACTTTATAGCTGACTAGAGAATACTGTCAGAAGACAGACTTTTGCCTTTCTCGTCTTTCTCATCCATTTTGATCAAAGAGGCTAAGTAACAGAAAGGTGAAGGTGGTAGGAAACAATGACCTCAGCGCTAGCAAGTGGGCTGGGGGTGGGGACTCGCAGCTGTCTCCTCTATCATTCTTTTCTCTCCTGGGGGAATGTGCAGGCACAGACAGGCACTGTCACGATGGACATCTTCAGGAGTCCTTTAGGGAAAATTTACTGGGAACAAAGTTCTGAGCATTTATTTATTTATTTATTTATTTATTTATTTATTTATTTTTCATGAATTAATTTCATTAATTCAACAAATATTTTCACAGGCATTGTGTAGCTTAAATTAGTGGGGGGAAACAGGCAATAATCATTAAGTATCACAGATATGCAAATTATATAATGTATTAGCTTGTCATAATAGTTAAAGAAAAATGTAGGATAAAGTGAATGTGAGGAGTTCCAGGGTGAGAGTGGGGGATTGTACAGGGTTGGGGGCAGGTTCCAGTATTAATGGGGTGGTGAGTAGGTCTCATTGAGAGGGAATTTTGGTTTGGTGGCCAAAAGGCCTTGATAATTCCATAACATTATTAAATAGATAGATCATACTGTCACTTTTCCTTTTATCCCACACCTCCCCCTGTAAGTCAGCTGACGTCAGTAACTTCTCTCCAAAAGAGCTAAGAGGGCTGTTATTGCTCAGCTCTTAAGTTCTTTACTATCAACATCTCAATCAAATGACTCTGACCTTTGCAGGGAAATCAAGATTGGCTCCTTCTCACAAAATGTGAGCAATCCCTGTTCCGGCCAGATTGGTGTTCTGGGAAAATCACCACCTTTTCTCATTTATACATATTGTTCCAGTGTCATTAAAGGGACTTCTGAGAACGGGTTCCCATTGGCTGGGTCTGTATGATAGGATGGTAAAATATGATGAGGGTAATTCAAACGTTCACTGATTAACTTGTCCTCTCTGTTCATGAATTTTCTCCCTCTGTTCATAAATTCCTGATAATATAGCAATTGATCATATTGTCAAACAGTGCTTTAAATGTGGTCTTAAGATGATGGAGAAAAAGGAAATCTGCAATGTTATGGTTGAATCAGCTGTGAATCTGCAGTGTTATGGTTGAAATTGTCATTACTGCCTAATTAATCATTTTCTGTGTGAATAAAGTGATTTATTAATTTTGAACAGATGTTGTGACTAAAGCATTAACTCTAGATAATATTTACAATGACATCTTAATGCAAACATTATCTGGAAAGGTCTAATTTAGAACTTTTTTACATGTATTTCATGGAAAAACAGTCTCACTTGATGTCTACAAGGCCAAGTAAGTTTGAAAAGTGCTGCACACTACAGTTCTTTTTTTGAGGTTCTTGTTGTATATTGGTCTTTTAATAGCCTTGAGAACTTTTCAAATAAGTAAACTTATTTTGTTTAACTCAGTTTTTCCCAGACTTATTTGATTATGCAATTATTTGTCACAAAGTCATCAATTAAATCCTACAGAACTATCAATTTACAGGATGTACTCCAGAAAAAGCTGATGTGGTTGATGTTAAGTTTCTTAGAAGAATGAATAGAATTGCTTATTAACAGGATTCAAACAATGTCTATTGAATGAATGAGCTTGAGGGTGAACCTCTTTTAATCCCTGATCTTTACCGTGATTGCAATACTAAAAGTTTCTATATAATCTTCTAAATCTGAACATTGGGAAGCCTTCTTGGGAGCATGTTGATTTAATTTTGAATTTGGTATGTAGTAATAAAATAGACAGGGTCTTAGTGGTTACCACATTAAGAAAGCTTCTTATGGCAAAGCATTCTTGACATTTAAATGGGGCTCTTATTTTGTGACCCTGCTTTAATAACCATATCAGATAACTGCTGTGGTAAAATTTACTTTCTCAGATCAAAACAAAATGATCAGTTTCAAACTTACAATTTGTTCTAGAATTTGGGGGTTTCTTAATGTTGTCCAAAACACTAAAACATTTGACTTAAAATGAATACTCTCAGCTTTTTAAAACCCCAAAGGTTTCTGAAGTACAAATCATAAAGGTACCAGTTGAGGTGGCATTTGATTTTAGCAGTGTTAAATTATCAAAATTAGTTTAAACAGCACTTTTTAAGCCTCTATCTCTTAAGCACATTCTCCATCCCTTTTAAAAATGTGAAATTTAAATGTAAGCTTCTTTTGCTGAAATGTCCTTAGAAGACGTCTCTAAAAAATTTCTTTTTATAATGATCCTGTCTTTTAAAGTTCTCTGTTATAGTGGACCTTCTATTTCCTCTCATTCCTTATTGAGTAGAAAGTCAGAGGACAATTTAATTTTTGTAATCTTGAGACAAATTTTTCTTCTTAAAAACAATTTAAAAATTTTCACATCCAGTAGACATATAACATTTTATTAGTTTCAGGTGTACAATATAGTGATTAGATATTTATATACCTTATAAAGTGATCACGCTGATAAATCTATCACCCATCTGACACCATACATCGTTATTATAATATTGACTATATTGCTATGCTCTCCTTTATATCCCCATGACTATTTTGTAATGATCAATTTGTACCTCTTAATACTTTTCCCCTCTTCACCCATGCCCCAGCTTTCCTCCCATCTAGCTACCATCAAAATGTTCTCTGTATCTGTGAATTTGTTTCTGTTTTGTTTATTAATTTCTTTTGTTGTTTTTTTTTTCTTTTAGATTCCACATTTAATTGAAATCATATGGTACTTGTATTTCTCTGGCAGACATATTTCACTCAGCACAATACTCTCTAGGTCCATCCACGTTGTTACAGATGTCAAGATTTTATTATTTTTATAGTTGACTAATGTTCCTTTGCATATATGTACTGCTTCTTGTTTATTTATTTATCTATTGATGAACACTTAGATTGCTTCTATATATTGGTTATTGTAAATAAGCTGCAATGAACATATGGATGCATATGTCTTTCTGAATTCATGTTTTGGGTTTCTTCAGATAAATACCAGAAGTGGGATTACTGGGTCCTTCTTTGTCTCATAGTATAGCCTTTGTTTTAAAGTCTATTTTGTCTGGTATAAGTATTGCTACCCCAAGTTTTTTTGTTTCCATTTTTATGAAATATCTTTTTTCTTTTCTTCACTTTTAGTCTGTGTGTGTCTTTCAATCTGAAGTGAGTCTCTGGTAGGCAGCATATGTAAGGGTGTTGTTTCCTTATCCATTTAGCCACCCTATATGTCTTTTGATTGGAGCATTTGATCTGTTTACATTTAAAGCAATTGTTGATAAATATGTAGTTATTGCTGTTTTATTTTTATCTTTTTTCTCTTCTTTTACTTAAAAAAGTCCCTCTCAGATGTCTTGTAATACTGGCTTACTGATGACAAATTCTTTTAGCTTTTTCTTGCCTGGAAAGCGCTTTATCTGTTCTTCAATTCTAAATGATAGGTAGAGTAACCTTGGTTATAGGGCCTTTCCATCACCGTGAATATTTCATGCTAATCCCTTACATGTGCAAAGTTTGTTGAGAAACCTGCTGACAGTCTTATGAGAGCTCCCTTGTAGGTAACTAACTGTTTTTCTCTGGTTGCCTTTAAGATTCTTTTTGTCTTTAACCTTTGGTATTTTAATTATGATGTCTCTGTATGGGCCTGTTCAGGTTCATCTTGTTTGAGATCTCTGCACTTCCTGGGCTTGTAGGTCTATTTTCTTGGATGAGTTAGGAAGTTTTCTGTCATTATTTCTTCAAATAGGTTTTCAATTCCTTACTCTCTCTTTTCCCTTTCTGGTACTCCTGTGATGTGACTGGTGATATTCTCAACATTGACCCAGAGGCCCCTTAAACTATCCAGACTTTTTTGGATTGTTTTTGTCTTGTTGCTGTTCTGATCGAATGTTTTCTACTACCTTATCTTCCAAATCACTGATTTGATCCTCTGTTTTATTCAATCTACTCCTAATTCCCTCTAATGTCTTCATTTCTTCCTGATTTCTTTTTTATGTTTTCTATCTGTATTTTAATGTTTCCTATCTCTTTGTTGAAGTTCTCACTGAGATCATTAAGTATCCTTATAACCAGTGTTTTGAACTCTGCATCTGGTAGATTGCTTGCCTCCATTTTGTTTAGTTCTTTTTTTTGGAGCTTTGTTTTGTTTTTTCATTTGGGACATGTTTCTTTGTCTACTCATTTTGGTTGCCTCCATGTCTTTGTTTATATGTATTAGACAGAGTGGCTATGTCTTCCAGTCTTAGCAGAGTGGCCTTATATATTAGCTGTACTGTGGGACACCTTGGCGCAATCTCCCTGGTCACCCGAGCCAAGTGTTCCAGATGTGTACTTTGTGTGGGTTGTGTGTGTTCTCCTGTTATAGTTGAGCCTTGGTTCCTTTTTTCATATCAATGGGAGGGAATGACCCTGAGGCTGACTGGTTGTGAGGACTGGCCATGATTTACAGTGGAGGACCTATTGTGCAGGGGCTGACCCTGTGGAGCAGGATTCACTTTAGTGGGGCTCTGGTGTCTGCTCAGTCTTCCCTTTGGGTGTATTTTTTTAAAAATTTTTTTGTGGGGGAGGTTGAGTGGTGCTCTGTGTGTTATGAAGCTGGCTATTAGATGTGTTAGTTCTGGGGCCTCTTGGGAGGGCATCTATTGCAGGCCAACGTAAGCTGCTGTCTTTACCCTGCCTGGGGCCAGTTGGTATGAGCTACAAAGTGATTTGCAGACAGTTGCCACTTATGCCTGGGGGAATTTAAGATGTGAACCAAGGCCAACTGCCACGAATGCTGGGCTTGGGACTGCTTAGCAAGATGTATGGGGAATGCTGAGACCAGATGCTGCTTGTTTGGGGTTTGTGAACCTTTGTGAGATTTTAGGAAAGTTTTCAGTATGAGCCAAGATAGACTGTTTGTATAGAAAAGTTACTGGAAGCTGCTTGGTGGATCTGTAAGTTAGGTTGGGCAGGGTCTCAGGAAATCACCAGGGTAGGGCTAACAGTGTTATTCAGCTTGATGAAGACTCAGCTAATGCTCCCGTGCCTGAACCTGTATCTGCAAGCTGGGTTGGAGGAGGGATCAATGAAGAAATAAAGCTCTCTGCCAGCACTTCTGTCTGGGAGACAGCTGCCCCTCCATGCCTCACCCTGAAACCAGATAATTCAGTTCCTCCTTATATCCTTGGCAACTTTCAAGCTGCTACCCCAGGGCTGGAACTCAGAGCAAGTGAGTCCATCAGTGAATAAGTAAGTACATGCACCAGCTTTTTAAAGAGTACACCTGGGTCTCCAGCTGCCCTAAATCTCACTCAGCCACAATCTCTGTTGGTTTTTATAGCCATAAGTTGTGGAGATTTCTCTTCTAGGTAGTGGAACCCTGGGCTGGGGAGCCTGGTGTGGGCTGAGACTCCTCGCTCCTCAGGGGGTCCTCCACAGCTGAGATAACTCTTCTGATTTTTAACGGTCACACATGGGTATGGGACCAGCCTGATTCTCCATGTCTTAGCCCCTCCTACCAGTCTTGATATGGCTTCCTCTGTGTGTCCTTATAGGACTTCTCTTCAGCTAGATTTCAGGTGATTCTCAATGATGGTTGTTCTGTAGTTTAGTTGTAATTTTGACATGGTTGTGAGAAGAGGTGAGTACAGCATTTACCTACTCTGCCATCTTGACTGGGAGCTCAAGACAAATTTGTTTTTCATGTGAGAATAACATTTATCATTCTTTGTCACAGTTTTGTGTTTCAAGTTGATAAGTTTAATTTATCTAGAATTTTTTTTTAATTTATCTAGAATTTTTCTCTTTAATGAGGAAATGAGACAAATTTTGCCTTGGAAAACACATAATTTGTTGAGGTGATTTCCAGCTCCCCTAATTTCCATGAAAAGTATAGCATGGTCACTGTGCTGTATTGTATGATCACATACCTTGTGTCTTAGTTTCGTTCCTTGTGGTGTCCCTTCCTATGGGGGGGTTATTCATTTTCTTTCTTGCTGAGGTCAAGCTTGGTCATGTTCCTTGCTCTGGCCAATAAAATAAGAGCAGAGGTGATGTGTGACACTTCTGACAGAAGCTTGTAGAACCATCTCATGGTTTGTCATATTTTTTTCTTCCTGCTATGGAGATCAGTGTTGTTCCATGTAGAGACCATTCTGTCAATCTAGATTTGAGAGCAAAGTTGATGTGGAGCAGGTCCATGGCCAACCAGCAATAGATATGTGGCATGAGGGAGAAATAAATCTTTGTTTTTGTTAAGATTTTGGAATTGTTTGTCATTGCTCATAACCCATTAAATTTTGATTAATACAAACAACTTTTTCATTGGATTCTTTCCAGTTTTCTAAAAAAAAAATTGATATAAGAGCAGGGAATTCAGCCAAACCATTATCTATCACTTAGTCGATATTAAGGAAATAGAAAAAAAATTGTCAGTAAGTTGATATTAAGCTAAATTCCAAATTTGACAATATAAACTCTAGAATCTCTAACCACTGTAATGTAGCTAATAACTGCTATTTAGTTTTAAGTAATGAAGCAAATAAAAATATAGACCCCACTGCAATGCTGCTGTTTAATGGACCAATTACAACGATTCTTGAATGTGAACATGATGTTTAATCTAAACATTTTCTATTCAGACCTTAATAACTCTCTTTGTGAGTTGCAATTTAGTTTCTCAAAAACACCAAATAAAAAGACAAATTAAGTTTTAGTAACTTGTGTTCAAGTAAAAACAATTCTTTGAGGCAACAGTGGCTAGTTCATGCAGTAAATCCCCAGAATATTATTTTACAGATGCACAGTTTTTTCACCAGGTGAGAGTAGACTCTGCAGGTAACTTTATAAGTCAGTTTCTTAGTGACAGGTCAGTGTGTTGATTCTGATAATTATATAAATCATGAATTATAATTAACAATGATTATTAAGAATTCCCCCCTCAAAGGTGTAAGAGTTATTTGAGAAAAAAATTATAGTTGAATATAAATAATGCTATTTTTAAAGGCTTTTAGACTTTCCATTCTTAGGAGAAATATACAATTTATTTTTAATCTGTAAAGTGCTTATTGTGAATTACAACACAGCTGACCTAATCAAGTATGAGATGTTTATTTATGATTACTAAAAATAAGCAAAGCAATCAAAATATTTAAGTCTCTCAATTTAGTTTGATATAACCCTGAGCTTTAGCCTCATGTAAAACCATGAAAGGACATTTAAATTGAAAACTAAAGATTTTTATTAACTTAGACTGAAAAAACTTTGATTATAGTCTTTTTCTGACCAGTAACCTCAAACCTTAGGGACACCAGAGCTGTAACACGTTAAGAGCATGCTGCTGTTCCTGTGACAGTGACTGGAGAGTATAAAACAAAGGTAGATCCAGAAGGACTTTGTGTTCTGTATGGCCTGAAAATCAGTGAGATTAAAAATAAAGAAATATTGCACCTCCATATTAATGGTTTAATTATCAGTATTAGAAGAAACCAAATAGCCTGGCTTGAGTTGAGGAGAGAGTCAAAACAGAATTTAGTCACACATCTGCTTAAGTGTTTGAAAGTAAAGAATTATTCCTAAGGTTGTATATAGCTAAATCTCATTGCTAACCTGATCAAAGGGCATGGGAAGGAGATCTAGGACTAGTGAGATTAATACTCAGTCCCTTGAGGGTTAGTGTCAGGAACGTGGAGAAGATAAAAACATTTTTTAAAAATGAAAATGGTATATTACCAGAACAGGATGAAAAGTGGGGATGGTATCTCCGTGGGGTTACAGGTACGTCCAGAGTCTCTAGAGGTAGACTGCCTGGCTTCCAGGCCTGCTGTGTCATTCCTAGAGAGAGGTGGTAGTGACAAGCTGCCTAACGTCTCTATGTCTCATTCTCTTCACCTGTAAAATGGGAAATTTGAGTTGATATAGGAAGCAGATAGTCTTCACCAGTGTGCTGCGTTGCTCCATAGGATTCTATGGTGTTCCTATGGGAAATCATTGCTGAAAATTGGATTTTAAGTTATGAGGTTCTTAAGAATGACTCTTACATATAATTGAAATCTCTTTTATGCATATGCGAATTTTTCTGGTGGGAATAGGAGCCATAGCTTCCTTTGGATTTTAAAAATTATTCAAATCCCCTGAAGGTAAATAACTACTGACCTAAATAAAATTTCTACAAGCGAATAGGGAAGTCCTGATTTGTGTACTATAGAATGGAATATGAAACATGTTTGCAGTTGAAGATGTTTTTCAATTAAACAAGCTAAGTACTAGAGAACATTGGAGCAAGTATCAGAACAGGTTGAGGGCAGAGGTGTGTTTCCATCCCAACCAGAGATTTCCCAAAAAAGTTTAGAAATACACACCCATAAGGACTTCTATTGGGACCACATGTGAATTAACCTTTAGGAACTTCCTGATTTGTAGAGAAAGTTTGATTAGAGCTGTTGTCTTTCTAATTCTATGGGGATTTAGGAGGTAGACCAAAGAGGTAACTACTGGCTTTTCATTTCTACTTTGATTTTGCTGTACCTACATATCTATGGTTAAAATATTTAAGTATCTATTCCTATGTGTCCTCTACTAGGGCGTCTGGTTCTCAGTGACCTCTTAGCTTCATTGTATTACAAAAACTTGTGGTGTAATTCACAAGTGAGATGATTACTTAGGTTAATCATGGTCTTCTAGAATTTGCTATTTGTGTTTTCTTTTTTTCTTTGAGAGGCTCTTAGTGAGGGACACCCTCTTGGTAATGTCAGTACTTTTCACTCAAACTTGAAATATCAGCTGAGACTTAGAGATTACTTAGTACATTGGGCTTTTTGGCTGGATCAGAGATGTCCTCATGTAGTGCAAACACGTGTTCAAAGTGGCAGAATCAGTGGTCCTTGTCAAGATAGTTTCATCTTAGTGTCCTTAGCCAGGTATGTTCTCTGGTTCCTGGCATAGACTGTGTAACTGTCAGAATGGGCTCCTTATAGTCCCCTGCCCAATGCATGCCTATCTGCTTTTGTTATACCATATTATTTTATTTTTTGAGATGGCCCTTCATATTTATCTCCAAATTCTACCCCTCTCTAAAGTCTTTCCTTACAAAGCTTTCACTGACTAATGCAGTCTTGAATAAGTCTCTTTTCATCATGGGTATAACACTTCCTTTATTTCATTATATCTTCCTCTTTGACTTAAAAATTGGCTCAAGAGTGTATGGTGGCAGAGACTGGCTAACTTTTCATCATATCAAATTACTTCCACTTGTGCATATAGTTAGACCATATTCTCAGCTTGCCTTACCTTGCAGTTAGATGTGGACTAAGTTTTAGCCAAAGGAATACAGGCTGCTGTGATAAATACTACTTCCAGGTCTGATGTATTAAAACATTCTATGTATGGTCTTCTATCCTTTTTTTTTTTTAATATTCTGGCTGAATGCAGAGTATCATGAGATTCTAGAAAGAGGTTGATCTGTAATATGGAAGAAGCCTAAGTCTCTGAAGTATTATATAGAAGTATTCCACCAACCAGAAATAACCACATTGTATTCCTAGATAATAAGCTACCAACTTACCCACTTTTCATGTATTAAGCTACTGGGATCTTGGGGTTTATCTGTTGTAGCAGCTAATATCATGCTAACAAATATAGGGGTAAATCATATTGTATTTCTTTGTTTCCATCACAGTACCTAGAATAACATGTAGAGAGGTGCAATCAATCCTGGTTTCCTCATAAGATAATGACTATTGCTCTCCACTGCAAGGAGAGGAAGGATGCTCTCTCTGTTCTAAAAGGTCTAAAAGGATGGGAAGTAGGACTAAGAGAGATGTTAGCAGTAGATGGCCCAGTCTGTAGGTACACAGGGTAGATAAAACACATAGATTTGGTTTTCTCCCTTGATCAATGGCATCAAATAAACAAACAGTATTGTTATTGATTATTATATTAAGTAAATATCAAGAAAGGTATTGGTATTGATTATTACATTAGATAGATGTGCAGAGTGGTGGCTTTATCGATTTTTATATTCAACAAATATGGGAATGCACAAAAGTCATATTCCAGCCAACCAATCTTAAACTGACTTAAAATTTTAAACATGATTCTAGGACAAGGAGTTATTTTATGATGAATGATTTAGAAAATTGTAGAACTTTCCCCATCAAACTTCCATTAAAAATAAAAGCGATTAGGGACACATATGCATCTGACTATAAACAAGATGTAGAGATGGCAGCGTTGTTGTCAGCAATCAAGACCCCTGGGATCTATCAAATACCAAATGTTGAACAGAGCCTTTTAAAGATGTGGAACCAATTAAAGAAATCAAACTGAAAGACTGAACACTACTGCAAAGGGCAGGAAAGTTTTAATTATGTGCAAATATAAGCAGGGTATCTATATTTGGAGGTTATCTATAATTTTGTATTTTTGCGATTGAGAAATGGAAGTTAGATGTGGTGGTAGAAGCAGTCTCTCAGCTGTACATGTGGTGATTAAAGGAGAAAAAAATCAAAAGCTATCAATCAGTTTTTGACTTTAAGACAGGATGATATGGTTGTTATTTAAGCTTATCTTTTTGAAAAATTCAAGGAAGAGCAAAATTGTTGGTTTTTCCTAATGTATTCTTCAGTGTTAGATTGAAAGAACCTAGAGAAAAAGTAAGGGAAAGACAAAACAAGGGATAGTAGTATTAGTGAGAAGGATGAAAGAATAGTTAGAGAAGAGGCCATGGAGAGGTAAAATCCCCACGTATAGGCTCAGAAGAATCCAAGGAATGTGTCCTATAGAGGAGGAGACTCAAAGGAAAGACAATTCATTGGCAATAGTTGAAGACCATTGAGGTTTAAATAGCTATCACTAGTAAGGCATGTAGATATTATATTACATTGTGATTTTGGGAGAAGTAATCTATTTCTTCTACAGAGCTGTGAGTTCTTTGATTCAGGGACAATGTCCATTTAGTCTTGGGTCCTGTTGTGTGTTTTTCCCAGCTTTCATTTACTCTGTTTTCTAAGACCTATGTTTTGGAATATTATCCCCCTGTCCATCCCAGTCCACTTGGTTCAGGTAAGTTGACTGGATTTCTGATTTCCCAGGCCTGGTCCATCCAGTTCTCCTGGTCACAGTGATTGTTCTAGGAATGGGAATGTGACTAAAGCTGTCTAATCAATTTCAGGACATTTGCTGGAACTGTTGAGAAGAGAGAATTTCTTTTTCTGCTGGGCTAGAGTTGTGAAGAGCTTCCTTTCATAAACTGAAGATAAACAAAAAGGTGAATTGGGATTTGGGGTTGGAAACTGAGTGAGGGATGGATGAAAGAGAGAGAAAAGGGAGCAAGGAGAGAAAGAGAAAGAGAGTGGGAGAGAGAGGGGAAGATAGAGAGGGAGAGAAAGGGAGAGGGAGAGGGGTAGAGAGAGAAAGGAAGAGAGAGAGTGAGCACTCATGAGTGAGCACATTTATTGTTTGAGCACTTGGATTAGCCTATACTCCAAAGCCAACCCCCTGAACTTTTCAGTTATGCAAATCAAGAAATCTCTTCTTTTGCTTAAGCCATTTTGAGATTTTTGAGTTGACTTTTTTGTTTCTAGCAACCAAGAGCACCCTAACTAATGTAGATTTCCTCTACCTGGCATAGTCTGAGAATAGTATACTAATTCAATATTTGTTGACTGAGTGCAAGAATATATGACTAACTCTCACCTGCCAAGTCTCATGCTTGATTCAGGATGAAAACCTGGCAGCTAATTTATGACTGGTTCTACGACCCTATGTAGACTTTCTGTTACTAAGAGGGCCTTCGATACACATTAATTATTTTGCTTCAAATGCAAGAACATTGAAGAAAGGTTAAACTGACAATGTTTTACTAATAGATGAGGTCTTCTAACTCTAAAATTCTTGATTATTTTATTGCCAATTTTTTACATATGTACCTTAAATATTTGAAAGAGTAATATTTAGGAGGAAAATAAGTGTTTCGGCCACTCGGATAAAGCACTTTTTATGCTTGGTCTGTGGGCAATCCAACCCAAATGAGTAGCAGGTGGTGAATTAATAGTGTGATTTGCATTTTTGAGGGTGCATGTGAAGGGTTTTGCTTATACTTGTCTAGAGTTCTTTGTGTTAAATTTTGCTCACAAATTTAATAAATAAAAACCTAGATGTTGGCCTGCTTTTGTCATGGTTGTAGTATAATTCACCATAAAAATCACAATATAATTTCATTTTTTCCTTGGTTTAATGCCACTAAAGGAGCCAGCTTTAAGTCGGAGGAAACAAATCTACTTTGAGGTATACCTGCATGCAAATAGGCTATAGAGGTGGCTTATCCTTTTATATAATAAATTAGAGAGTTCTCTTTTTTTCCCATGGAATAGATATATAGATTAATACACCAAGACGAGGTATGTGGATATGTGGAATCAATGTAAGCCTGGTTAGAGATGACAAAGAGCTTCATGCTTGAGTGCTTTGCAGCCTAATTCAATAAAACAAAATGAAAGGCAAATGCTCGAGGAGCTGGAGAGGATCTTTATGAAAATATTAAAACCTCTGTACAAAGAAAGTCACACATTCTTCTTCGAATTGCTCCTAACATTGCAGTGTAATGAATGGGCCTCTTTTTGGGAGAACGAGCTCTGTGATTTTTAACAAAGCAACCAGAAGGAACCATTTTGGTCTTTAACTGAAAAGTTAAACACACTGAAATAAAACTAGATTTCTCCACCCCCCATCAACTTGCAAAACTAAAGTATAATAAAAACTGAAATGGCAACTGCATGCAAAGCTCTTACGGGTCTCCAGCATCTCTGATTCCATCAATTTGTTTCCCACTCTTTGTTGTGATTTTGTGTTTCTCATGGATCTCCAGAGATAGTTTTCGGTTTGAGGAGAGAATATCAATGCTCGCATGTCCTCTAGGAGGCCGCCCTGCAACAATCACAATGTTTCTGCAGATCATATCTTCTATTTCTGTGGCAGAACAACAAAAATTATTCATTTTGGGAAACATAAAAATCAACAAAGCAATAATGTCTGAGTAAGGGTGTAATTTTGCTCCCCTTTTGTGCATAAGCTCAAAGGAAAAAAATCAATTGGCGTCTTTTCTGATATTTCATAAATCCATAATTATATCACATACATTTAAAAAATGAAGTGAAGAGCTAAATAAATTGAACAGAACTTGCAAAGCAAGGTGGTGCACTGCAGTGAGATAAGTATCAAACTTTCTAACTAGATCTAGATGGTCTGGTGTCTGATCTGTGTCCCATCAGGTGACAGGTGGGTTACCTCTGGAAGCAGATTCTCCCTCAGAGCCTCCAGATAAGAGGTCAGAGTAACCTATACCTTGATTTCAGCCTGTGAGACCCATAGAACCAGTTGAGTATACCAGGACTCCTGACCTACGGTACTGAGACAATAAACTTGTGTTGTTAAATATCACTATATTTGTGGTAATTGGTTCTGGCAGCCAATAGAAAACAAATATAGAAGTTAACTTACTAGCGCCAAAAGATCAGATTTTGGAAACCTGTCATACAGTTGGAATAGTCTGGGTCTACAACAGACATTGAAAATCCCCATAGAGGAAGCCACTGACAAGTTGCCCAGGTTGGATTCCTGGAATAGTGACAGTGACAGGGGTGGCTGAGCCACTACCCCAACCAAGTCTAGTGCAGGCCAGACCATGGACCCCTGGGAATTTACTTAATTTGTTCTAGATTTGAAGCTGGTTGGAAGTTAGACTGAGCAGGGTCAGGCAGAGCATGAGAGGTTGGAGAAATAGCCAAAGCTAGCTTTGAAATATTTTTTTTCTCAGAATTATGAATTATAAAGATATTTCTCCTCAGTTTACAAAATTCTAGAGTTCCCTGTGGGAAATCCAGCGCCGTTCTGTTTCCTAATTCATTGTACATGTTTTTATTTTCCTCTCTGAAGTTTTTTGAGAGGAAAAACTCAAATCTTCTCTTTGTTTCTGATATTCTGAAATTTTATAATGATATATGTTGGAGTTATTTTTGTCACTCATTGTGCTGGACACTCAATAGTCCCTTTTGTCTTTCTCAGTTCTTGGAAATTATCTTGTATTATTTCTTTGATAATTTTCTTTGTTCCCTTTTCCCTGTTTTCTTTTTTCCCCATTGATAAGATTGCAGTCATAGACGGATTATACTGTTTTCTTATGTTTTTTTCCTCTTGGATTTATTTATTTATTTTCTAATTTCTTCAACTTTAACTTATGATTCTTCTATTTAAAATTTTAAATTTCTGGTGTCATTAAAATAAATTAAGAGATATTTCTCATTACATGTATATATATATTTAAAAATAATATTCTGTACTTGTTTCATAGATGTAACATTTTAAAAAGTTTCTCTGAGGATATCTTAGTTTTTTTCGGATTTCTTATCTGCACATTCATTTTTTTCCTTCTTCAAATTCCATTTTTCTCATTTATTTTGGTTCCTCTTTTTTACATTAGAGACTTTTCTCAAATATATGGTATTCTTGGTTGTCTGTTCATATGCAGTTCTAAGGTTCTAAAAACTGAGTGGAAGCTTTGGGTACTTAGCGGGTTGAGCTAAGTGATCATTTGATTAGGCAGGGACTGTAGGCCTTTTCTGTGTGGTTCTTCAAGTTCTCTAGAGATAAATACTTACATTTACTGTTGAAGATGGACATTTGAATGATAGCTCTGGAAACCATGATTGGGAGTTTTGGTCCTCTGTATGGTGGTTAATAATCAGACACTAAAATCATACTGGTTTCAAAGTTCTGCTCTTTCACATGTGACTTATTTGACCTTTTTTATTATCTGTAAAATGAGGACACTAATAGTATCAACATTATAAGATAGTTTTTAAAATTAAGCCAATCAATGCATGTAAAATGTCTGCAGTGTTTGAAATATACAGTGTTCAATAAGTTACCTATTTTCACTGTCTGCATTACCATCTTTATTAACTCAGTGAAATTCGCCAGTGGGCCTCTCTCCTCTCTCCACTTCCCTAGCGTGGAGCTTCTCTGAGTGTTTCTAGAGTGGAACCCTCTCACTTCTGCCAAAGTGGAGGATGAACAATGTCTTGGTTAGAAAGATTTGGGAAGGGGAACCAGGAGACTTATTGGCTTCTTAGCCTGAATTTTAACCAGTCTTCTGGATCTTCGATTCCTCCGAACCCTTTCAAAAGTATCTGGTGTCGCCAAGTCCCATGCCTTTCTGCGGTTTAGAGGCACAAGTGGGTTTTCTCATCAATGGATTTTCCATCAGAAGCCATTTCATTTCCAGGTTTCTCCACCTGCTAAGTTGATGACTGCCTCTCGTCCACCACTTGTGGCCTCTCGTCTACCTGCCTGTGGTCTCTCATAGACTATGCTTCTCCTTTCCTGTTCTCTTTTGCCTAGGGAGTTTATAACTTTCATGTTTTTTCCCCCCCTGATAGCCTAGTGGGTTTTAGGATGGAATCAAAATCCACTGTGTATCCAACTGGCCATGTTACCTACAAGGCCACTGACCTCATTTCTTCATCTATGAAGTGAGGAATTAGAGTGGCTATACTTTAAGGCATTTTCCTTACTAAAAATCTTTGATCCTGTGTATAGTTTAGATTTAATGTAATTCTCAGCGGATCACAGCTAGATTCCCTATCACTTATCTTACTCTCAGAATAGCAGTGATTATTTTTGCTTTTGTTGTTTTGAAATCTCTTTGAGCAAGAGGCCTGTGGTGTAGCAAATTATATCTTGTGTACAAATTAGAGTAAACTGAAAAACACAGGTGACTTTTGTTCCCTTTTGCATCACAAAGACCTTTTCAATACACCTGATTGATTATAAAAGGAACTCCACCAGCAGATGTGAGCTACTGGGACTCTGCTGATGGTAATTTGGGTGCTGTAATCTTTATCAAGCTGTGCTATTTGGCAAGCAAGTAGGACGCATTTAAACTTTTTGCTCTTAAAAAAAGGAAGCATCCTAAAAGAAAATGATACAAAAATTTAAATTAGAGAGAAGTTTTCTTTCTATGGAGAATCACAGAGAATGTCCTGATAAGTCAATAAAAATATTTTGTTTAAGACAGTTTAGGTCAGATTTTTATTCCTTGCATCCAGAAGAGTCTTTGATTAATCAAGAGCAGTGGAGATGGAGAAGCATGTGTACTCTCTCTCTCTTTGGATTGCCACTACGTGGCCTGACATTTTGTATTTCTAACCTGAGTGTCTGTTGCTGTTGCTGTGGTCGTTAGTGTTAGTGGTTAACTCCTGTGTGTTCTATTTTGGTATCCAGGAGAGAAACTTCCACAAGATAATGAATATCTCTATGAGGGCGAATTATATAGTGTTTGAAATAAATAACAGCGTTTTAGAGTTTGGTGTAATCCATTGCATGTGGTTTTTGTTTGTTTCAGTGTCATGACGTAGGGTATGAAAATACATTCCTCTGAAAGTTTTCAAAGTAAGAGGGAGGTTGACAATTTTTATCTCTAATCCTACCAATTAATTTGTACACAAAATACAATTAAAGTTTTGTAGAAAAAAAGATTAATGCATCAATATTGATAATTTGGGGTTAACCAGTGACCCGGTCTTTAAAACATTCCTTTTATTTGAAATGAGTCCCCCATTCAAAATAATTCTCATTACATTCAGACTGGCATTTAAATGACAGTAATTATGGTATATACTAGTGTTTGGCTATCTATCAGACACTCTTTTTTTTTGTTCTTGCTAACACAATATTAATTTGGTTCAGGCCAGGAGCAGCATATTCTTTAGGGACTTTGGGTTCTTCTGGGTTCACTGTCTGTCTGAACTTCAAGATCTCAATTCTTATCAGTCTTAGTTAGGTAGCCATGGTTATTCCATCTCCCTTGCCATTGATTGGTTTAGGATTGAATGTGTAATATGGTTTTGGCCAGTGAAATGTGAAGTAAGTCTATGAAGTGGCTACTGGGAAGGTTATGTTTGCTCCCAGTGAAGGATGCAGAGAAGAACTTTGGTAACGGCTACAGCCATTTTGAAGCTATGAGAAGATGCCCTTGATGACCTCACTGAGACGGACAGAATAGAAAGTTGAAAAGAACCTGGATATTGATAATGTTTCTAAACTACTGACTTGATTTGCCCTGCTACGACCTCATCTTTGGACTTTATATTCTGTGCAATAATAAATTTATCATTTAGGTCATTTTGAGTTGGTTCTTTAGTTCCTCATATCTGAAGTAATTCCAACCAATAAAGCAGTAAAACAGTTTTAATGCTTTAACTCTTTTGACTGAAACTTTTTTTTCTATACTTCCTCCAATGTGAGAGAAATATAATAAGAAAAATACAAATAAAAGTACATAAATCAAGATTAAAGGATCACAGAATGTTCACTGAATGGGATTTTAATAAATGATTCAAAAAACATTTGGTGAGGTAGCTAGATACACTACAGAATAAAACAGACACGCTCCCTACTCTTTGGGAACTTATAATCTAGTTGGTTTTAGAGAATATTTGGTCTAACCTTATTACACAGAAAGGGACAACTTTTATATCTCTCAGTGTAGGGATATATTTTTTTGTCACTTAATAAAGGAGGGTAGATCTCATTAGAGGAAAGACTATAAATTTGTGGTTCTTTTTGCTTTTGAACATAGAGCTAGCCCTTTGTTCATTTGAATAACTGAATTTTTGGCTATTCAAGTTTGGGCCAGGAGCTGAGTTGGGTATGAAATTTAGAGAGAACTGAATTTCTGTGCATAACAGAGCAAGATAAATGTGGAATTCTTGAATAGTGTATGTGTGTGTGTGTGTGTGTGTGTGTGTGTGTGCATATGCATGTGAATGTGCAGCAGCAAGATGTTCAGCAACTAGGTGCTAATTGGAGTAGGGACACCAGTGAGAAATCCCCTGTGCCATGGTGGCTAAAAGGACTTTTATGATAAGATGACTAATGTGTAGTTGTATTTGCTATGTCATAGAGGAATATAAGTCCTTGACACTGACCTAGAAAACGTCAGAAAAAGGTTTGCTATTTACTACAGGTTATGTTCCCTTGTTGATTGTGTGAGGAATCAGAAAGATAAAGGAATGACCTGAAGACATGGAGCAGAGAACAACATTTCAGCAGAGCCAGGGAATGAGAAAGAATTCAGCAGAGGCAGGAAAATATACCTCATTCCCCCATCTTTCTCTTTTCGGGAACTTTGCAGACATCTTCAGGAGGGCTCTGGACTTAACAATGGATATGGAATGGGATTTAACCATTTCAGTTTACATCTTAAGTGACATCTGGATTAGAGTCATCCCTACTGGTGGCTGCAGGACTCATCACAATAGTAATTATTGCTCCTTGAGGGCAGGTACCATTGTCTGTGTTATCAATGAAGTTCACAGTGGGTAGTGCCTAGCCCATAAACAAGTATTCAATTAATATTTAGTAAATGATTCTCTCCTGATGAAGAAAGACTATCATTAAAATATTTATAGCATTTCACTTAGTCAGTTTGTTTAAAAAAGCAGCTTGCACTTCCTCTGGCTTCACCCAGGAGCTTGCGTATTGCCCGATGAACTCCTGGCCAATCACTTACTGACTGTGGGTGATGAAGAGACCTGGAGAAGTTGGAAAATGCCAGCCAGGTTTGTGCTGCAGTTATCAGAGAATTACCAACAAGAAAGGGTCAGATACAGACACTGAGAAGGGAGATGGGAGAAATCTTTGGGAGTTGAGTCTGAGAGATTTTTAGAAGCTCAAAGAGGGAGAAGAGAGTCTTGGGGGGCAGGTACAATGCATGTGAATGAATACACATGTACGAATAAGATATTTATGCAGATAAAAAGTGACAGAGAAAGCTGGCTTCAATCAATTTTGCTCTGCATTAAGAATGGGTTCTCTTTGGACAATTTTAAATAGATTTCAATAAAGATATAAATTACTTCATGGTTATTTCTGGATGTATTTCTCTGAATGAGACCTTAGGCTAAGGTTGACCTCTACACGAGAAAAGGCCAGGCTGTCTTTGTATGCGTTACTACTTTGTGTTTCTCATTTTGATCTCCTCCCCACTGCCCTAAGCACTTGGTGGGGATAGCAAATATTTGTTGTGCAGAACTGAAATAAGAATAATCAATAATCTAAGATTGTATGTCATTCAATCTGATAGCTTCTAAATATGAGCAGAATTAGGACTAAGGCCTAAAATGAGAAACATTCTTCGATTTTGTTCTTTTTCTTTAGTAGATTTAAAGAATTGGTTTTAGAAAATGTATTGTGAGAGGACATTCCATTTCAAGACTATTCCAGAAATATGCATAGAGGTCTTTCAGACTGACCTTATTTTCCATTTGAGTTAATCTGTAGGAAGCAAGTCACTCCTGGTTACCAACCAAATCTCTCTAAGGATCTTAAAATGTTCAAATTGGATTACTTTTCCAAACCCCTGAGACTCACAGCAAAATAGTATAAGGCCAGCATGAGCTATACATCCCTGCTGGAACTCAGTAAAACCATGGCATTTCTCCTCATTCAGAACATACCCCCATGTCTCCATTTCAATTGAATTAACTGGGTTTGAACTAAATAAAATCTTAGATAAGAAGTTTGATTTCTGAAAGGCCGTGTTTTATCCCATGGCTAGAAGAGAAGGCTCTTCTATCTATCCATTTAGAGATAGAATAGGATGGGGGCTTCCTCAAAGAAGCAGGGGTCCTAGAGTTTGCAAAGGTTAGATAGCTCAATGGTGAATTCAGTGTGCTCTTACAGAGGCCGCCCCACTTTCAGAGGATCAGGTGCTTCATTCAACAAATGGCTGGTACCTGTGAGGTCTGGTCCTGTTCCTTAGGAGCCCGTTTCTACTTCTGTAAGCCTGCACTTCTAGAAGGCTAACATGAACCTGTGTCTGTGGCCTGTTAAGGCAGACAGAGAATGCATCGCTTTCTTTTTGTTCTTGGAGGCACTTTAAAAAGTCTAGGCCTGATGTCACCTGTCAAGAAGCACATACTCTGACATCGCTTACAAGTGTTGCTGGAGGTGTGATGCTTGAGAATGACCTGACAGGAGACGTGATCTCTCTGGAAACTTCTAGACGCTGCAGTCCTCACAGGGCCAAGGTGCTGAGTGTCAAGCAGATGAGCCTGACAGGTTATTCAGGACTATGTCAGGTTATTCACAGGAACAAAACCACAAAAACTGACCGGAACTCCTGATGCCTGGGAGAAGTTCATTCTCCTTCATCAGCCAGAGGCTGCCCTGGCTTGTTTTTGTCTGCCTAAAAGAAAAGTAAGGAAGAGCTCATAATTCTAAGCTAATGGCCTAATGCTGGAGGCTGCTTGGGAGTATGAGAAACACAGAGAAAAAGAAGAACAAAAATGCATGGGAATGTGTTTGGAGAAGAGTTTATACTGTCTCGGCATGGAGAGTGTCTGCTGGAAGGCTAATGATGTGGTTTGGGGTTGTGTCTTTAGCATGAAGCCGAGACAAAGCTTCAGGGACTCATTTATTATACATGGTCTCCAGCCATGGGAACTTGGGTGCCTGGGGTTATGGCCTCTGGGACACAAGCAGGGTTTGAGGTGGGGGAATGGAAGGCCCAGAAAGTACCTATCTTCATAGAGTCAGAGAAATCCTGTGAAGAATCTGAAGTTGCTTCAACCTAGAAGTCTTTCTTCAATCTGAAATTTTGCATCTCCCTTTCCCTCTCCCTCTCCCTCTCCCTCCCCCTCCCTCTTTCTTTCTTTCTTCCTTTCTTCCCCTCTTCCCCTCTTCCCCAGGGGCAGTGAGTCTTTTGTTTTCCTTCTACTTAGAAGAGAATACCATGCAAGTAGGATGAATTGAATGGGGTGATTTTAAAATGCATTCCCTCTCCGCATCCTACAGAGGATTGTAGAGGATTATGAGCAGCTTTCTTGAAATGTCTTGTGCTCCTCTCTGGGAAGGGAACTGTAAATGTCAAGTCATCAGTCTCCGAGATAACAGCTCACACAGGTACAGGGTCTGGCAGGCGGGGAAGAGCTCTGCTGGCCCACGCGTAAGTGTCACCTACAGTCACTGAGACCAGGTCCCCAGCAGTCTGGTGTAGCTAATGGAGAGGGAGGTGAAGAGAGGTAGGGAAGGGGGTGGGAGACCTGGGAACATCCCACAGGTACAAACCACCCCACAGAGGGTGTAGCACAGCAGAAGTTCCAGGCTAAGCAGGTGGAGTCCCCTCACTTTTCCAACCCAAAATTCAGGTGCCTCGTGTGCACTTGGTGTTAACAGAGTTTGTCAAACCCTAATGTGCATGTGCGTCACTTGGAGATCTTGTTAAAATGCAGTTTCTGATTCAATAGGTTGGAGGATAGGGCTTGAGACATTATTACATTTCTGACAAACTCCCAGATGATGCCAATGCTGCTGGCCCAGGAACCATAGTCTGATTTGCAAGATGTTAAGAGACCCTCAGGTCACAGGTGTGTTCTCAGGCAGCACAACTTCCATAGGAAAGAGAATCAAATTATGTATAAAGTTATACAAATGCATTCAACTCAAACTTAACCTGACTAGTGTTAGGTGGAAATTGTCCAAGTAATTCCTAAATCTTTTGGATTTAAAATGCCTTGTATGATTAAAAAAAAAATCTTTCTACAGCTGACAGCTGATGTGGGGCTGTTTGGGTCTATATAAAGAAGGCTTAGCAGTTCCTAAGCACACACCAGCTGAGGGAAGGAGCATGCTGGGCGTCAGGAGAGGCGAACTTGGCATGCACGTCGGCCAAGGGCCGTCTATAAAGTGCACAAGCCACATGTGTATAGTCAGGAGCTGAGTTTTGCAATGGATTCTTCTCCTCTGGTTGAGCTACAGAAAGGAAGTTAACACAGGACTTTTAAGGTCCACCTGCCTTCTGCTAGTTTCTCAGAAGAAAAAAAAATTGAGTAGGTAGAAAGAAATAAAAAACAACAGGAAGACATGAAAGTCAAGAGATTAGGCTTCTACTTTTAGATATTTTTTGTTTTGGGGAGGAGAGAAAAATAAACTCCCTAGGACGAATCAAGGAGAAAAACATTTTTTTTTTTTTTAAAAAAGAGAGATGAGTGATGAAGAGAGGAAGGAAATCTCCTTGGTAGATAAAACAGATTTGCCAAATATATTACATTCATTAAGATTTTCCTCTGCTTATAATGTGTGCTTTTCAGAGGCTTTTCTTAGCATTAACGGACGCTCTGGGAGAGGAGAAAGTTGGCAGAGAGAAGCCTAGCAAATATATAAATAAGCTTTGGAGGTTTCAGAAGTTTCATTTCCCACAATAGAACATTCTCCAGACTGGGCAAACTTTTTCTTACTTAAACAAATGCTTTGAAAGACAAAGATTTCATATCATCAGTGGAACATTCAGACTAATAATTGCCTCTCTTCTTCTTGTCTTGGAGTCTCAACAGCCAGCAGATTTATGATTCGCTTTTGGCAATAAACTCTTTCAAATAAATATTACTTTCTCAGGCTGCATATTGAGTTTTTGCAAACACAGAAATCCTCTTTACTAAGAGGAACTAAGTTTTCTAGGTGCGTACGTATAAATGATTATGAAAAACTATTTGCTTTTTTCTTCTTTGAGAAAATGGATAAAAACTCTATTTAAAAAGTAGCCATTTTTAATAGTTAATGTAGTCCCAGTGAGGTTTTGTAGAACCTTTTGTTGGGGGACCAGCGAAATGGAGGTGGGAAGGGGACAGAGGCAGTTTGATCTTTCCCTTTTAAAGTCCTGTAAGGTTAACTTTGTAGTTGGGCAAGATAATTTCTAAATTTTTAAAGCAAAAGAAATAATTCAAGTGAGTATGTACGTAGGGATAAAATTGAGGACTAGAGAACACAAGTGTTGGGATCGAGATTTTTTTTCAGAGCAGCCAGCTTTTTATCAGTGCTGCTTGGTTGTCAGTGCCAACTCAACGAACATTATTGTGTTCCTTCAAGATACCAGGTAGTGGGGGCACTAAAGGAGATAGATGATACACACAGATACTTCAAAGCCGAGAACAAGATAGAAAAACGCAACGAGTTGTAAGAGTGCAAAAAATGTGGGAAAGGATGTCAGGTCCCCAAAGAGTCTTGCCTCATTTTGGTATGTGGCAGTCACTTAGGTCCTTGTCCACATGGATTAAGTAGGGTAGAAGGCAACTAGGCTCCTTTCAGTAGAGGTATGACACCATTCTGTTGGCCTGGCCCCAAGACACTGCTCCTTGTTTTATCGGGATTCCCTTCTCTGTTTCTGCCCCAGTTTGAATTTTGTGTGGAAACTGCAGCCTTAATGATAATGATTCTTTCTAGGATATTTAATAGGTGCCGGGCATTGTGCTGCTAACGATTCTTTAGAATATTAGTTTCTTGATGCAGACATTATTGCTACATTATAGATTAGGAGACAAAAATTAGTTTACAAAATGTAACTAATTTGCCCTAGTAGACACTAGAACATGGATTTATTTTTTAATTTTTTTAATTTTTCAATTATGGTTGACATTCAATATTATATTAGTTTTAGGTATACATCATCATGGTTAGACATTTATATAACTTATGAAGTGATCCTTCCCCTGATAATTCTAGTGTCCACCTGACACCCTATGTACTTATTACAATATTATTGACTATATTCCCTGTGCTATGTTATCTCTGTGACTGTTTTATAGCTGCCAATTTGTACTTAACCCCTTCACCTTTTTCATCTAGTCCCCAAACCCCCTCCCATCTGACAACTGTCAGTTTGAGAACATGAATTTAGACCCAAGGCTATCTGACTCCAAAGCCTGTAATTCTGACCATTAACCACAGCAGTTAACGTTTATTAAACACATAATTTCTCTTATGATTTCATTTGGTTAGTCTTTACATGAATCCTATGAGAATATCCTATGAGTGTTCTTATTCTCATTTTACAAATGAGGAAACTGGGGATTCTTTGTGACTAACTTGTCCGAAGTCATGCAGTTGATGAGGGGAGAGCCTAGATCCAAACTCAGGCTGACTTCAGAGCCTGCAGCTTTAATTATTGTGCCGTACGACCTGCACGCCAAGACCCCACAATGCTCTGTGCCCTTCTTCATGTTCTGGGCATAGACTTTGGTTTCTCTGGCTGGACTTTTCAACTTGCCTGCTGCCTTTGGAATGCCAGCCTCATCACCATGTCTGTTCTTCTTAGTCTAAGTGTCCCTTTCTGTTTCTTTATTGTTATGCAAACATTTAATGAGTACCTGTGGGTCCCAAGCATTGCGTTGAGCAGATCGATACCCAGAAATATTTGTTTAGAGAAATAATAAACTTTGTTATGATACCAGTCACAATCCAGTGTGGGGCCAGACAAATTAGCAAAGTATTCCAGTGCCGCATAACAAACGCTGTTTTGGAGGAATGTCTGAGCACTCAGGTCACTTCAGAGTGGGGAGGAGCTAGTCTTGTGCAAGCAGAAGACATCCCAAAGAATGGCATCTTTGAAAAGAACCTTAGAAAAGCTTGAGTTTGCAAGGCAAAAGAGGGAGAGAAAAATAGATCTTAAGTCCAATTTTTTTTAACCCTTTTTCACATGTAGGGTTGGAAGAAGTTGGGGGCTTGTTTGGACTTTAGGACTCAACCATGCATAGAAGACTGCAAATGTTACTAGATAACATTATTAATAATCTTTTATAGGCCAGGTAAATCTCTGAGTCTTTACATGCATTATCTAGTCTAATCTTCATACTCACACTATGACATAGATGTCATAATTATTTCCAGGTTTCACATAAGATTCACAGCGGCCTGGGGAAGGAGAAGGTTCTTTTTGCATTCAGTTTGTTCTGATTTCATGAACGGGATGGAAACATTACTAAAGCATTGTCCACAGAACCTCTGTATCTGACTACAAAGGGAGCTTGTTTAAATGTTGATGTTAGGCCCAGAAAAGCAGAATCAGAATCACTTTCCATGTTCTACAGGTGATTCTGGAGCACACCAAACTCTGAACTGCTCCAGTGCTGGAGCTCACTGAGCATGTGGGACCAGGTTGTTTCTACTGAACTTCTTTGTCATCTCACTGGCCATTTCCTAAAAGAACCAGCCCAGACAGTTCAAGAAGGGTTGATACTGCCCTAGGTGCAATTTTCTTTTCCCCTACGTAAGTCACACTTACGTAGTCCAAGAGCATATTATGATGTTGTTTAGTGGGGAGAAGTAATTTTTGGAAAGATTCTAGGTCTTGCAACAATCATGTTCAGGAAATGAGGCCTCCCTTATCAACAAATGCTAAAGATATATTGATCTTTATTTAGAGAGCTGCCTCATGAAAAGTCTGTCAGTGATGTTTCTCTTTAGCTCATATCTAGTGCTGTTGGTTGTATCAAGGAAATTTACCTTTTGTGGTTGGCTAGAATGTTCTAGCACAAAGGGTGCTTTTCTTTCACCTGCATCTCCCATGGGAAGCAGACCACTGAGACACTGGATGCAAAGGAAGTGTAGCTCTCCTGCGGCAGAGACAGCAGTGTTCCTCTCTAACACAACCAGTGTATCCCGTAGTGCATGGAAGTTAAGGACTTTGGGATGTGAGAGCAGCAAGAAGGGCTACATGTGTTTAGTTCGGTGGTGTTCAGTACCATCACATTGTTACCACAGTAATAAAATAAGCTTCAGAAAGGGCTAAATGAATCACATCTCCATTTCCATCTTAGTTCATGGTTGCCAAGCCCTTGACGACGCCAAACTCTTAACAATTTGAACCTCCAATGCAAGAGAAGAGTTGGGATGTGATAGGAAGGCACAAGGGATTAACAGAGGATTGTTAAATTCTCCACATCTCCTCCTTTTCCAAAGCGCCATGTGGAAACAGGTGTGTGAGATGGGATCTCTGATGACTATTTAAGCACAGTTTTCACTGCTGTATTCAGGTTTTCAATAACCATTTACAGAAGAACGAGATCTTAATTTTTAACAGATTTGCATATATTCAAAGACTGACTTAGGATCTAATTTGTACAGGTTGTAGTGATTTGGAGGAACAGAAAATGTGATGCCAAATGTAAGAATATGCTTTATTTGTAAATGTTCATCCATCTGTTTAATACTGACTATAAAGACACAATGAGATAAACAATAATAGATGAGCAAAACAGGGCCTCATATTCACCATCATTCTGTCTAGCATGTGACTGAATAAGCATAATTTACTTTGCAGGATACTAATAAAGTTAAAATGCTGTACATCCTATGGGAAGGCTTTGAAAATTGTAGGTGGGCAGTTTGCTGTCAGGGCTAGAGAGACTGAAGATTGATATTAAATAATGTTTTGTAATGATAAGGTATTCTTTCAACAATCACTTATTTGATAGGTATATGTTTGGTAGACTGTCCTAAAATAAAATAATATGTTAAGCAAGATAGGCATGGTTTCAATTGTATTGGATGTATAGCCCTCAAGAGAAGGATAATTAATCCAAGAGTCATAAAAAGGTTTGATGGCTGTGGTGAGGAATATACTATTGTTGTATAACCAAACACTCCCAAATTTAGTGACTTAAAACAGCCTAGTTTCTCAGGTATCTGTGGTTTGGCTGAACTCAGCTGAATAGCTCAGCTGATCTTTTCTGGACCAGCTCATGTGTGCATGGGTCACCTGGGGAACAACTGATTTGGTCTGAGCTTGGTTGATGAAACTTGCCTGGGCAGCTCTATTCTACATTTCTCTCATCCTCCTGGGGTCAGCAATATACTTATCCCAGGTGTATTCTCGTGGCTACAGCAAAAGCAAAGAAAGCAAGTGGAAATACACAAGACCTCTTAATGCCTATGCTTAGAACTGGCACATTGTTACTTCTGCCTCAATCTACTGGCCAAAGAAAGCCACATGGCTGAACCTAAATTTAAAGAGTGGGTAAATATTCTCATCCAGTAGTTGGAGATGTTGTAAAGTGACAGGACAACATGTGGATACAGTGACGAGTAAAGAATTAGGGTGAGTGATGCAACCTCCTTACACAGAGTATGAGCACCTAATGAGACCTAAAGAGTGAGTAGGATTATCCAGAGTAGAGGGGTTTGGTGGGATCTAGCGGCATGGCAAGTTTGAATGACTTAAAGAAGGCCAGTGAAGATGGACAGAAGAAAATGATGAGGAGGATAGGAACAGAGCCTTATCCTTGTTGTTAATAACTAACTATGGAGATTCTTTTAACGGGCTTTCAGAGCCATCGATGTGTTTTGATATTACGGTTATTATTTGTTGGTCATCATCGACCTCATGGTCTAGAGTTAGGGAAATGTTGTTGTTCCAGTTTGCAATTCCATAAACAACAAAATGTACCTTCCTCAATATTTTGATTAGAGCTTCACAGTATTTGTCCAATATATTCCCATTCCCTTGGGTTGTCTGATTAATGTCTCTGCACAATCCCATTTTGACCTTTAGTAATTAGTGCAAATATTTTAAGTTCAGCATATTAATTCCTCTTGCAGGAAGAGCATTTTCTTTGAGAATCATCATAAATCATTAAAAAAATTAATTGGGCAGTGAGAGAAGAGGGCCATTTTTTTTCCCAGCAAATACTGGCAGTTTATCTCGTCATAGGCTAAAGCTCTAGATGCTGGAATCAGTTTCTGACCTGCTCAGACCTTTGACCCATTCAAAGCAAAGAAATATCTTTCTTCTTCTGTCATCCCTCGGTATCTTTCATCCTTTAAAATATGTTAAGGGGGCATTTTGACAGAGCTAGAAGAACTGGATTTACTTCAAACTCTGTCACTGACTGCTTGGGTGACCTTGGGCAACTTACTTATTCCCGCCAGACTTCAAAGTTTTTGTCTATAAAGAGGGTATAAGTGCTTCCTCAGAATGTTTCTTGTTCTAAAATTCTCTGATATTTGGATTATGTTCTGAACATCATGATAATTTCACAAATAGAGATTTGTAGCTTTCAGTTCCAGAGACTGCCTGAAGTATCCTTTGCTGTTGTACAAAGTCAGAGTTGGGAAGATTCATTAAAGATGAAGCAGAAGGAAGTCAGGAAGAGGATATTTGCATGCATGTAGGCAGTGAGTGGATTTGTTATGAGCTGAGACAGCAATGGCTGCTTGATCGTCTGTGTGCAGGAGCAAGGGCAGTATTATATAATATACTTTTAACTGGCATTACACTCAGGACCCTGTGGTTCTCATTTATTTAGTTATTTGCTTTACTTTTTTCTATCTTTTACCTTAACTCTTGAGATTCATGCTTATACAATTATATCTGAATATTTTCTAGATCTAATGATTCTTTGATTAGCAAGAAAATCACTCCTCCTTCATCCAAGAGCCATGAGTGTAGGGACCTACTGTGAGTCAAATTCAATTTCAGAATTTAAATTTACATTAAGGCTGAACTTACTTGGTCTCCTGGACAGCAGCTGTATCAGGGAGTCTCTTAGCTCAGTATTTGATGTGTTCGTAATTGCTGTTTACTTACTATCTCTTAGGCACAAGAATTTTCTCAGAACAGAGCGTGAAAGGGAAGCAGAGTTCACTTCTCTGTTGTCTTTCCAACATCCCCCAGCACGCTGGCTGATCGGGGCATCTACAACTCAAATAGTAGAATTTCCCAGAGCAACACAAGCGCTCAATCCCAAAGATAAATCTCCAGCATTCTAAAGGTATCCTAGCACTAAGTTAGTTATTTCCCAGGAAGGGTTTGGCTGGTGGTGATTAAAGAAATAAATCTGTACTTCATTTTTAGCCCAGTGGCCTCTTACAGCTCGATGCAGAGTCTAAGCTCCCAAGAACAACCAGAGTCGTTTTATGGGAATGAGAGATTATAAATCATCAACTTTGTCAGTTCGGTGTTTTCCTCCAGCGTTCTTTTCTCTGATTGCTGTGCAGACAGCACCCCCAGAGACCATCCCTTTGAGAAGCTTTACCTGTTTGTTTGCTTTTGACTAAAGCCTCTAGTTGGCCCTGACTGCATCCCAGGGCCACCTTTTAGTCCCAAATAGAGAGGCAATTGAGAAGACATTCATTTTTAATTCATACAGCATTTCAGAAGGTTTGTCTTTTATTTTCCAAGTGTTACTCCTAAGCTTACTAAAAACAGAACATTGCCTCAGGAGTGGCTTATCTGGGTCTGTGGTCTCCAGGCTGGGTGCATGTGAAGAAAAATGAAATGTTAATTTCTATTTTAATTTCCTTTTGATATCTGTTTAAATGTATATAATGTATTAGGGCAGTTCTATATGTGTAGAATATATTTATATATATGGTGTGCTTTAAATTTTTTATGCATGGAACACATGATCAGAAAAATTTGGAAACAACTGATTAGTGAGAACTAGTTAACAAGATTCACTCTTAATGCAACTTCTCATTTTCATTTTGTTCTATTTCTGTAGTCCTAAATGTTATTTTACCAACCAAACAAGCTGAAAAGTTTGAGGGCTGGTAGGAAGGGATGAGGGAGGGAGAGGAGAGTGGGAAGAGAGGCGGAGGAGATGATGAGGGCAGCAAGGAGTTCGTGTCCTCTAAGTTCCTCTTTAGCCTTGAGGTTTAGTGAACCCAGCCAACACTGCATGCAGGTGCTGAAGGGCTGTGAAATGGCTGAAAGGTATTTCACACTCTTTAAAAAGCTATGGGTGAGGTTAAGTTACAAATTACCATTAACCCCAGAAAAATTGGCTGTATAAAGCAAAGAAGGGATGGCAATTATTAATGAATAATCATTTAATGCAAGGCAGATGCTGAAGTGATAAACACATCAATTAGACTGGTTTATAAACAGTTCGCTGGCACATTTATCCACCCTTTACTTCCCTACTGTGTTGGTTCCTGTGTTAGGGCGGGTCAGATGCCTAGAGCTCTCTCTTTCTGGAATTACTGTAATACAAACCAAGTGAATTTACTGAAATATTAACCAAGAAAGCATTTACATCTCAATTTGCCTTAGGATGCCAGAGAGGCATAATGATTTGAAATTATTATTACTTTTTTGATTCTTCTCTTTTGCTGTTTGTTTACAAACCAAACAAATTATGCTGGGTGTTGAGAGGTGAAATTAGCATTCATCTGTGGGTACCAATAGGAGGCAGATGTTGAATCACTCATTTTAAAGACTTGACTGGTGCTGAAATGAACATGTATTTATATGGCAAGAATAGAGGATAAGTGTATTATGCCATTGGGACAGTATGACAATTCATTTATCACCATTTATGAACTATGGGTGCATACACTGTCACAAATGAAGATGGATGTATTATCTCTTGAGGTCTCCTGACACACAGAAATAATGTGTGTGGGCATATGTGATTTTAATATATATTAACTTGCAAATAACTCTGTGATGCACACAAGCCCTTGTGTGTGACAGGAGAGGGTGCTCAGTAGTCAATACATGGCTTAGCTGGAAGAGACCCAGCAGAAATTAGATGCTGACTGATCAACGCTTTGCTTATCAACATGTTACCGTCATTTTTCTTTTTAAAATTTTGTCAGGGAGCTCTATTAAGATAAGGAAACTAAAATATAAGAAATACTGTGTTTAAGGTAAAACAAAGCCTCATGGTCCAAGAAACCTGTTTTTATCCTAGCCCTAGAAATGACCCACTTCATTATTGGTTATTGTAATTGTGCTTGAAGAGCAAGATGGTCTTCATTGAAAGTAGCAGAGAGAAGCTGTTTGTTTTGTTCCAACTATGCTGTCTCTGATTGATTTGAAGTCTTGGTCATTTGGACCAGTACTTATTTATAATTTGGAATTTCCACACGGAACTAAGCCTTGTTGAGACAGCATTCTACAAGGAGGCTACTTCAATGGTTTTACCCGTTTTGGGTCCCTGAGTGATGACTGTTAAGGTAGATTCCAATTCAAATTCTCTACTGATTCCTGGAAAGGTTCTTGAGCTTGAAATTTTAAGGAGAAGATGAAAAAGCTTACAGAAGATGACTGGGCTACATTCAGTAATGAGAACAATCATAAGGTTATTAATGAATCAACATAATATCTTTTTATACTAAAAACTATTGAGCACTCACTGTGTTTTAGGTCCTCTGATAAGTGCTTAATCATTTTATCTCATGTAAACCACAGTAATCCTGTGAGAAAGCTAAACTTATTATTCCCATTGTATAGATGAAGGTTTATAGACATAAATTCACTTGGCTAAGGTATCACAGTAGAGGTTCCATTCTAACTCAGAGGGTCTCTGATTTCAGAAGAGGGGTCATTCTGATGGTTATCTGAGTTCTCCTCATTAAGGGCCCAGCAATAACTCTGAACTTGTGTGGCTAAGCAAATAGTCTTAGTGTTGGTCTGATGTGGACTAGCTTCTATTAGCCAATGAAGCCTGTGCTACTTAGGGGACTGCTTGCTTCAGTAAATACTGTTACTCCCTTTTGGTCTCATCTTTGTTTACGTGCTTTCCTGACATGCAGTCTTGGGATGCTACCACGCTTGTTAGCTGAGGAATGGCTGGACAGTGTCTTGTGCCTCTCCAGTGTCTTGTCCCTACACATAGCTCTTGAGGGTGTTTGTTTTCTCTCTTTCTGGGGTTGTCTATGCAGAAATGCGCCAGGCTGTGGCTGTTTCTGTCTAGAATCTGAACTGAAAACAAACTTTCCTGTTACTGTGAATGTCTTTTTTCCTGAAAACAGTCAAACTGTAGTTCAAGGTCATTCTTGTTGAATCACTCATACCCAATATTAAATGGATTTCATTTATATCATGACTTTTATGTTGACATATATATTATGATAGATGCTTATCTTTTAATTGATTATTAATTATAAAAAGTTGTAGTTATGGATGCTATTTTCCAAATAAAAAAATGAAGATGTTACCTTGTTTACCTTAAAAGTGAAACAGAATATATGTAATTAAGATTATCAGAAAATCCAGATTGTATGGTCATACAAATATCAGAAAAGGGGCACCAGAGCTGGAAGTAGACCTGGTCTTCAGTTCTAGTTATATCATTAGCTCAATCTATGGTCTTAGTTGTGTTGCTTAATGTCTCTGGGCTGTATTTTTTCTTCTATAAAATGGGAATAATACATGCTTGGACCACTCCCTTCCCTCCCCCCAAATGAGAAGGAGCACTGAATCACAAATTTACTGGCCATTTATCTTTTATGTGTTGAATTTTGTGCTGGGTGGCAGAGGCTAAGGGAAAGATATATTCTCATTTTCTGATCTGACAAATGTCTCTAGTTCTTCCTCCTCTCAAGAAGCTTGCAATCTTGGGTATGTGAAATCATCTGTCATGGAAAAGCATTTTATAAATGCTAAAGCTCTTGATCAAGATGATCTAGGAAGAAAGGGTTCTGTGAAGAAAACTTGAGGAATGCTGTATCCTTTGAATTTTATCCTTGGAAATTTACAATGAACATTAGATATTAAAAGCTCTGATAAATTATACAGCAAAGAAGCATGTTTAATTCCATTGAACCTAGTATGTTGCAGGCTTTAGGAAACATTTTGTTGTGTATCACCTACGAACACCTGGAGTAACAACTTGTTTGAGAAACTCTCCTTTAGTGAATATTGAGTCTTTAGTTTTCCTCATAATAACCTGTACTCACTTTCATTATTACACTCATCCATTGGATTGTATTGCTTACTTACTTATGTCTCTGACTAATCCATGAGCTCCTCAAATAGTGTCACTGCCTGTTCATATTTGTACCCCCAGGACTTAGGTGGAAGGGGTGTCTCTGGCCATTATTAGTAGGCACTCAACAAATGCTTGTTGAACAGATGCACAACATTACACATTCACACGATAGAGATACTTGTGATTTGCCTGAAATAAGATCCCAGAAGACAATGATTAAACTTCCTTCCTTAATCTACTTTGTCCAATGTCCAATTTAACTGATTTCTATGACCTTAATAACTTTTTAAAAGGATGGTTTTAAAATTATGTCTTAATTTGGAAAGAAGATAACCTTCAATGAGAAAACAATTATTTTCTATGTTTACAAACTGTTTATTAAGCTCCACTATTTAAAACAAATTTATCAAAGGGGAGAAAGAGGCATTATGCCTTTAAGAGGCCCACATGAATACAGCTAAGAAGGGATATAGATTTGTCCTGAAAACAGGAGGCTAAGGTTACGGAAAAAATGTAACCAGTAGATTAAGCATTTATTGGAATGGAAGTCAGGCTAGATGAATGAGTCTTTTGGTGGCAGGATATTTCTGATAGGGGACCATCAACAAGGAAGAGAAGGGTGTGGAGGCTTCATGATAGTTGAGTTTTAGTTTTAGCCAGGGAGTAATGATAGAAGGGGCAGTGCTGCTGGAATAGTTGTAAGGTAAAATGAAATGCTAAGTATAGCAACTTAAATGATAAAGACTTTTCACACTGGATGGCCTGCTACCACTAAGTCTCCTCCCCAGGGCTGTTGGTGGGTCCAGCAGGTAGAAACTGGCAGGGATGTGGTTTCCCTCTTCTGTTCTATCAGTGAGGAAACGGGAGTACAATAAACCCAGATGGAGTGAAAGAACAATGGAGCACAGTTGGAGTAGGAGAAGTTATTTCTTTTCTCTTTTAGAAATAGCTCTTACCTTTATATGTTCACTGTAAAAACTTTACAGAATATTGACCAATACAAAAGAAGATAAAAATAATTATAATCCCATAAATCAAAGAGGGTATCAGTTACCATTTCTGATTACATTTTATTGGTAAGTATTTTGCGTATGCACATGTAATCCATACTGCTTTAATAGCCCTATTTTCACACTTAGTATAATATAAACAAATATCTGAATCATTGCTTAATTGTCTGGATAGCTTTCATGACAGCATAGTGTTCTTTTTCATGTACATTATCATAACTTACTTAATCAATTCCTATTATTGGATATCCAGGTTACTTTCAAATTTTACGATTATAAACATCATTGGAATGGACTTTTTTTTTAAACTTATGTCTTTATCCACAATTATTTCCTTTGGATTAATTCCAGAAAGTAGAACTATTAATTCAAAAGTAATGCTGTTTGATACATATTGCCAAGTTGACCTTCAGAAAAGAACCACTTTTCGGACTGCTTCCTAAAAAAAGCCCATTACTGTTTATCATTGAAAACATTTGCCAATTTGATAGACAAAAATGGTATTTCCTTTTTTAATTTGCATTCAATGATTATTATTGAAGTTGATTTTTAATTGCTTAAAAACCATTTAAAAAATTTATTGGCCATTTACATTTCTCTCAATCAATTTTGTGTCCTTTGCCCATTTTTCTATTGTAGTGTTCATCTTTTTATTGATTTGTAAGACCTCTTTATATAGTATCACTGTCACATTTTAAATAACCTCTTAATTCCTTAAAAGCACTTTTGTTCTTAACATCCCATGCATATTTATTTTAAAATTTCAGTTTATCTTAATAGAAAGAGTGGCCATGTGGTTCTAGTCTTTCATTCTCCAATTTTTCATGCTGTTGACAGAAACACAAATGTCCGGCATGGCAAAGAAGCAGTCTCAATACCTTGGTAGCAGTCCAAACTAGCAGAAAGCTTAGCATCTTCAGAGGTAACTACTGGTAGTTAGGTGGTATGCTTTCCTGAGTTACTGAAATCCTTTACCCTTACTTGAGGACAGTATTTTTCATGTATTAAAGTCTCCCTTTGTTCATATTTTCAGATAAGGATAAGTTTCAGAGTTCACACTATCCTTAGGAACAGATGTGTTGTCTTCTTTCAGAATAAAGGCCAAGATAAACATAAACATTTAAACTTGGTGGTTTGGCTGATTCCATTCAAGACAGACTCTTGCTAGAAGTAAAAATATTTAACATAAGCAACAGACAGGTGCCACTGGTCTTCCCAATATTATACCTTTAAAAAATACTAGTCAGTCAGTTCCAACACTGCAATTCAGGCACTCTGTTTTCCATAGGTGTGTTGTTATCAGAATTTCAACAGTCATAAACATTTTGCCAATCTGTTTTATCCAACTTCCCCACTTGCCCCACTCTGGCATTTTAAAGCAATTTCTGACACCATTTCAATTTCATCTGTAGATACTTTAGTATGCATCTTTAACTGCTAAGAACCTTTCAAAATGTAATTATACTTAACACAAATAATTTTGTATCATCTAATTCTCAGTTACATTAAATTTCTTTAATTTTTCAAATATATTGTTTTACACTTGATTTGTTCAACTCAGAGTCCAAAAATTGGTCTCCCTGTTATATATGACTGTGTGTCTCTTAAGGCTCTTAAGAAGTAAGCTCCCCTCCCTACATTCTTTTCACACTATTGATTTGTTGGAGAAACTGGGTCATTTGTCTTTAAAATGTTCCAATTTTTTTTGAATTGGGTTTTTATAAAAAGTTTTTTCTCTATTCCTTGTAGTTAGAAGATTAATAAGATTCAAATTAATATTTTTAGGCAAGACTTTTTCATAGTGAAGTGTGTACTTCCCATTGCATTTCATTGAGTCACCTCATGTCTGACTGTCACATCTTTACTGATATTATGATTGATTAGGGAGTTCAGGAGTTGTCAACATAATTCTCCCATCAGTTTCCACCAACATTTCACTTAAAGGTTTTGACGTTCATTGATATTTAAGATAATTTCATTAAGAATTGCAAAACGGTGATTTTTAATTTTATTAATTTTCAGCAATTATTATCTGGAATTATTTTTTAAAAATGTATTTTCATCAGCTATCTGGTTATATAGAAATACGATTCATGTAGGACTGGCAAGATATATGTTTCATTCTTTCCCATTTGTCAATTTTCAGAAATCAGTTGATGGCCTTAGCAACCCCTAATAGTGGTCGACGACTTTTTTTCAGTATTATGAACTCATGGATTTTTATATATTTTAATCCATTGTTATTATTATTCTTTTTGATGTTCAAATTTTCCAACCTTAGGCCAGAGGAAGCCCTTTAAAGTTGGCTCTTAATTTCTTTTGATATAACTCCATTGGTTGTTGATAGCCTATATATTTTTAATAGCCTCATTCCACCTAGCCATCACTCCCTAATACAAGAATTGAAGTTTCTCTTTTCAGTCTGAACTCTTTGGAAGACATGTTAATCTGCACTTTCTTTAGAATTTAATTCTTCTCAGATTTAAATGTTACACTAAAAAATAAATTCAGGTACCAAGAAGGCACTCAATCAATGTGCATCGCTGAATTAAATTCTGCTTTGGAGAGCCACATATTTCACGTGTTAATGTAAACATTATTTGGGCATAAGATAATTTAGCTTATTTCCATGAACATCTCTAAACCCACACATATTGTTGTATCTTTATAAAGGAGCTTAAAGACATATCTATCAAGCTTAAAAATATCTTTGTGCAATTGTTTTTGTCATTTGGTCTATTAGCATTCTCCTCACTGTGCTTTGCTTATATAAATTTAACAAGATGAAAGGTTGATGTTGAAAGAAGTCTGGACAGATTCGTTACCTTAGCAACCTTGCCCTAGACTTTAACAGCCCTGACCCAGCTACAAAGTCCTTTACTGGCTAACAAGGCACTCTTAATGACAGCAGGTTGGAACTCAGGCCCACTGATAAAATGACTTGTAATCTGGACAGAAACCTTTGGAGGAATATTATCTTTATCAGATTTCCAAAAGAATCCAAACATTGAATGTAGTTCCACTAATAACTGCATTCATAAGGCCATCATGCTTAAGTGCTTCTGGGAAAGCATTAGTAACAGGAAATTAAGTGTTACAGAATAATTGCTAACCTTGCTGCATAAAAAAAGAACTGGCTGCCCAGTGATTTTGTGTTGGTAGCTGTCATTAGATGCCACTGTCCTATATAATTGAAAAATTCTTTTGTAAAGGAAATATTGTCACAGCCTCATTTTCCCCAACATTTAATTGAACTGGGGAAATCTGAATGCCTTTTTGAGGTTCAAATTACACAATTACACATATAGATTTGTTGACTAGGTGGATTTAATAGTAAAAAAAAAAAGGACAGAAAAATTTTTACCTGAACAAAGATCTTAAATTATTATTAGAATGTTCTTATGGCTTTCACTTCTAGAAAGTTCTATACAAATAAAACACAATTATTTATTTGCCTTCTATTGAGGGTTTTTTTTTAAAGCAGGAATTTATTAGTTTATATCATTTTCAGGTGTACAGCATAGTGGTTAGACATTTATATAATTTATGACGTGATCCTCTAGTACCCACCTGACACCATATATAGTTATTACAACATTATTGACTATATTCCCTATGCTGTACTTTATATTCCTGTGACTATTTTGTAACTGTCAATTTATATTTCTTAATCCCTTCACCTTTTTCACTCAGCTCCCAAACCCCCCTTCCATTTGGCAACCATCAAAATGTTCTCTGTATCTATGAGCCTGTTTCTGTTTTGTTTGTTCATTTATTTTGCTCTTCAGATTTCATATAATAAGTCATAAGAGGACTTTGGGTTTTAAACCCGTTGCTAACTCACAGGTATTTCCCTGACATACACTCAGATGATTGTAGCACTTGTTTACAGCTGGTATTCATTCTGATTAGTCAGCGTCCATGCTGTGTAACTGACAAAAGTTTGAAAAGGAGTTTGTTTGTTTGTTTGTTTTTTTACACATTCAAACATAGGGTTAGAGATTGAGCTTTATTTCTAATATACTTAGTTGCTTTTTCCCTGACTCACCACAACCTGATTTTCTAAAAGAACAAAGCTCCATCATTACAAAAATAATCTAGGTATGTAGGGAGGCTCTTATAGTCCTAGTATAAAATAAAGAAACATTCCTATGTATCTAGAGAAGAAATTGTAGATATAATAAGCTTCTGTTCACTGTGTGTTAAGGAAGCTAGACTCTAGGTGGTTTAGGTTTTATCCATAATTCAAGTTAGATCCTGTTAGGGACTGAATGTTTGTATCCCTCCAATATTTATATGTTGAAGGTTTAACCCCCCAGTGTGATGGTGTTAGGAAGTGGGGCGTTTGGGAGGTAATTAGTTATAGATGAGATCATGAGAATGGAGCCCCTGTGATGGGATTAGTGTTCTTATAAGATGAGAAAGAGACACAGTGAATTTACAGTGAGAAAGTGCCCTACAAGCTAGGAAGAAGGCTTTCTTCAGGAACTGAATCTATTGGTACCTCGAGTTTGAACTTTCTGTCCTCTGGTACCGTGAGAAATAAATGTTGCTGTTTAAGCCACCGAGTCTATGGTATTTTGTTATAGCAGCTCAAGCTGTCGAGACAGATTCCTAAAGTTTACTTATCAGGATCTTATTAGGTTAGGTCAGTACCCCCCAGGTAATTCCACTGCATTTCCTACTTTTGGTTAAGCTTGCATTTCTGAAGCCTTCACATGTGCCACTGTGCTATAGGAACTTGGTTTCTATAATAAGTTACAGACCCTATCCCTAGCAAGAAACCTAATCCAACAGAAAAGATGAGTGCATAAACACAACAAAGATGAATGACAATATTAAGGTAGAAGGTTTTATTAAAGATTTAAACAAGAAAAATTATGGAAATACTACTTTTATTTGCTGCAAAATTGTCATAGGGCATATTCTGTCTTATGTTGAGCAGTATATATTTCTTTAATTTTTATTGGTATCTAGGAGAACTGGCAGATATTGCTTTTATAAAAAAGGCTCATATAACTTACTCATATTTATTATTTTTGGGGGGTGTTGGAAAGCCTAAATATAAAAATTCAAATCAATGCCTAATCTCTGGATAGCAGTTAAGAACCTCAGGCTAAATACTTATTTGCTTCACTTGCAAGACCCGTGTGTCACCCTGCAATTGCCCTTTGTCTTATTTTAGGCTGCTGTAAAGAATACCGTAGACTGGATGCCTTATATAACAGACATCTATTTCTCATAGCTCTGGAGGTTAGAAGACTGAGATTGAGGTGCCAGCAAGGTTGAGTTTTTGGTAAAGATCCTTTTCATGGCTGATAGATGGCTGATCGATTGCCACATCCTACATGGCAGAGAGCGAGAGTGAGAGAGCTTCTTTTAAGAGTTCTTCTTATAAGAGTTCCAATCCCATTATGAAGGCTTCACCCTTATGACCTCATCTAAACCTAATTACCTTCTAAATGACCCACCTTCTAATAACATCACATTGGGGGTTAGGCTTTCAATATAAGAATTTTTTGGGAGGACACAAACCTTCAGTCCATAACACCCTTTCTCATCCAGAAGGAAGTTCAGAAACCCAGAGTCACAGATGGGGCTTCTAAAATCTTTGTCAATGTTGCTATTTCTCTAGGTACTTTCCTGGGTCTTAAGATGTTGAGATTCTGGGGGCTTTGAATAACACCAAAGTATTTAGAGAGTATTTCGTCTTGAATTTTGAGCACAGAAGAGCCCACTGAGGTGTCTCTTGTTCTATGGAGACATGGATCCACACCTTTGCTGCTGAGATGTCCTTTGTTCTGGCCAGCTAGCTCTTTCAGGCTGGTTGCTTTGTTACCTAGGACCGTTTTTAGGCAAAGTGGTCATTTTACTGCTCTCAGGCCATGTTAGATGTGGAAATTCCTGGAGGCTGTTCTCTGCTGTGTCTGCCTGTATTTGCTCTGTATCCATTTGCTCCCTTTAGAAAGATCAGCGAAGAAGGAGGCTGCTGAAAACTGCTTCTAAGGTCTAATAACTTTCTTCAGCAAGCCTTTCTTCCTTTAAGAAGTTGTTTTTCTCTAACCCAAACCCCACCTCCTCTCTTCAGCTCAAACTTGTTTACTCGGTTTTCATTTTCCAACAGAACTCTGTCAATCTACACCATTTATTTGCTGATCGATTTTCAGTGGTTTTCCCCTTATCTCTTGCCAAGAAAAGTTATTTTCCTTTAGAAAGTTTGCTAATGTCTCTAAATAGCCCATTAAATGAATTCATCAATTACATGAATCATGCATGATTCAAATAGTTATGTCCATTCTCAACAGCGTCCTAATACCAAAACTATAAGATTTGAAAATATCAATATGCTTTTTGAGAGAATACAAAAATAAAAATGGTTTGCATCTACTCTTCTGGAGTTTTATTATAGTTTTGTTTACTGGAACTGCTTAATCTTGGTTTTATTAGATCATTTGTTACTGCTCTATGAAATTTCAATAACTCTTTAAAAAACATCAAAACTTGATAGCTCATCACTCCCGGTTATCTTTCCATAAACACTTGTTAACCCCATTTTACAATCACTCTTATTGCCAAACAGATCACCTAAACATTACTTTATGATTTCTTTTTTTGAGTGTAGATAATAGACATTATTTGAAGAAATCAATTATAATGCAATTCAGCACAGTACCACTAATCAAATTCCTCATTCTGAAGATGGCAGTTGAGAATATTTACTATGGAAATATCTGTCTTTAGAATGATTTCTAAAATCAAATTGCTGTAAACATAACCAAGAATTATAAAGACTGTCTTTGTTAGGAATACCTTGTGGTTGGGAAAGAAAAGTTTCCAAATAAGAGTTAGAATTCGAGCCTTTTCTTAAAGCTTAATTATGCTTTAATTGTGTGGGTGAAATATTTTTTGGTCATAAACTATGCTTGCCAAATGTATCACTGGTTAAGTTAGGCATAATTTTGCTAGCTTCAAACATTTAAATTCAGCTTGCGAATCTGCTCTAAGGCACTCTAATTTATTACAGTAATTTCCTTTGAGTTAGAAAAAGGATGTAAAACTTGGGCAGATATATAAAGATAAATGGACACCTTTGATTTCTTTTTCTGCTTTACTCCTTATATCCAAATGGTCACCAAGGTCTACTGATTTTATCAGCTACATATAGTTGCCCCCTTATCTATTGCCTTATTTGAGCTCATTATCAACTCTCCAAGTTGGTATGTCTCCTGTTCTAGAATGAACAATATAGAACTAAACTCTGCCCATGTCATTTCCTTACTTAGTGTCCTCAAGGCCTCCCCAATATCTTTGATATCAAGTCCAAGTTCTTTAGTATATACTCAAAGACTTCACAAAGGTATCCCAGATGGACCTTCTTAGGTCATATTCCTGATCCACACTTGATCTTGAACCAGTTTACCATTCACTTTAAGCTGTCTCTCACTTCCTGCTTTGTCTTGACAGGTAACAGGTGCTCACTTAATGGGTTGCATAATTGGAAACCCAAAATAGAGAACTGCTGACAGTTCATGAATCTAGGCCCTAGCAGTAGCATTGGTGTAGTGACAGAGCTTTAGGCTCTGCTGCAGAGTTAAACCTGGCATCTTTACTTCTCACAGCCTTATGATCCCATCTCTACTTCTTAGAGCCACATGATGTGTTTCACCTTTGGCAAGCATCCTAGCTTTTTATTGGTTAAAATGAGGATGGGTTATAGCTTGTATTGGTTACATAGTAAAAACTCTTGGAGTAGTAGTTTCCTTTCCTTTCTTTTTAAAAAATCCCATCAAAATCTAGAGTTTAAGAGAGCAGCCAACTCTGCTTACAAGGTCCTCAAATCAGTTACAGCTGGTTACTTTTCAGGTGCTGCCCCATATTCCTGCATTAACGATGGAACAAAGAAACATAAATCTTGAACCTCATTCTGTAGAGAATAAAATACTAAATTTTTATTGCCTGTGAGTAATATTTTGATGGAATTTTCCCACTGGATTTCTCCTATGACTAATGCAATAGGAAAAGGGATCCTGTCCTCGTACTTTTTGAAGGATGGGAATGAAAGGGAAAGGACCCAAAAGGCCCAGAGTGTGGGATACCTCTGCAGGAGGGTGCCTGACGTGAATGAAAAAGTATTAAAAGAATGTGCAGAGGCACTCACGTATCTGACTTACTTCACGAATTAGCCTAGGGCAAGTTTTTCAGAGACATTAGGAAAGGATGACTAACTTTATGTCGGTGGTTCAAAAATGAAAATTCAGAAGTTGCTGGCCAATTCCCCCTAACCTAGAGCCAGGTCTTCTGATGAGAAAGCAAAGAGCAAGAACAGATGCATGTTATTTAAAAGTATACAATCATTCAGCAGGGCTGGAGTGGGAATTCAGCAGCTTATTGGGTATGACATTTGGATAAATTAAACTGCACAGAACAGAACATCTAGGAAATAACAGATAGGAAAAGCAAAATGAAGGTGAAAGTTGGCAGACAAGGAAAGGAAAAGTGATGAAAAAAATGTTTAAGGCAAAGGGAAAGTCATTTATATTTGCTATATGTTCAACATCCAGACTTATTTTTTCAATAAGAAGTTGATCATAAACATTTGCAAGTAACTAGACATTTAGTGCTAGGTAGATAAATAATAGTCTGATTTACTGATTTTTCTCCTCTGTACCTCTTCATGGTATATATACAAATACACACTTACATTCACCTGCAGAAACAGAATCATTCACACACTCACACATATACAATCACAGTCCCACCTACATATGCACAGACACATACACACATGCATCATTTTTTCCTAATGTTTTTGTGAGATGAAAATTTTAGGTTTGTTTAGTTCACTGCAAAGGCAATAAATGCTTTATAAGGTATATACATTCTAATTCAGCAGAGATTTGTCTCTTACAGTTTTAATTGTTCATTTTAAATCTGTAGATGCTCCAGGGGTTATGGAATAGTTGGGATAAATTTATAGACAGACTAAATACTCAGGCAATACCTGTGAGAAGACAAGCAGGTGAGAAATGAATCAAACAAGGATGAGCTCCAAGGAAAGAGAGTGAATAAACAGCTACAACTGAAACATGATAGGAACAACTATTTGTCAAATTTTCTAATATTGACTGTTTGTTGATCTTTCTGCCTGAGAATCATACTGTGGACATTCTTACTGATTTATCAAATAGATATCTTTGTTTGGAGATCTTTAAGAATTGTGGGTTTGCTTCATCTAAATCAACATTAACAAACTTCAAGCAGAATGTAGAATTTCACTTACAAGTGAGCTGGTTGTGAGACAGACACAGAGTTCATTTGTCAAGTTTGGACTCCTCCAGGCCAATACTCTCACTCACGCCTTCAGAGTAAATTTGACTCAGTCTATTGGACACTGAAACAAGATCCTCATTAAAGGAACCTGTATTCTCAGCATTTCTGTGTTCTGCAAGTCACATTTTTATATAGGTGCCTGTGTAAATGTCATTTTTTTTTCATCTGCAAAGATATCACACCTCGGAGGCCAAAAGAAAAAAAAGAAAAAGAAAGAAAAATATCTAACCAGGTCTTCATCCAGTTTTATTCTTTTTCTTTTTTTCCCTCCTTTGCACCTGTCTGCCATTTCCACTGCAACATGGCTATAATACGTTCCCTTTTCATTTCCTCTCTGTTGGGTCAGACCTGAGCATAGAAACCTTAAAATAAAGGCTAAGATGAATATAAAAGCACTCAGAGAAATAAAACAAAAGGGAGAAAACATGAAAAAGACTTGAAAATAAAAGAATACAAAAGCACAGTGCATCAAGGATGAGAAAGTTGAAAAGATTATGGAATTAAAAAAAATGTGATAATGTAATCTTAAAAAAAAAAAGTGAAATGTTTTAAATAAAACGTCCCAGGGAAGTGAATTAAAAAGAACTGGAGAATTTTTTCCCCCCGGATAATTTCATTACCTACGACAAGAATTTTCAGGCAAACTTATTACATTTTACTACAATTATGTAACAAAGTTTATTACTAAACACAGGACACTATGAAAAGAAATTTCCTCTTTCTCTTCATAAAAGTGTGAATTTAGAATGGGTACAAACTCAACTTTAGTGGATGCTGTGACTAATGGATGCAGACTGTGTAGAGAATCTGCTGTCTAAGTTGTCTATCCAAAGCAATGTAAAGAATTGAGCATGAGAGTGTTTTTACAACAACCGTGTGGGCTATGGAAAGTGAATATAATTTAGCAACAATTGTATGAACTTAGGCAAGGTTTTGATCTATAAATGAGAGATAATGACATTTTCTTTACTTACCTAGAATGAGCCACACTATGCATATTGACAGAATGTTATGATAAAAAACCAGACATATGTAAAGTAGTGCTATGATACAATGGACATAAGCCCATTGGCAATTCCAGTTTCAGGACACTGTATAGTAGAACATATGGTTAGGAAAATCTGATGGTATTTGATCTTGAGTTGATAATATCAGAACTACTTAGAATGTTAAAGTTTATCAGTCATTGGATCCCACCCACCCTATGAATTAGGGGAACATGTATGTGGTAAAAAATTCAATATTTAATTATTGAAGTGCTCATCGGTTAATTCTCTCCTTTTTATTGGTTAATTTATTCATTCAGTACACATTTATTTTTGATCATATACTATGTGTAGGTCAACTCTTCTGGTTCTAGGGGAATTGCAATGAACCAAATGTAGTGTTTATTCTCAAGGTCTAATTTTTCAGAGGCCACAGTTGCTATCGGTTTCTTTTCTATTATTCTAGATATTATGCACACACACATCCACACACAAACACACATATGTCTCTTAAAAATTTTTACACATATCAGCAAACACCATGTTAATGGACATTTATGATCTGTTAAAATTTTTTCTATTATACACCATACTGCCTTCTAATGCTCCAATAACATTTGTGGAGCACAGGGCAATAGTACAAATGGAGCTCCCATACAATATCTCTAAATATTTAAAAGTTATAAATCAAGCTCACATCTATTAATAATGTATGTTCTACTCGTTTACTTTGACAACTATATTTCTATAATATGAAATGAAAAATGTATATAAAGTTAGATAACAAAATTGACAAAATGTAAAAGGTAGAATTTAATTATTATTGGACATTTTGGGGTATTCTGGTGATGGATTAATGATATTTGGGTTAATAATAAAAATAAAGTATATAATTTATAATTCATTTTATACTCTATAAAATTTATTTTTCTTACTTTTATTTTGGCAAAATTACTAAATATGTTATTTTAATCAAAATTTTCTTACGATTGAGTTCTAGTGATAAGAATGATTTTAGGATTGACCATATACTTCTATTTAAAGTATAATTTTCATCAAAATACAAATTAATATATATAAATTATCGGTGAATTAAAATTAATGTTTATATCTTTAAAAGTTATTTTTTTTTAAATTACCATCTAAATGTAAAGACAAAAATCAAATCTTAATGATTGAATATCAAAAACAAATAAAAATTAAATATAGCTGAATGTCTTGCATATTTATTTTCTAAAATCAAAATCTCAATATTTTAGTTAAAAATATTAATTAAATACTGATTTTGGTATTAGTAAAATATTTAATTTAAATTAAGTCTCATTTAACATAATAGTAAAGCTTCAGTTCTGGTGTTCAGTGTATCCTGTGGCCAAGTTGTAAGGAATCCATTTCATGTCACAATTAAAAGTAATATTAATTGTTTATATTGGACAATGTTCCTCAACTGTTATTCAACAACTCTTGCAGATACATATAATCCGAACATTAAAAAGGTACCACAAAAAACAAGAAAATGTATAATCAACTTTAATTTAAAAAATTGAATGCAAGAATCTACCACATTCCTGATATTCGAGAGGAATGTTTGACAAATTAATTAGTGTGTCTTTGTTCTTAGATAAATACTGCCAGAGCACACAGCTTTACTGTTCTCCAAAGCAGTGGTCATTTCTGATGCTGGCAGAAATGACCCATCAATTTCCTATCAATTTCCACCATTTTTGGATAAAGTTGCCTTTCACTTTGAAGATACAGAGCAAAAGTGTGGAGAAGCTTTTTACTGGGACCTAAACAATGTTAAGCATATGAACAGATGTTTAGGGTTACAATTTGAATTATGCTGTATTGAGGGCCAATTCCTGTTTGGCAAAGGTGTTCTTGCAATCTTTAATAAATTCATTGTATGAATGTGATAAATAGAAACTTCTTATATAGTCAAAAGAGGACTACTTCTTTTGCTCATGTCAAAGATTTCATACTGTAGTGAATATCTTTGAACATACAGCATTTTATTTATAGTGTCTGTAGGATTAATTCCTTAGAAATCCTACTGTATCGAAGGATATAGGCATTTTAATTTTTGAAAGATATTGCCAAATTAATCTCTTTGGCAATTGTGGCAATTTACAATCTCATTGGAAATGTAAGAAAATGGTTGTTTTTCCACATCCTCGTTATCAGAGTTTTTAATCAAACGTTAGTATTTTTCTCTGATGGATTGTCTGTTTTTCCAAAGTACTTATTTAATATTTATTTTTTCCACTGATTTGAAATATAATCTTAAATGTATGTAAATTTCAATAAGTGTTTAGATCTTTTTCAGGAGTTTTTAGTCCATTTTATTTTTTCTATCTTCATATTATGTGTTTATACCATATTATTTTATTATTGTAGCTTTATTCTACATTTTAATATTCGATAGAAGTAATCTCACATTATAAATCTTTTTTCCCCCCAGAATAGTTGTATTATTCTTACTTTTTTTCTTTTCAAAAGATATCCCCTTGGCAGATTATTGTGTTTGTATAAATTTTTAAATTAACTTGAAGAAAATTAACATCTTTCTGATGATGATATATTTTTTTTCAAGAATGTTATATGCCTTTCCATTAGCTTAAATCATTTTTTTGTGAGACTTTTTAAAAGAGCACTCTAAATTTGTTTTGTATAGCTCCTGCAAATTTCTTAAGTTTATCCATAGTTATTTCACTTTTTTAAATTACTTTTGTAAATAAGAGTCCTTCCTTTCATTACTTCTTCTAATTGTTATGTGTATATAAGATAGCTGTTGACTTCCACATGTTACTTTTTTTGGACACTGGATTATTGAATTCTTTTTGTTGCAAACACAAAGAGAATAGTTTCTCAGTAGGTTTTCTTGAGTTTCTAGTTAGTCATCTTATTTGCAAATCATGATAATTTTACTTTCTCTTTTATAGCTTTTTTTCTCTTCTTTCAATTATGTAATTTCATTGACTAGTTAGGTACTTCAGGGCAATATTAAATATTAGCGGCACAAATGAACTTCTCAGACTTGAATGGGAATTTTCTAGTATTTCTTTAATAATTGTGATATTAACTTTTGGGTTTATGTTTGTATCTATATGTTTACCATGTTAATGATGTGTCTATTCATTTTTATCATTTTTTAAAAATTAGAGATATTACAATTTATTAAGTGACTTTAGCACCCACAGAAATCTCTTTTTTTATCTGTTTAAATACTTTTATAAATAGATTTCTTATTTATTAATTCTAGCATTTCTTGCAATCTAGAGTAAACTCAATCAGATCTGGTATTTTATTCCTTTATTATGCTTCTGAATTCTGTGTTCCTATGTGTTAGAGAATTTTTACTTCAATATTTATAGGAAGGACTGGTCTTTTGCTTGAAATTAAAAAAATGTATAAATGTTAAGATAGCTTCTCAAAGCTACCCATTTCCTCTGTTCTAGAAGAATTGCCCTTCTTTGTCTTGTGTTTGACTTGGGCACCATTGTAGTTTTGATGACATGTCTTGGTATTTTGAGCGCTAGATGTGTTAAATTACTGATTTGCCTTGAATGAATCCATCAGCCAAGTATTTACACATGCAAAATTTTTAGCCTTTTAAAAATCCAATGTCAAACAAACAGTAACTCATAGACACAGATGACAGAAAAGTGGTCATCGAGGAGGAAGGAGGATGAAAATGGTAAAGGGGGTCAAATATACGGTGGCAGAAGAAAAGCTGATTTTGGATGGTGAACACAATGCAATATACAGATGTATTATAGAATTGTGCACTAGAAACCTACATAATTTATTAGCCAATGTTACCCCAATAATTTTGATTAAAAAAAGTCCAATGTTATATTTTAGCACAGCCCTGCTTACCCCATCCCCACTAGCCAAAGTGGACTACATACTAACAAATCGTTACTTATCCTCCAAGGTCTTATCCTAATGAAACCTTCTTCATGAAGACTTCCCCTTCCCTCCAACTCCAGGATGAGCTCTTTCTTCGAGGGTAACTTTAAGTTTTTCTTTATATCTACCTTCTGACACATCCCAGTTCTCTGACTTATTTAACAGGTTCATTAAACATTTGTAGGCATTCAACAAAATGCTTTCATGATATTTTAACCCTGACCACAGCCTTGTGATTTGAGCAGCTTGTGGATAAAGGAAAGTTAACCTAGAGAGAGAGAGTTAATAATTTTTTTAGGTTACAGAGCTGGTAGACTGCAAAATAGAAATTTAGTTCAAGTCTGTTGGATTCAAAACCATATACTCTTTCCACCAGATTACACTGATAAGCAGTAAATCATCTTTATGATTGTTCTGTGTGTTTCCCTTTCCTATTTGAGATTCCAAGCCCCTTCAGGGTCTGGTCTGTGTTTTATTTCTCTTGGAATCCATTATATCTTCTCGCACATGGGAGAAACAAAAACAAAGCTGATCAAATTGGTAGAAGTGAATTGAATCAAATTGGTATCTGAAATTTGGTTTCAATAAAATTTTATAATGAATTATGGAGTTTTACTCATGCTTTAATCCATATTTATGGTTCATTAATCCACACATTTATAAGGTCTTGGCAAAAGACTTTTCAGAGAGATTTATGGAGCTGTGAACTATGGGATTTGCTTTCATGGCCATCTAGCTATGGAGCATTCTGGTGGATATTCTCTGGGGCCAAGTCAGTAGGCAGACTTTCCAGCATGAATTGCCTACACTTCATTTTGATGCCAGAGGACTGTGGAGTGCCATTTACCTGTCCCCTCCTGGGTGTCTGACTGCTTTCTAAGCAGGCCAGAGCTTCATCAAAGTTTCATCTGGAAGTGATAGCTTCCTCTTTTCAGTCCTCACAGAACTCCATCTGTACCTCTCTTTTATCACTCTCACTTCCTACCTGGCATCACAATGATTTATGTGTGTGTCATATTTCCTTTATAAATAGTCAGAGTCGTGTTAGACTCATTCCCCACTGTACTCACATTGTGCCTGGCACATAGTAGGAGCTCAATATACTTAAGAAAGTGATGAAAGTGGGTTCTAAATTCAGCAAATATTGCTTTATTTTATTAGCACCGTTTCAGCATTTTTGCTGCTGCCCACTATTCATGTAGGTAGTGTGAACTGAAATTGCTGAAAAGGGATATAATTTTGCTTGTTAATGTAATTACTACCATATATTATCCCAGCACTAAAGTCATAACATTATCATTTTTGGTGGCCTATACACATCACTAAAATTATCTCTGGAGGAAAAATTTATTACATTGTTTTCACTCTCAGAGTGAAATGCTGCCAAGTTTGGTAAATATATGCTCAGCCCCCTTTGAGTGACAAGTGTGGGAGTAAACGGGACTGTTTTGCCTTTTATGAAAAAAAAAAAAAGTAAGGCTCTTACTTGCATCCAGATACAATTCAACTGCTTGGATTCCTAATTCAGGGCAGCGGGTGGGTAGTGAGCATGCTTTCTTCTATGTGTCTTTTGTAGTTTGGGAAAATAATGAATGAGAAACTGAAGAACCTTAAGAAGAAGCTGGAGAGGGAATATTTGAATCCTGCATCATGATGGCTGCAGGTGCATTTGGGGCAGGCTAATGGCCTTGTCAGCTGCACCCAGGGTAGACAAAAACAGGGCTTTGAATTGTGAGTGTGTGTTCAGCCAGCAACAGAGGCCCTGCTGCTAGGAGTCTTGTCTCAGCCTGCATTTAAAGGGGACTTGAAGCAAGGCAGATCTGGTCCTTGTTATGCTTATGGGGTGAACAGAAGTGGGACATGCCAAGTCTGATGCTGGAAGGTCAGCCATGGGGGTGGAGGCATAGCTCTTAAGATTACTTCAGTTCCTAATCAGAGCTAGCTGATGACAGCACAAGGGACAGGGACATATCCTAGTGGTCATCAGGGTCTAATGTCAAGGAATCTGGGCAGTCAGAAGGTGCCAATGGGGACAGAGTCAAGCTCAAACTCCATTGTCTGAGCATGGCTTGGATTTTCAGTAATAAGCCAAGAGAGAGCTTTGGTAAGGAGGGAGAATCTAAAATGGAGGATCCCAAAGAACACAGTTCTAACTTGAGAGCTTGTAACTTGGCCTCGAGAATTTTTAACTACTTCTCACTCAGAAACATCCATTTCCTAGTTGCTTAAATTTTAAAAAGTCCTTGGTCTTGGCCTTTTCTAGCAGTTCTTTCTTTGTACTGGCTTTTGACCCTGCTGTATATTAGTCACTTAGATTACTCTAAAAATAGATGTCCAGGTCCTACTTTTGAACATGTATGTATACACATACACACACACACATACACATATGCACATATATGTATGTATATATAAGTAAATACACTTGTGTGCATGTACTGTATGTATTTATCCCCAGGAGATTCAAATGCACAGCCAGGCTGAGGACATTGACAATTAGGTGCTGTGAGAGGCAGGATGTGGAAGCTTGACAGACCCCTAGAAGCCAGCAGGAGCATTACCAGAAACAAAGCTGCACAGGCAGGGAGTTTATACCCTGTAACTGCTGTTTGTGGCATACTTACCTGGGCCAGCACTTCATGAACTCATCTGAACCCTCACCAGACCTCAAATGAGATTTTATCAACTCTATTTCATAGGTGAGGACACTAAGGTCCCAGGTCCTGTAGTTGAACCAAACCTTGAACCTAGGTTAGGATGGGACCATTGTTTCTAGGTCTGTAAAATAGGGTTATTGTAATAATTTCAGTCTAAGTTATGGGGAATTATAGTATTGAGACTGAGAATTTGAGACCTAGAGGTTATTATGCTGAGCAAAATAAGTCAGATAGAGAAAGATAAAAACCATATGATTTTATTTACACGTGGAATCTAAGGAACATAAAAAAATTAACTAATTGAAAACAGACTCATAAATATAGAGGACAATCTGGTGATGGCCTGAAGGGAAGGGAGAAAGAGCTGAGAAGTAAAAGAAGTATATATTAGCAGTTGATAAATGGTCACGGGGATGGCGAACACAGCGTAGTGAATGTAGTTGGCAGTAGTATAACAGCTATGTGTAGAGCCAGAGGGGTGATAGAAGCATTGGGGGGATCGTTTTATAAACTATATAAATATCTAACTATGTTCTGTATACTTGAAACTAGCAATAAAATAAAATGGTAAAAAAAAAGAATCTGGGTCCTGGAGTTGGCCTTAAAGAAATTTAAATCCTGGCTTTGCAATTTAAAGCTAGGTGATTGCAATGAGTTACCTAACTTCTCTGACCCTAAGTTTTGTGACCTGTACAATGAGGATTGAATGGTTGTAAGGCTTAAATGAGATAATTCTTGTAAAGCTCTTAGGATTCTGGCTGGGTCAGACTAAACACCCATTGAACTTGGCTTGTTATTATTGGAACTGGCTCAGGATAGAAAATGCTGGTGTTGAGGTCAGAAATCTAGTGATGAAGACCTGGAGGATGCTTTTCAGTGCGTGTGCGTGTGTGTGTGTGTGTGCGTGTGTGTGTACTGGTTAATCATGTGTATATTGTCTGTGCCAGTCTCAGTTGGTCAGGACATGAAAAAAATGTGGAGAACTGCTAATAAAGTGAATCAGTGATTCTCTTAGTTGCCTTCTTTCTCCATTCCATACTGAAACCCCTCACTCACTGCTTCTCTGTCCTCTCTGTCCAGCATGTTCTCTGCTAGCTGTGATCTAATGCTTGGGTCCAATCTCAGGTGATAATAGATTAAGAAGGCTCTCATCCCAGGAGTACTTAACCTTTGCTAAGAGACTCAATTAACCTTCAAGACCTGAAGGAATTAATCTTTAATGGTGTAATTTAGGGCCCTGTGAGGGGTAATCGGGATATAATATTGAGCAGGGGCTGTTCCATTGGTCACTCAAGAGGAATAGCTGCCTTGCCTACTTGAGGGACCATCACCAGATGGTTATCCAGATGGCGGGAACCGCCATCAGTTCACCTTAGTATCTTCCAGAGTCTTGTGTACAGCTCTGGGGACACAGTAAATTCTCAAAAGCCTTTTGTTGAGCAGAATCTAAAGAACATATTTAGATGTCATCTTGCTGTTACTTCTGTCTAGGTATTTCTGAATGATCAGTAAACTTTATTGCAAGATTTTAAAAAATATTACTGAAGTAACTGGTTACATTTTATACTCTTAATTAAAATTTTTTGTTAATTCTAAATTTATTTGTTCATTCAGCAAATGTATATTGAGTGTCTACTCTGTGCCAGTTGCTGGGGAAAGCATTTCAGGTTGAGGACATTCTTCCCAGAATCCCTGGATTGATTTCCTCTATAATCTTTTTGCAGTTGACCGACCTCTCTTTCAGGTGACTTCTTGGCTAAACAAATACCTGATCCTTTGCTTCTAGCTGTTTGGAAGACCCTGTTCCACTCTTTCCCACTCACACTCTAAGTGCTTTCTGGATGGGTATTTAAATTCAGTGTATTCCAAAAAAGCAATTAAAAAACAAAATAATCCATCACCTCTCAATTAATGGTCAAGACCAAAAGAGACCTCACCAAATGAATTATGAAGTACATCTCTTTATTACTTGGGACCTAGTCTTGTTGTGACTCTTTGATGAATTTGAAGCTCTGATGTTTGTATTAACATGTCCTCAGTTACTTGCTGCCTTCCAAGGGAGATTGTTTGCAGAATGTCCCTGCCAATTTTAGTGTGTGTTAAAGCCAGTACCACATTTAAAGTTAAGGCAGAAAAATTTGGTCATAGAATCTGCAGACCAGAGAACAGGAATTTTGCATTTCTGACTATTCTCACATGTAGAGTTTTCACTATTTGGTTGCATTCTTTGGTTTATTGCTTCAATTTTACATCTTGGATGATTTTGACAGTTTTTGAGATGACAGTGACTCTGGGGACTGGCCATGTGGGCTTTGCAATATGAAAGAGAAAGAGATTATTTCATGATAACAGAGAAGAATGAGAGTGTTGGGATCAACATGGGAAGGTGGGCGAGTCAGAAAGGCAGAGAAGAAGATAGTGCAGGGGAAAATGTCAGGCATGAAAACAGATGCCACTTCTGAGGTTCAGCCCAGTCTTGTATGTACTATTTAATATAGCCTTTCTGCAGCAACAATGTTCATTCAACATTTATTCATATTGGTTGGGCTTAAATACCTCTGCCTAAACATACTGCCCTGAGAAACAGGTCACATTAAAAAGAGCAGCCCCTCTTTTAGCTATTTTTCTCATTCTTTTTTTGGACTGCTTTTTGAAAAGAGATATCAGAGGTTGCCTTTTTTGTGCCAAGAGTTAGTAGGTTGCATGAGAGATGTACAGACTTTGGAGCTGTCCAGACTCTGGTTTGAGTCCCTCACTAGCTGTCCTATTTGTGCAGCTTAGGCTTAGTCTCTCTGATTCTTTAGAACCATATGTAAAATGGGGATGATAATAATAATACACATCTTGTAAAATTGTTGGTGTACACTAGCATTGAACTGCATAAAACATTTGCTGTGATGATAAATTTTGTGTCAGTTTGACTGGATCATGGAGTGCCCAGTTCTGGGTGTGTCTGTGAGGTGTTTCTGGATGAGATTAGCATGTGAATGTGTAGAATGAGTGAAGCAGATGCTTTCCCAATGTGGGCAGGCATCATCCAATCTGCTAAGGGCCTGAATAGAATGAAGAGATGGAAGAATGGCAAATTTACCCTCTGAGCCTGATGGTTTCAGCTGGACATTTGTCTTTTCCTGTCCTTAGACTGGGACTTACAATGGGTACCCATGGTTCTCAGACCTTCGGATTTGGACTGGAACTTACAGCATCATTTCTCTAGTTCTCTGGCTTTTGGATTTGAATGGACCTACACTATTGTCTCTCCAGCTTGCAGATGGCAGATCATGGAACGTCTCGGCCCACATAACCACATGAACCCATTTCCGATTAAAAAAAACAACTCTTTCTAGATATATACATATGCATCTCCTATTGGTTCTGTTTCTTTGGAGCACCTAAGTAATACACTTGCTAATCCATGTGAATCAGAAGTGGTCAGTAAACAGTCATTTTTTAGATGGCAAAGCTGCAAATAGGAGTACACATTACTTAGTTTTACCAAAGCAGACTCTGATTATAAGTGTATATGACTTGACAAAATATACGGTCACCTATTTTTACATATCCCTGCGCAGGTACATTTTATAAATTCCATTCAATAAGGATTTGTTGAGTGCTCACAATGTTAAGAGCACAGTGCATATAGAGATGAGTAAAACCCAGGCTCATGCATTCTAAGAATCATAAACGAGCAAAGGAAACAGATCTGCATACAACCAACTAACTGATCAGCAAACCAACCAACCAGCAAACCACCCTCCCACCCACCCACCCAACCTCCCATCAGACAAGTGCTGAGTTGGTGGGATGGACAAAAACAGACAGTTTGAAAATGGAGGGGGTTAACTTTGTCTATGAGATTACACAGGGATAAAGAGTAAAATCTTACTGAGGTAGATGGGGGCGAGCTATCTAGCTGGAGATGACAGCTTGAGGAAAGACTTGGAGGAGTGACCTGACATAGTTTAATTTGGGGAAATGGCTAAGTAGACTGGTGTGCTGACATTGCTGGGCACTTGGGAAGCAGAAGTGTAAGGTAAGGTTAGAGAGACAAGTTGAGGTCAGAGTATGAAGGTAAAAGTGATGGATTACAAAGGCGAGTGAATGCAAAGTTGGATAATATTGCCAAAGAACAGGACTGCTGAAGAGAGTAAAAGGAGATTTAATAGCTTTCAAGTTCAAGACACCAGTTGTTCTTCATATTGGTAGAGGACAAACGAGAAGCCCAGTCTGAGAATGTCTGTAACTAAATTTCTTGGAATTGTATACTGACTGTGAGCTTGGGCATCCCAATGTCTTCTGGGATGGATGATGGGTGAAAGATGCTCCGAAGGCAAGCTTCTGAAATGTAAGTGGTCTACAGTGGCCCAGCTACACTGCCTTCCCCCAAACGGCACGGACAGCTGTAACTTCCACTTATTTCACTGGGACTTCACTGGCATGGGCCAGGAGGGAAGGGGAAGCCACTAGGGTGGCGGAAATGCCCACAGCTCATTCCAGGAATGCCAACCTTGGTGTAAGGCAGCTGTTCAACCCCAAACCTCCTTGTGAGCAGGGAGTCAGCACTCCTAGTGTTGTTCTTTTGGTCTGGAATGATTTGGAAATGGGTTAGGACGAACCTTTTCTTTTTGGCAGACAGATAGCAGTCATCTTTCTCTTTTTAAAACTGCCTGTAGAATAGGAATGCTTTTATGGAAATTAGTTAGCAGCTGCTGTACATGAATGTTTAGAAAATTAATATTACTCACATTATGCAGTACGGAAACAGAATCTTAATGAAGCATAGAAACTACAGGCACATTGACCCCTTCCCCTTATCGGAGAAATCTCAGAATGCAGAACTTTCTTTGAGAGAACTTCTATTTCTACTAGGCTTCTATATACCTATTAGTGACAAAAATAGCATATTCACAACCCAAAGGAGCAAATATTTTAGAATGTATTGTATTAAAATATGACAGTGTCAGCTAAACCATTATCTATACTTATTTCTCATTATTAATTCTTAACAATTAGCTGTTCTTTGTTGCATGGTAATGGAATTTGCTATATTATAAAAAATGCTTCAAAGTCGTTAAGTGTCGGATTTTGTTAATGCAGATTCTGTAAGAGATGATTGCTGTTTGCATTAAGGACTGCTGAGGGTGTGCCCTGCTTTGGGCAACAATCCGTGGGGTGGGATAGTGGTGAGAGGTGGGACGTGGGGTGGAGGGAAGGAGAAAATGACCAAGGGATTCAATTCAGAAAAACCTATCTTTGCCAAGCTGAACCTAGAACCACCTACCACCAAAGTGGATACCAGTGGCCTTAGGCAATTCTAGGTGAGAAGGGGCTTCAGATGATGGAGTCGGATATTGTCTCAGGTGTGTGAGGCCCTTGGGGAAAGACTGCAGAGGGAAATTTGGGTCAAGAAGGCAGACAGCAGTTAAGGAGAGGGGTGAGGGGACAAAAAGAATCAAATTTTCAGGTGGCGGATGATGTGATGCAAAGAAAATGGGCAGAACCTCATCAGTACCCACACTGGGAAATGCTCAGAAGGGGAGAGAACTTTTCACTCCAAGAGGGAATCGCAGGATGAGGAAAAGGCAAGCCTCTCAGGGCAGAGCTGCTGTCTTTTGTGTGTGTGTGATTTACAACCAATCTCAGTCCAAGTGAAATATGAAATTCTCTGGTCTCATGGGCACCATGAGTGTTTCTGTCGAAGAAAAGCGTGGTCAGTGGTGCAGGGAGGTATAGCAGTGGTGAGAAAAGAAGGAAAGCAAGGACAATGGACCGAGGGCTGGAAATTACATGGAGAAAGGGGTTTAGTTACTTTTCGTGGAGAAGTGTGCTTCATACAGCTGTGTTATATGTAGTGTCTGGTATTCATTATTAAATGCACTACTATCCACACTGGAAAACAGTGTGTGTGTGTGTGTGCATGTATGTAAAAGTTCAGGTCTTTATTCTCACCACTCCTGCCACCACCCACAGGAGTACTCACTGCGTACAGATACTCGGCATTTATCTCGGATCTGGTGCTAATTGTAAGAGCCAATAATCCTTGTTTTTCACAGTATAAGACTAAAAAGTCTGCAGTGCTATGCTGAAGCCAGCTTGCACCAGCTCACAGAACTTGCAATCTGATGGCAGGTTGGTAGCTTGAATACTCCACAGCAGGAGTATTTATACCACAGAAATTGGCTAATGTTGCAAATCAAGGCTTCACCCTTTTCTCTCCCATATCCAAAGAGGTGATTGGTAAACATTTACCAGCATGCCACTGGATCTCTGCCTATCAGATGTAGAGGAGATGGTGAAGGGAAACAGCTCCATTGAAAGCATAGCAGAGCTACTTGCCAGGTCCCTGTCCATTCATCAACGATCTGTTGGCAAAGAGTGGCAGGAGTGTTACTAGTGGAAAGAATGTCAGTGTTGGCCTTGAACAAACCTAGAGTGGAAATCCTAATCAGCCACTCGCTTTCGTTACAGCCTTACCTGGGTTATTTAACCTCTCTGATTCTCAATTTCCTCATCCGTAAAATGGGGATGTGGCATCCATTGTGTAAGCTTGCTGTCGGGTTTAGAAACAGTATCTGTATAATGACTGTGTTTGTTAAATATCTGCAGTTAACTCTGAAAGGCATTGAGAAAGATAACTTGGTAGATGGATAGAATAATCCATACGTGAAAAAGTAAGTAAAGCCAAATGGTAGAATCCAGGTGGTGAGTATTTGGAGGTTCACTGTAAAATCTTTCCACTCTTCTGCAATTTTCACAATAAAATGTGGAAACAAAAGAAACCTGTTAAACTGTAGTACTGGCAGTAATGACAATACCAAAAATAACAATAACAGAGATGACTCATCTCTTGTCACCATCTCTTTTTCTCACTCTGCTCCACCCCAGTGGCCCTGCTGATTCTGGAACATCCCAGGTCCGGTCCTTCTGCACTGGTTTCCTCCTGCCTAGACTAACACTCCCTCATTCTGGCTGGCCTCCCACCCACTCCTTCAGGTCTTCATTCACATTTTACTCTCTTGTTCAGGCCTTTATCACCCACCTATTTACAGCTGTACATCTCAGCTACTGGCATCTCCTATCCTGCACCTTAATTTATTTTCTTCCACAGCACTTATTGTAAGCTGCCTAACAATATATTTTATTTTGTTTGTTATTTCCCCCACAAGAATGTAAACCTCATGAGAACAGAGATTTTTATTTATTTAGTCACTGCTGGATACATAATGACAAAAACAATGCCTGGAATATAGTAGGAGCTCAATAAATATTTGCTGAATAAGGAATGAATAATAATATATTATTTTGATTATGATTATTTCTCCTCCTTCTTTCTTCATTAGACTTATAGTTAAGCCCCCACTGAAGGCAGCTCTCTCAGTTGGGGTTCTCCCAGAGGCAGATCCTGATATAAGCATTTAAATGCAAGTAGATTGCTTGGGAATTGATCACAGAAAATACTGGTTAGGGAGCAGAGAAAGAATTGAGATACAAAAGGGAAGGCAGCTTATAAAGGACATACTGTCAGACAAGTCACCACTGGAGCTTCACTGGGCCACATAGGAGACAGCGTAGGACACACACTGCATAATCATCCTATGGAATGAGGGACCTGGGGTATTTACATACCAAGCTCCAAATCTGAAGGACTTTTCCAGGGGTGTAAGTTTTCTGATGCTCTGGCCTGGATTCTTGGCTAGAAGAGGCTTAAGAGACCAAAGAAACTTCTCAAGCAAAGGGTGCAGATGCTGGCCGTTGGAAATCAGGTTGGCATGTAGGATGTGGTATGACTCAGAAGGATGGGCTGGGCACCCACAGTGTCTGCTTTGTTACCCACGCAGTGAGGTCTTCAAATCAATGTTGAGAATCATGGGATTAACTTTAAATCACGGGTCCTAGAAATAGTTCTAAAGAATCAGTGGCAGTGTTTCCTCTTGAAAAACCTTTCAGTTTAATTTAATCACTTCATTCCTAGAGACAATACCAGTTTTTTTTTAAGTCAGAACTTATTTAGTTTATGAAAGAGAAATTATTTCTTGACATATTACGCTAAGTTTCAGATAGTCTATTATTTTACCAATGCCTAACTAAAATTAATCTCATTCTTACAACAGGAACCTCCAGAACAAAATCATATTCACAGATCCAAAAGCGAATATGCTGACATGAAAGAATTTTCAAAATACCGAAGAGTCCCACATTAGATTTAACTATCTCATAAAAAAACCTCACATTTCACTGATTGCTGTTTATGACTAAAGCTAATAAGTTGGGCAAGAGGGAGAAGTACAGTCCCTCAGAGCGAAAATAAACAAACCAGAAGCAAAATGGGATTTTGGAACTTAATAAATTCACAAAGCTTGAAGGAAACTTAAAGACTTATGATCTCATCCATCATTTTACTCAAGACCACATTTAATTTTTATGGTATATAAAATTAAAGGACTGTTCAATTTAGTGACATTTATCTAAATAGTCGGTATTGTGGAAATTAAGAAAAGGGTGAAGCAAAAGGTCGAGCCAATATGTAGCTTTTTAACTGGTTGGGCTGTGTATGTGAGGAGAAGCGACAGGGCAAAGAGGTTAAGATGTCACATGTAGCAGGTGCAGAGACTTGCATTTAATTGGCTCCCTCTCCCCTCACTCATTTTGCTTCTTATTAGAACATGACTTTGGTGAGTTATTAAACTCTGATTTTCAGTTTTCTTCAGCTGTAGAATGGGAATCATAATACCTCACCCCGTCTTCTGCTTTTCCTGCTCTCCCTAGCGTTAATGTAAGGATTAAATGACATAAGTAAAGTGCTTAGTTTAGTGCTTGGAGGTCCATTGTTAGTTTAGCAATGGAGGTCCATTGCTTGCTAAATTATTATGTCCATAATTTTATTAAGTCTATTTATTCATTTGTCCAGCAAAAATTTATTGAGCATCTACTACATAACCAGGCACTGTTCAAGGCTTATGGGATACATCAGTGAGCAAAATAGACAAAGATTCTTGCTCTTTTGCTGTTTATATGGGGAAAGGGAGGTATAGAAAATAAGCGAATGATAGCAGATAAGCAGATTGTGCAGAAGAGTAGGAGATTATAAGTATTATGAAAGAAAGAAAAAAGACAGCAAGGAAAATGGAATTAAATTTGAAAGGGGGAATGACACTTTGCAATTTTACATACAGTAATTAAAGTGAGTTTTGTTAAAAAGATGGTGTTTGAGCAAAATTTGAAGGCGGTAAAAGTGTGAGTGCATGGTTATCTGGGGGAGAGTATACTGGGCAGAGGGAATAGCCAGTGCCAAGATCCCCAGGGCTCTGCATGACTGAGGAACAGAAAGTCATTTAAGCTAAAGCAGAGTGAACAAATGTTGGATGAGGAAGGTAGAGGAGTTAGAAGCTAGAGAGTTAAGTTTTGGGGTAGATGGAATACGCTGATTATGCAGGGCCTCTTATGCCATTGGAAGGAGATGGCTCTTATGCTGAGTAAAATGGGAAGTCATTATTAGATCCTCATATCAAAAAGAGACTCTCTCTGAATTACATTTAAAAACATCATTTATGCTTCTGTGTTCAGAACAGAATTTTGGGAAAAAAAGTAGAAATGGAAGACCTGTCAGTAGATGGTTTCAGTCATTTAGGTGAGAGAAGATGGTGGCTTGAAGCAGGGTGGGAGCGTGGGAGGTGGAGGGAAGTGGTTGGATTCTGGTCCTAGAGTGAAAAGCATCCAAGATTTTCTGATAGGTGGGACGTGCAGTAGTACTAGTATAGCATGGAGCACTTACCATGTCAGGACATTTGCCAGTTTGTTCTTTTTTAGTGGCTGCACCATACACCGTTATGTGGGCGTGCCAACTTATTTGTGTTCCTTTCTAAATGGAAATTTGGGTTATTTACAGTTTGGGATATGGTTGATATTAAAAACAATGCTGTGATGAACAGTCTTTTATGCCCATGTATAAATGTTCCTACAACCTGAGACTCTAGAAGTAAAATTGTTGAGTAGAAAGGGATTTAGAATTTTGTTGGGTTCAGCCAATTGATGTTGCCGATGCTGACATCAATATGCCTACTAGGAAGGTATGGTGGTGAGCAGGTCTCCTCATGGCACTAATATTTTGGGTCTATGAGGTTTTGATTCTACCTAATTTCTCTCATATGGTAAATTATAATAGAATTATTTTGAAAATTTTCCTGGTACATCTGGGTCTTCTATTCCCCTCTGGATTTGTTACCAGCTATTAAACATTTGCAAACTTTGGAGACAGTTCTGAAATAAAGCATTTAGGTATCATTTCTTTTAGAGAGGAGGCTGATGACATTCTAATGACAAAGCTGTGAAGTGTTACATTACTTAAAGGTCACCAGATGTAGGATTAAATTATCACTAATCTATTTTTTATGCCAATGTGAAATTGATAATTCAAGGGAGGAGGGTATCTTTATCAGTTAATGTCACAGTGTTCAATAATTATTGTATTTATTATTTCCCCATCCAAAATTAAAATCCTGATTGGCAAGGAAGCACTTTATGAGTCTGGGGAGCTCTTCTGACATTTAATATAATCTTCCAATAATTCAGATGCGTAGTTGTTTTGATGAAAGCTGTGGACAAAGTGCTATTAAACCGAATGCAAGAAAGAAATTATTTTGTAAATAACTGTGGTGATTAAAGCTTTGTTTCTCATCGTTAAACATGTGTGCCTCATTCAGAAGGAGGTGCCTCCTCTGGATGAAGCAAAGAGAAAGAAAAGAGGAACATTTAGTGGAAGACCTAACCAGAATCAGAAACCCGGTGGATGCCACAGAGAAGACTGAGCGATCTCTGCCTGCAGGTCCTTTAGAGAGTACGATTTTGCCTGTGCTGTCATGGTGTTTCCAGAACTCTCTCACGGAATCTGCTCTATAGGCTAATTTATGTAAGAACTGTTTTAGGATTGCCTCTGTCTTTGGACCAGTCAGGTCTTATTGACCAAGTGAGAAGTTTAAGAACTCAGTGCGGTCTCATTTAGGCAACATTCGACTTCTGCCAAGCCTCTGGCCCCCACAGGGTGAGCATTATTGCTCATACAATTAGGGATGGCTGCCCGTGAGCGGCTCCCTGCAGCAGCCACCCTCCCAGGTCCATCCATTTCCCCTTGCCCAGCATGCAGGCTCCTGGCTCATTTCAGCTTTCATTAGCCTCTGCAGCTCCTGGGTGTGAAAGTGCACTCACCTCATCTCCGCCATTCTGGAGTCCAAAATAAAACACTCCTCTGTTTGGGCCCCTGCTCTTGTCACTCAAGTATTTAACTGGAACCTGAAAAATTTGGTTTCTTGTATGCGGGTCAGTCCCATCAAGAAAGGATCATCAAAAACACGATATTCTCTGTGTCGATGTTTTTCTCTCGGAAAGGGGATGGGACCGACTCCTTCCCACCCCCACATACTTAGGGATAATAAATGAGGAAATATGCAGTAGCCTGTTTTGGGGTCAAGTACTGATCGCTTGGGTGCATGCCTGACAGGTCTGATTGTGAAGACCGTGGCCAAAGCTGGTCTGGGCCAAGTTGTTGCATTATTGTGGAAATCACTGCTCTCCAATTGATTTACATCATTGCTTCAGTGACTATTGTGGATGAGCATGTCATATATCACATATTGGCTTAAGCAAAAACAAGTTGGTTTACGGAGCTATAAAGTACAGCTTCTGGCATAGATTGCTCTGGAAGGTATTCGGAAATCTTTCTTCCCCAGCTCCAGGTCTACTTTCTGCAGGCAGGGCCTTTCTGTATGAAGGCAAAAGGGTCACTTAGCAACTCCCAGCTTATAGCCATGCTGTGCAGAAAGGGACCCTCTTCTCCAGTAATTCAAGCTAATGGTGTGGGTCTGCATTCTATCATTCTGGCTTCAACTGCATACCCACAGTTGGGCAATCACAGGAGCTAAGAAAATGTGACACCATTCTCATTGGCCAGACCTAGTACCATACCCATCTCTGAAACCACAGAAGAGTCAGTTCCACCCAGTGCACATGGTCTGATTGAAGGGGAGAAGTGGTTTCTGAAAAAAAAATATTTTCAGAAATGCAGGGATGGATGCTGGGTAGAAAAAAATGACAAATGTCCACTCCAGTAGGTAACCAAGTTAGGCCCTGGGCCCCTCAAAGTAGCACTGTGATGGCTGCTACTTCAAATTTAAAGAAGATAATGTAAAAGCAGTTCACACAGCACATTTTATATGAGAGAAAATTGAATTAATAAGCAAGATAAAATGAAATAAGGTTTGGCACATAGTAAGTGCACAATAAATGATTGAAATTTTAGTGGCTTATCATCATCTGGGTGCTTTTTCATATGTGCATATTTTATCACATGCATTGTACTTAGGGTAAAATATTAAAAATTTCTAATGCATGGTCATATTTTATAAACAAATTTCATAGTTGCAGTTTGGTGGCCAAGAGTAGATAGCTTGCTAAAGTTAGAAACAAGGAGGATGAGTGGGGCCTTATGGGCCTAAGGGAAGAAAGCTATTGGAGTTGAAGGCAGAGGCTGGAATTGAAAGAGGAGGTTATAGTTAAAGGGAAATAATATATTTTTTTCCTACAGAAAGGCGTTTATTGTGCAAGAAATGGTCCTGTGGGACAGAATAAAATCCCACCAGAGCCTAGACTTGCCCGACTCTTCCTGGAAATCGTTCAAAGGAGCAAGAGGTAGCTGGCTTTGTAAATTAATAAATGGGGAGCTGAGCCCTGGGACTTGTTTTCTTTCAGTTCTCTGGTTAGCCTTTTACTTAAGGGCAGCAGATGTTTCTGGTTGGACTCGAGTTTTGCAATTAATTCTGAAACCCAATAACTCCATGAAGCTTAGAGGAAGAACTCTTTGTAGGTGGGGTAGACCTGGGACTGCTGTTAAGATTTTTAAAAATGGCGATTTCTGAATTTATTGTTGGTGAAGCAGATTCCTAAAATCTTTTTTGTCTCAAAATCTTATGTGTATGCAAGCCTGCAAAGGAGCAGTAGCATCTGGGGGCTCAGGCCTGGGAGCTGGATATGAGAACAGTTGGGGGATCCTGTTCTTCATTTATTCATGCCTTCTTGATGAAGCATCTCTTCTAGGCAGAGCCAGACCCAGGTGACACAAACAAGACTCCTAGGGCACAAAGTTGAAGGAGGAGTTCACTCTCAGGGCTGTGACAGTGTAGAACTGGTGCTTGAGGGGTGGTTGCTGTCTTAGATTTTATGCTTTTACAGGCCAGGTTCTGTGTAAGGTGTCAGGAATCCAAAGATAAATCAGACTCGATCTCTGATTCCAGTAAGTTCCCTGCCTGGGGAGTCCATAAAAGGTTCGAATAAGCCTTGAGAAATCTTTGGTCCACTAGAAGCTCACGGGGTAGGGATGTAAACAAGAGAAACCTGAAGTTCAAGGATTCTTAAAACCTCTGGATTGAAACTGCAGTTGGTAGAGAAAAGCACAGGTGTCTAAGATGGCCTGGAGGCTGCTTTCTTTCTTTAATTACAAAAATTTTCATTGCAGTTGACATTCGATATTGTATTAGTTTCAGGTGTACAGCATAGTGATTACACATTTATATAACTTGTGAAGTGATCCCCTGATAAATCTTGTACCTGGGGGCTGCTTTCTGATACCTGCGCTAGTTGTCCTGGCCATTTCTGTTTTTAAAGTAAAAAATTAGATGTTATATTCCTATTGTTATTATTAGTAGTATTAATATTGTTGCCTAGTAGGACAAACCATATCATAATAAGGGCAATAATAAGCATATATAATAATACTGAAGCACATAGCTGATATTTGCAGGGTGTATAATAAATGCGTTATTCCATCTAGTCTTCACGGCAACCCTTTGAAGTAGGTAGTAGTATTATTTTTATTTTATAGAAGAAGAAATTGAAGTTCAAAGATGTCAAGTCATCCAGTTTTAAAAACTATGCTAAGGGCAAATCAGATTTCTTTATACAAAGTTTCTCAGCTTTCTGAGGTGAAGACTGAGAAGAGAAACACAGCCATTTGGAGTCTGAAAACCCCCCATTCCCTTTACCACAGCCCACCTCTCACACTTTCTCTCTCCTTCGCTGCCGCACAGCAGAACCAACCTGGGAGAGAAAATAGAAAGACAGTGGAAATTGCTGTCACTTCTGCACTGCCCTCAGGGAACAGGAGAACAGTTATTGCCACGCTGGGTCAGCCAGACAGGCCCTGGATTTCTGTTCTTCTATGTTAATTAGAAAGCAGACTCTTAAGAGCCAATTTTGACTAAGAACTCTGTGTCCAATTTTCTCCTGGCCCTGATTGTGAACGGCCTGATCAATATTAAATCTAATTTACAATGATGGCCCCTGTGAAGCTGGCAAATGTTATGTCAACATACCATAATGACTTCGGCTTCCTGAGCGCACTTGTTAGCGCGGCTGCATCTGCTGCCACCACTCTTAACCGCTCCCACCTCTAAAGCCACATCTGTGATAATGTCCCCAAGTTCTCCTCCTGCCTGCTTTCCATCAATAGTGGCCCGGGTCCTGTCAGTCTTTGTTGCCTCATTTCTATCTGATGAACTCCAAGAAAAGAAGGAGAACACAATTAATTTTCCTCCCACAACTGATGAACCAAAGAAAAAAATAATTGCTACTCAGCTTTAATAATGGCAAATTTTATGAAATTTCCATAAAGACAATTCTGAAAGGAGCGCGGGGATTATTTCTCCACAGGGGGCCCAACTGGTTTGCATTGTTTCATAATGTTTATGTTATTACAACTCCATGTCATCTGCATTTGCATCCCGTTGTCTCCAGGGCAAGTTCTTGTAACTAATTTGTGAGGCACTGAATAAAGGAGCGGTAATGAGAGCAAGACTCCCATCCCGAAGGTTTCCAGTTTTTCCTCATCTCTGGGGAGGTGGGGGGGGGGGAGACTCTGATGGAGAGAGGCACAAAGGTTCCAGAGATGTTTCTGAAAGCCAAGATTCAGATATGACTCATGTCGCCTGCCCTTCTGATGAAAACATTTCTTGGGCTTGCATTGTTTGTGAGAAAAAAGTCAAGACTCCCTAGCTCCTGCAGATCAGGCTGCTTCAGACAGCATGCCCCCACCGTCTGTTCCTGCCAGCAGGCCTCCCTCAGTCACTTACGTTTGCCACACTTTCTCCCACCTCGGGGATTTGGCATCTGCTGTTCCCTCTGCCTGGAAGCTTATCTTCTCTCCTCGTTCCCTAGGAAAGGCTTCCTCACCCTCCAAATATCAGCCCTCTATGTGTCTTTCCCTCCAGCCTCCCCAACGAGGTCGAGTCTTCCCTCTACTGGTTCTCATTGCCACCCTTTCTTTGTCTCACTTGTAGCTCTGTATTTCGTGGTGTGATAAAGTGATTAATGCCTGTATCTTCATTTAGATGTAAACTCTCTGAGGGGAGGGGCCCTGTCTGTCTTAGTCCACCAGTTCATGCCCTTTTAGTAGAGCATGATGCTTCAGTGGGACATCATTTCACCCTGGTGAAAGAATTACTCTCTCTGTAGGAGCTGAGGACTGGTTTGGCCGCTGTAACAAATGAAAGTGTAATAGTGAACTCAAAACAGTGGTTTACTCCTCTCTGAGTTTAAGGTGATATGGAGGTTCCACAGTGTCAAGGATCCGGCCTCCTTCTTTCCCTTTCGTTCATTCGACACAGATTCATGAGTCATCTGCTGTATTCCAGGCATTGTTTGAGGCCTTGAGGACATAAAGCAGAAGAAATTCTTGTCCTCATCAACTTGATATTCTAGTGGGAGCAACAAAGCAATTGAAGGTGATGAATAGTAACATACAGTGTGTTATATAGTCATAAGGGCTATGGAGGAGAATAAAGCAAGGGTGGGGTAGGAAGAGTTTGGGGAAGTGGATGCTGTTGAAGTTCTAGACAACTTAGTCAGAGCATATCTCACTGAAAAGGGAATATTTGAGGAAAGTACTGGAGAGAATAAGGGAGTGAGCCATGAGGAAATTTGGGGAAAGGGTGTTCAGCAAGTGCAAAGGCCTTGTGGCAAGAGAGTGTCTGGCTTATTGGGAACAGAGAAGGGGCCAGTTTCACCACAGTGGAGTGATCAATGGGAAGCCAGTGGGAGCTGAGGCCAGAGAGCCTATGCAAGGCCGGATTATATAGGCCTCCGAGGTCATTGTAGGGACTTTGGCTATTTGCTCTGTTCTCATTACTCATAACTGTATCTTGTGGTCCAAGATGGTTGCCCAAGATCCTGGTATTCCTGGAAAGAGAAGAAAGAGAACAGTTGGTCATGACCTTTATTCAAGGCACAGGCTGGAAGTTGAATACATCATTTCCTTGCATATCCCGTTAGAATTAGTCCCATCAATGGTCACACCTGGCGGCAAGGAAGGCTGGGAATTAAGTCTCATTCTTCAAGGCCAAGGATCCAGATAAAGCTCACAGAAAGTGTGGATGAGAGATTGTCAAAGATGGTAACAGCCTCTGCCACAAACTCTATCTTTGAGAAAAGGATTTATAAAATTAGAAATCTGATTATACCTTTAATAATGAAATCAGCTTTTTATTAAAAGAAAATACAATGAAATATTTTAGCCATGAAAGTACTTTAGTTTTAGAAAACATGCTGAAAATCCTTTTTTGTTCTGTTGTGGAAGCTCTGTTTAGGACCCCAAGAACTAAACTAAAAGCCTTGGTGGGCTAGCCAATTAATTAAGGAGAAGTACCCAGGTAGGATTAAGTATGACTATTTTTATCCTCTATCACAAGTGACATAAATTTTCTTTTTTATACATCCTGCTATATAATGCAAAAACATATGAATTCACTTGTTAAGCTGTTTTACTAAAGGATCTGTCTCTATCAACCTCATGATTTATATAGGCACAAAGTTTTGTGAAGCCTGTCTGACTTAGATAATGATGAAAAGTCAAAAAACAAGACTAATGTGAAAAATAGCAGTAGTTCATAAATAAATCAACAATGAACTTACTAGGTTCTAATTCTTGGGCCATCCATAGAAAACCCCTTTTGTTCTCTAAAACTATACAAATCACAGTTTAATTTCTAGTGCTTGAGACAGAAACTCTCCATGGTTTCTACTCTGTTGTGGTTTTTTAAAAAGTGCTTTTGACATCTCATATCAAACCACAACTTGGAGTCACGCTGTATTCTTTGATAGTTAATGCTGAACAAATGAATGGACTCTGAGAGAGCCTGCCTGGTTTCCTAATACTTAGAACCTCAGCGTTGGCAACAAGTTTAAAAATTAAACAGTCAGTTCTTAACCGTCTACATCTATCCTAGCTTGAACACGTTCAGCTGTAGGGGCCTTGTCATCTTATTCAGTGGTGTGTTTCATTGTCACATGGCACAGATGATTAGGACATTTTTATTTTCTTGAGCCACTTTCTGTTTTCCTCCAATGCATCCAAGTTTTCCTCAGTATGACCAATACAAGATGAATTTAATTATTCTCTCCCATGACAATGTTTCTCCCGAGAAAAGGCAGGGAGAACCAGGGGTTGCCCTTCTAAACTCTCCATTGTGCCATGGTGATAAGCTGTTCCAGGATAGAGGGCTTCCAGCTTTGGACAGCAGACCCATACCATTAGGTCAATTCTGAACAAGAAGCAGGGCAAATTAGTGGCTTAGAATTTTGTCACCTTCTTGCTTTCTGTCTTTGGGCAAGTCACCTAATAATAATAATTGCTTCTGATTATAAATGCTTAGTATGATAGAAACTGTGTTTAGATATTTATGTGTATTTTCTTATTTAATCATGTGACACTAACAGTAGTTACTACTATTATCCTTATTTTACAGATGAAACTAAAGTTCAGAGAAATTAAATAGAGTACTTGAGGTCCCTGTGACATTACATCTGTGCTTTTGAATCCTACACTGAGCTCCCTTACTCAGCTTGCTTATGAAACAATGACTAATGCTGATAACCAGGGTTGTCCAAGGTGAGATGGCCAATGTGGGTCCTGAGAGTCCAATAGACCTCCAAGGGCAAAGCAAAGGATGGAGCTATAGTCATCAGTGGGAAACAGGAGAAAGCCCAAGCTAAGATTAGTGAGGACCACTGTGGTAAAGATGTAGGTAATGATGAGGGACCCAAGAGACCAATAACTGAGGGTACCATGAAGATCTAGTGATAGGCAAAAGACAGAGGTAACTCTTACACTATTAAGAGGGCATACATGCTCAAGAGATAATAATACCCCTGATATATCAATTCACAATAAAAGAAGAGAAACGTCAAAAATATATTTAAAAATTTCAGTGAAGTTTTCTTTTTTCTTCTGTGCCTGAAAAGCACCTAGCAGAACACCTGACACCTGGTGGATACTGAGCAGAGATGAGGTGCATTTATTTACTTACAGGAACCACAGACAAACCAGGAGGTGGTGAGAGAAGGTTGCCAATGGAAACAAGACAGATAAGAGCTCAGTTACCATAACTGGGATGTAAGAATGGCCTATATATGCTGAAATTTGGGGGGATAAGCTGAACTGATTTTCTCTCAAAGTGAGGCTACATGTACAGAGTTGAGTGGCTTCATTATTGGAGCACAAAGGGCTTAAAAATTCTGGGAGACAATCAGACTTTTGAGGGTTGATTCAGACTCTGAAGTAAGCCAAAGGAAGGACCTGATTTCACTGGTCTTATGATGACAGAGATTATAAGACACTCCTTGATTTAATGGTAGCATTTTAGAAAGAGGATACAACAGTTAACTGACACATTGAATTTTAGGCACTTGAAGCATTCAGAAATCTTAAAATCTAAAACAAAAATATAGTAAGTACTATAGTAAATATAGTAAATAGGACGTAACTTAGCTACATGGTAAATGATTAAGACGAGAGGAAGCCTGTTTATTGAATTAAGGACAAGCCTGTTTATTGAATGTAGTGAAAAGAGGCAGTTGATACCAACTCTCCCCTTGTCATTATTCACTTTTGTTTTCAGTCAAGGCATTCTTCTTGGGACAGATGGGGCTGATGATAGACAGGATAGAGGATTTCTGCTTGAGCATCAAGATTAGTTGCCCTGGGAATTGAGTTGAGTCTTAAGACATCGTCTGAACCAGATGGATGTGCCAAATTCAGAGGTCTTACAGAACAGGACAGGCCCACACGGTTCTGGGCTTTATTCAGAAGTGCGATTACCTCCTTGGTTCCACTCAGAAAACTGGAGGGATTAACCGCTGCGAGCTCATTGCTTTCGGTTGGTTATGGTGACAAAATTGAGCTAATGCTTGGAGGGCATCTAAGTGTTCAACCCAGTATAGTAAGTCAGAATTTTTCCAGAAATCTTGTAGCTTACAGAGTGAAAATCACTGACATAGAGTCTCCATTTCTGAAGATCCCAGAGGGGAGAGGTAGAGAAAGTGAAATGAGAAGAGGAGAGTGAAATTAGAAAATAAAGCTTTCATGACAGTTAACCACAACTTCCATTTTATCTCAAACCTCAGATAAACATTCCAATCAAATGCAAAATATGTTAGTGGAAATACCACTCTTTGACATTATCTGTTGCTAGGGTTACTACAGAGATAGAAAAGTCTCAAGCCGATTATTGGTATGTGGCCCTGAGAACTCTAAACTATAAACAGGAAACTTAACCATTAAGAAATACTATGTTACATTTTCATTTTATGTGGTTCAATTTTCTTAATATCAATAGCATAAATTTCAATTATCATAAAATTAGTGTCTGAGTGGGCAGGAAAAGTATTTCTTTGCAAGAAAAGGTTGATGCAATAATTGCTAAGATAAAGGGGGGGAGAGTTTTGAGCTCTTCTGTGTAGCTGAAAGTTGTCTCCGCTTCAGTGATGTAAATGCTAAGTTGATTTTCTTCTTTTCTAATGAGAGAAATTTAAATTAATTAAAGTAGGGAAATGAAACTTGGGCTTCTGTCATGGTTAGACACTGGGTTTGTGTGAAGGGTGCCTGGTAGTGGGGTGGGCTGCTTTTTTACTGTAGAGGAGTCAGAGATTTGCTTGATGAAGTCGAGTGTTTAGTCTATTTTTAGGGTTTTGATGAACATTCTCATCAAAAGAGTCTTTGAGTATCTGTAGCAAAGTTTATCTCAAAACCAGGACACTAAGGTAAGATGTAGGTTTATGGAGAGGCTTCTCTGAGTTCCTGGTATGTATTACAATTATCACAAAAGAACAAGTAAGACTTTCAATAACAAACCAATAACCTCTGGAACCTTGAAATTTTTAATTAAGGGAAAGAAATAAGGGAGCAAAATGTACCGAGGGAAGAAGAGAGAATGGAAAGAACTGAGAATATATGCATGAGCTGAAAAGAGTACAGATAAAGAACAGTTATTAGGTTTTTCTACTTTCACGTTAGGAGCAAAATCTATAAAAATCACAAAGTTCCTCTTGTTCTTTTTTGAAAGTGCAATCAGATGTCTGTTTTTGCTGATTAACATCGTAAGCATCTTACATTTCACAAGGTCCCTAAAAGTCTTCCTTAATTCAAGGTAAGATGTGAGAAAACACACAAGCTATTCTCAATAGGGATTCAAAGAACCTGTGCACTCATTCAAAAATACAATGAGCTTAGGCAGAACGCTGTGCTACAATATCAATTATCCTTCCTGAATGGCATTTCTGCCCCCCTTTTGTGTGTCTTTTTGGAATAAGAATGAATGTTGCCCTTATTAATCCTATGGAATTACTTTTTTCCTTGCTCCTTAGCAAATCTAGCAAATACAGACAGCTTCAGTGAGTTAACAACAGCAAAAAAAATCTAATTTCCACTTGAGCAGCTCTGAGGTTAGGTCAGCAGCAAAAAAAAACTGCAGTAGCTTGTGTTGATGAATATTTTATAAGCTTTACCACCTAATAAAAGATGTATTTAAAAATGGGCAGGATGCTGGTTAAGAAAATGTCCTATTATTTAATTATCATATAGATAAAAGTTGAGTTTTAGGTATCGTGAGAGAATGAACCCGACTACAGACAAGCTCAATTTTAGGTCTTCAGATTCTTTTTGTTCTGTTCACCATAGATCTTCCATCATGGCTCCAACTGCTGACTTGTCCAATCAATGAGTCAACGGGGTGATTATAGAGCTTGACCCATGTGGAGATTATTTAGTGGCCTCAATGGACAAGAGAAATCTTTAAAAAGCTTCTCATTAGCACACCCAGTCAATGAAATTGCAAACCTCATTATTTGAGTCAGGGCCAGAAAAGTACAGGCCAATATAACCCCCAAATGACGTCCTTGCAGTATGTGGAACTTCTTACCCACGGAGTTCAGAATTGCACTCACCATGCTCTATAAAAGTAATAATGACAATAATGGTACAACAGCAACAACCCTAAAAATAACAGCAACCATTTACTGAGCACTTATTATGTTCCAGCACAGTGCTAAATGTCTTACATGCATCATTCCTTTCAATTCTCACAATAACTCCATGAGATAGGTACTATTCTCATGCTTATTTTATAGTTAGGGAAAATGAAGCTTAAGGATGCTTAGCTAGTAAGTGATTGAGGTGACTCCAAAGCCAATAGGCTTTGCTGGAATGGAGACTCACAGCCTCATCCTACATCTCTTTTCTAACAGAACCATAGTTTTCTTAATGTGTCTAATGGAAAGGTAACAAATGCTCATAAAAGAAATGGTAACACTCATTTTGCCATCAGCTGCCCCTTCCTTAGACATTTACAAGAGTCACACTGGATATTTCCAGCCAGTGGAATCATGAGAGGTGTGGTAGAAAGAACAGCAGATGAGGAGTTATGTGTCCTGAGTTCTAGCACCAGCTCCATCCATAACAACTGTGAGACCTCATCAAAACACTTCACCTCTCTCATTCTTAGCGGTTTATTCTTAAAAGTGATGATTATAATATCTGCTTTCTCTCCTTGCTGGGTTGTTCTGAGGAACAAATGTGATAAAGTACCTGAAAGCTCTTGGAAGAGCTATAAGTGTTATGTAAATGAAAGGTGGTAATTAAAAACCTCCAGAGAAGGGCAGTCTATCTCAGTCATCAATTATCATGTTTTCTTTCTTGTCAGGAAACCTGTATTTTTCATGTTTCTTTGGGGTAGAGATAGCTCTGCGCAAAATTTTATTTGGAAAATGTGTGAAGGAAGGATCATCCTGACAGCTCGAAACCTATTTATGATAAGAAATAACCACATGTGAAATGATAAAACCAAAGACAGATGCATTCTTATGTGAAATTGTGAAAACTCATACTCTATTTATTGGTTTTTACATTTAGTTATAAGAAGATGGAATATTTAACTGTCATAACACACATAGAGCCCAACCATTTGAATAAAAAAAATGGTATAAGAATTGACTTATTATTTCGTAAAACAGCAAAAGATTTTGAGGGAAGAAATATGAAAAATATAAACACCAAAAAGCTTGGTTTGTTCTCAAACTTTGGGAACTTGAGTGTGGGGATTCAACTGAGAAGTCTGAATCCATTCTTTGCTCACATTATATTTTTGATGGAATTCAATTATATTTCTGAACAAAAGCCAAAACTGAACGTCGAAGGAGAATTACTTCCAAGGTGGCAGAATGACATAGTGGAATGTCGCAGGCTTTAGCTCCTGGAAGACCTGGGTAATTCCAACTCTGCTGCTCAAAAATGCTAATTAACCTCTCCAAACTTCTGTTTCTACTGTTATAGCTACTACCCATAAACCACCGAGTGTCTTGGGCATCATGTTATTAGACAGATCAACAGTATGACTGAATAATGAAGACCTAGCCAGTGCTACATCCGTGTCTAAGTGCCATGGAGGTTCTAAATTCTCCCTCACTTAACTTTCTTTCAGCATGATAAATAGGGACATGGAGTAGTTTGAGCTTTATTCCTTCATGTTTTTTCTTGACATTTCTTGCCAAAAGTGCTCCAAGAAAACAAATTGGATTTATTGAGTTGTTGAGAAGTTGAGATCGGATGAAGGCAAGACAATACCTGAATAAATCAGGATTTGACAGGGAAGGAAAATCGGAGTTTATCATTTTTACTAAATCAAAGGATACTGAGTTACAATCTAAATAACTGGGAAGGTTAGATCTGTCACGGATAGCATGGCACTGAAATGATAGCATGTGCATGTGCTTAATCAGCTACCAGGAATCTACGTATGCCAGGAAAGGGTCAGAAGAAGAACATTGATTCACAGCTATCCAAAACTTATCCAAAACTTGACTTAAGAAATAATGTTTATGAGAATTGATGGAAAGTCTAAATTCTACAATTTATTTTCAGATTTAAGCTGGTTCACCAGAGAGCCTTAATTTGGACCCGATGGCCTCATAAAATTTGCTTCTAGTGATCTAGGCTTTGCATCTTGCCACAGACCTCCACTGGAGAATGTTAAAAGGCATGGCCCATTAAATGCGTGGTAGAGATCCAGTCCTTCTCAGAGATCAGCCTGACTTCCTTCTTGCAACTCTTGAATCTTTCCCCTGTACTGTGAACACAGAGATTTTTCTGATGATTAGATATAATCATGCCATTCCCCAGCACAATAATCTTTTTGATTCTAGATTAACCGCTGAACCAAATCCAAGTTGCTTTTCAAGGCACTCAAAGTCCTTCTCGAAGTGGCAGCATGTTACCTGCCTAGCCTCACCTCTTCCTCCTAGCCTCCTGAACCTCTGCTCCAGCAATAACCAATGTACCAGCACCGTTCCTTCAGCCTGCAGTGTCCTTCCCATGTTTGTCTTCTGAATTACTCATTCTTGAAGGCTCAGTTCAAATATCAATCCTTTGTAAGATGTTGACTATCCCCCCAGCTAACTTTAGTGCTTCTTTGTTTGTTTCAGTCACAATACAAGTAGCTTTTATTATTCTGTAATTGCTTTTTTTTTTTGTTTTATTTCATTTTATTGATCTGTCTCTTCTCTAAAATTCTAAGTCCCTGGAAGGCAGGATTGGCTTCCCACTCACATCTATAACTCCAGTGCCCACTGCGGTGCCTGGACTATTGTTACCGATCCTTTTCTCTCTGTTGCATGCAAGCTGCCACCTTCTCCTCTTTCTTTTTCCTTCTGGTCTTCATCTTAAAAATGGCTTGTGAAAAATTTCAGTTAAGTGCTAGAAATAGTTGGAAGACCAGCTTTGACACATTCTAAACTATTTTTTTGGAAGATGGTGCAGTCCTCTAATGGAAGTACTTGTCCAAAAATTCACCTCCGTTCTGATTTTGTGTGACATTTCCTGTCATGTAGAACATGATTAGCTGTCTTTTCAAGTGCTTCTTTAGGCCAAGTCTGTTAATGAGATTTAGTTCAGTATAGTGTGAGTCAGAGCCAAACATGTTTGCTCACAGATGCGCATTAAAGGAACAGGGTTTGACTGGTAAGTGGCAGCCCAATCTTTAGGGCTGAGATAATTTTCCAAAGCCGATTTTCTTAGTGTTCAGCAAAGTGGAATGTAATTTTAATTTGCAAGGAGAACTTTGGCTTTCATGAAACATAACTATCAGCTTTTTCTCAAAGCATTTTTTTCACAATGATGTCAGGGAGGTCAGAATGGAATAGTTAGAGATGCAAACAAACTTAATAAAAAGGAGGCCCAAAACAAATTAAAAAGTCTGTCCTGAAATTTTATTTTACAAAAGGGGAGCAAGAAAGTTCAGCAAGTATTCTTACTTAATGATGTCTAAATATTCTGTTAGCACAAATGTAAGAGCAAAACATCATAGGAATGTATATTTAAAGATATTACAAAGCCAATTAGAATAAAGTTTTAGCTCACCCAGCAGTCTAGGGCATCAAAGATATTTAACTTCTTGCATGAGATACTTTATATGGAGGATTCAAATTAGCAAAACTTTTTAATTGGTTCACTCCTACAGTGCAACATATAAAATGTTTATGGAGGCAACAATTTTTTAGACACTGGAGCATTAGACCAGAGCATCAACTATTTATAATTCAGCCTGTCATTCAGACATGTGGCCACATCAGAATGAAATGTGAACACTCACCAAGTGGGTAGGTTTTCATTAACTATTCATTTCCTTTTGTAAAGTTGAGGGCCACAGAAATAATTCCTATGTAAAATTATAGATATATGTAAGTGTACTCTTCATGTACCAAATGTGATAGAAAGATGATTAACTTTGTGCAAGTAAATGCACAATGCAATAAACTCATGGATGACGTGATTCTCCATTCTTTGTCCTCCTTTTCTCCTCCCTCTAGGTTTGTTGTAAAATGTCAGGAGCAGGGCTCATAGGGATAGAAGAGAATATGTTGCTCTCATTTCTGATTCTTCCTTGGGACATTATAAGTATACAGTTGGGAGAAATAGTTTAGAGATGTTTAGCCATGTATACAAACAGGAGCTAGGGCCATATAGCCTAATGGTCTGCTGAAGTAAGGGCTTTATTGACACTTTCCAGGTGGTAAAAGAACCCAGATATAAGAAGACTTTATTTTGCTAAAGAGTACCTTGGGAGCATGAGTTTTTTTTTTTTAATAAAATTTTTTAATAGTAAGAGGAAACTAAATAGGACTAGACTATGAAAAACCAGGCATTATACAAAATCAACAGACTTAGTATTTATTTTCTTTAACGGTTAGGACTACCTGACAGCAGCTACTGTTAAGTCTCTTTTACCTTGTAGGAATAACAGTTTAGGGGTTGGGACAAAGGTGATTGGTGTGATTAAGCCTGGTGGCATCATTAGCTCAAGAGATCAGAGCTTTGCTGCAGGGATAGGGGCAAGAGTGGATCTCAGTGTTAAGGTTAATGGAAATCAGAGTCAGCATCTCTCTTAGGTAATGTCAATATCCACAGCCCACAGACTTTATCATGTGACTTTTTTCTTTTAAAGGATTTTAATGAGTTTAGATGAGGATCTATTTGTCTGTTTCACACCCTGCTCTTTAGTTGGGATTTCTGAGAATTGCCTGACTGTATCCAGCACATAATGTCATGAAATGTGTATGTCCAGAAAATGTGCTAAGTGATGCAGTGGAGTCTAAGAGAGTCCTGCTGCTCCATATCCTAGCCCACCTATTGTGGGGGCAAGGTGGAGCATGAACAAAGTTGTGGAGCATGGGCAAGGCTGTCTAACTCTTCATGGAGGTGCAGTATTTGGAGAATATTTATTGTGCATTGTAATTAATAAAAATTATAATCATCACGCAGAAAATAACTGGTGTTTATTGAGCACCTACTGCATGCTTAGTCCTGTGCTGGGAGTTTATATAAAATATCATATTGCATTGAATCTTTATCACCCTGCGAGATCAGCATCATAAACCTCGTTCTACAGAAAAGCAAGGTTCAGAGATCTTCACTAATGTGTCTAAGTTACACTGGAATAAGGAATTCAAACCAAGCGTGTCATCATCCTGTCTCAAAATGCTGTCGCATTTGCTAGCTGTCCCTGACCATATTCCCTTGGGGTCTCTAAGGGGTCACCAGCATAGAAGTTCCTTTACCTACTGGTGTCTTGCTGTATCTCTCTGACCCAGAGTCGTCTCTGGCTACTGAAGTGCGTTCAGTTACAATACAGGGCAGAAGGGCAGTGTCAAGGAGTTAGTGCACCAGGAGAGACCTTCAACAACCAAAGTTTAGAAACAGAAACATTAGTTCTCTGTTTCTTTGCCCTCCCACAAGTCTGAGGTGTTTTCTACATAAATCTCTCAGAGAGTCCCCTGTGGCATAGAGTCCTAGTAAGCCACAGAGCAGTCCCCTCATAAACCCACTTTTTCCTAGTCTTCCTTTCTTCCCTCTCTCTCCCTTCCGCATTTGTTCACGGTGTTTCCTGAGATCACCTCCCAAATGCTCCCTTTCCCAAAGACCCAACTGAAGACAACTTTATACCTCTTCTTTCTGTTGGTTAATGACATAATTATGCAGTATTTAGCATAAAAAAATTAAGAAAGATGAGAAAGACTCATTGCTTCTACCTGAAGATACTGGGAACTCTGAAACCTAGCAGTTACTTTTGGGCACAGAAAGAACAGAGAGCTTTAGAATGGCACATTTTCCCCTTTCAGTACAGTAGTGATGTGGCCAAAAACATTTTCCTAAGCGTTTACACATGACTCTAAGCCAACAGATTTCAAAATTAGGCCTTCAGGTTGACTAATAATGTGGGAGTAGCTTAAAAGTAATGATATAAAGGTTAAACATGACCATGTGCTATATAAATGCTCCCCCAAACCAATGAGGTTGAAGTAGAAATGATATGAAGAAAAATGAGCTTGCTATATCCCATTAGCGATATACTGCTAGATTTGCATTTTTGTTTAATGCTCAAGTGCTGTCACATTATAGCTGAGTCATGACTTCAACTTCCTTTAACAAATTGAAATGAGATTGGGTAAACAGACATCTAGAATACCAGGGAAGCATTAATGAGAGTCTGAAAATGGTGCTGATAATCAGCTATGGAGCAATGTCCTTGTGAGCATCCAATTTCCTTTAAATTCTCTGAATTTGTCATATTTATTAAGTAGAGTAAGTTTAAGGGGTATTTCATTAGTTCAAATAAATGGGTATATCTGTAGGGAAGAAAAACTGGAGGAAAGAAGAGCATAGGTATACAGAAATGACACCAGTGTCCTGTTGATGATGAAAAAAGAAATCTTCCATGATTCCTAGTTTCCTATCATTATCAGAGAAGGAATATTGTCAACATTTAGCGTTGTATTCTAAGAGGACATTTCCTCTACTGATGAGATAATAGTTCATTTATATCCAAGATTATAAAGCAGTTTAAAATCATTCTTTCTCTTTCGATTTGTTTCCCTGTTCCAATATCATCAGATTCACAGTTAGTTATAAAAGAGATTTATGGTTTTAAAACATCATCTCATTTTCTTCCTTTCTCCTAATGAGTTGTATAAAATAAGTATGATTTTCCTAATATTCATTTTGAGTGTCAGAAATATACAATTTAGCAAGGAACATCAAAGAAATATACAATTTAGCAATTGCACTATTAATGCTGCAATTTAGTGACAAAACACCTCTCAGTTTACAAGTGCTTTTGCTGTATTTCTTCATTTCAAAGGATTTATTGTATTATTTCCTTGGCTGTAATGGTTGGGTCCTAGTGTAATAGGCTTATTTTGATATTTTCTCCACAGTTTAAGTTATTTCAATAACGACTAACTCTACCTTTATATGATGCTCAGCAAACAGGAAAACAGTGGGCGTCCCATTTTGTCTTTTCCTTCTCAGCACCTTCAAGGGATCATTTCATTATTGATGAATGTGTGTGGCATCTGAATACAGATGTGGAAGAGAGTCCTACCTCCCTCCATTTGAAAAAACCTGTGGCGCCTTGGCTATCCACTTTAATTTAAAAAAAAATTTTCAAACGACCCCTATTATAAAAGTGTGAACTTCTATGTTGTAAATTTCATAATGACATTGATCAGAAACAAGTGGTAAATAAGCCTACCCTCAGGGTTAGGCTATTAAGCAGAATCAAGTCCATGGAAGGCTGTGATTGCTCTCTAACTACAGGTCAAACTGGAATTTTGCTGTAAGTGAAGGATAAACATTGCTTGCTAGAATTCCTTCTTTGTCATAGTTTTCCAAACATCCCATTCCTGGCCCTGCAAATCTTTTGGAATTTGACTAGTATGCGATAACAACCATATGCAGAGGTACAGTAAGCTTGATTCAGTCTAACTGGAAAACAGATGTAGCATATCCATGCGGGAGCATGGTTCTGGACTTAAATGAGGGGTGGGATGGAGAGATGTTCAACTGAAGCATTTAAGGTGTTTTTTCCTGCTACCTGGCGTTATGAGCTTCATGCACGTCCCCTCGGGAGTTTCAGTGGAAGTGAACAGTGTATGTCTATCTCAGGAGGGCCAAGTAAAATTTCTCAGCTGTCGTTGCAGCTGGTAGACTCTTAAGGATCATTTCTATTTTCATGCATCCAAAATTTAGACAAGTCATAATTCTATAGGCAACAAAATTACATATTTAAGTTTTCTTTAAATAAATTGGACATCTGTGGAATCTCTTTTTTCATGTAAATAAGACCACCTGAATGAAATTTTTTAACAAAGGGAAAACTTGAACACTGTGATGCATGCCATTTCTCCATACTCAATTTGTTTTAAAAACCAGTTATTGTTCATAAATAAGAATATTCTCAGAACAAGCGGTAGTAACTTTGGCCTGGTGGCTCAGAAACATTCTTTAAGAGAACCATGCATCTCTGGGCTGTGGGGGGATGCCTTCATCCCACGAATTCACTCTTTGTGGATAACTGGTTATCCTACTTCTACCCTTGACCCCCAGTTTATTCTTAACACAGCAGCCAGAGTGGTCCATCTTATAAGATCAGATCATATCATTCTGCTACTCAAAACCCCCAATAGCAGCCCATTTCACTTGGAGTGCAAGGCAGTAGGCATGGGAGCTGCCTTCCAAGTTACTGCAGGGACAATTTGACCAAATGTTTTGTGGGTACATATCACATGACCTCCAGCTTTCCAACCAGAGTTCTTTTTTTCTCTTCTACCCCGAACCCAACTGTAAGTTAATGACACATTTTTAAGTTTTTGATGACAGCACTCAATTTCTTATTATAATAGTTAAAGTAATACTAGTTGCTATAAGAGATAAGTTTAAAATCTTAATGGCTTAAAACAGTACAAGTTTACTTCTTACTGGCACATCCTTTGTGTCTGTGCCTGGTTGGGTAGTCTTACCCATGGTCAGGCAGGAGCCCGGCTCCTTTGCTCTTGTGGCTTCTCCCTGCTCTAGGTTCTCAGAGCCTCTCCATTTAGAGAAGTGCCTAGGAGGAAGAGGAAATAGTTTTGTTGATCAGCTAGTGGACTCTGCCATATCTAAGGAAGAGAAGAGTCCATTCTCTTCCTTAGTAGGTCATGTGGTTTCTTATATTATTTCTCATTTCCCAGGTTGTTAGCTCTTGCTCCTAAATAGCCATTGTGGTTGAATGTTGTGATATATTTTTGGGTGGGCAGTAGAAGGGAAAGAGCAGGTCTCTAGAGTCAGACCCACTTGGATTTACATCATAACTGGGGTGCTTACTAGCTGTGTGCCTTTGGGTCAGTTATTTAACCTATCTGACTCTTACCTTTTTCATCTGTCCAAACAGGTATAAAATATCTGCCCCATGAGATGATTGAATAAAAAATGTATCAGAGATTGGAATAGCAGAGGTTAAGAACACAAATCCTGTAGCCAAGCCCTGCTTGGGTTTGAACCATGGCTGTGTCCCTTATTTGCTAGATGATCTTAAATGAGCTTCAGTTTCCTCTGTAAAATGGAGATTATAATATTATCTACCTCATAGAGGTTTTTGGAAGAATTAAATGAGGTAATATATGGTAAGGTACTTAGATTAGTGTTCCAAATCAGAGTAGGGGCATTCTCTCCATGTTATTGCTTGATATGATTTCCTCTTTTCAGAAAATATGAAAGACTGAAAACCCCCAAAGATTCCCTAACAGGGCTCTGAGGGTAGATTTTCAGGCCTATTAGTGGGATGTCAAAGAGCTTTGTGTAGAGAGCCCTGCCAAATGACCACATGCTTTGTTTACTGCAATGTTGGTCCTGAGTCCCAGAGGAAATTGCTCAAGAGAGGATATTTATCTAGGATTCTTTGGAATGATTTTTTAAAAAATGTGTGATGTGAGGTTAACTAGCACAGGACTCATTACCAATTTGGGTGCACAGTGAAGAGGTGAGGTTATTCAGGGTATTGGCTTGGCCAAGTAGAAGATTACAGTCTGAAAAATTGTCTAAAGAGAAATATAATTAGAATAATGGGACAACATAATGGGAAATCAATGCTATTAATGTAACTACTAATTACTGCATTAGAACATTTATCCAAATCTATTTTCTTAAAACTAAAAACATGAAATTAAGTCACCACAGTAGACAAATTGTGCAGAGGGACTCAGAGGTCTTGGATTAGTCTGGAAAGTCTGCCCACAACAATTTGTCATTGTACCAAACATCAAGCTGGACGCTCTCAGTTTCAAGGAGAGAATGGGTATAGGAGGACCCATACTTTCACTCCATTCATATTCATCATTTTAGGTCTCGTGTTCTGGACATTAAGATGCCCTAATGCTGTTTGAAATGGACTTTTTGCCTCCTGCCCCTAAAAGTGTTGGCTTGACGAATGTGGGTCTTTTTGATAATGTCACAAAAGCTAGGATTCTGAGTTTTGCCTGTATCCTCAGACTTGGACCAATTTGGGATTATTTGGGTGAAGTGGATAGTGCAGCATTCCTGGCAAAGGGAACATAGGTCTTGCAATCAGTCTAAGGGAATGTGACAAGCTAAGTTTTCTGGAAACTGGGGTTAACGGCTTAATGTTTTGATTTGAGGTATCCAGGTACAATAAAGGCTTGGTGTCTCTTTGATGTCACTTTGAGTTTGGGTTGGAGGGCAGGGATTACCATGGGGGGAATGGGATCAGTCCAGAAGTAAGGTGTAGATCCAGGGACAGGAGCAGGTGGCTCAAAAACCCCACTCAAATGGTAGGAATGGAGTTTTTTTCTTTTTAATTGGGCTCTACACACACACACATATACATAAAAATGTATGTATATATAACATATATAACATAAACATGAATATAACATACATACATATATATGTGTGTATATATATATAGCATAAAATTTACCAACTGAACCATTTTAAGTGTATAATTCAGTGGCATTAATCACATTCATGTTTTGCAGCTATCATCACTATTTCCAAAATTTTTTCATCACTCCAAACAGAAACTCTGCAACCATTAAGCAATGACACCCTATTTGCTCCTTCCTGCAGCCCTTGAAAACCTCTAATCCACTTTCCATCTTTATGGGTTTGCTTATTTTGGGTATTTTATGTAAGTGAAATTATACAGTATTTGTCTTTTTGTGTTTGGGTTATTTCACATAGCATAATGTTTAAAAGGTTCATCCATATGTAGCATATATTAGAATTTCTTTTTAGGCTAAGTAATATTCGATTGTGTGTGTGTGTGTGTGTGTGTGTGTGTGTGTGTGTGTGTGTTGTGTGTGTGTCTACACACACAATGTCCACTATATCTGTGAGTCTGTTTTTGATTAGTTTGTTCTTTTTATTCCTTAGATTCTGCACACACATGAAATCATATAGTGTTTATCTTTCTCAGTCTGACTTAAATACCTTCTAGGTCCATCGATGCCATATGTTTTTCTATCCCTTTCCTTTTAGTCTGTGTCCATTAATCTGAAGTGAGTTTCTTATAGGCAACAAGTAGGGGTCTTGTTTTCCTTTCTATTCATCCACTCTTCGTAGGAGCACTTAATTCTTTTCTATTTGAGGTACTTATTGGTAGGAATGAGTTGTTACCATTCTTTATTCCTGTTTTTGATAGACGTTTTTTCTTCTTAAAGAAGTCCCTCCAACATTTCCTGAAATACAAACTTGATAGTGACAGCTTATTTTTGTCTGGAAAGCTCTTTATCTGTCCTTCAACTCTAAATGATAGCTTTGCTGGATAAATTATTCTTGGTTATAGATTCTAGGTCTTCATCCTGTTGAATATTTTTTGCCAAGCCCTTCCGTCCTGCATAGCTTCTTTTGAGAAGTCAGCTGCCAGTCTTATGGGTGTTTCCTTATATAGAATATTTTTTTCTCTTGCTGCTTTTAATATTCTTTCTCTGTATTTAACCTTTGGTATTTTAATGATGATGTGTCTTAGTGTGGGCCTCTTTGGATCCATGATTTTTGAAATTCTGAGCTTCCTGGGGTTTTATGTCCATTTCCTTCATCAGAATGGAATAGTTTTCCATCATTATTTCTTCAAACAGCTGTTCAACATCTATATTTTCTTCAGTTATTCTGATCAGATGAATATTTGGACCCTTTATAGTGACCCATATTCTACTTAAATTATCTTTTTATAGTCTTTGCATCTTATCTCGTGCCATTCTGATCGAGAGACCTTGTCTTTCCCATCTTCTAAATAGGGCATTTGACCATTTTCTTTATTCACTCTGTTTATTTCTTTGTTTATTCCATTTAACATACCTTCATCTCAGGTAATGTGTTCTTTATTTCATACTGGTTCTCTTTTATTTTACATTTCCATTTTTAGGATTTTTATCTTTTCATTGAAGTTCTCATTGAATTTATCTACACTTCCCAAAAGTTAATTAAAAAGTTCATATAAAAAGTTTATAACCAGTGTTTTGAGCTCTGCATTTGTTAGATTACTTGATTCCATTATATCTGGATCTCTGTTCTGTTCTCTCATGTGGTTTCTGTTTCTTTGTCTTCCCATTTTGGCTGCCTTTCCATGTTTGTTTCTATGTACTAGACAAAGCTCCTGAGTTTCTCAGTTTTATTAGTGTGAATTTGTGAAGTAGCTGTCCAGTGGCACAGTCTGAGAGGGGTCCAGCTGCAGGCCAACTCAAGCCTCTGCCCTTTTAGGGCCACCTGTTAAGATTTAGTAATCAACCTGCAGATGCTGTGCTTATAGTTGCCTCAAAAGGCCACACCAGAAACTGAGGCCAGCTGCCTCCAGTGTGAGTCTAGGTGATGCTCAGCAAGGAGCACCTGACCTGCTGAGGATAAACCTGGATGTGACTTCAGTGGGGCCACAAGTTGGGGGAGGCAGGGTTTCAGGGAATCCTTTGGGCAGAGTGACCTCTGTTATCCAGTCTGATTACCTCGTGGATGGCAGCGATGTGTCCTTGTACTGGGAGAGGAGAGGGTTCAACAGGGAACAATGGATACCACCAGCACTTCTGTACAGAGCAAGTCTCCCCTCGGCCCTCACTCAACAATATCTCCCTGTAAGTCCCTTGTGCCCCCTTTGAGCCACGAATCGAGCACTGGTGCTTAGAGTGAGCAGGTCTGTCACTGTAAAAATCTGCTCGTGGATGTGGCCCCTTTAAGAGGCATCTGCCATTGCTTCAGCCTCTGTCTGAGCCACTTGAGACCAGTCAGCCCCGTGTCCTTGCCCCCGTCCTGCCTTCTGTCATTGCAGGGTGATTTCTTGGATTTCTCCCTAGTTGTATGGCTTGTTCATCAAGTTCCCAGGCGATTTTTCCTTATTGCTGTGCCTTGTTTTCATCACAACTTTGATTTGGTTGCCAGAAGGATGAACAAAGCCTCTATCATCTATGCCATTTTGGAACTTCTCCTCATTGGGTTCAGTATTTTAATAACATTATGTGTGAATTCTACTGCACAGCCAGGGTTGAGAACTTATACTATGGCTTTGGACATTGTCCTATCTCTTGCACATGTGTCCTCCTACCCTCCTTTTTTGCTTTCTTTCCAAACTCTTCTGCTTAAAACTGAGTCAGATTCCCAATTGTTTAATCTCTCTGGCTCCTGTTTACCGTTCGCAATGCCTGCAGATTAATCTATTGAAAGCAAGTTCTGTACAGGGTTCTCCCTTGGCCAAAACTTTCAATAACTCTCCAGTGCCCTCCATGAATAAAAAGGACCTTGCACCCTCTTTAGGTAGCTCCAATCCAGTTTTCCAGCCAGGCATCCCTTGTGACTGAGTCCTATATCTCAGGAAAACTAAACTAAGTTTAATCCTCTGAATATACCATGAGTTTTCCTCTTGCCACCATTTTGCCTGGGTTGACTATCAATTAATCTTTTTGACTTATCTATCAGTCAAGGACCATCCCTATTTTTACTTCTTCTAAAAAAAGCTTTCCCTAATCTTTGTAACTGATGGAATCCTTTTACCTCTAAAATTTTATATGTTGCTTTCTTATAGAATTTACTTTTTCCCCTTGGATTTCTGGAATTTGCTTTCTTCTCTTACCCTCTGTACTGAATTATAAACTCTTTGGGAGTCAGAGTGTCTTCTTGTTCATCTGTGTCTCCCTTACTGGGCCTCCTACAGTGCCTTTCACATAGTAGGGATCTACAAAGATTGGTTAACTCATGTTGACTCGAGTAATTTACCTTCATTTATTAATTCTATTTTGATCTCTTTGCCATTTACTGACATTTTAATTTCATTGCCTGACATTTAGTAAATCCTTGGGGATTTTATTTAAATAAATGCTTATCTGAAAATGCCAAAGTGTTCTTCATAAACAAATGATATAGCTTCCACGATATCTTCAAAAGTTCACAGTGTTTTTAATTGTTCAATCTTGTCCTTGTTTGTTAGCATTTTGATTTCCTTGTGTCCTGAGACAGTGTGGGATCTGGTAGGAAGTCAGAAGCCACATTAATTTCACTTTCAAAGCCTTATTATGTTCCAGAAAACTTTGCAGTGCAGTGGTAATGAGCTATGGTTCTGGGAAGTCCATCCAACCTCTACTCCATCTCACTGTTCGGGTTGGAACTTCATAGCACTTAAGTGGGTTATGGGACTTGGAAGGTAATGATGTTTCCTGCAGTTAAATCATGTCCACAGCAGTCACTTGAAATCCTGTAGAAATGATTATAAGAAATCTTTTCTCATTTAGCATGATGAGATATGAAAGTTTTCTAATGGGCTAATTAGTGTAGTTATTTTTTTTTAAGTCAAAAATGTCAATGGACAGGATTTAATTAGCCTGTCCCAGGATTATCAGATAATTTCTTAGTTTAGTCAGTCTGTCAGCGTTTTCAGAATTTGGAAGGATGACAGGAGCTATCACCTATACACTTGCATAAACTTTAAGAAGTTCTGGAAAAGTTACTGGAACAGCAGGTAAAGCTTCCAGAAATAAAATCTTCTAAGTTATATGGGTGGAGGAGTTGTGACCAAAAGAATATTTAGTCAGAAGGAAGGATGAAAAACAAGCCTTGAAATCTCATTGTTTTATTTCTACATTTCAATACTTCACTAGTTCAGATGTTAAAGTCTCTGATTTTGACTTCTTTGGTTTCTAGTAGCAGAACGTTGTTAAGCTACATGGAAGTTATTGGCAAGATGTTGAGTAATGCACAGAATGGAGGAGGAGACTGAATAAAATCTCAACCATGAAAAGGGGACCAGAAAGGTTTCTGGGATGTATGTAATAGAATCCAGTAGGCAATCTCTTCAGAATTCTGCCAGTGGAATGAATGTATTGCAGACAGTTCAAGTTTTTGGTTTTCCAGGGAAAGAGAACTGGGTTGGCCTATTTTGGGTTGTGGAATGGGTCAAATAATGGTTTTTTAAAATTCATGTCTACTTAGAACCTCAGAATGTGTGAACTTATTTGGAATAATAGTCTTTGCAGATGTAATTAAGGTAAGGGTATAAATGAGGCCATACTGGTTTAGAGAGGGCCCTTTACTTGATGAGAGTGTCCTTATATGAGCAGGAAAGGAGAAGACAAAAAGACAAGAAGGAAGAAATGTGACAGGGAGGCAGAGACTGGAGTGATATGTCTACAAGCTAAGGTATACCAAAGATCGCCAGCAACACAGTAAGTTGGAAGGGAGACATGGGACAGTTGCTCTCTCAGAGCCTCCAGGAAACACCAATTCTACTGACAGCTCGATTTTGAGTTTTAGGTTCTCTTTAACTTTGAGACAGTAAGTTTTTTTTCCTTGTTTTGAGCCACCAAGTCTGTGGTAATTTGTTTTAGACCCTCAGGAAACTAATAAAGGTCATATGTCCATTCTTTGTCCAGGAGAGGTAGGGACTTTAATAGACATCTTCAATGTAACTGTATGCTATGAGCTAGAGGGACTTCCAGATGAAAATCCGGTTGTTGTCCTCAGAGAAAAGGGCATGGACAGATGAGCAGAAACCAGGGAATGTCTGTTGCATATCATAAACCATGAAGACCTTTCTCTGCATTCCTACCTTCCTTGACAAGGCCTGGGGACAAAGATAGGAAATGCACTGCATCCAGAAACTGCCTCAAGTAAACGATAAAGCCCACTCTCAGATTTTAAGTTACAACTAGTAATGCTACAATTTTTGGGGGGGAAAATTGGTGGTTTTGGTGTGGGTGAATGAAGATACAGAAGCACAGAATGTAGGGCAAAGGCCTTGTTTCTATGATACAATGCATTATGAGTCAGGAAGGAAACCTCTAAAACAAATAAAACTTTACTGCTGTATTAACTGAAAGGAGCTTGGAAAAAATAATTTTACCTCATTCCTTGATGGGACATTGTGAAAGAGTGGGTTGAACACAATCAAAAGAATAAATTTTAGCCCATGAGTAGAGAATCACAGTGGGCTGAATGGAAATTGTTGATTTTTTTGGTGATTCTGTATTCCATTCCCCTTAAGTTAGTTGGTATTAGGTGGCCAGAGAGATATCTTCAAGTTTATTTCCTTTGCAGCTCTAACCAACAACAACAACAACAACAACAACAACAACAACAACAAATTAATAATAATAATAATAATTTATTGAGGACTTATAATAAGCCAAGAACAATGCTAAATGTGTTAGACATGCATTATTATATTTATCCCTCAAGTAACTCAGTGTTGTTGACATTGTTAATGGCTCTGATTTTTGAGTGTGGAAATAGAGTCTTAGGCAGGTTACATTTCTTGCCTTGGGTCGCATAACTGGTCAGTGGTGGTGCCAGGATTCAAATCCTGGAGTTTTGACCCTAGAACCTAAATTCTTGAGGAATTGTTTAGCCATTATCTATACTTTTACTATGAGTAGGTGTGTCATTTCATTAAAAAATTAATTTTATTTTGGGTGTTGTGGTTATAATTTTTCCTTCAAACCTCAGAAGTCTTGCTCATATGGCATATTCCAGGGAAACTTTCAAATGTCAATGGAATGAATCAGAACTTTCTTTGTACCATGAAGTGTACTGTCTGCTAAGCAAATCTCTTTTCTATTGGGGAATATGTATAATACAAACTGGTTTAGTTAGACTGAAAATCAATCCTCAAGGCCACTGACGATGCTAAAAAAAAAAAAATCAAAAGTAGTTAGCATACAAATGAAAGTGATTCCCTATAACTCTATGTGGGACAAATTTCCTGAACTACACCAATAAATCAAGGCTGTGGAAGCTTAGTTATAAAAGAAGATAGATTGAATAATTTTCCTGTTACGAACAAGCTGTTTTGTACTACGTATATATCAGCTAGTTATTCAGGCTTAATTTAGGAACATACAAGTAAATATGGCCAAATATATTTAAATACTCTTGCGTTAAAAGTTGGCAAGTAACGCTCTGCATCAACACAACCAAATTAGTTCTGGAATCTTTAAAGTGCCTTTTGTATAACTGTAATTAGAAATTCTTTGCTATAAAAAAATATAGTCTGCAAGTACCCCGTCCCTCCTTTTTCTTTTTTTTTTTTTTTTGGGGTCTATTCTTTGAAGTTAAATTCTTGTTGTTTGCTAACAGAAGGCTTTTTGAATTCATAGGACCCACTGTTGGAGCATACTCTCTTGGCTGCGTTGAGTGACTTCCCGGCTGGGATTTTAGAGACACAGATGAAACCACACAGAAAAAGCTTCTTCTGGTTTCCGTTATCCCAAGAAGCTGACTGACTGCAGAATCTCTGTCAGGTACTGAGGTCATTTGTATCATGACTTTGGGGATGTAAATCAATAGAGAGGATGCTTTTTTTTTTTTTTTTTTGACTTGCTCTAGATCTTTCTTCTAATCCACTTAGGGCTGAACCAAAAAACACACAAGAGTCCTGGGAAGGCCAATATATGATGCTCTGGCCAGGAGAATTTTTGAGCATAGCTTTACACTCATTTACTTTCCAATCATTGTTCAACATTTTATTAGAGATGTAGGAATGTTGGAAGAGGAGGACCCTGGGTGGTAGCTCTGAACTCCTCCTCTGCTGTGCCAAGAGATCTAAACAAATGTGCCCATATGTTCTGCATGGCATGATGCTCTGGGTAAGAGCTAAGAGCATGGGCTCTAGAATTTGATGGCCTGGCTGCCAATTTTGTTTTTTTTATAGCCTGGTTTGTGACCTTGGGCAAGTTACTTAATTTCTACATGTCACAGTTACCTCATCTGTAATATGCATGTAATATTACTATCTGGCTTACAGGATTGTTTTGAAGCTTAAACAGGTTAATTCATATAGAGCCATTAACATGGGTATTGACATGTAGAGGTCTGGCAACTATGTCATTTCTTATGAACCTAACAAAAATCTTGGAGTTAGTGAGCATTACTGATTTTGCCTTCTTCTTGAAAATTTATACATTGCTTTTCTGTTGGGGAAGCATTTCTTGCTCAAACTTGTCCATGTGGTTTGGGTGGATGCCTCTTCCTCTTCCTCACTTTCAAGTCTGGGTTTAACCAGCTAGCTTATGGCCACAGTGACTGGCTCAGGAATGGCCTTATGACCCGGATGGACCAATGAAGCTTTGCCCTTGGACTTCGGCAGAGTGTTGGAAAGAGAAATTGCCATTCTTAGGAGGTAGGATATAAGCCTGGAGGTGCTTTGGCCACCATAGGAGCTGAGCCTACCCCAAAGAGGGAAAAACAGAGCAGAGAGATTGAGTTTGAGAGAGGGATGGAATCTTGGAGACATTACCGGAGTCTGGCATCCTTAAAGCCATCCTTAGCAATTACCCAGTGGACTCTTAGCACTGGACTTTTCAAACGCTGGCACCAATCTCTCATTACCTCTCTGGGCCTCCATTTGTCCCTCTGTTAAATGGATTCAAGGGTGTCTTCTCTACATATTCTACAAGGTTGTTTAGTGTTGAAACACAATTATGCTTTCCATTATGGTTATAAATTATCAGTGTGGGATAATTGAGAGCTGTTGCCCAGTCATGCTATGGCAGATTTCCTCATGTGCCACATGGGATCCAGTTTGTTATCACTAGGCTTCAGCAGGTAAGTCATACCAGGATCATATTCCACTCTGGGTTGTGGGCTTTACAACACACACACACACACACGCACACACGCACATGCACACACACATGCATACACACATGCACACACACATATACTGTATATAATTTGACACAGCATTACACATTATAAATATATGTGGTGAGAGTGGGAAATTTATGTTACATATGTGGACAAAATTTCTTGTTTGGGCAATATGAGTTAATCATAGTAACCACTGTTGATATTTATTGAATATTTACTTTTTTCCGGGCTTAGGGCTAAGTATTTTATGTTCATTATATAATTTAATCCTTACAGTGGCATGACAAAGCTTGTACTATTAGCTTACACATTTTTCAGATGAAGAAGTTAAAGCAAGTAATTGGCAGAATCAGGATTCAGTCCCAAAGCCTTTGCTTCTAAGGGTGATGTTATTCCACTCATTTTGTGCATTGGAAAAAACACTCAGCCTGAACTCGGGTTTCCATCGTCCAACCTGCCTTTAACCAGCTGGGTGACCTTGGCAAATCAACTTACCAAATGGGCCTTTATTTCACTATCTGACAAATAAGTGGCTGGATTTAGATGACCCTTGAGGTCCCTTGGAGCCTAATGATGTTATGATTTTAGGCATTCAAGCTTGGGGTAAGGAGTTCAAATTTTCTTTAATGTTATAAGATCTAAGCCTATCCTTTGTGGCGGATGTATTTTATCATGAACATCAGTCACTAAGACTTCTGGCTGCAAATCAAGAATAAAGAAGGGATAGTTTACAGGTGTGATGAAGGAGAAGAATGTTCTTCTACCAGATATTTAGAAAATGGCAAAGTTTGCACTGAAAGTATATTATCAGTAGTAAAAAATAATGATTAATGCCATTTCATGTTTCTTTCACAAGTTGTGGTAGATAATGAACAATGATAACACTATGCATGATTGCTGATCCTTATGACATTCAAAACAGATTCAAAATTCCTAATCCACATACGGAACTCAGTCAGGGCACTATATTAAATTCAAACTTAGGGCTCATATTTAAAATTCAAATGCCTATCCTTTTTGCATATCTATTTTGACACAGCATTACAAATTACTGGCTGTAATATGAATTAAAGATGGACTTTTGCACAATGGGGGAACATTAAAGGAAATTCTATTTAAATTTAAATCCCCCTTTTCTCTTTTCAGATATTCCCCCTATGTTTATCCCTCAATATATCTGCTAATTATCAAAAGTATTACTGTTTAAACAGCAATTTGTTCATTCACATTTTATTATTTTCTACTGGTAGCAACTGCCAAGAAGCAATGTTGATATCCTGAATGACAATTAGTTCATTGTGATATTCTTAAATGAGAGAATTTTAAAAGTATTTTGATCTATCTACATTATAATGTTTACACTATAGTGTAGGGAGTATAGTGTAGAGAGAACTGATATCAAAACAGGTTGAAATAGCAAATGTGTTTCTAAGTACATTACAATAGAATCAGTGAAATGTGGAAAATGACAAATTAAATTTAATGTTCAGGTACATTGCCAATTTGTTGGGGGGGGGTGGTAAGAAGCAGCACCCTTTGCTAACCCCGTAAGAATTAATCAGATTTTAATTACTTGTTGTGCAACCTGGGCTGCTTAGCACATTTATGCCGAGTAATCACTGGGGCATCTCAAGCCAAATGGCTGAAAATTTCCATCTTGTAAACGATGGTATGGTTCTCTGTTAATCATTTTTGGACCTTCTAATTTTTCTTTTTTTGCAACCTCATTTCTTCTATGACACTAATAATTTCCTTTGGGTTTTTCTTTTTTAATGGAGGGGAACAATTTGCTATTTTATATAAATGAAGGTGAGGCCGGTCTCAGTGCTCAGGCTCTACAATTGTTTATTCAGAATTGTGGAAATTTATCCTTGCTTTCATCTACCGGGGAAGCTCCCTCAGCTTAGAGGGGCAGTTTGTCATTACAGAGATGGAACCTGACATTTTGGCCTCATTAACATGGTGCTATAACAAACCGAGAAAAACTCAAACCTAATTTAGCAAAACAACCAAACCCATAGAAAAGGGCAAGAAAAGAAAATCAGAGGTGATTTCAATAAACTTTTATTATTGGACTTTAAAATCTTTCTTTAAATTGCTAGAAGCTTCCAGTTTTATGCTGGTACTTAGGAAGTTCCACTCACAAATGCCAGCAAAGTTATTGTAATAGGAAGCTCAGCAGGTACAATGAAATCCAGAATTGCATTCATTTATGTGCCTCCTCAATTCCTGGAGGTCCTCGTTTAGCCTTCAATAAAATCAACCCTGGACTAATCAATGAGAAATTGCAGAGGATATGAATCTGCAAAATCGATAATTTGTATAATAATTACACAAGCATATTAGAGACATGGTAGTGCACAGCCAAGCAAATCCCGGGAACATGCTCTTGATATTTTTAAAACTCAGCCAGATATGATGAAATTTTACATATTTTGCTCTAGTTTAGGATAATCCTGGAGTTTAAGAAAAAGAACAGTGTAAGGTTTTCTTTTAATTTATGCATTAAAATATTAATACATATAACTCCTTTAAAAGCGTTATTAGTGAGTAGAAAAGTTAAATAAATTATGGATGAAAAGATTCTAGATACAAGTTCTTGTCCTATAAATGAAATCCCAAGTCTATTCGGTCCCTAGCATGCTTCATGCAGGCAGTCCCAGGAACTGCTCATGGCTGCATTTTAATGATCTGCCCCAAGTCCCCTCCTCTTCCCTTTATCAGCCCAGGTCACTAACCTTGTTTTTCTCCACTCAAAGCTGTGGTGTTATGAAGAGAGAACTGAGTAAAAACCACAAGACTGGAGTTTTACTTACGACTGTGCTGGAAGCCCTTTAAGTCTCTCTCAGTCCCAGATTCCTCACCTGTAAAGTGGAGGCTTCAATCATGCTAAGTACATAAGGTGAAATGTTGGTAAATTGTTTACCTCCAGTAGTTCCAGGACAGTGGCCTGACCTGGAATAACTTCTCTGGCCTGTGATGGCTAATCTTATGTGTCAACTTGATGGGGCAAAGGGATGCCCAGATAGCTGATAAAATATTATTTCTGGGTGTATCTGTGAGGATGTTTCTGGAAGACTAGAGTTCGATTTGGTAGACTGAGTAAAGATCACTATCAGCCATGTGGGTGGGCATCATCTAATTCATCAAGGAAGAAAAAAGGCAAAGGAAGGACAAACTCCCTCTCCTTGAGCTGGAAATCACTAACCTTTTCTTTTCAAGCCAGCTCCAATTTCCTCTTAAGCTCATCCAGTAAAATTTTCATTTCAAATATTTTACTTTCCATGTCAATAATTTTGGGTTTTTTAAAAATGTAGTTTACACTTGTCCCTCAAGATTCCTCATCTTCCCACTCATTATAACCATCTTTCCCGTTCAGGCCTTAAGTATTTTTATAACAGCTACTTTAAAGTTCTTGTCTGCTAATTTGAGCATCTTCGGGTCTACTTCTATTGAGTACATATTTTTTTTTTTGATTATGGGTCACATTTTCTTGCGTAATTACATGCCTAGTAAGTTTTAGCTTTATACCTGACATTGAGGGTGATACATTTTAGGAAATCTGGATTATAATGTCTTCTTTTAGTAGGTATTGAGTTTTGTTTTGGTACACACTTAAATTCCTGGCCACTCCTTTTGTCCTACTAGGCTTAGTTTTATTCATTAGATTGAGTCTATTTCAATTTTGTACATAGTCAAAAAGTGTGGCCCGTACTTTAAGGTCTGATGCTTACTCCTGAAAAGGCTTTCTAGGGTTTAAATTTACTTCCAAAAGTACTCAGCCAAGTACCAACTGAGTTCGTACTGACTGATATTCTGGCTGGGCTAGTCCTCTATGACCTCTGTTATCTTCACTCAGAGATCTCCTTAAAGATGTCCTTTAAAATATTTCTTTAAAAATCATGGTTCAGTCTCAGAGCAGACACTCTCTCCTAGGTCTCATGAAGTCTTATCCTGAAACCTAGATCTTGGCCAAGAACTTACAATGAAGACTTAGCCTTACTTCTCACCCTATTTATCTGTGCAGCTCCTTCTTTCCAATACCCTGCCCCACCAATTTCAATCATTTTAGCCACCTGGAACTTCAGTCATTGTTTCCTCAACTCAGTGAGCTTGCCAATCTCCATTTGGCCTCACTTTGTGTTTTTCCCTTCTCTCAGAGAAAATTGCTCTCTGCTATCTGCTGTCCAATGCCTTAAAACAGTTCCCTTATATACTTTGTCCAGTTTTAGAATTGTCTTTAGCAGCAGGCAAATCTGGTACTAGTTATTCTTTAGTGACTGAAAGAAAAATTATTTACCCAGGTTCTTTTGCTTTAAATTGTACATAAATTATTTATTCCCTAAGGTTTTAATATGTTGAGACTTTGTCTAATATCACCTATTCAACCAAAACATGAATTTGATTTTAAAAATAAAATTTCAGAACAAGGAAAGATGTTGTTTTAAATTGTAATTTTTTACTAGTATAAAACGAGACTGCCCTAATCCACAAATAAAGAGAAGACAATTAGACAGCATTTCCACTCAACAAGATTTTCAGTACAATTAGTAAATTTACTGACACCTCTAAGGTTTTAAATTGAATTCTCCAAATTTAAGCTATGACTTCACATAAGTGGCAACATCTTTGGAAGTCCACATAATGTAAACCTTCATTTCAAAAGCAAACATTGAATAGTGAAAGAGGAGAAAACACCCATCCATCCATCCATCCATCCATCCATCCATCCATTCACCCATCTGTCTGTCCATCCATCATCTATCTATCTATCTATCTATCTATCTATCTATCTATCTATCTATCTATCTATCTATCATCTATCTATCTATCATCTATCTATCTATCTATCTATCTATCTATCTATCTATCTAATCTATCATCTACCATCATCATCATCTCCTGCTGCCCTCTTTTTGTCTTTCTTTGTAACCTTTATTGAGCCATTACTGTATGTTAAGTACTTACATACCGTATCATAATTAATCTTCACAAAAAAAGGTTAAATAACATTTCCAAAATTGGTAGTAATTTTAGCTGTCAAGAATCAAATCTAGACAGTCAGGGTCCATAATACTGTTGCTATAAGTACAAGTAATAGTACAGAGGTGGATGCTTTTCAAGAAAGATAGTGAATTCTGAAAAATATTTCACAACTTTGCACATTAGATTCTTGATGTTTACTCTCCCCCTTGTGACAAGTTGTGCTTTGTGGATCCATTAGTAGGGCACTTCCAATACAACTAAATTTATTCTCATATTATATAAAAAAAATGACCTAAAATATAGGTTAGAAGAGAAGTTTGCCACATCACAGTTTATTGTTTGCTTGAGGTTATAATATCTGCTCTTCAACAATGTCTTGTCTCCTATGAGAATTTTTCATGATGTAATATGTTGTAAGAACACACTAGCTCAAGTACAAATACTTGGTCTTAAACATCATGACTTATTTCTTATTTCTCTTTTGTTATGCTTCCTCATCTTCCCTGGTCTCACAGTCATCTCTTAATTTAACCTTATAATCTATATCACTCACTAACATCTAAAACAAACAAATAAACAACATAACACACATATACCAAAACCATTGCACAATAACTTATTTTTTCCTATCAAATGTGTCAAAAAATTTGGAACATTAATTTAGAGAGTTTTCTTGCAAGTATTTTTATGTAAAAAGGACCAATTCATGGTTACTGGTGTTTACCATAGCAAGTGTCCCATTGCCCATGTCATATGACTAAATGGTATCCAAGAATATCCAAGTTCATTTTTAAGAAGATGCTTTCCATATTTTTAGTTTATGTGTTTTCAGATTGTTTACTTCCTTTGGTATTTCTAAAACTCAACATCAAGAAGAAAACAATATTAAATTAAACCAGAAAAGAAAGCTGAGGAATTAATAAATAAAGATGAAAATAAGAGTCACAAATAAGAAAAATATAAAGATAGAAATTACTCTCCTTGCTATTTTATATCCACAAACAAAGGAGAGTTCCTGGAATAATTTGTTGGTTAATTCAATAAGAAATGTGAAGTTTTTAAAATATGAGCTGTAAACTATATGATATACCTTCTCCCTTCAATTAGTTAATGGAACTCTTTATTCAGAAGGAAGTAGGGGTTGAGATCACATTAACTGTAATCCTGTTGGTTTACTTAGGTTTGTCTTGATTGGTTCTCTGGAATTATTAACTTGCTTTCCATTGAGAGTCAAAGATGTGATATAATGTTGAAGTGACTTCAAAAGAATTTTGCCATTAGAGACTCTAAGTAGCAGAGGGTAGGTTTTACTCTTCCAATTAAACCTCTTATAGGGCTGGGACCATGTCTTCTATTGCTTTCTTTATTTCCCTACAGCTCTTAGAACTGATTTCAGTACTCAACTGGTACTTAATAAATATCTGTTTATTGACTGACTTTCAGACTTGGAAATGTAGAATATTGTGAGATCAACAAGGGATTATGCACAATGGGAGCAATAGCTCAGAAAAAGAGTTTCTCTTTGGCCTGTTTGGTGTCTTTTATTTTTTAGTAAGTTTTTTGTTGTTGTTGTTTCAGAAGAAACAAACTATTTTAATGTCGACCTAATTTAATATGTACTTTGAAGAGATATTTCACAAGTATGGTAAAAGTATGACTTCAGATAGCAAATCCTGTTAGTCATTTTTTAAAAAATAATTTTCTACTTGTCCTTAGTCTGTGAAAAAGTCTAAATGCATTTGGATGCTAGCCAAATTTATCTTTTCTTAATAGGTGAGATACTTTTTAGATAACCATCTTTGTAAAGATAAATGAGATTTCTTTTTGCCATTGAAAACTATACTCTGTAAAGAAGTTTTTGTACATTTTCAGTGAATTGAATCTTCAACTGCATATGTATTTTTAATATTATTTTGGGGACCTTTATGTAGTAAAGGGCAAGGGGATTTATTTTCTTTCCAGGAACATTGAATTATAGAAAAATCAATTGAAAATAACCTCATTAAGAGCCAAAATAGTATTATAATCATTAGCTTCACAAAATTAAAAAGCATAAAACTTTACATTATCAGTATACATAGAGAAGTGGGGTGAATAAAGACTGAAGGCTTGGGGTCCCTCTCAATGTTTTTGAAAAATTTCCTTCCAGGAAACTTTAATAGCAAAATAAAGTGATTGATAATAGACCCTAGGGCCTGCTATTCCAACTTGAATTTTGCATTGTAGACTAAATTATTTAAAAAAATTTATCACCAGTTTAATAACATAATTTCATCCTCAAGTTTTCAAATACAATGGATGGTTCAGGATAACAAACCATGTTTACATTATAAATTTAGGTATTCTCTGGCATTATTTCTTGTATCTCTTTAGAATGATTCTCTAGTTTGAAAAACATGTTATAGCACCTTATGTAAATATCACTGCAGTGAATTTTAATTTTTTTTTCACACTGCCTCCTCCATTACATTCTGAGCTCGAGGTCAAGAATTAGATCTCATTTTTCCCCCTCTGTATTATCAGAGGCCGTTTAGTGCATAGCAAACAATATCATGTAGTATTATTCACTAAATGGAATTAAATTAGTGCATATTTTATATTCAGGCTATCAAAAGTCAATTCAGCATGTGAGCATCCTTGAGGAAAATGACTCTGGTGGTAACTGTCAACAATTTACCTTATTTAGTTTATAAGTTGTCCCATGGTCTAGATGAAAGTAAGGTTAGAACGACTGCCAGGAGGAAGTCAGCTTATTTGAGCATGCATTCTTGGAGCAGTTCGCCATGGCAAGATCTAAACACTATGGAGGGCTGTGGAGGCCATGATGTGATCAAATGAAGTTAGTCTTTGCATCAGTTTTTATTGGAAAAGACACCCAAATCCCCAGACTAAAAAAACATTCCACGGGCATGTTAATCAGGGCTACCATAACGAAATTCCACAGACTAACTGACTTAAACAATAGAAATGTATTTCTTGCAGTTGTGAAGGCTGGAAGTCCAAGGTCAAGGTGTTGGCAGGTTTAGTTTTACCTAAGGCATCTTTCCTTGGCTTGCAGATGGCTGCTTTCTCACCATGTCATCACATGACCTTTCCTCTGTGTGTGCGCACATTCTTGGTGTCTCCTTTTCTTAGAAGGACACCAGTCCTATTAGATTAGAGCACCACCCTTATGACTTTGTTTAACTTTAATCACCTCTTTAAAGACCCTATTTCTAAATATGGTCACATTGGGGGTTAGGGCTTTATCATATAAATTTTGAGGGAACACAATTTAGTCTATAATAAAGGCTTACTAAGAGTTATAAATAAGATCTGAACTGAGTTGTTAAAAGTGATCAGGACACTTGAGGTTCCTGCAGAGACTAGTTTTTATCCTACTAAAAAGCCTAGTAGCTGTACATATCCATGGCATCTGTGTTTTTGTCAACAGAGTTTAGTTCTCTCTTCTATTTGGTGACACTGTCAATCATAGTGCCCTGACCCCTACTGGCCAGGGAGTAAGCATGTGACCTGAGTGAACCAGGCTTGTTAGACAGTCTTCCTGAAATTTCAGTCCTTAGTTCAGTGGCCAGAAATAAAATGGTTGCGTCATATTCTTCTTGATAGCAGTGTACTAAACAGACTTTCCATTCTTTTCTTCTGCTTATCATGGATGTTCCTTGGTTCCTGGTCTTTCCAAACACATGGGCTTCTCTTCCATGTTTCTTTCAATAAATTTTCTCCCTCCCCCTAGATAATTTTTGTTGAAGTTGCCCAGTGTTTATTTCTCTTGTTTTAAATAATAATAAAAATAATAATTCTCCAAGTTACATGACGTTTAGTATTGTTACTAAACTCTAGTCTTATATATTTAGAGTTATTTGGGTGGAATTTCTAAAATCATAGACAATGTGCTTTGTTATCAGTGCTTCACCAGTATAGTCTGGGATGAGCCATGGTATCTGATTGCTGCTGTTAATAAATGAATAAATATATTGTAAAAAGGTTGTCTTTTGGTTATTTTGAAAAATTCCAGTATTGTTATCATTTTTAATGTCATTTAGTTCTGTCTTAATTCTTAATTTTCATGATTTTGTGTGTGTGTGTGTGTGTGAAAATGCTAAGGGTAAGAAAGCCATAGAGTCTTTTCTTCTGCCAAAGCAGGACCTGGATCAAAAAGTCAGAGTACCATTGTTTTGGGGTGATGGTCATCTCTGTTCCCATCCTTTGAAAGCTGGTCCTGAAAATATTTAAGGAGGGAAAGAATGCACTAATTGTATACAAATACCGATAGAGCAAGTAAAGCAGAAAAACCAAGGGGCAGGTGTAAAACCATTCTTCTTCTTAATGAATAATCAGTTCTTCTGGAGACAGTCAAAGCAGTGAGATGCCTTCTTTATTCTAACTTAGAAAAAGGCACAGAGGATGTCAAAGCCACCAAGGGCCTTTGCTTCAGTAGCTGAGAGTCGGCCACAATCGTTGTTAGTCGGGGCCAAGTACCATGCCAAGAGAGAGGAGATTCTTTGTGCAGCTCCGGAAGCCAAGGACTGCCATAGGTGTTTGTGATGACAGGGGATGCCAGCATGGGCAGAGCCTCAAAGAGAATGAGAAATTACCAGCAGTTATTACAAACAAAAATAGAGAAATAGAACAGGTTTTGGTGCGAGAAACTTGTAAGCTCTAAACTGTACTTTGTTTATTATAGTTAACAAATTTTCCCTTCAAAGTTTTATTTTCAAGTTAATAGAGAGATTTTGCATAAATTGCTTTATGATCGCATTTATTAAGTTCTTGAATGAGACAATAGACTGTAGATCTAGTGTTCTTGTAATGAGTAATATTGCTATCTCTGGTCCCTAAGCAATGTACAGATTCCTAGGGATTAGAAAAGGCAAGAGGAGACTGTATAGTTCCGAAGTACTAAACCTCTACAAAAGGTAAGAAAAGACAAAGGTTGGAATTAATTACTATATTCTCTTTGACTTTTTGTTCCTTCTACTTAAAATAGTCCTCTCAAAGCTGAATATTAGCTTTATTTCTTCTCTTTTCAAATTTCAAATGATTTTTTTGGAGTAAATATTTATTTCCATGGAATTGTAAATACTTTGCGCATGTACCAAGAGAGGCTTAAATTTTAGAAATTTGCTTCTGAAGGCAGAATTCCTTAGAAAGGTGAAAAGTTTTTGAATAGACTTCTTAATCAGCATTTCTGTTCTTTGAGAAAATAGTGCTCCTTTGTTCAGGTTGTATTTGAAAATTAAATTTTGGAAGGTTAGTGACAGTGGTTGCAATTTCTTTTTTCCCCATAATTATAAATTTCTAGTCTAGAAGCCTGACCAAAATTAGTAATCACCAATACAGCAGAATGACCCTTTTTCTTGAGATTCAAATAGTTTCATCACATTTCATAAAAAAATAAATAAAAATTAAATTTCTAAACCAGAACTTCCCTGCCCCCAATCATTTTATCTGGTGTTTCAGCTGAGCTCATTGCTTACCATTCTCAAGCTCTTCTATTAATTTTCAAAACACCTAATTCTAATCAAAATATAGTCTACTTGAAATAGCCATGGTGGTTTCCATTTTCCTGCACAATCCCTCACTGATACAGTGAGTATGTAAGCATAATACAGCAAGGTAGATAAAGAGACTAGGCATCTAAAACTGACTTGTCTTGATTTTCAATTTTGCCTACTATGTTTATCTTCAATCAGATGGGGACAAGGTAAAACTATTTGTGCAAAACATTTGAGATGGGGATGCATATAGCCAACTCAGAACAACATTCTTAAGTGAACCATTGCAATTTTACATCTATAGACTGAGAAATCATTAGTGTTTAGTTTTTGCCCTGCAGAATAATTGAAATTAAGTTTGTCTTGGAGGACTATCCAGTATTGTGTGAGAGACAGACAACATTCAGAAACTTCCAGGCTGTTTTAGTAGTTTTATTGGAGCTGGAGTGGTATGGGACATCTATTTATTAAAGGAACAGAATGAAATCAGATCAAAGTGGATCATCAGGCTTGAAACAGAATTGGCTGGTGGGATGCCCACTTCTATTATACCATGTTTATTCTTCCAGAAGTTGTTCATTTGGATAAAGAGGATAACCTTCAATGGTATAAATAAGGACTATGTATATACACACTCACATGCGTGCAAATACACGCACGCGCGTGCACACACACACACACACACACACACACACACACACACACTCTCTCTCTCTCTCTCTCTCTATCAAGAGTATACTAGTAGCTATGCCAGGTAAAATTATTTATTTATTTACATTTCCCATCCCTCATAACATATAAGCTTCTTGATATCAACTTTGTATGTCTTGTTTACAGTTCTATCTTTAGTAAATAATATGCTTTTATCCATTTAAATCATTCAACAACTAAATACTGAATAGGCACTATGACCCAGACTTTAGTCTAGACCCTGGGGATTTATTAGTGAAAAAATGTAGCTTTATTGGTTCATTGGTGGTAATAAGAAAAAAACGACACATCGTTAGCAAGACATCTTTTCTATAGTTGTTGGGCTTTGAAAATTAAAAAAGAAAGTCACCATCTTTTTATTGTGTACAATGTGTAATAACACTGTTGGAGACTGATAAGGTGCCAGATATGGCTTTTATTTTACCTGTTAAAAGAGATTTATAGAGAGCTCAGAGAGGCTCAACAGCTAAACATTTTGATTTTAGTCTAATTGGAAAAGAGAATTTAATTTTACTGACAATTACAGGGGAATAAAGAGTGCACTTAAATTGAAATTAAAAAGTAAACTAGTAAACCAGTTTAGTTTATTGGAATATTGTAGTTTTTCCTTGATAATTTACATTACATGATCATATTCATCATCTCATAGAATATATTAAATTCTATGATTTATTATAACAAGAATATTATACTATATAAATTGACAAATAAGTGGATTTAAAGGAACAATTATTTTTGTATGTGAAAAGACTGAGCTCTTTACCTTGAAAGGGATTTAAAAATTGGGTCACCTTAGCCATTTTCTTCATATTGATGGAATACAGGTCATCGAAGTCTAGCTTTGTTTAGCTCTTCTCGCTCCATTTTGACAAAGTGATAAAGAACCTAATTACTAAACTACTCAGCTAACAAAGATTGGGGAATCACCTTCTCAAAACTGGAAAAGCACATTTTCAAGTGTATCAAGGGCCCATCAGATTCTGGGCTTGAAATTTTTCCCACTTAAAGCTGGGCCAAAGAGGTGCGTCTTGAGGAAAGCATAGCTCCTGATGAGCTTGCCAGTTTGGGTGTTGTAGGATAAAGACCTCTGTGCTTGGCTTCCCATTTCTTGGAAAGATGCTACATGAGAACAGGAACAATATCTCTGAAGCACTCATTAAATATTTACTGAATAAGTGAAGAAAGCTTGGCAGCATCATCTGGTATGGGAATCCTGATCTCTCTGAGCCTGTGTTTCTTTCTGCTTGTGCCGAATTTTATGTGTGATCGAGATGTGTGATCAGGGGCAACTTACTTCACCTCCCTCTGGTTCAGTTTCCCTATCTGTAAAATGGAGATTCTAATCTCCTTCATAGGATTGAAAAGAATAGAATTGAATAAATAAGATAATCTGTGAAAAGGATAGGTTCTGACACCTTGTGAGCACTCAGTAAATGTCATCCATTATTGCTATTACTGGAAGTGCACCTCCACATTCAGAGGCTGGGGGACTAACATCTAGAGAGAGTAGATGATTTCATCAAGGGCACTTTGAGCCAGAACCAGAACTCATGATTTTTATGGCTCCTAGTCCAGCTCACTTTTCATTTTATAGAGGCCAACAGTTCTAGATGTATTTTCTTGTAATCCTAATATTGCTTTTATTAACCCAACTGAGAAGTCCTAGAAGTTCTATTGTTCCAATATCCAAACCCAAAATCCCAGTACTCTTTTATTATCATTTCTCCATGCCTCCCCTCCTCCCCAAAATAAATAAAAATTCTTCATCAGAACGAGCTAACATTTTTGGCTCTGGAAATATGGTCTCTTCACTATTACCTAGCTTCACTTCAGGGAAGGTTGTGAATACATTCTCTTTAAAATCCCAGCAGAAAATTATTTATTCTATTTTCTGTGTTCCTCACCTTGTCCCTAGTGAATTTACACATTGGCCATCCTTTTCAGGGAACTTTCCTTCTCTGGCTCTTTAATTGCTGGTGTTCTACAGAATTCCCTTCTTTCCTCATGATATATGCTCTCCTTAGTTGATCTCATGGATTTTTCTAGGTTTAAGAAGTTGACTATGTCCAAATCTATATCTTTAGCTCTAGTTCATGTCCCCCTTGCCCTGAACCCTAGACTGGCATATTCAGCTACCTATTCCATTGTTGCTTGGCTGTCTGGCAGAGACAGGCTATATATGCTCACCCAAACCCCATTCCTCTGCCTGGGAACACAAGAAGACTATGGTTCACAGCCTTTCTTGTATCCATTTTGTAATCCAATGAATGAGCCCTGGGTTGGTGTGAGTAAAAATGATAGGCACCAATTTCACACACCTCCCTCTCTTGTCCTCATGACTGGAAGTAAAGTTCTCCAAGGGAGCAGAGTTGCAATATGGGAGGAGCCTGGAGTCCTGAGTCACTCCTTGAGGAGAGCTTCTAGGAGAACTCACTGAAACTACACTAAACTATAATATGAGCAAGGAATAAAATTTGGTTAAGCCCCTGAGGTATGGAAGCTATTTGTTGCCACAGCAAAGCACACCTTTTTTTATTAATATAGTGTCCCTTAGTCAGCTGGAGCTCTGCAGGTGGGTGGTATCACCGTCTGTTCAGGCACCGAATCCACAGCCCCCTAGTTCTCAACCAAATCCAATTAACTAAGAACTAACCCTTGTGGGTTTTAACTCCCATATTTTTTCTTGGATTTTTGTTGTTGTTATTTAATCATTACCTTGATTGAGGCTTTTGCTATTTCTTACCCGCTTGTTTACTTGAATGAATTTAAAACAAACCATGAAGCATCCTATCAGAATAGTCAGTTATGATTAAAAGGCATTCTCAGGAGGGAACACAAGAGAATATGGTAACCGTGTAACAATACAGCTGATGTCTGGAAATAAATAAATCTCTGAATCGCTGATGAAGGAAGTGGGGACGCCTCTGGCCTTGACTCTGTACCAATGATGCCCATGTTCAAAGAAAAAACAGGACCCCATGCAACGCACAGACGAACAAGTGAGGTTTAGTGCAATTAACCATGTACACCTGGATACTTCCTACCCACTGTCTTCCCCTTTACCTTTTCATCCAGTCACACACGCTTTTGAAAAAGGGTCATAATGCCAGCTGCTTACTGAGCACAAATCAAAGCTGGAGCGATAGTCTGGCAGGGTTTTTTTTTTGCTCAGCTTAACCTTACTTGGGAGAGTCAGTTAGCTCAAAACACTCTAATCACCTGTGATCCCTTCTTACATCTCTTGCAGAGTGTAGGACTGTAGATGGCAGTTTCCACATGCCCCTGTTCATTTAGTGATGCTCCAAATATAAAAGCAGCTCTCGTTTGTGCCAATCCTCCCCAGAAAAAGGGAGCCCCTCTTGTTTAGAAGATCATGCCACTCTTGTCTAGAAGCCCTTTCTATGAAGGCATTCAAATGTGGTCCTGCATTTTCTTAATTTTTTTTTTTTGTGACAGTCCCCACTCCTCCAAACCTCTGCATGCATTAACTTTGAATATTTTAAAAAAATTAAAACTATCCATGTTTAAAAATGGGGTTCTCCTTTATATAATCATTCATTTGTCCATAGCATTGGTCCTCCTTGTGAAACAAAAAGATTTTATGGAAACCTAGAGTGGCAGGAAGGAACATAGAAGCAATTCTGAGGTTTTTGGATGCCTTTATCCTAGGTTTTGTGGGAAAGCTTGTGATTATGAGAGGGCTACACCAGAATGCAGTGACTAAATTTTCTCCACCCTCTGCAGTCAGGCATTTAGGGGATGTCTTTGCACCTACAATAACTGTTTCCCACACAAATATAAAGATGGCAACACTAGTTGTTCTTACTACTGACCTTTTTCTGGACCTATTTTCTCCCTGCTTGTTTCCTAACTCAACCTGGACCTCAGGTTTGTCCCCGTTTCCTTTTTCCTGCTCCTGCTAGAATGGCTGCTCATGACAGATGATGATGTCACCTCTGGTTCTATATGAATGGTAGCCATTCTGCGGCCTCTTCTAAGAGTATTTGCCTTTAAAGCACAATTACCAATTGTAAAAGACAAGATTTTCTTCTATTAGAGAAAGTTAAGGTGAAATGAGTATAGGGATGTGAGGATATTTTTGAGAAGAATGTTCTCTCTAAAATCCTTCTATGACCCATAACTCTTTGGTGGTGGACCTTTTCCATCCACTCTAAGGCTAACTCCAATAGCATCTTGTTATCTGCCATGGGAAGGTAGGTACTGTATTATTTTCATCTCCCAAGTATTCTCTATATTTAAAAAGAGCAGACTTGAAAAATGAGAGCATAAATGGCGAAACATTTGTTTTCTTTCTACAATTTGTACTCAATGTATACAAACAGGTAATCTGCTGCCACCCTTTTACACACACCATTCTGCTTGTCAAAAATTCCTCTCTTACCTTCCCATCCACCCTTCAGTGGTGTTCCTCCCATGAAGCTCTCCCTTATCCCTCCAGCTGGAATAACTTGTTTTCTTTGTTTACATCTTGCCTACACTTATCAACACTGTGTTTTTGTAATCGATAGCATACTCAGGCACAAGAAAGTCTTGATACTGCAAAATTCAGGGTAGTGTGACACTTGTATGGTTTTACAAGCTTTGGGGCATTAAAATTAATCACTGAAGTCAGGTGGGTTCTACCCAATTTAGATTTCTATATTTATGACAGTATTTAAAAGGGGCTCTTTATCTTAGAACTTTATAAAGATAATAAAAATGTTAGCTGTCTTGAAAAAATAAGGGGTACAAATAAGTAAATAATAACTGAACCCATACTATGCAATGAGAACTCTGTGGAGTTAGTAGACAAAATTATTTATAAATAAGGAATTATACATTATACATGGAGAGGGACTGCTAATGTTGGTCCATTTTCTCCTCAGTAAGGAATTGGCAAACTGCTCAACAGAAGTATTTCTGTTCTGTGCTGGACTATGATGTTTTCCTCTTGTATCATCCAACTTCTTCTAGCTCTTAGAATTTTTCTATGTCCCTCATTGTTTTGATCTCACATCTGCAAGAAAATGTTGCTTTCTCTCAGAGCCCGTAATGCTATTTGGGGAAAACCCACAGTCCTTGATTTTAAGTTTGTTCTTGTACTCTGCAAAAGCAGCCCACTTTTCCCTTCCTGTACTTTGCTTTTCTGCAGAAGTGAAAATCTCCTCCATGCCCTTGTATTACAAGAGTAGCTTCTTGATCAGGATCTGAGCTGAAACTAGATTCTCTCTGGGGCCACTGATATATGGTAGCTGAGATTGAGACACCCCTTCTTCTTCTCCTCATTCCTCAGGAGACATTGAGGTGCAGCTGCCTGGGGTGTTACTGCTTGGCCACCGCATACCCAACTTCCTGTGGTGTTTACCTCATGACAGTATGTTTGTCTGTGCCTTATCTCCTCTCCTAGACTATCGCCTCTTGAAGATGTCAATAGCATCTCATTCAATTTGTACCCTTCAGGGCTCCTAAGAGTCTTGCATAGGGTAGATGCTCACAAAATGTTTAATGGATTAAATTGCATTAGGTATTACTCTAAGTGCACAAAAAGGGGTGCTAGAACTCCAAAGAGCCTTAATTCACCTCATAGGGTTACATGGAGATGCTGTCAGTCTTAGTTTATACATTCCTGCTCTCCACGGGTAAAGTCAATGGCAATTAACCACATGCTTCTGCAGTGGAGGGAGAACACATTTTCACCTAAAGGCTGATCAGTTTCTTTTCTGCTGTATATCTGAGTAATCATAAAACAAGGAGACCCCTGGGACTCTATTCTATTTAGGCAAAGGCAGGTGTTCTGGGAAACTGCATATTTGCACACAAACACAGAAAGCAGGGTTTAGTTTTGCAATTACTTGTGAAGGCTGCCCATGTTTTCCAGCATGTAAATTAGGACTTGAAGGAAAACATCTAATTGCATTTCGCTCCAACTAATTGCCAGCTCAAAATTTTAGATTAGTGTGCACACCATACTTAATTTTTTTTTGGTGGTTGTTATTAATAACACACTCAGCTCGGCAGGATGAAAAATAACAAGCCAGAATTTAAGACTTGAGGGCTGCCGCATTAAGAAAAGGCTTTGAGTAGGGTAAAGTTGAGTTTGAGGAAAGTGGCCAAGCCCTGGCTAAAATTCCAGACAAAGATGGCCTGTGTATTATGCTCTGTTGGTTTGCTGGTCAAGGTGAGATGGAGAGGAATAAATAGAGATGGCATTTGGAGTCATTGCATATGTTTTGCCACAAGGAGGGGCCATGGTTACAACCACGGATGTGTCCTTGAGGATATTACACAGTAGCCTTTCCTGCATGAAAAACAAAACCTACTTAAAAGAGCTTTTAAAAAAATGTGCTACAAATCCAAAAGAAGGGTACTGTCTTTTGTGAGTAATATAAACATACGGTGATAGCCTTATGTTATTAAATGAACATTACAAAGCATGACAGAATCACAGGTACACACACAAAATAAGGACAAGCTACAATGTTGACTGGAAGTAAAAAGGGAATAAGCTTTTTCACATGTTGTCACGAAAAGGTAACTGGCGGCCTCAGAATTCTCCTGTTTTCTCAGCAAGAGTTATTCTCCAAAGGACACAATGAACTTTTTGTCCTCCTAAACAGGGAAGTCAAAAAATGTATCCATGAAGCTCAATTTAGCAGCAATGGGCTTGCAAATCTATTTACCATCGGGGAGACTTTATTCAGAGATGGTTAGTTCCTGGGTTTCTAAATGTAGGGTCAGAAGGGACACGGGATGGATCTTGAAAAACATATGAATTAAATAATGTGCTCCCATCACAGAATCCCTTGGCATTCATCCTCTGCCATTCTGCAGTGGGTGTCTGTCTGTGCCGGGTAGATGCAGCAGCTGCCTTAGGGACAGCGCTCAGCAAGGCTCCTACATTCGTGGAATTTCTAGACAGGTGGAGAACAGATATCAAAAAAAGTAGACACATAAGTAAGCATATACTTATAAATTATGGTAAGCGCTATGAAGTTGAAAAGCACAGGGATTAAGACCACAAACATTGCACCTCATTGGAATGGGGAAAGTGCAGCAAAGCCTCTCTGAATAAATGACATTGAAGCTGAGACTTACAGGAGGAGGAGGATTTAGCCAGAGCAGGGGGGATACATATTTTCATACAGGTGGAAGGACAGGCGTGAAGGTCCTGTAATTTGACACGTTGGAGGGACTGGAATACAGCCCTTGGGACTGGAGCCTGGTGACTGAAGGGGAGAGTGGCTGGGAAGGCGGGCAGAGGCAGGACCACACAGGACCCCGGGAGGGAGTTTAGATGTTATCCTGGAAGCAACAGGAAGCTGCTAAAGAACAGAAGTGATAAAGGTCAATTGGAAGAGATCTCAGTGTAGAGGAAGGGTGGGAGAGAGGTGAGAATGAAAGCCAGGGGGCCAGCTGGGAGGAAATTTGGTGAAGTGTGGTCATTTACCTATGTTTTCTCAAATCCATTCTCTTTCCATGCAAAACAAAGTATGTTTCCCATACTCTTTAGACAACTTGCTTTGGGGTAGGCCGAACCAAAGGGAGGCAGAGAGGGGAGAGTGCAGAACTAGAGAAAGGGAGAAGCCAGACTTTTTCCTCTCGTCTCGTCCTGCTTTGTGGGTGTCTCTGGCCATGTTGCTAGGTGGTGGTATCAGCTGACCCCAGACCACCATCGTGGATAGTCCCGTGGGTGTGTGGGCCTGCATCCTTCAGGGCATTCTTCTTCACTACTCCTGTTTCTACCTGACTTCCCCTTTTCCATACTTTAGCAGTGTCATCTCTTCCCTTAATCCCTCCAGTCATGGAGGTGGCTCCTTGCAATTGTTAATCTCTGAGTCGTATCATCATTCCCTGTTTGGCTTTTTGGCTCTTCTGACACCTTTCTAACTCGCTCTCTCTATTAAATGTCTTCTAATCTGAGCTTGGACTTTGTTTTCCTGACTGGATCCTGACTGATGCAATGAACAGGGTTGTAGTGTGGATCCTGGATGACAGTAGACGATGAACAACTACATGGACTTGAGATAATTTTTGGAATCCTGTATGAACTGAGTAAAGCCAGCAGAGAAATAAGGTAGATATGCAAGCTTTCTGAAGAGTTTCCCAGCACCTTGAGCAGGATTAATTAATCTCTGGATGAATTTAATTGGCATAGACTTGACTGAGGAAAACAAATGGCCATTGGATCATCGCCTACACACTATGGACATGCCCCGAAGCCCTCATTAGTGGTCATGAGGCGGTCAACAATTGGATCCAAGATAATATCACTCCACCCACAGACTCCCACCTTTGCATTCTAATTTTTAGAATTGAGGTCTGGATAATTTTCTTCGGACTACAGAACAATGTCTGACTACAACCTATGCAAGACTCTGTTCCTTAAAATAAGAAAGGCATAGTTTTCTTTAGTTAAAAAATGATTTTTCCCTCAATTATTTCCTAGCATTTCTTTCCTTTTTCTTAAAAGATGGGTAGTTCTTTTTGTTTATTTTGCTTTTCAGAAGCAGGCTGTCCTGGCAGTTACCATCTGTTCTCCCGACCCTGGCTCCCCCTTGCAGCTCTGCTCTGGCACTCATGGATTGGAGGGGCTTCTGTCTGTATTGAAACCTTCCTCTCTCTCCCTTTTCCCTCCTGTCCAATTAAACCACTATAGGACTCAGGACTCTGGGAAGTCACAGGGTATGTGGGAAACAAAGTGGGACACAGCAAAGCATCAGTGGCATCCCTGCTGTGATCTACGGCAGGCTGTACACATCAGGATGGTGACAAGCCATATTGCTTCTGTTGGGCCTTTTTTTGGATATCTCAGAATATGAAGTAAACTATTCAGGAAGATTTAAGGAGCTTATCTTATACTTGATTTCTGTGACCCCAAGAGCCTGGAAATAACTACCAGGAGATTAATGTATATATAGAGTGGTATAAGTGTGGGTGTTGAAGCCTGCAATGGTTTCAAGGTCTGTGAATCAGTGAAAAGCTTCCTTCCTCCCTCTCATCCTTTCTGTATCTATTCATCCAACAGGAACTTTGAACTCCTATCATATAATTATGTGATCTGAAGCATATGAATGAAGTACGAGACAGAGACTTGATCTCAAAGGTTAGATAAAACATAGACACACAGCTGAAAAATGAAATAGCAATAGTAGGGTAAACATGGGATTAGGAATCACAAGGTCTATAGTTCAATCTTAATAGTACTTTTTATTAATTGTGATCTTGGGCAAGTCACATATTCTCCCTAAGTCTCCATTCATTTACAACATGAAAGGATTAAACGGAAAGGTCTCTAAGTCACATCATTGTTCTATGATTAATGGGCCCAGTTAAGAGTGACTTAGAGCAGTGGTTATTGAACATTTTGGTTTCAGGATCCCTTTATGCCCTTAAAAATTATCGAGGACCCCACAGGGCTTTTGTTTAGTGGACTATATCTATCAATATATGACCAAGCATCCAAATAAAATTGACACTTAATATAAAAATGAGACAATTAGATAATATTCATTTATTATTTTCTTTAAAAATAACAATAAACTCATTACATGTAAACATAAAATTATTTTCTTGAAAAATCACTATATTTTTTGACTAAGCATCCACAATCACTTATCACTTATCCACTGAACTTTGGTTTAACAAAATTTTAGTCAGGCTTCTTTCTTTCCTACCAGGCTCCAAGTTTCAGTGTGTACTGAAGACTAAGATTTGGACCATTTGCCCCCCTTAACAGCTCATTCTGAGAAACAGCTAAGTACAAAAAGAAACATTTCTTATTGAAGTGCTCTGTTTTTGCCACCTTCTCACCCATCAGCTTGCCCTCCTCCCCACAAAGTGCCTGATAGCCATGCTCCACCCCCAATGTAAAAGAAACCTTTTTCTGTTTCATGTCTAGATGCTTGCAGGTCTTGAGGTCAAAGTGTTCTTCCATTGCAATAACCTTTTCAAATAATGTCTCTCTTTATCTAAGTCCAGTTTTGTTTTTATTTGGCATTTTCAAAAGAAAAAAAATTAATGAGAAGAGTGATACAGTTTTTTATTTTTGCAACTCTTTTTAATGTCTAATTTTCTATCTCTTTCTGCGGTCCATCTGTTCTATGTTGCCTTGGTTGAAGTATGTGGAGAAACTCTGGCCTCACCTGGCTGTGCAGTTAGAAAAGGAGGGCTTTGCAGAACCTCTGACAGGTGTCGAGAACCCCAGGAGCACACTTTGAAAAAATTGCTCTTCCACAGACTGAGAAGGAGAAAAAAGCTGGATGTTGAACTAGATTCTACAGAATAGATTTTAGCCTTGTAAAAAAGGGGCATTCCAAGTAAAGAGAACACACAGTGCAAGAAAAGATAAGAAGGAGAAAGTGAGCAAGTTATGTTTGGGAGAGAGAAGATCTGAAGTCATATTAAGTTGAGGTTATTCAGGGGCTTAGGGCCTTGAATTCCCCCACCTCTATCAAGGACTTTTGTCTTGATCCTTTGAGTCACAGACATCCACTGAAATGTTGTAAGTAGGGGAGTAACATTATGAATATGAGGGTTTAAGACGATAATCATGATGACCATGTTTGATAGATTTGTACAAGGAGAAATAAAAGTAAGAGGACCAATTAGGATGCTACTGTAATAGCCCAGGCGTGAGGTGGTGAAGAACCATAAAAGGATGAATAAGTGAAGGCACTCTGAGGGGTAAATGACACAACTGATTGATGACAAAGGATGTGGGGGCATAAGAAGTAGAGTAAAATTCTAAGTTTTGATTCAAGTGATATGCAGAGTGGAGATAAAGTCTGTTTTGGCAGAGATGGGAAATTTATCAAGAATAGTTTGAGAGTAGACAATGCTTGAGGTAATTGAGATATAATTTAGGAACGAAAGTTCAAAATCTTCCTATGGCTTATAAGATCCTTCATGATCTGGCTTCTGCCTTGCTCCCTCTCCTCTGCCTCATTCGTGGTGCTGCAGCCACTACAACTGCTTTCTTTTTCTCCACTGCCAAGTTCACTGCAGCCCTCTCCTTCCTCTGCCAAGAATGCTTTTCTAGGCTGTGTCTTTCTCCTCTCTACCAGCTCTACCCAAGTTGGCTACTTCTCAGGATTCAAATTTTTAATTCAAATGTCATTTCCTTTAAGAGACCTTCTCTCTCCTGATACTATTTTCTTTTCACTCTGCTTTATTTTTCTTACAATGATATAATTTTGATTTTTTTGTAATTATTTATCCATTTATTTTCTGTCTCTCTCTACACTACAGTGTAAGCTCCATAGGACTGTAAGCTTTATATTGTTCACTTTTGTATTGCCAGCTGGTATATAGTATGTACTTAACAGATATTTATAGAATATGGACATGTAGACCAGGCTGTGGAAATCTCAGGGTTTGCTCTTAAGAGTGATACCTGAACATGTGATTTTGGAAGTCATGTCAGAAAAGTAGAACTTATAGTATGGCTGGGGCTAGAGGAGTAGAAAAATGTCTGCTTTTTCTATCAAGAGGGTGGGAAAGCATGGTAGCCAGGATGCCCAGGGCCTGTGGAGTCGGTGCTGCCAGGATACTGAGAGATATGAGGAATGCTGCCACCAAATACCATGCACTGGGAAAAATTCATATAGATGAAGTAGAAAGGATGTTCATTCCATAGTCTCTTCCTACCCTATAGAAGTTCAGTTTCAGTTTTGATATTTTTTTTATGGCAAGGCTGAGAAAAAGGTGGTTAGATGCACTAAGCACATCTCTTGGCTTCTTATCTCACACATCTACATGGAAGTAAACTTCCATAAATATTTTGCTGGACCCTGCTAGTTCATCTTTTATCACCAATCCCTATGTCAGCATTCCTTCTTAGATTTCCCAAATGCTCCATGGTAAGCTGATGGTTGTCTATACATTTGCTGCTCAGGTCATCCAATGCATCTGTGGAGTAATTAGGAAGAAAGATTGTCCCTTTTTATGGGGAGATGTGTTCTCGCTGCCTTACTGAAAGACAAATAGTTGGAAGTTAGAGAGCAGCAATGTTTAGAAAAGAATCTAAGTTAGAATAATATGGATTCCAAAAGAGCTCCGACAAAAAGCAATATAGAAGACATTGAGATGAACTAGCCAAAAAGCGGCCCTTTATAGGCATGACCGTTTTCAAACAGATTCATTTTCCAGCCAACATATTGACTGTTTTTCTATTTCAGCCTCTGTGATTTTTAAGTTACAGAGTATAATGTGGGAAATTGCATGACAAGAGATAGCGATAATGGGAAGTCTTTACACAGGGTTCAAGGACTTGGTGATATGCTGTGGTAGGCAGAGTAAAATGAGCTCTAATAAACTTTGCCCTTGTATAATTCACTCCTGTTGAGCGTGGGTAGAACCTATGACTATGATGTTATTAATCCTGTATTTATGTTATGTAATATGGCAAAAAGATTCTGCAGATATAATCAAGGAGACTAATTAGTTGAGTTAATCAAGAGGGAGATTATCAGGCAGGCCTGAAGTAATTTGGTGAGCCCTTAAAAGGGGACTGCAGGTAGCTTTTAGAAGAGGCAAGTGGTCCCCAGTGGGCAACTGGCAAAGTGGCATGGGCTCCATTCATACAATCACAAGAAACTGAGTTTTGCCCACAATCTATGAGTTTGAATTAGAACCCAGAGTTCCAGAAAGAAACTCAGTCCACCTGACACCTTTGTCTCAGCCTTATGAGGTTCTAAGCAAAGGACCCAGCTGAGCAATGCCTGGACCTCTGATCCACAGAAATGGTGAGATAATCAACGGGTGTTGTTTTAAGCTGCTAATTTTGTGGAAATTTGTTATGCAGCGATAGGAACCTAATACATATTGCAATAAACATTTGTATGTTTAATTGGCTTTCTTAATTGAACCTTGAAACCTTCCTGGATTTTCCCATGACTATGAATTATAATGATAATACAAAAAAGCAGGTTAATGAACAAAACAACTCCGAAGCATTACCATGTGGGGACCGACACAGCTCATTTCTCTCCTTAAATGACTTAAATGATATTGTTATACAAAGTCACTTGAATGTAGATAATCTAAGTTATCTTCTGCTTCAATTTTCCTTCTTTAATACACCATATCTTATTCATTTTCTTCAAATATTAGGCAAGTTTATTTATTTATTTATTTTAAAGTATCTGGTCACCCAGTTCTACCTCCATTTGTTTTCTTTTCCCATACACCACCAGACCCATCACCTTGATCTCAGTCATTGTTCTCTCTGCTCAGGACTTTTAGTTCCTCTGCATTTTCTCTTTTTCCTAATAATTCCTACTTTTGACAGTAGTCAAGGTGACCTTTAAAAATGTAATTAGAAAATCAGATGATATAATTCCCTATTTTAAACCTGTTATGAACTGAATGTTTGTGTGCCCTCCAAATCTGAGCCCTATCTCCCAATGAGACTGTATTTGGAGATAGTCTTTATGGAAATAATTAAGATTAAACGAGGTCATAAGGGCAAGGCCCTGATCCAATATGATTTGTGTTTTCATAAGAAGAGACGTCAGAGAGCTTGCTCTTTCTCTCTTCCTGCGCACATGATGTGGAAAGGCCATGTGCACACACAGAGAAGGTGGTGGTCTACCAGCCAGAGAGGGGCCTTCACTGGAACCAAGTTAGCTGGCACCTTGATCTTGGACTTGCCAGCCTCCAGAACTGTGAGAAATAAATTCTGTTGTTTAAGCCACACAGTCTATAGAATTTTGTTATGGCAGCCTGAGCTGACTAAGACATAGCTTTTTTTGGTGTCTTTCCATTACTCCCAGAATGAAATTGGGGATCTTCATCATAGGGTCTTTCTCTGGCCTCATGATCTCCCTTTTTTATCTACTTCACTCACATTGGCTTCATTTCAGGATGTCAAACATGCCAAGCTCTTTCCCACTGCAGTGCCTCTGCCTTCTCTGTGTCCTCTTCTCAGAAAGGTGAGTCCTTTTGATCTTAGTGCAAATGTCAATTCCTCTGAGAGGATGTCCCTACAACCCTTTTTCAGTAGGATCTGCCTCCCATCATTGCTCTCCAGCACTTGTCTGACTTTCCTCTAGACTGCATACTCCATGATGACAGGGGCACATCTCTTATTTACATCATCATATCCCAGTATCTACCTCAGTGCCTGGTGCATAGTAGATACTCAATAAATATTTACCAAATGAACAAAATGTTGACATCTGGGGGCTGTTGGTTTTGGTGTATTCACCATAGGCCCAGAAAGCTCCACATCCTGTTAAGTGCCTCGGGGATATCTGTTGCTATTGACATGGTGCATGTTTGCTGTAAGAGGAAATGCAATATTAATCCAGCTTCCAGGAAGTCGGCGATGAATGAAATGTGTGTTCATTTAAGAATACTTACTATCCATTTTGAAGACAATGGATGGCATTGTTGGTTTTCAAATAGTTCAGTCACCTCACCAGTGATGTTTATGGTATAAAACCAGCTAGATAACATTTATACTGAGTGGTTTCTGATTTCACAGTGATCTCCTTGGAAAGAATTTTAACAATATGGTCTGAAAAGATTTTTATGAAAGGATTTTCTATTTATTCCAATTTCTCTTCGGTTTCCCAGAGTCAGTTCTTATGGTCCTGAGTAATGCTACTATTTAAAAAATACCTTCATTTTATGTTCCCTAATTAATACTCCTTGGGAGCTTTTAAAAGTCCTTCTTAAAATACATTTCTCTTTGGAAGCATTACAAAGTAGACTGCAAGTATTATGTTTCCCCAGTATAGTATAGAAAAGTGGATGTTGGGTGGAGTGAGAGGAGGAAAAAGAATCCCAAGTTGTTATAGGATAAGATTTCCCAATTTGGATGTATGGGAAATTGTATTTTAATATTTCGCTTAAGCTGCATAAAAAATGAATCTGGATGCAGGAGACATTACTTTATTCATAGTGGACACCCCACTAAAATGAGATGCAATACCATTAAATATCTTGTGTTTTCCCTCTCTCTCTCTGATAAATGAGAAGAGACATATTCGGTTCCTCTTCTAAACTTTCTTTGCTTTGGAGGAAGATGCACTGTCACCCATAAATAACAGTGAGGCTCATGTTCTTTTCTCATTAGAAATTTCTCCACCATAAGGCACATTTCCAGAGCTCTCGGTGAGGCCTAGGTAGCTGACTGAGGGCTCACCCGTTAACCATAGTATGGCCACTGACATAGGTAACGTGAACATTCTCAAAGAGGTCCAGGGCAATACTGCTGAGGATGCTGTCCCACTCAGCCTTCAAAACTCATTTCAAAATTCTTTTCTGCATAGACTTTTCACCTTCATGTGTCCACTTCTATGCTTCAGACAAAATGCCTACAGGTCCCAGAGAGATACACAATTTTCTGATCTGGGCAGATATGAGACACTCGAAAGTGGTGGAGCCTGTCACAAGAGAGGACTTGACTCATGCAACAATACTCAGTTTTTTTTAAAAGGCTTGAATTGCTGGCTGGATTTGAATCTTCAGGATGGATGATGAATTCTATTCTACAGTTATGGGTCAATTTATTTCCTGCTTAGTATTAATTCTGGTGCCTTAAATTTCTGAAGCTTAGGCCCATGGGTGGTTTTTTCAACTATACTGTAATTACTCCAAAGAAAGGGATTTTGCCTCCCATGTTTGTTATGTTGACCAGATTGGCCGAGGAGCTGCCCCAATGCCTACCACAGTGGCCGCAGCAGATGCACATTGATTTTATGTTTGTTGGTTGCTTGATTGACATATTGGTGTCCATGAGCGTATGCTGCATGTGGCAGCCCCAGCTTGCTGCCGTGCAGGTTTTCCCTGAGTGTGCTCTACTTAATGAAGGGCTGCCGGATGAAAGTTCCACAGTCAAACAATTTTGGGAAAAGCCGAATTCAGCAAGGTTAAAGCTTAATAGTTTTCTTTACTGAAGGGTTTTTTTTTTTATAGCCTTAATATGTTAATGAGCACCATGCATTTTTAAAAGGGATACGATAAAGTCTAACTGGCCCTCTCAGCCCTGTTCTCAATACCACATTTCCTAGGCTCCTTTGCAACTAAAGTTCTGAACAAGAATTCAGTTCTGCAAAGCACATGCATTCCTATAATATTTGGAAAGTGAGAAGTGAAATGCAGGAGATTTTCCTACTGTGATTGTTGCTGGTAAACAAGGTCATAGAAAGGTCATTGTGTATAGGTGGTTCTGGCTTTGTCAAGAGACCACAGCAGGCTCCAGGGTTCTGTATTATCCTGACAATGATGAGTCCTTGAGCTAAATAGCCTGGGGTAAACCCTGACTTCTCTTCTAATCCCTCCAAAAACTTTGCAATCATCAAACTCCTATTAAATCCCTTTTCTGCAACACTTAGAGTGGTTCTGTTGCCTGCACTGAACCTTGGCTGACACTCCTCTATGTCTGTATATATATCTGTATCTATTTTTATCTCTGTCTCTGTCTCTATATCTATCTGTATCTGTACCTATATCTATATCATCTCTATCTATATCTATATATCTAATCTATTTCTATCTCTCTGTATCTCTCTATCTCTCTCTATCTCTATCTCTATCATCTCTATCTAATCTATCTATATCTATATCATCTATATCTATCTATATCTATCATCTATATCTATATATCTATATATCTATATCTATCTCTATCATCTATCTCTATCTCTATCTCTATCTATATCATCTATCTATATCTATCTAATCTATATCTATCTATATATCTATATCATCTATATCTATATCTATCTATATCATCTCTAACTATCATCTATATCAATATCTATCTATATCTATATCTATATGTCTACATCTATCACCTTATTTATATCTCTCTCTTTTTTTTTTTGCTCAGATATACTTTTGTTTTCATGGCCATGGTCTCAAGACCATGGTTCTTCAGAAAAAATCTGGGATATTGCTCTATGGAAAGAATGCTGAAGTTCATATAAGAAAGCCTATGTTAGACTCATGACTTCACTATTTACTAGGTTGGAGAGGTGACATCCTCTCTGAGTCTCGAGTTCTTCTTCCTCATTTGAAATATAAGACCAATAATTCCCGCCCTCCAGACCTCACAGAGTTGTCATGAGAATCAAATGAGATGATGAATGTGAATGTGGTCCGGAAACTGTAAATTGTTATAGAAGCGCGAAGCATCATCATTAGTCATGCTGCCATCTATGAAAATGAATGGTAGATTCATAATGCAGGAACATCATTCTCATAAGGATTGCCTGAGTAGTCTGTGGTTCCTTGAAAACATTGAGGGTTTGATAGATTAATCAGTTGGGAACAGGAATACCACCAGGCTTGCTGAATAGACATCAAACCAAGGGGAAAATTCCCCAGCTCCCAAGGTAGCCTCTTTTAACAATGGATGAACACCTACTTTCTCTTTTCTCCATCTCTTCCAAGTTAAAGTCTTTGGGGGAAATATTCTTAACAGAATCCTTTATTTCTTTAAAATAGACCAAAGGAAGTGCAGCAAAATATTTCCTTTATTTGATTTTCTGTTGGTAAGATGGGTCCTTTCATAAGCAGATTGAGTACAAACAACCCCCACAGTCTGCTCCAGTAATTTCCAAAACATGATTTACATAAATTTAACTTTGTAATCTTGTGGTTATATTACTGCATTAAAATGACAAATAATGTGACACATGATGCAGTTTCATATGTTGATATGATAGCTGACTGTTTACCAACAGCTGCTCAGTTGGAGGTGTCTCTCACATACCATCCTTTCCTTTCTGAGGATTTGGATATTCATGAGGTATCTCAAATTCTGGTCTTTTTTAAAAACAAGAGATAAATATATCCTTTTGCATCACAAAGAGAAAATTTTAAGTTATCGAGTGACTAAAATTTATGTTTCACTTCTGACTCTGAAAACATTTAATGTAACCAATTCAACTCAAGCAATATCTGCACACAGCTAATGTGTGTAGGACCTCATTCAATAGAGTTGATGACTGAGGTACAGAATTTTCGAGAAGCAAGAGATTCTAGAAGTTATCTATTTCAAAGTTTTCTTTTGTTTTCACCACAATCTAAAATTTTATTCAGTTAGAATCTCATCTGTAATAAATAGACAATAATGCCATTCTAGTACCTCACACACAGCAAGTAGTTAAAAAATATCTGTTTTGTGAATGAATGAATTTAACCTCTTTTTTTTTAAACTTTGCAGTTTTTATCCATACCATCAATAACATACAAGGTATTTGGATTCATAATTAATGTCCCTTCTCCTTCCTCTTTTCCTTCTCTACCTTTTACCTTTTTTCTCTTTCTTCTCTCCCTCATTCCATCCTTTCCTTTTCCACTCCCTTCTTTCAGATAAGGAATGCCTACTGTATCAGGTTGTGCTCAAGCCACCAGGAGGATACAGGAAGCAATACGCTCTTGCTGTACTCTTCCCTTTTTCTTCCATTTAAAATCACATGATTAATGTTCTGTTATTCTCCACTGTAAGCTCTGTGAGAGCAGAGAAATGTTCTACTTTGTTCACTGGCGTATTTTTCATATCTAGGACAGTGCTCTGTTCACAGTAGTTGCTCGATAAATATTTATTGAATGACTTGGACCCTTCTGTGATCGTGCACTCACTCCTTTTCACTGTCTTATGTATCTTATGCCTTATTTAGGTCCTGCTGCTCCCTATTCTACTTGTCAATTACTCTAATAAGGTCACCAGTGACCATCACAGAGTGAATTTTAGCCTTTTCCAACAATTAAAAGACCACTCTATTGGAGTTGCCCATAATCCAAGGGCTCCAAAATCCAAGCTAGAGATTCTGTCAGATGTTGGAGGGGCAAAATTCTTTATTAACTTATAGGGAACAAGAACATATACATGATTGAATGAATAGTTCTATAAATCAGGAAAAATGAAGAACCACATAAAATGTTACAGAAATTCTATAAAAAAAGTAATTACTGTGAACTGACATGGTTGGGGGAACAGTAAGAGGAAATCAAACTTGAACTAGGTTGTAAACAATGAATAGAGTTTATAAACAAGCAGAGAGAGGAGGAACGGGGGGTTTGGGGTGGCTGGGAGAATAGGTTGAAGGTTAAAGAAGTACAAATTAGTTGTTGATAGATGGTCACGGGGATGGAGAGCATGGCATAGGGACTGCAATCAGCAGTAATATGTTGGCTAGGTGAAGGGCCAGCGGAGGGTGGAAGCAATTGGGGGGATTGTTTTATGAGCTGTATAGATGTCTAACCAATGTACTATATACTCGAAACTAATTAAAACAAACAAACAAACAAACAAACAGATAGATAGATAAATAAATAAGTAAGTAAGTAAGTAAATAAATAAATAAAAAGGCTTTCAGCATCATTTTGAGTAGGACTTGTGGTATGTAATGTGGGAGAGATGAATTCAGACCTTGAGGAGATCATTTAAATGCAAGGCTAAGGATTACATTTTAACCTGTACCTGGTAAAGACTTACTGAAGGCGTTAGAAGTGAATGTGATGAAACACATGCAATCCATATTTTTGAAAGAACACAAGGGTGGAGACGGAAAGTTTATCTACCAACACCCTCCCTTTTCCAATTTCTGAATATCCAATTTCTAATTTCACATTTTTCCCCCTTTTGTAAACAGACTCAGTTTTCTCCCAGCTTATAAACTACCACCCACTCACCCAACCAAATAAACAAAGCACTTTTTTGCTCCTCATTTCCATCTAGCTATTCCACCCTGGGTCAAGTTCTTAAAAGAATAGCTATGTTCTCTATGCTGATTTTCTTACTTTTTAATTATGCCTTAACCCACTACAGTCTAGCTCCTGGCCTAACTCCTGAAATGTCTCATGTCAAGGTCACTAAGTAGCTTCTAGCTGTTAATTTAAAGGGGTAGTCTTCAGTCCTTATGTCACTTGATCTTGCATTAAATACTTTTGTGCCCTCCTTTCTTTCAAAAAAACCTTTCTTGCTTTGGCTGCCAGGATATCCCTCTCTTCTGATTTTTATCATACATCTCTGAGCAATCTCAGTGTTCTTAATCCATATGTATATCTTTTAGATATTGCTGCTTCCCAGGACTCTTTTCTTAGTCGTATTTCCTTTTTTAATAGTTGACACAAGCATGGAACAGCCTAGTGGAGATGTCCAGTGGCAGTTTGATACAGAGGTCTGGGCTTGAGATAAAGATTTGGGGGCCATGAGCATATAAGGAGCAAGTGAAGATGTAAGGTTAGGGGAGAACATGCAAAGCAAGAAGCAACCCAGGGAAACCATGTTTAAAGGGTAAGTGGAGGAAAGGGGGTTGTGAAAGAAGCTGAAATGGAGCACCCTAAGAGGTGGAGGGAAAACCAGAGAGGCTGGTGAAATGGGACTCAAAGAATGAGAGTTTCCAGAAGCGGAGAATGTTACGGATACATTAACTAAGATAAGGAATGGAAAGTGTCTGATGAACTTGGAGAAATTTAATTGGTGAGGGGCAACTTCCATGTGGTAGAGACAGAAGTCAGTGTTCATAGGCTTGTGTGTGAATGGGGGCAGGGTGAGAAAATGGAAACAGCTAGTGCAGACTGCCCTTTCTAGAATCATGACTGTGAGGAAAGGGAGGGTGGTAGGCAGAGAAAGATGTGTGCTTAAGTTGGAAGAGGCTTGCTTTATCAAGTTCTTCAGGCAAAATAAAAGGTAAAAGCTATTAATTTTATATATCACCAAGTTCATAACTAGTCAATAGAAACAGACACGAAAGCACAGAGATCCATATTAAGAAAAGGGGAGCATGTGAGATTCTAAATTTCCTGGTGTTGTGAGTTCATTTCTATTCTTTAAGTTTAATATATGTGTAGTATTTCATTTCATTTCTTCACAGCAGTATATCATAATTTAATATTTTCCTTGATGTCGGTATAAATGAGGATGCTAAGACATGTTTATGCATACGAGGTCATTTCTAGGTGCATGCACTAAATATTAATATTCCAATATCCTCTTTCCAGTTCATGAGCCAAGCAAGAAATGCATTTTTCATAGTGATGAATTTTTTTTGGAAGCACCAGGCTATTTGAATGGGTTCTCTGTACTAAAAGAAAGCATTATTATTATTGTTATTATTATTATATTTTCTATAGAAAAAATATTGTTTAGAAAACATGATTAGCACAGAAGCTTGGTTCTATATTCTATTTCTGGCCAATTCAGAGACACAATATCCAAATCCAAGAGATACAAAGGCTAATTGAATGAGTAGATTTTGTTTTTGTCATTTTATATTTCCTTTTCTCACAACAGAATTGTGGGTCTCCTCTGGGATGTCATCCCTCTTTCCCTTTGTGGTTGTAGATCAGTTGAGGCTGACTTTATCTCTGGCTCCAAAGCAAGGCAAATGACTTGAATAAAGTAAATCAGAGTCCAGATCACCTTGTCCATAATGGCTGGTTCGGGGAGAGCCCTGTGATGCAATCTAGGCCAAGAAGGGCCCTATTAAGGTTGTGGTGAAGGAGCTCTATAACTAAGAAGTTCTGAGTGTGGAACTGCCACCCTTCATTTTGTACCCTCAAGGAAAGAGCCAACCTGAGGACAGAGTCAGCCCAAATGAGAGCACAGGCAGGAGATGGAGGGAGGTGGTCTTCTGGCAGCATCAGTTGAGTTCTTGCCTCTAGACATTCCTAAAGCACCAGCACTGTGTTTCTTTTTCATTCATAAAAGTCAGTAAATAACCTTTGGAGTTGGATTTCTGTCCCCTGCAGTTGCAAGAGCGCTGACAACCGCGCTCACTTAGTGCCACATTCACATGGGTGACCTTATGTAATTCCAGCCCTGCTGGGTAAGGGTTATTAACTTCATTTTATAGATAAAGGTCACCAAACTGCTAGCTGAAGCAGTCGGGATTGGAAAGTTTGAAGTTATGTGCTTGGTCCATCGTACCATAGCTCTTTCTCGGGACTTCTCTCTTTAAGTCTTTTGGGGAAGAATTTACAGTGATTAATGCTATTGCCTTACTTACCTGACTGAACTCACCATTATGATTTAACCATGAATTCTGCCCTTGGTTCTAAATTTAGTTTATTTACACTTCCTAAGCCCTTTATTTCTTTTTCCTCTCCATATATTAGTAACTTTTTTTCCCTAGACTCCTATTAAAGTTAATAGACCCATGAGGCAATTATGAATATGATATCCTGTTCTCATTTAAAACAGTATTCCTCGGCCAGCTGCTGTATATTGATTTGAATCTAACATATCTTATTTGTAGGCAGAGTAGATGATGACTCCTAGTACTTAGCGCATAACAGACATTCCGTAAACATTTGTTAAATGACTGCTTGAGCACCGCAGTGTGCACCAAAACAGTTTGCCTGTTGCCTTCACGAACGATTCTTTTGCCATTTGACCTGAGACATTTCTTTCCCTCATGTGACCTGATATTCATACCTTTGATCTTTCTTTTGGGTTTCAAACAATGGGAGTGACACAGGTTCAGGAAACTGGCCTCCAAAGAACCTGGATTCAAGGTTCGGATTCTGTTGTCTAGTAGCTATTTGACCTTAACCAAGCTCCTCACTTTTCCAAGGCTTGTTTTCTTCAAATAGGTGGTTTTGCAGATTAGAAGAGATGATTGTGAAGTCTCCATTCAGACATTATTTATTATTAACATGTACCACTAGCGAGAAAAAAGGAAAAAAAAAATGTGTTCCTCCAAGCAACAAATCAAGCTGAATCAGAACAACCGAGAAGCACAAAGGAAACCAGAAGGAACACAGGAAAGTTTTGGTTCAACCCTCTGGCACTTTCTCATCCCTTTCACCTTGTTTTATTTTTCTCTGGAGCACTCAGCACCTTCTAACATACTTACTTTGCATATATATTATGTTAATGATCTGTTTTCCCCATTTGAATTTAAGCTCCACAGGGGCAGGGAGTGATTGAGTGGGCACTAAAAGTCATTTATCAAGTGAATGAAAACTTGGAGGAGTATATGAAGAAAAATCAGGTTTAGGAGACTGCAAAGTAGGGAGAAGAGCAAGAATCTAGGGCATGGGTGTTACTGAGAAGGAAGACAAGTTCTATATACTATATAAAGAGAATATCTTTACATTCATTCTTTCAATATTTATTTTCCAAATACATATATATATTTATTATTTCCAAATATATATATTATTTTCCAAATATATATACATATATATATATTTGCTCTCAACAATCTTTGTTACAAAAGCCACATTAAATAACCTTTACAATTCAATGTTCCTCCCAAGTAACAATGTATTTCTTAGCCCAGAAGGATGCTGATATGATCACCATATTAGTCCAAAAGTTAGGACAGCTCAAGTCTTGTGCCTCTTCTGTTGAGCTCTTATCCCCATCCCTGTCATGTGTCAAGTCTCATCATGTCCTTATTCTTTCTTTCTTCTATTTAAAAACAAGGTCTAATGAGGTACTAGCTTAGCAGTTTGTGTAGTATTTTTTTGCTGGCAAGGAAACAATACTTCAGGTTCATAGCAGATACACAAGTCCACTTTGGGAGACACGCATTACGGGCTCAGGCACAACCTGAGAGCTCATATAATCACATTGGTTCATCTGTTCATGTGGTGTACACCTGCACAAATTTGGCGTGGGCTTGGGTACAGTGTGGGAGAGTCCCTGGTTCAAAGCAAACTTCCAATCTTTGTTCAGTTCTCTGTTACCGATTATTTAATCTCAACCACTAAACAGATAGGGTTCTTATTATATCTAGAAGCTGTGGGTCCCCTCTGGTAAGAGTATTAAATTCAGGTGCAAAGAAATCAACCTGGATCGAAGAGCTCGGATCTAATTTGCAAGCACGGGAAAGTAGGCAGCCAAAGACGGATAAAGTTCTTCAGAATTGTATGTTAAAAACTGGATATTTCTATAAAATATACTTAAAAAATATCTGATAGTTAAGTGTATGGAAGAAGGATAGAAAATACTGAATGTTAAAGACTACTTACTTCAGGGCGAAAGACTACCTGATTTTTCAAAAACATTTAGCAGAAAGTTAAATAGCACAGAACGTGTTGAAAAACTTGGTTTTCATTCTTGTTTTTCAGAATATACATTATGCTCCTCTATCAGATGTGGTATAGCAGAGTCTTGTGCTATCACAATATATCTATCATAATATATAATGATTTTATGTATCAGCATATAAAATTGAGAACTCAAAAATATATGTGATTAGATGTCAGTTTTGGCTTTCACTGTAAAAATAAGGAATTTGGGGATCCCAGAGTGATGCTCTCTTTCCTTCATGGAAGGACAAGCAGGATTTTCCAGTGAATGACCCTGTGAGCGTATCCCAAGTTGCTCCCTTTTGCTGTGTAATGCTTTGGCTCAGCAAACCCTGCACATTCCAAGGGAAGTCTGGCCCTTGACTTGATAACCTCTAAGAGCCTTGAATCTCTTATTTGACAAGTGTCGTTTTACCTGTGGCCTTGAATCCCACCACACAGTTTATACTGACAACTTGATTTATGGTTCGGGCTCTTGGACCTCCTCTATTGGTTTCATCTCTGGAGGTCCTGAAGGCTGAGAAACAAAGGTCAGCTACAAGGGTGACCTTGCCTATGTGACTGACCCCAATAACACCCTGGACACTAAGGCTCTGGGTACTGCTGTGGTTGGCGATACACAATAGGTGTTGTCATACATTGTTTCTGTGTACTGTTCCTGTCACTCCACTGGGAGAGGACAACTGGAAGCTTGTGCTCTGTCTCTCTGCTGATTGTAATCTGTTTCCCTTCATCGTAGTTAATAGTAACAGTGGGTATCATAGCTTTTCTGAGTGAATTACCTTATGATAGCCTTCTAGTGAATTACCGAAACTGAGGATGGCCTTGAAGACCCATGACAACATCCTCCTTCCAGTGGGAGGGCCTGTCCTTGCACTCACCTTTGCACCTTGTGTTTTTAACATCTCCTATAAACAACTGGCACCTACACACAACTATGCGGCAACCAAACCTGAGCTGTATTGCCCTGCTTACAAGACTCTTCCCATGCTAGCCCCTTTAAAGAAAGATTAACAGAAGCCCAAAGTCCCCCTTTTAGAGAATGGCCACTTAGTGAATGTAACTGAGTTACAGACCAAACAAGCCTTTCTGCAAGATGCTGAAAGATCGGGAGAAAATCACTGACTTTTATTCTTATGTAGTCTGTTGCTCTGATACTTCATGCAGCCTGTAGAAGAGAGCAACTTTAGAAAAGTTATTAATCTGCCACCAGAGGGAAAAATGCATGTCTTTTTTTGTGACCTATGTATCATGTTTCTGTAGGGAGGTGTCAATCACTATCAGACTCATTAAAATCACCCTCAAAACAAGTGTCGATTTTTTTCATTGTCTTCAAAAACTTGCATTAGAACTAGACTCTGATGCTAAGAAATTTAATATATCTGTCCTCTTTTTTTTTACAGCAAGAAGACAGTTATATTAAAAACAAATAGCAAGGTTGACAAAGCTTCACAGGTAACATTAATGCACAGCCAGTGTTGAGAACCATACTCTGTTGTAGGCTGATGCCAACCCTCGTTTTGAAGCATGGTGTGCTGGTAGGATATTGAGGTGGACCCATATAGCTGGAGTAGGGAGAGAGAAGCTTAGAGAGGAAAGGGACAGATCTAAGAAGTTCACAAAGGTCAAGATAATGAGTTTGATTTTCATATATAGGTTCAGGGGACTTTTGAATGGTCTAAGGATTCTGCGCTCAACTCAACTCAACGTTTTCTCTCAGTTGCAAATGCTTGCTGGTTATACAGCACATACTAGACCTTCTCCCTTCCTAGTTCTTCTGAATTGTCTCCTCTCTCTTATTCGATCCTCATCTCCCTGCTCCCTCAAGCCTACCTCAAATTAACTTCCATCCAGGAATATGATTAGCCTGACTACAGTTGGTTATTTCAAAGACTCCTTAGTAATTCTTTGCTTTCTTCATTCTGGAGTTAACCTAAATTTTTGTATTAGTGATGGTCCCAAAGGAGGTCTGTGGAATCTTTATTTTATTTTTCTTATGTCAGTTTTGGTATAATGACCCTTTGCTTTTCGATATACTTTCAACATAAAATTGTACATATGTTTTTCTGGAAAACTTTTTAGCATCCAAATCCAATCAAATCACTTTTACATCCAGTAACCTTTTGAAATCATATCTAAAAGTTATTTGGGTCAAGATTTTCTTGATGAAAAAATAATGCAAAAATAAGTCTTCATATAAATGCAAAACAGCTAAGGTTATTTTTTAAATTATAGTAACTTAAAGGTTTAAGGAAAGAAATTACAGCAGTCGCTTATCTGAACAGAGCTCATTGATATTAAAAAAAAAAAAATCCCAAATGGTTAAACCTGTAGGTGAAATGCCTGTCTCTGTGGATGCACAGTTCTTTTTTTTTCCCTGTAGAATTTCATAGGCTGGTTTAGAAAAATGAACAGGGGATGTAGGCTGAGAGAAGAGGCAGCACTAAAGCAAAAGCAAAGACAAGGATTTAAAATGTATCAGTAAATGAACAATCGGTAATCCCCTGTGCTGCCATATTTTCTTTTCTGCTTTATCCTCAGAATTTTACCCAGTTAATAAGGGGAAGAGCTGGAACTCCAGCAGTTTTAGCTCTATATTCATGGCTCTTTAGAATTTACCACAACGGCCCTCAGCAGTGTTCGTTAATCTTTGAACACTTCTTTCTGTGGCAGACTGCTAGATCTCACTGCTCTTGTAGGTACCTCTAAACCAACGTGACAAAAACAGAACTCATCCTCTCTCTTTACCTCCAAACTTGCTTCTCTTTTATGACCTATAACTAGCATTGTCATGAACTCATATGCTTAATGTACATACTTCAGTCTACATTTAACTCTTCCCTCTTTCTCATTCCTTCGTCCATTCATTCTTGTAGATTCTGTTCTCATCATGCCTCTCAATCTCTCCTCTTCTTGTCTTCCCTGCTGCTGCCACTTTAGCTTAAGTCCTCATTTTTCTCGTGCAACTGCAGTAGCTCCTAACTGGTTTCTTAGCTTTTAATTCATCCTTTTCTTCCAATCTCTTCTTTACAGTGGAGAAACTGTACTTCTGTTCCTCTTATACCTGGAATACCCTTTCTCTGCCTGCACTGTGCAGCATTCTCCTCATCCTATGAACATAGTCCACATATCTTTTCTTCTTTCTTCACTGTGGTAGAGTGTTGCATCAATGACCTTAATTAAATAGCCTTCCTGAGTCTATGTCCTTTGTTCTTTTACCTGATGGTTTCTGCCCAAACTGACACTGAGCTTGTTCATATGATTTGCTTTGGCCAATGGGATAGTAATAAACTTGACTCAAGCAGATGCTTAAAAGAAGCAGGTGTCAATTTCTGCTTTTTTTCTCTTTTCCCCTTGACCCTCTCCTTTTTCTCTGAGGACATGTCTGGGGAATCTTCCTGATAAATGAGACACATAAAACAGAGCAAAGTCAGCTCAGGTTGACCCAGACAAGGCTATTCTGTACTGGCCATCTAACATCTGAATGCAGATGCATGCTTGTGCCAAGCTGAGGCCAGCAGAATCATTCAGTTCATCCTTAAACATCTGAGAAATTACCAATGGTTGGTGTTTTGAGTTCAATTTGGGGAGTGCTTTGTTTTGCAACACTAACTAACTGCTACATCTGCTAGCCTTCTTTCTGAAATACTTCCCTAGCACTTTGTTCATATATTAAAGCATTATTGTCTGACTACCCTGTAGGACTGAGTCTCTTTCAGCCAAGAGCTTCATTTTTATATCCCCAGTATCTAACACATAACCTCAGCACACAGTAAGTACTCACTAAATGCTTATTTAATAAATTAAAAAAATATAGATGTATACCAATTCACTCCTCCCTGAGCTATTACAAAACAACTGAGTCAAATGTGTTTTTTTTATTATTCCAATTTAGCAAGAACATATGTTTCTGTCGTCTGTGCTTAATTGTGAAAGAAAAGGCTTACTCTATCAAAGTTTTGAAAATTAATGTTTATTCTTAAAAGTTATTTTATTTGAAGCCTTATATTTTTTTTAAATTTAAATCTAAATTTTATTGTTTAATTATAGTTGACATACAATATTATATTAGTTTCAGGTGTACAATGTAGTAATTAGATATTTATATACCTTAGGAAGTGATCACACCTGTAAGACTAGTACCCACCGGACACCACACATAGCTATAATATTATTGCCTATATTCCCAATGCTGTGCTTTACATCCCCATGACTATTTTTTATAACTAGCAATTGGAAATTTTTAATAATTTTCACTTTTTCACCCAAACCTGCCAAACCTCCTCCATCTGGCGACCATTAGTTCGTTCTCTATATCTTTGAGTTTGTTTCTGTTTTGTTAGTTAGTTTTTTTTGTTTTGTTTTGTTTTTGTTTTTTTTTAGATTCCACATATAAGTGAAATTATACATTTTGTGTCATTCTCTGCCCAGCTTATTTCACTTTGCATAATATTCTCTAGGTCCATCCATGTTGTTACAAGTGGTAAGACTTTATTTATTATGGCTGAGTAATATTCCACTGCCTATGTGTACCACATCTTTATCCATTCATCTATCAGTGGACTTTTAGGTTGCTTCTACATCTTGGCTATTGTAAATAATGCTTCAGTGAACATAGAGGTACATGTATCTTTAATAATTCTTTGGATAAATAACCAGAAGTGGAATTGCTATGGCATGCAGTAGTTCTATTTTTAATTTTTTGAGGTAACTTCATACTATTTTCCATAGTTGCTGAACCAATTTGCAATCCCACTAACATGTACATGAGGGTTCCCTTTTCCTTATAGCCTCGCTAATATTTGTTTTTTCTTGAGTTAGTGATGATAGTTATTCTGACAGGTGTGAGGTGGTATATCTTTGTGGTTTTAATTTGCATTTCCCAGATGATTAGTGATGTTGAGCATCTTTTCATATGTCTATTGGCCATCCATATTGTTCTCTTTGGGGAAATGTCTATTCAGGTCCTTGGACCAATTTTTAATCAGATTTTTTTTGGCACTAAGTTGTATGAATTCTTTATAAATTTTGGATATTAACTCATTATCAGATATATCACTATCAAATATCTTCTCCCATTTGGAAGATTGTCTTTTTGTTTTGTTGATGATTTCCTTCACTGTGAAAAAACTTTTTAATTTGATATAATCCCATTTGTTTAATTTTTCTTTTGTTTTTCTTGTCCAAGGAGACATAGCCAAAAAAAAAATATTGCTGAGAGTGATCTCAAAGAGTTATTATATAAATATATATATACACACACACACATATATACAAACATACACTGAGTAAATTTGGGGTCCATTCTCTCAATCTTTAAACCTTCTCCCAAGCCTATAATCTGCCTGGTAGAGTGTTGTATGCTCAGTAGACATTAAGTAAATTCATTTACCATTTCTCTGCCAACCCTACCTTCTGTCTTTTTGAGTTTCCTGAAACATTAGACATTCCTATCTCCAATCTCCTTGGTATCAGAATTGGCACAATATTTGCTACATACACATTGACACTTGGACACTGACTAATGGCATCATCTAAAAAATCCAAGTAGCAGATTAATGAACTTAATTTCTTTTCATTCTTTTATTGCCAAGGCTAATTGCTTGTTTAAGTAAATGCATCTGACTTGAATAGCAATTGAGGATGTTTTGGGATTGATTGAATACTGAATTTAACACATAGTGACCAAGACTAAGAGAATTCAGGTTAAAATCCTGAAAACTTACAATCAATACAGAGGTCTTTCCTCATAGAAAGAAATCAGTCTTAGCAATAGACAGACAAAATCAAGGATCAGAAACTGAAATGCCCAGAGGTCAGACAAGTAATAGAAATGAGTCAAGCAGATGGGGATTGTGGTGAACTGGGGTTGGTTGCTGATTGTTATAATGTGGGACTGATGAACCAGGGTGGCTGAATGATCCATTTTTTAAAGCCAATCTGGAAATTCAAACTTTATTTAAATGTGAAATTTGAGTTTTAATTGTTGACAACTAATTCAAGGATATGGATTATTCTTGTGGCTATCTGTTTGCTTCCCCTAAGCTAAATAGAAATAGTTTATGGATTTTCCAATTGTTCTTTTCTCACTATAGGAATGAACCATTATACTGTTTTGACCTGTGACAGCGACATCACAGGGTGTAATTGGAAATTACCTAGGGGCCATCTGAAGCTAAATTCTAAGTGTGCATCATCTATTGAGCAGAAATCTGTTCATATAAATGTATTTGAATATATTTGTTTCTTGTAAAAGTAGTGCTTTTTGTTTAAAATGCTGTAACTTGTATTGGAAATATATGGGAAAATGCCACTTTTTTTGAATGACGGGGGCTAACTCTCTAGAGACACAGAGACTCCTCTGACTCAGCCAGATCCTGCTGTCATGGATGTCTAAGGTCCTGGTAAAATAATGCCACAGCTCAGTGGTTTAACAACCTTAAAGAACTATAGCAAGGGACAATTGGGAGAATTCACATTTCACCCCAAAGAATATACCTACCCATATCCACATCCTTCATGGTAAATTGAATCTGCGGAGTGTTATATTCAAGGTGAGATTTGGGGTATGAATTTGCACAGTGTTCATCTTCACCTGGTTCCCACTGATAACAATTTATCAGTTGGTAAATAACCATGGCCCTGTGTCTCCAGAGTGCCGCTAGTTACCGTTTCCACCTGATTCTTATTTTGGACCCCTCAAACCTACTCTGAGATCTAGGATGAAAGAGTTAGTGCTGGTCCCTGTACTGCAAAGGGTGAGGCCTATTCTCCCTGACAGTGCACAAGCCACACCAGTTCTAAGTGTCTAATTATTATTTTGGAACACTTGGGCCAGAATGTCAGGCCTTTGCGAAAAGCAATGCGATTCAAGTGTTGGAATATTTTATTCTTACTGCTTTCCTTTTGACAGCTGTGGGCTAGAGGGGAGCCTGAGAGGGTGGGAATAAACAGCTCAAGAAACACAACACGTATGTTACTGAAAACCAGAGGTCGTTTATTTCAGTCCCAATAGATACTAGGTGCTCTAAAGCATATTTTGTGGGCTTCATCTTACATTTTTCTATTATTGGAAATTTGACTAATTTTAAAACACAGATATTTTTTCCCCCTTGCAAATATGCAGGCTCCACACACATAACCTGTGGCAGCTGCAAAACAGTTGGAGAATTTCCCATGTTCCGTGACCTCAAAGTCACACTTCAAGCTGTTCAGTGGTCTCTTGCGAGTACAGTAAAACATATATGAGTCGTGACTGGCTGTGGAGTCAGGAGCAGGTATTTTAGTGTTTTAATAATCTGGCTCCATTAATTCTTGGTGGTTGCTGTACACGTTTCTATTTCTGTCTCCAGTTAGAACCATCTAGAAAGGAGTCAACCAGATTTCTGCAGATGCTTTTGTAAAACTGTCATTTGTAAAATCAAATGTCCAAGACAGAGATTACACTTTTACAGTCATGCATACCTGTCATGTGCTTTTCCATTAATGACTGCCCAAGAGCCAGGACAGAGAGCAGGCAGTGAGAGAAAGTAATGAGGAGACAGAGTTTGGCTTTCACAAACAAGCCTTCTCTCTAATTTCTCCCTCCTGTCTCAGTCACCTTAGCAGCAGTGGCAGCCTCTGACCTCAGCCACGTGGTCTATGAATGAGAAGCCACATATCAACAGAGAGAGGAGCAGGACCAACATGGACATAGAGAACACACCTAATTCTGATAGACATCTAAATCACATGTAGTAGGTTGACGATTATTAACAGTTAAATAGTGTCCCCCAAATTCCTATGTCGAAACTCTATCCCCCAGTACCTGAGAATGTGACCTCATTTGGAAGCAAGGTCATTATAGGTATAACTAATTAATAAAGATGAGGTCACACTGGGGTAGGGTTGGCCTCTGGTCCAATACGACTGGTGTCCCTACATAAGGGGGAAATACAGACAGATGCTCAGGGGGAGAGCGCCATACGACAATGGAGGCAGAGATTAGAATGATGCATCTACAAGCCAAGGAACATCAAAGACTGTAGCCAACCACCAGAATCTAAGAAGAGGTGTGGGAGGATTCTCCCCTACAGATTTCAGAGGGAACATGGCCTTTTCTGCACCTTGATTTCAGACTCTGTCCTCCAGAACTGGACTGTGAGAGAGAATACATGTTTTGTTTGTTTGTTTGTTTATTTGTTTGTTTTTAAGCCACTCACTTTGTTCTGGCAGCCTTTGGACACTAATGTAGAGACCATGCATGACTCAATTGCTGTGACATGAGGCAAAGTTTTGAATTTAAGGGTTTGTTACATTTTAGAGTGCTCTAAATATCTGAATATGGGGGAATAAAACCTGTTGGCTCTGAATATGGGGGAATAAAACCTGTTGGCTCACTCTGATGTTGATATTTTCCTACCTGTAGAATTTACATCAAAGGGGTAACAAATCTCAGAGATTGAAAACATGAACCTCAGGATCATGCTTGGGCTTAATCACTTAGGGGCTGTGTGATCTTGGGAACATTACTCAATCTCTTTACTTTTCAGTTTCCTCATCTGTAAAATGGGGACAATAATAGTATCTTCCTCACAGAAGTATATACAACTCATAAAGATTAAGTGATGTAAAGCATTAATTCATGTTCATTCAACAACTGTTATATTGAGTCACACTACGTGCTGCATTTACAGTCAAGTAGGAAAAAATAAACAAGAAAAAAGACCAATAAGATAATTACAGACTCTGACAAACAATAGGGAAGAAACCAACAGAGTCTTGAAAGAGAATTTAAATGGGGACACCCACTTTAGGTAGGAAATTTAATAACTGCTTCTATGAAGAGGTAAAATTTGATCTGACACCAAAAAGATAAATAAAATGTGTTAGCTGGGTGAAGAGTTGGGGAAAGAGCTCATAGGCAGAGGGAGCAGCCTGTGCAAAGGCCCTGAGGTAGAAAGAGCTTGCTACATGCTTTGGTAAGGGGTAGACTGTTGTAGTAGTTTCCTATTGCTGCCATAACAAATTACCACAAATGTTGAGACTGAAACAACAACCATTTATTATCCCACAGTTTCTGAAGGTCAGAAGTCTGGGCACACCTGAGTTTTCCCGATGCTGAAATCAAGATGTTGGTCAGGCTAGAGTTCTCATCTGGGCCTCATGGGAGGTTGGCAGAACTCCTTTTTCCCATCATCCATGTGGCTCCTTCCATCTTCAAGCCAGCAACAGCAGGTTGAATAGCTCTGACTGCTCTGCCTGCCTCTGCTTGTGTAATTTTATTGGACTCACCTGGATAATCTATGATTCTATTTTAAAATCAATTGATTAGCTCTTTAAACATGTTGACCGTAACATATTCATGGGTGTGATATCTCATCAGATTCACAGTCTTGGGGACTGGGCCGTGGAATCTTCTTGATGGCTATAATTCTTCTTACCACATGGTATAACTGTGGAGAAGAATCTGATGATGCAGGACTTTATGGGTCATGGCAAAGATTTTGTAATTTAATTTAATGGCAATAATTATAGCAATTACTAATATCATGTAACTACTATGTATAACATCTGTTTATTAGCACTAAGTGTGCAGCCAAACATTATAAGCATAATCTCATTTAGTCCTCCTAATAGCTCTTTGATAGAAGTACTACTATACTCAATTTAGAGATGAGGAAACTGAGGCACAAATGACTTACCTAAGATGGTCCAACTCCTGGTGAATCTATATTTAAACCTAGATCTGTCTCGTTCCAATTTCTGTTAGTATTTTTATTTTAAATCCCCCTTATTTAGACATGCTTTTAAGATATATATTTTTAGAGGTTTCAATAGGAATTTTTCTGTTCTTATGGGAAAAGCATAGTTGCATCTAATGGGATGCTATTCTGTTTGAGTGTCTTAACCATGCCTGGGGGAAGCTTAGTGTTGCCAATCATTAGAGCAAATGACTAGTGGATATGTGTACGTAAAAGTGTTTTAAAGGATTTCTAGAGCTTGAAGGAAGAATGAAAGCTTGCTCATTTTTAATATAATTTTCTCAATATTTATTTGGTGGACTTTTACTTTTCATGGGACTAATATGATCCTGAATACTATCTCATGGTTTGCTTTTGGATGAATCTAGGATCTTCTGCATGTAAAGCGGATGTGCTAACCACTACACCGTGGAGCCACCCCCATACCTTGATTTTTTTTTTTTTTGAGGACATTGCACTTTGAAAATTTTCACAGTAGGTAGGGAGCATATACCAGTGGGGCAGTATTTAGTAATGGGATCATAGGATCCAAATTCTTATCTTCTTTAAGGATCTCATTAATTATCTGTATTTTTGTTACTGTTAGAAACTTGGCTATTTCTATGAACTGTTTTATAACTGAGCTAGGCAGAACCTTCTAGTTCAGGGGATTGTAGAGGAGCACATTTTTACTTGAGGCTAGAAAAATATGCCTTGCTTTTATCTCATGGGCCAATCTGTTCATTCTGCCAAGGATAAAGTTCTGCAGATAAAGTTCTGGACAAGAAGTGACTTCACATATTCATCTGTATTCTTCATCAGCTGCTTACACACAGTGGTCCTGTGTTTAAGGATCTTGTAGACAGGACATATAGAGGATCATACGTAGAGAGCCCACCTCCAGAAGTTAAATGAACCTTTTTAAGGGTCTGGGGGGAAGATGAGCTCTGCCCTTCTCTAGGAGAGCAGGTGGAAGTGTTGTAGGGATGGGGGAATCAGGAAAGAGCCCGTCCCATTGATTGGAGCCACCAGTGTCCTGGGAGATGGCCTAGTGGCAGTACTTTGCAGAAATCCTCTGGCCCTAGTCCTCAGGCACCTGCTGATTCCGGATAACTCATCTTCAGTTCATATTTCAGTGCCCTTTGGGTACTGCTTCCCTGGAGCTCCAGAAACACTTGCTTGCGGATATGCTGCTAGAACTCAGGGCTCCAGGAGAGAATAAGAAACGGGAGTGCATTTGCATTGCCAAAACCCATTTCTTTGCAGCTGCAGTACAGAAACAGATATCGACACAGTTAAGCCATGCAGGAGGGGGAAGAATTCCACCCAGAATGAAACTTTGTTTGCCAAGTTTCTTGCTAGTCTTTTCTATACAGGGGGTAGGAAGCATTCCCAGAAAGAGAATGCCAAATGAAGTTATAACAAACTAAAAAAGGCAATTCACGAGGGAGCAAGATCATCAACAAATGAAAAAGTGTAAATGGTAATGTTCCAGCAAATTAGCTCCTAGAGAAGCCCTTAGGCAGAACTGTAAGCCATAATAATTAAGGATTTGGAAAATATCAGTATTTAATTAGAGCCTCTTTTCTTGGTGAAATGCTCTTGTTTTGCTATAACTTCAGGTGTAAACAACTAAACATACCCATTTTCAGAAACATGTTTTGTTGCAAGCTTAGAATCAGCACTAATGATAATTTGCTTATCATGGTTTCCTCACCTGTTTTTTTTTTTGTTTGTTTGTTTTTATGTTTAGTGGTTTTTTTTTTTTTTGGTTGTTGTTTCTGATCAGAGCTGAATTTAAAGAGCAATTTTATCTTTAGTTCCCCAAAGCAGCCATCTCCCAGGCTGTTATAGGTTCTTATTCACAGACATTCAGGAACATCTTAATAATTCAGTTCAACTCCATAAACCTATCAACTTCCTCATAATCTAATAAGCATAGTTCCTCTAATATTAAATGCATATCATGGCTGTTGTTTTAGACAAGGAGTTTTTAAATCCATTTTCAGTGTAATCAAATATCTTGACAATAGCAAACTGTTTTAGCTTTATCCTTTAACAACAGCAAACATTTTAGAAATTGGTTTGTACCACTTGAAGCGATGATTAAAAATACCAAAATACAACAATCCCATAAGGAATACCTAGTGCCTGACTCACGATCGGTCTTCGCCCCGACATTTGTACCTGTTAAGTCCTGACAACAGATAAACCTTTATTCCTTTGCCTATCAGGTCGCATGTAACTCAAAATGCTTTCCGGCCGTGATGGAGAAGATGAGGCATTATCAAGACTAACATTACAATTTAACGCTTCAGAGGAGCAGTGTATATCATTACTCCCTCTGTAGCCAAGCACACTAATTAATATTTATTGCACCTGTCAAGCCAGTGGCCACGGCCAATCCATTCCTGTGGCAGTTCAATGGGAGACTGGACACCATATTTCTCCTTGGCAGACTCGTTTGGGTCATCAGCAGAGACAGAAGCCGCATTCCCCAGCGAGACATTGTAAACTCTCCCTTTTCTCTCGCAAAATTAAACCATTAATTCTATTCATGTTAATTTTTATACTTGTTGGGAATCACTGTAAAAAAAATAAATGAGGGGAGGGCGGAGAAAGAATAAGAAACAGCTGCATGTTCAGGATCAGCTGTCTAACATATTTATAAGAACAAGGGCTTTTGGAACCCACGGGCTTTGTTTTTTATCGGACACCCTTAAAGGTTACCGACATGTAGGGGAAAGGATGGTTATAAATCCTCATGAAGTTTAATCAGAAGTGGCAGACCACCCAGCAGTAAACAAGTTATTAAAACTATTTGGCTTAAAAACTTTGTTTGGCGCTGTCAACAGAAGTCCATCATCAACAGGTAGCTGGCAGAGGAATTAATTAAGCGGGGGTGAAATAATACATAAATTCTGATATCACACCTACAGCAAGGAATTTGGCACTCGGAACGGAGAGGTTTCTGTTGAGGCTGTGAATCCTTCTGCGGCACGTCTGCATAAACTCAGCACTGCTGTGGAAAAGAGTTTACTCCAAAATTTAATTAGGAGAACATGTAGACCTACTGGAGAAAAGCAGGGCACCAGATGCCGCTTTATTTATTTTATTTTCCTTTTTGGCTAATTCTGTCAAGAGCACCTGTGTCATTAGAAACCATGTGACCCAAACTGCAAAGCTTTTGATGAACAGGAGGCATACCTGTGAACTTCTTAGTGAAGATTATCTGGGCCATTCTATTTTTTTTCCTTTGAAATAAATAACTTTTGCTTCCCTTGAGGAGGATAATAATGATGATAATGACAAAACAGCAATAGCAATAATAATACAAGGACTGGCATATTCATTCTTGGAATCTGATGCCCTAGGGACTAAGTGCTTTACATGCGTTATTTCATTTAATTTTTACAACCCTTTGAGGTAGGAATTATTAGTTCCATTAAACAGATGAGGAGTTGAGGTACAGGGGAGTTTTGTAAGCCATGTCACCCAGGCAAGTCTGTTATACTTCAAAGTTGTTCTTCTGACTACTGCCTTTTTACTAGGATGTAAGCTTCTTTGGAGGACAATAGAGGTTCTGTGAGAAGACTTAATTTACATGAAAGAGCAGCACCTCTGCAAACTCCCTACTGTGTGTCCATGGCTTCTGCCTGGGTTATGTTTCACCTTGGCGGCGTTCTCCGTGTCCTGATCTCTGATTTCCAACTCCTTCCTTTTTTGACTGTCCCCAACTTCTCTCCAGGGCCCTTGATGCCTCCCCAGTTGTCTTCACTATAACTCATGCATGGGAAGGTCCACTCTTCTCGGTCCCCATGTGATTCCATTGGAGACTTTCATTCTCTAATTTCCATTCTCTTTCACTTAGGACCTGGCACACATGCCCAGTTTCTATCTGCAACATTATTATTTATCCTTTTCATAGTGTATTATCATGACACCAATACGTTTAACCATAATCACCTTATGGCATGTGTGTGGGCTTACCACTGATATAGACTTCAAAATTCAATTTAGTGATTTAAATTTTTTTTTTGGTGGGGGGAGGTCAACAATGACATATTTGGAATTGACAGTGCCCTAGTTTGAAGGGAGGTTCTTCAAACTGGGTCAGTGCTGAGAAAACTACAGAATAGCAGTGAAAATCACCGAGCTTTAGAATTAGAACTTTCCATTCATTGGGGTGTCCAGCCACCTAATGCCCTGGCCTCATGGTAAGATAGTGATATTTATTCCATCTTCACAGTGTTGCTATAAAGATGAAATGAGATGACATATATCATACCCTCAGCACAGTGTAAGCACTCATTATTATTAGAAGTTTTGTATGTGGTTTTCGAAGGCTGGTCCCCAGGGCAATGGCAGCAGCATCACCTGTGAATGCAAATTCCTGGGCATTTAAACAAGGCTTTATGTGACCGTGATACTCTAATATTTGGTCTACATACTAGTGTTTCTCATTGGTGAGAGCGACTTTGGACTCCTGCCCATCTGTTTTCCCCTTCACCTCTCTTTGAGTAGTGATTATGACAGCTTGCTCACCATCTTTCTCCTCTTCACTCTTGATGTGTGGGGTTGAGAATGCAGCTGGCTTCCCTATCCAAAGTGAAAGTTTAACTGGGAAACTTTGCTCCACTCCTGGCTCATCTGTTTTTCTAAAAAATGTCTCCTTCTTCCCCATGCTGTTCTAGTGAAAATTGTAGGATCCTCTAGGTAGGAGCTAATTCTATGCTCTGTGGATTGTCTGCATCACTTTTTACTCCCAATGATTATTCCTAATAATAATAATTACTGAAAGCTTTTCTTCAACTTGATTACTGCTTCATGTTGAAGACAAAAAATCCTTTCAGTTCCTGAAGTCTGACAAATGACTATTACCATGTTTAATCATTCACCTGTGTAAAGCAAAGATTTTTATTTACATCTCTGATGTTCACTCTTTAAATATCTTTAGAAAAACATTAAATTTATTTTAAATTCTGAATGGGGACTTTCACTCTAAATGGTCAATGGCTTTTTTTTTTTTTTTTTAACTCGTTTGCCATATTTAATTCAACTCTGGAAGACTGGTGCATGCATCATTTCCTTCTCATCTCTGTTTCGCTGTTGAGTGAAGTGTTTTGAATTAATTTTGTTAAATTATTAATAGCTCATGATTGGAAAACATTCCAGCCTTGGAGTTTATGTTTCATCATGTGCCGTGCAGTAATATACTAGATTTCATGCGCACGAATGAATATGCTTCTACTGGTGAGGTGAAACGTTGGCTCTGGCCTGCCCACGATGAATTCTCATGAAGACAAAATTTAATAATGGAGAAGAAATTTTAGTTTTTATTTAATCAGGAGAGTTTCTGGAAATCAAATGATTAGAGTTAGAGCATAAGTTGAGCCATTCATTTATTCAACAGAAATTTGCTAGGCACTCCTTTAGTCACTGGGAATACAATAAAGTGTGCTGGGAGGAGACACAGGCCTTGCTCCTGTGGAACTTTCAGTCTGATGGAGAAGACAGATGTTCATCCAAGAATCACCAGAATAAATGTAAAATGATAATCACGATAATTCTTACAAAAGAAAGGAGAAAGGTTTCTAAGTATGAGCATATGACAAGGAAATTGACCAGTCTTCCCTGGGAATGGAGTTTGCCTTGAGTTTAAGCACGAATATGATTTATTTCAGGAAAGGGAGTGGGATGGTCAAGGAAAGGGTCATTTCAGGTAGAAAGAACAGCATGTACGAATGTCCTGTGGCAGTAGGGAGCATGGCATCTAGGGAGACTGAGGTCAAAGTGGTTTGGGGTCAGGGAACAATGGGGAGCCAATGAGGAATTTAAAGCAGAGGAAATGTAAATAGATTTAGGTTTTGTCACGATCACGCTAGTTGCAGTGTGGGGTGTGGATTTTTAGGAGACCAGGATGGATATGGGCAGACTAGCCAACAGGCTACATCAGAAGAGACAGCACAGAAAGGCTGGATTGAAGTGGCAGTGGCAGAGATGGAGAGAAAGAATAAATATAAAGATAATTATGAGACAAAAATAACAAGAGGGTGATGGATGAGTGCAGAGAAGTAATTCTTAGATGCTGGTGTACATAGAGTACTCTTCAGAGAGCTAAGAGAACCACAGAAGAAAACCAGGTTTGCCAGGGAAGCTCATGTCTGCTTTCATCTGTTGAATATGATAAGCCAAGAAGTAGTGAGATATTTGTGTCTGGAGCTTAGAGGAAAGTCTAAAATGCAAATGTATATTTGGACTTATCTGCATATGGGTGGTGATGTGGCCACAGGGAAGGATGAGAAAACAGGGCCTAGATTCTACCTTTAAGGAAGAACGACATGTAATGCTAAGTAGAAGGGAAACCAAGAAGGAATGGCCAGAGGGAGAGGAGGAAGTCAGGAGAGTGAGGTATCCCTGAAGCCAAAGAAAGAAAGTATTTCAAGAGAGCAGGAGTGGCAACAGGTGAAAATATGCCAAGAGAATGGTTTGGTTTATTTGACATTAGATCTGTGGAAATTAATGAGTGACAATGAATGTAGTAATAATGGTCTGGAGGATAACTGAGATGGATACTATTGAAGTCATCTCTATTGCTCTGACTCCACTTACTTAGGGCCTCAAGAGAGAGAACACTGAGATATAAGGTGATGAAGTACATGAAAAAGCAGGCGTTGGAGGCAGACATCAGGTTTTAGATTCTGACTCTAACCTACATAGCTTGAGTGGATTTCTTTATCTCCCTAAGTTTTAGTTTCTTTATCTATAAAATAAGTATAACTACTATAGAGGTACTTGTGAGGATTGAAAGGAAATATATCAAAAGTTTAACAAGGTACATGGCCCACAGTAAAGGTTAAAAAAGTTGTTTATTTAATAAATTGAAATAAATTTTAAGTAAGGGAATGATGAAGAGATCTGTATTTTAGTGGGATGACTCTGTGTATGTGTGTGTCTGTGTGCGGTGGTGGGGCGGGGGTGCGGTTCATAACTGGAAGAATGACTAAATACAAAGGATGCTCATTTCTGTTACCTTGGAAAGGGGTTTCTAATAATATACCACAGTGCTTTGTCCTGTGCCCCAGATAGTTTAACTTTCAATTAATGTCTTCGTGAGGCAATAACAACAATTTTATGAAATGTACAGATTGCAAGATGATATGAACATGGCAGCGATAGTAAATATTACCCGAGACAATAAAGATTGAAAACAAAACAAATGTCTGAATAGAACCAGACAAAAATTTAACAAATATATCTACTCTTGAGTCTAGTCAACCAACTGCACAAATTCAGGACAGTATAATTCATATGGCTTTTTGTAAGAGATTTAGGGTTTCATGGACAGTGAGTTCTTTAAAAGGCCATGGTAGAAGGCAGCTACCAAAAAAGTTGTATAGATGCTACTGTGATCAACATACTTCAGTTTCTCTCTTTCTTCTGGACACCCATCTAGAGTATATTTCCCTATTCCCCCTTGTGAATGGTTTTTGTTCCCCCCAGCCCTGGGCCATGATGCTAAGCCTTCTCCATAATTTCACTTTTCCTTTTACTTAGGGCTGGATTCACTCTGAGGCTCTAGGAAGTACCAAAGTCTGGGTCCATGAAAGACTGTGAGAAGCAGAGCCCTTCCCCTGCCCTTGCCTCCTAATCTGTGACCTCATGTCACCTGAGAAATGAGCAAAATCTAAGCCATTAATAGATTAAGTTACAGAGGTTTTGAGATTGTTACAGTGAAACCTGCCATTATTTCTCACCAAACACAACAACTCAGAATGGAAAACAAAACAAAACTGCTGCAGTCTTTAATTATGGTAATAGAAGTATAGCATCTTGATTAATGGGAAGTGATATTTTGAAAGAAACACATGCAAGAAGACACTAATTGACTTGACCAAGATTTTGTAGTCTCTTAGTAGAGCTTTAGACCACATCTGTAGCATGAATTTTAGTCTCTGGCTTCACACAGAAATACCTGGACATATTTGGACAGTTCTAGGCACTCAATAATTATCTGTCAAATGAATAAACATTAAACAGTGGCATGACCAAAGGGAGAGGTGGTAACCTGAATCCATGTCCTGTTAATGGTGGGTGGAGGGGTTGTGATTGTTTATCTGGGAGACAAGGAGAAAGGATGGGAATCACCAACTATAAAAGTATTATTTTGTAGAAAAAGGATTAGGTCAGTTCTCTGGGACCTGAATAGGTGGAACTGGAATAGCCAGGTTGAAGTTAGAATAAGACAATTCTGTTCATTGTACAACAATAAAGCAGTCAGAGGTGTTCAAAAGAGAGATGGCCCCTTATAGCACTGGAAATGTTTAAGAACAGAGTGGGTGACCATCAGGGTGATATTATGAAAGAAATTCAAACATTGGATGAAATGCTGTATAAGACTCTCTTTAAGACCTCTTACAACCGTGCTTACGTGATTCTTAGACTTCATCTAGAAATAGTGTCAACAGGGAGTCCTGAGGTGGGTCACACGTGACTTCTCTATAGTGAGAGAAAAAGTCTCTTCCATCTTTTATTTTTATTTTTTTATTATTATTATTTTTTAGGTGGCAACCATTGATTGACATCACAGATTGCAGGACCTTGTCAGTTTACAATCCCTTATTTTTTCTTTTGATTTTTTATGCCTACAGCACCTGGTCTTCCTAGGTGGTCTCCCATCCAAGTACTAACCAGGCCTGACCCTTCCTAGCTTCTGAGATCAGACATGATCAGGCTTGTTCAGGGTAGCATGGCTGTAGACCCTTCCATCTTTTAAATAGTAGTCACTATTTTGTTCCTTCTAGAGCAGGGATTATTAACACCTTCCTGCCATCATCTCTGTTGCTAAATGTGGCTCTGCCAGATGTACAGTATTCACAGGAGGGCTCTGTTTTATAAGTTGTCCCGAGCTACTGCAGAGAATTTTTAATTGAAGCTCAGGTGATTTGGAATCTATTGTTACATCAAGTTGCGTTGTCCTGAGTGCCCACAAAATGCCAGGAGCTCCTCCCATTACAGGTGCCTTCAAGAAAGTTCCACTGTGAACTGTTAAAGTCAACTCTGCCACCGAAATCAGCAGAGTGTGAGGCCAGCTCTATACACACCATGGTTTATAGGGAAATACATCTCTTTGTGTGAGTGTTTTTATTCATAAAATAGGGGCACCTCAATTGGTTTTCTCAAGAGGGATATTGTAAAGATAAAAGAGAACACATGTAAAATTGCTTTTAAGAAATAAAATAAACTTTGGACATAAGAGCCAAGGTTTATAGCAGTTATTGTTTTAAGAAAACACTTGGATTCCAAAATGTGGGCCCGATTCTTTCATGGGCTCTGCATCCTGCTTATCAGCTAAGTCTTCAACTAAAAAAGTCAATATGGTACACTGAAACATTTAAGATTCATTTTATTTCCATGATAATATGTGAAAATCAGAGTTCATTACTAAAAAACAATTATTTGTCTGAGGGTGAGTTGGCTGAATGGTTGGTATTTAATAAAACTAATAAGGGGTAAAATTAGGAGCTTAGTGGAAGTTTCCATCTGGCACAATTGTAAAAAGATATAGAAGCAGGAGAATAAAGAGCATGTCATATATTTCTCTAAGAAAGGATATAAATTTAAAAGAAGTAGTGTGCTGAAGTTTGATGAGAGGTTTTGGGAAAGATTTAGATCATTTCCATAGGGCCCTTGACATTCTAAGGGGGTCATAAATTCCTCTGAAACTTTTAATGCCTTAGTATGTTCTGCAAATACTTTCTGAATAAACACTAGGAATGAATAAATTAAAGAGTAAAGCAAATTCTTCATTTTATTCACAGTTGTCATGCATTCTATTTCAAATACCACTCTGGCAGAAAAAGCTCTAATTTGAGAGAAATGCCAGATAGTTCCACCTAATATAATGAAATCAGCAGGACCCGAAGCTCTCCACAGTCTCCTCATTTGCTCTGCTAACAAAGGCTTTGCTTCCGTTCAGGAAACACATTCCCCCAAATGTGTCAAGTTCTTTCCTGGGCATGAGGGACGCAAGGGTGTGTGACACAGAGTCCCTTTATCGGAGGAACTCACAGTCTAGAACTATTGTGAGAAGATTTATCCAAAGCCCTAATAGTGGGCTTAGAATAAATTGGAGGCTAGCTTAATCAGGAACATCCTGTGAATAGTTATGTAGCTTTAATTATCCATTTCTTGAATCTTTCCCTTTCTTGAAGATATTCTCTTGGGCTGTGAGTCTCATAGATTCTCACATAGCCCTGTTAGGTGCAGAAAAATAAAATACTTGGAGCCCAAAGGGTACTCTTTATTCATATTGCCCAGAAGAGTGCTCTGCATCTTGGGCATATTTAATTAATTTTTCCCCCACTGGCTGCTCTCTTCACATTTAAGAGCATTTGCAGCTGTGTGGACTCAGTTGTGTCCCCTCAAAATTCCTATGCTGGAGTCTTAACCCACAGTACCTTAGAATATGACTGTATTTGAAGATAGATGTTTAAAGAGGTAATTATGATTAAATGAGGTCATGCGAATGGGCCCAGATCCGATATGACTGGTGTCCTTATAAGAAGATGGAGAGGCATCAGGGGTGGGCAAACTCAGAAGAAAGACCATGTGAGGACACAGTGAGAAGGCAGCCATTTTCAAACCCACGGGAGGATCCCAGGAGAAACCAAACCTACCAATAACACCTTGATCTTAGATCTTTAGCCTCCAGAACTGTGAGAAAATAAATTTTTGTTGTTTAAGCCAGCAAGTCTGACCACAAATTGTTGTAGCCACTATGGTAAGCAGTATAGAGATTCTTTAAAAAAAAAAAAAAAAACTAAACTAAAAATAGATCTACCATACAACCTAGCTATTTTATTTCTGGATATTTATCTGAAGAAAACAAAAAAAACCCCCACTAATTTGAAAAGATAAATACACTTATACATTCATTGCAGCATTATTTACAATAGCCAAAATATGGAGGCCACCTAGGTGTCCATCAATAGATGGATGGATAAAGAAAATGTGGTACATACATGCAATGGAATATTACACAGCAGTAAAAAAAAGAAGTCTTGCTATTTGCAACAGCATGGATGGACCTAGAGAATATTATACTAAATTAAATAAATTAGAAATACAAATATCATATATACCAGTATACATGGAATCCAAAAGAACCGACTCAAACACATGAAGAAAACAGAGACAGACTCATAGAAATAGATATTAAAGGGGTGGTTGCCAGAGGGGAGAGATGTGGGAGATGGTTGAAATACATGAAGGGCACTATAATAAATAATATTGCAATAAATTTGCATGGTGACAGATGATTAATAGAATTAGTGGAATGATCACATTATAAGGTATAAAAATGTTGAATCACCATATTGTATACCCAAAACTAATATAACTAATATAATATTGTATACCAATGGTACCAAAATTAAAAAAAAAGATATTTGGATCATTAAAAAAAAGCCATACAGTCTGTGGTATTTTGCTGTGGCAGCCTGAGCTAAGACAGCAGCTGTTTTTGATACTGTTTTATTTTTTGTAAAGTTGCTAAATTGAGCAGTTATTTCTGAATTCTCTTTCATATTTTGCACATGGCCCCTCCCAGTCCCAACTATTCTTTCATGGCTCTATGATCAAAATTCTTTAACTTTTTTTCTACACTTGCTGTAAGATTTAAAAATTTTTAGGGCTACAGGAGAAGAAAAAAGTCCATTTTTTCATCTGAACCCTGCAAATGTCAACTGTGCGGGAAGGCTTGATTGTCACATTGTTCTCTCCCCAGGAGACAGGGATGGAGAACTTGGCCAAGATGTAATGCTGGGTCCCCACAGGGATTTTAAAGTCTCAAAATGTACCTAAGAGAGTACTCTAGTGGGAGTAGTGATGGGTCAGTATTGGGTTAACTTCTTAAAATGTGTTTGAAATGTCCCTGAAGGAACTTCATAAAGACAGGTATACTCTAAGGCAGAAGCACCGATAGGAGTTCAAATTAAAGAAATGACATGAAATTGCATTTTTAAGGAGGGCAATAACACTCAGGAACATTAAATGATTTAATTATGCTTGAAAGAGCTTTTTGAGCTAAAAATGCAGCAAAAGCAAAGTATTTTGGAATGTAAGTTTGAGAAAGCAGCCATAAGATAAATCTTGAAAGCAAAATATGCAAAGTTTGTAATCACCCACGACCTTACTGAGGGCACAGAGGATCCTCCATTAACATCCATTTTGTTTTATCTAGGTCGAGGACCTGGAAGAACAGATAGTAATTTTGTTTGTGATGGAGGCTTAATAATCCCTGGAAAGAAAGACTGTGATCTTAAAGGATATTTAATTTAATAGTTCTGAGATATATTAATATATAACATTTAATATATAGTACTAAAATTAATCAATACTTTTTCTAGTTTCCTTAATGACACACATAAAAAAAATAACTACTATCAGAATGATTGATGTGGTAGCAAATACTTAGTTATTAACATTTCAAAGATTTTATACACACACACACATATGCACATACGCACATGTACATGTACATATAACCCTTAAAAATATATGAATTTGGACATTTTATTTGGAATTTGGACATATACCAGTTCCTAACTACATTTTGACTTTGTTTAGAAAGAGGTCATGGACATATTCTCCTCCAACTGTTTTTCTAGCAATAAGCCCACATTATGAATGGCATCTGCAATTTAAATAGATTCTTTAACCACATCTGCATCCTCAGGTTTCAACTCGAAACTTTAAACAGAATACAAAATTGTCCATGAGGAATGGATGCAAAGTCCCCCTGACTGAACAGTTCCTGATATGGCACAAATTTTCTTTTATGGTGCCAATTAGTGTCTGACTTGTCTTTTTGCCATGTGATGAATTAAAAATGCATGATTTGGATGCTGGAAAGCTAACTAGCTTCTGGATAGAATCCCCTGGACACTGCCATTCTTCCAGTTGATCCTTTTGCCCTCCCTATGTTGGCAAGTACCAACTCCATCGCCCACTGCTTACATCTTTCCCTAACAGATGGTTCTTTTTACTAGTCAAGATCCAATCTGGTGATTTACTTTAATGTGCTTTGGCCTAAAGAATACCCATGACAGACAGGTAGCACTGCCTCCTCCTGAAGCAAAATTTTGCAAAGGAAAAGTTAAGTAGACACAAGCTATCTAGATGGCGTTCCATTTTATGCACCCCATAAATCAGAATATTTGTCAACAACAATTAAAACGTGTTTTCCCTGGTAATAAACATTACGGGGAGGAACAAATCAAGTTTCATTTATTCTGTCAGAAACCGAAGGCGAGCGCTTCATATTATTTCGTGGATAATCTCGGAGGAGTAAACTAAGCACAATTACATTCTTGATTTTAATTAAAACTCTGGGTACCTTTCAAGTTCCGTTAGGGAGATGTCCTGGGTCTGCTTAGCTGAGGTCTGCACTGCGAAGTTAATTTGACATATAACATATTTTTCACGAGGTAACTGTCGCAGGAAGCTGTTTGTAAGAGCAGCGTCTCCAGTGCCTGAGGGCCCTACAAAAAGTAATGACTTCTCCTGAAGCAGCAACTTCGCCAGGAAGTACATCTGCATAACAGTCCCCGAAGCCCTCCCAATAATGTCATTAAGCTGGAAAAATCAAAGGAAAAGGCGCCCAAAAGATGCTGTTAAGAATGTTTCATTACTCACTGTACACAGAACAACAATAGAATTGAGTCATGGAATCATTTCAAATCACAATACAAGTGCAACATTTCAAAATACCTGAAAGGGTGGCAGAGGCAGAAATTATGAGCTGGGAGCTGACGCCCTGACCCAGGAAGAACTGTTGCAGAGGCCAAAGTTCCCACTTCTGGCTGCAAGGACCCTGTTGTTCAGAAGTGGACCAGAGTCTGTACTATTAGCAGTTTGTTTTTATCTTTCTTGACCAGGGGTTGGCTTATAATCTGCTAATTTTGACTTGGGCTGTGTTTCCTTCTGAAGCTTGACTCTAAACCAGGCCAGAACTTGGCCAGACTATTCAATTTGCAGAGTGATATATTGTCTTGCTTCTTCTACAAGGCCACAGAGTTCTGTCGTTTGGCTGAAAGGTGTTTGAACTTATTTCTGGAAAATAACGAGCAAGACAGCGATAAGGGTGCTGATTGATGTGAGGTGTGTTGGGGGGATGTGGATTGTGAAGAGGAGAGGTCACATACACGTCCCCTCTTCCTGACCCCCCCCCCCATAACGCTCTCCCACCCATCCTGAGCAGGATTTTCCCACACTTGAATCTGAAATATAGTCATTTCTGCAAAGAGTTCCTTAAAGTCATAGCAAACCTGAGCTGCTATTAGCCTTTGGAGATTATCTTGTCCAGCTGGTCTGCTAATTCACAGATGGCTAAAGAGGAAAAGCGAAATCATAGAGCTTTTTTGGGTTTCTGCAGCCACACATATTCATTGCCACCTTTGACTCTGAAGGGCACTTGACATATACTTCCATGTTGGGCTTTTTGTTTCCAATTGAGAATTTTCCATTTAACACAGTTTGTGAAGTTTTGAAGTGGTTAACATTATGCTGGATGCTAGGTGGTAAGCACTTTACATGATGGTGTTACTTTGTCCTCACAGCACTCCTATAAGGCAGTTTTTGTTACCATCTTTATGTTGGCAGAGAGATGTTCTACATTGTGTTTAGGGACCCCCAGTGTGTGAGTGGAGGAATAGGGATTCAAATCCAGGCAGTCTGACCTTGGGCCCAGGACTCGAAACCATGCTGGCTGCTGCCATTCGTCTAACAAGCTTCTTATGTGAAGAAAGCACTGAGCTTGGGACTGGCAGGGGAGCAGAAACAGATTCAGTTGTATCCTTCAAATAAGCCCCCATTTCCATTAGGTGGCTGAGTGTTTTTTGAAGTAAATAGTAATGGAATTTATTTTTTATTCAATACATTTGACATGTAACGTGTAAGTATTCGGTGTACATCCTGTTACATTGACACATTTATTTATTGTAATATGATTGCCATTGTCGCAATATTTGTCACATTACATAATTACATAATGAAGTACAATATTATTTTTTCTATATTCACTGTGTGATGGCTTAGATCTCTAAGGCTTATTTACTATTCCTTACAAGTTTATACCCTTAAACATCTCAATTACCCCATCCCCATCCACTGGTATCCACCATTTTACTTTCTGTTTTTTACAAGCTGGACTTTTTTTAGATTATGCATATAAGTGATAGCATACAGTACTTGTCTTTCCCTGTCTGGCTTACCTTACTTAGCACAATGTGCTCAGGGCCCATCCATGTTGTCACAATGGCAGGATATCCTTCTTTCTTACGGGTAAATAACATTCTAAGTAATGGTATTTGTTGTTGTCAATAACAAAAGCCTCACAGCAATGGATGCACTCGTGAGCATACCTACTGTGTACCGACCATTTAGTATCTACCTGATACTGTTCAAAGTTCTTGACATAAACCATCTTTAATTCTCATAATAATCTTCTAAAGAAATGAGTGTTATAAATCTTACTTTTCAAACGAGGAAATGGAAATTCAGTGAGTTTAAGCAGGTTGCCTAAAATAGCACAAGTACTGAATGGCAAAACCAGCCCTCCAGCCTAGGTCATGCCCAAGTCAGCGTGACATGCTGATATGCATTGAACGGATAAGGAAACCCATTCAATAATAGCTTGAAATTGTGCACTGAAGCAGAGCCTGTGAACCCCTAGGGACCAACCATCTCTGGAGCCTGTAAGGCCTTTTGGGGCCTAGTGCAATCCTAGGGACAGAGTGGCACTTGCATATATATATTCCTTGACTCCGAATTTGGAGCATGCAATTAGTTGTGGTTTTATGTTCTCCAGCTTGGCTTATGGTTATCTAGTCATAGTAACAAAAATGTCTATGGGTAGTATGTGTTTCCCTGCTCAACCTCTGCTGGTATTCCATGGCTTCTAATTAATCTGATGAAGTAATGTCCCATCCTGTCATGTGGATAAGCCCAGTGTGGTTTATAGGGCAGAAGGTATACAATTAAGTAAATATAGTGTGGGATGACATGGTATAGCAGACAACCGTTATGGATGGTATTATTGTCCTTAATACAGTGCTTGGTTAGACTTGAAAAATTTCCTAGTTTCCTGCTACATGCAATTGAGGTTTGCCGTTTAACCTCGACAATGTTTATGTGTATAGCCAAAGGATATCTTCAGTCACGAGAGTACAAATCTCTGGTCTAGAAGGTCAAAAACTCCATCACCATCACTCTAGATTCCTCCTTCAGCATCCTTCCCCTCACCATGAGCTGCTTGGCCCTCCTCACTTCAAATCCCCTGGAGAAATGAAACACGCAGTCGTTAAAAAAAAAAAAATTGTATCATTGCAAAGGTCAAAGCAGTAAAATCCAATTCAACAGAATCTATGAAGGATTACAATTTTGATCCCCTGTCTGGTGACAAACAGGAGAAAAAAGCAGCATGCTATCAATCCACTCTAGTAGAGAGGGCGAGAGGAGTCGTGAACTTAACTGTTTTGGTCCCGAGAGGACTCCAGGAAGTCTCCCAAGGACGTGCTGGGAACTGACAATGGCAAGGACTCTGGCCGAGGTTTTTTTGTCTCAGTCCCTTGTTAGCACAGAGCCTGGCAGGAGCTAATGAACCTCTTTGAAATGACATTATTTTTTTTTGCATTGTTTAAAGAACTTGAGTGTGGACAGAATGCCATCTCCCTTTCTGAACAGAGATGAGAAAGTACCAGTGCATAATAGTGAGTCGTGGAAGACGAGAGAACTAAAAGTGAAGCAGATATTCTATTGCCCTCAGTGGGTAGTGGGTGAAATTTAAAAATAATAGAATTAACCATCATGCCTCTTCTTATGGGGCAAACTGATTATTCTTGGCTCTTTTTTTGGGGGGGGGTAAAGAGACAAAAAATACTTTAAATAATACCATATGGATATTTGAGAGTGCCCCTTTATCCTTATAAAAACTGAAGAGAACTTTCTTCGAAAAGAAATCATGAAAAGCAAAAAGGATTACCACACTTTTATGAACTGCAAATTCATCTTAAATTTGAGATGTGAGGGAAATTAGAATATGTTATAAAATGTTAGGTTCTTAGCTCATGCAAAATGAGGGTGGGATGTGAAACTCAGGAACAAAAAATGTGAGGATGATGGATTGAAGAGGAAATTCTTTGTATCTGCTAATTTTCACAGTCTGAAGCCTGAAAAAAAAAAATTCGGGTGTGTGAGGAATATGTGTCAAAAGTTTTAGCAGAAGAGAGAATGTTCTAATCAGAACAATTTGTAATGCGTTGGGTGGATCAGAACTCATTGTTCAGGTTCTCGATATTTGCAGCAGCTCCGACGTGGGAGCTTGTTAGAAATGTAGTCTCTCAGACCTACTTATTGAACCAGAATCTGAATTTTTCACAAACTCTCCCAGCAATGTGCAATCATAATAAAGTTTGATAAGTACTAATATAGTTTAGTCCTTTGTACTTTTTCTTCCCACTACTTATTTATCAAATCCACTATACAGTAAAATTGCAGAGAACTAAGGCCCAGAGGTACGTGCAAATATTTTCCTTCAAGAGAAGAAAGACAAAGGCTGAAGCTATCTACTAAAGCTTTTCCTTGACCTTGTCCCTAATGTGTCACCCCGTGGTAGCAAGTCTAGTTGTAAATAGAAATCGCATTGTCCAAAACACAGAGGCCATGCCAAAGTGGCAGCGATGATACCCACTGAACACCATTAATTATACGAAAGCCTAGTTAAGTTCATGGAGACCTGAGGCTAGCTAACTGCTATGCAGAGAGAATGTTCCTTGGGAATGTGTATCCTTCCAAATGACAAAATATGATTAAAATTTGAAGTATTAAATGAACTATCAAGAACACAATTATTATTATTATTGCTGTCTCTCTGTATTTTTTTTTTTTTAGTGCAAAGTTGGGCTACATTAAGGGCCAAATCAGGTATTAGATCTCCATAGTATTTTTGGCTTGAGGTTTTTTCAATAGAAGGTTTTTTTTTAATAAAAGAGGTTTCTAAGTTTCTGTTTTCTAAAATAAGCAGCTTTTCTGAATCCTGAGATTGGAGAATGTGGTCTGTCCATGAATTACAGAGAGCAATTTTTTGTTAAAAGTCTCCAATTTGCTGAATTTTAAAAACTGTATTATTCTGGATTCTCCTGCTCAGATGATAGGAAATTTGATGGAATAATCTATATTGCCACTAACATGATATTCATGTGAAGCTCTTTGGTCTTGTGGATTTTCTTGTTCCCAAAATTTGGACACTTAATAGTGTTTAGGTCTCTGATATAAAAACTTGCCCAGGCTAAGGCTAAGGAGGGCAAAGATGAATAAATGAGAAAAATGAATAGGGAAAGATGAAAAAGGTGGCAAAGGGGAAAGAAAGTGAACTGATATAAATACAGGATAGTTTTTCAAATATTTAGGGCTTTCTATTCTAGATACTCTGCTAGGCATTGAGGACATTATGACACATAAAAAATATGGTGCCCACTCTCACAGAGGTAATAGTCTAGTGAGTGGTGACAGGAACTAATATGTACTAAGTTCTTACTCTGTGTTCTGCACTTACTTTGTGCCTACATACTCTGGGAAATGTCAGAGAAATATACAGTAAGGTTTCTTAAGTGGCATTCAGGTCACCTAGAGTTCTGTCATTTACCTTTTTTCTCTTTTTCCTCCCCATCATTTCTTTTCCTTTTTTTAAAATTTTGAGTAGCTATATTTACCCATTGGAAACAATGGAGAGGGATTGTGAATTGATGCTCCTTGATTTCTCTTATAAAGAGTGGGTGCTGACTAAAGCATAGCCAATTAGATGATCTCTCTTTGAAGTTTCAATCCTGAGCAAAATTACAAAAAGCCTGAATGGCCAATTCATCCTCACCGATGGCAGCCTGAAGGGCCTAGTTCAGGGTGCTGGACCTACATACCCAGAGCTTCCCTGGTTTCTGGCCTCTTGAAGCCAAGTTCTTCATTTGAGAGTTCCTCCACATATTTCAAATAAAATCCATTTTGTTTAAGTTAGCAGAGTTGGTTTCTGTTTCTTGCAATCAAAGAAGCTTATCAAATAAAGACATTGAAATAGTATCAGAGTAAGGAAATGGATTCTGGGTAGCAAAGCAAAGTGTGCTTCAAGTATCGGCCTAGCTCTTATTGCTAGTTGTGTTCCGAGAGCTTTTGGTCTACCACAACTAGCTCAACAGGTACCAATATTAAAACATGCTCTCATTTTTTTTTCTATTCCATGGGCAATTTTTATAGGATTTCAGAGTTCAATGAACATGAAGGGAGATAGATCTTAATAGGATTATTGAAAAAAATAAATGAGAGAGAGAGAGAGAGAGAGAGAGAGAGAGAGAGAGAGAGAGAGAGAGAAGAAAGGAGGATATAGATAAGGAGAACATTGCTATGTGTCTTCATTTTTATTTTTGGTTCTGAAACTTCTTTTTGAAGGTTTGTAGGAAAAAGACTCCCTCTGGCACAATACATCTTGCCATCTTGTCAACTGTGAAGAGCATGATCAGAAGAACTAAAAAAAAACAACAAAAACCCCTCTAATTCATAGCCTGTAGCTTCTGGGTGATGGCTTACTTGTGAGAGACTTAAAACATAGAATTAGTTTCAAGAGTCTTCAGCCAGTAAATAACATTTCTTTCAGAGAAATTTCAATCACCTGAAGGCATCTGTCTTGATGACTCTATTAGTGGATAGTAAGATTATCAGTGTTTATCAGGGGATGAAATATTGGCAAGTCCATTCTGTGTCTTACTATCTGAAAAATTCTATTTTTCTAGCAAAAATATCTGACAAGCAAATCACATTTAATGACATATATCAGGATCTCACTGCACAATCTCTGTTTCTAGACAATTTAAATCAAATTTGAGCTAGGAAAACTACATGCTGATAAGAACATTAGCCAGTGTTTTTAAACAATGAGCTTGACCTTCTTTCTCTAAAGATGCATAGTCAGTCGTTAAAGTATAATTAGCCAGGAACATTGCCCAGAGTTAATATATTTCTTCATGGGTACACAATGATGCATTCTACACTGTTGAAGACTCATCTCCTTAGCCTGATACCATCTCTTAATGTGCTTTTTTCTCTTTCTCTTGTTTTCCATGGAAGTAAAACACAGTTGCCTCAAAGGCCTGATGTTCCTTTTTTTATGGAGATGGATGACTTACCTGGGAAATGCCATACCTAAGCTCCCCTGCTCCCAAAGTATTTACCTACAGAAGTTGCCTATGAAGGCTCAGACGATGCAAGGACTAACATCACATAGTAATCACTAATTGTAGCTTTTCTCAGAAAGGGAGCTTTGGGCACTGTTTTAGTCAAATAAGGCTGCTACAACATAAGAGTATAGGCTAGGTGCCTTATAAACAACAGAAACTAATTTCTGAGGCCGAGAAGTCCAAAATGAAGTCACTGGACGATTGTGTCAGGTGACAGTCTGTTTCCTAATAGATGGCCATCTTTTCTTTCTGTCCTTATATGGTAGAAGGGGGGAGGTTGCTCTCCAGGTGTCTCCTTATAATGCACCAATTCCATTCATGAGGGCTCCACCTTCATGACTTAATTACCTCCCAAGACCCTACCTCCTAATACAGTCATGTGGCGCATAAGAACATTTTGGTCAATGATGGACTGCATATATGACCATATGATGGTGGTGTACCATACAGCTTAGGTGTGTAGTAGGCTATACCACTAGGTTTGTGTAAGTGCACTCTACGATGTTTGCACAATGATGCCATTGCCTAATGATGCATTTCTCAGAACACATTCTTGTTCTGAAGCAGTATATGGCTGTACCATCACAACGGGGGGTGGGTGGGTAGGATTTCAACATGTGAATTTGCCAGGGAACAAAAGGGACACAAACATTCAGTTCATAACAGACACCATACAAACACAAATAGCTTCTTATATGGGGAAAGCAACCCGAATGATCAGGAAAGAAGGGTGTAAAGTGAGTGTTTGTATTTTGGGTGGCAGGGAAGAGGCCTCCCTTTGGGGGATGTAAGGATGGCTTTTAGTGTAGGTTTTAGGCCCCATATTCCTGGAGGGGAAGGGACAGATTTAAAGCCCTTGTGTCGACTTGTACCCTAGGAAGTGGAAATTATGGGAACTGAAAAAAGATGTCCAGTAGAGTTATGGCATTGGAACACTGAGGGGATGGGGTCACAGAAAACTGGACATGGCATCAGCTGGAGTGCACATGAATCATGGATTGTGGGACCATGTGAGGATGAGTGATAACACTGACACTATGTGGAGGTAGGAGCAGAAGCAGTGGTGACCTGCAGAGTTCTCTCTACACTTGGAAAAGGAGGAGAAAGAGTTTACCTCTGGAGGCTCTTGGGCATTCTTGGGCAATTGGCAGAATTACCATAACTGAAAAATACTGGCCTTCCTGCCAGTGATTATTTGCAACAATGAAAGAGATATGATTTTACATGGAATTTTTTTTTGGAGCATTTCTTACCCATGGCATTTAACATTTAGAAATTATATTTCAACTGATAACTTACATGTTCTTTCAAGTAGGTAGAAATTTTAAATCCTTTATAACAATTATATTATAATTCATATATATTTTAGGTAATAGTATGTATTACCTAATATATAATGATAAAGCTATGACTATGTAGTCAGTTTAGAATTGAGTTCTATCTTTTATTAGTCTTCCTGGTGATTAGCACACTATTGGCAAGAAAAGGAACTCAACCTTGTTCAAATTGAAGCCCTGGCAAGCATCATATTCTTACCAACTTTATATCATTCATTGGTTGAGTTATTTATTTATTCATTGATTAAATATTTACTGCACCCCTAGTATATATCAAGGACTGTATAGAATGCTGGAGTTTCAATTATGAAGATGATATGATATCTTTTCTTAAAGAACTTACAGATTCTTAGGATGGAGAGCTACATAAATAGACAATCACATTATCTTGTAGTCAGTACTTCGATAGAGATTGAATATGGCTAAGAAAAGAAATAGGCTCAAGAAACTGTGGATGTTGTGGGAAGTCTTCACAGGAGAGGTAAAATTTCAGCTCTTTTTTTTCAGAATGAAGAGTCACTTACCAGGTAGATGGGGAAAAAAAAGTGGCAAGCCAGACTGAGGGAGGAAGGTAAATAATATAAAATAACTGAAAAGCAAAAACTAGGCCACTATAGGTAGTGGGTGGTATGAGAGTGCAGCCCAGAATGTGTCTACAGAGTGACAGCAGAAACACGCGAGGCAGTGCTGAGCCCAGAACGGTTTACTGAGCAGAGTCTGGGCAACAAGACTTCTAATTCAGGAGGGCATGGAAGGCGTTCCTCTGCGGGCATGTTTTTCAGAGCGAGCACTAAGGGAAAGATGTAGTCCCTGAAGTTCCCAAATGCGCATAGATCTGTAGAGTTACTAACAACAATGGACTTGGCTGTGCTTAATTCAATAAATGTTACTCAAAGGTGTTATCGAAGAAAGGCCTCTGAAGCAGAACAGTCAAGGTTTGGGAGCCATGGTGGACAGACCTGGTATTGACATGCATATCAAATTACATCCATAGGACCCGCATTACACGAAGTCTTTGATTTGGGAATATTAAACATGTTAGTGTCATTGAAGGGGTGGAAATGAGGGAGATATATGAAAAATAGTGGGTACTATGCCACTCTTAGATATATAAACTTTATTCGTGTCTCATTATTTCCCAAACAATGCTCAGTGTCTGTGAGATGTTTGTATTCATTAGGATAGCATTCAGCTCCAAGCAACAGAACACCCCAAATACAATAGTTTAAATGATAAAAAAACTTAATTTTCTCATGGGAAGTTCTGGGTTGGTTCACAGGTCAATGACATCATTAGGGAAACAGGCTTCTCCCATCTATCTGCTCTTCCATCCTTTGCAGGGTGATAGCTGGCTGCTATTCCTCTAGCATTACATCTTTGTTATGGGCAGGAAGAAAAGTAGGGAAAGGGGGTGAAAAAAGTGCTCTCGCTGACTTTTGTCTACATCATATTGACCAAACTTGTCACTTAGGTATACTTGGCAGCCAGGAAAGGCTAAGAAATGAATATTTTACTTTTTCCAACTTCTATAGTAGAGGAATATAGAGGATAAAGGGGTTGGCATGGATAGTGAGTGAGCTCAACTGCAACATCAGACTCAGTTCTCCATGAAAAAATTTCAAATCAGATACATTGGGAAATGTCTTCTTCCTCTTGGAGATTTGCTGTGTAGATCAGGGTTTCCAAATGTGAGAGGCTCTGCAGGAGAAAAACAGGTTTAAATGTGTTTAAGTCAACGGAGGCCCAAAGTATTTCTCCAGGGGACATTTTCTCACCGAAGTACCTTCTAACAATGTAATGTGGGAGTCATTTAAGATTTTAATAAGAGAGTGATGTAAAATGTGTGAAAGGTGGAATTCAGGTGAAATTGAGGATGGTAAAGAATGTTGACAGGGAGCTTATTGGAAGCAACTTCAATAATTCAAGAGAGAGAAAATTAGGCTCGCTAAGGCAGTGGCAATAGAGACTGAGGGGAAGAGAAAGATCCAAGTGTTGGAATTAATATTCATGAGGGAGAATAAAATTGGTTAGTATTGGAGAGTAAAAAAACAAAAAATAGCTTGATAAATCAAGAGGAACTGAAGTTTCTAAGTTGAATAACCAGGAGGATTTCAGAGCTATTAAAGGATGTAAGGAAAACAACAGGAGAAAAATCAGTTTTGGAAACAAAGTAAAAAGTTTAATTTTGACTCTGTTGAGTTTGGGAAGACTTGTCAAATACAATTGACACTAATATTACTATATGGCCAGCATGTTGAAACTTTTATTATAAAAATAATTTTATATAAAGACTGGAGAAGCAATACTCTAGCTTTCCTTTACGAAGGGAAGAAATATGCTTATCCATTTTGTTATTCATTTATCCTTTCATTTACATCTGCTTAATTGAAGGAAAATTTAATGAAGCTGTGCCATGTACAAAGTACTGTGTTAGGAGATGGACAAGGGGTTTGTAATCTATAATTTATTTAAAACATGAACCTAATACAAGGCATAAAGCTCTCTGAATCAGCAAGATTTAAAGGGGATGCAGAGGAGGGAAAATGGCTAGCTGAGTATTTGAGTTCAGACTTCATGAAAAGGTACAATTTTAACAGGCAAAAATTGACAAATAAGAGCATTCAAAGACATATTTTCCTAAAATTTTGACTCTTTTATTAAATATTAATATTTAATCTTTCTAAATGCAAGTAGTTAACAGTCTTTCCTAAAATATTAAGCTCCAGGAGAATGGACATTTATCTGTTTTGTTCACTGCTGTATCCCTACTATCTAGAAAAGTACCTGGCACATATAAAATGCTCCTCAAATGTTTTTGAAAGAGAAAGAGTAAGTGAATTTATCAATGGATGAAATGTCCACTTATGGTCTCTTTATTACTGCACTTTGTCACCTGTTCGTAATGTCCTTTTTGGAAAACATGTGTAGGTCTCTTTTGGTTTACATGCATTTGAAAGAATATGAAGAATCTAAAAATGTGAGGTGGAGGTTTTCACTAGTCCCATCAACATGTTTCTGAGGAAATATTAGTTTTGATTCTTTCTTTCCACATACATAAAAGGTAAGGAAGCCACTATGTCTGTCTCATCCATTGTTCAGTCACCAGCACCTAGTACAGCGTTTGAATCCCAAATAACTGTTGATTGAATCAGTGTATGAGTGAACAAATGAGTGAGTAAATAAAATAAATCATCAAAAAGAAAATCAATCTTTACCTTTCCAGTTCAGCAATGAAGAATGAAGTATTTCAAACCTTGCTGACCAATTCAAGACCCCAGTTCCATTTCTCCTAATAATATTCGACTAGCCATAGAAGATGATTTTTTTTTAATTTCCCAAAATTGGAAGAACTCATCAGAAATCTGTCAGATGCACTATCTGATGTCAAATTTTAAACATGAGAAGCAGCTGTAGAACTAGCATATCCTCAAAACACATGCTAAATGAATTTAATTTACTTGAAAGAGACATGTTGACTCAAACCATTATACCAAATGTTTAGCTTTCTTTTATTGCTGTATGTTTTCATTGTTACAGGGTAACCCACGGGCTCTTTGTGTACTACTTAAGAAAGAACCACCTTATTAGGTTTTACAACATTCTTATTTTTGTGGGGAAAATATAATAGAGATTATTGTTTCTCCATACATACTTACAGCCTCCTGCTCTCAGGTTTTTTTTGTGCTCCTTGGTGATTCTCAATACTAGTCCTTGGTCTGCTTTCTGGGCAAGAACTTTGCCTGTGCCATGGTCATATCTTCTCTGCCATAAATATACTCCAGAGAAGGCTGAGAGACAATTACTAAACTTTTATTTGTGAAGCTAAGTCGTTTTGTTCAAAATTAAGACAGCCTTTAAATTTTTTATGTTAAATATAATTTATACTAATAGAAAATTTGAGCAATACAGAAAAGCAAAAGTAAGATAAAAATCCATTTGGTTTACATCTAATACTCAGGCCAAAGAGCACAAGAGGGGCCATTTCTCCATACCTTTGCCCACACTGAGTAGTGTTGCACTTAAAATCTTTGCTCAGGTGATAGGTCAAATCATTCTTGAAAGCATGAAAAGGCTATTCACTGCAAAAATACTGAAAATAATATAATTTGTGGGTAATGTGGCTTAACAGTGTAGGGTTTGTTTGCTTCTTGGGTTTTCTGGAATAGGCTTGATGTCAATATTCTGTCCTATTAGATGCATTAATAATAATAGTAGCTAATAGTTATCTACTTCTAAATGTCTGGAAGAGAGTGAACTATTGTTATGATATACATCTTATAGGTGAGGAAACCAAGGCGCAGAAAGGTTGAGCAACTTGTCTAAAGTCACATAGTTAAGAAATATACTTAGATTTTTCATTTCAGTATCCTGTCTTTGATTCAATAATATGGTTTTACCTAACATATAGACAGAAAGTGGAGGATGTGCATTTTGTGTGTTGGGAAAGAGAAGAATATCATTATATTGACAAAAAAATATCACCAAATCACTCAGAGAGAAACAAGGAAAATCAGGAGTGGTGGTAGAATCTAGAATATAAGTGTAAGGTGTATTGGTTTTCTCTTGATGCTGTAACATATAATCACAAACTTAGTGGCTTGAAAAAATACAAATGATAATCTTTGTACTTCTGATGATTCAGTCTGTCATGTGTTTTACTGGCTAACATCGAGGTGTTATCAGGGCTGTTACCTTCTGGAGACCCTAGGGGAGAATTTGTTTCCCTAACTTTTATAGCTTCTAGAGGCTGCCCACATTCTTTGACTCATGGATCTCTTTCTTCATCTTTAGAGCCAGAAGTGCTGCATCCACTCCTTCTGACATTATATTACTCTGACCTCCTTTTCTGCCTCATAATTTTAAGGACCTTTGTGATTATATTGGGTCCATTTGAGTAGTCTAGGGTGAAATCCCCATTTTAATGGTCATTTTATTAGCAACTTTAATTCCATCTATAACATATTCACAGGCTCCAGAAAATAGAATGTGACTCTGCAGGGCAACAATACTGCATACCTCAATAGGCTCCAGAATCCAACCTTCTCTAATTCCTCTTCTTTTATTAATTAAACAGTTCTCACGAATTCCTCTATGGTTGAACTATGATTCTAAGTTATGAGGCTATAGCAGAAAACTTGACCAACCAAGTTCCTGCAATCATGGGCTTACATTACAGTGAAGGAAATGAACAATGAACAGTGGAATACACCTGTGACAAGATGTCAGGGAGTAGAACTTATCCTGATAAGTAAGGAGAGAAGATAGAGAGTAATGGGGACCAGGGGTTATAAGGCCATTTTTGAGAGTGGTCAGGGAAGGCTGACCATTGAGCAAAAACTTACATGAAATGAGAGATCTCATAATGAGCATTCCAGGCTGAAGGAATGGCAAGTACAAGGCCATGGTTTGAGAAAGATTGGCATTTTGGAGAAATAGCAATATGGTCAGTGTGTCTAGAATAAAGTGAATGAGGCTGAATTTGTTAAGAGATGAAGATAGTGAGACAACAGTAGCCAGGCCCTCAAATGGCCATGGAATTGGTTCTGGGAGGTACAGAAATTTTGATCAAAGGAATGACTGATATGATATGTCTTTTGAAATGATTACTCTGCTGAGTATATGGTAAATGCCTTTGAGAAAATAAGACCAAAAGTAAGACCAGTCAAGAGACTTCTGCAATAATCTAAACAAAAAGTAATGACATCTTGAACTATGGCAGTGTGTCACAGAGCTGGCAAGACATCAGATTCAAGACAGGACTTACTATGGTTTACAATAGGGTACAGAAAAAAGAGATCAAGAATATATCATATGTTTTCAACTTGAGCAACAGAAAATGCTCCTACATTTTAACATCGAAATATGACATACTGGGAAGAAACAGATTTTGGGGAGTGGTGGAATCAAGAGAAATTAGGATGAATTGGAATGGAATTCCAGTTCTTCACTTGCATGCCATGGCCTACAGCTTTTCTCAGCTCCACTTCCCACAGATAGGGACAATAGCAATGCCCATTTCTAAGAACTGTTGTGAAATGAAGGTGGGCAAAGGGCTTAATTGAGTATCTTGAGCAAAATAAGAGCTCAGTGGTTGGCAACTGGTATCACAATTACAATTTTTATTATCATCACCAGCAGGTTAACTAACACTGCACTGGTGTCTCCTAAAGCATTGAAGTTATTCTTAATGACTAATGTGTAGGGAATATGCCTCTAAAAATGAGAAACAATAATATGGAGTGAGTGACTAGACTTAATATTGATAATTTATCACTGATGAGATATATTTTCTAGACAGCCAGATGATCTCACTCTCCTTTCCCTGTATTTTAACCCCACTAACCCTCCCATGTTTGAAGAGATCAGAAGAAATATCTGTTATAGATTTTAGCCTGTGAAGACCCATAGTCAAGGAACCATGGAACCAAGGAGGGCACTGATGGTGTCTGCACCACCATGGGTAGTTCTCCCAGCAGGGAGCAGGGTAGAAGAGGATGTAGAGTGTGTCTGGAGGGACACAGCAATTCAGTAAAGATCTCTGGCATAATGCCTGTTTTGGGACCTCCTTACTGAACACCAGCTCTCAAGACAAATATCTCCAGCAGGTAGAAGCCCTTTCCATCTTCCGATCCCTCCACCTGGAACACCTGGATGGCTAACACTGTACCATTGGTCTTCAGCCTTCATTTGTTTTTTCTTGCCTTCATTTCTCTTTAAAATGGATTTCTTTAATTAGGCCTTCAAATGAGAACCGTTCATTGAATGTCTCCGTTCAAGTGGCTAAGTAAATAAATGAAACGGCAGGAACTTAAATACCTTTAACTCTCTGCAGCTCCTTCTCATCTCATGTACTTTATGTTTGAATTATACTGCCTGTGCATATTACCTTGAGAGTTCATGGGCCAGGCCTGTTGCCATCTCTGAGATTATATTCAGAGGTTAGTATTCCATAGAAGGTAATGAGAAATAAATGAATCTTAGAAGTATGCCATAAAAAGCCATTTAAAAATGTGAGCTTCAAGTGCCCTTCTAAAGCCAGTTACATAAGAAGATAGCGTTTTTAAAGGAACACTATCATGTTAGTTCAGTTGAGCATAATCTGTGGACTTTTAAATTGCTCTGGCCCTACAGTTGTTTGCAATGTCCCCGATATAAAAACACACTTAAAAAATTGCCAACATGTGCAATGGCTATGGCCATCTAAAAATCATTCCAGTCTTCTTTCTTCAATTTTATAAAGTCTAAATAAAATGCTGGCACTTTTTGAGAGGGAATTATTGAGTCCCCAAACTAACAGGAAACAAGCATTTCTATTTGACTCCAAAAGGAAATCAGGACTATTTCTAGGGCTTTTCTAGATGGAGAAGAATTTGTTTTCGAGACTGCATTTTGAACAGCTTTGTAGGGGAGAGAGAGAGGCAGTGGCGTCTGAGGAACACATTGTGGAAGAAATAACAAACAAGCAGTCTCAGGGGCAGAGTTGGCTTTGTGGTCAGACAGAAGATGATGTTGAGTGTGGTGCTCAAGAGGGAAAGATGCAGCCACCACTTTCACGTCTGCCTTCAAAGATTTTGTGGGAGCATCACTTTGGAAGCAGATGGGACTGCCGTTCCTGATTCTCTTTTCTAATTATATGAAGTGCAGGGGAAAAGAATACTGGGAACAAACCCAGCTGTGCAGAGTGACAGTTCAAATGTAATGAGGACAAAGAACAACAAAAGCAAGAACAAAGATGTTTTAATCTCAGGTGTCTGTACTCTTCTATAAAAAAAGAGCAAGCAGAAATAATGTAAGAGAAATAATAAAATGAATGGGTCCCCTTCTTGTAGTTGCTTCTGGTACCAAACATACTGCTACACCCAAACATACCACCTCCCATGTCAGTATTAATTACCTACACATACTGTGTAATTCATGTCAATCACTTAAGAAAGCCCATGAGATGAAGTGAGAAAGACTGAGTAGGGAGCTAGCTGTAGAATTTAGAAGGTGTAGACTAATTAAAAGAGAATGACACATTTTTCCTTATATTATGCAACATAGTACTGAGTGTAAGGGGATTATGTGAGAAAAGGTTGATGTTATTTCATGGGGAGAAATGAAGCAGGTAAGTACTTATCTCCTGTTCTTTCTCTCCTTTCTGCCCCCTTTTTCTTATCTCTCTTCCCTTCTCCTTCACAAAAATGTTAGAAATAATTCCAGAGCCTGAACAGCTTGGGATCTTCCCACAAAAGTGTTTGAGGAGCTGGAATCTCAGGCATTAAAAATAATTCAGACTATTCTCTTCATGTGTCATAGACACAGCTTGAACGACAGAACAAACTTCCTACAGAAATGCAGATCCATTTTGTCTAGTTACTTTAGTAGCTAAAGTTTGGCTGGTTACATCATGTACTATTTTTAGTAAGACTTCAGTGTAACCATGGAAACTGCATTTGCTGAAAACTCACACAATTTCCTTCGAAATTAGCCATAGAGAAGAAAACCTTTGCAGAAAACTAATAAGGAATAAATGAGCTAGATTCAAGGGCCCAACTTAATAGGTCACAAAAACATTTGTATGTACATAGACACCTATCATGTGTTTGAGGACAGAGTTATTATTCATAGGCTGATATTTATATGTAAAAACAGTTGAATTTTTACATTTTTTTTTGACTGGCAACAGTCTGAGCACATGACAAAGTAGTTTATTACAGTGGTACAGCACTGCATATAGTCCTGAAGGGAAGCCTGTCCCCGAGGGAATGGGAACCATGGTTTCCTAGCAACAAGAGATATTGGAAAGTTTTGCAAGATAATCTTTTTGACCAATTGGAAACCTGTTGAGGTGCTTGCAGTAGGTGTGAAAAGAACAATTCGTCATACTGTGCTTTGAAAAGACTGAACTAGTTCCCCTCAGACATTGCTGTGGGGAGAGACATGGCTAGTCAGAGGACTCTAGATGGTAGAGTTATTTAGTGCAGTTTTGTAGGCATGATGGCCACTCTCCAAATCCCTGGAATTTATGAGTATGTTACATTACATGCCTAAAGGGACTTTGCCGATGTAGTTATGGTTATGGACCTGAAAATAGAGCTATTATTTTGGATTATTGGGGGGACCTAATCTAATTGAATGAACCTTTAAAAGCAGAGAACTTTCTTGACGGGAGTTGGAGAGATCTAGCAGGAGGAGAAATCAGAGACATTCTGAGTGCAAAAATAACCTGACCTGCAGTTGTTGGCTTGAAGTTGGAGGGAGATGTATGGAAACTGTGAGAAGGAAATGAATTCTGCTAACAACCGAATGAGTCTAGAAAGAGCCCATAATTCTCCCGCAGAGCTTCCATTTAAAAGCCAGGCCGACCAACACCTTGACAGTAGCCTCAGGAGACTGGAAACAGAGTGCTCATCCAAGCATGCTGGACTTCTGCTCTGGAGAATGATGAGACAGTAAATGGGCGCTGTAGACTCTGAAGTGTCTGCTAATATTACTGTAGCAATAAGACACTAATACATATTCAAAGCTGCTATGTCATGAATGCTGCTTAATGGCGAATCTTCTTTCCCATTGGACTCAGAGGGCCAAGAGAGAAGTTTTTGGGGGAGCTTTTAAAAATTTGTCAACTGTCGAAAGCCTTGAAAAGTTCATACCCTTTAATAAGCAATGATGTTCTAGGAATACACATCCTAAGGATGAAGTTCTATGCAAAAGTTTCTAATATTTGTACTGCTATACATCCCAGCACAATACTGGAAGTGATATAAAATTTTGGTTCTGGTTAAATAAACTTTGGAATATCTGTTTGATAGAATATTATGTTTCATTAAACTTATCTGTATAAAAATATTGACCGATCTGGGAAAATGCTCATGTATGTAAGTTAAAAAGGGGAGAATAATTAAAACATATAGATATGCATTAAAAAAGTTGGGAGCATGTTAAAGTGTTCAGCGCTGTTTTTCTCTGGATGGTGAGAATATATGTTATAAAATTTTTTTCAACACTTTTTTTGGTAAAAGATATAACTTTTATAATGAAAAAATCCTAATAAATGTCATTAAAATCATAGAAATAAATAGAGGAGCGTGATCCCGAGCAGGGTTGCTGGTAAGGAAGCAGTTTGACGCTATGCCTCAGAGCTTCTTTCAAAGGCTCGCTATATTGCTGGCTTGGAAATGGGACTCTCTGACTTCAGCTTCCTCCCGTGCCTTAATTATTTTTCATCAAGCCTGATTTAGGAGTGCACCTGGAGCATGCTTTCTTTTGTATTAGAATTTATGCAGTTGCAAGTGTGGAAACCTGACTCACAGCAGACAAGTCCTAAGTAATGAAAAGTCCAGGGGTAGATTCTGGCTTCAGGTGAGCCTGGATCCAAGTGTTCTAGCAATGCCTTCATGGCTCCACATTTCTCTCCAACTCTTAGACAGGCTTTTTCTCTAGCTCAGCATAAAGAGAGCTCTGACAGTAACGTCTAGGACTCTCATTAGTCTGGTCACAGGAACCTGGGAGCTGGGAATTGTGAAAGGTCAGAGCATGTGATTCAAGTGAGGGTTAGCCTCATCTGAATCACATGGAATAGCTTTTCCAGAGGATAAAGAGATTCTTTTAGCAGAAGAATGGTGACAAGATACTAGAAAAGAAAAACGAGAGCCTTCCAACACAAGATTTTTGTAGGACCCAGGCTTGGGACAGTAGGGCAATCAGAGTCCTCATTTGACAAGGACTCAGAGTCAACTCCTTGCCCTTCCAATGCAGGCACATACTTCTAAGAGGTTTTGGACTCTTACTCATCTTCAGCCGCTATGTGGTCAATTGCCACCATCTGTTCCATAGCTCTGCCATTGCCCTCATGCTTTACCACTTCTGAAAAATTCTTTCCAGATTTGAGCAGCACCATGCAATGTCACGTTAAAAATAGTTCACACCATAATAAGGGCTGAATATTTAGGCTTCTTCCTAACCCATAATAAGCTCCTTGCTTTTCTAGCCCAAGGTTTGGCTCATGGCAGTAAGTTTGTAAAGATTCATCGAATGAATGGAGTTTTCTGACTTCTGAAGCTGGGTAAGTATTCTTTGTCCAGATCTTAATCTCACTGTCACAGGGTCTTTACTGTCGACCCTCACATTTCACTCACAGAGGCTCTCAGCAGGTTTAGGCACCTCCTGTGTTCCCTGAAACCCTGAGATCGTAGGTGGTCATTCAGCTCATGGTCTTTATTCAAACCTTACAATAACCAAGTCGACCTTTACTATGAATTGTCTAATATTCTGCAAAATGGAAACCTTCTATTTTTTCATACCTCCTCCCTCAGCTACTAAATACATCTGCAAGAGTTTGTAGAAAACATTTTAATACTACAATAGGATCTTACCAGTCTTTCAAGGGTGTTGGCTGAGTCCGTGAGATAGGAAGAAGGGAGTCTGAGGGATCTTTCAGATAGCCTTTAGATTTCTTGGATTTCTAAACTTATTTATATTTCTTTACAAGTGTCACTATATTTATGGGTATTCTCAATCAGAAAAATTGTGCATGATGGACCCTAATCTGTAGGGTGGCAAACAAACAGGAGAAAATGAGAAACTAAGGATTTGTCCTATGGTATACATATTGGATAATGACCCGCACTACTGAAGAGAGTGAGGCTGGTTGACCTCTGGTCTCTTCCACTTAAAAATTCTGTTTCTGATGCTCTGTGAGGTCTTTGCACAAAGTCTTTTTGGACTGGCACCAATTGTCTTACACTTACTTGAACACTCTTAAAAAATACTCTTGAGTGTATGAAAAGGCCTAGAAATCAGAGGCAGTGTGTACTCTCAGATTAATACCCATTCCTTGAATTCTCTTTGGAGGATACTTGCTAGATAATTACCAGAACAAATCATGGAGTGTCTGGAGGACCTGCAAGGCAAAAGCTGTCCCTAGACAGAATGGGAGAGTAAGCGAAGTTATCATTTGGTGCATTTGGTTTGCACGCTACCTCATCCCCACTTCCCACCTCTGGTTTCCCCACTGCTTCATGCCACCCCTCTTCCCAACACCCAAACTCTCTAGGACTATCAGCTATTCACTCTATTAAAACATATGTTAATCTTGCCCCGATCTCTGTCCTAATAAACACAGATTCATGCTCTATTCCTGTCCCTCGGGCACCCTTCTTGACTGATAGCTCTTTTTGACTGACAATCCGGCAAACGTATTTGTGCTACGAATTAGTGTTTCCCATATCATTTGCAGGTTAGCAGGGGCTCTTCGGAGGTAGAGAGTTAGCATGCTGAAACCTGATCAAAGTCTAAAGGACTTATTCTTCACACTGCTGTACTTCAAGTTACATTTTACACATTACTCTCTTTCATCAACATAATCTTATGGGAATATGTTATACTTGATATGTCAATTTCCTTTCCTACTCCCTTATAATTTGTATTTACTTCCTGCTATTTCACAGCTACTTGGTTCTTGAAAACCATCATCAGCCACTTAATTACCAAACTCTTTTTGTTAAGCCTGTTGACTCGTTCATTATGTTAGTCAGTGCCTCCTACCCCAATCTCCATCCTCCTTTGACACTCCACTAGTTCTTCTCTTTCTCTGATGAAATCCTGCTCTCATTTATTGGCTTCTCTACTTTTGTTTAAACCCTTAAAACTGGAGCATTTACAAGAATTGCTTAGGTTTTGACCTAACCGATCCAGCTAATCACAAAATCCTCAGCCCAATATCTGTAGGGTCTCGTCTATTGCCATTGTTTTCCTTTAACCTTGTGTTACTTTTTCTTGAACATTTGCAACAGTTTCCCATCTCTATTCTCTCCCCCTGCAAGTTTGTCTCACACACAATCTTACTTAGCCAGGCTTGATACTCCTACTATCTCTCAAATGCTTTTGTGTCTCCATTTCTAGTCAAGAACCTGCCACATCATTTGTACTTTTCTTTGAAGTCTCATCCTTTCATTATTCTTTTTTTTTTGCTCCCCTTGGTCTCTATCTCTCCAATAAACCACCCAAGAGAGAGAGCCAGGTGGAACCCTTATATTCTACTCCTGAAAATATCTCCTGTATTAGTTCCCTGGGGCTTCCATAAAAAATTACCTCAAAGTAGGTGGCAAAAAGCCTGAAGAAATTTATTCCCTCAAGGTTCCAAAATCCACAAGACTAAAGTCAAGCTGTTGGCAAGGTTGCACTCCCTCTGAAGTTTCTATGGAAGAATTCTTCTTTGCCTCTTCCAGCTTCTGATGGCTCCTGGTGTTCCCTGGCTTGTAGCAGCATCACTATAAGCCCCGCCTCCATCATTACAAGGCCTTTTGCCCTTTGTCTCTCTGTGTCTTCTCCTTTTTAGTCTCTTGTCAGGATATCTGTCATCAGGTTTAGAGTCCACCCTGTTTCTGAAAGTCACATTCACAGGTACCAGAGGTTAGAATGTGTACATAACTTGGAGGGGGAGGGTACTGTTCAACTCATTACACCTTCCCCCTCTGACTATTTTTACCAAATAGACTCCCTGCCATTTCAACTTGTCTAACTCCAACCTAGTTTTGAAACCTAACCCAAACTCCAACTTCTTCATGGGACATCCCCAGAGTCTCATAGAGAATTACTGTCTTTTTCAAATTCTCAGATTCTCTTGTACCTCTCCAATAGAACTTACCATAATATGGTTCGAGGAAGAAGTGTTTATGGACCTATGTATCTTTCTTCTCCATTAGATTTTTATTTTTGAGGGCAAGACCATCTCTATAACACCAAGCAAAAATTTTCAAGTTGGAGCCATTTATGCATTAGTTGCAAAGGTATGGATCTAGTATAGGAGACTTCATGTCCCTGGGTGGATGGTGAGGATCTCTATGAGCTGTGGTTTTTTCTGCCTTATCCAGATAGAAATTTTGAGGATAAAGGTGCAATGTAAATAAGGTAAGATAGTTAAGTAATCCCTGCACCCCATACCAGGACTTTTTTAAATTAACAAAATGGAGTAGTCTTTTAATTCAGTGATCTTGCATTTCAGTCATAAAGATAAGTATATGATTTGCCCAAAGCCATATAGCTTCTCTGTGAGTCAGTAGTGGAGAGTTCAGGTTTTTTCTACTCACAATCCAAAGAGCAGTTTCTTCTAGTATTTTCCTATTGAGATACAGCCAATTTAATCTTTTTCTGTGAACCCCTCCACACTCTAATTAATAGCAAGGATGATAAAATTTAGTTTGTTTTAAAGAAGCTTTGGATTCTCAAATGCCTTGGGCATGAAGATTCTAAATTGGAAAATAAGTACAAATAACACTGAGATGTATTTTTTTCACATTTTAATATATAAAATAGCCAGTTTGTTTTTCATCTCATCTTTCCACATTCTCACTAATAAGCAAAAGTCAGTAGATCATGTGCTCGTTGGGTCTCGTGGTCATTAGTGTGAACCAGAAAGGTTGTACTCTAATTGCTTACAGCCTGTGTAAAGCACTCTGTTGACCAAGTTGCGAACCAGCTTCCTTAGCAACAAAGCAAATCTCTAGGTCAAAAGCCTTCATCACTTTTCTTTTTTGTAATTCTCAGATGTGTTGTTACCAACATGAGAATAATTAGAACCTATTCTTTTAAAATTACATATGCTCATTATAATCATTTTTAGAATGAAAAGCCAGGACCAAAGATTTCTACTTGATTTGTAAAATTATGTATTTGGAAATCTTGCAGTAATACAAAAATTAAATCCCATTTAGCTATGCATTTAGCAAATCAAGGTCTTTTATGAAAAAAGAATTAAATTGGGTTATCCAAGAAAAACTGGGACATGTGGTTACTGAGCTATGCTTTATCAGCCTTACAAAGAGCTGTAGATAATTTGTGTGTGTATACACACTCAAGAATATTCTAAAAATGAGGGCTAATCACAGAATTAAGTGAGAATAATTGACAAGACGTTGGTACTCAGAGTGCAGGGATTGTGTAGTCTCTTATAATTACTCACAATCTGGTGATATTAAAATTTCATTAATATTAACAATAATAATAATGAAAACTAGTATTGTCTTAGCTCTCACTGTATGCCTTATTTACATGACTGCATTCGTAGAATCTACTGTCCTAATAGCTTTATATCTATTCATTTAGTCCTCAAATGTACCTATGACAGGTCATCACAGGTCATAAAAGTAGGTACTAGTACTTCTACATTTTACAGTTTTACAAACGAGGAAACTGAGGCACAGAGAAACTAAGAGACACACCCAAAGTCACATAATACGTGGCAAAGCAGATGTGGACTGTAGTATTTAGGGTCCAGAACCCATTTCCTGAACCACTATGTCATCATCAAAATTTACTTAAATGTCACCATATGTTTGGCTATGTATACTGTAATGAAATGTAGGATACACTGGGTGGATTATTGGTTAAAATACCTCTTAAATAGTGTGTGTGGGTGACTAGGATGTGTGTATTCATTTTCTGACTAGGTACATGATGGGGAAATCCTTTGTTTTCTCCCATCTTTTACCAACTCTCTGGGTCATTTGATGACCATATATGCAAACACAACACAGAGTATTTGGGCAGGCACTCAAGCCTCTGGCACCATGTGGGTGGAGTGTACTGATGGCTGAGCTGTTCCACCATGAGGCCAGGGGCTCTGGCACCACACAAGAGCAGTAAGTTTATTTCCTTTTGTTCTCTCAGAGAGGGGACAGGGGATTTTTTAAGGACTATCATGTGCCATGTGGTCTACATACATTATTTCTTTTATTTCTTACAACAACTTTGCAATAGACATTATCACCCTGTTTTCAAATGTGGAAATAGTGGTTTTGAGAGGGAAGCTCAGAGAGCTAAAGCAGTTAAAATTTGGATTCGACTCCCAGTTGGGCTGACACTAAATTCAGCATACTTTTCAAGGTGCCCTTGACATGGGGGTTTAAACACATGCTAACTGAAAGCTGAGTCTTGACGAGAAGGAACTGAGCCTTGCAGTAGTGTTTTGGGCATCAATCTAGTGCTTCTTTTGAGGAATTCTTGTCCTGAAATTATGGGAGGGAAGTAGAGTTTTGGTGTTTCTCTATGGATAATCTGCCCTGGTGGTCCAGCACAGCTAGTCTTGTACTGCACCAAGGGTGGGCCCCACGTAGGAAACACAAAGTTGATACATTTCACAAGAGCTGTAACTGTTACTGGCAGGGATGACCCATCAGTTAAAGAAATCTCTGACTAGACAATTGATTGCAATTGACAACAGATATAAACGGGACTCTTGTTAATAAGTTTGCTGATAGTCATTTTCTGTTAACTCACATTTGTCAAGGTTCAGTCATTGGCATCACTGTCTGAGCGCTTGACCATTTGAGTGGTGTGACAGTAGCACCACTAGACAAGCATCACACCTGGGGCTTTCTCTAACCAGGTGGCTGTTTATTAGATACCTGCTCCCTGCTCTTCAGTTCTCACACTCTTCCAACGGAGAGCTCCTTCACATTTCATCGCTTCGTTATCCCATCTATTCAAATGACTTTCAAATTGGCATTGCTTCTGCTCCACTTCCACAAATACTCCCTTACCCACTGGATTTATCCTAGTGGACATCTCACAATCAATTCAAGCCCAGAATTTTCAAAACCACTAATTATCCCAACAAAGCAGAGTTTTTCTCCAAATCAGTCCATCTGCTGGTAGCTCAACAGTGCTAATCATTTTTACTCTGAATTCTTTATGATCTTTCTCTCTTCTTTATTTCTTACTTGTCTAAGTAAAATTTCTGGGACTCATTTCTTCATCTTGATTTCCATGGAGAACACTTTGCCCTGCAATGGCCTCACTCCTGCCCTGGTAGTTCCCAGTTCTATACTTGCGGTCTGGGTTCTGTCTTCAAATTCTGCCACTTGTTTCATTTCTAGGCAGAGTAAAATTAAAGAACATTGATCTGTTTTCCTCCCTCTCAGAAGCAAGCATCATAGTTTTAATTATGCATTTTAAATTGTTTAAATAAATTTTTTATTAGCCAAGTAATATGTGAATATTATTTTTATAATTATTAAAACATTACCATTAAAGCTAGTCTCTATTGACCCTTCCTACTTTACCCCAGTGTATTTCTAGTTTTTTGGTATCCTTCCAGGTCTTTTTCTAAGCATTAACACACACATATATGTATCTATATAAGATACAACTCTTTTTCTTTTCTGACAGTAGAAATGAACACATATAAAAGTTTTATACTACACATACTTTGTAACATGCTGTTTTACTCAACTTCCATTTATTCAGTAAATATTTATTGGGTATCTGCTAGCTGCCAGGCACTGTCCTATATTACTAGGAATGCATTGGACAATCAACAGAAGGAATCAAAACCCCTGAGTATGCGTTGTTTACATGGACAATCTATTAATGTGGCACAAACGGATATAGCTCATGGTTTTCAGAGACTATGTAATATTCCATAGCATGAGTATGTTGGAGGTAATTTAGCCATTCCTATATTGATGGAAATTTAGATTTTTTTCTAGTGTTTGGCTCTGACAATACCGCCACAAGCATCCTCATATGTGCCTCCTTGGACAGATGGCATGTCTCTTTAGGGTAGGTACCAAGAGGTAGAACCACTGAGCTGAGTGCCCTCCAAGGAGGTCTCAGCAGTGAGTATGAGATGATACTTTTGCATACCTTGCAAAATACTTTTGCATTTTAGGCACTTTATTAGTCTCATGAATATGAAATAATATCTTGCTGTCACTTAATGTCAATCAAGTATTCATAAAATTCCCATCTATACACTCTTGTGGATGAAATGTATAGATTAAGTTAAATCACCACAACCCTTTATTTTTTACAAATTTATCATCTCAAACATTAATGCGGACATCCCTTCTCCTTCTTTGTAGTTAGGTTTCATGGCTCTAATGCTTCCCTGAAACTCAGAGATCAGCCTCCCTGGTGGTCCTTTCTGATCTTCTTTTGGCTTGTTCTTCTAATGTCTCAGCTCTGATGCTCTGCTCATGAACAAACAAATGTGTTTTAACTTTGCAAAGGCAGAGGGAAGTTGATAAAGGAAGAAACAGCACCCATAAAGGTCACTGTGCAGGGAAATACTATGCTGGGCACAGGGGAGTTCTCACTCAGCATTGGGTGAGTAAATGAATTTATCATGAGTGGCTCAATGTGTCAAAGTTTAAAGTAGATGACAGAGAGTAGGGGAAGTGAAGGTGGAAGAGAAAGCAGGAGCCTGATCACAAGAGCATAGAATGAGGTACTAAGGATTTGGTCTTGACCTTATGGACAATGGGAAGCCCTTCTGTGTTTATTAGAATTTGTCTATAAGAATATTGTCTATTTTCTGGGTCTTATTGTTAAAATAAAAAAAATTTAAAAAGCACTCTTCAGAGATATCTTCTTGTAGTAAGATGACTAAATTAGGACTATGGGGTGATTTGATGAATGTAGAATTGAAGCAAAAAAGGATGAGGACGACACTGAAAAGTACATAACTGTATGAACAATGCATTCCTTTGTTCAACAAGTATTTATTGGTGCTTGCTAGGTGTCAGGTACTATTTAATTGCTGAAGATATCAACTGCACAAAAAATAAAGTTTCTACTCTCATGGAGCTTATATTCCAGGAGAGGTGGGAGACAGATAGTAAAAAAAACCCCACCATGTGCTATGTTGAGTGGCAGATACTATGAGAAAAGCTTGTGTAAGGAGAAGGCATTGAGAGTGATGGGAAGAAAGAGTGAGAGTGAGCAGTGCAGATGTGAGGATGGGAACATTTAAAGTAGAAGAAGTGACAAGTGCAAATGTCCTGAGGCCAGGTCTACTTGGAGTGTTCAAAGAGCGCACATATATATGGAGCACCTTCCATACACTATTCTTGAGAGCTAGAATAGAAAGGGATGCATGATTGCTGGCATTATGAAGAACACATTCATAACATACTATCTTTTATGAGTTTTTCTCTTACAGTGTTTATTAGTTTGCTGAGCTGCCATAACCAAGTACACAAACTGGGTGGCTTAAGCAACAGAAAACGATTTTCTCCTTGGAGACTAGGAGTCCAAGATCAAGATATCAACAGGGTTGCTTTCTTCTGAGACCTCTCTCCTTGACCTGTAGATGGCCATCTCCTGGAATCTTCATTTGGTCTTTCCTCTGTGTGTGTCTGTGTCCTAATTTCCTCTTCTTATAAGGACAGCAGTTATATTGGACTAGGACATATGACTTTTATCTATCATCTATCTATCTATCTATCTATCTATCTATCTATCTATCTATCTATCTATCTATCTATCTATCTATCATCTATCTATCTATCATCTATCATCTATCTATCTATCTATCTATCTATCTATCATCTATCTATCTATCATCTATCTATCTATCTATCTATCAATCTATCTATCATCTATCTATCATCTATCTATCATCTATCTATCTATCTATCTATCTATCTATCTATCTATCTATCTATCTATCTATCATCTATCTATCATCATCTATCTATTTTACCTTAATTACCTTTTTAAAGGCCTGATCTCCAAATACGGTCACATTCTGAGGCACTGGGCTTTAACATCTAAATGTGTGTGTGTGTGTGTGTGTGTGTGTGTGTGTGTGTGTGTGTGTGTGTGTGTGTACAATTCAGCCTATAACAGAATTATGTTATTTCTAAGAAGAATTATTGGGCCATTTATCTATGGCCCCATTTTATTTTTCCAAACTCCTATTTGTCTTTTAAGACTCAACTATCCCTCACCTCAAAATACTTCTTCTTAGACCCAGTCTGATGTGCTGTCCTACCCTGTCTATGCCCATGAAATCCATGCCTGGCTCTGTCATAGCCCTTATTATATTTTAGTGTAATCCTCTGCTTGTTTATCTCTCTCCCCAACCAGTCTGTAGACTCCTTGCCATAGAGGGAACTGGGTCTTCAGTGTTTTTGATCCCCACTACCATTTTCTGGTACATCACAAGTGTTCCATGTATCTTTGCTAAAGCAATGTTTACATAATCTGAATCTATACCAAAATCATATCTAGAGGCTGGAAGAACCATCCCACATTGTCCTGCCACGGAAAGCTCAAGAAAGTGTTGGAGCAGTTGATGGAAGAGTATCAGGCTATAAGAACCTTCTTGAGAATGGGTCTCTGGCCTTCTCTCCTATTCCATATTAGGAATAAACAGTGGACCTTTCAAACTACTCTCCCTCCCAAACTCCCATCTTCAGAGAAACTAATTCCTCATTTGGAAGACGGGTATGGAAGGTCTTTGGCTCTGAGCAAGATATCAACTACAAAGGTCTTGACGTATTATCCTTCTCCTCCATTTCTCCACTGATGGAGAAGTGTGGCTTTGAATCGGAAGGCTCGATGTGCCTGCTAATGAGCACAGTGGATCTTCTTGCATTCTGTCACAGGGGGCCTCTTACTACTTCTTTAGGAAGTGGCTACTTTACGTTATTGTAAGAGCTTGAAGGACCTCTAGTCTTTCAAGCAGTTGGTTGTAATTTTAATGGTTTTCCTGGCTGTGCTTATCTATATCTATGAGTGTGGCTAGACGTTTTACAGAGAGAGAGAGAGAGAGAGAGAGAGAGAGAGAGAGAGAGAGAAAAGAATTGCTTCAACAGATGATTGGCTTGCCTGAGAAGTAATCAGGGTGGGAGGTTATGTGTTTTTGATTTGTTCTCTTTAAGATGCAGCCATCTCTTGCTTGCCACAGTGATTGCCATTTCTCTGGGCTTATCCTGGAGGGTCTATGAGTAGGTTTATTCCAGAGAACAGCTCAGTAATTGGAAGTGTTCAGGGTGAGAGGAACGGGTGACAGGAGGACAGAATTAGCCATTGAGGGATAACTGGGAGTAGGGGCAAAGGAGAGGTGGAAAGGTTATTAAAAATATCACAGAAGAGGATATTTTTAAAGAAATGGCCCCACTTTTGATGGTCCTACAGCAAAGTTAAAATGGCCATTGTAAATCATCTATCTGTCTGCTGTAAGATGCTTGATCTTTGAGTGGGTCTTTTCTTGTGCATAATAGGTCTTGATATCTGAATGTGTCTATATTGCATTGCTCTATAGGGAGTCCCTAATGATGAATGAATTATGTTCCCAAAGTTGAGTCTCAGGTTAGTTGGCAAACTTTATGAATTCGGTTTTCTCCACCAAAGGGCATACCCGACTTCTTCACATGTACGTCGTGGAGGCAGATTTCTTGACTGCAAGCAATACTTCCATCACTGAATACTTGAAGATCTGGAATGATCCAAGATTATCTTGTTTAAGTGTCAGTTTCCTCATGGGCAAAATGGGAATAACAGTAGCAATTCTTACCTCAAGGGATTATGTGGGAATGAGAGGATGCAGGAGAAGTACTTTCTGCCTGACACTTTGGGCCAATCACTGCATCCTTCTGTCCTGTTTTGTCAGTTCTCCTCTCCCTCCTTGTTTATTTGAATGACCACTGCACACGGGACCTTTGCAGTCAGTGGAGCCATTTCCAGAGTGCATCTTCTCCAGGAGACAAGACCATTGAGAATCTTGCTTTTGGTTATAAAGCAGTGAGCAATCCAGATTGTCTTTCCATTTCTCAAAAACAGTTAGCTTGTTCCTTGATGAAACCCCTGTGAGATGCTCATGACCTTTTACCTGACAGGCATGGGTCTTTAACAAAACTGGCTCTGAGTCTTTCTGCATCTGTTGGTGTTTCTGAGGCATGGGATGCAGCAACTCTCTCACAATGCTGGATGTCTATTTAATCCTCTGCTCCATCTCCTTCCCAGGGTGACCAATGGCATCATAAAAGGCTGTTAACTTATGTTAGGACCTGACCCATTAGGAAGAAGCCTGGCTATCTAGGACTGAGCTGCAAATTACATTCACACATTGGAAAACATTTCTTGCTACAGAAAACTGGGCAGCTTCTGAGCTCAAAAGAAGATCTAGAATTCACGGGATGGAGTGGTGGGGAAGGTTTTTTTCTAACCATTTTTCCAATTTCTCATACCCAACCGTATGTCTTTTCTTTTTCTTTCTTTTTTATTTTTCTTCCAAAGAAACATATTGAGCTTCATAGTTTGAATTCATTTTCAGAAATTATTGACCTAATAGAACTTAATGACAATTTAGAGTTGAGGCCCTTTGTATAAATCCTTCATCCTTTGCAGATCAACAGCCAGATGGAATTTGAAAGGGCTCCAGTGTCCAAAGACTAAAATCTACACCAGACTTTCAGCTGAAAGAAAGTTACTGTTCCTGCATAGTAGCTTGATTAAAAAACAACAACAACAAAATACTGGAACAACAACAAAAACAGGACAAATTTAATTGATATCTCTTTCCTATCTTAAAAAGTTTCAAAGCCAACAGACTGATCAACTGACTGAAAATCAGAACACGAATTTACAGCTTTCTCTCCTAGTTTCCTTGTTCATGGCCTGTAAAATCTGATTTCTGACAATGTCAAATTAATTAAGCACATAAAGAGCAGCCACAGCCACTAAAAGCAGACATTATTTTAATTTAATCCTTGGAATAAAAGGAACAGTGCACTCCTAGTTTCTGTATAAAAAGCCATCCCTCTGTTGATAGATTCTGAAGTAATTTTAGTTTGAATATTTTAATAGAGACCTCTTTCACCACCCCCTCCCCACACCAGGAGTATGATATACTGAATTGGTTTACTTTTAGGCAGTTTCTGATGAAAGTATGAGATTACTAACTCCGTACCTGGTTCCTCTGGGATTAGAAGTTGTTGGGAGATGGAAGAAGAGGTACAGCCCAAGTAGGGGAGCCCATTTCTCATTAAAATGAGCTCAGATGCACAGCCAGGGCCCTGTCTGACATGCACGGCTTGGGCTTGTGCCGTTAGTACCCAATCAAGGCATCTGCCCATTTCTAATCCTTCAATGCAGAAGACACAATTCCACTGTCCCACATAATATGTGCTAGCTGAATGGATCTCAATTTATCAGGAAAACTATAAATTGCAGAATGCCAGGCAGAAAGTAAAGTAATAAACCTTGTGATCTCTGTACCATACATTTTAGACTGTCACTTAAGGTCTCAAAGGAGATCGGTGCCATAAAAACCCTTTCTCAGGAATTCGGCCAGCTATAGGAGCGTGCCGCAGTGGCTGGAACTCATATATTACGACTTGCTCATTGCGCTCCCAAAGCAGCCTCTGTATCAGCAGTGTTACCAAGGGAGGGGAAATGATGCGCTCACCCTCCCAACAGGCAGCCAGATTTTTGTTTCCCATGTATGCGTAGGAAAGGATGCTTTACTTTTCTTCATCCTCTTACTAGCTGGTACCCCCTCCCCGGCAATAGCTCCCGAGCTCAGAAGAGGCAGAACAGGGTCCCCGTTAATCTTCATACCTCCTTGGGAGCTGTCGCCACTTTCATTGCAAAGATAATGTGCAGCTGTGTGAACAAGGTTGTGCTGAGTTTTGATGTTAATTTCACAAAGCATCCATGTGGCCTCTGGCAGGTTATTTAATGGCTTTGAGCCCTAGTTTCCTCATCCATGTTTATGTTTGTTTGTTTTTTAAGGAACGACAATGCCTCTTGTGAGGGTTAAATGAGATAACAGATGTAAAGAGCCTCTTACGGTGTCTGGTGTACAGTGGGGACTTGAACAATGTTAGTTCTTTTCACCTAATTAGTTGGTGCAATGAACAGAATATAATCTACAATTTGCCACTTTGGTGAGTTGAATATATTGGAAAGAAAATCTTGGTGCATTCATTCTGGCTATTGGCCTAGTAGAGAGACCTTTCTGGGATGCTGGTAAAGATCATCCCCCTGTATTAGTTTGCAAGCACTGCCATAACAAAATATCACAGACCGAGTGGCTTAAACAACAGGAATATATCTCCTCAGAGTTCTAGAAGCCGGAAGTCCAAGATCAAGGTAACAACAGTGTTGGTTTCTTCTGAGGCCTCTCTCCTTGGCTTGTAACAACCATCTTCTGCCTGTGTCTTCACATCGTCTACCCTCTGTACGTGTGTGCCTCCTAGCATCCTCTTCTTATAATGACACCAGTCATATTGGAGTAAGGCCCACCCTAATGACTTCATTTTAACAGAATTATCTCTTTAAAGACCTTGTCTCCAAACACAGTCATATTATGAGGTATTGGTGGTAAGGACTTTAAGATAAAAATTTTGGGGGAATGAAATTCAGTCTATAACAACTCCTACATTGCCACTCCTGCTTTAGCAATGGACAGGGGGGAAAAAGGGTCCACTTGATTCCACTGGAGGAGGTATTACGTGGGTCTGGGTGAATTATGTGCTCATTATAACCTTTTAAAACATAAAGTGAATTTGGAAACTCACTCATTGTATTGTTTAACACATGAAAGTTTCAATAAAAACATTATTATCTTTTGATGTCCTCTGCCTGATTGGCTACCTAGCAAAGAACCTAAGAAAAAATTTCAAGTCTTCCCAGTAATGGATTAGTAATATGATGACTGTGAAATCCTTTAGGTTGCTGAAAAGTCATTTCCCAGTTAATAGAGCTGGTAGTTATCTAGTGTGCTGTCATGGTTGGTTTGGTCTGTGATGGATAATGGCTGGATCACAGAGTTGGACATCTGTGCTGTGAAGAGGCTCTGTGCATCAGCATCCTGACTTGCTTCTCTGCTCTAGGGACTGAGACTTGAGAACCCGGAGTAGCTTTTTATCTTTGTGTGGTCAGTATGGCAAGCCATGGAGGGAGTAATTAAGCAGCCAGGTCATGGGGGCTGGTTCTGGGAAGATATATTAGTTTCCTATTGCTGTTGTAACAAATCACCACAAATTTAGTGTTTTCAAACAACACATATTTATTCCCTTCCATTTCTGGATGTCAGAAGTCCCAAATCCATTTCATGGGGTAAAGTCAAGCTGTTGGTAGGCTGATTCCTTCTGGTGGCTTTTCCAGCTTCTGAAGGCCACCTGTATTCCTTGCCTAATCGTTCCTTCCTCCATCTTTAATGCCAGCAGTATAGTGTCTTCACATCTCTGTCTGGTTTTCTCTAATTGCTTCCATTGTCACATCGCTCTCACTCTGATCCTCTTGTTTCTCTCTTTCACTTACAAGGACCCTTCAGATTGCATTGGCCCATGTGGATAATCCAGGATAATGTTCTCATCTCAGGACCCTTAACTTAATCACAAAATCCTGTTTCTCCAGGTAACACATTCACAAGTTCTGAGGACTGTGATATGGACATCTTTTAAGAGACCATCATTCTGCCTGTCACAGAAGGAGACCTGGTAGATGGGCTTTAGGGCTAGGAGGTAGGAAGTTGTCAGCAGCTCCAAATTCCAAGCCAAGTGTTCTTAGCCTAGCTTGGGGGTAGGAAGGTGGGTGAACATGTGTGTATGTGATGGGGTGTACAAAGACAGGCTTCAGAAGGCCCCTGAACCGCCATTCATTCATTCCTATGAAAGTGTCCTTCTCTTTAGATTCTCAAAGTTATCTTCACTCTATTAGGTTAAGACCTGAGCTTCAAGCTCTTAACGGAAAAAGAGCAGCCAGACCCCACGCATCTCAGAGCCTCCCCCAGCTACTTTCTCTGAGTGAGCCACACTCTCTGCTCATTGTCACAGTTCTATTTCTTTTTCTTTTCTTCCCCCCACCCCCTGGTTACTGTTTATTGAGCACTTAACCATGAGTACATAGAGAGCAACACACTTTTTCTGCTGTTTATCTTGTAATCTTTTCTCCATTTGTTATGAGGCCTCCTGCCATACAAAACAACAACAACAACAACAACAACAACAACAAACAACAACAACAACAGCAACAACAAAACAACAACCCCCCTCCAATTGCAGTAGTTTAACACCAAAGGAGCCTATTTTTTCTCCCCACAACGCTTCTGGGACAGCTTTCCTTCACACAATGTTTTGTCTATGGTGCTGCCTCACACCCTCTAGGACCCCAAGATCCTCTGTATCCAATGGCTGGTTGGGAAAAAGTGAGCAGAGAAGGTTTCACCTGATCCTTAAAAATTCCTGGCCAGAAGAAGCATGTTTCTCCTCACATTGTATTGCTCCAAACATGGACTATTTGGCTGCAAAGTGAACTAGGAAATGCAATGCCTGGCTGGGCAGTTTCTTCCTAGTAACAACTCACAAGTTTTGGGGAAGTGAGAATTTTAGGTGGACAGCTGCCAACTCTTCTATCCTCTGAATCATTCTATTTGGTAAGATTATCTCTCTTTATCAGTGAACAAATCAAGACAGAAATTTCTAATAATGTGACCCAGTTAAGTAAGTGGCATAATCAGAATTCCAGTATGGGTCTGATGGAATTCTCTCTGATTGCAAATCCTGTCTTAGAACCAGTGTCTTATGCCAGCTCTTGTTCTGATGCAATGCGTATCAACCTTCTTTTTACCTGTTGGTCTTGAAGGGGTCGGTCACCCCACAAAACTGTGGGATATTAAGTTTGCACACCTTCTGCTGAGATGTAGCCTAGAAATAGCCCCTTGTTCTCCATTCCTGCTTGTACCCTTCTCCTGCCAAACTCCCAGCCTGCTTGTGTTTTCTCTAAACCCTGTGACCCAGATATTTTCTTATCTCTCTTCTCCCTCAGTCAATGACATGGATCCATTATGGTTTGTGTTTTCAAACCTGTTCCATCACTAGTCATCTAGCCCCAAACATCAATGATCTTTAATTCCTTCCTTTTAATCATCTACTTGTCCACCTCTTATGTTTATCTTGTGTCTACCCTGTGCCAGCACTATGCAGTCTACTTGGTAGGAATATGACTGAGGACTTGAGCTTAACAAGCTCATGTTGCCTATTTCAGAACTCAGCAATTCTGGCATTTATCCTCCCCTCTGTTTCTACAGTAAAATGTTCTAGCTCACATGCTCATTCCCTCTTACTTAGAGTACTCAGTAATTTCTTCATCAGTCTTCCATTTGATTTAGGTTTAGTTTAGTTTAGTTGCTTCCATACATTGTTTCCAGGTTAATGTTTAGAAAATAGAGTCTTGATTATATCGATTTCCAATTGAAATAATCTTTCTGTCTAAACTTCCTTCCTATTGACTGTAGAATAAGGTCCAAACTCTCGAGAGTGACATACAAAACATTCCATAATCTAGCACCTCTCGATCTAATTTTATATCCCATTTTCCTCTTTCATGGATACCATCCCAAAATGAATATTTAATGGTGCTCTCCATGTTCTCCTTCTTTACCCCTCACTCACATACATATCCCACACAGATCCTTTCTTTTCTTACATTAAAGTTATTGGTCCTGCAAAGTCTCTTGTATGAGTGAATCTATTTGTGCTCAATAAATATGTGTTGCATAAATGACTAGGTCCTAGCCTGATCTTTAACATATCTAAATCTCAAACATAATACTTTGTATGTTCATCATGGCAATAAATTCATTTAATGCTGTATTATATTGTTTATGTGTGCATCTCATTAACTCCTATAGTTCTTATAGTGCTCGTGTGTGCATGTATGTGTGCATGCATGCATGCCTGCATGTGTATGTTGAATGCTTAGATGCTGCTTCAATGTTTTGAGGATTATAGAGTCTACTTAAGGCACCTAGCACAGCTCATGGCATAGAGTAAGCTCTCATCTGGAAACATGTCATGGTAATATGTTAATGGCTGATACCCGTGCTTAGCCATTTTTATTGAGGGAATTTAAGATGGAATCTAAAAGAATGAGTGTCTACTTTTAGGATTCCTAGACCAAGTGGGAGAGGTGTTTGAGCAGGGCTCCTTTAATTATCCCACATGGGCAATGGGACCCTCAGCATGGGGACAGCCTCTCTGGCTACACCAGAAACAGCTAATGACCATTGGAATTAATGCTGTAGAGTGAGGTGACCCAGCTCCTAATGGAGCCTCAGGTACTAGAATGGGAGTGACCAGTTCATTTATCATTCAGCAAAGGGTTGGGAAGAATGTTGGTTGAGTGAGTAAATAAAGGTATCAGAACTGGGGCGTGAATGCGAACGCTCATGTAGGGCTCTCTGCAAGTCACCTCTTGGGGTTCTTCTCACAAAGGTGGAGGACTTAGGGTGCAGAAGTAATATAAAACTTCCCTGTTGCCTCATTTAGTGAGCAGGCAGCACTCTGACTGTGCCCCTCTGATCACCACACGTGTTCCTGTCTTCATTTGGTGCTAGTCCTGGGAAGCACAGATGCAAGCTGGGGGGTTGTGTCTTTATTAGAGACATTAGCCACCAAGGGAGCCTGCTCAGAGTTTCACATGGTTTTCTGCTGAGCAGGAGGCCAGCAAAGTCACCAGGCTCCACATGATTTAATTAGAGACAAGATTTCAAGCTTTGTTTGTGTTCCCAGGATTTGGTGTGATGGTACAGCTGGGACCCCGGTATCTCGGCTTCCTCTGTTTAGGTAATTGGTACGGCAGGGAGGGTTTTATTGGACCAATGGTAAGTTCTCTTTACTGAAGGTTTCCAATACCCAAAATACATTTCACTGACTTTAAATGAGTCACTGGATACAGTCCAGCCAAGAAAGGCACATGTCTTAGAAACTCTGTGGCTTAAATTCTTCTCTGAGGCTTGGGAAAGGCAGGATTTAAAACCCAACACACCCTCTTACATTAGAGATATAAAGCTGACTTTTTTTGTGTGTGTGTGTCAGTCTTTTCTGTAGCTTTTCTTCTTTGTGCATTTCAGAATGTCAATCCAAACTAAAAGCATGACGTGGGAATCCACTAATCACTAAACCCCTTACCATGGCATTTCTCTTCCTGTATTTTGATATAACTTATTCTTACTGTTTGCTATTGCTTTCTCCTTGCCCTCGGCCATCCCCTATCCAGATGACCCACTGCTGCTCCAAGTGGAGATGACAGTTTTTGGCTTATGTGCTGTCATTGATCCTTTCTACATCCATAGCAGATGGCACTAATTAATTGATCACAGCACACTTTCTCAAAGAGCTGTGTCTTGTGTGTGGAGTTCCGCTCACGAGAGCCCCAGGCAACCACCACTGATCAGTGAAAGTTAGCATGTGAGATAAAACCTATTTTCCTAATTAAGCAGTTTCTACTGACTCCTAGAAATGACAAATGAAGATTTGGCTCACTTACACTATCCCTTCTCCTTCCCTTTCTCCTTTAGGACTTTTAGTCGTTCTATTGATCATCTTTATAACTTTAAATAATGTAGAACAAGTCTTCAGATAAGATCATATTGTTCAACGTCGTCTCACTATAATGTTGATGTGATGCCACAGAAACTTAACTCTTGTTTGTATCAATCAGCCCTGGTAAAATTAGTTTTATTATGCATTGTTTTGCTTAAAGTTGTAGAATGTATTGATGACTTTAAGTGAGACTTATTGTAAATTCCTTTTTTTGTTGTTTAATCAAGTTTTAGCAGTATTCCTCCATTGTGAAAAGAAGGTAATAGCTTCCTTATACTTTCCTTCATCTTTCTCCCCATTTTACTTTCCCATAACAATATTGTCATGTTGTTAACATCTACATTCTTTCCTTTATGTAGTATGTCCTGATTTCTCTCAATGAGACAGTCTACCCCCACCAAATTATCCTTGCTTTTCTTTATAGTATTTTTTACTACTTGAAATATTACATATTTATTTTTTTATTTAATCATCTCCCCACAACTAGAATTTAAGTTTTGTGAAAGGAGAATTAGAATGCTGCTGGCATAGTAAGTGAGGTGCCTATTAGGTACCTGCTTAAGGAATAAATGAATGCTAATTATGAGCCATACCCCAGTTAACTTTCATTGGCAGAACCAGCCTTTCATGTATGAGGAAGGTATCTTACCCTGCGATATGAAAGGAACATCTCACTTTCTGCTCCACTAGGACTTCCACTGAAGGCATCCTCCAAACTAGGATTCCATTAAAAGAAATTCATATAATGGATTATCTAGCTTTAACCTTGTAAAAGCATATGGGCTTCCTGAGGGAATGGAACCTCGAATAGGCAAATTTTGACGAGAAAGAGGACACAGAGGGGAAGTTTCAGAACCTGACTTTGCGTAAGGAGGTCAAAGTTGGGGAGTTGTGGGATTATGCAGCTCAGAATATAAATTGAAAGAAGAGAAAGAAAAGAAAAAGGAACTTCTTCTACTTAAATACTTCTCACTGGACTCACTAACAGCTATGTGCACAGCAGCAGTGCTCTGAAGACTGGTCTTTGAGGCAGACATAACTGGGTTACAATTATTTTCTGCCGCTTTTGGCTCTGTCACATTGGAGGAGTTACTCAACCTCTCTGAAAATTAATTAACATCACTCACAAAGATGAACCCATGTTGAAAAACATCTGCATATTCCTGTTCAACTGCTCAGATACAAAATGGAAAAAGTCTTCTGATGCCCCAGCAGGGAAGACAAGGGAATGAGGACTACATTATTCAGTTGTAAATAATGGAAGGGGTTTAAACAGTGGAAGCACTTCATTACCTTACATTATGAGGCATTGGGTGCTAGGACATTTTTAGTTAGTTCAGTAGCTCTGCAGTATTAGTGAGCAAGGTCAGAGTCTGTATGGCTGTTACCTTGAGATTTGAGATGGATGTAACAGCCTGAAGGGTAATCTTACATGACAGAAAGGTTAGACAGAAAAGGGTTTTCTCTTCACAATCTTCTTTCTTTTATCAGGGAAGATACCCCATCCCAGAAGTCCCTAGCAACTTTCACAAGGAATGATGAGATATGAGCATATGGCATATCAAACCTCCATCATGGAAGTAGGCTCTGCCCGTCAGAAGCAGGGGATAGAACTGGCTGCTAGACCACTAAACACTATCCACCACAGAGATCAGGTGACTAGAGGGATATGTCTGGAGCATATATTTTCATTCACCTTGTAGTACTGATTAGGAAACAGTAGACAATACTAGAATGTCTTTATGGAAATTTGAAGAGTAAACTCTTGATCCAGGTTACTGACTAAGAGGTACCATTTCTTACTGTGTACTGGACGTTTTACAAACATAAATTTATTTACATTTTCCCAATGACATCTCATCAAGTAGGTAGCATTATTCCTCTATGATAGAGATCCAGAAATGTATAGTAAGTTGCCTAAGGCTCCCTAGGTAGGCAGTGGTTGAATTAGGATTTGAAGCTAGATTTTTTCCAATGTGCTCATATGGCTCTACCACACTTGTCCCCAAATGCCCACCTACCCCAGCTAGGAAAGATGGTCTTCTTCTCAGTGGTGGTAATATGGCCAAATTACTGCCTTTAAGGCTTTGCCTGTGGAGCATGTATTCTTTGATGACTTTAGAGATCTTTTATTTATTTTTATTTTTCTCCTATCAACCTGAAATTTTTTTTTTTTAGAAAGTGTGCTTGGGTATGATTCAGTGATCCTGAATACATTTTTCCCTTCCATGTTTAATTTTTCTCTCTGACTGCTGTACTCTTGTTTGTAGCTCCTGTGGCTGGATAAAGCCGGGGCAATTCTTTGGATGTCAATCATTTTGAAGGATAACTTTCTTGCATGACTTGGTAAGATCTGAAAGGAGGGTAACCACAATGGAGAGGCTGTGGTGAGGCGTCCCCAGGCAGCTGGCAGTCTTGAGCATCCAAATGTAATTGCTCTATTTTATTCACCACAGCCTGCCTGCTGTGTTCATCAGACTGCCCAGTGGAACAGAAGATAATCAGGACTGAGACAGTCTCCAAAAGTCAGGCACATACAACTAAAGTTAAAAATATGTAAAAAAATTACTTGAATGTAATTTGCTTTCCTAGAACTCAATATCAGGATGAGAACAAGAGGAAACTGCAAAACTGGGCCACTAGAATTCATCTTCGCTGAAGAAAATGCCAGGAGAGCTGTGAACATTTAATAACTTTCGTATCCGACTGCCCATAGTAAGTGCTTGCTTAATGCATAGACGAGACAGGAAGATTCAGAAAGAAGGCAACTCAAAGCATTTCCAATTTATTTAAAAAACTCTTTGATCTGTTTTGAAATTTAGGATTCTGCTTTTGACTTTGCTAGATAAAGTTGGAGTAGAAATGAATTATTCATATGAAATATTGCCTCAATAACACTGCATCAAATAAACATAATGAAAAGCTGCCCATGTTATATAAGGGGAGCTAAGTCACAACTCTTTTGAATTGCAAAGTTAAGCACTTGGGGCTAGACTCTTCCCCAACATTACTCTGTAAAGAATCTACTTAGGAGGATGTAACGGTTAGATCCATTTTATTTCCGGTCAGACATGCATTTGTGGTTTATGGGTTTAAACTACATTGTAACCATAGTGTTATTAAATCTCACAGCCCTCCTCTGGATTCCATCGAAGTCATTGGAGGACAGAGAGCAATTTCCATGACAATGTATCCCGCACCACTCTGGCATTTTATGTTCACCATAGAAATAAGGCAACCTGTATTCCCCCACCCCCAATAAAGCGTGCATATTACAGAGTTTTCGGCAACCATTGTCAACACACCTATATTCATGCCTTGAAGGTAATATCTGAAAGCAAACAGAACCCTCAGTTATTAGTGATGTTTCTTTTCTATTGATGCTTTGGATAATAGATTTGAAGAAAGAGAAGGATAAAGTAAACCTAAATAAACACTGCATACCAGGGGAATTGAGCTCTGCTGAAATTCAATAGATAACACTTGAATTCTTGCTGACAATCCAGTTTTAAAGAATTGTAGTTCAATAAGGGTCTAGGAAGTCACCAGCGTCAATCTTGGGTAAAATGAGGGGGCAGGCAGAGTCTATCTTCAGAGTTCCCCTTGTCCTTGTCCCCTGTCCTCTCTCTGTCCTTTGGACACTTGAGGCTCTGCAAAAGCAGGCCCATTACCTAAGTGGGTGCTTGGTGTTTCCTAATTACTGATTCAGGGTCATCAAGGGCTTTGAAAAACTGGATTCCTGGGTCACAGTCTAGATCTGAATCAGAGTCTCTGGGAGTTGCAGAGCAGCCTATGCTTCCTGAGGAACTGATGCTCATTCAGCTCTGGAAGCCGCCAGGGAGTTGGGGTTGGGGGTAGTGGTGAGTGCACAAGCTCTGCTGTTGGCCTGTGGCAGAATCTTGGGCAAAGTTATGCTCTGTCTCAGTATTGTATCTGTGAAATGGTAATAGCACTGTCTGTCTCTCAGGTGGTTGTGAGAATTCAATAAGAATTTTCATAGCCAGTTGAGCCCAGGGTCCTGGCTGCATCACAGCTTCAAGTGAAGAATGGAATTTGAAGCTGCTTCTTGGTGCTGGAGTCTCGGGTCACTCGAGACTGAGCCTAGGTTTGTTTCATCATTCATGAATTAAAAACAGTAATACCTGCTCAGAAAATTGTTCTGAGGAATAAATGAGACAGTGTAGTGGTTCAACTTCCACTGTATATAAAATAATGAAATAAAATATTATACCATCAGATTAAAATAATTTTTATAATATAAATTAAAAATATGTGTGTATAGAAAATAATATATAAGTATAATACAGAAATAAAACAATAATGGTAGATGTAACTTATTGAGCACAGACCCTCTAGCAGGCGATGTATTTGATTTTTTAAGTTAGTGATACTGCTTCTCAAAAAGAAAATACCTATTGTTTATTGAGAAATCTTATTGTCTCTGCACTTGGCAAGGTGCAGTTTAACATTCAAAACAAAAGCTTATAAAGTTCTTAATGTGAGCTAGCAGCATTTCAAGTGCTCTATACATGCGCATTAATTTAGTCATCATTTTACAAATGAGTAAATTGAGAACAAGAAAGATTAGGTAACATGCCCAATTCACACAGTAAGTACTAGAACTGTGGTTTGAACCTTGACTTTCTGGCTCTGGAATAGGCTCTACACTACAATTTTCAACTACATTTATGATCTGAAATATATGTTGTTATAATATAATGCCTACTAAATATTTGTCAAATAAATGACCAAAGTTTCTTTAGAACTTTGTGTGTTCTAGGAATGCCACTATCAGATCCAGAGAGAGAACTGCCTGGCTTTGCTTTCTCACTTTTCTTAGCGGACTGGACCCCTTCTAAAATACTGAGCTTTGCTCTGGGTGATGTGTTTTAAGTCGCATATAACATTTTGCTCTCCCTCCTTCCCTCCTTTCCTTTTTTCCTTCCTTTCCCCCATAAATATTTATTAGGCATATGCCATGTTGCTGGTAGCATCCTGAGCTTGGAGAGTTCAACAGTAAAGATGTCATGGGCTTTGCCCTCAGAGAACTCCTGTTCTAGTGAAGAAGAGAAGTAACGTAATAAGAAATTACCAAATTCATGAGGTGAACATGAGGTCTGGGGAGTCAAGGTGCCATGGAAGTGTGTGGCTGGGTGTCCTAAGTGTCAGAGAAGATGTCCTCGAGGAAGTGGCATCTAAGCCAAGACTAAAAGCATGCATTAGCCAGGTGGTGGAGTTGTTGGTGAAGACTTAGACGAGTGTCATAGGACAGGAAACAGCATAGGCCTGGAGGTGAGATAGAGTGTAGCTTGCTGTAGAAACTGAAAGTTTTCTATGTCTGGGGCTAATATTTCCAAGGAGGAGACTAAAAAGAGATGAGAAGGGGGAAGTTAAGAAGAGATCAAGTTATAAAGAGTTTATGTCAGAGAAAATAGAGGGTTTGAACTTCATGATCAGAGCAGCTGGGAACTACTGAGGGTTTTTATCTGGAATGCAGAGTCATGAGATTCGTATTTCGGAAAGCTCACTCTGGCTGCAATCTGAAGCATTATGGTAATCTTCCCGGTCCATGATTTCCCTTTCCAAGTTTCAGTTACTCAGGGTCAACCACAGTCTAGAAATATTAAATGAACAATTCCAGAAATAAATAATTCATAGGTTTTAAATTGTACACCGTTCTGTGTAGTGCACCATCCTGCTCCATCCCATCTGGGATGTGAATCATCCTTTTGTCCAACGTACCCATGCTGTATGTGCTACAAGTCTGTTAGTCACTTAGCAGCTGTGTAGGTTATCGGATTGACTGATGAGGTATTGCAGTGCTTGTGTTCTGGCAATGCTTCTTATGTCACAATGCCTGCGTCATTTATCTCATCTCATCACGTAAACATGGTATCATCTCTTGTAATCGCAAGAAGAAGAAGGATGGATATAGTGCAGTAAGATATTTTGAGAGAGACAGAAAGATACCATATCCACAGAACTTCTATTACAGTATACTGTTATGATGATTCCATTTTATTATTAGCTACTGTTGTTCATCTATTACTGTGTCTCATTTGGAAGTTAAACCTTATCATATGTATGTATGTATAGGAAAAAATACAGTGTATATAGTATTTTGTGCCATCTGTGATTTCAGGCATCCACTAGGGGTCTTGGAACATCACCCCTGTAGATAAGGGGGGCTACTGTAACTGTTGGGGAACAAGGATGGAGGCAGACAGACATGTCAGGTAGTGCTCTGTTAGCCAGGTGAGGGATGCTAGTGGCCTAGAACAAGGTGGGACTACGGGGTGCAGAAGTACGTGGGAGTTATGATCAGCAGGACTTGGCGACTAGAGTGAGGGGTAACCTTGATGGTCTCAGGAAACTCTGACTTACAGAACTGAAAGTAAACTCATTAGAAGAATTGAGCATATTTAGTCAGAAGTAGTGTGAAGTGGAGATGTGAGAGGTAGTATTTTCAAATATATCATATAGCATCATTTAAAAAATGCTCTGATTAAATGTATTGTCTCCTTCTGAGTGCCCAGCTCAGAGTGCACCTATTAAAATATTATGTTGACACAGTGACACAAGGTGAGTAGAGGTGTTCTATGAACTCATGCCTTGCATCATAGACTTGTTAGAGGCCTGGGAGTATGTGCCAGTCCAAATCTTCTCCAGTGCAAAGCCAGGGATGAGGAAGAGAAGTTAGAGGTGCTGAAGAAAAGGGCAGCTGAGCTCCAGCTGTCTGTTGGGCACAACGTGGTGCAGAGTGACTGAGCTCGATGGAATGCAAGGGGCTTCGCAGGGTAAGACTAAAGTTACAATGAGGCAGATATCAGCAAGGCACAAGGAAGAACTTTCTCACAATTGTCTGGCAAGTGTTTCAGGAAGGTGAACTCCTCATCCTGGATGTGTTTAAGGAGATCTGGCCATACATCTGTCTGGGTGCGGTTTCCTGTTGAGGACCACATCGCATGATCTCTAGTGTTCTTTATGACTACCTGTAAGGAAGTGATTCCAAGGAATTACACTCCCTACCGAGGAGGGGAAGCCATCCATCTCTCACTCATTGCTGTACCATAACAAGCCAGTATGAGGAGCACAAGATTATTGTTATAGGCGCTTTGAGTCTCTCCAAAGAGTAACGTTGTTCTGTCATTCCACATACTTGCCATCTTACGGCTGTATTACACTAACGTCTCTAGATATTGTCTTTGCTTCTCTAAACAAAATTGGAAAGAGAATCCATATTTTATCAAGTGAAAGCTACCTCATTACGTTCTTTCTCAGAGAACTTTGTTTTATAATTCAATGCATGGCTTCAATTTGGGGAAAAATTAAGAAAGATCCAGAGGAAAATATAATATCAGCTCTGCCTCTAGCTCGACTACCTTACAATAAAGAGGCAGAGAATTAATCAGCCTTTCAGGCTCAAAGTGAGCATGAGTTATATGTGTTGTTTACAATTCCTTTTGAGAGCACTTACATGCTCTTTATAATATGAACAAATAGCTGCTAAGGACCCTCCTAAAGCTGTCAGATTTATTTTACTTATGTCCAGGTTTTTACCTAGGTTTGCTAAATAAATAGAGGCTTATCATTTCTTGTGCCACCTCTCTTTTTCAGGGTTACGCTTTTAAAAGCATGCTCATCAGGAAGTAAGTTTCATTAGTGCTTGGAAAATAAATTGGTGAGGTGACAGATTCTGTGGTTTGATGGAAGCTCAATTATAATTGTATAACATAATATAGCAAGTGCAGATGAAATCCTATTAAGGTCTGGAAATCCAATATCTCATCTCTATGACTTTTAATTGATCTTTACACATATTGTCATTGCAGCCAGATATCTGAGCTGATTCCAGTACACATAAACAAATGTAAGCACATTAACTCTGTTAATAATTTTAACAAGTAATCTGTATTTCCCATTAGACCGTCTCCAGTTTTGCCTTGGAGTAATTAAAGATATCATCAGTGATAAGCCTAATGTGTTATTTAAAGCATGCATGTATTGAAGTCTTGCTTTTATCGTTAACTACATCGTGATGTATTTTATGTGGCCATCATTAAATTGTTAGATCTTTTTTCTGTATGAAGTGAATATGGACGGGTGGATGGGGGTGGAGGAGAAGGAGACCCCATGGGAGTGATGTCAAAACCACAGATGAAGAGAGTCTAAGTTCTAGTCTTGATTGACCATTAAATTAGCCACGTGAGAGTTTTAACCTTTCTGACCCTATTTCACCTTCTCCAGTAAAAAAGAGGTGCTTTTGACTTTTTCTCTCAATGCTAACTTTCTGGTTACTGTGAGGTGAATACTGACTCCCTATTTTGCTAATAATTGACAGTTGGCTATAGAACCTGTGGACTTTATGTTCATTTTTGCTCACGTTTCATACAGCCGGATAATGTGAGTTCAGGTGCGTGTGAGGGCGAGGTGGTCAGGGAGTATGTTCCTTTTACTGATTGTTATATCTGCACCATCAACCTCAGTGCCTGGCACTTGCTTTATTAATAATTGTTGAATGAATGAATGAATGAATGAATGAATACATCCTAGTCATTCTGCCTTCCCCTGGAGTTGGGTTGGAGAGATTGGCTGGGCAGCCTGATTCAATATCCCTTGCGTTACTATCCGCCAGCTAGATGAGATCATTGTGAAGTTACCTCTGAAAGTGTACCTTTAATGACATGATAGGACACCTGATGCCTTCTCCTGTCTTAGTAAAAGGGCAGTGAACAGAACAAAGTGCCACCTCCAGATCGTTTCTTACACTTGCCTATTAGAGCAGAGCGTGAGCTGCTCCTGCTACTGAAGGGCGAGTAGAGACTGAAGTTGTTAGTTTCCAGCTCGCTTGAAGTAGGAACTCGCGTGTGCTACAAATATGACATTTGAGAATGTTCTCTGAGTACTCAGAGAACATTAAAGCCTGAACCGTGCTGTAAACAAAACAACTTTTAATACCAGCTATGACTAATCCGGTGCTTTTGTTCATTAGGTAGAACAAACATTCTGATTTGCAATCAAATATCTACAATTACCGTGAAAGCCTGAGAAAAATCCTCCCTGGCATAGATCTTATCTCTGCACACAGAACAGATAAGCGTTGTTCTTTGATAGACAATCTCCACGCACAGGTGATCCCAGTAAATAGTCTTTTCAAAGTGATTTTTGGCAAATGGATGGTGCAGTCGGGGGTGTGGGATGGGTATCTGTTTAAGTTCATCACTTTCTGAAATCGTCTTTGCATATATTAGCATATATTCATTTCACTGATTTTTGTTTCTTTTGATGGGGGAATACTCTCTGTCTGCTCTTCATTTCATCTGATTTGTTTTTGAAGTGAAGAACCCTTTTCTTCTTTACGTGTCCTTTGAAAATAAATAGAATTTCCTGTACTTGAAAAAAAAAAAAATAGCGGTGTTCTTATAGGAAGATTTCATTAGAGGCAAAAGCCCCGTGCAAAAGTTATTAGTACACTCCCTCTAGCATTAAAAATCTTCCTTCATTAAAGGGCAAAGGCCCCACAGAAAGAATATTTGTGTACTTGTTCCTACATTAAAAACTCTGGGAAGAAGAGGAGAGAAGCTACTTGAGAGTCTTAGGGATTTCTGAAGTGAGATCAAGTCCAAGGTGACACCATCCTCCCTTGGATTTAGTGACCTTTTGCTTGGTTTTTCTTGTTTGCACAAGCAAAGACTTTTGACATATTCCTCAAGACCCTTAATTCCTCTCTGTTTGGCACATTACCAGCAACATAAAAAAGAGAGAAAGAGAGAAGCTCTCATTTTTATCTTTGAGCTGCTTAAATATTTATGTTCTAATTTGTTATTGACTTCATGTGAAGTTTTATCAAAATATAGATAGAAAAGTTTAAAGATGGCTCCTGGGAGAGCAGTTAATCCATTTAAAAATAAATTTCTAATGGCCAGATTTTCTGGGCTTAAAACACGAGAAAGCAAAACCAGGGAGGCCCAGTTTATATGCTGACATTTGAAGACAAGGATAAAGGAAATTTAGTAATGAAAATGCTAATCAAATATCATCATAAATGCTCATTTTTTATTTAAAAAATATTTGATGAAAGTCTTTACTCGATGTCTATTTTAATTACGTTTCTTTTGCAAAAAAATGAAACCTAATTAAAAACACCCTGGGGTAAACTCTTGGGGATGGGTCTTTGTTGCATTTCACCTCTCATTTCTATCTCACTTTTAGTATAGTCATGCTTTCTTAGACACTTAATGTTAATTATTTTAGAAATAGCTACATATGAAATGTAAGGAGTGGGCAACATGTACGGCAAATAACTGAATCTCTAATGGCGAAATTTCAGAAAACAAAAGGAGAGATTAAGTTTAGACAGATTATACACACATATTCACTCAAATTTAGGCATATGGAATTATGTTTGAGGGCAAGAGAAGATCAATGAACCAACTAATACAGTTAGGAGGAGAGAGATTGAGAGAGAAAGGGAGAGGAGAGGAGAGGAGAGGAGAGGAGAGGAGAGGAGAGGAGAGGAGAGGAGAGGAGAGGAGAGTTGAGGAGAGAATTTAATCCTCTCTGTCTTCTTGTCCTACTTAAACCCTGAATGGATTGGCTGATGCCTACGCACACTGACAAGGACCGTCTGCTTTCCCCAAGCCACCACCAATCCCAATGCTGATCGCTCCTGAAAACACCCTCATAGACACACCCTGAAATAATGTTCAGTCAGTTATCTGGGTATCAGTGGCCCAGAAAAGTTGATACATAAATTAACCAATGTAGGCAGTCACCCTGAAACTAGCTTAAGGTCCAGGAAAGACTGAGGGGGCAGGCCTGGCCCAGACCCCCCCATAGTTCTCAAAAACCTTGCAGTCTAGGGGGGAAGATAGGACTACCATGTTGCCCATTTCCAGGAAGTAACAAGGTGAAGGGTGCATCTGGGTGATTGGCAGGGCTCAGCTTGCACAGAGAGACATGTGTGGTGACAGAGAGACATGATCAGATTTATGCCTTAGGAAAATTACAAAAAAATAGGTGACGCTGGGTTGATACATCAAGAAAGAGCCTTGAAAGCACATTACTTAGCAATGGAGGCAACTACCTAAGGAAACAGTTAAAGGTATGGAGTGGTTGCTTCTAGGAACTGGGCCTGTAAGTGGGAGGCATACAAAGGAAGGGTAGATGCTTATCATTTTAAATCTTTGATTCCTATTAGAGTTCTTACAATCAGTTCTATGCATCTATAACAATAATATCATAGACATACATATATATGTATGCATACATGTAGGCGTGTGCATGTGTGTATGAATGCACACATACATGCATAAGTGCGTGTATGCACACACACACACATAGTTATATATACTCTTCAAGGAATAGGTGAAAATGACCCTGGGTACAATGCGGATAAGGGAGCAGGGAGACCAATTTATAGGTAACCCTTACAGTGACTGGGGCCAAAAAAGGCTCAGACCGGAACCTAGGCCATGCAGGGGAATGAAATGAGTTGATCTGAGAGATGCTAAGGCAATGGAGGGAACAGGACTCAGTGATCATAAACACAGGCTTCTGCCCCACATCTGCACTTTGCTTTCCTGCCTGAGTTTCTGCGTGCCTCCTTCCCCTTCGGTGGGAGTGGGCAACGGGAGTACGAAAGAAATGGAGGGGGAGCAGGACGTAGAAACCATGGGGAAGGAGTTAAGGCCCTAGAGCTTTGCTGCTGGTACAGGGTGTGCCTTGTTCTTTCTGCAGATACAAAGTTTTCTCCCACATTCTGGAGTGGTGCTGTAAATAGAGATCATTCATAACCATCTTCCCTATGTCTGTTTTATATGCCCTCCCCCAAAATACACACGCACACAAGATTTTGGGTATGTATGTTGGCTTTCATTCGCATCCCTCCACTTTTGTTTCTTTTATACTTCCAATGTGATATATATTTGGAAAGTGTGTGTGTGAGTGTGTGTGTGTATTTGGGGTGAAGTGGGGTGGTTGAGGAGAGGATGGGTGATTTAGGAAGCCTGAGCTGGATAACAAAAAGGTTTTATTTATATAAAGAGCAGATATATTCTTTATTACATATATGTACAGTCATCCATCCAAACATCCATTCATCCTTTAATCTATCCATCCAAGTTTTCTGTCAGGTTGTTATCTATATTACTGACCCCCTTCCTATACAATTTCATTTCGGGAACCCTATATTGGGTCTGACAAGAGTACCTCTAGAAGTCACAAAATTCTGAGTCTCTACCAATGAGGCTGGGATCAGTTTCGATGATCTAATTCATCTGTGAAATATTAATTTAGAGCTTACAAGCCAGATACTGTGCAAACTCTCTGAGTACTCATTTCAAACTCTTTTCCCTTGCCTCCTTCCACAGAAGTTGCAAAGCTAATCACTCACATTTTGAGACTGCCTTGAACCTATGAGTGGCCAATGACACATGAGTAAGAAGCCTTGCTTGAGATTTCTGAGAGGGCCATCTGCCTTTATTCTATAACCCATCTTCCTTTTTTTTAATGCCTGGAATAAGGGTGTAATCGCTGGAGCTCTAGCAGCCAGAGCATAATCATGAGAAAAATTAGAGACCATGGCTTTACTATGCTTCACCTATTGAATCTGATTTCCTGTATAAGCCCTGGCAACTAAGTTTTCTAAGACTCACAACTGATATAGGTAGGCATTGGAAAATAATGGAAACAGGACAGAATGGAATTTCTAGTCCATGATTTTGTGGGCAGAGAAACTGTACAGGAGTTGAGGTCTTTAATCAGTATGTTCCAATGACATGCCTTGGAAGCTGGGGGCTTATTTTCTGCCTGAGAAACTTGGAGCACAGAGACTGATGAAACATGTTTTGGCTATTAATGCAGAATCAGTGGCAACTCCAGTGTTAATCCTGGAGGCTAGAAATAAATTAAGCTCTGTTTCCACCAGACCAAATCTTTACTAAAACGGCATTAATACCTATTTATATTTTTTCTATCAATATTTCATAAATTTTAAGGGGAACAGCTTGAAAGAATTCAGATGATTTTTTTTCTCCATGTGTGCTTTCAGAGCATCAATTATTGCTGTAGGGGCACCTTCAGCATTGCCTAAAGCTGTAATAAATTCCCTAGTCTGACTTTGAAGGTTGTAGGAATGCTAACAGTGGAATGTGTATGAATTATTACTCTTGCTCTAACACAGCGATACTCTCCTGAAGAGTAAACAAAATCGTCATTCGGTTCAAAAATGGATGATAATTTATTTTTGGCTTGGATTGTGAGTGGAGGGTTGGAAAAGTGTGTGAACTTCTGAAATTGTTTTAAATTCAGTTTCTCACTGAGTAAAGTATCTAGATATACTATATATAAGTGGAAGAAGAGTGTTAGTATATTTTTATATATTTTACAGAATATTTCATATTTTCTAACTCTTCTGATTCTTATAAAAATATCGTTTGGCAGGTAGGTTAATTATAATTATTTCCATATTGCAGATGGGAAACCCAAGGAATAAAGTATTTTTTCTTGATGGGCTTCTCAGTGTTCAAGGAAAGCAAAGCTCCACTCAGAATTGTCATAAAAATGGATCTATTGGTCATATCTGTTACCCTGCTGTCCTTAGAGCTTGGTAATTAAAGAAAAAACACAACAACTTGACCAGCTGCCTCCATTTCACTCTTGAAAACCACCCGCACCACTCCTATCACCCCCACCAAATAATGGAAATATTTGTGAATCTATTTGGATTTGCATACAAATTGAACCAGGTGAGGTAAAGTGGGAATGAAGAAGGAATGAAGGAGGATCAGAAGTAGCAATAAATGAATACTCATTGTAGGTAGGGAAGGAAGCTGTGGGAGACACAACATGCATCATCTCAGGGACTATGAGCGAACACCTGGTGGGAGATGCATTCTTCACACCGTACAGGTGAAGAGACTCAGAGAGGTTAGTCACCTGTCCAAGGTCATACAGGTAGTATATCATGAAAGAATAATCATACTGAGGAATATGCTGTCAGGCTCTCTGATCTTGATAAAGAAAATGTGGCAAATACCTATAATGGAATATTATTCAGTCTTCAAAAAGAAGGACATCCTGCCATTTGTGACAACATGGAAGTACTTGGAGGACCCTATGCTAAATGACACATGTCAGTCATAGAAGGACAAATACTAGATATACAAGGTATACCTAGAATAGTCAAACTCATAGGAGCAGAGAATAGAAAAGTGGTTACCAGGAGCTGGGAGGACAGGGAAATGGGGGAGTTATTGTGTAATTAGCATAAAGGGTTAGTTATACAAGATGAAAAAGTTCTAGAGATCCGTTGCACAGCTGGTGCCTGCATTGCACACTTGAAAAAATTGTCAACAGAGTACATCTTATACTAAGTGTTCTTACTACAAACAAAAATACACTTCACTTGTGCTTACAATTGTGCTTTTGGTTAGTATCTAAGAAGTTTTTTCTAACACAAGGTCATAAAGATTTACTTCTGTGTTTTGTTCTAAGAGTGTCCTAGCTTTAGCTCTTCTACATAGGTTTATCATCCATTTTTAGTTCCTTTTTTATGTATATTACAAAGAAGTAGTCCAATTTCATTTTTTTTTTGCATATGGATATTCAATTGTTGCAGCATCACTCACTGAAGGGGCTGATCTTTTCTCATTGAGTTGTTTTGGTTTTCTTGTCAGAAATCAATTTACCATAAATGTAAGGGTTTATTTCTGTACTCTCAATTCTATTCCATTGACCTATGTGTCTTTTTTTTAAAAAATAGTACTACACTGACTTGATTGCTGTATCTTTCCTGACATCAGAAAGTGTGAGTTTGCCAACTTTGTTCTTTTTTAAGATTGCTTTGGCTATTCTAGGTCCCTGGTATTTTCATATGGATTTTAGGATAAACTTGTCAATTTCTGCAAGAAAGCCAGCTCAGACATTTATAAGAATGGCACTGAATCATAGATCAATTTGGGGAGTGTGGCCATCTTAATATTGTTTTCCAATATATGAACATGGATTGTCTTTCTGTTAATTTGTCTTCATATCTTTCAACATGTTTTGTATTTTTTAAAGGATTTCTTTTGTACTTCTTTTGCTAAATTTATTTCTACATATTTTGTTCTTTATAATGCTATATTAAATAGAATTTTTAAATCAATTTTATTTTCAGATTATTCATTGTTTGTTTATAGAAACATAATTGATTTTTCTGTATATTGATCTATGTCTTGCAAATTTACCAAACTTCTTAGTTTTAATAGAGATGTTTTTACTTCTTCCTCCCAATCTCGATGCTTTTGATTTCTTTTTTTCTTGCCTCATTGCCCTAGTTAGAACTTCTAGTACAACATTGAATACAAGTGGTGAGAATGGACATCCTTGTCTTGTTCTTAAACTTAGGAGGAAGGTGTTTGATCTTTCACATTAAGTATGACGTTAGCTATGGGTGTTGTGTAAATTTTTAAAAAATTACCTGGGGGAAGATCCTTCCTAGTTCTAGTTTCTTATTTTTTAAAACATGAAAACGTATTAGATTTTATTTTATTATTTGCTTTTTTGTGTTTATTGAGATGATCAGGTGGATTTTTTCCTTCATTATATTAACATGGTGGATTATATTAATTGATTTTCTGATGTTAAAACAACCTTGCATTTCCAAAATAAATCTCACCTGACCATGTCAAGATTTGGTTTGATAGTATTTTGTTGAGAAATTTTGCATCTATATTAATAAGAGATATTTATATATAGTGTTCTTATTATGTCTGTGTCTGGTTTTGGTAGTAGAGTAATACTGAGCCTGTAGAATGAATTATGACATGTCATCTATTTTTTTTGAAGAGTTTTTAAAGAATTGCTATTACTATTATAATTTTTTAATGTTAGGTAGAATTATCAGTAAAGCCATCTGGTCCTCGGCTTTTCTTTCTGGACAGTTTAAAAATTACTACTAACTCAGCATCTCTATCTGTTATATCGAGATTTACTATTTATTTTTGAGTAAGTTTTGCTAGTTTGTACTTATCCACAAATTTGTTTATTTTATCTAATTTGTCTATTTTATTTTCCAGATTTTGGAGAAGAAATTAAGGAAGTAAATGAATACATATTATCTTTTTTACATAACTAGGGTGGTTATATTATTATCTTTTAATAAGTTCTTTCAGTTTCATTAGGTGCATCTAGTTCTTGCTTTCTCCTTCTGTATGTGTGTGTGTGTGTGCATGGGTGTGTGTGTGTGTGTGTGTGTGTGTGTGTATTCTGTGGATGGGTTTGTGGGACCTCTTGACTGAGTGTTTTTCTGAAATGGGAGGCCTATATTTGATCTCAGATGACCCTGTGCTCTGTGCAGCAGCAGGGATGGCGAACTTCCTAAGACTGAGTAGAAGATGAATATTATCTCATTTCTAAGATTTCACCTTAACTGACTTCTCCCTCTTGGTGGTGCCTCACTGCCAACAGTGTTTGATAGGGGTCCCAGCAGTTTTAAAGAGAACTTAGTTTTAATTTAGTACCAGAATCTAGAGTATTTTAATGCTACAGAATTAAGTCAAAGATAATTTTAAAAATCAATGACAAAAAACGGTTTAGGTATGTTATCATAAAATAAATAACTTTAGGATCAAATTCAACAAAGGTAAACATTGTGCTCTGTTATTGAAATATTACTAACCATTCAAATGTAACTCTCAAATTTACTAAAGTATATAAACAACTTTATCTTCCTCTACTTGGGGGAGTCAAGCCTTTTTGTTGTAGTCAAGCTTTCAACTGATCGGATGAGGCCCATCAACATTAGGGAGGGCCTAATGATTTACTCAATCTACTAATTTAAATGCTAATCTCATCCAAAGACACCCCTACAGAAACACTCAGAATAATGTTTGATGAAATATCTGGGCACCATTTAGTGCAGTCAAGCTGACATAAAATTAACTATCACGCTCCCTCCCTCCATTCTTCCTTTCTTGACTCATCTTTTTGGCTTTAGTCATCCAGAGTAGAGCTTCTGTTGCACTGAATGAGCAGATTGTGGCTCAAATGCCATCATTTTTGCTACTTTTATCAAGATTTATTGAATTTTTCTTAAATAAATGTTTCTCTATTTGCTAGAGGCCATTAGGAAAATTTCCAGACTTAAAGATTTTAAATCCATTGAATTAAATGTTCCTCTTTATTACCTTCCCTTCCTTTTTTCTTGCTGGAATTTATCCTTTCTTTTCCTTTCCTTTTTTTTCTTCTTCCAACATATGTTATTAGGGATTCGAGCTCTACCACAGTTTATATTAAGAGAAAAGTAATTTATTCAACAATTTTTGTTTATCACACCCTTAGAGGAAATAACTTTTCAATATTGGAGATATAAAAACTTTGAATGTGGAAACTGAATGCCAGACCTTGGATTCTCAGTGGAAAGTGTGATCAGGGAAAGAGGTATACATTGGTAAGAATCAGACAAGGTCTTTTTATAATGGAACGTTTACCTCAAAAATTACTTGTATTCTGTGCCTTAGAGGAGAATAATACTTGGTGGATTATGCATTTATTGGTTTCAGTGTTCCACATTTTGGATTCAGCCTCAATTTTCAGATTTTAATTTTTTTAATTAGTATATATAATTTACATAATTGCCTTTTCTTTTAATGAATTTAAATATTGGTCTAAACTAATAACTCAGTCACTATAGCTATTGTCTCCTGCAAAGAGTGAGTTTTGTTATTTGAGCATAACTTTATTAAATATTTTTTATGCCTAGTGTAGCTAAAATTTCATTTTATAGCTATTGTATATTGTATGTCTTAAAGCAGTGATTTGTTTAGATTTTTCCCTGAATTATTTGTGCTGCTACATTAGGAAATTGAATGATGATTTTGTAATTTTCTTTATTAAAAATAGCTGAAGCAGTTGTTTTGAAACTAGTGGGAGATGATCCATTTCTAATTCAATATGTTAATCATGCATGCTTGGGGGGAATATTTTGAAATCAAAGTTTTAAGAATGATTATTATTTCCTTAAACAGTAGGCATTTATTTTGTAGATGTGTGTATGTGCATACATGTGCATATGGATATATTTTTGTTCAATTCAAGAAAAGGAGATTAAATGCTCTTATGTCCAAGAACCTGTGCTAGAGACACACAAATTCTTCACCAGCTTTCAGTTTACTTGAAGGGTAAGGGACGTGTAACTGAGAGGAGAAAGTCTAAGACAGTTATTTCAACGGTTAGAATAAATACCATGAAGATTCAGAGAAGAGAAGAATTGCAATTTGTTGGAGAGTCCAGGAAATGCATAAAGGAGGTGATATTGAGATTAGTAATACATACATTTTGAGTAGCAATTAATTGCTTCTGCTTTCATGTTCTTTGCATCTACATTGTAGTTTTTCACCTATTCAGCTTTAGCATATTTTGTTGTTTGTATTTGCTTATCTGACAAGTTTTAAAGCTTCTTGAGGACAGGGACCTTATCATAATCATATTTACTTTAAGTATCTGCTATTCTTTTGTATCTTTTCATAATCCCCAGGGTAGATGCTAAACAAATGCTGGTTGAACTAAATATAGCCCTACTATAAAGAGAAAATTATGCAGAAGCTCAGAGCTCTAGTCTATATGGGTCAATACCTTTGATAAGAGGGTTTAAGATCAACAGATAAATGTTATGGAAGTAATTAACACTTTCCTCTGAAAAGCAATCAGGGCCCAGATATGGATAAGACCAAAAGCTATGAAAATGTTTAGAGAAGAAAGGAGGATATGGTAGGATATTCTCCTTTATAGACACACAAGAGAAAAAAAGTAAATGGTGCTTATAACTATTGAATAGTGACTGGAATACTTAATTTTTATCTATGAGTGTAGATTTTCTTTAACTTTTGCTATCAATTAACTATAATTCCTACCTACCTACCTATCTGTGATACAAGATAAATAAAGAAGATTTGGTTCCTTTTCTCAAGGAACTTTCAAAATATTTTAAAATCAGAAACATGTTATTAGCATTGTTTCTCTGGCTTCTGCCTTCTCAATTTCTCATAACTAGGGTTATTAATTTTCCCCACCCAGCATCAACTTTGTCCTGATTCTAAATCTAATCCTGAGTGAGGCAGAAATATTATTTCACTATTTAGGAGGACTCGAAAATGAGTGCCATTCCTGGACCTGGAAACCAGGACCCAGAGCCCAGTGATGGGTGTTGGTTCATATTGCTTCCCTGAATCTTCTCCTTAAAAGTTTGTCTTAGAATGGACACTGTTTTGTTGGCACATGGCTAGAGTTATAGTACTTGTTACCCTATTTCTTTTATCTGGTCTGGCACCTTCCTTCCCCCAGGCTTCTGCCTGAGGCCCCTCTCTTTTGTCACCATCTCTCTCTGCCCATTTTCTCTAGTTCTCTGGCACCAAATCTCAACTTGTTTGGTTCTTTCCAGTCTCTGTTTCTGAGGGCTGGGGCATCATTCTGGCACATCAGACTGCAGGCCCCAACTCTATAGGAAATGATTATATCTTCCAGGACTGCCATTATTGTCCTCTTCCCATTTCTTGAGAGGTTTTTTTCTCCTCCTTTTTGAAGTTGCCATTTCTGTGCACTCTGTCAGACCAGCTCACCCAGGAGTAACAGTTTTCTGAATTTCTGTTTGCTGTACCCCTTGGATTTTAAGCCTTAGACTATCCAACTGCCCATCCCTGGACCGGTGTCTGTAGCTGGACCAGATTCTGCAACTCCCACCTTCATTCTTATTCTACCTGATTTTTTTTTCCTGTTTTCTTACCTGTTTTTGAGGTCCCTTCATGCTTCAAGATCAAGTCAAGATAGGGATTGCCAAATTGATCTGCTTGTATTAATGAGGCTTCTAATCTAGTTCAAATAATTTTCTTAACAGTTATGAATGTGTGTATATAAGCCATCGTCTCTAAATATGAACTTTGTGTCCAAATGTTGGTATTTTTTCATCTATCGATCCTTCTATCTATCCACACATCTATCCATCTATTCATTCATCTATCTAACAGATCTTTGGCAAGAAACTACTGAATTTTTATCATCTGGCTCATATGATGTTTCATAAATACAAGCCATACAAATACAATGAAGATAAAACTGCCAGCTTCAGAGTTTCTAAGATGACAATATGAATTCTTTAACTTTTGTGCTATGTAATTATAGGTTATAAATTCTAGACCATGAATGTAACTTTGAGACTAAGCACATTTTAAGTTCAAGTTATAAAAATATGATCTCAACTCTATTACACGGGATTTTAAAGCTAACTGTTATGTGTCAGGCACTTTCCATACTTTATGAGATAGGTTTTATCATTATCCAGAATTTAAGATATGAAAATAAAAAAATGGAGGCTCAGAGAAAATTAAGTACCTTGTCCAAAGTCAATTTTCAGAAAGCAGTAGAGAGAGATTATAATTTAGGTATTTCTAGGTTCAAGGTCCAGGCTCTTACATCTCACCATATTACCTCTCTAATATTTAATAAAGATTAAAAGCAACATTTGAATTTTCACAATCCAATCCTATTAGAACAGTCTACTATTTTTTCTTTAAAATGATTGCTTTTTTATTTGTCCTGATAAACCTATCATTACAAGAGAATGTTCTATGGTCACCTCCAACCCGCACTATGCCCCCAGCATTTTTTATAATTTAAATGATCAGCGAAACAGCTATGGTAAGGTTTTTTCCCAGTAAAAAGAAAACACATATCTTCTCTTGTGCTCAGGAACTTTACTTTTGGTGCAATATCTCAACCCCTCTCTCAAATTTTAACAGCTCTGAATTTTTACCAAATTCTATCAATGCCCTTTATGTGCTTTTCCAACCCACAGCAGAAAGAGATGGGAATGACGAAGGCATATAACTGCAAGAAATAAAAGCTGCTGGGCTTTGATGAAAGAATGGGAAAATCATAAAAGCAGGCTAAGGTTCTATAAAAACACTATTTAAGAGACCATTTATCGTCAGACACTAAACATACCTGCCTCAGTAAGGTATTGTCGTATGATAATTGCCTCTTTATGACCATTTTGAAGGAAGCTGGTGCATAGGGACACACATTATTATGACTTTGGGAACCAAGCGAAAGATTAAAATAAATTCCAATTCTTTCTCTCAAAAGGCAGGAGAGTGTGTACTACACGTGAAAGTGCTGAAATCCATAATGGTTTTAGGGTTTCAAGGAACAAGCATCTATTATCTGAAAAATTCACTCATTTGGAATATGCATCCTAATGCTACTTCTTACCTGCTCTGTGACCTTAGAAAAGTCCTAGTTTCTCTGAGATTGTTCCTTGCTCTGTAGTGTGAGACTAATAATAATAATGGTAGGTTTGTTGTGAGATTAAATTAGATGGAGTGCTAACACAGCTCCTATGATATGGTAAACACTTTTAGAAAGTTTGCTGTCGTTTTTTAAGTTCTGTCCATTTGCATTTTTCCCATGTTTTACTTCGATCCATGGACATCGGTCTTTTGCATTTTAGAGTTTAAGAAAATTCATCTGCAGAGATGAGTTTATTAGAAAGTTTGCTTGAAGTATCTTGGGATCCATCCTTGCCTGAGTTCCTCATTACTTCTTACAATTACATGAGACTCAATTACATTTCTCATCTCTTCTTTTCTTGCCCAGTCACTCCATAGAAACCACCTGGCAATAGCCATGATCTAGTTTAAGGAGCGCTAGGCCACCCTCTGGAGACCCAGATTTTATTGCGTCTCTGCCAGTTAACTCACTGTGTGAATTTGGGTAAGCAGCTTAACTTCTCTGAGTTTTATTAGTCTAATATTTCTTCCACCTGCTTTTATACCATCTTCTATCAGTCTTTGACACTGTTTAAATGCTTTCTTTGGGTGAATTTAAATATATGCATATTATAGGGTTTAAGTATATGGACTCTGGGGTCAGTTTGACTAGCTGCATCACTTACAAGCTCTGTGAGGGTAGACAAATTACCTAACTTGCCTGTACCTCAGTCTACTTATTTATAAAATGGGGAAGTTTATACTTTGCAAAGTTGTTCTGAGGATTTAAAAACAACTCGTAACACACATGCAGCATTTGAAATCATGCCCACCACATATTAAAAGCCTCATAAGGGATAAAAAGAGGAATAAATTTTTAAAAAGCTGGCAACTTAGTGTGGGAGAGTAAAACATATACCAATAACAAAAAAGAGTATGATGAATATTCAAAAGATGAGAAGTGGTCGAGCATGGTGGAGCATGGAGGATGGAGCATTTAATTCCAACCTAAAGGATCAGAGAAGCTCACATGATGGAGGCTGACTGTGGCCTAGACATGGGGGAGTGTTAAGTATTAAGGGCAGGGATTTTTGGTAGAAGGAGCAGAGGAAGTTCCTGAAGTATAGCTCCTTTAAGGTGGAGTGTTGATGCTGAATGAAGGTGTGTACAGGGAGATGAAGTTGGGAGAGTGGCCTGGGATTAGATTAGCAAGAGGTTTAATGCTTGCTAACGGGTGCAGAGTTGACTCTATTAGCAGTGGGGATTTAGGATAAAGACTCAGGTAATTCAGTCAAGGAGAAATTAGGGGAGAGAGAAACTGGCATCCAAGAGAACAGTGAGGGGCCATTGGAATAATCTAGGTGAGAGATTTTCAGGGTCTAAAGTGGAGAAATTATTGTGGGGTGAAGAGAAGGGATAGAATTGAGAGCTGGAATGGTCAATACTTATACATCTTCTTACCTGCTTATTGTTCATTTTCCTCCCTGCTATGGTTCCTTCTGTCAACCTTCTCAGGTCATATGGAATTCTCTTTGTCTTCACCCGTCTCTACTCAGTAATCCACATATATACAAGCATACAAAGGTGAAATGGTAAACCCTTGCTTAGCCAGGAAGCCAACAGCTTTTACTCCCACTTGTTTAAGGTGGGAGGGATGTTTTAAAAAGCAGAAAACAATCACACAACAAATAGCTTCTGTTTAATAGAAGAGAGGCTTCTAAGCAATAACTAATCTGAAAGGTTTTCTTTTCTTACAGGAAACCAACCTACTGAGAGGTGCATTTAAACCTCATAATTATGTCATTACGTATCTGCAATAGATACTGTGTAGCAGAAAGTTCATGGGGGCGGGGGTGGAATTTTATGATGCTGCATCTGTGTTATGGAGAGCATTGTTTGTCATCATTGCCTTACTTTGTGTCATAGCAAATAGGAAAGGGACCATCTAGCTTAACAGAAACAATTGTTGTAGATGGCATCTATACATTGCAAGGCCGACATTCTCTTTTCTTGAAAGAGTACGTTTTAAGCAATTGAAGGTCATGAGGATTCTCTTTAATTAGTTACCTCTGGTCTGACAAAAGAAGGTGAAGTTCAGAAATCTGTGTGAAATACAAATTAGAAACCAATCAGTGAATACTGATGCAGCAGAATAAAAAAGGATAAGACAGGAACCAGGTGGAATGCGATGGCATAACAAAAGAAGACAGGAAGCAGGTGGAAACATAATGTTAACAATTTTAGAGTGACAGTGATGCCCTACTGTGAAGAGATTGTTAATGAAACCCAAAACCACCCCGTAGCAATTATTCCTCATTGATGTATATGAGTATATATGCATAATATAAATGCATGTATGTCAATGAAGGATAATTCATTCAATTCACTAGACACCGCGAAGGTGCTGGGGGAAAAGTCAACAAAAACAGATCAAGTCCTTAAGGGAGACAAACAATAAATATATATTAAATCAGGTGATAATGAATATGAAGAATAAAAATACCAAGAAATGTTAAGGGGACAGAGGAAGATAGGTGAAGGGAAGGTTGTGTTTCATATAGTATATTTAGGAAGGGCAATTTTTGAGCCAAGACTTGAGGGAAAGCTTGCAGAGATGTGGGAAGAAAAAGTGGTCCAGCCAGAGGAGAAAGGAAGTACAAAGCCATGAGGTGAGGTGTCTTGGTTTTTTTGAGGAACAGCAATGAAACAGGGTGGAAGAGCAGTGAGAGGGAGAAGGAGATGGTAGGAGATGGAGTCAGAGGAACAGTGAGGTCTTTCAGGCTCTTGCAGGGCATAATAAAGACTTGGATTTTATTCTGAGTCATATCAGAAGCTTCTAGAAACATATTATTAATATGTTATGCTAACCACATAGAGGTGATTTTATAACTTGCATCTATAAATTCCTGAAATAAGAGCTGTCCCTATCCATCCTTCTTTTGTCTTCCTTGTCTACTTCTCATTAGCACACTGCAAATGCAGCTCTGGATTCTATCCTGGGTCTTGCCATTGTATACTTAGATAGTTTTACTAACGCACCCTTCTTACTCAGTTTTCCTACCAAAAAAAGGTAATACATCAAACTAAATTTATTAATGATTAACAAGAAAAAAGAAATTAATAATGTCCAAACTCGTGATATTATAATATTTCTTGTATTTTACACAGTTGGCACCAGGTTTAGCATGTAGTAGGTACACAATAAAGGCTTGTAGAATTGAATTAGAAAGGTAAAATGGGAGGATACATAAAATATTCTTCAAGTTTCTTTAGGGCTAATATAATTTTATTTGCTCATCTAAAAGATACTCTTTCCGAATAGTATCTCTCGTTGCCGAGAAAGCAATTTATTGAGGTTTTCATAGTGTCATCTTTCTCTTGTGATACTTTTTTTAAAGAGTTTATTTTATTTCTTAAATTAGAGAGTGAAACAGTTCATTATTCTTGACTTAATTTTTGACAATGCCACGGATAATATGTATTTCATTATTCTTTTCACAAAATGTCAACATTTTAGAGCACATCTTCTTTTATAAAGCATTGCAGAATGTTCTGTGATACTTTTTTGTACTTCGAGTCTAGTTTTTGTGGCAGATTGTTTGCAAAATGGTCAAAAATTCTTCCTTTTCCTTTATGCGTGCCTCTTTCTGATGTGACTTTGTAGCGACTCCCATCAAAAGGTAGTATCAATATCTCTGCTCCTTCTGGACTTGACAAAGTGATTTACTTTGTTTGGCCAATGGGAAATTAGTACTTATGATGTAAGTTGAGCTTTGAAAAGTACTATGCAAAGGACCCTCTTTTTATGCTCTTGGGAACCCTGAGACCATCTTGTGCATAAGCTCAGGCTTACCTGCTGGATGGAGGAACATATGGATGATCAATTCCTTGCCATTGCCAACAGCCAACCACCCACAAGACATGCAAAGGAGGCTATTGTCAGCCGGGTGACACATGATTGAACCTGACCAACTCCATGTGGACCAGAGTGAACCATTCCAGCTGAGCATAACCTAAATTTCTAATCCACAGAACTGTGAGCAAATAAATGTTTTAAGTGATAAGTTTCAGGCAGAAAAATCTAACTGATACATCTCATATTCCTATTAGTTGCTTTTATTTTGTGAAGTTTAAAGTCTGTTTTCTTTTTGCTTCTCCTTCCTTTAAAAACACACACTGTGGTAGAGGCAACTCGTCCCCCAAGTCCATTTTCTCTTTTTTGTTTTATTACTAGATGCCTCCTTTCACCTACCTCCCCACATTTGTGTTTTATTTGGGCACGTGGTTATCTAGCTTAAGACTAAAGTTCATAGCTTCTCTTGCAGCTAAGATGTGGTCATCTGACAAAGTTGTGGTCAGTGGTATATGAGTGAAAAACATGTGTGCTAAAAAAGCTGCTTGCTTTTTACTCTCTTTTTCTTCTCATTTTCCCCTCTCCATTTTCTTAGACTGAGAAATAGGGTCCCCTTAGACACAGAGAGGGAAGCCATATGTGTGTGGATGGCAGAGATGGCCTATGCACTTGGGTCCAAGGAGGACTATGCAGACCAGACTTACCCAACCTGGACCATTCACCTACTCCTGGTCTTTTATGTGAGAGAAAAAGAAACTTCTATCTTAAGTATGCCACTATACTTTCAGGTCTCTTTGTTATATCAGCTTGATTTTCACCCTAACTCATACTTAATAAATACGCAGCAGACACAAACACATAAACACACACTACTTAACACAGCACTTTGAATTTGGGAGCTCAGTAAATGCTAGATTCATGCACTTATTCAATAATGGTTAATGAGCTCCTATTATGTGTTCAGCACAGAGTTGCATAGATAATTACGTTTTGTGGGGCAGGGAGCAGGAGTTGACAAATGAGCAGGGAAAGATAGAAAATAGGTAACTAAAAGGGGGAAATTAAAGGTGAAGAGTACTGTAACAGAGGACTCTGTCAGGGGTGGTATCCAGGGAAAATGAAAGGATTTGGACATCTCTTAAAAGTTTGCTGCACTGGGATGAAACACAAATCATGAAACGAAGCATCCATTCATTGCACCTGTACAATCACTCACACAGAATATGAAGGCCTCCTCTCACTTGTTTCTGGGTCACTGACCCTGAGCTGAAGCAGGTAGGAGGTGGCCATTGGTTTACTGTTTTCTCACTTCAGATTTTTAACACTAGCTTTTCAAAGGGCTTTGTATGTTGGGTATAAGGGTGGCAGTGGGGACAGAGGTTAGGTTTAGAGGATTACTGACAATCCTGTAATAACTTTTGAAATAGCTTTTCAGATCAATTTCTATTCATTTCCCACTTTACAGAGAAAAGAGGACCAGGAAAGGATCAACAGTTATAAGAAAAACTAAGAGAAAAAAAACTCACCTCACTATACCTTGGAAATGGAAGATGTCTCTTTGTTTTTATGTCCCAGTTTCTTTCCCCCACCATCCTCTGTGGCTTATTTCTGTTTTCCTTCTATCATCCACAATGTTTTTTTTTTTAATATTGAAAATATCCTGGACAGAAGATATTTAGTGATAACTTATTGCAAAAATTTAAGAATAAAATATTTATAATATATTGGGTTAACTAAGAGATGCTAAGCATACAAAAGAATCTTATCAAATTAGGTAGTTCCATTTTATCTAATTACACCAAACTCCCTGTCCTGCACATTTGCAGTAGTGATGTTTTCTATCTCTTGTTATAATGGCCTTTCTCTTTATGAATGCCTTGCCCATTGTGCCTTGTATTTTCTGAGTAGCTTTTATTTTCAGATGTAGGATATATGCCATTATGTGGATCATTTACCCTCCAAAGCCCTCAGTTTTCTCATCTGTAAAATGACTAGATAATCCCTGAAATCTCTTTGGGTGCAAGTTCTACAATTTGAATTCCCTTATAAACATATTGATTAAAGTCTGGTGACAACTGTAGCTACAATGACAACAGAATGATGAAGCATATTAACATTAGTGTTAATGCAATAATCAGCTGTGTTTTGTTCCATATGGCAATTTATTTCAACAATTAAGCCAAACTCCATCTGTTTTGGCATAAACATTTTTTCTTTTTTCAGATAGGTTCCTGAACCACATCTTTGGAAATCCTTTTACGTTCTTCAAAAATTGCTATCAACAAATGATGACTGTGTGGAGTCTTTCTGATTAAAAAAAAAAAAAAATCACTGCTGCCAAAGGCCATTTTATTTGACAAAGGGATTGTTTCGCTATTTGACCTCACCAATGTGTTGCTGGTCTAATCAATAGTCTCAGAAAAGGAAGATAAATCTCGGAGTTGGTGTGGAGAGAACGCGCACAGGGCACTGGTTTCCGGAGCAGGCAAAGCAAGCCTCAACGCTGTCGCCAGCAGATTTCTATTTTTGTGACCTGAGGATCCTGTTGGGACAGGATGTGCCTCAATTTGTGATGGAGACAAGACGAATGGTGCATTCCACACATCCAGCAGGGATGCCTTTCTTTGGCTTGGGTTGAGCTGCATTGACAGAATAGCAACAGGGAACATTTGTCTTTATCTTTAGAACACTTGACAAGAGGCATGATTACTGCTGTAAGGGTATCAAAATAAAGGAAAAAATGGGCTGTCCAAGAGCCCTGTTATTTATCACATTCAGAAACGCTAACCCAGACTAGCAGGATAGAAATTCCTTGTCAAATTGCCTCTAAAAATCATTATTTTCTTCCCTCAAGATAATCTGTGAAGCCCATGGGTCTCACCTGTGCTGTCTTCCCACTCCCCCAAACCCTGATCCCTGGTTTGCAAGTTAGGGACAATCTTCTCCTGAGCTAGCTGTCCCTCTAAAGACAGGGAGTTGCCTCTGTGTGGTTCAATGCATGCGCCAGCCCGACAATAAGCACACCATTCCCTGCTTGTGCAGGAAATACAGAAAAAAAAAAAAGCTAGCTGGCAGCTTATTAACAAATATTGAATGTATACAGCAAAAATTCGATTTATTGGGCAGCAAGTGTTAGGATGTCTCCAGGCAAATTAGAGCTGAAGCTGACTTTGTTCAACCCCTTTATTTATTTTGCTGTTCCTTGTTTTCTAATTAGGCAGGCTTTCTTCTGCTTTATAAACATCCTCTCTGCCTAAATCATTGCAGGTCTATTGAATCCTGAACACAATAGGCTGACGCATTCATATTAATACCATGATAGGGAGGTATAATTCACCGTTTGCATATAGGCCCCAAATTGTTTCAAGAGTGATTCTAAATGCCTTTGTGATATAGTAGCATTTCCCTGCTATGACTGTGTGGGGGACTAAAGGTGCTATAGCCAAAGATTTTTTCCAAAGAAGTTGTGAACAGGAGATGAGTCTAAGTAGTGTTTGCTTTGAAAGGCCACCTCCTTCAGTGTATGGCACCTAAGTAGTTTTTTTTTTTTTTTTAAGTGTTCTCTTTCAGCAGGCCTTTGCAAAAGAGGGCACTTGGTCACAATTCCTCATGAAGAGCAATTCAAGAATTAAATCAATGGCCACGGCCCAAAGCTTGTTCGGAATTCAATGTTTTATTTGGACTTGGCATTCTTGTGTAGGGTTTAGAGCAACCTTGGCTGTCCATTAGAATTGACTGAGGAGCTCTGAAAACCTATTGATGCCCAATTTCCTCCAGGCCAATTAAATAGGAATTGTGGAGGGTGGGACCAGGGCTTTGCGATTTCTAAAAAACTCTCCAGATAATTCTAATGGGCAGAGAGGGGTAAAGCCAGTAGTTTGTGGGGTTTTTATCGTAAGAATATACCTAAGGAACTCTGTTCATTCATTCAATAAATATTAGAATGACTTCTGTATATTAGGAAAAAGACTGTAGTGGGTTCAAGACATAGAAAGGAATTTCTGTGTTCTCAAATAGCTGGTAATTTAATAGAGGGCATGAGGTTTTTAGTCATGCCACACGTATTTATTGAGTCCTACTGTGTTTTCTAGGCATTGGAGAGTCCGTAGTGAATAAGACAGACAAGGTCCTGGTTCTTTAACTTTACTTAGTTTTGACTTTTGTATTGCATCTGAAAATTAACTTTCAGGAATTAGTAAACAGAAGATTATAATAATAAGTGGGTTTTGCAGATCAAACTTTTGCTTATAAATTTTGTATCAGGTGGGTAATCTTTATATTTTGCCATCGGCCAAAGAAGTGGGTTGTCTCTGAATATAATTATTATATTATCAACCATAATAGTCTTTTCCTCGAGGGCATTTTCTCAAACAAATAATTTTGAAATCAATAAATACCCTGTAGCCTCCTGTTTTAGAATTTACTTATTCATGAGATGCTATCTCTCTGTAAATTCCCAGGAAGAATTCTTATTGCTTAATCCCACCATATTGGATTGAATGCTTATCGGTTCAAAATTAGCTCTTATTAAATTTTCTTGGCAACTTTGTAATCGTCTCAGGGGTTGCTTCTCTAGAGAGTTATTCTTACTTTTAAATCTTACATGAGTAGAAACTCATTTCAACATCCTAAAAATTATTAAACATTGGCCTGCCTGTTTTCAAAGGTTCCATTTCAATGATCGTAGGGGCACAGGTCACAAACAATGCTTTTTAGAGAGACTGTTTTGCACTTTTTAAACAAAATGGTGCTTTTTCAAGATATTATTTTATATGGCTGCATATTTTCATTATTAGACATTAACGGTCTCCATCACTATCAGATAGTGACAAATTGAAAGTGAAAGCAGGATGGAGGCCAGTATAGGTGTCTTCTTCATTTTCACTTTAAAGGTTATTTCTGCTGTCCTTTTGTTTGATCACAGTAGCATTAGCAGCTTCCCTCTAAATCTAGGGATGTGATCTGGTGTTTACAGAATTATATCACCACATGCATGGCCAGGTAACTGAAGAGGGATGATTGCTGTGACCACCTGAACAGTGAGAAAAGATGCCTGCTCAAGATGGCGAGAGCCTCAGTAATAATGCTCTGCTGTGGGCTCATTTGAATAATCTCTCCACTCATTAAACACAGCTGCAAGGCAAGAGGCAGCAGAGTTCAAAAGGCAAGCCAAGGGAATATATTAGTAATAGAATTATAGTTTAAGCCTTTAGGCCTGTTTCCCCAATATTTTTGTATTCCATTAATTACAACGAGAACACTTTTGTCATTTACTAAGAGAAAAAAGGTTAGATGAATATTTTCACTAAGACACATAAGCAAAATGTATATGTTTTATAAAAGTGTTAGGTATGCTGCAATTAAATTTTGAGACAAACTCTGAAAGTTATCCAGTAAGACATTTTCTCATTGTATAATTTAAATCCCTGGTGAGCTGAAATTAAAAACTGGCTTGATTTAGCTTCATGAGTCACTTTACCCTTGGTTCATGGGTGCCCTCATACAGAAGACACAGAAGACTGTGTGAAGGCAGCTCTGTGTGTGTGTGTGTGTGTGTGTGTGTGTGTGTGTGTGTGTGTGTGTGTGTGTGTGTGTTGGCTCTGTTGGGTGATTTGCAATTCCCAGTATGCCTTTCATTTACACCCCATTGGAACATCAAATTTATTATAGAACTAGAAAATATTTAATGGAAGAAAGAAAGGAGTGGAAATAAAAGGTGGGAACAAAAATCGAGTTTCTTTTTGAAGACCTCACTGGCAGCATTTCTCCTCCTTTCTGTTTTCAAGATTCAGGGGCACTTTGGGCTCTTCTGGATTTGTAGCCTCTGAGGTCATGTTTTTGCTCTTGCTCTGTTCCTACCCCTAATCTCATCCACCACACCATCTTGCTGGAATGACTCACCATGACATTTTAAGACGTTACGAATTTGATGTATTTAAATTCAGAATGGTTTAACTCTGAATTCAATTCTATGTCCTCCCTTGGGCTGCGGATTGAATTGAGTTTTATTACCCCAGGGACTCATGTCCTCTTCCAATGTGGAAGTAAATGGCTTTCACTTTGTCACAGAGTTTCTATATGGATTTTAAGGATATATTGAGGTCCAAGGGTGCATGACTGTATCCTGCTCCTCTCCTCACATACCTACCTGTCTACATGGAAGGAAAGTGAGGGGAGATATAACACAATTAGAGACTGTAGGGAGATTCCAGTTCTCTGTTTTTATTCTCATTTCTGTATTAACATCTTCCTAAGACATGATGCTAAGACAAAATTTTGAGCCACAGTAAAAACACTGAATTAAAACTACTGAAGAGTTTTTCTTTTGAAGGAATCTTCTTTCATCCAACATTGTATGAATAAAGAATTCTCAGGTGAGTTTTCCAGATACCTGAGTATATAGCAAAGTTTGAGGAAGAGTAAACTAGATTGTTACTTGGGCTTCCATTTGCTCTCTGCCTCTATGTGACTTTGGGTGAAATGATAGGCATGAAGTGATTGCGGTAGGCTGAAAAATGGGCCCACAGAAGAACTCTGTGTTCTAATTCCTAGAATCTGTGAATGTTAATATGGGAAAAAAAAGAGGTTTGGGGCGGGTGCTTTGTGGATGTGATTAAGTGAAGAATCTTGAGATGAGAAGATTACCTTGTATTATCTGGTTGGGTCCTAAATTAATCACATGCATCCTTGTATTAGGAAGGCAGTGGAAAAGTTGACATTCACAGAGGAGAAGGTGATGTGGAGATGGAATAGAGAGAGATTTTAAGATATTGGCCTTGAATATTGGAGTGGCCACAGGGCAAGGAAAGTCAGCAGCTACCTTAAATTAGAAGAGGCAAGGAATGACTTTTCCCTTAGCATCTCTGGAAAAAGTGTGGCCCTGACAACACCTTGATTTTGGCCCAGTGAGACTGATTTTGGACTTCTGGGTTCCAGAACTGTGAGAGGATAAATTTCTATTGTCTTAAGCCATCCAGAATGTGATATTAAGAAGCTAGTAGAGTAGGACTCTCTCATAATATCCAAATATTGGGGCAAATAAACCTCCACAGTGTTTTATTTTTACAAATAATCTTCTAGGCTATTTGGACTTGTCCAGTCACCTGTTTCAAATTCAGCATAAAATGTTTAGCAAAAGGAAGAGAAGCCTACTAATTTAAGGGCTATAAACTAAAAAGAAAACACAGACTTGCTATTTATTAAGTCATCCCTCCCTCTTATTTTTGGCCTGAAGTTTTCAGTTCTCACAATCTGAATGTTTTTTCTCAGGAAGGAAGTAGATAGCATTGGATGTGATACAAGTAACTTTTCTTGGATAAAGATCTGTGAATAATTGATCTAAGCTGTAAACTCCCTGTTCTCCTTTCAGGACCCCCTCTGTTGGATGAGAGTAAGACAGTAAAAGCAATCTATGTTCTGATCCTAGGGTAACTTTCTCAGTTTGATCCTAAGTCAGCCTCACGAGTCAGCAAGGGATGTCCACAGTTCCTTCTAGGCTAACCACTAGAAGAAGGAAATAACTGTATTATTTCATAGAGTCTAGGGCACATTTTTTCTTCTTTACATTTTAGCATATTGTATAGTTCATTGCATTTTAAATCACTGTTAACCAGGATGGATATTGAATTCTTCCCTGGAGAATTTGGGTTTCCTTCTGCCAGTCACTTGGGTCCACTATCAACCTGAAACCACTTTAAAATAAATCCTCAGCTTGAAGTTCTTTCTTGGTTATACTGATGGTGTGAATTAAAATCAAAACCTGGGTTCCAGCTCATGTTCCCAGAGGAGAGTGTTTCATCTCCTCCCCACCTAGTGCCAGCTCTTCACTGTCCCTTTCTGTGTGGTGGGTTTACTTCTCAATTACTCTTACTTACGCAGAAGGTGTAGTCTTTTTTCCTTCCAGCTTTATGCAAGGGCGCTTTTCCTCTCCCATTAGTACATAAAATTGTAGTGTATGTTCAAAGACAAGAGGAGAACAAAAGGTTAGTGCTGTATCTAGAAGCTCTCCATCAGGTAGGCTCAATTTACCTCCTTCATAGAGAGAATACCTTCCTTCCCTCATGACTGCATCTTTTTTATCTATAGCATACAGCCCTCTCCTCCATTCACCCAGCTCCTCCCTAGACTTTCCCTTAAGGTAAAACAAGCTTGGCTAGATATGGCTCCACTCCCATGTTTGTTGTTCATAATTGTACCATCAATGTGGGATGATGGTGCACACTCAGGACTAGGTCAGAAAGGAGTGGGTTTGGGTTTTATTGAACTTTACTAAAACATGCAGTTTAGTCTTTATTAAAATCAACCTGCCCTGCCTGGTCATGCTCCCACTGTGTTCTTGGCTCACTTCATTGCTGGGCTGGCAAGACTACAAAGACATTCACATTTTCACCATCCTCTTCCCCTCCTGATATCTGTCTCTCCTGTGTACCTGTATGTATTACCTACACATTTACTAATTTAGTGCCTTTTATTTTAACTACTTAGCTTTGGTATTTTCTCTTCTGCGTATACATCAGACTGACCCCCCGAATTTCCCCTCTCATTAGCACATCTCACATAACTCACATCACAATGCTGACACTTCCTACTCCTTAGAAGTAGGAATGTTTTCTTGTCTTCTTTGATACCACTCTCAACTGGTCTTGCTCCTATTGTTCTGGCCACTCTTGACCCTTAAATTTTAGTGTTTCTTGGCTTTCTTCCCTAAGTCTCTCTCTGATTTCATTCTGTATACCTTCTCCGGTCTATCTTATCTATTTTCTTAGAGTTTCAATTTGAATGGCTACACCGATGACTCCCCAATCCCTATCTGTGTTCCAGTGCCTTCACCGAGTCCTAAACCCAATTATTTATCTAGCTGCCTCAGACGTCATCCAGAGGCACCTGAGATTCAATAAGTCTAAAAGGGAGCTCAGCACCTTTTCCACAAATGTCTATCCTTTCTGTATTTTTAATCTGGGTCAATGGCACCATCCTTCAGCCCTTGGCTCAGCCTCCAGACCTGGACATCATCTTTACTGCAATACTGACTGGCTTTATAGGTGAATCACATATTTGTTCCTCTAAGTCTTATTTCTCTCATTTATAGAGCATGAATAATAATAATAATAATTACTTCATAGACTTGTGAAGACCTTACATATATGCGTGTAGCAGTTAGCATAGTGACTGATGTATAATAAGTACTCAATGTATTTTTATATTTGATTCCTTCCTTTCCAGCAACCCCATATCCAGTTGATCATTAAATCTACTTGTGCCTATCTGCCACTCAATCCATTGCTACTTACAAGTATTTTTTTGATTTACCCACTTCTTACATTCCCTTTGCTAGTTCAAGCCACTAGAATCTCTTGGGCAAATTATTTCATCTGGTTTCCTTGCCTCCCATCTTGCTAGCTGTCAATCCATGGTCCACCATTCACACAGAATAGTCTTCCTTAATCGTATATCTGATGGTATAATGCCTCTGCCTAGAGAACTTTACAACTTTCCACTGTCCTAAACATGTCTAAATAACTTTATAGGATCCCCTGGTCTGACATCTGCTAATCTCTCCTGCTTATCGCCCTATGCCCGGTCATTTTGGACACCATGGATAGGCATGTGCCTATCCCTCTTCATGTAAACTTTGTCCCTGTACTTCCTCTTAAAATCTCCTACCTCTTTCTCTTTCCCTGATTAATTCTTATTTATTTTTCAGATTCTGATTCCCAAGTCTAGGTTACTTGTACCTCCTTAAGGACTTCTTTAGTATTCAGGTCACACTTATCACTTCATGCTGTTGAAATTGCCCATTTACCTTCTCCTAGGGTTGCCATATTTAATAGAAAAAAACATAGGATACCTCTTTACATCTGAATCTCAGATAAACAATGAATAATTCTTCAGCATAAGTATGTCCCATGCAGCTCTTTCTTTTCCTACTAGACGACTCTCACTTGAGGGCAGGGGGCATCATTGTTTCCCAACACCTAGCATTTTGTCTAATGTATTGCACACACTTTATTCATTGTTGATTAAGTGAATAAAACCACTTAATGAGGTGCAAAGGTATACTCATTATGTGTATATTATGTGCTGATGTGTTTCAGATCTATCATTTTGATCCTATGTTAATCACGAAACACATTTTTCTAGTTCTGTAATCTATCATTCAAGTGTGCTTTAAAGCAAGTGGGAACTTAGAAATGGACCATCCTCACCACAATGTGCCTGTGCATAAGTGATATGAAAAGCTCATGTTTGAAATCTACTATATCAGAACGAAGTTGAAATTTAAACCACAATTTTCACTGAAAAACAAAACCGAAGCAAAAATATAGCTTTCACAATTCAACTGCCTTTTTCCTTTTTGATCAGTTTGAAGGGCTTTTGTTCTCTGTAATACAAGTGTTTTCTGTTCATGCATAGCAAAGACATAATCTAATCTCCAAGGTTTATTTGCCAAAAGAATCCTGAGATGTGGAAAGGAGCAAGGGTTTGAATTTTTATTAATTTGGGAGGCAAGTTCACCTGAGAATGAATGTGCAGATCTCTCTTAGGAACCTTTTCAAAATAGAAATCTAACTCAGAGAAAGTTCACAGGCATTTTCCAACCTGTGAACTTATGAGGTTTAGTTAGCCAAACATTCACATTGTGCACACTGTGAATGGAATAGAAGCAAGCCAGTTTCAAGGTAAATTCTTCATTCTCTGAACCACTGATTACCCCCTTCTACAGAGAACAACAGAAGCCCTTAGCCATTTTATAAAGTTCAAGATTACCTGGGGATCTGAGCTTTCCATTCTCTGCTGCAATGGGCCAATTCCTCTCTCCTTTAGTTGTGTTTATTCAGTGGTCCTAATTTAACAAACAAAATCCTGGAGTTCTTTTAAAAAGAGGTCAGAACTCCATCCTGTGTTTTCTGATATACTAGTCTCAAGGCGAGTAACTACAGGGATCATGCCCTAGAATGTGTTGCATGAGATGAAATGAAACCTTCCATACTCATTAAACAAATCTTTTACTGTTTTTGGTTAACAATAATACCAACGCCTTTTAGTCTCTTTGGTAGCTGTATGATTTATGCAAGACTGAGACAAAAAAAAAAATCTACAAGGAAAGAAGGGCATATATCAACTGTGTTTCCCAGGGGATTAAACACATTAAAATCAAGAGGAACTCTCATTGTAGGATTTAATTGAACTATTTTTCAGTAGCTGGTACTTAGTTTGCTTTATTTATATTTAATGTAGCTGTAAGTAGGATGACTGTGAATTGGGTCTCTGGGCTAATCATGCTGATGTGTTCAGGATGAAACTCAGGGGCTTTGCATAGCACAGTTCCGTAGTCAGGTCAGCACTAGGTTATTGAGTTTCTAAGGTTGGGGATGGGCTGTGTCAGTGCATGCTCTTCCAGATGAGGAACATAAAATTGCACCTTGAGGCAACAAGATGAGTCAAGAGTAATTTACAGTGAGAGAGCAAAATGAAATCCTGCAGGAGGTCAAATTCGTTTTTGCCAGGAGGTGTCACTATTGTCAACACACATTACCTGAGATGGAGGGAAGATAAGAAGTGGTGGCTAGCATCATTTGACAATAGCAGAAGACAGTTTTCTCATCTCTTCTTTTTCCTCCCACCCTCCCTCCCTCCCTCCCTCCCTCCCTCCCTCCCTCAATGCTTCGGTTTGCATCCTGTGTTCATATTACACGTAATGGGGATGTTAAATTGCTGTTATTAACATCAGGAGGAAAGAATGGAGAGGAATTCATGTATTTTTTGGGTCACCGACTCAAATATACTAGGTTTTTTTTCCCCCTCTTAGTCATGACTTAATGGTTCTAAACTAATGAAATTTTAATAGCATAAAGTTGTGAGAACTGACCTCTTTGCATCTCTCTAGACCTGTATAACTCCATAAAATTTCTTAAGATTATCCATAAAATGTAGCATAGATGATCTTCTGAGTTCATGTTCTGTGCTATTATTTAAGTTTTTAAAAAGGCATCAGAAACTCCTGAGTCACTTTTATTTTTGCTCTAGCTTTGAAGTCAGAGAGTTCGGATTGAGACTGGCTCTATATAATTGAGCTATGTAATCTTGTTTGGCAAGTTATTTATTCTGCCAAAGCCTCAGTTTTTTTGTATGTAATTTTGGGAGGATTAAGTGCTAATAAATGAGATTTAATGATAATAAATATATGCAAATCAATTAACAATGCATGGCACAGTTAAAGTCAATAAGAGTTAATTTTATTATTAATATTAATATTGATGTCTGGATAGTAGAAAGGTCATATTCAGGTTTGAGGATCATACTGTCCTTCAAATATCCCTAACTTTTCTATCAACAATCCCTATAGGATTGAGAAAGACCTAATGTCCTATTTTTTTCACAGTCCCATATCTGACACTGTTCTCCATTTGAGTTGATATTTTACAAAATTTCTTTGTGATAATTCCTGAGACCTTATCCCTGGTTGAAAGATAATGATTTCAACGACTTTTTCTTGTTCCTCTTTGAACATCTATGTTCTTCCCTTCTTACAAGCTCCACATCAACTTCTGCCTTCCATGTGCAGCTTTCCTCACCTTCCTTTGGCTGAATTTCTGTATCACTCAGAGTCTGATTTCCACAAACTTGATTACTATCATCACTGTTTATTCTTTTTAGGAAAAAAATGGCTTTTTTTTTACTTAAGGTTCAGAAGGACATTTGTGTTTTCCCTCTGTTCCCTGCAGCACTCAGTTTAGTTCTGAAGACACAAGAGGGGTTGAATACATTTTTGTCACTGGTTGATTTATTGAGAGTTCAGAATATCAGGAAAACATGTTGAAACAAACATGAACAAGTCATTTTGCCACTCTAAGTAAGATGAAGGAATTCAGTGGAAGACTCAGGACTGGAGGTGGAAAAGGAGGACTTCAAGAAAAATCAGAGGGACCAGTCTGGCAGTTTAAATCTGGGAGCAAAACAGATGTTTAGCTAGAGCTACCATTGTAAGATTAAGGCTGCCTATGTGAAGGAGAGAGTGGGCTCTATAAGAAACAGCAACAGAGCCACTGATTTGGGTCTTGAATCTCTCATGAACTGTGCCCTTAAGAGAATCATGGGACCTCTCTGGGTTGATGGTTCTTTGACTGTAAAATGTGAAACTTGGGCTCAATGACATCTAATGTCTCAACTTATTCTAAAACTGTAAATGTCTAAGATAGGAGAGAAACAAGTTTAGACAATGTAGGATGGACAAATTCCTTCATGGGAATTGATATATGCAAATCAATCAACAATGCATGGCACAGTTAGAGTCACAGATGGGATTCCAGATATTCCTTAGGCACAGATGGGATGCCAGATATTACTTTCTTCTTCCCCGAAGTGTAAAAGAAATAGTGTGGGAGAAAGTACTGACACTGCTCTGTTATTGACTCACTGTGTACCACTCATTCATTCATTTATCCAACACTTGTTGATGGAGCCCTACTATGTGGCAGGGATGAGGCTAGTGCTGGTGACGAAAAGGTGGATGCAATTCACATGTCTCTGCCTCTTCAAATTAACAACCGTGTGTGTGTTTGTGGGGGTGGGGAACAAGCACAGAAATGTAAGCTACAATTGTGATGAGGTGAAGGAAAGACATATTGATGATGGATGAGAGGAATCCAACTTGGGCTGGAGTTTAAGCGGAAGTTATCTAGGTAAATGGCAGATAGAGGAAAAGACCATATGTGAAGGTCCCTTGTGGGAGGGAAAATGGCAAGTTGGGAAAATGGAAAGAATAGTTGGAGCTAAGAGAACTAAAGAAGATGGTGATTTAGACAATGCAAGAAGGATAGAGGTCAGATTGTGGGGGATCTGTAAGATACGGTAAGAACACTGTCCTTTATGCTAAGGATACGAAGCCATTAGTGTGAGAGTGGGGGTGATCAGCATTGATGGTAAGAGGATTTGTGGGGCTCTGGAGTGGGTGTGATTCAGGTCAGTTGGGAAGAATCCAGGGAAGCATAGCCATAGTTTGGTCTAAGGAGGTAATGCTGAGGATAAAGTGATATACTTTTTCAGGTTCTCAGTTTCCTCATCTGTAGAGAGAAAGGGTGGACTTGAGACTAGAGTTGAGTCCTAGACATTTCTGTGGTTCAATGAGATGGAAATACTTTGGGGAATAGTATGTTGCTGTGTGACCACATGACTCGTGTATAGATTTACATACTGCCTTTTAGGTGGGGCCCTTTCTTAGATTTGGGGGACCTCTCTCTACTCAGATGAGACATGCGTTACAACTTATTTATAAAACTCCCTATAACTGTATTTTATAAATTCTACTTTGAATCAAGTTGCAAAGTAGGATGAGGGATTATTTAAAATTTTCTCTGACTTAAAATCCTCTTTGCCTCTCTCTTTTTGTCTCCATCCATGTAGGATATACTAGACAAAACAAATAGTTCATCTACTGAAAAAATAATGAGAACACTTTGGAAACGGTTTCCCTCAGGAAACACAAATCTCATGAAAATCTCAAAAATTTTATACCAAGACTTAGGCTTCTTGGTATAACAAGAAGAGGGATAATCTATTATAAATTTTACAACTATTCCCCTCACTATAAAAACATATACTAATTGCAAAAAACCCCACCAAATTTGGAAAATACAGAAAATAGTAAAAAAAGAAAATTGAGATAGCTCATAATCCCACTACCTAGAGATAAACACTTTTTAATATTTTCGTTTATTTATGACCTATGCTTTCCTACCAAGAGCATATACAGACATGTAAAAACTTATACCCCTCTCTTGTTCCTGCAGGGTGATATAATGTTTAGGAGTATGAAATCTCCAGACTGTTTGGGTTCAAACTTACTAGCTCTTGGGAAAATTTAGAAACTTTCTCCTTCCCTAAAACTTAATTTTCTCAACTGTAAAACAGGCATAATAATAATGCCAACCTCTAGGACACTGTAAGAACTAAAGGAGATAAAGTATGTAAACTTCTTATTACAGCTCCTGGAACAAATGATTTAATCTGCATTAGCAAACATAGGTTATTTTTGTTATGCCATTTTGTTTTACAGTTTCTGTTTTTTTACATTTCCTTCCTTGTTCCTTTGTTCTTTGTCATTTTCAGTTTCTCCTATAATTTGGAAGGCACACATTCTGTTTTAATTTCTAGTGGTTATCTTTGGTTTTATTTTAAAACTTTGCTCAGTCTATATTTTTCTAATTATCAAAGTTAAGAACAAAATGGCATTTTTTGACCTTCCCTCATCATGAAAGAAAGAACCACTGACTATTTGGGGCCCCTTAGGACATCTTGTTTATTACATGGATATATTTTCTCACTTTTCATAAGAGGTAGACGATTCATCTCTTTGCAATATGAGGAAACTGAGGCTTAGAGAGTTTAAGTCACTTGCCCATGGTTGTGCCATTTTAAGGTATGGAGCTAGGGGTCAAACCCAACTCATTCTGACTCCAGAGCTTTTAAGTCTTGGCTTATTTCCTCATTATCAAGTGGTCACCGAATTTCTGTTTGAAATTACTGGGAACAAAGGATTTACCACTTTCTGAACCAGCCTAACTCATCTTAAGTAGTTCTACAAGAATCTTTCCTTGTATTAAAGAGTTTTGTCCTTCCGACTGCCTCCCCTGGCATCTAATCCCCATTTCCTATAAGATAGCACTAATATCTTCTGAATAGTCTTCCAAACATTTCATGATTCTTATTAGGTGCTGGGATTCAAAGAAAGTGCTATGGGGATATAAAACATGATCTTTGCCCTAAGTAGCCTTTTAGTGAAGACCAAAATATATAAAGTAATTAGGGAGCAACATGAAACTGTAAAGAATTAGGGTAAAAATATATTGAACAAATTATCAGCTTATGAAAGTTCAACAAAAGGAAAGAGAAGCACTGGGGTGAGATTTTTGTTGTTTTTTTTCTCTACCCCATATCTCATTCTATCTAAAATGATATAATTATAACCAAGAATTTAGGATTTGAAGTACATTATTAGAACTAAATTGTAATGTAATAGCAAAAGAAACTTCTGCAGGGGTCCTTGGATGTTTGATGTAAATGAAAAACAGATTACACTAAAATAATAAATGTCGAATAAAAAATCCATTGTTTCCAATTACTGCCACTTCACAGACTTTAACTACCTAATTTAGCCAAAGCATGAGGGGAAACTATTTTGTGCTTGAAAATGTAAATTAAAACATTTTCCAGTGCAGCGACAGTGCCGTGTTATTGAGCTCGGCAGACCCCTGCTTGATCTCCCATGGTCCATTACCCTGGCCCAGAGCCTTGGAGCTTATTGGGGCTGTAAGACATTCTTTGCTTTGGACTCTGCCTCTTTGATAAAGGTTATCACTTTGCTAGATGTAGAAAGCTCAGACTTGGGGCTTTCACCAGAAATTCATGACAACTTGGGGCTTTCACCAGAAATTTATGATAAGGTAAGGGGCATGTTGATGGTTTTTTTTTTTTCCAAAGCCTCATTTTTTTCCTTTTTACTGAAAAAATTGGGTTACATCATTTCCATCCAGCCTTTGTGAACTTCATAGCAGTACAGATATAATGCTTCAGCTTATTCAGGGTCCTTCTTGTACCAAGATTTAGATTCTTTATGTTGCCCAGCTCAGAACAGGCAGAGTGGCCCACCCTTCAGGAAGTTTATTTTAAGGAAATTAGAGCAGGCTCAGCTTGAAGACAGGTATATCCCTCTCATGGGCTAGGAGGTCTGTGTGACTCATGGCTTCTTGCACATGCCCCATTCTCCCTCATTTTTGACTAGCTTTCTATGTTCTTGAATAGTTTCTGCTTCCTCATAATGGCCTATACATGGAGTGAACTTGCCTTAATCTTGGCATTCACGTGGTAATGCTAACCATTATTTACATGGCACTAGCTGTATGTCAGCTGTCATTCCAAGTACCATGATCTTGGACTTCCCAGGCTCCAGAATTGTGAGAAATAAATGTTTGTTTTTTTTATAAGCTATTCAGTCTATTGCATTTTAGCAGCCCAAAAGACTAAGATAGGTTCCCAAGGGAAAGAATCTAATTGGCCTCATTCTTCATTCTGTGCCGAGATGCATCATAAATTACTGTCTCTGGTCCAATCAGCTGTGCAGCTGGGTAGGGGCAAGGGGATCAATATGGCTGCATTGTGTTTACTTGTCAAAGGCGGAGAGAATGGTTGCCCAGATCAGGTGTGGAGGAGTAGACCCTGTTAACTGACCTCTGACAACCATTGACACCATTTTTAAAATGTGAGATTAAAATATGTATATGTATCTGTTGGCTTGTCCCATAGTCACTGAATCTGTTAGCTTGGATATCTGTTTGTCCAACCTTTGAAGTGTTCATCCACATTATTGTCATCTGGTTGAGATGTGGGCATATTGCCACATGCCAGAAAGCATGCTGCCTGCTGATTTGTTTGATTTGCTCCCTGCAGAGTCCACTGCATTAGTATTACCTGCTCATAGATGATGTGTAGGGTACAGAACAGTAATAAGAGAGTGTTTCTGCCATTGGGAACTTAAGATCTCCTTGAGGAGAAAAGTCTCATGCACTGGAACACAGAATTAAACAAAGATTTATAAAAGATAAATCCCAGTAAGCACTGTGCTATGTGTTTCTATAAATGATACCTCACTTGGTCTTCACAATTGATCACTCTGTGAAACATGTAATATATACCTATTTTTCAGATAAAGAAACCATAAGAGGGAGATATCAACTTCTCCAAGACACAGATGATATGCAGCAATCACAGTCCTTAACTGCAGATGCACCTGACTTGTCACTGATGATGTCATGCCTGCCTTGATGAATGCTCAAACCCTTTGTTCCATGTGTCCTACTTCCCACCAGAATCAGTCACATTTTTTTAAAATGTGAGAGTCACACAAAGATGAAACTGGTTTAGCAAAGTTTATTTCTGAGGACATTGGAAAGCAGAGATGTTTCTTTAACATAATTCTGAAACCTTGCCTTGGGTCTGGTTTCGCTCTACAGAGAAGAGTAGCAGGACTGGGTTGGGGTGCATTTCTCTAGTATGGGGCTCAGGTAGTGCTGAGGTGAGACCTGGCTAAATATAAAATCTATGGGAGAATAAATCCTGAGCTGAGTCCAACTTGCTCTGCCTCTCTTTAGATGGACTTGGGTAAGTCCTGGGCTGTGCGATCTCCTCTCTGGTATTTTGTGTGGTGTATTTAAGAGCCTGGACTTTGGCAATAAAGAGACCCAGATGTGATCTTGGCTCTGGCACTTCTCAGCTGTGTGAAATGGCACAAATTATGTGATATCCAGAAACCACATGTGCCTAACATGTGCTTGATAGATGGGGTCTATTATCATTAATTATCTCTCTCTCCTGTCATCTAGGCATTAGGTTCTAGGGAAAGCATTTTTAAAATTATTTTTTAATATTGGGCTGCTTCAGGCTAATTTTTATTTTCTTTTTCTTCCTTCTTTTTAAAAAATAAGATTTATTTCTCATTAGAAATGTGGCTGATGTGATCTCCTGGCAGGAGAGAAGCTTGTCTTTAGGGCCAGGTAATGAAATGACATGAAAACAACAACGTCAGGTGTCACCAGGAGATTAGCACAGAACAGCCCGTTGAACATGCACATGCATGAACTTTCATGCTCCTATGCAAACATACAATGGGTAGCGAGTGGGCCTCTTGTACTCCTTTAAACAAAACTCTGCCTGTTCTATTCTGCTGCTAAAAGATGTTCTTTTCCTTACCCTAATCATGTGGTTTGGATGGAAATGGACATATTCTTATGGGTCTCCTCCAAACTTGGCCTGCATTGATTGATTTCAGATGAGCATGTGAGGTGCATTAGGCCACCTGGAGCACTTTCTAGGATTTCAGAATTTGGGATGGGAGAGAGTGAGATGGAAAGCCCAATCATGTTGGTGGCCATGTGTTCTGTCATATGGAGGAAGCTCGTCTGAGAGAATCAAACATACGTGCAGAGAGAATCAGAGATGAGATAAAGAAAAAGAGTTCTGGCAACTTTGGGGACCCTGGTTCCATTGACCCTAAAACCAGTTTTCCTCAGACTTTCCTGTAGTCATAGGTTAAAAGGACCCACTCTGAGTAAAGCTAGTTGAAACTGGGATTCTGTCACTTGCAACCTGTATTGCTATTTGCTGTATAATCAATTACCATAAAATTTAGTGGCTTAAGACAATAATATGCATTTATTATTTTCCATGGTTTCTGTGAGTTAGAAATGCAGGAGCAGCATGGTTGTGTGGTCCTGACTTGGGACTGATTTATTTATTCAGATATTGGTTGGACCTAGAGTCACCTGAAGGCTTGATTGGAGCTTAGGGATCTGTTTCCAGGGTGGCTTAGTGATGTGGTGATACATTGATACTGGCTGTTGGTGGGAGGTTTCAGTTCCTTTTCACACAGACCTCTCCACTGGGCTGCGTGTGCTCTTACTTTACAGTAGGTGGCTTCCTTTAGAACAAATAGTTCAGGAGACTAAGGTGGAAGGTGCGAGTGTCTGTTATGACTTAGCCTTGAAAACCACACACTGTCATTTCTTCAGTATTCCATTGTTGATACTGGTCAGCCCTGGTTCAGTGTGGGAGGGGAATACACAGGGACAAGAATACCAAGAAGTAAAGACTATTGGAGGCTATGTTGGAAGCTGGCTACAATGAAACCAAGAGTCCTGATTGGTACACTGTGGTGACAAATGTCTCTACCTCAAGGTTAGATTTTGTACCATGTAGGTATTCTGATAATCAATATTTATTCTTAAACTTACTGTCATTATTCATCAGCTACCATCTTTTTAGAGGTTAAATTCAGATAATCTATTTTTCCTTTTTTACCATGTACATAATATAGAAATGATTCATGAATAGAGGAGTTCCCTTTTCGTTTAAATAGATTTTTCATTAGTTTAAGTTCCTTACTAATTACATGAGGGCAGGGAGGCATGAGATGATGATATAAAGAAGTTGAGAATAAATTGCCAAGACAGTGTCCTCTACTCTGTAAATTCTGCCACCTTCCCAGTTCGCAGGTGGTCTACTTAGAGCAAGAGGGTAGAATGAAAATATCTGGCCTCTAGCTCTAAATTGGCCAAGTCACTTAATCTCAATGAGTTTTTCCTTCAGATTTTAAAAAAAGAAATCACCATTTTTATCTTACAGTCAGGTTATGAGGTCTCTGTGACATAATGCTTTATAAACTGTATGACACTATTTGTTCAGAAAGGTACAATGGTATTGGCTTGGGAATCAGAAATTAGACTTGGGTCCTAGCTTTGCCACATGTGGGCACAGGCTTTTGCGAGCAGTTATTTATCCCCTTTGAGTTTCAGTCTCTTCTGCTTAACACTGATTTAATAATAATTTTGACTTCATGGAGGTATGGCGTTCAGATGAAATGCTGTCGAAGGCTGGCACTTAACAGTTGCCATGATTATATCTCTACTGTAGAAGAAACCAAATTTACTGTACCTTTTTTAAAAATCAAAGTCAACATGACTAAGTCATTTATTTAATGAATAAATATTTATTAAAGGTAAGTATATGACAGGTGTGAGCTGAGTGCTATGGATACGACAGCAAACAAGACAGATGCGATCCCTGTCTTTGAGCTTAGGGCTTTTGGGAGACACTGACAGACAGGCAAGCCTTTACTAAGCAATGTGATAGATGCTCTGGGTGAGATATAGGTGTTATGGGGGAGCGTGTAGCAGTGGTGTCTGACTCAGACTTGTGGAGTCATGGCAGGCTTTCATGGGGAAGTAAAATTGAGGTAGGATCTGAAAGGTGAGTTGAAGTTAGATTAAGGGAGATAGGTGAGAGTTTAGGGGAAGGGGTCCCCCAGGTGGAAAAAAGAGCCTTCATAAAGACTGAGAGGTAAGAGAACACGCAGGGTGGTCAGAAAGTTGTTCAGGCTGGCTGGAGCCAAGAGGCAGAAGCAGAACAGTGACACGTAAGCTAGAGAGTTGAGATACTCAATTATAATAAAGAACTTTCTTATAAACATGCTAAAGCTTTGCCCTGGATTTTTCTTGCAGGTAATGAAGATGCCCTGAGGTATTGCAAAGCAAGACAGAGACATAATCAGATTTGTAGTTTAGAAAGATTACCCATTCTCAAGGAGCAGCATTTTGGGTGGAATAATTTTCTTTTGTGGAGATCATTTCAGGTGTGGTTGGCATATCAATAGCCCCCCAAAGATGTCCATGTCCTAATTCCTGGAACCTATGAACACGTTACATTACATGGCGAAAGGGACTTTGCAGAAGAAGATTAAGGTTATGGACCTTAAACTAGGGAGGTTATTCTGTATTACCTAGGTTAAGTGGGCCTAATCTAATCACATGGGCCCTTAAACATGGATGAGGAAGATAGAAGAACCAGACAAACATGAGGCAGAAGAAAAGTCAGGAGACCTGAGGCATGAGAGGTATCCAACCCACCACTACTTGCTTTGAAGATGAAAAGGGTCATGAGCCAAGAAATATGGGAGACCCCTAGAAGCCAGCAAGGGAACTAGAGCCTCAATCATATGATCCCATAAAACTGTCTTATGCCAACGGCCTGACAGGTTGGAAAAGGAAGGAATGCAGCCCTGCTGAAACCTTAATTTTAGCCCAGGTTGGCCTCTGTCAGGCTTCTGACCTACAGGACTGTGAGATAATAAATGCTTGTTGTTTAAGCCGCTAGGTTTGTAGCACTTCGTTACCACAGCAATAGGGAATGAATACATTAGGTATTGCAGAGTCCTTGGCTCCTGCTTCCTCAGTACCAGCATGCTGCATCCTCCCCCAGTTATCCTGACAAACCCAAAACACTCTTACACGTTTTCAAATGCCTGCCACTGCTGGGGCTGGGGTAGGGTGGGGGGTGGAGTGAAGTTACTTGACCCTGGTTGAGAACCACTGCAACGGGGAATTATGGATTGGAAGAAGGCTGGGTAGAAGGCATAGGACCCAGTTTGGAGGATGTTGTGATTTTTAAGTGGAGAAGTGAAATGGCCTGAAGGAGCACAGAGGGAACATGCCAGGAATAGAGAAGGAGATAGATGTATTCGAGAGATAATTAGGAGCAAGAGTCAATGGGAGCCATCAGAGGTGCTTTGATTAGCACTGGGGTGAGCAACCTTCTCTGTCCCTTTGCTCCCCTCCCACCACCACTGCCACCATCACAGCACACATCTAAAAGCAAACAGCACCTTTGCAGCAACCTGACTTCTCCAGTAAGTGAGAGGACATGGCCTTGGAGCCATCAGCAATTCGTACCAGGATCAGCCAAGGAAGCGAAATGACAGCAGAGCTATTGCAAACCCAGAAGGCCCCTTATGGCCAAAGGCACCCAGTTGGTGAAACACAGTCGTAATTGCTTGAACAATTTTCAGCCATGCCATGCTGCAATTGACAACAGGAAATGAGGAGAGATTTTACACTTCCCAACAGAAGCAAGTCAGGAGATCCAAATGGCTGAAATACAGTTCTCAACCAGAGTGTTTGGTAAGCCGACCAAACTCCTGTGCGCAATTTGAAAGCATTTCACCCTAGAGATTTTTATTTACACTTTGTCCAAAAGGGCCTGTGCCCTTATTCATACTCATCTACTTAACTTGTACAAAATCCATTCTGTGTGAAATATTTTGTTTCTGTTTTCCTGACTGGACTCTGATGAGGCAGGACACACAACACACAACACACAACGGACCTATTTCAAACAATGAGTTTGTTCTCACTTGTGACATTCCAGCTCCCTGGCTTTCCAGCACTACCCTGATTTGTGCTGAGTTCTCTAGCCTTGTGACTGGGAAGGACCGACACTGCAGAATTAGAAGATGAACACAACAGAACGTGTGACCAGTCACCCAAGACAAATGCAAGTGTCACGGGAACCTTTTCAAGTCGGTTCTAGGTGGGAAATGAAAATTCTCCTTGCATTTGCATTTCCCTTATGTTTTTGAAAGCAGCCACAGGGACATTAATGAATCATTAAGTTAAAAAATAATGATTCTACATAATTCATAGGTCATGGCAGAGAATCTGAGTTTTTGTGCTTTTTTATGTGTGGGGATCAATGAATCTCACAGCTGTTTTTTCTTTCTTTCTTTTTTTTTTGGCATTGGCACGTTAGGTGAGGTGTTCAGCCTGTAACATTAAGACTAATTGGCAAAGATCTAATTCGAAGTCCAATTAAAGTTGACCACGCTTTCCTATCTCCAGTAGAACTGAAATGAGTCATGGAATGGAGTAGTTTGGCTTTGGGTCTGATGAAGCAAAGCATTTCCCCCTTTCTGCCTCTTGATTAAAGTCCATTTAAGTGGAGTCAGTTCTGGTTCTTAAGGACAAACTTATTTCACATTCAAGTCATGATAATAATGTCAGATTCAGCCCTAAGAAAGAACAGCCCAGGGCTGATACTGGTGGTTGAGCTCCATACTGACCTCGCTTTGGAGTTCTTTCTGGTTGTAAGAGAACCAGTTTGTCCTCTTCCCCAGCACTGAGGAAAAGCATGACAACTGTCAGTTGTTCTCAGTGTCACGTTTCTAATGATGACTACATATCAGTATGGGTAGTTTTATAATTTTAGCTATTTGTTTGATTTTGGATAGGCAAATCATCTTGGGAGCTGAAGGAATGTCAAGATGCTCTAAATTGTGTTGGCAATTATCTTCCAAATATTTAGGAAGGGTGACAGTCATCTCTCTATTCTTGAATACACCTCTGGTTTTGTCAGAGCTTTAGTTTCAGGAAGGGAGGGAGAAGGTTCCTATACAAGATGCAATAGTTAACAAAACTACAGAGTTGGGATTTTTTTCTATAAGGAAAAATCCATAAGTGACAAAATATCTCACGAAGTCATTTTTCCTCCCCAATGTCTTGCATTGTGCATGTGCCTGGCACGTTCACAAATTAAGTTTACAGGTTCTATAAAGCAATTCATCCTGCTCTGAATCTAATGCCAGTAATTTTTTAAGGAAGTCAGCAAAATGTAGCTCAAGAAGAAAAACATTGCCATTATTTTTTAAAATTATATTGTTTTTATTCAATCTGCTACTGAAGTGTGACTAAATCATTTACTCTTCACATTTAATTTTTAATTTTGTAGTATTCTCCCCGCAAAATGAGGTCGAGTCCTAAATCCTCATACCCTAATATCCCAGCTGTACTGTCATAGAAGAGGTTTGTTTCAGTTAAAATGATTACTGGTGTCTATAATAGAATTGTAATAACTCAATACTGTTTTATAAATTTTTGATTCAGTCTGCATTTTTTATTTGACAGCTTGCCAAATTCCAGTTTTTATCTGATCATCTTTGCATCAATAATACACGAGGTTGAGATCTTCTGAAAAGAGGATACTTTTTCCCCCTTCACTAAATTCTTTGCTTTTTCCAGAAAAAAATATCGATTTGGATTTAATAATCTATAATCCTTATGGTCTAATTGCACTTCATAGGAAACCCCCCAAAAAACTGTGGCCACTTACCTGCCACCATGGAATGAGTTGGTCCTCCCTGACAAAAGCAATCACTGAACACCTGATCCATACTACTGCTCGTTATGTGTAATTGATTAAAGGTTTGTTTCCCTATTCAGATCCTCTTAAACAAAAAATGACAATCAACAAAACCTATGCCATAGAAAGAGAATGTTTCTGATGGTAATTTCTCATTGTCTCTGTCAGCATACACTTCGTCACACTCTGCTCTAAATGACTGCAGCAGTGCTGCTGATCTTGGTCAGTTCTTGCTCCCAGCTGTTCACATGAGAGACCATCGTAGGGGTAAAAGTAAAACGTCTATCCTGTCACCTGCCTCCAGGATGGTTATAAATAATCAGCATCAGGAAAAGGAACTGACGAGGATTTGGGAGGGCCTTCCAACAGTGTATCTTCAGCCATTGTCTTACTTTCTATCTGCAAGTAATGCAACTGAGGGCATCTTTTAGAATTCAGCATTCCTGTCTCAAACAAATGATAAACTGCTGGTAAGAACTAACTCAATGATCATCACACAATTACATCAGAATCTCTGAAGGTGTGATGTGGGCATTGGTGTTTTTTAGTACGCTCCAGTTCATTTCGATGTGCAGCCAAGACTGAGACCCAGGGCTCTAACCTGAAACTTCGCCACTGTCAGTGTAGCTGAGTGCCAGCCTTGTGGGCTGGTTAGAAAGGCAGCACTCTACTCAGGTAGATTCAGGCAGATTCTACTGAACCAGATCTACTGAATCTGAAGCTGCATATTAGAAAAACCTTTCAGATGATCTGTAGGCACATTAATTTGAGATGCATTGACCTAAACTATTTAAAAAAAAAAATCTCCAAGCTAGGCAAGCCAATTGCTAAATAGATTGGCAGCTTTCAGTGTTTCTAGGGGAAGTAGGGTGTAGTTGTGTGTTGGTTTGCAAACTGGTCCCTCATACATGAAGGGCAAAGAGAAACTGAAAAAAATGGGGCAGATTTCTCCAGATTGGTAGTCAGGTTTAATAAGCAAGGGTGGCCAAAAGATAGGTAGACCTCTGTACCTGCTTGCTAGAATCTTAAAAGCTTATATAGAGACCTTAACAAGGTTCAGCCACATATGTAGTCCAGGTGGTTGCAGTAACACCCTCCTCTCTCAAGGCCACGTCCTTGAGATGGCTCCCACTGTGGGAATGCTGGGCAGAGTGTATATATCAAGGACAGGGGAGGAGTGAGAGCCTCCAGGTTCTTGGTTCCCGCTGGTATCTCAACCAATAGTCATGTCCTCTCAATGATCTCCTCTAACATGTGGGCTCTGTTGTCAGGCAGTCCTAGGTTTGTTCCCTGGTTATCCCAGTTTCTAGCTGTGTGGCTTTCGGTAAGTCTCTCTAAGCTTCATTTTGCTCATCTGTATGATAATACTAACAATAGTACCACCTCCACAGGGTTATAGTGAAAACTTATTGAAAGATTGCATGTAAAGTGCTTAAGGTAATGCCAGATGCATTGTAAGCAAGCAATATATTTTGGTAGCTAATACTAATATTAATAAAGTTGTGCTCTTCAGAGATTACCTCAGTTGTTCCGATGTCTAAATACAGATAATTCTCTTTTTAAAATTTATTTCCCTTAAAACCAAGTGAAGTTCTCATGAAAGTCAGCTCTAATGTCTACCCTTATAGTTTCAGCTCACACTTGATCCCATTCATCATTTACAGGAGGGACAACAGGAAGGTTAATGGGTGCTTAGAAAAATAGTGCAGTGGTGAGATTGACCAGAGTGCCTTTCCCAGCTCGCGAGTCTGGGTGACTTCTGCTTAATTTTCTTTGGAAGCCACTGCCATTGTGTATAAAAGGACTCACAAAGCAGGCTTGCATGTGGGGCTGACTCTGTTCACCTAAATTTGGCCTGATTTGGAAAGGTTTCTTGGCTTTTTCCCACCAAATCCAAACAGGGACAGGAGATTTTTATTAAAATGACTTGGACCCAGCCTGTTCTGTGTTCTGAACCATTGAAGAGAGCCAAAAGTGTCCCCCGGTGTCCATAGAAACATTGTTCTTATTTTTCAAAATTAATCCAGCTGAATTTGCAAGGCTGCATCACCTCCATCAGAGCTACAGACGGCTAGGACAAAGAGCTGTTTTGATGTTCCCAGCTGGGAACCCTGCCCTCAGCAAATACAGTTGATATAAATAAATGGTCTCTTGCCTGCCTACATTCATGCCCATCTGCTTGGAGGGCACAGTGCCCAATCAAAAGTTGCCTAGATGCTCACCATGGGCACTAGTGCCAAGGAAGGACGATTTCGTGGCAGCCTGCCTAAATCTGTGAGTGCCATCTTTTCAGTAGTGGGTTCTCATCATGGACCAGAATGGGAGCATTGGCACTGTGTGTTTCCTTACTGTTGATCACACCTGTTGACAAGGCAGTGCCAAGCTAAAAGAAGAGAGAGAGAAAGAAAACTGCTGTGTGGGAGTATCTTTGGGATACCAGGATCTGGCAAGCCCGCTAAGACAGATTCTAATTAAGTAGAGAAAATCTCTGTCCGTGTATGTTGTGATGGGCCATGAGATGGGCAAGTCAAACTTTACTCGGCTTTCTCGCAGGGGCAGAGGGCAAGCTGCTCCCAGCTGGCAAATCTGCCCCTGTTTAATATAGGAAATAGAACAGAACACTGGTCTTTGATGACATCAGGAGCCAAATACATCAGGGAGAATGACTCATGCTCAGCCCAGCCCAGTATCCCCCTGCTCCCAATTTTCACCCACCTGCTGGCACCAATAAGGCCTGATGAGTACAAGTCACAGGATGTAAAAGCCAGGAGCTGATTTTACTTTGTGTTGGCTGAGCTTGAGAAAGGAAATGAAGCCAGTCAGGGGAAAGCATGACATGGGGACATTTTTATGCTAATAGAGGTGAGTAAATTCCCTCTGAGTTTGTTGAGCATGATCAGAAATAAATTTACATATTTAGGTTACCAGGGGACCAGGTAAAAGTTAGGAATTACTAATTACTAATCCCAGCATACTCTGTGGACCCCTCAAGGGCTAAAAGCAGTGGTTCTCACAGCCACAGAACATTGTGGAGATGAGGAGGGAGCAATCTTTATTGATGAGTTCGGGCATACTGTTTTGTCCTGTGGAAGGAAAATGGGTTGGGAAACTGCTGGCTGAAAGAGGCAAAGAAACATGTCTAACTTAAAAGGGCATTTGTTAGGCAAAATTTTGGTTTTGATCCTAAATTTGCATTGTCTTATTTAACTCTGGATATTCTGTCAACTAGACTTGTGGCTAAATCTCTGTGGTAGATTAAAGAATGGTCCTCCAAGTCATCCATGTGCTCATTCCCAGAACTAAATCCCCCAACGTAAGGAATTTGTTACCTTATATGGCAAAAGGGACTTTGCAGTTATGATTCAGTTAAGCATCTTGATATGTGGAAGATTATCCTGGATTATCTGATGGCCTGATGTAACCATAAAAGTCCGTATTAGAGGAGAAGGAAGTGTGATGTGAGCAGCAGAGATTGGGTGATGTGTTTTGAAGATAGAAGAAGGGGTTAAAAGCCAAAAATAAATATAGCCATCAGAAGCTGAAAAAGGGAAGGGAACCAGTTCTCTCTCCATGGCTCCAGAAGGAACCGGCCCTATAGACACTTTGACTTTGGCCTACTGAGACTGATTTTTGAGTTCTTAAGATTCCTCCAAGATTATACGAGAGAAATGTATTTGTTTTAAGCCACTAAATTTGTGGTATTTTTTACAGCAGCAATAGGAAACTAACATAATCCTTATTCTCATGTAGCAGACTTGAGTTGGCCCAAGATGGGATGGGACCTTGGCTACACAGGCTCCAAAGCTTAGAGCAACATAGTCCATTGGCTGCTCCGATTAATTAATTAAGTTTTATTTTTCCCCCAACATACTAGCCTTTTTTTCCCTTGAATACAAAAGGGCATAATAAAACACAGTATTTTTCCTTATTGGTATTGTGCAAACCAAAGTTAAAATTACACAGTTCCTTATTTGGCCTCAGATCACATCCTTGAATTATCAACATTTGGCCTCCCAGACCAAAATATTATTTACATAAATGTAAATAATAATGTAAATGTAAATGTAAATGTAAATGTAAGGACAGGTATTATTAGTTCTAATTGCAAGCATTCAGTTCCCAGAGGCAGGAAACCATTTTAGAGTAGCAGTTCAGATTTAAATTCAACTGATATTAATGTATTCCTACTATGTGCCAGGCACTACATATTTCGTGTTTGACATTTGGAATATCTCCCCAAGCAGCGCAGAGAGTTAACTGAGATGTTGCTGGACACACCTGCAATGTGAAATAGCCATTATTGCTCAAAGTTAATACTTAACTTATGATTCTCAGCAACTAACCCAACACCATAGGGCAGCAGCTATCACTGAATGTTAGCAGCAGGTGCCTATACATACACCCCTCCATCATTCCATCTCAGCAGCTGGATTGCTCTTTATTTGCCTGCCTGCGGAGGCCCTGATCTGCAGAAAGCAGACACCAGGAAAAATTCAGACTTTACCTGTGGTTAAATGATGCTTTGGCCAGTTTTAATATTTTTTATTTACAGAGGTCTTCTTCTGCTTTTGTTTCTTCTCAGATGCAATATATAACACAGTAAATAAGAAGGTTTCACAATAAGGATAAATAATCAGCTTGAACTCTTTCATAAATTAAGCCATGCACTCCCAAGGAAGAAGTAGTAATTTAACTGTTTTACTTTTCCTTCAAATAGATACTTTAAAATTTATTTATTTTCACAAAAGTTTAAGAAATTGAGAACCTGCCAGTTTCTCTATTGTTTATTTCTGTTGAATAAATTTAAATGACATCTCTTCTAAGTCAGTGGAGTTTTATCTATGTTTCCTGTGAATTGGTCTATTTCAACATGCATTTCCAATATTTGGCCAATGAAAAAATTATCCCCATCACTTCTTAGCTAGTCTTTGAAATATTCTGCCAGTTTTCTTTTAACAATAAAAATAAATAAAAATATTTTTCTTGGTGTAGCATTCTTTTTCTCAGTGCTGTACTAAAGATGTCAGGGGGGTTATATTCTCATCTGGAGGCTTGACTGGGAAAGAATCTATTTCTAAGCTCATTCAGGTTGTTGACAGCTTTCATTTCTTCATGGATGTATGATTGAGGGCCCTGCATTTTTGTTGGCTGTTAGATGGAGGCCATCCTCAGGTTCTAGATGCCACCTACATTTCCTAGAGGCAGTCTATAGTTCCCTGCCACGTGGCCTTCTCCAGTATGGTCTCTTCATTAAGCCAGCAAGGGGAGTCTACAGTCTAGTCTTGAAGACAAAGTCTTATACAATGTAACAAAATCATGGAAGGACCTCCTATCACCTTTAACATATTGTTGGTTAGAGGCAAATCACAGGTCTCACTTGCACCTAAGCAGAAGAAGTTACACAAAAGCATGAAAATTATAAGGAGGGAAGCACTGGGGTTCACCCTATGGTCTGTCTACCACATGTGATGGTAAGAGGAATAGGAGGAACAAATAGGGAATGAGCAATGGTTCTATATAAATGTAATAGAATGGAGGAGTTAAAGAGGTAAAAATCATCACTAACATTTATATAATGCTTATTCCATGCTAGATAACTTTTTATATGTTAAGTCATTTAATCCTCACAAAAACCTCACAAAGTGGATGTTATCACCATTAATAGATGAAGCAACTTAACCAAGATTATAGAGTTTGTAAATGGTTCAGCTGGATTCTAATTCTGCCTCCTGAATCTGTGTCCTTAACCACTGTGCGACACTGCCTCTGGCTGAGTATTGAGGTGTGCGAGGAAAGAATTATGAAGAGTTTTGTTAGGGAACTTGAATTCGTTCCAAGATGAATGGGTTTGAATCAGGAATGTGGGTAATCAGCCTGACACACTGCCAATAGCATGGAGGAGGCACTGGGGGCGAAGGCACTGTGCAGTTGAGGGAAGATGTGTTACTTCTCATAGATGCTGGGGCTATGAGGTTGGGGAGGAGATCTTTGAAAAATGTTCATGATGCGACTCTGTGACCAACTGTGAGGGGTGGGCATATATCTGTAGACTGAGGAAGATGAATGTGTCTCAGGTAACTTCCAGTTTCCTGGTCTACATAATTTGAGCATGAGATTCATTCATTAGGCTCCAAGTCACTGGAGGGCAAGGATTCTATTCTTCTTGTTCTTTGCCACATCCTTTGGGCCTAACCCAGTGCATTGCCCATAGTTACAAAAGCAAATGCTTGTATTGTGCTTACTACATGCCAAGCACTTTTCAAAGAACTTTGCTTTTATTAACTTGTTTGCTCCTTCCAACACTTGTATGATATAGATACTATTATAGACATTATACAAAAGAGGTGACTGAGGTATAGCATGATTAAGTTAACTTGCCCAAGTTCACACAGTTTGTAAGTATTTCAGAACTTGAACTCAGGCTCTCTCTAGAATCCATGTATGTAACCACCACACTGCGTCACAGCCAAACCCCTGCCCTTCCCCCAACAGAACAGATGCTCAATAATATTTAAGTGTTGTTGTGTGACTTTATAAAAATAGGATGAGTATTTAAAATTAAATGTGATAAATTTGTCAATAGTCTTAATGGCCTTTGTATAACTTTTCTTTATCACATTTAGGAAACTGTATTCTAAAGATGTGTTGAAGTGTCTTTTCCACTACCATCGAGCCACTCAAACGTAAAGGCCGAGTTCAATTCTAGAGGCTTCCACTGTGTCTTCTGCAGTGCACTCAACAACCATTTGTGGAATGGGTCACTTCCTTGTATATTTTAATTATAATTTATAATTTTTAAGATGCCTTACTATATTACTTCATTTGATAACTCATTTGGGGTATGGGGTCCTCCTATTCCCATTTCATAGCTATGGGTATTGAGGCAGAGGGCAGTGGCCTAATTGAACCTCAAACCTCAGTTGAGAGTACTCTTCATTATCTCTCATTATAATAACTTAAATCTTGGCTGGAATGATGGGGACCAGTGAGAATATCAAATTCTAGGCTGAAATACTCAATATAATGGCAGTGATTCTTTGCAATCATTTTTTTTTACAAGCACATCAGGAAAACAACAAAAACACGAGAACATGGGGTACACTAAAAATTAAAAAGACAGGAAACTATCACGACAGATATTAAGAATATAATTGCATGGCCATCACAGAGTGTAGTCTAAAGGAGAAGTCAATTTATTGAATAAATAAATTAAAAATAGAAAGCCAGGGGAACAGACTGACTGCCATTCTGCTTCAGCCCTCACCACATGTCCAACACTGTCACTCTGACCTCTTATCCACTTACCAATTCAAAATAAATTTAGGAAAATAACCCTCGCCGGCAATGTGGCCTTAAAACCACTTCATAGGCAAGACTAACAGTATTTGTTTTTCCCTTCAAAATTCACCACTGTTCTTTACTTGTCTGTATCAATTGTCTCATTTCCTTCCATTATTTGAAGCACACATTTCTCCCTTTTATTTTGAGTTTCCTTCCCCTGTCTCCTCCATGACCCTCTACTTTCCTCTTATGTACACTGATATCACCTTCTTATGCTTCGAGAATCATGAGTCCTTTCAAGGTAGGCTGACTTATCTGGACAGCACCCTGGGCTCCTGCCTCTTAGAATTCATGCACATGTGTAATTTCTTTTCTTTGAGTGTGGGCTGAACCTAGTGATTTGCCAAGCACTGGCAAAAGTAATTATTAGTATAAAAAAGAGATAGGGTGCCACTTCCACAGTAAGGTTACAGACAACCACAATGCCCATCTTATAAGCAGGCTCTCTCTTTCACCTTTTTGGCTTGCATGTTTTGACGAAGCAACCTGCCATGTTGGAGAAGTCCACTGGGCAAGGTACTCAGAGAAGCCTCCAGCCAGTAGAGGGAGAAATGTTGCCCTCAGTCCAATAGCACACATGGAAATAAATTCTGCCAATACCACGAAGCCTGAAAGTAGATCTTTCCCTCCGCAGAGCTTTCAGATGAGACTACATACCTGGGCTGATATTTGGATTGCACTATTGCAGGAAACCATGAAACAGAGGACCCAAGTAAGTCATCCCAGATTCCTGACCTGCTGAAATGGTGTGATAACATATGTGTGTGGTATTAAGCCACAGAGTTCTGTAGTAACTTGTTACACAGCAATAGATTACTAATACACCTCTCTTCCAAGCAGCTTCCCCATACCCTAGGCACCTCTCCTTTATGCAGCCAGCTGTACAGCTCCATTCTTGTACTTAGAACACAGTATTCTAATTATGTTTGTCTTTGTTTCTGTATTGCACTGAGCTTATTGAGGGCGGTGACCTGATTTATCTCCTAGCAGAGCACCTGGCTCAACAATAATTGTGTGTTAAGTAATGAACATGTAGTCAATAGCCCTCTCTGCTCCCACTGCTCTCCTACCAATCACCTGCAATTGGTGCCATTAGGGCTAAGAAGCTGGTTCAGCTCTAACCATCTCGGGTAACTGCTATAATTGTTCTTCCACCCATGCTCTCTTTGTCACTTTGAGCAACATATCCTAGCAAAAATGAGAAGAAGGGATTTCAAAACCAGTGTCTTCTTTGATCTTCTCAGTCAACCCTATGAACTAGGTATCAGGATTCATTGTATAATGAGGAAATTTATGTCTTGCACAGCTGATAAGTAGCAGAGTCAAAGTCAGTATCTCAATATCTCATTTCTAATTTAATATAAATCTCTATGCACAGTTATGCCGTGCTGCATGATCATGGACAAAGTTTCCTACACACTAGGGTAAACTGTCAAGTGAAAATAATAACAAAGATAATGCTATCTGAAAACATTTACTGAGTTTTTGTGCTGTGACAGGCATTGTTCTAAAACCTTTAAGAGTACTTACTCATGAAATTCTTTTGAAAATGATGAGACAGGTATGATTGTTGTCTCCATTTTACAGATAAGAAAACTGAGACAAAGAAAGGTTAAATAACTTGCCCAAGGTCATAATATGCCTGTAAAGGCAGTTTGCATCTAGAAATCAGCCTGGTTTTAGGGGACACGATTCATCTTGCTCAGGTAATTTTGATTTGCTCCTATAAGAGAGTAGAATGATGAACCACTGCTCACATGTGTTTGAATCCTAGCTTCCCAACACAAAACTAGTCTGGAGATCCATTTCTCTTTTGTTAATGAGCATCGATTTTTTCTCTGGAGAGAGGACCCCTCCTGTTATGAACCCCCACTGCAGTGTAGGAACACTCATTAAGTCTATACAAAGTACATAAAAAAGGGGAAATAATGAGAATCTGGAATTCAAAAATACATGACTGCATTAGCCACTCTGAACACAAGTTGGCCAGATTTTGTCCCTCCCTTTTAGTGTCCTGTGGCTATGAGTGATGGGAAGGAGATGCAAAATATAAGTTAATTTCTGAGAGAAGAAAACTTAATTGGAAGATTTTCCCAAGCAGAGGTACAGCATTGTGAGCCTCTGATGCATTTGTTGAGAAAAATTTGTAAATTTAATTGTATTTTTTTTCATTAATTGTAATCGCTATATAAAAAGTCAAATAGTTATGTAGGATTTATGACAAAGAGCAGCTCCCTGTCCCGTCCCTATCCCCCATCCCCCATCCCCCATCCCCCAGAGCTTACTTCTTTAAAGCTCTTTTCAGCTGTTTCTTTTGATATTTACCCACATTTTTCCAAATAACTTGCTCATACTTCTACCTCTTGATTATTTCAGTTTTAGGCATCATTCTGGAGGATTTGTCACTGACATTTTATATGTCAAGTTAACATTTTCTCTTCAGACATTTTCTCAAGAATAAAAAAAATGAGGCAAAGAGGTAATATAGTTTATCCACTTAAGAGTGAGTACATATCTCTATAAAGCACCTTGAGTTAGGTGAGCTAGGGAGAGAGAACAGATCTATGAGACAACATAAGAGCAATAACAAGAAGATGGGGAAAATATTGATTACTACTTTGGAATAAATCATGTAAACAAAAGCAAGCTTTAGGCGCCATTTACAATTTAATAAATTAGCAAGAAGAAAGTTTGATAAAATATCCAGTACTGGCATGGTCGTTGTAAGTTATTTGAAGGACTTATATGCTTTTAATGGAATATTTCTGAAAATCAACTTGAAAATATGTACCAAGTGTCATAAAATCATCATACCGTTTGACCCTACTCCTAGAAATTTATCTACTCCTAGAAATTTATCCTCAAGAACTAATACAACAGAAGCAAAAAACTATATATACCAACACGTTCATTGTCATATGAACTATGAAAGAGAAAGAATGAAAATGAGAGAGACAGAGAGACAGCAAGAGAGACAGAGAGTTTAAATACATAGTTTAATAAATTCATATAAATCATTAGATGGATTATTATCTAGCTCTAAAAGTGATAAACATAAAGGCTATATAAAAACAAGAAAATATTTATGATGTCTCATTAACTGAATAAAGGTCAATGCGAAATAGTATGTGTTTAATTTTAACTGGATATAAATAAGTATGCATACATACAGGAGTGGCTATAGTATAAGGGATATTATAAAAAAGAGTTAAAAAAAGGATGGATTGATTTGAAGTTTGAGTCTTTCATTTACAAGCTGTGTGTTCTTGGGCTTTAAATAAACCTCTGATCCTCATTTCTTACATCCACAAAATTAGAAGAACATGTCAACCTTTTAGCATTGATTCAAACATTAGAGAAATGTAAAATTGGCAGCTAATACAGTACCAGAATATTATAGTAAGGGCTCAATAGATGATTACAAGTATTGCTAACATATGGACCAAAACCAGGAGGCAATACTCAGGAGGGTCAGAGAGACATGCTGGGGAAATGAGGCTACGGGTGCCGTTTTTCCCTATAAAAAATTTTATATATGTTTGTACATATGTGCAATTTTATGTACTTATATACATGTTTATAAATTTTATATACTATTTATATAAGTATATTTAATACTTGTATATTATCAATCAGTATGACACTATGAACTATATATTTTATACGTATAACACATGTATACACACACACCTACAGTCGCCACATGAGCATTTTAACTCAATGGAATCATACAAAGTGTCTTTGTCAATAAGAAAGGGCCATGTTTTTGAAGGTGCCATAATGAAATAAGCCAGAGTGAAGAGAAAGCCAGGTTGGGAGCCTTCATCTGTTACACCTCTGTTCTCTTTCTGTTACCCTTGGCTCTCCCAGTTCTTTGTTCTCCTGTGGGCAATTGCTGCTGGAACCAGTGCATTCTCGCTAAATGGCATTTTAACCCTGGTATTCCCACAACTCCATGCTATTTCCTTAACTGACATTTGCATGGCAGATGGCGCAAATGGCCTAGCAAATATATACTGGGTCAGTGTTAAAAAACTGCCAGATTGATGGCTTTGTTGGCTGAGTGCCTCCAAGCAGACACACGACTGGAAATTGCATAGAGGCTCAATTTTCCAGACCAACTTGTGGGCTTTCAGTTCCTCCCTTGCTATGGGCAATCAGTAGGACAGGTGAAGATGGGGCTAGTCTGATTGGCTTCACTTTTAAATAGACATTGATGTGGGCAGATGGGTTGGCACACACTGTGCTGAACTGGGAGCTAAATCTTTCTACTTCTAATCTTGCCTGCATCCGATTTGTTCAGGAATGGGAGCCAAAATCTTAACCTGTTTATTTCCAGAGTGTTCCATAGGATAATACTAAGCTTTATCGAGGAGTGTCACAAAGGCTGATTTAGGGAGGCAGCTGAACATTTTATCTAAGTGGTTAAAGGAGACTTGTTTACTTCATCCTTCTTAGTCTCTAACTACTTCTTGAGAAGGACAAATCACTGACTTGATTTCTTTGGTTCTTGGGCTTTCATCTCTGTAGGACAATTATTTTTGTGTTTGTGATCTTCCCAACTAGACTGTAAGTTCCTTGAAGACAGAGATCAAATTTCATAGATGTTTGTCTTCCTTATGCTACATAACAGGATCTCTTGTCCATGCTAATTCTCAGTGCCTAGGAAATGTTTGCAAAACAAATATTGCTGGCCTACTTCATAATGCTATGACAGCAGGCAGTCCTGCTCTTAGAGGGGCCCCTGTCCTGGGTCATCCTGTGGCACAGAGTCTAAGGTTTTATTATCTCAATAATTGGCTGTGAACATGACATGACAGACAGATAAGATTCTACCTGGACCCTTTTTTTCTCTGCACATACTAGACCATACTTTCCACCTATGACCTGGCATGTTGTACCTAATGGCTTTGAGTCCACTTCCAGAACTTTCATGGGCCTCTTCCAAGGGAAGACCCTCTTCCTCATTTTTCCAAAAGAAATGCTGCTAATGTTTGCAACTTTAGACCTGGCAGATGACCAAGGGACAACCTTTTGCAGGGAGGGAAGGGAAAAGGTAGAGCTGGAGCTTGGAGATATGAGCCAGGAGGTACATGCACTGTGAATGCATGATGCCCCTTTCAGTGCAGGATGGAGAAGCAAAGGTGGGTTCATAACATGCTGGGTACTGATGTCTTTGCTACTGAGTTCAGGTACAGTACAGGATCCAAGGGTTCTAAATTTGAAACTGGCTTTCCGTTTTCCAGACTAAGGTAGGACTCTCTGATGAGGTATATTTTTCAAAATAGACCGAATGTACTTTATTTCACATGTATTAGCTTTATTTATAACTTTAAACTATATGGACATAGAATAGGTGAATTTCCATTTGTACTCTCACTCCTGAGCCTTGCAAATAAGGTTAGAATGATGTCAATGAGTTCAATTTTCAAACTAGTGTTGAGATAAAAGAGTAATGTCAGTCCCCACAATTTGTCAACTTATCTAGCTTTCCTATAGATAAGTACCTTTAAATGTAGTAAATGACACACAAAAAAGGTAAAAACAAACAAACAAATAACCCCCACCACTCTATGCATGTCTTACTAGAGATATTTGATTTATATAAACCAGAAGCCACGTTGAGTCAGTCTTTTTGATTCTTTCCATATTGGGAAATGCTGGCTAAGTTAGGGAAGAATCTGAATTACAGAATAGTTTGAAAAACAGCATACATATAATCACCAAAACTGATGATCAACTAAGTATTGCTAAGCTGAAGTCCCATGGGCCTCCTTTAGTAAAATGATAATTAGCTCATTAATGGCTCTGAATGAAATGAAATGGAATGGCTCTTAAAGCACTCAAAAATAATATTTTTTTCCAAAGAGCCTAAACATTTCGCCTGTATGCTTGAATGCAGTGAATTTACTTAAAATATACAGACATACAGTAGGCAAGCGTCTACAGATACCCCCTGACTTTTTGTTTTCTAAGATAAAATGAATTTCTGTGTAGTTCAAGTTAAGAGTGATAAGCAGTTGCAAAATGAGCAGGGCCCCACTGGCAAGGTTTTGTGGTATTGATTTGTGAACATGACAGGGCAGGTAAGATTCTAGACCCAGTGTCAAGTGTCCAATCTTTCCTCTGGGATACCTTCAGGAAAGAACAATCATCAAGATGATGATTATTATAATTTATAGAAACATTTTAATGTGCCTTTTCAAATTATTTTTTTTTTAAATTCCCACTATAAGCAGGAAGAAATTAAATTCAGAGGGAAAACAAGAACTTTATAGGCCATCTGCTCAGACTTGCAAATTTAAATTTTATACATAAGAGCACATTAGCTGTGGGGAAAAAATGTGATCACATTTTGTAGCTGTCTGAGCAATGAAGAAATTTCCCTTGTTGGGCTTTCTGTGTGGAAATAAAAGGAGTCGTTTTGCTGAAGAAAATGAAATGGCTTCGGCATGGGGGAAATTTGCTATTCACCATTTTATATTTATGGAGTGCTGAACTTAACATCATCCTTTATAAAATATGAAGTAATGGTTCATGCCTCAGGGGTTCACAGGTGACGTTAGACAAACAGTATCTGAGAGCACCTCACGAAGAGAAACTGAGCCCCTGACAGCCCGTTAGAAGTGCTGAGTAATAGGATGGATGGTAGGGATTCACAGGGTGGCAGAAGGCCCACCAGTGGGAAGGGGGTCCCAGATGCATGAAGGACAGGAAGCTGCTCCTCTGTACCCCTTCTCCTGAACCCAGGCCCCTAACTTAGACGCTGGTCCTAATGTCCTATACCTTCAGGAATCTGCCCTCTCACATGGGACCAGAGAATAGTAGGATGTGGTCGACAGCCCGAAAGAGTAGAGGATCACAGAGCCTAGGACACCGGGTGACAGCAGCACTGTTTACACCAGCCACTGACCTCCATGAGCCACAGCTGGTGGCTTTCTTAGGCAAGGTCAGGAAAGTGTTTGATGAGGTCAGGCTGCCCCTGCTGCTTCAAACCTACCTGTCTGACGCTCCGTGACAGGCGGAAGAGAGGTCGAAGTGAAGGAACGCTGGGACAATTAGTGTGTGTCACTGCTTTTTCCACTGCCTGCCTCTCTCTTGGGGCTGTGACCATCAGAGAAACCTCTATCTTCATTTGGTCAAATGAAGTCTAGCAAACAAACCCAGTCTCTTTTCCCCACTTTGTTTTGCTGCGAAAAGATAAAAGGGGCATAATGAATACCCAAACCAATGGCATAAACACTGACCCTTCCTACGCAACAGTCTTACAGACAACCCTAGGAGCTAACACCATAAAGCATCTAGTTTGGAAGGTACGTGAAATCATTTATAAAAATACTAATTAAGAAAAACCATATAAAGGGAAAACTGTGAACTGAGGGTCATAAAGAACAAATTAAATTTATTGGAGTTGGTGCTATATTAGAAAAGCTTAGAAAAGCTTAAATTCATGCAATGATAAATGAACGAAACACAGAACTGAATAGGAATGATAAGCATTTATAATCAAATTTCATTCAATCATAAGATCTTAAAAGCAAAATAGCATAGTGATTCAGAGAGCAGCCTCATTAATTAGATCCCCTATATTTGAATGATAGGTTTTCTATCTTCCAGCTGTGTGACCTTGAATAAATTGATTACTCTCTCTGTGCTTTCATTCCCTCGACTGTAAGATAGGGCTAATAATAGTGCTTACTTCATAATACATTAAAAGTACTGAGCAGAGTGCTTAATACTTTGTAAGTGTCCAATAAGTATTAGTTATTTCAATCCTATAATTTTTAAACTATGCTTCGATGAGTCCCTTTCGGGAACAATTATAACTGTAAGGGGGAAGGTTAAACAAAGGAAACTTGGTTCCCATCTGCAACTACCATAGTTACTTAGCTTTTGGATATTTTGTTTTATTTTTTACTTAAAATTCTTTTTGAACAAATTTAAAACAAAGCATGCCATGTTAAGGCATTTAATGCAGTCTTTTTTTCCCAGTTAGGTCAGAAATCTTGTCCTTATCTGTTGGTCATCCTGTTTCTTCCTGAACCTTTCTCATAAACCCATAGGCCTTTATGATTGGGGGTTGTTCAGATCATTAAAATGTTCTTTTCCATGTTGACTTATCTGATTTCATCCTCAGGTTCTAGCTTTGTTCTCTAAATATGACTGAATGCTCTTCTGCAAAAGGAAGTTCTCAATGGTCCCTCCATGTACCACTTGAGAACTTCCTTTCCAAGCAACAGAAATTGATGTTGACAAACCTAAGAAGAAAAGAAATTTCTTTCTGAAACATTACGCAGCTCATAACATTGAAGAGACGGCTGGATAACCAGGCTTAGAAGGAAAAGCAGGAATCAGGGTCTTTCTGGGAGTCTTGGTGGAATGATCCACTTAGGTACCCCTTCTCAGGTTCTTTTAGCTATTCCTCCCAAATCGTGGTTTCCATTCTCACTGCCAACTGTGAACAGTGTTCTAGTTCACTAGCATCTCTCCAGGAGTGGGGCCTGGAAAGGCACAGTGATCAGTACGTGCTCTACTGAGCTCAGTGAATCTAGTCATCCTTCTATTTGTGTACTGCAAAATTGATTGGCTTCCCAGGACGCCCATGTCCAAAGGCCTATATTGATCTTTCAACTAACTGGAACCTCAAGAATAAGGCTTCTGGATTCACTAATAAAGATAGAACACCTTGTTAAATTTAAATTTCAGATAAACCACGAATAATTATTTAGTGTAAGTGCATCCTGCGTAGTTTATCTGGCAATCCCACATATAGGTTTTGTGTTTTTGTTTTTTAATAGAATTTGCTGTTAAACCATTGTTTGCTCATTTCTCTAGACTTCATTTCTGCAACTAAGCTCAGGAATTTGCATTTATCTTAATTAAATTTCATCCCATAAGTTTCGTTTTCTCATTTCCACTTGTCAGAAGTGTTAAACTTTTGAATTTATGAAGTTGGTATATTTTTCTACTTCTTAATATTGCATCTTTAATTAGACCAGATAGAGAGGGGTAGCAGAGGTCCATGGAGGGAAAGGTAAAAAGAAAGATGAAATGTAGAAAGGATGACAGTGGTAGGAAGTTAGCCAGTAGGAAAAAAGTTAGGATTGAAAAATAGAAAAAAAATTTTAATGGAGAAAGAGAAAGAAATATAAATAGAAAGTGAAAAGGAGAGGTATCAGTCAGTGTTCTTAATGTTAAGAAACTGACTGCTCAATTTAAGCAAAAAAAAAAAAAAAAAAACCATGTGAAGATAGGGGAGGCTCACAGACTCAATGGGAGGTTGGGATAATGGGCAGGAACCAAGGGCTGGGCATCAGGAACCACAGCAATGGCTGTGAAGTAGAAACAGCAGGACCCCAGGCTATTTGGGTTGCTGCTGGCTGACAAGTTCCCTTTACCCGGCTCCACAACCTCAGGTTGTAGGTGAGCTCTGGCAAAGGGTATCCCATTGGCTGAACCTAAGTCATAGCATATCCCATAGCTGAGTGGAACTTTGGTGAAGCCCTTTGATCACCATAGTGGAAAGTTCAGCACAGTTCTCAAAAAGAAATCAGAGTGCAATTAGGATTCTAGACCACCAAAATCAATCAATGTCAATTGATCAAACAAACAAATATTTAGCAAGCAAGCAAGCAAACAAATTAATATTCCTCATGGAAAGATTAAAAGAATAGAGTCACATGCAGATGACTCACTATATGGTGCCTTCAATCCAGGCCTCTCTTCTGCACTGATCAGTCTAATCAGCTGTCTGCTCGGTATCTCTAATAGTATGTCTGAGTCAACGCTATGTCAACAGGCTTTTCAAAGTCAAAGCCATGCTCTGCTTCCACCCTACTTTCAGCCTGTGTCTTCTTCCAGTGCTTTCTTTCTCTATGAATACTGTACGCTCCAAATCTAGTGTGATCCTTGACGCCAATCACTCTTTCATCCTTCGTACTGAATATACCTCCAAGTCCTGCTGTGCTTTCTCCTTATCATCTCAATTTTTTTTAGTTCTTTCTGTCTCTATCCCCTCCACTACCCTAGTCCATCCTATATCCCTGAATCAACTCTTTCCTTCTACAGACTGCTCTCCACCCTGCAGCCAGAGTACTCTTTCTCAAATGCAATTTTGAATATGACACTATCCCTGGCCCCAACATCTCTCAGCATGAAATATTTCAACAGTTTTCCATTGCTCTTGGATAATGACCAAGTTCTTTAATCTAGTTTACAAGGTTGTAAGTGGTCTGACCCCTTACAAACTCTACCCAAAGTTGGGGAAGGGGTGTGGGGAGGTAATGATGTTGGTAGGGGGATGGTCTCCAGTAACAGTGTCCAGAGCAAGAGTGCTTTAGGATAAGATTCACCCTCTAAGCTTAGAGTTAATTCCACCATTTATTAGGCACCTATGGTGTGTACAATCCTGGCCCTTACACACCGATTTTTATAACTAGAGGCAAGGGTCTGGACCAGGTGATGGCTCATATTTTTTTTCCAGTTCATTCTGTGATGTTGTAACTGGTTACCTGGAAACATTCTGGCCACTAGAGGGCCTCATTGTTTTTTTTTCCCCTTTGAAAGGAACTCCAATAGTAGACAGAAATCATAGACTTCCATTGGTTTCTGACTGCTGCTACTTGTGACGTATATGAGAATTTTGAAAATTTTTCTGAAAATATTTTATTACTATTGGATAATTTCACACTGAAAAGAGTTAAAAGTAAAAAATAAGAGTCTCTACTATTGGCATTCCTAATTCGTAGGTGAAATTGGCAGCTCTGGGGCCATCAACACACAACCCCTTTTCTGGCCTCCTTTTGTACTTGGCAGAAATAAATTTAGGGTTGCAGAGAACTCAGTACTCCTGAAACACCCGTATTTCAAATTCCCGATGCTCCCATTCTTACCATCATAATTTTCCAAAGAGACTGTCAGAATCAATTCTATTATAACTTTTATCCAAAAGGGAATGATATACCCTGGTTTGCCTAATATTGACAGCTCTTTTCACACCCCATTCTGGATGATAATTTACATGGTCACCTTATTTATCTTCACTTGCATCAAGCATTTTAAGAAACTTCAGACTCCCAGACGACCACCTTCTCCATAGACTCTTATCTCACATATCTCTGTATTTGATCCCGTTTCTTATCATTTCACAACATCCAAAATTTTTCCTTTGTGCTATCTGAAGCTCACAATCTCCCTTAAGTCCCATTTTTTCCCCTGCATGTTTTTTTCAACCTCCTTCAGGTTCTAACTGAAACCTGACCCTCTGAGGATTCTTCTTGTTTGGGCCTGGAGATGGTGATGGAGGTGTCCTTCTTGCTCCATAGGGCAGCCTCCAGACTACTGCTCTTGGCTATTCCTTAGCGACACACAAATTTGACCCAACTCATGTTATCATATGATATCACTCACTCCTTCCCCTTATTTTAGTGATCCACAGACTTCCAGAACACTGCTATTTTCCCTTAAAGATTTTAACTCATCACCCCTCTTCATTCTCTTTAATATTCCTCCTGACAGGATTCTTAGAGATTTCAATATTCACATAGACTGCAATTCCCCAATTCTGGCCTCTTAGCTCCTTACTTCTTCTTTTCCAGTGGTCATGTCTTTCAATATACCTCAGTCATCACAGTAATGCCCTGATCTTTAACTGCCAGTGATTGCATTTACTTCATCATTCTTATTTCCATTATTCATTTTTGACTGCTATTCACCATCTTTCTCACTCTCTTTGTTTAGTATCTTTAAACTCAAACAACTCTTTGATTCCACTATAATTTATAGTCATATAATCTCATCATCTTCTCGTTACCCCCTATCCCTATGTTCTAACTTTCCTCTTTTCCATAGAGAACACCCAATCCTGATCAAATCCTACTCTCTAACTTCTCCATTTCTACACCCATATAATTTAATATAGCTGGAGAACACACACAACCATGATACATAATTTTATAAGCATTAAGCAAGCTTTTAATGCTGTCCACTGCCCTTGCTACATTTTCCTAATCTATTTATGTATTTATCTTCCTAGAATAGTGGTTCTTACCCAGGTTGATTTTTCTGTCCCAGAGAATATTTGGTAATGTCTAAAGACATTTTGGATTGTCACAAGTGGAGAAGGGTGTGCTATTGCCGTATAATGACTAGAGGCCAGAAATGCTCCTGAACATCCTACAAAGTGCAGGACAGCTCCTAAAACAATAAATCCAAAATGACAAGAGTACCAAGATAAAGAAACCTTGTCCTAGAGTCCTGCCTGCTTCTTCAAGTGTGGTCCATGGACCAATAGCATCACCTGAGATCTTAGAAAGGCAGAATCTCAGACCCTACTCTAGATTTAACTGAATCTGAATCTGTATTTTAACAAGATCCCTAGATGGTTTGTATGTGTCTTAAACTTTGAGAAGCTCCTTTCACACCATCTCATCTTATAACACTTCCTTCCCTACACTCTTGAGCGTGCCTTGTTTGCTAATGCACTGAGAAAACAGAAGTCTTCAGAAGACATTTAGTACATGCTTCCACTATCAAAGTTTCCCACTCAACTACCTGCATGTAGACGGTCTGCCTTTGTTTCTGATATTATGGATGAATAGGCTGTGCACCCAACTCAGATCAACCCCTTCTCCCACGCCCCAAATCACATCTTCTTTTACTCTCTAATGGCCATCGCTCCTGTCGTAAAATGCTTCCCTGCTAGCAGCATCACCATCTCCTCATTTCTACTGGACAACTTCCAACAGCATATCAAGTTTTATTTCATTTCTAAAAAACAAACAAACAAAAATAACAAAAAAACAAAGAAACAAAACAAAATGAAAGAAAACCCTCAAACCCTCCCTCAAGCCTGCATGTTTTCCAGCTACCAAAGTTCTCTGTTCCCTTTTACAATGAAATTAGTCAAAATACTTAACTACATTCATTCCAATTTCTAGCTCTATTCCCTTTTTAATTTAATTTTACCAGACATTTGCTTTCACCACTTCACTATAACTACTCTTTTCAGAATCACTAATGGTGATCACAGTTCTAAATCTAGTGGTTATTGCTCAGTTTTGATGTTACTTGACCGTCAGCAGCATTTGACAAACATGCAAGAATATTTTCTTCACTTGAGTTTCAGGACATCACTCTCTTGATTCTTCTCCTATCTTACTGACCATTATTTTTTCAGTCTCTTTTCTGAGTCAGACTCATTTTACAAATCTCTTAATAGTTGAAGGCCCCTAGACTCAGCCCTTTGATGTCTTTAACATACCTACACACTTGCTACTCAAAGTGCAGTCTGTGGAACCAGCAATACCAATTTGTTGTAAACACCGGATGTCAGGCCACACCCTAAACCCTCTGAATCAAAACCTGAATCTTAACAGAAATCCTGGGTAATTTATATGCACATTAACTGTTCTATTTTATTACTTCTTAACCTTAGCTACATATCGGAGTCACCTGGGGCACTTTAAAAAATGCTGATATCTAAGCCTCATTCAAAACCAATTAAATCAGAATCTGTAAGAATAGAATCTAGGTGTCAGTGGTTTAAAAACTCTCCAGGCAATTTCAGTTTGGAGCTGTCATAGACTTCAGGGTAGTCCCCTTGCCATGATCCTGACCTCTTGGTATCCAAGTTTTTATATTACCCTCTCTCCTTGAGTGTGGGAGGTACCTCTGACTTGCTTCTGCCATTAGACTATGGCAAAGGTAGTAAAATATCATTCCCATTGTTAGGTTATATTATATGGTAAAGGGGACAGATGTCACTTATGTGATTACATGATGTTATATATGATACTATTTTAGTTAACTGGAGCAATAGGCTTTCTTTGCTGGTTTGATGAAATAAGGTGGCTATACTGAAGGAGACCAGTGAACTGTGGGTGGCCTCTAGGATCTCTAGGCAGCCTCTGCTGATAGGCTGCAAAAATTCAGGATCCTTAGTCAATAAGCTGTAAAACATTGGGTTCTGCCAACAGTCTGAATGAGCTCAAAAGTGGATACTTTCCCAGTCAAGTCTCCAGATGAGAATATAGCCCAGCCAACACCAAGACTATGAGATTCTAAACAGAAGATACTGATAAGCTCGGCCTGTACCCCTGACACATAGAAACTGTGAGCTAATAAATATGTGTTGTATTAGGCCACTAAATTTAGTGATTTGTTATGCAAAAACAGAAAAATACAACACACCAAGGTTAAGGACCATTGCTGTTTTATTTCATCTGGTCTCAAGGCTTTAAAGACTAACTACGTAAGTTATCTATCACTAGCAACGAACCACTCTCCAAAGACAGTGGCCTAAAATCACCTTAATTTTATTTAGCTCATGATTCCGTGGGCTGAGCTCAGCTGGGAGGTCCTTCTGGTTTGTTTAAGCATTGCTCCTCTAAGATGGGCTAGCTCGTGTTCTAAGCCTCGGCTAGGATAACTGGGTGGCAAGGTCCCATCTACCTGACTTAGTCTCCAGCAAGCTATCTTAGGCATGCTCACATGGTTTGGGAAGGGTTCCCAACACAGAAGTAGAAACAGCAGAGCCTCTTAAAACTTAAGCTTAGAACTTGTATAAAATTTCTATTATATTCTATTGGTAAGAACAAATCACAAATTCAGATCAGATTTGAAGTGTAAGAATATAGATTGTTAATATGAGAGAATGAAAAGAATTTCAGTCTTCATCACATCATCCCTCTCTGATCACTTTCAAATTTTTATCAGTATTTCCAGTCAGATTTAGCCCCGAATACCAGGCTCCCTACTCCCTAAGCATCTCTTGTCTGGTGAGTATTTCAAACTTAACACTTCTATAAAATAACAGATATCCCTCTTTCTTGGGCCTCAGCCCTCCCTCTTCCATTTATTCTGTTTAGTTTTCTTCTAACACTTATCACCACAGCATCCCATGCCAGTTAATCTCAGGGGCCCACCCTGCACTTAGATCTATTCTTAATTATTCTCTGCATCCAGAAGTTGACCTCTAAAGATTGTATCACCCAAGCTCCCTTGCATTTTGGCTTCTGATTGAATTTGGCCAGTGAAAGACACTGGAGGTAGCCTGAAGGGTGGGAGAGAGAAAGGAACTGGTATATATTCCCTTTGCTTCTTCTCTGAACTGCCATGGATTTTTAGTGGCCATGCTTCTTCACAGTCATTTCCTGTTGGATTCCCCTCCTTCATATCTCTTAAATTTTGTTATCACTATTTCCTAGTCTTGCGCCTTCAAGCCTGGGTGGCAATGGCTTCCTGCTTTTGTAAATTCCTGAGTGTTTTATCATCTTTTGCTGATTTCTTGATCCTGTTCACACCTTTGACAATAGTCCTTTCATTAAATACTCTCTAGTTAAACCCCTTGACTTTGTCATCTGTTTCCCACTATCTTTGGACTGATATACATACCATAAATCTACATTTTTGCTTATTTATTTGTTTTGGATGTAAGCATCATGAGGCAGGGATTTTGGTCATCACTAGTTCCCCAGTTGGAAAAAAGAAATACTTGGTTGAGGGAAAGAAGGATTTACTCAACATGAGCATGCTGCTCCTGACTCAATGATGTTATTCATGTGACAGAAGCACCAGGAGAGACAGCCCCAATCAGCTGTTCTTTTAGAAAAAGAAGAGCAAGACTGGACACAAGAACTCAGAAGGATCAGTGTTTAAAGGGCTCAGGAATAGAGGAGCTTTGTGTGACAAGTATATTAGATAGCTCCTCCCTAGCCACTCCCTTAATCATAGGGCCACTGACTTGAGAGTATTTTGGAGTCATAAAGCATGAGTTCAAATCCTTGCTTCTTCACTTACTGATGGGGTGAATTTTTGGTAACTCACAAACTTGTCTGAAATCTGTATTCCACTTTCATAGGTGGAACTACTGAGCTACAAGTGACAATGTAGGGTCACTGTAATGATTACATAAAATAACTGGTAGATAAGGTGACTAAAACAATAGGAACACTGGGGATGCTCATTTCTTTGTATTAATTATAACATATATCATCTAATTTAATCCCTACCATATCACTATGAAGTCATTTTATTGGAAACTGAGGCTCAGAAAGATTGAAGGCCTTTCCCAAAGTAGTCAGTGCAGAGATAGAATGTAAACCCATCTCTGACTGGCCATCTCCATAACTGTATTTTTCATAAGCAACATTACTTTCCTCCTGATCAACGCAGAGCTTGGCCTGTGTGTTTGGAATCGTGAAGAGCCACCCAGCCCTTGAACCTTCAGCCCAGCACAGTAGTAGCATTTGAAGAGTCAGTGACTCAGGTGAAAGGAAAATGTCACACTGACCATAAGACAGAAATAACCTCATCCTAGTTTAGTTTGAAGCAGGAGCCATCTAGCTTAATGATTCTACTGTATGTAAATGTACAGTCCAGATTTCTGAAACTTCACTCATTCTATCCATCTTTTTAAGTAGTTGAGTGGGAGACTCAGTCTTTCAAAATTTCTGCTCTTATTTAATCCATCCAAGGTTTGCTGATATCTTAAGTGATTTATTAGTTAAGTTGTACCTTGTTGGTGGTACAATTAATTGGTCCCTAGCTAATTTTAGAGGCTGGGATAAGGAAGGTGAATCTTTTGGCTATGGCCTCTGTGGCTGGAAGGGGATGCTCCCACTGACCACAATAGCAAAAAACAATGGCTCCCATCATCTTGATCCCCATATGCCAGCAAGCTGGAGCTCCATGCCAGATTTTGCCTTTCAGTGTTGGACTTCATTCCTCCTGTGTTGTGGCCATCCCTCACTCTCTCTGGCCAGGGCATCTGTTCTGGCTCCTCAGTGGGTGTGAACTATAGTGGTAGTTAGTAGATAGAGAGTAACTTCCTCTGAGTCAATGAAATCAGTGAAAATACCACACCTTGGGGAAGGGACACTCTGGCATAATCCCAGCTCCGTGATTTACCTCTGGGTGATCCAGGGCAAGAGACTGGGTTCTGTCTTCTGAAAAATGGGGACATGGACTTAGGTATGATGTCATTTCCCTCCAACTCAGTGTTTAATACATAACAAACACCCTCTGAAGACCTGATTCTGGGTTAAAGCCATCCCAGGGTTACCTCAGTTAACCCTTGCAATGGCCCCAAGAGGTAAAATGACATTAGAATTCTCATTTTATAGGGAAAGTGAGACACACACATACACACAAAAGCTTAAATAAAGCTCATGCTCATACAGTCAGGAGATGCTAGTGATGCTAGTGACCAGTTTCAAACTCAAGCAGATGAGCTGAAAAGTCTGTGCTCTTAATTGGTAGGCAAGAATGCTCAGAGTGAGCATCTAATAGAAGGTCGGTGATGTTGTCTTTGATGATTATAATGATGCAACTGTAATTATCCTCTTCATGTGGCTCCCTTCTCAACTTCACAGCTTACTTAGGGTCTATATCTATTTAAGAGCATGGTCCTTTTTTTATTATTAAATTCAACAGGTGTTTATTGAGAACTAATCTGATGATGTGCCATACATTCTCTTACCCAAGAAAATTAAACCAGATAGAATGGTTCTGATTTCCAGAAATTTTTCAGGAATTCCTGGAATAGTTCAGTAGGAAAGATGTCCAAAAGAGCCAAATGATAAATTAATTGCAAGTATGATAAAGGGAAAGTCAAGAGTGCTAGGAAAGCTAACAATAGGAAGCTCTAGTGGTGGTGGAGGTGGGGAGATAGGAAGGCCTCTTGAGTCAGAAGAATTCTCTTCCTCTTTCCTGTCAGCCTGCATGAGAAGGATGCCAATATTTCTCCTATGAGATTCAGAATAGGCTATCAGAGCTATTTTTATGTTAAAATTTTTATTAAAAAAAGAACAAAACAACTCATGGGTTTTATAAATTATAAAGCAAAGCATTAGAAAAACTGAATTAATGAAGTAGGTTAAATATAAAAATGTGATAAAGTTTCTTAGCAGTTTTTTCTACAGTGGTTTCCTTCCACTTTGGAAATACTTATTCTTCTTCTATTTCTGTGAAATTGCATCCACTATATAGCTATTTGGTTGTGTTAGATCTGGGGATTGATGAAAATATGCTCCATGTTCACCCATAAGTCCTTTTGCATTCAGTATTTCTCAACTTCTAGAATATTTCTTCAAAACAGAGATTTTATACATAATATACTCTTTAGGGCTTTCTCCCAAGATACAACTGCAGTATATCATCCTAGATCTGTTTTAAAAATTTACATCAACTTAAAATGTTAAAATACCTAACCCCTGGGGGATCAGTTGCTTTTCCATAAAATATTGTAGCTTTGCATATTTTATTTCCACCTAAAAATATAAAGGAGGATTTGGAAAATATTTAGGCTAGGAGACCATAGCACAAGTCTAATTTATAACATGTTATAAATAATAATGAAGGAGTTTTCTAATTAGCAACTATTTCCCCAAATAAAATATACCATGGTAGTTTATTCTGTAGTCCTTAAAAAATTCATCAGCATGTTTGAAATCCATATACCAAACTGGCAGAAAAATCAAGATATTAATTTTATATGGGAGGGGATAATCCCTAATGATTTCCATTTAAATATCTACATCTTGGATTCATGTCAGGTTCTGATTGAAAAATCAGGGGTTCAATATCTTAAGGCTGATTATAAGGCAGAATTCAGAGTTCTGAGACATTTTCTGATTCTTATTATCTCCTTGATGAACCAAAGGCTTACTTTTAGATTCATTTTCAGTGTGATTTCCCTGCTGGATATGTCCTGGATGCCATGCTGAAAAGCCAGCAGGAAAACCCCAGGGAAGAGGTCAGAAATGATGCTATCAGAGAGAGAAATGTCATGGGACAAGGTCTGAAAATTGGAAACAATGATGGGAGTGGGGTGGGGAGAGAGAAAGGAAGAGAGGGAATTCACAGGGAAGGTAGCACAATATAAATAACAATACATGGAATACTGCTTCCAACATGATTATTTTGATTCTTCTTATTTAACCCCCCTCTAAGTCTTTATTTTTTTCATAGTTTCTAATGACATTTTATTTGTAATTAATAAGAACTGCTATTTAAGAAATTTCAGAAGGAATTCTATTTAGTGTTGAAATATATATATGTTGAATGTTGAAATATATCTATATTGAATGTTGAAATATATGTGTGTATGTGTGTGTGTGTGTGTGTATGTAAAATATTGGCCTTTTATTATTTCCAAAGTAAAAAACCCATACAGTTTATATACAGTATATACTTTGGAATCAAGGCTCCTTTTACATCTCTTGGAACTGATTAGAAATAAAAGCCAAGTCTGGTCTCCTCAAATAACAGAACAGTGCAAAAAATATAATGCACCCTGTGATTTAAGCATTTGGACCAATCCTTAACAGAGGTTCAAGTGAGTGCTATTAAATAAGTCCTAAAAATACAATGCAATGGAATTTGTGTAGTAGAGACTGTTTTTCTATAGAGAAGCAACTGTGCATTCATTAGTAATATGCAAACCTCTTTACAATTGCTTTCCTGAGAGTGGTGGTGGCAGGCACTGAGCTGGCCACCAAACCCCTTGACCCAGTTTCCCTTGGGACTGATGCTGCTGGTCATGGCCTTTGCTCTAAATGGAAGTTCACACACACCCACTCCTTACTTCTCAAAGGTGAGGGAAATGTGAACTATATATACCAGTGCTAGTACTCAATTGAGTAGGTTACTTAATAGAGAGCAGAATTTTGATGGAGGTGAAAAATTACCCTGGGAGGAAGAAATTAGCTATAAATTTGGTGATGAAGCCAGCTGAATTTTCCCCCAGAAAGGCCAGTTGAGATATATAACATGAAACATGAAGCCAACATGTGATGGGGAGCCTGATGCTTAATAAATATTCTACTGAAGAACATTTGGGAGGTAGGGGGTAGTTCAAATAAAGATAAACAGCAATCTAAGACTGGGAAGCATCCTTAGAGACAATCATGTTTTAAAGATAGAAAACAGAAAGCCTTCTATATACAGCTGGTATTTACATGAATTCCTCCCACTGATGCCTGGGACTTTGGAAGACAGACAAAGAGATGGGACATGAGCAGCTGTCTGTGCAGATGTTGTCAATAGATAGGCTTTGGAATTCTGGCCTATTATGTAAAAGCCTATATAACCAGTGATTTTGACCTGGGAATTTGGGGAAGAAGGACATCTAACTGACTCCTAAATGCTGGTGTGTTCAGGGCTTATTCCTCTACTTCCTTCATTATCTGTCTTTTCTCCCTAGGTGAATGAGACCTATGTTGATTTGATGTTTGTGAAGTGCAAAGAACAATACCTAGTTCATAGTAAACACCACAGAAGTGTCAGCTATTTTTATTTATTATAGCTAATTGCCTAGTGAGCATTTCCACTCGAATGTTTAATAGGTCTTTTCAAATTAAATCCAAAATAGAATTGCAGGTTTTACTGTTCCCCCCAAACAATCTCCCTGGTGTTGTTTTTCCATCGCTGTAATAGCAGCTTGACCCAGTGACTCAGGTCAAAAGCTTAGGAATCATTGTTGATTCCTTTTTTTCTCTTATTCTCCACATCCAATTCATCAGCAAGTCATTCCAGCCAAACCTCTGAAATAGAAAACAAATCCTTTCACCTCTCCATCTTCATTGCCACTAATCTTGAATAAGTCTCCCCCATCTCTTGCCTGGAGGACTGCAGAAGCCTGTTCCCTGTCCTCTTTGCTGCCACTTTTCCATTACAATCTGTTCTCCATACAGTGACCAAAATGAGGACAGGGGTCATGCTTATGACTCACCAGTGCATTCAGCATAAACTGAGACTCCTGTTACAGGCCATTTGGGCTGCTGTAACAAAATGACTATAGACTGGGTGGCATTTATTTCACAGTTCTGGAGGTTAGAAGTCTAAGATCAAGGCACTGGCAGATTTGGTGTCTGATGGAAGTCTACTTCCTGATTCATAGATAGCTGTTTTCTTAATGTGTCTTCACATGGCAGAGGGGGCAAGGGAGATCTCCAGGATCGCTTTGTAAGGGTACTAATCCCATTCATGAGGGATTGACTCCTAATCTCCTATTTTTCTGCTCCCCTTTTGCACAAAGTTCACAGAGAGGGATGCTTATTCTCGCTCCAGTTCTTTTTGGAACTCCCTCCATCCAGGCTGTCACAACCCGCACACCACCAGAACTACTGTTGTGAGGGCCACAGTTAACATCCACATAATTAGTCTTTAATCCTCGTCTGTCCTTGATATGCTTTTTTTTTTTTTTTCTTACTGACTTCTAATACAGTTCACTGTCTTGGTACTTCCTTTTCTATCTCTTATCTCCCTGACCACTTATTCTCAGTCCCTTTGGCTGGTTCCTCCTCATCTCCCTCAACTGTAAGTATTTAAGGGCCCAAGGACTCAGAGCTTAGTCTCTTCTTTTTCTATCTACACTTACTTCCTCCGTGACTTCATAAGCCTCACAGTTTTAACTTCCATCTATATATGCTTATGACTCCCAGATTTCTATCTCTAGCCTGGATATTTCCCAAGACTTGCTTATTCATCACCTCCAATTAGCTATAAATGGAAACTCTCAAGATTAAAATGTCCAGAACAAAACTCCTAATTATTTTTTCACTCAAATCTTCTCCAGCTCAGAAAAATGGCAACTGTTTATGATTCTTCAAAGAGGGAAATACAACTGGGAACTCTGGATTTATCCTGAATCCCCTTCTTTCTTTCAATGCCCACATCAATCCTACTTTAAAAATGAACCCAGCATCTGACAATGCCTCTTCATTACCAATTCTGGTGGTAGCACCATCTTTGCCTGGATTATTTCAATATCCTCCTAATTGTTTTTCTTGTTTCCTTCCTGTCCTATTAGAATCTATTTTAGCATGGCAGCCTGAAAGATTCTTTTAAAACCTTAGCCAAAGTCACAAGTCTACTCAAACCAGTGCTTGCCTTCCTGCTCAAAGTAAATGCAAAAAGTTCCCATAATGTACTCTACTTTGTTTCCTAATAAACTGTGGAGTTCCTAGGAGCTTCATACAGTGCCCACAGTGGCATCCGACCATACTGTAGATGCTCAATAAATATTTGCTAAATCAATAAATTAAAAAAACACTCCTTGGGGAGGGAAGCAGGGCAATACTACATGTCAATAATCATATCCGCATGACTCTCTCTTTCACCTCCTTCCACTTTTTCTCAAGTGATTATGTTTTTCAGGAGCTCCTTTTCAGATCATCCTTTAAAAATGTTTAATCTTATGCTCATACCATCTTCCTTTTCCTTAAAATATTTATCTCCCTGTAATTTGTCACTCAATAATTTTACATTCTTATTTGATTAAACGTAAATTCCTCGAGGGATTTTTTTCTGTTTTGTTTTCTGCTGAACCTTGAACACCTTTGTCAGCACCTGACACACAGGATGCTCTCAGTAGATAGGTGTTGAACTGATGAATGAAGTAATGAATAAATAAACTCTCAGATGAAGAAACAGAAACCTCAGTTGAAGTTTAACAGAAAACTCGGATACTGAAAAATGAATTTCTTTCTTTCTTTCTTTCTTTCTTTCTTTCTTTCTTTCTTTCTTTCTTTCTTTTTTTCTTCTTTCTTTCTTTCTTTCTTTCTTTCTTTCTTTCTTTCTTTCTTCTTTCTTATTTCTTTCTTTTTTGCTCATGAACTCAGATAAATTATTTCTCATGATTGTGGAGAACTTGTAAGTCTGGATACTAAACTGCTCTGTATTACTGGAGAATTAATAAAAAGAAAAGATGTGCCAGAAGACCTTTTAAATAGACATTAAAAAAGTTATTCCGATTTTCAAAACAGGTTAAAGCATAGATTCAGCAAACCTCAGATTTGTACACTTCCTCCTAACTGAACAAAATTTTAGCATTTTTGTTGTAGTATATGTCTGCCTTCTAGAGAAAGTTTTCCACCAAGTGAAATTTTAGTATACTAAGAACAAGTCATGCTAAGTAAATTAATTTCTTATTTGCCTTGTCGAAAACTAGAATGCCAGAAAAATGTGAGAGAGAATATATTTGCATTTTAGCAAGTCAATAATGAAAAATCTCCCATTGTTTTCTTGTGGATAAAATGGAGAAAAATAAGCTAGAGCTAACATAATTAGATGGATTAATAATTTGTTTGACAATTAAAGTGATTGCTATCAGCCTAGATAGAAATTATACTCAAAAAGTTTTAATCAGTTCTCCATGTTTTGGTAAGCATTCTCCATTCTCTCCTTTTCTCTTTGAAGTAGAGCTCAGCAGTGCCCTGTGGCTCTCTCCCTAGTCCTAATCAACATATTTGTCAATGCCTTTATCAATATTAATTTTTCAGATGTGACTCACTTGGGAGGAATGGCAAATGTATTGTATGACAGAATCTGATTCAATACAATCTAGATTGGCTGGGATGACAAGTTGCTGAGTGTAAAACAGCTGTCTGCACCTATGATGGATGAGGCAGACATAGCTTAGTGGAAACCTATGTGAAAAGCATTAGAGATTTGATTCGGTAAGTTGGAGGTGAAGTTGCTACAAAAATAGACCCCACAGGTGGTAGTCCAGACTTGCTGGGGCAGTCATACTGCATGTGCCATTGCTCTGCTATCCTCTAGGAAGTTACACTTGTCAGCATGGGCGAGATGGCTCAGTTTTATGTCAGTGTCCTAAAGTGTAGGAAGAAGAATGTCTAGGGAAAGGGATTTCCTTTTTTAAAGTTATTTTTAATTTACATGTAGTAAAATTTATTTTTTGTGTGTGGTGTACCATTCTATGAATTTTAATACATGCATAGTTTTTTTTTTTTAGATATATCTAATCACCAGCCTTGGTTCTCTGGCCAGAGAACATGGGCTTCTCTTGGAGCTTCCTCTTTGTGATTCTGTTTTGGGGCTGCTTCAGAGCCCAATCCAACATATATCAGAGGCACAAACTACAACAACACTGCTAAGTTTCTCTGGAGTCCTTAATTTCCAGTCCAGTTCTCTTATGCACTTTTCAGAGTCCTCAGGTAGTTGCTTTCTATATTTTGTACAAGCTTTTTATTTGTAATAAGTGAGAGAGATAGGTGGAATATGTTTGATTAACCAGAATTGAACTTTGTGATTTTTTTCTTAAACACATGAAATGACAGGGGCATCCTCACTTCCACTTACATTCTATTGGTGAGAACTTAATACTAGGGCCACACATAGCTGCAAAGGGAGGCTAGAAATGCTCATTCCTGTGCCCCTCAGTTTAAGGTAATGGGACAAGCTAAAGCTCTTTTACTAAGAAAGGAAGAAAGAACATATTTTGGAGATCACTGGCTGTCACAACCTGCCACAGGAATGATAATGAAGAATGCATTCAATCTGGTTTGAAAGACAAAAATGGTTATTAAGAACTTATGCTCCATGTTTTTTTGTATAAAGTAACAGATTAGAATAAGACTCTCCTTGCCTCAATTTCATCTCTAACATATTAGATACTAGAGACCAAAGTGAGAGGCAAATCAACACATACAGAATTGCAAAACAAAACAAAACAAAACAAAACAAACAACAAGAAAACAAAAACAAAAAACAAAACAAACTAAAACAGCTACACACCAGATCAGAATGTAGAGAGAGGGTCAATGTAGGAAGGAAATTGCTTTGGCAAAAGCAGTAACATTTAAAACCTCTAGCCTGCTGAGTAGAGCTTTCATGAAACCATTTGGAGAGCCTCAGTGTGTGTTCATTACAACTGTTAGTCAGAGAAATTGGTACCCAACTCATACCTGAGGCTAGAAGTGAATGCATAAGAACAGCTGATGCACCCAAAGTTTGTTGAGATGAGAAATGCACCATAGATGGGCCATGTAGGAGAGAAAGAGTGTGTGTGAGGCTATCTTGAGTCCTGTTTAACCTGCCTACCTGGAAGGGAGAAGGCACCCCAGCAGCAAGAACATGAAAGGAGAATGCTGGATCCTTGGGACTTAGGAAGGATCTCAAATACTATCATTGAGACAACAAGCTGAGTAGAGATATATGTGACAGAATCAAGAGGTTTTCAGGAAAATGGTCACCATGATGGAATTCTTAGCAGAAGTGCCAAAAAATACCCACTAAAGGAAAATAAAATGTCATTAAACATTTGCCAACCCAGAGAAAGCAAAGCCAGGTTATGATTCAAGATCCTTTCTTCTATTTTACCCACTCTAACTCTGGAAAGGTCAGAAATTGGCTAGAAAATGGAGAAACAGATACGAATACAACCACCACTCACCACTGTCCACAAGCACGTGAAACAATCATCTTTTTCCTGCTGAAGACTTCGTTTAAAGCTGACCCAAGCTGAGGAAGTGGAAGAGATGTATTATTAGTTCAAGCTGAAGATTTTGATTAATATGCTGACTGAGTGTTTTAATTACACAATTGAGTCTATTTTTGTAACTTAAAGTGACCTCAGGAATATCTGTTAGTTAAGAGTGAGAAAAAAGTTCATGGCTTTCATTTAGCCCTCTGACTGCATTCTAAAGGATGACAGGAGACAAAATAATGTTGCATTTTTATATGTGCAGAATTGTACCTTGTCAACATACCAACTTCAAGTACGGAGTCTTTCAGATGGAAAAAAATAAAATCTGCTCTTCTTTGCTTACATAAGAATTTTGAGGATTTGTAGACACTATACATTAAGAGGAATACAGAAAGGAATGATCTTTAAGGCTTTTTCCAAGTTTGGGATCATAGGGTTCTATAATCTCTGTCAAACCATGCTTTGACTTTTTAGAAAGTGTCACATGGTCTCAAACACACTTAAAAAACAAACAAACAAACCCATGAATCCCTAACTAAAATATCTCTTGAATGATAACAGTTTAGTTAAGTCTAAATGATAATTAAATTTGTGTTTTGTTTTATACCACAAAAAAAAAGAAACATTCCAGCTTCCCATCTTCCTTTTTCTCCTATTACTGCCCTCTTTGTCAATCACCCCTCTCAGTCATCCACCTGCTCTTTACAACTCAATCCACAGAGGAAAATAACTCCCTGTTTCAATGTGTTCAGGCCATTGGCTGGACACATCTCCTTGGAATGTAGTGGAGGGGATTCCAGGTGCTGCCTGTTCTTTTTAGGAGTTGTTTATGTCGATGTCTCTTACATGTTTCTCAGATTCCACAATAGCAGAAAGCATATGGTGAATGCTCAATAAATAGGGAAACAATAATTGCCATTGCTTTTCATCTCCCACTTTGGGGATCTACTGAGAGAAAACCAAATTGGTCTCACAAAGAAAGCCACACAGCTTTGAAGAGTGCTGAGCATTGCCTTCGTTCACAGATATTTACTGATGAAGTGAGATATAAAGACAAAACAAGCAAAATCCCTGCTATCAAAAAGCCAGCAATCTAGTTGGGGAGAAAAAACACGAGAAATAGGCATATAAAAGAAAATAGGTGAATGTGATTAATGTTATGGGTAGAAGGTTAGGATCTCAACATTGGGGGAAACTTGGACATTAGCAAATTTATGCTTTTTTCACAGTGGTAAACTGGGACCTTCCCATGTCTTCTGCTATTTTGACACTTCCATCTCAATATTTCTTGAAGCTCCACCCTCAGCATGACTAATATTGTTGCTTACTTTCTAAGCAGCCGTTGCCTTTTTCTTGCCGACATGATTTTGTTGTTTGGGCAGTAAAACACTGAGTCTAAGGAATAAATCATGACTGGTTTGAGCCATGATTATTCTTCCTCCATGCCAATGACTGATATAGGAGTGGAAGTATGACAATGGGATTTAAGGAAAGCCAGCTGAAGGCTTCTGGAACAGCTTTTCTTTCTCATAAAAAAAACAAGCAAGTAAGAAGAAGGTTCTTTTTGTTTCTTCCCACTTTGCTTTGAGTATAGATGCTAATGTCTGAGGATGAGGCACTTGGCATTGGGGAGATGTATTTGTACTTTGAGGGAAGACATTGCTACACATGATAGATGACAGATGGGTATCAAGGAATCAAAAAAAAAAAAAAACCAAAAACAAACCCCAAACAATTTCTGTCTAGACTTCTTATTTGATAACAATAAATGACCTTTTGGTTAAATTCTATGTGTGTTTTTCTTTTATTTGCAACTATAAACATTACTAAATTTTATCTTCTGTAACTCTTCTTTCTTCTGCTGTCTTCCCTTATATCTTATTTTGCTGGATCCTCAGGAACCTGGGTTCCATTGTAAATAATTCTGATACTATCACAAAACACTCTCGTCTCTTTGCCTAACCTGAATCCTGGCTCTCCTCAGAGGGCACTGAATCTCTGGAAGCCTATTCTGGGCATCGTGTCATTCTCCATTCTCTAAATGTCACAAGTATCAGAGGTAAGGATGGCATTATCTTACATGCCTGTCGCCTTGGTAGACCATTAATTCTCTACCGTTGTGAAGAAAAAATCCTCCTGCTTTAAGGAAACAGATTGTGATTATACCTGGTTATGCCTAATAATAGCTACCTTCTGGCTAGGACGTCCTCTACCCTGGCGTGCTGTTGTCATGTACTCTCCTCCTACCTTCCCCACCGCCTCCCACTCCCTGCCACCCAAACTCCTTCATATTCTTTTTCTGAAGTCTCTCGCAACTGGTTCACAGGTATTCTTTCTGCTATAAACACTGTCACTGTCATGATGATTTCAGCCTTCATGAAGTTGTCCTTTCCAAATTTTGAGTTCTAGGAATAGATTTCCAATATTTCACTGAAATAGTCCTTTCATTATCATAATCCTATGTAATGATTTTAAAACATGTTGGCAAATTCTTTGACATCCTTTCAATCCAGAAGTGGTGTCTACGTCCCCTCTCTTTAAATTGAACTGATCCAAGGAGCTTCCTATTAATGAATAGAATGCAGTGGTAGTGACACTATATGACATCTGAGGCTAGGTTAGCAAAGACCACGCAGCTTCTGCCTAGTTCTCTTGAGATGTTTATTCTAGGAGTGGCTAGTTTTTCTGCAAGAGGTCCAGTTACCTGGAGACAGCCATGCTGAAGGTGCTCCAGGCAATAGTCCTAGCTAAGCCTCTACTTCTCAGGGAGGATCAGTGGAATGCCTTGTTAGTAAGCCATCTTGGACATCTAGTTACACTCAGATGATTTCATCTTCCAGCCATTGAGGCATCCCCACTGCTTGAATCTTTCTACCTAAAGTCTTACATATGGAACAGAGACAAGCCATGCCCACTCTGTCCTGTCTTATTTTCTGACAAGAATTTGTGAGCATAATAAAATGGCTATTTTAAGCTGTTAGGTTTGGGCATAATTTGTTATGTAGCAATAGTAAGAGAATCCCTGCCATTGGCTTTCAGGGGAGTAAAGTTCATCGAGTGCTCATCAGAGCTTTCAAGTGAGGACTTTCCAAAGCAGAGAGACAGGATAGAAAAGATTATGATTATACCTGATTACAGGTAATAATATCAATTGGATTTTGAACATTACCATTGTGCCAGGTACTGTGCTTAGGTTAAAAATGTGGATTTTAATGTCAAACAAATATGGGTTCAAATTCCTGTTTTGCTACTTACCAGTAATGTGATTTTGAGCAAAAAAGCATTTCTACATTTCTGAGTTTCAGTTTCCTTATCTGTAAAATGGGAAAAATAATAACCACCTTATAAGATAGTTTTAAAGATTAAATAAGGTATATAAAGACATTGACACTCAAAAATGGTAGCCATTTTTTTACAATAACACAAGAATAATAGGATTTGTACAGAGCAGAGAAGACAGATGAGTCATACTGAAAAGAGAAATTAAGGCTACAGAATCTTGAGTTTTATGTAAAGGAGTTTGGAATCTGGTGGAACTACAAGTTTTATTATTTTTTATTTTAAATAAACAGAGTAAAAAATCAATCTTTTAATTTATGTAAAGTAGTGGGTTCAGTTTTTTAAAAATTATATTTGAGACTCTGTAGTATTTATCAATTTAATTTAAAAATATTTAGTTAAATATATTAAGTATAAAGCAAAATGTAAATATATATACAGATTTATATTTTTCATTTCCATGAAGACCATCCTCACACCCAGATGCTCATATTGAAATGCCTTTGTATTTTAGAAGATGGAATGAGTAGGGCAGTACACAATGAATTGAAAGGTGGAATTTCTAATCAGAGAGGTCAATTAGGATATTTCAATTCCTGCATTACTGTTAGGTAATGAGGTCGTGATTCAGGGATGGTTGGGAGGCTGAATGAGAAAGTGTGGGTGTGAGACACACTGTGAAGGGAGACTGGACAGGCCTTAATTTTTTAGGAAACCTGTGGTCAAATTCCCTCCCAAGCCTCCCATGTTATATTATTAACCATGTTTCCTTTTGCTTAGGAAAAAAATAAAATTAACAAAGTGCAACTACTAAACAGGTTACACTAAGATGTGTGAGCAATTTTGTCAGAAATATCAATTCTACATATTGCAGCAAAGAAAACATGGAATGTTTGCCAATTTTATGTGAGAAATCTCTGTCTAAAAATTGTGCCAGTTTGCTAAATATAAAGCTGTTAGGAAGAACAGAGCCAACTGGCCCGTTAAAGCCACCTCAAATGAGATGATGGAGGTATGCTGGATCTTACCCCACCAATTGCTTCTATATCCAGGGATCTAGGGATGGGGGTCAGGGCACCTTTACTCCCTGGAGCCATCATCTCTCAATATCTGTAGCTTTCCTTACCCACAAAAAGTGGCAAGAGTGTCCACATGTCCTTAGATACCTGAGAAAATAAAGTGAAACTCATATGTAGAAGGCTGAAACAAAGCCAGTACTATCTGGATATTATTTAATATTTTTTCAAGTAAAGAATCCAAAAAGGGCAGTAGGGAAACTCTTTGAATATTCTCACAGTGTCCTGAGACTTCAGATCCATGGCTTCTTTTTAAAGAAAAAGTTAGCTCTGGTTCCAAGGAAAGAATTACCCCTAATATTAGAGAACATCTAAAAATACTGAATATCAAGAAATCAAAATGACTCGGGGGATGAAGGACTAGGTTGGGGGAAAGAGGCACATGTGTGATTTTGGGTATTGTGAAGACAAGTGTACAAATTGCTGTTTGGGAAGGTAATTTGTATCCCTATGCAAGCACACTGAGAGAGGGCCTGCTTGTGAAGGAAGGTGCTAGAATTCAGTTGTAGCTGCTCAAAATGTGTCCCCTCACCGAAGGACACACCTAAGTCCTCACCCCTGGCAACTGTGAATGTGACCCTATTTGGAAATGGGCATTTTGAAAATATAATTAAGGATTTGAGATGAGATCATTGCAGTTTTAGGATGAACCCTAAACCCAACACCAGTGTCCTTGTAAGAAGAAGAAGAGAGAGATTTGAGACACAGAAACACAGAGACAGAGACAGAGGCAATGTGAGGACAGAAGCAGAGATTGGAGTGATACATCCATAAAACTAGGAGCATCGCAGATTACTGCCAGCCATCAGAAGCTAGGAGACACGCAGGATTGTCCCTCAGAGCCTCCGAAGGAAACAACCCTAACAACCTGAGTTTGGGCTTCCGGCCTCCATAACAGTAAGACGATAAATGTCTGTTGTTTTACACCATCCAGTTTGTGGTGATTTGTTACAGCAGACTCAGGAAATGAATTCAACGACCTACAAAAACACACACACAAAAAGGAGACCCAGCACTAGCAAAGGGGACCTAGAACTTTGCTGTTTAAGATGGTAGCATTGGCTACATGTAACTATTCAAATTTAAATTAATTAAAATGAAATATAATTAAAAATTCAGTTTCCCAGCTGCATTAAGAGCATTTCAGGGCTCAGTTGCTGCGTGTGGCTCACAGTTACCCAATGAAACAGTGTGGACAGAGAACATTCCATCACTGCAGGAAGTTCCACTAGACAGTGCTGCTGTAAGACCCACAAATCAGGGTCTTGTCTCTATGGGCAGGCAGCGTGCATGGAGACCCTTGGCTTCCAATCTGTCATTTCACTCACACCTGCACCAGAAGATAGCAGTTATCTCTGGTAGTGTCACTTTTGATTACGAAGAAACAACAGCAGCAAAGTGTAAATATAGTGCAACCACCTGTCTCAGGTTCCCTCCTGCATACCATCTTCCAAAACGACAAACATATTAAATGATAGTATTGATAGACAATTCTCTTTCAAGCCAACCTCCCAAATCACTAGGACAGAAAGTATCAAACAGGTTCTCATCTATGAACACTATGTGAGTCATACCCAGGTGAAGATATTTACTCAGTTCCCTTCCTTGTAAATTTTTAAAAGGGATATTTTGCCCTTGGAGTGATTTGCCCTCAGGTGCCTCTGTGGTCATTGAAGACAAGAAGAACCCCTTGCTGGGCTCAGAAAACTAGGAAAAGAGTCTTTGGAGAACAATGAGATATACACTTGATTTTCCGCAGAAGATGAATCTGGCATTGATGTAGAATGATTTGAAGGGGTAGACTCTCGGCTGGGTGGTCTTGATGAAAATGGGAAAGAAATTATGCTGTGAATTGCAAAAGCTGTTGTCGCGGAGATCCACCTGTTCAGAGCTATCTTTAGCTTCATTGGGGAACGATTTATCCACATAACCTTCTTTCTCTCACTTCTCTTGTCTCCAGGTACAGATCAGGAGGCATCTGCAGCATTAAGATCGGAAATAGCATTGCGAGATGTGTGTTTGTGTCTGTGTCTGTGTGTGTCTGTCTGTGTCCCTCTGTGAGAGTGACAGAGAAAGAGAAAGAGGAAGAGAATGTTGGGATATGTGGGTGGTGGTGCATTTTGCCAGTTACAAAATGTGAATAGTTTGAATAGTTTGGCACACAATAGTTTCTTACATCCTGACCCCAAACACATTACTCCTTTCACCCCAAATCCTTCCCTCCCACAGCTCTTAAACCACATGTGCTGTCCCCTAATTCCTCCATGTGCCACTGCACTTCTATCTTTCCTCTCAGTCTCCACTTTGCCTAGAATGCTGTTTCATGTCCTCTCTCTGTGGTAAGTATGTCACTGCCTATAGAAAGCTTTCTTCTACTATTCTTCTCTCCTTCAGAAGGTATTCCTGCATCTTCCGGTTTTCCCTCTTGACTGTCAAACATGTTAACCAACCACACAGGATTTGAATTTGTTGCATCGTCCTTTGTGGACACTCAAGGAAAGCATTCTGAATGGATAACTGAGCTGGGTGAGGATGACTTGGAAGCAGAATGGGAAGTTGGTGAGACGTGATTCTCTCAGCATTTTTTCCCCTTATTGACACATTCTCTTATGATTGTTTCCATTCAATAAAATTCATTGGCTATAACTTAGAGGTAGCATGTCATTTTACACCCACATAAATCACTTATTATAAGTCACAGATCTCATTGTTCTCCTTGCCCCCTCGACATGCATTTGCCACACTGGTCCCATTTGCCCCATCCCTATTGCAATGTTTCCCATCTTAGTAGTGGCACTCATCCCCGATCAACTGTTTAAGCCAGAAAGCTGGATTTTTATTTTGTTCCTTGATTTTGTTCCTTTCTCTTTATGTCTCTTCTTTCTACATCAAATTCATCAGCAAAAACCATTCAATCTACCTTCAATTTTCTCTCTCTTTTCACCACCTCCACAGCCACCACCCTGGACATCCACCAGCTTGGGTTACAGCTGTAGCCTCTTAATTGGTCTTCCCATGTCTGTTCTGCACAAAATAGCCATGTAGAAACATAAATTGAAGAATTGCACTTCTCTGGTGATACATTTTAATTGCTTCCCACTGTCCTTAGAATGAAATTGAAATTCCCAAGAGTGACCTGATTCCCTCCTTGCAACTGTCAGGCTTCTCTCCTCCTTACACACTAAGCTCCCTCACACTGAAGTTTTTATTCACCTCAGAGCTTTGCAGACTCCTGATTGGATCAGCCTCCCCCTCTGCTCTTGGTTGGTTGGTTCCTTTGCAAAGTTAGGTCTGTTTTGACGTCACTTCCACAGAGAAGTCTTCTCTGACCCTCACTACATAAAATCTACTTGTGTTTTCTTTCTATGTGTATTTTTTTGTCCTACACAGTACGCACAGAATTTGTCATGAGTTCAGCAATTGGCGTGTTGGTTCAACAATTGCCTGCTTTCTCAGTGGGCCTTAAGAAACACAGGGCAGAGATCATGGCCATCATGGTCATTCGGTCATCAGCACAGTACCTGGTACAGGGTATTTGCTCCATGAAACACATAGTGAATGAATGGATATGTGAGTGAGTATTCAGATTCCTCTTACTGTCTGTTAGCTACCGCAGTCTTTCTCTTGCTTTAAGACTTATTTCTAATGTCAGCTCCACATAGTCTTACAATCCTTTCACTCAAAATGAATCCTGACTTTGAGCTCCTATGTTGTTTAAGATTTCGATGTTGAGAAGCAATAAATAAAATTGTTGAGAGAACAGGCTTTGTAGTAAGATGGGCTGAATCCTTGTCTAGAATTTGTCACCTTTGTGATCTTCTTAAATAAGTACCTTAAGCACACTGACTTTTGATTTTATTAAGCTAGGGAAAATATTTCCAGCCTCATTTGTATAGGTGCTTAGTACATAGAAAGAGACTCAACAATAGTTGATAGCTACTATAATACTGGGTCATAATTTTATATGTGTTATTTTGCCTTTATTATTTAAAAAAATTGAGCCTTCTTGCTCATTTTATTTTTTTATATGTATTTTTATATGAAAGTTTTGAGAGCAAGAAACAGTAAGCCTTAAATGACATTATTGAAGGCATTTGATGTCTATGGACCAGGTTGAAAACAGGTTGGTCTTGGAGAACATTCCAGGTTCTAGAGTCTTAAAAACCTGGTTTCGGCCCTCAGATTTACCACTTATTGGCTGCAACAGTATATACATTTCTTGTCCTTTTAAAGTCTAATTTTCATGATATTATCAGAAAGATACTAACTTTCTCAACAAGGGTGCTATGAGGATTACATATAACAGACATAAAGGCCAAGAAACTGTCTAATATAACTACATAACTACATAAAATACCTTGATACTTCACTAAATCAGGGCAGAAACTTGGTCAAACTGAACATGATCAAAGCTGATATGACTAACAATGCTAGTAGAATGCCTGTCAATTTCTTCAAGCAGCCAAACTTACCTGAACCTGACAAAAAAGAGAATTTCTCTGATTGATGAACCAGTGTAAAGGTCTGGGCATTTCTTCAATGTCTGCCCATCTGTTAGGTAGTGGTTTCAACCACCCAGGCAACAGCTGTGGGTACAAGATAAACTCTGGCTGACAATGGAATAACACTAAAACATGGCGTGTTACAAGGGTTCCTGATCAGCTGGAACTCATCTTCTTGATCAGCTGTAGACTCATCTTCTTAGAAATACATTGGAAAAAAATGTGGAGGCACAACATAAATCCTTCTTTAAAAAAGAAAAATAAGTATCCAACTCCTCTAGAAAATGGGATTCAGACCTTCTTAATGTTCCGTTATTGAAAGAGATATGTATGAAATTAAATATTTTTTTAAAATATTGAAAATATTGTTCCAAAAGAGAAGAACTGAGATTGTGTATTGGGTTGAATAGTGTCCCCCAAAAAGTTATGTCCACCCAGAGACTGTAACATGAGGTCATACTGGATTAGGACGGTTTCTAAATCTGATATGACTTTATAAGAAGGGAATTTGGACACAGACACACAGACGTAAAAGGAAGATGTTTATGTGAAGATGGAGGCAGAGATTGGAGTGATGCTTCCACAAGCCAAGGAATGCCAAGAATGACCAGTTATGAGATAATTCTTCTCTAGAGCCTTCAGAGGAACCATAATTCTGCTGGTGCCTTGATTTCAGACTTCTATCCTTCAGAACTGTGAGAGGATACATTTCTATTGTTTTTAGCCACTAAATCTGATAGTAATAACAGCTGTAGGAAACTAATACAGGCTGGAATCCTAAGTATAAAACTATGATCTCTACCAAATACTAACCCTGTGTCCTTGGGCAACCTCTCCAAGCCTCAGTTTTCTTACTTGAAAGAGTGTGACAGCAATGCCAGATAAAGACAGTAAAGAAAATTACAGACCAATTTTCCTAATGAACATAGATGCAAAAATCCTCAACAAAATACATGCAAATTGATTTGAACAGCACATTAAAAGTATCATACACCATGATCAGATGGAATTTATCCCTTGGATGTAAGAATAATTCATTTGCAACAACGTGGATGGACTTTGAAGACATTATGTTAAGTAATATAAGTCAGTTCTAAAGGATTGATACTACATGATTCCATTTATATGAAACATCTAAAATAGCCAAAATGTTAGAAGCAGAAAATAGAAAGGTGGTTGCCAGTGTGTGGGAAGAGAGGGAAATGGGGAGTTGATCAGTGAGTGGTCAGTTACACTTATACAAGATGAATAAGCTCTGGAGATCTGCTGTGCAATGTGGTGCCTGCAGTTAACGATACAATGTGTACACTTAACATTTTAAGAGAGTGGATTCGATGGTAATTCTCTTACCCCAAAACCAGAAACAAGAAAAGCAAAGGGACATGAAAGAACTTTTAGAGGTGATGGGTATGTTTATTATCTTGATTGTGGTGATGGCATACGGGGGTATGCCTATGTCCAAACTCATCAAACCACATACATTAAATACAAGCAGATTTTTAGTATATTAACTGTACCCCAATAATGCTGCAAAAATGTTGCTGAATTATAGGAATATTAACAAAAGATCTTTGAAGTATGTTATCAAAAGAAAGAAAGACAAATAGTGTGCATAAGACATTGCCTGCCATCTTACTCTAGGTGCAACTGGCGACAGCTCCTGTTGGCTGCCCCACATGCTACTCACATTTTGATTCCAGGCTTTTCTGCTGCAGCCACAAGGGACACAGGCTGGACAGACTATTCCTAGACACTGCAGCCCTGGATGTGGCATGGTGTCAACAACCTACAGGACAACTCTTGACCAAAAGGGACAGAATTCAAGAAGAAAATATTCCCCTTAAAGACTCAGACAAATAATAGTTGGGTGCTTTCTGCACAGCCCTCAGAGCTGCCTTCATCATTTGCAACCCCATTGCTCACAAAGAAAATTAGCCAGATAACATCCTTTCGGTTTGGCTTCATGCACCTCCCTGTTTTGTTCTTCCTACTCTCAACTCTTTTTCCTTGTTTGCCTTACAAAATAAATGACATGAACATAAGCCTTTATCATAGCCTCTGCTTTTTGGGGAAACTTAAGTGAAGACAGTTATGATCATGGTATTGACCTCACAGTTTTGTTCCAAGGATGAACATTTAAATGTATGTCAAATGCTTAGATGTGTAGCTGGCATATAGAAAGCACCCAATAAATGTTAGTATTTTCCCCATAGAAAATGAAATGTTCTGGAAGATGAATTTGAAATGTGCTATAATCAATCTAGGTGTTGAGTGGACACATAACAGTAAAAGTTGTTTGTGGTTTTTCAGCTTGAGCTCCCATCTTTATTAACACAAGTGGGACTATGATGGTAGAAAACAAGATATCAAATTTCACTCCCCCTTATGACACCCACTTGAAACCCGGAACCCAAGAACTAAAAGTGAAATAAAACCATTTACCAGCCAGAAGAAGAGAAGAATAACAGCATGTGGCTTGTAAACTTAACAAATGTAATCATAGTAATTGAGCAGCCCAGGAAATAATTTGGCCAGCATAATTATATTACAAATTACATATTGCGCAATTAAACAATTGCATTTTGGCCACAAATGGAACTCCAAATATACAATTTGTGGTGAAGTGGAGAGGTAATTTAAAATGAGAGAAGAAAAGCGAAGGCCCAGAAGTGCATTTACATTTATATCCATGTTGGAGGGAATATACCAAATAGCGTAAAAAAAAAGATGTCAATGCTTTCAGCAGGAAAAGATGCAGTCAGTTTTTTCAAAATGAGTTGAATGAATTTTGCCAAATATTATGTAGATGCCTTGTCACAATATGACTTTCCAACGTGTGTAAACTCCCTGAATCTTATTATTTCTTAAGTAAACATTTCCTTATAAGGGGTTCTTAAAGTTGGCTCTTAAATTGGATTAATAAAGTTCTTAATTTAGTATAAAATTCCAATATACAGTCATCAAAAACATGTTGGAGAAACAAAATCTTATTTCTTGTTAAATACATACATTTCTAAAATATGCTGGTTGTACATGCACACACACACAAAATAAATTGCTTTTCTTCTGCTGTTCAAAATTTTTGGGAATTGGGTCATTTGGACTGATTCTTATCAATATTTACTATGGGTTCCAGATGCTAGCATAGGGGGTGTAATGGGGAATTTAGTAGATACAATTTTCTCATGCAAAGTGGGTTCAATGAGAGAAAATAAACATGAAATAAATCACTGCAAATAATTCATGATATGATTACAAACATAAAATATTAAGAGGTAAGAGTGCAGGATACCAGGCACATGCATAGCAAGGAGTTCTAACCAAGCCTGATAGGAAATAGAGGACTGGATCAGAGAGACCCTGAGAACTTACATGTAAACTGAGATCTGAGGATGCCCAAGAAACAAAAGACTCCCTACTTATTTTACAATTGTCCAATGGGATAGAAGCCCTTCTAGAAGTTTTTTTTTCCCCTGGGGCCCCAAATTCTAACTCTTGTTGCAGATGGGAAACAACTAAAGACAAAAGCAATGGGAGAAAACATTCTCCTGTCAAAAAGAATCTTAAATAAACAACCCCAGTAATTTTGGGATAAGTTCTATAATAATTATTGGTCTGTCTCCTGGAGGACTTGAGATATGTTATGTCTTACTCATTGGATTTTTGATATATGCTATTTAAAGCACCCAGGCTCTCTTTGCTCAGTACTTGGAATTTAGGAGCAGGATGCCACTAGGGTTCTTTAAAAAGTTGACAAAATGATACTCATTGAAGTCCCCATATATTGAGTGCTCTACTGTGAGCCAGAGTCTCTGCTGAGAGCTTTGTCCTACTCCGTCTTCACAACTGTCCATGTATGTAGTGGGGGCTGTTCTTGCCCTATTCTACATCTGACAGAATTGGAGTTAACACAGGGTAAGTAAATTGTTTTAAGACCTCAGATAGTGAGTAGCATATCTGGGATTGAACCCAGTGTGTAACTCAAATGTCTGCTTTCTGGCATTTTGCTATTAGGGTGCTCATGGCAAGGTGGAGTTAGAAAAAAAGAAAAAAAAGAAAGTGCCTTGTCAGCAATAAAATGGCTCCAGGCTATAGTTTGCAATCATCTGTGTCTAGTTCTCAAAGCATAATCCCCAGAACAATATCATCAGCATCACTTGATAGAAGTGGCTGAGCTACTGAATCTGAATCTCTTGGAGTGAGATGCACCAATCAAAGTTTTCACAAGCTTGGAGGGATTGTGATGCCAGTAAAAGTTCGAGATCCCTGGTCTAGGTGGAAGGCTCAGCAACATCCTTCTGTTTATTTGGGGTCTGATAGTCTCAGGTGACAAGGTGAGTCTGATTCATTTCCTTCTGTTGGGACAGCCAAAATTGGGAAATAGATTTCAATGCAGGCTACAGATTCAAAGCATTTTTATGATCTGAGATTTTTCTCTTCACTATCTACCCTATGTTAATTTATAATTAATCTTCGGTCTTCAAGCTTTTTATTTTTGATTCATATCAACTGCTTTTTAAAACAGATGGCCTCATTAAGAAACTTTTCCTTCCCACCTGAAGGTCCTGGCTTTGTTTATATTTGAGTGTCTGTATTTTAATTGGGAAATGTGTCAGACTGAGTTAGAATGTGAAAATCTGGTTGGATCCTAGGAAGCCTAGATTTTCCAGGAGAACTTAATGAAAGAACTTTCTCCCCAAGACAGAAGGAGACCAACACCACAGGGAAGATGCTAGTAATCAAAATAAAGAAAGTAAAAAAAGAATGGTAAAAAATGAAAATATTATTTATATGTAAATAGGTCTTTCTCATAAAAAGGAAAACAATATCAGTGAGAAAGGAAGTTTATGGACAAGTGACATGACCTGGGTTATGTTGCCATTGGTTAGTTTTTTTACACATTTAGGTAAATACCAACCTAAAACTCAGATTTACGTGACTAGCAAGTTTTTTTAAGGAGAAAAAAAATGACCTCAGATGAGTTTTGTGGGTCACCTCTCCAGACACAGGCAAGATGGGATTTAAATAAATTTGAAACATGCTGCATAGTCTCTCTCCATCTTGGAGGTGTGGGAATACATTAAACATTCTCTCAGCACATAAGCTATTTCAATAAGTCTTTCTCAGTATTATTTGATCTTAGAGGCATTTTTTGTAACAATATTTATTAATATCCTGAGAACAGGCTGATCTGAGATCTTCAAGTACCAAATGGTCATTGGTCTATTGAGGCCGAATTTGTGGCAATCTTTACATCCACTCCACAGATGGACATCTGTGGATGGTACCGTTCTGGCTCACTGTGTCTGAAGTAGACAGCGAGTCTTTAAGTGTGGTAATGGAATATGAACTGGGTCCCCTGGGCAAAATCACTGAAACAGAGATATTGAGTAAATGACATGATTAAAGGTTGTTCTTACACTTTAAGGTTGAAAGTCCATCCACTGGACACCACTGTTGGATAAAACTATCATAGGTAGTTTTCTGGTCCATGTTGTAAAGCACTTCATGATAGACACTTTGCACTTGACTTTTCTTTCTTTCTTTTTTTTTTTTTTTGCAAAGTCTAATTTTGAGATGAAGGTAATGAAATTCAGCCTTGGATAAAGAGTTTTGGTGAAAACATTATTCCCGGAGGCAGCAAGTGGGACTAGGAGAATAGTGATGTCAGCGTGAGCCTGTCCCACTCTCTGAGTTCTTGGCAATGAGATTTTCATCCACAACTTCAATCCTGCTAAATTGCTAAATCAGTCTTACTAAGAGTTTTTTAACCTGGTCTCTGAGATCTTACATGGCCAGGCCCCTGCTTACCTGTTCAGTCTCATTTCTCACCATTCATCATCTCCTATCCCATCTACCTTTTTTAGTCCCTTAAATACACAACGTTTTCCTTCTCTCTTCATATTGTTCTTTATGATCCAAACACTTTTCTTCTTTCTCTAGCTAACCCCCACTCTTCTTTTTTATTTTTTTAGTTTTATTGAGATATAATTTACATGCATCACTGTATGAGTTTCAGGTGTACAGCATAAAATTTTGACTTATCTATATTGTGAAATGATTACCACTATAAGTTTAGTTAATATTCATCATTTCAATGAGATACAAAAAAATTAAAAAAAAATTATTTTAGTAATGAGAGTTCAAGATTTATTCTCTCATCAACGTTCACAGGTATTATACAACAACCCCATTCTTTTATATCTCAGTTTTGATAATACTTCTCTTAAAAAGCCTTTATATTTTGGGGGGTGGGAGGAGGGTTAGTTGTAAGTGTTATAAACCAAATCTGCCTTATTAAGTAGAAAAGGTTATTATATATGGCTCATAAAATTTTGGAGCATTGATTTAACTTTGGAACCTGACTTGACTAGAAAACTGTTACTGCCGCCAGCGTTAATACTAAACCTGATTCAGGGACCTAACTTTCCAACCAGTGTAGCTGCTAAGGCCGGGGTGCCTTGAAGGCCAAATGGTTCTGTGAGGGGTCTTTGTATTCATCTTTCACAGTTTTAAACCCAAATCTCTCAGAGATGAATTTGATTAGTGTAGCCTAGGAAACATACCTGTGTCCCAGTTAAAAAGAGGCTGGGGTGGTAAGATTTTTCAGTCCTGTTTTAGAGAAGAGGAATGCATAAGGCTGAAAATTTCCTGATGATTCAAAAGGGAATAAAGATGTTCATCTAGTAGCTACCATGACCAGTGTTCACCATCCATATCCAGATATTGTGATCCTGGTTTAGGTGCCCCTTAGTGTACTGCACATCCCCATCTTGGCATCTTCCCCACCTCCATACTGTAATTTGCTCTTTACTGCTTTATAACTTTACCCAGACTGCCTGTGAGAAGAAAGACTGTGTGGTGTGGATTTATTTTTTATTCACAATTGCATTCCCAGTCCCTAGTTTAGTATTGCTCTGCACACAGTAAGTGCTCAGTAAAGATCTGTTGAGAGAATACATTTGGCTTGATTAGTCTAGGTTTCATAAAGCTGGCATCCAAGGGACCTTTATTTCATACCTGCTGTATGTTTCCTTTTATGACTCAACTTCAGCTGCCTTTTTATTTTTATCTTCCAGCTTTATTGAGATATAATTGACAAATAACATTGTGTTAAGTTTGTGTGATAATATATATATATATATATATATATATATATATATATATAATGACATAAGTATCACTGTAAAATTAGTTAACACATCCATTACCTCACATTGTAATCTGTTTTTTAAATGATGAGAACTTTTAAGATCTACTCTTAGAAATTTCTAGTATGTAATAAACTATTGTTAACTATAGTCAACAGGCTGCACACATGATCCCCAGAACTTATTTATCTTATAACTGGAAGTCTGTACTTTGATCAGCATCTCTTCATCTCCACCCCATCCCCAGCCCCTGGTAACTACCAATCTACTCTCTATTTCTATGAGTTCGATTCCTTTAGATTCCTCATATAAGTGAGACCATGCAGTATTTTTTGTTTTCTGAGTTATTTCACTTAGCATAATGCCCTCAAGATTCATCTATATTGTTGCAAATGGCAGGACTTCCTTCTATTTTATGGCTGAATATTATCCCATGGGAATTTATCCATGATCAGACACTTAGGTGGTTTCCATGTTGTTTTGACTACTGTGAATAATGCTGCAATGAACACAGGAGTACAGATACCTCTTAAAGATAGTGATTTCATTTCCTTCAGAAATATCCCCAGAAGTGAGATTTACTGGATCAATCTTCCTTTTTAGATTGTGCCCAATTCTATCGGTGAGGTAAGAAAAGCAACTTTGGGTTCCAACGTTTTTACTGAAATGGGCCGTAGAAATCTACAAGCTTTCACCAGCTCTGTATTTCTGGAAGCTCTGCTCTTGAATCCTCAATCATATTCGTAACCAGGAGAATGACTCAGAAGCAATACATTCCCACCTGTCTAACTTTTATACTGCTCTAACTACTGACCTTTGCTTTAATATCTTAGCTTCTCTTGTATATGTCATTCCACTGTGGATTATGCCTTAATTATAGGCTTAACAGTTGAGTTTATCTCTTTAGCTCCAGGCCTGCCAGTTCCAATTCTTCCCTTTTCCCACTAGCTCAGCACAGAGGGCCTAGTGTTTTTCAGGCGTAAGCCCAAATGAGGGTGGGAGGGTAGAAGAGCATAATGTTCCATTTTGACCTCACCAAATATGAATTATTGGTGGAATAGCCCAGTGAAAAAGTCATCAGAAAAAGAGTAGTTAGGATATAAAGAATCACAAAGAACTAATATAGAATAAGAAAAGAAGGATCAAATGCTCAGCCTATTTGTAAGCCAGAGAGAAGAGTCTGTTGGGATGAAGAAGTCAAAGTGTAAAAACTGGAGACAATAAATGATTTGGTAAATTTGTGGGGAGATAGAAGAGTGTGAGGTAAAGAATACAAGAAGTTTCCTTAGAAAGAATGGGGAACATGCATTTGAAATGAAAAGGAAAATAAAAAAGAAGTGAAGATCCAGAAACATAATAAAGTGAGAAGGAGGGGTCTTAAGGGAATTTCACAACTTATAGCTTTCATGTTTTAATATCTTCTGAGAGGTATGGAACTGAGATCTCCTTGGGGCCTTGAAAAGAAAGGAGATCTGAAAGAGCCACTATAAAGAATGGGAAAAAGATATTTAGAGATGCAATAAAGTATCAGAATCTAACAGAAGTGAAATAATATATATATTTGTAGTGGCTGCTATCACCCTTTTTATGTGAGGTGATAGCAGATTATTCAAATTTTAAATGCTTCTGAAATAAAATAATATTTTGAGATGTGATGACAGTTTAAAAATAGATTAAAATGAGATACATTTAGTAAGACCCCAAATCCAGTGACTCACATTCTAAATTTTCTTGGAAAAAGATTAAGTGTGATATATTTCAAAACAATAAGGCTGTAAGGAGAACTAATATTTATAGAATGTGTATGGCACAGCAGACCCGGGCCAAGGGCTTTCTATGTGTTATATTATTGAACCCACACAGCATCACTCAGAAGAGGCAATTAGTACCTCTTCATTACAGAGGTACAGAAAATGAGATTTATAAAGGCAGTTGACTCAAGGTCATTCATCTAGCAAGTGTAAGAGAGAAGATTTGAACCTAAACCTTATAATGTCAAAACTTGGACTCTTCTCTTCTTTATGTTATTCTTCAAAAGTTTTGAAAATCATCTTCTAACTTTATTATTATTATTATTAATTATTATTATTATTATTATTATTATTATATACACATTACCATTTAGGTAATTCCTGATTTTGTTAAAGAGAAAAATTTGAACATTTGGTTTAATTTGCTACTCCTCAGTATTCAGGCATAATAGCTGGAAAATTTTTACTTTCCTCTGGAATATGCCAGAAGTTTTCAAGCCTTGAAGTAAATTTTCAATGAGTGATGCGAGATAAGACTAGAAAAAGAGACCTCACTTATAATAATATTTGCATATTTTTATATTTCTGTGTTCTGTATGGCTGTTCACCTAAATTACTTTCTTACATTCCTTTAATTTCTCCCTAGCAAATCAGAAGTAAAAAGTGTAGCAGAGTGTAACTCCTCAGAGAAGTAATGACAAGTCAGCAGGATTACAAGAGTTCAAAGCAAATGTGACCAGAAAATTCAAAGGAATGTTCAAATTATAAGTTGAGTGAATTTATCAAAGTTACTGGAAAAATATTAACATATAAAAATCAATTACATATTTATTTTAGAACAACACATTAAAAATAAATCTAAAAATTAACATTTACATTAGTTTTTTAAAAAATTAAATGCATAAGAATACATTTGAGAGGTATAAAACTTCTGCACTGAAAACTTGAAAAGTACCATATAACCAAGAGAACTTAAAGATGTCTTAAATAAATAGAAAGATGTACTGTTTGTGGACAACATTATTGTTGTCAGCTGTCCTCAATATATTCAATGGAATCCCAATTATAATCCAGCAGGCCTTTTTTTTTTCCTTGGTAGTAATTGACCAGCAGATCCTAAAGTTTATATGGAAATGTAAAAATGATAGGATAGCTAAGAACAAAGTTGGAGTACTTATACTACCAGATATCATTCATATACTGATGGGTATGGTGAGATATCATTATGAACAGATATATAACCCTCAAACAGATGATGTTGCCTTTTGAGGTTTCAGTTTTATGGGGAGAAGATTGCCTGTTAGATTTTTTCATCTTGGGCAGGCTTAGGTTTTTTTCAGCTTTTCCACACACCTTATAAAACCATGAGTATTGAACCTTATTATTTTACTGGGCAAAGTACCTGAGCATGAAAGTATGCTTCAGTGCTCTGCTAATTTTTCAGAATTCTTGTTTTCTCTCAGTCATTGGATTTATTTTATTATCTAATTATTGTGATTGTTTTTATGAAAAAAAGTTCAACCCAGGAATTAGACATTGTTATTTTTAAGCAAGATAATCGTTCCAGGTACCCAGATATTGGTTATGAGGCTGGAATCAAAAAAGGGTTCTAGACTAGAGATATGTATTTGGATGTTGCTTTATACCCCCAAAAGTGAGTATTCATGGAGGAAAGGTCTGTGGAGTAGGCACTTAAGGATTTAGAAATTAGAGAGATGAAAAACAAGCAAAACTAAGAAAGACTTGTTAGAGAGGCGGGAGGAAACTGGGCAGGTGTGGTCTTCTGTAAAATAAACAAAATATTTCAAGGACAGAATGATCAATTAAGCCAAATGCTGCTGAAAGGTAAATTAAGATGAGGAACTAAGATGAATAATATTCACTGGGTTAACTTCAACAATCTGGAACCCAGTGACCTTGACAAGAATAGCTTCAATGAACAGAGTACAGAGGCCAAATCCTGATTTGAATGGGTTGAAGGCAGAATAAGAAGAGATGAAGTTGGAGGCAGAAAGTATCAATAAGTGTCAATATGAATCAATAAGGGAAAGTGAATGGGGAAGCAGCTCTAGGACATGTGGAGTTAAGAGATCTTTTGGAAGCTAAGTTACAGCATTTTTGTCCATTTGCAAGAATGGATCAGTAAAGAGAAAAAATTAATGATACAGCAGAGAGAGGTACACATTTCTGAAGTGATGCACCTGAGTAGGCAAGGTGGATGTGATTAAATGCACAAGTTGCTTTAGGGGAAACATGGACAGAGTATGCTCAGGAAAGAAAACTCGCCGAGTACAGATGTGAGTGGGTGGATATATGTAGTAGTGTGAGCTTGAGGGAATTATTATTATATTTTCTGATTTTTTTTATTGAAATAGGAATCATGTTCATCCATTGAGGATGAGATGATATTAGAGTTTACAGGAAAAAGGAGGAGACACGTAATAGTAATCTAGGAGCGTGCGTGAATGTGGGCTTACTGAGCAGCACTAAGTCCACTTGAGGGGAGAGGTTATAAATTTAAAGTGAAACCAGATGAGATGGCAGTGTTTTCCTTCAGCTCACTTCAGTTGTGTGGGTGCAGTAAGGAATAGGCAGAAAATTGTATTTGGGCAGGGTGGGGTTGTACCAGGTGCAATGATAAAGTCAGAGAATTTCAAGAGAGTTATTGCTGTATAGAAGGAAGCCATGGTTGTGATTCCTATGGATTTTAAACCAGGTTAAAAAAAAAACTGAAGACTTTGATATACAGTGAAAAGAAGGTGAGGTTTAGTGGACTGTCAGAGTTGGTGGTTTGAAGAACTGTTGGTGTTGGAGGATTAGAGGGAATATTCTGAAAATAGAAGAGGTGGTGTAAGAGAGGGCATTTAGAATTGAATTTATGGGGATGGTTGCAGTTATCAACAATGAGAAGGTATAGTCATGAGAATGAATGTCAAAGGTAGGGTGAGGACAAGATCATCAGAAAAAAAAAGGTCAAGAGATTAAGAGGCCAAATTATTGAAATGATAATCTACCCCAAGGATTGGTAGACTGGAGCCTAATCTCACCCATTCTGGCCCACTGCCTGCTTTTGTTTGGCCCCCAGCACTGCTGGAGCTGACTAGCACTGTGAGCCACAGAGACCAACAGGTGCATCTGCTCACAGTGTCCACCTTCACCCTTCAGTGCCACCCTCCTCCTTAGCTGATGACCACGCCTCATAGCTGCTTAAGACTCATACTGGAGACTCTACTATTGGCAACTGCTAAGCATCAAGCTGTGGAATCTTAGCCTAGGGATCAGCAATTCAGGGAGTCCCCTCACTCCCAGCTGGTTGCCGAATTGAAGTGGCTGGGCTCTCCAGGAGGTAGGAGCATTCTGGAGTCTGAATCATTGGCCAAGAGGATGAAACTGCTCATAATAGCACCTCAGGCAAATGGGGTGGGTACTACAGGGCGGGACTTTTCTTCTTTGCTATACAAATACTTACGGAACACCCTTGTTTTTATCTCTTGGCCCACAAAGCCTAAAAATTTACTACTTAGTCATATTTGTTCTACAAAATTCACCAAGAATTATGATAAACAGTATGAGAATGACAGTGAGATAGAAGAGAAAATCTTTGAAAAACTGGATGAAGTGGACCAAGAGTTAATATTTGAGTGCACCAAAGAAGATGGTGAATGGAAGAGTGTGATGACATAAGGTTAAACCTGGGTCCTGGGTCCTCCACATTTTAATAGTTTTAGAAAGCCTAGATGTGGGGATGGCCAAGGAGTGGCAAAGGTTACTTCCAGGATAAAAATACAGTCAAATGAGCTTTAAAAAGTCACTAGCTTACCATAATCATTACAGAAATATAAACGGTTATTGTGCTAAAGTTGAATAGACACTTGAAAACTATAACCTATAAAAAGATTAATCATATCATCAATAGGGAAGCATCAATATTGAATTTTTAGCTAATTTATTGCAGTTCTGAAGTTAAGCTTTCCTATGAAACTATTCCAAATGTCCTTGGTTTCAACTCTAATGTCTTGCTCAGAAGTAAACTTACTATGCAAATTATTCACTGCCTGAAGAAACAGAGTCCACAGGAAGCTAAAATTAGAACTACTATCTGAGGAATTGTTATTGAATATTTCACACAACTGATGCTCTCCTTCATCACAGCCATGACAAGGTACAGAGAGGGACAATGGAATTTTTTTAATGAATGGATACTTTTATAGGCTAGTTATTCTTTTGAAAATTATTTCCAAGGGCTGAATCATACCAGTGGGAGGCAGCATGAAATGGTGAAGAATATCAAAATTTCAGTCAGAATCCCCAATCCACCATTTCCTGGTGGTGTGATATTGGGCAGATGACTAACTCTTTTAGAACCAGTGTCCAAAACTACAAAATGGGAATAATATTCCTTAAGTGAATTAATTACCATGAAGAGTAAATAAAGTGATTGTGGAAGTTCTTAGCACTGTGTCTGGCATATGAAGTAATCTTAAATCTGAACCAACTGGGTGCTTTACTGACCCTGATCTTACTGGGTCATGACTTTTAAAATGAATTTATAGGTTCGTGAAAAAAGAGCATTTTGTTAAAATATTTGAAATTGCATTATGTGTTGTTTAAGCATAGGATAGCACAGTTAGTGGGCATCTACAGGGAGAATATAAAATGTTGTATAGACAATTGATTCTTCAGAATCATTTATTCTATATAAGAGGCCACTGAGCCAAAATTCCAAAAAGTCCAGGTACCTGAAGCATGCTGGAGACTCTGTGTTCTTTACCAGCATTCAAGTACTTTTTGAATTGTTCCCTCCTCCCTCAAATCACCAGGTTTAGTTAAAAGACCATCATTTTGTGACCGTGTGTAGACTCTTGGTTTTGTTGAGAGGAACATCCGGATCTTTATGAATATTCTCTTAATTCTCTTGATATTCACCAGTTTCCTATGCAGCTGTGTTGCTGAGAGCTAACTGCATGAATTTTTAACTTTCACTAAAATTTGATCTTTTGCCGTATGGCCATTTGCCACAGAGAAACAAAGCTTTTGTCATCTCATGGGAATTCTGTAAACCTCAATCATGAGTCCAGAACAACATAGGCCCATTGACACATGATGCCTGGGGTTAGGCTGACTTCCTGACTAAGAGGTTTGTTCTCATAAGCTAACTTCAAAATCGTCAGAGACTCCAGTTTCTTCTTCAGCAGAGTAAAGGTTGACAGCAGTATGGCTGAAAGTTTGGAAACCCTGGCTGTAGGCATGGGACCTTGTTCAGATCTCATATTGAAACTACCAGGCAATCCTTTGAGATGAATACCACTTGTAACTTCATTTTACAAATGGGGGAACTTGGTTAACAGCCAGTTAACTTTGTGTGGTCAGGTAGACTGACTCCAGGGTCTAGGCACTTAACTGCCATTGTAAGATAGAGGCCACATCCTAATATTAGGGAGAACACACCCAGGGAATGGAATGGCAGAATGAGGTGCATACTCTGGGCTGGTGAGGGAGCATACATGTCAAATAAGCTTTCACTCTCTGACCGCTTTCTTTATGCACCTCATGATCTTGTTTTCGGACCATTTTCTTGAGAATCTTTTCGTTGCTCTCTTAAGTGATATCATATTACCTTAGCATTTCCTTGAAAAGGCTGTGCTTTCATTGGCAAACGTATATTTTGCCCACCCTGCTTTTTAAAAACATTGGAAGTAGTTGCCAACATTTTAAACTTGGGAAATTTTTCATACAAATCATGACTTTTTGACTTTTCTTGAGAAACTGGAGGACATGGGCAAGTTTAGGATAGAGTTTCCTCTGACTACTGTAATGGTTCCTGATGAAGCAGGTGCTACCCCCTCGAGGCCTATGATCCCCATCCACCTCTGCTGCACTGTCATTTATATCACCTTCCTTGCCTCATTAGGACTCTGTGACCGTTGATTTAAGGGTTTCATGTGGCTAGAAGCATCATGTATAGCAAAATGGTATCAGGATTGTACAGAGGGATGTGCGTAAAAGAATTAATTTAAAATTAAAACAGTAGTACTTGAAAAATAGAAACTAAACTACCCAGCTATATATATCTATTTATATAATTTTGGTGCTGTTCACTTATTTCTTTCCAGTGCCAGAGAGAATGTTATGTATTTACCAAACTGATTCATTTTAAGCCAGCGCACATAATGTAGACTATGTTGGCCAGTTTCCTGGCCCCGAAGGATCCTGAGACTGGTTCTGGGGAGAGTGATGCATGTCATTATCTGGAATAGCCCTTAATAAAACCTTCCTGATATAATTATCCTCTCTCTCTCTCCATAGAATCTTGGGTACAATGTATTAAAGATGATGGCATTACAAAGCTAGATCCTGGAGTCATTGTCTGGAGAATAGCCACCTGGCAGAAACCATTGGTACTGGAGAAATAACCTTTTATTTTGTTGAACCAGTGAGATTGGGGTGGCTTGTTACTGCTTTAAGCACTTTATATATGAAAACGCTTTCAGTCCTCCCAGGTACCTTACAAGATCTCTGTTATCCCATTTTGCAGATGAGGAAACTGAGGCATGTAGAAGTTAGTAACTTGCCCAAGGTTACAGGGCTAGTCAATAGCAGAGCCAGGCTTTGAACACAGGTTGTCTGGCTCCAAAGTCTTACCATCACCCACCCTATCTCTTGTTAAATTTCCACTGAGCATGTGTGAAGGTCCAGACAGATGCAAGGTACTGAACACACATAGTCCTTCAACACACACCGTCCTTATACTGAAGAAACTCATAGGGTAACAGTGCAAACATGAACAAATTCAGTAACTTGACATACTTAATTGAGTGCATACTATGTGTCAGACACTATCATAGGGGAAGAAGGGCATCTATTATGAAAGATGGTAGAGGGTAAGTAAGGATGGAGTGATAGAGGAGGGAGGTAACCACTTCATGCAGGAAAGGCAGAGGATGCCATGGGGGACAACATTCCACTTGGCTCCTGAGGGCTGCTTATGCTTTTGTCAGCCTTAAAATAATTCTAGGGGCTATTTAGATATGCCCTATTTCTCGCCAAGTACACACAGCCTGAAGCCCTTTCCCCTCTGACATATGAGCCCTTTATTCATCCAGTGACATGATCATCCCTGCTTAGTTATTTTAGGAACAGGAACAGAGAACAATTAAAAAATCATCAATTACTGTAAATAAACTTAAAAGTCAATATCCCTCATGCTACCATAAACCCATGCAGCTATTGACTCACTAACAGGTAAATAATTCTCCAGGATCAATGATGACAATAACACTTTGCTAAATTTAGAATCATCAAAATAAACATACAAGTACATAGGGTCAAAACAATTCCTCATATCCACAAGGGAAATTTTCATCAAGTTAATGTGCCATGATAAAGCAAAACAAGTGGGAAAAAAATTCACTTCTCCTTGAAATGAACTTTTTTTTTTTCCCTGTAGAGGATTTTAGAATTACATTCTTTGTTTCTAAACATTATGATATTCTGTGCAGCAATGATATTAGCTGAGGAAAATGATGACTAGTCAGCATCAGTACAGAAGCCTTCCTCTAAAAATACCTGTGAAAGCGCTTACTAACCTTTAACATCCCATGATTTCAGCTTGGTTATTGCAGCTATTATTTGCATTCCTTAGTTTTTGCTGTTTTCCTCATGTTATAGGTCATCACAACATTTTAGATATTCTCTACCCAAGATGTATGGTGTTTTTGAAACTTTTTTTTTTTCACAGCGGGGTTTACGCTTTTTTTGCCTTTTATTTCAGTTCATAATTGTCTTATGTCATGATGAATCATTTTCATTAATTTATACTTCTCTTAATCTCTACAAATACTTTACAATAAGTTCTATTTTTTTCTGATATTAATTTACTATATCACCTTTATTTTTTTTTCAAATTTTACTGGTATATCACTTCTCATTTTTAATTTTATGATATACGTACATGTATAAATATGCATCCATATGTATATGTGTAATACACTGCTTTTAGCTGAATTTTACATTTTACCCAATCTGAGATTTTCTGTTTTAATGGTTGAATATTGCTGTACCTATGACATTTTATTAGATATCTATTTCTTCCAATTAATTTTATTACATATTTATTATAATTTTGGATGTTTCTAATTTTTTTCCCTTTTTTCCTTTCTATCAGATTGATCACCTTTTCGATACAGCATCTTTTTTTTGTTTCTAGTGAGAGCTAAGTTAAAAATTGTACTTTTATTCTTTTAATTGTTAATCTTAAGTTTTACCTTGAATGATTATAATAATATGCTAAGATAACATTTTTATACTTCTTCTAAAAAAGCTGAACTTTCATATGGCCTGATATATTTAAATCTTTGTTTCCACATTTATGTGCCCGGTTGCACGGAGTTATGCACTGTGATTATGAATGACTCAGGGAGACCCGAGTTCTAATCCTGTGTCTGCCTGGCTTTGGCTTTGGCCAAATTCGTTTTCCTGTTTGTGCCTTTGTTTCCTGATCTGTTATATTCAGGTAATAAGAGAAGATTCTTCATAAGATTGAAGGGTGTAAATGAAAGATGGCATAGTTTCATGGATGGAATGTAGAAAGGGATGAGTAAAATAAAGAAAAACAAGAAAGGCACCCAGAGTTGGGTTAAAAGAACAATGAAGACTCATGAAATTTCCTTGCATATAGCCTCAAATTGTTTTCTCTCACTTACAAAATAAATACTGAAGCCTAAATTTATTAGCTTGACTTCAATATCTGGTATATTTCTCACTCCTTTCACTTTATCTTTCTGTAGTAGTCTAGGCTTAGAGTCCAAGGATCTGGGTTCTAACCGAGAAATTACTGTTTATGAGCTCTGTGGTTTGAATAGGCTGCTGAACCTCTCTTAACCTTGTTTTTCTCAAGTGAAAAAAAATGTAGATGATGATTATCATACAGGTAATGGTGACAGTTGAGTAAAATACTTAGCATATATGTGAAATAGATAAATATACTTAATAAGATAAATAAATAAATATTCTACAACTGAGCATTGAACATCACATGTGAAATAGTCTCCTACGTTGCTCGTATGAAAAGTCTTTAATCAGCTGTCAGGCTTTTGAAGAGTTATGTATCATTATCATTCTAACAGAGTGTCTGGCCAGAGCAGTGTCATAAACATTGTATAAATATATAAAAGCAGATACATTTCACTCCCTAGTGTCACAAGTTTCTTAAAGTCAGCAGTCAGGGATGAAAGATTGCTTCAATGGGATATGCATAAGAAAAATGTCATTGCAAGACTTAATTATGACAAAAGGTGTGAAACTGAAAAGATTAAAAACTCTATCCAGCAAAACATTGCAAGTTGGCCAGAAAGTGGAGTAGGAAAAACTAAAAAAAATAAAAAATAAAGATAATTCTGTATAGAACGGGTTTTCTGTCTGGGAGAGACCAGTGACTTCTCCCTGGAGAGCCCGTCTTGCACATAGCTCCTTGGTCTTGGCCTGCACACCCTTTCAGCTCTGCCAAGCTTTCCCTCTCACAGACTCCTTGGGATAAATCAAGGTCACTTCTTTCCAGACCCGGTAGACACAGTTCTCCACCATCTTTTAAAAAAGCTTTTTGCCATTCAAAGCAACTGCTGCCCAATTCCATTACATTTATGGGTGTTGGTCAAACCTTGTTTAGTAGCTACAGACAGCAGATGTATTTCAAGTCCTTTGAACACCCCCTTTGGTTCAGTTCAAGTGACCCATGAAAAATATTAACCAGTCCTTAATGGAACAGCCAACTCACATTTTTATTCCAACATCAAAAAGTTTTCTATTTTGGTATTTATAAAAATTACTGTGATAAATCATGTTGAGTTCCAGTTCCATTTCACTTCCTATTAGACCCCATGCCAAATCTTATTGGACCTGCACTCAATCTGCCTTCATATAATAGAAACCTTGTGCACCTGAGGAAGGAGAGTGGTCTTTCTTTTTTTGATGGTTAAAAAGAATTGCTCCTTCCCACACATGCATCACAGGAAGCAACTCCTCTTACAAATCCTGCAAATCCTCTGTAAGAAGGTGGTTTATGTCCCTGCCAATAAGTGTCAAATAAAGGAAATACAATAATTGTGGCAATATGAAGTCACGGGACAATTACCTTTGAATATTTATAGTTTTAGGCTGTTAAAAATGTACTTTTAAAAATAAAAGACAGATGTACCACTTATTAAGTCTATACCAGATGCAGGTAATGTGTTCGGTACTTATATGAGTTATCTTATTTAATCTTTCCAACTTTATGAGGTGATGTTATAGATATTAAGTAATATCTCTAAAGCCATGAACCTACCAAGTGGTAAGCCTGGCTTTGAATGCAGTTCTACCATATTTTAAAGCCCAAATTATTTTAACTTTACTCTACCAACTCCCTATAACTATAGAAACTTGTAAGCAAAATCACTTTTGCATTGAGAACTTCCATATCAATCATATTTTCCCATGTGATTCTCTATTTGATTCTAAAATGGCTTGGTAGCTTATGATGAATTAGAAAGAACACTAACCTGTTTTTTTTACTCCTGGCTCTGTAACTTGGTAGTTGTGTTAACTTGATCAAGTATCTTAGATGCCCAAATCCTCAATTTTCTTATCTGTGAAGTGGAAATAATAATATCAATATTACAGGGTTATAAATTTATAAATAATACAAGCAACTCTTCCATCAGAACATCTGGTGAGTTATTCAAAAGCAGATATTTTTCTTTTAATACTAAGTGGATATTTACTCGGTGATACTGAAATCAGTTGTGCTAATTGATGCTAATGTTTTGAACCAGAAAATTAGAATATCTCCTTCATAAAGTATCAGGGAAGAAAATGGCTGAGAAATGGGTTTTTCATACACATAACTACTAGCAACTTTAGTAGATGTTGAAGAATTACTGATACAACCTACAAGGCATATAGGTATGTAAAAGGTCGAAATAACAAATGCATTTCTTTTCTTTCTCATGATCAAAATACTTAGGGTAAAAATAAATCTGTAGTTTTTCACAGAGCCTTTTTATTCATTTCTTAAAAAAAAAAAACAGCCATGCCATAAATTTAACAGGTCCTAAACTATAAGTTAGAATAATTTTTAAAGTGGTAGGCCAAATTACATGTATGCCACCTAGTAGCATTTTTCTGAAAATATTAATAATCCTCCAAACAGTGTCAAAATAGGCAATTTCTGAAAAAGCAGAGAAGAAATATTGTGAACATTTTAGTGTTACATTTGATCATCTTCTGGCTGAAGTCTATGAAATTGGGATTATTCTGGATAATAAGAATAAGTGAAAACAAACAAACATCACTTTATAGCAGGCTTTCCTTTCTTCTTAACTCTTTGGTAGCAGCAAACATGCAGAAGACCCTGAAAATTTCTACTGAAGGATTTTATCAAGGTGAAAATCACTGGGGACTCTGCCTAATGAAAATCATTGCATTCAACTACAAGAAACCAAAAGCGTCAAAAAGTCTAGCCTTGAGTTTTAGACTTTTTTGTGACCCTCAGAAGTATGTTTCCTTATGCTAGTGTATAACAGCACCATCGAGCAGGATGGGAGACGGAGGAGTGTTGGGAGCTCCGAGTGATCTTTGCCATTCCAAGTTCAGCACAATAGTCTAGAGTGGATGTTGGCATTTTAACTGTGGTCTTCCTTTAAGTTTCCCCAGAGAATATACGTTCAGAATCCTAATGAGTAATAGTCTCTCTCTCTCTCTCTCTCTCTCTCTCTCTCTCTCTCTCTCACACACACACACACACACACACACACACACACACACACACACATCAAATAACTTATAGAAAGTTTAAAGGCATATAAGAGGGAGCCAGGACTCAAACAAAGTATTTCACCATTAACGCATCCCTTTGCCTATGTGAGACCCTGAAAAGAAAGTTAGTTTTGATAAGAGGAAAAGCAAGAGGAGTATGTGAACTGGATCCCTAAGCAGATGCCAAAAAAGAGAAAAGGACAAGGAGATAAGACTATTCCAGAGTTGTCCTAGTTCATCCAGAGTAGCTCAGCCTCTGGAAGAATGATATTCAAGATATTCTAACTGCAGAAGCCAGCAAACTAGAGGAGGCACATAGGAATGAGTCTCACCCCATTCCTTGGTGAGACTGAGAAAAGTAGAAAAATCATCCTCTGGGTGCTTCTTACCTCTGATGACAATAATACCTATCTCACAGGATTATTGTGAAGGTTAATAGATCCATTTAAAGTGCTTAGAAAAGGGCCTAGTATAGAAAAAAAAAATTACTAAATTAGGGCTAATCATTATTGCTTTAGAAAGGAATGTCCCTTCCTTTCCAGTGTGAATATACATCACCATTACTGCAGATTAGGAAAGTATTTTATTTAGCAATTACTTAAATAGTGCTCAGTATGTACTTCACAAATAAGGAAGTATTATTACATATTTATTTAAACAGAGATTATAAAACTTGTCTAAGTTCACACACTTGTAATCAGAGCTAGATTCTATGCTCTTGCCCATGTTGTCTTTCAAGTAAAAGGATAAACCAAAAATTCATAATTTCACTACCCAGACAGTTTAATTTTGTTTCTACATGTGTTTCTTTTCCCTCTGTGGTAGTTTACTTTAAAGAAAGTCATTTTTTCTTTTCTTTTTTCTTTTTCTTTTTCTTTTTCTCTTCTCTTCTTTTCTTTTCTTTTCTTTTCTTTTTTTTTCTTTTCTTTTTCTTTTCTTTTTCTTTTCTTTTCTTATTATTTTATAGTGGCAGCATCATCCTGTATGATTTCAAGGTAAGGAAAGTGAAAGAACATCATGTATTGGTAACATCTCAGATATTATGTTAAGTGCTCTAACTATACCTTCCACTTTGATCTTCATTGCAACCCTGTCATGTAGGTCTTATTTTCCCCATTTCATTGATAAAAAAGAAAGAGAATGATTTTTAAAAAGTACTATTCTTTAGGATTCTCATTCAAAAGTAACTATGCAGCAGATATTAACACAGAAATTTAGAAGCAACAAGGAAACTTAAGGTGGCACAATCTGATTTTACAGATGAAAAAACAAACATGGAGAGAATGTGTGACTTTTTCAGTGTCATGCTTCAGGTTGGGGCCAGAGGGAAGACTAGAACTCCATATCTCTAAATTCTAGTTGAATGCTCTAAGACCATCCCACGTCTCTTTCTCCCAACCTCCCTGTACAGTGTAAATAAGCACTTTTTCTTATTGGTTCATTTTTTCCCATTCATTTCTTCAAGCAGTAGAAGTGACAGAGAGTCAATATTTCTGAGCTGATTTGTCCCTTAGCATTCTGCCTCGTGATGCGTATGACTGTCTATTTGTCTGAAAGACCTTCCACAGCACTGTTGATTCTCATGACTGCTTCCATCTCCCTGAATCACCAAAGATATCAACTTCTCTTGTGGGATTTACATTATATGCAGAGGGAAGTTAACTTTGGGCTGAACAAATTGGATTTGAGAGGACATCTCTGATCTATTTTAAGTTAACAAGGACTTCAAGAGAATACAGTGTGGTTGAGCAGAGATAATATGGGGGGACATGGTTAGAATTTTGTCAGATATAATACAACAACAACAACAACAGAATTAGACTGTGGACATCTGAGTGATTAGGCTGAGAATATCTAAAATACATTTAAAAATAATATGTATGAGGTCAGTGAAAATAGGAGTGAACAGAAATCTAATAATAATAGTAACAATAAGAATCAATCTCATTTGTATTGAGTTGTTAGATGCTAGACCCTGTGCTAAAACACTTTACTTATGTTATCTCTTTTTCCCTTTATAACCACCCTAGCTATAATCATGCCCCTGATGAGGAAGATGAGAGTTTATATAACTTTTAGACTATGTAACATATAAGAAATTACAGCTCATAAGTGATAGGGCTGACAGCCATATTATTTTTTAATGGACACATTTACTTGCCTCTAGAATATAAGCTACATGAGAGTAGAATTTTTTTTTTTTCACTGCTGTGTGACCTTGAGCCTAGAACAGTACCCAGCATGGATTTACAATTAAAAAGCCCTCAGAGCTAGTTTCTATTGCTTGACAGATCTTAACAAAGCCAAGCCATGTTGTTTTTGTTCGCTCTGTAGAACCAAGAATAATGTAGTTGCCAGATCTTTATTGTCAAAACTATTAAGTACTCCTACTGGTAGCAACAATTTGAGTGAAGAGATAACACTCTTAACTAGGATGAATTATCTGGGGAGACCCAAACAACCAGAGAGGCTGTGGTAGAGGATGTCAATATGAGGTCAGCCGCCATCACACAACAAAGGAGCAATAGCAGTGGCTAAATGCCCTTGCAATAAATAGCCCTATAAAATGATAAACCAGCACAGATTGCTTCTGTAAAGATAATAAGGATAATGGGGAAAGCATCTCTTCCACATACTCTCTGTTTCCAGAATTTAAGATAATAATGATTGCATGCAAAGCATTTTGAAGGGCTACTTATTGCCATTCTGCCAAATGAGATTCCTCAACTCTCTGACCCCTATGGTCCATCTAACTGGGCATAGTTCACAGCCTGTGGTGGAAGCTGTGATTGAATGTTTCATCAATCAGCCCACATTCTTGGACCTTGATCTTGTGTAGATAATTTGCTGAAAATATTTTACTGAAGCCAAAGCTAATATGAATAGAAAAGGAACTGGCATAGTGGTTAGTTAATAGGATTTTGAGTCCATAGTAAGAGAAAGTGTACACTAATGCTGGGACAGACGAGGCATGATTTTTGGCCAGTGATTGGAGGATAGAATTTGGCTCTGAATACTTAAGACTGCATGACCTTTTTTCTTGATTATAGACTTCCATGACTCCTACAGTGAGAAAATTTCAAAATGTATATGTAAATGGCTCATTGTTGGTTTTTAGCATACAATTACAGTAGCAACAAAATAGACTATGGGCCCATTGATCTTCTTCTTTATTCAAGAGAAAGCTGCAAGTTGTAGTCAAAAAGACATGGGCTTTGAAGATACAGACCTGGATTTAAATTTAACTTTTCACTAAATTTCCTTTATAAACTTTAGCAAGTAACTCCAATTAGTTCAATTTCCTCAATTGATATTTGAAAACTGTAATATTAATACCAGGCACATATTGGTAATATATAAATAAATGTATTTTCCTTTGAGGGTTACTTCAAGGATTAGGAAAAGAATATATGTACCAAACCTGTTATAGATATTCTATAAATAGTAAATTATATGTCTGTATATATATTTACTAAATATATAAAAGAAACATTAAAGGTAAAAATGTGTCATTTCCACAAATTATAATTCTAAATTAAAAAACTCAGCAATTTTGAATATTTATTTAAAATAAAGCATTGGACAAAGAACATTAACAAAAACTAGCTTGTTGTTAAGCAAGTTATAAAAGAATGCAAATGGACACTATACTCAACTTCACTTGATGTCTAGGAGTGCAAAATAAAAGAAAAAGAAATACTAATTTTCACCAAATATATAGGCAAAAATAGAATTTGGTAATATCTCACATTAAAAACAATATGGAAAATTGGCAGTATCAATTATGGAAAGTAGTTAGGCAATTTTAATTAAAGATTAAAATGAACATATTTTTTGACACACACATCTCATTTAGAAATCAATTACATATTTAAAAAAAGCCAATAACATCAGATTCTGGACCATAAAACAACTCTTTAAGAAATTTAAAATTCCATGACACAAATAAAGAAAATTAGAAATAAACAAAATAAAAATATGAGGAATATCATTAAATATTTAGAAATTAAATGGCACACTTCTAAGTAACTGGTTGAAATGAAATCACAAGAATAAAAAAATATTTTGAAGTGGATAAAAATGAAAGCATAAAATATCAGATGTCATGGGACAGATGAAAATTTATAAGAGAATACTTACATTAAAAATATTAAAAAGGCCTCCAAAATTATCTAAGATTTTACCATAAGAAATTAGGGGGTAGGAACCTATGCATAAATAACCCAAAGTAAACAGAAGAAAGGACATAATTAAAATAAGTATGGAAATAATAAAATAGAAATTACACAAAAAATAGAGAAAATAAGTGAAACCAAAAGCTGGTTATTTGAAAATAATCAATATAATAAAACTTTGTTAACTTGACTGATCCAGAAAAAAAAAACAGAGAAGATGCAAATTACCAAACTCAAGAATGAAAGTGGGATTATCAGTACAGATTCCGTAAATATTAATAACAAATTAAAATAATGAAAAACTTCATGCCAATAAATATGACAACTTACACAAAATGAACAAATTACTTGAAAAAGATAAACTACCAAAGTCACTCAAGGAGAAAAATAGACAACCTGAATATTCCTGCATCTATTAAAGAAATGATATTCATATTTAACACCTCCAAAAGAAACCTCCAGTCTTAGATGGCTCCACTGGTGAATTCTGTCAAGCATTTAGAAGAGAATTAATATCAATTTTGCATACTCTTCCAGGAGACAGAAGTGGGAATTGTTCTCAATTCACTTAACAAGGCCAGCGTAAGCCTGATATCAAAACTAGACAAAGACAGACATTACAAGAGAAATTTATAGACCAATATTATCAAATCCAGCACTAAATAAAAATATAAAATAATGTAACATGAACAACTGAGATTTAGTCCAAAATTTTTCCAAATTTGTGTTAACATTTGGAAACCAATTAATATGAAAGGAAGTGAATCATCCCTTTGGTCAGTGCCCTCTACCTGTTAGTCATTTAGTAGCTATCTGGGTTATCGGATCCATGGCTGCGGTATCACAGCGCTTGTATTCAAGTGATCATTATTTTGCTTAGTAATGTGTCATTCATTTTCCTTTATCTCTTCACATAGACATTTTATCATCTCACATTATTACAAGAAGGGTGAGTACAGTACAGTAAGATACCATGAGAGAGAAAACACATTTGTATAACATTTATTATAGTATATTGTTCTATTTTATTATTAGTTATTGTTGCTAGTCTCTTACTGTGCCTAATTTATAAATTAAACTTTACCATAAGTATATAAATAAAGAAACATAATATATATATGAAAAACATAATATATATATGAAAAACATAATATATATGAAAAACATAATATACATATGAAAACCATAATATACATATGAAAAACATTATATATATATGTTTGTGTATTATCTGATTTCAGGTATCCACTGGGGACCTTGAAATTTATCACCCCACAAATAAGGGGGACTACTCTAGTCACTTATAGTGCTTATGTATGTACATTGTTCTCAAAATCCATCACAATGTGTTTTAGTTGTTGGTTGTAGGATTGATTTACTAGATTATAAACCACTGGAGGGCAAAGAAGAAATATATTCATCTTTGAACCTCTGGGGCCCTTTATTTATCAACTATTTACTAAATACCTATCAAGTAATAGTCACTGGTCATGCAGTGGTCTTATCTTCCAGTATGTACTAGAGCTTCATTGCTTTTTAATTACTGAATTGAATTCAGGTATGTTTTTGGAGGCAGAAAAAGGACAGCATTAAATGAATACACCACTTTCCTTTCTAAGAAATGTTAACAAAAAAAAAAAAAAGGAACTGTAATATCCGTCCACTTATCATCTGGTTTAAAGTGGAATTTGGCTCTGCAATTTGAGTGTGAAAAAGAGATTGGAGAAATGAAAAATTACATAAAAGTCCAATTTAAATTGTTTTAAAAAGAAGCCATATGTTCAATATTTGGTGCTCCGTGCTTCCTCCCATAGCCATAAGTCTATTATTTAAGACCATAAATCACAAACCTAGTAAAAATTAGGACCACATGATTTCATTAGAATTCATGTTTTAGTTAAATTTAAGTATAAAAACCCATCCACGTCCCGTTAGGAGGAGCCTAATCCTCATACCAGTGTGCAAGGATCAAGTTTAACTCTGTAAGTAGAAAATTAACCCTTTCAAATTCCAAAGGTCAGTTAGCTGGATGAGACCCAGATCACATCCACGGTCATTGTCTGTACCTCTAATGCCACTTTCATAAATAACACGCGGTCACAAAGTGAAAAACCAGAAGCTCCCCACCCTACAAATAAACACTAGCATAAAATATGGATTCCAGAGCTGGGTTTATAATCCAATCCCCATCATTTACTGTCTCTGTGCCCTGGGGCAAGAGTCCCCAAGCCCCAGGCCACAGGAAGGCATTGGTCTGTGTGGCCTGTTAGGAAATGGACCACACAGCAGGAGGTGAGTGGTGGGCAAGCGAGCAAAGCTTCATCTATATTTGCAGCCACTCGCCAGCGCTAGCATCACTGCCTCAGCTCCACCTCAGATCATCAGGCATTAGATTCTCATAGGGGCACCAGTCCCTGGTTCTAAAAAGGTTGGGGACCACTGCCCTAGGATGCATTCTTTAATTTCTTCATGGCTCACTCTACACATCTGTGTATTGCGAATAATAAAAGCCTCCACCTCACATGGCTGTTATAAGGGTTAATAAATTATATTAACTAATTGTAAGCTACCTGAAACAACCTGAGGCCCATGAGAAATATTTGATAAGTAAGGAAAAATACTACTGTGCCTGGTAAACCAACTGTACTCTTTACATCTCTGTTACATCTTAGAAAAGTGGGAGCAGTTTGGGGAGATCATCTTGGACTCAACTTAACTTCTGCCCCACTTGGCCTTGATATTTTCACCTCCCCATTTGTAATCAGGGGGTGCCTACACCAGAAACACCAACTAAGAAAATTTCTAAATGAAAATATTCACAAGAAGATGTAAACAACTCTGCCCCATGCCAAGTGTTCTTCATTCTAGGATTCTGGGGCTGGGACTTTGTCACAAATTTGAGCAGTGGTGTTATAAAACAGACTGACAAGGCTGTGAATTGAAACGCTACATCAAGCTGGAGTCCTAAACTGTTATCCTTTTTTTTTTTTACTTTGAGTTTTTACCCCATATGCTTACCATTTCTGCAGACATACTTTCACGCATTGAGATTTCTGCTTCCCAGGGGAAAAAATACTGGGGTTTAAATCAGTCAGAATTTTGCTAAGTCTTAGGGCAAGAAAGTTATGACATTTGGGAATTAGTAGAGAGAGAGAGAGAGACGTGGGAGAAAAATCTATGTCTCTGTTCCATTCCCTTTCCAGAATCTCTCCTTTACTGGCATTATTTAAGCCTGTTTCATTTTTCCCTTATATTGTGAGTCCTCTGAGGTAGAAACTATGTCTTGTTTATCTTTGAACAGCAAATGGTAACCATAATAATGACAAGAGGCAATGTTCACTATGTGGCAGATAGTGTGCTGAGAGCTTTACCTGAGTTATCTTATTGAATGCTCACAGTCATTTTAGCTTTTGCTTTCATTCTAGTTTAACAGATGAGAAAACTGAAGCTTAGAGAAGAAAATTAATAAGGTGAAGGTCATAGGACTAAGTGGCACAGTGAAGCTTGGGACCAAGGTTTGTGCAGCTTCAAAGTGCATTTTCTTAATTGATACCCTGTGTTTCTCACATGCGATTCAGCTTAGTGCTTGGAACCTAGTCGGAGCCCCAAAAATAAATATTCTCTTAGAGGCAGATGAATTGGAAGAGCAAAATTGAGAGAATCATGTGGTTGGAGCTCAATAGAATAATTTTTGTTCTTCTTCCTTTAAAAAAAATATATGTATATGTACATATACGTTCTTTTATAAAATTTCAGTCACTGAAATTCACTAGTTTTTATGTTTAAAAAAAAGTATTTCAGAGTAATAATGCTCACTCACTTCATAAAACTGAGATTCATACAAATCGGTGTATAGGAAAGCATTATAAGTCATAAGGTAGGTTATTGTGTAAACCATGATCAAGTTCTCCTAAGCTGCTTAATGCACTAGGAACAGTGAAGATTCTTGTCCTTTTTGAACCATAGAAAGTATATCAGAGATATACAAGACAGGTGGCAGAAATGTACAAGAATAAGAAGGAGGAATATTTCCTAGGAATGATGCAAAATACAGAACAATTGTCCCCTTTGATCACTTACACTGCCCCTTTTCTGACCTCCTGGGTAATAGCTGAAGTTTGATGGTTAAGACAGGAAAGGAAGAGAGCTGGAGCCTCTTGGGTGAATGAAGATGTGGTTTTGAGGAGCTAGTGAATGTGCAGCTCCAGGGATGAAGGGCATGAATTTATGAAGGATTTTTGAAAGAGTCTGAAAATACAAAAGGAAGATTTGCCTAGGCATAGCTTTTACTGAGTGTGATGCACAGTTTAGTTAAACTAGTTTTACTGTCTGTTACAGGCTGAATGTTTGTGTTTCTTCAAAATGTATATGTTGAGGTCCTAACCCCCAATGGGATGATATTTGGAGATGGGAACTTTGGGAAGTAATTAGAATTGGATGAGCTTATAACAATGGGATCTTAATCATAGGATTAGTGCTCTTATAAGGAAAGACACCAGAGAGCTTGCTCTTTTTCTCTTCCCACATGTACTCACTGAGGAAAGGCCATACGGCCACACAGCCAGAAGGTGGCTGTCTGCAAGCCAGTATGAGGGTCCTCACCAGAACCTAACATTTTTGGCTGTCTGATATCAGACTTCCAGCTTCTAAATAAAATAAACTTCTATTGTTTAAGTAAAAACAAAAATTTCTCTTGTTTAAGCCCTCCTTATTTTTTTATTTTATTTTTTTTTGTTATGGTAGCCCTAGTGGATTAAGACACACTCACAAAAGTCAGGTAAATTTTGGAGAATATAATCAACTAGACTGCTGCTTTTGTTCTCCATAATGGCAGACTTTCAGTGGAAGACCACCACTTGTATCAAAATGACAAACATGGATTTATCTCTTTTGCACTTAGGATGATCTCTTAAATGGAATTTCCCACACTATTGTTCATTCTCTTAGACTTTGTCTGTCTTCTCCACTGCAAATGTGATTCACTCGACATGGTTCAGATTTGCTAATTTTGAATTTTTAGTGAGGAAGAGTATTTTTAAACACTAGGTTCATTAAGTCTAAATGCCTAACTCCCACCCCAATACGTGCACGCACATGCACGTACAGACACACTCACACACATGAAGCTCTGATGAAGAGGGTTATTTATTTTTCTACCAACCTGAAATTTACTAGCCTATCTATCAGGGATTAGGTGTTGAAAAGATGACTTTCATTTTAAGATCAAAGTGATGATAAAAATAGAACTAACTAAAGGCCATTTGATGTTTGGAATTAATAATGAAAGCAACTTTTACCTTGAAACAAAGTTTATTTCTCAATTAAAAATATGGAGCTGGTAATTTTTATATATTCCAATAACCTTCACTATTAGCCTTGAAAAAAATTGTAAGTTTTCTAAAGGACATGATAAAATGCTAGTAGGACTGGTATCTAAGAAATCAGCAATGATGGTAATGAAACAGGCATTTCATTGTTTAGAGATCATAAATTCTCTTTCCCTGCATCTTCCTTCCAAGCATTAGAAAAAAAAAAGTGACTGAACGTTAGAGTCTCAGGAGTGAGAAAAAAAAAACCTTCAAACAAAAATGGCTAATACCTGTGCGTGATAAGTTACTTCTGGCAGGTTGACATCTCTGATTGATCATGGCTTCAGAACCACCTTCTTTCTTGCCTGGAAACAACCTTCAGATTTTGGTAGCAATGAAGATTGACTTTGTACTTCTCATAGCACAGTCAGAGTAATTCAAAGAGGAGAATTGCAGATCTTATCCCATTGTGTTAGTAAAAAAACTGATTTAGAAACCTGTTTGCAGAGAGCAGTTTTAACCATATTATGGTCCAAAATTGGATGCTCTTTTTGAGATGGAATGAAATTTGATCCCTTTGTCAATGACAATAGAGGGTTCATTGCCCATATGATAGAAGTCTGTGTGTGGTAAGTGATTCCTCAAAATTTCTCAGCAGTTATAAAGCAAACAAAATCAACTCTAGGTAATGTGATTGTGAGGAAACTCAAGATTTGCCTCTCTCTGCCTTCAGCAAACAGCCTGGCTTGACCATTACAGACACACACATCTCCTGCAATGCCTCTGATAAGATGGCTTCCCACATAGGGCAGGTCAAGTTCCTCTTTTAGAGTAGGGCTACAGAAAGCAGAGGCCACCTAATTGGCCACATTGACACTCCATGGGACCACCCTTTATCCTGTCGCACTTTAAGCCCAATTTCCCTTTGGGTTATCCTAACCATGGAAGACAAGACACTTTTTTGTTGTTTGTTTTATAAACCCTTTTGAGCAGAAAGAAATTCTGAAAGTAGCTTTCACTGCTTCTTCTTCTTCAGGCTGAGTAATTCTACATTTTGTAAGCTTTCTTCTCACAGTCCCTGGTTTCTATCTTATAATTCATTCTATGACTAACTGTGGCTTTCCCAGATCTTTCTAAAATGTTGGTAGTGCCTATCCAAAGATAACCATGATGAATGTGTCTCAACAATGCATAAAAGTGTTGGTTGGCCAGAAGGCTCTTTATGTAACTGGACTGCTTAGGCCTGGAGCTCCTTAAGTCCCTAAAGTTATTCATCATTCCTGTCTCAAAAGTATCCTCTGTTGAAATGCATAAGGTAATGGAAAAAAATGGGGAGTATTGTTCACAGGGATCTATGTTGTAGATTAATGGGGGGGGGGTGGTTAACTGGCTGACAGCATGGTATAGGAAGTGGTGACATGGTACAATGCAAAGAACACTAGACTGAGAGTCTACAGAGAGAGTACAGAATTTTCTTTACCTGTGCTGCCCACTAACTGGGTCATCTGGGAATATGTCTAAGCTCTGGCTCTCTTGTCTGTATCAATAAGATACTGGAGATGTATTATTTACAACTCTTTTTATATCTGAAATTTGGAATTATATCACTTAATAGTAAGCAGAGCTCGAGGAGAATACAATACCAATTACATTTCCAGGGTGAAAAATGCCAATTAAGGCCATGGCAGAATATGCTCTGTGTGTAAAGGGGCTGCAGTAGGAGAGCTATAAATATCTTGGTAGCCTTTGGATGCTTGAAAACTGGGGAGATAGGATGAGAGTGGGCTCCCAATCTGTTTAGGGCCTCAGCCAGAGCAGTAGACAATGTCTGAACTCTTCTATTCTTCCTTACATAAGCCCAGCTCTGCTGAAAGAGATCTCAATGATACTGGGGACATTTAGTGTTTACTTCATATATACCTTTGAGAAAAATCTTATTTGTTGAAGGCAAAATCATCTTCACCTCTACAGTTGCCAAGATGATAAATATCCTGACACAAAGGTTGATGACTCTTTATCAAGTTCTGTAGTAAACCCAAGAGACAGCTAGGATTTATCTTTCCTTTAATTTCAAAACACATAACTCCAAAGAGCTCTGCAACTGGAGAGGTTTTGACTTTATCCACTGCTTTTATCAGTGATATCAAGAGGTAATAGAGGAGTTGTGAATGAAAAAAAAAAAGTGTCCTGAACTTTAGACTCAATTACTTGAGGTTTCTTTAATAGTTAAAGTGAAAAATAACATAGTGATGAGGAGTATACATTCTGGACACAGCCAGAATGTATAATGGGAAAATGATCTCAATGAAAGCTGAAACTGTCCAGCTTCTATTTCTCCTCATCTGTCAAATGGAGATTATAAGAATAATATCTATCTCATAGGGTTGTCATATAGATTAAATAATAGAAAGTTCTTAGTCCAATGCCTGACATATGGTAAGTGCTCAATAAATCATCATTATAATCATTATCATCATCATCCTCATCATTTTTATCATGTTCCCGGCAGATAAAATGATAACGCTATAGCCCTAAAGTGTACAAAATTACACTCAGAGAAAAGAAGTCCAGTCTTACAATATACTTCCCATTTCTGGCTGTTGGATGTAGCCCTTGAAAATGAGATAGAATGTGTCAAATACGAATTTCACAGAAATAGGTAGACTGCTTCAAGCTAGATTCCCAAGCCAGGCCAGTGTCTGATATTAAAGTATCTCTGCAGTCATATTGAAGTATTATTACTATATATTGCTTTGAAAACAAAAGCTGAGACCTGTGTCTTCCAAGTACCTTTCAGGCTATGTTGATTGGTCCAACCGAGCCTCTCATTTTCTGGTAGAATTATTGTTTTGATCATTGTGAGACCAAAGGCTGAGAACAGATAAATGACCAATTGGCCTGTGTACCAATGCCCTAGCTTGTTTCAATTTTTATAAACAACAAGGAAAAACACACAAATTTCACTGTGGTTATAAATTTAGTCCTCTATGAATGAAGTAATTGTAATTATAAAAACTGATAGGAAATGTAAACAATATTACATTTGATGCTATCACACCAAAATTTTTAAAGTGGTTTATGCTCTTAAGAGTTTTTTTTTAATTTAGTGGACATTAGTGATAAGTTGAAATATTGTATTATTAAGAAATGAATGCATAAAAGTTGAATATGGGCTTTTCATTCTTACTACAAATTTTCTCTATCAATTTAAAATTTGTGTTTTTATTTATTTTGCAAACTTAAACAAGTTCAAGCTGCAAAAATGACATCTGTGTTTATATAAGACAACAAGCATTATTTGAATTTATTAATATAAAGCATTTTACACCTAAAAGAGACTCAAATAACCAATGTAGTAAGCAGATGGGAAAATATAATAATAAATAATCTGTCTTTCAATGACATTTATGTCTTTTCCTCATTCAATAATGGCAGTCTAAATAGGCAAATGGAATTTTTTTTATAGTTATAGTCTAGAACAGTTTTTTTGAAACTGCTTTTATCAGAAGCTCATTTTTAATATATTGGATTGAGTACCTAACCAAATGATGTGCATTTTATGGTACAAAAGTTTTAAGGCATTTTAGAGAAAAAAAAAAAAAAAACAACTTAATTTACAAGGGTGTTCAAATGTAAATAAAAGCCGAAAGTATTTTCTGAAATGGGAAATATTTTAGTGGAAGCACTTCAACCTAAGCCATTTAAACCTAAATTTTGCTTTCATATCTATTTGTTTCAATACAGAAAGCAAAAGATCCAAGAGCTAAAAACCAAATGGATTTGGAGTTTTTAGCTTTAAAAAAAATCAAGGAGAAATTAAATTAAAAATCTTAAATTTTAGAAATTTAAGAGGAAATAGAGATATATTGTCCTGTTTTCATTTACTTAAAAAATACTTAAAACTTTTTTAAAAAATAAAGAGTATGAAAATTATCATATGGAGATCTTCAGTGGGATAGAAGCCACCATTTACTGTTGGTGAGAGTTTTTAACACAGAGTGGAAAGTCTGCAGGAATTTGAAAGCCTTTTGTGAGAACTTTTGAAATATGACAAAAGTTTTTCCAGTTGGCTGGAGTTGCTCAGGTGTGCCTATGTCCAAATTCATTCCTATCCTCTTCAAATTCTTCAACCTTAATTTGTACTTTGGCAACAGGTGTTATATTTCCCCATAAGAGTGATTTCAGCTATGTGCTGTTAAATTAATCAAACAAGGTGGTCATTGGACTGAGATGGCCCTAGTACCAGGTAGGCCCATGTTGACAAACAGAGACCTAAGCTGTAAATGTCTCAAGGTTATGAACTTGAAACCTAAAGATAACCAATCACAAACAGCCAACTAGGCTCTAAGCTACAGCTAATCAAATAACTTTTTTTTTTTGCTTCCACACCTTCTCTTTAGAGGTCCTGCTTCAAGCTGCAGTCTGTGGAGTGTCCTTACAACTTCTAGTCTGGCACTGCCCAAGTCAAATGAATTTTTGCTCACATATACTCTTAAAATTTTTAAGATGCTGTAGTTTATCTTTTAACAGTACTTAGGGAAGGATTAGAGAGAGAGTAACACCTCCTCATTTTATGTCCACTGTGGTCAAATTGCAAAAGCTGACTCTTCTGCTCGTATATTTCAAATCCAATTGAAATCTGTCACAAAGAAAACAGCAGAAAGCTGGATGCTTCTCATTGTACATTTTTTAAAAAGTTCTTTTCTGATGCATCACATGAGTTTTTTCATTGCTCATCATTTTAATTTTTGTTTCCCAGTCCACAGATGAACCCAGATGAAAAACTATCAAACAGAGGTACTAGGGAACATTATGTACATTGGTGACATTTGTGTAACAGATGCGATGACTCAGTCAAAATGAAGGGGCAATCTGTGTCCACACACCATTCTCCTTCTATTCAGCTGCCAATATAAAACAATTTTATATAGTTTTATAATATAATGCTTAATTCAAAATTATAATTAGCATAAATTCATACGTAGCCTTCCTTTTTTTGTGAAGGCCACTCAGTATACAACTCAGATCCCTAAATTTTATCTGATCCCACTTGCATTCAGAGTGATTCAGTATACTTTTGGACAATTGGGAGAATTCCTTCTTCTTATGTGTAGACATTATGAATCTTTCCTTTGGGGACTTTTTTTCCTAGCAGGGATTGAAAAAGAAGGCAAAATGGATGACAGAAAGAAACTAAACTTTTTTTTTACTGGAAAGTTATGAGTAAATAAAATTGATCTTTAGAACATTTACCCAGGACTAGGATGAAAATGGGGGGAAATGACAAGAGTAGGACTTAGTCTTGCGAGAAACACTCTAAGTATCATAAAATCACAAATTAAATGGTTATTAAAAAGAAGCAAAAGGCTCTTTATGATACATGTTATTTATAACCAGGCCATACAAATTTATAAGCATCTCTTAAAAGTAAGAGAGAGGATGAGGACTTTGAAATTTGAGATAAGAGTTTGTCATTTATTTAGCAAGTCACTTAAGTTTTCCATGCTGAATTTCTTTATAGGTGAAATGAAGATCAAATGGTAGCTATCCCTGGGGTTGTTTAAAGGATTAAATGTCACAATGTGCATAAACACTTTGTGTGGCACTTATAGCATTGTAAGAGCTTAATAGATACTACCCATTATTATACTGAAAAGTGTTTAGTGAAGAAGGGATTGTAAATATAAACTTAAAGTAAAGTGACTGTAATTATGTACCTAATATGTTTAAAATGTCAGGATAGTCTATAAAGGATGTTGCCAATATAGTTTCATTTATGGTTTCATTTTAGTGAAGTTAGAAATATTTATAAGGTTTACATGAGATGTTTCTTGATATTTTTTCCTTTATATATATTATATATATTTATAGTGCTTTATAATTTATATATGTAGAGAAAGAATAAGGTTGTTACTCAACTTTCATGTCATTTACCATTGAGAATTTCAGGATTCTAACACTGATAGTTGTGATGGAACTCACACATTTAAAGAATTTAACAGCATTCTGTATCTCAAAACACTACCTTCTGAAAGGACCTGCTAAAGAACAAAATTCAACTGAGTAATTTTGAACATCTAATTGGTTTCATTAATCAATTTATGATTTGGGCAGCATTCTATCTAGTAACTTGAAGGGTGCTCTGAGGGGTTGTACAAAATGAAAGGTTTTTACAGGAAGAAGGGTAGGGCAAGGAGCTAATAACCAAAGAAAAGAAATAACTATTTTTAGGCTAGCACATCTTCTTTTGTGGGAAGAGAAGGGCAAGGGTTTTTATCATGCAGATTACCATTTCTTTTTATGGGGGATGGGGGCTGGGGGCTGGAAAGGGCCCATCTGATGTGACACCATTGATGCTGACCAAAATATTCCAGACTTGTTGATTAAGATTATATTTCTAGGACAGGTTGAGGCAACAACTAGGTCAGGTATTAAATCTCGGTTTGGTATCATGATCTTTAGTACAAGTGATGCCATCTTGGGCCTGCAGTATTCTCTTTAACAGATCTCAAGTGCCTATGAGAAGTAAGGCAAGAAATTATAGGTATCCCATCTACTCACAAAGGTAGTTTTATGTCTTTGGTTGGTTGGTTTTGTGTCTTTTTGTTTGAAGGGTTAGGAAAAGTTGGAATAGAATTAGAGAATGGGGAGAGAAATTTGTAGAAAATGTGTTAAATAGAATACCATTATTTCATCACAGCAATTCTTTTGATGAAATCTAATTAAAACATCTATACTGCACAATTAACTGATAAAAGATTTAATTTTGAGTTTGGCTTCAACATCAACTAAAATATTTATTGAATTGCAATTCAATTTCAAATTCCAATCAAGCTTCTTTAAGAATCTGAATCATATCCTAATTTCTATGACAACCAATTTAATCTTCTATCGCATGCAAAATTTAGAATGACACTGACCCAAATCAATGCCATCTTTAACAGCAATAACTAACAATGTTTAGGCTTCTTTACATTGTTTTAGTGCTAAAGAAATGTGTATGCTTCAAAAACTTAAAAATTAGTTTATAAACTGAAGTTACGTGATTTTCGAGACCAAAATTTCAGTGGGCAGATATCAAATTTTATTGGGTTTTATTTAATAATTTTTCTCTATTCTAATCTATTTCTTTCTCAACCTTTCTCTTTATAGCCCCACTTACTTCACCTCTCACATTTTTCCTTTAAGAAGTGATAGCTCGATTGATTCAATTCAATAGTACTTAGTGAGTATCTTTATGCACCAGGCTCTATGGAAGTTTTGGAATTGTCTGGGTAAAAAAACAGAGACAGTTTCTGCCCTTACGGAGCACACAGCAGGGAAGTGAAGACTAATCAAGAAGGAATTATAGTGTGATGGGGCCAGGGCTCTGATAGGAAAAATACAGGGCTATGACAGTGCCACTAAAGTCCTACTCCCTTGATCAGGACCTTAAGCAAGGTGATGATCTGTGGTAGCATTGGTGCTGCTGGTGGTGGTGGGTAGAGAGGATTGAGTCTGTCATGGGAAACTATCTTGCTTTCTGAAATGATACCACTTGCCCAAAAAAGTGCCAGCATTATTTTTTTTTACCCCTGCTTGTCAGCACTTCTTTAGACTCAACATCTGAAGAGGAAAAAACTGAGTTTGGTTCAGCCTCAAACATCACCAGCAAAATTGTCAGCATGCTACAACACTTAGATCTTATGAGAGGAGCTAGAGAAAAGTAGAAAGATAATTCTTCTTTTTACTTTTTTTTTTACTTTAATTCATTTTCAGCAATATATAGGGCAGTCGTGTAACACAAATGAACCTGAAAATTTACCTATCATTCTAGTTGTAAAGTTTACATTTAAATGCACATAGAGAACATTTAGTAAGTAAATAATATGGCAGATAAGGTACTGGATTAGCAGAAAAACATCGAGAACTCGTTGGACTCCAGTAGATATTAATGGAACATTTCAAAACACATCAGTTCACAAATTTAGAATTCCTTGGCCTCTCATGTCTCCTGCGCTGTCTTCACTTCTTACTCATTAGCTCTATCCAAAGGACATAGATTTTTCTGACCACATATATACCCATCTCTCCCGCCTCGCAAGTCTCTGGCTATGGGAAAAATCAACAATAATCCAACCGTATGACAAAAAGTTTCATGGCATACTTGATAAAATACGAAACCAAAATGTGTTGACCCTCATTTTGACATTTAATGAGTTTTGAGTCCCAGAGCAGCTTATTTCACTTCCTTGAGCATCAGTTGCTCATATGTACAGTAAAATCTCATGAGATATTTATATATCTAGTTTTCTTTACTTAAAAAAAAAATCTAGCAAGGCTTTCTGTCACTAAAACTCCTAAGTCACAAATCCTCTATTCTGTCTTTCAGACAGATTGTTGCATTCTGTATTTATAGTTTTATTTTAGTGAAGGCAAACATATTTATAAGGTTGCTTATGATCTCTTAGTGGGTACCCTCTACAATAGAGGTTATTGATTGTGATATATTTTTTCCCCTTCTCTCAATTTTTAATGAGGCTTATAATCAGTTGCATAAAGACAACATTTCCCAGATTTTCTTGCAGTCTTGCCGTGTGTATAAGTCCTGATTAATGAGATTCATTTATTTATTTAACAAATAGTTATAGAGTAACTATTGTAGCCAGGGTTCTAGGGATATAGCAGTGCATAAAACAGGCAAAAACTTCAAGAATCCCTAATGTTCAAGAAGTTTATAATCTACTGGGAGAAAATAGTAAGATAAAAATATATTATTTTACATGATGACAAATGTCATGGAGAAAAATGAATCAAGGTAGGAGGATAGAGAGTGACAGAGGGGTGGGTGTTGCCTCATTTTCCATAAAGTTGAACTAGAAATCGAGTTTTGGAGGTGAAGTTTAGTCTGGGATTCAGGGGTTCTTGTGGTGACTAATGTAAATAGGATAAAAGGCACGCTGAGATAATGACAGGGCAAATAGTGGTGATGAGGCAATGAGTGCTAAGAAAGGGGCAGTGTGAGGTTTAGCTAGAAACACACAGAGTCCTGGCCCCCAACTTTTTAATCCTGCCAATGATGGTGTGTGCAGGTGAGGGCAGGAGCATAATTATCTGGAGCACACAAGCTTCCTCCTGATTTTTGCTCCTATAGGGAGGGGGGGCTGAGGAAGGCAGGCATTCTATCTCATGACAGACACAGAAGCTTCGTGAGACATCTTACACAAAATTGTCTTACATGTGATCTGGTGGATACCCTTTGTCCTTTACTCTTTACCTTTCATCCATCCTTATGCTTGGAAGAGAGATACAATGGCAGGATTTCTCGCAGGCTCCTAGTATTATAAGGACAAGACAATATTCTAGGAAGTGGGAGGAACTTGCTTCCCAAGGACTTTAGATAAGAGTCACCAGGTATCCCAGGACCACTCACTTTATTTACTTGAGAGAGAAACAAACTCTCCTTTTGTTTAAGCCACTAATATTTGGAGTTTTTGCTACTTTCAGCTAGTGAAGGTACAAGACCTACCATTTATCTCTGAAATGTTTTGTTTTTGGTTGATAATATAGTATATTGGACAAATGAGTGATTTTGAAGGCAAAACACCTGGGTTGTTTTCTGATTCCATGTTCATTCTGAATCTCAATTTACTTATTTATAAAATGAGAATAATTATACTCAACATTCTTGCTAGAGAAAAGAGAAAGTAGCAAGACCAAGAGGTAAGAGTGATGATGTCAAGTGAAAGAGTTGGAAGTAGTTCAGTATGGCTGGAATGTATCTACTAAAATATTTGACTAATATTTGTTGAGCCTGTGACCCATCAGTGTGCCATGGCATATTAGCTAAAAACTACAGACCAATAGCTCAAGCTCTGTGGTATGGCATCTGAGTTCTCCAAGGTTTGGCCAATGCCGCAGTTTCCAGCCTTGTCTTTCACTGTTCTTCACTCATATTACCCTTTAGATGTAGTGAGCTGCTTGCCATTATTTTATACTCATTATGTCTTTATACTTTAATCTGTGCTATTCCCTCTGCCTCGAATGACAACCCACTGCACCAACTTTGCCTGTATAACTATAAAATTTTCTATACATCATTTCAAATGCAACTTGAGTGCCTGGTAGGTTCTCCTGATAATACCTTTATTATTCACCCATAGTGGTCCTGTTCTGGAAACTGTAATGTGATCTTACTTTGAAAAAGAGTCTTAGCAGATAGAATTAAGAAATTTGAGATGAGACCATTCTGTTTATATGGATGGATACTAAATTCAAAGACAAGTGTCCTTATAAAAGACACACAGAGAAGGACAGATAGATAAGAGAAAAAGACCATGTGAAGACAGAGGCAGAAATTGAAGTTACGCAGCCAGAAGTCAAGGAACATGAGCTCTGAAACCCTAGAGGAGGCAAGGAAGAATTCTCCCTTAGAGACTTCAGGAGAAGTGTGTCTCTGCTGCACTTTGATCTCAGACTTCTAACCTCTAGAATTGTGAGACAATAAATTTCTGTTGTTTTAAGACAGCAAGTGTGTGGTAATTTGTTACAGCAGCCTTAAGATACTAGGCTTTTAGAATTATATATAAAAATTGTCTTCCACTTCAATTGTTTGTGGCTATTTCTCCCTTATAATAGAGTGAAGCTCTTGAGAAGAGGCAACATGTCTTAGTCATCTATTACATTGTGTACCCAGCCCAGCACATGGTTCGTACTTGTTAAATAAATAGAAGAATAGATAAATAAATAAGAACTAAGTATTTTAATGTAAAAAACAAAATTTGTTTGTTATTTTGAAAGATGCTTGTTTATAAACATTGGATTCTCCTTCCTGCCATGATCAGTGTGGTCCTGAACACTCTGGTTCTTGCTGGGTTTTATTTAGCATCATACCAAATCAAGGGAAATTAAATGTTCATGCAATTCCTTCCTTTTGTGAAAGGCCTTCCTGTCTTCACAGCAAGGCAGTGCCTACCTGTACCCTAAAAGTGTTATATTCAGCACCGTGTAGGACCAAGTTCTGGACAGCTAATCTGTACCTCTTTTTCTTTCATTCTTTCTTTCTTCCTTTTTTTTTTAAAGCTGACTGTAAATGTTCAGCTCTGATACTAATTCCATGTGGAAATAGATGTATACTTACTCTAATGTGTTTTTTTTTTTTCAATTGTGTGACATTTTCACTGCATGATGAAAAGGACCTTGGCACACCCTGAGCACCCAGCCAGGGGGCTTTATAATTAGGTTTCTTACCTGTTGACTATAATTGGCTCAGACTGACTCACTCACTGTGGTATCTGCTTGGATTTGATGTTCTCTGGAATCTCATTTTCATCTACTTGAAAAGCTGGACTCAAAGATTAGGGGTAACTGAACACAACCCATAGGTAAAAGAAAAATGTTCATCGTTTATCAGTGGGAAAGCAGCTTATAGGCAGGGGGTGGTGAGGAGAGCCCAGCATGGGTCTTGAGATTATCATGCTAAGCAAGATGAGTCAGGCAGAAAAAGTTGAGAACCATATGACTTCACTCATATGTGGGATATAAAACTGAAAGCAAAAAAACAAGACAAACTGAGACTCATAGACACAGACAACAGTTCAATGGTTACTAGAGAGAAAGGAGGGAGGGCGGGAGGTAGATAAGGGTAAAGGGGGTCAAATATAAGGTGATGGAAGGAAACTTAACATTGGGTGGTGAACACACAATGCAATATAGTATAATGTATTATTAAATTACAACTTAAAACCTATATATTTATATTAATCAATGTTACCCTAATAAATTTAATAAACAATAAAAATTAATTTGGGGATTAATATTTGAGGGGCACTGACCATACAAATGATATGATTAGAAAGGTTAATGAAAAACAGAGTGGTAGATACAATTCATAAGTCAGAAGCAAAACAAATAACCTTAACAGGGAGCTGGAAAAAATGCATGCAAACTTATGGTAATTTGTATCAAAAATATTCTGAAATGGGAGGTAGCATGACAGAGTGGAAATTGTTTGTCTGTGGAATCAGGCAAAGGTGTCACTGTAATTTCTTCATCTGAAAAATAAAATAATAATTGACAAACACTAGACACTGTTCTTAGATTTCATACTCATTTTCTTGGTTCTAACTCACACCCCCTCTAGAAATAGGTAAGATTACAAAGTAGATGATTAATTGTGTGATTAAATGAGAAAAGATACAAAAAGATTCTATGAAAGCACGTCATAGTTTTTGTTAAAATATTATTATTATTGTTTTTAAGACAATTTTGATTAAACCTAGGCCTCCCACTTCTCAGCTGTGTGATATTTTTTTTTTTGGTCACATGCTTAATCTTTATATGCTTCAGTTATACTGCCATCATTGAGTCATCATCAAATTAATCAATTTAATCACGTAAAGAACCTAGAATAATTCCTGGAGCATAGATGATTAATAGAAGTTAGCTCTCCAAAAGCAATCTAAACTTGGTTTAGTTCTTCATATTCCCAAGGCTGATCTAGAGCAAAGCTAGCTAATAGAAATATAATATGAGACATATATATAATTTAAAAAATTTAGTGGTCACATTAAAAAAGATTTTAAAAGGTGAAATTAATTTGAATAAAATATTTTATTTAACCTAATTTATCAAAATATTATTTCAATCTGAAATCAAGATAGAATTATTGATGAGATATTTAATATTTTTCATTAAGTTTTTGAAATCTGAGATATATACTACACTTACAGTACATCTCAATTTGGACCCTAAATTTTCACTGGAAATACTCAATCTGTGTTTAGATGTCATAAAATGAACAGTTGATAAAGTAGATTCATATATCCAAGTTGCTTCTTAAAAGTTTTCTAATAACTGAATTGAATATCAGTTTTCATTTAACCAATTTAATTTTTAAATTAAATTTAAAATTTCAGTTTCCCATTCACACTAGGCATATTTCAAATTCTTCATAACCATATGTTACTAGTGGCAACTCCATTGGACAGGGTGTATCTCTATCTTCCTACATACTCAGCCAAGAGTGGCAGCACAATAAAAACTTTCTCACTGTTCTCTTACACCCCAAGGAGGCTCTAGATTAGTCCTCTCAGACTGAGATGAGAGCTGTAGATGTCTCTGGAACTCTTATTTAAGATGGAATATAAAAAATAATGCCCATTTTTGTGAGGTTTTTGAGGTTAGGGCTGATGTTAGAAACAGTCATGGATCCCTCTGGGTCAGTGATGGTAAGAAAGATCCAGGCTGAATGAGGCCTGACCAAAATTCAAGAAACTCATTTGGAACCAGATGGACTCAGTAATTCAGCCAGTTGGATTTCTATTTAGAAGCATGAAGTACCTTTGCCAGGTTGTTTCCCAAATATTCAGTTGGTGAGAAATAAGGGAATGGACATAGTCCTGAAACAGAATAAAAAGGGGAAAGAAACTATGAGGCTTTTTAAAAAAAATATTATCATTAGACAGAAAAAATAAAAACTAGAGAGTTTTGGAGGCACATGAGGAAGCAGCAAGTTGGGGGAAAGCAAGATTTGTTCTCTGAGACACTGGTGAGACGTTACTTGAAATACTACACTGTTTTTAGCCCTTCTACACTAACTGGTGGGTGGAATTCAAAGAGTAAGATAGTTAAGAGAGACTTTCCAGCTGGGATAAATGAAAATATCTGCAACTTTAAATAAAAGAGGCTACTGAGACCACAGAAATCCTGGGCAAACACATCATAGATATAATCATACAGCGTCAATGTAAATATTTGACATCAAAGAGTATTAATATTAAGTGCTTTTGTTTGACACAAAAAAGGCCTAATGTTAATAAAACTTTATAGAAAGTAATGAGACTTAATGGACAAGAGGAAGCAAAAGTAGTTTCATCCTTTGATTCCTTTAAAATTACACAAAGAAAGACAGATAGGTACCCATGCTACATGTAACAGGGTTGAGAATACAGTCCTCTGCACAGAGGTACCACAGGGGGGTCCAATCAGAATTCTTTCTTAGGTATTCTTATGATAACTTTAGAAAATAAGTAGTTAATATGTATGTAAATAATTTGTTTCTAAATTAAATATTCAAGTTGATATGAGTTTTGATAGACTGCTGTTACTTTAAGTAGACCTTTTTATTTTTATTTTTTTTTAAGTTCAGCAGTCACCCTTAGCTTAGTGCCTGGCTGAGGATGCAGACAAGACTCAATGATTTTCCCAAGACCAAACATGCCTTAACTGCAGAGCTGAGACTACTGAGTCTCTCAATTCCATGTTCTCCCAATAGAGGAACTTTGTGCTTTCTACAATTAAATTGGTATATATTTTAAAATAGGGCAAAATCCAAGATAACTATCAGAACAGATTTGAAATTTGTCTGATGTTTACAGAAAATTTCCTATAAATGCATACTGCCAAGTTATTCTATGTATTTTAGAAACACGATTGAAATTTAAAAGTCTTCGTTAATTACCATTAATACATAGTAACTTAATTTGTTTTAATTAGAACAGCATGATGTCATAAAGAGAGACTGAACTCTTTATTAATTGGGCAATCTCTGAAACCCTCACATTTTAATTTTTAATTATTCATGTACATTTATCAACAGATATTTACTAAACCCATACTCTGCCCTGTCTCTATGATAGATGTACAAGATACAAAGTTAAAGACAGAGTCACTCCCCACAGAGAGCTCACATTCTTGAGAAAACCCAGACAGGCAAACCAGCATCTCCAGGGCTGTGCTATAATCACTATGATGAAGAAACACCAAAGATTGTGGGAGCAAACAAAGGAGACTTAAGACTTCTGGGAAAATCAGGGCAAGCACCTCCAAGGAGGTAGTCACTAAGCTGAAATTTGAAAATGGGGTAAGAGTTTGATATATGAATAGGAGGAAGACAGCAGTGAGCACACATCACAGAGCCATGAGACAGCTAGGAATACTATGGAGCTGTGATATTTGGTGATTAGTAGTTGTAAAGTTCAAAGTGAAAAGTAGCAGGAGATAGGCTGGACTGATGGAGGTGAGACTATAAGGAATTTTGTATTTTATTCTGAAGGCAATGAGCGATCATCATAGGATTCATAGCAGAGATCCGTTTGAGTATCCTGAGGTATTACAGGTCAGATCTTCCAACATATCTTTTGAAAGGAGATACAATTCAACCCTTGTCAGGTGATTACGAAGATAGAGGATACAGAAGAGGAAGTGGCGTGGTTAAGGGTGATGGTAGGGAAAGAGGATGTGTTTGCTTTTAGAAATATTAAATGTGAGTTGCCTGTGGGATATGGCTGAGGCATTATTGTAACATAGTAGGTTATAAATAGCAATAGAGTTCAGGAGCAGGTCTGGGTTGCAGACATACATGAGGGCATCATGAGCATCCAGGTGGTAACTGACAATATGAACACAAATTTGGAAGAGAATGCAGGAGAGAAAATGTGAGGGGCAAGGACAGAAAAGGGAGCCCTTGAAGTTTAAGGCAGAGCAGAAAAAAGGGAGAACAAAAAAGTACTGAGGAGGAGAAATCAGAGAGGCAAGAGTGCCATCATGGAAACCATGGCAGGTGAAAACTTTTCTGATAGAAGTGACCACAAAGTTGCCCTAGTTGGTTTAGGCAACTGAAAAGAATGTATACCAGCCCACATAATCAAAAAGTCCAGAGGCAGAATTTAGTGTAGGCTAAATCCAGACATGAAATAATCACAACGTGGTCTTTCTTCTTTCATCTCCTTCCTTCTTCTCCACACTGGCTTATTTTACAGACTTTAGTCACTGCCAAAATGGCTGCCAACTTCTATAGTCCTGTTAAAAAAAAGTGTCCCTTGGTTGTCCCAATAAAAGTCCTGGGATTGCACCTCACTTGCTCTGACTGGGCCATTTGCCTCTCTATGGACAAATCACTGTGACCAAGAACGAATGATACCTGACTGGTTAGGCATAAGTCACTTGCCTAAGTCACTGGAGGTAAAACCACTGAAAGTCAGGGAGGGAGGAGTGACTCCCTAAAGCACAGCCAAGTGTCATTACCAGAATAAAATTCTGGGTGAGAAACAATAAACGTCCATCACAAAATTCAAGAGAAGAGGGATTCTGAGGAATAAAAGATGCATCAACAGTGTGGAATGCTGCCTAGACATTAAGTAAGGACAGGATTTTGACAGCGAGGTTGCCTTTGCTGACTTTCTGTAAACTATGATAGACTGGCAGGTCAGGTGCCGAGGCAGCAACGGATAAAGATTTGGAGATTTGAAGAAAGAAAGATGTCTTTCCCCATATTTTAAGCCACTAAATTTGTGATAATGTGTTACTGCAGCCATAAGAAACTAGTAGAGCAATAGAAGTGAATTTCTATAGTTTACAAAAACACCATGGGCATACACATTTTAAAACTAACAGCCTCTTCTCTTGCTGCTAAACCAGCAGGTTTAACATTTTTCTAGGGACAATATAGGGCAAACATATAAACTGAATGGTCAAATATAAATATATAAATACAGTATCCTCAAACATATAGTAGGCCTTGTGATTCACTAAGAGATATGCAAGCTTTGTTCTGTATAATCATCCAAATTAAAATGAAATTCTAGTACTCTGCTAGAATATCACAGAACGGAGAAGACTTCTGTATTTTCATACACGATGCGGTCAGATATTTTTAAAGTCAAAGATATACCTGATGAGATAAACAAGGCTCCTACATTTTAAATTATGAATAAGATCACCAAAGTTCAGGAAAAGCTGATTGATTTGATCTTTTCTTGTTACTGGCCACCATAAAGATATTTCTATTGTGAGGACTCTTTTTGTGAAGCAGAAACAAAATTGTCTTGTTGCCTCTTTTAATCTCAGAGCTTCAATTGTCCTCTATCATTTTCTTATTTTGAGGGTCACTTTTCAACACAGGAGCACAGCTGTCTGAGAGGTCTCCTTCTCTGGAAATACAAAAATAGCACAACTTCTTATTATATCTCAGTTTCATTATAGGACAATTTTAGGCTGACCCAGGCTATGTGATTCACTAATGTCCAATCATCATGTGCAGTGGAGGTAGCAGAGCTAAGAGCCAGACTCTCCTTCAACTGGAAAATTTGCAGACAAATGTTTATTTTATGAGGATGCTTCTTCCCTGTTGAGATTATAGCATATGACTAATGCACACTGAATTTCAGTGTCAAAGGCAATATCCAGAAACCACTTACATTTCCTGACTTTTATTATTTATTTGGGTACACGCATTGCATTATTGACTTGCACCCACATTTCATAGATAATTGCCCCATTGTCAATTTTCAGGCACCATGGCCATACATTTAAATTTTGCGCCCCTCCACCCTAAAGAAAATTTTGTGAAAGTGGTCACTTTTAGAGCCAGCATATTTAAGAGTAGCCTGGAAAAACTCTCTGATGGGTGTTTTCAATTCAAATGAGAAAACATTAGATTGCCATTATTGTGTTTATAACACACATGATCTGTCAGGTTATTGGAGCTTTATGTGTTTACTGCCTGGCTTGGCAGTTTTTGTTGAAAACGTATTCTTCCTCTAAACTCATCATCTAAATCTTTCTCTCAACCTACCTACTACTAATAATGACTGGCATTGTCACCAATGCATAACAATAATGACCTTATTTTATTCTAACCTTGAATTCTTGTTAGTATTTGTTGTGATTTTTAAAGTAGATTTGTCATACAGTAGTTACAGTAGTCATGTAGGAAGAGAGAACTGTCTAAAGAAAACCTTATATTCCTTGCCTATTTTTACTGTTACCTAATACAGTGGCCTTGGAGTGAGGACGTAGATATAAATTGTGGTCACTATTGGCTACTCATCAGCAATACCGTGATGTGAGGCTGGTCAGATAACTTCTGTGAGCCTGAGCTCCTGAAATCTATAAAATTTGGATAATAGTGTCTTTCTTACTCATATTTCTAAGTAGAAGAGAAAATGTAAATCGTGTGTGGTCAGGCCTTACCAGTCATAATCACTGTTGAATCTGCCTCTTACACTTTGTATCTCAAACAGTACTCATAACTGGCTGATCAATGTAATTGTTCTGTAAACTCTAGAGTGCAAAAAACTTAGGCATTGACTATGTAGCCATTAAAAATGAGAACCAGTTTGGGTTATAGAATAGAATGCAGTGTATCGTTACTAACATTTCCTTTCTGTTTATAGAAAGTTTTGCAATATTGAAAATTACACTTGAAATGCTAGGGTAAAAGTCTAGGAACTTGGGGGATGTTTATTAGTAAAACTGTAATCTTACAAAAATTGAAGTTTTGTACATATTTAAAAATCAAGTTTTCTGCTGGATTCAATTACTATATAAATGGGAAAATGGTATTTTCTTCCCAAAATAGTGGTATGGTGGGATATAAAATAATTTTATGGATCACAGTAAATCATTGTGGAATAAGATTCTAATCTTTTTATGAAAACAGGGGACATGCTTCTAGATGTTGATTAGCTATATGCAGAAACTACAGAGAATGGTAAGTATTCTACTCATCTGTTCTAATTAGAATTTAAATTGAAATCTGGGTTCTAATGAAGAGAAGCTTAGTGCCAGTCCTGTGGGAACTCTTCAGAGGGTGAGAGGAAAAATGCACAAAGACAATAAGAGATTTTACAAAGACAGTTTTTTCCCATGTGTTTTATTTGAACATAAAATTTAAGTTTTATATAGGAACATATCTCTTTTGATGGAAACCAAACACTGTCCTTTTGACATGGACATTCTTAAAGCTGTGTCATATCCCAATAGCACGGAACAAACTATGTCATTGTGGACATATTGGCATTATCCCTCTGACACCATGTCTCAGAAAATTAGGTGACAGCTCAGCTCTACCGGAGACTTGAATTCGTAACTACCAATTTTGGGCATGTGATCTAGCTCAGACAGGGCTCAATGGCAAAGGTTACCACTGTATTGAAGAAAAAAAAATGTTGGGTTGCTAAAGGATAATAAAGAAAGACTAAAACTTAAAACTCTATCAGCAGGCAACTTTAAAAATTAATTCTGTATGTTAAATTATTTTACAATATCCCTTTAAGAAATATTTGTGAAACACTACAAACAAAAATACACCCAGAGAATGCATTTAAAGAGATAATTCATTCAAAACATTGACAAGAAATAAAAGGTATGAAATAAAGACATTTCAAAAGAAAGTTGTCAAAATGGTGTTATTAAATGTATTATTTTCATAAACATAACAAATATAGGAAATGGGAAAACTCTTTTAGTATTTTAAAAGACATATTCATACCACTTTATAAAACAAATCATTTAAATCAAAATCAACTACATTTTTTAAAACTTTGAACTGCAGTTGTTGCTCAAACACGACACTAAGCATGGCATCCTCTGTCTTATAGAACATTTCCTGCTATATTTCTCCACATTTATTCCCTTGAGTTAATTGGGGAAGTAAAAGTAATTCTGTATTCAGGATTCTTCTAAGTCAAGAACAAAGGTATTTCACCTAGAGGAGAATATCTGAAGTTAGAAGCAGTTCTAGAAAGGTAATAAATACTACGTTAGGGCATCTTTCACTGGCTGTGAGTATGCCACAGATAAAAGTTAGCAATTGCCTGTCGGGCACTGAGAATAGCAGGTTGCATGCCAGAGAGGGAGCTCACAGCTAGCCTATGGTGAGCAACATGCAGCATCTCCTCCTGAACCTCCCTCTGTTACTACGTGAAGAGGGGCTGGGAGAACATCTCCCCAGCAACACTTGCAGGAGGACCATGCTGGGGAAGAAAAAAAGCACACAAAATAACAAGGGCAGATGTGACTCGGACTACCAGTGGAGCTTGATTAAAATGCACCAAAACCGCATTTTTTTCTTCTCTATTTAACTGTGAAACACAGTCAATGTTGTTTAATGACAATGCTGTTAATGAAGTTGTCAAGCATGTCGCTTTCATTGAGTACCAACTTTACAAAGAAACTGGTACTAGATTTACCTCCAGCTTCTTATGATTAATTTGGTCAAAGCATGCCCAGGCTTCAGACAGACCCTTAAAGAATTTCCCTATGGTTTTGGAATCTATCCCATCAGAACAACTCAATGTGACCAGTGAAAGACAGATCTTAAAAGTGTCATTGAGAAAAAAAAATTTATTTAGGATGTTCTCCTCTAAAATGGACCAACTGGAAATTAGAGAATTTTATCCCCTACAAAGAGAACCAACCTCATTCACAGTCTTTGTGGCACTTTATGAAATTCTCTGGGACTCTATATTCCTAATACCTGTCTTCCCCATCCCTGCCACATTGAAATACAATGCCACCATTTTTCTTAGTTCATTCATTATTTTATTCATTCCTTTATTCTTTCATTCAAGAAATGTTATCTCTGTAATATTAATAAATTAATAAAAACTAATAAAATTAAGTAAGAAATATTATTTCTTAATTAATATTGGACTAAGCTTTGTAGGTGATAAAAAAGAAGAACAGAAAATTCTAATAGAGTAGAAAGACATGTACATAGATAGCTAACATCCAAGGTGTAAAGTGGTAAGCACTGAGAGGAAGATAAAATACTATGGGCTGAAGTTCATGTGGGAATATAAGGGAAAGTTTGAGGCTGAGTGAGGTTTTCAGGGGTGGATAATATTTGAATATTGGGGGTACTTGCTGAGCTCTCTCTATGGAACTCTGATCCTCACCTGGCTGGCTCCTTCTTGATATTTACTTTGAGATCAAACATTATCCACTCAGAAATATCTTTCCTTGAACACCTAATGAAAGGACACACACATTTTCTACCATATCACCCTGTTTTACTGTGTTCGTAGCATCACTCTCTAAAAGTTATTTTTTTTTTTATCAATAATGGCTAAAATATTTTTTTAGGAGTTTATACATTTTTTAATAAATTTATTTATTTAAATTAGTTTCAAGTATATAGTACATTGGTTAGACATCTACTATATTCATAAAACAATCCCCCCAATTGCTTCCTCCCTTCCCTGGCCCTCCACTTAGCCATCATATTAATACTAACTGCATTCCCTCTGCCATGCTCCCGGTGCCCAACTATAAACTACTAATTTGTACTTCTTTAACCCTTCACCCCATTCTCCCAGCCTCCCAATCCCCGCACCTGCTCAGTCACCAAATTGTCTACTATATCTGTGAGTCTGTTTTTGATTAGTTTGTTCTTTTTGTTCCTTATATACTGCATATAAGTTTTGAAATCATGTGGTATTTATCTTTCCCTCTCTGACTTATTTCACTCAGCATAATAACTTCTGGAGTTTTGTTTATTGCATAACTGTTTTCACTAATTAGAATAAAAGATCCATGAAAATGGATACCCACTTGATTAATGCTGTGTTTCTAGTAACTAGAATAGTGACTGGCCTGTAGCAAAGGTTCAAAAAGTGTAATTGAATAAATTGAAAAACGGGGATGAGAGAAAGAGATTCCAAGTGTAGGGAAGAATATACGAAATGGTGAGGAAGCTGGAAGATATAGACATACATGAGACACAGTAAAACAGGTATAAGGTTGTGGTGAAAAATACATTTCAAAAGGTAAATTGAGGCAGATGTTGGGGGTGTCAAATGACAGTTTTCAAATGATGATTTAACAAATTTGGACATTTTTCTATAAAAATAAGAATAAGGTTTTGGAATAAAACTCACTCAAAAGCAGCACTGGAAAAGCTTAGCCTTTCAGCAGTGTCCAAAGTAAAAGGGCTGAGACTGAAATCTGGAAGAATGGAAAAAATATTTACTAATTTAAGTGGAAAGAAATTCTCACTTGGGCTGAGAAGTATCCAGGCTCTGGGGCCTGCAGGTACGTGGAGATGATCTTGAAAACATCTTCACATTGTTTCTAGATAGACCCTGTCTTTAAGCTGAGAAAACCAGATTAAGTTTCTCATATACGTTTCCATGTCTTTTTCACTTTTTGGAACAAAGAAAATTCCATTCCACAGCACACTAGCAACCTTATGTCTACTGTTGGACCACATACTTTAAAACCTGATTCTCATTTTCTGGTGGCTTTTTAAAAATATCTGATTATGTAGCAGACTGTGGGGCCTGGAGCCAGACCAATAGAGTTCAAATTCTGGTCCACTAAGTTGTCTGCTTTTGGACAATTTCTCTAAGTGCTCTATGCCTCAGTTTCCTCATTTGTAAAATTGTGATGATAATAGTAGTGATAATGGCCTAAAACTTTTGTGAGAATGAATGTGCTAAAACGTGTAAATTGCTAAGAGGAGTACCTGACAAAAAGAAAATACCCAGGAAAATTTGGCTATTAATTTTACTATTACTATTATTATTGTTGCTCCTCATGACATGCAAAGTCAGCATATTACTCAATACATGCTCACTATTGTTCATTAACATTAATGAAAAGGTATGGCTTTCATTTATGGTCTGGGGTTATAAAGAAATATTCTAGTAAACCATGTATTTGTCAACCTCCATGTCAGGGGTCTCTTTTGGAAAGGGGAATAGCTTTGACAATTTTCCTACTTGGTGACCAGGTTGACTTCTTTCCTATGAGTGAGACAGTTCACTAATTTATGGGTCCTTCATCATCATCATCATCATCATCATCATCATCACCACTATACTAGTTATGATGTATTGAACACTCACTGGACACCAGAAATTGCTCCCAGTAGTTAAACACCATGTAGTATGTGCCGAACATTGTCCTAGGGCTTAGGAACGTAACAGTGAACAAAACCAGTTTCTAACACTCAAGGATTTATACTTTATAAATGTAGTTTCATTTAATTTTTCTTAAAGTTAGGATGCATCATCACTGCCCTTTTATCAATGATAAGTATGAGGCTCAGCATAGCTATTAATATGTGGAAACTCATACAACTATTAGGTGGTTGATGTCGGATATTCTCCGGGAGTAAATTCAAGGTGTGTTCTTTCTAATAAACTACACCGCTAATTCGGTATCATGAATCTATGAAGTAACAAATATTCTTTTGTAAATGCCTATAGCTTATGTTGAGTGAAAGCACCTTTATTTGAAGTTCTGTCAAATTGACACTTGTGAGAAAAATACAATATAAAACCGGGCTAAAGGTTGATTCAGATAGAATTCCAATAAAACAGTTCTAGATATCTCCTAGCAAATATTTTTTTATCAATATGCAAGCACTTAGGTATTATTGAATATGAAAGTGGCTTTGGGTTGTTTTTTGTTGTGATGGAAAGCCAATACAAAGAAGCTTATGCAGAAGAAAAGGACCATATCTGGTTTGTATAACTCAACCATAGGAGGGGTTGATGGATTTAGGTGTGTCTGAATCCAGGCGCACAAAGACCATCATGAGGTCTTGTCATATTTTCTCTATTTCTCTGGTCTACTTTCTTCCCTATTGGCTTCAGTTTCAAGCAGGAAACTCTTTTGTAGGTTAACTTGTTCTTTCAGTTTAAAATTCAATAGAAATGAGAGCCTCTTTTCTTATGGCTCTGATAAAGCTCCTAAGGAAGGCCCTATGTGAACCAGTGAGGGTTATGTGTTTCCCAGGTTTGGGGTGATGGAGCACTCTGATTATAGATCACGTGCATACCTGAACTTCATGGGCTGAACTGAATTATTATGGAATGCTAGAGATCTAAACATCCTTCAGGAAAAGGGGTGCTAGAACAGCATGGATCCAGTATATTTAGGAAAGTTCAAAGCCACACGAGACAAAGAGTAAGCAGAGTGACAGAATCCAATGAAGTTAACCAAAAGAAAACCACTTAATCACTGGAATAAAAGATTAATGTGGTCACTTTGGTAATTTCACTACTTTGCCATAAGGTTTAAATTACTCATCTGAAACTTAAAACTGGAAAATTTATATGGGATTAACATTTCACTGGAGTGATAAATAAATGCTGGAAATAACCTTTCAAATGTAAACATATGCTCCATCTGGATTTGGCCATAAAACCATTGTACTAAGAGTATATTTTTCTTTGCAAGTTTCTGGAAACTTGCACCCTTGTAAATTTTCAATCTTCCCCAAAGCAAATCCTCTACTTGTATAAATTTATGATCGAATTGAAGGAAAAAAAAAATCTATGTGATAAATTTTATGCACCCTCTAGGCTCATCCTTTTTCTTTTCATTTTTCTAGTTTTCTATCTCCCTTTCTCTGTGCTTTCCTCATCTCCTCCATTCTTCTCTCCTGCCTTATGCCAATGAATCTCTCAATAGTATTTGATCCACTTAATTGTACATAAGCCCTTTTCAGCTGCAGGTAGATAGCGAATGGAACAGAGCTAAATAGTTTCTCAAGAAAGATTTCCAGCAAAAAGCCATATCGAGATGTCACTTTGCTAGAGAATTGATATATGTCTTGATGACGAAGTTTGCTCACTTTGAAGGAGAGGGGGAAGACAACTCTGAGCACCGCCTATGCACTAAACCTGCATGAATTGGTTTGTCTATCTATATTCTCTTATTGATGTCGCCCTCTCCCCAGCTTTCATGAGCCAGCTGTATTTGCCATTTCATAGACAATTAAACTGGTACAGAAAAGACTAGATAACTAGGCTCAAGTCTCTCAGAGAGCAAAAGCCAGAATTTGAACCAAGTCTTCTTGATTCCACAACTCTTGTTTTTTCCAAGTTCAGCTACTGATTTTGTGAATTTTACACCCTGATGCCATGTTTTCTTTGTTCTTTCTCCTGCATAGTTCTTTAATTCCACTTTAATTTCATCCATCACAGTCTAATTTAAGCTATCATCAGCTTCCTCCTAGGCTGCAGCAACAGCATCTTAACTAATTTCTTTGACTCCTCTCTTGCTATCCTTCATTCCATTCTCCCCTTTTCCTAATAAACATTCTAAAAATAAGTTTGTTCATGCCACCCACTTTCCTTAAAACCCTCAAAAGGCTCTCAGCACCCCTAGGGTCAAGTCCAAAGTCTTTAACATGATCTGACCCTCACTTACCTCCTCAGCTCCATCTTTTATTTCCCTCATTTTATTCCAGCCATATTGATTCCCCTTCCCCTGCAAGTCCTCAGTTGACATGCTCATTTTTCAGTCTTCGTATTTGCTGTTTCCTCTGCCACCTGCCATTTTGTCTTTGCTGACTCATATTATTCTTTAGGACATATATTAAATGTAGTGCCACTGGGAAGCTTTTCCTGATTTCCTAGACTATGTTAGATTCTGCTTAGCATTGTGCATTCCCTTAGCATCACATGTCTCTCTGGATAGAGCAATCATCACATTGCAGACTGTATGCCCAGGGAGGGTAGGCATCATAGCAGTGACTTTGTAATCCTTAGTGCAGTGTCTGACACTAACTGGTAGGCACTCATTTTACATTTGTCAAATGGTCAATTAATTCTAGTCATGCTCCTTGCCTGTCAGTTTTCTCAAGTCTTTATAAATAGATAGGAAGTATGAAACAATTACGCAAACACTACATTATCAAATGATATTCATTCTGATAGTCACAAAATAATAAATAACGATGACCTATATACCATAGTTAAATAGCTTATACAATTACCTATTCATTCTGTGGTAAAAGAGTATTTGTTAGATTACATGACACGCATAATGCTATGCCATGTACAAAGGATATAAAGACATTATTTCTTTAGTTCCATTAGTCTACTTAGGGATGTAGGACACACACTCAAGATAGTTAAACAAAATGGGAAATATTGCAATAATTGCCCCAGAAGGCCAGAGCAGAGGAAGATCAAAGCTGATTGGCATATCTAGGAGTCTGGCTGAAAGTGGTGGACTCAGATGGGTAGTTAAGATTGGAGAATCAGAAGAGAGTGAGGACGGTGAGAAAAGTACATGATCAAAGTTAGAGATGGGAGGTGAATTAGCCAAAGTGAAGGGTTTGAACATAGAAGAAAGAAGCAGCATTAGACTGCTTGGAGGATGTTTAATTTTATAGAGCCATGAAGCAGAACTAAGGGGTCTGTGCTTTATGCTAGAGAAGGCATTTAGAAATTTTCTTGAAATGGATGTGACACAAAAATATTCTTATTTTTAGAATGATGGAATCTTTCAAAAAGGACTAGGCATTTCTCATTCTATATTTCTCTTCATCCTAATTGTCATTACATAATTGTGGGTCAGTATTCCCACTTCCCGCTAGACTGCAACTTCCTTGTTAAGAAAAGATATAGTTTTGTGTCACACCCCCAGTGTCTAGCATGTTGCCTGGTACATAGTCGGCACGTGATACATACCTGTTGAGTGACCAGTAAAATGAATTAGTTAAGCATCAAAAGGTTGTATGATTTGAAATTAGGAGAAAAGAGATACAAGCAATCAGTTGATTATTGACAACAAACTGGAATGACAAGGAAAATGCTTGGAATAGCTTCAGGCAATGATGTTAGAGATGCTTAAAAGAATTATACCATAGTAACTTATGGACTGCAGAGGCTAGATGAGGAAAAGAAGTAAAAAGCAGATAGAAAATGTTGAGAACCTGCAATGAGTAGATATGCAAAACTGAAAGGAAGAAAAGATAATGAGCTTTCTTTGAAGACATATCAGGTTTACAGTAGCCCAAAATGGAGATCTACCAGGGCAGTAGAGAAACTGGATAATATCCTGATTGAGAAGTTGGTATTAGTTAATCATTCAAGTAAGAGGTTTTGAATAGAACGAGAAATAGTTCCTAATGATTCTCATTTGGGTCCTTATCAAAAATTACAGCAGAACAATCAAAGCAATGCTATGTACTCATATGTTAAAGAAGATATATAAAAATGTCTTCATGACATAATGTTAGATACAATCCACTGAAAAAAATATTTCAAATACTATTATTTTTTGCCTATAGCCATTGAGAATATAAAAAGATTTGGCTTTGGTTTTGATTATCTAAATTTTTAAAACTCTCTAAAAAACTATAAATACCTCTCAAGTAGTTATAACGAATCATGATACTATTATAAAATTGTTAAAGGGATCATTTAATACATGTTCTTCATTTTCTGAAATTGCCTTACACATCAGAGCAGGATTCTAATTTGGCGGCCACATGTGTACACATGAAAACAAAACCACTTATTCGTAAAATGTGAAGATGAAAAACACGCAAAACTATCCATCCTTTATGACCATCAAGCTCTTTTACTTTACAGCATTGTTTTCAATTACGTCCTCGAGTGGCACTTTTATTTTATAATTTAAAATAGCACGCTGGGTAATATATATACCTGAGAGTAGCTTTACTGCATCATAGTCAATGGAAATAAATCCTGCCCCTTTCCACTCTAGTGTACTTATCTTGCAAATCTCTGATAACTACATGGCGGCATTATGCATATAAGAAGTGGCATTTGTTTTTTTATTACCACTTGGTTGGAGCTCACTCAGGCTTCTCCTGCATACTGGTTTCAGCATACAATGTGTAAAATGGAATTCTTTCAAATCACATCCTCTCTTTGCTTAAATGTGGGTTCGCCTGTTGCTCACCCTGCAATTTCTCCTCAGTTTCCAAATACCCTTCCACTGGCCCCTAGTAGAGCAGCTCCAGAGAGCAATATCCTCCCATCGGTTTAGCAAACAGCTGGATTTTCTAAGCAGACCTTTTGGTGGTGAGCAACTGTGTGAACTCTAGTGACTCACACACTCATTATTATGTGCGCACAGGGGCTCTCCATCCTGCGTTTGTTTTCTCACCTCCTGCAGCGTTTAAGTCATAAAAAGAGGACTTTCCCCCGTTTTCTAAACTCAAAATAACCTGCTTGGGGCAGCCTTCCTGCGTCCCTTTTGCAGGTTTCTGTTTTCCCTGGCCCGCTGATACCTCTGGCTTTCAACCAAGGTTTAACCATAAGACTCCCATTTGAGTCCTTAAAGAAGAAAGGTTTTCAGCATGAGTACACTATATTAATAAATGAAACCCAGCCTTTTAAAAATTACACTGTCAGAAAAACCCATTAGGCTGTAAAAGAGTTGAAGTAAACATTAGATTTTAATATCTACTGCTGCTTAGATTTTTCTGAACTGAAAAATCCCCGGTGAGCACTTAAAACTTCATTACTCCACTGAAAGGTTGTGAAAGGCTATTTAAAGGTTTTCAATTTTGTTGAAGTCTAGAGGTTATTACAGCTGGAAAGAATACAAACCCTAATATTACAAGGAATGAAAGGAATGAAATTTATGTTCTCATCTTCCCTGCAGTTTAATCCAAGTCTATTAGATTCATTGGTAAAAATTTGGGCAGGTTGAAACTTTTCTACAGGTTTGATGAAAAATAATATTTGGACACTATGGAAGTATTGCTGTCTACATCACACTTAAGGAAATGTTTTATCTCCCAGTCAGAAGTTACTTCAAAAGAAGCTTCTGCTTAAGGCCAATTAAACAGTTTCAAATCTCAAAATAAAAACAGAACAAAGCAAACTCACAAACACAAAAACTTGGTGGTTATGTTCTTTATCCATGAGTTATTCAAAAAGGATCCTGATTTTTTCTAATGAGAGGAATCTGTGCTTTAATTTCCTTTTATTTTTCCAAAGTTGGTATTGATATCATATAACCACATAGTATTAAATGATTTTTACATCTCTCGTTTGTATTTCAAAGACCTTTTTGACTCTATTCAGTCAGTCTTTGTACCGCAGAATGGCTTTGAGCTTAATATAACATTATTATCCATATGTCCTTTCATATATTCATCCACCTGTGCATCTGTCAAACAGACATGCTTGACACTGTGCTGGCTGCTAAGGAATCATGAAAAGATTGATGACTGTTGTGAGGTTTTAGATAGAGTGAAGAGTGTTATTCCAGTTAATGTTGGAAGTATGTCCAAAGAACAGTAAACTTTCAGAGGAAATATTTGATAGGGGGATGGGGTCAAAAGATGAGTCATTGGGTCACTAGAGGGAATGGAACAAAAGGAACATCACAAAGGAAATACTATACTTAGAACGGCATGGTGGTGTATGAGAGCCCAACATCTAATTCAAGTTCAGGATGGATTGGTGTAGAGGCTTGGTGTGAGATGAGTCTGGAAAAAATGAGTATGAATAAATGGCAAAAGACTATTATTGAGAGGCTTATTTAATTCGGTTAGGAAATTTTATATATTTTTTTCTAATTGTAAAAGATATGATGCATACTTACTGAAAATTTAGAAAAATGTGAAGAAAAAAATTTGAAAATTATTCATAATTCTATCATGTAGCAGAGATCATTGCTAATATTTTGGTGTACCTTTCTCATGTTATTCTTTCATGCTTTAAAAAGTATTTATTTTTTGTATAGTTGAAATAAAATAATATATACAATTATATACATTGCTTTTTCAAATAACATTATAACACATAATTTTGTATTATCTTTTCTTCATAATCATAAAGTCAATGGTTGCATCATAATGTACCACAATGAATAAAACCGTTCCTTAATTAATGGATTTTTTAAAAAAGTTTTTGACATTATAAACAATGCTGTGATCACTATTTTTTATAGAAATATTTTTCTAATTTTTGGATTATTTTCCTTGGTTTTGTTTATCATATAATGTATGTGGTATAAGGTGCTTAGCACTGTAGTGGACTCAAATATTTGCAATTATTGTCAGAAATGGAACCTCTAAATAAAAAAGTAAAAATACTTTTAACATTCCTGATATACATTAATTTTTTTTCAAAATTATTTTAATGATTTATTCTGCAATAGATAACATGAGAGTCCCTTTTTCATTGTATTTTCACTCACAGTAAATATTATGATATAAAAAGCTTTGCTAACTTGATAGTAAAACATAGCATTCCATTGTTTTAATTTATCTTTCTCTGAGTACCAGTGATGTCAAATATTAAACCGATTTTTATTGAAATTTTGCATTTCCTCATCTGTCTTCATGTTCTTTGGCCATTGTTTCTAAAGGAAAGCCCTACTAGAGAACTGGGACTTTATCCAATTGGCAATGGGGAGTTATAGAAGTTTTTAAGACTTTTGCAGTTACACAAAAATGACCTCCCAGTAATATCATTCATTCATTGTTTTTTGATTATTAGCTCCATTATAACACTATTTACATATGGTTTTAAGAGGCATGATGATAATAGTAACATGATAGATAATAATAATAATAGCTGCTACTTATTACAAGCCTTCTAAGTGCCAGTTTCCTAGGCATTTCCAATATAATTTTAATTAATCCTCACTACATTATAAGGTAGGTATTATAATCTCTGCTCCATAGCTTAAAGTTTGAGAGTGCCCATTATTCATTTGTCCTCCCTCCTGATTCTATCCATTAGAGAACACAAAGAACACCATTATTCTGCAACAAAATTTCCAGACAACTTTAAGGATATATCTGGGCTTTGCCATATGACATATTTAAATGCTCAACCCCAACATATCTAAAATATAAACAATCTACACTCTGTTTATACATAACTGCATAAATTGATTTTAAAAACACTGTTATTGTTAAACTTATTTCAAGAAGAGAGATGATTTAATGGATGACCTTTTGGGGACATCTTAGTAATGTCATTAGGTAATTAGGCTGTTCAGGTGTGGGGAGCCTCTACAATTTTCTGAAGAAATTTTCCTTGGTTTACAAAAAGATTTTGTGGTATATATCCAGTTTTAAGAAAGACTGGACCTTATATAAATCAAGCAATGCAGAAAAAAAGGAGGGGAGAATTTGCAATGTTGGCTTTGAATTATGGTTCATATTTTAGCATCTAATAATTTTCTCAATCAAAAGTATATATTGGGTCCTATTAGGGGTTACAAATGAATATCTTCTTAAAACTTGTCCTCATGGAGGAAGAGACAACCACAAATAATCCAACAATTTCTTTAGAATTTTAAGTACTTTCAAGGAAAAGTATTGGAAGATGTGAGAAGCAGAGAAGGAAGCTCTAAGGAAGTGGTGTTTAGGCTGAGTTTTGAAGAAGTTAGAAACAGCTTGTCCTATATTTGGGAGAAGGTGTTCCAGGGAGAGGTCCTGAAGCAGAAAAGAAGGTGGAAGGTCTGAGGAACTGAAAAGATCAGTGTGGTTGGAACCCAGGTTAGGTGGGAATGAAATAGAGAGTTGGAAAGGAAATAGACCTTGTAAGTCTTTACGAGATGTAAACAATTCTGTATTTTATCCTAAGTGCAATGAGATATTCATGATTTTATTTTTTAGTAGAGAAATGAAGAATGCTTCCACCTTTAGGTATATATACAAATGAAAGGAGTGGTATTCGGCATGAAATGAGAAAGGAATCAATTATAAAGAGCTGTAAAAAAAAGTATGATCAAACTTTGTAAAAATAATGAGGACCAATGGATTAAGAAAGGAGTGTGTGTGCGTGTATGTGTGTGTGTGTGTACATGCACATGATACTATGTGGATCACTCTTATTAGTCAGTTTTTATACTACTTATTAGTTGTGTTAGCAAATACAAACTTAGCACAAATTGCCTATACCAATGGATACTGAACTCATGACTTTACCTGAAACAATGAGCTGGAGAGATAATTATGGTCTAATTACCCCATCTGCATAACTAGACTCAAAGTTTTCAACAGCAACCGCTTCTATATGACTGCCAAATATTCTTTAGTTTTTGACAAGGCAGATTTCAAGTTTGGGTGCTCAACACAAGCTTTGAGGGGCACAAGGGAGGTATCTTTCACAAGCAGAGCAACATGTCTGAAAGGCTGATGCCTGGAACACCGCAAGAGTGATTCTCCCTCGTTCCTCTGCTCTAAGCATTGCATTTCACTGTCATCATTTTAGAATGGGACTATACGTGGTAGGGAAAATCACTGGGTTGAGTTTCTAACATGTAAAGTCAGTCAGTTAATAAGGTTACTTTTCTTTCTTGCTTTGAAGACAGTGATCATTGTGACAATATTGGTTTGGGATAAGAGAAAGTGAGAAGTGGTATGGAAGAAAGTGAACACCAAAATAAAATAACTGACATAAAGGAAGAAATAAGAATTTGAGGTGGGGGTGCTATCAGTTCATCCACAGTTATGAGTAGGTCTGGTCCTGATAACTAAGTGAATCAGTATTGTATATACTATAGCTCAGATTATCTCAGATTTTGAAAGGATAATTTATATTAGTTAGTTCAACCCTCATCTATTACATAAGAATTTCTTTTAACACTTCTAACAAGGGACCTTTTCCTTTAATACTTCACATGACATGCATTCTTTGATTTCCCATTGAGGCCAAGATTAAAATTTCATTAAGTTGTCTCTTATGTGGAGCCCAGATTTGTGTTCTTAAAACTTTGTTTTGATTTCTAGACCCACTCTTCTTCATTTATTCCTTTTTTGTTTTTTCTTCTTTTCTCCCTCCCTTCCTGTATCTACCCTCTCTCCCTCTTTCTTTTTTTCCATCCTTCCGTCAAAAAGCACCAAGTATTGGACATATAATGAATCTACTATTTCTTTACAGGCAGTTCATGACCTCTCTAAATTCTCAGAAATTAAACTCCTTGTTTTGTTTTATTTTTCATTCACAATCAAATTGCTTTTAATTTCATGTTATAAATGCAATCTACTTTACATTCATATCTCATACCAGGATGACAGATTATCTAAAAACATTCAGTGGGAGAAATTCATTTCAACCCAACCAGGATATAATATATGCTCTTGAGAGTTTCCTTTGCCACCAAGTATTTGATTTTGCTCCATTGGTGATAGGAAGCTCCTTGTTTTGACAGCTTCTTACAAAAAATAACTACACCTCAGTTGCCAGCTATTAGAATCCCAATTATAAATTGTCTTTTAATAACACTATGTCTTGTCTTATTCAGATTATCTGGTTTTCAGGGACAAAACCAAAGTAAAAACAAATAATTGTGTTGTGATAGCATAGATTTTTCTACTATCAGAATGATAACTTTAAAGTCACCAAACAAATTAATGGTATTATGAGTAGGAAGTTCTCTACTGTATTGCTTGTCACATAAGGTGCCCTGCTCCAAAAATTTCTGGCCCTAAAAATGTATATACATCAAACCTTGCCCTTAGATGTCTACACAAATCAAATGGTTGGGGTGCCTTCCATAACTCTGAGCATTGGGTCAAATTAATCTAACACAGGTAGAAAACCTACTAATAGCAAATGTTTCCTTACTCTGAAATTCAATGCCAATTATATGCAAAGCCAATCATATTCCAATGCTAAACATAAAATTAAGTTCATATTTTCTCAATTTTCTGTCTACTACTCTTCTCACTTGCCTTTTTTTATATACAGACTGTTCTTAAATTTTAGGATTAATTTGTTTATATTATGTACATTCTCACACCTTATTTTTCTCTTTCTTTAACATCAGAAGTGCTTCCTCTCATTGATAATCAATTTACTAAATAATATCTCTTTCCTCCTTCAAAATTCACTCACCCTATGACCTTTCTAGACTGAACTTAGTCTTGTCCAGAAACTTGTGAATTAATCACTACCACCAGAAGCATGGACAGGCAAAAACAAGGGAAAAAAATAATGCTAATCTCAACATTTTATAAATACGTAATGACTTCATATACATTTTCTAATTTTTCTTTTCCAAGGAAGCCATGCAAATCGGTCACAGCCAGGGAGATACAAAGCAAAGTCAGCTAGGAGCTATCTGAGAAAGTTTATACTCCTGGTAAAAAACTGGAGCAATAAGAGGGGCCTTATTTTTACTTGTTGGTTTAATCCCTTTCCCTTCTTTTCTATCTGTGCAGTGCCATAATATACAAATGTGAAGTCCAGGTGCAGTGGCCATTCCTTAATCACAATGAAAGCTCTTGCTAACAACACACTGTTAGTGGCAGGAACAAAAGGCAACAAGACCCTCTTTCCTGATGATGACATGAAGATGCTATCTCTACTACCACTTGCTGGGTAAGTAACCACCCCAAAACTTAGGTGCCTAAAACAACAACATTTGCTTAGTTCGGAATCCTATATGTGGAGATTTGAGCTGGGCTCAGCTGGGTGGGTCTTCTGGACTCAGCTGGCCAGACTCATGTGGTCAGCTGCCAGGTTAGTTGGGAGCTGGTTGGTGTGCAGAGGTGGGAAGAGTACACAGCTGGGATGTCTCCTTTCTACTGCACGTGGTCTCTCATCCTCCAGTAAGTTAGCACAGGCTTGTTCATGGGGTGGTTAACTGGAATATAAGAGTGAAATTGGTAGTGTACAAAGTTTCTTGAAGCCTAGTCTCAAAACTTGTCTAACATGGCTTCTGCTGCATCCTATTGGCTCAGGAAGGGAGTGAGACAGTCCAGACTCAAGAGATGGAAATGGGCTCCGCCTCCTGATGGGAGGAGCTGCAAAGAATTGTGGCCATTTTAAAAATCTGCCACAAATATCAAAACAACACCAGGTCCACCTACCTTTGGACTTCTTGCTATGTAACCAATACATATCTTTGTGGATGAAACTACTATGAGGCAGCTTTTCTGTTACTTTCCATGAACATTTCTAACTGATTTACCTTCCCTCTAGCATTCCAGCCATTGATGCCTAAGCTGAGGAAGCAGCCTTTATTCTAGACAAAATTACAAGTTAAACTCTAATTTTTAGAATGAAAATAACATGCGTGCTACTTGAAGTGCTGTTATGCTGAGAAAATCAACCTCCTTTCAATCAACACCACTGAAAATCTGCATTATGGGGCTTGTCGGCAATTTCCACACAGCTCCTGTCAATGAGCAGAGACAACCCCCATCTCAGAGAAATACGTTAAATCTTCCTCTAGATTCTCTGAGCCTCAATTTATTCTGCCTTGGTTTCCAGGTAGCTGTTTGTCTATTGGTCCCCGTTAGATAGCAAGGCACAGGATGACCTGTGCTGTAAAAAAAACTGCATTGTATTTATTCTTTCCCCATCGTCTCTTCTTGCTGGAATATCCTCTCCATTCCTATCACTTATTACTCTGCCTGGTAGTATCAGGTATGCAGAGTTCTGTTGAATTGAATAATAGAATAAATGCTGATAATGACATATTAAAGACTCCCCCAACTAGAGAGCCAGGTGGCTTAATGAGTATCTACTTTTAGAATTTGAGTATTCCAAGGAAACATAAAGGAGCTCTAATTTATATCTCATTAAGAATATACTAACCATGTTTCTAGCTTCTATAAACTTGATGTTTTAGCTTCTGTCCTATGGGCATGTTGGACACACCTTATTTTGGAATACCTGATGACATGCCTGAGGCTCCTTGCCTTGGCCTCTTGCCTCTTTGTTCAATTTCCCACCTTCTCCTCCAGAGAAATCCTCCTCCTGGGGGCATGTTTTTCAAATATAAACCAACCAATTTAGAGTCCACAACTCCAGCTACCTGTTTTATTGGGCTCTCATACTATGAGCCACTATCTACTTGGTTTAATTACCATAGGGGAAGGTAACATAACCAGGAATAGCAACTAAGCTCTAAGATCCACTGAAATTATCCAAAGTAGCCAATCCTAAACCAGCTTACCCTGCCTTATTTTTCTCTTCCCACAATAAAGACTCTTGCCCACAGTTCTCCCCTCTCCACCTTGTGACCTACGCCTGTGCTTTCTTATGTGGCTCCCCCATAACATGATGTGTAATTCCCCTCTTGGGATCTGTAAATATAATAAAAATATCTTTTCAATGACAGTCATCTTCTGATCTGTTTGTTGGCTTACAACACATAAATAAAACCTGTTAAAACAGAGTGAATTGTTACATATCTGGCAAATATCCTGCCAGAGTCTGAAGTAAAGAAATAAAGATTTTCTTTTTCATTAGGGGCCCTGGAAATAAAAAAGTTTAAGGAAAATAGAATTTACGAGCTGTTAGAAAAAGAAGGAAAACCAATATTTATCAGCAAAATGAGGAGCTGGATTAGAGCCTTAGGCACTAGGAATGAGGGAGTAGAAACACAAGAGGGAACAAAAGGGGAGAGGGAAAATATAAAGCAATTTGGCCATTTTGCCCTTATTTTTTAAAACACTTGTTGAACATATGAATCGGGGTTGGGAGGAGTTTGTTTGCTTCCTTTCTTCTTCCTGACTTTAACAAACTCATGCAGGTAATTTTCACTTACAGCCCAAATTGACTACCAAGTGGAGTCCTCGGCCCAGTAGCACTGGGACCACCAAGGAGACATGGTGTCCTGGGCCCAGCTTGCACAGGCCTGAAAGAGCCAATTGTACACATCTTTTTCCAACTCCATGTTCATTGACAACCTGTTGGCAACCGAAAATAGGTCATAGTGGTAGTGCGGGGGGGCAGTGGGTGATGTTTCCAATGTGAGACTTGGCAAATGCCCTTCTGACCCTTTGGCCCCAGAGCCAGTTGTTAAATATTTACCAGCACACCACTTCTTTAGGGCTTATTAGAAATTCAGCCTGTCTGGCTCCACCCCAAATTTACTGGATCAAAGTCAACATTTAATAAGATGCCCACATGGCTCATATGAATATTAAAGTAAGAGAAACAATGATAAAGTCCAAACTCGTGATATGGCATTTCAAGATCCTCAGAATGCAGCTCTATATCCTCCCACTACCCTTTTCCAGTCATACTATGTCCCTTCACTAAAAGCACACAAAGAACCCTGGATCCTCACACCTCCTCATGTTTTTTCCTCAGCCTGAAACACTCATTTCTATCTTTCTTTGCTTTCACTGCTAAAATCAAATGTCATTTCTTTCAACTGTGCAGGCAGAAATATGCTTTTGTTTATTTGTTTGTTTATTTGTTTGTTTTGTGCCCCAGTTGATTAGGTAGAACTCTCTTAGGGTAATTTTTTTATTTTATGGTCACATTCCATTTACAAAACAATCTTTATGACTTGCAAGTTCCGCTAAAGGCAGGGACCATGATTTCATCTCTGAATCCCTACAAATCAGCACACAGTAGGTGCTCAACAAGTATTTGTTAAATCTATAAATTACTTCATTGAAGGCACTTAATGCAAAATTCTGAAAATCTGGTCAGTTCTGATAACATATGCATCTGGGACAAATGTGAAAACCTCAGGAACAGGCATAAATGACAGAAACGGGGGCCGTTTTTGCTATGGTTTGTGCCTAAGTACTTAGGAATGACTGAAAATTAAAGGCTATTGCTGCTTGCTTTGTTGAATAATACATCTGCAAACTGGAAAACTGCATGTCTATTTTATTTACCAGCACAAATGCCCATTTGCTCACACACATAGCTGTTTGCAAGCAAATTTTGTTCCCATGCAAAACAAATGTAAATTTGGCATTAAACAAGTGCCAATTACTTCCTGAATGTGGAAGGGAAAGGAAGGGTGATTTAACAGAGAGAGGCTCTGGACTAGGAAGCAGAGGCAGCCTAGCTCAGCTGCACAGGGCTTTTTCGTCACAAGGACTGAATGTTTAATCTACTTAATTGGGTGGGCATTCACTGCCGATGAGCAGGGATCCAGCGTTCCATGTCATTTTCTTTCTCTGAGATGGCTGCTATGACCTTCGGCAGTCTCCTCTGCTTGCTGCTGGAAAATAGGAAGCTAATTTGGGCTTGTTCTCATGTTTCTTTCATGTGGTGGAGAGAATTCGTTTGATAAGCCCTATGTCAGTTTTATTGTGAGGCCTGATTACTGTGATTAATTTTAATACTACTAGTTACCATTTATTAGGGACCCACTAGGTGCCCAGCACTATACTGCTGAGGTTCAAGCTCCCTGTCTCAGTGGAAGTTTAACCCTCTTCACAACCCTGAAAGTGGGAGGTGGTGTTGACCCTATTTTATTAGATCAGGAAACTGAGGCTTAGCTTCAAGCCATATATGCATGAGAGGCAGGGGCAGGACTGCATATTAGGTCTATTTGGTCTAACCAACCCCTTCCTTCTCCTCCATTCTTTCCACTGTGTAACATTCTCTCCTTTTAATAAAAACTACCTAATTAATCCTTTCCAGAGCATGATCATATCAGCAACTGTTTTGTAAATTATTTCTTTCTTATGGCTGCCTTAAGAGGAAAGAAGCAAATTCTACTTTCTTGGTACCTCTACCTGTCTTTATTTTCATCTCCTCCTCCCTCTCCCACTCTCATCCTCTGCCTGCTCTGGGAATTTGGGGTCTTATGGGCTCCCACTCTGCTATCTAATGCAAGCCTGCCATCCCCTCTGTTCTGTCATGTACTGCCTCCTTCTGAGTCTCCAGCTTGCACTCTGTGCTTATACAAAGCACCTCCCTTCCTCCCTGCCCCTGCCACACACACATACATTTACCTGTCTGCAGTTTCATAATCCAAGCATCGCAGGTAACGGTAGCAAATATGATGAACTATTTCTTGCTCAGGTCCAGATGGATTTCAAAAGACTTACTTTTAGTTCTGTAAATTTTTATACATTTAACAATAATGTAATGAGTGCTAATTGAGTGCCAGGTGCTGTTAAAGGCTCTGAATATATGGCATTCATCAACACAGTACCTGCCCCCATGGAGCTTATCTGAGTACTTAATATCTGCCTGGCACTGTTCTGAGATCCGAAGGTACAAATAACATCAAGGCCTAGCATTTGCACTTGGTAGTTTACAGACAATTGGATGTTCATAGTTTAACCTCCACAAATAGAAATTTTAGTGTTTTTTGAGTATTTATTATATATAATACACTTAGGAGGCTTATACACTCTCCTAAGCCCTTTATAGATATTATGTTAACTAAATTCTAAAACCTACCCCCTAACATTAGCCGTTAGATTATCCTAACTTTGTGAAAGAGGAAACTTGTGACAGAGAGAAGTAAAGTAACTTGTCTACAACTACACAGCTAGTGAATGGTGGAGATGAGAGTAAAATCAGGAAATCTGAATTCAGAGTTGAAGGTCTTCATTCCACCATGAATCTCTCAAAGAAAATATCATAATACGGAAAACATCGTGAGTAAAGATGTCCACAGTAGATGTATTTATAAGTGCAGGAAGTTGATGATCATCGACATGTAGAACAATGTTAAGTAAATGCTAGTGCATTAAAATCCTGAGGAATCTCAATAATCATTTGGAAGTTCAATAACAACTACCTCATTTTCCCCAGTGCCAGCACCTGCAGGTACCTGGCAACTTCTGAAGTCAGAATCATGCCAGATACATAGATATTTATAATATTTTTCTGCTCCTATTTTTGTTCTTCCTGCAGTCTCAACTGACTTATAATATTTATTTTTTTTTCTCATTGGTAAACGTTCCCATGGATATATAAGCTGTACCTAATTTGAGATGTTCAAAACACAAAGCTGAACATAATTGGTGGCATTGTAAAACTTGGAATCACAATGAACCACCTAAGGTGCCAGAATAAGATAATTTCTCACATCTTTTTTTTTCATTTAAATACATGGGTTTCCATGGTAATATGGAAAGGAGAAGGAGCAAGGAAGAGACTCTAGGAGACTTGTGTTGGGGCTTACACAGTCTTGGAGAATTTCTTTGAGTCACGTTTGGACTGAACATTGCTTTACTACCAATAGCCTGGGATTATTCCAGTCAGTCTCTTTTATATTATCCCACAGGCGATGAAGAAAAAGAAAAAAGGAGATTCATGCCAGTGATAGCATAAAATGAAACAAAAAGGCTCTTTCTACAATTTTATTATGACAATACAAAAAAGTAAATTTCTATGACATAAAGTGAAACTAGCATAAAAAATTGTATGGGATAAAGTGAAAGTCAGATTTGTGCTTAACTATGGTTGAGTCTATTAGATTTTTTGATAAACATTTTGTACATTGTTCTTATTTATAACTTGATCCAAGTGTTCTAACCTATTTTCTTTGCCTGCTTTCCAAAACCTTTTATATATTTAGGTATCAGAAAACGACTTCAAGTCTATTATAAGAAAAAAGTAGGGTATACATGACTTAATTAAAATATTATTTTTATATTTCTTACTTCCTCTCATATATTCTTTAATCTATTCTGGGCTTTAGTCATTTCTCTTCTCATAGAAGTTTTGCTTTCTTTATCAGGTCTGAAGATTTTATTTTTTTGACAGAAGGTAAACAATTTGGAGTTAAGAGGAAGAAAATGCTTAAACTTCTTTCCTTTGGTGTCAAACTCCTGAGGAAGTCAAATTTGGGGAAAGAACAGTGAGAGAGAGAGCTGATGGCCCTAAATGGGCAAAAGCCAGAGAGATGGACTTGGTGTCTTGTAACAGTAAGGGCCAATTGTAAAGTAAAGACCAATTAGCCAGAAACAGGCTGGGGGGCTACAGTAAGAGGTCAAGATGGGAATTGCAAAATTGAGAGTCTGGTAGCCCAATTAAGTAAAGAAGGAACATTAAAATCTTGCTCTTTGGCATATGTTGTCAGTTTGGCTCAAATAAATTGTTATAAAATTCTCTAAAAATAAAAAATGGAGTGAAAAATAAAGCAAATTCTAAATTCAAGACCCTGAGAGTCAGAGAAGGTGCTAAAAAGGTAAAGGCAAGATTTTCTGGGGTCCATTATGACTGTATCTATATTTGGCTTACAAATTCCCTTCACCATCGAGATCCTTCTTTTTCTATTCTTGGGACCTCATATGCAATGGGTAACATCATGTAGCTAGGCTTTATTTCACTATGACTGTGACTTCTTTTTATCTTCTCTTGGCTTCCATAGATTCTTTCTTCAGAAGTATTTTAACTTTTGGTCAGTTGTAGATTATATTTTATGGAAGTACACTCTTTTTGTCATCAGTCTCCTGCATGAAGGCTTTTAGGGAAAGAGGTTGGAGTCACTAATAATGAACTGATTATTCCAAATGCGATCCAAGTTAGCTCTTTGTCTCTTCCTTGCCCCTATGGTTGGCACATAAAAGCATACATTAAAAAGAAACACTTTTTATTCCCAAAGAGACCCCAAGCAATTTCTGTGAAATGGTGATCATTTTACAACAAACTGGGTCCAGCATCACCCATAACATTAATAAAACCATTATGTAAAGTAGTAGCTTTTCAAGTCAACTGATTATTTTCTCTTTTCTTTCAGACATCAAAAAGAACCAGTTCCTACTACTAATTTTAAAACATATTAATCACCAGGTTTTTATTTAAAATTCTAACAGTTTATGCATTTTAAACCTTGATAGAAACATAAAACATTTGTTTATTTATTCATTCATTCATTTATTCATACACCCAAGAGACACAATTTAGTGAGAACTATGATGCTATGGGCACTATATCAAATCCTTCATAATTTGTTAAATATTAAGAAACTACTATGTATTAGTTACCATCCTAGTTTCCATGGATCAAAAGACTATCCTATATACACTAAAAGAGGAAAAAAAATTAAGCTGAATGAAAGTTACAGTGCGGACCTAAGGCAGAAGTGGACAGTAATCTCTATGGTATGCAAAAGACAAGCTTCATAAAGGTCTTTTGAAGGGGTTAGGTATTGATGGAACTTCTGATAACTAAAAATGAAAACAAACAAAAAACACAAAGATTTCAGATTTAAGGAGAGGACCAAAAGATTAAAGAGAACTTGTCCTCGAGCAATGAAGCTACTATTGCAATAGACAACTGAAGTCATTTGCTGGAGCAGAAGTGAAGTCAGATAAAAGGTACAGGAGGTGGTGCAATGAAGAAATAGAATCTATCCCCAGGTATGGTCAGGAAGCACATTTTCTGAGAAGGAACCCTAGTCTCTAGGAAGAGATTCCCTGCCTATCATAGTCCCCCTATAACAAGAAATTATTGATAACACATACATTTGTCTTAAGCAGCTAAAGGATTAACAGATTACCAAAGGATTATGGCATCTGAGGGTTATTATAATATAAGATCATTTGTCACCTCGATATAGCTTCATAAAAAGACCCCATCATTGTTTTTATTAGATGAAAAAACTGAAGACACCTTCCCTAGGTAGGAAAGTTGCCCATTCTTATCTATCTAATAGCATGTTCTTGACATATTGTCTATACCCAATGACATAGAAATTGCAACAAAGTGGATTGGGGCCCTTTAGGCCAGGTTTATTTTTAAAGGTTGATATCTGAAATATCTGGTTGTTTTTTTTTTTAATTTTCCCATGCATCCCCAAGAGTTTTGAACAGTCTTTGGCACTAGAGAGTCATTCAAAAAGTTTTCAATAAATTAAATTGAATCGAGGGATGTAACATAATAGCACAGATATACTATGTGTGGAGTCAGACTAGTTGGGTTTGAATCTTAACTCCAGCGCTAACTAGCCTCAGTTTTATCCTCATTAAAATGGGGATGTAAGAGTTGTGAAATGAGATGATTAGAATATATTGAAAATCTTAAGCCAAGGGTTGGCACATAGTAATGGTATGCCTGGCATGCATTTGTTGTGATTACTATTGCTCATGTCTCTTATGCCATGGCAAGTTCTGAGCCTGAGATTCTGGGACTCGACTTTTATACACACCTGTAGAACTCAGGGCAACTTGGCTTCAGAGCAACATTTTCTCAAATACACTCCCTGTTACACTTCTATTTCTCCAAGTCACTGCAATTGGTTTCCATCTCCATCACTCTTCCATCTGTTCTTGTTCAGGTTATTACTACTCACTAATTGCCAAATCTAAGGTTCTTTTTTTTTTTAAGCTTCATCCAACATGACTTTTTCTGGAGTATTTAAAACTCTCAACCATATTTTTCTTCTCAAATTATCTTTTTTTGGTGTTTAGAAGAATATTCTTGGCTCTCTTTCTAACTTTTGGACACCTCCTCTTGATCACTTTTGCCAACTCCTCTTTCATTTATCAAAGTAAACTTCTGAGGTAGCAACTACTATTATTCTTATTTTATATATGAGGAAACTGAGATTTGAATAGGCTTCTTGCCAAAGATCACACAGGTAGTATCTTGGCTTAAGTTCAGATCAGTCTGACTTTGTCTGTACTGATATATATTCTGTGATTCTCTAATTAGATTGAATCAGATAAAAAAATCTTGGAGATCATTCTAATAAAAATAATAATATTAATAATAACTAACACTTATATAGTCCTTACTCTGTGCAAGACACAATTCTAAAGCTTCACAAATTTTAAACTCTTCAATCCTCAAAGACCCTTATTAGGCAAATATTATTACCCCATTTTACAAATGAGAAAATTCAGGTACAATTTTTTAATAATGTTAAGCAATTGGCCTTTATACTGTAGGCTATTAGAAGTTCAATAATGTCCTTATGAAGAGAGGTGACATGGCCTTGTTTAATTTTTATAAAAATATAAATTCTAGGAAAATGGAGGATAGTTGAAGAGGTTATTTTGAACATAGAAATCTGTTAGTAGGTTGATAAGGACAGTCAATTAAAATGAATGCCTAAGCAAATGTTGCGGCAAAGAATAAAGGAGGGAAAGAATGTCTGAAGTCATTTATCAGATATTATCATTGAGACTTGGTGACTGGCTGAATGTAGATGCTGGGAAGCAAATGAAAGGTGTTGTTGAAGCTCTTTACATGGGAGATTTTTATAAATAGTGTGTTTGTTTAGCTACATTTTAAAATTTGGGTATTTGGCCTTTCAGACTGGCCTCGTGCCCTATTGGTCTTAATTAATTAGGTTTGTCTAGAGAAGCAGTTCCCCTGCCAGTATGCCACCATGGCCTCTGCTGCTTTCTCCAGCTGATGCCTGCTGTGATGCCACCTTTTCCCTGCAGCCTCGTTCTGGCTCACGGAAGAGTATTTAGGCTGCTGGCTCAGTGGCCACTCCACTATTGCTATTCAGTGACATGGCAATGTTCTTTCCCTTCTGCCAGACACCAGCTGCTGCCTTGCTGAGGAGTTAAGAACTTAAAACCGTTCTTGGCAGCATCTTCAGCTCCTTTGCAGCATTGAACTCTTAGTGTTTAGACCCAACCCACCTGCATCTTCTTGATTGATACCACAAGATTGAAACTATTAGCTCTGGCAAATATGACTTTTCTAGAGAATTCCTTCTTCTTGCCTTTTGAAATCAGTACTGAATTTTGGAAGTTAATAAATACGTATTGGGTGTCCATTAGAACCATCACAGACTGAGGTGAGATGCTGTAGATACAAAGGTGAAAAAGGCATACCCTGATCTAGGCTGTTGGGGGATATCAAGGAATAAAGTAACACCTAAGATAGAGTATAATAAGTACAATGGCAGGAAGTACAGGGTGTGCTGGGAGGCACTGTGAATAGCTAACATTGGTTGAGTAGCAATTGGACTGTCAAGAAAAATTTTCCATAGTACCTCGGCATTTAAGATGAAGCAACAATGACAAGGAAAAGTCACTTGGGTAAGAGCATAAATATAATGGTGGGGCAGGGCCAATAGGGTAAATGAACATGTTCAGAATAAAGAAAGAGTGCTTCTTGTTTAGAAAGCAAAAAACAGTTATAATATATCTATAATAGAGAGTATAGGTGGCTGAAGATGGAGGAAGGTTTGAGGGAATGTTGAGCAATAAGGATGGAGGGAGAGAAGAGTAATAAATAACATTAACAGGCTTGAATATCATGATTTGGAGTTTGCACAAGATAATAGGAAGACCTTAACAGGAGTGTGATATAGTCAGACTTGTTTTTTAGAAGTTATTCTGCTGCAATGTGGAGGTTAGATTGGAAGCATCAGGTGAGGGCCGCGAGTTCTGAAGCTCTGGCAGCCAGTTGACTAAGAGCTATGGAAAATTACACAAAGGAAGAAACATTTGGAAGAGCATAGAATGAGCAGATTTAGGGATTTACAAGAAGGTGGATTTAATGAGATTTGCTGATTGAATAGATTAGAATGAAAAAAAAAATAACAATGTGTCTAGCTTATTTCTTAAACAACAGAGCTTGACCCTCTCTTTCAAAATAAGTTCCATGAAATATACCTATTCATATTGTCCTATTATCTCCTGAAACATGAAATTTAATTTCCCTCAAAATCCTTGAAGTTTCTTTTTGAACTAATGTCCTCTGATAACATTAAGTATACTTTTGAACCAGGAAGGAGGTTCTATCATTGGCAAAAAAATAAAGCATCCTGACAGATTTTTAAGGATTATCAGTGGCCACAAGAGCCCTTGTTCCTTACAATTCAGGAAAGTCTTCAATGTACAGTGCTTTGAAAAGTACAGCTATCTCCCTTGGGTGTGGATTATGTAGGTGTACATCTCTATGATGAGAAGAAATAATTCTAAAAACCTACTAATGTTCTTTCCAGAAAGACATCTGTCAGCTAACTGAATAATAAGTCAGTATTCTTTTCTTCCTAAATTGAAATCTTACCTGTTTTTTCAGATACTGTCTAAGGTCCCACCACATCCATGAAGCCATACCTAGTAATACCAGCAGACTATTTCCCTCTTATCTCTCTTAGTGTCAGTACCATCCATTTTGTCCATTTGTGTAATTAATTGAAAGATTTATTGAGCCCTTTAATATGTCACGCACTGGCATAGTCCTTGAGAATATAGCAGGGAATAGCACAAAGTATCTGCATTTGTGGAGCTTACATTTGGTGAGAGAAGAAAGACAATGAACAAATAAACCATGGAACAATGATCGATCCTCAACACCTGTGTGAGTTAATGTCTCCAATCTCTCAGAAATTAAGTAAAAACTGGTTAAGGCATAGTATTCAGTAACAAAAGACGAGGTGATAAGGAGAAAGGGAGGAAGGAAGGATGGTCCTGGGACCTTTAAGTCTAAAGAAGCCAAAGCTAGTTTGAAAGGCATTGCTTGGGCTAAGAAGCATCCAGGCCCTGGAGTCTGCAGAGATTGTAATGATGTGAAGAAAATTAAAAAAAGAAAATGTTTTTTGGGGCTGGAATGTTGCTGGGTCACTTAGATTGGTCAAGACGGAAGACCTTATTGAGTTTGGGAGTGATCAGAAATAAAAGCCAGCCATGCCATAGCTTAGAGTTAATGCTTTCTGGATAGAAATTCTAAGAAGTCTTTGTCTGGTGTAGATGTATGCTGCAGTGTATCTGGAGCATAATTTTTATCCAGTTGACTTATTTTATTCTCTACTTTTCATATTTGCACTCTGTGGGTTTCCAGGCTAATTGGGTTATTTGCATACATATTGTTTCTTACTAAAATCCTACACTCCTCGAGGGCAAGGGAATATCACATACCTCATATGTTTTCTCCACAGCTTCTAGCACAGTGCTAGAAACATTACTAGGTGCTCAATAAATTCTTGCTAAAATCAATTAAATTTTCAGTCATAGGATGGTTTTTTGTAATACGAAGAGTGAACACAAGAAATATCTGTTGAACAACACAGTGACACTATAACAAAGGGTCAAAAACAGATTATAAATAGCTCCACAAAGATTTGATGAATACACTTTCATTTTAGTGATTGCCATCTTCTGATTTGTTAAAGAGCAAAATGAATTTAAAAGTCAGTTTTTCATGACAGCTGTTCACATCTTTGAGAGAAAAAAATTTGCCAGGATATGGCTTTGGTAATTACAAATGATTCCATTTAATGCTGAAAAATAAGAGTAGGGAAGAAAAGAAAATTTATTTTCTGTATTCAACACCTAACTCTCTGGGGCCAAAGATATAAAGAGGGGCCAAGTTCCAGAACTCTGAGTCCGGAAGGGGATTAATGAGAGAGAGAAAATTTGAATGACAATAAGCAGAAGGAGAGGAGACATTGGTGAGTGAGTGGATCCAAGTTCAGAGGAGACGATAAACCAAGGTAAGCTGAGTCAGACAGAATAAAAAATAACAGGAAAGTGGGAGAATAAGGAGTGTGGTTAGACCCAAAGCATTCAGGCCTGGGTGTCCAGATGACCATCTTGGAAGTAGACTACTGGTTGTCCAGTTAGAGTCAAAGCATTATTTTTATTTGCATCCTTTGGCAGACTCAGAGCTGTACATTCTGTCTAGAATAGCTCATGGGGTGATGCTTTATTTCATGTCCTTGTCTATGCTGATGAGGCATAATATTTCTCTTTTTCAAAGATCTTTATGGCTATGACCCTGCTGCTGTGATGACACATAGGAGTGCAGCATCATTTAAAATTGCTCCATCTCTAGAATCAAAATCTTAAAATTACCACTTTCTTCATCCACCTCCTCTTTTCTTCACTTCTTTAGCCCAGCAAGTCACCAGTATTATCCCCATTCATTCATTAATTCAACAAATATTTTAAAAGCCTACTGTTACAGGTGCTGAGTATATAGTGGTGCAATAGAGAAAGTCCTTTCCATGAGAGACAAGAACAGACAGTTCATAGGAAAGAAAGATACATATAAATATATAAAAGACCCTTACGTAAGAAAGATAGCTCTGCTTCACTCATAATCAGAGAGATGCAAACAAAACATTACACCAAGATACCATTTTCACTTTACAGATTGACAAAAAATTTGTTGTTAAGACTGTGGGGAATGGCCAGTAGAAGTATAAGTTAGTACATTCACTACGGAGGTAATTTGGAATTATCTAAGAAAAATTTAAATGCACGTAACCATTGACTCACCTTGGGGAATTTAGTCTATACTTATATTTGCATACAGATATAATAATCATGTATAAAGTTACTTTTATTTATTTAATAAGACAAATAGGAAACACCCAAATGTCCAATAAACTATGGTATAGGTACATAATGGAACACCATGTGGCAGGAAATGAAACAATACAAAAACTCTAAATCAACAAAACAAAGCAAAATGAACACTGTATGTGCTGCTGGGTAAGATCTGAAATAAAAGAAAAAAATGAATCCAAATATGTGTTTGACATGTGCCTTTTTTTGGCAAAAAAAGAAAAAAGCTAAAAACATATATATTCATATTTGTTTGTATTTAATGGAGGAGCTGGAAAGATACACAAGAATTTAATAAAAGGGGCTATCTTCTAGAGAGGGGTAACTGAGTGGTTCAGGGTCTGTAAGCTTTTTAAATGTACATCAAAATTATTTGATCTTTGAAACATATGAAATAGTTATTTAACCAAAGATATTGAAAAGTCTTTGTACTCTTGATGCTTGTATAGTCTAGCAAGAGAGAGAGAGAGAAAATAGAAACAATAAGTATCTAACGTAGTGTCTAATAACAATAAGTATCTAACGTAGTGTCTAATAACGATAATTATCAGGAATAAAAAATAAAGTTCAGTAAGAAGATAGAGAGTGAAAAGAAGTGCTATTTTACATAATGGGTCAAGGAGGGCCACCCTGAGGAGGCAATATTGAGAGAGAAATGGAATGAAAAGAAAGGGGACCTTGTAGGTATCTTGAGAAATAGTGATCTGGGAAGGAGAAGCAGCAGTTGCCAACGCCATGTAGTAGGGTCACACCTGTTCCGCTAGTCAAGGTATGGCTGGGGACTTTCAGAAAGATAACTGGGGAAAAGACTGAGTAGGATCTGGTTGGTCATGTGAGGGTGTTGTGCTCTGGGTGGTTGGAAGACAATGGACTTTTCATTGTCTTCCAATGATCTGTCAGTTCTTCTAGTCCCTTCTCTGTTCTAGACATATTTGCCTCCCATTCAGTCAAGGTGCCATGATAAGCAATAAATATGCTCCCTTATCTTTCTCCTGCTCCTTTTTGCCAATCTTGATCCTTAAACTAATTTCTTATTCATTTCCTTTTCTCTGGCTACAGTGCTAAAGATGGGCCCAGTACTTAGTCCCTTGACAAATTCATGTTCCCCATGTCCTGAGACCCTTGCATGCCACATAGGGCTCATTTGGTGCTAAATAAATGTTCCTTGAAAGCATTTCCCTCTTATGATACTTTTCAAGTACTTGAAGACAAGCATTTAGAGTCCTGATTGGGTGCAAGGAAATAAATCTTGTTTTGCAAGTATATAAAACTGAAATAGATCACAGGAGAGTAAAGATGACAACTGCGTGGTGAAGTGTGTCTAATGCCAACTTTTCAATGAAATCTTCTTGATTAATGAGATCCTTCATTTGTGCAGTCACTAAAAAAGGCCTATTTCCTCTTATAGTGTACTTTTAAAGGCACTGCCTTCTCATTACGAATAATCAAATACAACTCTGGAAGAAGGGCAAACTTCAAAAGACTGACTTTACCTTTTAAGGCCTTTACTATTGAAGTAAAATATTCCTTTTATAAAACTGATGCTATAATTTCACTTGGATAATTTAATACTTTGAAAAATGACAGTGTTCTTGTTAAGTCTGGTTCATGAATCTGCTTTAAGAATCTCCTTGCTGAATGCATTCCAAGAGTTTGCTTTTTAATGCTTTTTGGAGAGTTGATAAAATCAAGTAGCATATTATATATATTTTTTATAAATGTATTTCCCATGAAATTATAACATAAATTTCAGACAGATACCACAGTTACTTAGGATAATATTTATTTTGTACTAATAGGTAATCAATAAATTTTTATTAAAGTGAATTAAATTCTACTGTTTATTGTAAATACAGTGTGAAGATGGAGGTCTTTGGAATTAAATGATGCTGGTGTTTTTGTCACAGCTCCAATTATTGAAATATATATAACCTTGAAGATATTTGCTGATATTTTGTGGGTATTCCTACTCCTTCTCTGTATAAGAAGCCTCATGAGAAGAGTTTTAACAGAGCTAGGAAGGCATGGTATGACTGTTATCACTTAACTGAAAGTCCTGGATCATGTAGTGAGAAAAGAAAAAGAAAAAAGAAATGAAGATTTGAAGACAAGGATATAAAATAATAATAATAAAATCTGACAAACTATTAGGATGAATAACAAAGTTTAGCAAGATAGCTAAATACAAGACTAAAGTACAAAAATTAATAGCAATTTCTACAAAAGCAATAAGCAACCAGAAAATTTAACTAGAATAAAAAGCATCCACAACAGCAACATGAACAAAGAATTTTAGCTTAACCAGGAATATAGAAGACTTTTGTGAGGAAAATCTTAAAATTTGAAAAAAAAGATATTTTAACAAATAAGGAAATATTTTATGCTTTTTTTGGATAGTTTTATCCCTTAAGAAGATGTAAATTCTCCCCCAGATTTATCCACAAATGCAATACTAATAAAATCTCAGTTGAATGTTTTAAAGAACTGAGTAAATTTAGTTTAAAATTGATATGGAACAATAAATCTTTCTAATCAAAGTAACATTAAACACCAAAGTTAAGAAAGAAGAGCTTGTCCTATTGATGTTGAGATATATCACCAGCCCATGGTAAGATGTCAGTGCTCCATGACTCAATCTATGGGGTTCAGGTAATCACAATCATAATCCTACAAGGTTGTTTGTTTTGTTTTGTCTTGTTTTGCTGTGTTGGGTATGTAAACTGTGACACACAGATTCTAAAATCTATATGGAAGAATAATAAGCCAAGAATAGTTACAATATGCGTAATGAAGAAAAACTATGTGGGAGTGTGGCATATAAAATATTGAAATTTATTATGTAATGTTAGCAATTAAGATAGCATGTCATTATTTCAAGGACAGAGAAACTCATCAGTAAAGCAGAATATAGAATTTCTCAAGTAGACTGACAGACATATGGAAATCTAATGACAGAGATGGTACTATACAACAGTGAGGAAAGGACAGATCTTGCAATTAATGGTGCTGGGAGAATTATATTTATAGGTTAAAAATAACATTGAATTTTTATGTTATACAATAGGCAAAAATCAATTCCACATAGATTATAGATAAATGTAAAAGGCAAAACTATAAAAATTTAAAAGACAATATAAGTAATATATTTGCAATATTGGGATAAAAAAAGGATTCTTTAAAAATATAAAGCATATAGAAAATTATTGATATAGTTAATTGCATTAAGAACTTCTCTTCTTTAAAATGACCATAAAGAAAATAAAATGACAAACTACATACTGGCAGAAAATATTAACTGTCATAACAGTTAATGTACTAGATATCAGGATCTATCTATATCTATCTATATCTATATCTATATCTATATCTATCTATATCTATATCTGTATCTGTATCTATATATCTATTTATATCTATATCTATATCTATATCTATCATCTATATCTATATCTATCTATAGCTACATCTATCTATCTATCTATCTATCTATCATTGATCTATCTATCTATGTACACACACACACACACACACACACACACACACATATATATATCTATCTATATATATATATATATAGAGAGAGAGAGAGAGAGAGAACTAAAAATCAGTAAAAGAAAGACAAACAATATAAAAATATGCAAAAGACAGAAGGTAGTAATAAGAATGAACAAAAAATTACATGAAAAGATGTTCAACCTCATCAATAGTCAATGAAATGCTAAAAACACAATGTCCATCTATAAGAAAATTAATATAAAGTACTAAGGGTATACAATGACATATTATACAGAAAATGAATGAACTGCAGCAACATGATGCAAAGATGTATTGGCATAATGAAATTAGGAGGGACACACATTGTTCTGTTTCTTAACCTGGACATTGTATACATAGGAGTTCACCACACTGTTACTCTTTCTACCTTATACATACCTTACAAATGTCCCTTTGTATCTAATAAATAATAGGTCTAAGCTTTTTTTTAAAAGAAAGCATGAGTATTTCTGGGTGCTCTTAGAATCTGTCTTGTCGGATGATGTAGATGGGCAGGTAGGCCTGAATAAAATGCTAAATGTAGAGCATGGGATATGGGGGTCTTAGGAAGAAGCAGCTTTTACTGTAAATATCCTTCATAAATTAGATATTAAAATTGAGATTATATTTTCTGCCTTGAAGTTATTGTAGCTTTGTTTGATTAAGACAGGTCAAGGAAATTATGGGGCCTGACCATGTTACCAGGTTGGGTGAAAACAATTTTCTCACTGTACAAATATTAGAAACATTGAAAGACATAAGTACTTATGATTATACCCCATAAATCCTGTTCATTCACTTCATCAGTAGTTAAGAAAATAAAATCAGATAATGAATATAAAATAGACCTGCAGCATGAGTAAGTGCCACAAATATTAACTCATATAGTTATCATTGTGTTATTATGGGGTGAAATTATAAAATGATTTTTTTTGTAATACTATTATGGGAATTTAAATATATATATAAATCTACTAAAATGTAATCACTGAACTTAGGTGAATTAACTTTACTAGATTTACAATCAATAAGAAGTTGCAGGTATTAAAATTTTTCATATTTGCAATGTTCATGTAATTTGATTATTTCAGAACAGGCAAGTTGCCACTAGAAACAGATAGCTAATCTTCATTTTTAAATGCAGCCATCATTTCATTTTACCTTTTCTTCCTATGTCTTCATTTACTTATTTATTTACTTTTTTATGGGAAGAGACAAGGGTTAATTGTAAAGTTAATTTAAAATTTTTGGTCCTAGGTTTTATCTCTTGTTTTGCTAAAGTAAGTTTGGCCATAATGCAAATAAGCAAACAAAACAGAAACAAAGATTTAGAGCAAAAGCCAAGCCCCAGTGTGAGCCAGATACAGGGTCACTGAGTTGAATCAGGAACTTAATGAAAAACGTCAAGTATTAGTAATTTTAAAAATAAAGTAGAAATTTGAGGTGCTAAGTTGTATCAGTCTGTCCCTAGGGATGACATCAAGATCTTTGAGGAAAAGGGAACAAAAAGAGATTTGGAGCGATTTATCAAATAGTAATTTTAGAAGAGAAAAATGGTAAGCTTTTTTAATGTAATAGAAGAAAATGTATGTTTCACGTACCTTTCCACCAAATCAGAATTTGGTACCTTATCTCTACAGGGAAAAATAATGTTTGATATTCAAATATCAGGACCTATATATAGCCAAAATGTTCATTTGCTTGTGTTATTCTTACCTCTTCTCTTATAACCTTACTTTTATGCCTGATGTGCCTTGATTACGCTCATTTTGAATCTTGATAACGTTGTGCATAGGACGGAAAGAAGACAAAACTGTATGTTTGTTGATGACCTGGCTTCACGATAAGAAAGATAAATGATGTTTTTATGTTTTATGTGTATTTCTTATGTCTAAAAATGTGATTTTTCAGGTGTTAACAGTCTTGTAGCAGTACATATTTTGTAAAGAGCAAATAGCCTTTCATTCTGTCCTCATTGAGATGATCTGCTGACTCCAATCAATCCCAGGTTGCACGTCTGGCAAAGAATTATTCAGACGATAGCCTTGATTTCAGGCTGTGTCTAACATAGGAACACTCACCACTAAGCAAGCTATCTCCCGACAAATGACTGTTGCCTCCTGTTTATTCACTAGCTCACTGTTGATCCCTAATCCACCATTTCTACGTCAATGCATAATCAAAGCATATTCTTCTTCATTACTGCCAATGACTGTCAATTCTGCAAGCTGTTTGTAATTAAAACCATGTCAAAAATCCATCTTTTCTTTATCCCCTTCCCTCTTGAACTTTTTAGAAGAATCAACATGATAGTATTATTCTCCCCTACAAACAGAAATCAATCTATACCAAATTCTCTGATGTAATATATATTAGCTTGTCACCAAAGACAAAATTTATATTTACTTAAGGATGTGTTGCTCCACATTAAGCTTTGCAGATCTGCAGTAAATAAAAATGCATGTCTGTTTAGGCATTAAAAAAAATAGAATAATTCTGAGAAATATAATCCACTTACACAATGAAAAGTAGTAGAACGAATGTACCATATGCCAATAGTGATGTGCCTCAAAAATAATGAGTTCAATTTTGGTGAGCTTGCTTTAAAGTTCATTGACATTTTAGCCAATATATTTATTGCTGGCCTGTGAACAAAGCCCTAGTCCCAGGTTTTTGAATAATGGCGCTGAAGAAAGAAGTGGCAGAAAGATGCTATGCACAATTAAGTATTATTTTTTAATTGTGGCAAACTGCTTTGCTAATTTTATTTTGTCTTTCTATTTGCTTTGGAGTAATTTTACTTATAAATTTCATAAATAAAAGGTTATTTTAATAATTAATCCTGACATCAACTTCAAGGCAAGTCAGTCCATTTATAAGAAATTCCTTTGTTTTTAATTCAGATTAGATAAGCTCTCTAAGAGGGTTATCTCTTTCAAGATGCTTATTAGAAATAGCAAGACATAATAGGTGCTATTTTTCAACAACCATTTTTATTATATTTACACTCTGTATATAGTAGGAGCAATATAAATGCCTGCTTCTGAGAAAAAATATTAAACTTCTGACATGTTATATTTTCTCGATTAGAGTTTCCATTGTTTTTAAATTGCAATTTGAAATAACTCAAAGCAGAAGTCAGCCTAAGGTAACAAAAATCCAAATGAAAAGTTAAATCTAGAATTGGATACAAGAAATTATGTATTTTCTGTCCTAAGTACTGTGAAATGTAATTAACTCTTCAAGAAGAAAAAGAAACAGAGAAAAAGAAAACAAACCCATAACAAACAAAAAACAAAACTAGTTAGAAAACGAAAAGATTTCTTCACCATCGGCTTCAGGTAACTAATTGTTAAAGAAAACCAATTTAATGTTAACAATATCCATGTAACCAAGGTATCTTCTTAAAGTGATATTTACAATTACAGTCATTACACTAATGTCATATTTCCTTCTGAATTAGATTAACTAAAATTTTACTGTAAATATTTCATAAGCCAATTTCTATCAGTTTATTTTTAGAGTAGAGTGAAATACTATTCTATATTACAGCTCATAATTCGCTTTTGTGTTAAAACTCACATGAGAAGTTAGAAATATTTGAAAAAGTGGGTGTCCATGGTTTTCTATATAGCCTTCATGTGTCCATCGTGCAGAAAAAAATGTGCTCAATTTTTATTGAGAGCCCATTATACTAAAAAACTGTGCTAAGTACAGGGTAAACAATGATGAATGAGACATGTGATGCCCCTGTTTTTGCTGAGCTTAAATTGTAGTTGTTGGGGAGAGATAGCAAATGAATACACAAATACACATAAGAATTACTGGTTGTGTTGTGTTTGAGAAGGAAATACATAGGGTGCTTTGGTATGGAATAAAAGGGTGGGGCTCTGCTTAGATTTAGTGCTTAAGGAAGAACACTAAGTTAGTAGCATTTTAGATGAGACTAGGAAGAGAAGAAGAATGATCCAGATGGAGGGAGCACCAAGGAAAATGGTATAGAGAAAGCTAAGAGCTTATGGTATTCTGGGCATTAGCAGAAGACAACATGGCCAGAGAGTGAAAGTGAGGGGTGGGTGAAACAAATGGAGTTTGAAGAGCTAGTTAAGGGCCTGAGCATGCAAAGCAAGGGTTTGGATTATTTTAGTCTAAGAGAACGAGAAAGCCACTGAGGCCTTCTTGCAAGACTGGAGAGTGATTCAAGTGAATTTAAGTTCAACAGAATTACTCTAGCTACTTTGCAGAAAATGTCCTCAGTATAAAAGTGGAAGAAAAAGATCAGATAGAAAATGCTGTAGTGTTCCAGGTGGGGGATTTGGGCTTGACTTAAAGTGGAGCCAATGGAGCTAGAGAGAAATAATGGATATGCTATACCTTTCAAGCAGAATTGACAGGACTTACAGCAAAGGCATGAACGTGAATAATGAGGGCAGAGAGTAAAGGTAATCCCCAGGTTTCAGACTGGGTATCTCTCTTTCTTGTAAAAAAGGAAGACAAACGTTTTCCTTCCCAGGAGTGTAAATTATATGACATATGTATTTGGTAAATGGAAATGCCTGAAAATGTAATAAAACTAATGCCTCCATAATTTTGGGAAAGATATTATAGACACTCAGGTATATCTATGAAGAACAAAAGTACTGTGCATTTTAATAAACAGTGCCTTGGTCTCGGTTTTACTATTTTCTTTGTTATTTGGCGAATTATGCAATATCTTTTTGTTAAAGTTTCTTTTTTCTCTAACATTGTGATAATAATGTTAGAATCACCAAACTATTGTGAAATTCTTAATATATGTGAAAGTGTAACATAGGCTACTAGGAGAAAAATAAGGTTTATTAAAATATTTCAATATGGTTTCCAAATATGTGCATTTTTTTATGTCAACATATAATGAAGTTTTTCTATTGATGACTAACAAGTTTTCATGTTCACTCTTTCTATGAGGACACAGTCTGTTAATGCCTTGCATTATGAAAGAAAGCATTAATTGAAACCAAAATTGTAGTAATTAGCTTCATTATTTTGTATAGCAAAAAAAGTTGATGAATCCTTTATAAGAATATTAAAATCTAACATAATAATATCTATATGAATAAAATGTTTTATGTTAGAATGTGTAAAGTGTCTATTAGTCTATTAGTCTATTATATTTTTTCTAGAAAAAAGTTTTTCTCATTTACCTCACTCCAGCCACATAATATTTAATGAACAGCCTTTCTAATATTTCTTAACCTCACCTGATTTTCAATCTATTGACATTTGTCTACTACAAGGTAAAAATAGACATTAAAAGGAAAAGCACTTGCTGAAAGCCACAAATTATGATCATCTGAGTGAAAAAATAAGTGCATGTGTGTGTGTGTGTAATTCAGGCACAGCAGTGTGCACATTTCAAAAAGAAGAGGTCTTCAAGGGAACATAATTCTATGTTGGCCAAGTCTCTATGAATATAACCCCATTAACTAATTATACTGTATGCTGAAACACATTACAGAAATCTATTATGTGAAATAAAACTTAGTATTGAAGCATAATTTCCACATGCTGTTGAGAGTTAATTATTATATATATTATCCATTGCTCAAAAATCAGTGTGGAAATGATGTTTTTGCGGGTCCCAAGTGTGAATCAGAGAAAACAAATATCATCGTTAGCCTATTTCATGCAAATAAAATCATTTTATTAAATTTTACTTCCATGGCATACCATTTAAAAATATAAAAGTAACATTCTCATAGTGTAAAATTAAAAAATATAGAAAATATTACCAGCAATCCTTGTCCTCATCATGCCATGTTAAACTTTCGTGGTACTTTTTCTAGATATTTTATATATATATTGCTCCTGTATTTTGAATTTATAAAAATTAAAAATTTTAAATTATTTATAAAAATACACAAGCATTACATATAGTGCATATAATTTTCTATCCTACTTTCTTCACTTCACATTGTATTGAGAAGGTTTCTTTATGTAATATAATATTTTTATTGCAGTTTTATTTGGGACATAATATCCTCAGGAAGTTCTGTTAGAATTTAATTAAATTTATTGATTTATTTGTATGAAATTAACATCTTCATAAAAAGCATTATTTCTATTCAGGCAGATACTATTTTTTTGTTTGTTTAAATCTTCCTTTTTAATCTCAGTGACATTCTATTCGTTGTTTTACACAGGCCATGCACATTGGTTGTTCAATTCTTGCTAGGGTTTTTCCTTGCTATGTGGATAAAAAATTTTATTCTCTTCTAATTTTTTTAACTTGTTATTGCTGGTAAAGAGGAAAAGCTATTTATTTTTCTATTTATTTTGTCAATAGCCTCCTTATTAAATTTACTTAGCAGTCAACTCTGTTGGGTTTTCTAGGTAGAAAAATGTATCATAAGCAAATAGTGAATTATTTTATATTTTTCAGATATGTGCATTTCACATACTTGTCTTGACTTATTGCATTAGCAACAGTTTCTAGAATAATGTTAAATTATAGGTATAATAGCAAGTATTCTTTGTATTGAGATTAATGGTAATTCTGAGGTTTCATTGTTGGATATGATATTGCCTGCTGTCTTTATATAGCTATTCTTTATTAAATAAATTTCTATACCTTACTTATAAGAATTTATATATTTAAATCAAGAAGAGTTGTTAGGTTGTATCAGAAGATCAGCATTTCTCTAGATCTTCATATGGTATCTTACCTATAATCTATAATAACAATGTTAAAAGTAAAAATAGCCAAAATATATTGACAGTTAGTACTTGCCAGCTACTGAGCTAAGAATTACTTAAAATATTATATTAAATCCTCCTAACAACTCTATTAGGCAAATGCTAATACTATTATTATCTGCAATTAATAGTGATTGAATCCACATTACAGACCTAAATTTCTAATAATACAGTATGCTTATATTTGAAAAGTAAACTCTACTGTTTGTAGTAAATTATTTGTTTATACTATTACTTTATTTACTAGTATCTTATCTAGGATTTTTACATTAATAACAATACAAATATTTGTTAACAGCATTACAGACACTTAATTTTAATCACAACCCTATGAAGGGAATATAACAGTCTACATTTTCCAGGTGAAGAAACAGGGAAAACATAAGGGCATAAAGAGGTAAAGATATTTTTCTAAAGTTACATAGCTAGTAGATAATGAAGCTGAGATTGAATCCAGGTAGTAGGAGAAAATATAGTAAAAACCTGTGGAAAGCTCAGTGTTGTAGACTGCATGTTTATGCCCCCATGTGTGTTGAAACCTTAATCTCCAATTGGGTAATATTTGAAATGGGACCTCTGGGAGCTAACTAGATCATGAGGGTGGGGCCTTCATGATGGGATTAGTGCACTTATAGGAAAAGATATGACATGGGAAAGGTTGCTTCCTGTCTCTCCCTCCCTCCCTCTCTCTTCTATGTGAGGATATAATGAGAAGGCAGCTGTTTTTAAGCTAGAAGAAAAGTTCACACCAGACAGTGGATATGCTGGTACTTTGATCTTGGACTTTTCTACCTCCCAAACTGTAAGAAATAAATGTTTGTTATTTAAGCTACTCAGTCTAGAGTATTCTGTTATAGCAGCCTAAACTAAGATACTCAGAAAGAAAAATACAAAAAAAAAACAGGGTATACCAGTCTAATTAATAGTATGGAATACAGAGCTTGTGATTTTTTTCTTATGGATTTGTGAAAACCATTTCCATATTTTTGATTCTAGTTCTTAGTTGGTTTTATGAATTGTCATTTTCAGTGTAGAAGTCTTGCATTTCTTTTATTTCATATTGGCCTTGTATCCAGTGACTTTGCTTAATATATGTTTTAATTCTAATGGTTTATTTACAGATTATTAAGGTTTTCTCTATATAATTATGTCATTTAAAAATAATTATAGTTTTATTTTCTTTTCCAATTTTTATGTATTTTATTTCTTTTTCTTATTGTATCAGCTAGGACATCCAATACAATGTTAAAAGGAAATTGATTTTCTTGTTTTATTTTCTGTTCTCAGGGGAAAACTTTCAAGAATTCATTATTTGGTATCATATTTACTAATTCAGAAAGAACTGATTAATATTGAATGATTTGGTATGCTTTTTATCTACTGACATAATCATATATATTTTTTCTTTTTTCTTTTAAAATGGTCAGTTATACTAATTAATTTTGGAATTTTAAACAATTCTTGCATACCTGAAATAAGCCCCACTTGGTCATGATGCAGTATTCTTTTTACATATTTCTAATTGGCAAATATTTGTTTAGCATTTTCCCATTGATATTCATGAGAAATATTGGGCTGCTGTTATTCTTTCCTCTCCTTTATTGAGGTTATCCTAGCCTCTTGAAATCACTTGGAAAGTGTTTCCTTCCCCTTTTTCTGTTTTCTGGCTGGAAGAGTTTTTAATAAGATTGATTTATTTTTTCTTAAATGTTTAAAAGAATTAATTGGTAAAGCCATCTAGGACGCTTCTTTGGTTTATTTAGTTTTTTGTGTGTGTATGTGGGAAAGTCTTTAATGATGAATTCAATTTATTCAGTAGATATTAAACTATTTAAAATGTTTCTTTTTCAGTTTTGGTAATGTCATTTTTTAAAATATTTGTACATTTCACCTAAATTGTCAATTATGTTATCTTAAAGACTTTCATAAGTTTTCCTTATTTTCTTTTTAAATGTGTATTTCTGAACTGATGTTCCCTATTTTGTTGTTGATAATTTATGTTTTTAAGCCTTTTCCCTCTTAAATGGTCTTGCTGGAGTTTATTAATTTCATTAATATTTTTGAGTATCAAGTTTGGTCTTTATTATATGACTGACTTTATTGTATGATTCTGGTAATAGTTGTTTCCTTTTGTTTGCTTCATTTCCAAATGTAATTATCAGAAAATTTTGTACCAAACTCTCTAATAAAAAGTTTTATAACTCTTTTAAATATGGTAAAATACTTCAGATAATTTGTTTGTTCCATGTTTTCCCTGGGGAATTCTCCCTCTGGGCCTTATTCTACACCAAAGTGGAACAGTTGATCTAGGACTGCTACCCTTCTCTTATTTTAGTAATTCTTTTTACAATCATCCTAAGAGCTCTCATTGTAATTGTTCTATACTGAACTCATTTTAGCTTGGATCTCACATATTTTTTCTCTATTTACTTATTCACATTTGTAGAACATTTTTGGTAGTTTCCTAAAAATAGGTTAGTTAGAGGTAAATATTTTGGGGGTGAATTCATGTCTGAAAATGTATTTATTAACTTCAGACTTAGAATGCATGAAAATATCTGTCAGTAGCCAAAAAGAGGGGAAAAAATTCTGAGCACAAGCTTTGGTGTTTGGTTGACTTTGAAGCAGTAAATGTTAAATAACTTAATTTAACAAAGTTATAATACAAGCAATTCTGTTAGAAAATGTTTACAAAATATATAATGGAAGAAATGTTTTGTTCATACTCTATATAAAGAGTCCTAAAACTTAATAGAAAAAAAGATAAATTAAATAAAAGGAGAAATGAAGGGAAAATAACAGAAAAATACAAGTGAGTTTGGTCAAAAAACATTTGCAAATTACTCAGCATTCCTAATCATCAAAGAAATCCAAATGAAACCAAAAATAAAATTAAAAAATCAAGATTTCTAGAAAAATTTTCTTACAGATAGTTGCACACTTTATATATAGACACATAAAAGACTATTCACTGCAATATTATTTGTATTAAACTCCAAACGTAAATAACATAAAAGTTGATCACTACAAAAATGGTTAAAAATATATGAGAAAATTCTTATAATGGATTACACACAGGTATAAAAGAAGGAAAGAAAGGAAGAATGAAAGAGAGAGAAAATATATTGCTAACATGAAAAGATGTTTAAGATAATTAATAAATATAAAAATAAAGTTGCAGAATAATTACATATCATTTTAAAATACCAACAAATTATATTGCATAAAAAAATCAACAGAACTTTTCAGAGTAATCTTTGGGAGTGATATTCACTTTTCATAATATTAGTTTTATAATGTTTAAATTTTATATAGCTATATAACATTTGTGATCTGAAAAAAATATGTGATGACATTTAAAAAAATAACGATAAAAGTGATGTCTAGGTCTTCAGTCTTCACTGATACTCTTTTCTAGTATTTTAGTTCTTCCTGAGATCTGTTTTTTTTTTTTTTCTCCATTTCTGGGTAAGCATGCATGCTTTTTTTTTTCTTTTTAATGGACTTAAGATGTGAACAATTGATTGTGTCTTCCTCAGATATTTGAAAACAATTGTATCACACTTTTTTAACCTTTCTTTTTGAATATTTACTATGTTATAATTTCAAAGAAAGGTGACAAGGTAACTTATTTTAAAAATCTGTAATATTTCAAGCTAATTAACTTATTTTAGAGATTAAAATTTCTCCTTACTTTCAAGTATGGCTAGAATAGAAAATACCTTAAGAACTTGGCTAACTTTCCTCATTAGTTAATTTTGCTCTTTGAACAATACTGGCCCAAACCTAATTGTAAGTGAGGACAGGCAGTAACATTCTTTCCTTAGGCAAATGTCCACTTAACTCTTTGAGGACAGGGGTTATATTGTATAACTTGAAATGTGTACCTTATAGATATTTTCAAATATAAGCAATAGTAATAAAAAGAATCTATACCCCTGTGTGAAAACATATCATTATAGAGCTTATTTGTGTATTTCCTAAATACACTACCCTGGTTGTCCCATTCTAGTAAAATAATCATGTTTTAGTACCTTCACATGGACCAAAAAAATTTTTAAAAGATGATAAAAGTTGTTTTCCTTTCTACTGTAAAAGTCTGATCATTTTTGTTCAGAAATAACTGCTGTTAGACTTTAAATTTAAATATTTATGTAGAGGGAAATTTAAAACATGTCCTGTTGTGGAAGGAAGCTCACTCTCTTGCTTGTTTTGTCTCATGGGACCTAGCAAGCACTTTTCTTTCCTTGTTTTCTCATATAATTTATACAGATACAAATTTCATTAATATTTCAAACTAAATATTAAAAGAAAGAAAATTTCAAACCAAAGTCTTTGGTATGGAATGTTTCTCTATGGGTCACTGCTTGACAGACTTGTTGTCAGCACTGTAACTTGATAAAACCATCAATTGAGACTAGAAATCATCCATTGTAACTCAGTATGGTCCTCTAAGAGATTGCGTGTCACAAATATGGGCTAACAACAGGGAGGCCATATTCTAAAGAGAGACTTGAAATTTGCTTGGGTACAAACTGTGAAGAATAGTTTAGATTTTGAGTATTTCTTAGAAGTGAAAAGAACACATTGAATTACTCCTACAGGCAAGTTGTCTAGGATCAGTTTCTAGAAAATAAGAAAGTAGTAGACCAGGAGCAGAGAGTAGACTAAGGGTGAATCCCAGAGTCCAATAAAAATGGGCAAGATTAAATAACTCAGTAAATTTGCACTTGCTCAGATTTCCTCTGATGTTCTTTTCCAAGGGCTTATGATGTAGAAGTCTCTGTCCTAAGTGTGGGGTAGAGCAATAAACACAAGACACACAAGCTCTGTGTTTATGGAATAAATATACTAGCTGAAAAGGTGAACATCCAACAAATAATTACAAGGTACTGTGATAAAAAGAGAGAAAATTAGAAAGAGAAAGAGAGAGAGATGGAGAGAGTGGGAAAAAGAGGGAGAGAGAAAGAGAGAGGGAGAAGAGTGTGTGTGTGTGTGTGTGTGTGTGTGTGCGCGCGAGAGAGAGAGAGAGAGAGAGAGAGAGAGAGAGAGAGAGAGACAGAGAGAGAGAGACAGAGAGAGAGAGAGAGAGAGAGAGAGAGAGAAAGGAAGAGAGGGAGGGAGGGAGAGAGGGAGGGAGGAAGAGAGGGAGGGAGAAGAACATGGTGCTATGGAAATATTAAACAGATGGACTCACCCTTGGCTGCAGGGTCAGAGAAAGTGTCTCTAGAAAAGTATTGTTTAAACTGAGATCTGAAGCACAGTTAAGCATAGGCTAGATCAGAAAAGGAAGGAATACACATTCCAGGAAGAGAATGTTCCACTGCTCCTGTCTAGACAGGTAAGGGATGGAATGGTCTCATAGAGCTATAGATATTCCATTGGTCTTTGTCATATTGTGTTTTATCTGGTGTGTGTTCCTTGACAAAGATGAACTCATGGAAAAGGAAAATGTGTCTTAGTCATTGCTGAATCTTCAGCACCTGGGACATTGCATACGTATAGTAGACCTTCAATAAATGTTGTGACTATATATAAAATATTTCTGTTAATTGAGATGGCTTCAAAAGTGTTCATTTTTTCTCTGGTAAAAAGTCTGGATTCTAGGTGAGTGTTCATTAAATAAAAAATAATGCCTCAGCTTTTTTTCATAATCCTTGTTGGGTTTTCTAGAGGTATGTATAAACAATAAAAAACACTGCAGAGTATAACTTTCTACTCATTTATCATTTTTCCATTTTCTCTCTACTATGGTATCTATGAATAAAACACATTACTTTAAAATAAATTAATTAAAATTCGAAGTGTTATACACATATCAGGGGAATATTTTAAACTAGAAAAATAGAAAATAATATAAAATCTATTAAAATTAAGTACTCATTTTATCGATCACTGTCTCAACATTTTCGTAATTTGATTTAGACTTATGAAGTCATAAAAAGAAATTTTTTGACAGTATTGTGGATTGTGTCTTTGGGGAAAAGTCCTTGGGAAAAATGCACACAGTCACATGCATACCCACCCACGTATAAGTGAACATATCTTTCTAGTACTTTGTGGTTCAGATCTATATGGAACCAAAACTTTTAAAGAAATTCTCTCTCTCTCTCTCTCTCTCTCAGTAGGAACCTAATTACTTTCACATTTATCAGAAAAAATAGATTAGGCATCTTAAGAATAGTCCTTTTAGTTATTAGGCTATATCAATATTCTCTTTTCTCTTAGTTGAAATAGAAGGAGAAATGACAAGTATATAGTGTGACTCATTGGTCCAAATATAAACCTCATGATGGTTTTGGTTTTTTCAAGCATAGTTTTCTTGACAGATTTTAAGATAATCAAAAAAAAAAAAATTCAATTGAGATGTCCTCCAACTTATTCCTATTCTTACCCGAAAACAAAAGTACATTTAAAAAAGAATATAGGATGATTTTTGAATGGACTCTCAGTTTCTTTCAAATAAGATTGTTTTCAGAACTCATCTTTGCTTTTTTATTTTGAAATCTGCATCTCAAAGAGTTCTGTTTTTAAGATAGGATATTTTTTAGAGTACAGAGATTACTCTGCTGGTTAAAGTAAACCAGACTTTAAAATAGTTTCTAATTAAATTTGTTTTAATACTAATTGATTTACATAAGGCTTTGTCTTGGCTTTATTCATTTTTGAGTCCTCAGGGTAACGTAGCGCTATATCTAGCACACAGTAGATGCTCAACAAATGTTTGTTAAATAAGTGAAAGCATCGACTGTGTATATAAAAATCCTTTAGAATAACTACATTATTAGAATTTTATGTAGTTCAATTATAATGCTATTTGAGATTCTCAGATAAGAGCTTCTATAAAGACATATCATCAATAATAGTAACAAGCCTTATTATTTTGGAGTGACAACATATCTGCTGTTCCTTTCATGACTCATATGCCACAGTACATAATGTTTCTGTTTTCTAATGAAACATTGCATCTTCTAGACAGTATGCGAGACATGATGATTTAAGTGGCTGAGTTTAAAAATAACTTCCAAGAAGCCACTCTAAATGAATATGCTGTACAATGAGAACTAAGTGAAATGTTTGGTTTTCAGGTTAAAATTATTGGTAGCAAGTCTAACCTACTTTTATTGTGTGTGAAGCATTTATATGCCTATAATTTCACTCACTGATTTAAAACAAGAGTTTCATTACAATAAAGTATAGGATAAATGGCTGCTTCTTATTTGTTTCCCATATGTGCTCTTTAACTCCATAGCCAGAATTGATTAAAAGTGTCTACTTTTGGTAAGTAAAAAATTGGATCTAAGAAAAAACAGCAAATACCATACTCAATGTTTATTCACTAAGGTAGCACGATTACAACACAAGACCCGAGTGCATTGTAACCAGAGAGAGAAAAAGAAGGAAACTCACATTTCTTGAATGCCTGTTATATGCTGGTTTTATCTCATTGTTTTAGTCTGTTGAGGCTGCTATAACAAAAATAACATAAACTGGGTTGCTCATAAACAGCAAACATTTATATTTCACCATTCTGAAGGCTGGGAATTCCAGGATCATGCCACAAGCAGATTAGATGTTTGACAAGAGCCTTCTTTCTGATTCATAGACTTCATAGTCTTTGCACTGTGTCTTCACATGGCAGAAGGTGCCAGGGATCTCTCCCTGAAGCCTTTATATAAGGGCACAAATCTCATCAAGACGAGACCCAAAGGCCACACCACTTAATGCTATCTCTTTGAGTTAGGATTTCAATATGAATTTTTTTGGGGACACAAATATTTAGACTATAGCACTCACAAAATCCTCATGCCCCAGATGGATGGCCAAGTGGAGGGGGTTGGGGGGCAGGTGCTGGCCCTGAAGGCTTAGAGCCACAGATATCCAGGGGCCTCCTAAAAAGAATGAAGTATACATATTCACTTCTGGAGGCTATCAGTTGAATGGAGGCTTCCTACTGGGCCCCCCACCCTGAGATAAGACATGTGTTGACTAAGATAGAGTCACTGGTCTGGGCTCCTGCAGGCCACAACATATCCTCCATCTTACCATTTCGACTGTGCCAGAACATGAGATTCACCTTTTCTTTCTTGGGTGTTTTTATAATATCGCTGGCTGATGGTTATTATAAAGCAGCACTATTTATGTTAGAATCTTTCAATGGTATTACATTTACAATGATGTAAAGTAAGCTAGCATTTTAGAAAACCTCTGTGGAAGTAGCACCTGCAAGTAAAGCATACAGTCACACTGTCCTATGAAGTCAGTATTATTGTCATTGTTTGATAGATAAGGAAATTAAAATTATGAAAGTTTAAGTAACCTGTCCATGTTCACACAGCTGGGAAGCAGAAGAGCCACAATTTAAGTCTGAAGACAGCTCTGTTTCTCCACCGTGGCATCCTGTCCACACCATGTCATTAACGGGGAGCCTTGCTCCATTCATTACACAACACAAAAATAGGGGCAGAAATTCTCTTATAGCTAATGCCATACCAGATCAAAAAACTCCAGTTTCAACCCTACTTAAAAACTTTAAGGAGCCCTTTATTACTCTGAGGAATACTGAGAAAGAAGGTGGGATCGAGAACCAACCTTTTGCCAAGACAACATGGCCTCCCTGTGGGAGGAACATAATAATATGAGTATGGATGAGCTGACCATATTCAAGGACTGTCTTGTCGTCACCACATCACAAACAGCACAGAACAAATTGTCCAAACATCTGCATACAAGTATTATCACCACATGCACAGTCATTCAGTATGCTCTCAGGTATGATCATGTGGAAGTACTGCCCAGCAAACAAACCTCAGCTCCACTGAAATGTAAATTAGAAATAATGATTCAAATCAAATGGAAAATGGGCTTTTATTGAACACTGGCTGGAAGAAGACCTATTCCAATTCCATACTTAGGCTTCTGAGCTTACCGAGTCACTGCAAATATATCCAGATGCCAAAGGGGATGCAAATACCCAGACCCTTCTTAGAACAAAACAGCTACCTTGCTTTTAGGTAACTCTTTATCATTGACAAAGAATGGTTGCATACTTGGAATACTTTGAAGCCTAGCATAGCCCAGTCTGCAATCTATGTGGTAAATACACTTGTGTTCCTTCTTTACCATCCTCTTATTGCATAGAATTTCAAATGTAAAATTATTCTCTTATTCTTATCTTCCAAACAGCTCCTGATAACTATGAAAAAGATTGAGCCACTGGACCAGAAAGAAGTAAACAGAAATAATTCCCTGCATCAAAGACACCTCCAAAGTATGTATTTCCACAGAAAGAAAAAAAAAAAAACAGAAAAACATCTCCCACAATCTTAATGAAAAACCAAATGTGATATTCAGTACACATTTTTTCTCCTTCGCTTCCTAAAGCTTTTTCTCAATGTCTCCCTCTATTTCATTGCTTACACACACACACACACACACACACACACACACACACAACAAGTTTTATATTTCATTATCCAAAAGTATGTCAAGATTCCCCTAGGCATCTTGATGTTAAGGCAATAAAAACTTAATGATATTAGGTATAATATCATTATCACAACATCATAATGTTTGTTTTTTGTTTGTAAGTTCAGAGCTATGTTGAGTAGTGGGATTTTCAAGTTGCTGAAAAGTGATCCTTTGTCTTCTTCAGCTTGGACCCCAACCAAGTGAGTAAATATGTCTGTTCATCACACAGCCTAGTAGGGGGTAAGACACACCAGTCTGGGTTTAACAAACAATGAGTACAGGCATCTTGGAAAACCTATTGAAGAGCATCAAAGTCCATGTCAATAGATAAAGTCCACTTATAGTGAAATTTACACCAATACACTTGCAGAGACTGAGAATAATCTGCAAAAAGAAATAAGGAGTAATACAAAGATACCACCAACCTCAGCACAGATTCTCATTCTCATTCTCTCTGTGCCTCACATGCAAACACAAACAACCAGGAGAGTGTGAATAAAAAATCCTTAATGAATGAGACTTTTCTTTTGACCTTATTGGTTTAGGGTTAAGGGTTGTCATCAGTTTCTAAGTGAGGATGAATTGGTAGCTTCTCTCCGAACCTAATGTGCATAGAACTTATCATTTGTCACATACATATAATAATGTTCTAGTTTAGTGGAGTATGTATTTGTGTCACTCTAAACCATTTCTTTTGTCTTCATGAAATTTCCAGTTAAAGCCCCTACTGATGGTATTTTACATGATTCCTCTAGAATAGATTCTCAAAGCCTACTTCAGTTAAACTTAAGGGAACAGGGTGGGTGGCTATAAACAAGTAAGAAGCCCCTCTTTCAGAATGTTGCCCTAATAGAACTTAATCTTGTGAGTGTGCTACCTGTGTGTCATGGCATTGGGTCACTTAAACATTTTTTATGAATTTTCTATTGTATATGGTAACAATGACACATAATCATGAAATTTTTCATCCTATTTTCTTCTGGTATTTAAATAAACTAGCCTCTTTATCTACTTCTGGAAGGCATGGGAATTATCTCCCACATTGTAGAGAAGGGTAAACAGGCAGATAGAAGTAAAATGACTTGCTTAGAGGCACAGTGGATTGTCTGGAAAATGAAAAACTGATATGAGAAGTCCTTCCCCGTGGGGCTAATTCTCTATTGCACTTCCTTCCTGATCGAATATACCTGAATCAAATCATCTCTCATCCTTGTCTTAACAACATCTACTTATGTAAGCTCTGCAAATTCAAAATCCCGACAAGGAAAAGGACAGAGCATTTATAGTTGTGACCCACACGATTTAAAGTTAGCTGGGAGGCTGGCAAAACACAGTGTCATGCTGAAGTTATTTCCAGAACAGCAGGCGTCTCTGCGAGCAAACCAGCTAAAAGGATGTCAAACTTGCCAACCTATTTTTTTCCAACACAGTTCTTTTAAGATTGAGTGAATGGTAGAAAAATTTTATCTTCCCATATATTCAAATTAATTATCCAGGACTATAAAATAGAGATCTCAGCAGCATCATGGAGTCTGAGGTTGGACTGTTGGGCAGCCTTAGGAAAGTTACTTAGTTTTCCTGTGCCTCAGTATCCTCATCAGTAAAATGTTAGTAATGATAATATCTACTTCATAGGTTGTAATAAGGATTGAGTTAATTCATGCAAGTGCTTAATGAAGTATGTAGCTAATAGTAATAGCTCATAAATACTAGGTGTTGTTAACATACCATGATACCTAATCTAAAGTCTGGCACATCTCTGTCATTTAATTATGTAAGCTGCACCCTTGGAACTAAGGAATTTTTTTTTCTAGTTGGGAGACAAGATATACATGTGACAAGAGTATGAATATATATATATGTATGTATGTATGTATGTATATGTATGTGTATATATGTAAATCGTATAAAAAACATACATGCAAGGGTGTGTTTATTATGCAATAGTAAACCAGATGAGGGAACTGTCATTGGTGGAAACATACATATAGAAGATTCCATGGAAGATTCCACGGGAGCACCTCGAATTAGCCAAGGTGCCTGTGTGGAGAATGATTCATTCAACAAATATTTATGAAGTTTCTACAATGATTCAGACACTGTATAAAATTTGACTCCATTGACATTGGGATTAGTTTCAAACTTTCAATGGAGAAAATGGAGAGAGAATGGCCATGAGTTATCAATTTCAAGTGGCAGAAGGGAGATTCTGGTTTGCTCTCCTGAACTCATATTTATGTGGCTAGCCTTGGAGAAAAATCTCTGAGAACTTTTCTGGGAAATTAGAGTTTACAAGGTGGGAGACTCCATGAAGACATTTCATTTTATTAATGTGTAATTTTAATTTTTTAAAACAGTTTAAAATTATTTAAGGAATAAACAAAAAAGAGATGTCTGAGTTTTAAGGATTCTTATATTCCTAGCACCTAGTATAACAAATGGTGAGCACTCAATATGTTTTTGTTGAATGAATGAATGACTCAACTAAGTAAACTTTAGATAAATTAGAGAAATAGTAATGTAAAACCTTTTTGCCTAATTTTAGGAAAATAGTGGTCTCAAAGAAAATAAAAATTCACTTGAATTGAACTCATTCATTCATTCAACGAAAAAAATATTGCTGGAGTGCCCATCATTTGCTTATCATCATACTAGGGACTAGGCATACAAGAGTTGCTTCATGGCCAGTGCTGGTTGGAACAGGGATTGATACTAGAAAACACCCCCAAAGTTCAGCAGAGTGAAATTGATTTTCTCTATGGGAACATGGACTGACTATGGTTATACTGGGCTATGGGAAAGTAGAGAATAGACAGTTTGCAGAGAGAATATTCTTCAGTCTTGACATTCCATGTTCTAGAGTCAGCCAGTATAAAGCATAGTTGAACTTCTTACAAACAGTCCCATGAGCTCCTTCTTTATTGTTAATTAAGTTAGCAAATATTTTGTTTTTGCAATGAAATGTTCCCCAATCAGTCTTCCTAGTGGCACCATGTTGTAAGAAGTTATGTATATTCTCTACCTGCTATGTGAGAGCCACAGCTGCATAAAAATGAACATAAATTATGGCCTAAAGATAACCCACAAAGATAAGGTATAGATCACTGTATTTTTGCCACCCCTGCCCTAATTTCCATTAACATTGTGCCCTTAAATCCTAAGAACCTATCCAGGGAAAAATATAATTGCTAGCAGTAGCCCAGGAGCACCCTCTGAAATCACAATACTCAAAGCAACAAATGAACAGAATAAACAGAAACTCATGAAAATAGACTATAGACTAGTGGTTACCAGAGGGTAGGAAGTGGAGGTAGGAGGGAGGTAGATGGGGTAAAGGGGGTCAAATATGTGGTGACAGAAATCTAACTATGGGAGGTGAACCCACAGTGTGTATATATATATATATATATATATATATATATATATATATATATATATATATATGCGCCTTACTGTTAAAGTGTAAGCTGAAACTTATTTGTTTTTGTTAAAAAAAATCACCATTAAAAACCATTAATTTAAAAAGAGAGAGAGAGTGCTAGGGATGCTGGAAACTGTCTCACCCTCTCTATATCCAAGCCTCAAAAAGTACTAGACTCTTGATTGTTCAGAAAAAATAAATCCAAAAGGAAACAAACTCAGATTTCTGCCCCACAATCACCCATAACCCCAGCAAATTTGTACTGAAGACACTGTACAACAAGGCTCCTCTCTCTTCTCTTTTTATTGTGGGGGGAGGGGACGGGAAGTGCTACTCCTCAGGCCAAATTTAACATTTGCCATATGCCAAGATCCTAAGAATTTTTGATGTTTATTCTATCTCTATGTGTAAAAATGATGCCTTTTGCTTTAGGAAATAGTGGAAAGCCCTTCCACTTTAAAAGTATGGTGCACTTACAATAGCTCTGATTTTGAACTTTTACAGAGTAGGGAAAATAAGTTTAGTGCCTTACAATGGGACTCCACAATGGTAGTTCAATGTAAAAATCTTGTCCGATGATTATCAACTATGTGATTTCACTGCACTAAAAGCCCTCTCTCTGAATTGGATCCATTTCTGAATAAAGATTGCAACTACTTTCCAAAAACATCTCCACTCTGCTGGAGATCTAGTCCTTAAGTACACTTTCTGGTTTTCATTCCTATCACGTTTACTTCCAAATTCCTTTTCTTTCATGAATGCTTGGGTGATAAAAGGTAGGTAGCAAATATAACCATGGGTTTTAGCCATGAAAATGCAAGCAGAGGAACAGATTTCCATTAGGACATCTTCAGTATTTTTATTCGGAGAAGGCCCTTTCCTACTGGGATACTCAGGAGAAGGGAGCACCAGCTATGAAAGGGAAAAGGTGGGAAAGAATGGGAGAATATGAAAAATTGGAAAGATACTGGTTGTATTATAATTTCTTAGTAGTAGGGCATTTTTTGATAGTAAAAGTGCTCTATGTCAATCTGTTGTTCCATCAGGCTTCTTGCCTTTATTTGCATGTGGATAAGCAAAGTGTAGCTGGTTGTCCTGGCACTAGAAAGAGGAGGCCGTGAAACAAGAAACCAGATATTTCTAACAGAATGAGCTTTGCTGATGGGAGGAACAGTCCTTCAGGCAGTAAGTGGCAATACCAGGCTATCCTGATGGCTCACTCTGCCGTACAGCCATTGTTTTTATAAGAATCCAACCTGTGGTTGTTACAGTTCAGGTAAGACCGCTGTTGTTAAATTCAGGTATAGACTCTGGAGGATGGCATTGGTTATCAACAAACAGTAGCTAAAATAATTTGCATATATACAAATATTAAATAATTATGTTGTACACCTGAAACTAATGTTTGCCAATTATATCTTGATTAAAAAAAAAAGCTGAAATAAAGCCGACTTGAAATAATTTTAAAAAAGAATCTGCATGTTGATCAATTTCTAGTAAGTAAAATGTTTGTGTTAGTTGACTGAAGATAGTGTTGTACATTGTTAATTGAAACTGAAATGCATACTGATGAGGCTAGAATAACCTAGGATGTTATAGCCAGTTCTAATTGGACTATGGTCAAGAAATAAATTAAAAATAAACAAACAAAACAGAAACAAACTCAGAAATATGGAGAACAAATTGATGGTTGCCAGATGGGAGGGGGGTGAAAAAGGTGAGGGGATTAAGAAGGACAAATTGGCAGTTACAAAATAGTTATGTGGCTATAAAGTACAGCATAGGGAATATAGTAAATATTATGGTAATAACTACATATGGTGCCAGGTGGGTACTAGACTCATTGCGAGGATTAGTTTGTAAGTTATATAAATATCTAACCACTATGTTTCACACCTGAAACTAATATAGTGTTGAATGTCAACTCTAATTGAAAACTTTTTTAAATTAAAAAAAAAGAAATGAATTAAAAGAGCAGCCTAAGTCAGAAGTACAAGCCAGTGCATATAGGAAATAGTCAGTTCTCTGAGTGCAATGCCATCCTGCTCTTTGAACTGTTGCCTAGTGACTGACTAGCTGATATTACCCGATATTCTTCACTGATGCCAACAACTTCCCTGGGTTTGTCAATAAATATTAGATTTTGTTATGGTTCATTAAAAGGTTATGACTCTTCAAGAGTGCTCTTAGGAACTCACCAGGGATCTGAGATACAAACATGAAGGTAAAACGGTAAAAAATTAGTCATTGAAATGAGTCTCAAAGTCCAAACTAAAAGTAAATTGAAGAGGACACAATGCAAAGGCCAGAGAGAAATACTAGATTTATTCATATCCTTCCTGCCCGCCCTAGGTCTGAACTGATCCCAATGTCAAGGATGTTGCCATTTGTAAGAAAAGGGAACAAAAAATAAGAAACCAAAAAATGCTTGACATCCTGGGCAATCCCCAGATGCTATTTTGCCAGAATAGGATGCCAAATGTTTCAAGAAAGTCTTTCTGGATATGAAAAGGGAAAACGCGAACCAGTCTTGTCATTTGACTTTTAAATGATCTCCGAGAGGAAGGTTATGTTGCAAATATTCAGCATAAGGAAAGCTTTTTAAGGCTAAATTAAAACAAGGGTTTCCCCTTGCCAATGACTTTAGAAATTACTCTATGAGCTAGAGTATTTCCAAGTTCAAAAAGATCATATGCAAAAAAGTGCCCAAATCATGACATAATACTACAAATGATAAGAGAAACCTGCCTTTCAAGTAATTTTTGGAAGTGAGTGCTGATGAACGAAGAGTGTAATAAATAATTTCCTGCTGGGTGATTTATGTTAAAGGACATCTGAAAAGCAAAAATTATGGATTTGCATTTAAAAAAATAACCACCTAGAAGGCTAAAAAACTTTTCCTAGTAGTCATATGACAATGACTACAATTTCAATGTCACTATTTCTGACTTTTGATCCACCACCTGATCTGGAATCTAGTAATTTCTATAATTTTTATTGTCCGAAAATAAGAGTCTAGAAGTCCAAGCCATATTGTATAAAGTCTGTTTCTAAAAGAGTATTCTGTCTTCTATCCTTAGAATTAGACTCATTAACAGGAAGTTTTAGAAAATGTTAAATCACTCTGTATACATTGGGAAGAAGGTGGACCCCAATACCTGATCCTCTTCCAACCTGTCCCGGAGCATAAAAATTAGAGGTCCTGTATTATACTTTCTGTCTGGGCATCCAAAGGTCCCCTGGATCCCATAAGAGTTCAAGATCTCGACTTGCCAACAGGAAATGATTTAGCACCAGGGCACTATGAATTGTTATCTATGGATTGAACATAAATCCTGTTTTGGGAGAGTCATTTTTATGCTATAAAGGAAAAAAACTCAGGAGGGAAAGTATATTATTTTGTTTACCATAAAAATTAAATCCACTCCAGTATTTGCTTCATGTTCAAACAGTTCCAATCTTTTTGGAAACCTGATGACCCCCATTTCTGATTCAGCTTTGACTGTTATAAGATTTAGCATAATTAGGGATGAAAAGTAACTTAGCTGTCCGAGATTACGTCAAGTTTGAGATAAGTGTTTGTCATTGAAGGATGGAGTCTGGTTGTGATTAAACACCTCCTCCTTCGGGTCCTACTCTTATCATGTACCGCAGTCAGCGCGTTTGACCTATATTTGATTCTCTTTTGCAATATGCACTTTTGATCATGAAACTGCTAGGAAAATGTTTCTTCTGAACCACAAAACAAGCTAAGCTGTTTCTTTTTTGTGTGAATATACAGGAAGCTGGTGACAACCAATTTTCTTCTACATCTAAGAAATCGAAAGGTCAGGTGTTAGGAGGGATTACGGAGAGTTTATGAGGCAAAAAACCCAATCCACCACAAGCCTTATCAGGAACAAGCCCAGCTTTCTTTCATAAGCCTCTGGTGGGCATCTTGTGCTTAGAGCCACCATGGCTGGCGGTCTGGGGTACACACTGCACAGTTTATCATTAAGCAGCATCTTTGAAATGCCAAACTTTATTTATTGATCTTACAATTCTATGTTATCTCCAACAAGCCACGGAAAAGTAATACATTTTGTATGGATTAATCCTTGTAATTCTACACAACATACACCCAGTGATAACTCAAAGTCGCTTTGTCTTCTCATTATCTAAACAGACATGTCTTTTTTTAAGTCATCAACAGAGGTCATCTCCCAAATGCCCTTGTGGAATATTCATTAATCAAATAACTAATTTGAAATGGACCTTCAAAGCATTATTCATTTCGCCATCATTCTCCCAACATCAGTTTAAATGCTTTGTGGGTATAATGATTAGGCTGATGTTTAATTAATTGTGAAATTGTGAATTAAAGCTAAGTTAAAAGATAAATCATTCCTCAGTGCATGAGATAGAAAGAGAGAGAGCAGAAAGGGCAAGCAAGCTTGATTGGTGGCATTAGTTGAGGATTCTTAGCAAACGTCCCTTTATTCCCAGCAACATGACAGTGTTAGATTTTAAGGTTAACCTTTGTGAAACAAAACTTATTTATTCATTCCTTCTTGAAGGATTTCAGATTCCTCACCACATCAATGAGAAGATGCTATAGGCCATTGCACGAATATGCAGATCTATGTATAACCTACTCTCGATAAGTTTTACTGCAGAGAAAGTAACAGGAAAGAATCAGTGAATACTCAAGTATAGAAATCACAGCCATAGTTATGTTTACTGTGCATGATGATCAGAGCACCATATTTTTAACCGTAGAAAGTAAAGGTTTGATTTCAAACTGAGGCCTTCGCTGATCACTCCTGTCTTTAGGCCTCCACTCTACCCTAACGCTCATTGCCAACTGCAGTCAACCTATATTGTTTACATTTTTAAACATGACCATTTCCTCCTATTTGACTATTAACTCCTTGAGAGCAGGGGCCAAGTCTTACTCATCTTCATATATTTAGCACAGCATTTAAAGCCCACATTCTCAAATTGAAGAGACCTGGGTTTGAGTTTGCTCTTTTATCCTCCTGAAGTACTCCCCCTCTGTATACCCTCCTGGCTCACTCTTTCTCTTCAGTCATATATCTGCTCAGATGCCCCATTCCTCGGTGAGACCAACCTTGATCACTATTTCCATCGATTTGGAAGACTATAACAAAGAACCATAAACTGGGAAGATTATAAAAGCTGAAATTTCTTTCTCACAGTTTTGGAGGCTGAAGTCCAAGGTTGGGCTTCCAGTACTGTTGGGTTCTGGTGTCCTCACATGGTGGGAAGAGTGAGAAAGCTCTTTGGGGTCTCTTTATAAGGGCATTAATCACATTCATGAGGGCCCTTCTGTCATGACCTGATTGCCAACCAAATATCTCATCTCCTAATTGGGGCCTAGGATGTCAGCATTAGAATTTTGGTGAAACATATTCAGTCCCTAACAATCCCTTCATCTAAAATTGTATTTTCATACCTTTCTCCCTTTACCCTGATTTATTTTTCATTTCATAGAACTTATCACTATCTAATGCTATATTTGTATCTGTGTGTTTATCACCCATTTTTTTCCCCTATTAGATGTAAACTCCATGAGGAACAAAACCTACCTATTGTTTTCATTGCTGTGTCCCTGATGTTGGCTCATAGTAGGTACTAAATAAATACTTGATTCAAATAAATAATAAATGATTGGAAAAAGATGTTTTCTTTTTACTCTCATTGCTAAGCCCTCAGGAACTATTACATAAGGAAAATCTGGTTGAGAATGAAATCAACAACAACAACAACAACAACAACAAAAACAGATCTCAGAGATAAACAGACAGATTCTTGATTTGAGCTGCTGGATCCAGACATGTCTAAACCTAACATACCATGAACATTTCAGTTTTATGAACCAATACATTTCCTTGTTTATTTAAGATGGTTTATGTTTAGCTCAACAAATAAATGCTCAACGAATCACTTGCAGGTCATCCCTATGTTAATTTTGTTATCATCCACCTGCTGACAGTGCCACCTGGTTCTGTCATCTGTGATCTGTCAGTGTGGCTAAAGTTGCTCACCCCAAAGGCGCATGAGTGTCTCATCAGGCCCATTCTTTAGTGTGTGCAGTTTCCCAACCTGGCTCATCTCACAGATTATCAGATGCCCTGTATGACATTCCCTTTATGACATTTCTAGCAGATGGAACCTGTCCCAAAATGCCTGCCCTGCTCCTCATCTAGTTTCTAGAAATCAGCCCCACCTGGTCTTACCCACTCTCATGACTGCTGAGCCCTGGTTCTGATGCTGCGAACACCAGACGCAGACTACTATTGCATTGGTTACACACAAATGCTCTCCTGCCAGCTACCTGAGTTAGAATGTTATTAGCCATATAACATCATGTAAGTCACTTAACCTCTCTGTGCCTCGGTTGCCTCATCTAAAAATCTAGAATAATGCATTGTCAATCTCACAGAATTATAAACAAGATAATGTATGTAAAACTTAGAGCTGCACCTGGCAAATATGCAATATATGTGGCTATTGTTTTCATTATGATAGAACAAGCCCTTCAGTGAGATGCCAGAAGGATGAAAAATGTTATCCTTCCTCATGTGTTCCATAAAGCTCAACTGAAAGCAAGACTGCCTTCTTTATCTTTAACAATCTTCCCCTCTGACTAGATAACAAGCTCCTATAGGGTAAAGGCTTGTTTTGTCTTTTTGTGGCTATAGTTCAGTGATGGTCATAAGACTAGATACTAGGTTCCAGAGGATATATCCATTCTTCCTAGACAAGCATATTCCCTGAATTCTTGTCTGCTTTCTTTCCCTGACTGTCCCTGGGAAGGACTCAGAAGTGTTGTGTTTCTCTCCCTTAAATTATTAGGCCTGGATCAAGCCCTAAACAGCCAGTTGGACTGCTTCATTTCTTCTGAAATAGAAGCCTAAAACCTGTTCAACTCTTTTGAGGCCAACAGAATACCCAACAGCCCTCAGGACACCTACAAACTGGGCTTAAAACTAGGCTGAGTTTTCTAAAAGCTCCTTTCTTCAAGTTCATTTTAATTACTTCTCTATCCTACCATCTAAGATAAGAATACCTTGGATACATAGTGACTAATAAAATTTTGATTTTTAATGGATCAACAAATGGATGGATTACCCTGTCAATGAATAATACAATGAATGAATTAGAAATGGGTAGGGGAAGGTCACTATCTTCTCTATTTTAAGGCCTGGAGAGTCTATTAGATTTCTTTCATTTCTTTCCTTGTGGGTTGTTCAAGATTGCTTATCTTCTTCCTTCAGGATCTGATGAAAACCTCAATAAATTGGGGCAGGTGGAGAAAGTGGATGCAATAGTACCACTCAACAAAAATTCAACTTCTATAGGGAACCCAATGAACAGCTAATATGCTATTCTTGAAAATCTCTTTGTTTCCTGTGTATGCAAAGATAACACATCCTTTTAAGTCTTGAAAATTTTTTTTTTATCTCTGACTGATGCCTTAAATAAGTTTTTACAATGGCCTCCCCCTTCTAAAAAATTATTCTAACAGCAGTCGCTTGGATAGAGGGAGACATGAGTGCTTGCTGTGTTATGGATGACATGCAACTCAGATGTCACCAACTGAGGTTTGGCTGAAACACACTTATTGATGACTTAGTGTGATGGCTGTTGTGGATAAACAAATCAAACTCAAAATCACAGGTCAATTACTCTGAAGAAGGCCCTGCTAATTTTCTACTTTGAAAAAGTATCGGTGAAGGTTTTCAAATGATCAGAGACTTTCAGCTAGCTCAGCTGCTTTCACTAAAAAGAGGATCTTGTGTTTTAAACACTTGGGACAATGGTGGTAAGATCTTTAAGCTACAGGCGTTTACCATGTGCATGCTTCACACTAGAATGGCATGTCCCTTAGTAACCAATAATGCAACTAATAAACTCCATCTCATCCCGAGCAAAACTGCTTTCTTAAAATAAAGCGAAGTTAAAATCAAGTCAAAGTCAAGGCCACTTTTCTTCTAAAAAAAAAAAAAATTAATGTTCAGGGATGTTCTTTGTGATTTTTTACTGAGGTGGCTAAGATCTGGGGCTCCCTAAAGAGATGGAGAAGTTGGTTGAGATTAGGGATCTAAGACCTTTGCATTTCATGAGTCAGTAAAATCCCCTTCCTCTCTAAAAGTATGGAAAACCAGCATGGGGTTGCCAACATTTTCATTTGCCAAATATAAGCTACAAAACTAAATGACACAAAATAAAGATTACTTTCCATCATGATCGTGGTTTAATAAAATAAATATTAGCTTAACAAATACCACAAACAAATTAGAAAGGAGATAACTTTAGGAAAAAGAAATCCTTTAAGTTGAATTAATTTAGCTTTAAAAAAGGTATATGTTATTCATGTCTTTCTAGTTTCACTGAAAGATGCAAACATTACCTCACTGCAGGTCTTTAGAATAGCCTCTGAAAAACATAGGTCTAACTTTTCTTTCTATAGGTAAAATTCTTAAGTAAACTAAGCAGGGATAGCTGTAGGAATTACTGTGAAATGCATCTGGAAGATCTATCCGTGTTTGGCACTGACCTTCTTTCTATCTGATTTGTTTAGCTTTCCGAATACTTTCTATTCCTCATATCCAGGTCAGGTAGGACCTGTCCTCTGATAGAATGCTTCTCATTAACTTTTACGTACAAAGGCTTTAAAACATTTCCTCCTGTACTTCTTGTTTCTTACTGTAGAAGAAAATGGAGCCCATAAACTAACCTTTATAGTCCACTCAGTTCTGAAGCATTGTGATTCCAAAGACCTCGCTGTATAGCCCTTCAGAAACTTTCTTTTGCTTGTTCTGGGATCCTGTCATTGACGTTTCTTCAGCACACCTCCTGTTCTTCCAATAGAGGAACCACTGTTTTACTCCTTGGGAACTCAATGCATATGGTTCTGGTGTAGCCAAAGTTCATGGCCCACCCCTCCACCACAGACCTGGCACATGAGCCAAGCTGGGTCCACTGAAGGGAAATCCTTGCACCATAGACAATGGGAAAGATGGCTTTTCTGGATATAGTGGGTTGAATAGTGTCCCCTTAAAATTCACTTTCTTCAAAATATCAAGGATGTAGGATTCATTGATATTGGTCTTAGCTGCTCAATGGGATTTAAAACTCAATAATGAATCTAGGAAGTAGTTCGTACTTCACTTAATCAAACAAAAGACTCCAATAAGTAGTATTAGATCAGGTGGGCACCAATTTTTAAAATCTTTTTTGGTAGGATTTTGTGACTGTATGACTACAGGCATCTGGTTGGAAACAATAGCATGGCATATGTTGTTATGTGTCTCTGCCCCTGAGTTTGCAGAAGCCTGCAGTTTGCTGTCAATACTGAAGGCAGGGGCTTTCTTCTCTAGTACATTGATTTTAAATTAAATTAACACTGATCTTTAGGTTATCTCCTAAATTATAAAAGCTGATTGCCTCATTAATGATGAAAACAGTAGGAGTAAATGTATTGAAACAAGTTGAGCAATTTAAGTGTTTTGAAGTACAACTAGTGCAAAGCAAGTGTGTTGCAAGCTATCCCATTAAGGGCTGACTCCAGACATGCTGATGCAGAGAAACTGCTTGAACAAAGTTAATCTTGGAAAATAGTTGTGATCCTACGAGGGCAATCCCTTCTTGCCTTTTATTCTTTGGGTCCTTCTGCTGTGTTCTCATGAACCTTGTTTTTTACTTGAATCATGGATGATTTCACCTTCTTCCACAACCTTGTCCACTTTCAGAAGAGTGTATTAGTTATCTATTGCTGCATAACAAATTATCTCAAAACAATTACTTGAATCAATAATATCTATTTTTTCATAGTTTCTGTAGGGAAGGAATCTTGTCACAGCATAGCTGGGTCTTTGGCTGCAAGGCCTCTCACAAGTGTCAAACAAGGTGCCAACTGGGGCTTCAGTCATCCTAAGACTTAAAAGGAAAGAATCCGCTTGGGGAAGGATCTACTTCCAAACTCAGTCACGTGCAAAAAAAAAAAATATCAAGAGAATTCCAAAATGGCCAAGTTTCCAGTCTTCTATGGACCCATTAGATTGAAGACAATAAGAAAAATACGATTGCTTATAACAAAAAAACTTCATCATAGTGGACTCTAGTACTCAGTGTTTACTGAGTACCTAAATGCCAGGCAGTAAGTTATTTGCCTATAAACTGTCTTCCAGTGACTAACACAATGGATGCAATGTATCATTAGCAAGAATAGTTATGAACAGAGAAGATATTAATTCCTTTGCATTGATGGGGTCAGATCACATTTGGAACAATTGTTTTCAATTGTAGACCTTTTTAAATGTAGAAATTAACCAAGGATATAGTAAGCATGAGATGGGGAGAAGTGTAGGTGAAACCTTATTTAAAGAAATGGGAACATTTAGCCTGAAGATGAGAAGAACTAAGAGAACACTTTCAGTGTTTTAAATTCTTAGACATCTGTCATGTGGAAGAAGTATCTTCACTATTCTCAGTAACAAAATTGTGACTTATAGCGAGGCAGAATTCAGTTTAATAAAAATAAAAAAAATGTTTCTCATGGACTGAAGTGTGTCCTCCCCAAATTCATATGTTGAAACCCTAACTCCCCCACTATAACTATATTTAGAGATAGAGCTTTCTAGAGGTAATTAATGTTAAATGATACCATAAGAGTGATCCTATAGAATTGGTGGCCTTATAAAAAAGGAGAGAAATCTCTCTCTTCATGTGCACATACCCAGGAAAGGCCATGTGAGGACACAGCAAAAAAGACAGCTGTCTATAAGCTGAGAAGAAAGTTTTTGCTTGAACTGAATGGGCCAGAACCTTGATCTGGGAATTCCCAGACTCCAGAAGTCTGAGAAAATAAATTTTTTGTTATTTAGGCCACCCAGTCATGATATTTTGTGGCAATAGAGACTAAGACAATGTCAAAAAATTAAAATTAAATGATTTAAAGAGCATTTGGGTATCAAGCAGGGACCCAAACAAATGTGTGTTAGGGCACATGACAAAAGACATTTCCAGAGCAGGTTAGACATTGGAGAGGCTGACTTCTACACTCCCTTTCTCCTCTCAGATTCTACAATTTCACAAGTCTTTAAAGCATGTGGACACAGAAACACAGATCCCTCTGCTTTCATCACTATCTTCTCATGTTATAGGGACCAGACAAATTGGTTTCATCTCTTGTGTAAACTCTGATTAATTGACAGTGGCTGCCTGGAACACTGTTTTGAGAAGGATTTTTGAAGCTGCATGAAAAAAATCCCTGATAAAAAGGCACTTGTCATGCACCAGGTTTTATTCTAAGCACAGTATTCGTATCAATTTACTTTAAATTCGCACAACTGTAGAAGTTGGATAAAGTAGTGCAAACATTTTTTGATAAGAACGACAAGGCACAGACAAGTAACCACTCAAAGGCCACACAGTTAGTAAATGGCCATATCAGACTACAAACCCAGTAGTTTGGCTAGAGAGGTTTTGCCTGTAACTACTAGGCTGTAATAGTTCTCCAACAATCTACCTGCAACATTTATCATGAGTGGAGGGTTGAAGAGATATGGACTCAGAAGTCATACTCTCAGAATTTGCTCTGAGAGACATGAAACTAAGACAAGTGAGCATAAAATCTTTTTATTTCAATACCATAATCATTCAGACACATGCCAGAAAAAAATTTAAAACGCTTTCATATTTAAGTAGTAGATTAGAGCTCAATATCTTAGACACTGTAAATTACAGGGAAGCAGTGTTTGGAATTTCATAATTTCTGGATGAGACTATGTTGCCCCAGTTCATGCTATGATGGGTAGTAAAAATAGGCAATGTCATTTTTTAAATAATATATCTCTGTCTGTTCAGTCATTCATATTTTCAGGAGCACCAATTCCCTTCTTGGTCAACGCCCATTCAGAAACCTATTTACATAAGTGCCTTGGAGATCATCTATGCTTAATATTTGCCCCAGATGTCACCTTTGCTCCACAGATCTCTCCCTCTCTTATCTACTATTAATTTTCCTCATACAACCTCATGCTCAAGTTGCTGATAGCTGCAAAGCTATTTTCTGTTCTGTCTTGCCACCCAACTATGTTTGCTGAAATAATGTCATTTCCTTCCTCTTCTCTGGTCTAGGTTTGGTTGATCTGCTCAGGCAACCATGTCTGCTGAGTACTCTATTAACAGACCCCAAATCTGACACATAACAGTAGGCTCTTCCCTTGAGACAAACACAGCCATCTCTCCCATTAACCCAAAAGGACAATTGCCAATATCTCATGCCCATCAGTTTCTGACGGATTTATGAGAGACAGGCAAATGAGAGGCACTGGATTATAAAAATTTCCTAAGCATTCATTGTGAATATACATAATTTTTTATACTATTTGTAGAAAATTCCATATCTATCCTTGCACAACTCTCAATGTGCTTTATTTTAGAATTTATTTAAAATTATTTTTTCTATCAAATTAGCCTCAAGAGCCCTGCATCTTTTCTCCTTCCGGAATTTCCCCATGTTTCCTTAATTGTAGGGAGGGCTAAAGAAAGATGATAAAAATCTACAGTCCTTGATCCTACATTTTAAAATGCAAGATGTTAAAATCAAATAAAGTAGGTCAAGGCTTCTCTGTATTTAGCAGAGACTCGCGCTTTTCCATATCAGCAAATATTAAATTTGATAGGCAATCAAAAGTGCTACATCTTTCTTAAGTATAAGAAAATGTCGGTAAGAACCTAACATTCTATTTTTATCTTATCCAAAGAAGTGGAACAAATCGAACTATATAACTTTATTGCTTATGATTTTATAGATGGCTATTTATACATTTAAGTAGAGGTACTTTCTTTTGCATTTATTTGGACAATGAGTAATAGTTAAACACATTCAACTAATTAATTATGAGTGAAGTCTATTTAAATGCATCCTGTGGTTAAGCTTATAAAACCCTCAGGGGTTTGAAGCAATATTTAAAGTTGGAAGGTCTGATAGAACAAAATGGAGGAATTGCAAAGAGGAATAATACTTGAATTCAAGGATAGAGGTACCTGGGGAAAACTTTAAGTCTGGTTTATTTTGAGATTGGAGAAAGTTATGAATACCCTCCATTATTCTGGGACATAATAGCACTCAGTTGGGCAAACATAATAAAATGTGTAAGTAAAATAAATGATGCTGCTATTCTTCCTAATAATAGCAACTCCAACATCTAGAATGCATATTTCGCGCCTTTAATGAAAAAGAAGGATGTAAAAACCTCTAAAGCAGGCTAACACTATTAATATAATGAATTATTTTGTAAAAATTCACTTCACTGATATCAAGGAATGATTTTAACAACTACTTGCAAAATAAAGTAAAGTTGTTACTATTAGTCAATGGAGAGAATCAGTGGGTTGAAGGACTATCTCTTGGGAGGGACTGCAACCTGAACCCTCAAATCTTTCATCTCCTTCCTAACATGGCACCTGCCCTTAAGGTATGCAGAAGAGAGTCGTACTTATACCTCTTTGAAATTGGAACCATTGCCTAATGAGGATGTCATCCGTATCTAAACTTGGAACTCTCTGAGGTCCTGATCTCTTGGAGTCCACACTTCTCAGAAGTTTTTTATCTCTGTTATACTCAGCCAATAGCCAGATCCAGTACTGCAAAGTGGAGCATATTGGGTTTAGAGCATTTGGGGCACTGGCTGCTAGCTTTGTCCTGGATGCCATTTTGGCCCATATACCCCTGACTTTTGTTTTGCATCCTGCTACTACATCCATTTTGGTTTTAGTCTGGGACTTAAAATGAAGACACATCTCTGAATATTTCCAGTGGACTCATCACCTTCCAGTCACTTGACTTATCCAATCTCTAATTTAGACTTTAGCTGTGTCTTCAAACTGCGTTGGCTGTGCTCTCAGGTTTATGTCTACTTGAGTTCTTTCCTGGCACAAGAACATCCTCCCACCCTAACCAACCACTTGTGATTGACCTCAACATTCTAATATTATCCAGAGGTTTCATATCTGCTATTTACCCCTGCCACCCTCTGATACCACAGGAAGAGCAGCCCTACCTAGAATGCAGGTTGATTTCTTGTGAGCTAAAATGCTCTTCCTGATGTATTGATTTCTCTCGGACAAAACAAAAACACTGGTAACATCTATCAAATTTGCAAAACTCTGTCAAGTTTCATTTATATATAAGTGATTATAGATGTATTTGATACAGCTTTGGGCCCTGCAAACACAGGAATTCTGACAAATTCTATTTCTTACTGTTACCTTCAAAAAAGTAAACATATGGTACATTTGTAATTGTATACACCAGACTATGAGTGCATTCCTGATAGGAGAGAAATTCAATTCTGATCAGACATCGATGAGAACTGAATCTTTCACTTTTTTTTTCTACATGTCTGCTCATTGAAAGATTTTTCCACAGACGTGCTTCTTCTTTCACACGTTTCAAACCTTATTTCTCATCTAGGACCCACATGCCTCCTGTGACAATTGCCAGAGGACATGATCATATTGTGATATGACCTTTGACCTCGAACCTTGGTGTCATGAAGCTCAGTAAGTTAGCACAATGAATTGCAGGAATGTGCATGGAAGCCACTTCATCGCCAAGAAGGCCAGCAATATTTTAACTACATGGGGAAGCATTTGTGAACCACATAAATACATCACACCAAATGCAAATTCATGTATGGACAGTTCGATTTCCCCTTAGTTGGATCCCTGAGTACGTGTAGCCACAACAGCACTACCTGACCTGAAGTGAAATATGTCAGGGTGAAGATTGGAGTGGAAAAAAACAGTGGCCTTTAGTAATTGTGGTTAACTTATTTTGTTCATATGTTTTACACATTTACAGGGCCTCTTCCAGAGCCTTGGAAGTGGCCTTGCAATTGAAGGGTTCCAAAGCTTAACTTTGTTAGCTTCATGGTGAATCTATTTCCAACATTTTTTTGAGTGTTTAGAAAATATGGAAAGCTAAATCCTCATAAACACCAATTGATGATGACTTAGTATTTAGTGACTATCCTTCGAAAAAGACATTATCAAAGACTAGAGTTAAGTCTAGCTTAGAGATGAGGGTCCTAGACATTTCTCTAAAGATGCTAACTGATAGGAATGGCATGAAAAAGATTGCAAGAAAACTCCAAAAGGATATTAAAGTATTGAAATAAATCTTCTCTTGTTGAGGAGAAATTCTGTTTTGCTGTCAGAACCCAAAGTATCTTATTCGTAATTTTTGAATGTAAGAATTTAAGACTATTTTTTATACTACAGTATAGATTTTAGCCATTCTCACATTCTGCTGTTGTCTTTGTAAACCCTCCAGGCAGGTAACTAATCTGTATGGATACTACATAACTGTTATACCTCTGATTTTGGTGTCCAAGTTAGGATAAATCAGGGTAAAAAGCCCTCACATCTAAATATATCTTACTAAGTGTTATTTTTTGGGTATACTACAAGTTACAAAAGAAAAAAAAACATTCCAAGGTCTGAAATAATTACCTATATTATGAATATACTATTTGCAATAACCTAACTCTGGTATCTTGTGCTGAAAGCTTAAGCCCTAAAGTATTGTGCTCTCCAGGTGATACCTAGAAATTGGAGCAAATGAAGAAAATGATGAAAATAGATTCAAGCAACTGATGGATGTCCTGACAAAGTTTAAATGAGATTTTAAATGACAATTATAAAATCCATGAATATTTGTTGTAAAATAAATCACTTTATATCATGGAGATATATAGAAAATTATGAATCTCTGTAAGAAAAACAGATTTTTTATTAAAAAATATAAAAGTGAGGCATGGAGAGTCAGGAAGTCAAGATTTTTGATTCTGAAGGTAGAAAAATAGAAGCATAAGTTACCGGGACAGCATTCTAAGACAAAGCTTTTTGCTTCTCAAAGCCTACTTCAAGTTATTGAAAGAATCAGCTTTCCTTTAAACATTTATCTATCCCTTATATGTAAAACTAAGAATTTGTTGAAGAAATATAGGGCTGAAAAATACCAAAAAGAATTATCTCACTTTTATCTTAGATTTAAGAAAAAAGTATTTTCTATTCTTAAACATTTCTAGAAAAGGAGAGTCAGTATCATGTTTCAACAGAATTCCTGTGTTTACATTGTTCTCATCTAAGATGAATGCATCTTTGTTACAGAAAAATCTTGGTTTTTATTTTGTTTCTTCTATAAAATATACAGATCAGCTTACTCACAATCTTTTGCATACTAATCACTCTCCAAGTTTTGTATTTCCTTGCTGACCATAAAAATTCTACTTGCTTTCATATTTTCTCATATAATTCTTAATCCTTTTTTTGTGACTCATCTCTTAATATGATCCCTCTTTAGTCATGCAGCTCAGTTTAGCTCATCTTATATAAAAATTTGTTATTGTTATCAGTCAAGAATGTGTTTGCCTGCAAGTAACAGAAACCCCAACAAACAGTAGCTTAAACAAGAAAGTTTGGTTTGTTTTTTTGTTTTATGCAACCAAAGTGTAGGAGTAGGAAGTAAAGGGAAGATTGGTAGCCCAATAATGTTATTACATAGCTTTTTATACCCAATATTTCCGCTCTTGCTATCCTTAGAATGTGGCCTTTCTCAGCATGCTTGTAACCTCATGGTCATGAGATGATGGCTGCACCTCCAGGCTCGTGTTCATGTTACGCACAGAAAGATGTGGCAAAGGATTAAATTCCTTTCTTCAACAGATGGAGTCCATTTTCCTACCCATGGAATCTATGTTGGCCTTGTAACTTTCTGTGACCAACAGAATGTGAAGGAATGAAAGGTTTTCCCATTACAAGCTTAGGCCTCAAAAAGTCCTGCATTCTTTCACCCTCTTTTGTCACTAAGGCCTCCTATAGGATGAGAGACCATGTGGAACAGAGACTTGCTATCTCAGTTGAGGCTATGTTCAATTGGTGAGTCTGCCAGTGACTTGCCTCTAACCACCAACATACGAATGAGCCAACCTAGACTGCAAAGAATGTTTAACTAAGCCCCTACCCAAATTGGTGACATAAAGAATAATTAGCTAAATAAATGGCTGATTTAAGCCACTAAGTTTTGGGGTGTTTTCTGATGCAGCAAAAGCTGATACAAATGGATTCTTCTACATTGCATCATTCCCACCCCATATCCACCAGTAGTTCCATTGACCTAGGTGAATGCATTTCTATTCTGGACAAATGCTTAAATTTTATTTGTCATCAAGAGAAACTGAGTGGTACCTTTAGCTTCTTTCTGAAAAATTCTTTTTTTACCAGTTTTGGACAAGACAACAATGAGTCTAAATGGATTTTTCTTGTGCATATCCCATATGTGACCCCATATTTTTTTGTTCAGATTAATTCCAGGAAAGTAAGCTGACTAGAAAAGATACTCCTTGCCTTCCAATGTTGCTGTGGGTGAAAGATCCTAATATACAGTATCCCCCAAACTTCAGGATATAGTTAGCAAACTCTCTGAATCAAGCCCCTCTGTTGGCTTGAAGTGAAAGGGAAAAAAACCCTCTCCTACCCACTTAGTGAATGGATAGGGCTCACAGTATGCCAATTGCCTCCCAAATCCCTCTATAATCTCTAATACTCCAACCCCTGACACCCTTGTTTGGGTACTGGGTTAAGAGCATTTTAACTAATTTTTTGACCACTTTTCTTGAAAATCCCACAATATGGTTTCTCACCTCCTATTGGAATGTGACATCTAATTTTGTTTTATCATTCTGTACACTAAGATAAAGTAGTTGTTCACATGCAGAGTTTTAAGTTTATCAGAAAATACTAGAGTCTTTTGGGACTGCAGGTAGGGAGGGGAGGAAGATGGGAAACTGTTTTCCAGAACTCAGAACTTAACAGAAAATATGTCAGATCCTCACTCAAATTTTATTCACAAAACTTTAAATTCGCTTGAACATGACCATTATCACTTGGGATTCAAAGCTACCTGAAGGACTATAAACAAAATGAAATAAATGCCAGTGAGAAGGTGTCATAAACATCAAGAGGACTCCTGGTGGGGTGCTGCAGAAAGCAGCTGCCCTACAATGTCTGTTCTTATTTAACATCTTCATTCATAAACCAGACTCAGGAACAGACAGCACACTGATGAAATTCACAGATGGTACCCATTTGGGAGCTATTATGAATACGAGGAATATCAGGGAAATGATACAAAGGACCTAGAAAAGGAATAACAATGAGGTTTGACTTTGAAAATGCAAAGCGATGTGTCTGAATATAAAATAAAGAAAGCTTCAACATTAAAATAGAAGAGGGGAAAGCTAGAAGTCAATGTTGAAAGTGACATCAAGTTGGATAATAGAGCTAAATTTAAAAATGGACCCTTTGAAATATAGCAGTAAAATTACTAGCGTATTTATTAATCTTCTCTGATCTCTGAAAGCCAAATTAGGTCTTTACTGTGTGTTCCCATATTCTTAACTTATCACATTGTTTTCATAAATTTCCTTTTGATTTGTCTATCCTTCCCCAACAGATTCTAAGTTTCTTGGACACAAAGATGTTATAAATCTTGGGCCTTCCTCAGTGACTGGCTCATAGATAAATATTTCTTAAAGGTAAAAATGAACTACTTCCAGCAGCATCTCTTGTTATGGAATTGATGCTTAAAAGGTATCAAATAATACTTTAATATCAGAACTCCATAAGTAAAGAGGGAGTGAAGAAGCATTGCAAAGAACTTGGTAATAACTGGTAAAGAACTCATTTGTACAGAACTTTCATAATTACTGAATGAAGAGAGAAAAAAAAGACTGACTCTCGTATTCAAAAGGGACTGAAGACATGAGATCCTTGCTATGGTGATAAAGAGTTTACAAATGGTAGATTTCCATGTCATTTGTAGTAGATATTAATGTCTGAGCATTACATGGGGCATGCAAGATGTGTCAGCATAGAGTGTAGAATGTGAACATTTATAATAGCAGTTCTCTGAGTATGGTTTGGGGACATCTATTAGTCCCCAAAACTCTTTCAGGGGATCCACAAGATCAAATTGTTTTCATATTCTTCCAAGATGTTATTTGCCACCCTTTCTCTCATTTTCTTTGAGTGTACAGTGGAGTTTTCTAGAGGCTAAATAACATGATAATATCATCACCCTAATGACTAATGGAATGTTTGCTTGTGTATTTGTGTTTTAGATTTTTCACAGCTCAAATTTCTAATGCTATAAATATTAATAGATATGACACACACACAAACAAAAGCTTCTGGGACTCTAAATAAATTCTAAGAATGTAAAGCAGTCCTGAGACCAAAAATATTCAGAATTACTAGCTTTAAATTCAGAATTTGGAGTCAAATAGATATAGGTTAACATCCCCATTTCATTGACTTCTCAGTTATTTATCTTTTCTAAGCTTCATTGTTCTGGGCATAAAAGTGACATTTACTTAATGGAGTTGTTGCAAGGATTAAATAAGGAAATAAAGGCAAAGAACAGAGCTCAGTGCCAAGTGCATAGTCAAGTCTTAGTAAGTTGTTTATCAGCATCAAACAGGAATGATAACATACAGTAACTCCAAGAACATTTTTATGACTCTTTGGAAACCAGGTTTACTTTACATTATTCTATCCATCCTCCTAGGAGAACAGAGGAGAGGAGGTGAGAGGGTAGAGCCTTGATTCCTCCTTGAAATCAATGAGAAATTGATGATTCTGCTGCTTCTGACTTCGAGGATGTGGGTTCATTAATTTCAAGCCTGGCACTAGAAGCTCCTGTGTGTAAATCAGAACCTAAAACAGATGATGTCTCCCCTCTGGTGGTTAGGGCAGGGAGATCATCATTTTCAAGGAGGAGGATCAAAGGGTTCTATGCTTTTTAGCAATGGCCTTTACAGGGACAAATCTCTATCACTGATAACAGACCCTTGTGGAGGGTTCCAAGGACCGTGCCTTTTCCTTTCTTAGAGATAGCTGGTTCTCAAGGATTACTGCATTCAAAATAATAATACTAATACAAATATTATAAATTATAAGGGTAATCAAATTTACATTTCTCTAACACTTTTTAATTAACCTTTTTATATGTGTAGATCTATAATACCAGAGCGAGAAGGATCTTGGTAATTATCCAAACTAAGTCTCTAGTATAGAGATGACATGAAGCAATTGGACCCAGGTAATTTACTCAACTTGCCCAGGATTATGCAAATAAGAAAAGATCCATTATCTCATTAAAATTCATGATAACTTGATGCTATATAGAGAGTGGAGATTATTTATTACATACAGTTTTCAGATGAGAGAACTGAAATTTGGATTTAACTATTTCCCCAAAGCGACCTATTAACTGAACAGTACAGCCAAGATTTGAGTCCAAGTCACCTGAGGGGACTTCACCATATTAATATATAAATTACTGTTTTATTTTCAGAGATTCGTAATTCCCAGAAAAACAATTGTGAGGAATTATGATTCAGGAAATGCTGGTAGTAGCACATCTATCCTTATTTGTCCTTATTCCAGCAAACATTTTTGTCCATAAATGGACCTGTGCTATCTCAAGCATTTTTAGTGTTTCCCTCAATACCTGGGAAATGGATAGATTCTTGAGAGATACTGATACCACTGAAGAATTGAACTTCTTCAGGCAAAATTGATGACTCTGATGTAAGAAGCACCTAGAGTTTCTCGTCAGAAAGTTTTCCTCAACCATTTTGCTGCTGTAGTGGAAATACCTGAACAGCCAGTCATTTACATTCGACTTTTGAAGATGTTTTCTAAAATAGAAATGATATTTTAGCAGGGTAATGTAACTTTATTAAACATCATAAACTGTTTTTTTTTTTCAGATTAATGTAGATTAGCTTCGTATTAGGACAAAAAGGAATAGGTAATTATGGTAAGACTACAGGGGTGGGCCACTGGAGAACTTCGGGTATCAAGGAAATTCTTACTGTAGTTCCCAGTACTCTGATCTTTTTAAAGAGATATTCTTTTTTGATTTCTAAAGTTATCAAGCTAGTTTGTGTGTGTGTGTGTGTGTGTGTGTGTGTGTGTGTGTGTGTGTGTGTGTGCGTGCTCAGTTACATAGCTCAATTCTAGACCTTCTATTCCCCAATCCTTCAGTCTTGTTTCTGTCAGTTCATTAGCCAATCATTTGTACTTCCCAAAAGTCACAGTATGTCCATACCCAGGACCTATCCTCCATACCAAGTGTGTGGTCAGTGGTACTATACTACCTCAAGCTCTGCCCACTGAGAGGGTTTCAGGCTCATTTCTGGTGTGGCTGTCATGCAGCAGCAATCCATTCCACAAACACCACTATGTCCCGCTGACCCATCTGTGAACAATCTTAACTCAACAGCAAAACTGACAGAAGTCTTGCTGGAGGCCAATATTTGCCAAAAGAGCTGGTCATGTGGTAGACCAGGTAGTGGTAGATAGAGACAGTGGTGACAGCTGAGGGATGGGAGAAGATAAATGAATCTGAATGAATACATAAATTGAGTCTTACACAAAACTATTTGACCACAGAGCAAGTCTAATTAATATCTGTGGACCCAGAATTTTGTAGAATATATTTCAGGATATGCACTACTCTTAGTGTATTTCTGAATAATAAGTAATGAACAAGTTTTAAACTATGTAACTGAATTGTACCTATCTTCCTAATATTGTAAAAAATCTTTATTTATATTTGTAGACCCTAATTATGATATTTGGATCATGGGAGACATATTCATAGACACGGGGCTTTGGTTCAATGTCTTTCTCTGCCTTTTATGATCTATGTGGCATTGAGTAAGTTACCTGACTTTCTGAACTTTCATTTCCTTACCTTTAAAGTGTGAATGATAATAGCCACCTCGTAGAGTTTTTATTATACACTTTATAAGGGCAACTCATCATCATGGGTACTAGTTAAGCAGTGAATTATTCTATTAGTCAAGATAAACTAGCTTATGATATATCAAAAAATGAATCTCAAAATCCCTTGGCTTCACACAATAAAGGCCGGTTCTCATAGTATATGCCCATTTTGGGCTGGTGAGGCCACACTCAGGAGCCTAGACTGACAATCTCTCTCATGTAACTGAACCATACAAGACTTGCGGCTGTCTCAGTTACCCCAGCTGAGGAAGAAAGCTCTACAGAGTTTTGCACCAGCAATTACAACCTCTGACCCAGAAATGACACATGTCACTTCAGGTCACAGAATAGTGGCTACAGCTATTCTCATGAACTCTCCTAATTGAATAGTGCCTGAATATAGTGGAAACCCAATACATGCTTTCTAAATGAAGAAATAAACCAATAAAATAATAACCACATAGCATTGTTTCTACATGCCCAGAACTGTGATTTCCACACATTTTTCTGGTTTGGTGACTAAATGGACACAACTAGATCTAAGGTTGGCTGCAGGTACTGATATAAATAACACTTTTATGATATATGATTTTTTAAAAAAATTTGTATCATTCTTTTCTGAGGATAACTCAGAAGCCCTGAAGTCCTGTATTCTGATCACCTCATTTAAAACTATTCAAAGGAATCTGACAACGACATTAGCTGTCTCCATCATAGATCAGTTAATGTGAGCTCACTTTCAAGTTTGAACCTAAAAGTCCAGGTGCATTTTAACTATGAACACTTTGAAGTTTACCTGTCTCCATTTAATGTGATAATGTAATGTGTACATTCAGAACCCATTTGAGGGGCAGTAAAGGGAAAATGGCACGCAAAAGAAAGAAGAGATGAACTGCTCTCGGGGGTGAAATCTATCTCGCACGTGCATTTATCTTGGGCAGACACTGTTGTTCAAACTAAAAATAATCACAGCCAGTCTGTGACATTAACCTGCTTAGTTACTCCTGAATAAAAACAGGAAGGAAAATGAGGGCAAAAGTTAGCACTGAGTCTGAGAATTATTTTCTTTCTGTGCTAACTTTGTTTCATCCTGCCTCGAGGAAAATCGTGCCTACGTATTAGACGCTGGTGTTGATTTCTCAAGTTATAATTAATATACTACTTGGGCTGTTGTTACATATCAAAGATTAGAATGCTGAGCTTTCTATTTACTCTAACTATGCAGCCGGATTACAGCTTGATGCTCAGAAAAGATTTTCATTCCTGTGAGCTCCCTGGCATTATTCAGAAAGCACCTGTTTCATCATTTTATTTTCCTTGTCTTTCACCACATTCAAAATAGGTAAAAAGGTAAACATATTAATAGGTTTAATAGATCCCCTTCCACCCAAAAAAGAAGGTGAATAATAACATCCATTCTGGAAAAAGACAAAAGGGAAGAAAAATAATAGGGAGGGGAGTAAGCATTGACTGGAGGGGACGAAAGAGGGGGGAGCTGAAAATAGAATTTACATAATGAGCAAAGGAAAAAGGTTAAAGCCTTTTTGTATTCATATACTGGCTCTTAAGAATGCCTCAAGGATTAGAATAGATATTAGTCATATTCATAGCAAATATGAGGAAAGCAGCCTTAGGATATCCCTTCTTTTTATTCCTCAAGAAACAAGCAATTATTTCTTATCTCTTAGGGAAATCATTAAGAAGGGGTGGGGGCACCCGGTAAAACAAAAACAAAAACAAAATAAAAAACCCTGAGGAAGCCATGTTTCACACTTCAAATATTTCTTATGGCTCGGTTTGTTTTGAAGCAATCCTGTCAGATAGTCTTAAAACCTTTTGAATTCTTCCTTACCTAGTTTCTCTCTTCGAATAAGAAGCAGTTGCTATAACAAAATGACAGTTATCAAAAACTAAACAAAATGGCAGTTGTTTGCACAACAGTCAATCTGCTCAGACTGATTGAACCAGAGAAAATGAAGCTAAGGAAATCTCAGAGAGCTGTGTTTTGCAAGGTGAACAGCTCAAGTATTTCCCTACGCTCTTTCAGTGCTGCATATATGACCACTGTGCTCTCATACTGAGTCAGGGACACACTTCTTAACTTCTCTGAAAGACTCAGATGCCCCTTTGTGTGTTCTCATGGCATTGTGAACTTCTTCATAAATTCTACCACTGGGATTTCACATGTACTGGTATGATTGTGTCCTGGGTCCTTTTGACATACCTCCATCATTTTTGAGTTTGTTTTTGTGGCACTGACTTTCTGGCATGATAAGATACTCTAAGCTCATCTTATATAGTTCCTGTCTCATTTCTAGAATCAACTATTTCAACCATTTCTTTGAGGAGATTTTGTTCTTTTTAACGGAGAATGATGTTAGAAACAAAAATCTGCCCATGAGGCATTCTCATGCTACACAGTATTATTGCTTCTAGGTTCTCTCAGCTGAGAGAGCAAGAAAATATATGTGTGTATAGATTTACAGATATATACATATCTAGAGACAGTTCTACATGTAGCCATCTGTATCTATGTTAAGCTAAACATGAGTTCATACTGATTTTTCCAAATCAAATTTATTGCAGCATGGATCACCCTACCCTCTTCCCTATGTGTATCTGTAAACTCCTACTCCACCACTGATGATAAACTTGGCTCCCACCATTCACCCTGCCTTTACTTAATTGTCTAATTCCAGTCCACAGACAGAGCAGTATCAGAATTGTTAACTAACAGTTTGTGGGATATGACTTTATCAGCTAGATTACAGTGCTTATCTACAATTTCTTTTGGCCTTGGTTTTATATTCCAGTAATTTCCAGTTACTTTGGTTGCCACCTTTCCTCCCCTATGAGGTTGTTTCAAACATTTGCATTACGGTTACACTGTTTTGTGACATTCTGTTTTCCATCCTGTGATTGCCAGACCTCCTAAATGATTTTCAAATATTTGCAAAAATTAAGGTTTACTTTTTGTGTTGTAAAATTCAATAGGTTTTGATAAATATATACTATTATGTATCCACAACTACAGTAGCATACAGAATAGTGTCAGCACTCTAAAAATCTCTCTGTACTTCACCTACTCAACTCCCCATTTTCTTTCTCCATATCACTGGCACACACTAATTTATTTATTTTATTACCATTAGTAGATTTTCACTCTTTTCAGATTCCATATAATTGAAATCATACAGTATGTAGCTTTCTTAAAGTAGCTCCTTTCACTCAGCATATGTACTTAAGATTCATCCACATCTTTTTTGTAGATTGGTAACTCATTTTTTTTATTGCTGCGTATAATTTTATGGTACAAATGTACTACAGTTTTTCCATTCACCAATTTATTGAAAGCCATTCTGGTGGCTTCCAGTTTTCGGTGACTATTAATAAAGTTGCTATAGATAGTCACTTAAAGATTTTTATATTGACATAATTCAAATCAGTTGGGTAAATGCCTAGGAGTGTAACTGCTGGGTCGTATCTTCCGTAACTTTTAATAACTACCAACTAAATTTCACTGAGGAGTTAACTAAAAATATTTTTTTAAATAAACATTTACTGAATACTGGTTAAATTCCAAGCTTTGCACTAGGGATTTTTATATCCCTCATTTATTCATTCATCCTACAACTATTTATTGTATCTCTTAGCACTATAGTCAGATTTTTCTAGGCACTGGGATACAACCAGAAACAAGAATAACAATCCTTCATTTAAGGAGCTTTTATTCTATTAGGGGAAATGGTATAAATGAATGAATGAAAAAATACATAAACTAGCAAGTGAATATGAGAGCTCATTAAAAAAAAAAAACTATGCCAAAATAAAATAGATCAAAAGCATAAAAAGGAGTTATTTTGTTTCAGGTGGATTAGAAAAGACTTCACAAAGTGACATTTGCCCAGATACTTGACTGAAATGAGAAGGTGAGTCAGGAATAGTTAAAAGTCAGCAAAGGCCCTGAGGTTGTAATATACTGAACATGTTCACAGGTTAGAAAAAGCAAGGATGCCAGCGTAGATGAAGCCAGTGAAAAAAGGGTGGAATGAAAGGCAATGAGATAAGAAAGAAAGAAGTTCAGAGGCCAGATTATGAAGGGTTCTTAGGCTACAGTGAAGACCTTCATACTATATTCTGAGTAAGATAGGAAGCCACCTAAATGTCTGAGCAGAAGAGAGGTATGAGCTGTAATGGTTTCTCTTTTCTCAGAGAAAAAGTTATGCACTCACTGGCAAAGTTGTGCTGGGACAGCTCACTGGAAAATGGCAAGTATGAACGATTCCAGAAATATTACTTCAAAGGTATGGTCAGACAAATTTTACTTGAATGGGGGTACCATGAGGCAGGGCCACTGGATTCCTGTAAGTGCAATAACAATGCCATCACCACAAAACAGTTGAGAATGCCTTTTATTTTTTAGTGTGCCATCATGTGTATGTTCTCATTGTCATTCTGTTTATTAGTCAAAGAATGCAAAGTTCTGTGTTAAATTTGAGGGAAGTGAGGCATCATAATTTAAAAACATTAGCCAGCAGCTAAAATTTAATGAACACTTACTACATGCCAAGCATTTTTCTAGCACTGTTTATATATATATTTAATCTATTTAGATTTTCCCCCAAATACTATGAGTTATGTCATTTTATAGATGAGGAAACAGGCATATAAAGGGAGTATCCTGCTCAAAGACACACAGTAAAAGAATGGGAGAGCTGGAATTCATTCAGTCTGGCACCAGAGCCCTAATTCTTAAAAGACACACAATTTGTTCAAGGTCACCTAGCTTGTAGAAGAGAAACTTGATTCTCAGTTTTCTTTCTAGAAGAGCAATTATCACTTGTTTCACTCACATTAATTCTAGACACTTTCCTTGGGAGCTCTTGCCTGCATCTCTGTTTATGCTATTTGGCCTGACTGAAGTCTACCACTAGTTCCAGGGGTATGTATGTGCCCCAGTTCTGGCCAACTATTCTCATTAGAGTGATTGGTTCAGGGTTGGGCTTGGGACCCAAATTGCTGAATGAACTTCATTCTGAAAACTTTTTCTGTTGGAAAGAGAGGGTCTTTATTTCCACCGTGAAGCTATTAGTGAGGAAATGCTGGCAGTCATATTGCCACCAACTGGAGGAGAGGGAGAATCTGCTGACAGGGAGCCAGCGGTCAAGAGGGAGGAAGCACAGCCAAGAACCATTGAACTTGTTTGAGTCCTTGAATCCACCTCTGTCTAAAACCAGTTTCTCATGAATTTTTTCATTATTTGGGTCAATAAATCTCTTTTTAGGATTCTGTACAAGATTCCTTTTTATAGAAAATCTCCTTTTGGATTCTGTACAATTCTCTAGTATAATTTGGATTCCATTATTTGTGTCTAAAGAATTCTATGTTTTCTGACTAAATACAATAAATTATTGAGTAAATCATAGTCACTACTAGCCACAAATAAGGCTTCATTTTTCATATCTTAAGTTTAGACCTCCTAATTTTACTGGCACATGTGGCTGAGGGAACACTGGAGGGAGAGAGGTCCCTATCCTGAAGTGAGAAGACCTGGATCCAAATTCCAGCCCTGACAGCTAATAGATAAGTAGTCTCTAAGCAAGTCACCCACACTCTACGTTTCATTCTGCCCCACTGCAAAATGGGAATTATACAAAATACCTTGAGTGTTTATAAAAAATAAATGAGATGGCATACATGAAAGCATCTACCAGAGTACCTGGCACATAGTAAAAATTCAATAAACATTAGCTATATTTCAACTGCACTGTTACAAGAATAGCATTTTGACTGACAGTTTTCTGAATTTTAAGACTAACAGCTTAAAGCGTCCATTAATTATACAAATCTATGCAAGACATTGTACCAAGAGGTTAGTATAATGTGAGCATAATATGTCATTTTTATCTATGAGGAAAAAAGGCTCAGACAGGTTTAAATAATTAGCCTAAAGACAGTTTGTAAGTGGCAGAACCAGGATTTGAACCAGAGTCTAGTGGCAATTGAAACCTATAACATTTCTTTCTGCATTAAGATTTTTCCCCAAATAAACTGGCTCACATGCATCAGAAATTTAGATAATAGGCTAAAGATATCTCTTGGCTAAAGCACAAATCCAGGGAAGCCAAAGGTACCCTTCCCTATTCAACCAAAAATCAGGAAACGTTGGGAGGGCAACATTTTTTTACTTTGGTGATGTCAAAAAATCTGCACTGTTGAGGTCCAACCATTAATTCAGTAAAAGTGAAGAAAACGCTTCACTATACTACACAGTTCCCATTTTCCTTCTGAAAAAAAAGATGGGAAAAAATTCACATCTCTTCATCAAACTCTCTCCTCTTATTCCCAATCAATCTTAATTTTTAAAAGGATCCTCTGAATAATTAAAGTGGTTATTGTGGAAAGAGGCATTATGATACAAGAGGACAATTGGTTTTATATTTGCCATGGTTCTCAGGCCTAGGAGACTTGAATGCTTAAATGAGGCAAATGGTAATATATGGCTAAAGAGTTCATTCATTGTTATTTGTCCATCAATAATAGATACTTTCACTTAGGAAGGTTAAGTGACCCATACATTATTTGCCCAGTGTGGTTTTGTAGTCTAAAACACACCCAGAAGACAACTGCATTCTTCTCTCCCTTCAGACATCCCCTGACACTCGAGCCTTGTTTTAGCTGGTATGCTACGTAACTGGAACGGCAATTTAATGCAATTTCTCGTCCATTTCACTGATTGCAACTATTTAGTACATTCTCAAAGAAAGATGATTGCAACTTGCTGGGTCTTAATGCTTAATTTATTTACATGCATGCCTGCTACAGAGTTGTTTTATTCTCCCAAATGATGGCATAAAAATCACTGAAAAATGATGGGCAATAAACATGGCCATTCCACCGCAGTCCTCAGCGGAGATTAACACCCGCAGTCACTCCTAGCACTAGGTGACCTGTGTTCCGTTGCTCTTAAAACTCAACCATAATGAAGGCAGCAGACATAAAATTCCTTTATTGCTACTTTGTTCTGATGATCCTTGCACAATAACATATTTTTTAGTTATAATAAAACCCACACTCAATTGGCATTTTTGTGTCAGTAACTGAAGCAAAACCACATATATTTCCCCTTTCTCTTTTTCTTTTCCTTTTGAAAGAACGTCATATTAGTTGGAAGAAAGAGTGAATATTTGGAACCATGACTGCATTCTAATCGTCTCTTCTGTTGTCGCCTGGGCGAGGCTATTCACATTAAGCTGAACAAATGCCACATTTGCATTTCCGATAAGTGCTAGCATTTTTCGCATTTCTTTGGCAATTCTTGTTTCAGTGAGAACACCTGAAAAGTTACCTAAATTAGTCTACCAGGATTGCTCATCACCTCATCTAAAATAGCAAAGAAAAAATGGGATTTTTCTCCGAGTTGTAAAAAATCTTGAATCAGCAGAAAGGACTTTGCCCTTTTTATTTGGGGATTAGAATAAGAATGAGACGATAAAGTTAAAATGGGCAGAATGGGTATTTTCTATTTCTTTTTTTTCTCTAACAGAATAGCAGAGGCAAGTTGGTGCCAGCAGTCAGGGAGTATTAGCCCATATGCCAGACAGACTGCAGAATGCATTAATGAGTATACTCTCCCTACTACTTTTTATCTAAACAGCATCCAACAGCCTTTCATTACTCCACTTAAAAAAGAAAAAAAGCAGCATCTATTTTTTCAGCCAAAACAAAACCCACAATCATGCTGCCTCTTTCAAAATCACATTATTATGTTATTATAAATAAGGACGAGACATTTCCCATCTAGGAGGTTGCTGAAGGACAACCAATAAAGTACTGTTTGTACTGTAATTATTGGAACTCCTAATGATGTTTGGTTCCCAAAAGAAGGGAGAGAGAAAAAAATCAAAAGGTAACCAGGCATCTATCCCCAACCTCGGGGTCTCTTGCCAGAATATAACCAACAATGTGAGATTTCAAACTTAGTTCTGATAAGAGCTAAAGTAAAATGACTTCTGAAAAGTAAACAGCCAACAGAGAAGCAGAAAGGAGCCCTAATTTCATGAGAATTACACATTTCATTTCTTTCCCTATCTTTTTAGCTTTTAAAGAATTCAAACTCAGCATGAGGCAGCTCTGGCTTCAAGGAAATATAGAAACACATCAGATTTTCTATGCTTAGCTGGTCTGAAAGAGTAGCCTTTCCTTTGTCATAATTATGAACATCTCAGTTATTCCCCCCAAAATATACCAAAAACCTTTCCACAGTTATGTCTAAAAGTCTGACCCAAATGAAGGGCATGGTTGTCTTTGAAACAGTATAAGATCATAGGACTATAGATATTCAGTCTAAGAATGCTTTGACCAAAAATGCAGTGAAGAACAAGGAACAGAGGGAAGATAGTTATTGAATCCATCCTTTGCATCTCTTCTGTTTCACTTGCCTGGTATTTCTTCACCATCCATCCTTAAGGCTTATTCTTTTTTCATCAGGGTAGGGAATGCTCCCAAATCATCATTCTCACCTGTCTAATGAACTGGCTGATTCCCACCCAAGCCTGGGCACAGATGTGTGAGCCCACCTACAGACATATGCAAATTGCTGAGTGGCTGGAAATCGGAATTACCTGGTGTTTGGAGTTGAATATTGGCCCCTCAAAAGACAAGTCTATATCCTAATTCCTAGAACCTATGAATGTGAACTTCTTTGGACAAAAGAATTTGCAGATGTAATTAAGGTCTAGAGATAAGATCATGCTGAGTTATGCAAGTGGGCCCTAAATCTGATGACAAGTGTCCTTATAAGAGCCACAGAGAAGAACAGACTACAGAGGAGAAGGTAATGTGAAGACGGAGGCAGAGACTGGAGTGATATGGCCACAAACCAAGTTGCCAAGGAACATTAACACCCTCCAGAAGCTGAAAGGTAAGAAAAGATTTTCCCCTAGAGTCTTCCACAATTTAACTTCAAACTCCTGGCCTCCAGAACTCTTGAGAGGATACATTACTGTTGCTCTAAGCCACTCTATTTGTGATAATTTGTTGTGGCAGTCCTGGAGAACTAATAAACCTGGGGAGACTCATCTCAGGCTGCAACCTAGAACAATTAAATAAAAACCTCTGCAGGCAGGATCTAAGCACGAGTAAGTTTAAAGCTCTCCCAGGTGATTGTAATGTACATGAAGGTAGAGAACCACTTTGGGCTCAGGCCATTGTCCCCACTTACTAAGATCATTTCCATGCAGACCCCAAGGCAACCCTCACTTGGGAAACCGTTGCCATGGTGAATTTGTCCATTTGTTTTTCCTGATAGAAGAGTTGCTAGGTTTTCAGGCTTAGCCAAAGTGGCCCATTTAATGTCAATAAGAATAAGAGCCACTATTTGCTGAGTACCTACTAGGTGCAGGTATTGGGTATAAAATAAAGAAGGCAAACTTGATTCCTGCTCAGTGATTCTATCAGTATGTAAATAGGCAATTATAACATAGAGTGGTGAGCCACTGGTGGGGATAGTGCAGGGTGTGTTGGAAACTCATGGGGAGAGGGCACGTGACCCAGAGCTGGCCATAAGACCCCCAGAAGAAGTGGCACCAAAGCCAAGGTAAGAAAGATGAAAATCCAGATAAAAATGAATTGATCATGTGAAGAGCAGGTGAAAAGTGTTCCAGGCAGAAGGAATGAATAGAATGGATGGAGGTGTAAAGAAGGGGTCAGCAATCCATGTGTCAAATCAGCATCCTTATCAATTGTCCCCAACCTCCCATATGTTAGTTTTATTGGCACATCGCCATGCCCATTCATCTACCACCGTGGCTGCTTTGGCATCACAATGGCAAAGCTGAATAGTTGTGACCAAGACCATTTAGCCCAGAAAGCCTGAAAGAAAAAGTTAACAGTCAGCCCTTTGTAGGAAAAGTGGGTTGTTCTCTAGAGTCAAGCAAAGATCTCACAGTACTGGGAGAAATGCAAGGACGGCTGGGGTTTTGAGTGTGAAGGAGAGAGTGGTGTTGGGAGAAGCTCAAGGGGATTTGGGGGTTTGGAATCTGCAGAGCCTGTAGGCCAGAAGACAAGGTATGGCCTTTACGTAAAAAGAGTGGGCCATTGAAGATTTCTAAGGAGGTCAGGCCCCTGGCCAGAATCACATTTAGAAAGAAAACTCTTAAGTGTCATATGGTCCGTACAGCTAATGAAATCAAGAGCTAAAATTTGAGCTCTGTCCTCTCTGAGACTAAAGCCCCAGCTGATGCCACTGCACCAGGCTGATGTCTGCAGGCAAAGTACATTGCCAGCAGTGTGGTTCCTAGGAAGGCAGCAGGAACGCGAAGTGAGATAAGCCCAAGGTCTCATTGAAAATAGTCCTTTCTCTCCAGTCTGACCTCCAGGCCTGGTGTAAGGGAATTGTGAAATGTGTTAGCGGGTCACTGAAAGAAAAATGACAGCCTGGAGAGCAGCAGAAAGGCAGGTGAGGCTGGAAGGCATGATTTGTATTAGTTCTTGTCTGTGGGCTCATTGTCTTCCACAGTGAAGCAGGGCAGGAGTAGGGGTTCAGGAGCAAATGAGGGGAGATGAAGAGGAAGCACTGAGGTGGTTGGTGATATTATCTAGAGTGAATCCTGGCTGAAAGTCCACCTGACTGAGGGATTTCCTTTAGGCGTTTATTAAAGAACTCTGGTCCAATGATCTTCCCCACTTTTATTCTAATACAGTTGAACCTCGAACAACAGGACTTTGAACTGTGTGGGGTCCACTTATACAGAGATAATTTTCCTGTTGACACACGGCATTCAGATCCATCTAGTTTAAGGGTCAACTGGAGGTTGGGACTCTGGCGATGCAAAGGCCTACTTAAGTTATATCTAAATTTTCTACTATGAGGAGTTTGGGCCTCAAAATCAGTGTTATTCAAGTTGTCCAAGGGTTAACTGTAGTTTGTTGTGGATGCTGTTCAGAAAGTCTACGCAGCTTCTGCAGTTCACTCTCCCCTTCTTCCTTTCCCTTCTCTTCCCTTCTTTTTATTCGTTCCCTTCTCTCTCTCTCTCTCTCTCTCTCTCTCTCTCTCTCTCTCTCTCTCTCTCAGTATGGAATGTGTCACAATTTCTGCATCTGTTTGAATTGGATTTCAACCAGTTGGACATTTGTCAATAAATGGGGTCATAATAAATAAAACACTCCAGACTTTCTCAGATTTGAAGTACCAATTTCATCATTTTTTTTTTCCAGCATAGTCTTCTGTAAGCCTTTTTGATGAGTTTTGTAAAAACAAAATCCATGTGGACTGGAATTTCTCAAACTTAGTTTCAGGTTAAAATTAAAGATAAACATGTACTGAGAGTTAATGTCTGGTAAAGGAAAGTTTTTTAAAAAAGAAATCCTTTCAATGTCTTTTATCACTGGAGGAAAATTGGCATGTTTTTTGAAATTCAGACTTTCAAGCCCCACTGATGTGGCATACCTGAAAGAACCAATTTAGGAATAAAATTTAAGCAATCAAATTGGTTAACCTTTTCAATGTTGGCAAATCAGCTTAGCATATACCAAGGCAGGTGTCATGTGTGATGGTTGAGGTGTCCAGATGGACGTCAACTAATGGTCATATCTGTCACTGACCCATCACTCCAATCAAGGGGAACAAGAGCTCTGCAGACACACTCTAGGGAGATTAAACCCACTACATCCATTGCATTTTGAAAATTTTATAGCTTACTTTGTTTTATCATCTTACCAATGAAAACATAGTAAAAAAAAAATTAATAGAATATACCTGTTGTGGAAGGGATCTTGTGGGGTTGAAAAGGTAGAATAATGTATGATTATTGAGAAAGAAATTAATATATATGGAAAAATCTGGTAAATTAGATGAGTAAGAGGGGGAACAAGATGATTTGGAAATCTCCCTCCCATGCAGCAAAGGACAAACATGATGCTCATATCCTTGCTCATATCCCTGAACTTGAAGACTATTTTAAAAACTGTGGTTGCCCTACCAATGAATATGAGAAGTAGTTTCTACTTTTTCTGACATGACAATCTGCACTGGTCCACACTGAAATGTTAAAAATAGAAAGTAACATACACATTGTTCTAGGTGAGCCATGGAAAAGCAAGACCATATCTTATGACAGTTCTGGTGCTAAAACCCTGCACTGGACAACTACAGGAGTTGCAAAAACTAAAGTGTAAGATCCACTCTCCTTGGCATAATAGAATGCTTTATAGATTCATCTGAAATGGGAAATAAGAAAATATGATTATTTTGGTCTTTGCAAGATGAAAATGCCATCTTCCTATTCTGGGTTCCGATGAGGAGGGGAATTTTCCTCTGGCTTCTCCACCTTTTCGCTGCAGAAGAATAATAGCTGAGCTTGCTCATCCTACCTCGTGTTCTTTTTTAAGAGAGAAGCTACTCACAAGGAACATACCCTTAACTTGGCTTCTCTGCTGCACCTGCAGGACAGATGACAGAGAGGCCTACAGGCCCTAGCACTGGCGGGGCCCAGTAGGCAGGTCTAATTCTGAAATTCAGTAGACATTTAAATTCACTTGACTAGTAATTCTAACTTAGCCTATCAGTATGTTCATTCTTTGTATCTTTTATTTTCTCAAAGTGTTTTGAACTTGAACAAAAAAGAAAACCTAACTATATAGCAGGCTTTCTGTATTACCTCAGTCAGTACTGACAAAGATAGTACCAGAAACTTAATGGTATTTGAGAAGTTTTAGCCTTACTAGGATGTTAGCTAGTAGCCCCAGAGTCACAATCCATAAACTTAAACAGGATTGACAAAAGTAGTCCCATAAGAGCTTGATTTTGACACTATGCATTTACCTCGTGTAGGAGATAAAGTGTTGCTTTCCATATCTTGAGATCTTTCTACCTCCATTCAAGGTTTAGAAGTTGGATGGTGGTAGCTCCAGTTACTGGGAAATCTGTTCAGTATTTTGGCCTCCACAAAACCTTGTGAGCAAACATTTTGGATTTGGCTTCTGTGTCTACTACCACTATTCTTGTCATGGAATTGCTTAGGCCCAAGAGAACTTTCTCCTAAGAATATTTTACTTCTAATTATTAAATCCAAAGTCAGCTTAATGTGCTGTGAGGAAAGTGTCTTTTGAGGTATGAACCAGCCATATGAACTTGAGGTTAATTCCCCCCCTTATCCATGAAGGCAATTCAAAGCAATACAAAAGAGGGACAGAATTTGATTCAGGTTTTCTTTCCAAATTTACTAATTAGATGAATTATATCATCTCCATAGGGGAAAAGTGAATAAAGAGAGCATTTGAAAAAATCCCCTCTGCCCTGGCCATGTAAACCAGAAAAAGAGACATGGTACTCAGGACACACTTCATATTGCTTCTTGTTAAATTCCATTTTTTTCTTCAAAGTTAACAAATAGAAGGGAGTCACCACAGGTAAAGCTTTTAGTAAAAATGTCTTCTTGCCTTTTCACAGCAGCTGGGAGAAGCATCTGTACAAATGCAGTGTAAATAACTGATATACTTTTTGACAACTTTTCAGTTTATATTTTTCCTATTTTTAAGAGTAAAAATAAAAACAAAACAAAACAACAACCCATGGAGATCAACTAGATGTGTGAAAAATCACTTTTCATTTAAAAAAAATAAAATTAAACCCAATTCTCATCCCAGCTTGGGCTGAGATGGCATGCATGCCGGCATGCGGACTGGGAAATATGTTCCCCAAAGGGTGCAAAGTGAGAGTCTAGTACCTATTACTCTGGTAGTTACCCAAGCTATGAAAAGTTTGAGAAAGAAATATGAACTAGAACAGGTTTAACTGACTTGTGGGTCTAGGTCTGGCTGGTTTCTGAAGTGGCTGTTCATCAGACAGCTGATGAGCAGAAATTCCACGTGGGGTTGCGAATTTCAGGGTAGCTGGGAAAAAATGCAGTTGGCAACTTGTGAAATGATGTAGTAAAGTTGAGTTTAGTTGGATTCCGTCAGCTTGGCTCAAATTCTCGACCTTCTACTTATTAGTATTTTAATCTTGGGAAAATTACCTAATAATTTTTATGCCTCAGTTTTCTCATATATAAAATGGTGATAATAATATAGGGCCTACCTCACTGAGTTGTTTATGGTGTGAAAGAAATTACTGTATCTAAGGCCTTCAGAATAGTGTCTTCCATCTAATAAACACCTTATACTATGTTATTAGATTAACCCAAGCTACAGTTGGGTGGAACCTGGTGGAAAGAGGTTGGAGTCAAGTACTGGAGACCTACTAGGCTTGCATTAAAATTCTGATTGTGCCACTAACTACCAAGAACTACTACTAACTACCTGTCACTTAATTTTTCTGAGTCTCAGTTTTTGTATTTTTTTTTTGTAAAATGCGAAAAATCTAGTCTACTGCCATAGCATTCTTGTGAGGATCAAATAAACACAAAGTTTCTGAAAGTCTTATTCTGTAACAATTCTTCAAAAAATATTTATATTCCTTTTTCACCCTTTTCCCTGCCCCAAATCTCAATATTCCTTATTTTCTCAGAATTAGTGTCTACTCTAAAAACAACAACAACAAAAAATGAAACAAAAACCTGAAAAATATCACTACACTTATCAAGATGTTATGTTTGATTTAGAATCAATGCTGTAAGTTCACTAATGAAGTAGACCAGGAAGTGAGGGGAAGAGGACTTGCTCAGCTCTGAAATCCTATCTTGACAGCTGACCAAAGAAACACCACATTCAACCACAATTATTTATTTGTGCCAGAACAATGCTAGTCATCAAGGGAGTCCCAATAATGAAAATAACATATTCACTGGCTGCAGAAATTTACAATATTGGAGAAGAGAGAAGAAAAGCTCATCGGTATTTCTAATGCATAATAACTATGATTCATACACTGACAGATGCACAAACCAAATGTTACATAGTCTCAAAATAGTCAGTGAGCCTCTCTGGTTTGCCCATATGGAAAAACTGTAAGACGGCGGTAATGTCTGATCTGGTCTTTCAGGCTCGGTAGGCTTTGGATTAGTTGTAATGTGGAACAAACCAATGGTCATTTTATGGCCTGACTTGTGTCTCTGCCAAAATGCATATATTGAAGTCCTAACCCGCAGTACCTTAGAATGTAATGATATTTGAAGATAGGGTCTTTAAAGAGGTAATTAAGTTTAAAGAGAAATTAAGGTAATTCAATTAGAGTGGCCTTATTTCAATATGATTAATGTCTTTATAAGAAAAGGTGGTAAATGGCAGTTCTAGCCACAGCAATCAGATAAGAAAAAGAAATAAAAGGCATCCAAGTCAGAAAGGAAAAAATAAAACTACCATGTTTGTAGATGATATGATGCTATATACTAAGAACCCTAAAGATTCCACCAAAAATCTATTAAAACTGATAAATTAATTCAGTTCTGATTGAACTACAGTCAAAAAATGAATTAAAATAAACAAAGAAATCAGAAACAAACTCATAGATACAAAAAACAAACTATGATTACCAGACGGGAGGGGGTTGGGGAAATGAGTAAAAAAAGTGAAGGGATTAAGAAGTACAAATTGGTAGGTACAAAATAGTCACAGTGATGTAAAGTACAGCATGGGGAATACAGTCAAGAATATTATAATAATTATATGTTGCCAGGTGCTTATCAGGGGGATCACTTCATAAGTTATACGTCTAACCACTATGCTCTCCACCTGAAACTAATATATTGTTGAATGTCAACTGTAATTTTAAAAAAATAACTAAAAATAATAATAAAAAAGGAGCCAAACCTGAATTTCAAATTGATCATTGTGTGTTATTATTTTTATAATATAGAGTTTGACTTTAATACTTTGCTGAGGAATCTTTTCATCTATGTTCATGAAGAATATCATTCTGTAGGTTTTTTTTCTTGTACTGACCTAGGATTGGGATTGTTTTTCTTAAATGTTCAGTAGATTTTATCGGTGAAGGCATCTGGGCCTGAGGTTTTATTTGGAGAAAAGTTTTAAAGGTGAATTCAATGTTTAAAATTGATATAGGATTATTGAAGTTTTCTATTTTTTCTTGTCTGTTTTATAATTTGTGTCTTTCAGAGAATGTATTCATTTTAGCAAGGCTGTCAACTTTATTGGTGTAAATTAGTTTAAAATATTCCCTGATTATTCTTTTATTTTTTTAATATGTGCAGCTTATATAGTGATGTCTCACCTCCATTTTGTTTTGTTTTACTTTATCAAGGATCGCAGTCCTATGCAGTCTGTGGTCCAGATTGGAAAACAGTTGTTTACATGTTTTATTCACTTTTCTAGTGTTTTATGGTGAGAGAATGAGTCTGGATCCCATTGTCCTCTCATGGCCAGAAACAGATTTTCCAATTTATTTTTTCAATGCTGTTTGCAGCAATCAAATAAAAAATTTAGAACACCAATCTACAGAGAACTTTAGAGCACAGTTCTTCTGCTTTTTAATAACAATTGCTACTCGTTATTAGGAATTTTAGTCTGAGGCACAGTGATAGATGCTATATATGTCTTTTTTCCCCCTCGGGATAGCCTTTAAAAAGATGTATTATAATTCCCACATAGCAAGTTAGAAAATAATGGTTCTAAGGAGTAAATAAGCACTAGAGTTAAGACTTGAACCCTGGCTGTCTGGCTGCTGGCACTGTGTGACTCTCTTCCATTTGAGTTGCATGAAAGAAAGATAGTCATGAGGGATTTTCAGAACTGAAAGGATATTTTAGGGCTAAAGGAGGAACTAGAAATTAAAGAGGATGGCCTGGTAAAGCCACTATATATGTGCAGCCTCTCCCCATGACTCACAGACTCTTTTGTTGCAGGCCTATCCTAATCTAAAATGGAATTTATGTTCCTCACTTGGCAAAGTTCAGTTAAGATTTATTTGCCCTAATTTTCACAGGTTATCTGCTCCATTCCCAACTTGCAAAAAGTTTGCAATTTTTCCTCCTGCACTTTGGAGTCTGGTTTGTGAGGACTGTGTCTGGCCTCATACTAATTTTCTCTGACTTCTTGTCACTTGGCTGTGCCCCTGAGGGTTTTCTCTTTGGGGTTTTTCCATTTCTTTCTGCTGCTATTATGAAAGAGGCTTTTGGTCTCTGGAGTTCTTTCCATAGAATTTTAAGCATATTTTTGTGATTTCTATTATTAAAAAATTTTTCCTCGATCATCAACTTCTGCCTAAGCATAAGCCAGTTTCTTTACTTGTATTTTTGGCTATGTTCCTAGAGAATGGAACTCAATCTGCCTTTTCTGCAAACACGTGCAATTGCAACACCTCTCCCACCTGGATTCCTGAGCAAGTTGCAGCACACAGAGCATTCAGAGATCTACTTGAAAACCTCTTACTGCTCAAATCAAATAACTTTTCATCAGCCCTGATTTTGTTTAATTTAGCTTCTGATTTGGGGATTCAATCGGCCATTAAAACCATTTATCAGCTTCAGTATCCTCAGTCTTTTTTCTCTTTAAAGGCTTACCTTGTAGGACTTTATACTAGATATTACTTCACATTCTTTTCCTCTCCAGTTAGTGCTAAATTCACTTTGGAAATTGAGATTTTTCTTGTATCTAACCTATTACCTGTGTGGTGCAACTGGTCCCAGAACTTTTGATATCACTTCTTATTAGGATAGAAGTTAAATTCATGGTGTCAGATAGTTTGCATCATTCATGCCAACTCATGTCAAGTTTAAAGGTGTAAGTGTGGCTATCAATGAGTAATGGCTACCATGTTCCTGAGGGAGAAGAGTGATAACACAGATGTCCAATGTTTGCCAACCCTAGAAACCAGTCAAATGTTTGCTACCCTTTTCCCTCTCTTATGATAATGGCTATAGGCTGACTTGCCAATAACTAATTTAAGAAAGATAAAATCTTAAACTTTTGGACACAAACTAAATTTTACAATATAGTTAACCTTTAATGAGGGTTTATTCTATGCCAGAAACTAGGCTAAATTTTTAATATAATTTATGTTAATTCTCATAGGTACTCTATGATGTGTGTGTGTGTAATATATATATATACATATATGTATAATTATTATTCAATTTAAAAGCAACAATGAGACTCAAAAAGTTTATTTAGATTACCAAAGGCCACATAGCTAGTAAGTAGGAAACCTGACTATGAAACCAATTCTGTTTGATTTGAGATATGACCACTGATTAGAAAAGTATTTTTAAAAAATTGCTCTTGTAGGTTTATGAGGCAAAAATAAATCCATTTAATTTTCCTCCTTGGCACCTAGAAAGACTGCATTTCCCTGCCTCTCTTGCAAATAGGTGGGGTCATATGATTGAGTTCTGGTCTATGTACTGTGGACGAAAGTGCTATGTGCAACTTCCAGGTTCCAGGTCCGTAAAACTTCTCTTGCAATCCTTCACACTTTCCCTTTCTTTTCTTTCTCTTGGTCAGATGTGGACGGTAACATTGTGAGGCCGTAGGAGTTCAGATCCAACAGAAGGACCTCATGTCTGTCCCTGAGTACCTTGGTGATACAAAGCCACTGGTCTGTGATATATATGAGAAATAAATTTTTATTATGCTAACCCACTCATATTTGGAGTTGTTATAGGAGTTAACCTACCCTGAATTTATAACTCAGGTCTCCTAAAGTCCAGTCCATGTTTTTTCTCACTACCCAGTAAAATGAGTCCAAATGTATTCCTCAAAACAGGCTTCTCAAGCTCTGATCATTTGATTTCCCATCAGTTCTACATATTTGACCACAGATGTACATGTCTGTTTTCTATTTCTTGCTTCCTTAATGAAATTATACTTTTCTTTTATTTTTATTGACCTTGATCTGTAGAGAGATCAATATTGTGGCAGTAATGGAACTCATGTCACGTTCTCTAAAGCCTATCATTTCATATTGGCCTGATTCTACTCTGTCCTCTAAATATCTCAACTAGAAATTCTTTTTCCATCAAGTATACTTCTTTCTTACATTAAATTTCAATTTTCACACCTAAATAATATTGTCATTCTGACTCTAGGCTGAGGAAAAGAAACTCAATATGTTCCCTTCAAAATTAGAATTCAGGTTCATATTTTGTATAGTTTCTTTTTTTCTGGTGTATTATTCTTTGTTTGGTTGTTTATCTGACGTGAATCTCATGTTCCAGACTTGCTGGCATCCTTTGAAAGGAAAAGCATGCTTAAAGAAGTTTTGTGCTAAGCTTTGTGAAACACAAAAACATTTGTGCTTGTTAACATTCTGTTGTTATTATGGTGTCTATCTGACGCTATCACATATGTTTAATACGTGGTAATAATGTTTATGAAATTACTTCACTATAGTTACTGTAGGCTCATGATTACTGCAACAGGAAAGAATATATAGACTTGTCAAACCAGCTCATTATAAATGAACTGTCCCTTTCTCTATAAGTACACATGGATGGGCTCGAAGCCTGCTGCCATACCACCTTGCTGTTAAGGCTGCGTGTTCATATGAAGCTCCATTTGCAGCCTTCTCCACATCCCAGGGGCACAATTGCACACCTCCACTGAGTTATTTCTACTTAAAAACCACATGCAATGGAATGATGCCCACGAAACTGCCATAGATGTGTCAGGGATTGGAACAGTAGAAAGAAGTTGAGCCAATAATAACAGTAATATGTGTGTATATGTACATATGTGTGTGTATCTATGGGTATATATATATATTTCATTAAATTTCAGTTTTCTGTATAAAACTCAATTCTGAAGCATGCCATTCCTGGAAATGCCGCCATAAGTGCTTGCTGGAAAATAGAACTATAGAAGGAACAAGGAAAACATTGGCAGTGCTGAAACAGATTTTCTTCTGAGATTTGTAAGACAAAATGAATGAGAAATGAAATATTCTGTAGAAGGAATGACCCTTCCAGGTCAGAATTTTATAACATGTATTGTCAGAAATTGCAGTCCTTCAGAGGTTAATGGGTGCAAACGTGAAACAAAGTATTTGGTGTTTAAATGAGTTTTTAAAAACCTGGTTTAACCAAGTTACACTGATTTCTGCAGGACTTCTCAGGTCATTTAATATAGTATGAAAACCTTGACTCTAAGAGGGAGCAGGACAGAGGTGATACTAGCCTGGTTTTCCAGGAACAACTGGTCAAGGTCTTTTTATTCTGGGTCTTAAAACAAGGATGTTCAGCATATAACTTGAGTACAGCATGAACAAACACACAGTTACAGGAATAAGTTTGTCAAAATAACTCTCCTTCATCACCTTTTGGCCTAGAAATTTGAAGGCCCAGAAAATCTAAAGGATTTTAGAAGACATTGGACTTTATGCTTATAATGTACAGACATATCCCAACCTTCCTTTGAGGTTGTTTTAAGAATAAATAACTGTTTATTATTGAATTTATGGAGGAGAAATTATAAATTCTAGATGACATTGACTTGATTTATTTTAAATTGACTTCCCACATTTATAAAGTCAGCAGAAATGACATGGTGCCCTGCCTTGTCTCTTTCCCTCTTAAATCAGGAAAAAGAGGGCACTTTCTACTGGCACTCCTTTCCAAGACACATATTTCCACATACATTCTTCTATATCCTTATACTCACTCACTCTAGTAATTACTCCTCTGTGAAATCATCACTTTTCATTATCCCCATCCTTCCTTGCTCCCTTCTATGTTTAACTATCTCCAGCTTTATAAACTAAATCTTTCCTACTTATCTCTTTTTCTTTACCACTTAATTTCTCAAAGAATAGTTTGCTCTCTGCTTCCTTCACTTCATTTTGCCTCATTCCTTAACCTTTCGCAATATGATTTTTATTAAAAAGAGCTCCCCAAAGAGAAAATATTTGCAAATCATATATTTAATAAAGATTTAATATCCAGAACATATAAAGGATTCCTAAAACTCAACAAGAAGACAAATGACATAATTAAAAAATGGGCAAAGGGCTTAAATAGACGTTTCTCCAAAGAAGATATACAACTGGGCAATAAGCAGGTAAAAAATTATCAGTCATTAGGGAAATGTAGATCAATACCACCATGAAATACAACTTCATACCTACTATGAGGTCTATAATTAAAAAAAATTTCTAAATAACACTAAACTAAACATGTGTTGACAAGGATGTAGAAAAATTGGAACCCTTATACATTGCTGGTGGGAATGTGCAAGGTACAGCTGCTGTGGAAAATAGTTTAGTGGTTCCTCAAAAAACTAAACATAGAAATGCCATATGATTCAGCAATTCCACTCTTGGTTATAAACTCAAAAGAACTAAGAACAGTGACTTGAGCAGATACTTGTAACATTACTTACAATAGCACAAACATGGAGACAACTTAAGTGTCCATCAACAGATTAATGGGTAACAAAATGTGGCATATACATATAATGGAATATTATTTAGGCCATAAAGACCAAAGAGACTCTGACACATGCTGCAACATGGCTGAACCCTGGAAACATGTTGCTAAGGGAAAGAAGGAAAAATATTGTATGATATGTGATCATATGATATCTATATAAACATTTCATAGAAAAATTTTATATAAATGTTTATATGAAAGATCTAGAAATAGACAAATTCATAGACAGAAGTAATCAGGGGCTGGGGTTGGGTAGGTAAAAGATGGAGAGTCATTGTTTAATGGTTACAGTTTTGGGGAGGGGAATAATAAAAAAGGTTTGGGAATAGATAATTGTTGCAGAACATTGTAAATGTAATTAATGCCACCAAATTGAACGTTTAAAATTGGCTCAATGATAAATTTTGTTATATTTTGCACAAAAAAAAGAGGAAAAGGCCTTCCTAAAGAAATGCCTCTCTTAAGGCAGACGTAGGTTTTGTGGACTCATGGCTGTCTGTTCTCAGGATCCTGACTCTTGCTCAGATGCCTTTGGTCACTGAGGCCTTTCTTAACCATTTTACTAAAAATTGCCATCCCCTTCCACTTCTACATTCCCTCAGCCCCCTCTTTGCTTTATTTTTCTTTATTATTTATCTTTATCCAGCTGACATATATCTTATTTATCTTTTTTTTTTTTTTTTTGGTGCATGTCACCCAACTGGAATGTGAGATCTAATTGTCCCCACTCTGCTCCATCCCCAGGTCCTAGAACTGTGGCTCCTTAACATAGGTTCTTATTAAATATGTGTGGAATGACAGATCAGTGTATACATTCATGCAAGAAGCTCGAATAGTGCCTGAGTGTGGCAAGTATTTCTTATTTTATCTTCTCTAGTAGCACTCTTAATGACATAAAGATTTATTTCCATATTTTATAAGGAAGTTGACCATAGAATGAAGAGAATAGAGAACCATGTCAAGTTTAGTAAGCTATATTAAGAGATAGGGAAGGAAGCTAATGGGGTTCAGAACACTATCCCAAAATATGGGGCCTTTGGAATATTGACTATTTTAAACTGAAGAAATTTGAGAAAGAGGAGGACCCAGAAAGACTCTCTGACTTTCTCTTGGGCAGGTCATAAGCCTTCAGGTGAAAGGACATGGACCCTCATCCCCTACTCTTTCATCCCCCTCCATCCTCCTCCTCACCTGCTTCAGCAAAGTCGCATTCTTGTCTCAGAAGAAGGACTCAGAGAGAAATCCAATCAGAAAGAACCCACCTTGCTAACTTTCCCCAGTACTATCCTTAGCTCATATCTTTTTTCTTCCCACATTCTTCTATGACCTTCCACTCTTCAACAACCTGACATAAAAATACTCAGTATTAACAGCTCCACAGGTAGGATCTTCATTTCCTTATGAAGTCTCCTTGCCATGTAAAACTTAAAGTAGATAAATTTGTATGCTTTTCTCTTATTAATCTGTCTTTTGTTACAGAGGCCCAGTTGAGAACTTAGAAGGGTAAAAGGAAAAAAAAATTAATTTCCCCTTTCACAGCCGAAATATATTTTTTAAACATGTAAAATTACCACAATTATATTTTTTAAATATTTGCCACTTTCTCTGCTAATATAACTAAAGGCAGCCTGGGCTCCTAGGATCTTCTGGTCTCAGATGAACATACTTTCATTTTCCAGGGATTAAGTGAAAACAAAACAAACAGACAAAAATAACCAATTAAAAAAAAATTCACAAAATGATAGCACTGAAAAAATGGAAGCAGTAAAGAAGGAAATTTGTAGAAGTTGAGTTAATGAAGGTTTTCCTTAGTAGAAAAATACCTACCTAGGTGGTGGGATGTTGAGCCAGGTTTACCCTCATGTCTGGGTTCAACAGTTCCTGTGCTCAATGCTTTTGAACCCAGAAGAGGTCTCCTACTCCTACCTGCCTGGCTTCCTGCTTCCCTCCTACCCTGGCCACTCTTTTGGTCTGTGTTCACCAGTGTGGTTAACTTGTCTTGCCCCCTGCATTCTAAGTTCCTGCAGAATGCAGGTCATGTATGATGCTTCTTTTTCTCCCCCAGTCCTTGCCTCAGAGTAGATGCCTAATATGTACTTGTTGAGCGATTCCAATTGAAATAGGAGTTCCAAACAATGACATTAGTCATGCTGCCGGCATAAATCCACAGGCATTCAAGAGGTCTAAAAATATTTAAACCCTCGTGGCCTGCTGAAATCATTGTTATACTTCAGGCCCAGCTCAAATATTTCCTCTGCTTTAAAGTCTTTCCTGAAGGTCCCCTGCTGTCCTCTCCGAGCACATTATACATCCCTCTATAGAGCTAAATAATTATATGTTTGCTCCCTTTATTTTCTGTGAACCCCTTCCAGACAAAAACAACATTTATGTTTTTCTGCATGGCCTGTTTCTAGCACTGTGCTTGCTGGAGAGATAACAAGTATACATGTCGAACTTCTCTGATTGTCTTTGCCTACCTGCTTTCTTCCCCCTCACACTCTTTTCCTCTCCTTCCCTCTTACCTTCTTTCCATCCAGTTAGTTTCCTTCCTTCTTTCTCTCCCTCTAGAAACTACAACTAGAACTTTTAATGGACTCTTCAAGAAGCCAGGTCATGAAAGTGCGTACCAGGGTTTGGTCATCTTCCTAAGAATTCTGTTGGGGCTCAGGGCAGGCCACCCCAAAATACACCAACGTGGCATATGGATTATTTTGAACTAAAGTTAATTAAGAAACAGTCAGTATAAGAACACTCTAACCCTCCTCTGTCTATTCCCTTTGAAAGCAAGAAATTAATCTCTCATGTGAAATGTATTCTTCCTGTACCCGGAGGTAGAGAGACATTTTTATCACCAAACATAGGGAATTCAGGACCAAAAAGCCTGAATCAACAAACCTTGTTACTTCTTTACCAATTTGCTACCCTAAACCCAAACTCTGCTTAGATTCTTCACTAATGAAGCACTTGAGGCCGAATTCCTTTGTACATTGATTCCTCAGAAATGTATTATTTCTTTGTCTAAAAATATAAAAGCTGCCTGCTTTGGTCATTTCTTTAGGTCTCATTTCTGTGACACTTCTGTATGTACAAATTTAATTGTCTTTTTTTTTTCTTCCTGTTAGTCTGTTTTATGTCACTTTACTTACACCAGCCTTAAGAAACAAGGAAAATGCAGGTGGGGGGAATTTCCCTCCTAACGCCTCCTTATACTTCCCTAAACACATTACTCCTTAGTCTATTTTTATTTTTTATCTAAATCAATGATTCTTAGAATATGGATTCCTTAAAATCTAATACAAATATGTGTGTGTCTATGTGTTTCTCTCTGAATTTGCATCTAAGTGTGTGTACATATCTGGGTGAAGATAGGGTTCGAGGAGACTGTGAGCCGCCTCCCCCAACCTCCCAAGGAAATTAAGAACCACAATCTAAATAGTTTCTTGTATTAAAATATAAAAAGATAAATTTATTTTTATAAATAAAAACAAAAACATAAGAAAAGATAAAAATTATTTTAAAAGCTTCCAAGGTTTTTGAAACACTCACCTACCCATAGGCAAGGTACCAGGGGTACCTTTTATAATCGAAAGTGAAATAGTGACCTGAGCTACCCTTCATTGTATCAGAATTTCAAATCCACGCTCTCAAAAAATTTCACATAATTGATAAGCTGTGTCCTACATTCCAAGAAATGTGCAATACTCTGAACAAGATGACAGATTCTGGGTTTTATCCAGAAACAAATTTTCTTTGTTTGTTGCTAACCTGCAGAAGTTCGGGTTCTTGGGTTATGTAGCCTTGGAAGGCACTTCTCACTTGAAAAGGGAGGGCCCCACTTCTGCCTCAGATGAATGAAGGCATTTTTGTAGGTGTATTCCTGATACATATAATACCAAGTCCAAAAAAATCATTTTGAGCATCTATGAATAATGACCTTGGATGCTTGGTATTCAATAGTTTGTGCAGCCACTGGCATATGATTCCATATGGACTCCCCACACCCTGCCGTGAACCCAACTCTCACTCCTGATGGGCTTGGTCATTAGCCATTCAGCTTTAATTTTAAAAAGCCCAAGACATAAGATCACAAGCTCTCTTTAGGGAACATCCCTATTTCAGTGGTTAGCAGTGGAAAGAAACTGTTCCTCTCAAAATGAAGGTACTCTTCTCTCATTAAAAGTGTACAGTTAAGGAAGGTCATGTAGGAAAGTGTGCATTCACTTTTGAGCAAAACCAGAGAAATCGTTTCCCACCCAGCAAAACCAGGGAATGGCTTTCTGACTACAGGAGAGTTGATAAAGAGAAAGTCCTGGGACGTCATCTTCATTAACCATTTAAGTGGTCTTTGGTAAACGTTTGAGCTCTGACAATAATAGCCACTGTTTACTGAGTAGAAGATTGTGTACGTTATCACATTTTACCCTCAAAACTGACTTACGGGAGAAAAAAATGTGTTATTGATGCCATTCTATATAAGAGGAAACTAAGATGATATAAATGTAGGTAATTTGTCCACAATCTCACAGCTACTGTGTAGGGAGCAGGATTTATTTCTGACCTCAATGTTCACATTCTAATCTACTATTTTCTGATGCTTTTTCCCAAAGAATAATAAACAAACATTTATACTTCTAGATTTTTTCATTTTTTTCCAAGCATATGGTTATAATGAAAAGACCTTTTTGTATATGCGCATATACTTATATTTGGTCAGGTCCTGTGCTAATAAAGGCTCTAGTACTATGCTAAAGAAAACATTTCTCAGAAATTCAAATAAGAGAGATATTATTATTCTGATATTGGGCTGTGTTTTCCAGATAAACAGAATCGATAGGAGAAAGATACAGAATTGGCACACATGATTATGGAAGCTAAAAAGTTCCAAAATCTACAGTCAGCAAGCTGGAGACATGAAGAGCCAATGAATCATATATGTTTTAGTACAAGTCCAAACCTGAAGGGAAGAGAAGACCAATCCCCAGGTTAAAGACAATCAGGCAGAAATGAAGCAAATTCTTCTTTAATCAGCCTTTTTGTTCTATTCAGGCCTTCAGCAGATGAGATGAAGCCTGTCCACATTAGGGAAGGCTATCTGCCTTACCTGATCTATCAATCTGAATTTTAATCTCATCCAAAAACACCTTCACAGGTTTACCCAGATTAATATTTAACCTAATATCTGAGCACTTCAAAGTCCAGTTGACACATAAAGTTAACCACCATAATCCCCCAACCATTTGTTAACAGAAGAGGAGGCTGAGGGTCTAAGAAAGTCGTAGATGTCATCCATCTGATGAGAGGCAGGTGTGATAGCCAAGAATTGGTTGCAAAATCTGTTTTCTTGTTGGCTCCTCCTTCCTTCTATTCATATCCATTTGAATAGGTTTTATCCTTCTTGGTAATGGCAAGAAATGAGGAGAAGTATTAAGAAAGGCAGTTGTAATAATTTTTAGTAACCATAGTACTTTCCAAAGCCACGGGGTGTGGATGCATTATGAACTCTATCATCTACCAGTCTTGAAGTTACCTTCCCTAAAATAATGGCTTTAGGGGGAAGTGAGTGATAAAGGATTGAAGAATCACCAACATACACCTACTGCAATGATATCAGAAAGAGATGAAACAAGTCAATGTGAACCAAGAGAGTCTCCAGCTCACATTTATAAGCCAACCCATCTCTTCATGATCTCATCCTTTGTCTACTGCACATACCCTCCAATCCCGCAAATTCCATTCCAGTATTTCCTCCAAGGTGGAATTAATTAGATCATATGCTACTCTGTACCTAATAATTGTTTACTCCATTTGCATTTATTTCATTAGATCATTAACATGAGAAGGGTATACATAGCTTCAACAACATTCGCACTGTTCAGTCTTAGCTAAGATTTTCAACTCAGTTGGGACTGTTGGTGTCCAACACCATTTTTGGATCACACTTGGAGGTCATAAGAGTTTAAACACTCTGTAGTGCTTTCTGTATTTTTAAGTTTCTACCAATACTTTTCATCAATTTAATAATTCCTCTACTTTTAACAGCTAAATCTGGTATATTTCCTCTTCTCCAATACAATAAGTTTTCCTTCTATGTATTCAGCTTCAGAATTTAACCTTTCAGCTTCTTTACTTGGAAAACCAGGATAGTAATACCTGCCCTGCTAACTCCATGGGGTCATGAAATGGGCATGCAGTACCTTGAATTGCTCTTTTTATTTTTTATTAATTTAATTTTAATTTTATCTAAATAATGTATGCAATGTTTTAAGTTCAAATAATTACTATGTTACTTATAAAGAGAAATAACACCCTATACCTGATTCTCAGCACATTTTGATTATCCTTTAGTGTTTCTTTTGTTATTTTACTCCATTTAAAAAAAAATACATGCTCTTTAAGAGACTTTGTCTACTTAAAGTCTACTTAAAGACTTTAAAGACCAGGTAAGGTCTCTATGAGTCCCATGGCTCATTTTGTAGGCTGGCATATAATCCTTCCATTTTCCATATAATTCTTTACTTAATATCTGCTTCTGAGCCATTCTAAGTGTCCCTAACTATAGAATCTCTTAACTAACCTTTTCTAAGAATAAACTTCTTATCATGTCCTTGATTGGATGAGTTATGTAAGCTGATGAAAGGCTCTGATAGTCCAAATAGAGGTTTGCAAACTACAGCTTGTGGGCCAAATATGATCTGACATTTGTTCTTGTAAATAAAGTTTTATTAAAACACAGTCATACTCATTCATTTAAGTATTATCCATAGCTACTTTTGAACTACAACTGCGAAGTTAACTAATTGTGACAGAGCCCGTGTGAGAGACAAGGTCTACAGTATTTACTATCTGGCCCTTTCCAAAAAATGTTCTCCAGCTCTTAAACTATATTTACACAGATTTTCAACCAATCCACCTATTCCTAACTCATCCTGTGCTACCAATTTCAAAATTACCTGGTGCCTTCTATTCCTGAAGTTTTTAGGAATCTATGGTACAGTAGTAATCAGCTTACTTCTTTTCAACATTTCACCACTACATAAAGTTGAGATTGTTTTCTAGTCTCTGACATCACTTACCACTTACTCATCTGAATTCTATCTTCCAAAAAAGTTAATATCTCCACTGTCATTTTAGCATTCTAATTGTCCTTTAAAGTTTATGCTTTTTTTCCTTATCTTACTGTCATTTTTGTGTGATTGAGGAATTTATCAGTTGATACTTTTTTAGAAAAAAAAACAACTCAAGGTATTTAAAGCAGGAAGGAATTTAGGGAATATAGATGTTTAGAACACTGTGGTAAGGGCTGGAGCTTCAAAGGTCAAGTAAAGTCTCTGCTTGTTCTCAGACTCAACATTAGCTTTCAGAGAGGCAGGGTGTTGCAGGAAGTACAGGAAACCACCTGTGATCACCAATGTTTACAAGCCCAAGATAGGTGCAACACTGAAAACCACCTAGAGACAGCTGCAAGACCTCACACCCACCAAAGCTACATCTCGGCACACTCTTGCTAAAGGACCAATAAATTCATCTTTGCTTCTCTTCTACTTTCCACCTAATCTGAAAATGTTGTGGCAAAAGATTCTGAGAAATGTTTTCTAGGGCAGAGGAACAGAGGTTTGGAATGGTGCTGCATTGCTAACAGTCTAGCACAGGAGCTAGAAGAGATAAACAAGTAACTTCAATTTTTCATATTTAACTTTCCACCCTCACATTTTCCTCTCCATCATCAAGGTTTCTGTAAAGCTACTGCTGCTCACTGGATGGACATTGTACTCTTGGTCCACCATGTGGGTAGGAGACGTATTGTGATGTGTGTGATGTTAGACAAATCATTCAGTCTTGAAGTCTGCTTGTCAAATGAAAAGAAAAAATACACTTACTTTATGAATACTATAAAGAGAAATAAGATAGTGCATGTTAAATGTTTAATAAACTGTAAAATGCCACGTAAAATGAAAGTATATCTATGCAGATAAATTAATTTTGGCTTATGTTTCTGACTCCAAAGAATAGCAATGTGTATCTCCAGAGAATACATCTACATGTCAATCTTGTCTCAGACTTCTTTTTATCTTTTATTATTATTATTATTTAAAAAAAAACTATTTGAAACCCTAAATATAGCAAAATGTTACCACTGTACTACACTTATTTCATTCGTCATCAGCCTAAGGCAGCAATGGCAGATGTTCTGACAGATAATGAGAACACTGGACAGCTAGCTCTAAGACTTGAAGAAAAGTGGCACAGAATCTACTTTCTATTATAAAGCCTTGTTTTTATGCAGAGGCCTCAAGGTTATAAGATGTCATTTTTATTTTTATAATTCCAGCTGAGGTTTTTACTGGAAATATCAATCTCAAATCTTAAGTATATAACACAAAATAAAATCTACTAATTTTTGTAGTGAAATAATAAAAATCTGTATTCCTACTAATTTGAAAATGGTCCTATTATTCTCTTGTTCAATGCTAATCTTCTGCCTTGAATATGAGTACTAAGAAATTAAAATATATTAAAATATATAGCAGGATTGTGACCCAATGGAGACCAAATTTCTGTTGTGTGTTCATTCTTCTTCAGATGGATGGGGCCAGGGAATCATGCTGGACACATACTAGGTGGAATCTCTTGGGAGAATGAAGATAAAGGACTTTTGAATCACTGAAAGTAGCTTTATTCAGAAGTGTGGGCAGAGAGAGTCAGCGTTCCACTATCAAAAAGAACACTGTATTAGAAACCTGCATGCTTTGAGAATTTTAAAAGAAAATTTCTCAAACTCTGGGAAGATCCTTGGATGGAAGGAAAAGAGAATTATTATTCTAGGTTCACAGGGGGGCAGATGCTTGAACCAATTCTTAAATAGAGCCTCCAGCAAGGTTTATGTCCTGGCACAGGGTTTCCTGGAGTATAGTTTATAGACGATTGGAGATAGGTAGTTCATGAAACCAAAATGTTTTCATAATATTGTAAGACACTATTTACCTTTTTTTTTACTCTGTTGACTTTTACCCATGTGGTGAAAAAGTCATAATATATCAAACTGACTTCTAAGTGTGAATCACAGACAATGGCACCAAACTATTGGTAGTTATAATAATCTTCAAAGCCACACACTTACAGTAAAAAACAAACAAAAACTAGCTTCATTAAAGAATTTTTTAATGAAGCAGTAGAAATTGCTGTCTTTATTAAACATTGACCTTGAATACATACATGTCTTTTTAATATTCTGTGTGGCAAAATGAAAATTATAAAGCATATCTGCTTCACAGCAAAGAATAACAATTATCAGGGGAAAAGCTTTTGTGTGGTTACCTCAGTCGCTAGCTGAACTAGTTACTTTTGTTTTAGAACACCTTTTTCTTTCCTTTTTTTTTTTTTTTGCTGGAAAGAATGACTGACATACGAGCTAGAATTATTCTGTCTTGAGTATCTGACGTATATTTTCTTAAAAATAAATTAACCTAGGGTGTTTTATCTAGGATGACTCAGCCAGGAATTTTTTCTGATTTTAGTGCTAAAACTCTAGCACTTTCCCAGGAGCCCCTCAATCTTGGGCAAAGCAGGTGTTTGGTCACCCCAAGTGAACCTGTCATTTCATGGAAAACATTGAGAGTATTCATTGTTAATGATAAAATTTGAGGTTTCAAGCAAACATTAGAATTTTGGAAAACTTTTGTTGGCTACCATGAGCTTGACAGTTTTTCAAAACATAAAGACTTTTCTGAGAAGATGTTGGTGATGTTAATGTGATATTCATTAATGAAATGTTATCAAGATTTGGAAGATCTACATAGCTCAATGAACAAATATTTTCCAAATGGTCAATGCATGACGTTACAAAGTCTTATATGGATAAAAGATCCATTTAAAGTATGAATGGATCAATAAACTTTAATAAAACAGAATGCCAAGGGTTCATTAATATAGTTTCAGGTTCTACATTGCAGCTAACCATTAAAAACTACAACTTTTTGAGTTTTGGTATTGTAGTAAAGAAGAATGTTCATAATTATCTGAAAAAGCAATTAAAACTTTCACCCTTTTTCAATATGTGTCTATGTGAGGCAGCATTTTATTTAATCAGAGCTTATTATACTGAGTGAAATAAGTCAGATAGAGAAAGATAAATACCATATGATTTCACTTATATGAGGAATCTAAAGAACAGAAATAACAAACTAATCAAAATCAGACTCGAATATAAAGGACAATCTGGTTATGGCTAGAGGGAAGGAGATGTAGGGAGCCGGGAGAAAGGGGTAAAGGTTTAAAGAAGTACAAGTTAGTAGTTGATAGATGGTCACAGGGATGTGGAGCGTGACATCGGGACTGCAGTCAGCATTAATGTAATGGCTAGGTGTAGAGCCAGAAGAGAGAAAGAGCAATCGGGGGGATTGTATCATAAACTATATAAATATCTAAGCAATGTACTGTATACTTGAAACTAATAATAAAATTAAATTAAAATAAAAAGATCATGACAGAGTGGCTACAGAAATAGATATGAGATTCTATCTCCTATTAAGCCAAACATTAAAGAGAATTGCAAAATATGCAAAACGATGTTACTCTTCTCAATAATCATTACTTTATTTTGGAAAATATACATTTTTTATGAAAATATTTATGTTAATATGCAGTGGGTTTATTATTTCTACTTTGAAATAATCCCAAAGACTGTGGATTTATTACATTATACGATATGAAACATAACATCATTTTTATCTTATTGTTTTCAAATATTAATAGTAAATTCATTTTCCCCCTTTGTATCTTCTACTTCATCTGCCTTTCCAATTTTCAATTCTGGATCAGCACAAAGTTTCACTTTTTCTGCCATTACTCTTTAACTGCCAAGCATTGCTACAGATAACCCCATAGCCATGCCAACTGGCATGATCACCAATGGGTGAATTTCAAGACCAGCTGCATTCACAAGCTTTTCAGCAATTTCTCACTTTGCCCCTAGTCAGAACCCTTTCTCATTCTCATTTAGCTGTTTCAAATCACTATTTTTCTGTTCCATGCCAAGTTTCTTAAAAAATAAGTTCTACAACAGTGTTTCAGGAAGAGTATATTCAGCAAAACACAGTTAATTATGTTGGTGAAAAGGGATCCTGAGGACAAATACTTTTGGGAGATATTGGACCAAACAAAAGGAGATAAATATCTTTTCTGCAACTTTTAAATTGAACTTTATCAGGCTAACATACATTAAGACTAAAAAGGGTCAAGATGTTTCCCAAACATCTGACCACATAATTCTTTTTGTAAATATAGCACCTAGCAAACTTGTGTTACATGGAATATTTATTTCTTCTGGTCATTCCTATTTCTATTTCTTCCTAATTATTTGCTTTCTAAAAACAGTAATGACTTTTTAATTACCTCCAGTTAAGTATTTGTAATCTTAATATTCCATATAGCATAATGATAAAGCACAAGGATGGTGAAATCAAACATCCTAGATTGGAATCCTGGTTCAGCCACTTACAAGCTGTCGTGATGTTGGGAAAATTACCTAACCACTCGTTGTGTTAATATTCTCGTTTTAAATGGGAATAATAATTGTACTTATTTATATTATAAAGATTAAATTAAACATATATAGAATGTTTAGAACATAATGAATACCGTTAGCTATTACATTTAACTATAGTTGATACAGTTAGCTTTTGGAGAGGAGACGAGTCTTATTCATTTTTGTGTCCCTCCATCATTTCATTATTATTGGTATAAGAATAAATGCCTGGAAATCAGAATATCTGCTGTCTTACAGAGTTTTACAATGTACAGCATACTTTTGAATATATTAGCTCATCAGATTCTGATGAAATCTTACTAGAGAGCTAGATTAAGAATTAAAATCTCTATTTTCTCCCCTTGAGAATAAATAAAAGAAGCAACAGAATGAAATTAGATAATTTTCTCAAGACTACATAGGTTAATAAGTGGCAAAATTAAAACTAGGACTTTGATTTTGGACAATTATCTAACAATACTTCATCTAGCATTATTTGGGGGAAAAAAAGAGTATTGAGACATCTGAATTTTTGACAAAAAAAATGTTCTGCCTAAAAGAAAATTATTTCAATGGGAAAAATAATCATTTAATTTCTCGAATGTATATTTTTTACTTGAGATAGAAGAATCATCTAGAATCAAAATGAATTTAAACAGTAAGAATAAACAGTTTCATGATGGTATTTGGTTCCAGAGAAAGAATGACAACTTATGTTTTATTTGCCATGCAAAACAGAAAGGCATAAAAAATAAACTACACTCTCATTCTCTGAGAAGAAATGAAATGTCCCAAATCAAACTGCTCTTTTGAATTCTATGAAGAAATTTAGAAACAAATTAACCATGTGGAATATCAATAAAAATGCCTCTGGTGAGGGAGGTGGAGACGTATGAGAAATCACTGCCTGTTAGAATGGGCAGGATTCTCTAACACAAGCACGATTTTGCTTGTGAAGCAGTGTCCAGCCAATATCATACCTGCCAGCCCCTACCTGTCCATAGATAAGGGTACTTAACATTATCTTCATAGAGTTTGCTTGTTTATAATACATTTTTTCCTTTGAACCAAATAAGTCCTTTCTTCTTTTTACCAGTTCCTTATGTGTTCATGTTGAGATTTCCCCTGCTCTCCCATCTTCACCATCTCATGATCTTTGAAGTTCTAACAGAGGTCAAACACAGTAGCTGTCTGGGCCATCTTGCCCTGTCCTGATACATTGATCCTGATTCTGGATGATTCGCCTTACCTGTAAATCCTTGTGTCTGGGATTAGCTGAACCTGGACTTTGTTCTTTTTTACTTTTTTATTTATTTTTATTTTTATTTTATTTTTTCATACCAGGGGCAGGCAAACTATGGCCTCTAGGCCAAATCTGGACTAGTCTTATTGGGATACAAACATGCTGTTTCATTTTTGTCTGTTCTGTGACTGCTTTTAGACTAGAACAACAGTGTTTATTATTTGAAATACAGACCATATGGCCCACACAACCTAAAATATTTAATATGTGGACCTTTAAAGAAAAATTTTGATGAACACTGTATTATACTAATAGTAGCTCCAAATGTGGTGTTTTGTTTATATTAATACTCTCTCGGTCCTGACCTTCCAGCCAGGACAAATTTCATCCATAGTTCTTCTGGCCTGCCCTATCCTGAGATGACAACCAATTAACTGACTATCACTGATTGCCAGGTAGCATAGGCCAATTAGTAGCATCCATGTTGACTTTTCTTTCAAGACTATGATTCTAAGTGGAGAGGCACTTTGGCTAGTGCTGCTTCTTCTATGTTCCTGCAGTAGAGATTTTCCTGCAAACTTTTATCTCCCACTTCCATTTTCTTTAACTTTTCAATTTACCTTTGCCTAGTGCCAGAAATCTGTTCTTTCTTAATAAACTAGGCCTTCCTGAAGTGGTGTGGTGTCATTGGAAGTGGCATAGAATGAGTCACTTTTTGACAGAAGAGACATCTTATATCTTACAAACTCTTGGGCAAAATCTACATTTTTTTTTCAGTTCTCTCCTGGTTTCTGAAAACTCCTGACCTTGAAGAAATTATTTCAGAAGAAAAGCATTACATTATACCAAATACCAGTATAACTGTGAATGACTGAAAACCAGTTTAATATGTGCTTTAAGAATGTTTATTGCCTAAGCAAAGCAATGGTCTTTTCAAAGAGGATGTTCTTTGTTTAAGTGAAAGTCTTCTTAGCATCCTTCAGATTTCATTAGAAAGTAACCTTGTGCTGCTCTATGTGGGACCTATCATCAAGACTTCTACCAACATCTTCAGTCAGGGCATCAAAGCTGCTAACATCTGACTTCTATTCTTTTCCAAACTTCATAGCCTCAAAGGGAATGTACTGTCACTTACACATACTTTTTGCTTAACAGTCCTCTCCTTGGAAGGATGAGCAACCCATTTCTTTCTCCCAAATGACATGCCTCATCCCCTTAAAGTTGTTCAAAACTTACTTCTCCCACATGACATACACAAGATATAAGATTCTTATGGTTAGGAACCCTTTAGTATTCACCTTTGTATCTTAATAGGCAAGTACTATGCCCAGGAATGAAAATAAGAACCCTCACCAACTCAACATACTCCTCTATGCCTTTGAACATGTTCAAGCACAATCACCATCCAGTGCTGTGCTTCACAATTCAAAATTGGCAGTGGAAGACCCACATCTATTTGCATGTATAAGATGAACTATTTCAGAAGTGTTTTTCAGTCATTTTGAACATCTTGGTGTTTTCTGTATGAATAGGTTATATATGTCTCCTCAAAGAAGGTTTCCAAGCATTTGTTTCTTTTTTTTTTTTATCACACTTTGCCTTATATAATGTTTTAAACACAGTCCATGTTCTTCTAGCTTAAGATCTATCTTAAAATTACAAGTTTGATGGAGATATTTCTATCAAAAAGACTCATTTCATGTCACTTCCAATGATACCACACACTCTATGTATAGCATTATTCTTTATATCTTATAGGGTTCATCTCAGAACTGACAACTGCCTCCTAGTGCCTCTTGCAGCCTCCAGCTTTAATACGTTCTCCACAAGGCCACCAGAGCTGACTGTATGAACTTAAAACAGATTGAAATACCCTCACTTTTTATGTTCACTTAACCAGATTCTCACCCTTTCTTTAAGAATCACAAATTTCCATAAAGCTTTCCTAGATTTTCTCATTAAAATTAATTCCTCTGTCCCCCAAAGCATCACAGCACCGTACATCTTCATGATGTCAGATTTGAAGTTTTGAAGAAGTACACATACAGCATACACAGGGACCAATAACCAAATAGGAAAGAAAGTGTCAATCATATATCGGGCCAAAGCCATTGTGTCCCCAATTTAGAAGTATGGTAATATGTAGTTGGAGCTTGTGACTTAGGCCTCCCTGGGCCTAAGGAGGGCCTCTGTCAATTAAGTTTTGCTAGAATTCCCAAGGAAATCTTGAGGAAAAAGAGTACCAGCAAGACACTGGGAATTCCCTGTGGCAGGTTTTGCTCAAAATTTCTCCACCTAACCCCAGCCACATAGAGAAATGAGAAAGAAGAAAAGGCTCTGAGGTGTATGCACAACAATTTAACACAAAACAAACCTGCCATCCAGTCAATGGGATCTAGTCAGCATCCTGTAATCCTGCTAATAGGATCAGTAGTTTCTCCTCTTAGGAAGGATTAAAGAAGAAGTGGGCACATGGCCTTGGAAAGGGGAAGAAATCTAACCATTGCACTTCTATTCTCTATCTTTTTCTTCTGTTTACCTGTGGGGGATTTATAGCCAAAGCCCATTGTCCATGAGAGGCCTGACTTCCTCCTTGGAGAAGAAAACCAATGTATTATCAGGGAAGTCAGGCTCCCATGATATTTAACTCTGTTTTTTCATGCTTATGCTCTAGGAACCAGACCCAAGAATTTTACTTATTGCTATCACAGTTGCTAAAAGTGGGAGGAATCGGATAGTAATTAAATTAGCTCTAAGATTATACTACATCCTGGGCAATATTTAACTCCCATTTTATCTACCATCTCAAACTATACCCACCACCCACCAGCTTGGAATTTAACCAGGTTTTCTGGAGGTTATGCCATGATCACCACATGAGACACATTGGATCACATCATGGGCCAAATCATACTATGGTAGCAATATAATGGTATCTCAAATTTGAACCCTCTCCCATTCAGCTTCCGTCAGAATAGTTGAATCCCATCAGTGAAAAACACCTCTCTTTGTTGTTCCATGTTCTAGGTACCAGTTTCATAAAAAAAATTTCCCCAAATTTTCCTTTCTCATAATCATTTACCTAGAAGTAGCCAGAGAGCACTTCACTCACATGTTTGCTCTACCTTTATATTAGAGTTATTTATGGATGTGGCTGTCTCCCTGATTATATTGGGTATACTTAGAGGACAGAAACTGTTCCATTTATTTTGGTATTCCTCAGAGTACTGACATGGAACCTTCCATTTGTTGGGCAAGATACACAGCTTGTCAAGGAAATAATGCAGGAAATGTCCAATTGCTGAATTACTCTTGCTGAGTTGAACTCCATGGATACAGCCTAATGCCCTTACCACTATGAAACTGCAATCAAATTTTTGAGAACTTCAAGACTGAGAAGTTTTAACATATGTAGTAACTGTTCTCCATCACTATGATCAATATGACCCTTGACCCTATCAGTCATCATAAAGCTCAAGAGGATTCAAGAATCAAATCCAGCACCACAATGATTAGATCAGACCTTAACTCAGTGGAGTGCCTAGAAAGAAAAAAAAAAAAAGAGGTCCTCAGTCATAGATGAGATTGATATTGTTGTTTTTATCCTTTGAAAAGAGGAATAGTGAGACTTGAGCCATTCTAGAAATGAAGACTGATTTGATAGAAATTTCAGTTCTCTACTACATTTATTATCAATAGCAGTATAAAATATTATCCCAAAACTCAGTGGCTTAGAACAACATGTATTATCTCACAGTGTCTGTGAGTCAGGAATCCAGGTGCAGCTTAGCTGGGTCCTCTGGCTCAGATTCTCACAGAAGGTAATCAGCATGTCAGCCTGAGTTGTAGTCACCTCAAAGCTCTAATGAGGAAAGAGCTGCTTCCAAGCTCACTCACATGGTTGTTGGCAGAATTCAGTTCCTCGCTGGTTGTTGGGCTGGGGGCTTCAGTTCCTACCAGCTGTTGGCTGGACGCCAACTTCAGTTCCTTGACACTTGAACCTCTCCAAAGAGAATCTCCCAACATGGTAGCTGGCTGCATCAGAGCAAACAAGCCAGCAGTACCAGAGAGAGAGTACAAGTGTGACAGAAGTCACCATCTCTTTGTAAACCAATCTTGGAAATAACATCCCATCCTTTCTGCCATATTCTATTCATTAGAGTTGAGTCACTGTACTCAAGAGGAGGAGATTACACAAGGGCATGAAAACTAGGAGGCGGAGATAATTAGAGGCCATTTCAGAAGCTGCCTAACATATGTGCATCCAATTATAAGTATGTGCCTACAGCATTTAGCCTTCTTCTAGTCTCCTATCCCTTTCTTGCTGTTTTTATGCTATTCAAGATCAAGATCAAATACCTGGCACTCTTTAACATTCATGCTGGAGCCTCTTCTGATTCCACTGGCTACAGTTAGACTAACATTTCATTCCATCAGCCAAACCATCATGCCAACGAGCTGTCATGAGTTATTTTCCTTTAGATTTGGGAGAACTTTAAATGTTTCAGCCTCCAGCTAAAAGCGCATTCATTGTTCCCATTGGAGAACAGAGTTACAAACACAGCTAAAAAGCGGACTTTCACATTACTAGCATTTTCATTAAGTTTTTCTTCATGAGCAAGAGTAGATAGTAATGATCTTTTATTATGCATATGTTTTCACATTTTTATTTGCACACATTGGATTGCTTTTTATTCATATCAAACTCAAAAATCTCTGTATGTGGAAATGTCTCCACCAAAACAAAGATTTTATTCTGAAGCATTCTCGTGAAAAAGTAATACTTCTGATAGAAGCATCTGTGTTTGCTTCTTGTCTTTAGCACAATGAAATAGAGATTAATTTTACTGCAACCTAAGCCAAAAATAATACTAACATTCTTTTCATGCATTTTTTTTCTCACAGAACCATACAATAAACATCCTTAGTCCACAATCTTCCATGTTATCTCATAGCTGTCTTTAAGGGCCAATCTGAGCTCGTAATGATTCAGCTTCCAATTCCTGGGCCACCTCTAACAGTCTTATAATACATCAGTTCTTCTATTACAACCCAAAGAAGCCAAAGAGTAAAGGGAATTCAGCTCCAAGGTATAAGAAAGAACTTCCAAACTGTCTTGACTCACCTAATGAAAGGTTATTTTGAGAGAACAAATAATTTTCGCAACAAGCCAGTTTGCTTCTTCACAGATCAGTCCCTTCATTGTCTCAACCTAATTAGAGTAATTTGTGTTTAAGGAGATATTGATTTTGCATAATGGTTTTCTCTTGTATTACACACATGACAACATTCTCCTTACTTAACCTGGAAAACAATCTTGTTGACTGATACACAGAAACTCTTGCTCAGAAAACTACCCCTGGCATCGACATCTCAAGGAGAGAAGAGTTCAAGTTGCTGTTGATGGTGTTATTGAATACATAAATAAAACAATAAAATAGCAGAGAGCCAGAAAAGAAAGGGATGCATTTGTCTGACCTTTTTAGCACCGCTGTGTGGTGGGCCTCCGCTGCTCAATTAAAATAAATTTTGCTGGTTTTCCTTTTGCTGGGACCTCCTGCGCTCTCTAAATGATAACTCTGGCCCATCTTGGGGACACATAACATTGAAAAGTCTTTTTATTTCCATAGGCTTAAGCCAAACTCCTCAAAACAAGCTATTCCACAGCTGAGTTAATTCCGTGGTTGGCAGCTCAGGCGCAGACTCGTCCTTGGCGATTCCAGCCTGCTCTTATCCACTCGAGCTGTCTTTTAAAAGCCTCCTCACAAAAGACAGAGCCGATCTCAAGGGTCTGGGAAAATAGGAAATTCTCACACTGTGATGGGAAATGCTGTCAAGACCCACGGCTCTATAGTGTAGCATCAGACACCAGTATGTAATCAGATAAAGTGAGGGAATAGGGCTGTGAGAGAGCATCACCTCAAAATTAAAATTGACCAGCAAGCTGGAATTTAAAATAATGGAGAAGTAACCGAGACTGATTCACTCTTCAGAGAATGCTCAGCTAACATTCTAGTCATTTATGAATTAAGGTGTATTTTTTTCCCTCCTCTACAGGGCATCAAATGGACTCTCAGGATGGATACATGAACTTTAGGCCTGATATACTTGACCTTTTTGCTGGGAGTCAGAAAGTAGTTTGACTTGCATATTGAGAAGATTATATCAAATGCAAAATGTTGGCAGTTCTAATGTTGATTGTTCCTGTGTTCAGCTTTCTGGTTTCAGTGGGTGCTGCCTTTCATCAAACCCACAGCTCTAAGAAAGCACAGCACTTGAAAGAGTTGTATCATATTCTTTTAGGTATTTATGTTTATATTCCTCTTGAGAGACTGACAGTTTGCATCTATCCACCTATGTATTTGTGTAGTTCTTATCACCAAAGTACTTCGAAACTCAAAGGATAAAGATAATGTATTCTATCCACACCAGGTGATTAGAATGAGTTTTCTCTGCTGATAGTGTAAAAGTGAGAAATGGCATAGGCAATGCCTTACTTCAGGATGACTCTTTAAATAGAAAATAAGCTGTATAAAAGAGCAGATTTCAAAAGCATACTACTGTATCTGACAATGCACCACATAGCAAAGAGAGTTTTTGAGCTTTCAAATGTTCTGGGACTGCATTTTCCAGCAGAAATTGAGACTTGATTATCATTTATGACTAGCCTTCCAGGAACGTTTGCCAAAGAGATGAAAGCAGTAAAAACAAACAACAAACAACAACAACAACAAAACCTGCAGCCTGTCTACAGGCTAGCACAAAGGTGCTAATTAGTGATTATTTTCCTATATAGGCAATGGCCCAGATGCAGGACTTCAGAGACCTATTTCCACTATGCTTAGAAAAACAATACATAGAAAAAGGAAAAATATTGACCCATAAAATCAGAATTTCTTTAGGAGAAGAGAGTGCTAAGAGGATAGTCAGGAAACATCCTTAAATTAATAATTTCATCCCTTTATAATCACATGCAAGATAAATCCCCAAACAGAAAAATGCAACATTTAAGCCTACTCTTCTAAAAATAATTTACCCCAGTGAATTCCTGGACAATGTCACTAATTAACTATCCAGGAGCCAATGGGACCAAGCAATTTCCACCTCCTGACTCCATGGAAATGTAAGTAAAATCATGAAATGTTCACACCTGGGACCATCACCATTATTAGAATGGCTTTGAGGATGACATTTAGTATTGACATTCACACAGAGATATTCCAACTTCAAATGCTCTGAAGCAAAGCCTAAAGCATGTTAGTTCATAAGCAATTCTGAAGTCAACCCGGAGGGATAAAACAGTGAAGTCACCATAGAAAAATGTGGTGAATCACCAAGGAATGTAAGCTGTTTTTATAGAGAAATTCTTTCCAGTTAAATGTTCATGACCCCAATCAATAATCTATAAGCATAATATTTTAGATGAAGTTTTCTTTCATCCATGGTGAGAAGAGAAGGGATCAGTGCTTAGAGTGGTGATATAACACCCTAGGCTAACTTCATTACTTCTGCTTATTCTTTAGCTATGACCTAACCACAACAACAGCATTCAAATCATGGTTCAGTAGACTCCCCCAAACTAGGTCTACTTGATAAACATTCCTTTCTTCATCCATGGTGCCAGAGTGTGATTGAGTAATATCAACCAGAGTATATCTTCTCAAAATGAAAGCATGGCTCTATGCTGCAGCTCAAAAGGCAGAAACCTTTTGGTGTAAAAGCTATTCGTTTATTCCTTCATTTGCCAGACAGAAGACTAGATGAGTGCCGGTAGCCTCCCCGCATGGAGGCTCTTTGTTTCAGAGATCTTGGCTGATTTCAATTACTGACTACATGGGCTACTTGTTTTCTCTTTCTATGCTTTAAATCCCCATTCTTACCTTTTAAATTCCAATAAAAGCAGAACCCCAGGCCCAGGTTTGTGAGCTCTCTCTACATATATCCATGGCCCCACTGAGTGCCCCAAAATGGGAGATATAATTTCTAGGTCTTGTAAGTAATAAACCTGTATAATTTTAAAGTTTCCTTATGATCACTACTGAAGGGCATCTTGCAATCAATCATCCAGCTACAACACTGGTTATTGATAGACTGAGACCAGTACAAAACGGCCTACTATAAATATTATGCCTTAAGCTCGGCACATGAAATACAATGATGAGCAGATACACATGCACCTTAGCCTCACCAGACTTAGAGTCTAGCTAGGAAGACAACCACTGAGTGAGCAGTTATAAGTGCTCCAATTATCATTATGTGGAGGCTAAAGATCAGGTCATACAGAGTTAGTCTGGGGACTCAGGAAGACCCCACCATCTTCCCCCACCACCCATTTAAACTGAACTTAAATGGAGACCATGAGCATGGGCAAGAGGGTTTCGGGCAGAAGGTCTAGCACTTCACCCTTTTGTGACAATTTTATTCTTCTGTAATGTTTCCTTGGGACTAACACAAAAGTCTTACCAGCAAGGAATAGGAGACTCATGAGAGATAGATATCTCTTTCTTAAAGCAGCTGGGATGCACTTTTAAAATGAAATCCTTTGGACTTTAATTAATGTGTGTATAAGACTTTCTATCGTCTTCTTGGATCTATGTCCATGCCCAACATTTCTGGGCAGCTTCCAAAATGGTGATAGGCAGACTTCTGACAAAAATAGTTGTTTTCGGTTTCCGCCCCCCGCCCCTCTTCCATTAGCCATGGTCTCTTGCCATGTTGAGTCTCACAAATGGACACAAACCAATCAATCACTCTTATAAAAATGTCAGAATTCATCCTTCCCTACTGTGAAATGAATACACTGACCTTAACACAAATGTAGAAATAAATAAATAAAATCTATCCTCACCATGGACCCGTGGCTACCGCACAGATTTCCACACATTTCAGTTTGACAAGGCTGACACTGCTGAGAAGAATTTCTTGCTTTATTTTTTTCTGAAAAGCTGGAAGCAGGTAAATATGTCCCCAAGTTCACTAATAAGAACTTATTTGCATAGAGGCTCTGCCCAGCAAGAAGTATAAATGGGAAGAGCCATTATCTGTCCAGAAGAAGAAACGAGAGAGAGATGGATCAAACATAGTGAAGAGAGATGGAACACTCATTTTATATTGTCTTTTAAATAAAACAAACAAAAATTAGTTTTCTTAATTTAGAGACTGTTTAATACTTAACTGCTTTATTTGGTGTCAAACTCTAGTTTATGCAGCATAGCCCTGGATAAGACTAGAAGCCCTGCAATTGTCAGCTCGAGTCCTGGCTCTGTCATTCCCAGCTCTGTGACCTTGAACAGGTCACTTACTCTCTTTAACCTTCCATTTCTTCATCTATAAAACAAAAACAATAATTCCTTCCTCCTAGAGTGCTGCAATGAGCATCTCTTGTTTTCACCAGCCTGAGCATCCATTGCTGCTCTTTAGAAAACAGAACTTGAGTCATCTTTGGTGGACCATGCTTTCCACTTCAAGACCATGTCTGCACCTGAATTTATAGAACTTTCTGTAAGTCTTGGCCATGGGAGCTGTTTCAAGGTCATCCATGTGACACAGGCTGGGACAATGAGACTGCTACTAAGATATGTCTGGGTATTATTGGAAAAATAATAGCTGAGTGCTGGAGTAACTAAGCCAACAAGAATTATACCTGAAGCTGCTGGATGCCTTGGAGAAAGCCTGCCCAAGTATGAACCTAACAGACAATAAGGGAAGTGAACTAGAGAGAGACAGATTTAAGAGCCTGGATCTTGCTATAGCTCTGAACATTTTGGTTCTGTAAGTCAATACATTCTCTTTTTTGTATTCGGTTGTTTGAACTGGATTTCTGAAAAATTTTAATCGAAATAAACCTAATTTGTACTTGAGTTTTGAGAATTAAATTATATTGTGCACAAGTACCTGGTATGAAGAGCCCAGTTAATGGAGCCATTCGTTATGTTGCATGCACACCCACACACACACCCATACCTACATACATAGGCGTGTGGGTATGGGTGTGTGTGGTAGTTGTATATATTTCTCCCTTTAGTGTGTAAATGTTGCCCAAAGAGACAGGAAGCAGAAAAAGAGCCAAGGCTTCAAACCATGGCTCTGCCCATAGCTACTATGCCCAGTAACCCCAAAACATTTTCAATTCTGTGTTTAGGGCAAAGGTCACTCTTTTGGACTTCTCACTCATTTCCTTGTACAATCAATCACTTGATTTGCAACACTGAAATTTAAAAAGAGGAAGGAAGGAAAGAGAAAAGGAAGGGAGGGAAGGAAAAGGAAGGGAGAAAAAAAAAGAGGGAGGAGGGAAGAAGGGAAAAAGAGAGGAGAAGGTGGAGGTACCAGACTCTAAGTTTTTAAAGGAGATATGATTGCCTTGAGGCTCCTGGTCTCGTGATTCTATAATTCTTCCACACTCCAGAGTCATCTTCTCCCAAGGATTCTACACTTACTCTGTACCCATCACATTCCATCTGCTTTCCACCACCTCTATTAAAGACTGTATTCAGAAAAAAATAATCTGAAACCCATTCAGGAGCAAATAATTGGTAATAGTTTAAAGAGTTATCCTTTTCATGGATGGAGGTTTGCATTTTCAAGGAAATCAAAACTAAATCAAAAGTAACATCTTCAGGTGTCAAGGAGAAATGAAGTATCAATTATGGAATACCTACTATGTGCTGAGCAAATTATACCTCGCGCAACTCTCGTAACTACATCATGAGATAGAGATTATTATACACATTTTACAAATAGGAAAATATGCTCAGAGAAATTTAAAAACTTTCCCTAAGACACCTAACTAAAAAGGGATGGATCTGTAATGGAAACCAGATCTAACTGATCCAAAGCCCATGGTTTTGGTTAACATTCTTCCTAGTGACCCTGGAATGGTGACTGTCACTAGCTGAGCATCACAGTGACTCTGGCCATGGAGGTAGGAGACAGATTCAGAGACTATTTTCTCAGCATCGGGATGATGTAGAATCAGGACAGGGAATAGCACAGGGATAAAGTAGATTCTATCTAAGGAGATGAATTTTTAAATCTAATCACAGGAACCACCACAGCCCTTACAATTATTTTTTTTTAACTTCAGTTAAACTAATTTTCTAAACTGCATACTGGCACCTAATCAGTTTGGTTCTCTTCTTTCTCTTTCCCTTTAATTTTATTTTAGCTTCAAGCCTTGTGTGGTTGGCTATGGAGGGGAAGCAAGAACGGGAGGAATTCTCTATACTCTGTAGTTTCCTTTCTGCCATACTCTTGCTTTCTCAAAGTGTAGTCTTAATTTAATCAGCAGTTATGAAAAGAGAACATTAATCCTGGGGAAAGGAACATTGTTTAGGGCCAGACAGTTTGGTATTGCTTCTACAGTGAAGTGTTTTGTGCTCAGTGTGAGTTTTGCCCCTTGGGATGCTATAATTCCTTGATGTGAGAACAGAAAGAGAGACGAAGTTGCTAAGAATTGGACAGATGACATCTGGGAAGGTCTGTCAGAGACCTTAACAAATTCTGTACCCTAGTAGAGCTTCTGGGAAAGAGGGATCCAGAAGATACTACTCTATATGTACATGGTCATGGGGAGTTGGTGATGAGGGGAAGAGGGGAGAGATAAAAGGAGGACAAAAATGACTGAACTCCCTCCATTCATTGTGACAGGCCTGTCTTCTATGCCTGAGAGTGTAAGCCTAAGTAATTTATCAATTATGATTATAGCTATCATTTACAAAGTGCTTACTTGATTCTAGGGACCTTCCTGTTTTATGTATCTCATTTTTATCCTTACAGTAAACACAAAGGTAGGTATTATCATAACAAATGAAGAAAATGAGGTTTAAGACTTAAACAACTTGTGCAGAACTTTCCATGCTCCTAATCACTATGCTATACTATCTCCTGAATATCTACTATGTACCAGGCCCTGAGCTAAGCCTTAAGATCACCAAACTCTCAGTCTATTGGAGGAAATAGGTGAATGAACCAACTGTATGACTTCTGTACTTAGCACAATGCCAAGCCTATGAGAAACATAAAATAGATATTTATTGAATAGTGGAGGGAAGATGGCTAAACAATGGGTGGATGGGTGAGTGCATGGAGTATAACATAGTCTGATACTACATGAAGAGAGGTAAGCATATGGTGCTGTGAGAGCACAGAAAAGGAACCAAACCCATATAAAACAGGTTGAATTTAGAAGTAGGAGTTCACCAGAGTGACTACCATCATATAAGAGTGATGCCATATTGAGATTTCACCTTCATCTTGCTCTGAGCTTTTTCCTTTCATCTGAGAGTCAGAGAATGTACAGCAAAGACCAGGTCCACACCTACTAAGTCTCCATTCGCTCCCCTTCCCGGGGGACTGCCAGGGCATTTTCTTAAATTGTTTTTTTTCCTTCTCTTCCATATGGGTGGGCTAGCTCCCAGAAAAGACATGTATTGCCTGTGAATTAGGTATCTGTATTTCTTAGATTAAGTATCATTAACCTTTTAAAAGTAGAATACTCAGTTTCAGGTCCCCACAAATAATATGATAAGACTCTCAATAATAATTAACAAATAAAGAACAAAAAACCTTGCTTCTAGTATATAGTACTTTATAATGTAGTAGTCTTTCAATGTACATTATTTAATGATAGATCTTACCAGCCCTCTGAGAGACAAGGCAATTAATTCTTTCTACCATTTGACACAGATGGGATAAAGTATCTGTTAATCACCTCTATGTGCTGGTTCAATACTGGCAACTAAACATTCTTATCACACTGAGATTCATAATAGGCCGTAGGTATTTGTGTTCTCATGTTTACCATTAAGTAAACTGAGGCTCAGGGAAGATAAACAATTTATTTAAGGGTACCCAAGAAGTAAATGGGAAAACTGTGACTGAACTCCATTTTTTCTTATCCTCAGTGTAGTCCTCCTTGCATTTCAATATCTTGCTTCCACATTTGTCAAGAGATCTGAAGAATCCCAATACCTTAGAGGGTTGTCACATAGACTATCACAAATGTTAGTCATCATTGCAGTCATTGCTCCACAGGCCATCAAAACCCAACCAACTCTGGCTACAGCCCACAGTTGCCTGGGCCCAGGATATATTAAATAATTTTGGTTCTTAAGAATCAGGTGTGGTTCCAATCAAAACAGCGGAGTAAACACTGTGCTCACCTCCTCTCACAACCACATCAAAATTACAACTAAACTAAAGAACAATTATCATTGAGAATCACCTGAAGTTGTGCTGAACAGAAGTCCTACAACTGAAGACACAGCAAAGAGGCCACCTTGAAACTGGCAGCAGGCCCAAAGACGTGGAACAGGCTGGTTCCACACCCCTGTGTGAGAGTTAAAAATCAAGAGGGATTTCTTGGCTGTAGAGGTCACCCCAGAGAAGCAAGGGGTCACAGCCCCACACCAGGCTCCCCAGATTAGGGTCCCAGTGCCGTAAAGAGAAGTCCCTACAACATCTGGCTGTGAAGACCTGCAGAAATTATGGCTAAGACAAAGAGTGGCTGGAGTCCCTCTTAAAGGGTTTGAGTGCCTACTTACTCACTGATGGACTCACTCTGAGCTCCAGTGCTGGATCAGCAACTCAAAAGTCTCCAGAGACATACGGGGGAGGACCTGAGTTGTCTGGCTTCAGGACAAGGGCTGGAGAGGTGGCTCCCTCCCAGACAGAAGTGCTGGCAGATTCCATTGCTCCTTGTTAAGCTTTCCTTACTCTCTGCATGCAGAGGCTATAGTAGGCCTCCATATCTTAATGTCCATCAACCTGATTAACACTCACCCCGCCCCCGGAAATTCCCAGAAATCCCACCCACCCAACCAGTGAGCCCACCTATGCTGCTTCCAGTGGATTTTCCTTACAAATGGCCTGTCTTGGCTCATGCTGCAGATTTTTCTAAATTATCTCAAAGGTTCACAAAACCTTAACAAGCAGCACCTGGATTTGGTGTGCCTGTACCTTTTACTGAGCAGCCTCAAGCCCAGAGCTATCAGCAGCCAGCCTCGGATCGCGGCTTGGCCTCTTGAAGCATATTCAAGCCCAATAGGGGTGGTGGCCATCTGCAGATTGCTTGGTGTCTCAGGCCAGGTGGCCCCAGGTGGAGCATAGGCTATGGCTGAACTTTGGCCTGTAGTGTGGCCCCTTCCAAGAGGGCCTGGCCTGCCCACCTATAGGTCAGCTTTGGTCTGAGCCAGAGCAATACTCAGGGCCACTTCTGAGGACAACACACCCAAAGGGAAGACTGAGCAGGCCCCAGAGCCTGGACAAATGGAAGCAGAGTGAGAACTCTGACTCAGAGGTTCCCCGAGTAGCTAAAGTGTCGCCCTCCTCACACTGCACTAAAATTGATGTCGTCCAATCTCAAATTCCAGGGAGTCCAGGGGAAGAAATGTATCTAGGAGAAGAAGAATGAGGAGTAAGACTGAATGAGGAGTAAGACCAAGGGAACTATAGGGAGTTGGCAGACCTGGTCCCATAAGGACCCAGCAGGCAAAAGGAAGACATGAGAGGGCTGGAGCAAGGGAGTAGCATGATCAGATTTGTGCTTTTGAAGGGTCTCTGGCTATAGCATGACGTTAGAGTGAAGAGAACCAAGGTACGATGGAAGACCAGTTAGGAGCTAATTGCTGCTGTGGCTTGGATCAAAGATTACAGGGGGTATGAACCAGGGCAGCAGCCAAAGAGATTGAAAGGGAGGGAGACTTAGAGATGGTAGGAAGAGGGTCCTCAGCCCAGAGAGAGTCCAAGAAGCTAAACTGAATGAGGGCACACAGCCCTGGAGAAATGAAACTGAAACCCAGCATAAGAAGACAGGCCCCACGACGCTCTTGACCAACTTCACCAACTGCCCAGTGTTTCTAAGCAGGTCTGTGAAGGACACAGAGTGGAGTAGCAGGGAGGTCTCAGGCACTCAAACCAGTTTTTTTTGCTATCCTGTCCTGATAATGTTAACACCTCTGGGCTCATCGAACAACCAGCGGTATTTTCATTGCCATGTCTGGTCAGAGCTTCTGATTTATGTCCTGTCAGGAAGATCTATTTCTTCAGTAATAGTCATGTTTCCATCGGTGATTTCCTTCCCCTTGGGACCTGAGATTGCAGCTAGCTCCGCAGCCTCCGGAGGCATATCACCTAAATGTTCCCTTGGAAATTGCTCCTGCAAATATTCTCAATCAAAACCCAATAAAGTGTCTGAGAGCTTGTATTCCCCTGAAGGCTGGGAATTGCACACGAAAATCATATTCCGGCATATTAAACAAAAGGCCAACTCTAGCCCCATACCAACAATACAGATCTTTGAAATTATAGCTGGGCCTTAATCAACTAAAGACAGACTTGGTTGTTGAATAAAGAATAATTGATAATCACACAATAGAATGTCGAATTATAATGTACACCTGAAAATTATATAATTGTATTAACCAATGTTACCCCAATAAACTTAAAAAAATAAAATATAAAAAATATATTTTTAAAAAAGAATAGTTATCTATACTCTTGAGGTGCATAGAAACATCAGCAAATATTAGATATACTGAAACTGTATTGAAAGCAAGGGAATGGTTTGTAAAAAATTATTATTCAGAGGATAGTTTTCTTTACTAAAATTTTGTAAAAATCCCATATTATACTTTTTATAACAAAACTTTACAAAAGCAGATGTTTATAAAAGTTACCCTCCTAAAGTAATGATTTTTTTCTTCACAAGGAAGTAAACTTTTAGAGGTATATTAATTAGAGAATAGTTTATACTGCTATAACAAAGATTATCAGTCACTCAAGCAAAATAAAAGTTTTACTTCTCTCTTGAGTTATAAGTCCAAGCTAATAGGTGATCCAGCTATCACTCAAAATAGAGATTTCTTCTGGTTTTATTGATCTCTCATTCCCTGGAATGCTGTTGACCAACATGGCTGATGTATTATTTCTGTATCAGCTCATGGGAAGGAAAAAAGAGGAAGTAGAGACAAGCAGAATTTTTTTTTTCCTGAGAATGAGTCCTAGAAATTGTTCACATCATTTCTATTCACATCCCTATCGCCCAAAATTTAGTTATATGGCCATATTTAGTTGCTAGAGAGCTGGAGAATGTGGTTGCCAATTGGGCAACCATGTGCCCCCCTAAAGCTAAGGGATATTGGGAAACAATCAGTAGTCTCTATCAACATGCATTATTCCCCAACTTCATCTGCTGAGCCTTTTCCCCTGTGCTCTGGTGATACTGAACTTTTTTCAAGATTCTGGGCATCCCTGTGCTGTCTCATGTCTCTACACAAGCATGTGTAGCTCTCTGTTCCAGGAATACATTTACTTTCCCTCTCAGCCAACTTAACTCTTGCTCATCCTCAAAAATTGATCACAGATGTTACTTCCTGCAGGAAAACTCTGTACTCAGTTCTTTCCATGAGTGGAAAGTGTTTCTTTAAGAGATACCATGCCTAATACTACTATATAATGTATTGTAATTTCTGTCTCTTTCTCTAGACAAGGAGTTTCTCAAGCCAGGCTGCACTTTACAATGAAGCCCTATGGCAAACCAATTTAATTAGAATCCCTGGGGCCAGGGCCCAGGCATCAGGATTTTAAAATATTTCCCCAGTTGATCTAATGTGCATTTAGAACTGGAAACCACAGAACTAGCTTACGGGCAGAAATCTTATCTCTGAATCATTCATACTTGAAGTGTCAGTTGGCATTCTACTGACATTCGATAAAGGTTTAGTGAATGAACAAATGAATGAATGAAGAATGGCTTCCTGAAAATCAGTTAAACTAGACCCCGAACAAGAATTAACAATTCTTATCATTTTCTTGAACACAAAATATTAGCACCAGGAGGGCCTTTTGCGATGACATAGATTTATCATGTCTGACAGATGAGGAAACTACATTTCCATAAGGTCTCACACTAAGTTCACAGCAGAGACAGGGTTCTGGGCCCCTGGGTGCCAAGTTTGTTGAATGATAACTATAAGACACCTTAGTTTTATGTATCTACCCACAATTTTAAACACAGAAACATTCCTCTTGCTTCACTTTTAAAGCAAGGCAGAGCTCTAGCTAACAGACTGTATTGAATTGAAATAGAAACGTTTACTGTTCTCCAGGTTTGTGATAATTTCAGGGCAGTATTCGTTGTTTGGAACCTGCTCATTATACCGTTTTACTACATAATGAAGACAAATGCCCACAGTTTAGCTACAGATTTGGTTAATGACAAGATGTATAATAATACAAGATAATAGGGCCAGGACATTGCATTCTAATTAAATATTTTTGTCAGATTTTTTCCCTCATTAATCTTCTTTTATTCACCGGGCTTTATGGCTATTTTGCCTTTTACCTTGAGTACATACACACATGTAATTTAAAGAACAGAAATAGTCTCCCGTTTTTTTTTTATGGGAATTGGGCTTTCTCCTCTTTGTATCTGTTTATGTGCAGATGTGCCATTGAGTTTCAGAGGGAAGACATCACACGTAACCCAGACAAGGCCTCTAATTGGTATGCTAGCCCACGCACAGCTATCTGATTGCATTCAGTAACTGGCAGGGACAGAAAGCATTTTCAAGGGAAATAATATCTCACTGTGAATCTAGGAATATCTCTGTAAGAACTGAGCAGCAAACACCAGCCTTAATTTTAATGTCTCGCATTATGCAAACTTTTCAAAAGACGAGAACTCTGATATTCAAGCCTATCCCGTGGGACAATGATGCTATCATAAGACAGGGGAGTCAATGTTAAATTTTCAACTGCTCATGGACACCATTTTAGAGCATTGGCATTTCCAGATCATCGTTTTCTCACATAAGCAAAAGTATTTACCTATTTAAGAACTGTGGAAGGCCGAGATTCCCACAGGCTATCTGGCTGTTGGCAACAACCCCTTTTAGGTCAAGCTTTGATGGGGCAGTATTTAGGTTCTAATGGCCCTTAAAAGCTGCAAGGTGCAAATATGAAACGATGACATCCAGACCGTAATGGCCATTTGTAGAACGATCCTTGCAAAGCTGCCGAGAGAGTTGGCTGTTGATGAGACATCCCCATCAAAATGTGCTCCCAGAAACACATTCTTTGTAATACCTGTTTCATTTAATGGTGATCATTCTCACCCTCCACCTCCCTTCCCACAACTAAGGATGATTATTCTGACAGCAAGCTGTGTCTCACCCATCATTTTCTGTCAATTTTCTTGCCTCTGGAAAGCATTCTGTTTGGGCTCTTAGATTAATTCTCTAGGCAAAACATTCGCCTTCTATTCTTGCTATTTCTGTTCAAAATAGATACCCTGGGAAAGTTAACTGAGCACACAAAATTTAGACTATGGTTTAAGCACGATATACCAATTACAAGTTTTAGTGAGGGGTAGAAAAGGACTCAAGGATAACTCTTTTCCTGAAACGCACACTAGACATGGAGCATTGATAAATTAAGCAATATGGCCAGCCCTCCGTATCCCTGGTTTCACATCCATGGATTCAACCAACTGTGAATTGAAAATATATTTGAAAAAAATAATCCCAGAAAGTTCCAAAAAGTGAAACTTGAATGTATCACCCCTGAGCACTATGCTGAGTCCACACGAATAAACTAATGTGTAGGCAAACCCTGCTGTAGTTTATATGCAAATGCAGGTTATATGCAAATACTGTAGCAGTTTACATAAGGGATGTGAGCATCTGTGGATTTTGGTATCTTCAGAGATCCTGGAGCCAATCTTTCATGAATACTGAGACACAATTCTTTTCATCTGGTGACTCAACCTTCCATTCAATAATCTAGATTAATTTCCCACCAGTATCCAGTGGCATTGGATATGCATAACTGATGGACATTTACCGAAGAGTAAAAAGAAAATAATAATCACATAGCAGCCACACAACCATTAGTAAGTGGTTTTCGCCAACCGGTTAGTAGTCACCCCATTTTGATGACACTAAATGAGCCCTAGGATGGCATTCAAAATATTTCTTAGGACTAAATTCCTGGGGTTAGTGGATTTCACATACTGTTCTCTTAAGGCAATTCTTTAAGGCTTTTTTTTTTCTAACACTGAGCACATTCAACCACTAAAAAGATGATGAATCCTCAGTGTCCAAGACTCTACCTCTCTTCAGCCGAGCTGGGGAAACATTTTGACCTATGCAAAACATATTGAATGATGCAGGCAGATGTGACATTTGGAGGGACGATGGAAAGGGCCAAAGGCAATGGAGATAGAATTCAGCCTCATTTGAAAAAGGAGACCAGTTTTGATTGCAAAGCCCTCATCTCTTAATCAGTGGGACTTCAATGAGGGTGCCCACCTTTCATTCTTTTTTTTTCCCTCAAGACAATAAATTACATGAAAAATCCAACTCTGAGAAACTAGCAAAAAATTTTTTTGTTGTAAGTGGTATTAGGCCAGGAGGTTTGAATTTAGATACATGAGTTAAATTTATTAATTCATTCAGACTTATTGTGGTAAATTATGGGATGTAGAAGGGTACAAATAAAATTAGAAATATATTGGTACATGAAAATGATGAGGCTTCACGTGTTTAAGTGGGAAGCTGGAGGTATGTGAGACATTCAAGGCCACTTTCAAATCTTGTCCCTGTGGCCATGGTATTACTAAAACCCGGGTATATGAGTACCAAAAGGATGAAGGGTCTCTTGTATGGTCGCATGATAATGCTATGATCAATGGTGGAATGTTTCCCAAGGGCCAAAAAGTAGGCAGTGTGAAATTTTATCTCAGCAGTGTGTTTGATTCCTGAGTCTTCCTAGAAAAAGAGAAACTCTGATTAAAATAAAAAAGTTATGAGTTTCTCTCCTTCCACCCTCCACCCCCACACCATTCCCTTGAAAATTATTTTGGTAAAAGGCTATGTTCTTTATTCTTCTACTCTTCTTTTAGATATTTGCTCTGCAACACAGAAAAAGGCTCTGAAAAAGCCCTGCTTGGAGAAACCCACATAACCTACATTAACTTATCTGATCATACACCTTTCTTCCTGCATAACACCCACAAATATGCTATTAGTCTTGTGTCCAATAGAACCTTCGGGCAATGCTAGGCTAACCCAAAGATCTTTCCCATCTTATTATTTTTCGCCCTATTCTCTCCATTTTCACTCTCTTGACTACTCCAAACTTTACCCTATGGGCTTAATGTTATTATTTACTTGGTCTTTGTTCTCTTTCAAATATGAATTTCTTTTTTCATCCCACCTAACCCCTTCTCTGGGTCAGAGAGTTCCTTCCGAAGCAAGTCCAAGGGTCCCAGTAAGGCAACTTGATCTTTAGTTCTTAATTATTGTAGGGGAAGAAAACTTTTCCCTTCTTCCTTTCTAAGTTCTTTGGCTGCTCTAATAGTTAAATTGACATAAAGCACATTAACAGAAGAAAAAAAACCTTAATTTTGTAAGTATAGGAGCCCATAGAAATATGAGATTCAAAGAAGTAAACAAGCAGACAGTTGTTATATCTTTTAGACAAAACAACACAAAAAATAAATTTGTGAAGAACTGATAATACAAAGAAGTTGGGGCTTGGGGTGGTAAATTAGTACAGAAGTAACAAGTTTTGTTTATACAGCCCTGTAGGCCCTAAATTCCCTGTCTCTGGTGATAAGGATACCTTCTATCCTCTTGGTAAATATAGGGTACCTTTCACATAAGAGATTTATTTCCTGCTTTCAAGGGGACAATGGAGGCTTCACGTGTCCTTCTTACACTGGCTTTTTCTTAAGTAACTTTAATTCAAAGTAATCAAAATGACAAAGTGGCATATTTGGGGGTGGTATATTCTGCTCCCCCTCGTTATTTTACTGCCTCTGCCAACCACACTTTATTCTTTCTGTAAGGCCCTTAAAGACAAGAAATATTGCATTCTCAGCATATCATTTTGTTATACTTTCCTTAACATTTCTTTTTTACCACGATTATTTTTATTTTTTACCCTATTTTATCTTTACCTTTCCATTAAAAAAAATTGCACAGAGACTATATTTGTCTCCTACTATATTATGTGCCTGCCTTTTAAAAATTTCATAGTACAATTTCACATACATATAATGACTTCTTGTAATAAAGCCTTCCACATATTTGTTTACTTGTGATATTTGATTTAGCTGGTTTCATATCATGGTTCTCCCCATATTTCTCTAATCCTTTTTAATGAAATCTAAAATGACTTCCCCATATTTCTTTGGATTCATGTAAAAATATTTGGTGACTTATACATTTTGAGATTTTTATTATTCTGCCCAAGTGCTCTCAATTAAAAGAAAATCCTCAGGGTATTTTGATCCCTTTCTAAAGTCCACATTACACTGCAATATATGCCCGATCGCCTGCAGTTTCTGAAGTTCTTAGTAATCATACAGTCTGTTGTAAGGGTCTCCTTTATAATAATATTTTCTTTACAAGTGTACCTGATATCCATTTTTCATACAACAGTCAATGCACAGTTTTCAGGGAAACCAGAGGCTTTTTTTGTAGATTACCTTCAAGACTTATAAAAAAATAATGTAACTGCTACCATTTATGGCGCATTTGCTATTTATTGCAAAGTTCTGTGCACTTTACAAATCTTATCTAATTCCTTGCAATATGGACATTTTTATCCTCATTTTATAGTCAAGAGATCTAAGTTTCATGGAGATAAAGCAATTTGCCTAAGGTTATATAGCTTCTGAGCTATAAACCCAGCTTTACCTGAGTCCATTCTACTATATCTTTAACTGGAAAGCACCAGTTTTCTCCACAAACATGTGTCAAATCAGCCACTTTAGGACACTTAATAATGGATCAGTCCCACACTTTGGAAGAAAAGACTTGGAGACTATATAAAACATCATTATGGGGGCAGACACTGGTCAAAACTGCTGTCTGTGTCCTGTAGGAGGCAAGTTAGGTTAGATCCTTAAAGCGCAGCTCTCAAAAAACATGTAGATGAGTTATACGGCAGCCCAGGATGGTAATCAGATCACACACACACACACACACACACACACACACACACTCTCTCACACACGGGTGGGGGGTTATTGGATTATGTAACTGAAGGTCCAATAACGGACATGTCTCCAAGCATGGATGAATTCTTTACAAGTATGTAAATTGTGTCAAGAATACTTCTCTCTCTTCATTTCTTGACACAGCTCTTCCTAACTTGGCTTCATTGTCAGGCAGGCTGTTTTCTGCATTAGCAAGATGACCACCAGAAGCTGTAGGCTTACATTGAAACAGCTTAGTATTTCTAATAGAAAAGTGCTTCTTTTTTCTTATTAGCTCAACAAAAGTCCTACGATTCACTGGGGGCAGTGTGAGTGATGTGTTCTTTTATGAACTAAGCAAGTACTCTGCCCAAAGGATGGAGTATACTGACTGTTCACACCTGGACCCCAGTTCACTCCTCTAGCTGGAGGGAAGAAAGGAGATTGGTCCAATCAGAATCATGAACTGAGAGTAGGAAGCCAAGCTTTCTGAAAGAAGGTAACATAGATTCTGGGAAATCATGAACATCGAATGTCCACTACTCTTTTATAAGAAGTTAAGACCGAAACCTACAACAGCTGAAAAATATGAATATCAAGGTTAACTCAATACCTCAGCTGCTAAACTAGTTTTCAAACGACAAAGGACAAGATTAGTCTTTTAGCTCTACTAGGAAAAAAAAAACACAAAGAATTATAAGGGCAAAGAGCGAGACATTCATTCATTTATACTTTCATTTGTCCTGCAAACACATGTCCTTTCATTCTGCCATTGAACACCGATGTATTTTGTGACAAGCACTGTGATAAGAGCTTAAAATGTAGATGAGTTCCAGTACTTTCCATAAAGAATTCATTCTAGAAGATGCAAGAGAAAAGGCTCAATCACTAGCTGTAACACAGAAGTTAAGTACAATATTCCATTTTATCCCATGGTAGCCTCTCTGGTAGCAATGCTTACAGTCTGAAAATCATTTTCTAAAGAGAAAGCAAACATAGCCCATGTGTTAGGAAAATGTCATAATCAATCACGTGCCTGCCTCACTTATTAGGAGTCATTTTGTTCTCTCTGAGATTCTAACAAGACTCTTCTTCCTCCTTTAGGAATTTTAAATTTAACCATAGCTAGTTCTCTTGCAGGTAAAACAAAAACAGGGCACAAATAACCCCAAATCACTTCCACTTGATTTTGCAATAAATAGCAAAATAGAATTTGGCTTAGACCCAAATATTACTCCCTTGTTATAAAGACAGGGATAAGTTATTTAACATCTCTGGGTCTTTGTTTATGTATCCATAAAATCAGGGTGTTAACAGCAGAGGACTGTTGTAAGAATCAAAAAAGATATTGTATTTAAAGCTCTTAGAAATGCACTTGGCTTGGAGTGAGTATAAATCAACTGATAATAATTATAATCATATTTTTTATATGTTATTATTATTCTTGAATTAAATTGAAGCTCAGAGAAGGCCAGTTGTTGGACAAACTTTCTCCAGCTTGTTAATGGCAGAGTCAAGGCTCAGACCCACGTTTCTGACTGTTGTGTGAGGAGTCTTACCCTGTCATTATCACTGGGACTCACCATCACACAGTCTACAGTCCCAGTTATGCTTGACTCAGACTACTACTAAAATTCTTTATATTTCCTCAGCACATACCTGCTGGGAGAGCATTGACAAGAATAATTATACTTGACATTCGTAGTGAATTTTAGTTTTTTCAAAACCCTTTAGTATATGTTACCTCATATGGGATTAAACATTTGCCATGGATACTCTATTCATGGATAATCAAAATTGGAGTTTTATACTAGTTATTAGATTTGACTTCAGCTGGCTTTCTGGGAGACATACAAATAGATTTATTTGGTGTAGGATGAATTCATTGCCATAGTTTTCATGTAACTTAGGTCAGCAAAAATTGGGAGTTTTGGTTTGCATACCTTAGAGGAATAGGTTTTACCTGGATTTGCTCTGAAGAGGTGTTGGGAGGGCTGCTGGCGAGAAGGGGCTAGAGATGTGATGTAGAATTTAAGCTGTTACCAGTGTCCTGACAAGCATTCCCAGCAGGTAGGGATGCCTCTCCAGAATTCTGAGATCTCAGATTCAGCTGGGTGGATCCATGCACCATCTCAAAAGGGTAGGTGGGTGTCATAGCACCCTCTGTTCTCAGAACAGAATGGTACTTACCACTTAGCAAACAGCAGTTTGACTGTTAGTACAGGAAAGCAGCAGCTATTGACACTGAAGAAGGCTGCTTCCACGAGTCCCACACTAAATGGGAGCTCCCCAAGGGCAGGCATGATATCATGCCTGAGACATCCCATGCACAGTAGTGAACATGGTGTAGGTCTTGAAAGACCTGGCTGTTGGGAACTGCCACCAACCATCACTGGGAGATCCACCTGGGGCTGGGCCCCTTTGGAATCTTCTTTATCAAAAGCTATTGCAGAAAAACCCACAGACATAGGGGCCAGGAGTGACCAAATTCCGGATTCAAGTGCTGTAGGAAATTTAATTGCATAAGAGCCCCAGTCCATCAGAATACAGTACTTGTGCCTCGAAGACTACAGCCAAACTGGCAAAGACACTCCTGGGCACTCGAGGCCTGTGGTATGCGCATGCATGTCTGTGTCCGGAACCTGGTTCGTAGAGAGCTGATGAAAGGGAGTTTGTATTTTAGGATTTTAGTGCCGGCCGGGAGACCTGATGGGGCCCTAGACTTAAACTTGGATGAGCCCCTGAGACTGCTAAAGAGACCCTAAGTTATAACCTGGCTGTAGGTTCTTGGTAGGATGAGTGGCCTGAGAAAATGGATGGGAAGCAGGGGCAGGGGGTGTTCCAGTGACAAAAGAAATGGGAACCCTTGCATTTTATTTGACGGAAAATAACTTTAGCATTTCATAAGGAGGTTTCAGAGAAAACTGAGCTCTAAATAATCCGTCTTCAAGGGAAGCCAAACTTATTGACTACCAGAGTTATATAGAATAACCTTTGCCAGTTCTGGGATAATAAGCTTGCCACAAACTTTACAGACTGTTTTGAAAAATTTTTTAAATTCATAAGGAGTCTTTCTCACATCTTTTCACTCTGTGGTTGCTGGGATTTAGGGGATAGGTTTTTAAGTCTGCCCCTTCTATGGCTTTGCACAACTTCATTATCTCTCTGAGTCTTGATTTTCCATTGGGAAATAAAAAAGTATATATTAATACCTATTTCAAAGTATACATTGTGAACATTCAATGAAAAAAATTCAGACAGATCACTTTGCATAATTCTTGGGAATAATAATTATAATGGTAACAATAATATTTATTAAGGGCTTAATGTGTCCTACATACTGAGCTTACAGCTAAAAACTCATAACAACCCTAATTTTAGGTATTATTATCATTAGCATTATTATTAATATTAGTATGATTATCCTAATCGACAGATGAAAACACTAAGAGGTAAAGACATTTGCCTATACTGTCACTGCAAGTAAGTGGCAAGGTCATGTCTCAAACTCAGGCATCCCGATGCTAAAGAACAGGCACTTAACAACTTGGCTACCTTTCCTTGATATATTAAATAATTCTTTATTCAGTATTTCTTGTGCACTGATTATGTGCAAGTCACTGCAAGAATCCAAACATTAACCTACAGTAACAGTTTTTTTTTCTTTTTTTCAAATAGCAGGTTATTAGTTCCAAGTGAAGCAGAGTAATTGGTAAGATGTTAAAGAAACATGGTTTAGTTGTTGTCTCTGTTATTTTTTGAAAATGAGAAAGTGACGTCACAAAATTGGAAACAAATGAAACCCGACGGAGTATAAGCATGGGAAACACAATGAGAGGACATTTGTACTACAAGCTCTGTTTGTTTTTTCTCTATATATTATGGATTTATGTCATATCCTTGGAGAGATTTTGGAGAATAGAGATCAAGTGTAATTCCCTTCTGGGCCTAGTCCACTGTCACACCTTCATAGTGCCTACAGATATTTGCAGTATCAAATTGAACTGTGAATGTATTTGGCATCAGCCTATTGCAACTCCACTGGGGTCAGAGACTTTCAAGGAGCCAGAAGGGAACTTGGCATGGATAACCATTTCCCAAATATGGTGTTGTGCTTTCAGTAGTAACAAAATTAACATGTAACCTAGAGCTTTCTGCAGTGGGTAGCTATTTCTTTAGGTGAAATGAAGTTTGGCTGTAGTCTTTGAGGCACAAGTGCTGTATTCTGATGCAGCCATACCCAAAGTTCTGGCAAGAGGGGAACCATTTGAGATGAAGACCCAGGAAACTTTTGGGGTGGGAGCCCTGAGTAAGTCAAGAAGCCTGTATCCAATAGAACCCACATTCAAGGGCAAACCTTTGCCACTGTGAGATCCCAAGCATGAACTCTATCTGTCAAGCAGACACACTTCCGACAAAACTGAAGATGAATAACAGGGTCACTGTGCTCAAGACTGTAGGAACCACAGGCTGTAGGACCGTGAAGTGGCCTCATCATTTCTGCTATTCAAAACTAGAATCTGAATGTTTCTGTCTACAAGAACACTTTTCAATGACACCAAAACATGATGTCTTTGAGTTCTTCTTTTTTAAAATTTATTTTAAGAAGGAAATCACAACCATAGGAAAAATTTTCACTCTCCTGATGTATGTGAGAGAATAATTCATGGCTTTCTGAACAAACTAGACCCTGGTAAAAGGAGAGAGGCTTGCCTGTACCTCTTGAGAGCAGCAAAGCCAAGCTTTCCCCATCTCACTTTGAATCTCAGCTGCTGACATGCTCGACCGGACCTGGCTGAAAGGCAGCCACTATGCTCAAATCTGATCACTAAGGCTAACCTCTTGGGTGTCACAAGTCAATCTTACAGACAAGCTGGACCACACAAACACAAATTTATTATGACTAGAAGTGTATGTGGGGGAGAGTTATTAGTTCCCAATTAGCAGCAAACAATAGGAAACGTGTTAACTGTCTATAGTGATGAGCCACTGGCAATAATAGCTCATAAAATATTTTAGAACATTCTACATTAGCCAAAGGAAGTTGAAGAAGTAAGTCTTGATATGGCTAGGTATTAGTGACCGTCTACCCCATTGAGTCTCCTCAGCAGTTATCTCCCCTTCATTTGATAACTTGTTGGCTAATATGTGTGGTCAAGCTCAACCATGCTCTCTACAAGACATTGATTTGGCAGCTGGCCTGTGTCCCTGCTCAGGGTGCTGTGAGGGACACCTAAGAGACAAAGTTAAAGCCCTGGTATAACACTATACCTGCCACCCAGAAGTGTCTTAAGTTTTTGAGCCTCATTTTTATTACCTATGAACTGAAAATAATAACATTTAACAGATAAAGTAATTAAGAGAATTAAATGAGCTAACATGTGAGGGTTTGGCCTACGATGAGCACTCAGTAGGTTTTTGATGACAATGATAGAGGTGAGGTCCTATACCAGAGCATCTCAGGGGACAAAGCAATGAGAATCTAAAAACCCTTTGGTGACTGTTGAAGATTAGAAGCCAAGGCCCTTTAGCATTTTAAGGAAAGAGGAAACCATATCTTCCAATCAGTGGTTTTAAAAAAAGCATCATGAAAGAGATAACATTTGAAGTGGACTTTGTCAGTTAGGTAGGATTTTACCACGTAGAAATGAGAAAAGAGTATTCCAGGTATTGGATACAGAATGAGGAAAGGCAAGGAGATGGGAAAGCATTGTAATTTTAGGGAAAAAAATAGAGTAATCAGATAGTCAAGAAAAAATGAATGAAAGAAAACAGATGCAGGGCTGAAGGGGTAAGCTAAAACCCAAAATGTTGGGTTAGTAAGCATGAGCAATATTTGGCAGGCAATAATGAGCCATTCATAGTCTCTTAGAAAAATGACACCATCATAAGCATAAATATGGTAATAGATCCTCAGTTTCATTAATTTTCTAACAAGGCAAAGGTTTTTTAGTTTGGAATAGAAGCTGGAGGTGGCATTTACAGAGTAAGGATGCCAATGACCACCAGAACCAATAAGATGAGGATTTTATCAATTAATTTTATAGCATAATAAACCACACTAAACCACAATAGCTTAAAACAATAACCACTTAGCTAGATCTATATTCAGTAACTTAGGCTGGGCTTAGCTGTGTCTGGAGTCAGATGGGGTCTGGTTTATTGAAGGCTAGGGCACCAAGGCTCTCCTCTAGATGGCATCCAACAAGCCGGTCTGGGCTTACTCACCTGGGGAAAGCAGGCTTCTGAGACAGAGAGAGAGCAGAAGCGTGCACATAGCCTCTTGAAGCCCAGACTTGGGACTGGCATATTATGACTTCTGCCACATGTTGTTGATCAAACCAAGTTACAGAGCCAGTTCACATTTAAGTGGTGATTAAAGAGACCAACTTCTTGGCAAAAGAAGCTGCAGAGTCACATTGCGCAGTGCCCTGGATTAAGGGGAAAGGGCTAATTTGTGTCCATTTTTTGCAATCTAAAATAAAACTATTGGGACTTAACCAGTGTAAGTACATCCTGTATACTTATACCACTTCCTGATTACATACTCAAGCAAATAACATTGAATCTCAACAGAACTTTCTGTAATAGCAGGATGGTGCTGCATATGAAAAAGCACTATAAATATGGGCCATTCAGAAATTCTAATGTGAGTCTATTGCAGTAAGTTCTAAAGAGGAGTGAAGAGATTATGGCCCACTGACCAAATGTAACCAAATGTGTTTGTAACTTCTTACTCAGGACAAAAAATGCAAAATTTAATGGGCTATAAGGGAAGAATTGATCCATGAAGCAATTTGATAGCAATTGCCAACAGCTTACTGAGAATTAAAGTAATAACAGAAAGCTGTCTGAAATGGTTCAAGAGAATAACCACCAACACTGAAAATGAGATCATTTTGCAAGGAATAAAAAGAAACAGCCAGCCTTGTAGTGCAGAGTCTAAAAATTTTAAAGGAAATTTTGGAGGCTTTTGATTCCCATCCCCTTTCTTTCTATTTCTTCTTTTATTGTTGTTGTACGTGAGGAAAAGCAGACACATAATCACCAAACAGCAAACAATTAAAAGGGCAGTCAGGACCATCCGTAATTTTAGCAAATCAATTTTTCTCAATGATGTGAGAACCCCTCTGAGGGTTTGGAAGTGATGTCTGCTTTTAGCGTATCTATTTCTTTTTCCTCACAAGCATGTGCACATTGAGAATGGTATTGTCAGACTGCTCATGAATGCTAAGTGCTGAACATTGATTTCCATTTTGAGGAAGGAGTGGGAGACAGCATTCAGTCAATGAGTCGGTGGTCTCCATCCTGAGCGCACTAGTACACATAGCCCCACTGTGCCATGACAATGGTACCCTTTGTTGCCACTCTTGGCATGAGCACTAAGAATTAACTGGGCACAGCGCCTCAATGACTCTCAGCTGTGGCTCTGCTCAGTTCAGAACACAACTAAGTTACAAGGGACAGCCTGAGAAGGCTTCATTTGTCACTGCCCATGGCTCACCACTGCTGGGGACAATCTGTTGTTTCAAAGTTGTACACTGGGTTTTTTTTATTTCAGACATAAGCTACACATGGCTCCTCTCCCTTATGAAGAAGGCAGCTAATTCCATTATTTTCTTGCCAAGAGGTATTGCCATTCCAGAGCATATATGGGAACACATTTTATTGGGTGATCTACAGCCAAGAACTTAGTTTCTTTATGCCTTGGCTTTCATTGTAAAGTGTGTGGGATGGAAACAAAACAACTTTTTGGAAGATGATATCAAAAGCGTAAATGATCACAGAGTAAAATGTGGTAAATCCAGGAATGCTTTTGGCTGGGGATCAGCTTAAGACATTAAACTTGATAAATAAGACTTGAAAAAGACTTTAAAATGTAGAGCGGACATCTGTGTGTGGGGAGGGTTGGTTGTTTTGTTTTGTTGTTTCTTTGCTTGTTTGTTTGTTTTGTCTGCCCAGCATATCTTCCTTTTTCTGTCCTAAAAACAATACAACATACTTTTGGGAATCATCCAAAACCAGCACCTTATGATACTCAGGCCCTTAATTTAGGTGACACTGACCCAATACCCCTAGCTCCAAGGTTGAGCATTTAACTCAAAAGTGGTTAGACTGTTGTACTTACTCTCAATAATTGGTTCATGTATAAATCATGGCTCAAAACAAGACAATGAGGGTCAATATTAGAATTTTACTAGTACTACTGGGAGAAGGGCATTATATGTCATTGAGGTTGCAAACGAAGAAGGATGTAAGTGGAGAAAACTGATTCTAGATGATATAGTTTGAACCTCCGGATCTAGCCATGCCTAAAGATAAATCAATTTCTTGACTTTTTAATTATGTAAACCAATAAATTTCCCCCTCTTATTTAACTAGAGATGAATTCTTATCACTTGAAACTGGAAGTCACCTCACTAATTCCCAGAGTTCTCTATTTTGTCATCATCATTGGGGCAAAGTGTAGAGGGAAGTCACTGGAGGCATATGTTTTCTTGTCAGTTTCTAGGGACAGAGGCTAGCCATACATTGGGTGGCTCATTCTTATGTCTTCTTACAGTTCAGATTTTCTCCTGATAGAGATTAAGTTTCTTTTTTCTCAGAAAGCCATAGAGAAATCCCTTTTCCTCCTCCCCAAAATCATCCTATAAGAGAAAACAGAATTTAATTTACATCCTAATCTTTCCTAATGACTGACCTCTTCCCTCTAGTCCTTTGGTTCCCTTTGCTCTACTTTCCTAGGTATTGTTTTTGTTAGTATTTTTTGAAGTAAGGTGACTCTAATCTGATCAGGTAAATTTCCCATTTAAATCTTTTCAGCGATTCCCTCTGACCTTAATATCAAGTCCAGCCTTCTTTCTGTGGCATGTAAGGCACCTCATTTTCCAGCATCTAAATAAGTTACATTTGCTCCTTTGTGCTCTCTTGCACTTGGCCTCTGAATGTTCTTTTTCATTAACAGAAAGTGGGCTCCTCACCCCAGTTTTACCTTGAAGGTAGGCAGGGCCTCAAGCAAATTCCAAAAATTTCTGTCTGTATAAACAATATGAGTCATCATCATTCTGGAATCTCATGTGATCCTGAAAAGGAATATCACACGGGTCAGTAGGAGAGATTTTCTTGCCAGACCTCCCGCCTGGAATTGGGTGCCAGCTCTGGGGCCCAAGATGGCCTCATAAGACTAAGTCCCAGAACAACTTGGGGCATCTGAGCAACCCCAGGTACTGATTTGGACAGCATCCTCTGAAGCACAGAAATAGGTACCTTTTGGGGAAGGTGTTTCTAGTAACTGGGACTCAGAGTGACAGGTAACAGAGGGGAACTAAGCACTTCAAAGGCTAGAGATGGGGGTTAGAATTTTTCCCCATTATATCATCTGCCAAGCACAGGGCCTGGGACAGAAGATGTATAATAAATATTTATGAACAAAACTAGATAGTTTTTAAAGTAAAGGTCTGAGAAGATTGCTAGAAGAAGAATCAATTTTGATTTCTTCTGCCTCGGACTTATTTAACACGATCTAGAGAAATGGTTGCTTCTTTACAATAGCACAACATTGCTGATTCATATCGTTTGTGGCCAACTGCAATCTTTGCTAAAATTATAGTTAACTAAGCAGTTCAAGTTCTTCTCCTGAACTTTTGTCTTCTGAGCAGGAAAAAAATCCAGATTTCAAAATATTAGGATGCCAATTGTTTTTTTTTTCTTTCATTTTAAATTCTTGTGAAAATAAATCACCTTGCCTCAGCATAAAATATGAAATATAGTTCTACTATATTTCAGTTATGCCATTGGACACATCTAGGTTAGTGTTTGTGTGTGTGTGTGTGTGTGTGTGTGTGTGTGTGATAATTCTAACATAGTGAGTCCAGTATGAATTACTTCATTTCCTAAGGTGCAAGTATGTCTTACAAATACACCTTTCAGAAAAAATTTCAAAGGTGGTAGTTGTATGTGGTGTATGTACTTTCTCTCTTGAACATCATTAAAGTCAACAACAGAACAAAAAAAGTTGAAAAAGTCATATTCAAATTAGAAAAGGAAAGATATGACCTCAAAGAAAAAAATCATAGAGTATATCTGAGGTATATTGTGAAACAAACAAACAAAAGATATACATTAGAGAGAAAGGCAAGAGCCAAATATATACCCTCAGAACCCTGGCAGCTAAAACAGTTTTCTAAAAGTAATAGCTTTCTAGAGTCATTAAATGATGAAAAGAAGACAGAAGGATGACAAAAAATTTATGGAAAGAGTAAAAATTTAAAAAAATTCAGATATACAATTTTATTGTTTTAACATGTGTGTATGTCCATAAACTACAACAGCAATCAAGATTGTGAAGATGCTCAATCACCCCCAAAGTTTACTTATGCTCCTGTGTAATCCTTTCTTTTCATCCCTGCCCCACACCTCATTTCCAGGCATACATTAATTTGCTACCTGTATAGATTGGTCTGCAATCTCTGGAATTATAGAATATGAATGAAATCATATAGTATGGGCTTACTTTTGGACTGGCTTCTTTTGTTCAGCATAATTACCTTGAGAATCACTCAATTTGTTATGTGTATCCATAGTTTGTATCATTATTATTCCATGGTTTGTATATACCACAATTTATTTATCCATTTAACTAATAATAGGCTTTTGGGTTATTTACAAATCTGCTGTTACCAAAAATCCTGCTATAAATACTTAAACATAAATTTCTGTATGGACAAATATTTCTATTGTCTGTGAACATAGGAGTTGAATATCTGGGTCATATGGTAGTTTTAAACTTTTAAGAAGGTATGTTTAACTTTTTAAGAAACTGAAAAACTGGTTTCCAAAGTGGTTATACCATTTTAGATTCCCATGCACAGATCTAAGAATTCCAGTTGGTCTACATTCTTGCCAACACTTGGTAGGGTTAGCTTTTTAAATTTTAGCAATTCTAATAGGTGTGCAGTGGTATCACACTGTGGTTTTAATTTCATTTCCAAAATGACGATTTATTTTGAACACATTTTCATGTGCTTATTTGTCATCCATATATCTTCCCAGGTGAATGTGTATTCAAATTTTTGGCCCATTTTTAAATAGAGTTCTTTAGTTTCTTATTATTGAGTTTTGAGTATTCTTTATATAGTCTAGATACAAGCCTTCTAACAGGCATGCGACTTGCAAATATTATTTCCCAGTCAGTGGCTTGTCTTTTCATTTTCTTATGAACATCTTATAAAAAGTTCTTAATTTTGATGATATTTTATGAATTTTGCTTTTTTAAGATCTTGCTTTTGGTATCATATCTTAAAAATCTTTGCCTAACACAGGTCACAAAGATTTGCTCTTATATTTTTATGTAGGAGTTTTTTAGTTTTAGGTTTTAAGTCATAATCCATTTTGAGTTAATTTTTGTATTTGATATAAGGAATGGATTGAAGTTCAATTTTTACATAAGTATATCCAATTTTCCAGGACCATTTATTAAAAAGACTATTCTTTCTACACTGAATTATCATTAGCTCCTTTGTTTAAAAAAAAAAAAAAACAATTGACCACATATTTAGTTCTTTTTTCTGGATTCTCTAATCCATTCCATTGACATATTTAACTGCATTTATACCAATATTACATTGTCTTGGTTTCTGTAGCTTTATAATAAATTTGAAATCAGAAAGTTCTCCAGAATTTTATTCTACTTTTTCAAATTTGTTTTAGCCTCTTTTAGACATTTTGCAGTTTCATATAAATTTTAGAATTAACTTACCAATTTTTATTTTTAAAATGGCTTGCTTGAATTTTTGTTAGAATGTGTTAAATCTACAGAACATTTTAAGTCTTCCAACTCAGGAATAAAGTATATTTTTCAATTTACATAGGTCTTTACTTACTCTTAGCAATATATCTAGTTTTTATTGTTAGTTCTTATGCATGAAATCATGTATTTTAGAATTATCCCTAAATATTTTAGATTTTTATGTTATAAAAAATAATGCGTCTAAAAATTTTTAATTTCTGATAGTTAATATTTTAGAGGAATACAATTGATTTGACACATTGATTTTATTTGCCACAACTTGCTAACCTCACTTGTTAGTGTAAGTAGCATTTTTAAAATTCCATAGGATTATAAGATTGTATAAGATAGTCATGTTGCCTAAGAATAAAGAAAATTTTACTTCATTATTCCAAAAAAAGTTATTTCTTTTGCTTGCACTGGTTAGAACCTCTAGCCAGTGATGAAAAAAGTGATGAAAGATGACATCCTTGTCTTCTTTTTGATCTTAGGGAGAAAACATTTAGTCTTTTACCTTAAAGTTTGGTGCTGGCTATATATTTTCATTCGATGCCCCTTATCAGATTGAATTTCTCTTCTAGTCCTAGTTTGCTGACACTTTTATTAAAAATGTATATTTCACTGACTTTATTTTTTGAATATTAATAAATTAATAAATTATATAGTTTAATAAGTTAATAACAATAACATTTATTAATTTTTTAAATAAATTGTTTGATGTAAAACTAATGTTGATTTATGGAATGAACCCCACTGGTTGGATCCAATGTGTTAAACTTTTGTTAAGATTTCTGTATCTATTTTCCTCTGCAAGGTTGGTCCTTGGTTTTCTTTTTTGTTTGTTTGTTTTTGTTGTCATTTCTTATATGCATAGTTCATCAAATGGATGTGAAAATATTGTTCTCTTCAACTTTCTGGTAGAGTTGATATAATATTGATATTATTTGTTCCTTTAATGTTTGGTAGACTCACTAGTAAAACCCTCTAAGCCTGGAGTTTTCTTTGCGATAATTTTTTTTTCTTTCAAATTCAATTGCTTTGAATTTAGTAGGGCTATTAAGGTCACCTGCTACTTCACAGTCTACTTTTAAATGGTATTATACTACTTCATATACACTACAATGGGAGCTTTATAATAGTATACTTTCATTCCTTCTCTGCTAGTCTCTAAGTTATTGTTATCATACATGTTACTTCTGCATATGTGCAAAGTCCCACAATCCTATGCTATTATTTTTGTCAATCAGTCAATTAATTAAGAGATTTAAATAATGAGTTTGTCCACTTTTTTATTTGTAATCTTTTTTCTTTGTGTTTAATTTAAGATGGTTTCTATTTCTGTTTTCAAATTTTCTAATCTCTTCTGCAATGCACAATATGTCATTACTCATATCCAATGTATTTTTCATCTCAGATAATGCAGTTTGCATTTTTAGAATGTTGACTTGGGTCTTTAAAAAGATATCTTCCAAATTTCTATGTTACATATTAAATCATTCCCATAGTCTTGAACAAATAGAATACTGTTAAAATAATTGTTTTAATGGCTTTGTATATTAATTCTATTATGTGTTATATCTGAGTGGGTTTCTGTTAATTGATTTTCCCCAACCTGGAGTGGGAGGATAATATTCTAGAAGAGATATGATGCCAGTAAAAACAGCTCTATAGAAAACAGATGAAATAAGGAAGGAAGGAAGGAAGGAAGGAAGGAAGGAAGGAAGGAAGGAAGGAAGGAAGGGGAAGGGGAAGGGAAGGGAAGGGAAGGGAAGGGAAGGGAAGGGAAGGGAGAGAGAGAGAAAGAAAGAGAGAGACGGGGGAAGGAAGGGAGGAAGGAAGAAAGGGAAAGAAATTAAGATGATTCTAATTATTGTCAGAGAGGTGAGAAGATATTTTATCAATAATACAAGTAAAGAACTCTACTTTCCTCCTGAATCTACTCTACTCTTCTTCCTGATGGCATCCACCTAGGTGATATATTTCCATCTTCCTTTGCAGTGAATTATGACATGTGACTAAGTTCTAGTCCATTTAATTCAAGAGGAAGTAATGTATACAGCTATATCCTGTATTTTCTTTTTCCCTATCCATGTGGATGTGGCTGTGACACAGCTTTGACCATGTAGATGAAAATAGCAACCTAAATGATTGTACAGTGACAAGATGAAGGGAACTTGGCTTCCTAAATGGCTTTAGGCAACATAGTCACCCTATCCATCTCATACCAGTTACATGAGAATGAAATAAAGCTCTGAATAATTTAAGTCACTATATTTGGGGATCTTTTGTGACAGCAACCCAGATTTACATTAATAGCCTACATGATATGAAAAAGTAATGTTAAAAAAAGCCAAAATATAAAATATTAGAAGATAAGTTGAGGATGTAGCCCAGTGCATAGAGCAAAAAGATGAAAGTACAAGAGAACAGATAATAGATGCAAAGTATCAATTCAGAAGGTCCAACATCTGACTACCAGGAGTTCCAGAGAAAAGATGAAAAATGCATATAGAAATTAGTAAAGAAATAATATATTGATACCATTTATAGAAAGACAAAACAGACAAAGCAAATTTTCCTGTTAGGCATCAGAATAGTAGTTACATTGGCAGAGTGATTAAATGGGAACAGGCGGAAGGCTTCCCGGGGCTGGAATCATTCCATTTCTTGTTTTTCATGCTAGTTACAAGGATTTTTTCAGCTTATGAGAAAATATTAAGTGTACTCATGACTTTTTGATTTTTCTCTAAGCAGATTATATATTTAAAATTTTTCAAATAAAACCAAATGAAGAAATATGAACAAAAATGTTCATCATTAAAAGGAGATAAATTTTTAAATTAGTTTTTCAAGTGCCAAAAAAGGATCTACAACCAGAAACATTGTATAATTTCTAAAATTTCCTAACACCAAAGATAGAGCGATCTCAAAACTGAACAAAAGAGAAAAAACATGCAAGCTGTACAAGGATAAGCAGCAGAACATCATCAAACATCGATAATAAATATCTCAAAGCTGTTTGTTAATCTAGCATTTAAGACCTCAGCGGATGCTCTAGGAACAACCCACACATCATCCCTAAAAGTATTATTAGAACGATAGTCTCCCCATAACGCTTTTCTCTTTGAACGGACACTTCCATCTTCGTAGATGATAAGAGCCATTTTTTCAGATTCTAATTATTGACCCTTTTCTCCATGCAATGGGCGATTATCCTCATGATTCTAAAGGGCAAATTAGGCCAAAAAACAGCATTTTCTTTGAAATGACACCTTTTAAAACTAAGAGCAACTGGTTTGAAATGTTAAGGAGTTAGGCTTTCTTTGTGATGACAATGGTCTCAATGACAGAATTAGCTGACTGATATTTCTTTGCCTTCAATTAGATACTGAACTATTCTAGCCAGAACCCCTGGGACTCTATCCTAATAGCTGATTGGAATTGGGGAAACTGACGTAGTCTTTCACTGTGTGAATTCTTGGTATTTTATGACTGTTACCTTGGATAATATTCATTAATCAGAGAGAGCAGAGTTAAACAAACGTGCGTGCTTCTGTCTTTTCCCCATTTGGATTCCATGGCTAAAGTTGCCATTTTGGGGGAATTTGCAGGGTGGCTAATTCACCTCAGGGCCTCTGAAATCAACATTAAGGAAAATAAATGACAGGCATGTCATAGCTTGTCAGCTGCTGCGATTAAGTAATGCTAACTGCTACTACTGCAGAAAGGGGTGGCTCAGAATCATAAAACGTTAGAGATGCTTGGAACCATCCAATGCCATCATTTTATATGGGAGGAAATTGGGTTCAGGGATTAACAGGTTTGTTCAAGGGCACACAGGCTCCTTATCAAGGTTTTGTGGAATTGTGATTTCTGAATCCTCGCCCTGCTTATCACACTCAGCTTCTAGAATGATCCTGTACCAACACAGTTGTGTTACATCACCCCCTGCTTGCAAACCTTTTGTAGCCCCCTATTGTTTCTCAAGTCGGAGCTGTGAGGGGTGAGCAGATGGCAGAACCCAGCGCTCTATTGGGAACCAGACGTTTGCAATGAGAAATAAATGGTCAGCTTAGCAGCAGCTGTAAAATCCCATGACAAGGAGGCAGAAAATTTTGTTTCAGCTTCCAACTATATCCCTGTAACAAAGTGTCTCAATTTTGGATAAGCCCCTCCAATAATCTGGACCTTGATTTTCCCATCTGCAAAATGAGTAAGTTGATTAGGCAGATGTTAACACTCCAACTTGAAGATTCCCTGACCACATCGCTTTCTTCAAAGCTTCAAAATTGAAAGCTAACATGTACACACATCTTTTTCCCTGAGCATCTTCTGGTCTTCCCTGGTATCCATATTCAAAATGAAAATGTTATATTTTTCCAAGCAGAAACTTTTAGCTTTCCACTTGTGAAAGATTGTACTACTAGGGGAATACATGAAATCCAACACTGTCTTTCAAACAAATTTCTTTTCTGACACCTTGTTCTCTCTTTTGTATCGACTTAACTTTCCAATTATTTTTTCTCTCAGTCTTTTCCTCTCTGACAGTTTCCCTTCTTTTCATAGATTTACCCTTTCCTGCTTCCATCTTTCCATATCTCTTTTCGGTTTTCCCCTCTTTTCCTTTTTTCATCTTACTTTTTCTCTTTCTTCTATTTTCTTATTCTGCTGACAAACATCACCTGCCTCTTTATGGAGCACAGAGATTATTTTGCAGTCTGAGAAAGCAATCAGTCAACCAGAAGAGTTTTCCTCCAAGTTTAACCCAATCTAGATTGTTGTGGAGCTGAACAAGTATTCCTAAAGGAATGGAGACAGGTAATTTTTCCCAGAGCAGAGAAATAAGATTGCTGGCAGGAAACGACCATGGCCTTTGCCCTCTAACTTAACAGAATCCTTAACCAAACTGTTTTATTCATCCAGAGTGAATGACCCACCGGTGTGCTTTTGCTGTGAAACATCTGACTGAAATACTCTGTGAACTTGCAGGAAATCCCATTTCTCTGGTTTCTCATGAGTTGGCGTCTAACAAAGGAAGGAAAGGACCTGTCTTGCTCCATGTTAAGAAAAGTTATCAGCTGAAGCTTAAGGCAGGACTGAACGCTCTGAACTCTGTAGGTTATCAATCACCGGAAGGCTGCAGCACCAGGTTCCTCGAGCCTCTCCTTCTGCATCCCTTTGACCCTTAGCAAGTAGCTTTTCTCTTCAGTGAGAGATGAAAAAGGAAAGGGGGTGGAGAAACAGAATATAAAGGCAGAAAGGGGAGGGAAAAACACCAACAGAGTAGGAGATAATAGAAAGGGGTAAAAAGTGAAGGACTTTGAAAGGGAGATATTCTACTGGCTTTACAAAAGGCTTTTTTCAACATGTGCATGCTGAAAACGCAGGATTGGTGGCATGCCAGTCAGTGCAATTCCCAAGGCTCTGCTTTCATTGAATGCAATTTCTTTTTCTCCAGGCCCCGCATTTGCAGTGGCACTGGTTATAGTTTAGGGTATTTCATCCATTCGTGACCTTTCTTTCCTGACACCATGCTTACAGGCAAGTGTTCATGCCAGTTAACCTTCTCTGTTTTCCCCGGTGACCTTATGAATTTCCATCAGGAAAAATACAAAATCGCCAATTTGTTTTTTCATTACCCAGAGGATAAATACAAAGTGGGGAAGCCTTTTATCTTGCCACACCGGCAAACCTTCTCATTACTCAGCATCGAGCAAACATTTGCTAAGAGTTAATAAATCCAGTGTGTGGCTCTCTTTGTGCGGGGAATGGCATACCATCCAAGGTAATCTCTCATTAAGGAAAAAGAAATAGAACGCACTCATATTTTATTCATGGTCTCAGAATCCCAGGGGGGAAAAAACACAAAACAAAATTTCTTATACACAGAAAAACCCAAAACAAAAAGGCTCACACTTTCTATTTCAGATGACACCTTCTGACTCCCAGCCCCTCTGAGGAGATGCTAATCCATTAACACAGTGGTCCCATCATCATTGCTATTTCAGCCTGCCAGTCTGATTGCCAAAATTGAGCCCGGTGACCTTTTGCCATATCCCACAGTTAAAAAGGAACCAAGGTTTATTAAAGCATAGCCCTGAATAAGTCCAATGAGTAATACATTTTATAGTCGTCAATCAAGAGCATCCTCCCAAGACTATTTAGTCTTCCTTTTCCAGCTCTCCTCTGCAGAGGTGTCCAGGCGGGATCCACATTAAAGGCCTCAGCGTAGACACTGCAGCAAGTTTTAATTTACCAATGATTCCTATTCCTGCTAGCCCAGAAAGGCTCTGGTGATTTATTGGACTTGAGCAGAACCCTCATCCATTATAGTTTGTCTTAACTTAATCAAAGGTCTCTTCTCCCTTTGGAGCATCTTACCTACAAACTCCGCGGTCACCATGATAAATGGGCCCGCTTGACTTCTTTTTCTGATTACTGTGAATGAAGCATCACACGCAACTTGATACATTCTGTTAATGCTGTGGCTTCAGTGCTGAGATGGCTGGAGTTATGTTGTGTAGAACTAGCTATGTGGGGAGCTGAAAGGTGATTGCTCTGGGGTTTTGATTGAGTGATATAATTGATGACTGGGAGCAGAACAGAATTCACAGGGATTTCTTGGTTGTTTAAAAGACCAAGAAAGCAAAGCGGTTTCTTTACTTGTTAAAGGAGACCTTCCTATTCCTCTACCAACAGCAATCCACATTCCCCCTACCCTACCCACATCCACACTCAACACACACACACATACACACCACATACTACAGACGGCCAGCCTTTGTGAAGAAAGTGTGATGACTCAAAACAGTCTTTAATCTAAGCCCTCCCTGAATTTAGTAGTTGATATGAAAAGGACAAGGAAGTAACTGAAAATAATAAGAAACTGAGGAAATAACAAATATATTTTAATATTTGTATAGGTAATTATATTTGTATAGCTAATTATAACCAAAAGGAAATAAACATGATATAACCAGTCATTGTTCTGTATGGCAGAAGCATCCCCTTTTTTGTTTTTTAAGTGACTTATGAGTTTAAGATTAATCTCTAGCATTTTCCAGTAATGTCCTCTTCATAGATAACAGTTTGAATCTTTGACTAATTCACTTTAATTCTCTTTGTAGATTCTGAGAAGAATCCAAATCACTCCAAAGAAGTGACTGTTATATTCATCCTTTGCAATCCCAGAAATTTGGCTAGTGTCTGCTCAAGGCATTCATAAAAATGGAAAGGTTAAACTGATCTACCCACATTTAAGATGAGACACCAATATTTTTTTTAGTCTAGTTTATCTAACGTAATTTCAAAGATAAATATGAACTGATAAACCTCCACTTGACTGCCTCACTTTTAAATCATAACCTTGTTAAAGGAGGAACCTTTTTTTGTATCCTACTGGCCAAAACTGTCCCCAGATCTAGTCAACTTATAACATTTAGGACAGTCCAGAAAGACAATATATATCCTCTGCTATTGTTTGTAGTAAATATATTTTATTCTGTTAAATACATCAGAGTAGAGTGTCTCTGTAATACAACATTGAGGAGAAAACCCGCAGAGAGAGTATAGGTCACTAAAGGAGAAGCTGAAAATTTAGATCAGGGGTCCTCAGATACAACCCAGGAAAATCTACCTAGAGCATGTTTTTGTACAGCACATGATCTAAGAATAGTTGTGATGTTTTAAAAGGGATTTGAAAACAATAAAGAAGACTATATGTGGTCTACAAATCTTAAAATATTTACAGAATATTTAAAATATTTATCAGAAAGAGTTTTCTGGCTCTCAATTTAGACAATATTAGACAGCCAATGTTTGAAATTTTTTGAGTAAAAATAGTATGATCAAGGTTAATTTTTAAGTATATTAATCAACTATGTGAAGAAAGAATTATACTAATAAATCTACCATAAACAAGAGCAGTGAAAAAAGTGAGCAAAGGAAAGCACAATCTTCTTTAGCAGTGTATAAATTCCTTAAAGATAAGGAACACATTTACAAATTCTTGATTTTTCTGGGACAACCATAATTTCATCATTTTCTAAACAGGTATTTACTTCACTCTTACTCTTTTAGAAGAATTTAGCAGGATGTAGAATTTTAGGTTGTCAATTTGAAGCTGTTATGAAGGTAATCTATAATCTGTCTTGTTTCATATATTCTATTTGTCTTTTATGTTCTGCAATTGCTCTAGGATCTATGTAGTAGATTTATTTTTATTTCAGTTTTTTTTTTGCAATAGCTTTCTAATCAGTGTTTCTTTAATCTATGGGTTTATGTGTTCTTTAAGAAAAAGTTTCAGCCATTATTTATTTCATTTTTTGAAATTACCCCCTCACCTATCTCACTCCCTAAAACTCTTATGAGAGGTATTATTGGAGTTTCTCATTTTAGCTTTCACATCTTTCAATGCTCTTTCAAAATTTTTACTTCAAAAAAATTTTTCTACTCCATCTCTCTGCTTTACATTTTGAATGATTTCTCCATATCAATCTTCAAGTTTTCTTAAAGCTACATTTAATCTATGCTTTAATTTGTGCACTTAGTTTTTCTTACAGAAACTTTATTTGGTTCTTTTTCAAATCTTTTATTAGGCCCTGTTTTTCCATATTGATTCTGTTCTTTCTTTTCTTTCTTCAAATATTTTAATCATGTTTATTTTATTGTCTCAGATTGTACTCTTTTATTTGTAGTGATCTCCTGAAGCTCTCTGTGGGGAAAGTTAGAAGTCTTGATGAGAAACTGTGGGAGTGGGAAGAACATGGGATACAACCTGGCATCAATTTGACATTTATGGAGTAAATAATGACTAAAACTAAGGGATAAAAGACTGGAAAAATAACTTGGGACATAATTTTAGAAGAACATTTATTTAAGTTTAAAAATAGTGAATATTTTTGGAGTTTACAATGTAAGTTATGGGGAGCCATGAGGTTAACAGGGAAGTGATCTGATAAAAAGAATGTTTTAGGGATCAGTAACATCAGAATTTTAGGAAATTTTGGCTTTTTTTCACAAATGCTTTAATTACAGGGAAGGAAATAATTCATGAGATAAGCTAATGCTTATAGAGCATATAGCTGAAGGAAAACACTATATAGAAGTAACATTATAAGTAAAATAGGAGGAGGCAAGAAGACAGATTAGAAGACCTAAAATAGTTGACACAATATTAGAGGAGAAGACCAAACTGAAGGGCTGTCAATATGTGACTTTAAGACTATAAAGTTATGGTAATCAAGACAATGCAGTATTGGTGAAAGAACAGACAAACAGATAAGTAGAACAGAATAAAGTTCCCAGAAATAGATAACACTCCAAAAGCATGCACAGCAGGAAGTGAGCAGCAGGCAAGCAAAGCTTCACCTGTATTTGCAGCCGCTCCCCAGCGCTAACATCACCACCTCAGTTCCACCTCAGATCATCAGGCATGAGATTCTCATCAGAGCACTGGTCCCTGGTGCCAAAAAGGTTGGGGACTGCTGAAGGGCTCCTTAATAAATGTGTGTAGATGTTTGAGGCAGTGCATATGGGAAGATAAATCCAAATGGAAAGCAGAGATGATTGTGAGCCCATTAACATTACTGTAGACATAAAAGTGTTAAAGAAACATTAAGATTTTCAAACACAAAATAATGGCAGAGGGGAGAAAATCTTCTTGGCACATGACACGCATTCAACATGTTTACATTATATAATAATAATAATAAATAATAATAATAATAATATTATTTTACTGTATGTGGAAGAATTATCATTTAGTGGGAAAAACTTGGGCTTTGCAGTAAAAAATGTATAGGATATTGGGTATAGCATGACCTCTTGGTTCCTCACCTTCCTGCCTCACTAGAAAGTTTTATAAATCAAATTTGATAAAGTGATAAAAAGAACTTAGTAAATACAAAGCATTTTTATTTGAATGTGAGGTAATATTTTTTCTAGCTACAGTATTGCAAGTAGAGTTAAATATCTTAATCTTTCAGGATGCATTTTGGAGTAAGAAGTAGAGTTGCAGGTTCAGCTTTACCCTATGAACTCTATGCATTGGGCAATTGCTTTTTCCTTTCTTTTCCTGAACCTAAGCTTCTGAATCTATGAAAATGTATAATTACAGTATTTATAGGGTCGTTGGATGGGTGATATTGGGATAATACATGTAAAACACATGACCAGGCATACAGTTGTTGGTAATCAGTTAATATTATTATTATCACCATCCCAATATTAAAGAACATGGATGCATTGTGTGGCTGCATTGTGTACTTTCTTACAGTTGTGTAGTACCTGCAGCTCATGAGGGCAAAATTCTGCCTGAATTCTAAGAACCAGATCTGAAGTCTTTCATAGTTAAAGCTGAAGGATAATTTGATCAAGGCTGAAGAAAATAAATGAAAATATGTTTCTTAGCACATCAGACACATATGAAGTAATATAAAGAATTGAATTACTGTTTACTTAGCTTTTGTAGTTGGAAGTAAAAGTTACGTGGGGAGTGCCATATTTTATTTTCTCTTCTACAATTTTGCACTGAGTACATATTACTTCTTTTAAAAGATTCAATTTTAGAATATGCTGTTCTGAGGAGTCAGCTTCTACTTATTCTATGTCGAACACTCAGAACGTGTGCTGAATTTTTTCATCCTCTGAAGGTTATAAAATGTAAGCATAAAATATTGAAATGAATCACCGTGGACACCAGTGCAGCTGGGCAGATATTTCAGGAGTTCACTGTGGCTTAAGAGCAAGGAAACTTAATTTCTAATAGTCTATATTAACCTGGCAATCGCATGTGCCTAGCAGGTGTTGCCCAGGAAGCTGTGTTTCCTCAGAATTAATGACATGCCATTATTTTAGCCATTTTTCTACATCTCTGGAGTGTCTGTAATTAAGAAGTTTAACTGTACTTAAAATGATATAAAGTGTCATTAGTCCCATGCTAAATCATTTCAGAATACTGATTTATTTGCCAGTAAAATTAACCAGGTAATTTTCTCAGCCTGACTAATGTAAGGTTTCACACATGAGTACCCCTACTAGAAAAAGCTGGGAGGTTTTTTGTAGCAAAAAAATAAAACTGCTTCGAAGCTCCACAAAATAATAATACAAAACTTTGCTCTTCTTTTCTCTGAGGCAGTTTCCTCATTGAGTGGGTTGGACTAGACCAGTGGCCCATCTTTTCATTTGTAAAGTGATTTTTCTCCTCCTTCATATAATCAGTGGAACCACTCCTTCAAGTAAAATCACAGTTGAACACCCAAGATAGTTCTGATTGAAGGAGGAAATTAGAAGAGCCTCTACCAATTTTTTGACCACATCTATCTCTTCTAAATCTCCAGAATTGTCTGGACTATGTAACCTTTATGTCCTTACTAGTTCAATTATTTTACTTCTATGTATGTGTTTCACTTCATGTGTCTGGTTCATGGTCACTATTTTCGTTTTCTACACCCTCCTCCTAAAACAAAAGTTTAAAGAAGTGAAGTACTTCTGATTTATATGGAAAAGAGAACCAGGAGGAAGATTTCGCTTAAGAATATATGGTCCACAGTCTATTGTACTTAAAAATATATATATATATATATATGTAGGTAAATAAAGTATTTATAACTAGCACATCCTTTTCATGCGAGCAGTTTCCACTTTCGTAAAGAGGACACTCAGGTATTTGATGCAAAATAATAATAATTTATTTGTATTTCTTCAATGAATTGTTTTGTTGTGTTTAATTTTTCTAACTGTGGTGGTTCTTGTAAGGTCAGCTACTTAGGTTTATAAGGGTAACCTGATAACCAATCCAGCAATGAATATAGATTCATGCTAGCTTCTATGAGTATGGTAAGAGATACAGTGCTTTGATTCATTTAGGCCAGAAACTGCTATAGAATATATGAAAGGGAATCATACGATTTGTTTTATTCCAGGACCCTGAAATGTATATCATCATAGCTCACCACTCCTGATGTGGCCTGAAGCCTCTCATCAGTTTTGAAAATTCTTATGTCTTAAATGATAGTTTGTACTTCATTCTCTCCCCTTTCCTTCTGGCACTTTAATTGCATGTATGATGGACCTTTTCACTATGTTTCACATGTCTCATAGATGCTTTTTAATTTTTTCCATTCTTCTCTGTATTTTCAGACATTTTTTAATGACCCGTGTTCCAGTTCACTGATCTTCTCATCAATTGTTTCTAATCTATGATTAAACTCATTTACTGAGTTTTTAAAATTTCTTTTCCAGAATTTTCATTTATTTCTATTTTTCTAGTACCAAAATTCTGCTGAAATCCCCCATCTTTTCATTAAGTTTTTAAAAATTATATTAACCACAATTAATACATTTGGATCATCTATGATTTTCTTTCTTAATAATTTTTTTTCTTGTGTTTGGTTATTTGCTTTTATACTCTAACATGTCTGATAATTTTTGATTGAAAGTAGGCATGACATATAAAAAAATTATAGGAATAATTTAAGGCTTTGCATGATGTTATCTTCCTCCAGAGCTACACTGTCCAATATGATTGCAATGAAGCACCTATAATGATTTAAATGCAAATGAATTAAAATTAAATTAAAATAAAAATTATTTCTTCAGTCATACTAGTCACATCCCAGGTGCTCAATCGCCACATGTGTGTAGCATAGCAGCTATCTCATTAGAGAGCACAGACATGGAATATGTCCATCATCACCTCACATTGTGAGGATGTGTTTTGCTTCCAGAAGATTATGCCATTCTGTGACAGAAATGAGTAGCAGCCAGTCTTTATTCTATAGGAAGATTGGTCTATTTCTGGTTCTCTTACTCTTAGGATAAAGCATTTCAGGTATCTCACATGAAAGCCTAACTTATTCACCATCCCTCCTCCTCCTAATATTTTCTTTCTACAGCTCTATTAGACTGCTCCTACGTCTGCTCAGTTTCTTAACTGTATGGCTAGTACTTTCTACTTGGTCTCCCAGCCTCTGTCCCCAGTATCACATATAAATAGGCAAATGCCTTAAGTGGAAAAACCCAACACAAAATATCAAGTTTTCCTCAATGTACACCCTTTCTGTAGCTTGGCTTCTCAAGTATTTTCAGTCTTAGCATATCTTAGATATCTTCAAATAGATTTTTTAAATCCAGCTTTTCTAGTTATTTCAGCAGGAGGTTTGTTTGATATAAGCTCAATCATTATAGCCAGAAGCAGAATTTTCCCATTCCTTCTCTGACTCCCTGCTGTCAGGCTTTCATCCTTCTCTTGAAATATTAAAATATTGAAATATTTCCCTCCAGATCACTAATGACCTTTTTGTTTTTAAATTCCATGGTCAGTTCTGTTTTCATCTCATATGAACTTCTTTGCAGCATTTGCACTCCTAATGTATATACTGTATTAAACTTCCTACTTGACTTTTCCAATTAAAAACTTAATAGGCATCTCAAATTTAATGTATCTGCTTATAAACTCTTGATCTCCTGTTTTGCTTCTCCCTCAATCCTCCCTTATCTCAGTAAATGACAACTTTATATGAAATTTGAATTGCTGGAAAAGTACTCTGTGGTCATCTCTGACACCTCTCCATTGGCTTTCCATTTCACTCAGAAGACCATCCAACCTCTGTACTGTGGCCTACAGAGCATAAGTGACCTGTTATCACTCTTCTTTCTGACTTCATCTCCTGCCATTCTTCTCCTCCCTCACTTTACTCCAGTTATGTTAGTCTTCTTGCTATTTTTCAAACACTCAAAGAAGCTTTCCTTATCAGGGCGTTCCACCTGCTTGCTGCTCCCTCAGTCTGGATGTGCTTCACCTAGATAATACAAGGTCCTTGCTGAAACATCACTCCTTACAAAGGCTTTATCTGATTTTTCCATATAAATTAGTGTTCTTTCCATCACTCTCTATCCCTTTACCTTGTATTGTTTTTCTTCTTTGCTCTTACCACTCAACAAAACATATGTTTACCAATTTGTTTTCTGTCTTCTTTGCTAGAATGTAAGCTCTATTAGAACAGGGACATTATCTGTTTTTTATTATTATTTATTTTTTATTGCTTTATCCTCAGTGATAGCCACGTAACTACAGAAATAATGCAGCTTTACTTTATAGGTTAACAATGAGAGAAACACAGATGTTAAGGTAGCTGACTCAGGCCACCAACTACTGGTGAGTGGTAGAGCTAGGACTGGACCTAGCAGCCTGACTCTGTGGTTCATGCTTTTACCTACTACATTGTACTCTTTCTAATGGAAGATATTGTAGTTAATGGCCTGGCCCAGGTGGATCCACAATACTTTTTTTTTGCATCTTGGATTTGGGCCTAAACCAAAAAATACTAATATTTACAACATCAAACCAAAAAAAAAAGAAAAAAAAAAGAAAAGAAAAAGTAAAATATCCAAGTGAAAAGGAGGAGAAGGAGGAGAAAGAGGAAAAAGAATGTTGTTTGGGGTGGAGAGAGTGAGAGACAGAGTGGAAGAGGGAGGATGGGAGGGAGGGAGGGAGGGCAGGAGGGAGGGAGAGAGAGAGAGAAACCATAAAGCCTCATGAAGATTCAGATTTTACTTTTATTCATGACAAAATCATACCACAACTTAACCTTAGCACTGACTAAATGTTCTTGTTATTGATTCCAATTCAATCTAAGGAAAAGGAGGAGGAGTAAAGGGAATAATAAACTCTCCCTAGAAAACAAAACACACATGCCCTCTTAGTAGTTACCATTGGTAGGATAGAGAAAAGAACCCCAAAAATCAATCCTGGCTAGAGAACAGAGGAACCACATAACAAAAGAATGTTGTCTGTTAGAAAGACTTGGAGAGCATGGAAGGATGACTCCAAGGCTAATAAAATATGTCTGCCAATGGTTAAACTTAGGTAGAGGTTAAAGGTCTATGGAGGTTGTGGGTTTAAAATTGGAGTTTAAATAAGCTCTTACAGAAATGATGCAAAGTCTACTTAGAAGAGAAGGCATCTGATTTGTATTTACATCTGTTTTATTTCTAAATGTTTGCTCTAAAAAATGTCTGAGGAATTTACTACCTTTCAAGACCAACACTCTATCTATGGACAATTATCTAAGTGTTAGATAACTTTTTTACATATGAAGCTAAACTCTGCCTCTCTATAACTTTCCTAAAGAATGCTACTTTTGCTTTGCACAGCTGCACTGGTAAACTGTGGCTATTTTCCCAAATCTCAGTTCTTTAGGTATCTAAAGATAGATATCACATTTCCCTTCAGATCTCCTCTATAATGTTCTCTATTCCCTTCTTTGGTTAAAACTCTCACTCTAGGTAAATGCCAAGCCCACATTCTAATTATCACTGGCTAGACATTTGGATCAGGAAGTCATCTTGTTTAGACCAAAGATTTAACATGACTAAAAATGACAAGAATCACTCTCACTCCCCCTAGACAAACTCTTCCCCCTGACTTTCCCATCTGCCAAGGAGTCATCTTGAACTATTGTTTCTCTACTCCAATCCCAAAAGAAATCAATCACCATGTCTTTGTGAAGTTTATGCCATTTGTTCCTTTCTTCCCACTTCCCCTGCCTTGGCTGGGATCCATGCCTCATAATTACCTCTTGCTTGGACTTCTAATTGGTCTTCTCACCTCCACCTGCCCTTTCTTCCAATTCATCTAACATCACTCAGCTAAATTAATATTCTTATTCAAAGTTGCCAGTGCTTTCTCATGACCATTAAATAAAATTCAAAAATTTTAACACAATATTTGACATAATCCACATTGGTCTGACTCTATGGGATTTGTTTTGTACCAGATCTCTAAACTGAGAAAACAAAAACAATAATAATAACAATTCAAATGTATTTACTATTTCTGAATTCCTTCTGTTTTATCTATCTCATACCTTCTAGAACTATGCTGTCCAACATCGTAGCCACCTGCCACATGTGGCTACTAAGCACTTGAAATGAGGCAAATCTAAGATTTACATTACATGCAAAATACACACTGGATTTTGAAGACTTCGTATACAAAAAGAATGTATTATATCTCATAAATTTTACATTGATTACATGTTGGAATAACACTTGTAAATAATACGTTAAATAAAATATATTATTAATATTACTTTCAACTGTATCTTTTTAATTTTTATAATGTGGATCATGGGAATTATTAAATTACATGCATGGCTTGAATTTGTGTCTCATATTATATATCTATTGAATAACGCTGTTTCAGTATGACAAATAAATATGCATAGGAATAAAAGAAGGGAGAAAACTGTACAAAAATAAAGGAATTATGTAATTTGGGGTGGGTTTGCTTCTTTTTTTTGAAATAGCTTTACCATTTAAATTTTTTATAATAAAAAATATAATGCTAAATTAAGTTAAAAATTATATTTTTATCTCAAGATAACTCTTGCCACATAGACTCTTCTTTGGGAATCTCATCAATAAGTAATTTCTTCCTCCTTGGATTTCTTATGCCTATCTGAAACCTGCTACATGTAGAACTATCCTGGGTGTATGTAAGAAATATCATATGTCCAGGCCAATTGAATACAAATTTCTGGGGGTAGGATCTGGCATCACACTTCATCAAAACCACGTTGAGAGTGGATGTTCCCTTTTAGCACAATAATTTACTTGTCATTTTATCTCCTTCACTAGATTTCAGGTATGTATCTTTGCATCCTCTGTGCTTCAAAGTTCTATACATCATAGATCTTCAATAAGTGTTATAAAAAAAGTGCTGAAAAGTTGAAAAGAATTTCTATAACCAGAATCATTGTAGATAAACTTAGTGAGTTCCATGTCAATTACTGAGTTAGGCACTCAATACCTCCTTTATTCATCTCTATCATCCTATGATGTGGGTACTATTAGTATCCACATTTACTGATGAGAAAATGGGTGCTCAGAAAATGAAAATGACATAAAGCAGCCATGACATTCCATTAATTAGTGACAAAGTCAGGATTTTAACACAGATTTAATTGATTGCAAAGCACCAATAGTTAATCATTACTATCTTGAAAAAAAAATAGCACACATTATTGTTCACTATATTGGGTATTAAAACAACACAGCCTGTACATAAGGGTAAGAGACTGATAAAACAATCAGTCTGGGACTGGAGTTTAGTGGTGACAATAGTGAAGATGAAACTTTAGCCTAGGCTGACTGGAGCACACTGAGGTGTAATCAGGGAATATTGGGGGGTCAACACATGACAACTACTCTTTTGTGGACTAAATCAATTCAGACTTATCTCCAGAGCTAGACTTCTCAAAATTCATCATGCACGCAGATCTCTGGGGCTCTTATTATGACACAGATTCTGATTCACTAAGTTGAGGTGGGGCCTGAGATTCTGTATTTCTAACAAACTGCCAGGTGATGCCAGTGTTATGGTCCTCAGAACGTGAGTATATATGTTAGTCTAGACAACATGTCTGCAAAGAACCTACAGTCTGAGATTTTTTTTTACATTAGAGTGAAAATCTTTGACTAGCAGGCAACTAAAGTATATGCTGAATTTAATTCATCAAACATTCATTGAAGGTCTCCTCTGTGCCAGGCACTATGCAAGGTTCTGAGCATGCAGTGAATTGGTTGGTGCCTGACACATAGTAGACACTCTGAATGGTCAGTGCACTGCTGATTCCATGAATGTCTGAGTAATGATTCATAAGACACAATTCCTTCTCAAAAGGTGCTCATAGTATGGTATGTATTATAAAAGAGACAAGTATAGTGGGGAGAGTGGCATGATAACATAAACGGTCACTTAACTAAAGACTCCCTATGGAGAAAAAAGGTCACAGTCTCAAATCCCTTGCAGAGTGAAAGGATTCCAGCTAAGGAATGCTATGGATCCCTTCTACTTAAAGTTTCCATGATTCAGAAATATTTCCAGCTATTTTTAATTAGCACTGCCAATATGAGACATATGTTATGTAACATATGATACCATCCACACAGGAGCCCAAGGAAGCCTAAGCATTGCCCTCAACTCCAATTCTCCTTCCCTGCCTGCATTCAGTGGTTACAGATTCCTGCTTAATATGCCTCCAAAATAGCTTTTTAATCTGTCCCCTGTGTTCCCCATCTCCACTGCTACCAAAGCAATTCAGGTCCTGATAAAGTGTCTTTTGGATTACTGCTTCAGCCTCCTAATGGGTCTCCTTGCCTCCACCTTATCTTTCCCTTCCACCCCTACAACTAGAGAGGTTTTCTTGAGAAGCAAAGCTGACGACAATCTTCTCTGTCTCTGAATCTTAAGTGCCTATTTATTGCATACAAAGATAAAAATATAGCTTCTTATTTGACAAACCCTCCAGGTCTCTACTTGAATCCTCTTTTTTAGCTACCCTTTTTAGAACCTGTGCTTGGGATGTGCCGAATTGATTGCATATCTTGAATCTTATCGTGATGGATGATGTTTTCAGCTTAACACATGCAGCTGCTTTATTCTGAATACTCTACAAGCCCTGTCCACCCCTCTTCATTAGTTTTCCTTCGTATCTTTTGAATCTCAGCTGAGACACTACTTCTTTAACAAGCCTTTCCTCCTTGCCAAGTCTGGGTAGGGGATGGTTAAATCTTTTAATATGGCAGTTATTATACTGCACTATAATTATTTTTCCCACTTGAGTGTGAATATCTTGTGCTAAAGAGAAGTCATTGTCAATTTCTGGTCAAGACATTGGAGTAGGTAAACGCTGTATTTGCCTTCTCTCACGACTACATCAAACTTACAACTAAACTCAGATCAACCATCACTGAAAATCACCTGAAGTCTAGCTGAATAGAAGTTCTACAACTAAGGACATACAGGAGGGGCCACTTTGAGACTGAAAGGAGGGGTGGAGATGCTTAACAAGCTGGTCCCACACCTGCATGTGGCAGTTAGAAATTGGAAGGAATATCTCACTGTGGAGGTCCCAGCCCCACCCTGGGCTCACCAACCCAGGACTCCAGTGCTGGGGAGAGAGGTATCACAACTTTTGGCTGTAAAAACCAGTAGAGTTTGTGGCTGAGTGAGAAAGAGCTGCAGGAGTCTCAGGCATTCTTGTTGAAGGGCCTGAATCCAGACTCACAAATGGACTCACTTGCTCTGAGCTCCAGCACTGGGGCAACATCTCGAGATGCCAGGGATACACAGGGACGAGCTGAATTGTCTGGCTTCGGGCCAAGGGCTGGAGGGGCCCTTCTCCCTACTTACCTTGCAAACGCACAGGGCTGCTGTACTGACTTTCCATCAACCTAGCTAACATTGGTCATCCTTCCCAGGTGATTCCCTGAGACTCCACTCTATCCAACTTGCTGGCTCATCCAAGCCACTTCTAGTAGATTTTCCATACAAATGGCCTGTCTTGACTCATGCTGTGAACTTTCCTAAAATCTCTAAAAGTTCCAAGAACCCAAACAAGCAGCAATTGGCCTCTGCATGCCTCCTACCTTTTGCTGAGCAGCCCAAAGCCCGGCACTAGCAGCAGCTGGCCTCAGTTCACAATTTGACCTCTTGAGGCACCTCCAAACCTACTGTGGGTGGCAGTCATCTGTGAATTGCTTGGTGGCTCATGCCAGGCAGCCTTCCCCCCAAGCAGGGCACAAGCTTCAGACTGAGCCAGAGCACCACCTGGGGCCACATCTGAGGACAACACACCCAGAGAACACACCGGAAAGGCACCAGACCCCTACTAAAGTGAACCCTCCTTCATAGAGTTAGCTCCTCACTGGCCAATCCTCACAAGCAATCAACCTGAGGGTCAATTCCTCTTGATTACGTGCAAACAGCAACCAAGAGTCAACAGTGATAGGAGGGCACACACAACCCATACAAGAAAAGCAGCTGGAACACCCAGCTCAGATGACTAGGGAGAATGCACCACTGTGACGCACAGGACACCTGCCTATATAAGGCCACTCTACTGAGACCAGAAAACATAACAGCTCCACCTAACACATAGAAACAAAAACAAGGAAGCAGCCAAATGGGGAGACAAAGAAACATGTCTCAGATGAAAGAACAGAACAAAACTCCAGAAAAAGAATTCACGAAATGGAGGCAAGCAATTTACCAGATGCAAAGTTCAAAACACTTGTTATAAGGATGTTCAATGAACTCTGGGGAAGAGTAGATGAACTTGGTGAGAACTTTAACAAAAAGATAGAAAATGTAAAAACGAAAATGAATAACAAAAAAGAACCAGTCAGAAACAAATATATCTGAAATGAACAGTACATTAAGAGGAATCAACAGTAGATTAAATAAATCAGAGGATCTAATCAGCAACTTAAAAGATAAAGTAGCAAAAAATACCCAAGCAGAACAAGAAAAAAGAATCCATAAAAATGAGGATAGTTTAAGAAACTGTGGGGACATCAAGCATACAAACAATTGCCACATAGGGGTACGAGAAGGAGAAGAGAAAGCATGAGGAATTAAAAATCTATTTGAAGAAACAGTGATGAAACTCTTCCTTAACCTGGTAAAGGAAATAGACATGCAAGGCCAGGAAGCACAGAAAGTCCCAAACAAGATGAACTCTAAGAGGTCCAAACCAAAACACATCACAAGTAAAATGCCAAAGGTTAAAGACAAATAGAGAATATTAAAAGCAGTAAGAGAAAAGCAATTAACTACTGAGCTACTAGGAAGCTCCCATTAGACTGTCAGCTGATTTTTCAACAGAAACTTCACAGTCCAGAAGGGATTGTGATGAAATAGTCAAAGTGATGAAAATCAAGGACCTACAATCAAAATTACTCTAAAAAGTGAAGGTATCATTTAGAATCAAAGGACACATGAAGAGTTTCCCAGGCAAAAAGAAGTTAAAGGAGTACTACCACTAAACCAGTATAGCAAGAAATGTTAGAGGGACTTTTTTTTTTTAATAAGAAGAAGAAAAAGAAAAAAGATAAAAAATATAAATATTAAAATGACAATAACTATACATCTGCAACAATTATTTTCAATGTAAATAGTTTAAATGCTCCAATAAAAAGATAGGGAGGCTGAATGGATAAGAAAACAAGACTCTTACATGTGCTGCCTACAAAAGACTCACTTCAAATTGAAAGACACACACAGAATGGAAGAGATAAAAGAGATATTTCATGAAAATGGAAATAAACAAAAAGCAGGTGTAATAATACTTATCTCAGACAAAATAGACTTTAAAACAAAGCCTATAACAAGAAACAAAGATGGACCCAGTTATCCACTTCTGGGTATTTATCTGAAGAAACTCAAAACACTAATTTGGAAGAACATGTAAACCCACATGTTCATTGTAGCATTATTTACAATAGTCAAGATATGGAGGCAACTTGGGTGTCCATTAATGGATGAATGGATAAAGAAGAGGTGGTACATATATAAAATAGAATATTACTCAGTCACGAAAAAGAATGAAATCTTGCCGCCTGCAAAAATATGGATGGATATAGAGGGTATTGTGCTAAGTGGAGTGAGTCAGACAGAGAAAGACAAATGACATATAACTTCATTTACATGTAGAATCTAAAGAACAAAATAAACAAACAAAACAGAAACAAACTCCTAGATACAGAGAACATTTTAATGGTTGCCATATGGGAGGGAGTGAGAATGGGGTGGGTGAAAAAGAGGAAGGGATTAAGAAGTACACATTGGCAGTTACAAAAGAGTCATGAGCTTACAAAGTATAGCATAAGGAATATAGTCAATAATATTAAAATAACTATGTATGCTGTCAGAGTTATTGGAGTGGTCATTTTATAGGTTATATAAATGTCTAATCACTATGTTGTATACCTGAAATAAATATAATATTGTATGCCAATTGTAACGGAAAAAAATTTAAAATTATTAAAACAAAACAGAAAAAAAAAAGAGAAATCAGCATCTTTTCAGTGCCTATTTCTAATGCCTAATTCAGGTCCTATCACTTTAAAGGAACTCAATGAATGTTTGTTGGGAAGCCTTTCTAGACGATCAGCCCATAACAAATATCCTCTCACTTTGAGTAGGCAGGAAGTCTGGTTAGAGAGGCTACTCTAAGGAACTTTACCTAAGTAAGAAATTGGATGAAGGTTGTAAATGAAGGTTGGTGAGTGTCCCAGTGGGTGAGGGACAACGTCTATATAAATGGTAATAACTGAATAGACTAGAAAATATAATCTTGGAACCAAAAAGCTCTCCTCCGGCCAGTCTAATCAATGTGAACACTGTCCAAACCATCATTTAACCAGCCACTTGGAAATACCTAGTCTCCCAAAGGATTCATTAACAGCCAAAGCTAAAAAAAATTTTCCATTATCAATGAGGTTTCTATTTTTTTAAAATTCTTTGTTCCAATGACAAGAATATAAAAGCACATAATCCTCTGTACAAATGACAAGAATATTAAAGTCAGAATGTGATATGAAGTTCATATCTCATTATGCATTACATTTTAATTAGAGAGAATACTATCTAGGTTATTAATGTAAAATTTTTGTGTAGAAACTGCTACTATTATCAGTAAAAATACAACACTAAAATAAATTATTGAAAAGGAAATATCACATTTTTGTTTCTAAAGAATTTGCATGAAGCACAAAGAGAGCAAATAACAAAGAACGAAAGAAGTCTTTGTTATTTGGCAATTCCTGTGATCTGCCAAAATGTCAAATAATCCATTTAATCAATCAGAAAATTAAAGAATGTGACAAACCTGAAGGTAACTTGAGATTACAGCTGTGCAAAATATTTCAACCAAAGCATGAATCTATGTCACAATAGCAATTACTTAATGACTCGTTTTTCTATAACTTTGTTGATGTAAAAATACAATTTAGGTTTCAAATTAATTGCAGCTGCACTCCTATTTGAATCTTGTGTACTTGACTGGAGAATGTTTACACAAATTCTTTCAAATTCTGCTTTAATGAATCTCACTTTTATAGGAAAACCACATCTATTAAAAAGGAACTCTTGCTCCGTTTTAGCCAAAAATTCAGTTCTAATCTTCAAATCTTTCTCAGGATGTGGTAAGATCAAGCTTTGGAGAGGATTTGAGGTTTTTGAGAAGAAACATAAAATATTTTGATAACATAACCCAGGATAAGAAAATCATTCATTCAATTATTCAATAATGTTGAGTTCCTTCTATGTAATAGGCCCTTTGGTTTAAATGCTAGAGAAAGACAGGGGCGAGACCAGAAACAGTTCTTTCTTTCATGGGGACTAAGCTATATTTTGGAATAAGAACATTAATTAATCAGATAATGAATAGTCAATCACAAATTGAGTCATATCTCCTGGAAGAAAGAAACATACTTTGGTGGAAATATATAACAGGTGGACCTGATTTAGACTGGGAAGCTGGGGAAGTGGCATATGGGAGGAGGAGAGTCTGGAAGTTGAATAGACGTTCCTCCTCAGAAAGAGGGAGGTAGAGTAGTGAGCTTGGGGAGCCTTCCAGATGGAGGCAGCCACTAATATAAACAGGTGGGAAAGGACAAACATGTTTGAAGGACTGAGGGACACTTAAGTTGAATGGAATACACAGAGCAGTGGGGATAGAGAGTGGGAGAGGTAGACAGAGTCCAGATCTTTTAGTACTTTAGAAGGTGTGGTGATGACTGTGGCTTTTATTCTAACAACACTGGAAAACCATTAAAAGGTTTTTTAGAAGGAGACAAAGTTGACATGTCAGACTTGAACTGAAGAGCTATGTCTGGCTGCACTGACTGGAAGCTCAGAAAAAACTGGAAATGCCAAGCTCTAGATTATTACACTTGTTCTGGCATATTGACCTTGGGTAGTGACAGTGAAGACAAAGAAAAGTGAATGGGGTCAATAGATAAATATAAAATATAACTTGAAAATAGATTAGAAATGGGCTAAGAACTGTTCCAAGAATTATTCCTGGATTTCTATTCTATGCAATGGATATAATTCTCTGAGGTAGAAAACTATGGAGGTGGCCTAGGTTTCAGGCCAGAAGGTAACTAATTTGTTTTGAATGTGTTGCAAGTGACATATCTTTATCACATTCTTCGTAGAGATGTCAGGCAGGTAGTTATACATGTGGATTTGGAACTCAGAAAAGAGATCAGGGAAGAAGTTATTGAAGCCATGGACCCCAAAAGGCTTGCCTAGGGAGAGAAAAGAAAAAAATCCAGGCCCAGATCTTGAGTAACTTCACATTAAATGTTTGGGCTAAGAAGGGAAAGCCCGCAAAGGGAATGGGGCCATAGCTAGAAAGATAAAAGGAAAAATAGAAACTTGTTGTGTCATAGATATCGACTGAAAAGAATATACATTCTCAAAAGGCACTGATCAACAGGGTAGATTGCTCTGGAAAAGTCAGTAATGAGAACTGAAGTAGTCCCTTAGCTTCAGGTACATAGAGGTTCTTGGCGACCTTAACAGAGCTGTTTATGGATGTGAGTCATTGATTAAAAGCAAATTAGAGTGAACTGAGAGTAAGTAGGAGGTAAGAAAAGAAAATGGTTGTTATAATATTAACTTACCCTTGTATAATATTTACTGTGTTATCGAGGCACTATTTTAAGTTATATCTGATTTAACCCTTACAACAACCTTGTAAGAAACACCCTGTCGTTTTTCACTTTTCCTCTATAGAGAGGTTGAATAACTTGTCCAAGTTCATACACAATGATAATTCTCTGAAAAAGTCTGTATGTGAATGAGAGATTTATTTAGGAAAGTCACTAAAGGGGTTGATTTCTTAATCCTCAGAAGGAAGCCTTTGGTTTCTTTATGCAGTGATAGAAAAAGGTATTTTTATTCCCTCAAAAAATGGAGCTGTGGCTTTTGTTTTATACCTGTCAGAAGAAAGAGAATTGCATCCCCCAATCATGGTTTAGGAGGTACAGGGTCCAGCTCAGCTGGCCTCTGAAATCAGGATTGTATGTCACTTCTTGGCTCTCCCCTCCTTATATCCATTGAATCCAGGGCATCACTTTTCATAATACTCATTTGACTTCGACCATTTCTCCAGTCTGTGTCAACCCCCAAGCCAGTAGTTGCTTTTCTGTGTCTATTTCAAACTTAATAACCTTCTAGATACCACATCTCTAAAGTGTTGTAGTTCATCAAAGTATTTCTGCTTATGGATTACTTGAACTAAGCCTTGAAACAACCTGAAATGAGAAGGATGAAAAGTATCCCCAGATCACACATGAGAAACTTGGGCTTCAAGAGAGTACGTGATCTTCTCATGGTCACACATCTAGCAAGGGGCAGAGTTGGGCCCTCTCACCATTATTTTACTGTCATGTTCCCAGCCATCATAAGACAATGTGCTCTGTATTCTGTTATTGAAAGCGTCTATGGATTACCAAAGGAAGGCCAAGTACCGACTCCTCCTTTCTCCTTTATAATTGATGTTACTTGCCCTAGTAGAATTAGGGGACAGTCCTTCCTCAACCACACTGTCTACACAAGGAAGTGGGGAAGGTCTAGAAAGCTTCCCCCAGGGGCTCAGTGACCCTTGACACTTTGCTTCCCTCATGAGAAGCAGAAAGCTTACTGCTCCGGTACTCAGGAGCTGTTTTGCTCGGAGGTGGCGGGGTCAGCCCCACCTTTCATAGCACCATTCTGACCTTTAGCAAGAATGATGGGAAAAGGCTGGCAACATCGCACAGAAAGCATCAGGCAGGAGCACTGATGAGGAGTTGCAAGTTCTCCCTTTCCTAGGCAGGTTCAACCCTTAAGAGGAAATAAGGAAAGGGGTGTGTGTGCAGAGGTGGTGTTGGGGACCCACTCTGACCGCAAAACCTCTGAGGATAAGCAGCATGCGTCATGATTTGGATTTGTGGACTGACCTCAGGGATATAATGAGAATACTGTGAAAAGCAGCCCGGTGAATCACAATCTCTCAGACGCTGTTTCTAAACTGGAAAAAATATGTGGACAATAACTTCCTAGTGAGATTGCTGAGAGGATTCATCAAGATGCTGCTTGTAAAGGTCATGGCCAGAAACTGGCTGTTGGTGGATTATAGTTTTCTCAGTTCCTATGCACCTTGGTGGTAGGGGCGGAGGAATACAGAAATGGAGTGAGAGGGGGTGAGGCCGAAAGTATTGTGAGAGAGGTTATTTTCTAGACTTGAGAAGGTATAGCTGCTGATGGATGTTGGGGGTCCAGCTGGGTTTAAAGATTTGGACTTGAGAAAACTGAGAAAAATATTCACTAAAATCATTTTCTATGTTCTAGATAAAAAGGGGCCCTAATCAAGAAATACATAAAGTGCAAAAAAAAATTTGCAAATCATGTGTATTATCTGTGCAAAGCCTGATTTCTTCCAGGAGAGCCCCACAACTTTCTGTCCTTGCATTCAAAATAAATTTGTGCTCTTGAAACAAAGAGACTCATATGTACACATCTACCTCATAAACTATGGTGAACAACTATTAAATACATTCATTCTAGTTCCCTTTGGGGGTCTACTGTCGATCTGAGTTATTTGTTTATTTTATCTGTGCTCTTACATCTTCTCTAGAGACATTAATACCTATCAGTAAATAATAGTACAGTGTATTCTCCATAAATAGTTTGGATTTTCAGACTTCTTGTATTTAAAGCATGAACCCTGGGTAAGACAATATATTCACATATTAATGCTTTTCATTGAGACACAGTGTCCTATTTAAGTTATCAATTGATTCATCCATCAAGATCTGGAAATCAACAAAGCTTTAATTGTTCTTGTTTGCCATGGTTGTTAACCACTGTTTATATAACAATTCAAATCATGAACAAGGTAAGAATACCTTACCTGAAAAGAAATCTTATGAAGAAACACACATATGAGGAAAAAATATAGGATCTGTTTTGAGGATTTCAAAGGAAAGGCAAAATATAGTTCCAAGTTTTCATGGTGTTTATTTCTCTATAGAGAAATGAGAGATCATGTGTGTTTACCTGTGAAGAGAGATGTTTGTAAGGTGTACACCTTTTTTAAATGTGTGTGCTGATTTGAATAGTTTTTTACACAAAGTCTCCAAACGACAACCTTGTGTTAGCTCTAGAGACCTATAACACCTTCTTCTTTGGCAACGAATGGTACCATCTTTGGTTGCCTTGTAATTTTATGAAATTTAGAGAGAAAATCAATGTGAAGGAGCCAGATTATGCAAGAGAGATTAAGATAAACAACAAATCTGAGAACAAGTTAACACAGCAAGTGGAACAGGTAGTTCAACTTCAAAGTCATATCGCATACACCATAAATATATCTAATCTCTTGACATCAAGAAATACTCTGGTGGACATTTTGACATTAATTTTAATAAGGAACAGGAAGAAATTGATAGGTAAGAGTTAGCATGGTGTACTCTGATTCTTATCTTACAGTTTTAAAATATTTTCAGGTGCTGACTTAAGGGTCAGCAATCTGAGTCCTTCACTCCTAGCCTTGCTCACAACCATGGTAAAATCTTAGAATTTGATTTCCTCATATGTAGAAGAGAGTTATAAAATATAATTACTGACTTCCTTCCATGTCTAAAATAATTTATTTTATCTTAGTAATCTAGAATCAAATTTGAAAAGGCAAATAAAGAGCACAATTTGGTACCCTAGGGAAGAATAAAGCAAAAGAACCAAGAGAAGCAAGGGAATCTGGTTAATTCTGTAGAAATAGCATACTACAGATAAAAAAAAAAAAGGTCAAGCAAAATTTTTTCTGACATTTACTGTTTTATGAGAGTGTGGATTGGTACAACATGCCTGGGAAGCAGTTTGGTAATGTGTCTGACAAGACATGACAATGCCCATGAGCTTCTGATTCAGTAATTCTATAATAAAGAATTAATAATAAGGAAGTTGGGATAAAAGTTGATGGGCAAAGATGTACATTACAGTATTCTTTCTAAGAGAGAAAACTGGAAAAGCAAAACCATACGTGTTACGAGATCATGCTTAAAGCATGGTTAATTCAAACGGTGAGAAATAGAAGTGATTGTTTGTTGTCATTATAAATAATTCCAGTATCTTGACACACAGATGCCAGGAAGTCCCAGATAAGCATCGCTTCATTCAACAAATATTTGAGTGTCCACTATGGGCAGACACAATTTTAGTCCCTGGTCATAAAACAGTAAACAGGAGACAGATCCATTCTCTGGCCTCTTGGTGCTTATGTTCCAGTAAGAGAAGACAATCAGTAAGTTTTTAAAATGCATGTAAATGCACAGTATATCAGATGATGGCAAGTGTTATCTATGGAGAAAAATGAATCAGGATAATAAGGTGGTGGAAGTCTGGAGGAGGGGACTTAATATGTTGTAGAGGAGAGTCATGGCAGGTCTCACTGATAAGTAGTCTTTTTAGTAGAGCCCTGAGATAACAAGAGGGTGAGGCATGTAGATATCCACAAAGAGTATTTTTTAGAGCCCACAAAGAGGGCTCTAAAGTTTCAAAGCAATTTCAGAGTCTCTGAAATAGAAGCTTATTTAGTGCTTTCAGTGAGACTAGATTGGACGAACTAGGGGCAGGAGATGAAGTAGGAGCAAATGCAGGCCAGGTGTGGCCTTGTGTCACCACTATAAGGACTCTGAACCTAATCAAGCAGAAACGAAGTCTTCAATATTTAGTGAGCCCTCATTGTGTAACTTAATATTGGGTGATTAATAGGTTGCTTACATATTTCTTGCTAAAATGTACTCCAAAAATATTTTTATATCTCTTGGCTAGAAATTTCTTTTTTTTCTCAAGGCTTAACCACATAAAGGAGAAAAAAGCTTATAGAATGAACGAACCATGGGAGCTAATATTATTACCTTAAACCAACTAATTCATTTTATATTTGTCTCATCACTTCTTGGCCTTTTGGTTAAGACCAAGTGTAGTATCTCTTCTTATCAGTTTAATATTTTATATTTAATTATTGATAAAAAACTAACAGGGAAAAGAAAAGCAACAAGGCCTGGCATCAATGGCCTCCATTGCTGGATTGTCATATATCTGGGAACCTCTGTTACAGAAGATTGTGAAGAGAAGAGCCATTTAGTAGAATTATGAGAGATTTTTCTCAAACCTCATCCCACTCACCCTTTGACCATCAACATTTTAAATCCAAAGATAGTGTGATCTGTAAGAACAAAGTCTGGAACAGATCTGATTCCAAGAATTAGTTTAGAGATAGAAAACCTGAAGTTCATGACCAAGAGGATCATACTTTTTGATGCTCACTGAGGTTCTGGCTCTGCTGTCCTGTGTGGACCCCACATCGATCCAGAGCTGTTGGCCAAACCTCCCCCTCAGTCCTGCCTTACATGTAGATGTGAGTGGCTTTGATGATAAAGGTGGGAAAGAGAGTGTGAGCCCATTTCTACTCAGGCAAACAACTCAGAGTACATACCTACGTGATGAGGTCCAAATCGTGGCTAAACACATTAGCCATCAGAACCATGAATTCAGAGTGCCTGGGACCATCCAAAGCATGAAAGAATAATTCTGAACTTTTTATTACACCTCTTAGGAGGCCTCACAATACGATAGCATCATTTGGGAATTGAATGTGTAGGACCACGTGTGGCTTTTCTTAAACTTCCCAAACCCAGAATATTATTCTCCATTGGTTATGGTAATGCTATTGGTGGCACCTCTGATGAAGTGAAACTTCTGAAAAGAATTTGAGAGGAAAAAAAAGTGGGCAGGATTGTTTTGCCCCATGTTCACACTCTCCCTCTTTTCTGATGCCGTGTCTCCAGCTTATGCCATGACCATCAGCGAGACAGGAATTTACTCATTCACTTGCCAAGTGAGATGGCTGTTTTTTGCCACATTGTTTCCCTGGTCAACACATTTATGCATACTTTATGTAGAAATAAACTGTAAGATTAATTGCTAACGAATAACCCTGAAAATGCTAGTGTCTGGTGACACATTAAATGTCCAGAGCTATTGGGAGAGGCTGAGGCCTTCTTGAAGACAACCACTTTTGCACAAGTTACGTGATAGTGACAGCAAGTATTGGAGTTTAAATAGAACCACAAAAGAATGAAAGAGGAGGGATGTCAGGCAAACACAGGCCATCCTTGAAATCATGGGCATGCTGGCAGCTTCGACTCATCCTGTCTCACATGGGTAATAGCTAATTGCAGCCCACTGAGACTCAGCAGTAATTAATTAATCTAAGTAAGTGCGTCCATTAAAATCTACTATCTGCTTCTAATGGTACTTGTGAAGATATTTAGAAGTAAATATGTTCTCCAGGGTAGAATACTTTGTATATTAGAAAAATTTTAAGAACCACTCACTCACTTGAGCTCTTCATAAATTCCTCGATAAATTAATTTTAAATCCTTGCCTATGGAAATCGGGCTTATGTTCTAAATCTTGACAGGAATCTTTCCCTGATTCTAGAGACCTCTCCTTGCTCTGGATCCCTATAGTAATTTTGTACCTGCCACTCATTACATTATATCTCGAATGGCCTAGTAATATTTACTCTACTACAGAATTAAACTTTCCTCACTCTTGCAGTAGACCTTTAACTGTGTATATGTGTTTGCCCTACCTTCCTAATCATATAATAATTTTTATGGTGATATGGCCTTTTACTTCTTCATTTCCCTTCCTCTATCTTTCTTCTTCTCCTTCCCCTCTTTTTATTTATTCACAAATATTTGAATATCTACTAAGTATCAGGGAATATTACTAGTATCTGGATATATAGAGGTAAGCATGGGCTTTAAAGAACTAATTCAATTTCAATAAAACAACCTTGGATATAAATATGGTGTCACTAATGTTCACTATATTGTTTTTTATAGCAATACACTTAGATTATTCTGTATTTTTTTAAAGTTTCAGCATTTGCGTACTTCCTAAGTCCTTTTCCTTAACCACAATTATTCTGTAGACTTTAGTAATGAAGTCAAATTATAATTTATATATGTTTATCTGTTAAACTAGCATCAGTTCTAACTACATTGACAAATTTCCCCAGGCACATTGATATGTAAATGGAGGAGATAGTTCCCTCAGCACTGCCAATGGGCAGTTTCTAAGGAAAAGATGTCATTTATCTTACTGGGGCAGTCCAGACATTTTTGGGACACAGTCTAAAATCCCCTTGTGTGCAGGAAATGGAGAGGCAAAAGATCACCAAAGTAATTTTTATTAGAATTTTCATCGAAAGAACACAGAAAACCAGCGAAAATGAGTATAGGTCAAAAGTCGATATTAAAACAGTTCGAGGAAAAATTACATCTATATATACAGAAAACAATAAAATTGTCCATCAGTCAATCATCAACATTAAAATAGTTCAAGTAAAAATAAAAAACTATTAATCCAATTGAGCTTTTTTAAGCCACATATAGAAAGGAAGTACCACTAGACATTGTTGAAGAAATCTTCTCTCTCACAGATGCCATTTTTACACTAATATCTGAAGGAAGGGGAAGACATGACAGGAAGAGAGAAGGGAATGGGAGAGGGAGGAGAGAATGAGAGAAAAACTAAAATTTAATGAGTTTTTAAAAATATGGTAAATAATTTGTAAGGTACTATACGCATTAGTTTAATCCTTACAGCGACTTCGCAAGGTGTATTATTTCTCCCCATTTTAAAGATAACGAGGCTCACAGAGTTTAAATGACTTGCCCCAGGTCACAGAGTGGAAGTGGCAGAGATTAGAACCAACACCACTCTAAAACCCTCCTCTTTTGCTCTGATGACAGGAGCATCTTGACTATGCTACACCCGTTAGTGGAAAACAACCCTCAAAGGATTAATGGACCCAAGGAGGTATCGACTTGGCCTTCCAATGTATACCTTTGTTGGAGCTTGGGAGTAGAGCAATCTGGACCACACTTCCAAGAGGGCAAGTCTGATTTGACAGTTTCTTCTTTTGTTTCAGAAGAAAAATCACAACAGGAGAAAGAAGACACAGGAGGACTGAATGCTGCCTATCAGGCTGGTGGGCTATTAATAGTTTTCCTAGAGCATGTTCATTAATAGGAGACGGAGAAAAATGTATGATAAACAGAAATGTGCAAACCCAAATGTGCATGTAAATCAATGATTACGAAGACGAATCAACTCTTATAACCTAAATTCTTTAGCTGTCAAAATCTAAGGATAACAAAACTCAAACACCAAGCATGTAGCCAAGCTATATACTAAATCATTTCTCCATCACGTTCACAGCTCCAAAGGCTAACATTTTCTATACTGATGGCCCCTTCTTAGGTGATGATTTTTCACAATGTATTTCATGGCTTCCATCCCTACATGAGACTTTATTACTATCACATAGGAATAAAAAGCCATAAAGCACTAGAGTGAATTTATCTTGGTCGGATGCAAAACTTATTTTCTTCACGACTTCACAACCATTTCAAAGCTAACCAATCATTTCATGCTACATTAAAGAACATTTTAAACTACACATAAGTGACAGGAAGCACACTTAAATTGTGACATCACAAATTAACACGATTTTATCCTTCAACGACATTCTTAGCTACAAGGACCAGGAAACAAGACCAGGAGACACTCAGCAACACTCAACCAGTGAATTCACCAAAAACAAAGGACACTGGGGAGAATTCCTGGAGAAAAACCCATCACTTTGACATTGGACTTGGAAACACATGAGGAAAGACAGAAGACAGACAAATCGCTGATACAAACTGAAACCAGGGGATTTATTTCAATCCTCTTACTTCAACTTCTTTCCCAGGAAGCTTTCTTATATGCCTACAACCAGCTTTCAGACTTTTCATTTTGGAGCAGGTGGGGAAGGGGGATCTTAGCACCTGCTAACACTAAGTCAGCGTTAAGCCTTCCACACCTTAATAACAGAGAGAGAGAGAGAGAGAGAGAGAGAGAGAGAGAGAGAGAGAGAGAAAGAGAGAAAGAGAGAAAGAGAGAGAGACAGAGACAGAGACAGAGACCCTACAGCATGCTAAAGGAGCACAACTGCTAACTGCTTGTCTATAGACCTTCATGGAGGCTGATACCACCTCCCACCCCCATCTATGGAAGAAAATATCTTACTGAAAGAATACTTGTGTGCTAAGTCCCAGAGTGATCTAAATAACTAAGGTCAAGAGCCCGAGGACATTCTTTATGCTGTATTAAAGTGACATTACTCATGGAATTATTAATACACCTTTAAGTGGCCACACCAAAACTCAATTCTCCAGGACCACTGAAAACACAATGCCACAAGTTCCCATCGACATCTAAATTTCAAAGATGAATTTTCAGTGCCAATTGGCCAGCTCTTGAAACAGTGCCCACACTATTGAGCAATGCCCTCTGCTTTAAAAAACTATGTATCATATTATGCAAATGCAAATAAAAGAAACAAGAACTTGAGTTTCTCATTAAGAGTAAGGTCTAGGCAAGCTATTTTCACCTAGAGGTTACTATAGTGAACTCTTGGTTTATATGTACCAGAAGGATAAGACTGGAAATAGTTAAATGAAAGGAAGTGCATACATAAATTCAATTACCATGCATGAAACATGCAAATGATTTAAGCAGTGCATGTGAAACTCTATTTGATATTCATTAATCTCAGGTTGCACTTTTGAAGGAGAAAGACATGCTAATTGGGTCCAGATTAATGCACTCCCAAACCTCTCCAATTTGTTTTTAGGTGAGGGTTAAATGATATGTATTAAAATAAACACAGCTGCTCATCTGCCTCTATCTTCCACCTCCCTCACTCCACCTCTACCTCCACTCCCAGCTGCCACACCTCCCTTGCCTCACTCCACTACCAGCTGGCTCACCTCCTCCACCACAGCCTGCCTCAGCTGGCTCATCTCCCCTAACACACTTCTCCATCCTTTAGAAAAGGAATTAAAAAGCCCTGACATTTTTCTTTTGCAGATACGTTGGAAGAAGAACCTTGTCTCTTAGCCTTTTCAACACTTTCCCTTTCCCCACAAGCCAGCAGCCTCCAGAAAGAGAATCAGGCACATATTAAATCCTAATGATGCCTAACTGTGACATCAAGAATGTGAAAACATGGGCATTTCCATGGACAGCAGGTTCTTCCTACAAGTTTGGGCCTGAGTCTGTTGACCAATGTGTGCTGAAGGGTAGTTTTTCAGAGTCTTGGTGCATGCCTTCCTTGAGGCCAAAGTTGCTGCAGGTTGGCATGGCAATCCTTTGACTCAGTTATGTGGAAAACTAGGGAATTGAGAGAAAACCTTGGGCTTTGGGTTGCTGTTCTTCCTCCGTGGCTCACTCAGCCAACAGAAACTGGCAGAGGGCAGAGAGCACTCAAAAGATCTTTTGAAAGGATCATCTTGCTTTCCCTGTCCCTCCTCCCTGGTGAAATCATCCTTAAAAAAAGATTCTCTCTCTCTTTCTTTTCTTTTCTCTTTCTTTCTTTCTTTCTTTCTTTCTTTCTTTCTTTCTTTCTTTCTTTCTTTTCTCTCTCTCTCTCTCTCTCTCTCTCTCTCTCTCTCTCTCTCTCTCTCTCTCTTTTTTTCTTTCTTTCCTTCCTTCCTTCCTCCCTCCCTCCCCCTTTTCTTCCTTTCCTTTCCTTTCCTTTCCTTTCCTTTCCTTTCCTTCCCTTCCCTTCCCTTCCCTTCCCTTCCCTTCCCTTCCCTTCCTTTCCCTTCCCTTCCCTTCCTTTTTCCTTTCCCTCTTCTATTTTCTTTTCATTTCAGACAGTAGTTTGGAACACACTAAAATATCATGTATTAGGGAGAATCTTATTTTGTGAATAATGAAGCTTTCAAAATAGTAAATATTCCATATTCTTTTCTGGGTTTCTTGGACCTGATATTTAGAAAAACAAGCCGAAAATAGAACTATGGGCTGCTGGCAACGAACTCAGGCACAGAGGTAGGATGGAAGGAATCTTCTCTGTAAGAGCAGCCAATGAGTTAAACCAGGCGTGCACACGCATGTACGTGCACACACACACTAAAAAATAAAGAGAGGGCTTCAAGCTCATTTCACACTGCAAGTGACGTTTAATTTGAATCACGCCCTTCCCAAGGAGAAAAGGTTAGTCTCATCACTGGGCTTGAATCTTCCTCTCCCTTCGCCTTTCATACGGACTGAAAATTCAAATTGACCATTAATCATGATGTGACACATTCCTTTTTTCCTGGTCCAAAAATCAAATGAAAGCTGGGACCACATCTGAGAACCCATTGGTTGGCCAGTCCTCCCAACCTACATGCACAACAGAGAGAAGACGAGAACAAGGGCACATACATACACAGAGACAGAAATTACCGGGTGTGCACTCAACAATGATACACACAAATACATACAGCTAGTGACAGGCATTGGCTCAGAGAGCCTCTCCGCCTAAATTGAATTCTGCATATTTGCAAATGTAAAATTAGTCATAGTAAATAACAACAAGGATGAGACTGATATCAAATCTGTCACCCTGACAGATGCTCTGAACACTCGTTAGTTGGGAAAGACACTTAGGATAGTCATCGCTCCTAAAAGAGAAAATGATTATACGCTAGCCAAACCCTAAGTACAAGCTAAAGATATTCACCTCATGGAGCCATTCTTCAACTAGCCCCTTGGCACTTGCTGGAATTATTCGCAGCACGAGCTCTACTTTCTCATTTTCTGCTGACTCCATGTGGGTAATTTCTTTCTCATGATTAAAAGTGAGCTTGGCAGATCCTTCAAAGCATGGCTTTAGGTGTGGTGAGGTTCTGAGTGCATCCTTTGTCTAAGGCAGGTTGAGAGTAATTCATCGGTGGATGGGCAGGCCAGGGGAATATCCGCACACCTAAAATGATTTTTTAAAAGGCAACCTTTATAGATATCTTTATATAAACATATTTTTATACTGAAACATGCAGCTGACAGATGAAATGAACTGTTTACCTTGGAAAAGAATAGGCAAGCTTTTCTCTTCCAAATAATCACTCCGGCCTTTCTGAATGTCATCCAAAAGCGATTCTGCCTCCTTCGACTTATCCAGCATCTGAGGCTGTGAGATAACCCTCGTAGCACTGGCCTCCTTCCCTGGCCCCTTCATTATTAGCCTCCTGGTGGGTGAGATAGAATACAGTGAATGTAATAACCCTACTCCACACAACAGGCTCGCTCTCTCTTTTAAATTGAAAATCCCCTTATTACAAAACAAGGGGTGTTCTTTTTCTTCTACCTTTAAGTAGGACTGCCACATTCATTGCTTTTTACAAAAACGCAGCTGCTTTTTAAGCTACAGATAAATAGAATCTGCTAGGCAGTAATTCGACTCAGTCTGAATGCATTATTTTCTAAGACACTTTGGCGAAAGGCTTTTTATTATAAACTGGAATGAACAAGGAAAGTCCTTTTCTCTTCTAATTATGAATGTGTTTTGTTCCCTACTATTAACCTACAATGTCAGATTCATCTTCTTCTTTTTCTGCAGCCAGTTCAATAAATCAACATTTTTTTTTTCCTGGAAAATTAGAGGGCTGATGATTAAGTCTTCATGAACTCCGATGACAAAAATAAAAATAGCACAAGGGAGAAGCAAATACAAATACAGACAATGAAGTGGCCCTCTGTTGTCCGAGGTAATGAATCCTGTTTTGACACTGAAAGTTAAGATAAAAGGGATTTACTTGTTAATTTTATTTTAATTAACTTAATATTAATAAAATTAAATCTTTCAAGCATGTTCATAAAATTGATTATATTTTATTTATTCACATAAAAAGAAAGAAGATATAATGAAACTAACATTTCTACAGGGAGTGCACAAAACTGTTGTTTTTGTTTACTTGTCCATTATGGGTAATAGCTGTCAATTCAATCAGTCCTCCCCTCCCCTCTCCATGAAAAGCAATGAAGAATTCAAACAGAAGGGACACATTATAAAAAAGAATATTCAAGTTGAATTTTTTCTGACATTGTTTTAACTCCAAAGATAAACAATGAGAAAAATGATGAGTTCCTAATACTATCAAAGGCAGTCTAGAAACTCCATTAACTTAGGTATTGCTGTAATTTTGATCCCAATGTTGATATTTCTGACTACACCCTTACAACAGACCATGGTGGTTCTGCTCTATGTCTATACGGATATATTGCCGTGTCAAGGGTAGGAAATCCCACAGGGTATCAGTGGGGTTCCAATTAAGGAAAAAAAGCACTGCTGCACCCCTGATAATACGTGGAGATTGCCAGTATATCACAGAAGCACAGGCAGGTGCCCACTGCAAAACCTACAGATTTGAAGCCGATGCTGTCATTTCCCTTCCTTCAGCCGTAATAGAAAGCAAAGTATTGAAGATGAACTGTGTGTGGCAGATAGTTTCAGAGCAATTTATTCTTGTTTGTTTATGTTGTTTTGAGTTTATTTCCAATAAGGGTGAGAGTGGAAATTGAAGGGGCCTTGTGCGAAACATAAAGGTAGAACTGTATACCGAGATCACATGCACATTCAAGAGATCTCAGGTTGAGGGGAGGCAGAGAGGAGACTTAAAATTCTATTTGCATCTAACGTCATGATGCCTTTCCTGTGTACTTCTGTTTGAAATTTTTAAAAGCCGGGTATTTACTATAAGTGAGATGCTTTCAAATTTTCAGAGCACTCCCTCTAGAAAGAGACACATTTGCAGTGAATAGTGGTGACAGGGTTTTTGAGATTCTACCACTCTGCTAAGATTTGAATCAATTTTCTGTCTTCTGATGTGTATGGGAATAAATGAGGCCCCCTAGGTTGCTGGCCTTGCCATCAGAGACTATGTGATGCTGTGGCAACACAAGAAGTCCAGTTTACCTAGAATAAACAACCAAGCCCCTTCAATGATAAACAGATTGAAGTAAATTAGGCATTGCTATAAAAGTAAAAATCGAATCCTTATGCATCAATATCTTCATTGAGCTAAGGCCTCAATAACAAGGCTTCTTTGGCAATCAAGAATGTTTATTTTTGTAATATTGATATGTGAGGCAAATAGAAGAAAAATATTTTAGTTGTATATTTGAAGGAATTTAATTTCTTAGATATCCTGATTTAGAAACATTATGTTTATAGAAATAGGTTTTACTGGGCTACCCACAAAAATACCTTTGAATATCTGCTTTCCCGAATATCTGCTTTCCCTAATCCATCTTTTACCCTGGTAAATCATTAATGAAGACAAAATACAGTATACGATCTACCGCCACCTGTATTATTATTTTAAGATAATAAAGATTACCTCATGTAATGGTAATATGAGCCACTAGCCAGAACGCTTAGCCCTCATTAAACGTTCAAAATAATTAAATAAGTAGCTTTACTGAAAGAAACTCAATGACGATGGAGAGAAGAATGGCAGTCCCGCTGAAGACACAGTGGGATAGTGCTTTAACAACCTGGCCTCAATTCACCCTCACTTTGAGAGAAGAAAAAGAAAGAGAAAGAGAAGCAAAGTAAGAAGAAAGGAAGAGGAGGTGATATAGGAGGAGGAGAAAGAGAAGAAAGAAATGCCAAAAAACCATTGAGTACAATAAATAGTATTATTGTATTCCTTTCCTTGTAAAAATAATTTGCTTCACACCATGTTTCTGCCACTTACAAGCAAACTTGGTTTTAAGCATTCTAACCCTCTCTCTCTGCCCCTGTAAACTGAGGAGAGCTATGCCAGTCTTATCAGGCTCCTATGAAGATTAAGTCAGGTTACTGTGAGTTGTGTGTATTAAACTGGTAAGTAGCAGTTATATCCAATAAGGAACAACTATTAATATTCACGGCACTGATAATCAGGCTTCTCATTCCCCTTGTGCTTCTCTACCTGGAAATTCCTGGTTGGCTCCCCAACCATCCCCCAAACTCTAAGAACATATGGCAAAACAAAATAACTCATTACAAATGGGCCCCTGCATTGCCTCATTCCTTTCTTTCATCAGATTTAAATCACATTATACTTGCAATGGAAGGGCTGGACATTAATTTTGTTTTACCTCCAGGTCCCAAAGGGCAGAAAGATGATATATCTCAGAAGTGGGAAGAGGCACTAAATGTGTAATAATCAGAGCCAGTTGGCTAAACTACTCTCTGTTCTGAAAGGCCTGATAGGTAGAGCCGAGTTTCCAATTTACTAAGAGATAACATCCCAAGGGAGGATCTAGAAACCATTGAGTTTTTGAATTGTTGCCTTCCAATCCCAAGTTCAAGTTAACCTCACATATGTTAACACACATTCATGCAGACATACACATGTCTGCATTAACAACCTATCAGTTGTATTGTAGCTCTGTGCAAAGGCTCTAGTTACCTCACCTGAATATCTTTACTCTTTTCCAGCTGGTGAGAAAGACACTACACTGTATTGCAAATGTTGGGGAAATCCGATGATGGAAAACTGCCAAAACACCTCATCTCTACTCACACCAACAAACTGTACTTAGCTGGTAAGGAGACATCACTGGGTCTGTGACTCTATGGTCGAGATGAACTGAATTTCAAATGAAAAAATAGCTATTTCTAAAAACACTGAGGTTGGTGAAATCTATCGATGACAGAGCATGGGTATGGAGGAGCAACTGTACTCAGTTTCCTTTAAGAAAAAAAATACACCACAGTGAACTAAAAATGTCTGCTCTTCATTCTCTTCCTTCTAAACCTATTTTCTGAATCAGGTTATTTGAAATGATCTCATTTTTATAAAGCTAAATATTTTGTGATGACCAAACTGGACAATTGTTGTACAAGCAAATACAGACTCTTAGAAGGGCAACTTCAAAAAGATTTTCCCCTCCTGGTGGCTGTTTGCACATGAGCAGAGACGGGGACGTCCAGCCAAGATGCTAATCACTGCTGCAGAAGGCAGCACAAAGGCGGTGACTGGGAGCAAAGGAAGAGAGTGTGAGTTGAATGTGGTGTGTCCTACAAACGAGGAAACACTGATATCTCCCCAGAATCACATTCAGCACGGAGATGCTCTAAATATGAAAAGTAAGACAAGCTTTTTAACTCCTTGTCAAGGCTTCTTGACATCCAATACTTTCACGAGGTCAAGAAATGTGTCCCCAGCTTCTGTTCTCTGTTCCCCTTCAGAGAACACAGTGAAAAATAGGGCCGCCCAGCTGCCTTTTAGCATGCCACTCTTGGCTGACTCTTCTCCTTAGTGGGGTGTATGGGGGTGTCCACTGCATTTGAACTCAGAAGAAAAATCGAAATGAATCTAACACAAAAGATATTCACATGTTTTTTGCCTCTTTAATATTGTACAGAGTGCCCTTGGTGTAGTTATGTTGGAGAAGTTTGATATAATAAAGATTGCTGAGGCACAAATCATATAGGTCAAAACTGAGATATAAGATGGAGATGAAATCTAAAAGCTAATTTAATTCAATAAGGGCTTCTTGAAAGACAACATGACCACTAACCTTCCCATGCTAATATTTTGTTTTGGAAGAGATGGTAAGGGATTGTAGTTTCCACAGTGTGATCCTTTTGCAAAGCCTGAGAAGGTGAAAAAAAAAAAAAAGATTAAATGCGTGGATTTCGGTGCTGAATGAATGCCAGAGCCAAGATGCAAAGAATAGATAAGTTAGAGATTCCGAGGAACTAAATTTGAAGCCAGCCAGTAAAACGGATTGAACCTTATTACCTCTAGTCACTGAGAAATTCCCGAGACAGTTGGATGCAATTTGAAAAGGTCAGAAAAATATTTCCTGCACAGCATTACTGCTTCATGGTTTAAGGGCGTACATTTGTGAGATGCCAGCTCTAATCATTTTTATTGACTTTGCTTTCCAGAGACAGACAGACAGTCTGGGAGGCAAGACCAGTAGATAAGAGAAAGGCAATCTCATAAATGAAAATCTCTCTTATTTCGTTCTCTCACTTGTGACTGTGAACAATACCAAATTGTGCCAATTGTAAGAGAAACCATACCAACCTCACTGAAAAAGGATAGAACAGAAATGAAATCTAGGAAGGTAATACTCTAATTCTAATAATACTATTTTATTTTAATTGCTATTTACTTGGCCTCTACTATATGCTAGACAATGTGAAAAGTAAATGATGTTGTCTTTTAACTCACGTGTGAATATTTAAAATGAAATGCCATAAAATACACCTGGGTATGGATGTTATTGTCAGCATTGCCCTTTGAGGGATGGCTTCACGAAAGAGGGAAATCCACAGGAAAGGGTGAAAATTCAATGGAACATATAAATATATACTTAAGAGAGTATTTTAAAGGAAGCTCTGTTGTAATTAGAGCTATTCCAAATACAAAGAAAACAAGATTTCTCTTTTTACCGGCTTGTATGCAGTAAGAACCTTTGTTAGCAAATACATTCGTGGGTCTTTTTTTTCACGTGCAATTAAAAGTCAAAGCTGACTTTTCAATACCGAATGAAATGATCCATTCTAACCCTGCAAGTGTTTAATTAACATCTGACTTTTCTGTCTGTGAGGAGCCATATGTTTTGGAGACAAACACAAACCTATTTACTATTCTCTTGTTTAGCAGCAAGGCTGAAACTTTTAAATGGCCTTGAGACCCAACTACAGGCTCTCATATGTTCTGGCTCCATGAAGATGGTCTGGTAGTTTATTGCGGCTTTTCGACCAGCATGATGGCCTTTCCTATTGAAAGCCTTCATTCTGAGCAATCCCACACCTCATGAAATTCAGGAATTTCAAATTGTACCCTGTAAGCAGCAAGGCCACCACTACTGGCAAAAGGAAAAACTCATCACAAAATCGCTCATATAATATGAGGTATCCAAAAAATAAGTGAAAACCTCAGCCCATTAGATAGGCATTGGAATTCTTGGAAGTGTGAGGCAACATATTTAGGCTGTAAAGGACTTTTTTTTTTCTATCTTAACTGAATATTTGGAACTGATTAGACATAAGCAATAAAATTTGGCGGGTTTAAAAATTTTTTACCTTGTGCAGCATCTTAAATTTAACAAAAACAAACAAACAAAAAAGTATTTAATGAAACTCTGTGAGTAGAGGCTGCCAATGGATCACACTTAAAACTCAAGCCTTTCCACATCTTCATTTCATAAGCGCCGTTCTACTAGAAGAAAGAATATCTAATCTAAAAAGTCCACATTTTCATAAAAAAAATTGAATCTTTCATATAACATAATCATAAAAGTATTATTAAGGGTAAAACTAATAATGATAATAGAAGTTGTGACCATTAGCTGAGCATCTACTAGGTGTGAGCACCGTGCAAACATGTCATCTCCTTTAATCCTCAGAGCCAATTTAAATAAAGTAAATGTGATTTTTTTTTCTTTCATATTTTCCTTGAGGAGAATGAGACTCAAAGAGGCCAAGAAACTCATCCAGGTCAGAAAATAGTAGGTAGTGATGTGGGACTCAAATCCAGGCTTATCTAAATTTAGTCCCTATTATTTCAAAGCCACGTGCCTTTAACAATGTCCCATGAGCACTGCAGGACCCAATGTGCTACCACCCTCAGATCACACAGCATTTCTGGAACTGTGTTGAACCAAATTTCACTGCTCACATAGACTGAGTTATGCACACCAAACGTCTGCTGAATGTCCATGAAAACCAGCCACCCTCTTGAGTTTCAGGCTAACAGCGATTATAAAAGGTCTTTCCTGTCCTCATGGAATTTAGTTCATGAAGAGAATAAGACGCTCATAGCAGCCTCCTTAATAGCATTGCATGGTTCACCTACACCTAATAAATTTGGAGTCTAACTGTATGCAAATTGCTTTCTATTTGAATTATCTTTAAATTATGTTCAAAAAAGAGCAAGAAGAGGAAGTTTCTTCTTCGCTGAGGTTGCATAAAAGTCAAATGTTCAGTGAATCCTTCTCCAAACATGACTTTAAAAGGGAAAAAGTGTAACTATTTTGTTATTGTCACAAGCAAATAAGTAGAATGGAAAGAAAATAATGATGGGTCACCAAGGTTTAGCACATAAACTATTGCGGGTCTTTTATTTCAATAGAATGTAAGCCAGGTTTCAACAAAATATCATTTTGCCTTTAATTGACAATCATATATTCTAACCAATTTACCAAATGTATCCTCGGCAATGATGCTTCTTATGTGTAGAGAGGTGATGACTGTAAGTGTTGAAATGCTGGTTGGCAGTGCCAGCGCATGTTGTCCAGGTACCTGTCTAAACTAGAAGAGCCTAGTTTACTTGTCAGGCCCCCTTTCAGAAGGAGACTTTTCTTCTAGCCCTGAATGTGAACTCTCCTCCTGACAAAGCTGCCTTGGAGCTCAAGAGGCATTAGAATGAGACAAGAGGAGAAATAGCAGCAGCTGGGCTGCACTTCTTACAGAGTGAAGCACTGTTGAGATCTAAAAGTGAGAGCATTTAAAAAATAGAAATGAAATTAGGTGCAGCTCCTGAAAGGTGGAGAGAGGAATAGGTAAGGAGGAGGCTGAGATACAAAATGAACTTAATGAACTCCTCAGTGCTTCTGATTCCTGCTTTTTTTAAGCACAGAGCAGGACAAAGAACTAATGAGGAGTGTGAAATGGGGGTCTTTACTGAACTTGCTTGCGAACAAAAGGAGTCCAATTCCTAACCAAGGGAGAAATGTAAAATACTCTTTAAAGTGATCTAAGTGTTAATATTTCATGTCAAGGAATCAGTGTTTTAGCCTTGGTTATCTTCAAAAGAAGATGACTGAAATAAAAATAGTTTTAAGACAGGTTAATTGGCTAACTTCTGTTTTTTTTTTTTATAATGCAACTTACTCTCAAAACAAATTACAACCTCATAAAAAATTCTCTGTAATGAAAAAGCCAGAAGAAAACACCAAGCTAGCTTATTATATGAAGTTCTTCTTTTACTTGATTCTTCCTGTAAGCAGAAACTCAGCTGCAGGCATTAATATCATTAAATTAACTTTTTAGAAATGATGCTAAGGAACAATGAAATACAATTAAAATACAGTATTTATAGCAAATAGAAGCAGATAACACATTTTCAGAAGCTCTGGATCAAATACTGAAATTTAGCAATTTCTAAAAACCTATTATTAGATTATTATTTTAATTATTCTTCCAACATTTTACTGTCACAATATTAAATGCTTTGGGTACCTGTTCAAGAAGATTTTGGTAGCATGAGAACTCAGATGTTATCCCAGTCCATTTCTTTTGAATTATAGGAATCTCTAGAGCATATTCTTTCCTACACTGGGAGAGAGAGCATGGCTTAAATTTTTCTGAATAATTTTCAAAATCAAATTTGAAAGTTTTCATGAGAGATGATCCTCCCTGGTGGGTGATATGAAGCATAACCTAAGGGGAAACATGAAAATAATTAGCATAAACATATTAGCATATAGATGCCTTTGAAATAATAAACAGCAGAAAACCAAAATGCTTATTCCCAAAAGAAAGTTATGAGAAAATATAAAATTAACATATACTTCTCGCATGACAACTCTAGCCTGAGAGCCAAACAGAATATTCTCATTCAGTGAAAGGTGGAATGACCAGGGAGATGGAGAAATAACCCCCAAAGTAACTCTCCTTAGCTCATTATCACAACATTAGTATTCTCTATTTGCCTTCCCTTCCTGCCACCCCTGTTCTTGAAATACACACAAAAAAATGACAGGAAAACAAGTATCTTCCTTCAACTTCCTCTAAGAGCTATCACCAACTAGAGAGATCTAATATCCTCTTTTTCTTACCTTTTCTACCTTTAGCTAACTTTCTGGGTTTCCCTAGATGGCACAAGAAATGCTGGGCTTGGTAATTCAGTTCCTGAGGGGACTGAGGAGCCTTAACTGGAAAGTGGGAGAGGGCTTAGCATTTCCTAATAATGTACCATGAACACCATTGGTTCTTTATATATTTCAGATTGGTTCAGCCTCTGAAGCAGTAAGCTGGCGTGCAGTGGTGTGACTGGAAGAATACGGTCTTTAGAGTCAACACTCTTTTGAAAAATCTGATCTGGGTAACCTTGTAAAAGTTCATTAAATAATTAGTTTCAGTTTTCTCTTCTAAAAATAGGGGTGGTATTGTCTCCTCTTCTGGCCTGTTGTGACAATTAGAAGTTATATATATGAACCATGTGGAATATGGTAGCTGTTCAATAATAAAAATAGTTCAATTCACCTTCCTCATGGATTCAGTGAAAACTCCCTCATTTGGGGTGTCTGGAATTTGGAAAGCCTACTCTCCACCCCTCACTCTTTGCATGCATGTAGACAAATATATGGTCCAAAGACATTTATTGAGGAGATATACTAAAAAATATGATGTCTTGGTCTAGATCCACATGGCACAGGATTAAGAAGCTAGTAGTATAAATAGCACTGGAAAATAAGGTCAAGAATATAAAGATTGTATGGAAATACTTCACCTCAAAAAGCCAAGCGCAGGCATTTAATTTTTAACTTTGCAGCAACGGACAAAAACCCATGAATATTTTATATGATTCAAAGGAAGTAAGGATTTGCCAAACACACCTTAAATTATCTGACACAGGTCAATTCCCCAAACAAGGCCCAGATTAGAAGACAAAACACTTTCAATGTCCCCATATCTGGAGTCCATCTACATTATTTTAGTTTTAATATTTAGTTATTGTCAATACAGTAGTTAGAACACTAAGAAAAGGTCCTTTGCCAAAAATTACCATTTGATTTTTCTCTCTTTGTTTTCACCTTCGAACCTTTGCTTGATGCTAATTATTTAACAAACATTGTATATTCTGGTCTCTTGACATATAGAGTGGGAAAGGAAATATTCATTACAAAATACTGAATTCTGTAGTAATTTGAACTTGGTTTATGTCACCCATTGGCTTTCCATGGAGCTCAGGTCTTGAACCTACCCTTTAGTACCCAATACCTACTTTTATGTGAACAGTTACTTTTCTAGCAAATAATACCTATCAATTTCTGGAATGCTTATATTGCTGCATCAATACCTAGCATACTGCTGACACATAGTTCTGAGACTGGGATGGGGATGGCGACTAAGAAAAACCCTCACATGTTTTCTGGACAAATATGCTACTTCGGTGGTTTGTGATAGAGTGTTGCTGAGAAAATTTTGGCTGCTTTGCATGAACATAAAAAATAAGTCCTATCTTTTTCCTTTTCTGTTTAAACTTAACTCACTGACCATCTGTCTTGAGAGAGACATCATTTGCAGATCATTCCTGGTGAATGCCCTTTAATCCTCATCCTTTTTATCTGCTAAACCTACTAGAGGCCTAGTTATTGCCCTTTGGGGCCAGTTAAAAAAAATGGTTGGAAAGAAACGCACAAGTAAATAAACCCAAAGCTAGTGTTTCTTTGGCTTTTAAGATTTGAAAATATTTTGATTGCCTGCATGCCTTCTGAGAATGATTCCTTCTGGCTATGAAAGAAAAGGGCCTGTTTCACAAATCAAATAAACACATATGTATACAAAAGGTATTCTCAATGCTCTACCAGTCATATGGTAAGGTAAAACATGTTCTCTTCTGCAATCCAAACAGAATTTAAGGCTTTATCAATTTGCTCCCATAGGGATATTCTGACTTCTTGCAGGGCCTCATTTTAATGCTCATGATGTGCAGATGTTTTCAGGGTTTAAAATCATTCAAGGTGAGTAGCCAGGAAATGGCAGCCTGTTTCTTTGTAAACTCTGAATTTTTTTCTGTTTGGATGTTCCCAAATCATTCTTCACAAAGTTTATGCTTTCAGACATTAAAGTCTGTTGTTAGAGCTTGATAAAATAAAAAATAAACCTTTCAGGTCAACCTCCATGGTTACTTTTAAAATTCAGTCAGGAGACTTTTCTTCATTTGCTCAAAAGAGTTTTTTTTCCTTTACTTCCACTGCCACAAAATAGCCAGTCACAAAAATGTACTTTGACAGTAACATTACCTTGATTAAAAACATAGATGTGTAAGATTAAGTCTCTCTCTCTCTCTCTCTCTCTCTCTCTCTCTCTCTCTCTCTCTCTCACACACACACACACACACACACACACACACACGCACACAATCAGTAATTTTCAAATATTTTCAATTACTGAGAAAATAATTCAACAAAAATAGCAACGTTCACCTGTCTCAGATATAAGCTCTTCAAGGATGAAGATGGTATCTGAATTTGGGATATGTGATGTGAAGGGGACCAAAGTTTTACTACCCCAAAAGATGCTTTTTGGAATATTGATTTTAAACAGGTTATTAAGAAACAAAAGATTTAGAAAGATTCTTTGACCACCCTACCCCCCCACCACCACCTGCCTAAAGGAATTCAGATAGAAAAACCTGCTTAACGGGAGGAAGAATTACCTTAGCATCATAACATAAACTTAATGTGGCAAACAGGAAGAAATCTAGCAAAGCCTATTTGTTGGACTTCTCACTCTTCCCATTGTTTCTGGGTGGACCAGTGAGACTTTGTTTACCTTTGCCCGCTTCCCCTTGGAAATCCTAGGATCTTGCCTCCCACTCCTCTGTCCAGAATGGCATGGAAACCTCAAGTGCCTAATGTGTATTGCAGTCTCATATTCTTTCTCTGCATGTACATCCTTAATAAACTCTGGACATCTTCTGTTAATCTGTTTCATGGTAGTATAATTAGCCCAGCCAAAAGAACTTATAAAGGTGGGAAGAAAGTTATTTTTTTCACCCCCACAGATGGAAAAATGACAATAGTTAATTGATAATAATGATTGAGGCCCATCTCTGTCAGTTCCATATAAATCATCCTCAACCATTGCCCATTTCCTCCAGTGCCTGCGATGACTAAGCACCCAGCATTGTACCCTCAGATAACTCCTTCCTGCTATCTGGAATGTTGTGTCACCTGATAAACTGTTGTTTAAGTAAGAAACTGGCATATTCCCATTTTTTAACACATCAAAAAACACAAATTATTTGTAAAGACAATGCCCCATCCATCTCTTCTTCAGCTCTAAAGCTGTTATATGGAATTATAGTGGCGTTGCAGTTTAGAAACATTGATTGGAAGAATCCATTCCTCCTTAGGATTTTTTTTTCCTCATCTAATTCCATGACCTGAGCAACTAAGATGTCCTTCAGTAGGTAAATAAATAAATAAACTTTGGTACGTCTAGGCAATGGAAAATTATTCAGTGCCAAAAAGAAATGAGCTTTCAAACCATGAAAAGACATGAATGAACCTCAGATGGATATTACTAAGTGAAAGAAGCCTAGCTGAAAAGGCTATATACTGTTTGATTACAACTCTGTGACATTCTGGAAAAGGTAAAACTATGGACACAGAGAAAAGATTAGTGGTTGCCAGGAATGGAATTGCAGGAAGAGATGGAAAGAAAGAGCACAAGGATTTTTAGGGCAGTAAAAATGTCCCTTATAATATTGTAATGATAGATATATATCATTACACATTTGTCCAAACCTGTAGAATGTACAACACCAAAAGTGAACCCTAATGTAAACTGTGGACTATGGGTGATTATGTTGTGTCCATGTAGGTTCATCCTTGGCAAAAAATGTACCATTCTGGTGAGTGATAGCAATAATGAGAGAAGATATGTACACATGAGGCCATGGGATATGTGGGAAATCTCTGTATTTTCCTCTCAATTTTGCTGTAAATCTAAAACTGTTCTAAAAAAATTCATAACCTGCTGTATTTCTGGCCTTGCCATAGTACAATCCTGATGAAAAAGCCATTATTCCTAGCCCTATACCTGATTTACCCACTTCCTTTTCTGCCTATTAGAAGAGCTTGGGGATACCTGGAAGTCAATGTCCAAAGTCACTAACTGGAGATGATAAAGAAAGAGACACAAGAGAGAATATCTACATTCCTTAAGATCAGGTTCAATAACTGATTAGTTCCAAAAAGTTCTTTTCAAAATTTGTTCTCCTGGGGGCGGTGGGGGGGCATGCCTGCAGGTATTATTAACAATTCTCATCAGTGCTAATAATTGCAAAAATCTCCCATTTATCATTATGATGTACAATCCGAGAATCAGACTCTTTATCTTAGATCTATCCCGCATTAGTAACATGATTTGTGTCCTCTGTACTTGCAGTGTCAACTATGAAGAGTTGTGGAAAGAAAAAAACAGATAGGAGGTGCCTTATAAGCTATAAAGTACTCTAAAAATATTGTTAGTGTTTTCTGGTGATACAGTTATAGTGATAATGATGATGATGATGATGATGATCATGACGACAATGATAGTCAAATGAGAGCCAGCTGATTTCATAATATACGGAAGGGAAGATATGAGGAAACAGACAAGAGATGATATAATGATAAAGTCTAAGAGTATGATTTAATATAAACATAAGATTTTGTTTATCTGACCCTGAATGGGAAAAATTTTAGTCTCATCTAAAGGGTCTTGTTCAAAATTGATTTCTTCAATTTTCTTTCAATGCATCTGAATATATATACAGGTAATAGATGTCTACTAATAGATGCCATTTATTGAAGTTTGTTACCATGTACTTATTATTGTTACGCATTTTGCATGAATTAATTTATTTAGTTAGTAGGGGTATGAATTGATATCCTATCATATAAAATATCAAGATTGTATAACATATAAATATATACTATATAAAAAGAATCAATAGGATTATATAAGCCCCCCCAAAAAACTATTTTAGTTTTGAGTGGGATTTCATGGAACGGATAAATTGGGGAGGAAAAAGGATGCCAGAAGATAGATTTGGTCACTTGGATTGATTGGAGGAGGCATCACGGAAATGAATTGGTAAAAATTATACTGTTGTATGGATGGACAATAGAAAAGGTTTCCGGAAAATATACCAGTAATGAACATAAATCTTCATTCTAGTGATGATATGTCCTCTCTGGATATGGAACTCTGTCCTCCACTATAAAAATGCATCCCTAAAAACTGTGCCTTTCTTCTAAAGATTTATTAGGCACTACATTCTACATACTGTCCACTCCCTGACTACCTATGTGTCTGGAGGTGATTTTCACTGATTTGCAGGGAATTTACAATTCTATTTTGGCTTTTCTATTTCTCTGGCATTCATTTGGGATGAAGTCTATCTCACTACAGGTGGTCTGTGATGAGGTATAGAAACTAATCTTTAATATCAGCTTAACAAAACTCATTCGGGAATAGCACATTTGTTGCTAAAAGTTCCATAATATTTTTTTATTTCAAATCTAAATTTGAACATTCTATCACCATGTGTGTCAGTAACAATGAAACTTGAATAAACAGGAGAAAGCCAAGGTAGAGTCTCCAGTTCCAATTTTTCCATTCAACTTGACAGTATGCTTTGGGCTTATTAACACATTTTAATGAGCACAGAAGTCCGAGGTATTTATTTACAGCATTTATCATCTAGTCTCTTCTTTTCCCCTATCCCCAGAAAAGCAAGTAGGTGGGCAGATAAATGGGAAAAGAGATGGCCTCTTCAGATTCCTACTTCTTAAAGTGGGAGTAATTGTCTTTGCACCACCTGGTTAAACTGAATAGCATATTTAAGAATAGCTCAGAACAAATAGACCATTTATGATTTGTGCTAATTGCAAAGATAGATAAATTCCTGAGATGACTTATTTTCAAACCCTCGAAGTCATGTTTTCACAACACCTGACATGTAGAAGAGTAGGCTGGTGGGTTTGAATTTTGGCTTCTGATGTTAAAGTATTTGTGCTTCAGATTCCCCATCTGTAAAATAGGGAGACTAATGTCCCCTGCATCAAAGGTTTTTGGGAGTGCTTAGAACAGTGCCTGGCACATAGTAGATATTATATAATTGTTAGGCATGATGATGATCATCATTATTATTCACAATTATGTGTTCATTATTTAACAGATAAAAAACCTCTCCATGTTATGCTGGCTTTCCCACAAAGGGGAATTAAATAGCATTTCATTATTTCAGTCATAGCCAATTTATTCATTATCGCCTATAGTACACTTACTATGTGCCAAGCACTATGCAATATTAAAAAAGGCAAAAAAAATTACCTGTCCTTATAGAGTTTACCTTCTAGTGGAATAATGGATAATAAACAAATGAATAATATAATGTCTGCAGTGATGGAGAAAACTAAAGGAAGTTTGAGAAATGCAGAGTGACCTTTACTGTGTCCCCACATTCAGCTGTGTTTGACAAAAAAGCTCATGGCAGGCCACGCTTTTTCTCTGAAAGAAATTCTCAAGCTGACATTCTAGGTAACTATTTCACTGAAACCCCAACCATTTGGATGCAGCAAAAATACTCCAGCATATGAGCGCATCCAGATAGACATATGTACACTGGTTTTCTGAAATGTAATGTGTATGTAATTTCCTGAATGGCTGGTTGTCACATCCATCTGGTCTTATTTCCATAGCACTTGAATGCACCACGAAGATATAAACCCTAAAAGCTAGAAAACAGAATTTAAATACCCAAACACATACGAGGTGTGTTTTCAAAAGCAGCAGACAAGCGAGCACTGCAGTAACTTCATTAACTCCTCAGCCACAGTTGCGAGTAGCTGAAGACTAAGCACAAAGGCCACAGAACATAAAAGACATTCCACCAGCAGATCTCGTTAAGTGGGCTTAAGACAAGCTTGACAAGCTAATGACAAAAATCCAATCTGGAATTTCTGGACATGAGAACCCTGAACAAATCCAAATATACAAAAATTCTACCATGTGTGATATATGAAAAGGTGACAACCCGGTGCCAGTTAGGTCCATGTAGTTTATGAATCAGAGCCCAGGGATGGGTGTTGTCCTATTTAACCACACAGAATAGAAAATCTTGTTTTATGAGTTTTTGGGTTTGGGCCCTATTTAAACTGCACAGATGTTGTAGGTTCCTAAATTGTCAGTGGATTCCAGGGAGATGCTCATCAGGTTAAATATACTGAACAAAGGCATTGCTAGAATGTAGATACTACATTGCTTGGAAAAGCCTTTTTGCTACTGTCCTCCCTTCCTCTAAAAGGCCTTCCCTTTTTCTAAATTCTGTTAGCACCTATGGAGTCGAGACCACATTAGATTGCACTTACTTGCATGCCAACTAGGGTTGCTCCACATATGTGTTATTTCCATTCCAACTACTTTCACGTCCTTGGAGTAGAGGAGAATTTGTTTTCATGAAATCATAGCACTTGTGTGTATACCCTGCATGGTGGGAAGTGCCTTACAAATATTATTAACCCTCATATCAGTCTTATTATGGTCGACTCAATTTTTTAGATAAGAAAGCTGATGATTCAAATAATTTGACCCATCTTTAATTAGTGGAGAATCAATGACCTACACTTGGACGAGCTGATTTCAAAGAACAGATTTGTATTCTACTATCCACTACAGGGAGGAAGAAATGCTTGTTGCATGAATACATGAATTAATAAATGCATTACTTAATATCTTTATAATTAAATGGGAAGAATTTGCCAATTAAACTGTACTGCAGTTGTAATAAAAGGTATTTAATGATATGACAGTTATTTAAAATCTTTGCAGGCCTTGCATCCTGTGCTTTATATACACCTTCAGTACTTTTTATAATACCTCACAAATATAAAGTATTTATAAGATATTTGTTGAATCAGTGAAATATTTTAACCCAATATGACAAATGACAAATGGACACAATGGCTTCCTTGGGTCATTTTCCTACTCCTGTGACTACATCCTTATATGAAAAAATAAATTTGTCTGGAATCTGGCTCCAGGTGTTAATTTCTTAAAAAAAAAATCCCTTGGCATGCACCTCTGTTTAGACCTCTGGGCCTTTGTCCAGACCTAAGTTTCTGGTTCCAACTTTTCCAAATATGGCCTACCCCATTTCCACATAAGCGCTAATAATAACAGGAAATGATGATGTGTTACTATAATGAACAATGCTGTCAGTCAGAATAACTTCATAAATGTTTGTTAAGGAGAAACAAATTCCACTCCTATGAAACCCTAGATAATGTCCTTCATTTCATGTCTGGGAGCTATATTTAAATGTAGTAATATTCACTTAGGACATTACTCTGCCAATGCTGCATGGAGACACAGCATTATTAACTTTCTTTTTCCCCCAAATAGTCTAGAAAAAAACTCCAAGTGCATTCTCCTACCTTCATTCTTCCCTGTCCCTCACTGTAGTAAGAGACATTAGGTAGTCACTTAACATCTCTGAAAACCCCATTTACAAAGAAGAATGTGATGTCGTTTGCCCTATCTTGTTACAGTGAATATTACATATGATAATATGTATAGAATTACTTTTGAGTTATGAAGTGCTATATAGCTGAAAGAAATAGTAGAAAAGAAGGATGCCAGAAGTTTATGTACCACATATCTTGAGAAGCCAGGTGTTCAATTTCATTCTCATGTAAATGACTGTATATATGTATGCACATGCATGTACACATACATACCCGGGGGAAAATGGGCATATCTGTATTGGTGGAAAATTCAAATCACTTTACTGTATGAAGTTTTAAGAGTTAATGAAAACCACATTAAAAAAAATTCTCTAATTGTTTCTGTTGGTTTTTGTTGCAAAGCCATTGTACACAGTAATTATATCTATTTCTACAGTAATTATATCTATTACATATTATGTGTCAACTTGATGGTAGGAATTAGGTTTAGGTGTTTATATACATTGTGAAGTTTATTAATAACACTGCTATGCATATTATCAATTCTCTTTTGCAGATTAGTAAACTAAGGCCCTAAGGAATAAGAAAATACTCCAACGTCCAACTCCTGGCAAGTGACAGAGGCAAAATCCGTATTAAGGTCTGCCTGTCTACCAAAGCTTTGCTTACCAATTCAAATCCCATTCATTTAAAATTTGCATTAACTCGAATGTACTATGTGTTATATATTTTAGGGAGCCAGTTCAAATGAACCCTATCTTTTGTGAAATGCCAGGGTTTCTTTGACTAGAACATAAACTTATTAAAAATAGGCAACTTTTTCAAAATAACCAGGAGCTTTAAAAATTTTTAAATGTCTTCAAAGGGTTTACAGCCCCTGGATCAGGTAATACACAGTATCCTGTAATACAGGTTAGTAAGAGTTATAAATGGGGCTAATGGCCATGATTATTAATCAAGGAGTGCTGTGAGAGGGCCTACTGTGTGCACACCACCTCTCCTGTGAGGAAGTTGTGTGAAGGTTGAGGGGAAGGTTTAACAAAGAAATAAAGGATAGCCCTCAGGGAGCCTACAATCTCTCCTTTCAAAAGAAAACCAGCATACATGAAGCAAAGTCATCAGAGTCAAATTTGAATACATTAGCAGTACTTAGAAGTAATAAAACTAAATAAAATTTTTTCAAAAGATTAAGTCCCTCAGCTTTTAACTCAGTCTAACCTGCCTCCCCCACATGCCTGTTATAAAGAACAGAATCATACACTTCATTTACAAATTGTTGAACCTTGGGCACAGTGATAAACCCATTATAAGTCAGAAAGATAGCTATATTTATTTTTAAAATTAAGTAATTTGCACACTAAAGTTAAGTGATTTTCCTAAAGACAATTCTTTAGATGTCTGATAAAAATCCGTAACTCCATTTTGCATCACTGACCTGTTTTCCCATTTTAAAGTTTACTCTGTAGAAATGCTCATGTGTCAACAAAGATTATTTAAAAAATTCTGACACAAAACAAGTTCACATCTATACTTGGAGACAGAAAGAAAAAAAACCCACTAAAATATTTAGAGAATCTCATGATGAGAAAAGAGTTCCCCAAACAAACATCACTCTAACTAAAAAAGATAGTTGAACATTATATGGTGAATTTTCTTCTTTTATCTATACTCTAAAAAAAGACTTACATTCATTTAGCAGTTGTTTTAGTGAACCCGGCAGCACAGAAAGTAAACACACCCGACAATTCAAACTGGTTGGCTGATTCTAGTGTCTAAATACAATTCTTTGCTTAGGTGATTTTTATGAATGTATGTGTATTCTATAACAGTGAAGTCTCAGACTGTCTACAGAGCATTCAGCAAGCTGCCTATAGCCACTGGGACATAAAACCTACGAAGTTTTTTAAAATAAAGATATTACAAGAATAAAGGAATTTTACATTAAACATCTTTGAAAGGACTAATGCCAAAATGATCATCAAGACAAGACAATTCTGAAGGTGACTTTCCAAGGCCATTATTAAATAATTGTCATTATGACACCCACGAATTTTACTTTGGAAATATTGGGATTAGCTTCATTGATCAGACAACAAATAGCAATCGATAATATGCTACAATTGTATTGATACAGAAAAAAGAATGCAAATGGTCCAAGAAGAACTTAATGTCCCTTTTATCCACTTTGATTTAAGCTATTTTAAGTACTCTTCATGGTTTTTCTGGGCCAGCTAACAGTACTTTCACATTTTTACAGCTAAGATGAAACAAAGCTATTTTCGTAAATTCCTTATTTTTAGTATTAAATTCTATTGTAATTTTGCTGGATCTAAACCTATCTTAGGAAACCCAAATTACACAAAACTTTGGGGATAGAAATTAGCATAATTGATATAATTCAATTTTTGGTAATTATAATTCTCACTTAAACCTAAATTAAATATGCCAAACTATAATTATGTTCAAATTTGCATCATGAAAATTATCCCCATTTTGCTCATGGCATCTTAAAATATCTAATAAGGGATTTTAAACTCTTAAGTTTGAGTCAAGAGGCCTTATTTTCATAGCCTATGGGAAGAAGAGACTTATGCATTAAGCACAGTTGTTCAGCCTTTTGGGAAAGGGAAGATAGGTCCATTATTCCTTCACTATATGATTTGAAGGATCTGTACTATAATCTTTGGGTACCTCTAAGTCACATTGCCTTTAATGAGTGCTGAGTGCCACAGCAGACGGTAAAAGATTAATACTTTCTTTGAGGAGAAACCTTAAGCAAAGCAGGTCATACTTTAGGGCAAAGGTAATGGAAACCAAAGACACAGGAAAGGTTGAAATGCTTTAAAGTTGGGCATTTGAAAATAAGTACTGCTTTGCTATCTGTTTTTACATGATTAAAGATGAGATAATCTAAAGCCAATGAGACCTTTCAGCCCTGTGAATTGCTCAGATTCTTAAGAATCCTATAAACAAACTTTTATTATTATTATTATTAATTTGGGATTCAAAAAGAAAAACCCATATATACTACTCAGTGTAAGCTGTTTAATTAAACTTTTTACTATTTTATTTCATTAAATTTAGACAGTTAATATGATTAAACTTGCAAGGTGGTTTATTTATCTTAATTTGTAAGATAGAAAGTAGGGAGATATAATCTGGGATACATATTTGGTCAAGAAATAGATGAGTCTGGATGTGCAGGGCTGGCATAATTATCAAAGCACACAATGAGTTTCTTACAAAAAAAAACATATGAATGTATCTCCAGTTGAGTAAAATATTCACATTAATACTGGAATAAGGCAGAAGAACCCTGGCTGACATCCCATCTGTTCTTATGAATTAAATTTAGAAATCATATGTAATATAGACATTTCTGTCTGAATATCATAAAACCCTGACACATCCAGGCTTTCATTAGAAAGCTCCACAATGTGACTTGAATAACAATCTGTCTTAGCTAATTAGTATTTTCAGTTTAGCATATTCACTTCCAGACATATTGCTGTTTGCACATGGTAATTTAGGTAAACAGATACCATCCACAGCTGCATCAATTAACACTGCTAATCAAAACTGAATTCAGGTAATTAGGCACATTTATGCAAAAAATGTGTAATTTTGGAGAAAAGCTAGATTCTTCAGTAATATGTCAATAAGTAAAAATCTCCTTTTGCTTATGAAGATGAAGAATGAGGGGAGAGAAATCACCATTAATATATACATCATGCAGATAGAGTAAAAATTCCTAAATTAAATCTCAGATTTTAATTGGCCTGTATTTTCAGAAATTGGATCAGATTTTTCATGAATGTTTTGCTCAATGTTTCCACATAGTAAAGTTGATTCACATCTGTCTAAGGGTTTAATCATCGTCAAGCAGGACCCAAATGGTTAATGAATTCTTAAGTACTTATATAATTAGAAAAGATGTTGGTCAAACTTGCTATTCCAACTTGCCTAGCATCTCTTAGGGAAGATGATCTCAGTGTGTCATGTTTTGTTACACAGTTTAATTTTCTCTGCTGCTAAGTACTTCTATTTGCAGTTAGACTCACAATAGTAATTTCTTATTTTCCTGCAAATATTTTTACACTTCCCTGATTCCACACAAAGCTCTTTAGCTGCTTTTTCATTCATTTCAACTAATTACTGTGAATTAATTTTCTTGTTTTCCTACTAAAATGAACCAATCTGATCATTTTGATTAAGTATCCTACTCAATTCATGAAAACTAGTTTAACTGTTGGTGAGTTATAAGTGATTGACTAGTGGCTAGGAATTCGGAGTGGCTTATAGTTAAAGTTAAGCAAAAGAAAAATTGGGCCATTTTAAAAGCAGGTTGAAGTAGATATGCGAACTTCTGTCTCTCTCTCTCTCTTTCTCTCTCTCTCTTTCCACTTCTCCTTTCCCCTTTCAGACTCTGAAACTTACATTTATTTCTTATTGCACATAATTATGCCTTTATAATGAAGGATAGAGTTCAGTGTCCCTAGCTTTATTTTAATGGTGATAGTCCCTTTCAATACAATCTCACAAACATTTCCTCAGTACCCACCATGTTTCAGGTGCTGTTCCAGGCCCTGTGGATAATTACAGAGATGAATTTAGAACCACCACATTCCTCTTGGACAAACTCAGAGTTTACAGACCAAAAGAATCAAATTTCCAAAGGTGGACCTAGTCTCCAGGCAAAATTTACCTATCAATTCCAAACTGTTGGAAGCTCCTACATTAATTTTGCAGAGGTTTCTGTCCGACCTTGGTTAATTTTTTTTGTTCCCATAAAGATGAGGAGATGAGAACCAAAAATAAAATGATGGTGTTTTCACACATTGCAGTAACCCTATACAACTTATATGTTTACTTTCTATATTTATTGGAAATATTTTTCCACATATTCCTTAAATGCATTTGTATAAACAAATGTACAATTCCCTATGGAACAGAAATCTAACTCTGTGCTCATATCTGTTTCACAAGCAGAAATGATAAAATATGGAGGTGCACAGGGTTGCCAAATTACTCCATCTAAAAAAGTATATGAGGTGGGATGGTGAGACCTCTAACTTTGATTCTGTTAAACAGAATTATTTATGAATTTTAAATGAAAGGTAGGACGATTTTTAAAAGATCTAAATGACTGGTTTTCAATGAACTAAGTAATAAATATTTGGGGAGGACAATTTCCGGTCTCCATAAATTGAGCCAACTAAATAAAGGTCACTAGATGAATGGGCCAGTGAATCTTTGGCTTTCTAAACCAGTTTTCTTACTTCCTCAGAAGTCAATCAAAAGAGAATTCTTTCATTTTAGTTCCTACATTTTAGTTAATTGCTTAGTCTAGAGAAAGTGTTTTAATTTGTCTAAAAATCCTGTGCTCGTAGTCACCAACTCTGAGCAAAGTGGCATGCTATGGATGTCACAATAGTTGTTCTGGTGAAGAAGGTCCTGAAATATAGCTCCAGCTTCTAATCAAGGCCATGCTGCTGACTGGCTAGCTGTCTGACTTCTGGCAACTCACTCTACACCCTCAGTCTCAGTTTCTGGTCCATAAAACGTGGCTCATTGAATCACCGCTCTGGGTTGTGGGGAGTGCCTAGAACAATGGCAGGTACTCAAAAAATACTTGTTGAAACTGAGCAAAGGTCAATCAGTGATAGCTCCAGAAATTCTAATGCTAAAGTTATTTTAGTCAAAGTTATCTTATGAAGCAGTTCTCTAGATTCCAAAGTAATGTATAGAACTGATGCAATAATTTTAATACAAATAAAATGAGATGGATAAATAGGCTACACACCACTATATTACATTAGGTAAGCTTCCAATTCACATGAAAACTAATGCTGGGGAACTAACCTTTGCAATTAGCTGAAAAGATAACATCAGAGCATTTACTCTCTCTAAGTATTTTTATTTTTTGTCAAATGAAAAAAATAATTCATTTGACCAATATTAACCAATTTTATTCTAGCATTATCGTCTGTTAAAGAGAATAAAATCTTAAAAAGTTCATAGGAGACTATTTTTTGACTATTAATGTTTTTTAAAACCCTAAAAATCTTTGAATTTGCCAGCCATTTATCTCTCTTTAGCCCAGGACAATAAAATTGCTCTGTGAAAATGGGTAAGCTTACTCCAAGTTTTTGTGGAATTAAATTCAATTGTTGACTCACAAACAATATGCAGTGAATAAAATGACACCACTGGTCACTTGTTACGCAGCCTGATTTTTAAACAGAACTCCAACTAAAATATGTGGTCCATAAAAATATCAAACAGATTAATTTTGGCCTGTTAATGACAATGAAGGCTATTTTACAACTATACGAGAGAAGACGTCAGTGTGGGACTCGATGGATTAGAGGGGACAGACTGTCAGAAACAAAGGCAGTGAAGAAATAAAAATGCCTTCTAAGCACATTGAAGCAAAACAAATGATTGGATTTAGGATTTAACAAAATATAATCTTATTTGCCTTTGTTCTTTCACCAATCCCTTTTTGCTTACACTAAGACAATATGAATTTCCTTTTCTTGAGCCAAGATTTTCTGTTATGAAGAAGATTGCTGATAATTAATGGCAATACAGAGAAAGATATTATCAGTAGTTTGGCACATTAGCTTTCTATGCTCAGAGAATGTATTTACAATAACTTTTAATGCCAAGAGTTATTTTTATTTATTTCTGGTAAGAGGTAAATGAGAAAAACCAAATCAGCAGAGATTATTGAATTACATCTGAAGAATTAATAGTGCTTATTTTAGGGATTTAATTTAGTCAGAGTGTTTATTTTTTTAGTGAAAATTAACTTTAATAAAAAATCAAGTAGTATTGTGGAACAACTAGATTTTTTTAAAGTTTGACATTCGATGTATCAAAGCTAAGGCTGATAATCTATACTTTATCGGGCAAGGTACAGAGCAACATATTTGTTTACAATTTGCAGTTAAATACTAGCCTCATGATTAAGAATTAGAAAATTATCCTTATAGCAAACAGATCTTAGTTAAACATATTATTAATCAGTGCTGCAAGGTATTATCCAGCTCTCTGGAGGATGCCACAGTCACTTTACTAGCTGAATAATCTGTCACTCTATCACAAGTTTTTCATCTTTGACTTTCTTCAATAGGCCTGGAGTAAAAACGTATCTTTTAGAAGGATATTAAAAGAGTACATGAAAAGCTGTATAAAAATAAACTATAGGACCTCAGGCTTCTTAATTTTTACACTGTAATACCTTGAACTTTTCTACCTTGACAGATTCAGAGAGAATTCTTTGATGAAAAGAGAGAGAAATAAATTACACATGGAATGAAGAGGACCTTTATTACCATTTTAATAGTCCACAGACACATAAAAGGAAGATGTATTCACCATGTGGTGGGACCTAAATCTAAAAATATTCACTGACTTAGTAATAAAAAAATTAATATGATATGAAAAATGGAAACCATTTTTTGAAGTGATGTGAATATGCGACTTTTCAAAGGCTTCAAGAAAATTTAATGAAGCAAAATAAAACCAAACCATTAAACGGCTTTGTAAATAACCAGAGTTTGCTCTTCCTGTGACATTTTTTAACTTAATGGAAATACTGAATAAATCCACAGCCTATCAGAGATCATAAGGAATGAAATTCCAGAGATCAGAAATAATCAACATTTGAGAATAGCTTCATAAGCAATCATACCAAACATTTCCCCCTCCCACCCATTTTCAGAAGACAGTATATAGATTAAACATGAATATGATATGCAGCTTCGGTGGTTGGTATTGGATTAGAATGTTATTTATTCTTAACCTTTTCCAGGGTATGCCTAGATTTTTTTTCTATTGAGATCATACATTTGCAGTATATGGAGATTGCCTTCAGGGTCCCTGCTTTTGCCGGAGTAGTGGTTTTGATGTTTTGAATGGGGTGAGGGATGCTTGGGACCCTTCCCATGAGCTCCTAATTATCTATACGTTATTCTCTGTTCTCTACCACTGAGATGATCTTGCTAGAGCTGTGATCCTTCCAAAGCAGCATCCCATTCAGATGTGCAAAAATGAAAATTAAAATAGGAGGGTTTTTTATTATTATTATTTGAATGACATATGACCTGCTCGATGTTTGCATTTAAATTGGCTAGAATAATTCAGCTCTGGCTTTTAATTTCAGAAGGGTTAATCACCCTAACAAAGGTCAATCAAACTTTAATCTTCAATAAAATTGCTACAGCCCCAATCACTTGCGGGACATTTATTACATTCCCATTTCCATGCGAAAGAATGCATTGCCTTCATTATGCACCACTAATCTTCTAACTCTTTACATTAGCACATTTTACCAAAAAAATATTAATTCCTTTCAAGCACTGACTAGAGTTCATTTCTACACATCTCAGGAGATAATCCTGTTTAAAAGAACGGGTATATCAGCTGTGGACCACTTTCCTAGCCCTTCCTAATCCTCATAGACCTTTGCTACTCCAACTGAGTTCTTACAATAGGAAATCTCAATTACACAAAATATTATGAAGGTTTAGGTTAAAACAGCATTATATTATTTTAGAAACTTAATCCTCCCTATTGTATGTGATTATGCCATTCATCTACTTGTTTCTGTCCTAATGTTTACTGCGTACAAAAGTTATTATTGATTTGGAGGAAGCAAATGTTAACCATATTTGAATAGCAGCAGAAGGACTTAAATTTATTAATTCTTTCACTCGATAAATATATATTGAGTGCCTCTGAGGTGCCGGATGCTAGGAGGGGAGAGATGCAAAGTCAAAATAAAAAAAATGTATAATGAGAATAACATTCCCTTCTGGAAATGATGTCTAGAATATAATAAAATAATCATTTAAATCTTCACTTTCAGCTTTTCTTATCAATGTCATTCAATTTTAGAGAAGATTAAAAAATATAAGTCCAATTTTAAGCAAAATTTCAATAAGCAGTTTTTAAAAATTTATCTGGACACTTAAAGGTGTTAAAATCCATAAACCCATAAAATGATTCATTTTTTTAAATTTGAGAATATGAAATCTGATTGTCAAATTTTAAAATGAGCATGCTCAGAATATCTAGCCTCCTATGGTGAGAAATAAAACCATGAGAAAGCTTAAATGGGCTTATTAAAAATATACATGCTGTGAATTAATTTGTTTCCAAAATGTTATTTCATGATGTTTAAAAACTGCTGCTATTAACACAAAGACAAATAGAAACGGGCAAAAAACAAATTACTGCCTTTTTTTTTGTTGCTATGATATAGTGGCCAGGATGACCACACAGAGAAAGTAAAAGAACCTTAACATATGCCTGCAATTATACAGCAAATTGATTGCCTTGGTATTATAGCGGTGGTGTGACACAGCATAAATAACCTAAACTTTGCCTTCTGCATATTTTTTGAGATGCCTTTCTCTCTGTGTACTCAGAGAAAGGGCACAGGCATATACGCAGAGGCACATGCCCCTCCTCATCAATATTCACATTCATTCATTAGCAATATGTGAAGGCTATAATTTGGGAAACTCCCCAGAGCTTGAATATTCAATTAAGCAAAGCAAATCACAGTGTAAAGAAAATACAGGTACAACAGTCAATGCCCAGAACGGCACTGGGGAGTAGCACATAATTTCAAGAAATACCGGTCTCTCTAAATGTTGTAAAAAGCCCCAATTACTTTGTTTAATTAAAATCAAGACATCAGCCCTTCTTTCCTGACTTTAAGCATTTCTGAAAACTCAAAGAGAACCTGTGCATCTTCTATAGCTATGCTTGCTTTGCTTTTTTTTTTTTTTTGGCTCTTGTGACTAGATTGACACAATAGAATAAAGCAGAGCAATGGCTTTTACATTGTTGAGCAAAATAAATCTAACACTATTCCACATAAATATTCAACTGACATTTGTTACCAAATAGTTATCCTGAAACCTGATCAAAATTAAAATTAGCTAGACACGATAACAGGCAAAACATTATATTCCACTCTCAGGATCAAAAGCTATTTCATTATATTTCCGAATTTCTAGATTTGGGAAAAAAACCAAAGCATTCAGAGAATATCCTGCTGGAAATGCTAAAAAAGAATATGAATCTGTCTATGAATCATTTTGGTCACGAAACAAAAGAGAACCCACCAACCATCAAACAAAAATCTTAATAAGAAAGTCCAGGATGTGGAATTATGAAAGAAACATACCTTTGGCTGAACAAGTTTAGAATTTCTCATCTCGCCCATACTGCTTTGCCGGTCCACCTTGAGCAAAAGTCGACAATGTGTCCCTTGTGATCTCTGTGACAATGCCATCATATCATTGGCAAATTTTTCGATTAAACTTTGCGAACGTAGTAGCAACTTTGTTAATTATGATATTAGCCAGCTGGCGGGTACAATCAGTCAACCACTGTAAGAAAGCCAGACAAAGAGACATCTAATCATTGCAACCAGAGCAGATAAATTTTGTTCTTTCCTCATACGTGTCACAGATTCTATCCCTTCTGACCCTCTCCTCAGCCATCGACTGTCAAATTTAGATTCTTCGAGCTCCCAGCTTCCCTTTATCCCTGCCTTAGATCTGAAACTCCTGGTTATCAGGAAGACACGCGTCACCAGCTGTCTCAGAGCCGGAAAGCAATCAGGTGAATACTACTTATTATCTTGCATTGCTTTCCGAGCAGTGACAAGATTGATTTGGGACCAAGAATACATTCAGCTCTCAGACATGTGGTTCCTAGAGTTTGAGTTCAAACAGTAGGATATGTGCAAAGTTGTTACTGAGCACTTCAATCCCAGTATTAAGGATATAGATATTACAAATTTAAAATTAAAAAAAAAATTTTTAAATCTATTAGAATTTCTTTTTTAGATGACTTTTTTTTTCCTTTTCCTCCTCTGTGCTACCTTAGCAATGTCTATGGGCAGACTGTTACCCAGAGGAGCCAGCTACTTGGCTAAGTAGCCTTAAGTCAACCCATGGAAGTGGCATTCTGACATTATCAAGTTGTCTCCACCTGTCTCTTTTTAGTCAAAAACAGTAGTCTATAAATTCCAATTTCTGCAGTGGATCCTCACATAAAAGTTCAAATCAAGTTTATACAGAATAATATGGGAAATTAATTAGGGCATCTCAGCTAAGAATCATTTATATAACTTTAGATTGAGAGACCGACATCTATCTTTACATCCTGATACAAAATTTCCCTTCAATAAATCAGTCCACTGAAAACATACAGAAGCGTGTATCTATTGATTGATCAATAGGTAGATATACACACACGTACATATGAAGAATGTACTGAAATGTAAATGCATATTAGGTAACATACATAACAATGAAATGATGTAACAATATTTCTGATAGTGAAACATTCAGGAATGCTTGATTTGCATAGAAAGACACTAAACATAATATTTACTAAATGATATTTTTCTCCATTAAAATGTTTAAGCCTCAGTGAAGTAAAAATTGTGTACTGCAGAGTTTAAAAAAGAGTAATATATCATATGATAATAAAGTTACATTCATCAACAAATGGGTAGATCTTTCTGGGGTGGAAGAGTTTAGTAAAAAGTTAAAATGCAATTTTGAAGTGCATTTTACATAGGAATTCTATATATTTGGCTCCTTAAAGGGACCAAAACGATTATTTCTACCTGTGAAAATTATAGTTATAGTGCAATGTATATAATAAATCATGGTATGTACCCTAAAGTTACATTTTATTTTCACATGAGGATGTTCCTGTAATGGAGGGTCCAAAGTCCCTGCATTGGTTTATTTAGCCTAAAGTACTGAACAGATAAATGTGTTTAGATGCAATAGAATATATATGCAATGGGGTTAAGACAATTTAAGGATTCTTAGAACTACAGAGCAAAATACTTTCATCCTAGGAAGATAAAAGGATTTTTTAAATCCCACCAGCACAGAGATAGAAGGAAAAAATATGATTTAAGGAATTCCTACTAATTTATATATATATATATAAATTACATATATATACATATATATATGTATATATATATAAATTTATAAGAAATTCTTACTCTCTCTCTCTATATATATAGACGAGAGTGTGTTGTGGCACAATGTCAAAGACAAAACTCTTAGATCTGACTTAGATGTAAATGAGCTATGCTGGTCACATTCAACATCATGAACTTGGTGACGACCATGGGGCCTAGCACATAGTAGTTTCTCAAGAAACACATGTTGATGAAGAATGATACTTTTGTTGTATGCACCATCCTCCTTAAAGCATATTTTGCATACTTTTAAAATTAAATATTGCAAAAAAATTACTCTTTAGGCCTATGCTGATTTTTATATATTAATTCTAATATAGGTGTTTGAATTATACCTTTTAAAATACTAAGAAACAGTTCATAATATATAAAAATAATTAAAATAGACATGTATGATTACAAAATCAGAATGCTCACGATTTGCTCCTATGAAAATAATTCTAACATAAATATTAGAATGAGTTAAAAAGCTCTGTACTCTTTGACTGAAAAAAAGACTTTTCCTAGAAAATTCAAAGAGAATAAAATATATTACACAAAATTTTTCATTGCAGTAGTATCTATAAAAGAAAATGGAAACAATCTAATGTCTCTAGTAAAGGAAAATTATTAAACAAATTATAGCAATTACTCATATGTAGTCATCATGTGATAATGTGGATGACTGAGAAACCCAACTTCTTATGACTATACTGAATGAAAAAGTAAAATACAGAATTGTACCTATGTTGATTACTGAGTACATTTGGACAAAAACTGGAAGGAGAAATGTCAAAATAGAAATGTCAAAAATGTTCTGTGGCATTAGAAAGTATTTTAGTCTTTTACAAAAGTGTGCCTTAACACCATTATAATAATTATTAAATTCAAAAACTTAGGAATAAAAGACCACCATCTGTAAAATGGGAACAATAATATTTTCTTAAAAGGGTTTTGGTATTAAACCAGATAATGCACATAAAACCTTTTGTATATTTCCTGACCTGTAGTAAATGCTCGTTATGTGTTTTAGTTATTATTATCTTTACTATAATGATAAATAGTACCAACACGTCTGTCTGTCAATACTAACTACATCTTTTACATGTCCTATGAAACATTACCCGAAAGTCACTGAATTAAATGAGCCAAACTGAAACAAAGCAAACTCAGTATTTTAAACACAAGTGACCAGGCACAGAAACGTAGCCCAGATAATAAAACTAATTAACAAAACAACAACAATAACGGATAGTCATAACTTCAGTTACAAATTAAATTTTGCAAAAGACTGATAATCCTTTATAATTTTACAAAACGTATAGGTCTTGTAAAGAGAGCTCTAATTTTCACTCCTCTATGGCAGCTTGTAAAGAAGCAGGACTGCAGGAATAGAGACACTGACCTGGAGGAAGTGACACACTGAGGAATCTCAGTGCTCTTCCTTTATTTTCCAAAGTGGGCACCAACTGATTTCTGCTCCTTTCAGGCACAAATTCCATCTCAGAGCAGAATCACCTAAGGCTGCTCTTTTTCTAGGGCACAGCATGCCAGTGCCACACATCACAATGAGTTGTTTACTATATAAATACAATGCATAGGAGTGGAATTTTTTAAGGATGGAAGCAGTCAGTAAGAAAAAAAAGAAATCTAGACTTGGAAACACTGTCCATGGAGAACCACGCTGAAGTATCCACGGTGGATCCAGCAGACCACTGAGCCATACTCCACTACAGATGCTTTGATCGGTGTACGACCAATGGTCTTCCACTGGCCCTTGCAAAAGCCCTTCTTAATCCCTTTGATCACTTGAATATGTTTAATTAAGTCTCATATGTATATTCATTTCATTTCCGCTTTCCAGCCTGCTGGATATAAATTCAAATGCCTAAATTCTCATCTCTCTTATGCTGGTCTCTGGAATCAGACCTACTACTTCCATTCCATTCCTGGCTCCTTACTTACTAGCTCTGGAACTTTAGGCAAGTTATTAAACCTTGTTAAGACTTGGTTAAAAAAAGAAAAACAGCACTACCTTGTATTGGTCTTGTAAAGATTAAATAATACATATCAGTTGCACATAGTAGCACATAGTAGGTATCCAATAAACACTCTGCCATTGCTGAAATAGCAATGGAATCACTGGAAAGCAGCCCAGCTCAGCAATTAGCAGCCGGGGATCCAGAAGTAAGCATTTTGGGTCGATTCAGACACTGACTTTCTTACTTACATAATTAACAACAACAATAACAGTAATAATAACTTCCTCATAGATTTAAAAAAATTAAATAATAACTATAAAGTACTGACCACATAGTAAATACTATGCCTACTAAACTAGTTGATTATTTTTGATTTCCATTGCTTAACTATTGTATAGCAACAATAAATCAGGACTTTGTGAAAACCTGAGAATATGTTTGACAATAGATGGACAAGGATCCTCACTGCAGTACTATTTGTAATAGCCAAAGACTGAGAATGATCTAAAAAGTCAGCAAAAGTAACTGGATATATAGGGCATTTTATATCCATACTATGGAATGCTGGCAGCCATAAAATGAATGTACTTATGTGAAATTATTTCTATGATACATTTTAAGGAAAGAAGAATAGTGCAGAACAATGTATTATCATTTTGTTTAATAAAAAAATTGTACATAATGTTTATATATTTAGAGAAGATCTCTGAAAAATATTCAAAAAAAAGAAACCCTGCTAACAATGGTTTAACAGAAAAATTGGGGCTTAAGAGGTAGGAGTTGAGGAAGAACTATTCTTTACAGTATATTCTTTGCTATTGTAGACTTTATGTGACTGTATGTATATTTATAAATACATAAAAAATCTTTTAAGAACATTAACAAATTTAACAACTTAAAAAATTTCATTATCTTTACTTGAATATGCAGTCTATTTCAGTTTCTTTATAAAAAAGCCTAGACGCCCTCTACTTTCCCATGCTAGTGGACATGATTCACCAGCTTATGTCAGCCCAGTTAATCCACAGGACACGCAGTGCTGTTTTTCTGCACCAAACATGACCTTGCTTCCTTTTGCTTCCAACTCTCATTTCAATGCTATTTTCAATTGTGTTAGTTACATGAGTTGATTTTCCTCACCCAGTAAATGCCAAAATGTTGATATTGCTACAGCATCTCCTTTCTCAAAGCATGTGTTCTTTAGAAAAGAATTTAATTCAGCACAAGAGACGAACTGTATTCCTACATTCTGTACAATTTTAGAGTCATTTCAAGTAAGAAGTCCTCTCTTCATGCTCCAAATACACAAATGTTCATCCTCAGATAGGCTGTTTCCTAGCTGACAACATAATGTCTAAAGCCAAGGGCTTCTAATGGGGCACCAGATAACAAGATAAACATACACTCCTCATATATAATAAACTGTGAACTGATAATAAAGTTTGATGCTTTAAATTTGGGGCTTAAAATTTAAGATTTTTTTTTTGTCTTTTCAAATATGCAAACTTGAGAACTCATTGCTAGTTCCAAATGTTAACTAAATGAATTTTAGTGGACCGCTTCATAGGAATCTTTCAAGTGTCACATTTTTTCTCTATTTGAAACAAACTGCCTTTCTTACTTTTAGAAGGTTCAATGACCAATCTGATATTACACATCAGATTGCTTGGCTTTACAAAAGAATGATCTTAGGCAACCTGTGGCTTCTATTGTCTTGTCCATAAAAAAGCAGTGATCTCATAGGGGAAGGATGATGATCACTGGTTAGTTACCATACTAGACATAATGGTCGACACTTGGGAGCACCTGATAACGGGTGTTCCCATCAGCAGTAATGTCATTGTCATCATGTTTAATTTTAAACACTATTTTAGATGGTTAATCGCTGCTCTAGGGTATAAAAAATTGCTGGTCCTTTCCACTCGCTGATTCTTCTTTCCCAGAGCATGTGTTATCCATGAAATGAATACAGGTCCACATAACAACTGGCAGTACTAATCCTATACATCAGTGCTCTTTAACTTTCATGGTTATGTAAATTACTTGGGCTGGGCGATCATGGCGTTACAAATGCAGATTTTGATTTAATACATCTGAGGTGGGGCACGTGATTTTCCACATTTCTAACAGGCTCTGGAGTGAAACTGTCACTGCTGGCAGTGACATACCGAGGTTACATACATGCCCGTTAATGAACCCACTGACTATGGTACCACATACTGATGTGAGCAACTAAATTATGTTTTTCTTCTCTCTCTCATGCTTACCTTGCTGAACAGTACTTACTTTTCTCAGTCCTGAAACACAGTGATAGTGCACAATGAAGTACAATTACAATTTGCTCTCTATGTTAAGTTCTGGTACATACACAGCCAAGGACAAAAAGAAATCCCAATTATATAATTCATTACAGAAGGGTCACATTTAAGAAGGCTTTTTAAGTGAAAAGGCAAAGATTTTAGCCTCGAGATATTTTAGAAGACTAATGTATATAGAGCATGAAGAAATGAGGACTTTTGGGACTTCACAAATGGATTCCATAGGAGCTATGACAGTGATGTCAACAGGCGCATAATGAGAATGCCCTGAGGGTGTGACCAGATTGCCCCAAACCACAGAAACATCAGCCCCCATCTGTGAAGGCTGATAGGCATGAAGATCCCACTTTTTAAGGTCCATGTAAACTGAACACCTCTGACAGATGTGTCAGGTAGACAGGTTCAAGACTGACCCAACAGCATCGTAGACAGGTGTGTTAGAGCAGAAGCTTCTGACCTTCTGACCCATCGCAGCCACTGGCTTGGGACTGACATGTCACTCTCCATGCCACTAGTCCACAGAGCTCACTTTGGCGATGCTAGAGGCTTTCATCCCGTCGCTCTGTCACATAAAACTCTGTACTACTGCCCCTCTCTGCATGCTGTGTGTTACCTTGCGTGGGTACCTGATTGGTTTATCTGAGAAGGTTCCACTCAATAAACCTGGCATTGTGGAAAGACACAAACGTGTCCAAGGGTGTTATTTCAGTCATCGTTTTTCTTGCTCGCAACAACTGATAAGTGTTATTTCTTTCTTGTTGTAACATGAGTATTCAGTCATACTTTATAGTCATTCATTTTGGCCCAATGACAGAAAAAGGTATTAACAAAATCCTTTTTCTGTGATCTGTACGCTTCTCTTGTGTAACTAAATAGTCTGTTTCTAAAACAACTACTTAAAGCTAAACAGTTTAATCAGTAAGAATACTGCACCCTCAGTAAGCTGATGTCCTAACTCTTAGCAATTCTGGAAACATTTGCTAAGCTTCCATTATTATTTCTACTGCTGTGAACTAATTCCTTTGATTTGCTTGAGGATAACTGGTAAAAAAATAATAGAATTTGAATATAGTAAAATAATACTCTTTATTCTAAAACCCAGCATCTAGGCAAAACTTGACTAGAGGCTATATGGTTTACTAGAGGCAATGTGGTTTACTAGAGGCAATGTGGTTTACTAGAGGCTAACACAGTTTTGATTTGGTTTTACTTTTCAGTCTTTATTTATTTATAGGCTGGATTCATGGTAAGAAAATGTTTACAACAACCACCAAACACCACACGTGCACTCAAAACATTTTAAAAAAAAAAAGTACGTTCACAAAACAATACTTACTCTTACTTCAGGCAATACACTTTGATATTCTTTCTCTTAATTTTTTCCTTTAATCAACGTATGATCTACTATGTTGATTTCATCATCTATTGATAGGTTATTCAGTCTCCTGGGTTTGAAAGTAACATCACCTTGGGTAACTCTGGGGAGCTGAGGCTGGTCCTCTGGAAGTTTCTGGGTAGAAGAGATGTTCAAGGATTGAGGCCACATCTTGACAGTCACAGACCAAAAGGCATGATTGGAGACTACAATGAGTTTACAGTTTTGAACCATCACTCTGCCAAGACACACAATATAAATGTTTTCTCCCCTCCCTCCTTTTGAGGATAACGCAAGAAAATCATCTTCCACATTTAGGTAGCATAATGGAGTTCAAGTGAATTACCCCATTACTATTAGGAGTTACTAAGCAAGCAAGTTAATAATAATTCCTTATAACAATTTAGCGTCTTTTAAAAAATAAATTCTAATACGATAAGTTGCATTAACCTGGAAATTATTATGTCACTGAACCAGACGAACATGATTCCAATGTAAACTAGAACTTTGAAGAACTTGTAAATCACACACACACAAAAAAGGCATAAAGTAAAATGAGATTCGGGTCTGCGTTGATACATATCATGAAGACAAGGCAAAACCTTACCTTTCAGAAGTTCGAGCAGCACAGAATCATTGCAGACTGAGTGTATGCATTTTTGTTTCGATTTTATAGCAGGGACACAGCAATCAGATGTGTTGGATAAAATATTAAAGTAAATAAATTCAGGGAACCTAAATGAAGTGCACTAAAGCCATACACCTTGACTGGTTGTTAGAGCTTTTCTTTCCAAATGCAATGTTAACAAACAGAAAGTACGTCCCAACTGGTAGCAAGATAGACAAATTTGGTGGAGGGGAGTACGCTATCTTTAGTGGGTCTCAGAGTAGTTCCGCCTGAAGGAGGATTGGGTAACCTTTCATATTTCCTTCCTGCACAGTTGTTCTCAGATTCCATATGGGAGTACAAAAATAGTGAAGAAAATCTCCATAGTTCAGAGTAGGGTACCAGGTGGGGACCTGAGAGATACTTTTGAGTGAAAGAAATTAAGCTGAATATTTAACAATAGCAATATTTCAGAGTTATGATTAGGGGTCAAATTCCTTACCTATTTTATCTCGAAATGTCTCTAAGAAAAATGTTTATTCTGACAATTCACTAATAGTTATTAGTATATTTAGTGTACATATGTTGGTGTAAAGATACATTTAATAGACCAAAGGGTCACATCACAATATGTCTCCCCTCTCAAAGGAAGAGCTTTCATAACTCTCTCAAGGGCCTCTGGCTCTTAGGAAACACGTTTTGCGCTTAGCTGAAATTATTCTGACAGTTCTGACATGACATTATCATCACAAGATCATGGTACACTTCAAGATAAACCAGGATTTGTGGGGAATTAAAAATAAAAAGAATTAACACACATCTCCAAAATACCAGATTAGACTAGTAGAGGTTACTCAGATAAAAACTTGATGTTTTCCACTTGAATTAATCAAAACTTTATATGTTTTAATGTGGGGAAACAATTCATGCTGTTCCCTAAACATCTCTCCACTCCTACCTCACATAAAAACCTACACTTTTCACGTTAAAGATCTGTTTAAAAGGAATGGTGTTATTCTAGCATCCTATGACGTAGAATGATTTCTCCATACAGATTAGTTCTGATTCTAACTGATTTTCTCAGCAATTCAGTTTCCCTCACTCCCATCAAAAAGAGCAATATTGTCCAGCAAGATTTCAATAGTTCTCTGTTAAATTTTTCTAAATGAGTTGTATGCTTTTTGCTCTGCTATGGTCTGTTAATAAGATATTAAGCTACCATACAATTTGCTAAATCACAAAGATTGGTCAGTCTTATTTTCTATGCAAATCTGACCCTACAAAGCACAAATACACTCATAGCAAATAGTTAAATGCTGTGAGTCTGGTTGTCCTTTACATAGTAACATACTTAAATTGCTTTGGAGATTTTTTCAAGAAAGTTTACTATGAAAAAAAAAAAAGGCCAAAATGAAAAGTTTGTACCTGAGTTTTAAATAGCAATTTATATTTGTTTGTATAATTATCCGTTTATTTTGAGAGCACCAGCTAGAATGGGAGTTTGGAAGACTATGCATTAAGAGGAAAGATGAAACAGATGCAATACACAGTTAAGATCAAAGAGCCCCATCAATTCATTCTGAGAGTCAAAATCCAGCTGAGCCTCAGAACCCCGTCTGCATAATAAGAAAGGTTGACTAAAACATGAGGATTAAACAGATGAGCTGTCTCCTGCAGAGGCGTGGGAGAGAAGCCCCACTGCGACACTTGTAAAGACACTTTGGAAGCACACACCTGCTCCTTCACAGTCAAACCTACAGGAGACCAGCCTGGCCAAAGACGTTCCACTAATGTACTAAATTGCTAGTTTTAAGAGAAATGAATATATGTCCAATGGATGTCTTTTTTGTTTGTCACAATGTTTTCAGTCCAGGAAAATGACAAATTAATAAATTGCCACCATTTTCCCAAGGTGACTTACCAAGTGCTTGCTTTTCAAAACTGAGAAACAATAGTACTAATTTTAATATCAGAAAGATGCCTACCTTACGATCAAACCTATTTTCCTAATGAATGCTTTTCTTCAGACAATCTTGAATAACACTGGTAAATGTTATTTTGTGAGTTCCCTTTATCATTCTCAAGAAATTATCATTTTTAGTAACATGAAGGACATTTCAATTTTCATGAATGCCATGCCAGGTTATTCTCAGAGCTATGCCAAATGATATAATTTGGTTCTATATAGCAAGAATACAGCACAGGAATCAAATGTACTTATGGTTCTGTGCCTGTGACAAATGTTACATTTATTCTAATGATCTCACCACTAGGTCATGTTATAGTTACTGATAAGCAATGATTCTAAACATAAAAACAATTGTCTTTCAAGAAGCTAAGCAAGGTGGGCCTTTAGCAACATAGATATACTGGGGAAAAAAATTGTAGAGTTATAACATTGGATTTCAAATAAATTTTAAAAATTTTATCTCTGGTATGGATTAACTTACTCGAGTACTGCATGTAGGGTGCTTTAACTATGCAATTAAGAGACTCTAATATATGGTAAACATTAACTTTTGTTTTATTCACTAAAATAAGCAATCCGATTTGAAGTGAGAGCAACAGAGTCTCTCAGTAGTAGAACAAGTTGCAAAACATCATGAAGTGGCTTCATGGGGCTGAAGTGCAGTCTTTGACCTACTCCCTAGTACTCTAATTACATTATCACTCACTCACTCAACCAACACATTTTTTACAGTGTTGATTATGTGTAAGGCACTCTGAGGGATACAGAGAAGAATTACATGTGAACCACAAAGAACAATACTAAACCCTAAGTGTAAATGTTTGATGTGGATAAATGCTGTAGGAGTGGATGAAGAAATGAAAGTCTTCATTGAAGAGGTGGGATTTGGTTTAAAACATGAGGGATAAGGTACAGATAGAAGTGAAGAGGAGAGAAGTGGTTTTCCAAGGGGAAAATACAGAGATAGAAGAATCTAGAATCCAATATGAGAGAGAACACATCATTCCATTTGGCTAGAGGATAGAGAAACATGTGCAAGGTTAAAAAGGTAAAAAAGTTGATTATGAGAGGTCTTTACTAGTATATACAAAAACTGTTTCCCCACCCCAGTCATTCTCAAGATGTAGTCTGGAGCAGCACCGGGCATTCCTATCGAAAACTCAGATGATCTTGCCCACTCCAGACACTGTGAAGCAGACTCCTCAGGGATGAGAACTGAGAAATTGAATTTTTGAACAGACTCATAAATTATAAAATTATTTTTAATCTCTTAGAGGCAACAGGGAACCTTTAAAGTATTTGGGGAGAAGTGAACTGAAGGATATCTTAGAAGGACTTTGGGAAGGGAGGTTGGGGGACAAGAAATACTGAGCAAGAAGTCCAGACGAGAATTTATTTTAATCCAGGTGTGTGCTAATAACAAACATCTTTGCTCCAAATAAACGTCAATATTTGTGTTTCTCTCAAAAAGCAGAAGCCCTTAATCCAAAATCTCATCAGAATTTCCTATATGTCAATATTCCAATATCTTTTTAGGAAAAACTCTGAAGTTCAATTTATTTTGGTACAGCACTATTATCTTTTTTAAAAAAAGTACACTAACTGCTGATAACTCTAAGTACCCAATTTCAGAAGATCACACTAGTTTCTAACCCTTCAGATAAATAAACATTAGTTTGGTTAATTCTTAGACAAATTAGCAAATCATCAATAAATATTATCAAACTGGTCAAAAATTAAGAGCATAAATAATAGTCAGTGCTAACATAGATACTGGGTAGAGAGGATTATTATTGTCTATGCATCAAAGTTTAAATAGATATATCATTTTGAGGGGAATTGGTAATGTCTAACAAAAATATAAATGCCCGCACTCTTTAACAACAACAAAAAAGTACTTCTAAAAGTCTAGCTTAGAGAAATATCTGCAAAAGAGCATGAGGATAAACAGATTGCACAGATGTCCGTGCTTGTGTGTGCGCACACACCCAAACCCACCCACACAAACACATATACATACACATATACACAAGGATGCTGATATAATTATTAATTTACAGAAAAAAGGTGGGGACAATTTATAAAAACATCAGTAAGAGAATTATAACATCAAGGTATGTTTTAGAAAACAATGCAGTTAGTCACAAATTCTGAAAATCTTTATGTTATTATGAAATAATACTCAAGATAAATAACTTAAAAACCAAATTATAGAAAAATATGTATAGAATGATTCAGTTTTTACTGACAAAAGCAATATTTTCATACGTGCATTTATGTGTGTTTCTTCATTTATAGAAAAAGTTCACTTAACAATAAAGATTGAAGAACTGAACAAAAAATGAAGAATAGGGCTTTCATTCTTCAATGTACACATCTGTATCACTTACATACTTTAAACAATGAGCATAAACCCTTCTGTAACTTAAAATTGTAAAATTTTAACTTTGAAGATGCTAAAATATTTATATAGCATTTTCAAAACCTATTAAATGCTTGCCAAGTATTTTAAATAATTTCTGCAAAGCACTGTCACTTTTGAAGATGGTGTGGAGGAGAAACTGGCTTCTTTTCATTTTGATTAATTAATTCTCAAAATTTAATGAAATTGCAGCCTTTAAAAATCATTTGGAGACGTTAACTATGTACATATTGACTTCTACTTTGCAGAAACCTTTCTACTTTAATTAATCTATCAATTTTCCCATCTGATGAAGGAAACTTTATATTCATCTTTTTAAAGAGTAGAGCCTGAAATAAATACATACACATAACATTAGAATTTACAGGCTAAATTATATCGTTATGCTACTTGATTATTCATTAGATAGCTTTCATCAGCCTACTTTCAGTCATTCTCTGATTTAATACTATTAAATACTTGATTTCCATAAAATATTGTAACTTATAATACATAAGAATGCTGAACACGAACAGTTATTTTACATTTAAGTTTAAGAGCAATTTCATTTTCAAAATGACATCCAACAGATGCTATTTAAATCACTAACTTGAGACGAGGTAAAAGATGTTTCTTTTTCTATACCAACATAGCAATTTTAAAAGATTAACATAGAACTAATTTATGTATTTTTTTAAACATCAGAAAATGTCTTTGAACTCTTACACACTATAGAAAAACATAATTTAACATATAATTAGATAAATTTATGTATTTCCCAGGTTTAAATTTTCAATTTTTCAGCAATTGGCTTTAATTTGAATTTTAGTTTCACTCTAATTTTAAGAAATACATAGGAAAAAGTAAAATGTAAAAGAGTTATGGTGTAAATTAAATCACATTTTCATATTTTTAATAGCACCGATGAAACATTTGTCTCTTTGGCTGGCTGTGTATGTTGCAGTGAAAGAAACAGCTTTACCAAGTCTATTCAGACAGAAAATAATAAAGAAAAAACTATTTATTACAGTTTCATGGAAATTGATGGGAATAAGCAAATCCTACAGCTCTTATTTCATTTAAATAACTTTGAAAGCCATATTTTATAAACTACGAGACTACTTAAGCAAATATTAATTTCTTAAGAAAAGTACTCTTTCCATAAATAAAAAATTAGAAATTTCAATAAAAATTTAAAAAATAAAATATTTTCTCTGGATATATGATCAAGGAAATAGTCAACTATTGTTGGAATAGTTTCTTCATCATTTAAACATAAATATGTTAAAATAAATGATTTCACCTCTCTACTGTATGGATCTAAGACCCAGGACTTTTAGAAACACTTTGAATCCAAAGTTATAGTGAGGTTCATACAGAGAACATCTAGGAAGGTCCAAAAATAATTTACCAACAAGGATCTCATAGAAGAGACAAAGCATATATTTGTGAAGCAATTAGAAACCATTTTTAAGATAATAGAGTGTTACTATGTGTAGTATAATCATAGAATAAAAAATTGGGCCATAAAAATAACCATAATTTCTCTAGTATTTCCCAAATCCTAGGTATGGTTATCTTTTTCTCATAAAAACACGTAAGCACATATTTCAAAACATGTATAAATATCTTTAGCTTCATCAATGTAGTTTTTTCCTCACTCTGGCCCCATCCCAGGACTTATCACCTAGTAGCCATGTAAGAATTAGAAAAATTAGAGGTAAAAACTAAAGTTCCATGGCACATATTAGTACCTTAACCACATTGTTTGCTGTGATGATTTTAATTTCTTTCTGCTATCATGAAAACTTGACTATTCATTTAACAAATACTACTGTGGCCCTAAGATGTGCTAGGTAATGTAATTGGTACAATGTTAGGTGATGAGGATAGAAGATGAACAAATGGATAAGCTCCCTAAAGAGACATAAGCTTGTTTCCTTGTTTTAAAGGTTTTTTTTTTTTCTTCAGAGAATGTAATTCTATAATCTTCTCTAGCAATGTTTGCCAGGTCCATCATAGCTATTTTAAAACCTTAAAATACTTTCCTTTTCTTTCTTATTTCTAGATGCTCTTTTAAAAATAGCATATACCCTTTACATACATGAAGCTTATGACATGCATACATTTTTGTCTGTTTGTTTTTTGTTTTAATTCCTTTTAGGTCAAAAAAGTAAAGGCTACTGGATGGTAAGGCAGAATAATAAAAACCATGTTAACATTTGTTCTAGTTAAGTCCTTACTGGCAAAAACTTAGAATAAAAAGGGAACCAATTTGATTTTAAATCGAGGCTACATATGTCATATCAGAAACAAAGACTGCTCCCAATAAACTACTTGCTCTTTCACATTTAATTGACGTTGATCATGATTTACTTTTGTCCTGACTTAGTTGAAATGTCTTTCAATGTAAATATTATCACACAATATGCCCAGGTGTGTTGGGGGTTAATGTTAGAGCTTCGGGTTTAAAAACAATTACCATTAACTTTTTAAAAGATTTCACAAAATCGGCACCCCCAAAGTATTGATATTGCTCTTAACTCCTCACCATGTGTGTGCAAAACAGAGCTTTTCATTTTTTTCCCTCAAAATATTTCTACTTTATCAGCAACAGATGAATTTATTAACTTATATTAATTCGAAAGATTTTTTTTCATTTTTGTAAGCCCCAAGTTCGTCTCACTAAGACTCGCTCTCTCTGTGTTCCACAAAATATAATCAATCTCTATTATAGTCATGAAAATGGTATTTGTCACTTGCTGAGGGAAAAAAAAAATCAATATATCTTCCAAGGCTGAACAGGCATTTAATGCAATGAATCGAAGACTGTTAGAGAAATTTAGCTTGCCAGGGATTTAGGACAAGCTAATAGAAATCCAGGAAATCCACAGAATGTTGGCAATGAATAATATAGCTGTGCTATAGAAATTAATATTTGGGCATTAGCATAATCTGTCATCTTCATTCCTGATAAGAAAATGGATTGAGACAGGCAAATCTCCAAGGGGGTCACTATTTTAAAAACAAAAATGAAATCCATACACCAAGAAAACACTTCTTGAATATGGCTGATAAACAAGAAAAGCTTCATTCTTTTTTTCTATAAAATTTACCAGGTAGATACTTTTAGAATTGCATAATTATAAGAAGCTTTCAAGGTCAGAAACCTATAGCGACATTGTCATAGGAAATATGTTGGCTCTGAGATTTTGGGGCTATAAATTATTGCTGTGGTTAACTTTAGAGCAAAAATGGTCTCAGGTTTGGAGAACCCCAAACACATCTTGCCAGTCTCCCACTCAGAAAGAACCCCTGACCCTGTTCTTCCAGCTTCTGCCAAGTTAACCTTCAGCAAAAAGGAAGCTGGCCTCTGACAACCTCTTGTCTATAGAATAACTCTTCCAAATAGAAAATTCTGTCTTGAGCTGAATTCTACTTTTTTAAAAATGTCACTCTTTGGTTCTAGTCCAATATTTGAACAATATAAAGTCAGCCTGTCTGCTTATTTTGCCCCTTCAAATCTTGAGGTCAGCTATCATCTTCTCCAGCCCTTTTCTTTTCTGGATGTAACCTACCTAGTTCCTTCACTTATTTCTTCTAGCAGGTCATTTACCAGAAAATCCATGGTGTTGTCTCCCCAAGATGCTCCAATGTATCAATATCTCTTTTAATTTGTATCATAAAAATAAACATAAGATGACAAATATGTTCACTAAGCATAAAATCCATTAAAGTTTTGATTTATTGTAGCTGCAAACTATAATATCAAAGTGAACTCCCTCTTTCTCACAGTGGCTTCACCCGATTTGTTTTGGATTGAGTTTATGATTAATTACAAGAGAAGCTCTATGAAGGCAGGAATTCTTGTTTGTTTTCCTTACTGCTCCATCTTCAGCACTGAGCACACAGTATGCACTCTATATGTATCCAGTGAACGAATGTAAGAACAAAGCACTCATATAAATCTGCTAGATTTTAGCTTATTTGTAGTGCTGACAAGCCAGATCAATTTCATTCCATATTCATAAAACTGATTTTTAAAAATCTAAATATAGAGCTTTGTATCTGCTGAATATTGTCTTGGTTTATACCAAGTTTTTGCAATAGCTAAAACTATATCTAAATGCATATACATGAAAAAAATTGTAAAGAAATGGTCTGGTTAGCATATGAGAGAGACTTAATGGATTCAAAGTCATTTGTCATTATCACACCATAGTTTTCAACTACAAAGTAAACATAATTCTATAGGTTACTTCCTTCTACTTTTCATTCTGCTGAAATTAGTTACTTCATTTACTCTGCAAAACGACACTTAGCTTTTCTTACATGAGACAACTGAGACACAGCAGAATTAATCATTTGCCCTGGGTCACACCATAAGTAAGTTCCAGGGTCAGGATTCAAATTCATGTACCTCAAAACCAAATATTATATTTTTTACCATTCCATACTCTCCTTTCTAGAAAATTAAAAGATAATGTGAAAGGAAAAATAATGGCAAGGAATTTCTAAAGAGATACTTTGATATAATTTGTATCTCCCTGGTAAAGAGAAGTATGATTTTCCCATGAGTTTATCATAAGTTCCCATAAAACTATTTTCCTTAAGATATTTTCCCTTCTCTGTTCTATGGTCTCACACAACTGAAGATCAAAATACTACAAAAATTTCAACTTTGAAATTTATGTCAAATTTTGAATTTTAATTCTTATTACCAAAGAAGCTGGTTGGGAGGAAAACAATGACAGAGTAGGAGGAGAAACAAGGTCTCAATCATGGACTCTGTGAATAAACTGTGCTTGCACATTGACAAATCAACTGCTGAACTCAATTTCAAACAAATTGTGCATGAAAAAAAAATCAGTATATCCCCTTGTTTGATGGGAATAAGGCAAGATAGACTAGGAATAAATTAAATTAAAAAATTTTTTTTGACTCCATTCATGGGTGTCATACAGAATGAGCATGTGTGACAAATGTTTGTATCACCTACTGGATTTCTAGAAGTAAATCCCTAGGTGGCAAAAGATCAAGGCAATCTTGACCAATAAATACAAGCAACTGCAAGCTTAATGAAAATATTCCCCTCAAACAGGATAACATTCTGTCGAGAAAAATTAGATAATCCCTTGTTTGAATAATGGCATTACAACCATACAATATACCAACCCTTTTAACTATCTTGAAAATTCAATTTCTTATTAAATAAAAGCACATGATGGTTCGTCTTCATTTTTAACAAATCTGTGGATGCTCAATTCATTTTATGACTTGTTCAATTACAAAGTAAATAAATGATTCATAGAGATCATTTATTATCTGGCAACAATGAAAACAAAAGATATTATTTTCTCTATGGGCTTAACCTGGCCATCTCTAGTTTTCATAAATAGGATTTTTTTAGTGCCTCCATCTATTGTTGGCACTTGCAGAAAATGTTTCTCATAGAAGCTTAACTGTAATTCACCCAAATTACAAAATTACTTCATTTCTGAGGTCACCAAAGAGATCAAGTTAATTAAATATATTTCTCTCGACCTAACGTGGCAGATCACTACATTTTCTGTAAATGTTTGTTTCCTCCATTATAAGTCTCAGAATGTAATCATGCTTATGTTAACTGATCTATTCCTTAATTAGATTACTCAACAAACCTTTATTGATCACCCATTATCCATCAAACACTACATTACATCATGGGGATTTAAAAAAATAAGGAACAATTCATTTTCTTCAGGTAGGTACAGTCTAGTGGGTAGGATATAAACTCAAACATAGAATTTCAACACAGTGGAGTGAAACAGCAACACAGAGATCATTTAAGCTCACAGATGTCACAGGTACCCGGAAATATGAATATATTTGTTTCCAGAATATTCTAACCTCATTGGGTATAGGGGGGTGATAGCAGTAAAAGGGAGGGAAAGGAAACCAGAGAAGGTAGAACCATCTTAATTGTCCATTTAAGATAATTTTATTATAAGGTGATTTCTCCCGTATATCAGGCTCTCAGCCTGAACCTTAGAGGAAAAGTACAGTGATTTTTACACTGATTACGTTGAAGCCCTAAGATATAAAGTGACAAGTTTAGATTTAAGTGGTTGAGAGCAGAACCAGGCCGGCAAGTTCAATATATAGTCTACTATGTCACACCCCAGAGAATGTAGTAATGAGAAAGCTTTTTACACTTGAAGGCAGATTTCAACAAATTTCTGTGACAGTAAATTAAAGGTTTGACTTAAAGATCTTACAATGAAGTCTTTATAAACAAATTTATAATTATCCCTTCTCAAAGGTCTATCTTTATTATTCCTCTCTAACTAGAATGCAAGTGAGAATTCAAGCAATTACAAAGATAGCTGTTGCGACAAGGTAATGAAGGTCTCCTAGTTAAAATCTTATTCAAAAGGATGAACTTTCTGAGAATTCATTTGACTACAAAAACTCAAGAAAATTAAACCAATGAGTGTAGCTTTCCTTTACTTATGCTGCCTTACACAATGATGAATTCAGTAAAGAGTAGCTGATTTCTGTCTAAATATTTGTCTTCTTTTAAAGTTGACTCAGAATAAAGCCTTTCTACTGAAATCTCCAAGATTATAGTAAAAAATAAAAGCAATGTTATGTCTTGATTATTTAGTTTCTTCCACCCTACATCACTACATTACCACATTCAGACTTATATTTTCCCTATTGTCCTGTCATAACCTTGGATCAGTTTCTAATTCTGGGTAATTTAATTAATAGATCTTTATTCCTGCTTCACAGCTATCCAGTGATGTTGAATAAACTTACACCACTGGCCAGACTGATGCCATTACAAAAGAATGACTTCAGAAAGTCCTTCTCTTGCACTTATCTTCCTGTCCTAGTCCTCAAGGCAGCTGTTACAAATCTTTATTACTCTTCTCTTGTCAACTCTTAGCTGAGTACCTTTGCTTTTTTCTTCCTTAAGAATAAAAGAGTCCCAGAAGTGAAAATCTTTTCATTTTACTAGTTGACAATTACAATTAGGTTCTTTGCTCCTCTCTTGGAGGAGAAAGATATACACATTTTTCTTCCCCAGGTCTTTCTTCCTGGTAGATTGTGTCTACCTTCACGAAGAGTTACTCCATTAGTAATCTGTTTCTCTCTTTCTTTAGAAACATCTTTCCTTACAAAGGTGCTCAACCTTCCCACTTACTCAAAAGCTTTTCTTCTAGCCTACCACTGCTTATAGCTATCATTCTATTCCCCTCCTTTCCTTCAACACCAAATATATAGAAAATAGAGCCCACATACTATTACTGACTCATCTTCCTCAAGTCATGTTCATTATTCCACTCATTTTAATATGATTCACATTGTCAATAATACAATATTTCTGAGATGACCATAAATTTCTCTATTTCTGACCAAAGGCTGGTACTTAAATCTTTATAAATAAACTTGGTAGCTTAGTAAAATTCAAGAACTATAGTACTCCCTTCTGCTCAAAATCCATTTTTGCCTCAGTTTCCAATGGTGTCACTCTTCCTTAACTCTCCCTTGCTTCAGTCTCTCCCCTTTTACTCTTTCATTATGCTCATCCTTTAAATGTGAGCTAGTTTTCCAAGTTTCCATCTGTGGTCCTCTTCTATGCTTTCATTCATTCTCCTAGATAAGGGGTTGAGATGGTGTTTCTTCTCCATAAATACTACCTCCTCCATTCAACACTCACTCACCTGAATCAATAGGTACAAATAAGAATGAAACAGTCACAACCCTTTTGAGTTTCATACCTACACCACTAATCTCTAGAGTGCTCTACTAAGATTTCTTTCAAAGATTTCAAACTTTGTGTTTATTTCCCTCCTCATCCCCAGTAAATTATCCTACTTCCAGTATTAATCATAATGGCATCACCTTCCAATGCAGTCCTCCAAGCTAGAAAATTCAGTGTCACCCTTAACTCTTCTCTCTCCCTGTTTCATCATATTCAATTTGCCACTAACATTTATCAACAGTAACTCAGAAAAGTTTATTAAATTTAGCTTATATTCTGCATTGTCACCACTATGCCTAATATCAACTCACTATTTTGGAGGTCTAAAAAATGATAAAATCTTACTTATCTTTCCCTTGTTGTTTCTCCTTATAGCCAGTATGCTTATTTTTCCATGGTTGGCAGAGTTAACCATCATAAAAAATAAACAACAACAAACATTTCAAATCACAAAGCCTGTCTAAAAGATAAAAATGCAATCATATAGTTTGGTTGGTTATTTTCTACAAGATTGAAAATTCAGATTTCTTTTCTTTGCATTCTAAGCTCATCGCCCTCTGGCATTATCACATCTAATTCATTGTTTACCTTTCTTCCTTCACATGTACATATACACAAAACCCTGCCATGTTGAAATTTCCACCATAATTGCGGGGTACCTTTGCAGGTGTTATTTTCTTTGCCTAGAATGATTTCCCCCTATGTCTTCATTCTACATTCTGAAATAATCAGCTTAAATCTCATCTTTTTAGGTGAAACCTTTCCAAGCTACCCCATAGAGTTACTGAAACCAAGCAAATCTTCTCTAATTCCTTGAATATAATGTACCACTAAATACACTTATAATAGCTATAATTATATACATAATAGATACATAAAAGTAGTTATATAATAGCTACTTTTATTAAAATAAATGGCTTTTAAATAATATGACTTCACGTATACAGAAGTCAATAATTATTTTAAATGGCTCACACTTTTATGTATTAAATTTATGGTGCATTTATCCTCTTGGCAATGTATAAGAAAATAAACTGCTTATCTGACCGTATTTTCTTTCCTTTCAATCCAAAAATATATAAATCAAACTTTAATATATATATTTTTGCAATAAGAACTACATAAGTAAAAGTTTTCTTACATTTATTTTAAATACTCTTTCATGCACTGATAGAAAAACTTAAATCCATCTGTGAAAATTTTTCTTTGGATTATACGAAAAGCTCTAGAAAAATAAAACTGATCTTAGTGAAACAGAAACCACCTGTGCATTATCCCCCCCCATTATCAATATGCAACAGCTACTATGTATATCTTGTTAGTTAATGGATAAGAAGAATGAGAGTTAGTAATACATGTTATTGTCACCAGGTATATTTATGGTTTTCATGAAAGAAACCACTTGTAATTCACAGTAAGAAGCCTGAAGTATTCATTAGTGCAGTAGACAAGTGTTACTCTCAGTTTTTACTGCAAACCTTTTCAGTCTTTATTATCACATCTAAGCATCTGCTATACTACGGGAGAAGAAATCTAAACACAGCCCTATACAGCTGTCAAATTTTGTTTAAACTTTTGTGAAAACCCATTCTTTGTGAGCATTCATTTAGATTTGCATTCATCACTGATTACCTGATTAGTAAGTTATATTCTTAACTCAGAACTGTTTCTATTCTCACTTATAAATTCTGTAAGCATAATAGGAGTTAAGTATTAATATTTTTCTAATCGCTTTGTGAGTACCTTAAGGGAAACCATTACATTGATTTTACGTTAGACACCTCTAAATAATTTGCACACGCCTGACAATTAAATTTCACCTATTTTAAAGTATCAGTCTCAGAGAGAAAATGAGAACCTAGTATTTTCCAATTAAAATCTTTGATAAATCAATAACACTAAAGTGAAATAAAAGGGAACATAACATGAAGATTAAAATGAAAGGCTCTCAAACAGGGGTGACCAAGGTTTTCAGGAAGGTAATCCTTCTTCTATTACCTCTTTTCCCATTTCCTTTTCTAATCAGAGAGAGTAAGTTTCAGCTTCATTTTCTATGTTTCCAGCAGATAAAACTCAGTATAGCAAGTGGTGAAATCACTCATTTTTTCCTGTCCTCATATCCTGGATATAAAACAAATTGATGTCTAAACCTATCTGTATTAGAATATCAAGGTATGATGAAAATAAATATAAAAATAAATATGACCCTTTTTTAAAAAGTAATTTTTTTCTAAGAATTTCATTTTTGTCATGTTTCTAAAAATATACAGCCCCCAGACTCCCCCTTTATTTGGTAATACAAAAGCCAATGGTAAAAGGCGAGGCTTTATGAAATCACATTCCTTAAACATGAAGGTTATTGTGCTAATTGTTCTTTCAGGACAATAATTTATTTCAGTGAACATGCTAACATAAAGTGAGTATATTTTAGAAAACATAGTCATTAAAGTTTGGATTAAACCTAGTCATTAAACTGTGTGTGTCTGTGCATTCATTATCAGGTGTTTACATCTATTTTCAGTTGGCTTGAGATTTAACATAGTTTAAGAAGACAGAGTCATAACAATAGACAATTAACAAGATCTATATTTCTTGCTTGGCTCAAGAAAATTTCTGGAAGTCCATTAAAAATAACTACAAGCTATACAATTTTGTATCTGGTTTTAAAGACCTGAGTGCTGACAGTTAACAAAATGGGTTCAGAAGGCTCAATTTGCATGGAAAAAAAAGCTGACTCTTAGTAAGATACAGAGAATAAAGAGTAGAATAGAAAGAAGGATTCAGGTGAGATGAGTGAAGAGGAAGACAAAGCAAGGAGGCTCAGATTTTATGTTTGATCTACGTGATGGGAGCTACCCTAGCATTCTTGAGCAAGGGAGTGGCATATTCAATGTAGAAGTCAGCAAATATGATTCCTATAAAACAATGCATTTTACAAAAGGGAAGAAAATAAAACAAAATAAAAGTCTTATTAGTCTGGTGACAAGGAACATAAAGACTGCTGTTTACATCATTCAATATTCTAACCTAGTATCGTCACTGTGCACTAAAGAATATGGCTTGCTTATGTGACATTGACATTAATTTCAGATGATTAGGGACACATGTACTCTCCATTATTCATCTGAACCTGACTCCACAATCCTCATGTCAGAATTCACAAAAAGTTTGTGTGTGTTTTGAGGGTGGGGGAGTGTTGTTTCATGTTGACCCACGGTGTCGTTGTTGAATGCTGGAACTAGTCATCAACTAGTTTCACATAAACATCTGAATAAAATGAGATCTTTAAAAATTTAGAAGCTAAAATTAGAAGAGCTGCCAGTGCTATATCAATATTCTTACATAACAACATATTGTCTGGATTTTCAGCCATGGCATGCCCTTTCCAGTTTGTCACAGTCCCTGCTTTTTATATCATTGCTTTGATTGAGCCCCCTTTACTATTAAGGTGACCTGACTGGCTCATTTGAGTTCACAATCTCAGATACAAATCTTCCAAACTAGATTTATATTTTGAGATTTTTCCCAAATGCACTATCCTGCCACGTAAAGTACTAATAAACAAAACCTATCTTCCTATATACTTTATTACTTACTGAGAACTTCCATACTTAATACAATCCACACAGTCACCCTAAGTACATATCACTTCTATGATTTTACAGAAATGAGAAAAGAAGTGACAAACCACGAGACACACACAAGCTGACCTCTGGAATGTGTCTGAGTTGGAACTAGGTCTCAGGTCTTCTGTCTCCTGGTGCCTAATCTTCTCATTTCTCTGAGCTCTCATGGCTATATACCCTAGTTGTTATATTACGGGATTAATCAACAGGTGTACCCTATTATGATATCCAAATCCTATCTCTCACATTTGTTCAACATTTTCTCCCACTCCATCCTATCTCTGGACACCAAACTCTGTCCAATCTCAGCCTCTACTCATTCCTGGCCAGTTTCAAGTGAAACATCAGTCCCCAATTGAACTATCACCTCCTAGAGAAATTTCTCAGACACACCCACCTAGAGAAATTTCTCAGACACACCCCAAGACGTGGCTAGATCTTAGTGACAACTATTGTTCACCCCTGTTGTCACATACTTAATAGATGAACATCTGTCTCCCGTCTGGGCCTCAAGTGCTATACAACAGGAAATAGATGTTGTTCACTCACAGTAGTGTCTCTGATCCCTAGAAGAACTGTAATGCACAGGTAAAGTCATAATGCCAAGTTTTTGGTTTTGTTTTTAAAAATAGAGTTATAACTGTATCAGTCTGTCTTACCAAGTGAAATGTGACTGACACTTTATGAGCACTTACTGTCAACTTCTTCAGATGTTCAGATGTTTTGAATCAGAACTGCAGGATTCTTCAGGCTAGGGAGAGTGTATATATATATAAAAGTAGGACATTGGGATTTAGTCTTGTACTTTTTTGACATGTATAGAAATGTGCTACCTTCACACTTTAGCTGTCATTTACTATAGTTTGGCACTTCTTATCAATGACCCATAAATTCTGTACAGCTCTACCCAACGTCTAGTTGGCAGCCAAGTGTGGTTAGGCAGCCTATTTGGCTCACTTGAGCAATTTTCCCTGTTGTTCAATATTATCTTTTTTCTTTGTTGGCCTTGTCCAGTTTGCCAGTTAGCAAATGCATGCTTACAGCCTTTATTCTTTAAAGTGATTATTTATTTATTTTTTTATAAGCACACTTTCCCCCTGGAATTCTAAATAGGGTTTTTAAAACATCCGCTAATCTCTCTACAGATTACGTACTCATTTTCATTTTTTTAAAAAAACAAAAGCCCCCATTTTGTCAAGATTCCTATGGCTAAAACTGAGTATCAAGCTTATTGTTTTAAATTAAATGCTATCTTAGGTATGTCTTGTCTTGCATTCTTGAGGGCAAGATTAAAGTTCTATTTAATAGTTAAGAGCTCATTAACTAATGATGGATTTTATCACAGGAAAGAAATAAAAATCAGTAGATATTGAGTTTTTGAAACTAGAAGGAACTTATGGAAATCAATATGGGGAAAAAAGGTCAGTAGGGAGATACTGAAAACACCAATAAAATTATGCTTTTAACAGCTCTAACTTTTAGCTATTGTCCAGACATAAGAAACATGATGTGGAGAAGCAGAGAAACAATATGAAATATTCCACAAAAACAGTATTTCCACTGAGACTAAATTAGGGTTCCAAGAAAACAGGTCATGAGTGAAATGTCACATTGTACAAAATATTGATACAAGTGTTCCCCATTATTAAGTTTAAAACTCTTATTTATTTTTCAGGATCTAGGCTGCATGTCACCTATTTTGTGAAGCACTTCCTGACTCCACAGCCCAAGCTTGTCACTTCCTCTACATTCACAGGCCAGTCGGTCCCTTTGTTTATTATGGCAAGTGCTACAATGCTCTAAATCTATATCTCTAATCCCCATTCAGGCTGCAAACTCTTTGAGGTGAAACCAAAGCTGCCACAATTGTTTCTCCAAGATCTTGCACTCCCTACATAAATGACCAATGTATGAATGGTTTCATGAAATGTGAATAACAGATTAGATTCCAAGGGAGGGCATAGCTCAAGAACAAAAATGGAGCTTCCTATGAATTTTAGGGCATTTTAGGGCACCGAGGTCGCTAATGTAATGGTGAGCAAAGGGCTTTATTATAAGGACAAACATGAATGCTGTGCATTTTCTGCCATTATTTTTACCTCTACTGAATGCAGAGTAAGTTCCACATTAAAATAACATTTGTGATCCAAACAGATCCTCTGATCCAGCACCTCTTCCTTGAAATTAAACCCCAATTAAAATTAGCCATAACCAACACGAGTGCCATGTAAATACAGCATTCCAAACAGCAGTGATGTGTTTGGAGGGCTGAGCCAGGAATCGGGCAAAAACTAAGTTTTGTCTTGAAATCTGGATATCATGTTGTTAAATAAATATCAAAAATAGTAACTCTGACATTTTCTGTGTAAGCCTTTTTCCTCTCATTATTTCCTGCAGACACTTCTACAGATGGATATGGAGACAGGCACCTGCCACAGACCCTGTTCTTCTCTGGGGAACACATGTTTGCTATTTTCCATGGACAATCTATTTTAAGATTTGCTTTCAGAAGTATTGAAAAAGGAACCGCCACTAAGCTAACTTGCTCTGACCAGCAAGAGGAAGCAGGTGACAAGCATTTCTATAGTCACTGTGGAAACTAACCAGAAATATTTGCTTTGCTGGTTTGTTATCATGTTTCTTTTCATTTCTTTAGCCTACTAGGACACAGCAGGAGAGAATATTAATCAACACAACAATAAGCCTGTCCTCTGGAGAGAGAGAGATATACTTGGAATATAGTAGTATCTCTATTATATCAAATAAAGTAATTTACAGTGGTCTACATTTCTTAGTTATTTAGGTTACGAGAGGATAGGACTTCAAATAATAGACATAGTCCATAAAAACTAATTTAATCCCTATTGGTGAGATAACACACACACACACACACACACACACACACACACACACACAAAATAGAGGCCATGACTTTTAATATTTAATTGTGTTTTAGTATATTTCCAACCTGGTATTATTCAAGGCCTTACTGGTAAATATTCAATTAAATCTATGGCTATAAGGCTTCTGTTAATGAGTAAAGAAACTGCCTTATCTTCATATTATGAGGTCTATAGCAGTATTCATCAAAGCATTGGCTGTACATCGGAGCTGGTGCAAGCAGTTTTGTTAGTGTTTCAGGAGAAAATAAGCCAGAAATTATGGGCAAGTGTTCAAAAGAGTCTGCAGCAATGTGACAGAGTAATTTTATGTTTGCTGAATCTAATATAAAGAATTGAGTTTGCATTTTGGATGCCTTTTCAAATTTTGTTTTTCCAGTAATTCAATTTTATTCTATTTTACAAAAATATCAACCCACAACAGATTGTAAATGAGGGTGTGGGGGAGGTCCTTTTTGAGAATTAGAGCACTTAGAAAAGCAGCGTGGCCTGCTGGGAAAAGTCGAGCCTGACCTGGATAGGGTTCTAGCTCTTCCAACATAGAGTGATTAGGACATAGAGCGATTGTGTCCCATTGCCTCATCTGCAAAATGCATATAAGACTATCTAGGATTCTTGGGGAAATAAACAAAAACTGGCTTTGGTGTCAGAGAGCCCTCATTTTCCCCACCTGTGCAATGAACATAATAATGAACTGTTACAAAGTTGTTGTACCGATTAGATAACCTGGTAAAGTCTGCAGTTCAGTACCTAATTTGGTGTCTAGCAAAATCCTAAAGTTAGCAGCTATAATTATTGAAAGTGTCTTGCCATAGTAGATACTTGAAAAATATTAGCTTTTATTTTATTTTATTTTATTTTTTCTCACTTGTGTAGAGGATCTTGAAAATGTTATGCTAACTGTCCTGCTCCAAACTTCTGAGTGACCTGGAGGTAGCTCAGTCTGCCAATCCCACATACAAATGCTCTACAGAATGGTATGCAACCTTTGAGAAATCATTTGTGGATCTAGCCCATCCATAAGGGCCCCTATGTGAACATTTCTCCTCTTAGATTTTCATCTGAGAATATTCTCCTCTGGGCTGTCTCTGCATTAAATGATATCATGCTGGCAGAGGCAACTGACAGCGATATCATAAGAATGCACACAATAGCTATTTCAGGTAATGAGGGAAAATGTCAAAGAGAGATAATCCCATGTCTTCTTTCACCAACTACTAAACATAATGTGTCTTTTCATTCTCTCCCTTAAAAAAATTGCTTGAGGGGTAGTTATGATGGATCAAAAGACCAAAAAGCTTCGAATCACTTTCGAGTGTACAAAATGCCCTGATTTGATTCTTACAACACCATGGCAAATAGATCCCTTTATTTCTATGCCATTGACAAACCCAGGTTGAGAAATTAAATGGTTTTCCAAAAATATGTTGTTGGTCAAAGGCATACCTTCGACTTGGACCCAGTCCTTCAAACCCTCAAATCTATGCACAGAAAATACAAGTGAAGTAGAGTTACATAAAAAAGGAAGAATATGTCAAGAGAATATCTCAGCATAATAGTTTAATGTGTGAAAAACTTTAAATCATGAATATAGGCCTTTGTGAAAAAAATACAATGGGCAACCAAGAATGAATATATGGATGAGATGTGGGTAGAAAAAAAAATGGATGTATATCCAAAAATAAAGAAGAGTATTAGGAAAAAATGTTCAAAGGACTACAGCTTGTGGTCGAAGGCATAACTAGATTCAAAATTTCACAGACACAAATGAAAAAAAAAAAACGGAAAAGCTGACAGACATTTCTAAATGGCCCCAGGCTTAGAGAGAGAGGCAGCCTTTGAGGATGTCAGACAACCCCCAGGAGAGCCCCAGCAGGCACCTTCAGCTGCAGAACTAACCTCACCACTTGGCCTAGTTAACCACTGCCGGATGCCAGCAATCTCATCAGCCCGGTGTTTGATCTTTGATAAGAGGTCAGTGACCTTTACAAGGGCGACACCTCAAATGTGCCCAGTCATCTAGACCTTGGTGTGGATAAATTGCAGGTCCGTACTTGAAAGAAGGTTTTACCAGCAGAAGGAAGAAGAGATGCAAGGCACTGGGCATTTAAAGTGACTGAGGAGAGAATGTACCTTCTCAATAAAAGCTGGTGATGGTGAAGGCAGATGTTGCCTTTTCACAATTTTGCCTAAGATTATCTATCATTCTTTGAATAATACATTATAGTGAAAACTTATGTATATGAGGTATGTGTGTATCTGTGCACATACCCAATAAGTAATAGTAATATTAAAGGTCATCGCTAACATGTTTGACTTCTTACCACATGCCAAGCACTGAGCTTTATACACGTTGCATTTAATCTTTACAGTAACACAATGGGGTAGGTATATTACTTTCCTTGCTTAATAACTGAAGAAGCAGATTTAGAAACTGATTTTTATACAGCTAGTAAATGGTAGAGTAAGAATTCAAAGCAGTCAAACCAATTCCAGTTTAACCCCACATACTAAACTTAAGCTGAGGAGTATTTATTATAACACACGTACACACATCAGTATTTTAGACCTTATAGCAAAGAAGCCAGAGCTCCTTATCCAGAATTTTTAATCTCCTACTTTAATATGAACCAAATGCACAAAGATTGGAGTAAGAAGGAAAAAAAATGCAGCAGTTCATCTTCAGAAAAGACAGGAAACAAGGAGAGAAAGAAGGAAAATAAAAGAATATAAACTTTAAGGGTAAAGCATTTGTCAAAAGTAGAAATGAAAAATAGGAATGACAATGAAAATGTACAAAAGCTTCAAAGAACTGCTTTAAGTTCAACAAAAATTTACAGCTTTGAGGAGGCTTTCTGCTAGATTCTGACGACGATCATATAAAATCCCTAGGCAGAAAAATGTGCAGAGTATCAAGCAATTATGGTAATTTACAATTTACCTAGCTTCTGTCAATTCATCTGTCTCCCAACCTTGTATAGCTCGGTTCTATGCTTTTCAGACTTGAATAGGAGTGTCTCGGATAGGTGAGGGATTTGGAGGGGCAGGGGAAGTAGTGCCTGCCACACAGTAGAAACTAAATAAACGTTCTCCGAATAAGCCAGGAAACAGCAAACATGGCAACTCCATCACACAGCAGATTTACTCAAAAGTAAGCAAGTTAAACCTTTCTTTGTTTTTACATAAAACCATCATGAGACATAATGAAACAGGATGTAAAATGTCACTGAATTTCTAAGCTAAAACCCAAAGCTTCAAATTAAAAATGGACTTGCTTTGCTACCTGCTTAAGGTCACTTGCCTGTCACAGCCCCCGACTCTTAGAGACTCACCGTTCTCTGCTTTCCATCATTTTTCTTACTTACCTGAAAAATTTGTCCAAGCCTATGCCTATGAAAATGTGTGCACCTGGATCCTGGTCCATTGACCATCCTATTTTCAAATGAATCCATTTAAGTGAACTGTTGTTTTGTTTTTGTTTTGCTGTTTGTTTTTTTTTATGTCACGTTACAGAGAAAACTGGGGGCATCCTTCCTTTTAGCTTATTAGCAGATAGCATAGTGGGCCCCTAAGAACCACGGCTGGAGGGTAATCACCGTTTTTCCTGTCTCCTCTTCATGACGGTTATGCTGTGATTCACATTTCATGCAATTATTGGAACCCAAAACAAAGGAAAGGCATTTTATGCCCCAATGTTTTTCATTTCATTTAGTACACTAAGGTGCAGTGGAGTCAGCCGTGTCGAGCATCGGAAAGGATCTGGATATGTTCACGGCAGAGCTGAGTTAGTCAAGCAGAGAAGTACATGGTAACTCTGAAATATTTTGGAACTTATTGATCCTGAACCTTCCTTTAGAAAATAAATGCGTATCACAGATTCCTCATGGACCCCAAGGAACATTTATAAATAAAATGTCTTTGTCAAATTGAGGCCAAAGTGGTTAAAGAATTTGTCTGATGGCTAAAACGGAAGGGATCTCATGCTCTTGAAAAGATTTCTGGTACAGCTATGGCATAGGTACCATTGAGCTTTGAATCATTTCCCTAGTTAATTTTTATTTTTTTGCTAAAACGTCAAAGAAAAAGTTATTTTATTTTTCCACTACACCCTCTGTTAACTTTTGATCCAGCCTGATTAAATATATTCATAGAATGGTCATAGAACATAAAACAAAACAAACTAAGGTTATACTGCAGGGTAAGATGGTGAATGTTAACGCTCTAACTCCAGTGAAGGAGAGGCTCTGTGAAATTTATTTCAATAAACGGCATGCAGACAGCAGCTGAGGAATATTTAGATTTATTCATAAAATGAGCTATGGTATTACCACAATAATCTGACATGTCTCAGCAATTTAGTTTTCCCACCTTAAATGTATATTACATTTTTCCCTCCTAGGTGACTCTTGTGTAGTCCTCTTAAGCTTCCTAAAAATATATTCAGTATGAATGCAAACTGATATTATTCATCCCAATTTTACCATTTGCAAGAAAGTTCCCTTCAGGAGACAATTCCACAGCTGCCGGCAGCTCACAAAGAAAGGCCAAAGCCTTTCATCACTCTTTCTGCTCCCTAAGCTTGTATCACAAGGACATGAGATAAAGGCATCTGATGTGGCAAAGTGACAGGTCAAAAGGTCAAGGATCGATATAGTGATGCATTTTAGGAAATTTGCTTGATTAAGTGAGCTTCATAAACTATTTAGGGGGGTTTATATTTACCACTTAGGAAACAGTAATCAAATTAACAGAACACAGTAAAATCAATTCTCAATGTCTTGTTTTAATGGAAGCAAACAATAACACGTAAAACGTAACGTATGAGTAACTCCACAAATACTTATATTTAATGGGAATTTTCACCCTGCATATTCAGTTTCTGCCAACTCAGGAGTTATTATTAAAAGTATTTGGAATTCTTCTGCCATATTATACTTAGACAGTAGTAGGAAGTAGCCCAATCACATGCTGAGTAGAAGGAGACATACATTTGGGTTGAAATCCACCATAGTTAATCCCTAAAAAGTGGAATTTCTACATCCTGTAATCAAGAATCACTGGGCGTTTGATTAAATACCCCAGGCATCCGGTCCCCAACCTATTTTCATTTCTCCTCCCCTCCCCCACAAGTGGCAAACAAGAGGAATTAGACCAAGAACCTGAAGAAGTAAAGTGTGTACTTTAATACAGAAATGCTTTTACCTGCCATGCCTGCTGTGATCAAAATGGGCTGGGCTTTCACAGAGTTAGTCAGCTTAACTCCCAGTGGATGGCCCTGGGAAAATGTAGCCAGGAAATCTTACTGCTCTGTTTTTGTTCAAACGCCAACCGGAATACAATAGAAAGTCAAAAGGAATCAGAGGAGAGATGGACCCAGAAAGAACCTGAAAGATGACAACAAAGCAGGCACCGAAAACGATAACGATTCCAAGACATTGTGCTGACCAAGTGTGGCACCCGAGACCATTTCTACACTGAAGATACTTAGGCTTCCATTGCCACTTTTCCCCTCAGAAATTCATATCTTACAGATCACAAATTATCTAACAGATATTCACCTTTGCAACCTTTTAGGAAAAGTCATATGACATGCTCAACCTGAAGAGAGAACACTTATCATGTTACCAAAACTTGGATAAGATATATTTTATATATCATGGGAGATTCTGGTATAAACACAAACAATGTTGAAAACAGATTGTATCTGTGGGTAACTGCATCTTCCTGTACGCCCAACTCCTACATCACCTCTTTATTGCCTTTTCTACTTTTTTCTTCTCATGCAGATGTAAATATCATTACAACAGTAAACACAAGGCTGATACTTACCACGAAATCTTTATTTCCCATTTTAACTTTTGAACACTTCAAAGTATGCCATGATCTTTTTCCCCCCACACTTAAGAATTCACATATCAAAAGTTAAAACTCATCAAAAGTTAGCAATAGTATGTATTCCCCCGTAAAAATTATAATGTACATAATTTATTTTTTATTTAAATATGTTGTATGCTTAATGAGTCATAATTTTCTAAGCCGGAAAGGATGAATGAAAGGTAGTAAAAATAATGTAATGAATACGTAAATAAGATGCATTAAAAAGCTTGGCTATGCATGCCTCAAATAGGTCACAGTTTAGATAATGGATATGAAGCTTTATATTATAGGTTTCTAGGTCAAATCAATAAATGAAAATGTTCTTGGGGCTGGGATAATGATAAATCAAATCAAATGAAATCTCATTTTATGGGAATTACATAAAATAAAACTTACCCCATCAGGTGGGACCTCCAGAATGCTGCATTTTCTCTGTTATTTTATTAATAATGCAACAGCAGCCTTCTAACAGTCTTTCTTATAGAACATTGTCTTTCAAGATAATCAGAGTCAGGATATTAACTAGATAATCCAAAATTAGAGTACAAAATGGAAACAATTGTTGCTGTTGCTTCAGCCAGTCTGAAAATTTAGGAAAAGGAAAAAAGAATAAAAATTTGTCATTGGCCAGCAAGAAGAAAAAAATAGTATTAAGGTAATTCTATACATTACCATGAACTTACTAGCATTTTATATTTTAACTTTCTTATAATCAATTTTTGATCCCACAAAATATTAAAACTCAAATAACATCTACCCCCAGAAGTTGCAAACTGGTAATGTGCTAATTTTCTATATTGAGACCTGAGTTATCTCCCTTAATCATATAGTCTGCTCAAATTCATTATAAAAATGACCAATTTACCACCTCAGTTCACATGAGGAAGACAATACTATAGAATGTGGGTCCCAGGGCAGAACAACCAAATGCTACCTGGGGACAGATGAATGTGCTAGAGAGTGTGCAAGTAACTTAAATTGTTCCAATTATTCTTTTGCTTATAAAACGATTTCTATATTCTCCATTATAAGTTCCAAAAACATACACTTTGAAGTAAGAGCCATTAGCATACGTCATTTTCTATTGCCAGACGCCAACTTACAATAAATCTCTTACCTTGTAGAGAGATGGAACAGCAGAGGGCTCATAATAGAATGAGTGATGCATAAAATGTTCTTCAGCTTACTCCTCCTGGGATTTATATTTCCAAACCTAAGAACACCGTCTGCCTGCATGGATGGAATGCTAAGCAGTGCGGTAAAACAACCAATGTGTTATGCATAGCTTTTCAATTTTGCAAAATCTAGAAGAAACTGTGAAATAAGTAAACAAATGAGCAAGTATGTGTCTACATATTCTGGCACAAATTAGCTGGAAACATGTACTGTTTAAATAAGGAAAATTAGAGACGGGCTCATATTTTTAAGAATAATTGTGTAAATAATATGGTGTTTCTTAAAAGCTGGAAGACTACTGCATTCTTAGTTAAAAGTTTAAGAAACTGTTTTATATTGTATAATGCAAGTATTCCATAAGGAAATCACTAGATCTAAATTACATATAAAATGTTGCTCAAATAGTCCATTTTTTTTTCAAAAGTGTATCAAAGGAATAAAGAAGTACATCTAAGAGAAATACATAAGAAAAATTTATATGCTCAAATTCTCAGTTCCCTCATTTATTCGCTTGAAAAAAATTGTCACTCGTGTTTTGAAGGCATAGTTTCAAATCAGACTTGTTTCCAAGTCTAAATTTAGCCTCCATTCTTTGTGTCATATTTCTTCAGGCACGAGAAGGAAAATCAATGCCCCTGCTCACCTCTAGAAGAATTTCACTGCCAAGTCCATGGTTCTATGGGAGGCAATAAGCTGTGGCTCAGTATTGATTTTTCTATGACACCTGTAGAAACAGCCTCTCCTTCCTTTCTAACAAAATATGGCAACAGAAATCGTGTAGTTTCTGAATGAATTAAACAGAGGCTATTAAGCACAACGTCATCCTGTAAGGAAATGTGATTTACATTTTCTAAAATAAGATACCTTTGCTTGATTTTTCTGAGCCATTTAACAACTTTTGAAAGGTAAAGTGAATATATATTTTTAAAGGTTATTTGAACGTAATTGTCTTTGGGATCTTGCAGCTAACTCATATATCATAAAGAGCACTGAATTTTCTAAGGAAATTGACAAATGGTAAATAAAGCCTATCAAACTTCAATTCCCAATTTTAAAATACCTCCAAAATAAAACTGTTTTTGACTGTGAAAAAGCATGATCACACCTTTGAAGTCTAAAGTTTGGAGGACTCTTCGAGGCAATGGAGTAGAAGATAGCAAATCCTAGGAGAAAGGGTAGGTTAACATCTTAGTTGTATTTCACAGCATTAAAAGAATTGGGAGAACAGAGTTGGCAAAAGCCACCAAACTTCCCACTTTTCTTGATAGACATAAATGCAGGGGAAAAAAAAGTCATATTTCTAGCAATCTTCACACACCTGATTTAAACCTCAAAGGTATTTGTTTCGCCCTGGGAAGACTTTTTGGGGCATGCCCGATTCTGTTCCCCACAGGCATTCTGTACTGAGTGGAGTAACTATAGTTGGCAACCCATGCTGTCACTCACTCCATCAGCCTGAGAATCTGCAAAATAAAAATGCAGCGTTAAAAGCATTTCTTTTCCATTTGCTTTTCCTAGTAAAATCCTAGAGAAGAAAACACAAAGCAGGTTGTTTCCCATAATATATGTGACATCTTGGTTAACAGTGACAAGGCCGTGTTGCATGCTGACAGGTTTAGTGTTAAGACCTGACAGATAGAAACCTGCAAGAACAACCTCCCTGCCACAGATAGTTAAGCTCATGTTAAACTTTGATTTGATAGTCCCTTGATTAGCTTGTGCAAAAGTGAGTGCTACTGCCTTTCAAGTTCATTATAAATTATGCTATTCTTCACATTACTGTCAATTTAAACTCCCGTTTTACTAAAATGCAGGCATTTTAACCACTCATCAAACGTGCGCACACTTTTAAGTTAAAGATTTAGATCTATCCAAACTCCAGCCCTCAAGGGAGACGTTCCATTGTTTATCAGGCCATGTCTACACTGGCTGAGCAAAGCGCTCTGTTCAGAAGGAGAAGCGCCTTTGGCAGCTAGAGTCCACATAGCTGACCCATGGATGTTCGGGTGGAGCATCTTCACCTAATTACACAAGTGCAATGACATAACTAGGCATTTGATGAAAATGACCCATGATGACAAAAAAGCATGGCATGACGGTTGTTCCAATTTATTTGCATGGTAGTCATTTAGAAGGTAATTCAAAGAACCTATAAAAACAACAAGAATGCTTACACTTTACAGGCAACAATGAATATGGGTATTAAAACAGTTGGTAACTCAAACATTTGGTTTAACCCCAGTCATGTTCTTTCTAAACAAGACAGTGGTGGCATAATTTTAAAATGCAATACTCTCTTTCCTAACTGGTCTAAGTTAAGCTTACAACTCTGATTTTATATTTATGGAAGAAAAAAAAATCTCAGAGTTCAAATATTTGAAAAGATGATTTCGATCTTACACACACACAAAAAATAGGTCAAATGATAATCAATAATTTGGAGGAAATATTTATATTCTTCTCACTTGCACCACTGAGATGTAGTAACAAGTGTGGGTGCATTCTATTCTGGAGACAGTACAATGCCCTCAAATCATCTTGAATGTTGAGATCTTTTCACCAAATTTTAGAATAAAAAGAGGTTTAGCAGAAATGTTTTACTAATAGCTATGAAATTATAGGCTTCTCCCTTCTTCCACCCAAACACACTCAACCCTGTGAAATAATAGATACAACATTAATCACCTCTGGAACTCTGCCAGGCTTCCCTCATCCTGAGCTGGCAGAGTTGGACAAAATTGCCTTGAAGGAAGAAAGCCTTTTTCACCCCCATGGATGCCCTCAGAGGATGTCACAGAGCGTCCATTCCAACTCTTTGCAGAAAGATGGGGCAAATATTTAAATGTGTCGGAATCTATCAAAACTGTGCATTAAGAGCTACACTTCACCAATATCTAAAATAAATGTGCTAAGTCAAACTACAAACCCCAGCTTGCCTAATCACTTGGACTTTGCAGGCAGGGTTATCTCCCATTCTTTGCCACTCTCATCTTCAGATTTTCCAGGTAGTGGTCAATCTGTTTCTATTTACTAATCGTTCAATTTAGATACTAAAACTTCTTTTGCTGAGAGCAAAATTCCACCTTTAGACTAAGTCAGGGCAGCACATCAGTTGACTGACTTATAAATTACCACTCAAATTCTTAAATCAAAATAAATCTAAGTGACCCGAGAATTGCTTTATTTAGCAGTCTGTCTAAAAGAAATCTATTATTTTCTCTTCCTATATGAAGCCCTAAGATGTCTAAACATAAAACCACTGTTTATGTTTGCCACATAATATTTGAGTACCTCACGATGATGGTGATGATGGTGATGATTCAGGGAACACCCTTATGGTCCATACCCTTATGGTCCTTACTATGTGCTGTCCTAAATGCTTTATATGCATGAACTCATTTAATCTCTATGACAACCCTATAAGGTAAGTACTACTATTTCTCCTTTACAGATAGGAAACAGAGTCATAGAGGCAGCCAGGAACTTGCCTCAGATCACATGGTTAGAAAGTGGTAAAGCTAGGATTAGAAAACAGGCAGTGAGATGCACTCAGAAGCAAAACTGAGTCTCACTGATGATCATTTCAAGATACTATTTACTCATTTAAAACTTCAGTTCTGGAAGATATTCACTGAATGTGGAAAACATCAAATAAAAACAGAACTGCAAGAATAAAGATGATTAAATAGGGCCTCAGGGTGGAGCATGTTCCTAATTGTTAACTCAGAGAATCAGGTCACTGAAGGTCAAATCCTGATACCGCCTTTTACAAGTTAGGATAGTTATTTTAATCTTTCTATGACTTGGTTTCCTCATCTATACAATGGGAAGAAAAATCGTACTACCACTTAGGGTTGTGAGGATCGAATAAACAAATCCATTTAAAATGCTTAACCCAGTGCATGGCACATAGCAAGCATTCGATAAATATATGCTGCTGTTAGCATTACATTTAATTTGTGTTAGACGAGCCTCCAGCTGCAATTAAACACTAACCATCAAAAGTTTTGCCATTTGAGTGTGAAAATATTAATATAGATTTTAGGAAAATTGGTTGTGGTCACAGGAAATCCTTTCAGCCCAGAAAAAGTTTGACTTGAACAATTCCCTGTGACATATCTCCACATATAATTGCATTTATTTTGTGAGAGCACAGGCAAATCATAGAATATATGAGAACTACTTAAAAAGTCATCAGAGTTGACAGCATTGTCAGTCAGTCACCTCAGTAGCCAGGAGTAGGTTTTTCTATAAGGTTAGGTTTTAAGTAACATCAAAGAATCTCCTGCTTAATTGTTTTCTTTAAATATCATAATCCAGATTTCTGCACAGTTACTGCAGTGAGCTTGACCTGGACAGCAGGGATGCGATCTTAACGATTGTGCAATTCAACTGTTGTCAAACTGTCCACGCATTCAGCTTGTCTGTTCCTTTCTTTGTTCCCTTCTCTTTATTTTCTAAAAGCTTTGGCTTACGTTTAAGTCTCAACTCTTTGAGGCCACACGAGTGACTTAGAGATGGCTGCTTAGGTACCTGAAATAGAAGTTTCCATCGTAAAGAGAAAGTAATGCAAGTACTAAAAGAAAATGACTCGCTGAATGCCCACTTGCACTGAGCTATTGGTAAGCGTTATACAAAGAGAAAGGAACAAATTGAAACCTTTTTACCTTTTAGTTCTAAAAAGGACACTCCATAAGGAGAAAGTGAAGAGCCTGGAGACCCATCAGGAGAACCTCGGAGAAGCTATTTGAGGTAAAGCTCACACTTTTTCCTGGATATTCCCAGGATACACTGAAGTGCCTTTTTGTGGTCCAGATGCCAAATGACTTAAGAACCAATTGCTGGTCCCAGTGCCTCAGAGATGGCTACTCTTTGGCAATCCGGAGGAGAAGGAAGTATTGACATACAAAGTAGCACCTTAATCATGAATTAAAATTTTGAATAAAAGGGTCAGTGTGTAGCCTCAACTGTTACAAAGAGAATAGACAGAAAGTGGATTGATGAGGAAAAGCACACAAGGTTTAGATTTTAGTCCTACATCTGTACCCATGAAAGCTCACCACCGTCAACATCCAGAAGGCACACACTCATAAACACACAAACAAGCAGGCTTTCATTCTGAAATGAGATTTTAGCAATAATCAGCCTCCACTCCTCTAGATGAGCACAGTGTGTCCCAGAAATACTCATCTGCCTCAAGGATCATCAAGTGAGGGGCAGTTCTAGTATTAGAACTCCTGGAAGTAGAAGGTAGTTGAAGAGTTAGAGAAGAAATAAATCTCCCGAGAGCAATTCAATTATTAGAAGGAAAATAAAAGGGCCAGGAAACACACAGGACTTCTTCTGGTGAGAGATGTCAACATCTTCAATTGGAAATTATCTACCCAAGAGATGCTGTACTTGGCATTTTGCAACCAAGAGGTGTGGAGAACACGGGGGATGAGGAGCCAGAGTATCTGGTTTTATTCCTTGATGATGACCCATAGTAACAAAAGAAACATACCATTTCAGTAACTTTGTGGGAAAGTTATTCCATGCTCTCGGGCTTTCTATCTGTGAATATCATTGTGTCAATCGAGCACAGTGCCAGGCACAAAATCATCCTTGACCAGCAACACTGTTATTTTCTTATGGCAGCCTTATTTTTCTCATTGCCCCGTGTTTAGGTCTCATTTAGGGCTGTTTAAATCCTTTAAACAGTGATTTTAAAAAGGATTCCACTTATTTCACATTAAGCATAAGTGCCAACAAATGACCTTGATTCCCCAACACCAAATAATCTCCAAATACCACAGGGAAAGTTAAGAAAAATAAAGGATCAGATCTATGAGTAGTCCTCACTGGCCACTCTGCAGACCTGCTGTCATTTCTCATTATCGTTTTTTATGATTCCCCACACAAATTCAACCCAGGTGACTCGGTTCTTAATGAAATGAATGTGAATTAATTCTGATCATAAATTTTAATGAGACAACACTTCAGATACTCTCAGACATTCCAAATGCAAAACTTATCTTTTTCTGCGATGAAAGTAGAAATTCCTTTCTTAGGAAAACTAGGTTATTTCACCTCAGCTATTTTGACATCATAAAACGATTTGCATTATCAGTAAGGTCAGAGGGGATAGAAGTGGAATTCGAGCTTCCCACATCCTTACCTCCATGCCACCATCACATAGTTCTCGTTCCCTTTTTTATAGTTTCACAGCATTACAAATCGTGCAGAATGACTTCAGCCTTGATCTTGCCATTATGCTTGATTGTTCAAAATTACACTAGTCCCAGAATGTTGACAGAATTCCTTTCAATATTTTCTCTCTTGGTTTATTAAACAGCAGTGTCATACTTAAAGCATGATTATTTCTGGGGCCACTCATTCAATTCTTTGAAGACTTGACATCAAATTAAAAAAAAAAAAAAGTTCCCCTCAATCTTCTACTATTCTCTCTATCCCCCGTGTTTTTGGCATGTCAGAAATAATTATAAGGGGCCTAATAAATACAGACATTTCTCTTTAATATTCCAGAATGGATGAATACAGGATGGCTTTGTTATCAGCTTTAGTCTAGCTGGAGATTAGCATTCAGCTTCAGCAATACCTCACATACAGGCAGAGGCCTGGCCTAATGTCTTTGATTTCTATTCCTGTGACTCTAGCCCGACTTCCCAGGCACTATTTGCTCCTTACAGATAATTAATAATGGCAAAGGCCCTTATTCTTCAGAGGTGTCTCTCACCTTTTCATGCCCCTTTTCATATGAGCATATTCAAGGCAGTAACTTTTCTATGTCACTTATTAATATCAGGGCAGCTTGCTTAAACACAGGTTTCTGATTAGAATGGAATTTTTTTAAAAGAAAGCAAGAGGTGATGATAAAACCTTGTCTTCAGAGCTCTCTCTTATTTCACACTTTCTCCTTAGATTGGGTACTGCCTGGTCTTTTCATCAAAGGCAGAGTATCTGTTTTGTATCCAAGGTAAATGGAGAATGCCCACACCTACATTTCTTTTCAAAGCTTATTATTCTCATATATGGTAAAAAGCTATTACCAAGGTTCCTGCTCTAACACAGTCTTGGCTGTATTGTAGGATAAATATAGTCATCTCTCTACAAAATGATGCATTCTATGCACCTCTCCAGGGGGATGGAATGCAATCTAATATTAGGGACATTATCCATTTTCACTGATAATCAGGATTACAATACATTCTCTGAATCTGATTTGTTGGTTGATATTTGCTCCTCTGTGAGTTCTGGAAAGAAACTCCACCAGATGGGCTTATCAGTGAAGAGGCCGATGGCCAGCGGAAACCTGACACAAATTCTGGGAGACGAGTTTCTGAGATGACTGTGGCTTGATGGAAAAAGTTCTTGACGTGGACAGATGGGATTGGGTTTCTTCTCTATCACCTCTTAGCCATGAGACTTTGAGCAAACCACTTATAGCTCCCTGAGTCTTATTTTATAAAACACTGGCAATAATGTCTTTTGGGGTTTACATAATAAACTGAACAATATATATGACAATGAAACATTGATTCATAATAAAGCATCATATAAATGCTCAGCATTATTTTTCTCAAATAATGACCTATAGCTAATGAACAAATAAGACCATGGATGCCTAATGAAAATCTAGGAGAAAAAAAATCCACGATAAGTATAATCTGTTTATTCAGCACTTAGAAGAAGACTTTTTTCTAAAGAAATATTACAATTACTGAAATTTAATCTCATGTATATATCATATTCAGGTGACCAATTTCCAAGGAATGATAATGCAATAAAATACTCGAAACTACATACAGAATAGACAGAAATTAACACTTCTTAACAATTCAGGAGTCATTTCATTGTCGTATTGCACCTAAGGGTCATAATTACAATTATCAATGGCTAATTTACTAGAAAAATGGATGAAATCCAAATGACTCTATGATATAACTGAGAATAAATTTTAGGAATTAATCCATGTTATCTATTTTTAATACTGCCACACTTCTCTATTTCAAAAAAGTGGCATCACCTCAATAAGTCTAAGTTATCCATCCTGAGCTTTTTAATGATTTGTATTCTCTCTGAGGGGATGTTAGCTACAGCAGAAATTTCCACATTCTAACATATCACAAAGTACGATGCTTACACATAAGGACTTTTGGGTGGCACTTAAGGCTGGGAGTTCTCTGCTTCTCCACATCTGATACACCAGATGCAGAAAGAACAGCAGGAAGTAACTGCAGAGGTGGGAAATGGGGAGAATATCATAAGCTCTGTCCTAACTAATTGATGGGACTGTCAAAAAATGAAATAATTTAAAATCTGAGAAAGACTTTGTAATTTATATGGCATTAGATAAATTTAAGGTGTTATAATTATTACTAGCAATAGTCTTACTTAGTTCACAATGGATGAGTTACATATAGCTTGAGAAGGAAGCGTTGCTTTTTCAAATGATGGTACAATTATCCCTCCATCATCCAATTCTTGCTTTCTCAGCTTATCTCCCAGCCAACATGAGTGACATGTATAGTCTATTCTTGTTTTATTCTGTTTTTGTCACAGTTTGACACAGTTGGGATAGATGGGAAAATCTTGCAGAGAACAGAGCTGAGAGTGAATTTGGAAATTTTTTAAATAGCTGACTCTGAATAGTAAGGTACCAAGTTTTCTGCACACTGAAAGTTAAAATGCTCTTTGTTAATATGGCTAAAAGCATGTCACAATTACTGTAGAATGGTAGAATATTCGGAAAGGTCAACGTCTGAACACTGTACCTGTTAGGATGCCATTGTCACAAAAGGCAGACACATGTTGTGGTGATCTCTACTCTGAGCTTCATCACCTAAATTGTCTCTGAAATAAATAAATCTGTATATGTGCAGGTGCATGCATGGGCCCTTCAAGTTTTATAATTATGAACACACAGTTATACAAAAATTATGCCACAATAAGAACCAAGGATACATTTGGTTAAGTGCTGTAAAACTCTGTAAGGCTATCAATGATCATCCGTCAATGAACTAAAAGTAAACCTAGATTAATAAAAGTAGATCTTCATTTCCGCATCATGGGAAATGAATATCTGTCTCCTTAATTGTCTCCTTAATTAACTAATAGAACCATCCCTGGAAGATGTATTGTTATAAGTACAACAGAGTGCTTAAAGGAGGAAGAGGAGAAAAGTATAAAGTGATTATATAATTAATACTTTAAATGAATGAGGGAGATTTACATTTGCTAGCATAGAAGGATCTCTCTCTCTCTCTACACACACACACACACACACACACACACACATACACATATATATATGTATATAGAAAGACTGTATAGATGATATAGATATAGATATAGACATATAGAAATATCTATCTATCTATATATATATATATATAGTCCCAGTTAGGTTTCACACACACACACACAGGTATATACGTAGAGAAATGTAAAAAGACAACGGTCAATCTATTAATGGTTCTATGTGGGGAGAGAAATAGAATTAGTAAGGGAAGGGCAGGGGGAAGAGAGGGAGTTCCTTTTAACTCTTTAAATTTCAGTATGATTGCTACTCCTTTTCTAATTAATTTTAAAAGAAACAAGAAATATTAAGTTACAACACCTATGCTCGGGGACTGTTGAAGGCAATTACAGGTCTTTTGTAATCGAGCCTACTGCTATCTATGCTGGTCACAGAGTTCTGCAGAATATTTTAAAGTGACTTCAAGAGCCCCTTTTCTGGCATGTGGCCACTTACCCGTCTCAAGCACCTCCAAAGCTTCACCCAGGAGACGATGCCCACGATAACCTCAAATCTAAGGAGTCAAAAAATAGTGGTAAATTCATCATTCTCTTCAGCCCACATTCACAGCTAAAAGGGCTGTCTTCTTGTTTTTAACAGGATAGATTTAAAGCGCTAGAGAAAAAAAATCACACCCTACATATTAAAAACCCATCCATACTTGCTTACCATATTAAACCCTCACGACCAGTGATTTCAGGACAGGGATTCACGTGGAAGCACACTGCTTTCTCCACTGTCCGGGGCACCTATCTTTATCCCATATCACTGCAGCTGATCTGGGATCCTTTGAAATAACAGAACACAGAGAACTAAGAGTCTTAAAAATTGGGCCTGCTATTTTGTCTGCAGTATGATCAAATTAACTTATGTGTTGACATACAGGGTACTAATCATGCATGCATTTGTTTAAAAATACGCCTCTGCCATAAACCAGGCCTGTAGTACCTTCGTCAGGGTAAGATCTTAAGATGAATTACCACCTCCTTACTCCCACTGAGAAACTTAAGATTGTACAAGCAGTAACTTCAAATATTAAAAAGACCTTAAAATTATTCATCTTTTCTAACTTTTGAAGAATTCATATGTTTGTCTTTGATATAACCTTAAATCTCACTCATTCTAGAAGCATTAATATTTACGTCCATGACTTGAAAAGTCAAAATAAAAGAGCTGCTGGAGGAAGTAATGAGTCAAATGGGGAGTTGGCAAACTATGACCAGTAGGCCCAATCCAGCCTGCTGACTGCGTAAATAAAGTTTCACTGGAACACAGTCATCTGTTTATGTACTATCTAAACTGCTTCTGCACTACAATAGAAGAAGTAGACACATAGAGGATATATTAATTAAAATCGGACAGTGTATTTAAAAAATAGAATGAACCAATGTATCTATCTACTCCTTTGGTATGTTCTTTTTGGGAATCTATTTCTGTAGGATATTCTAATAGTGGTTTCTTAAGGAGCGTGTGTTTGCTACATCTCTGATACTAGAAAGAACAAAACAAGAGATAGTGAAGAAATAGTATGGTAAAGCATAGATAGCAGGAATATCAATTAGGAATGGAGTAACTGTACAAGCAATGCTTTTAAATCTGAACTTTGCCATTTCATTCATACCCAGGTGAGCCAAATATCGAAGTTTTGGTGGGTGTGGTGGGGGTAGAAAGAAAGGCTTAAGCTGAATGATTTGGATAATAATGAAGCTTATTTAACCAGTCTTTGGAACTGTTTATAATGTTCTGAGAACTGCCTCAATTCCAAAGTTCCCAACTTTATCCTGAAAAGAAATCTGGCAAAAAAAAAAATTGCTTAAGCTCAATTTTTGCAAAATATTTACATGGATGGAGATACTACACAGCCCACAGCCAAAGATGCTCCAAATTAATTATGCCCAGCAAGTTGGCTGGGTGTGTTTGGCATCTCTTGAACAGAAAATAAACCTCACTGTTCTTTCTGAGAAAATAGCATTTGTAGTGTTTTGGGGACAACAAACCTCAGTGTGCTACTTCTTGGTATAAAAACTATATATATATGAAATGTGGATAAAATAAAAAGCTTTAAAAATCTTTTCTCTGGCTTAGGAATTGACCACCCTGAAAAACCCGTGTTGTAGTCATGTGACTGAATGCATCATATAAACTACATCTTTAAATGTTTAAAAACCACAGAGAAGCAGTGTCATGAAATAGTGAGAGGACTAATCTGGAAATTGAGATAATAGATTCTCAGGATACTTCTAAACTAATTCTGGTGTTTCGTACAAGCCAATAACTTGGTCTTTTGTGAATTTCAGCTTCTTTTAGAAGTAAAATATAGTTACCCCTATATTTTATATTTGTGTATTTATATACACAAATTATATACTTATATATTTGTGACTCAGTTGCTGTTCAGAAGGAATAAAAGGTAAAATTAAAGCGAAAGGCAAAATATGTAGAGATTAATTAGATAGATAAATGATAGATAGATAGACAGACAGAAGACAGAGACAGACAGATATATGCTTAAATGAACAATTTCCTAACTCAATTATCAGCAATGGAACTGACAAAGACTTTTTCAGTTCTGTACCAAAATCTTATCCAAGAACGTCTGAATTTAGTTGAAGGAATTAAGTTGCTAATGAGTGGCTAACAGCTGTCAATGAGCTGTAAAGCTCACAAAAATACAAATCAGAAGATGATGTAGTTAATATAATGATGGATATATGCACAGGGTTTGATATGAATAGTTGAAATAGAGGATGACAAGACATATATAAAAAGGCTTTAAAAAGGAGTTGACATACTTGTGTTGACTGGAAGGAAGATTAGGAGTGAGCCAGAAAAGGAAGTGAGAAGTGACTTAGAGACAAAGAAGATGTAAAAGCAAAGAAATGATATGGTTCATATGTAGAATTCCCAGCTGTTGTGTGTTGCTGAAAAGCACAGTTTAAAACAGGAAATTGTTAAAGATAAGATCAGAGAGAGGCAGGAAGTAGCACATCTAAGGCTACAACTTGAGTTGGGACTATTTTGGATTTTAGCCAGCAGGGCGGGAAAACATGAGACAGTTTTAAGCTTACAAGGCAGGTTTGCTTGGTGTTTATGTACGGTGCATCTTATGGCAATAGGTTGGTAGAAAAAAGGTCATTTTAATGGTACAGATGCCCAAATAAAAGATAAAGTGCAGTAAATGGCAGTTCTAAACTATAACAGTGGTAATAAGAATGGCATTTTGGTGAGCTCAAGAAATATTTAGGATGAAAGAGTAGCAGATCCTATAATGGGATCGATGTGGAAAACAACAAAAGTGGGAAAAGAGAAGCTAAAAAATGACCTTTGGGTTTCTAGTTCGAGTGAATGAGTGGACAGTGGTTCCACAAAACAATACAGAGACCATTGATGGAGAGATCAGGTTAAGAGGAACAACGAGGAGGTTGGTTAACACATGTTGGGTTGAAGGGGCTCAGTGGAAATGGCAGGCTGTTCCAGCTTGAAGTGCAGAAAGGGGATTTGTTCTACATATAAAGCTTATGAGTAATTGTTAATCATGACAGTGGATGAGAGTATGGAAGGAGAGTGTTGCAGGTAAGAGGAGCACTGGGCTGAAGATGAACTTTGGGGAAGAGAAAAAAGATAAAGCCCTAAAAGGACAGAGAAGGAATAATTAGAGGGTGATCTGGTGAGTGGAAGCTGGAGGAGCAGAGAACTTGGAGAAGAGAGTGATCAAAGGGGCCAAATGTGCAAAGAGATCCAGGAAACACCCCCAAACCCCAATGGATTTAGCAATTCAAGAACCAGTAGTGAAGTTGTGAGATGCCATATTCTGGAATTGTAAAATGGAGGAAAGGAAATGTGCAAAGTGCATGTAGATCAAATTTTCAAGAAGTTTGAATGAGATGCCAGGAAGAGAGATGAGCAGGGACCAGAACAAGAGAGAGAGCTTTTAGAAGACGGAAAATGGGGATACACGGGAACAGATGAGCACCAACCCAGACCACAGCAAACTCAGCACGTGGCTGCCCCAAACCCTTTTCCCTTCTGCTTCCATTTTTCATTTCTGTTCTTCTACCACATTCACATTTGAGAACCTTTATGGGCACTTTGCCCTGGTCCCAGGCTAACTGGTTCTTTAGCAAGGAAACAAGGAATAAGATAGAGTCGAATTCATAATGTTCATGTTATAGCTGTGAAAATCAGACAAAAAGATGATTTTTTTCCTTAAAAAATTACTATCATTTAAAAATCTCAACTCCTATTTAAGCCCTTTCAGTCACTACCAGCGTGCTTACATTTTATTTTTTTTAATAATGCTTTTACGATAGATGTGCAGGCACATTACGAGAGATCAAATGAGATCTGATTTATTGGTGGATGGCAAGTATATGTGCAATAAGTTTGCTACAGTTTAGAATCACCTACACTGGGAAAAGACAACACTGCATAGTTAAAGGAGGCTCAGTCTGGATATGAATAGACAGTTTTGAGATTTTTCTTACGGTCACTACCTAATCCTGTGACCTTAAACAGGTCCCTTCTCTAAGTTCTGCCTTCAGTATAACTTTGAAATGAAGTGCATCCCCCTTCAATGACTTCCTCTTCCAGAATTTCCGGCTAGGAGAAAAATAAGACTGAAACCACTGTTACATTTTCTAAGATTTAGGAAATTAAATCAAATTATGTTTTGTGGACATTGAAGCAAATACTGAGCAGTTCCAAGGTCAAAAAATTACAGCATATTATCTTGGGAGAGAAATGCCTACTGGTAATAATTAGAAAAGATAGCTATACACATAGGCTTTTCTTTTTTCAAATGGAACGCTTATTTAAATCACACAATATTTTTCTTCCCTTTCAAAGTCCAATACCAAGTGTTTGATGACAAATCAGAGGAGGATTGTTCCAGCCACAGTACACATGCCAGTGTCTCCAAAAGCAAAGTCAGAATGATAATTTCTGAAGACAAATGATTCATTTCTGTTTCTGCTCGATTCACTTGAACATAACCACAGTTAAGATTCAGTCCACAGTTCGGTAATAGAGAGTATATGCTTTTGGTTACCACGCAAACAGCAGTTTCTCTCTGTAGTGTCTCCCTAGACGGTGCCAAGTGAAATGACCTCAAAGAATTCTGGTGTGGGGTGGGGCTAGCGTACACAGAAGTGGTTTTAGCTTTATATAACTTTAACAAACACATACTTTGTGATCCTGGAAATAAAATGGAATCGAAGTGCAAATAAATGACCTTAGTTTTTCTTCTTCATTCCAGAGACAGAACAAAAAACATGCAATAAGGATGTTTGGTCCTTTTTTCTAGGAGTTGCTATACACCCTCACTTGGTCTTGCTTTAGCTGTAATTTCTCCATCCAAGAAGCAAAAACTTCAAACAATATTTAATTCCTTTTTATCGTTTACTGTTTCTGAATCCTTTTGCGGTGTTGGAGTTTGTTGGTTGTTAGTTTGTTTGATTATTTTCTTCCCAACACCTAAGCTTACCCCTCTCTTTTACATCACATCTACAGTGTCAGTCCAGGATTTAATGATCACAAGGATTGTTGTGGCCTATTTTATCTGGTCCTCTGATTTTCAGAAACTGAGACTCTTCATCTGTCTTTATATGGCTTTCAGACTTAATAAATAAGCCTTTTGACAATACATAGCAGAACTGCAAGAGTTGTTTCCCTGCTTTTTCATGAACCTCATTACCACCATTTCTTCCTTAGGTTTCCACATTGATGTTTTATATTGTAGGCTCACCTAGCTTCACAGTCTTTGGGGACACCTCACCTTGTCCTAGCTGCTTTGTCTTTTAACACTCTCCAGTGTGCCATATTCTTCTCTGGAAAGTCATCTCAATGCCCACGTCATCTATTCTTCTTTCATTACCGAGCCTTCTCTCAAAGTGTGCCCTAAGTTGGCAATGATGTCTTCAACTCACCCAATCGTCTCCCTTCTTTCCCTCAGAAATACCTGGCTCTAGCCTTCTGTAAGAAGTCTACCTTTGTTGGTAATATCTGGAACTTAGTTGCAACTTCTCAAGCATACACCATTTTTACACCATCCCCCCTTTTTATAATACCTAAAATGATTCTATGATTTGCACGTTTTAAGGCTTCAGGACTTTAGTGGTATTATCTCACTCCAAATTTATTATATCTGTATCTCCTTCCCCCCACAAGTGTAGGAATTATATAGTTATAAGTCAACCTTTTAAAGTACTGTCTAGGTATCATTTTAGAAATGATTTTAATAGTGACAATAAAACAGAAAGTGTTATGTAAATTTACCTATCCTCCATGAGGACATAAATGAACAAGTCATCCTGGTAACCTCATAGCTTGCCTCTATCAGCTCCCCAGTGTGCCTTGTGAGCACTAAGCTTGTTTCTTACCTTACTCCCTGTCCTATGGAGCTAATCCAACCATACACTTGCCTTTGAAGTCAATTGGAACATCATGCATGGGTGAGCTCCAGAGAGTACGCAAAAGCATGAAATAAAAAACTGACATGTTATTCTTAACCAAAGGGACTGTGCTATTTTTGTGTTTGTATACCCATTTGGGCATCCCACAGATTTCAAGAGCCTGCAGATGAAGTATGAGAAGACACTGAAGTTAGCAGTGCCTAGCAAATGGAGAATGGATAAGAGATGAAGCTACAATAGAATAAAAGTTTTAAATTCCTAGTAAATAATTCTGATTTGAAAAAAATTTATCAAGAGTCATACAAATCACAAATATAAAATTCATTAAGGCTATAAACTCTTCCGTGAGCATGTCAAGTCCTGCTGGAAATGGAATCCTTTTCTTCTTCATCTAAAGCATAACAATTGGCTTGTGGACTAGCATTAAATTCAATGCAACAGCCATTTATCCAGAATTTTTTCTGAAAAGGAATTGTGCTCATCCAGATAAGAGTACCATCACAATCTTCAAGAAGAAAAGCATAAAGCAGTTCTCATAGCATATGACTCTCCACGGCCACTTACAAAGCACACTCTCAAACAGCATCAGTCTGCAATGCGGCAACATGGTAAAATATAAATTACTGCTTTAATACTTCTCATAGCCTGGGGCTTAAAACTAAATGACCTTTTGGAAACTAAATTTATGATGTACTTATACCTCTTGACCCTGTAAGTCCCTTCCTAAAAATAAATTCTATGATAATAAGAAAAAAAAACAGCAAGAAGCCCTACTACTTAAGAACTATGTGTGCTATGGGTGGTTTTTTTCCCCTAAGTCTCAGTGTGGTAATTTGTAAACAGTGAATAATAATAGTACTTGCCTTATAGCTCACGTGGGTATGATGCCTGACATGTGGGAAATGTCCAAGAAATGTTAATAAGGTGGTACTATAATCCTTTTTTACAGAGGAAGAAACTGTGTTTCAAAGATGCTAAACCATTGGTCCAAGGTAACAGCAGGTCTAGGATTTGAATGTAATTTGGTTTGATTTCAGACTATCCCCTTCTGGCCTCAAAGGCTGTTGCTTAATGTAGAGCCCCAAAGTAAATAAGAAAAGGAGACACCAGCTGAGAAGATTCTCCAAACCCCCTCTTGGTGCTCATTTAAGGGTGCCTGTGTTCACTAAGCCTTTTTTCAAAGTGTGTTCTCAAATTAGACTTTCAAAAAACATTCAAGGCCCTCAACTAACAGGGCACTAAACTCAAATGTAAAAATGACTGAAACCATGGCTACTCAATATAGCCTAAGAAATAAACACAAGCCTGAGAAGCTGACACTCACTAATTACGAACAAGGTGTGGAATCACCAAAGGTATAAGACAAAGGCTCCCTGCTTCTGGACATTGATGGATCATTATAATTTCTATTTCATGTTTAGATATTTCAAGATGAAGTGTAAGAAGTTGTATTTGCCATCAGAAACACCAGTAATCAAAATACTTTGGCCACTATATTGAGGGAAAGACCTGGAAGACGATGAGCAAGTCATGCCAAAGTTAAATGGTTACAAATGAGCTTGCTGGAGACGGACAAAGAAGTGAGCCATCCCCTGACAGGGTGAACAAGGTGAGGATGCCCACGTCAAAACATACTTACTTTTAGAGATGTGGCACTAAAACTAAATTTGAAGAGGGCAGTGGACATCTTGATTCTAGCAAGTGGAAGTGAAGCTGAGAATAAGTGAATATGTAATTCAACAAAACCTGATCTCGTTTCTTCTAAATGGTATCTCTTTTCTGATTCACAATTTTAACGAATTTCCATATTCACCCATGTAGAATACTTTGGCCTTCTCAAGTTTTTTTGTTTGCTTATTTCATCTGTCTTCAAACAATATGAGCCTACATGTGTAGTTTTAGAGATAGGCTAGATAGAATGTCTCCAACTCTCTCATCTTCATGTTTCAGATCACTCACTGAGGAGTAGGAAGAAATCCCATTGAAGAATTTCTCAACCATACCTTTTCTATTGCAAGAAGTTCAAAAGTGCCTACTACAAATGGCTATCAAAATGAAATGCAGCTCAAAGCAGACAGCAGGGAGAGGAGTTCCTTACTTGGGGGCACCAAAGGCATTCACAAGTCATAGGGAAAAGGTATGTAGTGTCTCTGCTCTCATCGGTTTAGACAGGTTTATGGTGAACCCTGCTTCCCAAAGACACTGAGAATCAAAGGCTGTCACATTCTAGAGAAAATGCTATCTGTTCTCCAAGTGGGGCTCATTATGTAGCCTGTCCCTATGATGTGTCTAATATAAGTCTATTCACATAATAGGATACATAGGAGAATTAGTTCTTTGCTACCTCCTCCCCCAGCCCCTTAATAATAGGACATCTGTCCTCCCCTGCTTAGTGAATGTCATACACTGCCCATAGGAGATGTCTGCTAAGAATGAGGTGTGCATTTTTCTATCCAATTCTTCCCTTCCCAAAGCAGAGGAAGCAGAGAATGGCAAACAAATGGCTAACACTCTTCCTTCTATATCTACAAAATATGAACTTTACAAGATAAAAGAGAATAATTACTGGGCAAAAACTTCAAGGCTTTATGTAAAGCTTTAAATTTTTTTGGCTGGCTACTCTTTGGCTAATCAATATGAATACAAAGTGGTTTTCCCTTAAAATCCTAAAATTGTACATTTGAGATGGAAAGTAAGAACTGGACCAATCCCAAAGCTCTTTGCTTCATGTTAGGTTTTATTTGAAATAAATGTTTTTATCTGCATGAGTAAATGGCATAATATTTCTGCCAGAGAGTGAAGCAATGGTCAGGGCTTTACACATCCAGGAATGTTTTTAAAGACAGCTTTGAAAAGGTTTCCATTGCATAAAATGTATTGTTAGCTTGTCTTCTGAAGATAGCAAGGAAGTTGAAATATTTCAAAAAAACATTTCAATTTACATTGTTGTCTAAATTTTGGAAGAATATCATGAAGTACAACTAAGGAGATTGTATACTCCACCCCCTCATATGCACATTTTGTTATAAATCATCAATAAAGTATTTGTAAGTTTTGGACTGTTGAATTAATTCCTAACCATGCATCAAAGATAATTATTTTTTGCATCCTAGTGAAATGAAAATCTTTTTTACTAATGAAATCAAATAAAAATTGTAAAATCCATTTTTAAGAACCAGTCTATATTACTCATTTTTGTTCTCACAACAATCTGAAACAATATCCTGAGCCAAAAAGCTGCATTTGATTGTTAATCTACCTGTTAGGAAATAGCTTCTTCCTTCACAGTACTGACCTATGATTGCTAAGAGTAATTTTATTATATTATCCAATTACTTCTTTAGAGTTGTTTTTCTCTCCAATTATACCACAGTTGATGAGGAAAAGATATTTTCTCCTTTTATAAAATCCTACACAGTGACTTTAGCAACACTGGTTAGATAAGATAATCAAGGAAAAAAAGCCAATTAAATAATTGAGTAAATAATTTTAAGTTCTCTGACAATTATCATGATTTACTAAGTAAAAGAGATACCATTTGTTTAGAAAGATCAAGATCATATACTGTACAAACTTTTACTCAACTTGGAATGGAAAAACTAAAACCAAACCACATAGAAATTCTGAACTTTTAAATTATATATATATATATATATATATATCTTTTTTTTTTTTTTTTTTGCTTAAGAACTAGACATTCTTTGCCATAGGATTGATATTTCCTGTTGTCTTTACCCAACCAAAAAATAAAATAAAACCTCCATTAAAGAAAATTATTGACTGAAGGAAGTTAAAATGTTCATAAACATTAGAAATTCATTGAGTAATGGGTATCGCATTGAATTAGCAGGATTAAAGTAAAATGAAGACTAAACTGGATTCAAGTCTTTCCAGTACTTTGAAAGCATCAGGCTTAAAAAACAGATCTCAGTCTTTAAGATGATATTCTGCTCATCTATACAGAGTATTCTCTTACACCATTTTCCTATGTGTCAAAACTATTTCCCTACACTGAATATAAGCACAACATCTGATGGGGAACAGGTATGTTTCATAGTTCCATTATGCAAGTATACACCTCCTAGATGACTTGCTTGTCACTTGAACGTTATACCATGCTTGTTATTTTTTTTTTAATTAAAATTAAAAGCTGCTAACGTGTAACTATTCCTGTAAATGTCACCAAATGGGATTTCTTCTAAAGATCAACAGCATCATCATAAAACGTACCTAAAAATGGAGTGATATTATTCATGCATCACTTACAGCCTTTTACATACTAACTCTACGGCAAACTGACAAAACAGAGGACTCAGGATGTTTAAAAAAACTCTTTGACCAAAGTTAGTTATTACCTTAGCTTATTTTAAAATATCTTCATTTTTGTTTGTACATTCCAACTGATATGTAATGTACCCCCAATATGCACTATATGAATTCGAGAGGGAGCCAAAGGTTTTTATCTTTGCAGTGACAAAATAACCAGTTAAACCAGAGAAAATAAAATCTTCAGCCGACCCAACTGTTTGGAACTGCATTGAGAAAACTGGCTGATTAAATATTTCCCTTTCCAACTGCATGTGGTGTGTTCTTATGGCAAATCACAGGGGCTAAATATTATTCTCCATTGTGCACCCAGGTGGCAGTGAGATACCAACAATTACACACTGTAGCTAAGTGCCAAGGTTCATGCCTAAAATTAGTGTCAAAATGAAAGGACCATACAAAGTTAGGGCTAAAGGGGAGACAAGCTCATCCTCTGCATTATACTGACATCAACACAGCATGCAATAAGCATTTGGAGCACAGTCTCATTTTTAGAACTCTCATGGACTGTTCAACTACTACTATTACAACACAGACTGCAGAACGACTCCTTGTTTCTTGAAAGCAGGATATAGCTCAAAGCCTCAGGGCCAAAGCTTTATCTGCACTTAACTAGCAGGTAGAGATTCCCAAAGAATGGGGCTGCTAAAGCAGGATACGCCCATGTAAATTAGAAGGTACACAGGCCATTGTGTTCACTGTTTCAAGTTGCAAACTTCCTAGCTTGTTTGACCCAGGAAAATTAGTACATGTTACGTATATTATGTATTAGTTGTACCTCCTTGAAGTAAGCCCTATATTCACATCCATGGCTATAGGTCATGGTTCTCATAGTCAATAAAATAGCTCCACAGCAGAGGTTAGATGTAGTAGTTCCTTAATAAATTTCCATGTAAATTCTCCTATGAAGTAAAATTCCTACCTTACGAACTAGGTTTGAGAATCCATATAAATTTATTTTTTGTCTTGAGATTTCGAGACTACACTTAAGAATACAATTGGGTAAAAACATAAATAAAATTAACTACAAGAACTGCTTGCTGATAGCAGAGATTTGCACGAGAATTTTGAATGTTAAATTTGGCTTTTATTGAAAAAAAAATCCAACATGAAGTATTAACTATTAAAACTTTATGATAGTTAAGAGGATGGCTCTTCTGGTCAGTGGGCGGGGCAGGGGTGTGTGTGTGTGACAATAAGAAACTTCTGATACTGAAAAATGTCCCCCAAAATAGAGAAATACTCATGTACACTGTAAAACAATAAAACTGAGTCAGCTACTTCATAGATCTGAATAGTGATAGAAAACAATGTACAAACATAACGTAATTGCACCAGAAAGTTGATTCTGTACATAATGCATTAATATTAATAAGAGTGATAATATATTCCCAGAAGAAAAATATATTTAAAAGTAAAGATTATCGTGTGTATATCTATACATTACTTAATTGGATCTCTGACTATAAATAAATATTTAAAGGTCTTTGAAGGCCCTGGGCTATAAATTTTGGAATATTATTTTTTCTTCCATTCTAACTTTCCTCCTGTTGTGAGTCTCTCTTCTCCTCTTCCCAGACTCAGATGTATATTAAATGCATATTCTGTGACAGACACTGTGCTAGGCAGTGGGGCTTTTGCTTATAATCCTTCCAGTCTTGCTTTTTTTTTTTTTTACTTTCTTCTCTTACTTTACTGCTAGTTCCCTGAACTCTGCCAACATGTCAGTTGGGCAATTCTGATAACACAGAAGCAGCCAGGACACAGGAAATAGGTGAAATGCTACTTAGCCTCAAATTGTATTAGCTATTGCAAATGCCATGTGCCAACTGATGACTGCAAATAAAAGAATTTTAGGATTTTATTTCTAAAACAGGCTTTGTTGAAGCCATGGGTTTTGACCTAGATGTTGAAGGATGGGGGGCAGTGGCAAAAGTGTTTAAGGTGTAGGAATGACCTTAAATACAAGACAAACTTTGAGGCAGAGAAAATACAAGACAAACTTTGAGGCAGAGGGCGGGTGAAATGAGTGGATCAGCCTTCTAGTGTAGGAAATTCCTGTTTAGAAATAGGCAATAAGACAGATGGAAAGATGGAAGCCAAATGCTGAAAAGTCTAAAGAAGTTTTGAAATTATTTTTTTTCCTATTGGCTCTGAGGAATCCATAGGTACAAAGAGGAATAACATAATGAAGTATCAAGGTAGCTGCGAGCTAAGGGGCAGAGACTTCCCTGTTATAGTCGCTGCTTTATTCTAAACACTGTGGTAGGCTTAGGGCGTCATCGAGGCTTAATAAAATTTGTTGAATGATGAGAAGGATGACTAGAGCCTCAAAGATCTGGGTATTAAGTCATCTCAGATACCAACTCGCTCTGTGACCTCAAGGTGGTTACTAAACTTCTTAAAGCCTCAGTTTCCTCATCTACAACAGATAACGATACTTTTTTTTGTAGTTTAAATGATTAAATTAGAATACAGAAATAAAGGGCTTAGCATATTTTCTGGCACATTGGAAATAAATGTTAGCCATTAATAACTAGAATTATAAGTCCCTTAAAATAGTACAAGAAGCGTTGGAAGGAAGTATAAAAGCAGTAAGACCAGCTGAGTGTCTGCTGCATTGTGGGCCTGAATACTGAGAAAAAAGGTATGACGTATGTAGATCACATTCTTATATACAGATCAATAATATAACTTCTTAAAATGTATTCTGACTGTTGTAACAATATATCCTTCTTAATTGTATGTATACCTGGAATACACTTTAAGCCATTAAAAGAACAGACAAGAGAAATGCAAGTTCCAAAATGGTATGGGTTATGATGTGATCATCTGAAGATGTATGAATAACTGATGAGACTCCTATAATCTGCAAAATTAGGCAAATAATGAAAATGGAACAAATGGTGACTGTTAAAAGTCACAGGAACAGTGTCTAGCACAAGGTAGGCACTAAATAAATGTTTGTTGAATGAACGAGTATTTTCTAAATCCATATGGGTGGATATTTCTATAATAATTTGATTTCCACGTTTCAAATTTCTAGCAAATTGAATTTTTCAGATATTTCCTGAAAATCCAGTATTTTTAATGATACCTGAAGTAAACTATGTTAAAACCCTCGAGATTGTGATAATTAACTACACACCATATGTTCCCAACCATGGTATACTACCTTGCCCTACTTTCGCTAAGGAAACTCCTAGCCTTATGGTATATTTTAGTCTTTGAATTTGGACTGTGAACTCAACTGTCAGGAAAATACAGGAACTTCAAGGATTTATGAATCACAAGTACATGTGCTAAAATAATGCCAAGTAACATTAAGAACATAAAGTATGGCTTAGAGATATTGTTAAGAATGTAAAAAGATTCTGCTCACTATATGGTGTAAATTCATGAAGTCAATTTTAGAAGAACTCAGAATCATCACAAGTCTATACAGGCCACCTCTTGATTTAAAAAACAATTACAAACACCGTTAAGCAAACTACAATTTTCACATTTTAAAATCTAAGCAAAATTTTAAATATTTCAATGTATTATCAGTGAGTGCTATAGCATATAATTAAGCTTTTTAGAATAACTTTTATTTTCTTAAATCGTTTTGACATCATTGAGACGAAAATATCTGGCTGATACCAATGCAAATCAAAACCTGCTGTTGGATCACGGAGGTGATTAAACACAAACAATGGCAGATAAAACTTGACCATGTGTCCTGACAACGTGATAGAACAGTACCTTGGGGTGACACAGTCACTAGCTATCAAAGAGGGCGCCCTTCCCCTGCCAGTTTTATTTTCTATATTGAATTTTCTAGATGATGCTCACTGTAAATCTAAAGTTTGCTACTTGGCAAAGTATTTTGTGGAAAATAAACAAGGACAGATTAAAGAAAGCCTTTATCAAATTATGCAGGTAACTTGCTACTACTGGGAAAATCCAGTATCCTAATAACCCCTGAACAACCAACTACCCAAGGCCAACTCAAATCTTTCAGCACTTTATATACAATTTCTATTAATACAAGTTTTTTTTTTTTTCCTTTGAAACTCAGTCAGAGAGATAGCTTTAAAGTCAGCTTTCTAGGTGACAGATAAGAATATTGGCACACCAAAAAGACAAAAGCCAAAATTACTGTAGTCAGAAAAAATTAAGAGTAACCAGTTGTTCTGCACCACTAGTATTGTGGAAAGGAATATTAATTACCAAAAGAAAGCAAACTCATGGAAATTTAGAAAACATGTTAGGAGAGGGGAAAAATCCTATACTAGAGGTGAATTTTACTTTCATAAAAAATTGCACTGCTGGTGTGCTAATTCAGCAATAATATTATATCCTAACTTCAAATATTCATTATAATGAAGTTAAATTGCACTAAAAAATTTCTAATTAGCATTTAGAACAACACGGTTTAGAAGCTAATGGCTTTGTGTAACTTGCACAGAAAAAATGAAATAAGGGTTTCATTTTGAGTTACATAAATTGATATAATATGTCACAACTCTAGTTCCCAAAAGATCTGGTTCTTTAAAAGCTAAGTGATTAACTTTACTTACGTCTACACCTGAAAGAATTGAGGTGAAAATATGTTTCTGGTATCATTAGCTGCAATCACGTTACATTTATATATCTGCACTTACCTATTCCATAAAGATAGATATAATAATTGCATATTTATATAAATATATATTATTTCTTAGCCGATTTTTAAATTTTAAAAAATACATGACATCTGGAAGCACAGTCAATTTTGTAATAGCATATAATATTTATTTTTTCTGTTTTCTCAGCCTTCCCTTGACATGCATTTGCATGCCTCTTTGTTTTTCCCCTTCAAGCCACAAACTGTCATATGTAATATTCCTTCTTTTAAGACACACCTAATTCTTGTAAGGAAGTACCAAATTAAAAAGGATGAATCTGGAAATACTATTTTATCTCAAGAGTTCAATGCAATTGCTTTATCTGAGATAAACATATAAAGATTTTTCTGAAATAACTTTTACATAAGGCTAAAATGATTTCTATGTAAGAAACAATTACCAGCCAACATTATTATCATCAGAAAATTGTAAGCTAGAATGAGCAATAAAAACATTGTATTTGAAATGAGATACGAGAGAATAATTATTAAAATATTTTACCCAATTTCTATTACACCTTAAAATGAAAGTCATCAAAATGTCATTATAGGCCTTTCTCCCCGATTCTTCAGAGACTGAATTTAATCATTTCAGGAAATTGAGCACTATCCAATATTCACTTAAATCCTCTGAAATAACAGCATAGCAAAACACAATGTGAAATTTTTAAGGCATTTTATATTAAAATCTGTTCATATACATAGAGATACATACCACGTACCAGCGAATACTTGTCTTCTTCAGATACCTAGAATTAAATATTTCTCGTGAAATTAACTACTCACATAAAGTATTACCTTTAAGAAGACCTGAAGAAACCCAAGAAGCCACAACTGAGCTTTGCAAAACCCCAGTTTTAATAAAGCGCTAAAGTAGTAGCTTACAAAAAACCTCCAAAAATCAATTTTTTGGAAATTACTTCCAGCCACAGTTATTACCTGTACAACAGAGCATAGAACTTTTAACTGCTGCTCAACTAAAGGGAGCTAAACATTAGTTGAATAAGTGCAATTACCCTAATAAAGGCATCCTTACACGTTCTTTCGGAAAATTAGTACTCTGAAGAATTTTCAAGCTGGAAGAGACCTTCTGCGTTACCTAAACCTGGTTCTTGTTTATCAGTTCTAGGAATAAAATCTATATAAAATAGATACAGATCATTTTTATTGATCCTCAAAATGATCCTTTTCTCTAAAATATAAAAATCTGCTTATTTTCAAGGCCGAAAGTAAACACACAACGTGCCTGATTGTATTTTGTTAAAAAAAAAAAAAAAGCTAGTCAATTTTGTCAAATGACTAACAATAAAATTCCTTAAGAGTCTCTTCATTAAATCTTTTATGTGAAAAGGAATAGTTTAAATTTTAAATAGTTTTATTTAGAAAGTAGGTTTCTAATGCTACTGGCAAGAGGAACATGAAATGGCTTACAAATGACACTTTAAAAAATGTTTAATTTTTACCTTTCAATTCGAGGAGGATGTCACTTCTTATGGAACCCAGTTTTCCTGAAGATACTCAGTGCTGGCCGATTTAGAATAAAAGTCATTAGCATATTACTATTAAAAAAAAAAAACGAACTACACTACAAAGCCACAATCTCTCTTGGAAGGAAGCTGATGGTGCTTATAAGCAATAAATGCCTTTCTGGATATCTATTCTGTCACCATCATCTTATTAGATGAGTGTATGCTCCCTGCAGCATCAATTAAGCAGTTTTTAAGGAACTGGGGAGATGTGTGAGAGCTCATCTGCTAAGCAAGGCTATATATACTCTACAGCCTCTCAGTCACCACCACTTCTTTCTAACAAGGTTCTAGAATGCAAGATGTCCAGGGACCATTAAGTAGCACAGAAGCAGAGCATTCCTGGGAGTCACCAATATTGGGTATTGCTTTCCCTCAGAGAACCAGCATGAGACAGAAGGCAACAGAGCCGCAGCACATCTGCCTCTTATGCCTTAGCACTTGGCAGTTGCAAATCGGAGACCAGCCCCAACACAGAAACTACTCCTGACTTCTTAGCGCCCCAGCAGAATCCAGGCGCTTGCAGAGAGCCTGTTTCATCCGAAGCCCCAACTAGAGAGAAAGTAAGGAAATAGAAGTTTTTCCCTCTCATCCTCAATCCACCTAAAGCCGCATCAGCCGGATCACAAATAAAATGCTAATGCACAAGAAAATGAATGCCAATTTCCTCCACTTTGCTCCAAGTTTCAGAGGCCCCTCCACAATAATAGATAGCTGTTTGTGGAGGCTGCCTTGTTCCATACCATTAACTCAGAACAAAACATATTTTTAGTGGGACAGCGGTGTTTACTTGTAAGAACTGATGAATTGTTCGGCACCATTTATCACTTGCAGACAAAGACGTTGAGCCACAATTTTGGACATAAATCAAGGTACATGCTCCTCATGGAAAAAAAAAAAAAAAGACTGCTAAGTCCTCAAAACCACAGAGACTGAGGTCAGACTGGCCATAGCAACCAAGAACAGGACTTGGGTCTCCAGAAGGACCTAGCAACCGATAAATGAGTTTAGATCTCTTTTCATCTTCACTGGTGTGAAAGCCAAAATTAAAAAGATTAGATCACCCTGCACCCATTACAAAAGGCGCCACAATGAAAAAGTCATTTCCAGCCTTTGAATCACATCAAATAAATAACATTCATCCCTGCTATAATGAACAACTTTCAAAGTAAATTGAATCTCCATAGTAGTGCTTTCCCTGGCTGCACAGTATTTACATAACAATATATCACAGGAAGCTCAGAATGGGTCTTGTAAATGGGGAACTCCGGAAAAAAAGCATCTTTAGCCCCGATTACTGTATACTCAGACTGCTTTTCAATCCCCCTCATTTAAACAATGTGTTGTATCTGGAACATAAACAGTGTTTTGAAATTGTGGAAAATGAAAGTTTTTTGGTACATTTTGAAATGTCTGGACTCACCCCTTTTGAGGGGCACTGAGAATGTAGAAATCACTTAACCTCCTAAATCCATGCCCTGGATTCATTTTTGTCACAAAGAATTCTCATCTATGTGCCCACTTGCTTCTTTGTTCGTGCCAGCAATTTTTTTCACCCTAACTATCTCCTGAATTTTATGTACTACTTATGATGAAAGCACATTTGCAGATTTTTTTGAGCATGTGGCTCATTCATTATTTGTCATTTCCTCGAAAGTATAAGGTATTCTCCACTGTCACAACAATAACGTTTATTAAGTTTCAGCAATATCTCCACACAAAACAATCATCTTCTGCAGTCTAATTTTGACAAAATTTCTCCAAGTCATTAAAAAAATGTTAAGGGCTAATATTCCAAAATGCTTAGGTTTCCATAAAGTAATGTACCATTCATATATGTCAAGTGGAGTATGTTAAATCTACGTTAAAAATATATGAGCATAATCTTATCTTTTTGTGGCAATTCACACAGACATTAGTATTTGAACTCCACAGGAAATCTCATTAATTTTTCAAACTCTCTGACCTCAGGACAGTTGAGTGTAAAAATAATTACAAATTAAGAATGAAAGAGCATCGCTTGGATTCTACACGGCCATATGCTCCACGCTGCACAAAACATTGCAACTATCATCAAACAGAATTTTTTCCAGATCGGAATTTAAACAGCATGATAAATGGCACGAGACAGACATAAAAAGCAGCTCACCCTTTCACCCAGCCCCGTTCACACCTCACCTCCAACGATTCTAGTAACACAAAGCCCCGAGAACACAGGTTTGCAGGCAAGTGACAGCACAGATGATATCCTCAAGAAAATACTTCCCTGTTGAGACTCGCTTTATATCCTAATGCCTCTCTCAGCCACAGAGATGTAAAAATGCCAGATTCAAAGCATAAATATTTTCTTACCTAAAACTTGTCAGAAGGACGGTCCTTGGGTCCTTGTCATTGTTGTCACCTCCGGTGGCCCCGCTCGCCATCGTGGAAACTGGCTCCGCTCTGCTTATTGCTCTGTGCCTCAGTTACAGCTGTGACACTCATCTGCCTGTATAGAACCTATGAAGGGAAATGAGAAAGAGAGACAGAGAGAGAAAGAGGGTGGGAGGGTGGGAGGGAGAGAGAGGGAGGGAGGGAGGGAGGGAGGGAGAGAGAGAGAGAGAGAGAGAGAGAGAGAGAGAGAGAGAGAGAGAGAGAGATTGCTGACTTGAGACTAAGAACCTAAAACCTCCGGTCAAGACAAGCCTGAATAAAAATGATCAAAGCTCTGTCCTTCATCAAGGGAGTAGACAGATATTTTTTTTCCTCCTCCACTGAAAAGTGGAACTGTCATTGGGGATTCTCACCAGGGAAGCGCAGACAGAGGCAGACCTTCTCCAGAGTGTCAGTGCTGCCCAGCAGTCCGTGCAGAATACAGGTACCTATTGTTCCAGAGACAGATATGTAGCCAGCCAGTCAGACTCTGACAGATCTCAGCAAACCAGTGAGCCTGCCTTCAGTTTAACTCCTTATTTACTAGTGCTTTTTGGTCAATGCAAAGGTCTTCTCATCTCCCAGAAGAAATAAATGGAGATGATGCAGATAAGCTCACGGGGGAACTAACCCTGCATCTTTCACAAAAAGGGACTTTTCACTACTATTATTGAAATGCTACATTTAAGGCAAATATCTTATTTTTTTTTTTTCTGAGAAGAAATGAAGCATTAGATTATACGAGGTAGACTTACCGAGTAAAAGAAAACCTTGACATCCAAGATGAACAGGACGGCTGATTTTAAGTCAGACAGAAATGGGGTTTATTCAAAGCATCCTGAATGTAAATAGATGAACTATAGAACATGAATGGGGTTACTGAAACCAAAGAGTCCCAACCTTTTGCATAGGGGTGTGGCACACTGAAAACATTCCGAACAAAAAGCTGTACTCTGGTAGCCCTCTGCTTTCTTAGGGGCTGGAATCTTTTTGGTCTCTCTAGACCCCATCGCTTTCTCAAGCACCTCAAAAGCATCTGACTCCCCCATAGCCTTGCCAGTGCTTAAATTATGCCTAAGGCAGTCAAACAAAATTAAGGAAGCTCAGGGAAAACTAACTTGTTCTATATTCTCCTAAAGGATCCTGAGACCCAGAGGGTAGATTTGATTCTTTACATTCCTGGACCTTTCTAGATTACACTGGGTTTCCAACTTTATCTTTGTTGTGTTCATTGAATCATGGTCTTCTAAGGAGTGAAAGAAGGCTTGTGTTTGATCATTTAGCACTATTAGAAGGCAGGGCATAGAAAAACAAAAGAAAAAAGAAAAAAAAAGAAAAAGTAGCTTCTCAGTCAGTTAAAATAAGAGATGGATTTATATTCCGCCTAAAGACTTGATATACAAGCACTTTGAACTTTCTTTCTAGATCAGACACCAATTTCAGTAATTGTTACCATTTACTCAAGAAACACTGCATATTCTGATAGAGTAGGTGTGTTACAGAGTCTACGGTTATGAGATTCCTTTGCAAAACTCACACTCAAGCATCACTTTACAAAGCCAATACTCAATGCCATAGGACGGTTTAACCATTAATGGCTATTAATGGTAATGAGACATGCAGTATATATCTACGTTTCTAGGGTTTGTTTTATTTCTTTTCTTTTTTTTTTATTTTTTGAAAACCTAATGAGAGATTGTTGCATCGTGACCTTTCAGAACTCCATTAAAAAAAAAAAAGACCTGAAAAATACAGTTCTTTTCACAGTCTCTTGTCTTAAATCCCAGTATTTTAAAAAACAGTTCAAGTCTTGCTAATTTAACTATAACTTTGTCCAATTAAGGTAAACTTTAGAAACTCTTTCAAAAGTTAAAAATTGCTTAAATTGATGACTTCTGAAAGTCTACCTTGTGCTTTACACTCAGGGAGTTTCTCGTATGCTCTGAAGGGAAAGGATGCCAAGACGACACCTGGACAGGCAGAAAACTATATGAGGTTTCTTACTAAACTCATCTTAACCTATGAGCCAGCAAGAATCTTATATCCTGTTTTATCTAGGTGGGATAAGCTGATTTATTTTTTTTCCCAAACACATGTTAGAGAGCATGCCTACCTTTGCAAGCTGTAGAGATAACCTAATTTATCACGACTAGCTTAACAGCAAAATAGCAGAAGTCCATTCAGTGAAAGAAAGTGGAGGACAGATTACAGGTACACATACAGAGCAGCGCTGGGTCACAGCGAGGTGGCCGCTCCCAGGCCATGCTCCCATGACTGCCTAATGCTGCCCTTTGAAAGGGGCATCTGAGCTCTCACTCTTGAGCATGTGATAAGACTTAGGTGTAAGTACATTTAATTAGAGCATTATCCAGGCCCCATCCAGATGTCATTATCTTTTACGGTGCTTTTACTTTTTTAAAAAATTTCTTTGATCTTTCTGTCCAACTTCTGCTGTCTTCAGAAAACCAAGCGTGGTGTGCCAGACAGATTTTAAATATTCAGCTCTTAACGTGTTTGAATACAGACAGTTCTCACAGTTGGGGTCCATTATTTTTGGAGGCATGTGCAGAGGGTTATCAACATTAATGAGCGTCATGTGCACATGTAAATAAAAAACGGAGGATACACTCCTGCATTGTACGTGTGTGTGTCTGCATATAAATGGGTATTGGTATTTGTGCAAGGTACATTTTTTTTTGTTGTTATTTCATGAGCAGGGGAAAAGATCATTTTTCTCAAAAAAGTTTTTTTTTGGTGTGTGAAATCCCAACTAGGCTATTTTTGTCTAAGAACACCTTTAAAGCCTATTATACAGCCCTGAGTTTATAATTCACACTTCAGTCTCCAATTTGCCAAATAATTCATGTCAAGCAGAAGTCCGACATAAAGTGCCAACTGTTTCTTGAAAGGAAGAAAAAAAAAACACTGTTTCATGTGCTGGGTTTTTAAGGAATGGAATAAACACATGAGGTTAGGGGCACCACTCATTAACAGTAGCAAGGGGGAGGCTAATTCCCCTGGCACTCCGCTGTGTATTTATCTCTTTTCATCCACATAGCTTGAACTGAGGGACATGAAATTAGGTTTCCCAGAAGAAAGGTGAAAGGAAAACAGAATACCTTCTTTGTATTACAGAATAATCCAAATTTTATAATTTCCCCCCAGGACCTGCTACAGACACATTCAGTTACTCATTCACACAATAAACCTCACACTGATAGAACTTCTAAGAGACTGAGGGAACATTGCAGGTAACCCGACTCCAGGAAAGTTAAAAATAGTCTCTCCACCAAATTAAACATTATCTAAGTTCTCCACACAGTTATTAAATACATAGAAGTTCACCTCTGTGCATAATCTATAAATGGCTTGGATTACATATTAAAATTCTAATTAAAAGTTTTTGTCTTATTTCAGTAGCCCATTTGAGATTAGAGAGTAAATTCTGTTCAGAGTGAAAGCCCATGTGAAATCAAGATTTCTGACGGTTGCAAGTTGGAAATTGATGGCATCATTAAATGTAATTCTAATAGAAAGAAAATAAAAATCTTTGGACTACTTCCAAGACCCTCTTTAGATTGTGGGTATTTAGTGCCATGAAGAGATTCTCTGGTGACTTATTCCACAGAACTTTACTTTCTTGAGAGTTGGAGAGAGACAGATGAAATCTCTATAGGGTGTGAGAAAAACGTATTACCGAGATTACATTCAAAACCAAAATCTTAAAAATCTGATCATGCAACTTGGCCGACTGGAAAACAGATCACGAAATAGATGAATATCTTCAATATTTAAGATTCAGGATGGGGTTAATGCTACTTAGGCTTTCACTTAATCCACTAAGTGAAAACACTACTTCGGAAAGTACTACCCAGAAAGTCAGTGAAAATTTAATGAAAAGTATTAGAGCCTATTTTACACCATCCAAGCACCTGCAAAAGTTAATAGTTTGGCCACTTGATAATTAATAGAAGGGAAAGTATGCATTTTCCTAACAATCCTCTCACTGCCACACAATAACATCTATCTTATATCTCATCAACTTTTTGACATACAGTTTAAATTAGATAAATATTTAGTTTCAGCAATACTCAATAAAATATTTTACTCCTCAATTAGTAAGCAATCAGGTGTTTGGAGGTAATGATAGAATATTTTGCCTTCCTTATTCTACAATAGCTGCTGGAAGTCAATTCCGAGAACATACACACAGAGAACAAAATGTTAATATTTTGAATAGTCACAAAGGGAAAGTTTTCGCATTGTTGCATGCGTAAATGAAACAATATGTTTTCCATGTTTCCATAAATGTCCTCTTAAGTGGTCTCAGACTTACAGCACAGTAAAAAAAAAAAAGTCAACTTGGAGCTGATTGATGAGAGTTGATATTCAACACAAAAGCATCTCATAAAAGTTGGGGAACTCCCAGAAGGAACCAGGCAGAAAAGTTGGTAAGATTTCCCTACATTTTACTTTGCATGGCATTTTAAAAATCACTGAATATTCCAGAACATGACTATTACCTTCAAGAATAACAATTTGGAAGTTTTTGTAAGTAGACATATATCATCCTGTATCTCATTCTTTGAGTAAATTCAGACTTACCTGACTTCTCCAAACCTGTTTCCAGAACTTCACAGGGATTGGGAGAGTGGTCTGATACGTGCAAAGCTTCCTCTGGAAGTGTTCTCTCTCCCTTCTATCACGTGCAGTCTTCCTCATTCAAATCTTCTGATAAAAGTCAGGATAAAGTATGATTTATTAATATAGCAAAGTCATTACAATTCTGAGCTAAAATGTTATTGGAGCCTTCCCTAGCTACTGCTGTTTAAAGAAGTCTTTAAAAACCAATTTAATCTCCTTCCACCCAGTCAAGTTTTCTCCACAGATAATTGGTTTTCATCATATGCACAAAAAAGCATCAGGGTAGTCAGCACGTATGAGGCATTTCAATATTTTCGAATAAAAGCATGCATGTACTTAACCTTCGGGTGCCCAAACCCACACCTCCATTTGACTCTGTATCACTGACCATTAATACTCTTCTAACAGGAGAGAAAGAACTGTGGATATTGTAAGGGCTGCACAAGCAACCAAGGTAGTCATTAGTTGTAGTAGAAGTTCAATAAAGTGAGTGAGTGTCATATTCTTTTATTTTAAACTTGCATTTTATTGTAAAGCAAAGTATTCTCCCTGCTAATTGTGCAGAATTTTTGCAAGCTCACAACCAGAACACTTGTGCTTTTAGTTTCCTAGGCTTAATCATTTCACAGGGAAACAAAAACCTCAAATCTTTTTCTAATCATCATTTACACAACGGCCCTTTTAGGACTTATAGAACCTATCTCAGTTTATTATTATCATCAAATGTGTGTTTGAGATGCTAGTGCAGAATTGCTAATTGTTCATAAGTACCTTGAAACATTAGATTAGCAATGTTTATAATTGTCTAAATACAGCATGACAATAAGAAATCAATTACCATGCACATCAATCTTTGACATTTCAATGCATTACAACTGTAGAAAAGTTGCCATAAACTTAAAAAAAGAAAGCCAGTTTCTAATGCCTGAAAACCTAACCAATGAAGGTGTATTTACTTGTAAACATTGCAGAAATAGGCATAGTAGCATAAACAGTGCTGAAACAGGTCTACTTACTTGAATACTTATCCTCCTCTGAATTAAGACTATCCTTGAATTTGCAGAATTTCCCATTTGAGAATTTTTCAATGTCCTCTTGACCTCACAGTCCTTCCTCCACAGGAGAACTATTATCATGTAAAAAGTTCCCTATTTCAACAACCAGACGACTATCTTTAAAAAGTCACTTAACTTCTGAGAACTGACGAGATATTCTCAAACTTCTTCCGGGACACAGGTGTCTGTTGCTGTCTGCCGTCTGATCAGATTATCAGAGTTTGTATAGTCACAATCGCCTTCATTTTTTCCCTCCCGGGGTGCCAGGGTGCTGAAGTGAGAATGGCTCCTCCCTGGTATTTAGTTGCTTTTTGATCAAAAGGAGAAGGTTAGCGTTTTGTTTCTGTTTTTGGATTTCAATGCAAATAAGAGACATAGTTTTCTAAGTTGAATTTAGGTCTGAGATTTGTTCCATTTCTGAATGAAAACCAAACCAAAACAAAACACAGAGCGAAACCATTCGGTGTGCCTGCTCCCATCAAGTCACTGTGATTTAAAAGAAAAAGACAATCAAATTAGAAAAGAAAGGAAACATTCTAAGCAAATTAGTTTCTTCGCTCAGTCCCACACCAGCCCCTTAAACCCCCGACCTCTCTGCAGCCCACATCTCAGCTTCCTCCTGTTGAATAGTAACTCTTTCTGAATAGACAGCACTTAATGAAGCTAAGGTTAGGCTGCTTCCAGTTGGCATTTGTGGTGATAACAAATCAGAAATGATAGCATCATAGAGATTTATGAATTTTTTTACCCCTGCAGTCACAAACATCAGACGTTTACTTTATAAAGAGAGCTTTTAGATCCTTCCTGCAGTTTCCATAGTGATTTCATTTTTCCCTTTTATCACAGATTGGCTGAAGAGCTGCTACCCTTTGTGCTTTAAAAGGCTCGTGCTACCAACTGTCGATAGGAAAGGTAGCTGAGGCAGAGACGCAATCTATACTGCCAAAAATAATTGAAAAAGAGACATGTTGGTGAAAGGTTCCAGAAGAATTTTTTTTTTTTCTGTATCAGTGTGATAGTACAGGAGAAAATAATTTTGCCTCAATTCTCGTAATTACTTTGAGTTAAATGTAGTTGTCTTTTACGCTGTGTACCATACTTATATTAAAACACTCATCATACAAAACATAATCCTTTCATAAAAGGGTTTAATATAGCTCACAGTGTTCTAAGTGTCTGGGCTTGTTAAACATAAAAGTTCATTATGAAAACATTTTCACTTCGGTTACTTTAGTTTCGGCTGCAATGTTTATTTCAGTGTTTTTTCTCTTCTGTCTCAACTGCTTCAATTTTATTTTATTTTTTTCTGTTAGGAAAAATGTACTGCATTTTAAAATTAATATCGACTGTCCATAGCAAAATAGTTAAAGCCTGCAGAAGAAATCATGCATTTCTTTTTAGCATTTAATAAAGTGAGGGCTTTAATAAAGTCTAGCACTTAATTTACTACTACATTGTTTCATGTACTTCCTCTCACTATTAAAATTGGGCATTGAATGAGTTTTAAATGTTATACTGATTTTTTCTTTCAACTCTTGTATTATTTAATAATGTTAGCACCTGAATAATCCTAGTCATAGGTTGCTATAATCCTTAGAGAAATGCCTGCTTTCTAACTGCTTATTAAATAAATATACTGAATTCTTGTCACAATACTGTTGTTTTACGAGTAAACTTTTAGCTTTGCAAATGCTTTCTTAAACTGTGAAAATAATAACACCATTGCCAATTACCACTAAAGTTCATTTCCTATTTACATTTATTAAACTATTGAAATGGCCATAGATAAAAAAAATTCTTTTTAGAAAAAAATTTCCTATGGAAGTTCTTAAGATATAATATATTCTTGTATATAACATATTAAAACCCTTGAATTTCTTCTATAAGGTATAGAGATCTATGGGCTCCACCCAACCATTATTAAGACATGTACTTTATTCCATCTCATACTTTTATTTTAATTTTAAAGAACATGTAGCCTAAATGGGATAGCTATTTCCAAATTTTGATTCAGTGTAAAGAAAATGATGTATCGTAACAATGTTTCTTCTTTTTTCCACCATACTTTCATCAGAGAAAATAAGCTCAAAAGTAGATTTGGAAAGAGAAAAATATACATTGACTTAATATTGTGAGAATTCTAAGAGATGAGGTAGGTACACATATAACAGGATGTAATTTTAGTTAAGCTCTTTGAGGGTCCAAGAGTAGGGATTCCATTGACTTACCTTGGCTAATGGCTTAGTTAAGTGTAAGAAGACACAAAAGTAATAATTCACATGGAAACCTCACACCAACTTACAGAATCATACTTCTAAACTTCACACAGACAAAGATGGGAATCCAAGAAGCACTAGAGACCTTGTCAGCTAAAATTTATGGGTTTGGTCATTGAAAAAATTCTTCTTGAACATGTCGCATACCAGACACTTTGATAGATGCTGTGGCGTATAATAACTCTTGTTCTCTCTCTGTGAACAAGAGGTATTATCCTTGCCTTCATGGAGCTTCTAGTCTGGGGAGGAGATGGAGAAAAAAATAAGTAGCAAGCAAATAATATATGTAATTGCATTAAAGAAGACAATAGTGCCCCTGAGAAAAACATCAGTAGTCTGAGACCTAAAGAATGAAGCTGGCACACATAGGCTGTGTGGGAGGAGTGTTCCAGACACAGCGAGATTATTCTACATTTGAGGAAATAAAAGAAAACCAGAGAGAATATAACAAGGTTAGCAAGAGTGATGACAGCTCATGAGTTGATTAAAGAGGAAATACATTGTGATTGGAGGTCAATTTAGTTCTAAGCATAAGGGATTATCATTACAGAGTTTTAAGCAGAGGAGTGATACGATCAAATTTTATTTTTTAAGATCATTCCGGATGCCATGCTTAAAATTGATTGTAACAAGATGAATGTAGAAACAAGAAAATAAATTATGAGAATACTATAGAGACCCAGTATTGAGATGCTAATATCCTGGACTTGAAGGGGGGGGTGTTGTTAAAATGAGAAGATAAAGATGAATTTGAGTAGTATGAGTAGAAATGCCAGTATGTGGAGATGGATAAGCTGTGAGTGGTGAGTCAGAAGCAAGAGCCAACAATTTCCTGTTTATTGTGAATGAGACTATGGATGAAGAATACAGAGGAAGGGAAACACTTGATGGGATGGGAAGAGCAAAAATTCAGTTCTAGATATGGTGATTTTAGACATCTATGGATATCTCTGAGATATGGGCTAGGCTGGGAACGTGAATTTTTGAGTTGTCATCAAAGATATATTTGAAGATATTTTCTTTTTTCTGGGGGGGGGACACCTAGGAAAAATCTGTATAGAGAGAAGAAAATGAGTCCTAAGCTATAGATATGAGAAATATCAACATTTAAAGTTACAAGAAAAGGAGGAATTGAGAAATAACCAAAGAGATAGCAAAAAAAAAAAAAAAAACAAAGAGATCATGGTACCTCAGATGCTGAGGAAAGAGGTTATTATTTCAGAAAAGATGGAATGGTCAACTGTGCAGGGTATTGCTAAGAGGGCAAATAAGACAAGAGCAGAAAAGAGTATTTTGGATTAAGTATTCACTGGTGACATGAAATGCTAGAGGTAGAAGTTACATCAGAATGGATTGAGAGATGATTGGGATGTAAGAAAGAGAGATCTCACGTTTAGACAAATCTGTGAAAATTATGATGATGAAAGAAAGTATATGGTACAGTAGCTGTTGGGGAGAAAATAGAGTAAAGAAAGAATTTTCTTTTTTTTCAATATTAAAGATTCTGGAACTTATTAATAGTGATGAGATTAATACATTCATAAAGAAGGGATTATTGATTGAAGGGGAAAAGAAAATGAAGAAAGAACTGAAGTCTTTAACAAGGCAACAAGGGATTAGAGCACCAGTGGAAGGATCTGCTTTTTCTAAGAGAAAGGATATTTCCATCATTGTAACAGGAGAGAAAGAGAAGATGGATTGTAGAGCCAAGGAGGTGTATAGATTTGGTGGTAAGAAAGGGAGTGAGTTCTTGACTGATCAAGAGCTTCTATATTCTAAATTAGTGAGTCCAGGTCATCAGCTAAGAGCAAAGAGAAAAAGAGAGGAGGTGGGAGTTTGGAAGAAAAGTATAAAACATGTCAACTAGTATTAAAAATTATTCATAACACTTGTTAAAAGCAGTAGAGAAGACTTTATTTGAGAAGGACTATTGTAGTGGTGGTTTTGCAGTAGAGGAGAGAGATCAGCTTGCCTTAGAATACAAAGATTAAGAGGAATCACCAAGAATAAGAAGGATTCTGACTAACTTGATAGGGTTCTTGGTGAAGACAGGCTGGGATGATAAGATATCATGTGGGTGGATGAGGAATTTGATCATGTATCCATGGTGATCGTACACCAAGAGTGGTAGATTTTCACTAAACTGGCCTAGCAAGTTCTTGCTAAAACTTGACCAAGTGAACCAAAAAGAGAGCCCAAGGTCAGAGCCTACTCACAAAAGGCCTCCAAGGAGCCTGTCCTGAGTTTAGTCATAAGAGAGTCTTTTGTCATTGGTGGGGTTGAAATGAGTTTACTAGATAAATATAGTAAGGCTGTCAGGCAGATTCAAGATTTATGATCTTGAATTTAAAATGAAAAAAAAAAATCTGGATGCATATTTGATTTTTTTCCCCAATGAACTTTAACTGCTTGATTTGAGAAGGTACTAGACTGGGACTTTGGCAAGAAAAACAATATAGAGAATTACATAAAGTGAATTGGGAGCATTCGCTAGGCCATAGTTATATTAACGAATTATGAAATCCTATCTTGGGAAGGAGAGGAGAGAAGCCTTCCCTCTTTTCTCAGGAATGAGAATGGTTATGGTCCATGACTGAAGGTCTTAACGAGATTGAAGACTGAATGAGTAACTGAGATGGAAGGGTGGGAGATAGTGGTCTGAAAATGAGATATTTGAAATTGAGATATGAGGTAGCATAGTTTCCATCAGGGCCAAGAGAAATGGTGATAAGAGTACATAATTGAGACTGAGTAGAATAATAGGCCACTCGCACAAAAGAAGTTAAGTACCTGAGAGGTATAGGGGGTCAACAGAGTTGCCTTTCTAAAACATGGTGAACATTTCCTGAATAAAGGCCTCTTGGTAAAGAGTAATGTGTCCTGGAACAATGTTCTCAGCAAGCACTTTCCAAACAGATCATAAGGGTGATAAAGTGATATTTGGGAGGGAGGAAAAGGCCCAAAAACGTAGAGAAGAAGTTATGTATATCTAATAGTGAACAGTAAGAAAGAGGTACTTGAGTTCTCAGGTAACAGAAAATGTGTCATGAATAATATATGCATCCTCCAATACATACATATCAATGAGTAACATTTGGGTAACAAATTGACATGGAGCATTCAGTGAAGGAAGCACACATGATTCTGAAATGTAACTGATGTTTGACATATTAACAATCATGATTTGACTATGGAAATGAGAAAGTATACTTTGTTCCAAATAGAAGTGGTGGAAGTAAAAGATAAGGTGTCAAGAAAGAGGAAGCCAGTCGAGAACTGCCCAAACCTGCAGGTAGAAAGACTCAAATAAAATCGAAAGAGGAAAAAAAGAGAAAGAATAATGCCGCTGGAATGTCCTGTGGATTTCTCTTTTGGAAAACATAATTTATAAAATAGCTATAGAGGAAAGAAAGACACAATGATAATGAGTAACTAATGATCTTGACTTGTTAAGAAAGTCTAATCCAAGCAGGACATTGGAATAACTCCTATTTGATTATTACAATATTTTTACCTCTCAGATGATGGAGTAAGCAGTGCCTGGGATAGGTTCCCTGAACTTCATTCTGGTACATAAGAAAGCACTGAATCCTTTAAAAACAAAAATATATCAAGGTATGTGTTTTGATGGAAACCAAAAGTGAACCTTAAGTACCAAAGGTAACTTTGGGGGGAGTTAAAGTGATGGTAGCCTAGGAAGAACTTCCCTAGTTCGTGTGGTTTATAGTAGCCACAGAAGGGAAATGTGTACTCTATGTCTGCAGATTTCAGAATGCTTCAAGGAAATGTAGATGGGAGTCTGTGTGTTCAAAAAGGAATACAAGACAAAAGATGTCTCAAGGATGTTGAGAAATTCTTAGAACCTCAATTCTGAAAAGAACCGATGAAAAAGAACAATCAAGAAAAATTGGAAGTAAGTAGTATTGCTTAACAGAGTACACTTTAAAAGTGCTTGATTAAATAAAGGCATATACATATAAAAGAGGTGGAAAGAAAAGCATATGCCCAAGGATGGAAAGAATAGGAGGGCTAAGACCTATAAAATGCTGTCAGAAAGAAAAAGGCCAGAATGAGTTGAGGTGAGTAAAAGTGCAAAAAACGAAACAGGCTTTTCAATCTTTTAAATCTGTTTTTCTGAGGTAAAATAAGAAAGAGATCAACTCACTATTTGGGGCAAATGGAGTCATTCACTCATACAGTTATCCAAAAAGCTTTCACAGCGTCCCCACTGTGCAGCAGGCATTGTACAAGCACGAAGTTAGAAAGCACAAACCTTGTCCTCGAATCAAAATGACAGCAAAAAATTTTAAAGTTACAGTTACTAATAAATGAATGCTTACCATGAGACAGCCAACTGTTTTAAGCAATTTCCATGCATTAGCATTGGACCTTATTAGCAACTCCATGAGTAGGTATCAATATTATTTCCTTTTACAGATGAGTGTTCTGATGTCATTATTTAAAATATTCAATATCACACAATTTATATAGAAGGGGCACAATTTAGAACCAAGGTATCAGATTTATCAGAGACTCTTAGAGTCTGATACACTTTAGAATTCAGAATTTCTTTTGCACTTTAGAAATTTAAAAAAAAAACATATATACTTTTATTTTATAACATCCCCAGTATAGTCTGCAGGAATGGCTATGATCAATTTAATAATAATTTTGAAGTAAAATATATTAGTTTTAATTCTAAATGGGATAACAAATAAAGATTGCAAACCCCATACATCAGCTCAGGTTAAGTTTTGTGGCCCAAAACTTTTCGTATAAATTTATTTTAAAAAGGAAGAGAGGAGAGAGGAGAGAGGGGAAAGGGGAGAGTGGAGAGGGGAGAGGGGAGAAGAAGGAAGGAAGGAAGGAAGGAAGGAAGGAAGGAAGGAAGGAAGGAAGGAAGGAAGGAGGGAGGGAGGGAGGGAGGGAGGGAGGGAGGGAAGGAAGGAAGGAAGGAAGGAAGGAAGGAAGGAAGGAAGGAAGGAAGGAAGGAAGGAAGAAAGGAAGAAGAAAAGTTGGTTTTCAGTTCTTTTCTGATTTGGAAGCATAGATAAAGGATTGCTGACTTATATCGTACATAAATCACAGAGGGGTTAAACGTGGTTAAAATGAAACATATTTCACAACAGTTTAGCTGGAGTGCAGGTAAATCAGAATCAGAGACTGGAAACTAGCACTGTGGTGGGATCCCAAAGACCACCTGCCATGTCAAGAATTAGCTGTTTAATTGTTATATTTTAAGTCCAAAGAATACTAGAAATGCGCTTGGGGCTGCCAAAGAGACAGTGAGTGGAAATACTGAGAGGAAAGGTGACCTTGAGGCAACAGCTTTTTTTAAAACAAACAACAAGAAAGATTTTAAGACAAGACCTTGGAGAGAGACCATTATACTATACCATTTCAGCATCGGCTATTATAAATACATGCATAGAATCGTACAGCAAAAAGAAGGAACATCTAATACATGGGACTCGTAGGAAGGGGATCAGATAATGCTTTTTATTACACTTAATATTTTAATAATAATAAAATTGATAGCAAACACTGACTGAGCTCTTATACAAGCCAGGTACTGTTCTAAATATTTTATATGTATTAACTCATTTAGTCTTCACATCAGCTCTGTAAGGGGATATTACTATTATCTCATTCCACATCACAGATGAGAAAATTGAAGCACAGAGCAGTTAAAAAATCTTTTGTGCGCTAAATGGTCACTAAGTGTCGGGGCCAGGGTTTGAACTCAGGCAGTCTGGCTCTTCAGTCTATGCGAAAACCCATCGGAGTACACACCATATTGTAAGTGTGGCCCTAAGGCTCTGAGTTTGGAACCAGGTCTCATTCATTTCCACATCCCCTGCACGGTGCCTAGGTCAGAGTAGGTACATAATATAGAGTTGTTGCTATTGCTGCCATTATATAAGACAATGCTGGAAAGATTCTCAATAGTTAGGAGAAGTGGAGAGGAGGACTCTAGACAGAGGGCAGTGTAAGCAAAGGTGGGGAAGTCTTCGGCAGCAGCTCCTTTTGCCATTCCTTCTTCACCACTGAGGATAATAATCTTCAGGTTGAAAGGGGTAGAACTTACAGGATGTGCAGATTCCAAACACTTCATGCATCAGTCCAGTAGCATAAGTGTGTGAAAATGCTAGGTTAAGAGAGTAGAAAGTTCAGTAAGGGCCAGGTGGACTGGAGGTCGATGCCCTAACCAAAGGCATTCAAATTCAGACTTCCTGAAGGACTAGTTTTACATACTTTCATTTAAAAGGATTTAGAGATAATTTTAAGAACAACATTCAGGGAATTCAAATCAGAAAAATGATGAACAACTAGGATAATTTTTGGTCATCTCATTGTAAATAGATGAGTGGGGGGAAATCCAGAATATGGAACATGGGTAAGCGGTAAACTTGTACCCAAGAGAAAGGAGAGAAGTTAGATTTTGAACATACGAAACAATGGGCCTAACATTAACTTGTGGAGACGATTGAACATATAAGTTATGAGGAATTAGCAAGTGTAACAAAAAAAAAAAATGGGAAAGTCCCTGGATTCTTTATAAAAGAGTTATTGTGAACAGTATATATACATTTTTTCTCTGATAAGAACTTTCCAGACTAGCAAATCATTGTCTTAAGACTTCTTGTGGACAAGATGAAGAACCCTGAGATAGATCTACAACTAAGAAATCTTGGCCTCTGATCTCTGCCCTGGGCAAGATCTATGAAGAATATGTTGACAGTCAAGGAATCTATCCTACGAGGGGACTCTGAGGTTAGGAGCTTATCCAGAGGACACAATCAGTTTGGTAAAATAAATTGAAACTACATTAGTATGGACAGAAATAAGGATATTTGGCTTAGAAAAGACAAGAATGGGAAGAGGAGACAAAATGCGGTCTTTAAATTTTTAAGGTCTATGGCCATGCCACCCTGAACGAGACTGAACCCATCTGATGCTGGAAGCTAAGCAGGGTCAGGCCTGGTTAGTACTTGGATGGGAGACCACCTAGGAAGACCAGGTGCTATAATCATAAGAAATAAAAAAAGATAAAAAGGTCCTTGCAATCTGTGGTCAACCAAGGTTGCCTCGCCTAAAAAACAAACAAACAAACAAACAAAAAACAAAAAAACAAAAACAAAAGAGTTAAGATATGTTATGTGGAAGAAGAATAAGGTGTAAACAAATACATGATAGACTACCTTATAGGACAACGAGCCCCCAGATGCTGGACCACCATAGCTGTTGGGAAACTACCTTTCTGGTAAGTGAGGCAGACTCTGAATTTTATTCTTTTAACGAGAGTCTACTCCAGGTCTATGATTTTATTAATAAGGAAACTGAGACCTAAAGGAGGAAGGTGATTTTATCCAATGCCATACAGTGTTAGGAGAAAACCCAAGATTCTGAGTTTCTAGTTCAATGGTTTTTCAACAACGGTAGTGCACCTGGAAGGTAATTCAGCTCCTTCGTCATGGTTCTGCTAATTAGTGAAAGATGGTGTTAATTATACCACTAAATTCTATTGCCTTTTCCCAAAGCTGTAGGGTTCTGAGTGGAAAAAGCCAGAATTTGCAGGTTTGGGACAATATTTCAGCCTGAAGTGATATATTCTTCAAGTGTCATGTAGCAATTGCCCCCTTCTGAAGAATTTTATCTGCTTCATGAGGCAGACTGAATTTGACTTGCTGGTTTCTAGTAAAAATCTGTGATTTTCTGGTTGATAGTCAAATCTATTAAACTGACAGAACTTTCAACCTAGTATGCAAATACTCTCCATCAATACATTAACAAAAGTTTGGTGTGCCAGCAAGCAGCAATTTTCAATCACAAGAGCATGCAAGTTTTCTTGTCATTTACAGCGGCCGTCACTATAGGGGTCATTTTATAAATACGCAGTACAAAAACATTTCTCAATACATGTTCCATGTCAGGCAACCTTGACATGAAATATTTCCAGTGGTGCCTTCCTAAGAGATCTCAAAAAGTCTGCCTCTGTAAGGTGCAAAGCAAAACTTCACCCAAGCTGACTTGAGCAGCCCCACCAATTTTAGAAAAAGATGGGAAATGAAGATTCAGCACACACCTTTTCTATGCCAGGCACTCTCATGTCATCTATCACTCAGAACAAACTGAACTATTTTATTAAGTAGAAACATATTTATCTGCCTATTGACTCACTTAAAAGTATTTCAGGTAGTCTATGAAACAGTATTACTTTAATTTTGCAGATAAAGATACCAAAGTTCTAAGTGTAAGTAGTTTGTCCAAGGATTTAACTAAAGAGTAGAAGGGCTAGGAATTGAACATAGATATGTTTATGCCCAAGGTCTGTGTGTTCTTTCTGCTGTATAGGGACCTTACAGATCAAAAATGGTACCTCCGATATAGAGTATAAAAAGTCAAATTTCAAGAAGAGAGAATTAAAAGTCAAAATGCATTTATGTTATTATTGTGGTGTCTACATAAAACCCACATATTTTCAGAATGTGATTTTTTTCATCATTCTATCTTTAAGCCAAGCCAATGGGAAAACTAGTTTTGATATACAAGTAAGATTCAACACTGTGACTAACCGTCTTTCTCCATGATCAGGTGAAGTTGGAAATCGACTTTGGGAAGGAGGTATAGAAACCAGATTTTACCACTGTTCCAGCACATATGCTCTCTGGGAAGCAGTTCCTTCATCTGTAAAATGAGAGACATTGTATAGATCATTTCTACAGCCCCTTTTATCTCTAACCTTTTGTAATTCTTAATTTCTTCACTTTCTTTCTCAAAATTCAAAGTAGCTCTGTTTTGGAGGCATATCCAGCAGGCACCATAAAGTAGCATAAATATGAGAAATCAAAAATCAAAACCCAAAGCAAGCTTCTCATTAAGTTCCAGAAGACAAAGGCCTAAATTACAATACATTAAAAAATGTATTTCCCCCTGCTATTGCAGGCTTTCTGATTTAGTATAGGATCAAGGGTAGAAATAAGAAATGTGTGGAAAAATTTGATCTGCTTGTAATCCAATTACAAGCAGAAAATGCCAAATATATCATCTAAAAACCCATCATTAGAATCCTTGCTCATTTTTATAAGCTTAAGAGTTTAAATAGTTTTGATGCAAATTATAGACTCCTGGGTACCTTTCATATTCAACCAGCGTAAGAAGTAAATATGCAAAACTTTACAAGATCAAAAACTCTTCCTCAAGGACACTTAATTAGATTCGTTTCCTTTCCTTTTCTTTTTTTCTTTTTTCTTTTTTCTCTTCCCTTCCCTTCCCTTCCCTTCCCTTCCCTTCCCTTCCCTTCCCTTCCCTTCCCTTCCCTTCCCTTCCCTTCCCTTCCCTTCCCTTCCCTTCCCTTCTCTCTTCTTTTCTCTTTCTTTCCTTCATATTTTCTAAAAGGAAGATCTGTTTTTGTGGTGAGATAACACAGATGCCTGACACAAATTTAGTACTTAAGAAATGATAAGTATCATTATTAATTCTCTCAACAAATATTTATAAAGTACCTACAATATGAAATGGACTGTTTTAAACAGTGGGAATAAAATAAGGAATAAAAGACTGCAGAAACAGCCATGTTCATGGACCTTTTAACTAGTGAAGGAGACATGAAAATTGCAAAGGAAAAGGATAGATTCTGTGAGAAGGTATGATAGGAAAGCTAATCAAGGAGGCCAGAGAAAACTTCCTGGAAGAGGAGACATTTGAGCTAAGGTCTAAAGAATGAGCATTGGTTAAATAGGTAAAGATGGGAGGCAAAGGCCCCAGAGTGAAAAAGCACACACCAAATATGAGAGAGGTAAAGATTTTTTATTTTACAAATAAAATGTAGAGGCATGATGTAAGATGGAGCTGGAGATGTAGGTAAGAGACAAACCAGAGGTTGGTTGTCTATTTTAGGTGTTCTGATTTTTATTCTAAAAGAAACGGTAAACTATTTGTTTTAAGAACCAAGGTGGGTGGGAGAGGAAATACAATAGATATAGAAGGCTTAAAAAAAGAAATATATATAGTGGCTCTATTGGATACATATCAAGCCCTATAACTTGAAAACAGGAAATATCTCTATTGTCAGGTATCAAATTAATGGTCATTAAAAAAAGACATAATTTAGTACATAAAGAAAATATCAAAAAATTCCAAGAAGTTGAAGTAGCACTGAAAACATTATTTGATCTCAATGCAGCATAACAAAACCAGAAAACAAAAATAACCACAATGTGGAAATGTAAAAGCTCTCCTTTGAACAACTCATAGGTCGAAGAGGATATTTAGAAATCAGAATTCCAGAATGTCTGAAAACTAACAATAAAAACCCTACATATAAGAACTATATGATTTAGTTAAAGCAGTGATCATCAATAAAGAAACACTTAAAATTCATATTAATAAACAAGAAATTAAATGAACTGAGTATGTAGCTCATGAAATTAGAAACAGTAATAAAATAAACATAAAGAATCCGAAGATGAGTAAATGTTAAAGCAACAATTGGTAAATTAGAATATAGAATAGATGGAGATTTAACAAATAAATCCAAAAGATGGCCTTTATGGATAATGCAATAACATGCTCACATATAGCAAAATAGATAAACAGTACAATCCAGAAAGCAGGGGACATAAACAAAGAAAATAAGAAATAATTACAGATACAGAAGAAATTTAAGTAATCGTATCAGATGACTTTAATCAACAATATTGCGAATTAATTTGGAAATCTGGTTTGAGATGGATAATTTTCTAGGAAAGTGTATCTTATTAAAACTGACTTGAGTGGAGAGAGGAAATCTAAACTGATTAATTACTATTAAAGAAATAAAGAAATTTGTTAAATACCTTCATCCTCTCACTCCCTACAAAAATAGCTCACGACTTACTTGGTTCACGGGAAGTACTAATAAACTTTTAAAAAGTAGCTAATTCTTATTCTATTTAAAATTGTTCCAGAGCAATGAAAAGAGAAGAAAGCTTTTATTTTTTACAACATATTAATAAAAAAAACTGATTCAGAACTGCAAAGAATTTGCACAGAAAGAAAACTACAAACCAATCAGATTTATGAACATGAATAAATATATCTCATATATAATTTTATTATGAAGAACCAGCTAGTCTATTAAAAACAATATATTATGACCAAGTGTGGTTTATTTTAGGAATGCAAGATTGATTCTTTATTTGGAAACCTATTATTATAATTTACTAAATTACTAAGATCTAATAAGAAAAATCATAGTTACCAACATGCTAAAATCAGTATGTGATCCAATTTAACATACCTTCTTGAGAGACACTCTTGAGATATAAATATATGGAAAAATATATTAATATAGCCTATTAGCTTTCATCTTTGCTCCTCTCGCCTGATAGTATATTCTTCACGTGTTGACCACAGTGACTGTTTTTAACTGGAGACAAAAATCACTATTCCTCTGCTGAAGAAACTCTAATGTTTCTTCATCTCATGCAAAGTAAAAATCAAGCCATTACAACTGCCACGGGCTGTCCATTATCTGCTCTTTTGCCTCTCAGGTATCTCCTGTCACCATCTCACTCACTGCTCAATCCATACTGGCCTCTTTGCTTTTTTCTTGGACATAATGGGTCCACCTTTGCTCCAGGCCCTTTGTACCTACCACTTCTTCTGCCTAAGAAATTCTTAGCGCACATAACTCTGTGGTTTAGTCCTTCACTCTCTTCAATTTTTTTTCCAAATGCTTTTAGTTAGGCCTTTTCTGACCTAAACATGCACACTCTCACACTCTATCTACCCTGCTTGCTACGTTTTCTTCCATAGTATTTATCGTCTTCTATTATGCTATATAATTCGCTCATTTTCTTATTCTTTACTGTCTGTTCCCGTTAGAATTTAGGTTTGATAAAGTCGGTTATTTTTGGCCATTTTGATTTTGCTTCATTCACTGATGGCCTGATGTACAATAAACATCTGTATATTTATTGAACAAGTGAATTAATAGTATATTATGCAAAAGTGTGAAAAAGTCCTCTCTATATTGTTATGGATAAATTTCTAAGATACATTTTTTAAGTGAAAAATGTAAGATGCAATAAACTATGTAAAATATGCTATTTATTTTATATAGAAGAAAAAAGAAGAGTGAAAGAAGAGAAAAAGAAGGAGGGCAATGACAAGGGGTGAGGGAAATAAAATCCTTATTATATAGGCATAAATTATTTCTAGAAATTTAATAAGAAACTGGTAAGACTCTGCCTTTGGAGAAAACAACGAGGTGGGTGAGGAACAGAGATATGAGGGAGACTGTTCATAAAATAACCTTTTGTTTCTTTTGAATGTGACATATGAGACTATTTCAAAATACCTTTTCTAAAAATAAATGTACAAATAATTTAAATTAACAAACAAACATTATAGAGTTCATTGCCAATGAAACACACACATGACATAAAAAATACATTAAAATGAGTAAAATAATGTCTTGGTTTTCCAAATTCTGAAGTGGAATTAAATTACTCCAAAAGATATTTGCATATTATTGAATTTAATATATATTTCAGTATTTCAAGGTAGCTTTAGTAGACATGCAAGTTTTGGGTTATATTGTTTTATTTTTTTTGTCTTGTTTTAGTTTATCTTATTTCTCTGCTCAGTATCCAGTCCCTTTGTTATGGTGGTATACACTTGATTTTGACTTTGAAGAACCACACTTTCCAGCCCTTTCACCATGTGCTTTGGGCAGAGAGATGGAATATGTGATGCAGGCTAGACCAATTAGTACATCCCAATTTCCTCACTACAGTTACTAGTTCAGATCTGGACTCTTATCTAATTGGGGCTAATCAATGACAAGACTCAGTCCTGCTCTACTGAGGAAGCAGACCCTCTTACACTGATTAGGTGTTGAAGTAAAAGTAGACAGGGGTCACTAGTGGACCTGAGAATACACTCAATCACTGTGAAAAACACAGTGAAAAATGAATCTTTGTGACACTGCTTGAGACCTAGGTTAAACCCTACCTGGAGGGAGACAGTTTTACTCATGGGCTTCTTAGCTCATATTAGCTAACAAATTTCCTTTTTCCTTATGTTGGGTTGAGTAAGATTATTTGTCACTCATAACCAAGGAGTCTTGACAGAGAGTGTAGCCATTATTCTCCTGACCCATTAACTCTAGAATACTGAAATATCGAGGAGCTAGAAATCTTGCTCAGTAGCAGAATAATAGTATTATTAAAACCAAGATTTGAATCAGGATTATCTGGCTCCAAAGCCCTCGTTCTTCCTACAATATCTTGGTGCTGAGGTACCACTGAGAGAAAGACAAAGAGGGAGAGAGAAAAAGAGAGAGACAGAGGGAGAGACAGAGAGAGAAGAGACAGTATTGTTGAAGAATGACATCACAACTGAGGAAAAAAATCAATAACAAAAGGAGCAAAAATCTCTGAACAAAGCTGACACAACCATTAAATGGAATAGTCACACAACATTAAAGACCTAAAGGTTATTTCATGCACCCAGCAGCATTCTAGCTACTGAATGTATTTAAACCACCTTTTTTAGGTTTTCTCTTATAGAATTGTGACGAAAGATTTTTGAGTATCAGGGAAAGGGTAAGATTTCATTGACTCTTTCCTTCACGCTTTTCCTTAAGCCCCTGAAGAAAAGGAATATGAGAGATAAACTAATAAAATATAGTTAATAATTTAAGTTATAGCTTATTCTTTACAGTCAGTATTTCTTATGCCATTTTCCAAAGGGAAAAGAAAGTGAACAAAAAACTTGCCCCAGGATTCCAAACTGCAGGTGGCATCAAAGGAACTAAAACCAAGAGGCAAGTTCCATTCATCAGCTTCCTGCTGGCCAACAATTTCTTCTGGTAAGAGCTGTGGAAGATCGCTGTATGACACGGTCATCTACTTTTTCATACTGCTCTCCCCAGTGGCAATAAAATTGATTTTCTGAAACAAATTCTTAGGACTTTGTACACTATGAAGTGCTACGCAAATGAAGGTGAAATAATAACTATTTTCATTATTAGAATAATATGGTTTAGAGCAATGATTCTCAACCGGGGCGGGGGTGGGGTGGTGATTTTGCCCTCCAAGAGACATTTTCCAATGTCTGGAGACATTTTTGGTTGTCACAATTGGGGGTGGAGGTTGTGCTACTGGCAGCTGGCAGACAGAGACCAAGGATGCTGCTAAACATCCCACAGACACACAGAACAATCTCTCATAATAAAGAATTTCCAGCCCCAGAAGTCAATAATGCTGAGGTTAAGAAATATGGATTTAGAGGGAGTGTAGTGTTTGTTCTATGCAGCCACAGTGATATGGTGTCATTGTGTGTGTGTGTGTGTGTGTGTGTTGGGTCAGGGGCAGGGGTGATGTATGTAGAGTGAATGTGTTTTTTTATCACCCACACATCCACCGGGTGTCCAGATTTCTGTTTCTGCAGCTGAACATTGTCCTTATCCGTGTGTCTGAGGAAGTATTTTACCAATCGAGTCATTGTCACCCAATGGCAATTTCAGGCTGCCCTCAGGGAAGGAACTGCAGATGTTCATGTGGAAAAGATGGTTGCAATAGTAGACATAAAATGAGTCTCAAATCTGAGTCATTAAAATATCTCCAGGTGGGCTTTTTGGTTGCTGCAATTTGGGGTAGCCATTTGTCGTCATTTTGGGAATGCCAATTAGTTCTTGTCTTAGCCCCAATTTCAGCACCTGTGTATCTGACAAGTATAGAAATGACTCTCTCTTTAAGCCTATGTTGCTATGTACTAATTTTCTAAATCTTTCTGTCTCCCCATGCATTATGTCTTTACTCATCATCATTAATAGGTAAATAATCTTCCAACCACCTGCAGCCATATTTCAAACACACCTTGAGAGGCTCTTAGAAGATGCATTTTAAATAAACTCATTAACATAATACATATAATCAAATAACATGTTTAAAGGAAACCGATCTTACAAAAAGCGTGGGTCCCTAGCAAGAATTTCACCTTCTTTTAGAAACCTGGAAGGTCTTTCTTATGGAAGTGAAGGGTGATGATGTGAAAATGTCTCACTGCTGCTGTCCCTTACTGCAACTCCACTGAACAAGATGGTCGTGACAAAGATAACTTAGTGAAGAGTAACCCCTTCACAGTCAAATCTGAACATTTTGGCATAGTTCTTTTTTTTAGTGATAAACAGGATTCAGACTTACTATTTAAAAATACTACTTATCCAGAAGACAGATTAAAATATAAAAACTCCTTTTACCCAGTTCTTGTAGTTTCTCCCCTCTTTAGATGAAGCCACTGTAAACAGTTTATTGTGAATCTTTCCAAATCAATTTTATATTTCTTCATTTAAGAAATATTTATTGAGTACCTACTAAGTGTTTGGCTGCTGGGGTTATAATGATGAACAGAAGAGGCACGGTTTCTGCTTTTAGGTAATTTATATTTTAGTGAAAGAAGAAAATAGAGAAAAGCAACGACTTGAGGTTAACATATAAACAACAGAATTATGAATGTGATCAGCCCAAGGAAGGAAACAAGCACAGAGCCAGAATAGAGACTACTGAGGGGGCGTGCACCAGGTGAAGGGATCAGAAGACACTCTCAGAGAAACTAAAACCCAAGGGATAAGGGATAAGAAAAGGCAAGTGAAGAATGGGGAGGAAAGTTGTATGACTTGATTGTTTTACCTAATGCATAATAGATACCTGTCCATGTTTATTCTTTCTTTTAATTAATAATCACTGAAAGTCTATGTGTCACTCTTTCCCTAAAGATAAAATAATGAGTCTTCATTGACTTTATATGTCTTCGTTGACCTTACAATCTAGCAAAAGAGTTTTGACACACCTGATTAATTTTAATGGCTACATAATATTCCATAGGTAATATATTAATGTTCTTAGAAATATCTTTGCTCATATATGACTGCATGTTTTTGTAGGCTACTTTCTAACATTGCTTACTATGTGACAGCACAATTACTAAAGTGTCATTCATAGAATCCTCATATCACATATTAAAGTATGTGAAGCTCTTATTTCCATTTTATAAATGTGGAGATCACAGCACAGATACATTGAGAAACTTATCAATGACTATAAGCTGTTACTTGGTAGAGCCTGGACTTAAGCAAGATGGCCTGACTCCAGGATCTGTATGGTCCCTCCCGAGGGACAGAGTAAGGGATTTTATTTTCTGGTTATAAAATAATTGATATGTGTTTATTATTTAGAATCTGAGAAATATAGATGAGAAAAACTTTTAATCTGTTCTTTTTTAGCTTTTAAACAGTAATATATAATAAAAATACTATTTGTCACTGAATCCAATCAGGACGTAAAAAGCAACTGAAAGCAATGTCTTTGTGAAAGAGTTTGATTGGGGATTCTACAAAAAAAGGTCTTATAAAATATTATTTTTTAAAAAATGTATATACACATTCCTGTCCTTCAACATCTTGACCATTCCCTGGGGAGAGACTGGTAGACCAGCTAAACATGGAACTCCAACACTCTCTGTGATGAACATGCAGTTTGGATTGTGGTATTTCTGCTCTTACTACAACTGGTTTTTCAGCTGCTCCACCTGGAGACTTCAAGCTTGTTTAACACTCTGCAGGAAGCAAAATAAGCCAAAAGATGGTCCACAGAATGCTTCCAGGGTATAGGTGAGTGTCTCAAATCAGCAGATTCTAGGGAAGCCCACGTAAATTCTGGTGCACTGTAGGGTAGCAGCACAGAACAGATATTAAATATTCAGGCTCTGAAGTCAGATAGCCTAAGTCCGAAGATAAATGGACAAATGACTTAATATTTCTGTGTGTTGGTTTCCTCATATGTAAAATGGGGGTAATATTAGAACTTACTCCAAAAGTTGCTAGCAGTAATTGTGAGCAGTATATTTAATATCTTTTAAACCACTTAAGATAATATTGTCAGAGTTAGCACTTAATAATTATTAGTTCTTGTGTTATAAAGTTACCTCTAGGTGTCTCTAAGATTTATTCCTTAATTTCAAAGACTTGACATTACCAAAAGATAAACATATGTAAATATAGAAAAAAAGTGAAAGGGCCAGGTACTATTGGTTTTCTATACTTAGCAGAATTAGAGTATTCTTCTTTTTGATCAGTACCCCACATTTTAAAGTAAATGCTTTATTATGAATAACTCTCCAACTGAAAATTCTCTTCAATATTTTCTTTTGAAAAAATAAATAGGGGTTGGATTAGATAATGTCTATATCTACTCTCCAGATCTAAAGACCTATGCTTCTTTGAAAATTCAAACTATGTAAAATTTTTGAACTTTAGATGTCAAATTTAAACTTCAGTTATTTTGTGAAGCTATTTGCTTTATGACAAAATCCTCCAAAGTAGAGAAAATTCTGCAAGTTGCAGTTTTAGACATATTTATAGTCTTCAAAGTGGATAAAATATAATTCTAATAAGAGGAACAGAAAATATAAACAAAGCTCATTAGCCTTGTGATACATTAGACAAATAATTATAAACCAACTTTAGTAAGTTGTATGCATAAAGCCGACCTTTGGTCTCTCTGAAAACTGTTCCTGCAACAATTAAAAATTTTAACCACATGTAGTATATCTTCAGGTATAGAACACAGAAAGGTTTTTCAGTTCTGTCTGAACATGGATTATTTCCACATGATTGTTTGTTACGAAGTAGATGCTATTCGACACCACATTTAAATAATGGGCTAAATAGTTAGCATATAATTTGGGAACTAATCAGCAAAATGTTTATCATACACTAAATGTAATCTTTCCCACATTAACACTGTTGTTAGACTGTGGAAAGATTAACTACATGAAAGAAATATACTCATTAGCTTTTAATGATTGTAACAGACAGATACCATAGCTTTAAATTGCTTTTCAAAGTCTGGTTTCTATTTTTATAATCAATGTTCTAACTAAACATTCATCATTATGAAGACAAATCCTGTAAGTCATACACATATTTCTGTCTCCCTATGACAGACATTGATTTAGAAAGGAGAGAGTAGATTCAACCTCCGAGAAACAGCTGGTCTCCTTAGATAAGGAAATTATTGAACTGGCTTTTAATATTGTAAGAAAAAAAAGGAGAGAGAAAGAAAAAAAGGGAGACTGTAGGAGCAGACAACAAAAATCTGAACTACCTAGATGAGACAACACAATTTATGATTCATAGAATATAAAAATTATCGTGTTCTTGATAGTGACTATAAACTACAGGTTATGTTTTCTCCCAAATCAAAATTGCCAGCTTTGCCATCGATAGCAAAATAAAACATTCCAGAGAGAATCAGGAGGAAAGAAAGGGTTAAAAGAGAACAGCTAAAATCCTGGGACATAACAAAGCTGCAAGATCTGACAAGCCACTCATGAAAACACAAAGAGCAATAAAAGCTTGAAGAAAGCTAAATGCCCAGGAAAATGCTTTATTTCCCTCTTAAACTAAAAGATCCATGTTGCACATGATTTAATACATATGGATCCAAGATGTTATCAGAACATATGCAAATTCCCCTTGGTAATCAATGATAGAGCACTATTTGCCCAAACCTAAAATTTAGAAATGAATGTACATTTGTTTTAGTTGCTAGGATTGTTCCCCTTTTAAGAAACAGTTGTAAATCAGGTTTCCCTTTTTTTCTAACTTCCTCAGCAAAAGTCTCTAATGGAATCTTCATAATGTCAATATTAAAAAAAAAAAAACATTTGGAGCTAAATGTTGTCTTAAGAAATAAAAATGTGTGTTAATGAAAGACCATTTCAAGCTGCTTGCCTCTGTTTAAACAATGATTTCCTTGGTCAACCTCTTTTTGTAGAATTGGAGAACTTCTAAGTGACTTCTTTTTCCTAAATCTGTAAAATACTTGGAGACTCTGAGAAGAGAGGTAGGTGCCTACTAAGTATAAGAAAGAAGATACTTAGAAACTTTAATTAGCTGATTGATTCTGCACAAACTCCTAGATGCCAGTAATAGATCAGTTGCTTACATCATATGTCATACTGTTCATTCTCAGTATACATTTTGTTTTCTTATAAATAAAAGTGATTTAAAAGAATGTACTTCTAGGATTACATGAGCCAATTGCTAATTTTCAATTAACACAGCTCCTGCATGGAGGAGTTCATGGCACAGGTAATAGGAACCTGCAGACAAACCCCAAGTCCTTGTTTAGGGGAATTAAAATGTATTAAATGATTTAAAAATATCTTTAACTTTATAATTATATTTACCCCCCTTAACTAAAAAAAGGTTTGCTTTTTCAGGCCACACATCAATGACAACCTTTGAACATTTTAATGAAGAAGCAAACCTCCCTAGTTAAAAACAAATGAACAAACAACAACAACAACAAAATATATATGTGAATAAACACTATATATATGAATAAACACAAAATGACTGATATTGATTTTTAGAGAGAATTGTGAATGTGCAATTTATTAATATGTTTTAGTGAAAAACATATAACATTAGAATGTATTATTAGTGATAGGGTAGTAATAAAATCATCCATAATCCTGTCATGCAAATACAATTTCCACATTTTCATTTAAAATTATATATCACCTTTCATGTGTATTCTTAATTCATATACTTAATTTTTTCAAAAAAGAGGAACTCATAGAGCATGACAGAGAGCTAGGGTGAATAATAAGGAGAAGGAAGAACAGAAATGAGTCACAGATGATAAAAAAGGAAGATAGAGAAGGAAAGGGGTGCGGGAGAAAAAAAATCCAGAGACCAGATAGAAAGAAGAGAGACCAAGAGTTGGAAAAGTCACAGACAAAAATCAGGGGAAAGTTATTGAAAAAAGGGTCAAGTGAGAGCCTCAAAAAAAAAAAAAAAAGAGAATACGATAAAAGGCTTCTCTTGGACATTAAAACAATGTCTTAAAAAAAAAAAGTATAGAGGAAAACAGACTAAAGGCTGCTATCGGGGCTTTCTCTTTCTACTCCACCATCCCAGTGCATGGTTTCATCCTCAAGGTCATGCTATCATGTGATTGCGCCAACTTTCAGGTCCAAGTTGCAAGCCTAAAGGAGGACCAGCAGAAGGACAGGGAGGAGGTGCTTCTCAACTGGATCAGCTCCCTTTAAACAGTCTTCCTGAGGTTCCCATGCAGCACTTCCTCTTGTATCCCACTGGCCAGAGCATGGTCATTACGGCCAAATGTAGCTGTAAAGCAGGCTGTGGGTGGTATGAAGTCAAGATCCGGTGGCAACATGAGCAGCTGACATTGGGATAATGTTACCACGCAGGAAGGGGAGAATGAAGAGCACCTCTGCCTCACTGAAAATTCTTTAGTGAGCATAGTTTATCACCTGCACTAGAAAACAGCAATCTGGACCCAGACTGTCCCTGAAAAAATCCTGACTCTACACCTCATGAGCTCTGTGACCTTGTACAAGAGTCTAAGTTCATTTTTTAAGATTAAGTGAATGAACATATGCAAAGCACTTGGAACTATGCCTAACACAGTTACTACTCGAGGTATGCTAATTAGTAATAGTTTATTTTCAAATATTAGTTTATTTTAAAGAATGGTTTGTTTCCTCTTAAAAGTGTGTGAAGAAATAATTTGGACTTCAGAAAGTTTCTTTAGGATCTTAGCTAAGAATCCTCTAAAAGTCCCCTGACATTCAAAATCTGTCAGATTTTTAAATTCCTTCTGGTGGTAACATTTTGTGATTCTCCCATTGCTTTATCTTTGTTATTTAAGAGATTAGATAGGGCTACATTATTCCTTGATGTCAGAAGATTATGTAACATTTGAAAATTACTTTTATTTCATGATACTGACACTTTTTAAAAAAGTCAAATACACTTTTTTTGTAATCAAGGTTGGGACTAGTGGGAATAAGTTCAGGGAAAAAAAATGAGAGAAAGAGAGAGAGAGGAGAGAGATTGAGAGAGAGAGAGAGAGAGAAAGAGAGAGAGAGAGAGAGAGAGAATGAATATTAAGGAAAAATCCTTTTGAAATAAAAAGTTAACCACTTTTAACAACTTCCGAACTATTTGTAGGAATTTGTAAGTCACTGTCTGAGGTAGTGACAGGTGGGAGTTATCATCTCCTTGGGCCCTGGATGGTCACCCTCAGCCTTAAATAAGGAAGCAGAGAAAACGCTAGGGATTTGCTTATCATATTTGCATAGTTGCCTCCTTTAATCTACCTTCAGCATGGTGAGGACCTCTATTATTCCCATGTCTACCATAAGAAAGCTGAACGTTCAGGAAGATGAAACAACCAGCCTGAAAATTCAAAGTGGTGAGTAGCTAATACCATGCAGCTTCTTCAAATATATCCTGCCCTACTGAGAACTTGATTGATGCAATTAAACTCCTAAAAATGGATTTGCAAGGGATTGAGCAGCTTTGGAGAGGCACACAGCCCACAGAGGGCAACCTCAACTTCCACCTTTTCTGAGGGCCTGGAGAGAACACGTCATTTTAGTCAGGTTAGTCAGGGGATAGATTAATCTTTCTGTTTGCAGAACTGGTTTTTCCATCACTTCAGTGGGCACTGATATCATGCGTTGACATATATGGAGGATTAATTTTGGGGAGGGCAGAGGATTGTTTTGTTTTGGCTCAAGGAAAGGATTTTATTGTTGCTTTATGTTTGTGTGTGTGCGTGTGTGTGGATGTTTGTGTGCGTTCCTGTGTACCCATGAGAGGGAGAAATTAAGCTGATGTCAGACAAGTTGGCAGGATATCTGTTGTATGCTAGCTGAAGGGTGCACTTTTAAGTCTCTCCTGGAAGAAATAATCAGGTCTGGAAGTTTAAGGGTTCCCGAAGGTCTGCAAAACTAAGGGCATAGGCAATGCTGTTTTTAGGATGTAAAATACTGAGCATACTTTCTGATCGAATCTCCAGGAGAAAAGATTCCACTGATTAGAAAGTGTGGGTGCATAATGGTCCCACATATTCAACGGGTTCGTATTGCGGACCTACTAGGTGCTATGCCTAGTGGGGAAACACCTGGGAGTGGCATTAGGTTTCAAAAAATGCTAGGCTCAGGAATATCAGAGGTCTGGGTCTAGGATGAGGCATTGCTCCTGCACTTTGGTTGCTCATAATCTAGAAGACATTAACTATAACCACAAATTTTTCTATATAAAAATTCCCTACATATATTTGTGTATATATATTTATATTTATATATATATAAATATATGTATATATATATATAAATAATATAAATATATATATTTGTACTATAAGTGGTAGGTAGAGATACTGGAGTTACATCGATCACTACAGCCTATTACAAATACCCTAAACACATGGGCATAGGGTCAGGGAAGACCAAGAGGGAAAATAAAGATAACCTAAGTGAAATAAAAATAAAGTTATAACAAAAATAAATAAATAAATAAATATTTTATATACACGTACAGTGTCGGTCCTTGTTCTAAGTCCTTTGTGTGCCACAACTCATTTAATCTTTACAAAATCACTTTGAATAATGAACTACTATTATAACCTACTATTATAAACGTCACCGTACAGATAAGAACACTTTGACCCAAAGTTAACACAAGTTAAGTAATTTGTTCAAGGCCCAGTAACTCGTAAGGGAGAAGTTGAGATCTGAACCAACTGCAAACAGAATCCGGTTAAACTGTATTCCATGTGTGATGAGAGAGCCTCGTACCAACTGAGTTCTCCAGGAATTTCACAGACAGGGTGGCAGCTCATATTTTTCCTAATCATCTCAGGCTCCAACTTCACGCTTTCACTGAGCTGTCGCAGTTCGGATCATCTTATCATCCTGTCTTTGCTCTGACCCTCAACACTGGATTTGACATACAACTCCTTTTCTTTAACTTTCCATGTACACATATAGTCACATCAGGTCCTCATATGAGTCATAGAATTGACGGGGCAATTTTTAAGGAATCGTAAGATAAAAATTAGATTTACGAGCAAAATCAGCTTTTTAACCCCATGATGTTTGAGATTAGGAGACATAGCTAAAAAACATTCCCCAAATGGCCATGCAAATGTATTATATTTGGCCAGCATGACTTTTCTAAATATGAGTTTGAATATCTTCAGATGAGGTAAACACTTTCCAGTGTAACTCCAGCCCCATCTCTTTCTGTTGTTTCAGGCGGGTCAGCTCATTAGTTTGCATTACCATTCTGGACTGTGCAAGCACTTCCATTTGCCATTTTAATGATACCTCCCACACCTTAAGCAAGTTAGTGCTTGGGTTATCAGCTTTCAGAGCCTGGAGTTGAGAACCAGGAGGCAGAATGCAGGTTATGCATGTTGAGAGTCTAGTGTAAAATTCATCCACATTGCTAGAGCAAGAAAAAATACCATTGCCTGATAATGTTTATTATTTTATTGTTAATCATTTGTTAATGAGAATAGAAAAAAATATATTGCCAAATAAATTAGCAGAGTCTAAAAAACTGTGACCTGTTCCTCATAAAACAAAGCAGTGTTCATTTCGGTAGATGCTGCTGGACTACAGAGAAAGGCCACAAGTTTATGCAAGTGAAAGTTGGGCTACTGGGAAAGAGAATATCAGGAAAAGAGAAGACTCTTAGAACTTTAAAGTAACCAAAACCCTTGTTTGATGCCAATCAGTGAATATAAATAAAGTCACACTGGGCAGGCCGTCAAGCCTCCTCAGAATCAGAATCCACCATGAGTCAGCACTGTGTGGGTCCTTGGACCAGAGGAAAAAACAAAAAGGACAAAATCCCCTCATATAGTAGGAAAATCCAGACAAAAAACAAACATACAGATTAAATAATAGTTTTAGAAAGTCATAAATGGTCTAAAATTAAAGAAAACAAAAAAATTTTTTTTAAAGCAACAAAACAGAATAAAACAAAACAAAACAAAATGACATGGGACTGGGTATGTGAAAGCTACCTAGGAGTTTACCAAAGGTTGAGAGAGTGAAGGAAACTAACATTACAAACACCCAAAACTTCAATATTCAGTTTACAGTTCTCAAAATGACCATTATTTCTGCTGCTCAGAGCCTAACTCCTCACCAGCCACCTCGGCCTTACCTTGGCCCTCTTTTCCTCCTTTCTATCTGTTCCCTTCCATACACATCAATTCCAATTTATTAAGTATGTAAATTAGTTTACCTTTTTTTGTTTTGTATTTACTCTCCTGTCAAGCTAGGCCCTCAGGTTCTCACCCTCTGCCTCTGTGGTATTTGACCAGTGATTTTTCTTATCCCGCCAAAAAATGTTTAGCAAATTACCAAACCATCCTCAATCTTCAATTCATTTCTATTCTCTTTTCAAGCTGACTCCAAGCTGTGTGTGCTGAGCCATTGTGTTCCACCCAGAAAGCAATCTGTAGTAAGGCCATTTACTTTGTATGACACTATTTTGCACAGTGACTTTTTTCACTCCAGGAGCAAGAACTTTACTTAATGATGTTTTATTTGAAATGTGTCAGAGAGGTCCATATTCACTTTATGCCAAAGACATAATAGGTATTCTAGAACAAACTATACACACCGTTATCTGAGAGAAAAACGGCTTTTCTTTGACCAAAACACTTAATTTTAGAAAGACCTATTAGCAAATAGAATCATTCAGTTAGGAGTCGCAACAAGCAATTTTAGTTGTAGGCGCTAAAGATAATGAACCGCTTCTCTTTTGCTCATCACTGGAAATGGCCAGATCATTATGGATCTCGGTAGTAACTAATGGTCTAAGAAAACAGGGTTTGGCAAATGAGTATTTTATAGCTCAGTGGCTCTTTGAACACAGGCTAGACCATACAGGTATTTAAGTGTTATCCATGGCCTTTAAATTGAACAAATGGGTCTATAGTAATTAAAATACTGTAAACACCGGTGACACAGCTCCTGAGTTTTCAGAGAGATTCTCTTTATTCTTAAGGGAAGGAAATGAGGTGTTGCCTTGTTAGGAATGCAATGTTTACATCTAGAAGCATCAAGCTAGTGGGAGAAGCTCCCGTGTGAGCCCATAGCCCCTCAACTGCCCCCCCTCTGCAGTTCCCCAGAAGTTTCCATGAAGGGGGCAGTGAAGGCGACAGCAGCTGAGCTCACGCTAAAGCTCCTTTCTAGTGCTTTCCATCTCAATGAGCAGCCCTTTCACTTCCTGAGTCAGCCTTCGCCAGCATGCCACACTCTACAAGATCTCGACACATCAGGGAAATAAAAAGTAGTTTCTATTTTTAAAATGACTGCAGACACTCTGCATATAGGAATGCCTTCCTTGTTCTCACCTTTGGGCAGATATCCCATTTTCACAAGAGAAAATGTTATTACAGTCTCTTCTGGAGAAAGGGAGTTCAAATGAAGCTATCTGGACACCTAAGTTTTAACTCTGGGAAGCAAACAGCCATTGGAGGAAATTTTCTATTGCTTTTAAAGCATTTAAAGAACAAAAGCTATATTATTAATTATAGCTCTGAAATATTTTGTTGACCTTCTGCTAAGGGTATATGAGAACATTGAGCCAGAGTATAACAAAATGGCACTGAAGGGAGGTCAGGCAGTGAGGTCAGGTGCTACCTTGTTGAAGTTTAATTAGTTGTACCTCTGAGGTCTGAGCGAAACTACCAGAGTAACCGCAATAAATTGACTCGCAGGAAACAGGAAGAATAACCTTACAGGCACACTTTTAAGAAGATATGGCCTAAAAAAGAATGCAGTTGAGTTTTGATTGACTGGGGAATGTCATCTCCTAGAGGATAGGATTTGTGTCTTTTCCCATTAATTCCAGAGTGTGTCTAACCCGGGGCACTCACCAGATAAAGATTCAAGCTATTCACAGAGTCACACACCAGAAAGGTCAAGAGGCCACAGCCAAAAGCTCCCTGACTACAGAAAGTACCCGAATTCAAAAAAATATATTTTTTAAAAGGTAAATTCTTATCTTTATTTCTCAAAAGAAAAAAAAATCCAGAATAAGATATCACAGTTTCTTAAAGGCAAGAATCCGTCTTAACCTGTCAAATAGAGGAGCAGAGAACAGCTGTTTAAAATCATTCAAATAGTATCCTTGCTTCCTCCCCATGAAGATGGTGATTAAGATCTTTCTCTCCCTAGGGTTCTCAGCCTGGGGAGAAAAACCTAGTTCTTTAACATTTCTTCAGAAGACTGTTGCCCAAACCATTAATAATGTTTTAAAAATAATTCCTTAGAGGTTTCCCCAATGTTCTCCTCAACATCCTTCCATTATAACATTTATACTTCTGAAAGAAGTGGCTTTTAACAGCCTTCTGCTCTGATTTTAAGCAGACCCCTTTCTTCTGAAGAGGGATGCTTCTTGTCCTGTGTACTACGGGGTGACCAACCGGCCTGGTTTGCCAGGATCCAAGGGAGTGTCTGGGATGTGAGGTTTATTTCATCCTGCACTGACTGCTGCGGTGGGCAGGGGAGCCCAAGCACCCTACCACTCCCCACCAGCCCTTGCGTCCTGAACCACTTTGACAGAGCTCCCAAGGCTCAAAGAAATGCAGACTGAAAGATCCTGCTCTGAAGAGTATTTAGAAGAGTGTTGAGTAGAAAGCATTGTTTCTCAGCAGCAGCACTATTGACATTTTGGGCAGGATAATTCTTTGTTGTGGGGAGCCGTCCTGTGCATTGTAGGATGTTTTGCGACAACCCTGGTCTCTATCCAGTAGATGCCAGTAGTACCCTCCCAACTGTGACAGCCTAAAACTGTGACAGCCTAAAACATTTCTGGATATTGTCAAATATCCCCTCCCTGTTGAGAACCACCGGTATAGTGATAATCCTTCCATGCGTTCCAGGTTGCAACCCATTAGGTGGGTCAAAAAAAAAATCAATGTAGTCGGTCATATCAGCATTGAAATACTAACTAACTAACTAACTAACTAACTAACTAACTAACTAACTAACAAGACAGACAGATACATATAATAGGTTCAAATAGGGTAGGATAGAATAGCCTGGAATGAAATGGAATCGAATGGAATGGAGTAGAGTGGCATGGCAAGGAGAGAAGGGGAGAAGAGAGGACAGGAAAGGAGAGAAGAGATGGAATAGAACAGAAATAGAGTCTCACATATAGTATAAGTATTATTTTATCAAACATTTTTCTAGAGTTATATGTGTGTGTGTGTGTGTGTGTGTGTGTGTGTGTGTGTGTGTACCTATAATAGGTCACAATGTAATATTATTTTTTTCTATGAGTCATGGTCAAAAAAGTTTAAAAACTCCTATCCCAGGCTCTGCCCATCTCATTTGCACATATTAATTCAATTCAGGACACCTCCTTCATGTTCTACCTTCACCTGCCCACCCTACCTAGCTTCCAATACCTAGTTGTCACTCTTTCGCAAAATGACCCTCATCAGTGGCTTATACTTACAGTATTCGAATTATTCTACATGAATTACCTGTGAAACCTCTCCCTGTTTGTATGTATCCACTTCTCCAAATTTTCAAGGTCACCGTGAACTTGATGTAAGTTTACTAAATCAGGTGTTGCTGACAGATTTAATATGAATGTATTTTATTCCACTATTTGAGTCACTTGCTGTAATTGTGTAGGCTCTCAGAGAAATACTTGTAGGGTACAAGTTTCTCCTACCTGATAGCACAATTCATTTATGTCCCCTCACATTCTGTGAATATGGAAGGTGCTCAGATTTGAGCCATTTGTCACTCTGGGTTTCTTTTCACTCCTTTCTCTGAGCCCACTACTATTTGAGGAAGTTAGTCCACCCACGGTATTTTGCTTTAAATCAAGGTCATCCAGCACATAGCTCTCTTCCTCCTATTATGCACAGACCACACCTCATGGATACAGCGGTGATAAAACCAGGACCCACGGGACCATGGCAGAGTGCCTAGTAAAGAAAATCACTGACATTTTTGTCTTCCTGGAGCTGTGAGGACCGAGGGCCTGGTAGATTTGTAGGCCTTGATCAGGGATCATTTGGGCCATTAGAAAGAAATTATGGTGGGTTTGATTTTTAGTGGGAGTAAACCTCACCAGTAGTCCATCAAAGGTCATTTGTCTTGGTCCTCCATTCACTTACGGTCAAGAAGTAAAAGTCAGAAAAACAAAAGGATTTGTGTTTTTCGAATGATGCCGAGCATAATCAGTCTGAGCTGGTGTGACCTCAATGCCAGGAAATAAAAATTCTCAGGAGCTATTTTTCTATAACAGTTGTGATCTAAACCCAGATGGGTGTGGGGATGACAGTGAGGGGTGTTCAGGGACCCCCATGTCCCTCTTCTCATTTACTGCTCTATTGTGGATATCATGGGTTGAATCATTTCCCACAAAACCCCACATGTCGAGGTGCTAATTCCCAGCACCTCAGCATGTGACCTCGTTAGGAGGCAGTGTCTTTACAGAAGTAATCAAGTCACTAGGGTGGGCCTTAATGAAATATAACTGGTGTCTTTGTAAAAAGAAGAAATTCAGAGACAGACACACACAGAAGGAGAACACCATGTGAAACGGGAGCTATGCTGCCATAAGCCAAGGAAGTACAAGAAGCATGGGGAAAGGCCTGGCACACCTCCTTCCCCACGGCGCTTAGCAGGAACCAATTCTGCAGACACTTCGATTTGGACTCCTGTCTCCAGAACTGCGAGGCAATACATTTTGGATTTTTAAGTCACCCAATTTGTGGTGCTTTGTTATAGCAGCCCTAGCAAATAATACAGTGGGGAAAGGAGTTGCTTTCCTATCACAGTGAGCAAAACCACACATACACACATTCTCACAGACATTACACGCAAATACATACGACATACACACCATACACACAACACACATATACACTGAACATGCCACACACACACACACACACACACACACACACACTGAAATTTTCATTTCTCGTCATCATTTTTCTATTCATCTTTGCTAAAATACCTCTTTAAAACTAATTAGAATCCTATAAGACATTATTTAACCCCCCTAGAATCAATCCTCCACCCCGATCTCTCTCTCTTTCCCTCCCCCCACTTCCTGTGAGGAATAAGCTGAGAAAGAAAAAAGCCTATGTGCTGGGTCATATTTGGCTAATAGCAATTTTGAGACCATAGTACAGATTTTCTGCTTCAGGATCAGAGTTCTTCACAGAACTCCTCCTCACATGTTCATCAGCTTATGCATGGGGATCGGGTGAAAATGTTGATCCTAATTAATTAACATAATAGGTCTAGAGCGAGGCCTGAGATTCTGCATTTCTAACAAGTCCCCAGGAGAGCTCCATGATGCTGGCCTACTGACCATACTGTGAGTAAGCAGGCTTTGTAGGAAAGTGGTATTTCTTCAGTCTGGTCCATCATGAAATTCATCTCAGGCTACTGAGACCAGAATTTCCAAATGGAGCCCATTTATTATTATTATTATTTTAATATCCCTAGGTAATTTAGATGATCATCAGGGTGTGGGAACCACTGCTCCATACCCCAGGTCCCTTTGATTGGATTTTGATATTCCAGAAACAAGAAGGAGAGAATAAAATTATGAAACCAAGCAGCCCACCCCAGACGTCATGGAGATAAGGCCCCGGAGGATTCCTGACCTTGCTGGTTTCTAGCAGTGTAACCAAGATCACGAGTACAGTGAGATTCCTGTTCCATGTTGGCAATGAAAGAATTAAAAAAATGATAATACAATACTCTCACCCCAGGACCAGGAGATAGCACAGATGCAGGCTTCCCAGGATATGGATGAATTTCCATACCAATCTTGTGAATTTGACCACAGCAGCAACAGCTTGATATCAGATTTAATGTCAGTTTCTGGATTAAGAATAAATCAGGCAATGTTTGCCAGTACAAAGCTGTTAACCATACTTAAATCTCCTACCCATTGAGCTGAGTTGGGAGTTACGGTTTATGCCTGGGGTGCAGTTCAAAGTTATGTGCCCCGTGGATGCTCGATAAATACTTGTTGACTATCTGATTTAACCCCACCATGAAAGCTGAGCTCCTCTGTACTTTCTATAATCATGTCAGATACACTGGAACCAAAGAAGTGCCAGGGTGGGAGATTCCTCCCATCCCTATTTCTCTGCAAGAACTCCCTGTGCTGCTCATAAATATGCTGATCAAAACCTGTATCAAAGAGAAAATGCATTTCCATATTCCCAGTTTCCTTTATGATCATAGAATGCATCAAAGAGAAAACACACCTCGCCACTCCTGTTTTTCTTCTCATTCCTGATTTACAGGTCAGAAATAATTCACACGTGGGAATAGGACGAGTCCATTTAAGGGCAGAACCCCACATGAGCTCAAGGTACAGTATTTTCCAATTCTTTCTCCAGATGCATTTGCAGGCATAAAAAAGTGTCATTTCTTTTACTTAATATATTCTATCTTACTAAAAGGCAATAAAAACCATTTTTACATTAAGATGCCTGAAATAAAAAGTGTTATAAGCCTTAACATGGCCCATGATGATCTATTAAATTTTAGTCATACAGCCTAATATACAAATAATATTTTAGACTTCAATTGCACATTAAATGTAATTAAGAGATGAAAATGAATTTGCTCCTTTCAATTGAAAATGTTCTAAGATCCAGCTCAAAACTGACTCATTTTCTTGGTTATTTAATTGATGATGACTAGGTTAAGATTGAAATTTTTAATTGTTGACTTTTCTCTCAATATTTCCATGTCATTTCTTTCTGTTTTAGTTTTACAGACCCAGAAGTAAGAATCCATGCTGTGAACATGAGTAATTTTCCTAAGAATTAAAAAAAAATTAAAATGTGCTGTTGTGTTGTTTGAACGGCTTACAGAGGATTATAATATTAATGTTTCTGCTTTCCTTTTGTGAAGGTGCTATTGACCCTAAAACAATCTTATTATACATTTTAAAAAATTTTCTGTATGTGACTATACAGAAAACAAATAAGCTATTTTACTTCACAGTTCCCATTAGACAAAGAACTTGGAATAAATTTCAATATATTAAACAATTCGATTCTAATCGTTTTATTTTCACTGACTACAGTGGACAGAAATAAATACAATTTCTTAATACCTAAAAAAAGTAATTATTCATCCTGTTGCTAAAAGGATTGCTAAAGGTGTGTTTCTAATTTCTAAGAAAGTGAAGAGGCAAGAGGGGACAGGAGGGTGGGCGGGTGTGAAAGAAGTCTAAGAAGCAATTTACTACAGAGATCTAAGTTCTCTTTAGCTTTAAATGAACCAACTGTCACTACAGCCTCACCATACCTTCCCGAGGGTTAGCTTCTGGAAAATGAGTCTATTGAATCAGATGGCATCTGAGATCCTTTTCAGTTCTGCCATTCTGTGATTCTGTGTGAGAAGAGTAGCCTCAAAATGTTCATAAGAGTTTTCTTACAGATATTTCATGCTTTGTGTTTTACTTTTGGAAGCCAGAATTTGTAGAGCTCTCCCACATTGCTTTGTGGTGTTAAAAAAACATCTCCAGCTTTCACAAGGAGATTTTTCAACTCTCATCACTTGCTCAGAGCAGGATCTGTAGCACTATCGGCTCTTCTTTTAACTTTAACAAGAACTCTTACTGGAAGCTGCTTCACAGTCCACCACGTGGAGACTCACCACTGAACGACCCAACACAGCTTTGCTTGAGCCTCTCCTGCTTTCCTCCACAACCCAAGAAGCATTTCCCCCTCATCCCTCAACACAGCAGCAGTACCATGATCTTTCTGGTATCTCAAGTTCAAGTTCTCTATGTCACTTGTTACTGATAAATTTCTCATCCGTGAATCTCTCCCTTTTTATTTGTTGGCATGGCCATCCATATCACTGTCACTTCATCACTGATGAGCAAGTTTCCTTGGGACTTACCCACACACATGCATGCGCGCAAACACACACGTACACATGTAGTACACATAGACAGTATTTTACTTTTTATTGAAATGTAACTTCCATACAGGAAAGCACACAGCCTGATGAATTTTTTTTTATTTTGAATTATTATTTATTATTATATAGGCCTATAGCACCTGGTCTTCCTAGGTGGTCTCCCATCCAAGTACTAACCAAGCCCAACCCTACTTAGCTTCCCAGATCAGACATCAGGCTTATTCAGGGTGGCATGGCCATAAACCACAAACTGTGGATCCACTGGGGTGCGAACCCAGGACCTTCTGTGTGTGCTAACCGCTACACTACGGAACCACATCCAATGAATTTTAGCTAACATGCTGTAGAGTGTACAGCTTCATGAATGAACATACATATTTGCCAATATAACCACCAGCCAGATCAAGACAAAAAGCATTTCCAGTACCCCAGAAGGATAACTGATACCTCTTCTCAGACCTGTGACTTGATTTTCACCATTCCATATATCCAAATATGCTTGAAGAAACAATCTTTCCAACCCGACATTTGGTCATCATGACTTCCTGAGTTATCTTGGTTTTACACGTCTCCTTCTTCATCCTGCTGTCTCCCATGTGGCTCAATGATGCTTAGCCTGCTTCAATAGCCTCGTTTCTTTCTGTGCAGAGCAGGCCCTGTGCTTAGCTATGATAGGAACAGCAAACCTTCCACTACTGGGTATAAAAGCCCTACTACAGGCAAGCTCCATTCTTACACTTAATATTCTTTATCTCATTCAATCTTCACATACAACTTATTTGCTTCTGTAGACTCTGCTAATGCCTCTTTCAAATCTCTAGCTACTCAAAACCTACTTCTCCGGAAAGCCTTTCTGATAATAACAATGGTGGTCACTTACTGAGCACCTGCTGACTGCTATTCCACAGGGCCATCCATAGAATAAAGAGATTGCTAGTCTCACTTCTACAAGTCAGGAAGAGGCGGCACATACAAGAACATTCCTAGAGACTAAATGGGGGTAGTTTTCATCGTACAGATGAGGTTCACTGAGGTTAACTGTTGTGCCTGAACTTACCCAGAAAGTAAAAGGTGCAGAAAGAATCTTTAACCCTGAAGTCTTCGTACTTTTCCCTCTTCTATACAGTGATTTCATTCAAATATTCAACAAATATCTATTGAACTTCTACTATGTATTTTGTATTCTAAGCACTGGAAACACAGCAATGAGAAAACAGGAAAATTGCTCTCAGGAAACTTTCATTCTAGTGATGGAAAGCAGCACACACACACACACATGCACACACACACACTATTATAAATAAGTAAAATATACAGTATTCTTAAATGGCATAAAGTGATTTGGAGAAAAATAAAGGGAAAAGGGTTGTGGGCAGTGAGATGGGCTGATGATACAGTTTTAAACACAGTGGCCAAAGTAGGCCTCACTGAGAAGGTGATAGTTAAGACCTGAAAGATATGGGGAAGCTAGATGCGTGGTTATCTGTGAAATAACATGTCAGGGGGAGGGGCCAGCAAGTCCAAAGGTGCTAAGGTAGAAATAGCGAGTCAACCAATATGGGCTGAAAGAAGGAAAGAACAGTAAAAGGTGAAATCAAAGAAGCAAGAGGGTTTGGTATCCAGATTATGTAGTGCTTTGTCGACCACTGGGATGATTTTGTCTCTTCCTTATAATTATGGCTACAGAAGAATGCTGTGTGTTTGTGTGTGCTTGTGTGTATGTTTTACCATATTGTTAGAAATCCACATTTGCATTATGTCTTATGGCTCATTTCCCAACTAGATTATGAGCTTCTTGACGACAGAGAATATTTCTCATATTTCTTTGGGATTCTCTGAGACTCCAAAATACTATACTAAAGAGGACACACATACCCCCATCATCACTTCCCACCTCATAAGCCCACAGCGTCTGTGACATTAATCCTTTCCTGCCAAATACTCACATGGCCTTAGAATTCTAAAGAACTAATTATATTCAAAGTGTTACCATTTTTTTTTCCAGCTGCATTCACAGTGGTAATCACTCAGTACATCAAAAATCAGTAAAGCCTAACATTCTTCTCCACAGAAAATTTCTGGCTACATTACGTCAACAACTGTGTGCATTATATTATGAACAACACACATCAACAAGGACTCTGCTATGATAACTGTGCTATAATTTACAAAATACACAACCAGAAATAAGAGAGCAATATAATGTTTCAGTTTTCAACAGCCACTAATTGTATCACTATATATTGAGAGACCACACCACACTAATTGCCAACACACTGTGCCAGTGCAAACATGAAACAGAATGCTTCTTGGATGCAAACATGCCTAAGTCAGAAATTCCTACGTGTAATCCAAGGAACACAAGCCATTCATTCATTTATTTAATAAATATTTATTGAGACTCTACCATGTGTCAGAATTGGAAACACAGTGGTGAGCAAAACAGACATAGCTGGTGCCATGATGGAGCTTTCATTAACCAAATGTCATACAGGTATCACTATGACACATGTTATGAACTAAAAGTAAGCAAGCTTTGAAAGCCTATATAGGACCAGTCAGGATGAAGAAAGTAAATTTGAGCTGTAATGTGAAGGACAAGTAGATTAGAGAGGAACAATATTCTAGAGAGAGGGAATAGCCTGTGCAAAGTCCCTGTGGTTGCAGGAGCATGGCAAGGGCATAAAGATCGCTGGTGATGTCACCACATTCCTCTCACGGAAAACAGGTACAAAGAAACTGAGGAGAAAAGTACAACAAAACATGGAGGATGCAGAAAGTGGTTGTTAGAGAGAGATCTGATGAAAGCAGAACAGGGGTGTCTTTTCCCTTCAGTTTCCTCTATCACTCTCCTCAGGTTGTTTCTTCTATGTCTACTGCCCAAGAGGCTGAATTTTATTTAACACTTGGCATGTTACACAGTATCTTCCTCATTTCTTTAGAGATAAATTCAATAAGCCTGAAGAAATGAACAAACAGTAAGATACATCTCAAAAGTGAGTTATTAAGATGGGATGAGAGAGAAAGGTGCTGTGTGAAAGGTGAATTCTACACAAGCAGGAGAGCTCTAAGAAAAAGAACCTAACTCTGTATTGAAACCAAGATACTAGAGTATGCAATGTACTCTTAAAACTTAGCAAAATATTATTTCTTTCGAAAAGCATATAACCAGCTCTTATTATGAAAATTTCTTGTACCTAAATTTAATATTTTGAGGAAAATGTCAGTGATTTAAACCAAAAGGCTATACTGAAGGGGTTTTCATGTACCTTATGGACTCCTGGATTATTTAAATATTACTCCCCTTTTGCTAATGGTCAATCACTCTGATATAGCTTATGAAACATTGAGCAATCAGTATGAGAACTACTTAGCTATCTGAGTCTTGAAGTTTTTCTGTGTGATGAATCTGAAACCCTGATGATATTTATTCATTACATTTTTAATGATATATCAGGTTACCATAGCAATTCTTGTTCCCTGGAAACTTCTTTCTTGCAACACACATTTATTGTACGCTGCATTAACAGCCTGATCCTATTGTTTGAGCTGTCTCATTAGCTTGAGTAATCTAAACCTATTTCAAAATGTTAACCAGTAACAATATATAGAAAAGATGATTATTTAGGAATAACATTTATTAAGGAAAGAGCCCATATTTAAATCACCCTTTGTCCATGACCTTTTTCTTGACCCTGCACACCATTATTTTTAAAAATATTAGAATATTTAAGGATTTGTCATTCAGTTTAATAATTAAACATATACTCATATATTTTTAATCAATAGCTTTTATGTTGGTATCTTATCTCCACATTTATTATAGTTTCTATAAATTAGAAGCTCTTATCAGCTGAATTGTATTTTTCAAAAGGATACTGAAGTCCACATCCCCACTATCTGTGAGTGTTACATTGGAGATAGAGTCTCTGCAGATGATCAAGTTAAGATGAGGTCATTAGGGTGGGCCCTAGCCCAACCTGACTATGTCCTTATAAAAATGAGGGAATCTGAACACAAGAGAAAGATATGTAAAGAGGGAAGACGAAGTGGAGACACAAGAAGAACATCAGGTGGTGATGAAGGCAGAGATTAGGTGATGCTCGTATAAGCCAATAAACACCAAATATTGCCAACATGCCACCAGAAGCTAGGAGAGAAGTCTGGAACAGATCCTTTCTTCACAGCTGTCCGAAGGAACCAAGCCTGTCAAAATGTGATGTCAGACTTCTGGCCTTCAGAATGTAAAACAATAAATATCTCTTGGTTAAGTCACCCAGTTTGTGGTGCTTTGTTACAGAAGCCCTAAGAAACTTACACAGAAGGCAAGACTGATAACTTATTTTGTATCCTTCTCAGTTTCAAATACAATGGCTTTAATTCTATTAAAAACGGAAAGAATTCTTTAATAGGACATGTTTTTCGATTATTCCCTCATTCACTTGTTCATTTAACTGTTCGATAAATATTAACCATCACATGCATTGGGCAAAGTGCTAAAAAGACCAGTAAATAGACTCTTTCACTGGCTTAAGCAATAATAACTTCCTTGAAGTTTCTGACCACTGTTTAATAAAAACCATGTTAGGTGCTTTGCATGCACTTAATATATTTAGTCCTTATAACCAATTTGTAAAAGTAGGTATTATAATACCCAATTTTCAGGAAAAGACCAAAAGCACTGAGGCTTACAAAAACTGGGGGGTAAGTTACCAAAGATGACAAAGCCAATAAGCAGCAGAGTTATTGGCATTTGAAATCAAACCAGGCTGACTCTGCTGCAAATTTTTCTTCTGCTCCATTTTGCCTCTGGGGACAGAGGAACACAAGTGACTCTAACATAAACCAGACACATAGTAAAAGACAAAGAAAAGAGAAGCAAAGCACTACAAGTGCCAGGAGAAGAAAGACATGACTACTATTTGGATTAGTCAGAAAAACACTTATTGGAAGCTGAGAAAAGGTCTGGATGATTAGAAAGGAAGAGGAAATAATAGTTGATAGCGCAAGAGCCCAGACTAAGGAAGGCCATCAGAGTTGATAGCAAACAAAGCCAGGCAGGATGCTACAGGTCATCAACCTAGAAGTCGCTATCAGGGATCCCTTGTATGAGATAAAGTAAAGGAGAAACTTAGGTACTGAAGTCTCTGGGTAAGATTGCTGTGTTCCAGGTAGATGGTACCTCTCAAAAGACTGTAACCTTTTCAGGAGGTAGCATTTTTTGTGTGTGATGGGGACAAAACAAAGATTTGGGGGGTACAAGCAGGGAATAAAATTGGCTGATCCTGCTTCCTAAACAACTGACTCAAGATGGACCAAAGGGTACCCTTCAATGGAAGCAGCTTGTAAGGAAATGGTATTGTCACAGAAAGATACATTTTAATCAGCGGAGGGTGGCAGATACACTTGAGGCAAAGCCAAGGGTAGAATTTATCCCTAAATGAATAAGTATTCCACCGATTGTACTGCAAGGGGTTGGCAGAGGACACTACCACGTTCCTAGGAAGATCATCTTCTATAGAAGGGTCAGAATTATAAATCCAACAGTGAAATCTTTTCTTCTGAGATCAACAAATGGTTAGTAGACAATGATGAATGCCACGTGCTGAGCCTTGGTAAAACATGACAACGTGAGACTAATATTATTTTTTCTCTACAGTTCCAAGCTTCTCGTCTTCTTCACAAAAGCCCACATTTTGTTTTTCACTTCACTGCTAAGCCCTGGTGATGATCTTAGTTCCTAATAACCTAAATGTTTGGAACTTGGCTTTGATTAATATAATTAGGATCTGAGGTAGATTATATACTGATCTACCTTATCTCTCTCGCCCTCCTGAATGCAGGCATGATGAAAAGATTTGGGAGATAACAATGTTTCTAATACAAACATGTGATGATGTTTGATGACCTGTGATGAGAAGAAGAAAAGGGTTGATCTTACTTTGTGATCTGACATCGGGAGAGATAAAGTATGATAACTCAAGCCTATGTACTTACTGAGAAGAAGAAAATAACAAGAGAGCTAACAATTACAGAAAAATCAGAGAACATAAACTCAAGTAGGATGACCAAATAGAAGAAATCTTGGAGGGATATTTTAAGAACAAACACTGATTGTAAGCCCTGATGACAAAACAGAACTGTCTCTGGCATCCCACTTTTTAGGATACAAAGTGGCTACGGAAGAAAGGAATTGGACAAGAATCCTGTATATGCTTCCAGGAAAGCACAGAGAGATAGACTATCCCTGAACAGATTTGAAATCAGAGTGCATTCAGTTTCAAAAAAATCTAAAAATTGGTGTCTGAGATTAGAAATTATACCTCATTCAGTGCTAGAGTTTTGAACCAATTAAGAGACAGATAAGAGAGATGGAGACATCAGGCTGATGGAGAACAAAATGTCAGCTTTAAAGAAACATAGCCTAGGTATGCAGCAACTACAGGGCTTCCTAATATGAAGTCAGGGATTCTAAAGACCTACCCACTGACCACAGACAGCATTGCTACCGCATGCAGACTTCTCACTTAAAATTCAGAAAAGCAGAGTAGGATGGGCAGTTTCTGGCTCAGACAGGAAAAGGAGAAAGCAAACACTTCATTATACGCTCTGTTCCATATTTCTACTCTAACAGTTCAATCATCCACCTGCGGGAAGAAATAAGTGAAGAAGCAAGAAGGAGGGGACAGTACTCATGATGCCCCTCTCCATGGAAACATGAAGCTGGGGTGGGAAAACGTTCTCACCTAAACACTTTATCACTAAACTCTGTAAACAATCTAAACTACACTGAAGTTGACCCAGTATCTTAGTCAGTTTAGCTCCTATAACAAATTACCACAGACTGGATGGCTTAAATAGCAAACATTTATTTCTTACAGTTCTGGAATCTGGAAAATCTAAAATCAAGGTGCCAACAGATTCAGTATCTAGGAGGGGCCTCTTCCTGGCGTACAGATAGCTACCTTCTTGATGTGTCCTCATATGGTGGAGAGAGCTCTAGTCTTTTTAAAAGAACACTACTCCATCATGGGGGCTTCAACCTCATGACCTCATCTAAACCTAACCACTTTCCAGAGGCCCCACACCTAATATCATCACATTGGGGATAGGGTTTCAACAGGTATATTTAGGGGGACACAACCTTCAGGAAGGCCTGAACACTTACTATTTGGTGGCTCTCCTTACAGGAGGAAACCTGAACTCAAGTGACAATGAGAACCAACCTCCCAGGGTGGAGGGGGAGAGAAGAATAGGAAGGGCAGCATCATTTCTATGAGAGTGTGCAACAAGACATTGTAGGCCATTTCCACGCACTATTCTACTTTTTATTTTCTTTAAAAGGTTGTAAAAAATAATTAAATTAGATGTCAACATTTAAAAATCATATTCCACTGAAAATCCTGGGTTACTGTCTTCTGTTGAAAACCTGGGTGGTCTGACCCCCCTGAGCTCATATTCTAGCCAGACGACATCCAGGTGGGCAAACTGTTACTGGTCCTTCACCTTGGCCCCTGACCTGATCTGCTTTGACTCATTACTTGCTCATCTGGCCATTGGAGGACTTTGGGTTAAAACCTTTCTCCAACCAATAAACAGATTGTTTGTTTTGCCATTGAACTCCTGCAGAAGGGTATTAAACTAGAAAGCACAAGAGGAAACAAATTTAGATGGGAGAAGAATGAAAAGAAGTTCAATATGCAAATTGAAAACTGGCTCACTTAGAGGAACCAGAAAAATGTAGCAATGGAAAGGAACAGGGAAATGGTATTTGAAGAGTCAAGAACCTGATTCTAAGGTAAGAAAATCAAGGATATGGGACTGCTAGATGAGTGACAAAGGCAGCCACGGAAGTAATGGCTGAGAAATTGCTGAGAAAGCTGAAATACTGTGTTCAGCCAAGAAAAATATTACTTCAAAAGTCATTAACTTTCTTGCCAGTTTGTCTTTGTAAAAGACTAACTATAATCAATCGCAGTTTAAAAGTATCACTGTGATCAAAGGCAATTCAGATAAAGTGCAAGGCAGAGGGAGAAGTAGGGATGGACTGTGACAGAAATTTGCCTCAAATCTGAGATGGATGTGTGATCTTGCTAACTCCATTTTTTTGCTGTTAGTGAGAAACTGAACTGATATAAATAAGTTAAATACACAGAATTTCCTTAAATTGAGCTCTCTGATTTAACTGCTTTCCCTGTATTTATTAGGCAATAAAATAGAATAAAATAGTGTTAATGTATGGCTTCTATATCTCTAAATCCTGATCAAATGGCCAATTATATTGCTCAGCAAGTTATGTAGCAAAGGCCCTGAGTCTGCATTTCGGTTACCTTTCACCAGATGGTGGTGGGCTATACAACAGTGCTCACACTTGGTTGCAAATTCTAAAAGTAAATATTCTGGGTCCCACCTGCAAACATACCAATTCCTTAGGTCTAAATAAGTCAAAGTTGCAACTCAGTGTTCTTGTATATTTAAAAACTTCCCCCAAGAGATTCTGACCTGCAGTCAGTTAGAGAGATTGCTGGTGTCGACTGCAAGTTTACAAATCTGATTTCTTCAGAAAATATTAAAAATGTCTAAGAAATAAACATAAAAAATAAGTTTTAAAAAACAAATGCAATAAAACTATTATCATATTACCTCCAATACAGATTAGATTCTTACAGTGTAGTAAGCCACATGAAACAAATAAAATACTAATAAAATTAGTTTTGCAGGCATTCTAAATTTCTTCAAACTAACTTTTTAAAATGAACCTCTAACCTAAATACCTGCATGAATTCCTCTCTCAGCCTCTCAAGGATCTGTGTAGACTTCATATGAGCCATAGGAACTTTTATAGAGAGAAGGTCAATCTTGTATGAAATTAATGGTTGAATTTAGCAAAAATTCTCAAGGCACTAACACCTTGTTCAGTATGAGCTTATCTACTAATTATGTAAGATTTATATATCTGGACCCTGATCTGTCAAACAAGATGAGAAAAGGGTTTGATGAAAGTGTTAAAATACCAATGAGAACAATTTAATGTTTAATAATAACAGCAAACATGTATATAGTGCCAAACATTTATATATGCCAGGCACTATTCTAAATAATGTAAAGATTAATATGGGTGTATATTTAAAAAGTATATATTTAACTATACCTTCATAATAATCTTTATAACAATCTATGTGCTAGATCCTGTTATTATCATCCCCATTTTATCAGTGAGGAATTGAGATACAAAAAAAACTAAGTGACTGATCAGGGAGGCAAAGTGGCACTTGCTCAAGTGGCAAATCAATGAAAAAGTCAGGATTTCAATCCTGAATGTTTGGGTTAGAATCAAAGACTACATTTTTCTGTCACTGGCTTGACTGATTCTGAAGGTGGTTTATAAAGTCAGCCACATTAAATATATAATTATAATAAGCCTTTATCCCTTCTTAGGTTAAGGATACTCAGTGCATTATTAGATGTTTAGAATTCTAGCAAGTCTCTTTGGAATAGACCATTACCTAAAATAGAACTTACCTGTGGATTGCCTGGCTAAATAAGATAACCATCATTAAAGAACATGTCCCATCCTATTTTGATAAACATTTATTGAGCATTTTCACGTGCCAGGCTCTGCCTTAGGGATGGGGACATGAGGATGAATCAGACAGAGGCCTGAACTCAGACCCCACATCCTAGAGGAGAGATGGGCACTGTATTTGCTTGACATGTATGTCTTGCAGAGTTAAGATGCATGCTAACTTTACAAAGAAATTCTTGAGAGAAAAAATTACCATGCAAGTATTTTTTACCAAATATATTTTGATAGTAATTTTTTGGTAGTTTGGTAGAAAAAATATATTTTTGAACTAATAAAGTTTGTTTGCTGCATACTAAAATTATAGTAAGAAAATTAATGGATATCAATTTATTACTGAAAAATATTCTACACCTAAGAGAGAAATAACAGCATCCGAAAACCCTGGCACTTATCAAGGGTTGTAGTGATAATAAATTTTAATCTCAAAAGATAGGAAAGTAACCCCAAATGTGATCAGCTCTGTCACTTTTGCCTTATTGTCTTTGTTCGAAAAATAATTACTAACAGGACATGAAAATTTCATCTTTGTTAGATGTACTGATTTAGCTGACTTCCCCACAATGCACATTTTCTACATGCAATGCATGTTCATTGCCTAGGCCATATTTGGAGAAGTAGAGAGGGACATTAATATACACCAGTAAATATGGTTAGATAACTAACTAGTATAGTTGCCCCTTGGTATCCGCAGGGGATTAGTTCTGGGACAACCCGTGGATACTTAAATCTGTTAATTCTCAAGTCTCTTATATAAAATGGCATAGTATTTGCATATAACCAATGCACATCCTCCTGTATACTTTAAATCATCTCTAGATTACTTACACTGCCTAATACAATGTAAATGCTATGCTAATCGTTGTTATGCAGTATTGTTCAGGGAACAATGACAAGAAGGAAAAAAAGGACTGTATATGTTCAGTACAGATACAAACATTGCAGACCTAACTACATAGTATACATCAGCAACAATGTAACCTTTCCCCAAAATATTTTTGATTCACAGTGGGTTGAATTTGCAATGCAGGACCCAGCCTGAATTTGCAATGCAGGCTGACTATAATACAGTTGAAACTAGATGAAAGATGTACAATTGTCAGTAAGAAAGATGTGAAGAACTTGGAGCAGAAAAACAGATTTGGGGGGTTAAACAAGGAAAAAAGGTAGAGGTGGAAGAGATTACCCATAGAGAAAATGTAGATTGAGAAAAAAAATATTCAGAACAGGGGACTGAAAAAGTCTCTCTTTTTCCCTTTCTCTTTTATCAGAATTCATAGTATTGGCCTCATGGCTGTCTTGGCTTTGTGAGAGCTGGAATTTAAGCTTAATGATAAATGTTCATGTTAGAACAATCCATTGAACTAATCAACTGTTGTAGAACTCCTGCAATGTTTCACTAAAGGCTCTGATAAAGTCTGCAGTGATATAAAAGGACTCAGAGTAAGGGTAGCTTTAGTATAGAAACCTTAACACACAACACAATTTGAAACATAGAAATAAAAAAGTCAATCAATGTAGGGGATCATAAAGATGATACATTTTTAACTCCAAAGTTTTATTTCAACCAAATTTTATGTAAAGTCAAAGCTTTTCCTTTAAGTGTGGGCCTGCTGAATGGAGTTGTTTCATTTATTACTTTCTCCTAAATATTTTACCTTTTTTCATCTGCTCCTAATCCAAGAGCAGTTTTTTAATGATTCACCTTTATTTAGCCTTTCCAAAGCAATTTAATTTTTATAGAAATAACAACTCCCATCTTCCCTCTCTCACATATTTAATCAATTTTACATAATATTCGATTAACCAAATCACACCCAGTTTGGGAACAAATATAAATGACTCTTCATAGGGGTGCAAAGTAGCCGGTGGAAGTGGAAGTGCCCAGGTAAACTGAAGTTGGTAATAAGGCTTCTCTAGGCCAGAACTGCTTACAGCTGATATTTTAATCACAGTTAAAAAGATAAAGAAAGGTTCCATTTCCAGAACAGAAATATGAAGTGATTTTATTCCAAGTTTTAAATTTCACTTTGAAAGTCAGTAGTTATAAGGCACCCAATATTGAGATGAAAATTCTCAGCCACTTTGAAAGTGCCCCTGAAATGTCAGCCTCTCCATCAGTCCTTTGCGGATGCTCTAAGCACTCCTTCTCAGGAATCCCTTCAAGGAGGTTTTTACTTTTATTACTTGTTTGTTTGTTTAGTTTATTTATTTTTAATTTACTTATTATTATTTTTTTAGGGTGACATTGGTTAATGAAATCCAATTAGTTTCAGCTGTACACTTTAACAGTAAGGTATATATATATATTTGCACTGTGTGGTCACCTCTTATTGTTAGATTTCTTTCTGTCACCACATATTTGACCCCCTTTACCCTATCTACCTTCCCCATCCCACTCCCCTAACCCCCTGGTAACCACTAGTTGATAGTTCACATCCATGAGTCTCTGTTTGTCCTGTTTATTTATTGCTTTTAGGTTTATATCCCACATATAAGTGATATCATGTGATTTTCAACGTTTTCTGTCTGGCTTATTTCACTTAGCATGATATCTCAAGGTCCATCCAGGTTGTCGCAAATGGCAGTATTTCATCTCTTCTTCTGGCTGAGTAATAGTCCATTGTATATATGTACCACAGCTTCTTTAGCCAATCAGCTATCATAGGAAACTTCGGTTGCTTCCATGTCTTGGCACTGTGAATAGGGCTGCAGTGAACATCGGTGTGCAAATATCTTTTTGGATATGAGTTTTCAAGTCTTTGGGGTGAATACCCAGTAAAAGGATTGCTGGATCGTATCGTAGATCAATTCTTAGTGTTTTGAGGAATCTCTATACTGTTTTCCATAGTGGCTGCACCAATTTGCAGTCCCGCCAGCAGTGTATGAGGGTTCTTTTTTCTCCACATCCTCCAAGGAGGTTTTTAGACCTTACTTTTGGTATGCACCTTGTTTTGCTTAATGGTATAGACATTTATGAGCCCATCTTATCTCCTCCCTTAACATGGTACAAACTACTTGATAAAATGAACTATATCTTTCTCATTTACATGCTTTGCAAAGTCAAAGTACTTTGTACATAGTGAGCCTTCACATACGTTAAACCGTGTTGAATGCACGTGTGCATTCGTGTGTCTGTGTGTGGTGAGGCAAGAGTCAGGGGAAATGGGCAAAAATGACCCTACCTCTTGTTTATAAATGCCCTTCCCCTCATGAGATAAGGACATTTTTCAGAAGTTGCCACTCACTTATTTTTATATCTCTATGTGTGTTACTATAGTACAGTGTTTACATGGCTACCCCTTCCAGGAGACACCTCAGCAGTTGGGATAATATTTTACTTATCTTTAAAACCTAGTATCTGTTACAGAGACTGCCACCTAGTGTGTGTTGAGTAAATGTTTGTTGAATAAATAAATGTATAAAAAGACTGAATTGGAAACTCTCCAAAAGATTCAAAGAGGGTAGGGAATAAAGAGGATACAAAACAACCTCTAAGAAAAGTGAGTTTGACCCTATCTTGACTACATAAGGTATATTTAAATGTCATATATTTTTTTTTTCCAAAATGTATATAGAATGTTGTCAAATTTTAGAGTCAGAGAGGTCTTTAGAGATTATCTAGCTCACTCTGTTTTTAAAATGAGTAAACAGACTGGCCCAATGTCACACAGATGGTCATTAGAATAAAACCAAAGCAATAGTAAGTTATCTTGGCTATGCCAACTCTAACTGCCTTTGAAAAAAGGTGCATCCTATAAATGGAAAGTGTGTGGCAATGAGAATCACTGATGCAGGCTGGCTTGGACTATGGAGCAGAAAGGCAGAGAAAAGAAGAGAAGGCAAGATAGAGTTTTCATCTTAGGTCTGTGTCCCATATTGCTCTCTCACTTACAACTGTGATATGCTAATCTGTCTTACTAGAAAGTGGCAGAGTTAGGGCTCAAACTCAGGTCTCTCCATCTTGCTACCAGGTTCTACTATCCTTACAAAGAAAACTATGCATTCATTAATGTCATTATAAAGTTCTGGAAATCAATTAAGTTAAAAACAAGACCAAAACAGAATCTCTGAAGAACAATCGACTTCAATTTTGTCAGTAAATATTCCTGCAACAAAATTGAAAAATTAAAAGTCATATAAAACACATATTTAAGATGAATAAAAAATGGGGTATTTGAAAGTGTTGAGTAGTTTTACCAAAGCCCAGAAACTGATATATTTAAATAGGGGCTGGGGATGGAACAGCTTGTTTTTTGAAAACTACAGCTTAACAATAAGAATGGGATAATTATGATGAAAGCCATAAAAAGGTAGTTTCTGCTTTTTATGGCTTTCTTCATAATTTTTCCATTCTTACTCTGAACTTTTAAAATCATCCTCTTGGACTGAGAAAAAAAAAGAATCATTTGTGGGAGCGGGAGGTATTTTGTGGTCGTAGAAGTCATAGCATTTAAATTTTAGTTTTCAACACTAAAAACCATTTTAAAATGATATAAAATGTTAAAACTCCCCAAGATGGGGATTTTAAGCTTTTTTTTTTTGTAATATTTTACTGCTACACAGATATCATCAATTCAACTGGCTGCCTATTTCTAAAGAACCCATTGGTTTCTAGCCCATCAGGTCTGAAAGTGTCAAGCACATAATAGACACCATACATATTTGTCAGCTAAAGCAACACACACATGAGTATCGCATCCCAGGAAATCCTTGTGATTTGAGGGTGAATGTTGCTTTTCGGGGGAAAGTTTGCCTGCTTAGCTAAGGAAGTTCATGAGCTCTAAGACTCTTTCTCTAGTTGGATGGTTATAGTCCATGTTGGAGGCTTAACTCTCATGAACAGACTGGTCCCTTGACCCTATTTTCTATCATAGGCCCCCTCGCTGATATTCATTCTCCACGGCAAAGACAAGCACATCCCTAAACAGCGGCCCAGAAGCCCACTGTCAAAGCTGAAGGATAAAAGTAGGAACGCCCTGTGGGGAGAGGGGAGGGGAAACTAAAATTAAAAAGTTCAATTCAACAGTGATACTAAGGCACCGGGAAAATAAGAATGAGTCCTAGACCCAAAAGTGTCTACAACTCAGGGAGGGAGGCAAGCTCACATTCATGTTTAATATAGCATTACATGTTTTATGATAGAAACAAAGCAGAAGGCTTCACCCAGGTTTAGGAGATGTTTCTGGAGTGGGGTGAAAGCCACATAAAAATGTATGCAAGCATTAAAGTGAAAGGCAATGTCTCTGCACTGTGATAATTTAACATTTTTAGATTATGTGAAAACATTTATTCGGCTAAAGATTAGCATAAAACTAGTGTCTGCTATGATTAATTATCTATAGCCAAATATAGTGTGAAATCATATAATAATAGCACAGGTCCATTTCATGAAAAGGGTGGCTCATGGATGCGGGAAGATTAAGTGTCCCAAACTCAAGTAGATTTTTGAATCTTTACCTCATTCTCTAGAGGAATTCATTCTACTGAGTCTGAGTCTGTTTAAAGCTCTCTTGTGTTGTTACAGATTCAAAGCATTTCAAACCATTCATTCATTCATTCATTCATTCATCAAATATTTATTGGAAACTTCCTGTATCTGAAAATTTAGCTAAAATAGCGACTGCAGATTTCACCAGTTTAAGAAGGCAGATTGCTGACGTGATCAAACTGACAAGTCTGAAGTGGAGAAACTGTAAAATGCAGAATTCGTATTAACTATTGATGGGGGCTAGGGGCCCCTGTGGGTGTCAGGTTGCCACAGCAACTGAGGCGGCCTCTGAGCTGCCCGGGTGTAGAGTACCCCAGATTTGGGCCAGCTCTTACAGGCTAACACAGAAGAGTTGGTTCTATTTTTCTCTACTTTTTTTTTTTTTTCCTTCTTCGATCTTGGAAGAAGTAAAAGTAGCAGGCTAGTGCCTGGCAGGGAGAGAGGAAGCTTTGACAGAGTAAAGATAGGCCCCTAGAAGGGCGTTTGCTGGGTGTGATGAGAAGCATCTGATTGAAGGTTCATAGCCCAGAGAGAATGGGCAGCAGCACAGGGGCTTTTCAGCACTGAAGCCACAAACCCAGGGGTGCCAGGCTTCAGAGGCTCAAAGCATCAAAACTGCTTGAGGCCATTTAGAACCAAAGCTGCTAGTGGCTGGAGGGCTGTTTGAATCCTGGAGTCCTGGAGTGAATACAATGCCAGGGGCTCCAGACACTGAAAGGAAGGGAACAGAGCCATATCGTAACAATGCTGGAGTTCTTGAGGTTGACCTCGGCTCTTTGAATCCTAGGGCAAGTAAAAACCCAGGTTTCCAACTCTGAAGTCTAAGGAAAAGTGCACTAGCCAGTGACAATGCTCAGACCCCAGAGGTTTCCTTCAGAAGTGCACACTGTACAGTGAATTATTTTCCTAGACCTTTGCATGCAAATTCAACAAGCAATTACCGAACACCTAACTATTCCTTGGGACTGTATTATGTGCTTCACATGCAAACTTATGTTCTGAGGGTGTTTCATTTAGATCGTCTACCTTCCTAAGGTATAATGATAATGTATACGTATGCTATACCAATAAAACTTTTAATTTGCTTAAGGAGGTACTTTCCATTCCGGAGTTCTTCAGGGACCCATTCACTGGAAAAGAAACAGGCTGCTCTGGGGTTTAGCTTCCCTGAACTGCCAGCAAGCCATCCTGTGATAATATGAGCATACTATATGTACTTAACAATGCAAGAAGGAAGGGGACTGGGGTGTTAGACAGCTGCTAAAAAGTTCATATAGAAGAAAATACATGTAAAAGTGGGAGAGAACTTAGAATCATCTAGTTTAACTTACTTATCTTACTAAAGAGTATTTTGAGAATCCAAGACGTTAGGCAATTGTCCCAAATTATACATGCAGGCATCCCTTTCTTAGCAAACTTTTGCATTATATATTTGGGGTTATTTTTCCAGAATAGTGCCACAGGAAAATATTCAACCAACAAAAAAATATTCCCGATAAACACTTTTTTTTCAAAATAACAAAGAAACAAAACCTCTACTCTCAATCTTGGCCTCACTGTTCACTATTCTACCTACTTGCCTTATCATTAACACTCAGTATCACCCATAAAATGAATCCTTTCCCACTTTGTGTTAGCTGGGCTGCTGGCTCCATCAGCCTGGGCTGCTATAGTGAAAGACCATGGCAGGTAGCTTCGACAACAAGCACATTATTCCTCACAGTTCTGGAGGCTGGGAGGTCCAAGATCAAGGTATGGGCAGATCCGGGGTCTGGTGAAGGTCCCCTTTCTGGTCTGTACAGAACTGCCTTCTCTCTGTACCCTCCCTTGGCCAAGAAAGGGAGGGAGGAAGAGAGAGAGAATCTACTTTCCTGCTTCTTCCTATAAGGACACTAATCCCACCATGAGGTTCCACCCTTACCTCCAAAAGGCCTACCTCATTACCAAATACCATCACATTAGGGAATAGAGTGTCAACATATGAATTTTGGGGGGACACATATTCCATCTCTAGCAGATGTACAGGCCAGGTCTATGCTGGCGAAGTGTCATATAAATATTAGCCAAAGTGCACTTCCCCACTATAGTGGGCTAGGTGGGTAGCCCCAAAACGATATGTTCCTGTCCTGATCCCCAGAACCTGTCAATGTTATTTTATTTGGGAAAAGGATCTTTGCAGACATAATTAAGTTAAGAATCTTGAAGAGATTGTCATGCATTATCTGGGTAGGCCCTAAATCCAAGGACAAGTGTCATTAAAAGAGGCCCAGAGAGGAGAAGGTAAACACAGAGGAGAACGTGATATAAAGACACAGGCAGAGACTGGAGCCATACAATCACAGGTTAAAGAATGCCAACAGCCACCAGAAACTGGAAGAGGTGAAGAGCAGATTTTCCCCTCTAACCTTAAGAAGGAGCATGGACCCATCAACACCTGATTTCAAATTTCCAGCCTCTAGAACTATGAGATAATGAATTTCTGACGTTTTAAGCCACTGGTTTGTGGAAAATTGTTACAGCTGCCCTTGGAGACACACCCTGATCCTTCCACCACAACCATTTCCCAAAACATCTATGAATCTGGTCACTTCAAAATTGGAGAGGGACTCAGGCACCATGGATGTCAGCAGCAACACTTTGAATATATATACGTGTATATAGAGTTTTAAGGTGTATGTGTGTGTGTGTGTGTATCCACTTAAGATTTCTTTTTCTAAAATGAATTAAGCACTTTAGGATGAGGATAGATGTCCCAGTTTTGTTAAAAAGGGAAGACTAAAAGAAAATTTTCCGACTTGAAATTTAGAGCTTCTTTTCAGCTTCCCAATTTCCTCGCTTATTCAGGGTCCTGCAAAAATCCAACACAGGAATAGACATGATAAGGCAGAAAATTAATCCAAAGTAGTTCCTTGCAACTACTTTGGCCTGCCTTCATTATTTTCTGCCTCAATGGCAGATGTAGCCTGTCTTGCTATCATTACTTCTCCAAACTTGAGCCCAAAGATTCTTAAATGCTTTTGTCCGTGACGCTCTAAGAAATACATTGTGGAGCAGAGCAGAAATATATAAAAACAGAGCAGTGCATGCTGATTTTTCCGTTCTCTATCGCTATACTTTCTCCCTTGTTAAGTGTGGGCCAAAATGCAAACTGCTATATTCCATACTCAAAAACGTTAATGCTGTACCTTATACTGATGCTGGGGTCATCTTTAGAAGACAAACATCTCAGCATTTTATTCCCTTAATTAAAATCCTCCAATGGCCCTCATCACCTTCATTCATTCCAATAATTCTTTTTTTCACTGAGAATCGACAAGAGCTATTTTGTAATCAGTGAGGGTTAAAAGGTAATAACACATAGTCCATGTCCTAAAAGAACATTTTATATATATCCCCAAAGCTTTAACACTGCGTCCCCTGCTTTACACTCGAGCAGCTGCACTTTCATACCCAGGGTGGTGCTCTCCTACACTATTAACTCACTTATCCTTCAAGATGCAAACTGTCTCATTTAATTCTTCCTTCTTTCTCCTTTCATTCTTTTATTTACCCACTCATTATCACCCAATACTTAACCTCTTTCAATGTCTGATACCAGCAACTCTGAGCCCTTGTGAGGCTTACAGTCTGACTGAAAAACCCTTCTTAGACCTTCTTTGATCATCCTCCACCCATAACACAGAGAGAATACGTTTGTTGGTCCACCTATCACCTGTCCCATAATGGATGGCACATATCTGTTACTTCCCACAAAACTGTAAGCCCCTCAGGTTTTTTGCTTTGTTTTGTTTTCTGTCAATTACTGAAAGAGGTGTGTTGAAGTCTCTAACTATAAGAGCAGATTTGTCTATTTCTCCTTGCAGTTCCATCTTCTTTTTGCTCTATATTCCACTACAAATGCTGTGCCTGGCCCTTGGCAAGGCTATAAACAGAAATGAAGGAGGAAAGAATGGTGAAAAAAAGAGGCAGTTTGATTAGAATCACAAACCTGGCTTCTAGTGCATGAAAAAAAAAAATTGCAAAGAAGATTACAATGCTAGTGGGGAAAGACTTTTAAAAGAAAACATGGGGAGGGAAAAACGCCCAGACCCTTTCAGACCTAGACTAGAGGTAAATCCAGAAAGAATTTTAATTTATGTAAAGCAACAAACCATTCAAATCCCTACCCCACGATCCCAAGCCTAGAGCAGGCACCGTGTAATGTGCTTTTCTCTTTTCTGAAAGCCACACTCATAAATTCACACCATTTTTCATTAAAAAATTCACTATGTTCCATTACAACAATTGCTGTCCCCACCTGACAGAATCACGGGCCTTAAAACCATTAAAACTCAGCTGAAAATATTTTTGGAGTTTTAAAGACCATAACATCTTCAGTTCCCTGCACCATGCTCTGATTCCAAAAAGTACCACATTCGTACTTCAGTAAAGACAAAGATTCACGCTTCGCTTACATCTTGCTGGTGTCGTAAAGAATGCTTAATTCCCTATAACACAGACTTCTGTTTCACAGAAAAATTTCTCATTTGTTTTGCACTGGAAAACTGTGAATGGATACCCTGAATCACACAGTCGTGGGGAATCACTCGAGAGCAGAAAGATGGCTTTATTGAGACCTAATATGTGGGATCTAATTCAAGGGGTCATTTGATGATAAGAAAGAGAGATCTCTACATCCTGCCAACAGGTCTATTAGTGAGCTGAGCCTGGACAGTTAATGAAACTGTACCTGAGTTAATGGCTTCCAGACAGATGTCCTATAAATTATGTGAATACACCTTCATATAGTATTACCTCTCTTTTGCTTCTGCTTCTGCATTAACAAGTTGCTGTCGGTTTTGTGCCTTTTTAACTGTTATTCCCATTGTAGACCAGATCTTTTTTTATGTTAAAAAAAAAAGCATGTCAGCACACTTCTCAGCTGAAAGTGAGGTCAACCAGCATGATTTTCTCCATGATTTTGATTATTAAATTCATTTTACTCTGCAGATGAAAATTTTAAATGTCTTTGAAAGATGCTGGGGAAAAACTCTGGTCTGACACAGGGACCTAAGAACACTCATCTTGGCAAGGTGCACACCTTTTCATCATTATCCGCAGAGCGAGAGGACAATCCTTTTGAGAAAAGTTATGTAACTGGTTTTGCCTTCCTGAGGAGAGAAAAAAACATCCATTTGTGTAAGTATGTTGATATTCCTTGTCAGGTGAAATAATGCCTGAGTTAACTCCATTTTCAACTTGAAACGTTTTTGTTCTGTCGCGGTCATTCTGACCTCCCTGAGGTCAGACATTTGCTTGAATTGGCTCTCATCAGTTAATATTTTTCTATTCTTCTACCCAGATAACTTATTTCTGAACTTAATTTCAACTCTAAATTTTAGTCTCTTTCTCTTAAAATATGACTCTTTTCCCATTTTTTTTTCTTTTTTGCTGTGCACTAGTGAGTAAAACAAATATAGAACATTGTGAGCAGGTGCTATGTGGTGGGGAAAAGACAAACAATATTAAAGCTCTGTACCTTACTGATGAAAAATAGTGGAAGAGATGTGAAACCCACATGTGTAACAACAACAAGAAAAACTGGATCCACAGCACAAAGATAATAGCAAATTAAGAAAAAAAAAATACTGCGAATGGTGGCACTTGAAGGGTTTCAATAAAATAATAAATGAAACATTAAGTAAGAATTTTCAGTGGCTGCTTCCTAGAAGAAGCAAGAATTGCCAAATATACTTTAGTTTAGTGAGTGTGTGTGTGTGTGTGTGTGTGCGTGTGTGTGTGTGTGTGGGTGTGGGGGCACTATTTCATCTCTCTTTGGTAGTAGCTTCTTTTATTTGTCAAGAGCACATTAATTTTATCTTGACATTTATTCCCCTCCATTTGCAATCAGAACTCTTAATCCTAAAAGAAAAATAGAAAATGCCTTATTTTCCATCTGCTCTGTCTTTTTTATTTCCTATTATATTCATATCATTTCTTAACTATTTAATCGGATCTTATATTCCTGTTGAATATGCATATTTTAGTCTCAATATGTTATTCATCACCACTCAAACACACTTTCGACCTTTCAAAATTAATTCTTTTTCTTTCCTTCATCCAGGTTCCTCAAGTTTATTTATTACCTTCCATCTTGATTTCTGTAATTCACCCGTGTTGGTCTTCTGACATTCTGCCTCAAAACACCATTGGAACCCTATTTAAAACTTTGAATCTCAAATAATTTATTCCCCCCACTCCATCAATTCCACTGATTTCTAGTTCATCTCTGCCTCAGATTTAAATATCTGACTCTCATTTCCCCCCAAGCACTCTATAAACCTTTAACTAACATTATCTATTTCTTCCACAAAATTACATGTATTTCCATCTCTTTATGAGGCCTGTTTTCTAATTGCTTTCGTTTATTTAGCTTATCTCTCCAATTTTCTTCTTTTATAGTCATTTTTCATAACTCTTCTTATTGTGTCACTTTTAATCACAGAAATGCACCTTGGTTGAAATGGCCTGAAGATAAATATTGAAAATACATAAGTGAGTAGTCTAAACTTGATTACCTAATGGTTTGGGTGAGGATAAAAGGAACATGAAGATAAATAGTCACCAGCCAGATTTAAGTACATAACAGACTTTTGGCATTTATGCTCCCATATCCAGCACCTCCTATGGCCCCTCATCACTGATCTTCCTCAAGGCTAGAAACATGAAAGTAATCTGAGCTGCACTTTTCTCCCCAGTCCAAATGCTACTTTGCATTGTCCATTTATATATCAGAAGTTGAATTTTGAGCAAAGACAAAGGAAGTTTAAAAACTGTGTAATGATTCCATCAACTCTTTTTCATGTTATACAGTTGTCAATCACAGTTCCATGATTATTAGTTTATGTAATCCATTGACACTCAGTAAAAAGTGTTACTATAACAATGAGGTCAAAAGCAAAAAAAACCAAAAAAATTAGTTCCTTAAGAAACTGTGAACATGATTTGCTAACATTGTTTCTTAAAACTCTTGACAACTTTTTTCTACAATGGAGCAGATATCAACCAGCACTTTGAAGTCTGATTCTGTTACAAACCCGAAGTCATGGGTAAGGTGAAAGTCTTCAAAATTCATAATCTGGTTTGTATCAAGGCAGGCAAAATGAAGGTATGTAAGAACCATTTTTCTTCATTTAAATGGTTGGCAGATCTCTTTATTTCTTTGGAGAAAAAGTTTCTCATAAGCAGAAAATATATATTCCTATGTCTGATTCTGGGCTGTTTATAAATCAAAGATTAAATGCCTCACTGCCTCTGAACCAAAGATGTTTCATTCCAGACCCTGAGCCTTCCTCTTTAGGTTAGTCTCTATTAACATTTACTCCATATGCTCTTTCAAGGCTCCGAGAACCCCAAGTCAATCCAGTGCTCAGTTACACACGTTCTCTACCTGTGGGCTTTTCTAGGTAGGATTTTACCAACGGCCATTGCCATATGCATGAAATAGGAGGATCACTGGGAATTTGCAGAAATTGTATTTAAACTTGCATGCATTTGCCTAAATTATCTAATCTAATGTAGTTGTAGACTTAAAATTGAATTCTTCTTATTTGTGGGGGAGGTGTCTTCCTAAAAGTAGTTATTAACTCAAATGGCTGGGGAGAGAGTATAGAAAGATAACATAAATGAATAGACTTGGCCAATAGATAAGTATAAAAAAATAAGTTAGGTAGAGGCTATCTTGGTGGACAGAGGGTGGGGCCTCAGCAATAATCACTGAGCCAAAGAAAACACATCTCTGAGCCATAGGCAGCTGGAGGATACAGTTCTTATTGCTTGAGATGACCCTTGAACAACATGAGTTTGAACTGCGTGGGCCTACTTATGCGCAGATTTTTTAAAAATAACTATTGTAAATAGATTTTCCTTATAACTGTCTTAATAACATTTTCCTGTCTCTAGCTTACTTTATTGTAAGAATGTAGTATAGAATACATATACCGAGTATGTGTTAATTGGCTCTTTATGTTACTGGTAAGGCTGTAACAATAGTCAACAATAGGCTCTTAGTAGTTAAGTTTTCGGGGAGTCAAAAGTTACATGCAGATTTTTGACTGTGTGGGGGGAGGGGGGATTGGGGGGGGCAGTGCAGGTGCCCCTAACAAACTTTCCTCCGATTGTTCAAGGGCCAACTGTTATTTAATGTGAATGTTCAGGGGCAGAAATTACCCCTGAATTTCACCCACAAATACAAAGCACATTTACATAAGGATGTGTTTCTTTACAGGGTACCCACTCCTCCTTCATTCTCAGTCACATGTACGCATGATTATAAGTGCCTAATGCACTTTAGATTTCAACTGGTTTGGAGAAACAAGTCATTTTGGGTGGGAGGTTGAGACTGAGTGGCAAATTGTAAAGAGGAAGTCACTGTGCAGGTCCTTTTCTTTGGGATTCCAGACTGCCCACGATTTATGAAATGGTTTCTCTCTTTAATAGTAGCCATGCCTTCCAGGAAAAGTGTTGTAAGATAAAATAGAGGATACCCAGTTCAATTTAAATTTCAGTTAAACAATACTTTTTTAGTATAAGCATGTCCCAAATATTGCATGATACACACACACACACACACACACACATATGTATATATGTATATATGTATACATTATATATATATACATATATATACACATATATTAAAATGTTGTTATTTATCTTAAATTCAAATTGAAGTAGGCATTCTGCATTTTTATTAGATAAATCTGGCAACCCTACCCGGGACCAGCACTTCTTCTTGTTGGTGCTTTCTAGTCCAGTACCTGTGACAGTACCTGGTCGAAAGAACAATCACTGGCAGAGTACCGGAGGCAATTATGTAGACTCTAGAACCAACTGGGTTCTAATTCCAACTCCACACCTGCATGGAAATTTATTTAACTGCTATACATTTATGTTAGTTTTCCCAAGTGGTAATCATCCTATTTTATGTGTCTATTATTAGGAAGAAATGAGACAATCCATATAAAAGTGTGAGGCTCCATGTTTGTCACACAGTAGACACTCAATAAATGCTGTCATTAGTAAGCCATAAGAATCCCCACAGGTTGCCTTGTCTGCTACAGACAGGCAACATTCTAGCTAACATTTAAAGTTCTTTTACTAATGCAATAAATATTTATTTAGCATTTCTCATATGCCCTCTAAACTTTAGAAAAATAAATTCAAATTTAGAAAAAATATAGTTTTACATTTTAATACAGGACTCCCGAAAATTCTTAAAGAAGGTTACATTATGCGCACAGGATAGTCTGTCAATTTTTTACTTGTTCCTCAGTCTTATTTATCTCTTTTTTTCTCCCTATCACTCTTCTTCAGCTTATCAGAAGGCAAGTGTAGGAGCTGCAAATAGTCACTTGTTTTATCCACTAGACAGAGCAAGACACTTTCTTTATCGCAAATGATTTACTTGCTCTCCAGACACTTCCCCTCCCCAACAGACAGAAACAGACACAGACGCACACACACACACATATGCACACACATCCACCTGTCCCACCCCTACCCCCACTCTGGAACTCTGTGTCTTGGGGCATTACTGTTCTTCTCTTAATTTAATAAGATGGAAATTCAGACAGAGCAGTTAAGAACCTGCCCACAGGAGCATATAGGGAGCCAGTTGGGGAGCTGAAACAAGCCTGCCCCAGTTCTTGGCTCCCGGCCTAATGCTCTGTCCAACAGACCATAGTGGACTCCTGGGTCTGCTGAATAGGGGCCCATGGTTGCTAGGGCACAGGATGAAGCCAAGGTTAGAAAACTCTTATGATGCTCCCCATGGTGATTAATCTGTTTGAAGGTCTGGGCTCTGAACCTTGGATTCCAGGTCCGCATTCCTTCATAAAACCTCATGTTTTGAAAGCCACAGTCAATGACCCTGTGAATTTAACTAGACGCATTCTTACAGAGCAGCGTCATAAAGGAAAGCTCCTAAGTGATTGGAATCTGCCAACATGCTGTCTTATGCTCCTGGCTCCCAGTATGGGGGCCCGAGAGAGGAGAATCCCACGCCAAGTCAATTTTCACTGCTTGGGCTACCAGTGTGGAATGCTGGGCTTCCTTAGAGGCATGGCTGTCACTTTGGATGCTCTTCTTAATGAAGGCTTAGGCACTAATCTGAAAGGTCAGTGCTTGCTTACACCACAGTACTGGTAGCCACACTTAAATTGCATATCCACTGCTGGTGGGGTAGGGGCTGTTTCAGGCGTGGTGGAACTCACATCTCTTTAACCTGATAAAAATGGAATCTATATGCTCTTTGTTTTTAAAAACTTTAAAGTCTTTATACACTTCAGTGAATCAGCTAAAGGAAAGGTAAGGTCAATTGTCAGAGCCTCCTAGGAAAAAAACTGTGACCTTTGCCTCTCTCTCTCTCTCTCTCTCTCCCCCCCCGCCCTTTCTTTCTCTCTCGTTATTAACTGCTTTCATGAAAACTAAAGAAAAACAAGACAAATGATCAAACAATTCTTACGTAGAAAGAAAAATGCTCTCTCTCGTTTAAGAATCTTAAGAAAGGTATTGCCCAAGAAAGTTTGTTATGTTTATTCAAATTAGAGAAATTCCATTGTTACTCAGCCTTATTTACTGATCTGCCTCATACCAGCTATGCTTCCTCCCTTACTCTCAGTCTATGTAGTTGAGATGTGGCTGATCCTACAGGCAATGGGGCATAGAACCTAGGCTTAGGCACTCAGCATCTTCCTGTCCTTTGCCAGAATAATCAGTTCTGTATTGAGCCTGAAACTCAGTTCAGGGCAATCAGAGTCAACTTTGGGACTTTGCTAGAACTATGAGATGTATCACCCCAAAGAGAAAGTCTGCCTGAGTGAGGATGAAGAAAAGAAGGGAGAAGCAGTGCCAACCAATGGAGAAAGCCTGATTTCTACAGACACTGCATGCACACCCAGAGCCAAGTGTGCACTGAGTCAGCAATACTCTGATTTTCGGCTGTAAGAGCTAAGGCATCCTTCCTATTGCTTAAGTCAATTTGAACTGAGTTTTCATCATTTGTAATTGAAAGATTATTGATAATAGTAAAAAAAAAAAGACTGTTGAGAAGCCTACAGTCAAACTCTACAGTGAGAATTGTATGTCCCAGGTACTATACATATTCATATGTATCAGCACCTTCAAAGCTATCCATGGATTCTGATAGTTTTTTTTTTTTTTTTGCTTCTCACCAAAGTATAGGAACAACCCCCATCCTCTTAACCAAAACAAGTAAGCCAATAATTCTTGCATATTCTGTGTCTTCTTCACTGTCTGCTGTATTGTCATTGTCATCGTAGATAGCTCTAATAGGTGGCTAAAATGTTTTTTTATTTGTTCGTTTTGGGGCATGAAGTAGGTTTTGTTTTTTGCTTTTTTTTTTCTTATTACTGATGCAGATCAGAAAATGATGGCCTGCAGGACAAATCTGGTTTACTGCCTGTATGTGAAATAAAGTTTTATCAGAACACATTTATTCACTTATATATTGTCCATGGCTGCTTTAGCACTATCAGGGCAGAGTTGAGCTGTGACAGAGACCAGATAACCCATAAAGTCTCAAATATTTACTATCTAGCCCCTTACAAAAAAAGGTTTTTAACCTCTGGTATGGATTATGAACCTGGGAATGACTGCAGCCTTTAGTATATTTTGTAATATCATTGATATCTTTGTTCCCTATACAGTTAGTGTTCTTTTGCAGGCTATGGTGATGAGAGGAGGAAGTTGAAACACCTTTGATAAGCAAAGTCACTGCTTACCTGGCATGGAAATAGAAGCTAAAAAAGGATTTTCCTTTTCCTCTTCCCACCACAATATGAAGAAACATGGGTGCCATCTGTGTCAGATTTCTGGCAATTTGCCACCATTCTCTCCTAGCTTATAGGCTAAAAGTCTGGAAACTACACTTCCCAGAATTCTTTGCTATAAAGTTTCCAAGCTAGATTGTACTAGTACAAAAAAAAGACAAAACAGAAAGATATTAGCACTCTTCTAGCAATGATGGGAAAGTACATGGGCTTTAGCAGGTTGGCAAAGAGTTTTCAGTGGTCTCTGAAAAATCACCTAATTTAGTATTTTAGGCTGTGGTGACCATTCTGTGGGTTCTACGACTATAGCAGAAACCTGAGATGGTTTTGCATGCACCAATCCCCTGTTTTAAGACCCTTCCAGCTCGAAATACCTATACCAGTTTCTGTTTTCCTGTTTGAGCTTTAAATGATACACCATGATATTCCCTGTACGACACCGTAAAATATTCCTTTCAGCCTCAGAAGCAATGAATGGCAGTGCTATGGTTTCTTAATAGTTCAGCATGGTTAGTAAATGAGCCAGTGTTTTAAGTCACCGGGTGATTGATTCCAGTGATCTGCCAATCAATCATTGCTGGAGAAGCATCGTATGCAACAAACAAATGCCAACTGTCGTCACTGTTGTTATGATTTTTCAGGCAGAATGTGTAGCATCTGTAAGGACTAGATTTGTTTGAGAAACAGAGAGTGGTTTACAGACACTGAAGTATAAGCCCTGGGAGGACTGGAGAGAATGATGATAACTGAGAACGTTTTATGCTAAACCAAGGTATTTAAAGTTAATATAACTATGCACTCAGCTGTTTTCAAATTGTGACTTTTATAAAAATCCAGCCATATAAGATGTTTTCTTATTCTCTACTCATTTACATTTGATTTATTCAAAGCATTATTCTTTTATTGGAGGGAGCGTCAAGCTAAAAACATTATATGTTTGAGATTTTAAGCTGCTGTGAAATTATCCAAAAGATTTAATGCTCAATTCCAAGTGTCCTCCTCTACAATGGCAAATGATACCTTAGTATTTTAAGTCAGCCACGTCCTTTTAATTAAAAGGGGAAAAAAAGTCTTGCTACTTGTTCATTCCCAATTCTGCATTTCTTTGTACAACTATTATTTATAAACATCATTTGTGGCCATGTGTTCTGCTCCATTTGGGAAAGCTGCATGGCTGTCATCTGTTTATCATCTCTCCAGAGTGCATTGTTTTGATGAAAGAGGACATTCTGCGTTTATGATGTCAAAGGGGCTTCACCAAGGACTTAAAATTAGACTTGCCAGCTGTGCGCTACAGGCAGTGGGAACTTATGGACTTGTCTCACTGTCCCCCAACTCCGACAGTCCTTACCTAAAGCCAGACAAGGACTTTCAACATCTGAGTCTCCTGTTTAAATGTTTGGAAAGCAGTCCTTGTGGTCATCCAGATCAGCCAACGATTCTAAATGGAATCCATAGACAAGCCAATGTAAAGAAGAAACACTTGAGATGGAGAACGTGCTGAGAAGTCACTTCTGGAGGAAATACCAGGATGTAGATTAGTGAGATGTTGTATAACACCATCACCCTACGTAACCACCGTGTGCCAGACGCCAAGACAGCCAGGCATTTCCTAAGTGTCTACTCATTTGATCTACATCTCACAACCAGATATATATCCCATTCTGGCTTCATATAAATAAATGACAGCCCATGGGCATGTAGCTACTGAGAAGCTGAGTCAGAATTAGAAGCCAAGTGTAAAATTGAAGGTTGCCTGTTCTGAGGTTTTGTGCAAATTAGAAAAAAAGTGCCCAAGGGCACATGGCTTCATAGATAGATTGTGCCTACACACTGATTAGTACAAAGTGCCCTTCCTGCTAGCAGATGCTGGCAGAGTCTGGGGTACATGGCTTGGTGGGGAGTACACTGACTACAGTTTAGTGCCCACTCACTTCCTCAGCACAGTGCCTTCGTGAAGAATGTGGCCTGAACCATTTGGCAGCCCTCATGGCAGGCCAGATATGTCCAACACCAGTGTGATACTTAATTTTATGTGTCAACTTGGCTGGGCCATGGTGTCCACATATTTGGTGAAACATTATTCTGGATGTTTTTTTTGTGAAGGTGTTTTTGGATGAGATTAACATCTAAATCAGTGGACTTTGAGCAGGGCAGATAACCCTCCATAAAGTGGGTAGGCCTCATCTAATCAGTTGAATATATATATACACACACACACACACACATTTATTAATGTTGTTTCTCTGAAGAACTTAGACTAATATAACCAGAACCTAGGTGCTTCTCATAACTACAAAGGAGTTTTTAATAGCTATGTGAGAAGATGACTAGAATGCAAATAAGCAAATTCTTTGCTGGTTGAAACACTTTACTGAAGGAGTACCAATTAATAAAACTATGTAAATGTAGGAGGAAGTCTTTAAGACATGCTTCAGGGCTACGTACTTGGTTCTGTCCTATTCAACACTCCTGTCAGTGGCTTATGATGTAGGATCATGCAAATCCAATTTGAGGATGAAATGAAGCCGGGAGGGATAACTAACATGACAGATGATAGGATCAAGCTTTTGACAGGTTGGGTTACTGTGCTGAAACTAACAAGAAGTATAATGGTAAAACTCTACATTTTAGATAAAAAAATCAATAGTTATAGCACAGCTATAGATTTAAATTTAGAAGGGAGAATTTTAAATGGTACAGTTGGACTCTGTTCTTCTTGAGTTCAAAATGAGTCAACAATGTGACATAGCTCCTTTAAAATGTTACTAATACTGAAATCATAGATAAAAATATTATATGTGTCAGTGCTGCAATCCACAGAGGTCTGAAAATGTCAGAAATATCACAACCAAGTCTAACAGTTTCCACACTTCAGAAGGGACATGGCCAAATAAAACACTAAAGAGGACAACTGGACATGTTTAGAAATTATTTTAACTAAAGAGGAGTTTAAAAAACTGAGGATTGATATAACAGAAGAGAATATATCTGAAGGAAGACGTAGGAGGGATCTTCAAGTAGCAGAAGAAAGAAGAAACAGTCTTCTTTTGGTGCACACCCAAACAGCAGAATTAAGATGCAAATATAGAAATTTTAGGTCAATAAAATAAAAAGCTTTCTCAAAATGGACAGAGCTGATGAGAAATCTAGGGTACTCTGTGAAAAGGGAGCCCCCCTGACTGAAAGTATTCAAGTCAGGCTCCACAGTAACTTGAACGAGTGCCTTTCATAAAGGACAGACGGTGTTGTTAAAATTTCCCTACTTCCTCCATCTCATGAAGCCAACAAAAACGATGGGAAATTAATCCGGCATGACCTGTTCTTGGTGGGCCATAGCTGACTCTTAGGACTCACTTATTCTTTTCTAAGTGATTACAATTTGGTTAATAATTTTTCTTAGACTATCTAGAGAATGGTGTCAATTACACCCATTATTCATTTGGAATAAAATCATCATGTCTTTGAGTATTCTTTCCCAATAATTATGATCACAAATGACTACCACTGCGCCAATCACTGTGATGTTTTAAATACTTAATCTCAGTTAAACCTTGCAACAATTATATAAAACCCAGGGACACTGGGACTCTACCACAAGACCCTAGCCTCAAAAGAGCAAAGCTAAGATGTATGCCCAAATATATCTGATTTCAAAGTCTCTGAACTGCTGTATGCTCTGTGGGCCTGTCTCCACAAATGCCACACCTGTGCTTATTTGCTTATTTCCCACTGTGCTTTCTTTACATTGCCACCTCCAGTGCACTGCTACCTCTTCTCCATGCACCCTACTGGATGCAGCTCACTCTCACCTCTACAATAGTCTGCGCACACTGATTAGCTCAGCCCACGATGACCTTTTCTTTCTGTATTAAATATTTAGTTATCAGTAAAAGACAATCAAATTAAACTAGTTTATGCCAGATGGAGAATTTCTTAGTTCACAAAAGCCAATAGCAAAAAAAAAAAAAAAAAAAAAAGGCAGTAGATCCACTTTCGGAAACAAAAGAAACCAGGGACCAGAACCTGCAAACTTTCCCTCTCATTGTCTTTCATCTTCACCTGTGTGTTTGTCAGTTCCTTCTCCCATGCTGGCCTTCCCCACCAGGCTGGAACTAAGGCCTCAGGCAGTTCCAAGTTTATATTCCTAACCTAGGTCCCAGAAAATGATTTTTTTTTTACTTTACATACAACAAAGTACATTTTAATGAGTACTGACACATTTATGCACCAATATGTAAACACCATGATAGCTTCAATATGTAATATTTCTGTCACTCCATCTCAAGTTTTAAGAACCTGAAGGAAGGGCTCTGATGAAATACCTGCTCTAAAAACTGATGACCAGGAGTTTGAGAACCAAGGTGGTACACCCACTTTACCATATTCTTGTAGTGGAGAAAGAACAAAGGAGTATATTATGCAGCCTGTACATGGCCCCTGGAGAAGTCATGATGAGTTTGGGGGCACAGGACACACCTGTATCACTCTTGGTCCAATCAGGAAACCAAAATCACACAAACATTCTAATAGGGAAATTTTAATATAAGAATATTAATTATAACAAGGGATTAGAGTCTTGGCATCCAAGAGAGAGGCTCTTGACTCAGTTGTGGAACTTGAAGATGGAACAACTGTGGCTCACATGGCAGGGTGGTGTCACACTAGTGGAACCTGCCAGAAGTCCTCCCTCTGGAACTTTCCAGAAATCCATTGTCTACGGAGTCATTGTCTACGGAGTCGGGAAAATTGTTCACCAGGAGACATCTCCCTAGAGGCATCCACTACAAAACTGCCTCAGGTGGACTGCAGGGGACTCCACTGGTTGCTGTGCACTGAAGGAGGTAGAAACTGGAAAAACTGGGCAACAGACAGCAGCTGAGGGAGCCTGCCAAGCTAGCATACCAGAATGAGGAAGCAAAACCCTCTCTTCCTATAATGACTAAGTTTGATATCATGCCAGCTGGCAAAGAAAAAATATTTCAAGGGCACAGGTCCATTTTCACAGATAAGCAAAAAAAAAAAAAAGTATTTGGAATTGAGAGATAATACAACGATAACCAGCCCACACCCCAATTTGTTTCTACGAATGGCCTGTGAATTCCTACAGTATCTACAGTGTATACCATCCAATCTAATATTGACTACATGCCTCCCTAGTTATTTTTTGTATATTTCTGTGCATAGACACACATATACTGGTATTCCTACCTAAGTTAGGAACTCCCAGAAGATGCTCTAAATTACTGTAGGCCTCTCTTCTCCTCATCCTTGTAGTGTTTACTATAATGCTAAACCCATAGTAGCTCCTTAATGAAAATTATGTATCAACAGAGATTGCAGAATAACCTCAAACCTCTATACCGGAGTGGCAAAGAGGAAGCCTCTGGCCAAATCCAATGGCTGATACATAAAATTGGGGATTTCTTATAGAAATCAAGCATTTTGGAAAACCAGAAGGTGGAGCACAAACTGGCTGGAACTGACCATCACCCTCTCCATTTCACCAGCACACTATTTTATTTTATTTATTTTATTATTTTATTTTATTTTATATTTTATTTTATTTTATTTTTTAATTTATTTTATTTTATTTTATTTTATTTTATTTTATTTTATTTTATTATTTTATTTTAATTTTTTTGCCACAGTCCTCTGGTAACCTGCTCATTTTTACAAAAGGTTTAGATCGTGTAAGTATTTGAGTTCTTCATCGCTGCTCTATAGGCCAGGTCTCCTTAACTTCTTTTACAGGTCAAGGAATGTGGAAAATAAGCACTAAGTAGACACATTTTGTAAATTGTGATGGTTTCTCAGTCCCCTTTTTTAACCCGCACATCAAAATTATTGAGTGTCTTTGAAATAAATTAAAATATGTGTTCATAAAAACATGAGCACAGGTTATGAACTTAGGATCTTGGATAAGGTATTGGAAGAAAAACTAGATAGTCTATTGCAAGAGCCACCACTGCTTTTACCTAACCATTAACCTGGTACAATTTTAGTCCTCCTGGCCCTTGGTGTCCTGATCTGAAAGTAACAGGGCTAGCTCTGACACTCTGTGATTCCAAAAGATTGTTACAGACAGAAATTCTGTCATATAAATACCCGAAGACCTGGTTAAAAAATGCTTAATTAATTATTCCTTTAAAAAACTCTTCTGTGCAGGTTTAAGAACTACATTTATTATCAACTTTGCCATGGCCACTATATTGCCAAGAAAACAACCAGGACAGCCTTTAAGAGAGTTATCTGTATTGACCTCTCTTGTAACCTGATTTATTTAATTACCAAATATTTATTGACTGCCCAGCACTCTCCTGTATGTTGTGTATACATGTGAACCACCTCTGCATTATTGCAAGCTATGCATCTCATTTACAATCAATACACATATCAACTTGGGTCCATACTGTTAATTATACTTTTAAAAGTGAAAATTATATTTTAGTTAAGTGCAATGGAAATAGACACTTCAGAATGTGACTATTTATTAATGAGATGAGGTCACTTAATTACTTATCAAGCATTCAGATGTGTAAAGAAAATTCAGCCTCATTTACTTATTTATTTGATACCTCTTTCTCCCTCTGAGCTTCTTCCTGCTGGACAGAACCTTTTAATCCAATAGGAAAAGTTAATCCAATAAAATGATTTCATCAGTCCCTTTCACTAAATGCCATGTCTTGGAATTGTGGATCTCCTCCACCTCTCCATGCTATTTCCAAGGAGTGACTGGATACGTGTTGTTGAGAGGGTGTTTTTGCATAACCCATGGAGAGACAGCTAAGGTCTTGGATACACAGAGCATCCTCTTGATCTTTGTTGGCCTCTGTTACAAAGTGATGGACAGTGCTGCTCTCTGGATCACTGGCAACATTTGACATAAATGATTACTCCCTTTTCCTTCAAACACTTTCTTCCTTTGGTTTCTGGCCACCTATCTTAGCTCAGGCTGCTATAGCAGAATACCATAGACTGAGTGGCTTAAACAACAAACATTTCTCACAATTCTAGAGGCTGGAAATCTAAGATCAGAGTGTCAGCTTGGTTGACCCTCTTCCTGGTTTGTAGTTAGCCATTTTCTTATTGTTGTGTCCTCATATGGCAGAGAGGAGAGAGAGGGAGGAAAGAAGTGGGGGGAGGGAGGAAAGGAAAGAGGGAGGGAGGGAGGGATGGAGTGGGGGGAAAGAGACATCTATTCCATGTCTCCTCCTTTTAACATAAACAAGGGCTCAACCATTCACAAGGGCTCTACCCTCATGATCTAGTTCCTCAAAAGCCTCATCTCCAAATATCAACACAACCAACGGGGATTAGGCTTCAACCTTTGAATGTAAGTCCATATGTTCAGATCATAACACCACCATTCTCTCTTGGTTCTCCTCATTAACCAACCCTTCTTAATCTCTTCTGTCAGTTGCTTCTGATCTCCCTAACCTCTCAGCATAGCAGTCCCAAGGCTTCAGTACTTCATCCACTTCTCTTATTTATCTATATTTACTCTTTAGGAGATCTTACCAGTTCCATGGTGTTAAATAGTACTGATATGAGTAACTCTCCAATTTATATTTATAGATCAGGCCTCTCTGGAACCCCACAGCTCATTTGTCCGACTTTCCACCAGACATGTCTAAAAGTCAAAATAGGTTCAACATGTCTAATCCTGAATTCCTGATTATTGCCCCAAAATATGTCCCTCCTATACGTTTGCCATGGAATGTATATATTATTCCAGGTGCTCAGGCTATAAACTTTGGAGTTATTTTCAACTCCTCTCTGATCCTATTTGAATCTGTAAGCAAATCCTTTTTGGCACTCCCTTCAAATATATCCAGAACCTGACCAATTCTTATCAGCTCTTATACCTGGCCCAAGCTGCCACTATTTCTCATATGGTTTAATGCAAAGGCCCTTTAACTTGCCTCTCTGCTTCTGCCATTGCCTCTCAGTCTATTCACAGCTATTGTGATTCGTTTAAACTGTTAGTTGTGACGTTCATGCCTCTCTCAAACCTTTCCATTGTACTCAGAGTGAAAAAGCCTAAGTGCTTATCTCTGGTCTCCTACTGCCTCTCTGATCTCACCTACTACTTCCTTCTTTTTTGGTTTAAGTCAAACTGAGCTCTTAACTCTTCTGCAAAGATGTCAAGCAAACTCCTACCTCTTGTACTTGGTGCTCCCTTAACCTGGAATATCCCTAGAAAGTCACATATGGCTTCTTCCTCCATACCCTTCAGATCTGTGCTTAAAGATTATCTTATATACAAGTCCTTCCCAGACCACCCTATATAAAATACAAATTCTTCTATTCTGATACTCTCTATCCATTCCATTACTTTATTTTCTCCACAGCATCTATCCCCATCTGATATATTCTCTACTGTAGCTTATTTGTTGTCTATTTCTCCCTCATTGGGATGTGAGCTTTTTAACCATTAGGACTCTATTTGTTTTGTTGCCTACTATATCTCCAAACCTAGAGCACTGTACAACATGTAATAGGTGATCAATAACTGATTTATGAATGAATGAATGAATAAATGAATAGGTGACCTCTGAGTTTGTCTGATCCTTAGCTTTTGAACATCATGTTAACACCCACTGTGTGGGCCTTTTGCCCCATGTCTTGGGTCTTTTGCTCACTTATGGTGGCCTCTTTACCCTGACCCCTAAACTTTGTCATTCATGGACACCTTCAGCACCTTCATGTCCCCATTCTGGAGCAAATGAAAACTTCTGCATAAGAACACCACACTCTGCCTTGGACATATCCATCTACACACTTTCTGCTGCTGCCTCAGTGCCCTCAACCCATGCCATGTGGAGGTGGCTGTGCTGTGGCTTCACCCAGTGATCTGCAGTCTTCCCCTAGTAGCCAGGGAAAATGTACTCTTAGACCGAAAGCTCTAAACATACAGCAAAGTTGGAAGAATTTTATAGTGAATACCTGTATACTCACCATCGAGTTTCTACCATTAACATTTCAATATCCTTTCCTTTTATCAGGCATCTATCCATCTATCCATCAACATACTTATCATTAACTAGTTATAGTTGTTTATTTTTTTCTTTTGATGTAAAATTTACATACAATGAATTATAGAAATCTGAAGTGTACATTTGCAGATGTTGATAAATGCATACACATATTTATTTCTGTGTTGCCTAAACTTCTATCAAGACATCAAAACATGACCACCACCCCAGAATATTACCCCAGGTCCTCTCCTACTCAATTGTCACTTCCACCTCCCCAGAGGCAAACAATGTTCTGATTTTTATCTACCCTAGATTAGATTTTCCTGTTTTAGAACTTCATATGGAACAATACTATCTGTGCTCTTTTGTGTAAGGTTTCTTTCACACAACTATGAACAAATAGAACCAGTTGGTAATAAATATGCTGAAATATTTAGAAGGAAGTGTACAGATGTCTGTATTCACTCTGAAATACATCGTAAATATAAGATAGATGAATGGATGAATAGACAGATAGATAAATGTCTGGAAGATTCATTCATGTTATTACATATATTAACAGTCCATCCTTTTTATTACTAAATTGTTTTTCAGTGTATTTATATGCCACATTTTGTCAATTTTCTTATTGATTAACACTTAAGCTATTTCCAGTTTAGGCCAATTATAAAAGAGATGTTCTACACATTCCTGTACCAATCATTTTGTAGACATATGTTTTGATTTCTCTTGGGTAAATTCCTAGAATTGAAATCTCTGGGTCATAGGATATTCATATTTTGTTTCGCTTAAAAAAAAACCTGCCAGATGTTTGTCAAAGATTTTATGCTATGATATACTCTCGCCAACAATGTATGAGAGTTCCAGTTACATTGCCTGAGTAGTTTAGTGGCCAAAACATACCTCCCTAGCTTCTGCCGGGAGGCGGGGGGGAGCAGGGGAGAAAGGAAAAGAGAAATTATCAGCTCCCTTTATCTCTGTTTCCCTTCTTCTTCCAATTCTGTTTTCTTTTCTTCCCCTTCCCATCTACCTGAGTTTCCCACGAATCCACCAAGGTTAGTAGGACAACATTCAGCTTTTTCATTTTCTCTATATCAAGTCTGTAGCAGTCTGAGTCTAAATAGAAGATGGAAACCACACAGAAGGTTGAGTAGGGGGAACTTAATGTAAGGATTATTATTTTTGATTAAAAAAAATATAAAACAAAGGAAATTATCGAATGTATCCCAAATCTGAGGAAGATCACCTAAGGAACGACAAACTTGCTAGGGGTTCAGACTTCATCAGAGAAGGGGTGGTTTGGCTACTGGAGAGCAGAGAAGTTGGCTAGCTTAACACAGCCAGAGCTGGTCTAGAGTTGCTGGGCAAACACTAGGCAACCCTGTGGAGAGCAGGCAGAGGAGCAGAAGATCAGCAACCAGTGACATGGATGTGTAGTAGGAGTCTGGGTACTGAAGGGGCAGGAGTACAAGCCTCCAGATCATGGTGGGCGAGTGTGTGAGGGTGGGAGGAGGAGCAAGTGCTTGTAGAAGGAATAGCAGCTAGACTGGGACTCCAGGTTGTAGACAGTGGCTTGTAGGTTGCACAAAGTTCTGGTGTCCACATGGAAAGATCTGTGGAAAGTTTATCACCAGGCGGAGGCTGAAATTCACAGACAGTCCCTGGGCTGTGGCTAGGGCCAGCTCTACAGGTGTTCTTACACCCACATTGCTGACCCCTTGGCCCATCTGAGATGGCAGAAAGCTTCTTTGCTTTACAATGTCCCTCCAGTGCCCTCTACTGAGAAAACTTACCCCTGTGCTCACTTCAAGAAAAATATTTAAAAGAATTTCACCAGTAATCACAGATCATGTATATTGAAGGATATATTCATACCTGAAGGCAACAGTTGATAACAGACACGATGTCCTATTTTCTACTCCAGGCTTAATCTAGGCCTTCGTGATCAATGGAGAGTAATGAAGAAAAGAACTGATATTCAACTCTGGAAAATTATCTGTAAAAAGAGCCACAAAGATTTCTCCCTTCTCTACATCCATGTTTCTTTGCAATAGGACTTTGCAACTCTTGCCCTCAAAAGGGGCAGTCTCTTTCTCCTTTCCTTGCATCTATATTGGCCCTAAGACTTACTTTGGCCAATAGGACATTAGCAAACATTGAAAAAGTGTTTGTGTATTGGAATTTCCTCTCTCTTGTTACTGGGAACCTTTCTGCCACCATATAAATGAGCCTGATAAGCCATCTGGAGGATAATGAAGCATGCAAAGAAAGGACCCAGCCACCCCAGAATTCTTAGTTCAGACCATCCTACACCACCTTGTCCCAGCCAAACCAGCCCAGATCATAAGAATTACCAAGTCAAACCATGGAAGAGAGAGAAATAATGCTTGTTGTTCTAAGCCACCATGCTTGGGTCTTGTTATGGAACAAACATTATATAAAAATAATAAAATTTGTATGAAGAATTATTCCAAAACAATATACCAATATATTAATATTTCATATAGCAACATTCTAATATAAACACAAGGAAAAAATTAATTACGAGAAAAAAAAACTTTATTTACTCCAAGGAACAGGTATGTTTGTACTTTTTAGATCATTTGTCACATGGAATTGCTCCTGCTTCTCTCTTCATTTGGATACCAAAAAATGCAAAGCAAATTTGTGGCTCATCTTTCCTAACTGTGTCCTCTTCTTTATGTTCAAACTCTTCCCCAAGTTTTGTCTTTCTATTCTGTCTATAATTCTCTGTTCCTGATTTATAACTCATTTATAATTTGCCTCTTTTGGTTTATGTATTTGTATAAGCTGTCTCAAATGACTTTTTGGAATGCAATTACATATAAGCATATAACACTAATGTAATCACTTAAGGATATAATGCTCAAACCATAAGATGCACAGTATTTTCCTTTGTAATAAAGCTACTATGCTTCATTATATGAAGATCACTTTTTTGCAAAAGATCAAAATGAATTGGTAAACTCTGGATTAGAGGCAATAACTAAAGAGCAAACAAACAAAAATTTCCATTTTTATAAAATTTCAAATTTTTATGAAATTGAGAAGGATGGCTCTGTGTTGTGTAGTGAGCATAAAATTAGAATATGAATCCAAAACAAAACAAAATTAAGTTTCATTAAGTCTTTAGACACAAACAATCCTCCAGTTTTCAAACATTCTAGTGCTTCTATTACTGTCAACCTAAGTTTGAAAGAATTTAGTTGTTTCTGCTTTTTAGAATTTATATATAATTTTTACCCAGACATTTGGATAATGTTAAACCATTTTGCTGTTAATCCATTCCTCTCCAAATAAAATTGTTCTTGAAAGAAATATGAGAAACTTAATAGACCAAAACGAGTTACAGATCTTGAATTAACCAGAAGTGATCTTTTTAAAAAGACAAGATTGCCCTTTTATGATAACAAATGTGGATCTTCTATTTGAAAGTGGACCAGAATCCCAGATTGAGAGGGTAAGGCCAGTCAACTGTGAAATAGGTTGTCAAAAATATAAGTCTAAAGTATGATTCAACTAGGAAAAAAAAAATCCCAATTGTTAGAAAGTCTGACGTTCATTTACTTAGAACAAAATCAGCTGAGCCTCATTCCAGATAAAGTTGGAATTCCACAAATAAAAAAAGTTTGCTGCAGGGACAAATCTCCCTATAATTGGAATACTTCAAAATATTAAACACATAATCCAAGAATAATTGGAACTCAGTGCACATTTTCATAATTAGTCCATCACTTTTATTTACCTCATGTATAATAAATACATGGCAGCCCACACTGTAAAATAAATTAACAGCTAAATGTCAAATCTCTCTTCTTACTTAAGCCATCTGCTTAAGTGTTCAGACTGACACCCACTGGCTTGAGAAATTATAGAGACCAGGGAAATCTGACTACCAGAGAAGAGATATTGGCAAATAGATAGAACCTCAGGACTTGTTCTTTCTGGCTTCCTCCTCCATTAGCAACCCCACCAACAACTCTAAAGATTTTGTCATCTAAATTTCTATCATTGCAAATTTTGACCACACTTCAGAACACAGGAAACTGAATCAGATAATCTCCTCCAAGAATTTGATTCTCCCATTACATTCAATTTCATCCCTTGAAGAGAGAATGCCTGTGGGGCAGAGCCCATCATTGCTTGAGTTCCAACTATGAACTCAGGAAGAATTCTGGAGAATCCTGATCAAGCTCCCTTTGTTCATAACAACCAGTTACCAATGTTGGTAACCTTGATTAGTACCTCAAGATAACAGGGCAGATGGGAAATCTGTATTAGCTCTGGGGAGGCCCAGGGACTAAAGAACAAAATCCAGGGCTCCTGTTCCTTGGTCCTCCTCTTCTTGTCCTCTTCCCTCACTTTAGGTATAATCCATGAGAGTCAAGCCAAGAGTTCTTTACCCTCAGTGCTTTCCCATCTGCCCAAGCAAGAGAGATATCACCACTTTACCTATTACAGAGACTCTTAGATTTCAAAAGCAAATTACAATCCAAACCCAAATCCAAATATAATCTATATTTGTCCTGTATGGGATGTTGCCTCCTGCTGCTTCCCATCCTTCTCTCTCATAAGCTTGGAGGCCCCTCTGAAATATTTTCAAACTTCTCATCCAGTTCATTTCAATAAGTGCCATTGTTTAAAAATGAAAGAAAAGAAGAGACTCAAGTGCCAATCATGTTGCTCCCCCCTGCTTCTTCCAGCTAGTCAGTTTCATCCCCCACCCCCATAACACTGTTTTGGGGAGTAAGTTGTATCAGAACCAGAAAGAAAACCTGTGATATAACTAACTATAAGATTAGGCTTGAATTGCAACTATAACATACATGTGTTCTACTGCTTGGGACAAATTAGATAACCATCTCTTCCTCCTCCAAAGAATAATAAAAATTAATTTATTGAACTTGCAACACACCTTCCGTGGCCAAAGCTCAAATGCTTAGATTAGCTCCCTACCTACCTATCATGCTGTGATGTGAAAATTAATTAGCTAATGTCTGCAAAGTGCTTTCAAGATGAAAAGTGCCATATGAGTGTTAAATGCCACCTATGAGTACTAATAAAAACAACTTCAGAGACCACGTAATAGATCAGCAGGGGAATAAGGGAATAGCCAGCCTGAAAAAGCAAGGTGACAAAAAAAAATAAAATACAGTAACCATACAGAACAAAATTCCCAAGTCATAGGTGGTACTGTGCAAGGAAAGACACAGGCACAGGCACACCAATATGCAAGTACACTTTTGGATCAGGACTAGAGCCAATGGAATACTCAATGGAGTGCCACAATTTGCTCTGGGGGATGTTAGTGCAATCTGATGTCAGAAATTGGTATATTCAATGGGGATTATGAACTATTTTCTTGAAGATCACTGCCCTTGTTTAGGAGGAAGGAGTAAATGAATGCCTTATATTTATTCATAACTTTATAATTTTTCAAAGTTCTCACCCCATCACCCATCTCTCTTCATCTGCAAACAGTCTTTACATAAGAGGTAGATAGAGTGAATATTATTATTCTGTTTTACAGACAAGGATATTGAAGATCAGAGATATTGATTTGATTGAAATTATAGAACTAGAAAGCGAGGAGAGAGGAGCTTCAGTTGATACTTTTTACCACAAATCCAGTGTTTTTACCATGACATCATATTAAATACTGGGAATTTTACAATTAGAAGACATGCAATACATTTAGAAGTATTTCAATAATTATGTATGCTCTATCCAAACAATTTCACTTTTAGCAGCTTATTCTTATCCTAACTTATATAATTAAGAAGATGCTCAAAGTTCTAGCTACTTAGATGTTTACTTAAGCATTCTTCATAAAAGTGAGAAATGGAAACAACCTAAATGTTTAGCAAAAATAATTGAATTAATATTGGTATACCCACAAAAGGGAATATTAGGAGGCAGCCATTTGAAATGGCATCATAGAAATACCTTTATTGACACAAAAGTTTTCACTATAAATTGTTAAACGTTGTTTAGTATCCTTTTAAAAATAATTTATTCACACATCATAGAACAATATCTAGAACGATATACAACCCAGAACTAATGGTGGTTATCCATGGATGACAGGATTGTGGCAATGTTCATTCTTATCTACTGGATCATCCATACTTTCCAATTTTATCTTATTTCCTTGTATAATAAAAATCACTACAAAAAGCATTGCCATAACCACCTGAGTCACTTAAATTCACCACAAAGATGCTGCACTCGTTTTAGATGGCTTTCTACAAATGCCCTGAACAGAGGCTGTGACTGAGATGAAGGCAGGATTGCTCCATCCCTCTGCCTCTTGCCCTGCCCCCACCCTGCCCCCAGTGCCCACTGATAAACGTGTGAGAAGATTTGTTGCCCATTTTTAGACAGCAGTCCATCAGAGCACCTGTGAGGGTTAGTGAAATAACTGGTCTCCCTTCTCCCATGTCAGCCTCTTCTGTCTGCATCGCAAAGAAAAAATGCTAGTAGTGCATTGAGATGAGCGACAGGCTCTAGAAATACCCCACTGTCTCCGGGCACTAAGGTGAAACCTGAGTTCAGAAGAATACAGATAAAACTGAGAGCAATGAGTTTAAATCGCAGCAAGAGAAGCCAACATTAGATATCAGGAAAGGATTGCTGAAGGAAGAGGGAGAAGTAAAAATCTTTATAGAAGGACATTCTCTGTAGGCTTGGACAACGTAGGATTAACAATTTTTAGAGATAGCATGATAGGCAGAATTCCAAAATACTTCCTTAAAATATTCCCAATTCCTTCGTAGGTGAACACAATGAGCTATTATGCCCCTGATTATGCGATGTTACATGGCAAAATATAAAGGCATTTTACAGATGTTATTACGGTTATTCATCAGTTAATTTTGAGCTTATTACAAAGGAGATTATCTGGAGAGACCCAATCTAATTATGTGATTCTTTAAAAGCATCTCAGGTTGGTAACAGAAGTCAGAGAGATTATAAACCTGAGAAGGATCCGATGTTCTGCTGCTAGCTTGAAGATGGAGGAGGCCACATGAGAAATGGGGGTGGCCTCTAGAAGCTAAAAGTGAGCCCTGATTGATGGGAAGCAAGAAAACAGGGTCCTCAGCCCTATAACCACAAGGAACCTGATAACTCAGATGAACCTGAAAGTAAATTGTTCTCCTAAATCTTCAGCTAAGACCCAAGCTCCCCAGCATCTCAATTTTGTCTTTGTGGAAACCCAAGCAGGGAACCCAGTTGAGCCCTCCAGGACTTCTGACTTATAGAACTATGAGATAATAGATGGGTATTGTTTCATTTTTAATTTAGCTCTTGAGATATAATTGACATATAACACTGTGTGAGTTTAGGCTGTAGAATGTGTCAGTTTGAGATACTTCTTTATTGCAGTATGAATGCCACCATAGCATTGACTAACACCTCTACCACGTCACATAATTATCGTGTGTGTGTGCGTGTGTGTGGTGAGAACAGTTAAGATCTATTCTCTTAGCAACTCTGAAGTTCATACTGCAGATTTTTATCTATAGTCACTGTGCTGTGCATTAGAGCTCCAGGACTTACTTATCCACTGTTGCAAGTCTACACCTTTAAACCATCTCTTCCCAGTTCCCTCCTTCACCAAGTTCTGGTAACCACTATTCTACATCTGTTTTACGAGCTGGGCTATTTTGTATTCCACATAGAACTGGTACCTTATAGTATTAGTCTCATTATACTTAAAATAATGCCCTCAAGGTCCACCCATGTTGTCACAAAGGGCAGGATTTTCCTCTTTCTCATGGCTGAATAGTATTTTAGCATGTGTGTGTGAGTGTAAGTGTGTGTGTGTGTGTGTGTGTGTGTGTGTCTGTAGACAGATGTATATCTTGTGTACAGATATCTCTCCAAGGTACTAATTTCAATACCTTCAAATATAAACCTAGGAGTAGACTGCTGGATCGCATGGTAATTCAATTTTTAATTTTTGGAGAAATTGCCACAGCATTTTCCATAGTGGCTGTACCAATTCACACTCCCACCAACAGTGCAACCAGGGTTCCCTTTTCTCTACATCCTCACCAGCAGGTATTCTCATCTTTTATAGAGGCCATCTTAATAGATGTGAGGTGCTATCTCATTGTGGTCTTAGTTACAACTTTCCCTAGCTGAAGTGACTTAAATTATTTGAAAAATATGAATAAAGTTAAAATTCTGTGGAGCAAAACCTATAAACACTTAAAAGTCACTTATATTTTTACATTGTTTCTGTGTCAGAATATCAACACGCTCTCACACATATTTAATTCCAGTCACTTATTCGCCATCGGTCGCATTTCTAGTCATTGTCAAGACTAAGGTAGATGTTAGCTCCTGCCTCTCTTGGGGTTAATTAAGTGAATGTCATTAATAAATGGAGCGCAATTCATCATGACGTGATGGATAAGAATGAGTAACCAGTACCTTGTCTGCTCCCTTCGGAGCACGATTAAATTCAAATACATGAAAAGGCCACTTTTAAGATGGCCCACATGGTCCCAGTCCCAGATTCATTTTGTTACAAACTACTTTACTCTTGCACAATCCCATTTGGGGTTTGGTTCTCTTTCCACTGCAGCTCCTTAGGATCTATTGCTCTCCCACCCCTCTCCCCACGCATGCTGAGAAGTAGTGATGGATGGTGACTGATGACCCCTCTGTACACCTGCACATTTCTACCCACCATGAGGGAGTCACTCAGGAGCAAGGCCTTTAAAATGCATCTTCATAATGCACTTTGTTCTTTTTCACTTCCTTGCTAATTGATTTCCATAAACAGGCCTGATACTCACTTGATTGCATCATTTTCTCCGTATTTTGCAGACCTCAGGCTCCAGATCCCAGGTTCTCTGCAGAGTTTCCCCTGTGGTAGCGCCGCTTAATACAAATCACAGCGGTGATGATGGAAATGTTCTCTGTGCTGTCTCGTATAGTAACCACCAGACACATGTGGCTCCTGAGCATTTGGGATGTGGCTAATTAATTTAAATTTAAATAATCTTGGGTGGCTAGTGGCTACTGCATTGGAAAACACAGCCCCAGAGGTTTAGGTCAGGATTGATATAAGAAACTTCAGAGTCAAGCCAGGCAAGTTCTGAGAGGTATGCACTGGCTCCTTCAATGAGGGTTTCTTCACGAACTCTCATTTCCTCTGTCTTGCTTTGGCATCCATTATTCGGCCATTCACCACTTAAATGTACATGTAATTATATTCCATTTTTTCTTATAATATTAATAACAATACTACTACTACTAATGGCTTCTATTTATAGAGTACTTGCTGTGGGCCAGGTATTGTGCCAGACACAATTGTAAGAAAGCTTCTAAGAAAGGGTTTCTGCATACGCTGCTTCGTTCATTTTACAAATATAACAATTATAACATGTATAAGTAAATGAATCCGTTATGGTTTAGATCTGTTATTTGCAGCACTTGACATTTCCCTAATACCTCTCTATACATACCTCACAATAGACCTTAAAAATCAAAGTACAGATAAAGTATTCGGATTACATTTCTTTCCATAAAGGCAGAATGTGTTAGAAATAATACTTCATAATATAAAGAACATCTAACTACTTTCCTACCAAGACATGACTCTAATACTCTGTCAGTTTCTCCTGGTTTCTTTACAGCACGGCACCCAAAACAATTTCTAACACAAGAAAACAAAATTTAATGTGAAAGAGAGTTGGCATCAAATAAAATCTCCTAGGTATTTTGTATCTACATGCATCCAGAAACAAACAGCTTGGTAGCTGTGAGAGAGAACATTTCTTTGGCAGAAGGGCTCAGGGATGAAGTTTTTGACAAGTGGATGATACAGCACCTAGGTCTGGAAAATCAGGGGTTGCAGAATGGAGAAGACACCCAAGTTTTACATGAGTGGTCTCCTGCTAGCCCTGGTCCTTCATTTTGAGAGGTCTCAGAACTGAGAACTCCAACTAAGACACCTTTTCCTCTGCAGCGATGCAGAGCAACAGCCCCCACCAGCAACCCACTAATACTTACTACAGAGATGCTTCCATGTTTTGCTCTGAACCTTCCATACCCAGTAAAACGTTAAGGTGTTTGTGATTGAGTGTAATTCAACCAAGTTGGTAAAGTACTATCTTAAAGCTGAAGACTTAATAACAACTCGGTTCAGAGGCTGGCAGAGAGCTACCGTACACAGAAACACCAGTTTGTGTGATAAAAGCTTGACAGCCTTGCCTACACACAAACCAAAGAAAATAACATGCCCATGACAGCTACAACAGCAGCAATTTTAAACTTCTCACTGATGAAATGTGCTGTGCAGTCATAACGCTTGCATAAATCGGGATGTCATTTTTGTCGTGTTATAATTTTGCGATCCAATGGATCACTGTATGGACCCTCTACTTGCAAATGGGTGCAAGAATGCAGAATGAGCACAAATCATTGAGTTATCAGTGATATCAGGGGTTTGGCTGCTGGGATTATTAACAGATATTTTTTCACCTAGAAGCATAGACTAAAATCAATCATTCTGATAACTAGGCATGGCATGAGCTGTCTGCACTTTCATTTCAATCTGATTAATCACATATACACAGACCTTTACCTTAAAGGAGCAATTGTTCACATTTAATCACAAAGAAACATTCAAGCATACCATCAGACATCACTACATTTAACCACGATTTATGCTTTCTGTTTTAGCAAACATGTTTATGATAATATGGGTCTCTGCATATAAATACATTGTTTTGTTCATTTTACAAACATTAGCATTGAAGCTAAGTAATCTACTATGTTTTACATCATTTATCATCTAATTGACGCTTTCGAAGTTTCCATTATACCTATATATTTTATTGCACAATTTATGCTGATAACCACAGTACCATTAAATTGTTAGCATTATGTTTTCTTCAGTAAAGTAGAACATGCTAGATATCAGATTTCATCATGTTACATGTCCCACTTCTTGTAAAGATTTGGTTCTATTACCTGTCAATTTCTCCTGGCTTCTATATTGCAAGAAAACAAATACAATTGTGGGTACAAGTTGTTGGTTTTTTTTTTTTAAGTCGGAAATAGAGTCGGGACCAATTAAATTTCTCTTCTGATCCTTACAACAGCATTCTCAGGAAATATAACTTTCCAGAACACACATCTGCCGTTACTATAACAACAGAAAGTCCAAGTCTAAAGAGTATCATTTGCACTAAAGGGCAGTCCACAAACCAGGAAGATTCTTGGGTTCATCTCCAAGAAACCAAAGGTGAGTTTTCATTAAAAGAATCAGAACTTGAAGAGGGCTTTGATGTATGAAAGGGTCATAGGGCAGTCAGAACTTGGGGGAGGTAGAAGAGCAGCTCAGGATTTACATGCTGCTTCTACATCAAAGGTACAAAACTGCTATCAGAGAAGTCAGCTATCAGAGCTGTAGGAAAAAGTCCTATTGCTCTGATGTGTGCCAAGAGTTAAGAAAGTCCAGGGGTGACATAAGACAGAAGACATAATCACTGTCCAGTTGCCTGACCAAAGGACAAATAGCACTGCCTTCAAAGGGAGGTGAAGTCACTGGCTCAGGGGACCAAGACCCTAAGATCCAGTCACCCAGATCCTTAGAAATATTGAGAATAGTCTTGGGCTTGCTAATGTGGAAGTGCCAACATACTCTGCTGAAAAGCTGGATATGGAAATCAGACTGCCTGAGACTTTGCCTCTTTCCTTGCCTTAGCTTCTGCTCTATTGGCTTCTTCTCAGGTCCTTGACCTTAACGGATTTTTTGTTTAACTTCTCATAGAGATTGATCTGCATTGGGAATCTACCGCAAGCCTGTCTGTCATGCCCAAGGAAACACTATCAGGTCACTAATCCCACTTTCCGTCCTAGTCTCCAGGATTTTGTTTCTCCCTACTAGAGCTCTAGCTTAGTCTCAGCTTGGAGTTTTCAGACACTGCCTGGATTAAATTTTCTCCATTTTATGATCTAAATGGGTCATTAGCCAGTTAGGTCACTATCTTGTGGCGGGGAGACTAGTGCCCAGCAAAAATATATATAAGCAAACACATAAATAAAATACGTGAAGATTTCTATAAGTGTTTTGAAGGAAATAAACTAAACCGAAGGGAAAAGGGAGTGGCATGGACCTCCTTTTGGAGGCTGGTCAGGAAAGACATCTCTAAGGAAGTAATTTTTAAGCTGAGACCTAAGAATAGAATTAACTGGCCACATTACCAGCATGTGCAGAACCTCGTGGCACATGGAAGAGGTTATGATTGCAGAACAGAAAGGCCAAGTGGGGCTTCTCAGTTGTGAGCCAAGGATGGAGGGTCTTGAGATGAGGGCAAGAGGTAGGCATGGGCCAAATCATGGAGAGATTTATGTCACGGTTAAAGAGTCTGAATTCCATTTTAAGTTTTTTACATGGCACATTGTCACACAGCCAAAAGAGACATTTGGGATTCATCCCATCTGTCAGGTGGAAGGTATGTAATTCCTTTTCTTTTTAACCATGCACCAACTTTTATAAGTCAACTTGACTAATGTTTGTTTATAATCAGCGAGTAAGCTGCTACTTTAATACTGCTACCCTGGAAGAGGCCCCTTCAAGGCATGTTAAATTAACTGATGTGAATAAAAACAATGAATAAAAATACCTCGTTCCTTTAATGAGAACAGCAACTTCTATTTCCCTGGGCTTTTTCGGTCCCATAAGACCTTTTAAAACAGAGTGAGAGTGTGTTCTGGTTCAAATACTAAAAGTATAATCTCATCTCTCTCTCGTTGGGTTATGTTTCTGGAGGTAATTTTAAATCAATCTTTTTGACCATAGAAACTCTCGGCAGCTGTGGCTAAAATATACCCAGCACCACAGCTAGGTTGACCCTTTTTCTCTCACAGAATCAAAAGGATTTGCGATCTTTTATCTGATGCATGGACCATCCAGTTTGAGGACTAGTGAAAAAAGAAGCCCCAGGGTTAGTGCTCTGTAAGGGCCTGGCTATCCACCCTGATCACAGTGTAAAATGTTAGGTAAAATGCCACTACCAGAACTTGTCATTTCTAAAGGGGCTATAAAAAGTTTACATAGGTACTTTCTGAATCTCTTTATATGTTCTGCATGTACCATCTCTCAGGAACTATTCAATTCCATATATTTATTACTTTACAAAGAGGCAACGTTGGGTAATGAAAAATGGATGTTATTTCACTTCTGCAACTAATTTGTGACCAACTAAAAATCATTTCCTCTCCAAGTATTGTTTTTATATACAAGATGACATGACCTCTGTGGCTCATTTCAGCTCTATAACTCTATGAATCTATATCAAAATGGATGCAAAAATAAGGCCAGTATTAGTTACAGTAGGCTAAAGTGCTGTTACAAATAGACTCAAAAGTATGAAGGCTCCAAAAACTGCCAGAATTCATTTCTCTCTCATGCAATGGTCCAGGGCAGGTGTTTTAGATCAGCTGACAGCTCTGCCCCTTCTTTGATTGAGGGAAGTGATGTAATGATACCTAGTTTTCAAGTTCACTCCACTAATAAGTCCAGGGCCAGAGATATTCTGCAAGGTAAATGAGGCAAAGATGATACGCATCTCTCCTTTTCTCATTCCTCTGGCAAGAATTTAAACACATGGCCACACCTAGTAGCAAGAGAGGCTGAAAAGTGCAGTCCCAGGCTGGATAGAACTCCATTACTCAGAACAAGAGAAGAATAGATTTGGGTGTACATGTAGCAGTCACCACTATACTCCTAATACCTGTACAATACTTTGAGGTCTATAAAGCTTTCATCTACTAAATTTTCACCACAGCTTTGTAAGGTAGTTACTAAAATTTCCATTCTACAGAAGCAAAACTATGTCCCAAAGAGATGAAGTAAAATATATGAAGTCTCACAATTAAGAACTGCATGAGCTATGTTTCAATTTCTGCTCTGCTGATCAGTGCTTCCTCCATTATAAATACTAAATTGAAGTATTTGCATAGTAAATAATCATTGGCATAAATCTGCATGAATCTGATGGGGTTGGTAGAACAAAGAGGCATAACTGTGAAAAGTAATCGGAGCTATTAAAGCACAGCAAAGACTTAGGCCTAGTCTCCAAATGCTGAGTAAGAGGCCTCTAGATAACACGAAGAAAATTTACGTGAAATCAAAACAATATTTTTTTAAAAAGCAGATGAACAGTTTGCAACTGAAGTATCTACTTACTTTGCCCTACTCTCAATTATTCTACAAAATGTATCTAAGGACAGAGGAATTGCAAGAAACACTCTGATTGGAGGTAACTGTAAATCATTAAAGGCCAGAATAAAAAATGAAAGAAAGAAAGAAAGAAAGAAAGAAAGAAAGAAAGAAAGAAAGAAAGAAAGAAAGAAAGAAAGGAAGGAAGGAAGGAAGGAAGGAAGGAAGGAAGGAAGGAAGGAAGGAAGGAAAAAAGGGTCATCCCATATATAGAGAGGTGGTGTTGTATTGGTAGTGAATTTGCAGGTTGCTAAAGAGAACAATATATGCCTCTCTGTCCCTACTCATCATACGAACTCACAAATCATTTGCTGCTTCAACTATATTATGCTTGTTATAAGCAAACAGCCCATAAACCAACCTCATGTCTTTTGAAGAAAGAATCAACCCCTAAGCACCACCTTAAAAAATTCTACCTGGGTTCTTCCTTAGTCTAAGCCAAATTCCTTGGAAAGCAGAGAATCCCTAAAGAATGCATTATGTATAATTGTGGTAGCTTTAGTCTTGAAAGAGAACTGAGGTAGAAATATTTTAGAATGATCTTCTAACTCTCTTCTTACTCACATTAATATGACTTCACAGTTTAAAAATAAAGGTCTCCTTTCTCACAAATCCATTCAAAATTGGTCATTTTTTAAAGGAACGATAGTTTTATGGATTACCAAAGCTATATAAGAAAGGCTGTGAATAGTCTCAGAGGTCAGCCATCATTCATAAAGCAGTCAAGATAAACTCTCAGAGAAGGGACACTGGTAAAGCCTACCAAGTCAGTTATGACATGCCAGATGTGACAAGGTAATGTATCATTTCATGCAGCAAGTTAATACGATTCTACCTGTGCCCTTTCTGAGAAGTGTAGGAAAGCTTATCAATGGATATGATTTCTCATGGAGAATCTTAAGAATTATGCCACCCTCCATCTTATGATGACAAAGCTCTTTACTAAGTCCTCTGGACCTTTTCTCCAAATCCATCTTTATTCCAGATACCCCGGGGCTTTACAGTGACAGCACTGGCTGCCTTTTGTCATCATTTAAAGAAGGCTGAGAGTTCTACCAAATTATCCACCATGGCCTTTAAGAAAATCTAACTATAACCAAATAACTTTAGCAATTTTGAGTACTGTTTTGCTTTTATATCCAACTCTGTAATCATTGGGTTATATTTATTAAGCACTTGTGTGTTTACAGCATTGAATTCAGCCGATAAAAGAACAGCAAAGAGACAGAAGCAGAGGATTTTTATAAACTAGAGAAAACAATCTAAATCCACCTCAAAAGCTAATAGTGTTTTATAAGTGCAGTTTGTCCTAATGCTAATTTCTCTGGGTTTTTGTTTACACAGGAAAGCTCCAGGCTGGTTTATGGTGTTGCATTTATCAGCCAGTGGAATATAAGCAAATCCCATTACATCCGAATTCAGCCATCCAAATGAACCCAAATGTGGATTACGGTATCTCTTTACACTGCAATTTCTACTTAGAAACAGAAACATAACTCTAATGCTCAGAAAATACAAAAGGAAAGCAAACTGTTTTTCTCATGATTCCTGTTTTGATGCTCTCATTATTGGCTAAGCCCTTAGGCTTACTGGTAACTATGTAGAAAGAAAAAAGAATTTAAACTTGGTCATGATATGACCCAAGCCAGTAAAGCACAGAGGTGGCGTTAAAGGAAAGTATGGAGATGGCATCTCAACTGCCTTTTCAGCAGCAAACATTTTCAGATATTCAGGTCATTCAGCAGTCTCTCAAAAATCTGCAGGTTCTCAAAAATTTCTGTCATTAACTGTCCTCTTCTTTATCGTAACACTCACTACTTTTCATAACATTGAGCTCCTTTATTTCTTTCTTCTTCCCAAGGACAAAGCAAACCCTCATCTCTGGTTTCAGGACGGACCAAATTCTAGGTGATGGTGTCAGAAACAGTGACAGTGACCATATTTATTTTACTTGTCTGGGAATTTTTAAGAACACAGGCCTGACAGTGAGTAAGCTTTCAAAGACACTGAAGACCAAGGGTGTGATTTTTCCACTGGAGGAACTTGGGTACGTATGTAAAAATCCATAGCAGCTTCACTGAAAGGAGCCACCCTTTTAAACTTAAATGTCACAGAGTGAGAGTGCTGGTGAATATAAACTTTTACCCATTAAAACAGAAAAATCTGTTTGCATACAACCATATCTCCCTTTGGTCTGTTTTTCTTTACATATTTATCCATGCGAGCTTTGCCCACGCATCTAAATTACATTACTCTTTTCACTGATGTTAAAACTCCAAAACATCTTAAGGTCCATTAGGAGAGCACAAACTCAACTGTCATCCATTAATTCACTGACTATTTGCTACATGAATAATACATTATGTATACACACACACACACACACACACACACACACACACACACACTATCTTGCCGTTTGAGGATTCCCAACACATAGCACACTTCTTCTCTACCCAATTTTGACCTAATTGAGAAATAAGAAAAAGGAGTAATAAATGAAGATCAAATTACTATCTTTTTCTCTGATAAAGCTACCAGAAGAGACTGTGCTTTATGTGCAATCAAGGGGACTTATTAATGCCAAATGCCAGACATAGGGAGATTTGTCACCAAGCCACAGGGTGCTCCTAATGACCACGGCCCTCTGCTGTGCACTGTGAAGCTTATCATGTGACCAAGAGCAATCCAGAGCACAAACTCATGGACCAGATTCTAAGAACAAAAACAAGAAAGAAATGGCAGAGCTATGCATGTCTAGTTTCTTACACACAAATCCACCAATTCAGCAAGTCACTTACCAATTTGAGTGTGGAGGTAGAGCATAAGTGGTTCCACCCCGACACAGCCAACATCCCTTAGGGGTTTACTCCCAATCCATAGGGTTTTACTGCTAACCAGAGTTGTGGGTCTCTCCCTGGAAGAAAGAGATCATCACTGTCAGAACAATGTGTTCCTGCATGCATGAGGGACATCCCAGGCACACACTACTCCTTTGCAGATGATCTTAGAACCACTGAGGCCAGAAGACTCTAAATTGATCAGAGCCTTGCACCAATTAAACCCATACTTGCTATTGCCCCAAATTTTGATGAGACTTACCTCCTTTCCTTTTTCAGGTCTTCACTCAAATGTTACCTTATCAAGGATGCCTTTCTTTACCACCCTATTTAAAATCAAAAGCCCTTATCCACCTCAGTGCCACCTGCTCCCTATCTCTGCTTCATTTTTCTCCAAAGCTTTGATTCCCACTTGACATGTCATTTTGCAATTATTAAAAAGATAAACATATATACTTATTGGCTATTTCCTCAGCTATAATGTAAGTTCTATAAGGGCCAAGCTTTTTTTATTGCTTTGGTCACTGTGACATTCCCCAGTGCCTAGAACAGCATATGACAGCTAGTAACACTAAGTAAAAAATTGTTGGATAAAAGAATGAATAGAAATAGTCCTCAGGGTCCTCTTCTGTCTAACTTGGCTTCTTCACCTGTGGGCATATTCCATATTCATGAGTCTTGGGACTTTTCTGCTGTTCTGTGCTCTCTAAGTGCATAGCTTGGCTGCTCTCCTTACATGATTGTTTCTGGTTCTCAGACTCTATGTGACATTACCTTTCCTCCCTGATAAAGCTGATAGAGTAAGAAATCTCTCTGAGACTATTCCAACCTGATTCCAACCTTGCCTCGAATTAGACTTGAAAGTAAGACCTTTAGAACTAGTGGGTGTCTTGGTTACAACCCCCAAATTTTGCCATGGTGTTGAGAACTGATAGGTGGTGCAAGTATGTGGCCATCCCATGCTCTAGTTTTAATTTTGCTGTTTTAGAATATGGATTCACCCACAGCTCTCCTCTGGCTATTCGACACATCACATGAAGCGAACTTCCACTGTTTGGGGTACAGACAGCTGGCAATCTTGATTGGTTTGGCCAAAAGTTGTTTACTGGGATAACGACACATTTTAAGGTCAACATAACAAGCTGTTAAACTATATGCTTGGCAGAGTTGCTTTTTATTCCCATTTGGTTTGAGAAAACTTTTAGAGGAAAGGCAAGCAGAATTTTATATCTTCTCCATATCCAAAGAATACCATCTTGCCATCAACTGGGAAAGTGAATCTTGCTCATTTCAGAAGGGCACAGATTAGTCAGAAAAGCAAACATGTATTGTAGATCTCTCTCTTTCTCTCAAACACAGGTAGATAAAAAACATATTTGAGCAGCAATTAAATACACCAGCAGTGGAAAATTGCATATAAAGTTTGAAAATGTTCACAAAGAAAATATTATAATCAACTACATAATACCAGATTAATACAGTGATAAACATTGATTACAGTTGGAAAAAAACTCATATTTACCATTGTTTTCAAAAAATAAAAGATGATCCCAAAAGATGAAAATTTTCAAATATATATCAAAAACATGTTTTGAGCAGTTATTCAGTTATAATCAAATTATGATATCAAAAAATAAATAGCTCACGTTTCAGAGCTGTGACTGGTTCTATGCATCTGAATCTATTATAGAATCTTCTTGGAGAAAGGAATTACAAGAGTTTTGTCAAATCAAATCAAGGCCCTCTGATTCTGATACGAGGAATATTTAAACCACCTATCTAATAGGTTACCTATTACTTAACCTTTTTCAAAGTCTTCCAGGGATGTAGAGTATCCAATACTTTTTTGATTTGCCTATTCAAATACTTACTACCACCTTGGTTGCTGCATAACTCATTGGAGCTGTCTTGAGGAGCAAGGCAAGGAGATTCAGGATTACTGATGCTTATAACAGTGATACAACAGGGGTGCGAGGGTGCTGGGATAGAAAACAATGAAGAGTATGATATGGCAAGAAAAGGTTGGAATGTAGACAGTAAGTCACATGGAGATTTCATTACCTGAGAAAGAAATAGAAAATATGCCTAATTTAGGAACTCAGAGCAGGAATTTTTCTACATTGGACTTAGATGATAAGTCCTGAGAAAGTCAAAATGGGGTAAAGAGGGGCTATGTTCAACTTGTCTATTGTTGTGTAACAAACTACCCCCAAACTCAGCAGCTTAAACAATAATCATCTTATTATTATTGAATAGATTTGTAGGCCAGGAATTTAGGCAGGGCTTCCCGGGGTGATTCTTCTGTTCTGTGTGGTGTCCACAGAGGGACCAGACATTCACACGTTAGTCCCATGGAAGGGGTGACTAGAAGGGTGAATCCGCTGGATCTATCAGTCAGAACACCTACATGTGGGCCTTTTGGCATAGTGGTCTTAGGGTAATTGGATTTCTCACACAACAGCTCAGGGTTCCTGTCTACATGGTTCAGGAGGAAGCTTCAAGGTATGGTTGAATTTCAGAAACCCCAGAATGTAACTTCTATGCTCTGTTGGTCAAAAATGCCATGATGGCCAGGCCAGATTCAAGAGGAGAAGAATTAGATTCCCCATCTCAGTGGGAGGGGTGGCAAAGAATTTGTAGCTGCCTGTACTCCTTCTTTAATTAGACTATTATTATAGTCTATACTAATCTTTCTAGGCAAGCTTTATGAAAAATAATTTAATAAAAGTGAGGATAAATATACCCAGTTAGGACTTAGAGTTAAATAACTGCTATGGCCATGTTTGTATCTAGTTATGAATAGGCTAATGGATTCGGGCAAAACATTTGTTCATCTGTAATCTTGGGGGCTCATCCAGAGAGAAAGGAGAGCAAGTGAGAGTGAATGGAAATAACACTTCAGCCCTTTCTGTGCAATGGAACAACTGTCAAGTGCCTCTTTGTGCTGGTCCACAGGATGTGCTAGAGGCCTGCAGGAAGGAAAATGGCCCCTGCCCCTGGGAGCTTACACTGAGGTAGGAGAACAGAGTTGTATACACACAGGGGAATTAATGAGGTCTTAGAAATTCAGAAGACTTACTAATATGAATATGATTGACAATTTCAGTTCAGAAGAAACTTAATGGAGAAACAACACCTAAACAAGATTTTCATGGAGGAGGATGTTTACCAAGAGGACCAGGCATGGGAAATCGAATATGCAGCAAAGACAGAAGAGCCAGAAGAACCATGACATATGTCTGCACGTGTGTGTGCACACACATCTGTGCGTGAGTGTGTATAGTACAAATAGTTTAATGTGTTAAGGAAGGAGTGGGAGAAAATAAAGGTGGGGAAGAGGCAGAGGGCTTATGTTTTTAAAACTGTCTTGGATTCCATGTCCTTGATCATAGAAACAGAGTTTCTATGTTTTAGGGCAATTTCTCTGGGCCATCATGGAAAAGTTGAGAGCCCGACTGACCAGGAAACTTCTCACTCTAAGTAAAGGGGAAGTTAAAAGTAGTTTACCAAGTATTCAGAAATCCTTTCTTGCAACTAACTAAAATTCCCCTTGCTCAAGCCCACTTTTCCTTGTTGGATTCAGAGAACACTTGCTGTGGATATGTTGAATTGCATTTCTGGGTTCTCTTTTTCCCCCTGGATTAAAAAGCTGTCCTCTGCGGTCCTATTTCACCTGCTCCAAGAAATATATCTCTGATGGGAGATGCTCTCATTACCGTTTTAAGACCTCCCTGTCCAATGAGTTCTGAGAGATCAACAGAAAAAAAATGCTTTAGCTCTGGCATACTGCAGGTGAAAATACTTGCATTATTATTTATTTATTTATTTTTTGCTAGAAAACTTATTTCAGTTTGACATTCTTTATGTTGTTGTTTCCTTCTACCACATTATAAATTCTTTTTGGGTTAGAAACCACTTCTAAATCCTTTAGTAGCTAAGCCACTCAGCAGAAAGCCTATGAAATCAGGCCATTACAGGCCAGTTTCACATCTGAGGTAAGTTCTCTACATTAGGGCATGATTACACTCCAGGAGTAGAGAGGACTGTGTACTTGTTATATATAGTTTTAAATGTACATATAAAAATGCTTATGATGATAAATATGGGTTTGAGTGAAATAACTGTGACAGGTGGCATGTGGAATTTTCTCAGTTTATTAAAATAAAAAAACAACAACTCTGAAAAAATGTAGATTAAACCTATATTCAGGCAGCATCAAATAACTTTGGAAAGCATTAAATATCTCACTTGTGAAAAAGTTCTTAATTCTAATGTTCTTTCATCACCCTAAAAGTGATTATATTTATTCTTCAAACTTGCCATTTTAGGAGAAATCAGACCAATATGTTCAGTGTGGACAGACTGAAGGAGCAGATATTAATCATGTGTAATGAACAATCTACTTCGATGGGAGATGACAGAGCAGCAGCCAGTTGGCAGCTCTGCTCGACTCCATGGGTTACCTGAGCCACAGTGAGAAAGTGGGTGTTTGATGAACCGGAATAGATTTATCATGCTGGACACTTTTCTGTTTGAAAAACTCTTGTAGCTGACCCCTTCAAGGCACCTTTTATTATACGAAAAAAAATTGCATTTTCCTTCAAGTGTAGCAGAGGACACTTGGTAGAAAATTAATTTTATTTTTAATTAGGGGCTGTTCACGTTGTCTGGTTCCTATCTCGTCCTGTCAGCAAACCATCTACCGTATTCTACATAAACTGGAATTTCTACCAGGGAGTATTCTTTTCTAACAAAGATATATTTTATTTAATGCCTATTGTGCTATGCATGTGTAACATATTTTCTGAATATCATATCCTTATATTTCATTTAAGAGAGTAGAGAGAACTAGACTAATATTTTGACGTTTAAGCAAAAAATAATTTTTAAAGTTTAAAAAGAAATTTCATCCATTAGACAGTGAATATAAATTTCTAGAACATTAGAATCACCTAGAGAGCTTTTCTAAAAAAAAAAAAAATACAACTGGGATTTTTCTAAAAGTATTCCAAGAGATTCTAGGGTGCAGCCAGTCTTGAAAACCATACCACCAGAAGATTCTTTGGAGATAATTAAGTTATATAGAAAGAAGTTTAAATAATAATATTTTAAAAATATTTTCTTCATGGCTTATTTTATTTGAGGCTCTTAAATGGCAAGTTCAATACTATGTAAAATACCTCTCCCCACATTAACTTGAACTTAATTATTAGGAGCCCACTGTAAGCATGACTCTCCACTAATGCTGTAAGTTTATATAAAATAGAGAAAAGCCTATCTCAAGCACAGTGGGATTTGCCAGAAAGCTAATGAGTTAAATTCACACAGACCATGGGAAGGGTTTAGCAATGTGTTGACATGATCATATAGTTTCGTAAACATGGCAAAGATCATGTAGTTTTACCATTGCTATCTCTTTCCCTTCTAACTTTCCAATCATTCTTCTCCCTGTGCCTGGTGGTGTTAAGAATACTTTTGTAGCAAAGGGAAAGTTGAGCTGGGGATATATTTAGTTTTGGATTAGTAGAATACATTTATATGGTTTATTGTCAATTATGTGTAAAATTAATTTATTGCTAGCTGTTCTAATACAGGAATGGTTTGCAGAAAAATTCCTATTGCCCATGCACTCACTCAGCCAGACTAGGGACAAAGGAATATCAAGGCTGACAAAAAACCCATCATGACATTGATGAAAAACTGGTTAATGAATGTTGTCAAATCCAGGAGAATTTGTTATTAGTCACTGCCCATGAAAAGCCTGAAATGACCTAAAGTCGTATAACTCATCTCTGAAGAAACTTTTTAATAGAAGCTTTCACAAATTCGACAATAATTCCAATAAGGTATCTGACATTAACAATAATAAACTTCTAAGATGAGTAAAACTTTTTAAATCTTTGAATAATAAGAGCTGGAAGTAAAATGAGAATATCTTTTTTTTTCTCTGTAGAAAATAATTTTGCAAAATTGTTGTCAGATTAAAAGATTAAAAATTCAAAAAAAGTGAGTGTGGAAAAGTGTTACAGGTATGTGTCATAAAGTTAATTTTAAAAAATTAAGTTATTTATTTTTGGATTATATGATATTTATGAACTTTGGTAGATTTTTTAAAAATTTTTCATAATTTTTATGTCATTATAAATAAATATTTACTTTCATATATGTTTTTGAGTTTGTAATTTTGATTTTTTTAAAAAGACCCTCAAAACTTCAGCCCCCACCTGGACCCACCTTGGCCTTAGTAAACTCACGGTGTTAGCCCATAAAGACTTGTTCTAGAAACCAGCCATATGGTTAAGATTTCAACCTCTTCCAAAATGAAAGGACTTGGTTGCTAAGGAAAAGAAGACAAAGAGTGGGAAGTAGATGCTGATGGCAGAGGGTAGACAAGTCAGTGGAAAGATGATACAAAGACAGAGACTCTGGTCTGATATAGTGAGAAGCCACATTACTAAAATAGCGCTTATCATACTATCTAGGTCCAGTGGTGAGCAGTTTTCAGAAATAAATCAGACTGTAGTTGCATCGTGCATGTATCAAATCCATAGTAAATTCAACTACACAAACTAGGTAAAACAAATTACAAAGAGGGAAATTAGAATTTGCATTGTATAAGTCTCCAGCCTTTCATTCCAGTCCATGAGCATCGATCGGCCTCCATGTGATCATGATGTGGGACACCTGTAGCTGTTGGAGCTTGGCCCTCAGGTCCCCAGGGGCCTCCTATAGTGTCCACAACTTCCCAGGCTGTGTATGAGTCTGATGTTTAAGGGTAAGTATGTTCTCATACAACGTGGAGTCTAAACAGACACTGACCTCATCTGGCAATGCTGATGCTACTCAATTTTTGCCTTTTCTGCTGACTTTTAAACTTGAAACTTTCAAGTATATAAAAAAGTTGAAAGAATGGAACTATAAAAACACAATTACCTAGTATCTACAGCAAGTGTTCACATTTTGCCATATTTTCTTCATCTCTCGATCTCTCTATCCATCTCTATATTCTTATTTTTATATGACCATTACAAAGTTACAGACTTTATGTCATTTAGCCCCTAACACTACAAAATGCAGCTCCTGAAATAAGGACACACGCCTACATAACTGTGACACCATTATCATGCCTTAGAAAACTTAACAGTAACTCCCTAATATGATCCACATTATCGATATTCACATTTTCTCAATTGTCTCTAGCATAACTTTCAGAGTTAGTTTCTTTCCAATCAACAGCTAATCAAGTTTCATATATTGCATTTAATTGATATCTCTTTACTCTTTTTTTCTCCCCTTTAATTTTGACTATTTAAGAGAGCATGCTCACTCTCTTATAAAATTTAGATATGACAAATTTATCTAATTGTTCCTTAACATGATTAAATTTTTTCTGTTATCCCTGACTTTCCTGTAACCAGGAGATTAGATTTATATGTTTGATTAGATGCAAGAATACTTAATAGGTGACTCTAAGCACTGACTTTGGAATTTAATCTCATGATGTGCAACTATATTAATTCATCCTCAATAAGACCCTGAAATATCTATCCAGGAATTTCTCTCTTTACAGATAAAGATACTAAGGCTTGGTGACTGAATGACTTGCCTAACATAACACAACTATAAAAGAATTTAGATCTCAAAGAATCTGAATAACATGACTCAAAGTTTGTCTTAAATAGTCATATATTTAAAACGGGAACTTTCCTGAATCTTGAGAAAGAACATTTTGGAAGAAATAGAGATCCCTGTTCCTTTATAAAGACATAATTTAGATATAAAATATGATTGAATTTAATAAATAGATTTATAACTCCACACTACTATAGTATGATGGTATGTCAAGGTACTATTTAGGTAAGTTGAATTCAGAGGAGCCATAACATTGAGAATCATCCATGAAAGCTCTCTCTCTCTTGTGTCCAAGTTCAAGTCAAGTTGACATTTCCTCCAAAAACAAATCTGAATTCAGCCCTCTTTTTCCCATAGCCGCTATTACCACCCTCATCTAAACTTCCATCCTTTCTCACTGGGTTTCCCTGTGTCTCCTTCCACACTTGGTCTCCTTCAATGGTTTCCACAAAGCTACAAGAAAAGTCTTTTCTAAATAGCAAGTATGATCACATTACAGTTCTCCTTAGTCTCACATATAGCTCAAAACTGTTTGATGGACTGCCATTGTGCTCGCCATGAGGTCCACAAGTGTTAGTATGACTAATAAGGTTCAGCATGCTCTGGCCTGTATTTCCCTCTCTCAATCAGTTTTATGCCCTTGTCTCTTCCCATCTTTTACACAAATTACTGGCATTATTTGAAAAAAAAAAAGCATTATGTTCTATGTTGCCTTTGGACAATTATTCAATGTGTTCCCTCTGCCTGGGATGCTTTCTCCTTAGCTCCATCTCATTGTACCTCCATCAATCAATGTTCTAGCCCTCTTCCAGTTCTCTGGCCAAATGTCTCTTCCTCAAGAAGAACAGTTTTCCTATCTTTGCAGACTGATCTGGGACCCCTGTTACTCAGCATCATCATGCCCTATGATTGATTCACTTGCATAGGTCTCACCATTGTTTGTAATTTACATTTAGTGTTGTTATCACATTCAGCAGACTGAAAGCTCCATGAAGACTGAGACAACATGGTTTCAATCATCAACTTGGCCCTAAGAAGGGGCTTGCTAAGTTGCTGTTAAATGAATGTTGTTCTTTAAAAACCAGAGAAGCTGACAACCTTAAACGCTTAAGGTTGGCTCCACTCAAAAAACAAACAAGCAAACAAACTAAGAAAAATTTGTAAAGGGTGCAGAAGCTATAGCTTGAAAAACTGGGCCACAGCACGGGTAGGACCTAGCAATTATGGGGGCCTCCCAGGCACTTTTAGGGCAAATGCAATATGAGCAAAGGAACTCAAACTAAGAAAACATTTGAAGAACCTCAAAATCCTACCAAATCTTAAAACCCTTCAGTAACCACGCCAAAACTTCACCACATCTTGATGAGCAAAGATAAATAATTAGGAGTAAGCTCTACCAACCCACCAGTCTTCTCTATCTCAAATCCCTCTGCCTGCACACACATCCTTATCACCTTTTTCTTCCAGTTTCAGAGGACAAGCTGCCCCAACCCCTTGTTTGAGGCCAACCCCATCTCCTGTTCTACTAATGCAATTCCCTCTCTTCCCCCACAACTTCTCCCCAAATCTCTCTCTTTTTCTTATGTCTTCAATCTCTTCCTTTGACTATGAACATATTCAAACTTCTTTTTCCCAAAACATAACATGCAGCCTTGACCCTGCCTCCTTTTCTAGTCATGACCTTTTTGTTGAGAGAGTAGCTGACATTCATCATCTCTACTTCCTCATCTTCCATTCTTCCCAACATCCTGGCTTCTGTTCTATGGTTTCGTTGGAACTGCTTCTATCAAGTTCACCAACAAGCTCCATAGTTGAAAAACTTGAAGGGGCACTTTTTACAACCTTACTGAACTACTCTGCTGCATCTGGCTATGGTGGTGACTGTGCAACTTTGAAATCTTTATCCCTTCAGTACTTGTGGCTACATTCTCTCTTGGTTCCCCTGTACCACTTATCTCAGTCTCCTACAGTGCCCCATTCTTAGACTGGCTTTATTATAAATGGCAGTTTTTAGGATTCAAGGATTTACTTTCACTCTTTTTAACTACTACTACCTACATATTAATAATTTTTAAATCAATATCTCTCCAGAAGTGTTGCCTGCTAGTTTTTCTCTTGACAGTCTCAGAGGCATTTCAAAATCTACATGACCCAAACTGAACTCACTTTGCTCCCCCACCTGGACTTCTCCTTTGATTTTCCTCATCTCAGGTCTTTGTAACCACATCACATACTTGAAATAAAATACCTATTGATTAGTATTATTCACTCAAAACACAACTGAAAGAAAAGAGTAATCGAGGGTGTAAAATTGGATGCAAACATGGAAAATCCTAGTATTTGTTGAGGCACTGTGTAGGTAAGGTTCATGGGTGATCTATTTAATCCTCACAGGTCTATGAATGCATAATTGCTTCTATTTTATGTATGAGTAAACTTATGCTCAGAGAAGTGAAGGCCAAGGTCACCAGCCAGTATGTGGCAGAACAGAATCTAAATCTAGCCCCTTCTTCCTTAAATGCCCTTGAGCATTCCCTTCTATGCTACTGTCACCCAATTATAAACTAAAACCTTGTGCTCTGTGTCTGCATGGTGCTCAATGCCCTCTCCTTCACTATGCTTTTCATATCATCCTAAGGCACCTGTCTCTTTGTGAGTTTAGAACAGATGCAGCATTTTCATCTTACTTGGTTTTAAGAATCAGTGTATGATCTGTAAAACAGAAAGCTCCTTTCAAAAGGGAAAGATTAGAAGTCTTCCTGACCTGCCAAGGGATGTGGTCTGAATCACATCAACAAATAGGGCTAGAAGTTGTGTGTGCAACATTTTTCTTCCAGGCAATAACAAGTTTGTTCGGTGAGGGCAAGTTAGTAAGGAAGTGAGAGACAGATGAGAGAATTGAGACAGAAGAATGAGAAGAACATGCAAAGTTTCCTTTAAAGAATCTCTTCTAGCATCTTCTACCCTTTTAAAATTAGTATTAAGAGTTTCACTTTCTAATTTGAAAATTATCAAGCTGAGAGGACAGGGTCAAGAGGAAACAATGTTGGATGCTTACTTCAAGAGAGCCTGCATGCTCAAGAGGCAATTTTTCTGTTGTTTATGTGCCCTCAGGTTTGTTACTTATCCAATGCAGTCCAAGCCAACACACTCAAACTTTTTCAATGACTTGCCTATTTTTGCTCTTTTCAACATAAATTTAAAAACTTTCTTATGGGAGTCTTAGTAGCACTCTAGTTTCCAAATAGGATTGTTTCAAGAGGAAAATTTCCTAAATATTCAGGCCATTTCTCTGTCATGGACCCAGCCCCATGGATTCCACGTTCTACTGAAATAGAATAGAAATAAGGAAACATAGATAAGTAAATGAAAATTTTAAATGCTATGAAAGAAAAAAAAAATAGATGAAGAGATGATCTCTCTAAAAGAGGTGAGATTTATTTATATGTGAATTATCTGACTTTATGGAAAATGAATGGTTGATATTTAATGTTAGGCTTGAATTTTCAATTTGTTTTGTCTTATATCTCACTCTCATTTCCTGTTTAATTTTGAGAATGTGAACTTGCCCTCTCCAGGGGCCTTGAGCTCTCGATGATCTTCTCTTTCTTATATCCTTAACTTCTCTTCTCTACTGGGGCCTGTTGACAGCACTTACATTTATATCATTCTCTCTTAAAAACAAGTGAGCAAATAAACACAGCCTATGTTGATCTTGAGTTATTTCCTGCTTTTCCTCTTCAACCAAACACCAAACTATGTTCACTCTGTCTCATTTTTCACCTACTATTCATATCTCAACCACACTGAAGTCTGACTACTCAAATAATTCCCTTCAAGGTCATCAAACACCTCCTTCCTCCTATGTTGCCAAATCCTTAGGATATTGTCCACTCAGAGAGTCTTGATTCTATTTCTTGTAGCATTCGACCTCTGGATCACTCCTGTCCTTTTGAAACTCTCTTCCTGGGTTTCTGTGATACATCATTCTCCTTCCTTCCCCTATTCTCAACCTGTCTCTGCTCCTTCTCCTCAGTTACTCTTTTTCAGGATCATTTTTTCTTCTCATGGATCTTAAATACTACTGTTTACTAGATTCTTTCCCAGGCACCATTCTTCTCTCATGCTATAGGATTTACCTAACAGCTTCAGGAACTCCATAAATGTTGATGTCTCCCCAACTTGCAACTCTTGGTCTTGCTTTTTGCATCAGAAGAAGACCTGAAGGTGAATCTTGGTTCACTTTACTTGGTTTCAAAAATCAGTATATAATCTATGAAATGGAAAACTCCTTTCACAAGGGAAAGATTATAAGTCTCCCTGACTTGCCAAGGGTATGCTCCTCATACCTCAACACACACTCAGTTGGAACAACCACAAATGTCTCCAGACACTGCCATTTATTAGCTGTCCAGTCTGGGCATATCACAAACTCATAGTGCCTCCATCCTCTCACCTTAAGACTAGACATAACAAGACCTCAGTTGTAAGGTAGTTTTAAGGCCTATCAGAATTAGTACACTTAGCCATTTCTCAGGAGGTCTGTCCATATCATCTGGCTGGATCTTCCTACACTTTAAACTCAGTAACACAATGATAGAAGTAGAAATAATAAATAAAGACTTGCAAGCAACAGTGCCCTCCATATGCCATTCAAGAGATCACTTGCAAATGTCCACTCAAATAGAGGTACCAGCCATGGCAAATGTCCAAAATAAGTCTTATCTAAATCCATTTCAGAGAAGGGAAGGATTTCCCATATTATTGATTGGAAAAAAGTAAGATAGACCTATGAACATCATAGTGATACTAGGTAAGGTGAAAATAACTGCAAATGCCAGCTCCCCTTGGGTACTTCTAAACTAGAAAGAACCAGCCTTTCCTTTAAAAGAGTGGTGCTGAAACGGTGTATGTGCTTTAAGAAGAGATGATGTTAGGGAAAGACAATGGTAAGAGATATTAACCATGCCACTTGGATCCATTTTAGTCATAGTACATTTAGGTAGAAATACTGCGGTCTCAACAATCTCCCAAAGAATAGTGCATGGCAGAGTTTCATTCTACACTGTCTAAGAAATATTCAGTCATTCACTTATTTGGAAGCTTCCAGAAGTTATTTGTTGAGTGACTGCTATGTTCCGGACACTATGCTGAACACTTGTGATCAAACGATCAACAAGACAGACATGATTCCTATTCTCCAAAAATCTTCATTCTAGTGGGGAGAGTTATAAAATTTACAAGTTAAGCCTGAATGCTGAAAAAAAGCTGGCCATGCCCATAGCCTGGAGAGGCACATTTCAGACAGAAAGCTAAAGCTGGAGGCAAGAAATAACAGAAAGAAGGCAGTGTGCCTGGAGCAGAGGGAGTGAGAAGATGGTGGAGTAGGAGGAGATAAAAATGGTAGGCAGGGCCTAGATCATAAAGGCTTTTGGACTTTACTGAGTAGCTACTATTATACAAGGCACTTTTCAAGGACCAGAGAATTTGATGCTGTTTCTATCACTTTCCATGGTATTTTCCAAACAGTGGGTCAAGAAAACAATTTAGCAGATTGGATCAACATTGTTTAATGACAGAATAAACTAGAATACAAAATATCAGAGTGCACTGTACACAGTAAGGATGAATAAGTATTATTTGTACAATCTTCATTTCACTTATGTGCATGCCTGTGTACATACTTACTAGTTCAGGGTCTCTGAACCTCAGCACTATTGACATTCTGAGGCTGGTGATTCTTTGTTTGGAGAGATTGTCCCATGCATCATAATTTGTTTGGCAGCATCTTAGCCTCTACCAAATGCTCCTCGTATCTCCACACACACTCAGTTGGGACAACCACAAATGTCTCCAGACATTGCCAAATATCTCCTGGTGAACAAAATCTCCCCCAGTTGAGAACCACTGTGCTAGCTGTAAAATGTTTCTGAAAATGAATCACGGTCACTAAATTCTCAAACTACTGAATGGATTATTATTTTCTCTCATCCTCTTCTCCATGCTTTTCCTCCCTCTGTAAGCTTCTGGTTTCTTAACTCCAGAAGAAAGAAGGCTTTCTCCACTTCCCACCCTTCCTCTTTTTCCATCTCATCCACTGTCTCCTCCTCCCATTTCATGTTCTCTACCTCTTATCCCTTCTTGCTTACCCCCTTTCTTCTCCAAATCAAGACCAAACCAAACTCTCTAAATAACATCTTGGAAATCTGTGGTCATTTTCTTTGGAGACATGGCCCTGTGAAAGGTGGCAGCATCTCGCAAAGGCAGCAGACACCTCCTAATACACTGTGCTGGCTGAATAAGTGCCAAACAGGTATTGCTTTGGCATTTAGGACTTCTTTTACTTTTTCACTCTATATTTCTTTGTCTTACATAGGTAGATTCAGGAACTAGAGGTGGTGGGAAAAAATCTCATTTTCAAACAAAGCATTTGGAGGTGAGTGGGTACAGAAATCCGGAAGACATTTAAAAATATATGATAGACACAAGGGGCTAGCAGCAGTGTGGAGCAGGGAAGGCCCCAACAGTCTTTCCATTCCTGATTTCTGTACTTCCCTGCTTTGTGATGCCTCCTGCTCCCTGCTGTGTGAATCTGCTGCCTGTCTCACATGCCTCCTCCCCCTACAGAGGAGGTTCTCTCTTACTGACACTGGCTCCCTCTCCCTTCAAGACTGCCAGTGTCCTATCTGCCACGTGCATCCACCAAGACTTTCTCTCTCCTCTCCTGCTGTTTGTGTATCCAACATCACTCTCTCGTATGAGCCCTCAGCTTGGCTCCTTTTGTATAAGCTAGATCATTTTCACTTTTCACAGTCTCATTGCATACTCTCCCCTTTCCAGTTCTTGAAATGAAGTTTCTTCTCCTTTTTTATTCCCCATAATCACATGCAAACACATGCAGCCATATATCTACTCACCTGAAATATTCTGTACACATCCTGGTGGAAAAACAGACCAAAATGAACAGGTATTCTTCCAAGAGCTGGTGAAAATGCAATTCTATTCAAACATGCTTGTTCTTTATGTGCTTGCTGGGTCATCTCTAGCAGAATATCTTCTAGAGAAGATGCAGGTCACACCTACCCAGACCTGGGCGCTCAGGGTGACCAATGAGTAATTTTTAAAAGTAAATTACACTAGCAATACAGAGGGCACAAGCATCTGATCCTCTCCAGTTAAACTCATTTGTAAATGCTGAATTGTCCTCCCTTTTCTCCCACTGCTCCAACAAAAGTACCGTTAGGCAGACTTCATTGTGTTTATCTTGCTCATTTGCCTGTGGGAGAATGGGAAGTCTTTCAAATGGGCTGTACATGTAGCTATTGTGTTTCTACATTTGTCCACCAGGACCCACCAGACAACAATAAAACCACAGAGTTTTGTGTAGAATTTTTGAAATATCTGTACTCATAATTCCCTTAGAAGATTATAACAAGCCCAGGAGGAAAGAAGAGAAGGGGAAAAAAAGCAACTTTAAATGACTACAATAAGTAGTCACCCTTGGGGATTTTTTTTTAATACATAGTCTCATTTAACTCTTAAAGACAGCCATATAGAGTGGCTATGATGACTCATGCTCATAAAGATGAGAAAATTGGGGCTTATTCAGCTGGTACAAGGTTCTGTTGGGTTCACTGATCCAGTCAATGGCTATTTATTTTGAAGTTGGCTGCTAGCCAGGCTCTGTTCTAGGCCATGAAGCCCATGGGACCTAGGTGTCACTAGTAATGACAAGGGAAAGAAAACTAGGATCACCCTCTTCAGTGTCCAAAAGGTACAATGGCATGAAGAGTACAAACAAATACATACCATGAATATCAAGGCTTTCTCAGAAATCCCTGTTTTGAATTCTCTGCATTATGTGCCAGGTATAGTCTCCTTCATAAAAGAATAACTTTCTAAGCCTCGGAAGAGAAGCCTTAAAATAATGACCCAGGCTCAGAGTATGAATGTAAAATTGATTGCCTGATGTAGTCATCTGGGCCACCTGGCCCTCTCACTTACACACCGTGGGAAGCCACCCTGGGTGGCATGTGCCCCCTGAATGGCTGCATGTGACCTATAATAGCATTTCCTATTAAGACACACACAGCCCTTATCTATGCTTTCCACTTCCCAGTGTTTATGTCTTTCTCTTCTTGCCTGGGAAAAAAAGAAGTGGGACTGAGATAGTTGTCCTTCTATGATGGGGAAGAAAATGTCCCCCAAGCTGGGAAGAGAGATGAGAGAGCATTCCATGCTAACCACTTTGGCAGCACAGAGACTGTGCTCCTGCATGTTCTCCCACCGGGTCCCCACCAGCAGAAGCATTGCCAAAGGGAGTCAACAGCATTTGGATTCTATAAAGAAGCTACTTATAACTGGTAATGGGAAGCAGGATAATGAAGGGATGCCAGGAAGTGCTCAGGAAAGTGATAACAGGGAACTTATGACATCTGTGGCCCCATTCGGTCTCTAGGCAATAAAGCACACAGCCCAGATAACTCTCCCATTTCCCCAGAACTGCTGGAAGCAGGGCTTGTCCCACTAATAGGAAAGGTTTGGGAAATAATATATGAAGACTCACGTTCTGGCTCATACTCAAGTCAACCTGCCATTATCATCACCCTCACCCTACACAGCATTAGCTTTGGCACAATTGTAGACCACATTTCACAGTCCTCATGCCTCCAATATTCACCTGCTTCTTGGACCCTTTACACCCATATCTCTATGCAGCACAGAATATTTTTTTCCTCTAAGACCTAACTTAAAAAAAGAGCACTGCTCTCTTTTAAAAACATTGCAAATGCTCACCTGAGCTTTGCAAAGGTCTAATGTTTATACCTTCCCTTTCTGACCTAGACCAAGAAGGCGGTAGTTTTCTTTTGTTGTGAGAGGAGACGAGCCTCTTAGCTCAAGATGAACAGGTTAAACACAGACAACAGAGATACCGGCTTTGGCAGGCACTGTGGGGAACCTCACACTGCAAGCGATCTTATTTCTTCAGTCTCAGAGAACTGAAATGAAAACCTTTTTTTTTTAAAGAGTAAAACTCAAATACAAAGGTTTGAGGTGTTAGGGTGAAGGGGTGGTGAATAAGCCAATCATTTTAGTATGAGCACATGTAACCTACTCTTTGTTGATAAAGATTAAAATAAGAGTAATACAGAGCGAGTAGCTATCAGCCACCATGACAGCCTTTTAAATGCATGCTAGGAACAGGTTTCCCACACTGATGAGAACCGGGCTTGTTGTCATAGAATTTCTAATTTAAGTCATGTCTAAATATGTAACTAATCACTTAACATAATCATAATATTTCTTCCACCACAATCTGAATTTTATTTTAACCAGTGATCAAAGAAGAGATGATAATCTAATGTGAAGGTAATGTGCCTTTAAAATAAAATTCAAATTTTGAATGATTTGTCCTACAAAACAACAGGAGGTGTCACTTGAAGAGTGATATGCTCCTTGGAACACAAGTACACTTACTCTCAAAATATAATTCTCCACTGAAACACTGTCCAGAATAATAAGGGGACATATAAGACTTTATTTTTCACAAGCATGCCCACATACGTACACACATGTATAGCACCTTTATTTACAAACTATTCTATCACAGGTGCTGGGATAATTTGTATATAACCAAACCAAACAAAAATATAGAGAAAGGATTTACTGAGCCAAACACATAAAAATGATCAAATAGTAAATCAGGAAAAGGGACGCAAATATACACAACTCACACCCACCTAAAAAGGGCTTGATAGCCAAGAGAACCAGGGAGAAAGCATAAGAAAGAAAGGAGGCAGAGGATAAGGTATGAAATGACCAAATTGCCTGAATGATAAGAGCCATTTTATCTAAAGTGTGTCAGGAACAATTTCATAACGGACACAAATTTTATTGGTGTCCTCTCACACTGTAAAGAGATTCAAGGTTTATTGAGAGAAGCATTCCAATGATGATAACCATCTCTATCCATGTACCTTTCCATTCCAGGTGTTACTTATATAATGATATCTATGCTTAGTCTCAGAGGTAGATAGGGAGAAGGATAGCAGAGGTCCAAATTTGGAAGATAAGTCCTGCCTTGGAATAAGCATTAGGGATTCAGTAACTAGAGACGGTCTCAGATTAGGAAACAAAGAGGAAAAGGCCAGTTGCAATGGGATTGGGGAAGAAGAAGGATGACCATAGAATAGCTATAAAATGATAATTTCCTAAGAGAAAGAAGAAGGACAAACTGTTAGTCTGACTAGATTCTAGCCATATCTGGAGACATATGCAAGGAGACTATGCAAGGGCACACCCCAGACAAATGGGTAGCCTGAGAGCTTGATTCAGTTTGCAGACACATTTTGTTTGGCTTGCACAATTTATTTAGCTTAAAATTTTGAGATTTGGCATTGATTTAGGCTGGGATCAGCTGGGTGGTTATAGTAGTCTTGGCTGCACTTCCTTCTATGTCAGCAGTCATCTCAAGGTTGGTTAGGTGGATTTGCTGACCTTGGCTGGGCACTGTCACTGCTCTAGATTCAAACAACTGGGTTGACTCAACTCTGGCTCAGGTGGTCTTTCAGCCTTCAGTGTTGTCCTGGGCTTGCTCATATGGCAGTTAGGCACAGTTCCAAGAAAGTAAGAAAAGCACATAAGAACTGGCACCTTGTCACTTCTACTTCATTCTATTCCCAACATTATTCACAAGACCAAACTGGGTTTAGAGAGTGGAGAAATAGATTCTGCTTCTTGATGGGAGAAGGTGCAAAGTCCCATTACATAGGGAAGTGGATACTGGAAGACATGGATAATTGTAGCCATTTTTACACATACTCTCCCACATCTGGTAACTAAGTCTTCATTCCTGAGTGGATTCAAGTTATGATTGTACCTTCTAGATGACTATGCCTACCACAGTTCCTGGCACTCTTTATTATCTCCCTCTTGTTACAACCAGCCAACCTGGCAGTTATATTACCTCCTTGTGTCCTATTATGTTCTCATTTTATTAAGGCAATAGAAGCGAAAGAGCTTAACTAATAAATTATTCCCAATATATTAAAAAAAGCTGTCCTTTCAATGTACTTCCTTTTCTTTCATAACAGAAAGTCTTTTCTTTCATAATCATCTCTACTGACTCCACTCATTTTCATACTGCTTCTAAATTCTGGCATTTAATAAAAACTGATGCCATTTCTAGACAAAATTGATCACAAGATTCTTTTAAGGCAATGGTGTACATGTGGCACATAAGGACCCCCAAAGCAAAAAGGTATGGCTGATTACTCCTACAATAGCATGTATCTGCCCACTGAAAGGGAGCAGAAAGGCTAAGTATATTTCAAAAACACTTTTCCAAATCCCTGGACTAGAAAAATAAATTATTCAGGTCATAAAGTTCCTAACCACCCTCTCTTCCACTGCCAGTTGTGTCATCAGTGATTCCACGCAAGGGAACTCATTCCTGCTGTGTCTGTGAACTGGCTGTGGAATTCCTTCTCCAGCTCCATTTCTTTCTTCTCTGTTCCTCTCTTCTCCAAATGAGGAAATCTCACTCAACTTTTAGATTCCACTCCAAGGCCATCTGAACCTCCTCATGTCTCATTCTCTTCTATACCTTGTGCCTTATACCTTGACCTCTGCCATTATGCCTATATTTGTAGTTCGGGTACTGTATCCCTTTTTCTTAACTTGACACTCAGTAAATGTAAATTGTCATTGTATCGTTCGAATATCTAGGATAATATTTTCCATGTTGTAGACTCTGAAAGACTTGTCAGAGGAACAACTGAACATGTGATTTCAATCTTGGTTTAACAACAAGGAATTTATCCAACCTTACATTGATTTCCATGGTCCTTGGATCAGTTTCAAAATATTGGCAAGTGAATTATCTCATTTTATTCACCCCAGCAACCATGAAGATTTGGTAAGATTATGATTAGAAGTTGGAGGACTAGAATAGTTAAATGATTTGTCTAAGGTCACCCAGATAATGCTTGGGCCAGGAGAAAAATCCAAATCCCTTGGCTTTTGGTTCAGTGTTCTTTTTTTCTCAGTAACAGCACTCCAATATTAAAATTAAAAATAAACTATATTTGGTGGTAGTAGTGTGTGTGTGTGTGTTGGGGGGAGGGTCCCAAGAAGTCAAAAGTCATTAGGAGGCTACAGTGCCTCAAATATGAAGGAATTTCTCATATTTGATTGGCTACAGGTATCTACACGAGCTAGCAAAGAACATAGTCAATGGTCCTCTCACATAGAGATTTCCACTAATAGTGAATCTTAATGACTTGGAAAAGGAAAGTTGCCAGTTCCCAACCTAGTTTTATTCTGGCCTCCATTAACCTAATGATTTTCCCTAGCTAGACAGATATCAAAGTTTGCATACAGCCCTTTATCATATTTTTATTTGAATGGAGTCTCAGAATAACCCCGAGGAGTAGGTTATTGTTACACCCATTTTATGCTTGAAAAGTCAAGGTTCAAATTTCAAATGATTTGGCTCAAAGTTACAGCAGAGTCAGGACTTGAACTCAGTGTCCCTGCAAATCATATGCCACCTACCCACTATTCCACATTCTTTTTCATGAAGATCTCAAGGCAATTCTAGAACATTCTTCAGGGAATGAGCTCACTCTTTTCCGCTCTTTTTCCCCCTCACTATCTCTCCTGCAGTCACAGGTGGTTGATGCCCACATCTTTATTCCCTTGGCCAAGCAGACAGTTGAGTGAGGTCACCAGGAACAATATCTTGGGAGTCAGATGTGTGGATCTAAACTGTGACCTAGGATACTCCAGCTGTGTAGGTGGGGGTAAATTACTCTACTTTTCTTTATCTGTAAAGTGAAGTTGATAAGTGTAAGTACTTTCTTGGGTGGTTACGGGAATTAAATAATTTTCATCAATGGCTTGGTTCAATGCCTGTTATATAGTAAGTTCTCAAGAGCATTGAAAATGATGACTGCAATGATGATGTTGTTGATGCATTTGTAAGAAGCTACTAACTTATGAGCTTTAATACTAAATGATCTGGAAGAAAAGCATTTCTGTGAAGAATGGTATAAATCAGTCATCCCATTTGCTTGAGGATCAGTGATCATAAAATGAATGTGTAAACCATAAAAAGTTTGTATAAGATAGACTAGGAGATTCATGGTGTGTAGATGTGTGTCACTGATTCATTTGTTCATTTATTCAATATATATTTTAGAAACTGGTGAAATAAACATGAATAAGACATACACCTGCTTTCAAAAAGCACATGATTTAAAATAGAAAATATTTGACACAGGGTAATAGCTAACATTTATTAAACATATAACACTGTTCTAAGAATTTTACACGTATCAAACCATTAAGAGAAAAATTCTCTGGATTAGGTCTATTATTATTACCATTTCACAGAGGAAGAAACTGAGACAGATTGCAACTTACTTGAGATCACTCATCTAACAAGTGGCAAAATTAAGACACAAACCTAGAGTGTCTGACTGTGAAGCCAGAACAATACTTCTAAAAGTAATTAAACAAGGAAGCCATTAGACTAGGGTGGCTCTCATGCCTTGGCAGCCTAGGTAAGAAAATCAAAATCTAAGCCTATAAATACCTCAAAGTTACAAAATCAGAATGCTAAGGACCACCAATCATGAATAGCCAACTAGGCTTTAAGCTATAGCCAGTCAATAATCTCCTTACTTTGCTTCTGCCTTTTCTCTATAAAAGTCTCTCCCAGAGCTCTGCTGCTAACCACTTCTGGTTTATTAGTCAATTTTTGTTCAAATAAACTCTTTAAATTTTTAATATACCTCAATTTATCTTTTAATGTGCTCAATTATGCTACACTATCTTTTGGCATAGACTTAATAAATGTATTTTGAAATAAACTAATATTTGCAATGAGAGAGGTAAGTGCTGAAGCAGAAGTGTCCATAGGTATGAAGACATTGACAAGTCAGTAGGGACGGTCTTTCCCTCTCAGTTTGGAGAGAGGGAGGAGGATACTCTGATGCACAGCAGATATTCCAGGTGATCAAGAGGGAAAGAGCATCTCAGGGGAAAATTACAGCATCAGCAAAGATTAAAAGTTCCAGAATTCCAACTCAAGAGGACTGCAACATCCCCCTTTATTTAAAGTGGAGTCAGAGTCCTGCTTCAAAATGGAATCAGAGATCCCCCCACCAAAGGGCAGCCAAGGATCCTTTCATTCATTTCATTCATTCTAGTCAGGAGGGCCTCTCAGAGCTTACTGTCCACACAGTGCCCTGTGCTCAATGTGTATGAATATGTGCTGAATTCATAAAGAAGCCTCCTCTCCCAACTGGACAGGAACAGGAACTCTGAAGTTAGAATGTTTGGCAAAAGTAGATAATTGTGGGGATAGGAGATAGTGATGGAGTGATAGGGAGAACATGGAAACTCTAGTAGCCAGATGCTTTTTTATTCAAAGTATTACTGGAACAGGATCTTTCCCCAAAGATCTATCCTGGCCCCCCAGAAAGCCAGATTACTTTCTCCATTCTACTGCACTTGCTTCTAAAATCTTTTACAGTGAAAGTGAAAAACCGGAAAAGTTCTACATTCTCCAAAACACACTCCAGGACCACCTAAGACATTTGTGCCAGCCCCAGGTGGAGCCCTCATTTATAAATGAAGGGAGAAACACAGCCATGAAGGATGCTGATTCTAAATATTGGAGTTTTCAAAGGACTGTTGGAAGGTACAACTACATTTCAAAGGAAAACCAGATTCAGATTCCCTGAGTATTTGTAGAAAGGCCTTAGTTAAAAACTTTAGGATAAAGTCTGGGTTATTGAGAGCAAGAAAATTTAGTCCACAGTAAGAATGGGAGATGAACACCTGGTCCATGAAACTTTTGAAAATATCGAAAACAGCTCAGTAGCCTCTGTGACTATGTTTGTGGACCCCTCGTGATTAAAGAAATCAAAATGGAAACCATTTTTTCTGGTGTGAATACCTCAGCAGATGCCAGCTAGAGGAGATAATGACAGTGGTCAAAAACCAAGCCCCCTCAATGCTTGTAGGACTTCAGTGAGTACACCTAGAACAGAGAGCCAGAGTCGCTGTATATAGTTGTGAAGGTTGTGGCTTTCCAGGTACCCAGGACAACCCTGGGGTATCTCTTACTCTCAGGTATTATGCAACTGCTCCAAATAGAAATTAAGTTCAGTTAGAGATAAATAAACCTAAGTTTCTTATACACTGAAATTTTGAACCAATATTCATACGTATTATCATCCTCCCTGTTGTGAGAGTCTGAGTTTGTTTGATCACAGAATTTCCTCTCCTTCCATTCTAAAATCCTGTCCGCCACCAAGTATAGCGATTTCTGAATTATCTGTTTGCAACCACAGCAACCTCTCCATTCTCAATGTTAACTTATCTTGCCCCCGAACTTTTAAAAATCCATGTCTCCAGAGATAATTATTTAAAATGCAGGTTTCTCAGTCCTAAAAAAATCAGTCTCATTAAGTCCAAATCAGTGAGGAGGGACTTATTTTACAGCCCAGTCCATAAGCATTCTCCCATGTTCTCTAGGTAATCGTTTTATTTTCCTAAGTAGAGATTTTTTTTTCTCAAGGGCAAGAACCATGCAAAAACATTTTTAACCCAGGAAAGAGGAAAAGAAATAAGCTTATTATGTGCCAACCACTCTGATGGGGGTGGGGGGTCGGGGGGGGGGAGTTTCTCACACATGTTCTCATCTAATTCTGACAAAAACCTTCCAGGATAGTAGGTCAAAGCATAATTTTTGGAATGTTAAAGACATAATCTTACACAAATATATAGCAAGCATACATCAAATTTTATTTAGCTCATTATTAAGGAAATAAGCTGGATGGCGAACTCAGTTCAAAAAATTTGTGAGAAACAAGAATTATAGTCAGTGGAGTGTTGGAGGGTTACAAAACTAGTTTGTGCCCTACTAGCTTTAGGCAATAAACCTATACTTTGGGTGTTATCTTCTCTACTGGACAGAAATGTGCATTATCACATCTTATCAATTGTACAGAATTGGAAAACATCTGGACCCTAATCAATTGTTCCAATTTATATTTCCCTATATAGTTAGATGACCTTACGGTGGACTTTTTAGAAAATGTTCTTAGCGTGGTATTAAGATCATTTTATCTTTTTTTTCTGCCTGATTTCTCATTTTACAGATGTGGAAACTGAGGTTCAGAGTAGTAAAGTCCCTTACCTGTGTCCATAGATAAGTAGAACCATCTATCAATGATAAGGTTTGTCTATTTCCAAAGCCCAGCTTTCTTCTACGATGCTATAATTAGGCACATTGAGGGTATTAAACACATATTTCTAAATTAATTGACATAAGAGTAGTATCCTAAAACATATTAATCAAGTAACTTAGAAATGTTGATACCTGTTCCAGAGTGCTTAAGTTTCTCATTGGCGAGGGTTACACACCAAAAAAGAGAATGTGAAGGTCTTTCAATTCTGGGTGAGATCCTACCTTTTAAAGAGGCAAACTACCATCTTGATTGCCTCACTACTGTAAGCAGCACTGTCTTAGATGCTGCATGTGTGGCATGTTAACTCTGTACCACTTGTCTTTAAATAATCATCCAACAAATATACTTGATCACCTACTGGATAATAGGAACCCTAGTCCCACCAATACCATAATTTATGTTAAGGCACTCTATGGCGCATACAAATATATTTTATTTTATTTTGAGAATTTTAACATTTTATTTCAGATTATCAGAAATAACCTAGTAATGATATCACATAGTAAAGCCTAAGAATTGTCTTGGTAGTTGAGAGGTCACAATGACTTCCTTTTTTCATTCTAGCAATTCTCTACCCCATGGAGGAATGCCGTCCAAGGTAACAGTTGGTAAGTGGCGATGGAAGAGAAACACTATAACTTTTTCTTCAAGATAAATGAAATGCACTGTCATTTGAGAATACACAAATATTTTTGGAAAAGGTATTTCCCTTTTTATCTTTCAGTAAATCCATTACTTTCTTCTTATTGAACACTAATTCCCATCTCAGTTGTATGGCTGTAGTACTGCTTCCAGACGGCAGAGGTCACTATTAACAGATACACTGGATTCCCAAATGTTAAATGCAAAAGAACTGGAGGAGGAAGCAGTTTTCCCTAAACTATGTACTCTGTGGTCATTGTACAAAATGATCAATAACATCATGCATTCTTTGAGATTCTCCTACCTCCTCCCCACCAGACATACACTGGAAAAGAAGTTCCCAGAAAAAGTGTTTACTCATATTCCACTGGTATTTTACAGATAAAAAGATAGGAAGAGGTTACCAGTTGTTAGTCAAGAATATATAAGAAACCAAGAGGTTATTTTCTGTAAAAACAAATAAAAAATCTTCATATTTTCCTAGTGACAATCAGTCATCAAAATCAAAATCATAGTATAAACAGCCACCTGGTTGTTGATTTAGAAGTCACCCAATAAGCCTGATAGTATAATCAAGAGAACTGTGGTATTTGAGGTTCTCCACCTTTGGTTTGACCAACTGCTGGTAATAAAACATTTAAAAGTATAAATAAAAGTTCAAGTCAAGGGTACTTCATTCAAAGCAACTCTTAACATCTGAAGATTGAAAAGTTAGTGTCTGGGCCCTTAGACAAGTGAGTTATCAGGCTTTCTGCTGCATCAAAATCACCTAGAAGTTCTTGTTAAAACACTGATTACAGGTTCCATCCCAAGTTTCTGATTTAGTAACTCTGGAGTACAGACCAATAACTTTCAGCTCTAACTGGTTCTAACTGGTTCTCAGGTGCTGCTGCTGGTGATTTAGAGACTACACTTTGAGAACCACTGCTTTCCCCCACAACCAACACAACACCATGGCCAGATACAGAAAAAAAGCCTCATTCTAAGGTCCAACAAACCACATTGTGATTGGCTGGAACAAAACATGATAATGTTGTTATTCTGTTGATATTTTAATCATGTCCTGTGTCATACATTATTTTTCTTCTGCCCTTATCTCCATGTTATTAAATGTTTTACTGGTTATGTCACTGCTTCCTTATCAACCTGTCCAGCACCTCAATATTTGGGCTTCATTCTTTATCTCAAGTTAAACAGCTTTAGAGCAGAGTTAAATTTTCCAAAACATTAAATTTAGAGCAATGAACAAAAATCATAGACACAAAGAAAGCAAGTAAAGTGGTAATCAAATGAGAAGAGTTTTGTTGAGAAGAGGCAGAAAAGGACTCACTAACCTGGATTTTCTAAATATGAAACTGAGTTCCCCCTCCTTTCGTTTGGCTTATTCATTAGCAGGCAGGCCAGATCTTGAATGGACATTAAATAGGATGCTGTAATACAACATAAACTTCCATGCTAATAGAAAGAACTATCAGCAGTAAAAATATGGAGGGCGAATATTATGCAAAAGCCATAGCAAAATATCACTGACTCATAAATTCGTCTCTCAGACTCTCAGAAATATATATTAGTGCTTTTATCGTTACATTCATTGGGTCAGAAGGAGCCAGGTGAATAGCCAGAATACAACTAAAGGGTCTTTTAGTGCCCTCATGAAAGAATTCACCTCATTTCTCAGGGCTGTAAGTGAATGAAAATAAGAAATTACAATGGAAATCACATTGCAGTCCTTATTCTGGGCTAGGTTACAATGAAGACTATAATAATACATAATAAATATGCAGCAAACCATGCCTGTTAAAGGAGATGCTCCTTCTGCCGGCACACGGTACACATCCATCACAGCTCATACAATAGGCCAACTGCTCCACGTTGCAGGAACAGAGAGACTAGCCAGTAATTACAGGCACGAGAATTTCCTGGGCACGGAGAAAAAGGAACTGAAAGTGCCTTTAACAATACAGGCCTGTATACACTTGCTTTGTATGCAAAACTATCCTGTTACAACACTGTCACCTTTGCCTTTTGAGATGAATATTTATCAAGAAGCTTCTGGAACAACAACTTCATTTTAGACCCAGGCGGCAATCAAACAGGTTAGCTTTAAATGGCCAAAACGTAAAAATGTTAGGATGTCCAGGGCTGCAAGGATAGAGAGGTGAGAAGAATTCTAACCATAACTTCAATACTTTAAAAATATTCTATTAATTCGCTCCACATAAAGACTTCTTCAGACAGAGATAACTGGCATTTTAACTTATTCACTTTGAGATAAATATCAGAAATGAAGGAGGTAAGGCCCCACGAGCGATGAAAACGCCTAGAAAATTCCTGTCCACTGGATTTTGGGGTAGTGCAGTATCTCAGGTCTGTAATTGTCATGTACTGTCAGCAGCTTGCTGAACAGAACGGAGCATATGGCATCCTCCAAGGACTCGCTACCTTTTTTTTTTTTTTTAATGTGTGAGTCAGTCGGTCACTCTAGCTCCTCTGTGGGAAAATTCAAACAGCTGATCCCAACCATCTTGAGGGTGGTAAGAGCTCTTTGTCATACTTTCCATCCCACTGGCTTGCAGAGGGTTGCAGCGTTCAGTCTGTGGCTAATTTAATAGTACCTTGCTAATTAGCCTCACTACCTCTGAAGTAAAGGGAACCATTTGTTCTATCCACAGGGCATCCCAGAACCAAACAGGTAGAGTTTTACTTTTATGCAACCAAAAGTGAACTTTTATCACATGGTATCTAAAATGAAAATAAACTTGAAAATTTGTGTTTATTTCACTAATGCTGGTTGATACTGAGAATGCCATCAATTCAAAATCAGCTCTGGTTAGAGGAAGATGGAAAAATCTAAGAGTTTTGGTCTTAGTCAAAATCTTGTAATCTAATTTTTAAAATAATATTTTCCCTCCATCTATTTTTTATTTGGTTTTGATCAGAACAGGAGGGTGTCCACTGTAATTTTACTAACTATGATTCTCTGGACACTTAATATACAGCAAGGTCATGAATGTATCAGTTTTCTTTGAGTTCTTATCTTTCATGGTTCACAGAGCTCATCTCTTCTTTGATCATCAGGGTTGCTCCCAAATTGAATCTGTTTTTCTCTCCCTTCTCTCTCTACAGCCAACTATTTCATTTTGGACCAAGAGATTAATGCAATCATGGTTGCAGTGAAAAGGAACCTAGTGAACCAAAGGATGATAAATGAGTAAATAAATTTCAAAGAAAAAATTTCAAGAGAGGGGGAAAAAAAGATGCCTAAGAAGAAAAGTGAATCAAAATAAGCTCTGGTAATCACACTTGAACATCATACACATTTATGGATAATGAAAACAAACAAAAAAATACCTCCAAAGAGATAGTTTAACCCCAAAGGAAATCTCAAACAGAAAAATGTTTTCACAACATTTCACTGAGATAATTTTTAAGTTCACATTTAACTGCAATCAAAATGCTAAACAAATACTAGGTTAGACTCAGAGTATGAGTAGATTTAGGGAAGGCCAAGACAACTGAATTAAAAAATTAGTAAACCCTTCTCTGTCTAAATAATGGCTGTGGTTTTATTAAAATGTCTTAATCAAATAACAAATACATGATGTGATATAGAGTGACACACACACACACACACACAAAACCATGACATTCTTCTTAATTATCCAGCTGCCTCAAAAAAGGCAGACATCAGCCAAGTATTTTCAGGATTCCAGTGGCCTTTCCAGATCTCCTGGTGTCGACTGTCCGGGCATCTAGTGCACCAACAGGATTTCTCAGGGTTTTATGTGACATCTCCAACTATCTAGCTGCCCTGGTTTAATTAGAGAAAAAAACAAAAAGACTAGGGTATGTGTCCTGTTTTTCTGCCCTGGCTTATCCAGGGTAAGGTTGCTCTATGTTTCCAGCAGCTGTGCCTCTGCCCTCTGCATGATCAGCCATCTCACAGCTCTTCGCAGAAAAGCAAGAGAGGCATCTGCTCCAGCTGAGAAGTGATGGAAAATTTTTCACAGAAAGGATGGCAAGGCAGCTGAGAGATATAGTGGAAAGGAAGGTAAAGGGGGGTGGGGAAAAAGAAAGGCAGGAGACATAGGATATTACGTAGCTAGAACAATAAGGAATGAGTAACTCACTAGAGCCAGTTCAAAGGTCCCAAGAACCTACGAACAAAATGCAACAGCAAGTTGCCATCACTGAGACTCACAGGCACTGGTACCCATCCTTTCTTTTAGCAGCTAACTTCAACCAGCCTGAACAGATTCAGAAATATCAGCCCCGGAACAAAAGCCAATGTCCAAAGGTCTCCATTAATGTGCTGCTGGGTGCAATCCATGAGAGGGTGACGCAGTAGACTTTGCTCAAATCTTCTACACTGTGGTACCATATGTGTAATACTTATTAAAAGAGACAGCATTAAATGTGAAAATGGAGGGTTTTTTATTTTTTTAAAGCTGAACAGGTATTACTCTCACAATATTTAATAAGAACATGATTGTCATTTTCCTGAGTTTGATTTATTAAGAAATATACAATCAATATTTGAAAGCAGCTGTCACCAAGAAATCTTTCTCTGAAGAGTGATCTTTGCAAAATGCAAATCGTATTAAAATCCACTCCTACTCACCTCCCTAGTGTTTCCCTGCTTATTGTTCAGTGGTCTTTCATTGTTCCTAGGACAGTGAAAACTCCTTAAAGGCTCTCTAGCAGCCTCCTGTCTCCTGCAGCCCCATCTCATGCCCTTTCTCCTATCTTTTTGCCACTCTGCCCTGTTGTTCCTCATACTCACCAAGCTCCCTCTGTCACTTGGTCTTTTGCGTGCTGTTCCTTTGCATGGAACAGTTTTTCTTTAACTGTCTGCCATCTACTCCCCTCCTCTTCCTGCAGATATTTTCAGAGCCTCTTTCTCAGAGAAGCCTTCCCTGACCTTCCTAATAGGGTAAATCCCACGGGTATAGGGTCTTAGCACCCCATGTGCCTCTCTCTTCCTACTGCAATTAAGACAATGCACTGGACATTTGAGTGACTCTAAGGTTCGTGAAAGTAGGGTTTTACTCACCATTTGTCTCAAAACCAAGAACAGTGTCTGATACATAGTAGATGCTCAATAAATAATCACGAAATGAATGAATGAATGAACGAATGAACGAACAAACAGAACAGATCCATCATCAGAAAGTTAGCCAGCACAGTTCATCTCAAAAATAAACAAATAAAAAAGAGACCAAGTTTTTGGATTATGATTCCTTATCAAATATCGTTTCATTGATTAATTTGTACAATAAGTATTTATCGTACTTCTGGCTAGGTAGACTAGATTTGAAAATAAGCAAAACACAATTGCTGCCTTCGAAGTATTTATATTCTAGGTTCTGTAAAGTGCCAAATAGTAAATATTTTCAGTTTTACAGTGTGGACGATCTCAGCTGCAACTTCTCAACTCCCCCGTAGTACAAAAGAAGCCACAGATGATATGTAAATAAATAAACGTGGCTGTGTTCAAATAAAACTTTACTTCTACAAACAAATAGTTGGTTGATTTTGGTTTAGTTGGTTGCTGGGTGAATGTAATTTGATATTCTCTGCTCTAGGAGAGGTAACAGGACATATGTGTAGGTATATGTAAAACTTGAATTAACATTAAACATTTTTGCTGTCTTATGATGGGTCCTTACTATGGGTCATGCATAGGCTAGGTTCTTGGGGGCACTCAAGATGAAGAAGGCTGAACTTTCCCTAGAGGAAGCTCACTATACAGGAAAAAAGACCCACATGCCCATTCATTTTTAGAAAACAGCTTGAAAAGGATGCAAGATGAAAGTCTGTGTGCAACACAGTGAAAACAAAGTATTCTGAATGCTCAGAGGAGGCAGGAATGCAGGCATTTGGTTTCCTGAAAGATTCATTAATGGTAAGTGGCACATAGAAAGCTATGCATGACAAAGAGAATCTGAATTCCCTGGGTTGGGTAGATGCCAGGGAAAGGGGGGGCAGGTAGGGGCCTATGTAAGAGTCTGTGAGTAGAGCTGGATAGAAGGGTCTGAGCTGATGTATTAAAATGGGGCTGTTAAAATGGGAAGGAAAGGACAAATTCTAGGTACACTGCAGAGGTGCCATCCGTGAGACCAACCTGCTAAGTGGTGGATATTGTAGTGATATGGGAGGGCTGTCTTTTAACTTATAATGATAATGCCACGAATTTGCAGTCAGAACATGAGCTTAACTTTGTTTATCCACCAGTGGTGACAGCAGAGGCCCTGAGTCATCAAAACTCCTTCTACCAGGTTGCCCTGTGAACTAACTACATGCATTTATAAATAAAAGAACAAGGTTAGAAACAGTGTGAACAGGTGAGAAATATAGATTTCCTGTGTTTGTGCTGAGCTAACTAGCCTACTATAGACATATCATTGATGGATAATGCCTCTTCTATATAAGATTTCATCTTACCTTTGATTTCAAGTCTGAGAGGGATCATCTCTTGATCACTGCCTTTAAAAACCAGGCCTTCTCTGAGAACACCCCGTTCCAGGCTTATTGATCACAGCTTGATCTGCAACTTATTCTTCCCACAGTCTGGAGAGCTGCTCTGGGGACATGGGGTTGTTGACTTGAGAGGCTTGAGAAAGAAATCCTTGGTATCCAAAATGTATGCTGCTTCAAGCAATGAAGCCAACTGCTCCAGCATTCATTTCCTCTGACATCCCCTGCTGGACATGCTAATGAGCAGTGAAAACATGGAAGAGAAGAAAGGCACGGGCCCCAAGGCGAGGCTGAGAACCCAGGGGGACTGGTAGAAAGTATTACTGACTAATCATCCCTTGACTCATCCAAATCTCTTGGACCATCTTTCACATCTCAATTGTTTTACAAAGCTCTGTGGGAACCTTCATCAAGGCTCCTCCATCCTAGAGCCCACTTCTTGCTCCCTGGTGGGCTGTTCTTCACAGTCTAAGAGTCACTGAAAAGGGGGCTGGGCCTGGGGGCTCGGTGCTCCAATTCCAGCTCTACCGAGTAACTTACAACAGGTTATTTTCTCTCGAAATTTTCACGGCACACTCAGTCTCACAGAAGGGGTAGCACCATTTGTCACCCTTAAGCATTTTATTGGCACGGTCTATGGCTGAAGTTACAGAAACCACACATTGCAGTGGAGTGCTCTTCCCTGTAGTTGTGAAAAAAAGTAAGTGGTGTGGAGGCAGAACCCCCAGACCTGCCCCTCCACCCCAGCTGAAGCTCTGATATTGGCCAAGTCAGCGTAACCTCTACAAGCACTTGTATTTTAGCTCTAAGATAGGAACGGTGGATGCGAGTATGTGAAAAGGCTTTGGAAATGATAAAACACTTTTGGCTTGTAGGAGAGAAGGCATGGTTTTACAAAAAAGAACATGGAATTTAAAGTGAGATTCAAATCCATGCCCGACCCCCTAGAAGCCTCATTTCTTCTTCTGCATATTGAGTGACACCTCAAGGGACTGTTATGAGGATACAGTGATAAAACGTGTGGGGAGGGTTTTGCAAACTGTAAAGCACTAGACGGATGTGAGTTGCTGTGGTTCCCATGATAGTATTTGATAAATCACTAGCCATGTTCAATTCTATCTGTGTTTTGAGGAAAGTACAGAAAGGGCATAAAAAGGAGACAGACAACAGCACCAGACGCTGGGGAGATTATGAAGATTATATTTCTCTCTGCCAGTAAATTAATTCTTAATGGAGAACTCCTGAGGAGAGAAACCGGCTAAAGCTGAGAGCCCAAACATAGTGATTTCCAAGGAGGGAGTCATTTTCCTCATATCAAATCTGAACTCTGCCAGGCATGGTTCGTTGGATATTTGAGCCTCGAAGAGACTCCAGTTCCAGTGGAAGGTTGTGATGTGTTTCAAAACGAGGGGGAAAAGAAAATCAACCTTTTCTTTCTGTCAGCAACATAAGCACTCCACATCTCCGTGAACTGCACCTTCTTTTGTGCACCATTCTGCAGAGATTTGAGCTGAACCAGGTGATGAGGAAAGAATGTAACTGCTGGCGTTAGGCTGATCTCAATTCCGATCCGCCGAGAGCATGCACAAGCATGGACACACTGCTCAACCTCTCCAAGCCTTTTCCCTCGACTGTGAAATTAAGACGATGGCTCATTCCTCGTAGGTCTGCAGTGAGGGACGTCACATCAGCCAAACCCTCCAGAGAGGGTTAATTATACTCTCAGTTAAAAAGGAGTCCCCAAATGCTGGATGCAATTATAAATGGGGATCAGGAAAATATCGTTAGGTAATTCTCAATAATAGTTTCTTATTAGTGATTCGTGCATTATTAGTGGTTCGTGGGTTCATAACTAAGAACTATTTATAATTCATAATAAATCTATGTGATTCAATAATTTATAATAATTTACAAATATAATAATTTGCATTTGCAAAGGCCACAGGTATTAATCAAATTTATAGCTAATCTTTTGTTTTCCTTTTCCTTCTCTTTTAAGACCTCAGATGCATAACGTTTGGTAGAACATACTCATCTCCCCTCACCTTCATGCTATAGGATTCCACGTATATTCTTCCATTTCACCTTCTACAGGTACATGTGTGCACACACACAAGCATACACACACACAGCAAGAGAGAGAGAAACACAACTGAGCTTTTTAGTTGTTTGTCTTGTTTTTACATACTGATTTCCCCAATGACAGACACAGCAGGGCTGAGCCAGTGTGTGGTTTTCCACAAACACCACTGTAATAAACATCTTCATGAATGCCTCTACATGGCCCTTAGCTAACCTGTCAACTTGTCTATTCTCAGGAGCTGAATTTCTAGCTTACAAGATACGTACATACTTAATTGCATCACATACAACCCTATTCTCTTTAGAATGCCATCCCAATTACGTTTCACTCTGCAGTACATAAAGAGTGCATCTCCACGTCTTTGCCAGCACTTGATATGATGTGACTATCTAATTTTTGCTCATCCATTGGGTCGAAAGTGGCATCTCATTGTCAATTTGATTTGTATTTCTCTGATTCCCAGTGAGGCTGAGGATGCTGTCATTTGTTAGCCAACCAGACTTACTCTTTGAAAGTTACCTATTTATACCATTTCTTATTTTTCTATTTTTTTTTATTGCCGATGTACCATCATTTCTTGCTTAATTCCAGATAATGAGTGCTTGTTGGTCTTTAAACATCACATATTATTTTTTTTCCACTGTCAACTTTGTCTATACGTCCTGAGTTGAACAGGTATTTTTGGTGTTGATATGGTCAAATCCATCAATACAGGATTTGTGATTAGAGGTCATCAGAGTTCATCTTCTTCCTCTTCTTCAGTCCTGTTTTGCTCGCTCCTTTATAAGTGTTGTTCCTGAGAATGCCCACCAATAAAGTGCTTGCATGGAAAATCCCTGCCTCAGAATCTGTCTCCTGGGGAGTTAGACCGAAGAAAGCTGGTCTTGGAAGGCAACTTCAGAAGTCAATTCTAAAATGCAGTTTTGGGGATGAATCACCTGTGTGCCAGCTAGCAAGGAAAACCCCATCACTCCTAATAGAAGAAGAAATAATATCCCTGGCATGCTGCAGCAGTACAATGTTTTAGATCTTCATTAATGATGAAACAGAATGTGATAGCAGTGAAAAAATTCCCCTGGCAGATGCAATATCTAAGGATTCTGAGAGGATTGGGGGAAATGACAATTAGAAGGACGATGGAAGCGAGTGACTCTTATTGGGTACTATCCATACAATGGAGAAAGAATGAAAGTCTGAGGACCGTTTATCTCCAGCTCAAGGTGAATTGTGAAAGTCAGATGAAAAGGTTCTCTTCCCCAGCACCAGGGGGTAGAAGAAACTAAGGTTCAGGCCAGGACTTAATTATATGGAGATGAGAGGCCCAGTGAAGGTTGAATTCTCAACCCCAGCCAAGTCTGCCATGCCAAGGCCAGAGACTTACCTAATAAGGAAGAAATGGGACCTAAAATCTGTGATGGGAACACCTGGATAATTACACTTGAAAACCTGAGTCCCAGATTCCCCTGAACCTCCTGAGCCTGTGGAAGTGCCCAGAAGTGGTACCTCTGCTTAAGTAGATCAACACAGCTTTGAGTACATTTTTTTTTTTTTCTTTCCAGTTCCATCAGTCAGGAAGACCTGAAGCAGTTTAAATTCACATGGAGACAGAAAACAGCTTACATTGCTGATAATACTTCAGGGCCATGAAAACTCTCCCACCCTCTGTTATCATGTAGTATGGAGGGACCTAGACCATTTGAATACGACTCAGAACATCATATTGGTTGATTACATCAATAGCATTATGCTAATTGGCTATGATGAGCAATTTCAGACAAGTTGATGGGAGGCATTAGTAACTCTATGAGAATTCGAGCCCTCCCTGCCTTACTGAAGATTTTAGGAGACCAGTGGCCTGAGATATCTCCAGATATCTTCTCCTAAATAAAGGGCAAATTATGGTGTTTCATACCTCCACTGCTAAAATGGAAACAGTTTGGAGATGAATCACCTGCATGTCAGCTGGCAAGGAAAACCAAAGAGCTTGGAATTCCAGAGGAATTATGGTCTATGCTTGGCTATTCTGCTCCAATCCATTCACTGGGGGACACAGAAGGCTGCCTGAGCAGTTCCAGTCCTGCTGATTGGGCCATACAACTTGCCAGTCCTATAGTAACTGAGATATCTGTAGCAGAGAAAAAACAGTGTGGAATGTGTAGTGAAGGATTTAGCCTGGTACAAAAGTGTTTTGTCCTTTGCTCTTGACTCCTGTAAGGGAACTTTTATTTGCCTGGGGGTCTTGGGCCAGCCAGATAGTAACAATGTGGTTTCAAGCGGGGATGGGCCACACCTTAGTGTGGAAACTAGCTATGCCAGGAAGATCAACCTATAATTTAGAGTGAGAGTTTTGAGTCATATGATATCAGTTGACCTAGAGACTGAGATCAAGCATGTGGTCAATCAATCAGTCACACCTTGGTAGGGGGGCCCAGTAATAACTCTGAAGACCAAGGTTTGGGTGAGCTTCCCTACCTGGCAGTCGTGCATGTGCATTGTCACACATCAGTGCTGGTAAAGCCACACTTCCTGACCTCTCAGAATGACAATGGAAGCTCCACATTGGAACTTTCCTAGACTCTGTGCTGTGTACATTTTTCCTTGGCTGATTTTGATCAGTAATTTTTTCCCAGAAATAAGTCATAACTGTGAGTCTACTAACTTTCAGTAAGCTCTGTGAATACTTCCTGCAAATTACCAAAATTAAGGATTTAGAAACCTCCAAACATGCAGTTGGTGTCAACATTGAGAGCAGTCTCATGGCAGCTACTGCTTTCGACTTAAACACCTCTCACAGAACTCTGTGGCAAGGCCTAACAGGAGAACCACCATGTAGGTCCCTTAGGGTTCTGGAGCAAGGCCATGCCTTCTGCACTGGGGAATCATACACTCTTTCCAAAACAGTTTCTGGCATGCTACTGAGACTTATGGATGAGTGTCTAAACATGGGGATTGTGTGGCTGTACAGCTGGAACCATCATGAGCTGGCCCTGGCATACACCCCAAATCATAAGGTTGGACAGCCCAGTAAAAATCCATCATAAGATGAAAATAGAACATTCAAGGCAAGGCACCACAGGGTCATAGAGCACAAGACAGCCATGCTAGCAAGTGGTCCAGATCCCCATGTCACTGCTGTTGCATCATCACTGCTCATCAGTTCATGCTTACAGTTGCATGATGGGGTCCCTTAAAACCAGTTGATGGAGAAAAAGAAAAGGACAAACTTGGTTTACAAATGCATTATTAGTTCAGTGTGAAAATGCAAACCCGAAATGCACTTCTACTGTCCTGGAAAACTTCCATGAGGGAAAAACCACCTGTTGAACAAAGCTTGGAGTGGTTTATCTGGACATCTGCTGTGTATGCTAAAAGACTAGACAGACTCTTGGACAGTTGTGAATGGCTAGACTAGTTGATCAGAAGGCTGCAAGTAAAAACAGCTGAAAGATCAGGGATGAAAGGCCTTGGGGAAAGTTAGGTAAAGAGACCTTTGTGAACACCCACATTTGTAAAAGGCATTTATTAAAAAACCAACTTGGCAGGAAAGGAGAGGAGGACATGTGATAACAGAAATTTGAAGATGCTACCCTGCTGGCTTTGAAGAGGCAGGAAGGAGCCATAAGCCAAAGTACATGGGAAGCCTCTAGATGCTAGAAAAGTCAAAGAAACAGATCTTCCTGGTGCCTATAGAAGGGACACAATCCTGCCAACACACTGGTTTTAACCCTACGCAGAACAACTGCTTGGTCAAAAGTTCCATCAGGGCAATGACTCTACATTTACATGACATCACCAGCATGTAGCTTGAGGCTCTGCACAAAGTAGGCTCTCAATAAATATTTAAAGGGGAAGTGAAGGAATCATTGAATTAAATCTTCACATTCATGGTTCTTTGCAATAACAAATTATACGTGAGCTCTTTTCTGCCTTTGGAAAGACCTTCTTCCATCCTGATAAATTTAGAAAAGTTCTAACCACCCAAAGTCAAGTTATCTCTAAAGGTGAAACCCTCCTGACTCCCTAACATGGTTAATTATCTAATGTACTCCCTTCACTGCTTGTACATGTCTCCTCTACAGCATTCACTACAGTGAACTATATTTCTGTACCTATATATCCCATAAGACTGTGAGTACCTTAGAGAACGAGGGTGATAAATTATTTATCCAGGTATCCCCTAGAGTCTTAGCATTGTGCCCAGCACATAATAAATTGTTGAACATTTGTTGAATGAATAAGTGAATGACAGATGAAGGAGAGGCCATTTCAAGTCTATGCAGAATGATTTCAAAGCCCAGGGGAAGAATCTGTAGAAACCAGATAGGGAAGGGGAGAGAGCCTGAGACAAGAACTAAATTTCTGGGGGCCAGCCGGAGGAGAGGTGCACAACATCCTACAACCCAGAAGAGGAATGTTTAAGGGTGGAAATGACCACCTGAGCTCGAGTGGTCCATCTTTGGAATTGAGACTCTGAAAAGAATCATGTATTTGGCCTCTGCCTCTGGAGTTATGTCTGAATGGTGTACAATCTAAGACAGGTTGACAGGATCTGAAACCAGGCTGCCTGGGTTCAAATCTCAGCTTTTCCAACTACTAGCCATGTAACCTGTGGCTCAGTGTTCAGATATTTTGCACCTCAACATCCTCATCCGTAAAATGAGGAGAATAATAGTATACACCTCTAAGGCTGCTTTTTATGAGGATTAAGTAAAATAATATATGTCATGTGTTTAGAATGATGACTGGTTACACTGTAAGCATACAACTAGGATTAGTTACATGTGTGAAAAGCTGACTATCATTTGGAACTATCTAAGGAAAGTTCTCAGGACCACATAAGAGAGACTTCTGAATATTACCACACACACACACACACACACACACACACACACAGACACACACACACACACACACAGAAATAAACACTTGGATTGTTACAGAAGTTTGTAATTTTCTGCAAACTTTATAACTCCCCAAGTGCTTATAAGTTTTGCTAACCTTTATCTATAGTCCCCCAGAGGTCGGCAGTAAAATCTCTAAATAGGGTATCTATGAGTTTAGTTTGGGGGATATCAATAAAGAGAGGGGCTAAGAAGAATCATCCAGCTACCAAATCTGCTTCGGAAGAAAGCAGGCCCCTAACATCAAGACGAAAGTCAACTCCCTGAACGTGGCTTAGGAGCAAAGGGAACAAAAGACTTCCCAGGATAGACACATATCTCTAAAGACTTAACCTGCAGGCTCATGGTTCCCTGAAAATGTCCAAAATTGACCTTATCTCTTCCTCGAAATGTCTCATTTCTTCTGGCAGGGAACCATTCTTTAAGAGTCACACTAATGAACCTGAAGTTGTTCTTGTTATTTCCTTCCTATCAAGCCTGCCATCCAATGTTATCTATTTTTTTCTATTTCTATTTTGTTTCCATTTTATTAGTGAAATATAAAATGTATATCGAACAGAATATTAGTCATTTATGGGGCCCACTGGGGAAACCCTAACACTTAAAACTTCAACATTCCCCATGGATACCCTTTCACTGTTCTAATTCCACGGTGTCACCAGATTATCATTACCCCATGCCAAGATCAAAGCTGCAGCTACTTCATTCATTCATTCATTCATTCATTCAAAATATTATTACATCTTCCTATTAGATGAGCAGCATGGTGGACCTACTTGTATCAAAGGGGAAGCCCTGCCCTCCAGGAGCTTAAAGTCATGGGGACAGATAGACTGGAAGTGGATAAACACAACGAAGCTCCATGAGCTCATGACAGATGTAGCACAGGTGCTTTGGTGGCTGGGAAAGACCCTGGTTCATCTTCCTGTTTCTTATTTCTCCAACCCTCTGGCACCCCCATTTTTATTATATATATTGTTGGTTTAGGATTAACAATAATTTCCCTCTGCCTGGTTTTATAATCATCCAGAATCTGGCACAAAGGAGCATGCTTCAGATATAAAGCTGACTCTAAGCCCTACCCCTTAATAGCAGTGTTACCTTTGAAAGTTTACTTAACTTTTACGAGCTTCAGGATCCTCAATAATATAATGAGGATAGTAACATTTCCTGCTGAGTTATCATAGGGATCAAATCCGTGATGAATGTGAAAGTACAACTAAAAAGCACCACATAATTGTTGCATAGGATGTTCTCTCTCTCTCCTTTCTGTCCTTGTTGAACTTTACCCATCCTTGAAGATTTAACAATCACATCTCTCATGGAATCTGCAGCATCTAGTCAATCTCTTTGTTTCACTGACCCCTCTTGTTATTCTGGTCAGCACCACATACTTTGGGCTGTGATGACATTATAGGAGTGAATTTAGTTTCTTATATCAGACCTGGAACATGTTGAATATAGACTCATGTCTTATATTTTCCTAGTGTCCTCCCAAGATTTAACACTCTGCTTGATGTCATTTAGGACATTCTCACATATTCTTTGTTTCTTGAGCAGAGTATGACTAGCACAGTATTAGAATTGAATTATAGAAATACTGTTTTGATGGTATTTCCATACATTTTAGCCAGAAATTTGTTATGAAATTAATATAGTTGCAATGAAGAAAATACCAGCAGTATCTAAACATCTAATGTATTGTTAAATCAACATCAAATAAGGAATGAGAAGCTCCAGATTTTGGGTTATATTCTTGCATCATTGACTGCATTCCCTCAGACAAATCTTTTAATGTGACCATATGCCTTAGTCTTGACATGTGCAAAATGAAGTCATTAACTGCTGCCTATCAATTCTGAGGGAATTAAGTATCAATATGTTCTATGAATGAGTCTTTGGAATGCCATGATCTTGGAGAAATAAACAAAAAACCTCAGACTTTGGTCTGGGCAAAGATTTGTTCATTATGGCACCAAAAGCACAGGCAACAAAAGCAAAAATAGGCAAGTGCAATTGCATCAAACAGAAAACACTTCTGCATAGTAAAGAAAACGATTAACAGAGTGAAAAGGCAACCTACAGAATTGAAGAAAATATTTGCAAACATGTATCTGGTAAAGGGTTAATGTCCAAAATACATGATGAACTCAAGCAATTCAAAACAAAACAAAACAAAACAAACAATAACAAACCCACCAGATAACTCAGTTAAAACTTGGGCAAAGGACCTGAACAGATATTTCTAAAAAGAAGATATACAAAAGGCCAACAGATATATGAAAAGGTGTTCAATATTGCTAATCGCCAGGGAAATACAAACCAAAACCACAGTGAAATATCACTCCATACTTGTTAGAATGGCTATCATAAAGATAAAAGCTAACAAGTTTTGACAAGGATATGGAGAAAAGGGAACCGCTATACACTACTAATGGGAATGTAAATTGACTCAGTCATCAAAAACAGTATGGAATTTCCTCAAAAAATTAAAAATAGAACTGCCATATGATCCAGGAACCCCATTTCTTGTTAAATGTTCAAAAGACATGAAATCAGTATGCTGAAGAGATATCTGTACTCACATGTTCACTGCAGCATTATTCAAATAGCCAAGACATAGAAACAAATTAAATGTCTATCAATGGAACGATGTGTGTGTGTGTGTGTGTGTGTGTGTGTGTGTACATACACACAGAGGAATGTCATTCAACCTTAAAAAGGAAGGAAATCTTGTCATTTGGAGACAATATAGATTAACTTGGAGGACAATATACTAAGGGAAATAAGCCAGATACAGAAAGACAGACACTGTAAGATCTCGCTTATATGCAGGACATCAAATAATTTAACTCATAGTAATGAAGTAGAATGTTGCTTACTGACATTGGGGAAAATGGGTAATGAAAGGATGTTGATCAAAGGGTACAAAGTTTCAGTTATACGAGATGAGTAAGTTCTCGGGATCTAAGGTACAGCAATGTGACTGCTAAATTATTAACTTGTTAATGACATGGTTTTGTATGCTTTAAATATGCTAAGAGGGTAGTCTCTGAAGTATGCTTACCACACACACACACACACACACACACATACACACACACACACACAAAGGTGAGTATGTGAGGTGATAGGTACATGAATCAGATTGATCATGGTAATCACTTCACAATGTATACATGGACCACAACATCATGCTGAACACCTTAAAAATACACAATTCTTATTTGTCAATTATGCCTCAATAAAGCTAAAAAAGAGTCAAATATATTCAAGATATTTTTGTAATTATTGCTGTTTCTAACTTACTCAAAATTAGTTGTGGATACATCATCACAGAGATCCATCAACTCCATAGGTGAGGTGAATTCCTACAACAGTTTTACTTAACCTAATTTAGTCAGAAAAAGTGAAATGGTTTGGGAGTAGTGGGGACTACACATGAAATTGGGGAGAGAGTAGGGAACGCTGGTAGAACAAAGAAACTTCTAAATCTCACATAGAAAGCCTCATTTCCCCAGTCCAAATTCCTTCTCATGCCTTCCCATAGTCAAGCTTTAAAGTGAGCAAGAATAAATAACTTTGAATGCCACAAAAATAATGATTCCTTTCTCATCATTTTCTTTTGGTTTTATGATCACCAGTTGGTAATCTCAAATAGAACCTATAAATCAGAGTCAGAACACTGACTTTAATTTTTTTAAGTTGTTCTGCTTTTCAGTACTCAGAGTTGGTCTACATTTTGAACAGTTCGTGTTGACTACTGCTGCAATTCTAACCATGCACTATAGCTGGAGTTAAAGATAAATCAATCATCCACTGCCATTAATCCATGTAACTTTCCATGTCTTAAAGGGAAGGTACAGAATGGGACTGAAGAAAGATAAGACTTAGAACCAGAGAGGCCCAATTTGAAACCTGGTTACTTATTACCATTCTAGACGACAGAAAAATTCCCTTCTCAAAGACTCAATTTTCTCGTCTATAAAATGTATGAGACTGATGTAAGAATTAGAGTGAATGCATATAAAACATCCATCATAGTATATTTGCTCTGAGTAGTTAACACAATAAATGTTAACCACCTAGAAAACATATTGGCAATTTATGTTAAATTATCTTTAATCCAGTTTTCCTTACTTCTGTTTCTGCTGGCCTTGACCTGATACCAACGATTGGGGGAATGGGGTGTGGGGAAAGAAAGAGGAGAAGTGTTCAGAATATCCTGGGAAAGAGAAAGGAGAGAGGAGGCAAGAAATGGGTAGTGTTTGAAAAAGGCATATCTGACATTACTTTATTTCAAACTGGATGATTTGGATTATTAGAGATAGATTTCTATGTCCTCTATAGGAGCCATGGGCCACCCCTCTGGTCGTTTAGATTTTGTTTCAGGTCGGTTGTAGATTTCGTTGTTTCTTTTGTTTTTTTGTTTTGTTTTGTTTTGTCACTGTTGTTTTAATGAACGCCAGCATTGATCATTATCGCTCTAGGATAACTTCCAAGCAGACATACTTTTAACAACCAGTTTTGTAACTGCGGCTATAGATTTCCTGGTTGCATCTGTGCTGCTGCAGCTTATAACTCTGGGGTTCATAAAGGTGAAGACTGTATGAAAGCAGACTTCTGGCATTTGAAGATCTCATTTGACGGTGTCGGCTGCAGTGCACTAAACACCTACCAAACAACATTGATAAGAGTATCTCTGGTGGTTCTGAGAGGCAGCCTGATACAGTGAAAAGAGATTTGGGCTCAAAATTCACAACGGCTGGTCCCACCCCTAATTCTACATTGGATTTGCTCTGTGACCTTGAGCATTTTATTAAAGCTCTTTGGCACTGGGCAGCATCTGTAAAATTGGGGCGGTATCATTGTAATACAGCTTCAACTCACAGCTCGGTGGCATGGCATTTCTATTACAATCTAGTGAGCACCAACAATGGGATGGAAGCTCTACTGAATACAGAATAAGTCTTTGGCTGACAAACTGAGCAGGGAAGGCAGGACATAAACCCGGAGGAGAGATGAGAAAATAAACTCGGTGGAATTACCATGAATTATAAAGAATTTTATAAATATCGTTTTAGATAGACTCACATAATGACAATAATTAAGAAACAGGAGGATGCTGTGCCCACATTATAATAGAAGAATGAGGAGACTGGGTACTATAGCTAGCCTCCATTTTAACATTTAAAGCTGCAATTATGGTGCTTTTGCTGGACATCATGGCCAGTTCATTTGTATTTTCCTGTCTGATTGGCTGAACTCAGGCTTTGACACATGGCTTTTTGGCTCTAATAATAGGTGCAACCCGTGCTATTAAGACAAGTCACATATGCAAATAACCCTCAGTTTCTGGCTCTTATCAGCTGCAAACATAGTGGAGGGTGGGAGGAAGAATGGTGAGATGTCTCTTTATGAATTCAGTGGCCTAGAGCCCAGGGAAATATGGGGACATTTTATTGCCACTGCTACTGCCTCCTGATAAATGGAAGAGGGACTGTGCCTATGAAAAAGAGACCAGAGTTACCACACTAGGCTAAGATGTCTCATGCTAGCAACGCTGATAGCAGCACATGCTAGAGAAGGCACATGGACAGAATCAGAGGATGGATGAGAGAATCCTGTCATCGACTCTCTGAAAGAGTAAAACAAACCCCAAAATACAAGTGAGGTACAATGAGAAGATTACATTTGAAAATCAGGTGAGAATGCAATGTGACTCTGATATTGGTGAATAGACAAGAGCAGAGTTTTTCTTTTCTTTTTTTAAATTAATTAATTAATTTTAATCAGTTTCAAGTATACAGTACGTTGGTTAAGTATCTATATAGTTCATAAAACGATCCCCCCATTTGCTTCCTCCCTCCCCTGGCCTTCCGCCTAGCCAACATACTAATGCTAACTGCATCCCCTGTACCATACTCAACTACTAATTTGTACTTCTTTAAATCTTCACCCCATTCTCCCAGCCCCCCAACTCCCCACACCTCTGTCCATCACCAAATTGCAGATCGGAGTTTTTTAAGGTACGGTCTACACGTTGTCACCTCCCATGTTAACACAAGCATAGAAACTGAGGGTACTTTGAAACTTTAATAGCAGTTTCACGGAGTAATTTTGTCTACTGAATCTAATACTAAAATATTGAGCTTGTATTTTGTGTTTTTTAAAAAAGTTTATGTTAGCAGTAATTCATTTTTATGATGTTTCATAGAAGTACTGGTTTATAACGGATTTGAAAATTAAATTTTTAAAAACAGTCCTGTACCACAGATAGCATGTTGAGAAGCAACAATCTGGTTCACAGCCCATACTAGGTTCTGGGCTTATGGGCTTCTCTAGGTTTATGGGCTTCATAAACACTCGCACATCCAGGCTGCGTGTGATTTCAACGAGTATCTGGTCAGCACTAAGTAGCATGTCGGTAGGGAAGGAAGCAAATGAAGTGTAAGCAGATCCAGAGAGGAGACTATACCCAGAATGTCTGAGTTATGGAGGAGCAAGTTTAGACTCAAGGTATGCATCAGTTGGGGGTCAATCAGAAGACAGAAATCACATGGCAATTTAAACATGGGCAGTTTAATACACAGAATTATTAACCTGTGATAGGAAAGTAAATATGAAGATGTCAAGAACACTAAAGAATGCTCTAAGGCTGAGGGAGAGAGCCCACAGCTGGGGCTCAGATCTCACTGGAGGAATAAGATGGCTGAGAATTTTGCTGGGATCCCTGAGCCAGAGCTGGCCCACGGCTGCAGAGCGAGCAGGGACCAGCCTTGTAGGTGCAGGTGAGTCAGTCCTGGGGGTAGGCACACAAAGAGGGTTGGGCACCCCCGTAAGCGCATGAGTCTTGAAGTGGGCAGTGTCTGCATCCAGAGAGTCACAGCAAGGTGTCCCCAAGCCCTGGTCAGTGCTGCAAGTTGGCATAGAGACTGTACACTCCAGGCACATGACTGAAACAGCAGCACCAGATCACACACACACACACACACACACACACACACACACACACACACACACACACACACACACACTCTGCTGCAGGGACAAGAAGTGAAAGGCATTGATCACAAGGCAACCTGGAAGCGAAGACCCCCCTCCTCCTCCCAGTGTTCCTCCACCGCCCTCTACTGGAAACGGTTAACAGAATGCTCTCCGTAAAGGGAAAGGCTCACTGCCCCGTCTATTGCTATTGCTGACCAGAAGTTCAAGGCTAAATTTGGAGCGGAGAGCCTATACATTGATAACCAGTGCAGCTTAAAAGAAAAACATCACCCCTGGAGCTGAGGGAAAATATTTCAAGAGGCATTTCTTCATAATAATTTAATAGGTCTTACTATCCCCATTGTATAGATGAGAAAACTAAGGCACAGAGAGTTAAGTAATTTGCACAAAGCCACAGAGCTGGAAAGTAGTGGGGCTGAGATTTTAATCCTGGAAATCAGGCTCTAGAATCCTCTCTTCTTAACCACTCTGTGATGATGCTTGTGATTGTGGAACAATAAGCCACAATAGCTAACATCCACTGAGAACTTACCGTAGGCCCCACGTTGTGTGGAGTTCTTTATATCCCTATTCTCTTTTAGTCTTCATCACATGACTGAAACAGAGACCACGGCTATCCCCTCCTTTTCGGAGACAAGGTAAAAGAGCTTCGAGAGGTTAATTACTTTGCCCAAGGCTGCACATCTAGTCGGTGGTTTTGCCTCCTTATGCACATAATTATTCAGTTCTTTTTATAGAAAGAGTCAGAGAGGAAAGAATGTAGCAATCAGAATCATCAAAGGAGGCTTCAGGAGAGAGCTGAGGCCTAAGCTGGGCTTTAAGATTTGATGGGAAAAAGGTACAGAACAGGTCTGTTTGTTTGGCACATAAAGTTTTTTTTTTTTTTTTTTTGGTTTTGTTTTAATGTACTTCCACACCTTTGAAAATCTGGAGATTTTCACACAAAACCTGGATTTCTAGCTTCTAGAAATGTAGAACGTTTGTCAACATTTGCCACAATGTGACATGCCATCCTAGGAATAGTAGTGAATGTGCCCTTTAGACATGGTGTGTCCTCTCCAGCTTGCTATGCTCCTCACCACTCCCTATTGTCTCTCAGCCATCTGCTTCTCTCATTTACACTGAATGGCTTCAGTGGGAAACTGAGACCAAATATAGAGGCACAGATTCTCAGGCTGGGGAGAAAGCATGCAGAGAGGCATGAAAGCAGAGATTATAATGCCACATTTGGACGTGTGTGTGCACATGCATGTATGTGTTGTCTGAGCTAGAAAAAGTAGAGGACTGAGAAGTGAGCAATGCCTGTGCCTAGATCAGAATAGAGAGATTCTTTGGGAGTTGAGCAATGTAATAAAGAAAGACAGTGAAGGATTTCACCAAGGAGATGTATACGAATGACCCCTCTCAGGAGCTGTAGTCCTGGGGGTGTAGCATCTTGAAGGTTGAGCTGGGCAGGAAAGATTACACGGGAGGGAAATGGATGGAAAGAAGATGAGAGAAGACATTGGGAAGCAATAAGAAGCCTAGACCAAGAGGAGCCCCTGGTCCTGCCTGCTTCAGCTGAGAAGTCTGGCTTTATTTACTTAAGTCATCCTTGGCAAAGTGAAAGAGTGGGGAAAGGTAGTATTTGGGCTAGAGGGCTGAATGAGGAAAGAGATGATTCTTCACTACTTAACAGATGGGGGAGATTAAACAGGAGGATGCTGGCAAATAGAGAAATGTCACGAAAGGAGTCTAATAACAGCCTTAAGCCATGAGTGTCTCTCTTCTTTACCTTCTACGCACGCTCCTTGTAAATTCCTGTACATTTAATAAAAATAGCGACCGTGAAAGCAGCTAGCATGGAGCTGGGCACTTAGCTGGTGCTCAATAAACATTAGTCTGAATTGAGATAGACATTTCGGTTTGCCAATCTGTATTTCTGTCAGGTCTGCAAAACCCAGCTTCAGCTGTAATGGATTCAGCCCTTTGAGGGCATCACTGCAGCTCAAGAGGAAGGAAGCTACTAATGAGGAGAAACTGTGGCAAGAGGAACAGGATGAAAGAGTAACACATTTTTATTTCTACAAGAAATAATTGCCTAGAAATTGCATAAACTTTCCCAAGTTGAAAAAGAATACTGTACTTTAAATTCTCTCTAAAGCGCATGATTCAGTGACCACATTTTTACCCTGAGCTGAGTCGGTTGGCACAGTAAATACAATTACAACCAAAGTCAATATACTCTTTCCGTTATGTATATCCTTTCATCATTGGGTTTCAAAGGGTGGCTGTCAGTATGGGGTTGAAATACTCTAGCTCAAAGCATCTAAGTTATGGAAACATAAAGAATTTCTTCTTCCATGTTAACTTTTTTCTTTTATGGGAACAGTAGACTAGAAAGAGTGTTAATATAAAATATCAAGGATTCGAATACTAACCTTGGCAAGTATTGAGACTTTGGGCAAGTCATTTTACCTTTCTGGGTTCAGCATCTCTCTCTAAGAGAAGAGATTAGAGATCAGGGGTTTCCAAATCTAGGTGAATATCATAATCACATGGGAATTGCTGGTGGAGAGTTGGGGAGGTGGGGCTGGCTTTCGGAAACACAGATTCCTGGGCCCTCAAGTGTGTTGCTCAAAGTCTCTGGAGATTAACCCAAAATCAGGCCCGTAATGAAGAACTACAACAAAGCAATGACATATGTCAATAAATATGTAGGTCACAAGTCTGGGCTGGCTGGACATCAGCTGATGGGCTCTACTGGGTGGCTCTGCTGATCCCAGCTGGCTCAGTCACATCTGGGGGTTGCCCAATGAGAGCTGGGCTCCACTGGGGCAGCTCAGCTCTGACCCACGTGTATCTTACCCAGTTCTTACTTTTGGGGTTGGGGACATCTTCTCACGCCAACAGCGGGGTGCAAACGAGCCAGCTTAACTTCACAAACTCATTTCAAGGCTCTGCTACATCACGTCTGTTTAATACTCAATTGACTAAAACAATGCTTAGGCTAACACTGGAGGGGAAAAATATATTCTTCTCATGGGAATTAGGAGAAAGCAGTGAATGTATTTGAAGAATAATCCAATCTAACACAGGATACCAAAAAAGCTGTGTGTGTGTGTGTTTTCCATCTCCAGGTGACTTGGATATACAGCCAGGAATAAATGATCTGAGATATTTTCTAGTTCTATCATCCTAAGATGCAACGAATTGATAGAGAGAAACTGAAATTGGGTTGAGAAAAAGGTAATCTGGGGGGAGAAAAGTGATTAATTATCACCATCAAGCAAAAGCCATTACTGATGGCACGACAGGATGAGGGGGACAGTGAGCTGAAGGAAATAGGAAAGACACCGTCCTTCAGTGAGCATCTGTTCTCCTTCAAGGACTTCCTGTAAGCTTCCTCCGTTTGTTCCTGACAAAACCGCTGCTAGTGATGTGTTATTATTCTCATCCTTTTTCCTTCTTCTTTTAGATGAAGAAAATGGCACACCGATATGAGTTCTCTTGCTTGAGGTCCCACAGCTCACACATGGCAGCACTGGGATCCTACTTCCAGCTTGCCTCCAGAGTCTCTGCTCTTCCCACTGCCTTAACCTGGGGTTCTGGTTAGGAACTACCCAAGCATGCTGCCCAAACCAGAAACCCAGGAGATGCCAAACACTTTATGAACTCTAAAATCTTTATGCCTCCTGTTGAAGGTATTGCATCCTTAAGGCACTTATTCGGTTTTATGACCCGGTCACGTACTAGCTGAGAGTTCCTGGGTAAGTTATTTAATTTCTCTGTGCCTGAGTTTTCTCATCTGTAAAGTAGGCACAACAGAATCTGCCTCCTAAGGTTTCTATAAGGAGTAAATGAGTCAACATTTGTAATACTATGTATTGTGCATATGTACAAAGTCTGGTACATGGTAAGTGCTGATCAGGTGTTTGTTAAATAAATAATGATCTCATTACGTCCTGTGTATAGGATATAGAGTGGTGGTTCTCAAATTATGTTCCATGGACCACACCCCACACCATGCAAGTTAGAAACTATGGGGACATCTCTGAGCAGTCTGTGTTTAAGAGTCCTCAGATGATTCTGACAGATGCTAAAGAGTCCAAAGAATCTTTCTGTCCTCTGGCCCTCATTAAAGTTCTCAATAAATAAATATTAAAAAAAAAAAAGTAATGGTACTTAACGTTTATTGAACCTCCCAAAGTATAAGGAACTACTACGTTAGGCACTTTTAATCCTCCCAACCACCCTATGAGGCAATTGCTATTATTCCCAATTTGCAGATGAGAATATTGAGGCATAGAGTAACAGCGAGTAAACTGACAGATCTGGGATTTGAACCCATCCTAGTGCCAGAATCCACACGTTTCAACCTCACAGGACTGAAGGAAAGCTGCTGAATAAATCAGGAATGGCTATTACCCACAGAATTCTGGCTTTGGGCACAGACCTGCCACATATGAGCACCTACCCTCTCTAGGGACTTAAGAAAGGCAGAGGACAGTAGCTTTTCTCTAGGGGCACAAATCCCTGTAGCATCTCGTGTCTGCTGGGGCCTTAATCTCGGCCTCGCTGGACGCTAGACTCCACCTGCCATGATCTCCCAAAGTTTACCTGACCCTTCCTGACTCAGCTGAGTCCCTAGACTCGCTCTTTCTGTTTCTAGACCTCTGATGTTCTGGATTCTACCAGACCTGTGTGTTTCTTCAGGCACCAATTAGACCAGAGTTTCCCACTCAGCCCTAGTCCCTCCTATGACTCTGCTCTCTTGCTCTGCTTGTGCCAGATAAATATACAGAAACTGTCTCCTGACCTCTCAGATATGCCCACACTCCTAAAATTTACTCTTCTGGTGGATTTTAAAACCACATTCTCTGCTCAGTTTGTACCTGGTTCTTAAAACATAGGAAATGAAATATCTTGTGTTTACCAAAGAGACCACCTCTCAAGGGCAGCTGTCGAACCTCTGAATGTGTATTTCTTCGGGGACAGTCCTCTAAGATTAACCTTCTCCATTCACTGCCATTTGCATCTGAGCCATTTCACTTTCTGAGCATGATTCCATCGCAGCTACAACGCGCGTGGTTCTTTGTAAAGAGCCCGCCGCCAAATCCATGTGCAGGATGGAGAGTAATAAAGGAAACTTTAATCTCACCTGGGATGGAGGCCAGCTACGCTAGCCAGAGGAGTAGAAAAGAGATGGAGCGGCTCAAAGGGGGCACTCAGAAGGCCTTCAGAAAGAGGCCTCAGACACAGAGAGAAAGACAGAGAATGCCTGTGTGCATATGCTGACAAGAAGGGCTCGCCAGATTCTGAGAAGCCCCAGAGGAGAGAGCAGCTGCTTTTGTTTCCTGGGAGGCAGAGCCCAGTGGGGAGTGGGTAAAGACAGGAGTCAGGGAGACAATTACCAGAAAGGCATTCCCTGGTGTTCTAATGAGGCAATTAGAGCCGGACTGTCAGAGCAGGACAGGGCTCTGAAGACCCCAGCCCAACCCCCTCATTTTACAGAAGAAGTAACAGGCCCAGAGGGGGAGAGTGACTTGCCCAGAGTCACAGTGCCAATTAGGGCTGCCACCGGAACCCAGGTCTCTCCAGATGCCACAAAGGCTCTGCCTCTGCAGCAGCCTTCAAAACCCCACCCGTGGGGGGACTGCATTCGAGGTCTGGTGGAGGAGAGACACACTCACAGCTGTCACAGCATGTTTTCTCTGAGCAGAGTGGTGTGAGTTTGCTTCAGAGAGTGTGGGTCATGTTCAAGAAGAGGTCTATAGGGGACAAAGCAGCCCAGGTCGGGTGGAGAAGGGCAGAGGAGTGGGTAGGGGTGAAGTGGGGACTGCATTGGACACCAGGAGGCTGTGACTTGAACCTGCCTGTGTCGTGTACTGTGTCCTATCCCTGCCGCCCTGAACAAATATGTGATTCATCTCTGCAATTTCTAAGGAGCCCATTCCCAAGGTTCTCAGGGGACCTGAGGAGGCGGAGAGCCCCAAGATGCCTGCAGTTTAGAATTCTGAAGGGCCTCCCGGGCCCGGAGGCCACCAAGACTCACAGTGTTTCCTTAGTGCTTAACAAGCCCAATAAATCCGCGAACAAAAGGCAGAAGAAAGAACCTGAAGAATGCACCCTGCCTTGGCCCCCTCATCAGCCTCCAACGCTCCCTGCGCACTTGTCGCCTGAATTGCCTCTTTGTGTGCTGTCTCCCGGAGCAGGCTTGGCAATTTGCATCTTTGCTGTTCTCCTTTTTAAAATGACAGAAAAACACTCAGGAGAGGGGAGCCTGCCCAAGCGGGACTTCTGCCCACAGAAACAGAAGCTCAGAAGTCAACTTGACATTTAGCCAAGTGCGACCTCTCCCAGCCCCTCGCGCACACCGAAAAGTAGGCTTTAATAAATACGGTTCTAAGTAGGGAGCAAGGAAGGGACCAAAGGAGAAAAGGCACAGTTTTTTTTTCATTGTATACAATTTGGTAAACATTTTTGTGCACAAATTCTTATATATGAGTCACTGGAGTTGATGGGGTTTCAGGACACACTACCCCAGAATATGGCACCTTGGTGTATTGAATCTTGTAAGCTGAAGGTCACTCTGACCTCTCCCCACCCCTCTTCCCTGAAACAGGTCATGAAACCCTCAGTTGAGAGGTGCCCTCCCTGTACCCAGAGAAAAGGAGCATCCTTATCTCAAATTAGACAAAGGGATGCTGAGCAGAATCTAAACAGGCCTTGCTAAATTTTCCCAGTTTATTGCAATTACCTCATATTCAAATCTAAAGCTATCATATTCCTCTACAACTGTGCATTCATCAAAACCAGCAAAAAAAAAATACACAGGTCTAACTGTTTCTCTGGGTCTTAATTTCCTTATGAAGGCTCCCAGGTCATGTAAAGCTTAAGTAAATTTGTATGCTTTTCTCCTGTTAATCTGTCAGGTTAATTTTAGACCCAGGCTTTAGTCCTTAAGTGGGCTGAGAAAAACCTTTCCTCCCCCACAGAAATCATGGCAAGACCTCAGCTGCAGGTTCTCTTTCCCCATTTTTCTAGCATTTAAAGGGGGAAGGAGGAAAATAAATATATATCTTATGAAATATGTACTTTATTGCAGTTAATTCTTCGACATCTCAAAGTTCTCCTGTTAAAGATGGGGCTTGTGTGCATCCGGGGTTAACATCTGCAATTCAACACCCATACACCTGTTAGCCCTAGTCTAGCATTTTCAAGGTGCCATATTCAGGGAAATAAAGCAAAAAAATAGTCACTCGAAGGCATACATTTTCTTCTAATTCAAAAGATATGCCGAAAGGACCTCTTTTGTTTATTTTTTAAATTTTTTTAAATTTTTTTTTAATAACACAGGCTCTAGCACATTCTCCTGTCAGTTATATTGCTCACTCTCCATTCACAGACCGAATGAAGGAATTTGCCAGAAAGGAGAACCACTCCACACAGTGACGTTAGAGGAGCCCTATGGTGGAACTGAACGCTTCATCCATATTTAGGAGGTGCGCAGGGAAGTGGCCTGAGCATCTGGAGTGTGGCTTCTTACCTTGGAGCCGCATGTGAAATACAGGCAGTGTGAGTATACCTGATATGTTTTGAAGAATGGCAGTTTGTTCTCTAGGGTTCTCAAGCACCAGCTAAATAATCCGACAGAATAAAAACTGGATCCTGCAAGCTTCAGTGAGGTTCAGGTGGAATCAGGCTCCTTCTTGTTTACGAGCAGCAGTAAGCACCACTGCCCATTTCACCGACAGCCATGCTTTGTCTTATCTACCTTCTTCTGTGAAGTGCATCTGAATTTGTACTTCAGAGCAGGAACCTGGAGCATCATTGTGGCTGAGACTAACAGCCACAGGCTGGAGACTTGTATGGGGGTATCATCTGGCCTGCTTTACAAAGTTTGTGGGAGATGATGAAATGAAGATTGTGAAGAAGATATAGAGATTTCCGAAATGAAGATTGTGAAGAAGATATAGAGTTTCCCATATGTAAACCACCCTCCAACATGCATAGCCTCCCCACCTGTACATCAACTGTAACAAATGTACCACTTTGGTGGAGGATGTTGATACAGACAACAGGAGGGGCTTTCTTGATCACTGATCCTGTCTAGTGGGAGATGGCAGTGCCTGGTACCAGGCCTATGATAATCTCTGATGGGACTTTATACTTCCAGATGCAAAATATTTTTTCTTCAAGCGAATCGATGTGGGACAGGGAAGCAGACTTCCCACTGCCATGTCACAGGGCCGAGCTTCCATTCCCAGGCAACGCTCTTCGACAGGTTTTCTTCTCACGTCCTTAATTGCCCAGGAGAGTGCTCAGAGCTCAAAGTTAGGAGAATTTCATCCTCAAATCCTAGCGTCTTTGACAGAACAAGTACAACCAGGAAAACCTTCCTCTGTTTTGTAAGAGGGGCTATTTATAAGAGATGTTTATGAAATCAAGGATGTGAGACAAGCTGCTTTAAAGGGCTAGTGTCCATAGGTGTCAATGGGGAGAGGACATTCTATCCTTCATACAGACTGCGGCCCACCCCACTGTTGTATCTCCAGAAGAGACTTTTGGCGAGTGCATGAAGATAGCAACATAGACAATGATGCTGTTTTTTAACAATTTCTAGCTTAGCACTTGGCGCATGTAAAAACCCAACTAAATGTTTATTGTAAGAACAAATAACTGAGATTCTCAGCAAGGGAAACTGGAAGCACTGGTCCCAGGGAGAAGCTAGTAAGTTGGAAAATGGAGAAGACAGAGGAAAGACCATGGTGAATGCAACTGAACAGCCAGAGAAAATAGGACTGCATGAGGCATTCTTTTATGAGCCTCCATAACAACTGGGGTACATTTTAAGGTCAGTAATCTTCTGTTTGGTTGTGGAAAAGAAGCTCAGACAGTGGAGACTGTGGCCAGGTAAAATACACATACACACGAGCAACTTTTTCAGGCTTTAAAGAGTGAGTGTCTCTCAGTCCTATCTTTCCAAGTTAAAAAAATAAATAAATAACCTAAGTACAAGTTCCACCTTGCCAAAAATATATTTTAAATCCATCTGGATAGCCAGTTTCTTCAGGAGTACTAAAACTTCAGAATATCAAATTACCGTAAATGGTTGAACAATTTCAAATCATATTTAACACCAAAGTATGAAGGATTAATTGAGATTAAAGGTTCTAAAAGTCAAACCTGAAAGCTAAAAATAATAATAAAAGAATAAGAAAGTGAAAGTAAAAAGTGATTTTCGACTGCTCTATAAATTATTTTCTTTCATCTCTAGACGGATGGGAACTTCTTTAAAAAGCCAAGAACCAGAACATCACCCCGAGCCATCTGGTCCTCTCACCCTTTAGTGAAGTACAGATGGAGACTCCTATGTGGTCTTGGTAAGAGGAATTGGTCACGCTCATTAGCCTGGGCAGATTTAGGTTTCAAATAATAAGCTAAATTGAGAACTACCAAGAGACCCACTCTTGCAAAAGCTGCACTGTAGCCCTGAAGGGGGACATGCCAATTTTGGATTAATTAAAAAGGTTATTAAATTGTTCAGATGGCAGAGTAATCAGCAATCTGCAGGGCTCTCAGTCAAAACCACGCCTCCCAAACTTAATTACAGGACCCTTACATTGAAAAGAATCTGGGCGAGCCCACAAAGGAGCTCCAAGTGCATCCGTCTTGAATATAATACGAATATGGTCAACCAAGGACAAATTCCATAAGGAAAGATGGCAGTTAAGCTTGTAACAGAAACTCTTTCAGAAGAAAGGTGATCTATTTCCAGTCAGCTTAGAGACACGTAGAGATACAATAGGTAATGGGCTTCTATAATACATTTTGGACCCAAGAGGTCCAAGTGCTTTAGTATATTTTATTAACTCACATTTCCCCCAATTCCTGGTGATAAAATTAGAAGCCTTAAATTATCATTTCCATTTCATAAAGTTTACCTGAATTTACAGATTGAGACACTCTAATATCCATCATCTACTTTAGAGCTCAAATGACACAAAAAGACAGTATTTCTACCTGGATCAGTAATTCTCAAAGGATGAGACCTATGGGGCTACCTAATAACTTTCAATTAATCTACAGTTGCAAGTCTCTATTTTAGTCCTTTTGGGTGAAATACTCATAATTCCATAGGCGTTAATTTACATAAACAACCAAGGTTCATTTTCTAGTACATTCCTTAGCAGTTAATAGTCACTAAAACTTGTGATCCATAAACTAAAATCAGGTAGCTCCCAGAGTTTATTGAGGAATATAATTCAATATTCTTCTAAGATACCTGACTGCCACTCAGTGTTTGACAGGGATGAAAAACTCCTATTGTATATTATCCCTTGCAGATTACCGGAAATCCCACAAAATTCAAAAAGGGTGATTTGTTTTCATTGCATCAAGAATTTTCTTGAGTTGGTTATGATTTGAATGACTTCTCTGATTCTTCTTGAATTTCAAAGTATTTACTTTTATCAAGGTAGTTTGTTGTGGGTTGTTTGGTTAACCTGACAGCTTCCTTCCTAAGCACTGACATGTTATCTTTTTTTTTTTTTTTTCATTACAAGGTAGAAAAGGGTGGAGTAAATGGACTGTGGGTTTTTTGCATTATTTTATAGGGTACAGTGAAAAATGATGGAGATCCATTTGCCTAGGCAAAGAACAGCGGGAAAGCAGTTAACTATAACTTCAGATCTTTTTTTGACTATTTCTTATAACTAACACATGAAGAAAAATTAAGGTAAGTCATAAACCAATACTTTTTACACTGTCCTAAAGTTAGGACAAATGAATTGATTAAATTAATAAACACTTATTAAGCATTTATTATGGGTGATACTGTGTTGTGGGCTTTTGCCACCTATGTTATTTCAATTATTTCCCTTAAATGAGGATTGCCAGATTTAGAAAATAGCCAGTTAAATATAAATTTCACCTAGATAAGAAATTATTTTTTAGTATATTTCCCAAATAGTGCATAGGACATAGTTATACTAAAAGATTATTTGTTTGAAATTCAGGTTTTATTAGGTGTCTCATATTTTATCTGGCAATCTTATCATAAATGATCTTGTATTTTTATTAAGAAAACCAAAGAATTTAGTAAAATAGGGTTTGGCTTAATTGCTGAAACCCATTGATTGATATTAGTTGTCTGGAATGTTCTGAGATTGTTATCTCAGCTCAGGAAAAAATATTGCTATGATTGATTAGTGATGGCTGCCATGGATAAGGCACAAGAACTTACTGATACAGAAGCTGAATTTCTGTTTTCTCCCTTCAGAGGCTAAAGCAGAACCTCTATCTTGCAAAGTCCTACAAGTAGTTACCTATTGATTGTGTCTCTCCCTTGGGTAAAATTTTAAACTTCCTTAATGCCTTGCATTGTTATTAGGATAAAGACCAAATAGAGTTCTTAATGCAGATTCAAGATATGAGCTCCTGACAGCCTCTCCAAGATTGTCTTTGCAGTGTCCCCCATGTTCCTGGGTTGCAGCCTTCCTGGCCTTGGTCAGGTTTTTCAAGTATGTTTTGTTTTGTTTTGTTTTACTTCTGCCTGGGCCTAGAAATCTCTTCCTCTTTCTTTACCCAAATAACTTCTGCCAATTCTTTAGATCCCAGGTAAACTTTCTAACATCCCAGAGAAGGTCAGGAACCATTTCCTGTAGACTCATAGAAACTATCACAGTTTGTAAAAATTATTTGTGTCAATGTTTTACTAAAATTTTGTGTCCTTGTTTGATTAATACGTTTTTCCCTGACTAGACTGTAGAGTTCCTGAAGGCAAGGCCATTATTTGTTTTACTCTCCATTTTATCCACAGATTTGAGAATAGTGTCTGCTTTACATGACATTCCCACTATATATTTGTTGAATTGAATGAATTTGTTGGCTTAATGAGTCGATATTATGGGAGAATCTTAGTGGACCACTTAAAAAAACTAATTTTTTCTTTCTCAGTCCGTAGTCACAAATTTAGGTAGAACTTCAAAAATGTAATAATGAAAATAAGTGTTATTTCTCTCACTACAAATCAGAATATCTCTTTAATCTTTGCACTGCCATCAGTACTTTTAAATACTTCCGTAAGAAAAGCACTTTGATGAAGAGTGTAATATAATAAAAGAAGTGTTCTTAGATATCTAAATTTCCTTTTGTTATTTAACTTAAACATTTTGTTGAAATGCATTCTAACCTCATCATTTGGGAAACATTTCATTCAGTTTGCCCATCTGCAATGACTTGTTTTTCGATATTCAACTTGGCTAGGCTACAGTCCCCCCATTATTTCATCAGACAGTAATCTAAATATTTCTGTGAAGGTATTCGGCTACCCACCTAACTTTATTTTAAGTCTACCCACCTAACTTTATTTAAAGTCTAAAAATATCCAAGATTTAGGTCTGAATAATATGAGTAGAAGTGCTGTGTTTATTTTACCACAATAATTTATTTTAATGAGGGCTAAGGCTTCTCTTCAAAAGAGAATAAGTTCTGTCTGTGAACCAGCTTCAGCCCTTGCCTATGAGTTTCAGCCTGCCCATAACTTTCACAACCTATCATAGATTTTGGACTTGTTTACCAGCCTCCACATTCATGTAATACAGTTCTTTATAATAAATGCATATATATGAGACACCAGTTGTGTCAAGAGTATTAAGAAAAAATAAGTAGATACTAAAATAGATAGAATAGAGATAAAAGCATTTCTGATCACCGAACTTTTAGATCCAGGTCACTCCATACCTCTGTCTCTCCCCAAACCAAGCACAGTTAGAGCAAAATCTAAGAAATCACCTTAATATAACTTTAACACAAACTGGTTTTTAAAATATAATAGGAATAACAACATGGGGCGGGAGCAGGAGGGGAATGTAGCTGTTGGCTCTAGAACTCATTTCAAGAAAAGCCTTATCTTTATTGGGAAAACACTTTGATTAGCCACCTGAGAGTAGATCTCAATGCAGACAGAACTTTTCTGTCTAAGAAAAATGAAAAAAACTCAGTTATACTGGAGAAAATAATGGAGGAAAATGAGTTGCAGGGGGAAGGCAGCAAAGCCAACCTTCCTATCCTCTATGACCAAACCCTGTATTTGTTCCCTACCTTATTCTCTGACTCTTTAAGAAAGTTACTAAACTCAGATTCAAGTGATTTTTTTCAGAAGCCAAGGAAGGAGCTGGGGCTTCGTGCACACTGACACAGTAGCGTGGTAGCTCAGCAGAGGGAAGAAAAGGAGAAGGGCATGAGAGGGGAAGGAAGAAGGGAGAGAAAAAGAAAGAAAAAGAGAAAGAGGATGCAGGAGGAAGTAAGCCCACCCTCTCTATCCCCCACCTCTGCTCTCTACCCCACCGCTGCTACCATAAGGACCACCAGCCATATGGGCAGGGATAGAAATGCTCACTGAGTCACAGAATTGTGGTTCTCGAAAAGCATATCCAGATCTCCTAGGTGGGAGTGAGGGGAGCACCATTTAACATCTAGTCACCCAAGTGTGATCTTTGTTTTCTTCTGTCACATACCTAGGCATTTCCAGGAAGCTGAGTTTTACCTAATTGGTCTAGTGCTAAATTGTTAATAGGTCATTGTAAATTCTCCAAGGCAGCAGCCAAATATCAAATTGGCTAATTAGCAAAAAAAAAAAAAAAAAAAAAAAATTCAAATACTGTTAAAATTCATAGCAGGTTGTCAGCATGGCAAATTCTGAATCTCCACAGCATGCACTTCAGATTCAACAACTGCTGTCTTCATATGCTTAAAAAATAAATATTTACAAGCCACTAAATATATTGGAAATTTCCTACTTTGGTGTGAACCCTTGGAAACTGTTCCCTGATAAGGTTTTTCTGGTAAGTGTTTATCAAAAGAAGAAAAGGGTCTCCTCTCTTCTAATAGTTATGGCTGTACTCACCAGCATTTCCCAAATGACTTTTCATTTACCTGCTTCCCTTCCCAGCTTGGTATATGGTGGCTCAGAGACAAAATAAAGGCTGACCAGAAATATGTTCCTATCTGTGATTCCTGGCAGTGTTATTTTTTGTTCCTGTACAGTCCAATTCAACTAATATTTATGATTCAGACTGTGTCCTATGTGATAGCAACACAGAGATGATTAATATATAGCTCCTGTGCTCTGTGAGTTCAACATCTAAATAATTAAATGCCATTCATATGATAGGAGTATATAGAGGCAGAGAATAGCGGAGAGATTGGCTGGCTCCATCTGGGATGAATGTGAGGGAGGTTAGAGGTTTTATAGAGGTAGCCTCATAAGATGACAGAATTTAACTAAATAACATTTAAAATTTTAAAGTTAAGGTACATTTTAATTAGTTCTAAAAATCTAGGGATTGGATGCACAAGAAAACCACAAGGAAACCTTAAATTTAATATCAATGGGTAACTAACTGCTACTTAGCTCAGTAACAGTCATGAGGAATTGGGAGAGGAAAGGGCAGCTCAAATAAACAAGAAATGGATCAAGTACATTATTCCTTTCGGTGATTAAAAATTAAGGAACTTTTATCATGACTAGACATAGCACTGCAGAATCAACCTTAGGTTCTGGGGCAGCTAGCTGATTTGAAATTCAGCATTTTAAAGGTGAGTAAGAAGCAAGTATGTGTGGTTTTGAGGGAACAGCATTTCTGTGTTGTTCTCAGACCTAAACCAGTGTTGTTGTATCTAGTACCTTTGCTCCCTGATGCATTCCCACTACTTCACACATAGAAGGTGCTCAATAAATAATGATAAGAGAGCTATAATTTACTAAGTTTAGCTTTCTATGTGACAGAACTGTTTTCTCTTGGTATCAACAAATCCAACAAGGTAAAAACAATCTTGAACTAAGAGTCTTAGAGAATTTACATTTTCAAAGTTATATTCAACATGCAAGTATATGCTCTCTATGCCATATACACAATTTTGATCACTGTCATGATTTTAACAACAATATAGTTAAATTAACCTTCAAATATTTATGTCCCAAGCAAAATAATTACAGAAATACCACTTATAAGCTGTTTCTAAAAGATTTAGGCAAGACTCAAATGATGAAAATAAAATTATTACAATGACAAAGGAAACCCAGCAACCCACAATACACAGGCTTTGCATGGAGGATTTTGTAGGTTTTTGTTATATATAAAGCATCGAGTTTTCATTGAGACACAGATATTAGAACCATGAACATTTTAGTATCCTACCAATAACTTTCTCTCTCTCCCTTTCTCTTTCTCTACAACTAGACACATATGAAAAGTTAAATGACCTAAATCATGCCAGAAATTTTGCAAATGAAGCATAAACATGACATGACACGGACATATAAAATACTTTCTACTGTGACATTGACCTTGCAAAAAGAAAATAGCACCTTCTGAATGACAATAGCAGGTGAGAATAGGTTTAATAAAGTAGGTCACTTGTACACCTCAGGCCAACACCAATTTATTTACCAACCACCACCTCTTATAATTGCTTCTCTTAGCATCCTAAAACTGATAATCTGGAATCCAAATTTAATAAAATAGCTCAATGGGAGTTTTTTTTTTTAATTGCTTAATACATTTTAAACTACGAGTTTAAAGGGTTATTTGCTCTTCCTACAGAACTGTTTTCTAAGAAATAAAGTTCACAGACTAAATCAATATAACTTAATGGAGAGAGGGGAAAAATAAAAGAAAAAAACAGAAAAAGATGGAGAGGTTAAGTCACTTATCCAAGGTCCAACAACAGGAGAATGATCCAGGTAGCATTTAAACCAAGGTCTGCCTGTTGAAAGAGGGTAGTGGCAACAAGCAAAGAATATTTGAAATTGAGGTACTTGACATCCCAGGCAGGTAGCAACCTTTGTTTGAATCATTTCCTTTCCTATGCTTTGTTTTCAAAACACTTATAAGAAACATCAAGCAAAAGAATTATTTTTGCTTCTTCTTTTTCCTTCCTTACCCAATTTCTGGCATAGTTACTGTTGGGAAAGAAATAGCTTTAAAATATAAAAATATTTTAATATATAAAACATCAAAAAAAGTTATAATAAGAAAAAACCTGATGATTCACAAGCCAAACATTCCTGAAAAGCTGCCGACTTTATTAAAAACTTGTTAACACCCTGGCATTTACTCAAGTGTATTGGAGAGAACACTCGTCCTAAAGATGATGGACATGCATGCCACACACGCATGCACACACGCACACGCACGCACGCACGCACCTTCTCACAGGGTTCCATTAGCGAAAAAGTTTGGGAAACACTTATGATGATAGTTCCTCCCACCTAGAGTCCTCTTGGTAGTTCATTAACGTTGAATGTGTTAAACTTTTAAATTTTAACTCAGGGTTTCCCAAACTTTTTTGACCTTGGACCTTCCTATAATACGAATATGCTTTTGTTTTTTGTTGATTTTGTTTTCAGAAAACCCAGTGAATATGATGAAAACTACTGGTTTGTGGAACATCTTAGAAAGCATCATTACAGCCCGCATGTGATCACATATATAGAATAATTTGAGGACATATAAAGGTCCCTTCTGACCCCGTTATAATGTCTAAAATGTCAATAACTCTTAGAGGCTGTTGGCCTTTTAAGGCCTTTATTAATAAACACATATCTCAGGAATCAGATCCAAGGGATAAGAACTAGTTAGTGAAACCAAGTGATCAGTGGGAATCCTAATTAGGCCCATAGCTGCCTAAATGCTATCCATTTCAAATGAAGAGGAGAGGCTAGCCAAAGTCAGGGGTAAATACATACCCTGCAGATAGCTATTAGTTTATCTACTCAGTCTCTCCAAACTGTGGATTCCTCACCATATACATTGTTCTAATTTATCATGTCCAGTTCTACCAACCTAGCCCAGATTTTCATTACCCACTTTCTCTCTTTCAGGCTCTCTTATATTATCCACCCTGCACCAACAGATCCTACAAATTCCACTTTTATCTTCTGCTGAAAAATCTAGAATAACTCTCCATTGCCCATCAAGTCACCATCCTTACCCCAGCAGTCAACAGCAGTCAGAAGCAAATCCATGCACATTCCTCTGTTTTACTTTTATTGCTCTCCATTCCTTCCACTACACACTACTTCTCAGTCTTCTCTGCAAGGTCCAGGATCTTCCTGCCTCCCTTTATTTTTTCTTTATAGTCTCCTATCTTTCTTTCTTACTTACTATCCAAACCCCAGTCATCTTCCAAGTTTTACTCCTGAGAAAGTTCTTAGTAATCTTACCTAACACTGATCTCTCTCTCTCCTGTACCACAAGGTTCAGAGTGTTAGTAAATGCGTTTAGCACTTTGATTGTATACTTTTTATTTTCGGTTATAATTGGATATGTTTTGTTCCCCTCTCACCACCCCTTGCTTCTAGATACAAGTCTCTGAAGAGTGTAAACCTTGTCATAATCTTAATGTATATTCTTTACCACATTTTTCAGGTACTAAAAAACAAACAAAAACATTCTTCCTCAATTATTGACCAGAATGAAAACAAAATGGTAACTGGATATCATGTAGTTACTGAGGAATGATCTGTAAGATATTTAATTAATAATACTTTATTTGCATGAAACTTGATATTCTCTACCATAAGTAGAAAAATAACATGCCATTATATTATTCTATAATTGAGACTTTTCAGACTTACTTCTTCCAAATGAACTCAAAGATCTCATTTCTCAAGAAGAAATCAAAACAAAAAACTAAGCATTTAAATTTCATACTTTAATGTCCAGGGATATGAGGCATACAGACTCTATGATGACCCCTGATTACCCTGCCTCTTGATATTTATGCCCTGATGTAATCCCCTTCCCTTTAGTGCAGGTGGGACCTGTGACTTGCTTTTAACCAGTAAACTATGGCACAGGATTGGGGTGTTTCCATGATTATGTTACATAAGATTGTAAATTCTTTATTCCTAGCTGACTCTCTTTTGCCTTCTCAGCTGTCATGCTTTGATGAAGCAAGTAGCCATTTGGGAGAGGCCCACATTGCAAAGAACTGAGAGTGGCCTTTAGCCAACAGTAAGCTAGGAATTGAGGCAATTGTTCCAATAACCCTCCAGAAACAGAATTCTGTGAACAAACATATGAACCTTCAGATGAGACCCAGCCCTGACCAAAAGCTGATGACAACCCGTGAGAGGGCCTGATGCAGAGGACCCAGCTACTCTGTGACCAGATTCCTGAACACAGAAACTGTGAAATTATAAACAATTAGTTATTTTTAGCCATTAAGTTTGTAGTAATTTGTTATGCAGCAATAGATAACAAATGTAGGATGTTAAAGAGTATTGTGATTCTTTCAATGGCTGAATTTAAGATGTACCTGTCAAAAGAACCAACTTTGTGATTCATATATTCAGTGTGGAATCTCACATTATAGAAGCTCATGTAATCATGCTGGAGAGACTAAGAATGTCATATGTACTTAGGAATAAATTTAATCTAGGAAGCAAAAGATCTGTATACTAAAAAGTACAAGGCATTAAGGAAAGAAAGTGAAGAAGAAATAAATATATGAGAAGATATTCAGTGGTCATAGCTTAGAAGAATTAATACTGGTAAAATGTCCATAGCATACTCTCAAAGCAATCTACAGATTCAATGCAATCCCCATCAAAATTCCAATGGCATGTTTCATAGAAATAGAACAAACAATCCTAAATATTGCATTGAACCACAAAAGACCCTAAATAACTAAAGCAATCTTGATAAAAAAGAACAAAGCTGGAGGTATCATGCTCCCTGATTTCAGATTCTATTATGAATCTACAGTAATTAAAACGGCATGGTATTTGCATAAAAACAGACACATAGATAAATGAAACAATAAAAAGCCCAGAAATAAATGCATGCACATATAGCCAATTAATTTATGACAAAGGAGCCACGAATATACTATGGCAAAAGGACAGTCCCTTCCATAAATGGTGCTAGGAAACAGCCACATGCAAAAGAATGACTGGACCACTATCTTATACCATACATGAAAATGAACTTCAAATGGATTAAAGACTTGAATCTAAGACCTGAAACCATAAAACTTTTAAAAGAAAACATAGGCACTAAGCTCCTTGACATAGATCTTGATAATGATTTTTTAAATCAGACTCCAAAAGTAAAAGCAACAAAAACAAAATAAACAAGTGGAACTACATCAAAATGAAAAGCTTCTGCATGCACACAAAAAAATCACACACAACAAAATAAAAAGGCAACCAAGTGAATGGGAGAAAATATTTAAAAATCATATATCTGATAAGAGGTTAATATCCAAAAACATATAAAGAACTCACCAATCTAATTAAAAAATGGGCAGATCTAAGTAGACATTTTTCCAAAGGACATACAGATGGCTAACAGTTACACAAAAATATGCTCAAACATCATTAATCATCAGAGAAATGTGAATCAAAACCATAATAAGATATCATCTCATACCTGTTAGAATGGCTATTATCAAGACGATAAGAAATATCAAGCATTGGTGAGGATATGAAAAAAAAGGGAACTCTTGTGCATACTTAGTGAGAATGTAAATTGGTGCAGCCACTATGGAAAACAGTATGAAATTTCCTCAGAAAATTAAAATTAGAACTACCATATGACCCATAAATTTCACTTCTGGTATTTATTTAAAAAAAACAAAAACATTCAAAAAGATATGTGCACCTTCATGTTCATTGCAGTGCTATTTACAATAGACAAGATATGGAAAAAACTTAAGTGTCTATCAATGAATGAATGAATAAAGAACATGTTATAGATATACATAATGGAATATTATTCAGCCATAAACAAGAATGAAATCTTGCCTTTTGCGATGATATGGATGAAACTTGAGGGCCCTATGTTAAGTGAAACAAGTCAGACAGAGAAAGACAAATACCGTACAATCTCTCTTACATGTAGAATCTAAAAACAAAAACAAACAAACAACAAACAAGCTCAAAGATATAGAGGACAGATTGGTGGTTGCCAGGGTGGGAAGCAGAAGGTGGGAGAACTGAGTGCAAGGGATAAAAAATAAAATAAATAAAATAATAAAATTAAAATAAAATAAAATAAAATAATAAAATAAAATAAAATAAAATAATAAAATAAAATAAAATAAATAAAATAAAATAAAATAAAATAAAATAAAAAATAAAATTATATATATGTATATATGTATACATATATACGTATATATGTGTATGTGTGTATACATATATATACAATATACACATATACATACATACATATATATACACATATGTGTGTGTGTGTGTGTGTGTGTGTGTGTGTGTATGTGTGTATACATATATACATATACATATACATATACATAAAATGTAATACCTGGTAGATGCTTACAGTGTAGACAGTCATCATTAAGAAATCACATTATAAATTTATTTTGAAGCCTCAGCCTCATTGTTCAAAAAGTAAAGTTTAGAACAGGCTGGGAATCTGGTCACTTTATTAGAGTCTATGTCAGATGTCTCTGTCAAAGGCAGCACCTATTAAAAGGTGCTAAAGCTATGTATAACACTAAAGCACGTATTTCCTGATGGAGTTTGGGAATTATAGTCTATGTTCATTAATTGATATACATCTACTAGCTACATACTTAATGGGAGAGAGGACTGAAAGGTACAGAAACTACTGAGTAGAGCATTGCCAATTAGAAAAAAAATGTGACTCCTGCAGGTTTACATCTTACATTGCTATGTAATTGGGTCTTTGTTTTGTTTTGTTATTATTTGACAGTTATTTTATGGCAGCATTCTGAATCTTCCAAGAATTTGTGATTCATTTTGGTGAAAGTGGTTCCTGGCCTTCTGGATTTCAAGAACCAGAAAAAACAAAAATTAAAAAAAAAATAGGTAGTTGGATGAATAGATGGATTAAGTATACTGCCACAGATAGTAAACTTTGTTTTGTCAAGTTAGGACTTTAAAAAAAAAATCACCATGCTTTGTCATCCTCATTTAATAAAGAAAAGACAAATCAACCACAAGTAGTAAAGTCATAATCTCAAAGTAAAAAACAGAACTTTAATTTCAATAAATCACCTTTAAGAAAAACTCACCACATTGTACATATTCATCTGTTGTCCTTGCAGACGAAATTATAGCATTTGGGAGCCCTGGGAAGAAGGGATGTTCCAACAGAGCAAAAGCTAAGAGACTTTTAACATAAGACTTCCCAAAACACCCCCAAGGATGTTGAACTTGTTTAGGAAATTCAAGGTGAATTTTTTTAAAATAAAGTTCGGATATATAAGTGACAACAGTTGAAGGTTAGCGAGGAGTTTACCAAAGTACGTGTGTTTTTTAAGCTTTGCTTCAAGGATCACATTTAGACCTTTTTAAAATGCAATGATTGTCTGGCTCAGATATCTTAATAAAATTCTTCCCCATTCTCCAACAAGACAGACATGGTTGCACAGAACAGTTATTAATACTCACTGACTCATTTGTCCCTTCTTCCGGGAAGACAGGTTATTGTGACTCAGAAGCAATAAACCAGCCACCACAGTGTCTGGGTGGCAGCCATTCTGGACCAAGATATGAAACTTCAAAGGTAATAACCTCTGGTAGCCTCAAATTCAAGCCTAAAATGAATGTCAAGTGATGGCCAACATGACATCTACATTTTACACCCCACCGTAAGGAACAAAGTTAAGTCCCCACAGGGCCTACAAGACCCCTAAGATCAACAGACTCTTTGGTGGAGTTATGGCTGGATGGCTGTCTCAGCATCTGATCTCCAAACATATCAGTGAACATGCAGACTGCTTAGCCACCGATGGCTGTTGGATAGTTGAAAGTCTCACAGAACTTAACTGGAAAGAGCTCAACCATCCCATACATTTAGTTCCTTTCTGTTTCTTTGGAAGTGACCTCTCATGGTGGCTATCCTCTCTTTCAGAAACCTCTGGGAACTGCGATGGAAGAAAAAGCACGTAGGCATCTGTTGGGGAAAAGAGCAGTACCTGAGATGAATGTCAGAGCCAGAATTAAACTGATTGGCACACATTAAAATGCAACATAATAGTGTATTTGTCACGGGCAGCCCTCTCCTGCGGTTGCTTCATGAGGAATAATGATGGCTTACTGACAGAAGCAAGGACTCGGCTGCTTGATAACATTGTCGCGCTGGTGGTTTGAAGTGGCCCTGCCGTCCCTGCATTTGGCTGGAAACAGCAGCCATTCACTCTTTCAGGCAGGGTGCTGAAAACAGACCCACAGCCATGCACAACGCTGTCCATTTTGAGAGGCTCGAGTAAAGCATTCTCTGCCATAATTTCCATTGTCGTTCTTCCCCTACTGTTTGTATAATGTGGCCAGGAGTGGGGCTGTAAACTAATATTACAATCAAGAGCCTCAAACAACAAACACAAGAGCTGAAATTTCTAGTGAGAGAATTACTAAGCTTCCTACAGAGGCAGGTACACCATGGCACACACAGCCACCTTATTAAAGCAGCCTTTCGCTGGGAAAAGAACATTGCCACGGACATAATGAATTAATCTGGCATTTCCTTCAGTCTCACTCAGCACGCAGTGTGCTTCCCTAAGCATGAAAACAGCACATCTTCACAGAAGCATTTCTAAAATGATGTGCCTACTCATAGAAAAGATCAATTTGAATAGTTTCAATCCCCAAGAGGGCAATTCAATACGAAAAGTTTTCAACTCAAGTCGAGACAGATTGTCCACCTAGTTTTCAAGCCCAGTACAAACTGCTAGCTTTGTTCACATTTCAGTTTATAAACTCTCTTTCTCTCTCTTGCGATGTATCTACATACACAGACCTACATTTATTTGTGGCTCTGAGTAAACTAAGAACAAAGCTCTTGCTCTGTCAGCATAAAGGCTCTTGCTGTTGCAGTGAGGGAAAAAAAGTGTGCTCTACTATAGGAAATGGAAACATAAAGTTATTGAATGTGACTTTTGCCTGAGAGGCTGTTTTTGGGGTTGTTGAAAGTCAGAAAAAAAGAGATGAAATAGAATTACAGGTGAGGGAAAGAATTGAGAGAGAAAGAGAGAGATTGGTTGATTAAAATGCTAGCTGGAGGGCATAGTGTTGAAAACACAGATTTGAGAGGTGAAAGGCCAGGCTCAGTACAGAGCAGCCAAAATGGAATTAGAGCTGAAAAGTACAATTAGCAGATTGAGGGCCAGAAGCTACGCATGACAAGGAAGTGATAATTATAAACAGCCAAGGAGAGGATGGAAATCCCGAAGTGATAATGTGTGCTTCTGAGAAGGAAGCATGGAACTCCTTAAATCAAGTACAAGACAACGAAACACACAACTCATCACCACACTAGGCCACATTAAGTGAAAGAGCAGACAACTGTGTCATTTTTTTCTTTTTCTTGAATTCTTATGTTGAGAGTTGTTTCCACTGAATTTTCCGGTGGTTTTTATCTGAGATCCACCACAGAGGCATAACTGTTAGAAAAGTAGAAAACTAATAATCCTCTAAGATATTATTTCAGCATCCTTTTGCATTTCCCATGGCAATAACATCATAGACGCAGCACTTATTATTACCATCCTCCATCTGATAGGTGTCTGAGAAAAATCTATCCCAAGTAATTTTAATAATTACAAAATCAGAAACCACCACTGGGTTACTCAATAAGTAAGAACCCAGTACCAACAAGCAAAGAGTTTAAAGCAGTGATTTCCAAATGTGGTTGTCCATTAGAATCATCGGGATAGGTTGCTAAAATGTCCCATTCCAGTGAGGTAGGTCAACGGGAACAGATTTCTAGCTACCTTGATCTTGGGGATCATTCTACAACATATCCGTGTATCAAATCATCCTGTGTATGCTTTAAATATGTACAATTATATTTGTCAATCCTTCCTCAATACAGTTAAAAAACAAGCAAAAAGATTTGGGAAAAAAAAAACCATACACACATATGAACAGTTACCCATTCCAAGGCTGCACCCCAGAGCTATTACATAAAAATTTCTAGAGATGAAATACAAGATTTTTTTTTGAGAACCAGCAGTACTGAGGAATCTCTGTGGTACCACTGACTTTGATCAGCTCCGTACCCCTAATGGCACTCTCAATCCCATCCTGTCCAATCCCTCAGTATTGGCCAACAGACCTTAGAAAGCTCCAGTATAGACAAGGACAGCTCATCATCAATCCGTCCCCTCACCTGTCAGAGCCACTCTTAATAAGTACAGAGGAGGAAAAGCTGGATGCTAAAGACGACCAAGAAAAGTGGCTTCATAAAGCAAGAGGCAGATTCAAGCTTGCAAAAGAAATTTCACCCCTGCAATTAACATAAAAACGTCTATGCCCTTGCACCTAACCCCTGTTATATATCCTCTAAATAGTATTTCAGTTATCATTTTAGGGCCAAAAGTGGGAAGACCTTCTCAGTTTCATGGACTAAAAACCAGAAATTGGATCCCTACTGACAGTTTTGTGCCCTTTGGGATTTTTGCTGTAGGCTTAACATTCTCTCTTAGTGAAAAGTAACCTGTTAACACTGAAGGTCTGCTCTGACCCCACAGACTTCTTCGTTATTCGTAGGGACCCAAATCAGCATGTTTTAGTCTTAGACTCATTATCCTTTACAGCCACACTTGAGAACTCTATTAACTCTGGGTAGAAAGCAATCCCCAAAATTCTCGGCTTGATTTTTTTTTTATTTCGTATCAGTTGAAGCCATGAAGACCAACTGAGCTCTTTGTTAATACAATTACACAAGATGATACTAGATATATAATGCTTTCTGTATTGCTATATATTTGCTACATTATGTACTATAAAACCCTTTTCTTTAGTAATTTTTATGCCTCCGTTCTTTATTAGGGCAATTTTGTTAGTCCTAACTTTAAAACTGACTTCTGAGTCAAAATTCCACAAGCTCATAAAAGCTCCTCAACATAATTCCCTCTACACCATTCTCCTTATTTCTTAATTCTTGTAATTCTCCTTCTTATAATTCTCCTGAATTATTTCAGCATTTGTGCTTGTTACACCTGTTTTTTTTTTTTTTAAATTGCAATGGCTCCCCAATGTCTAGTGAATGAAGTTCAAACTCCACAGGATGCCTTTCAAAATATTCCATAATCTGATTCCAACTTTAATTCTTAGTTTTTTAGTTAACTGATTGCTCCCCGTCCCTGGAGCATACCATGCATGGTCACATCAGAGCACTATTCATTTGCAATTTCTTTTAAAATGAGGGTTGTCTTTCCTCTTCTCTGCATTAGACTGTTGGGTAAAAGGCTTCCATTTGCTTTATTATAGGTCATGAGTTCTTAACCTGAAGTCGATCCACTCCTTGGAGTCTTTAAATGAATTTATGGTGTGTGCATACCTCTTGAAATTACTATACAAAATTGGGTGTGCATATGGTTGGCTGTGAATTTGGTGCCCTGCAGTAAAGCATGCCTCCCAATACTCAGGCCCATGTGTAGTTTCCTCCCATGAAGCTGGACAAGCTCTGTGATTTGCTTTAGCTAACAGAATTCAGAGGAAGTGACTCTGTGATCACTGGACTATTGGAAGTCAAAGCAGCCTCATGAAGATAACTAAAGCCAAAAGCCAGTAGCTGGATCCAACTATCAGCCATGTGAGTGAGGCCATTTTGGAATTTCCAGGTGGCCCAGCTGATACCAGATGAAGTAGAAGGATCACTTGTCAATACAAACAATCATGGAATTAAAACAAAACAAACAAACAAAACAAAACAAAATGGTTGTTGCTTTGGGGCATTTTGCTTCACAGTTAGAAATCAGAAGATATGTGGGTGCTTCTGAGTACAGATTTTTCTGGGAAAAGGATCCAGATTCTCAAAGGAATTAGTGATACAAGACTAGTTAAATATCTTTATATGAAGAAAGCCCTGTAAAACATTTAAACTATTACCTGCCATATGGTAAGCACTCAGTAAGTGCTTCATTATTATTATTATTATGTAGCAAACAGTTCATTCTCTAGATATTCCAAGGAAGGATTTCTGCAAGACAAATCATAACTATGGCTGAGGCAAAAGCCAAAATTATAATAAAAAAGAAACAAAATAAAAAAATCTGTTCATTAAATCTGAATGGTGAGTAGAAGATAGCATAAATAGAATTGAATCAAGAAATTCAAAAATAGGGTGGCAAAATTTGAAAAGGTCTAATAAGAATGTTCGATACTTAACTTGAACAGAAAGTGTGTCCTAAGAATCTCTCCTTCATTCCTCTCTACAAAGTATTTAACTACATCCTAGACTGCCCTAAACTGATCAAAATTGCCCCAAAGGATGGAAAAATGGGTGAAGATGAGGCTGATTTTAGGATGTAGAAGAGGCAAGTTGTGGAAGTGCATGCTCATCGGCCTGTACATTTCAGTGAGGCAGTCAATGAAATCATTGTCCCTGAGTGACAAGGGATGGGAGGGGAACTGAGGTGGTGAAGATTCAAAACAGTCATTGAGGGAATGGGGGAAAATGCCCGCCAGAGATGACTGAAATGATGGACAAGTAGCATGGAGGGCCCAAGTACAGCTGGAGGGCTTAAAATGAAATGTAGGTCACCATTCACAAACAGATGTCTCGGCAGAATCCTTCCTTGATGCAAAAATGATAGACAGGCAGTAATCTGTCTCTGCAGATGTTGGGCAGAGCGGGATAGCCATCTGCCAGAGCTGTTCTCAGGATGTTCAAGAGCAACCCATATGACTAGTAAAGTCATACCCAAGGACTTCCTCGCACTGGCTGGCTTCTTGACCTGTGCCTCAGGTCTCTTTATTTGCAAACTCAGAATGGCTGTCTTGAGAATTATTTGAAAATCATTTCCATAAAGCACTGCACAAATGGTTAGCCATCATTACTATCATCTTCATTATTATTATTACTCCAAAAACCAATGATAGTAGTATCTTTTTCTTTTGAAGACTCAAGCCCCATTCTTTGGAATATCTTCGGAATTTTGCAACTCTCCATTATTATCTGCATCTGAAGATCGTTCCTTTGCAATGGAAATCTATATCTCTATGCTTACATATTCAAATAGTAGTTTCTGAAGATGTAATCATCCGATGCTACTGGAGTCTGTTGTCAAAGTCATGTCCTATCTACACATTCCTTCTTGGTCTTCCCAGACACACTGATAAATAGTTAAATTCTATTATTGATTTTTCTCTAGTTGGTCAATGATATATTCTTTTAAGAATAAAGTGACTACACACACACACACACACCTTGTAGGGCTTAAATATAAGAATTTAGATAGCAGAAAAGTCAATGAATATAAAATCTCACTAGCCTAGCTGTGATGGTTAATTTTGTGTCAATTTTGACTGGGCCACAGAGTCCAGCTATTTGGTGAAACATTATTCTAGATGGTTCTATGAGGATGTGAATGAGATTTACAGTTAACCTGGTGGACTCTGAGTAGAGCAGACTGCCTTCCGTCATATAGATAGGTCTCATCCAATCAATCAAAGGCCCAGAACAAAAGACTGACTTCTGAGCAAGAGGAAATTCTGCCAGCAGATGGCCTTCAGACTTCACCTGTAACACTGGCTCTTCCTACATCTCTAATCTGCCAGCCCATCCTGCAGGTTTTGAATTTGATAGTTTCCATAATTACCAGAGACAATTCCTTACAATAAATCTCCCCATATATATACATACACAAACATCCTATTGGCACAATTTCTCTGGAAAGTCCTGAGTAATACACTAGTTATTTCTGATGTTCTCCTCATGGGCCTAAGATAATCAAAACTTATTTAATGAAAATTTAACAGATAGCAATATAATAATACCTTCGGCCCTAAATTATTTTTTGACTTTGAATTTGTGAAAATATTCTTCAGGAAAGCATTTGGAGATTAATAAAGGCATTAAGTCAAATGACGCCCTTTGAGTTTGTGGAGTTTTATCTTCTATGGCAGTACTGTTTGGCCTATCAGATTGTGGAATGCTTCACCTATAGAAGGATAGTCTCAGGTTTTGTAATATCTACATTTTGCCCAAGGCTTTTTATAAGCATAGCAAAATCTGCCATCTCAGAGAAAATATTCTTTCCACATCACCCATATCTGAGGGCCTTTGGGTTCCGTGCTAGGTAGCATTTCCCCCATATTTCAGGCAGTACAACTCTGTATTATTTGTCAGAAAGATTCTGTCATAAATATTCAGGAAACATTTGCCTGGGAGACAAATGCAGTGAGCACTGTGCTTTAGGCAGAAGTGACTCCTATCCATGCTTTCTTTTCCATTTCAGATAATAACAACCTTCTATCTATCCTTTAAATGAACATTTCTGGACCGCTGGAACGTTTTTTAAAAATCACGAAAAACAAAACTTATTATTCATTAATTCTAATTTCACATTTGCCTTGGTTTAATGACAGACTTCTTTTCCACTACATTGGGTCATGATTTTTCACTTTCTTCTGCCCTCCCAAATTTGCTGTTAATGTCCTTTGTGGGTTTCTGTTCCCAAGCTTACTCTTACCTTCTCTTTCCTTTTGTCAGACTTCTTTTATGCTAGACTATAATAATATTCCATTGTTTTTTTTTTAAATTCATCTCATGCCTACTGAAGCTCTTTTCCTTTGTGTGAAAATATAACCTATATAAATTTATACTCTCCCCTAATAATTTTATTCTCCACCTCTAATACAATGGTTTCTTATTATTGCATTTCTTTATAGCCTTTTCTTAGTGGTTAAGAAGATTACAAAAAGCTGGCTACACAATGATCATTTCTGGCCATTAATTACCATTCCTCATAATTATTAATCACAGGATATGTGAATACCAGGTAATATGATACATTTCTAGCTGTAGGATCTTCGAGTCATTCTAACTTCTCTGCCTTTATTTGTTCATCTGTAAGGGAAGTTCTATAACAATAATATGTGCCTTAGAGGACTGGTGCAAGGATTAAAGTTTAGCACGTTAAAGCATATTATAAACTGTGAAAGTGATAATATGAAGGTTGGTATCTAGTCATCCAGGTATGTGTTCATTCAGAGACTTCCTGTAGCTTAAAAATTAAATTAAAAACTCTTCCACAACAAGTAAATAAAGAAACAAAATGGCACACAATTAACAAACTTAGTCTCAATTGTGCTACATTCTTACTGTCACCTAGAAACTAATTAGTACAACATAATCACATACTTCCTGCCCAGTAAACATACAAGTCCCAGAGGAACAAATGATTTGTATCATGAATCACTGGCCACTGCTTACTGGTAATTATCATATAAATGAGGTGCTTCAAGTTGACCTCTGATTCCCTAGTCCTTTTCTGAGACAGCGAAGATACACCAGTTATGCAAAAACTTGATAAAATTTAAATTACTTTTTTAGCCTTGCCTTCTGGATAGTCTTTGTTTTGGCAAAAAATAAAATAAAATAAAACTCACCACCCCAACAAAAGACCTATCAAAACAGCTACTAAAATACTAAAATATTAGTGTATGTTTAGAAATGGCTCCCACAATTTTAAAAATTTCATGAAAATTTAAAATAAATCTCTAAGAGTAACCATTCACATTGCTACATGGAAGTGACTGTATTCAAGCCTTTCTTGAGGGGTCAGCAAGTCACAGTTGAAGAAAGAACCTAGCTCTGTCCCTGATTAGCTATGTAAATTTTGTCAGCCACCTGATTTATCTCACCCATAGTTTCTTCCTTTGTACAATTAAGCAATTAGATCGAGTGATTTTAGGATTCTTTCCTGACCTAACGTTCCTTGATTCTGAACCTTGAAGAAAGAAATGTGCATGTAATCTGCCTTAAGCATCATTTAAAGCTGTTGTTCTCAACATTAGCTGACGTTGGAGTCACCTTACAAGCTTTAAAAACACGGATGCTGGGGCTCTACCCAGAGGAGTGGGAATTAATTGGTCTGGGTGTAGCCTGTACACCAAGGATTGTAAACCTGTAAGGTTTAGCTAAGATCAAAAAGCACCTGTTAATTACCACAGACTTTTTGGATGCGGATATTTCCTCTTCTTCTCCTTCCTCATTTGAAGGAGCTAAATTATATCTCTGAGGCAGCCTTGTCATTAAAAACAAAGAGGACTTGGCCTACCCTGAATGCCTGTGGAAATCCTGAGTGAAATGACAGCAGTGAAGATATCTCACAGGGCACTGACTCACAGGAGAGACACAAGAGTCATTTATTTCTTTCTCTCCACTTTCTGGGTCCCCAAGACATCCAAGGACCTGGACCTCCCTCTACTGCTTACCAAATATTGGCCTATCACTAAAAGAACTTAAGTAATTTTTGGAAGTAGAATTTTCCAAACTATTCCATTAACTCAATAAAAACACTATGAGGGCAGACAGTGTCACCATTATTTCCCTCCAAACTTAGAATGAATATTTATTCAATGAAGAGATGAACTGATCAATGTTTCTATAGGCCTTTGGTCTCTGTCCCTGTACCCCTAGCCCCAACACACACACACACCATCTTTTCCTAACTCTACTCTTCGCTGATGTAAAGAATCTGAGTCTCATGGACCACTTCTTTTCCTTTCCTCTCATTATAGTATCTCTACTACTTATTACTGGAGACAGTTTCCTATAGTATCATATAGTTATTGCCATGTAAAGTCTCAATAAAATACTGGTTGGGTGCATGAATAAATGGACTCAGTTTCTTCGTATATAACTTTGAAATATAATGAGAAATATCAAGAGGTGACAGAATTAGAGAAAACATGCCTGTAGGTGTGCAAAGCCACCTGAGGTTTGGTTTTAGAGCCCCTACTAAGAGCCTCCAGCCAATGTAGGAGGGCCTCCATATCAATGAAAAGATGAAGGCAAAAATTTTCATCACACTGAGCCTCTGTCAGAGGAGTCTCTGCTTATTGTGCTTGCCAGCCCAATCCTTGATTTCAGAGATCATTATGTGATGGACAGTCAAGGCCAAAAATAGAAGAGAAGAACAATATTGAATCAGCCAATGTCCCTAGTCAATCAGAAAGAGTCATGTGTTTTCTCTTTTGAGAGGAGAATGTGGAATAGAATGTAGTTGAAGCCTAAAGTAATCAGTGAACGGGAGGAGCGGGGGAGGGGGGGTAGTGAAGAGAGACAAATTGCTAATACTCCAGTCTTTCCATCCATCACCTTCAATACGAGTGTCTACTTCATCATTTTATTCATACAGTCAGATATTCACCAAGGATTTTGACCAAGCATCTTCAACCACCCGCCTGATTGCTGAACAAGGCGGGCTGGCTGTCTTTGGCATTTGTTCCTAGTGCTCGCTGATGACTTGAGAAACAAGGAGGTTATAAAAGACCTAACAGTGTGTAAGATCATTGAACGGGCTCACACACCGCTCTTATGTGCCGTGACGAATCAACTCAGCACAAAATAATGTTTATCCTGACTAATCATATCTGAAAATTACAGAGTGAATAATCACCCATGATTATGGAAACATCAAGGAGGCTCGTCTTAATGCTGCTTTGTGTGGGCCATTGTCTCACCCCCCTCCCCCATGTTCACAAGTCTAGAATGAACTGGAAGAAGACATTCAGAACAAACCAGATCACTTTAAAGAAGCACATAACTCTTTTTAAAGACTGGGTAAATAGGTCAATGTTCTTCCTAAGGAAACCAGACTGGTAGTCCTGGGCAACCCTAGACAAGGTGTGAGGTGGAGGAAAAGCAAAGCTCTTCCCTGGGGAGCCGGAGGTGATTCATTCAACCTCGAGAACCCTGTGCTCATTAAGGCCCACCGGGGAAACATTTAGTGAACTTGAGCAGCAATTTTCTAAATGAGTGGTAATTTCCTTAATGAATCTTCTCCTGAAACCTGTGTGAGGATAATTATGTGTAACTTCAGAGGCAGAAATAAGCCTGAGGGGACCAGAAATGACTTGCCCACAGTCACACCGTGAACTTTACAGACCTACATCTGTTTCTGAGGCCACTAGATCGCACTCTTGACTCTAAAGGAGAGATGAAGAATTGGAGCATGTGCTCAAATAAGCCATTAGAGCAACTGTCATGAGCTTGCTTCCAGAACCATCTAAGCTATTAACAGCAGCCTGGCTGATCCAGTCACCTTTTCTTTCTGCCCTTTATATACTGCTGTTGGTTATTCAGCAATGCTGAATAATCAAGAGAAATGCACTTTTTAACTTCTGAAAAATGAGAGACAAAATTAATCACATTGTACTCAAAAGGGAATTCACTGAATATTTTTATTTCAAAGGAATATTAAAAAGGTTTCATTTTCTTTGTCCCTTATATATTTTTTAAATAGCACACAGATAAAAAAAATTAAAAAGCAGTAAAAACAGTTTCCTTGGAAGTATGTTGTTCTTTCTCTACGGGGTAGGGTTCAATTTTTTTTTTTTTTCCTACTGCCTCATCCTTTTACATTATCTCTCATAATACCTTTGAAGATTATGCTGAGAATAAAAGTTAAGTGATTTACTTATCTGCAAGGGAAACAACCTTGCAGGAGGAAGTGAACAGGCTTTAGAATCACCGAATCATGGATTCAGATTCCAATTTGGCCCCTAGGTCTTGAAAATGATTTCCTCACGATACTATACTGAATGTTTATTTTCATCCCTTTATAAAATGGGGAAAATAAATGGTATCTACCTCACATGGTTGCTATGCACATTAGAAATAATGAATGCTGCACAAACTGCCTAGTTCATCAAAGTTTCTCTAAGTCATGAGCCCTCTCTTCGCCTCAAAATGTTAATCATTTCAAACCCAGGTATTGTCCTAATTGGTTTTAATTTTGTGAGATATTAGAAAACTTTGCCAACCACACTACAACACTGTCAACAAGAATGCCAACAAATAAAAAGGTGGTTGGAGATGGGGAGAGCGAGCTGGAATTTTCCTCACCCAGCCATTTCCATGGAACCTCAGGCAAGTTCTTCTCTGTCAGTTTCTTCATCCATGAATAACAGTAAAAATAGTATTGCTACCCTGACTTCACACATTTGTTGGGAAGAAAAAAATGATGGGTTTAGTAAGTGATGAAAGTGTGAAGTATAATTCTTAAACAATTTTAAAGTGTAGATCTTAGAACAATGCCAGGCACATAGTGAATATATAAATGCTCACCCTGTTACTGCTGTATTGTTTTGCACTGTTGTATCCTAGTGCCTAGGGCGCTGTTGGTCACATAGTCAACATTTAATAAATATTTGTTGAGCAATTGATCGAACAAATAAAATGAATGAAGAAGTTGTCTATCAGATCCAATAACCTCATTTCAAGCTGAAAAATTCATCTGATTCTGTTTCCCATGGCCTTAGTCAACCGTCTTACTGACTTAGAAGCAAAAGAGAAACCATCGAGTATGTGAATTACATAGAGTCAAGGGTGATCATCTCCCGAAATTTATTCAGAAAGCTAGAATACGCCCCAAACTGCAAACTCAGAGCGACCCCAATTTCAGAGAATGAAAGAAAAGCTTCAGAACCTTCAGGTTCCAGAAGCTCCCTGGAGCTGGCAGAGTGTGGCTACTTTAATTAGAGCATCTCCTCAAAGCAATCCATGTGGCACTTCCAGGGACAACTTGCTTCTGCTGTGCCGCCAAGGACATCAGCGTCTTGGCCTGCATGCACTGGTTTATATTTATAATGTTGGGTCTGGAAGAAAGGGACAAATAATCCATCCAAACCAAGTCTACACTTATTTTTCCTTGCCATCCTCAAAAACAAGCCTCCCTGATTGGCACTGTTTCTTTGTCCCCTAGGTCCCATTTGTGACTTTGAACATACTCTCATTAATGCCAGACACAATAGCAATCCAACTAGGAATAAACACTATGATTCCTATTCCTATATAAGCAAGGTCCTGGTAGCAAAAATTTGTAAAAATAAATATTAAAATAAACTGAAACAAGATCCCATTACAAATATAAGCTGCTTTCTGTTGTAAACACCCCAGAGAGGGGGCGATATTAAAATCAAAATAATCTCAGGTTTGTGCCCATTTTAATGTTCAGTTACCACAGAAACTTCATTAGTTGTGTTTCAATATCATTTCCAGTGTTCATTTGGAACTTAAAAAAAACTTATTGCAAGTGCTTATAAAAGTGGTTAACAATTCCCTTCCATCAGAAATGGCACCAAGTGCAGCCTGGCCGCTCAACAACTCAGAGTCACAGTACTTTTAACAAAGAATGGAATCCTCCACTAAGCAGGATAGCTGTGGTTCCAGTACATGACAATAACGACCAGGATGGCACAGTGCTAGGCCTGCTGGGTGATTACAAGTGCACTGCCACCTCTGCAGTTTCATTATCTGGATTAAGGGGAAGAGACTTCAAGAGCAGTGTGGCTCCACTGAGCTGAGTCTGGAAAATTCAGAATCTTGTCAGACCTTCCTTCCCCTGGTGGCTTGTTTCACGACCACAAGCAAATTGCTCACTTTACCGGTTTCTACCCCAATTTCTCCTAACTGCAAAGAGGTCAAAATAACATAAACAATGTCTGTTGTCAATGATGATTTTAAATCTTTATTGACTTCTGAATGCTCCATATGTGACATAATTAACAGGCAAAAAGATAGAGACTATTTAAAACCAGATCCTCGTGTCAAGGTCAGCTTTCGGTGGACTGAGATGGAACAATAACCTATGCACTCTCCAATTGACCCATTGCCCCTTCCATTTGCCATCTTCCTCTCCCTGCCTTCCCCCTCTCCCTCCCTTTCTTACTTCCTTCCTACCTTCCTTTTTTTCTTCCTTCCTTCTTGTGCATATTTAAAGAACTTTATAAGATGGTCACTGTTCTAAGCCTCGTTCTGGCACTAACCAGTTATACAAATCTATCTGAGACTTGGTTGGCTTCTCTCAGAAACATCTTTTAAAAAATATTTACCCTTTCTTCCAGAGATTGTGATAATCAGATAAAGTTATACGTATGAAAGTACCTTAAAAATATAAAGTTTTATGAAAATGTTCAAGCTGTAACAGGAGACCAGCCAACGTTCCAAAGAGCACCTTGATCTCTCTCTCGATTGTGATGTTACAAGAATTCAGCTTCTCTTTCCTGAGTCACAAAATACCAATACATGAAAAATGGTTCTGCCCTTTAAAAACTGCTCCTACTTCAAACCCGTAAGCAAGAATGTGTGTTTTCTTTTGCCTTGCACAAAATGCATAATAAAATAAAGTTCATTCTCTGGAGAATATGCAGTTATCAAAAATCAGAATGAAAACTCGAAGGAAAATAAAAGAAATAGCAACACTTCCCATGGGCAGGTAAATAAGTCTTTGATAGATCAGAAATGGGAACAACTGTCTGGAGGAGGCACAATCTAGCAGGCATTGTTCTCAGTAAACAAGAAAGCAGATGCCACCCCACATTTTGTAAAATATTTATGACTCCATCACACACCCTTTTGGGGGAGCAAATTGATGACTCTTCTACCCAACACAATCACCTGGGGTGTGCCAGGCACAGCCTAGATCAATCACGCTGACGTGATTTGTTTTGCCTTATTCAGAGGCTGCCTCCCCTTCAATCCAATGTCCAAGATGGAGAGGGCAAAAAAATAGAGCTGCCAAGGCTTCTTTCGTCAGTTTTATTTTTCAATGCCAAGAGTTATGGTGTTTGAGAGTAGTGCTGCTAGATATGGAATGTTTTGTCTTCTTCAAATTGGCCAAATAAATGGGGGACTGCATTAATCCTATTTCAGTCAAGTGCCATCTATTCCATATTTACAACTATGTGCATAATGCTGCACCACAAGGTAATGTTTCATGCTGTATAAGATTTAAAATTCAGAACACATACCGCCTAAAATTGGATTAATGATGGAAATTCACATCAACAATGGATGCAAGTGACTATTGCCAAAATAAACGTGAGTGCACAACCAGACTGCTTGCAGAGAACTGGATGTTTATTCAGAAATGTACTTTGAGCATCTATTGAGTGTTAGGCAATGTGACATGCAATGATATTTTCTTCTCTTAAAGAAGATCTTAGACTCAAGTAAGTGATTGAAATGTACAAGTCTGCCATGATTCAATCCCAAATTCATCTCTCACTACAGCTGCTTTGATAGCCTCTACTCCAACCAGCTCGTAGTCACTTTGCAAAATTTGCATTCCCCTGCCTACACTCAAGCTTCAGCCTCCTCCCATGCATCCCTCACTTTTTTCCTTCCAAAGTCCTGTGTACTTTTAAAGCCTCTGTTCCACATACCATCTTCTCCATGTGATCAGACTAGATTCCTTATCCCTGATTATAAAAAATCTTTCCTCTTGTCTTTCAGTGTCATAGAACTTGTACCCTTCATAAATAGTTCTTACCACCATCTGACTTTTTAGACTTAGTCCTAAGGATGCTTATCTCCACAGTTAATTGATCATGTATCTCTAGAGAGCAGACACCATGTCTTATCCAACTTTGTTCACACTCTACATCTAATAGATAAGAGGCCATTATGGGGAAAAAAGAGAAGTACCCTGGTTCAATAGGATAAATTTTTTCCCAAAGATATCACACTCATTTAGGGAGAACCCCATGGCATATTAATCAAAACTGTTGTGTTGATTCTTCTTCAGGCTACTTAAACATTACTTGATTTTATTTCTAGGAAAGCACTAGGAAAGACGAGCAAATACTACCCCACTCAGCCTCCATCACGCGAGACACCATCATGAAGAATTATCCCTTAGGGAGCCTAACCCTAGAGCTGTCTGCCCTGTCACAGCCTTCTCTAAGATTGAGACTCCACCACCTCCCCTCTGCCGTTTATTCCCAGCTCTGATAACCTCAACTGTCAGAAATCTTCTTGCTCAAAAATCTTCGCACTTAGATATTTTTTCACCTTGTCAGTACAAATGTTTGTTCATCAAAAACAGTGGTTAAGTTGTTACGGTGTTTCGTGTTTTGAATTTTCTCTTCTTCAGGCAAAAAAAAGAGGGGGGGATCAGCCCCTAACAATGGAGTTTATACCCAGCATTTTACTTTAGGGTGTGTGGTTTATGTGCTATATGAAAAATCTATGCAATAAAAGGAGAAGGAAAAAAATACTCACTGGTGACTAGAAAATGTAGATACAAAATTGACCCCCGCAAAGCCAGTCATCTAGTGCGAGGCTGTATGCTGAAGAATTGTATGGGAACATGAAAATTGTAAAGGGGGGAGGGAGGCAGAAATTGAGGACTGAAATTGCAAAGGCGGAAAGATCTGCAAAATATGTTCTTCTCAATATAACACTCTCAGCAGAGAGAGAATTAAACCTCAAATGTGAGAAAGCACTTTCAAACTATTTATTTTTATTCATCGAATAACCTACATTCTGTGATGTGTTGGTGTCATACTGCCGTTGAACATATACATGAGATATTAAATGGTAATAGAACTGCATTCATTATAACCATAGACACAAGATCACCAGGCCAGAAAGGCTGGGTTATGGTCCAAATGATTTAAACTTTCAATATTTTTATTTACAGGAGATTGCATTGCTTACAAACTAATCTCCAAGGCAATTGCAGTAACATATGCGTACATACATACTCATTCTAAAGAAGAGCAGAAGTTGCAGGAATTATATTAGTTATTTATTAAGCGGGTCAAAATAAAAGCCATCGTTTAACATTGTGAGCAGATCCAAACTAAATACCAAATGCTAATGTCCATAATAGGGGATGCCAATTCTCAGATTAATCCATAAGGGTCCTCTTTACCATACTACCTATTACTAAAATTAAAATTTGTTCAATTAGGATGCCCTGGCTTCTTCTTCTTTTTTTTTTTTAATCACTCAGAAGAAAATAAGAAAGTTCTTTAATTCCCATAGACTCACATTTTCACTGTACTTTAACAGTCCCTGGGGTTATTCTTCCCTGGCCAGAATTCTGGCTCTGTCACACAGCAGCTGTGTGACTTTGGGCAAGTTGCCTAACTGTTCTGTGTCTGTTTTCTAACATATAAAATGAGGACTAAAAACTCCACACTCCTCATTTAGGTAGTCATGAAAATTTAAAATAGTCAGTACATGTGAACTGATTAGACTAGGGTCAGAAATATAATATTCAGTAATGTTGGCTGATTTTGTGGGGGGTGTGGGGGGTAAGGATGATCAGATCAGCTAACACTCTCTGTTGTGGTTTCATTACTCATCATAATTAAAGTCTGAAGAAGGTGTCGAGCCTTACATTTTTTCTCACTGTTCTTTCTCTTTCTTCATGGTAGCCAATGCCATATTTTAACTATAATTTATACACCAAAGTGTTCATACGTCATTTTCAAGACAAGAAAATAATTTCACTGCTATTCTAAAAATGTAAAACAATCAAGTCGCACTTCCAACCACTTCTATGCTATTGAGACACAATAAGTTGGGGATTATTATTTCAGGAAAGGTTCCTAACCTTTGAGATTGACATCAAGGAAAACAATTGGGCCCTTTCTTCAACAGGTCCTGGGCAGCTCCAAATGGCTGGCCCGTGAGTCCAGCCCAGGGCACAATTCTACAGTTCCCTATTGCCCCTCTTCACTACAGGCCATCAAATTAAGATTTTCTTAATGCAGGCAATTTTTTATCAGATGGAATCTATATCATATTAGAAATAATAGAATAAAACACTATGTATGCAAAAAGTATTTATAGAAACTTTTTATTTTATTTTATTTTTTTAGGCGAGGCAACCCCTGGTTGACCTCATAGATTGGAAGGAACTTGTCAGCTTACAAACCCTTATAATTTTTTTTTATGCCTATAGCACCTTGTCTTCCTAGGTGGTACTTATTTTATAATACCTATAACTTCAGCATTATTCACTGACAAAAAACAAAGACAAATCAAAGTCTAACTATTCTTCCTATGATTACACTAACCAAGGGGTACATTTCCATGAGATTCATAAGATGACAACACCAAACAAAAAATAGTCCCTGAAGAGTGATACAAACTTTTCTTTGGGTTTTCTTTGTTAAATTATTTTGTAAATTAAAAATGTAGTATTAAAATAATTAAAACTGAAAATGAAAAGGCAAATGGAAAAAAGAAAAAGTTAATAATTAACCTCCAGCCATCTTTATTCTTGTCTCTTCTAAGGAAGCAACAAAATTAAACATTGGTTAAAAAGTTTTCCACGTGCTCATTGTAAATATATAAATGTGTAGAAGGCATTTGTTATTTTTTTTTCAAAAATAAGCTCATAATCATGCTACTATGAAACTGATTTTTCTCACCTAATAAAGCATCATGATAAACATCGTTATGTAATACATTTATAGATTCTCATAATCTATTCATTAACATGCAGGGTTTTTTCCAGTAATTTTTTAACCATAACGAAAAAGCTGGATGTTTCCAAGTAAGGAATTGCTGAAAGGAAGGTTGTACTTTTATTTTCAGTGTATATTGCCAGATTACTGCCTCCAGCAATGTATGAGTGAACTTGCTTCCTACCATCTTTGCCAGAACTGGTATTATCATTTCTTTTCATTTTTGTTATTCAGATAGGTAATAAAGACAACTCATTGTTATTTAAATTTATATTTTCCAATGTGAAATTTTAGTTTTGAGTCGCTATTACCATTAATATTAATATTACTATTAATATTTTGGGCCAGATTACTGTTTGTTATGGAGGCTGTCTTGTGCACTGCAAGATGTTTAATACAATAGCATCCCTGGCCTCCATTCACTAGATGCCAGTAGCATAACCCTCCGTAATTTTGACAATCAAAATGTCTCCAGACATTGATAAAATCACCCCCTGTTGAAGATCTCTATGCTAAATGCTTAGGTTAGGAAGACTGTGACTTTTTAAATTTATTCATTAAATTTAATAACAAAAAAGATTTCAGAAATCACCTCCAAGATTTTTTGGGGGGATTAATAAATGTTAAAAACTCAATAATTTAAAATATGAATAAATATATAGCATCAACATAGCATGATGAACCTCTTTAGGCACATAATTAATTTAACACCAGCAAGACTGAGAGCAGAACCTTCTGAAAGACAGAAAGGAAGTTATTCAAAACCTGGGCATAATACCTACTTCATTTCAAAGTCAATAGGCAGCTTTTTCATTTCATTCCAACTCCCTGTTTTTAACTTGTGAACAGGTAAAGATAAAAAGAGTTGTTAAATATTTAAATATCTATTCACTGTGCCAAAGCCTCAAGTGAAGCTGCTTCTTTTGATTATTTCTTTAGATTATTACAGTATTTTGATTCACTTTGATTTCCTATATATAGGAAATTCCAAAACAGACAAATTTGATTTCCAAAATAGACAAATGCTTTTCCTAGAACTTCCTATAATTGGGGAGACTTTCTCTTTTGTTAGGAAATCAGGTTCCAAAGTACTTTTGCCATTTTAATTCTCTTACACCAAAAATACACATATTCCTTTTCTCCAAAGAAGAATGGAAAATTCTAATTTTTTTTGGCACAGAGCAGTTTTTCTCACCTTCAGAAGAGAAACATACCAAGAACAGGAAAAAAACATTAGAAATGTTTAATTGAAATTCAATACCGAAAGCAAGAACTAATACAATTCAGTACCTTCCCCTACAAATAGGTTGAAAGCTGCCTTATTTATAACAATGATAACACAAGGCACATAGAAACACATATCAAGTTCTTTGCAAAGAAACTGACCTTTAGCAATCTATTCCAGGAGTAATTTTCTGGCTTTAATTAGAGGTCAATATTCCTTTCTGATGAATTCATAAATAATAATAAAAAGCCTACCAGCCATTCCTAACAGGCTTCGAGTTTCCAATTCTCCATGACGGCAAAAAGGATGGTTTTAAAAAGGCAAAATGCCAGTCATGAGATCTATGTGACTATTGATAAAATACTGACAACAGCACTACAGCGCATCAATCAACAATGCAAAGAGCTGACCGAAACAGAAACATGGAAACTTGCCCTCCTTTGCAGGACATGGGCTTTTGTGATAAAATCGCATGGCCTGACAAAATCACTCTGCATTGTGACAGCACAGGCTTCCAGCACATGCTACCCTTACCAAAGTCTATTTTTGAATTTTAGATTTTTTGAGCTTAAAACTACTTACAAAGTTTATTTTGAAAGAGAAAATTAGAGTTCCTTGCCCATGGTTATGACCACCCTCTAGCCTCCTCCTCCAAAAATAACCCAAAGAGACTTTTTTCCAAATCTTTAAAAATATGTTAACTGAACAGTTTGTGTCATGTAAATTGATGAGTCAATTAAAAGCTTATATTTTCATCATGTTTTAGCTCATTACCAGCTATTTCAGGTAACTATACTTAATTATTAGAGTCCAAAAATTAATTGAAAAATGAAACTCCCAACTAATGCTAATTGGTTTCCTATTATATGCATTTTAAAAAATCTGTATAAATCACTAGACTAAATAACAAGCAATTGGTAGTGTTCTTCCAATTACAGCACTTCCAGCAAAAATTCCATTATACAGAAGCAATTTGAATTATGGTTGATTTATTAATGGATTTGGTACAGTGTATAATGAGGTTGTGGATATTGAATCCACTTAAATTCATTTAAATAATCAGAGTTCAGAGACTTTTAAAAATTAAGCTAACTTTTAGCTAAGAGAACTGAAAGTTAAAAAATGTGGAAAAGGAAGTAATCAGACAAGTCGTGGCTGGCCAACCCACAAAAGTACTCGAGACAATCACATAGCTTTGGGAAAGAGCCTACCCCACCATAGCTCCCTCCTGCAGTCCACATTTAGGAGTGCTCATCTCTGCCCAACACAATTGGAAATCTGATGCAATCATTCTAAAGTGGTGGACCAAAATGAGAAGGTCATACAGGCTCCTGGAGATTTAGCTGTTTTCTTAAATAGGGAGGGTGGATATTTTGTGGCCAACTCTGCTTTCTCCATCTCTAATATCTCTAATCTGATCCTTAAGGAAAATACCAAGTGTCTGTTCTTGTGATGAAAACACATATTAAACAGGTTAATATCACTTATTTCTAAGAAAAGTTACATTATTGGCATATCCATTGCGGTCTATTTCTAAACAGTTCGATAATTTTTTTTTTGTATTAGTTTCAGGTAAACAGCACAATGGTTAGACAGCGTATAATTCATGAAGTGAACTATGATTTCTTAATCTCTTATGCATTTTATTTATAAAGAGAAATACAGTGATATGTTGAAACATGTAAATTACAGTCAAATAAAGTCATGAAGAAAGATAAACATTTATACTGTTTTGTTTTGTTTTGTTTTGTTTTTTGGTCAGCTGCAGAATTAATCAGTTAGGGCTTAAAGTCTGATTTTAATCTCAAGCATGTAATTCTGAGTCTCATCCACCTATATATTGACCTTCATAGGATTTACATAATTGTAAGAAATTAATTGTTTAATTATTTTTTAATGTCATACGTCTCTATGAACGTAAGTTCCCTGTGGTCATGGACTATCTATGTCTTGTTATGGTTTCATTTCCAGGGCCAAGCAGTGCCTACACATAGGAGAAACTTGGTGAGTTCTTACTCTCCAAACAAGAGACACAGAGTGGCAAAATGGATAAAAACACAGGATCCAACTTTATGCTGTCTACAAGAGACTCGCTTGAGATCCAGAGACACAAACAGGTTGAAAGCGAAGGCAAGTAAAAAGATATTTCATGTAAATAGTAACCTAAAAAGAGCAGGGGTGGCTATCTTAATATCAGGCAAAAGAGACTTTAAATCATAAAAGTTTACAAGAAGCAAAGAGGAACATTATTTATTAATAAAATGTTCAATACAGTAAGAAGATATAACTATAAACATGTATATACCTAATGACAGAACATTAAAGTATGTAAAGAAAAAACTGTCAGAATTTAGGGGAGAAAGAGGCAGCCCCATAATAACAGTTGGAAACTTCAATACCCCACTCATGCTAATGAACAGTACATCCAGGCAAAAGATAAGTAAGGAAGTAGAGGACTTACACAACACAATAAACCAACTAGATCTAATAGGCATACCAAGACCATTCTATCCAGTAACAATATGATACACATTCTCTCAAATGCACATAGGACATTTTTCAGGACACGCCATCTGTTAGCCCACAAATTAATTCTCAATAGATAGGTGATATAGATTTTGGATCCAGTTTTCAATGCAGAGGGGGTAGTTCCCCACCACCATCACCAGTTCTTGGATAACCAGCTGAATGTCTTACAATTCCACTCAGTTCTAACTAACACTGTCTTTCTGGACATAGCTTTAGATCCCACAGGTTAAGGACTCAGTTCTATAACATTGCCCCCAATTCCTAACTTCAGAAGCCAATCAAAAATCCAGGTTGTCACCTATGCTTCTGACCAACCACCTACAAATCAGAGATTCTAGCAATTCCCTCCTTAGGTTTGATTAATTTGCTAGAGCAGCTCACAAAACTCAGGAAAACATTTTACTCTCTAGATTACTGGTTTATTATAAAAGGACTTAAGTCAGAACAAATGGAAGAGAGGCATAGTGCAAAGCACGGGGAAAGGGCACAGAGCTCCAATGCCATCTCCAGGCATGCCATTCTTCCCCAGTTTCCACATTGAGATAGGCAAAGATTTTTTTTTTGATGGCTACCAGAAAGCACCAAACACAAAATTTTAAAAAATAATGAAAGACATATGAACATCTTAAAAATTAAAAGCTGCTACTCATCAATGGATATATTATGAAAATTGATAAGCAAATTATATGCCAGGATTACTCTGATACCAAAATTAGACAAAGACATTAAAGAAAATTGTCTACCATTTTCCCAAGATCACAGGAACAAAAATCATTAATAATTATCAGCAAAAGTAAATAATCAAATAAAAATGGCCCCAAAAGACTTAAACAGAAACCTGAAAAAATATATATACACACAATTACTTACAAATGGGCCATGAGAACAGGAAAAAGCATTCCACATCATTCGTCATCAGAAAATGTAAACTAAAATCACAATGAAATCTCATTTGAATGTCTAATTGGCACTTCAAGTTAAATATACCCACAATGGATCAATTTCTACCTTCTTCTTCTTTAAATTCTTCCTCTTTTAGGCCCCCCTAACTTAATTAGTAGCTCCAGTTCCTGGTTGCCCAAGCCAACAGTTACATAAGTCAAAAAATTTAGGAGTTTACCCTTGATTCTTCCCTGTCCTTCCATTTTCCCCTATCCCCTTCCCCCCAGCCATTCTGTTACAAGTCCTGACAGTTTTTCCTCTAAAACACATTCCAATTCTTCTGCAACTTTTCCTCTCCAGTTCTTAGTCCAAGCCACATTTCCTCTTGCTTGAAATTACTGCTATAACTTCCTAATTGAACTCCTTGCTATATATTTGCCTCAACTTCAGTCCAATAATGTGGGTCAAACCACATTTGTTACTCTTCTTAAAACCCTTATTTTCCCATGCACCTAGAATAAAATCCAACTTCCTTCACAGTGCTTACATGGCACTATACAATCTTTCCCCTATGTGCTCTTTCACTGGCCACAAGTCATCCTTATCCTCCAGGATACCCCTACCTTAAGCTTCAGGCATCTTCCTTTTTTTCTCTTTACATCTGCCACACTTATTTTTTCTTCTCTCTGGGCTTCTGTACTTGACATTTCTCTCTCTAGAGCACTCTTCTCTCTTGTTCTTCCTTCATGTTCAACTCCAATATCACTTATTCACTTTTCATAGAGATTCTTGACTATTTACTCCTCTTTTTCTATCTCCTCCTTTGGAATATGAACTCTGTGAGGCAAGAGTGACCATCTTGTTCACTTTGATAACTCCAGGACATAGCACTAGACTAGGCACATAGTAGGCAAACAATAAATGCCTGAAAACAAATAAATATACAGGTAATTTAAAATCAGTAAGCAGAAATTTCCAAGTTTCCTGAGCATTTCAAATTTCCTTGGCTAGATTTTCTAGTTTGTATTTTTCTGGTTGCATCATTCTTGATTTACTTCATATTTTTAACTTCTGTAAGTACATTTATGCTACAGCAGTATTCTCATTGGTGTTTTTCAACACCTCTTAATTTAGTATCATCTGCAGATTTCATTAATTTATTGTTTACTGCCTGCTGAAGATCATTAATAAAGATGTTAAACAGGAAGAAAGCAACATCAGTCCCTATGTACTGCAGTAGAATTATTAATCACTTAGCAAATGCTGGAAAGAGCAATTTTTAAAAAGTTTTCCTGCACATAAAGTCTATACTGAAAACATTAAGCAAAGTATATTTCATTAAATTCATTCATTCATACAAATATTCAAAATCTTCATGTAAGCTCTAAAAATCATAGAAATAGAAAAGAGAAAACAAGCTAACTAGTTCACAAAGACCTAGCTCTCCAGTCTGTTGATATGTAGTATAGTCAATCCTCACCAATTCCATATTTCAAAATTCCCCTACTCATTAAAATGTATTTGTAACCCCAAAATAAATAGTCTCAGTGCTGTCAAAGACATGTGCAGAGTAGTGAAAACTTTGAGTTTCCTGTTGTGTACATTCTCAGCTGAAATGAAACAATCTGAGGTGTACCTGCCTTCTTGTTTCCATTCTCATAATGCAAATAATTGTCCTTTTGAGGTCTATACAGTGCCACATTTATCACATTTTTGTGCTTTTGCTGGTGATCTTGATGTTTAAAATATCCTCCAAGCAGTGCTGAAGTGCTGTTCTTAAGTGAAAGATGGCTGTGACGTGCCTTATGGAGAAAGTAAGTGTGTCAAATAAGTTTTGCTTAGGCATGTTATAGTGTTGTTAGCCATGAGATCAACATCAATGAACCAATAATATATGTCCAATAAGGCATCTTAAGACAGAAACACACATAAAATAAGGTCATCTATCTATCAGTTGAAGAAAATATTGTGGCCACAAGCTCTCAGGAGCCTGATCCTGCATTTCCCCAGGAGCAATGATTCAGTGTTCACTCATTCAGTGTTCAAGGTAACTTTAAAAAAATACAACTACAATAAATCATGAGAATTGACTATATGTATAACATTCCCTGGGAATGAGCATTATTCAAAGATGGCTTTACAAAAGAAAAATGCTTAAGTAAACATTTGAAAAACTAGAATTTGAAAATGGGGGTAGGTGTATAGATCATGAGGTGTGTAATGAGGATGGAAGGGCATTCCAGACAGAAGGAATAACAAATACAAACATATAGAGCAGAAGTTAACTAATTAGAGCCTCTAGATCAAATCTAACCATCACCTACTTTTGTAAATAAAGTTTTACTGAAACAAAGTTATACCCATTCATTTACTCATTTACTATGGCTATTTTTAGGCCCTGTTTAGAGGAACCAAAGGCACAGTGTATTTTGGGAATGGAAGTAGTTTGTAATAGGTTATTCATTTTGGAGAGGGATAGTAAGTGAAGACAGCGGGATTCAGACCATGAATAGCCTATTAGGTCAGGCAAAGGGTTTACAGAGAGAGGGGAGTGTATGTTTGGGAACTGGATGCACTGAAGACTGGAGAGGAGAAAGTCTAGACTATAGTCTGGGAGATAAACTAAGAGGCTATGGAAATAGTTCTGGTGTGAGAAGATGGGTGTTTTGGTTCTTGTGATTTAAAGAGAGAGTGACAATTTAGAAAACTTTCAAGAAGGTGTCATTAAAACATTGTGGCCATTTTAGCTTGGAGGAAGATGAAAAAGAGGGAGAAACAGCTAATGGTTCCTGGGCCCAATGTGGATAAACTAATGAATGATGATGCCATTTTTCCAAGACTGAGATTCCAGAAAAAGTTTTGAGAGAGGAGAAAGAAAAGATTTGTTTCTGGACATTTTGAATGTGAAGTGACACTGAGATGTCCAAACAAGATGTCTGTGAGCATTTGGATGTTTAGATCTTCAGAAAGAATAAACAGATATGGAAGTTACCAGATGATGACCAAAACCGTGGTTGCAGTTAATTTATCAAAGGAATGTACAAATAGTGAGAGACATAGGAAGAGATGGTGTGGCATGAGGCAGGATGAAAAGATTGATCCAATAGAGGACAATGGCCAGGCAAAAGTAGTGTAAGGTCTTGCCAATAGTTTGTAATGGTGTTACAACATGGAAAGAACAATTGATATCTTAGACATCACATGGATTTTTAATCTTCATCTGATTGGGGTAAGTAACACTCTATTCACTTATGTCTTCTAAGCCCTCCTTAATTTGAAGAAAAGATAGCTATATCCATTTCATAACTTCAAGCCAGAATTAAAAGAGCTCTGCAAGATCATACTTTGTGCAAGTGCCCAAAATTCAAGGGCCAATCGAAATGACCAAGAGTGTTATCACACTGCAGGGGTGAGTAGAGGAGAGGTACCAAACATGGGTCATGCCACTGATCAGAGTTAAATCACTGAACAGAAATTAAAATCTCTCTTTCAAAGAGACAGAGAAATTGAAGCATCTATTAAACTTCTGTGCCTTAGGCCCTGTGCTTGGTAAAATTACAAACATTTAAGCTGAAGGAGCTCTTGAGGTTCACCTGCTTCAGGGGTTACAAATTGTGCTCTTTACAGTCCTAGGCAAGCCTTACTGGGTGCCAGGCTCTATTTCTTGTGGGAAAGCCCAGCTCTCTGCTTACCAAACTCATTTCTTATTGTTTATCCTGGATACAGAGGAAGACATTTCCCAGCCTCCCTTGCAGTTAGGTGTGATGGAATCTACGTGAGTACTTCCATGCCTGGACCATTCGACACCCTCTCTCATTTCCAATTTTCTGATTGGGTTGAAGGTTGCAGAGACGTAGTCTACTGGAGTCTCTGAGTGATCATCTGGAGAGAGGCTTCAATCCCCAGTTTTGACTATAAATTAACTCTAAGTGAGTGAAAAAAGAAACTATTCTGTAATGTCACTAACATTCGGGGTCATCTGTTATAGTACTAGTGTTAATATCTTAACTAATATATTCCTCCTTTCATCTAAATAGCACTGTATTCTTCATACCTAAAAGCTTCCATATAAATATGAGTTTAAAGACAGAAAGAATTCCACTATCAATAATGTTAGAAAACTATAGATCTATTTAACCTTTCTATTTCAAAAGATGTACTGAAGTTCAGACAGGTTAAATGTCTTGCCAAAGTTACCAGATGAATTCCTACTTCCTGACTTAGGGAGAGTTTCCCCCATGAAATTAAAGGTACATATGGTGTGTCCTTTGATCTAAATACTAAGAAATACTAAACTGAAGTGAAATATAATAATTGTTTAATTGATCTACCTATCCTTGCTAGAAATAGAAATGAGAAGAAGTTAAACTGTTAAGTAAACATTTCAGCCTTCTTTTAACATTTTCTAGGTACTTGAGGTGCTCTTAGTTTCTTTTTTAAGCTTCACTATGGACTTCACAGAAGGATGTTTGTCTTTGGGACTTGATTTCAAAAAATTAAGCAGTTCCTTGTAAGTGGTTAAAGTCATTTAATAGTCAAGAGATATCTAATCATTTGCCAACAAACTATGCACTAAGCACTGTACTACATCCTGGGACTGTAAGGGTAAATGTTTATGACCCTCAAAGAGCTCACAGTTTGGTAACTGACAAACCAGAAAAATGCAAAAGAGCAAGAGAAACATTACAGATATTTGAAAAACTACAGGAGTACCCAAGACAGAGCCACAACTATCTAAGGTTCTGTAGGCTTAATATAATTAAATGTCCTAGAGGATTTTATATATCTCAAACATTATTCATAATCAGTTGGGAATTAGATCCAAGAGAACAGTAATGAGTCTATTATTTACCATCACCACTCAGCACCTCCATATTGGTTATAAACATTACTACTGATTACTACTGAATTTCCATTTTTGGATCATAAAAAAAATCACCAGTGAAATATAAGATAAAACAAAAACTTTAGGGTTAAAATACTTGTGGATTCTACTAGTTGCTACTGGACCAGAGTGATGTGATGAATTTCTATACTTTGTCTCTCATTCAGATGGAAAAGAATAATAGAATTCTATAGATGGAAAGGACCTTAGAGATCATCTAATCCAACAAGATGAATAAACTTTTCTTTTCAATTGCCAATAAACTGGCAAAATCTGTTGAATACACTTTTTGAGTTATAGGTCATCTGATGAACTGAGACGGCCATGGTTTCGCCTAAGACACTAGAGCTTCCCCAAACTATAAAAAAATAAACTTTTTTTAACAAACAAAGTCAATTTAAGTTAGGTAGCTTTCATCACTTCTATAAATATACTATCAACGTGGGAGCAAAAATAAATGCACCCTGAAAGAGCAATAGATGAACTTTTATTTTGTTTTCTTTTGTGACTTTGACAGAAGATGTTGCAGCTCCCTAGTTACTATTTTTTTTAAGAAATTGTTTTTGAAAATGACTGTAGCATATTTCAAGGTTTCTGTGACATGCATTTAAGAAACAATAATTTCTCAATGATTGACAATATTTGTCTAAAAACAATCAGACATTAATAAAATTTAAGTTGTTTTTTTTTCTTTCATCAATGACTTTGAGGCTATGTCAAAAGAAATGGTTCCAAATGTCCTTACCCCAGCACTTACTGTCAATTCCCAGAACTCTGAAAGGGAAGTTATCCTGGTTATCATCATTCTTTTTAATACTTAATTCATAAGGAAAGCAGTTGCCTAGAAGCTGAGTAGAGTTCATCAGATCTTCTCAAACCTGGCTACACATCACACCCAATAGAAGGCGCTTAACAAAGTCCTACCCAAACCACTGACAAAGCAGACCACGTATGGGACCTAGAACATGGTATTCCTTTATCTTTAAGCTTCTCAGGGATTCTCATGAACAACTGGGTTTGAGACCTGGCAATGCAAATTGTAAAATCTTTTAATAAAAAAAAAAAGTTTAATTACATTCTTATCTACTGTAAGCAAAGTTTAGGATGATATAATTTAAAAAAGGAAAAGCCTTTTGCTTTATTATATCAAAAATATTTAAGAAGATTTGGACTTCAGTTGTGTCCTAAGAAATATCTCTAGGATAGATAATACAAAGCAAATATGTTATTACCCCAAAATGCTCTCTGACATATTGCTGTAATTTTGTTATTAACTATATTCTGCAAAACTAGGACTATAAAGGATTCATTTACTTTTTATTTTGATTGTGTCAGTAATCCTTTTTTTTTCTTCTCTTAAGGGTGAACAGTAGCTTTCTATAACAGACATTATGGTTTCTTTCTATCGTTTTTGTAGAAGCCACTGCTTACTTTATTTTTGATGCATTACACTATTTTTTCTGGCCATGGCACAATTATAAATCACTTTATAAGTTGCTTCTATAACTAAAGCTCCACGGGGGATTCAACAAGTTTCTGTATATAGTAGGTTTCCTTATCTGCAGTTTACTTTCCATGATTTCTGTTATGTGCATTCAACCATGGCCTGAAAATATTAAATAAAACATTCCAGAAAAAAAACAATTCATAAGTTTTAAATAGCATGCTGTTTTGAGTAGTGTGATGAAATCTCATGCCATCCTGTCTGTCTAACCTGGAACATGAATCATCCTTTTGTCCAGCATATTCACACTGTATATGCCACCTGCCTGTTAGCCACTTAGCAGCTGTCTCAGTTATCAGACTAGAGAGAGAAAGAGACAATATTCACATAACTTTCATTATAGTACATTGTTATAATTTTCCTGCTTTATTATTAGTTGCTATTGGTAATCTCTTACTGTGCCTAACATAAATTAAATTTTATCATATGTATGTATGCATACAAAAAAAAAACCGTAGTATATATAAGGTTTGGTATTATCTGCAATTCCAGACATCCACTGGGGGTCTAGGAATGTATCCCCCACAGATAAGGAGAGACTATTGTATGTAATTATCCAATTGGAAGTTAGCCAGATTCCCAGAACTGCAGCCTTTACACTTGTGAATAAAATTACTTGATTGTTAATAGTCATTCCCAGTCAGCAAATCAGTATTTAAAACTTTTTAGAATGCAACTTAATACTCCATTAAAAACATGGGGTTAGATCACAAGAAGAGTAGTATTTTCACAGATACCTATTGGGGGTGGTTCCCACCAGCTGACAATATAGCCAACTGGTATTCAAAATCATCTGTTTTTGCATTCAGGGTGTTTCATAATTGAACACAGGAACACGTATGTATTTCTTTGAATTTTCCTCAAATTTGTTTTTCTGAGAAATTCCATACCTTACCCATGGCTTATTTTTACTGTTATGTGTATCATTTTTCTTCCTTTTCAATGACAGCGTTGTTAACAATACAGCTACCTTTGAGCACGAGAATGGTCCAAGATGTCAAAATGTCCTGTAACAATTTTTCACACTGAATGTATTTGATTAGTTGCAAGGGGCATCTACTGGCACTGCTTGCTGTCATTTGCCACTCCAATTTAAAAAAAAAATTATTCACAAAATGAGTCCCTCCTTTTTACTCTGGTTATGTTATTGGAACTAGGCTTCCGTGAGATCTGGGGCTGCTTCCTCTGAGCACCTTGTGGCTCAGCTGGTTTTCAGTGCGGATATTAAGGTACTGTGCCATCAGAACCTGATTTCTTTTTTCCTCCAAGGAAAAGTAAAGATCCTTTGGCAAAACTCTTCTTCTCAATGTTGCCCTATACAAGTCCTGAACATTGATCTAGTAGTTTTTCCTTCTCCCTACCTTTTTATCGAGAAGGTTCCCAAGAGACCTGGGCAGTAAAGAATTTGAACTTGAGAGTCATATGTACAAAGTTCAAATCCTGCCTTAGTCACTTACAAGCTGTGTGTCCCTGGACAACTTGCTTAGCTTCTGTACCTCCACTGTTTTATCTGAACCATGAGAATACTCTAAGTACTTAACTCATTTGATTGTGGGTAGGATTAAGTGGGTTTATAATGTTTTTGATACTATGTTCTTATCTTTCAAGTCTCTCCAGTTCAGTAAAGTCTTTTCTTGCTGATCCAGCCCACATCTATTCCTCCAACCCATTCTATGCCACTTAATGAGTAAACATACATTTGACACTTAATATGTACGTCAGTATGTGCTGCCATACATATTATAATATCTTTTTCAAGAGAGTAAAGAACCAGATTCTTAGACTTCTGTACTAAACACAGTGCTTGACCCAGGGTGTATGGATACATACACAATTATTTTTTGATTGGTGACACCAAGACTATGAGATGCTAAAAAGGAGATTACTCAAGAAAAGTGGTAAGTTTTCAAAAAAAAAAAAAGAGAGAGAAAGAAAGAAAAGTAATTCTGACATACAATTACAAATAAATCCCATCAGGAAGAAAAGAAATACCTAAAGAAGCCAATTCTCTGAGATACTCAGGTTTTAAAATGGAAATATTCAAAAGATGGTAAGGAGGGCTCTTAACCAGATGAAAGAGGCATGGACTTATAAGAACTATGTCAGAAAGGGAAAAGCCCCAAGTGAACTGAGGCTTGATGAGAAAAATGTGAGGGACAACAAAGGAAGCTTTTACAGTTTTATTCAGAACATGAAGTTGACAGGGATAAGCAGCTTTCTGTCTTGAGCTGGTGGTCTAATTCAATGGATAACCAAGAGGAAGAGGAACACAGAGGCTATGTAAAAGTAGGGGGGATTTCTAAACCTAAAGAAGTGGAGCATCGATCAGTAGAAAAGAACACTAGGAGGGAGTTAAAGAGCTCTGAGATCAAAGAGAAAAAATGGAGACAGGGTAGTCTAGTGGTGGAAGAATCTGAGCCGTGGGTCTGAACTTGGCTCTGACAATCACTAGCTTTGTAGTCTTGGGCAAGTTACTTAACCCCTTGTTGCCAGAGCTCCTTCATCTGTAAAGCAGAAGTAAAATACTTTATTCATAGGAGAAATTTGTGGGGATTTAAAAAAATAATAATATTTGTTAGGCATTTAGCCCAGTGGAGTTGCAGAATAAATTACAGCAATGGTTATTCTCTTTAAAATAATTCTCATTTTAGTGCTATAATAATAAACGGCATCCAGATTCTGGTGAGAGGTTCAAGTTTGCTGCCTTACATGAACAAGAGAAACTTCCAAGCAGACTGACCAACCTCCATAAGTGGAATTTGAAGGATCAGAGACCTAAATAGACACCCTCAGAAAGGAGACCAGCAAACGCACTTCTAGTTTGCAAACAAGATAAAGAGATAGCTGGAATCCATTAACAGATCAGCTAATTGGGATGGTCTGAAACACCTAAAAAGGAACAGTGATGGCTAGGATGGGCCACAAAAAAGTCATGACTGACTGACTTCATTTCCAGTCCCCTCCTCCCAATACACACAGAGATTTTATTCTAAATCAAGTCCCTAGAGCAGGCAATAAGTGACAATGAGTTCCATGAGAGTATGGATACTATCTCTTTTGTTTACTGCCAGCCCCTCATTGCCTGACACCTAGCAGACAGTCAATAATTCCTGGTTGAATGAATGGGTGAATAATTCAACAAAGAAATAAATGAATTGGGATAGGCCAGCTATATCTACATTTCTAAACAACATTCAACAGAATAGCATAATATTGCTGAGGTTAACATGGAGTAACAGAAGATGGAAGTACCCCGTGGGAGATTTATAAGTGGACATAGCCCTATGCCCAAAAGGTACAGATGAACCAATACATCCTGATCTAGAAAAGCAGTATGCTTTCAGACCTCACTACTTTTCCCATGGTTCTTTTTTATTCAGTCTTGTAAAGCAAGAACTGGAATGAATGTATAGGAGTCATATACAACAATTTCACTGTTGGGGTGGAGTTAGGAAGGTCAATAAATACCCTACAAACCAGAATTAGTATTTAAACGTATTTCAGTAGGCTGAGACGCTAGTTCAGATTTGAGATGCTGAACCATTTTAACATAATGACTCATACCTGAATACTCTACCAAATTGTACAAGGAGCTTACATAAATCTTACTTTGTATAGTTCTCACAGTAGTGCTGTAGTGGATTGAATGGTGGCTCCCACAAAGATATGTCTACCCAGAATCTGTAAATGTGACTTCATTTGGAAAAGAGGGTTTTCATAGATGTAATTAATTAACTTAGGGATCTTGAGAAGAAATCATCTTGGATTAGGAGGAATCCTCAACACAATTACAAATGTTTTTAGAAGAGAAGGGGATATGGCACAGAGAAAGTGATGTAAAGATGGAGACAGAGATTGGAGTGATGTACCTACAAGCCAACGGACACCAAGGGTTGTTGGTAGGCCCCAAACTAGGAGAGACACATGGAAAAGATTCTCTCTCAGTGACTCCAGAAGGAACCAATTCTCTTAACGCCTTGATTTTGGATATCTGGCTTCCAGAATTACAGGAGAATAAATTTCCATTGTTTTAAGCCGCGAAGTTTGTGGGACTTTGTTGCCAGAGCCCTGGGAAGTTAATACTAACACTTCTTCTTCTTCTTTTTTTTTTTTTTTATGAACAAGAAAACTAAAGTCAGAAATATATATAAAAAAATTTAATTATTTCATTTGACAAATAATTGCTGTGTGCCTACTATGTGCCAGGCATTATTTTAGATGTTTGGATTCTACTAGTAAACAAAACAGCTCTAGCCATAAGGAGCCTCCATTCTAATTGAGGAAGACAGACAATAAGTAATGAAACCAAGTGAATAAGTTGTTAAATTAATTAACAAGGAGTTTATTAGACTGAGATGACTCTAATGCCTTGGCAGCCCATGTAAGCAAATCAAAACTGAAGCCTGTAAAGGCCTCAAAGTTCTCAAAACAAACTTAAGGACAACAAATCACAAATAGCCAACTATGTTTAAGTCAATCAATAATGTCCCTTTACTTCCATACCTTCTCTATATAAATCTTTCCTCTGGTTCCTACAGGTGGAGCACTCCTAATCACTTATGGTTTGGCACTGCCCAAGTCAAATCCATTTTTGCTCAAATAAATTCTTAAAATTTGCAAATGTTTCAGTTTACATTTAAACAATGCAATGTGGCAGGTAGTCAAAAAGTGCTATGGAAGAAAATAAAGCAGGCTACAGGGGACTGGGGTGCTATTCTAGGTCAGGAAAGGGTCCTCTGATAAGGGGACATTTGAGTGGAGATCTAAAGCAGTGAGGGAGCAGGCAAAGCAGAAATCTGTAGAAGAGGGTTTTGTGTAGAGGCAACAAGTGCAAAGATCCTCAAGAGGGACCAGGCATAGTGAGTCTGAGGAGCCAAAGGAGTCCAGGGCCAGATGAAGTGAATGAGGAAATATGTGGTTTGAGACAAAGAGAGAATCAGGGGGATGAGAGGGAAGTCGATTTTGTGGGGCACTGGAGGCACTCTAAATATTTTACCTTTCATTCTGAATTAAATAAGAAGACAGTGGAGAATTTTGAGCAGAGGAATAACATGTTCTGACATTATTTAAAAGGATCACACTGGCTGTCGTTCTGAGCATAGATTGTAATGGAGCAATATGGAAGGGAGGAGACCAATTAGGAGGCTGTTTGCAGCAATCTAGGCGGGAATCTATGGTGCTTGAACATGAGAGGTTAAAATGGAGGTGGTAAGAAATGATCAGCTTCTAGAAGTGTTGGAAGGTGAAACTGGTAGGAATTTTGAGAGATGAATCAAGACTTACTTCAAGATTCTAGGCCTGAGCTACTGAAAGGATAGGGTTTCCATTTACTCCAATGGAAAGACAACTTTCCTTCATTAATTAAGTGATGTAACAGGAAATTAAACTCAGTCACAAGCTGCCCTTGCCCTAGAAAAGTGGGGCTGTTCTAGACTTAAAGCCAAAAACCAAAAACAAACAAACAAACAAACAAACAAACCCTTCACAAGGGTAGGCTGGGGAAAATGATTAGCAGAAAGGTAACTTAACCTCATGATTAAAATTATTAAAAGATCTAGTTGAGGCCAAGCCCAATTCTGGATTTTTAAGAGAATGGCATTACTGAAACCATGAATAAAAACTCACACTGACTTACGAGAACAGTTTTAACCTTAGTAGGTTAAAACATGGTTCTTGATGACCAGGCCTACAACAGGACATTTAGTTCTCAGAGTTACACTTTTAATACAATAAAAAGCAGACAAAGAAAGATTTTAAAGGTAGTTGCTAGAAAAAAAGGGTATTCAGAGACTCGAAGGTTCAGTGAGACAGGTTTGAAGAAAGGTAAAGGTGAGACAGCAGAGTGAGGAAAATGTTCTCTAAAATAGAGGATAATTATGCTTATGTCACAGAGCCACTGATATGATTAAATGTGATAATGTATGTGAAACTAGTTGGTCTGGGAGCTAATGCTTTCCAAATATTAAGTATCATTATTAAAATTGAAGACCTGTCATGTGGAGGAGGTTTTAGATGTGTTCTGTGTGGCCCCTAGAAGCGGAGGCGGGACAGAGAGCTAGAAGCATTTCTCTTCAGAGAAAAGGACTCTCACTGGCAGGAGGGGCTGTTTCTAGTCAGCTGACTATCTCAGGTCAAGACAGTCAAAGACTGACCAGCAGGAGACATGGTAGAGTGAACTTTCCCATTTAATAGTCTGCACATTGGTGGGATGATGATGATGATGATGATGATGATGATGATTTATTTTTTTTAAGAAACTCTGAGGCCAGAATAGCAGCTTAATGTTTTCTTGCTGCCACTGTATCAGGTGCTTGGCCACATTCAGCCACAAAAAGATAATTCATCTCCCTCAATTAATCAGTAAAGCTACAAGCGAGATTCTTACAGAGGCCCAGTTTTGTAACTTAAACTAGTCTCCTGATAAAACTTATTATAGAAGGGTTTAGAGATACCTATTCTAGCTCACTGAAGGCCTACAGTCAAATAAAAGCCAACAATAATAATTATATATCTCACCAAACCATGGAATTGAAGCATGTTTAAACCAGTGAAACTTTTCTTTAAAATAGGGGAAAATATAAATTATTATTAGATAACTGATAAAAACCACGATGATGAAATGTCCTTGCTAGGGTAAAATAATTGATATGATAATTAGGCATAATTGGCATTATTAGGACTCAATTATATTTTAGTGAAAAGAAAACATATTTGGCTAAAGGGATATAATTTTGTTGTTGGCACTTTTCGCATTCTATCTCGTTCAGCTAGGTCACTCATTGTATTTGCCAATCAATTATTTTAGAGATGACTGGAGATTTCCATTTTAACAAAAGCCTATTTTAGCAAGCAGCAGAGCTTTTAGAAGCCCCTCTCCTTGATGCATCCGAAATCTTTTCACTGCCTCTTGTCACTCTCTCTCTAATCCACATATCTCATAATGACTATTGCCAGTGTCAGAGTCAAGCCTACAACTTAAAATAGGAATAACAAGATGACAGTACTGAGAAGAAAGAATTACTTTATTTTCTCTGTTTTATTCCACCACTCATATATTTATCAAGGGAGAGGATGGGGGAAGGGACAATAGTTTGCCATAGAAGGCAATCTTTTTTTATTTTCCCACATTAATCATTTATGGTTTGTAAAACTGCATTTGTTAATTAAGTCAATTCTTGTCTACACTAAATTTCCAGAGGATTTTATTTTTCCCAACATCTTTTTAAAAAATTCTCAGACTATCATAAAAAAAAAGGTAGGAGGAGGAATCTTTAAAAGAAAGGGACGACAGATCAGTAATAAAAGAAGACAGAAATTCTTAATAAATTAGGAACCTGCTTAGTGGAGGTAAAAATAAGAAATTAGGACAAACAAAAAGACATACAAATCTGTGATTTTAGTCCCTAGAACCGAAGTTACAGTGGTAAAACCCAAGGAAAGGTGGGTTCCAACTGTAGAATAAAATATGGTTTTCTACAAGGAAATGGAGGTGGTTATTTAAACACATTATTCTCAAAACATATTTAAGAAAAAAAAAAGAATGTCTTACAAGGGAAGCTGCTAGCAATGGTCACAGCTACAACAACTATGATATACATATAATTGCAATATAGCTGACAGAATAACCATGACCCCAGGATTTCACATTCAAAATGGAAAATTACATTTTTAGATCTTTTTTCTTTTTTTTTTTTAGAAAACAGAGGTGATTTTTTTGTATTAGGAAACAGTTTCATATTTAAATACAAGATAACCATTTGTGAGACAGCATATCAAATTGGTCTTTTTAAAAAATCACAATAACAGAAAATTAGACATATATCTTCAAAGTTTTTTTGTTTTGTTTAGAAAACAGAGGTGATACTTTATTGGAAAAAATGCCACACTTAGACCACCATTTGTGAGAAGGCATACTAAACTAGTCTTAAAAACAAACAAACAAATAAATAAAAAAGAAATCCAGATCTCTTGATATATATAATCTTTAGCCTGGGGGAAAGAGAAGGAAGATCTCTAAAGACATTATGATAGAGAAAATAAAAATTTCATATGAATAAAAAAATCTTGAATTCCTCTTTGATAATCAATACCTTACACAGAAGCCTCAAAAGCCCCCAAACCTCCTGATATATAACACAGAGAATTCTCACAGTTTAAATGATCTAAAGACATATATTGGTGGGCATTAAAAAATGAACTACAGGGTGCTTAAGAGCTAGATCGCTCTTTAAGTCTCTCAATGCACTTATCAATAATTTATTATAAAAAGTCAAAATGCCCTTGCCATGAGGGTATACAGGATAATGGTACTTGCTTTTAGACAGTCCATGCACTAAGCTGCAGAATGACACCAGGTGTTTGAGACATGCATCCTTCTAGTCACCTACTTAAATATTATGGAACATAAATCAAGGGAAGCAACAAGTAGAAATTAGTCCTTTGAAAATGAAGTCTACCAAAGTGAAATGTGGATAAGGCACAGTCTTACAATTGATGTACAGTATTTTATCATTGTCCTGTACCTAAGGACCCTAAAAAATATTTCGAAACTTGTTTCGCTATCAAATCTCCCAGCCGATCGCTATATTATCTCATTAGTTCAATAAGTTTAATATTTTTACCTCTGTCATCTTGTTTTTCCAGATGTCATCTTTCACTTTAATAAAATATGAGCATGTGGTTACAAAGCAGTGTGAATGACTTTTAATAAGCATGCCCAAATGTGTGTCTGAGAGAATAATATCCCCTTCAAGGAAACGGCAAAAATATTTTGAGCCCAAGCAACAAAGCTGAATCATATAAGAAGCCTGTCTTCCCATGTTTGAAAGACAGCATTCAATTGAAAGTATAATTTGTAGTATGGATGGTTGAAAACACACTCTATTTTTTTGCCTTGCCTTTCAATAATCAATATATGGCAGTTGTTATTAATTTTGATGAGAAAGTGTTTCAATTCCCGTAAGTTTATTGAGTAGACAATATCTCCTTATGATCAGAGGACACTAACATATACTTTAAATGAACTAATTTTACCTCTTTGATATTCATCTACCCAATCACCTACCTATCCATGCATCTATCTATCTTTCCATGGATAACTATTATGCATCAGTCACTATATTAGGATCTGGTGGTATATAAATAAATTTTATGATTTTTACCTTCAAGAAACTTGTAATCTAGTGGTAGTACCTGGTTCAAGGCCTGATTCATCAATATTTGTGCAAACATGATATCAAAGAAACAAAACCAAGTTTATTTGCATTATATCTGTGTTAATAAATCACTGAACAGAGACCAGGCTATATAAAAACCAAAGCATAATCCAAAATTTAAAAAAATTAAAACAAATATGTCCATAGGTTAACTAACGAAAGGTAGGTTTCAAATAGCAGCCATGTCTGGCGTAACAAGTTTCTATATAATTTTACAAGCTATTTTTCAAACTTTCTTGCATTATCAAGATCACAAGAAATGTTGCTGCCCAGATCTTATATCAGTCAGTGTGGCTGACTGCATTATTGGCCCCAATTTTTCACCCTTCCCTCGTGCCTGACATTACCATGCAATTTCTCACCTCCTTCCCAAAGAGGTCAAGTCTATTTTCTCACCTCTTGACTTTGGCTTTGGCCATTCGAATGAGGCAGAAATGAACCAGTAACAAACTGGGGCCTCAGGAGTCCATGACTGTTTCTGCTTATCATCATGTACTCTATCATATCCAAGAAAAAGCCATGCCTGGGCTAGCCTTCTGGTCCCAAGAAAATGAGTGACCTGTAGAAAATGGGTGACCTGCTCCAGACTCAGGCTACCTCAGACTCAACCATAGCCCCAGTTTATATTCAGAAGAATGAACAAGCGAGCTGACCCACAGCAGACTTATGAACAATCCCAGGAGATAACAGCAAAGAAGCCCAGCAAAGCTGAGCCTAGATAAACTGACCCCAACCAACCTATAGGCAGTTGTTATATTAAATTAAATTATTTTTTTTATTTTTTAATAAGTTATACAACAAAAGTTGACTCAATAGTTAGAATGTTTTTCATTTTAAGTAACATAAAATCTAACCCTAAAACTGGCTTAAGTACTTAAAAAATGTATTATTTCACCAAACTGAAAAGGCCAGGAATAGGTTCAGTTTGACCCAGAGGTCTAAAACCTGTGCAAACTTCTCTGCAGTTGCTGGCCTACTCTTCCATGTGTCAGTTTTGTCTTCAGACAAAACTACTCTTTTGGTACAAAAATGACAGCAGAAGTTGTGGGTCTGCTATCTGCGTACTTTATCTTGTACATCTCATCTTGGAAAAAAAATAAAGAGATAAAGAATGCCTTTATTCTAGCTTTCTGAACAAACTCCTGAGATTCCCTCTAATAGGATCACCTTAGATCACTGTTCCTGAATCAATCAACATAGGGGAAGAAATGTTCCAATAAATATTTCCAAAGTCCTGGTTTCCAAATCAGAATCTGGAGGGGCCGAAGTCAAATTTACCAGATTTCATGAATTTTTTTCTAATGCCAAGGAATGTTGGGAAGGAAAGAGTAAAAATAAATACGAGAGAAACAACTAGTGTGTACACACAACACAGTTTCTGTTTTGAGTGCATTATCACATCTTTCTCACGTTGGGTCTCAGATAATCAAAGCCTCGAATTGTTACTCCTGCCAAATACTCTTTTATTAACAGCAATAAATGCTACTTATTTGAATTAACCGTATACAGTGAGAGGAATAAAGATTTTTTTTAAGATAAATAAAAATGTAAAGAGACAAGAAAACAAAAGAAGTTATAATGCCACCATTTATCCCCCAGTAACTAGAAACAGCCTCTATTTGAAATCTCAGTACCACCTGCTTTGCATCTGCTCGACCAACTGAGAAATGCAGGTCTGGCAAAGAGAGAAAATCCATTTTAAGTAGATCTGTGACAATACAGGGCGAGAAGGTCTTGAAATCCACCAAGGGTTTTAATCAATAAGACTGACAGCACAGAGCATGCCAGAGCCGGGGAAAAAAGAGTTTGCAAAAAGCATTCAAGAAACAGCCTGAGCTATAAGGTTCTGGTGACAAACCAGGGCCAGCGAGGCAGAGGCACAGACCACCATCTTTCTCTTCTGATCTAAGGAAAGGCGAGAGCGGAAAGGGCTGATGAGCTCAGAGAGGGTTTTTGTTCTGTCCTTTTAGATTCCAACTTTCCGAATCAGGGGAGAATTCTAAAACCCATTGTCTAATTTCAAACGTTGGGTCTGAAAAACATGACAAGCTCTTTCTTTTTGTTACCTAATTCTCAGCTGTAAACCGAAGCTTCTCAACTGTGCATGCTTCATAAAAGGGAAAAGAACTTAATTGAATTTTGCATGGCGCTTCTAAGTGGATTGCTAGGGTATACCAGGATTAATTAGTTTCGTGTTGTTAATTCAATTCAAAGGTTGCTGATAAACTAAGACCATCAAATTCCATTAGGAGAAACAAAAACTTCTTAATTATGACAGCATCTTTGGGGTTGTGGATAAGTTTTATCGGCATGCTAACATTCCATCCTGGGTTTTCAGGATTTGTGATGAATCCACTGCAATGGACCAAAGAGACCTTAATGAGAACTTTTTACCAAATTTTTACATTTTCAAATTTGGTATATTTGAAAAAATAATAATTCTTTTGTTTCAAGGGCTCTTTCTGTTCTTTTAAATGTAAAATGTTATTTTTAAAAAAATTAACCCCAGGGGAATCACTCTAGCCTTTTTCCATGCTTGCACGTATAAGGCTGCAGATCTGGATTTGCCCCATCTCCCTACCCCTAATCCTTTATTGTACTGTCACAATCACAGTACCCTGAGCCTTTATATGTAAAATAAGACCTTTTATCACCTACATATTTTATTTTTTGTAGAGAATATTGGAAATATGATTACCTACGTGGACTTGCAAATAATGGCTTTTTTCAGACTTATCTCCAACTAAATGTCCTCTTTCTTTGAAAGCACTCAGTTGAGCATGCTTGCATGTGCAGGCTGACACACTCATTGGCTCACCACTGTGCTTGGCGGCACATGTATTTTGTAGTCCGGGATGTAGACATCTTTCTTTGCAGGTTGTCATACTGGGTCCCTTTAATATCTCCCTGCATCTGGAACACTCCCACAGGTGTGTGCATATGTGTACACACAGAGACAGACACAGACACACATGTATACACACATACTTCTAATTCATCTTCGCCCCTCAACACCCAGGGTACCCTTTGCCTCACCTAGGATATCTTCCTTAATCCCAGGACTAGGCTAGACAGTCATCTATAGGTCACTTCAGCACCTATGTTTAGCACTGTTGAAACTGACACATGGTAATAGTCTGTAAATTTATCAGTAACTCTCACTAGACACTAACTGTCTGAATGACAGGGCCAGTATCTTATTCACAGTTGTTTCACTGGCCAGTTCAGTGCCTCGCACGCTGAAGGAATCCATCAGCATTTTTTGAATAAATGAATGAAGGCCAGAATGACTGTAAAATCAGCCGTGGAACTCTCTCTTTTATATGGTTTCATCCTAGGTTATTCCATTAAGGGCCTCCCCCCTACTTCCTTTGCCTGCCAGCCTGGCATCTCTGTGGACTGATTAACACCTAGCAACACCTCTAGCAGAGACTTATAACTACTTCTCAATGTTCATTCTCCCATTTTCCTTTGTAAAAGAAAACTTGAGTTTTAGCAGAGAATACCTATATAGAGTAGAGTTGAGAGACATTTCCCATACTCCAGCTAAATAGGCCATTTGAGTAAGTATGGTCATTAAGATGTAAAAGTAAGTATGATATGAGACTTCTGGAAAGTTTTCTTAAAAGGAAAACATATGCCTTTCATCAATTCTTCCTCCCTCTCACTATTTAAAATATAGAAGTGATGGCTGGTTCTCTAGCAGCCATCTTAGAACATGAGGCAATTTACTAAGGATAGAGAGTTTTCTGGAGTCACCACACCAGCCATGTGACACTATGATTTACTGCCAAACTTCTTCTATATGAGAAAAATAAATCTCAGAAAAGTCACTGTAATTTTAGGCATTTTTGATATAACAGCCAGACCTAATCCTACATAATACAACCAGTATAGCTAGAAACTTTCTTTATCTGTGAAAAGGCCTTAGGGGAGACTCTTAATACTAGCCCTGGGTAGGCCTTGGAACAGGAGAGGAATCAATGCCCCATCTGGTTAGGTTTTTTTTTTTTTTTAATATAGCTTGCAGACTCATCATCCCCCAGGGCCATGTATTCCCTCATCCTAGTAAACCTTTAAATTAGCCAAAATTTATTTTCCTCTCTTCTCGTTGTGTTGTTTTCCAGCAAATGAGGTTGCAGGGGACTCAAGACTTTCCCCAGAAAATGTATTTGTAGTTTTTTCTGAACCTTAAAAATTTAAGCCAGTGTTTCTCAATAAAACATTTAAGCCAATGTTTCTTCCAGATTTGTATCAGTATCTCTTGGGATTGTTATTGCTAACGTGGACATACTCAGTAACCAGCTCCAGAGGTAAAGCCTCTGTTTTATAAACACTCCAGGGGACTGTGAGGCACAAGTGTCTGACAACCATTGCCTTCGAACAGATGCTAGAGGCAATTTTCACTACCCCTCAAAAAATAACCCAGAGGGCCTTGTTCTTTTGCAGAAACCCGAGCTACCTTGCATCCATCGTGCCAAAATTTGATCTTCAGAAATTCTACTGATTCATTACTCTAAGTGTGGAACTATAGACCAGTGGTACCAGCACATCCTGTTAGAAATACCAATCTTTGGCCTCACTCTAGACATACTAAATCAGAATCTGTATTTTAACAATATTTCCAGGTACCTCCTAAGGAAGTTAGTGTTTGGGAAGCCCTGAGCTCAAGCTCTGGGCCTTCTCTTGAAATATAGTCAGAGACCCTCTCCATTCTCATCACTTGAGTACGGGCTGCAGCTTACACTGTCCACAAATCTATGCTGCTGAGACCAGTGGTAGAATCACTATCTATTGGGTATAACAGACAAAATGGTAGGAAGATATCTGTGATGGGGACTGTTACATGTCAACTTGGCTGGGCAAACACTAATCTAGATGTGGTTGTGAAGGTACTTTTTAGGTGAGATTACCATTGAAATCAGTCCACTTTGAATAAAGCAGATTATCCTACATAATGTGGGTGGGCCTGGCCCACACTACCCATTCTATCTCATCAAGCTACTGTTTTTCAGACTAGCTTTCTTGTCTCTACTCATTCCTTCTCTCCCTTTACCTCTTATACCCATCTCATCTTTGGTGCTGAGCTCATAGGACCCAGCTTCACTAATTGAATACAAACACACAAATGTTTGGTGAATATTATTGACTAAAATCCTCTTCTTCCCAGCATCTCTAACCAGCTACAATTAATCACAGTTCTCTGAAAGACCTTTGAAATATGTTATAGTTGGTTAAACGTATATTCTATCACTAGACTTCAAGCTCCTTGAGGGCAGGAAATTTTTTATTCCACATCCTAGACTGCATTTATTCCTTTCAGTGTCTATTTGGTAAAATTTATTTTAAAAAACTCATATGTTTAATGCATATTTCATTATTATTATTATTAATATATTCTGAATATTAAGTAGAGAAGAGAAATAAGTTTTTTTTCATTTGTAACATAGAAAACTTCAAAATAAGAAAGTGTCAGAGATACTAATTGCTCTCTGAGATTAACTTATGGGATACCTGAAATAGTATTCCCCTCCCTTGACTCTCTGTCCATTCATTTTGCTTTATTTTTCTTTGTAGCACATTTCACTACCTGGCATTTCATATATGTGTGATTTTATTTATCATTTATCTTCCTTCTCTAGAATATAAGCTTTATGAGAACACAGACTTTGTAAATCCTTAATAAGTATGTATTGAATTCATTTATCTGTGGGTAAAAATGAGTGGTCAAGGCAGGAGTGGCTGTCCACTGAAAAATAACAAAAATACATACTCAACATGCGAGAGGCTGAATGCACTACCCTGCTGTAGAGTGGTGAGAAGTCAGTCTTGTCGCTTGGGTTTTGCCTTGGATTACATAAGAGGCTGGCCTCGGTTAAAGGTTCTCCAACTTAATTTTCAGCATCAGAGCCCCATTCTGGAAATCAAATGTTATATAAAACCCTGGCCTCCCTGTCATGGGTCTGTGTCTGCCCTGAGGAAGGGCGACTTTTTCTAATTTGCATGAAGGCTCCATATAGACAAGAGGTAGCCCTGCATGGTACACTAATACACAAGACAATCACGACTATATCGCCCTGCTTAAAGCAAAATAAGGAACCTTCTCTTCTGGGCTCCTACCTATTCCCCTGTGGGGAAAGGAGGAGTTTGAGAAAAGCACTTTGAAAACCACATTATTCAATGTCTCTGGGGAGACTTCCAGCTCCAAGCATCATTAATCAGGTGGGACATTCAGTCTAAAAAAACTGAAGCAGAAGGAGGTGTGAAGTTTTGATAGAAGCTGATGTGGCACTGATCTTATAGAGAAGCAAGACAGGGACCCTGACAGTTAGCATCTGCAAGCATTTAGATTATAATGGAACCAGGGGCAATAAGCAGCCTGGATTTAAAGATTGAATCAAGCTGGGCAAATCTAATTGCTTCTTTTCTTTCTTTCTTTTTTAAAGGGAGTGGGAATTGCATGATTAATAAAAGAGAGAGAGAATGAAGATGTAACATAACCTAATTTTGGTAAAGTACTTAATACAGTATCTAATAAAGTCTTACTTGCAAAATGAATTCAAATTGGATTGGATTTGGACTCCAGCATTCTACCAACTGAAAGCAGAGGGCTGATGACAGAAAGCAAGGAGAAAGGCAATGTGTCGCATAACAGAGGCGTCTGGTAGCCTAGCCCCAGGAATCATTGAAGCTCTAGTGTTAGTTAACAGCTTCATTAATGATCTAAATGATGAGACAAAAGAGTATCTTAATGAATGTTACTGAAGAAACTGTGGGGAGATGCTGTGAATTCCAGTCTTAACTGAGAGGTCTGCAACAGGAAAGTAACTGTGCAGAACAATCTGAAAGAAATATCTTAGAAGCCGATATTTTGAGGAAAATGGTTTGAAAGTATTAAGGGAACATGCATTTCTTAAGTCATATAAAATAGCGTTCTTGTAGATTTGAGAAAAATAAACATTTAACCCAACCGTGAAAATAAGTGCTAGCCTAAATGCCTAGAACAATCCTTTACCTCAATAAAATATTTAAACAACCACAAGGCATTATAAAGTGGTAACTCAACAAAAGTCATATTTTTTCTTCAGTTTTTCTTTTTCTCTTGGAGTGCTAAGAGAGAACTTTGAAATTGGATGAATACAAGAAACAATAGAAAGGGATTTTTTTTTTTAAGGGAAAGGAAGATGACAGCAAATGAGGCCAAATTTGTAAATCCTGTCCCTATACCCCCAGATAAGAATTTCAGTGGAAAGAATCTAATTACTCGCATGATCTCAAAATCCAGTACTTCTTTTCTACCCTTCTACCTCCCTTGTCCTGACCTGTATAGAGAGAAAGCCAACACGTACTCCATGGTTGAAGTCATTAATTTAAATTTTTCTTTTGTCATTTCTCCATAACAGGATGAAAAGTAGAGTCCTTTACCTTAGGTAGCACATATTCTAATGGGGAGAGAGACAAAAGCATTAATATTATAAGAAACAAGTGCTCAAATCAAATGTGGGATAGAAACGTAAGTAAATTCAGGGAAGTCTTCATGGAGAATGACACATTTGAACTGTGACTTGAAAACTCAACGAGAATTAACCACACCGTCAATCAGACAAGAAAATGGTTGGGGTGGGGAGGGAGGAGGAAGGAAAAGTGGTCAGGATTGGCAAGAAATGAGATCAAAATGGTAGAAGGAACCAAACCATGACTAACCTTAGAAGCTATCCAAAGAGTTTCAATTACATCCTCTCCATGTTGGGAAATCATTGGAGACTTTTAGTTGGAAGATGCCTTGGTCAGATATGTACGTTCATAAAGTCATTCTGACAACCAGAGTATTGTAACAGCCTCCTAGCAGTTTTCCTCTTCTGTTCTTGTCTTCCTACAGTCCAGTTTCAACACAGCAGCCAGTTTCATCCAGTTAAAATGTAATTCAGATCAGGACACCTGCTCAAAATCTCCAAAGCCTTCTCATTTTAGAGAAAGAGAAATCGAAGCCTCTGTTAGGACCTATGTATTTGTAGAGGTTCTACCCTATCTGGTTCCCATTAGTTCTCTTACCTCTTCTGCTACTGCTCTCCCCACTGGTCTCCTCCACTCCATTCCAACCACTAGAAAATAGCAGGCACAGGTCTTACCTTGTGCCTACTCTTCCCTCGTAATCACACCTGGCCCCCAGATACCTGCATGGATCACAACTTAGTCCTCTCAAGACATTTCCAGTAAAACCATCTTTATCCACCCTATGTAAAGTTTCACCTCTCTCTCCAACACTTGTAATCCCCCTTCCTTGCTTTGTCTATCTTATTAACATTTATCACTTTGTAATATACCACATAACTTATCTATGTGTTTTATTTTTTGTCTCCTTCCACTAGAAGGTAAGATTCACGAGAGCAGGAAGTTTTGTCTGTTTTATTCACTGCGATAAGCCCCATGACCAGAACTGTTCAAACAAACAGTGGATTCTTAATCAATATTTATTAAATGAACGGGTAGATGAATGAATAAATACACTAATGAAAGATAGAGTAAAGGAGACTACAGGAAGACTAACCCTGTTGGACTTCAAATAGGAGGCTGTTGCAACTGTGAAGAAACTCTAAACACGGGCAGTAGCCATGGGGGTAGAAAAGTGAAAATGGATACCAGAGATATTTGGGATACAGAATCAACAGAAACTGAATGACTGTGGGGATTAAAAAGCTAGGAAGCATTCAGGAAGAATGACATCTAAGTTTCTGGCTAAGGCAACTGAGTGAATGGTGATGATATCTGCCCAAACAAGGAACATGGAAGACAGCAGGGAAGAGACAAAGGAAAAAGATGATAGATTGAGGTTTTTGCCTGTATAAAAAGGTCTAATGGAAAATTTCCTGAACCTAACAGCTGACTGTTAGATGATCATGTCTTGGAAATAAAATGTGAAGCACAGGTCTTTGGTTTCCTCCAGGGTCTTCTCTATAAAGGTGAAACTTCAAATGAAGCTACTCTGGCTCTCTATAGGCAGCTCTGAGTTGCAGAAAGTAGAAAAGCCACCCAGAGCACCAGAGAGGAGTTCCAAGTGGTGAAGGGCAGTGAAAGCAGATGTGAAGGCAAAACACATGAGTATCAGGTACAGAGAGCCACGCCTAACCTCATTTATTCATTCAACAAGGCTGGGGATCCATGCAGGAGAAAGCTCTGTAGTCACTTGGGGAGCCAGTGTAGATGCCCAAGGATTCAGATCTAGTGCCTCCCCTGGAACTCAACAATCTAGTATGAGACTCTGGAACATGACTCTGGTTTCACTCCAGGTGACAAACACAAAGACAAAAGAAACTTGATTTTTATGGTTGAGATAAATTTCTAAGTAGAGACATTTCTAACAATATAGTTTCAACCTTCTGAGAGAACTAATAAAAGCTGCCATCAAATTTGGGTCTGCTAAAAATGGGTTGAACAAATTCTAAGAAACGTGCTGTTGTCGGGGGGACATTCACGTGCGCACGCACACACACACACACACACACACACACACACACACTCATTCACATAATGGCCACTAAGTTAAGGAGTTTCACCATGAAGGCTCATGAAAACCATACCACTTTTGCACAATTCTTTCATTTTTCTTATGTACTGCCATGTTCATCCAAGGACACCAGAGAAATATGTTATAACTTTATTTTCATATGCAGTTTGAAAGCAAGACAACCATGGTCCCAGAAGTTTTCCTGCCCAGAAGCTGATCCCCTAACTCTCCATCATCTTCTAAAAAATAACTCCCTGGCAACGCCCCCATTCATCCTTTCTCCTCCTTGATGAGTAGCATTCATTTCAATAAATCTTCATGACATTACATTTTTTAAATAAATAATATTTACTTTTAAATTGTTAAGTAGCTACAGAAATTCATTTCTATTGTTGAATTGATCATATTTTTCTACCTGTGAATATTGTTTGGGTATTTGAGGTTGGGTGGGATGCATCACAACTTTGTCCAATTAAAATTAATTGAAAAAAATTTTTTATTAAATGGCTTTTCACTTAGTGGCAGGGTTTTCATAAATATTTTTAAAGGATGAAAGGACGACCAGGGGTTTCTGTTGTCTTCCTAGTGTTCCTTTTTTTTACAAATATAACAAATAGCCATTTCCAATTAAATAAAATGACATTAACAATGGGGTCCTTGTCTTTGTTTCATTTTATTTTTTCTTTGTTTCAATGAACATTACTACTTGAGGCTTCCTCATGGTACCTCTTTTTGTAGGTAGTTAAGTCTCACTTGAAAACTTTTACGTACCTGCCCCAGAGGTTCCACCTCTGAATTGTTCCTCCCTTGCTGGTGGAGGAATCAAAGCAGCAGGGCAGCAAATAACAGAGCTAACCATGCCCTTCTGGTTAATTTGCTCCAAGAAGTCCAGTCCCCAGCTAAGCTGAGTGACAAGAAATCCCTGTCAAGGGAGGAGCCCTGACTCTCTGGAATGCTTGAGCATTTAGGATTGACAGCAGGAATCCAGCTGTATGAAGGGAACTGAAGAGAGAGGAGATAGAAATAGAAAGAGCTGCTACAATGGGGCAGAGGGAGGAGAAATGTGGAGCATGTAAAAGGAAATACATATAGACACACACACACATACACAGAGCATACACAAGAAATCACTACGTAAAAGGATCAAAGAGATTAACTCAATTCTCTCCAGTCTCTTCCACCCTACTTTGTGCTCACAGGAAGAATCTTAGTGTCAAGTTCACACCAAGACCCTGAATCAGTATGAAAATAAAGCTTGATCTGTCTTGTTTCTGAGATAAATTTTCATAGATTTTTTTTTTTGGTCTCATTGATCCCTAAACCAAATCACTCAGGTACTAAACACATTAAAACAAAAAGAAAAAAAGTCAGTACATGTCCCTAAATCCCAAAATGATGCATAGTAACTGTTGTGTTAGTTTGGCAAACAAACTTTCTTTTACACAAAATCTGGCTCTTACTCAAACAGCTCTGAGAAAAGATATATGACATTCTTTCAAACTTGATCAGTGGTGATGTGAGAGCTAGACAGGTCTTTTGGATCCTGACATGAGTCACAAAAAAAAAAACACAAACCAGTGTTACTAAAGGATTGATCTTTTCACATCTCATCTTGCCTGAAAATTACTATTAATAGCAGAGAAATAAATTCTATAACAGAGAAATCTGCACGATTAGTGGTGGCATTAATGTGGTTTATGCTTGACTGAAATCTAATAGAAGAGTTTGTCAATAATATAGACATTTCCAAATTATTAAAATCACTAAAAAAAGCTAATGAGTCTTTTTTTCCAATTTTGTATTATGAAAAGTTTCAAACATATAGAAAAATTGAAAGTATTAGGTCTAATGAATATTAATTTAACTACCTTCTAGATTCAACATTTAAATTCTTTTATATATGCTTTATGTCTAAATGTATACGTGTATTTTTTTGCTAGATCATTTGAAAGTGAACTGCAGATGATAAAACATTTTACCTGTAAATACTTCATTCAGCAGCAGTTCCTAAAAATAGACTCATTCTCCTGCATAAACACAACTCTACCATCACACCTAAGAAAATTAAAGAGAATTCTATATCATCTATCATCCAGTGCATATTTACTTTTAAAAGTCTTTTAAAGATGTTTTCTTATCTATTTATGATCTTTGTCTAAATCAAGAATTTTACCAGGGACTGCAAAATGGCGATTTTTTTCTAATTCCATTATTCTTCTACATTTAGATGTGGGATTTTTTTTAATGAATTTTTTTATGGTGACACTGGTTAACGAAATCCAATATTTCAGCTGTACACTTTAACAGTAAGGCATATCTATCTATCTATCTATCTATCTATCTATCTATCTATCTATCTATCTATTTACATTGTGTGCTCACCTCCCATAGTTAGATTTCTTTGTGTCACCACATATTTGACCCCCTTTAACCTGTCTACCTACCTTCCCCTCCCTCCCACCTCCTTACCCTCTGGTGGGATTCTTTGAAAAAGACTTTTCCCCAACACCCAGGGATAAACTATATTTCCTCCTTAAAAGCATATAGTAAATCCTTTATTATTTCCTGTTTTATTTTTAATCACTACAGTTAAAGAGTTGATGTAATAACTACTTCCAATATTGTTAAATTACTCTTTTAGTATAAATTCATATTTTTATTTATTTGATGTTTTAAACTTAATTATCATTATTATTTTTATCTCTAAATTGCCACAAACTAGGGGCAGTAGAAGCCCCATGGAGTTGCTGGTGAGACCTTTGACATGCCCCTGTTAGTCTTTGAGTATTTCTTTGTCTTCTGGCACTACATACCCCTTGCTCATATTTTCCCGACCCCAAATTTGGAATTAGCTATTTCTTTAATGAATTCCGGTTCTTCTGAATAGAGAATGGTATTTAGAAAACAAGATCCAGTATTAGATGTGTTCTTTGCTACTGGGTTATAATTATTTCTAAACCTTTTAGTGGTTTAGAAATAAAAAATTCATATTGATATTTTTCAGTTCAAATCCAAATTACAGAATTTTTCTTAATTTCTTGGCTTTTATATTTATATTAAAACACCTTGGCTTCTAATAGCATTAATGTTTATTTTTAGTTTTTCAAACAGAAAGTAGTTTAAAAAACCCCAGTGTTACTACTACTAACAATAATATCACTAAATAAAATTTAAGATTTCTCTGTAGTTGTTCTTAATTATATATCCAACTTATGAACAATTCAAACGTTATATTCAAAAGTCACATGGCCTACGTCATTTTCTGTATGATTATGTTATTATTCTGATATAGTATTAGATTGGTTTCTTTCCATTCATTTCTGCTCAGGGGCCTGTCTTTTTTTAATTCTTGAATTAATTTTATCCATTGAATATGTAAATATTCACATAATTAAAAATCAAAACTATATTAAAAAAATTATACTCAAAGGAATTGACCTTTTACCATCCAAACCCATAAAGGTAGCCATTTTTGTTAAAAATGGCATATCCTTCCAGTGTTTCTTATTTCAGAAGCAAATATCTACATAAATTTTTATTTAATCTACTTGCTGACCAAAGGTTGCAGAATACACATTCAGATCAGGACTGTGTTATTTTTCTCTTAATATACCCTGGAGACTACCACAATAAGAATCTGGAGCTCTTTTCTATTATTTTTTGTATGGTACTCCATTGTGTGATTGTACTCTAATTTATTCAACCGGTCTCATAATGATGGCTTCTATTTTTCAAGCCCAGAAAAGTCTTGCCCTATTCAGAAATATAAAATACACACCAATATTTATAATTTTCTATCTTATATATATATTATCTGTATTATTTTTATTTTAGAGATAAATAGTAAAGTCTTTTTAATTAGACTCTAAGTTCCTTAAGCATTAAGACTGTTTTACATCTGGTATCATACAAGTTCTGATGACACTGTGTATCTGATAAATAACAAGTCATATTTGCTGACCACTTACTGTGTTCTATAGGTCATGTCCTAAGTATTTTTCTATAGGTCATGTCCTAAGTTAATTTATGCATATTAACTTATTTAATTAACTTATTCGTTCCCCCAAATAAACCTAGGATATGGGCACTGTTACAGTGGTGACAGAGCCAGGGTACAAATCCAGGGAGTCTGGGTCCTAAACTTGCAATCTTAATCCTGATACTACATGGCTTATTAAATTTCTTTTTATCTAGAACTTTCCCTGCTTCAATTAAAATGCTTGACACAGTCAATTTTCAACTAAGTAGATCTGGTTGAATTGGGGGTAGAAGACCTATAACTCTGCCTGCCTGGCCTCCCACCAATCCTCACTCTGAGCCAACCTCACTCAGCTTCCCCTTCTGTCCTCTTAGTCTTTCCAGTAGGTAGTCAGCAATCAGTGTTAATCAGTTTATCACCACTCTTCTCCCATCCCCACTTCAGGGAGATAAATAGGCCCCCGTTCATGTTTGCCCTAATCACACAATGCCTCTCCTCTCAATTGCTCACTATGATTACAACTTAGCAGGGGCTTCCTTCCCACCTACCAAATGATCCAGACTTAACTATAGTAGTTGCAAAGAGGGTCAAATGAAGCAAGCCCTTATCCAACTAGAAATCAATGAGTATAACTACTTTCTAGAAGTAAAACTGTAAACAACATAAAAGAGAGAGGTGAACTCAAAAGTATTCCCTCCCCATTGAGAAAGAAAAGACTGTTGATCAGAAGAAGCGTTGGTAAGACATAGCAACAAAGGAAAAGGAAGTTGATGATGGGAATGTCCATTCAGGAGAGAAAGTGACCAGACCCGAAGACTCATTCCATCTGGACCAGGTGGTAGATATGTATGTCCCCAAAGAGGAGATAAATGAGGCTGAGGCTTTGAAATATCTGATACCATTCCATGCTCAATCACGATCTTCCTGATTATGACTTGGCATCTGTATTGGCTGGCTATTTTTGTATACTGTTCCATAACAAACAATGCAAAAATCTCAACAGCTCTCAATAACAAACATTTGTTTATTGCACACAGATCTTTGGGCTGGCTGTGGTTGTTCTATTTTCTACTTCAGGTTGGGCTAAGACCTGTGTCAGGTGTTTTTCATTTCAGGACTCAGGATGAAGGACCATGGCTACTTGGACATACTATTCTCACTGTGCAGGGCAGGAACACAAGTTCAAGTCAAAACACACAAGCACATCTAAAGCTTTGAATCAGATGTTTTGTACTACATGCCCCTTGTATTCCGTTGACCAAGTCAGGTCACATGGCCAAGCCCAAAGTCAGTAGGGTAAGGTAAATATATTATTCCCTCAGTCAGTCATGGCAAAGGTAAGAAGAAAGGAAGGAAGGTGAACAAATAATACAAAGAAAACCCCCCACAGTATTCTGTATAGCATGTGCATAGGAAGAGATTGGGCTGTCCTATGTTTCCTGATCTTATAATTCTTAGAGTAAATTAATAATTTGGAACATTGCCTCTGCAAACTTGATTAGAATGAGTCTTCTCCCAAAATAAATGCATTTTTTTCCCATGGATTAACTACTCAGGTTTCTGTTCATGATATTTGCCAAGAACTGCATAGGATGACTCATGCCATTAAGTCTATACTCTGTAGATAATAATGTCCATATTTGGCTGACTAGATACTTATTTTGATGCACAGTATTCAATACTCATATAGAGTTCAGATACCTTTCACCTCTCTGTAATGCCCCATTGCTCCACCCATGATTTTAAGGGGTAAATTCACATACATCTTTATATTCAGCCAGAGAGCAATGCTACCTCTTGGTAGAGTAGAAAAAGCAATAGATTTTGCTTCAGTCTTGATTTGTGTCCTGATTCTGCCAATTGTCAGCACTGTGATTCTGGACAAGTCATTCAATTTCCATGGTCCACATTGTTCTTAATGGTAAAATGGTTGTGATAAATCCTTCCTTACTTACCACACACATTGTGAGAATCTAAGTCAAAATAGACCAACTATAAAGCACCAGAGAAACAGAAGAGATTGTTAATGCAGACATTTCCTTTATTATCCATTCTGCTCTACCACCTCTGCTGGCACTCTCTCTTCTAGCCACCTGTGTTCCCCACCCCCACGTGCACACTGTTCAACTCTAAGAATTATCCAAACCAAATTGTAGGGCACTCAGTATGTTCAAGCCACGAAATCGGTCCATGAATCATCTTTGTATGTGCAGCCTGCTCCTGGTTGACGGCAGCTGTGCACCACTAATGGCCTCCCAAGCATCAGAGCTGCTCTAGTGCAGCAATTATTTGCATTAATCAAAGGCTTCAAGCAAATCTCCCATTTTTGGCTGAATCGTAAAAGTGTATATTCATGCTGTGCCCAAATGAGAGATTTCACAGAAAAAGGGATGCTGTGGGCACATGTTGCTACTATGGTATTCAGCTTCTAACCAACGAATGTCTCACTCAGAGAGTCAACTTTGCTGGAGAATATTATCTGTATACAAACTTATTTTAAAAAAGAGAATGTGGTGGTATATGTGCGTAGACATGCTTGCTAGTTAATTAATGTTTGAATGGGTTAAAGATCACTGTTGAATTCACTCCAGTTCCAGAGAGCTCTCTAAGTGTGGAAATGAAAGCTAATCAACATGGACAGATGCCTGTTAGAATAGTTCCAGGTGTGATTTTAAATGAATCATTCTCAGCCTTGCATTTAAAGGAGATACAACATGCAGACAGAGGCATGAACCCTAGGAATATGAAGCCACTTTCATCCTGAAGAAATGGATGGGGTCCATTTCCTAGAGGTCCCATCAGTTCCTGAATGGAGCACCCCAGATAACATTGGCCACATGAGTCCTTCCACTCATCTTCAGGGCAATTAGTAGAAAGAAGATATCTACATACCAAGACCCAGAGGGTGCACCCCACCAAAACAGGACAGACTGGTAAGTCTAAAAAACACTACAAAAGAGGGCTTTGGGAGCTTAAGAAAACTTCTGTCAAGTCCACTGGATTACTCTGAGGTCAAACTAAATCTAAACTCCTTTTAATTATCCAAGCCAGATAGAAAAGAAAAGGGAGGCTAAATCTTTCTCGATCATTGTGTGCTAACTTGTTCTCCATATGCTGTAGGAGTATTAGAATAATGAGAAAAAAATTCTGCAGCAATCGAATTCTAAGAAGCCCACTAGATGAGGCAATCTTCATTGAGGAGCACAGTGGGTGAGCTGGAGGGAAGAGAGATTCAGCCAGGCTTGAAGAAATTCCTTTCCTCCAGAGACCACTGCCTGTATGCCCTGAGTTCTCTAGCCTATCGGTAGTCAACTCAGGTTATTGCTTTAAAATTTCTCCATGTATTTTTTTTCTAAAATAATAAGAACTTACATTTTAATGAAAGGATCATTATCATATTCAAGCTTACTCTCTCCCGTAGGACTTTAACTATTCTTTGCATATTTATGATTCTGCTGGGCTAAAGCTGAAAGACTTTTACAAATGAACAAAGGAAAGGAAGACGCTGACTTCTTAAAAGACTGTCATAAAATGTTGTTTGTAATGATTATTTGTTTGTTTGTACTACCCACATCTACTCAACCTTCATCAGATAAATGTATCCCAGTCTTCTAGAGAATCACTTTCTCCTTCACTCTCAATGCTTCCATTAGAAGTGATGAAGTTCTTGGCCCGAAGAAAGGGGCATATGATTCAGGTCTATCCATCGAAAGCATCATATTCTCCTGGGTTATATATGTTTGTTAGTGGGTATGTGACTCAACTGAGCTAAGAAGTGTTAACCCAAACTTACTGAGGGAGAGAGAGTCTCTTTTGCTTTGGATTCGAACCTGGGAGGCTGTAGTCCCAGCACTTTAGGAAGCCACTAAATGGAGACTACAATGAAGCCATGGTGGAGATAAGAAATTAGGAGAACTGAGTCCTTATTAAGCTTTAGGCTTTACGGTCACATGAGCCTCTAAGTTCTGTTTTTTCAAATGTATGATCATTTGAGCTGAGTTTTTTGTGCATCCTTACCTGGGTAGACCATGTCAAAGAAATTCAAAACTGTGTTGCATATTTCACCCTCCAAGAAGGAAATATCCTTCTTATGCATAATTTAGCATTGTAAAGTAGTATAAAACGACCAGGAGCAGGAAGCACTGCTTTCTGGTTCCACAAGTGTCCCTAACTATCTGAGAAAGAGGTCAAGCCACTGAATCACTGTGGGTGGGTATCTGAGGATTCCTAACTAGGAAACAGGGAGTCCCAATTGGAGAATTTCTATGGGTTCAACAGCCCCATAATTCTGCTCTAATACTTAGCCAACAATCTTGACTGGGAGGACGTGTACAAAATAATGAGAAAGAAAAATTGTTGTCTACTCAATAGGTCACCTACTCAAATGGCCAGATTTTCGGTATTCTTTAATCATCTCTATCACAGACCTTATGGTAAAGGGCATGGTTTAAAAAAGTAAATCAAAGAAATATATGTACATAATATATGTATTTCTTCACCTGCTAGAGAGGTCTTTTATGTGTAACATATTAAGCTATTTTCCAATTTTCAAACCAGGCCACCTGGACAAAGCTACACTATCTTTGATAAATGAGAAGGAAAGCCTCATTAAAGAAACCACCCCTTCCTTTCCCTTTTTCTTTTCTTTCTTTTTTTTTCTCTTTGTTTTGTCCAGAATCTCTGCAAGCTGAGGTTAACGATTGGAACAGTCTGCAGGCTGCAGTTAATGATTCACGTGGTATTTGTATTTCTGCTGAACTTGTTTATTTGCATTTAAGAGATCCAGAGGTAGTTGTAAACACTGATGGAATTTATAGCAAAGACAAAGGTCAGTTAATATTTTGACTTCCTAGGTAGAAAACTAAAAAGCCATTATTAAATTGGTAACCAATGGTATTGAAGCTACCTTTTGAAACCACTGAAAGGGTGTTTGGAACATGAGAGATCAAAACAGAAGCTATAACTGAAAAGAGGGTGGGAACACTGATCTCATTTTGGAATTTTAATACTTGTATTTTGTAATCACAAAATGAGAAAAGGCACTTGATGGATCCATCAATCAATATACACCTAAAAGTAAAAAAGTTGAAATAGTATTGGCCATTTTATGGATAATTTGGAATAGAGAAACTAAAACTTGGTACTTGTGACACTTCCTGTCTTCAGGAAGACCACCTGAAACAAAGAAGAATAAGCTTGGGCGCATTCTCTCAGGTTAAAGACACCACAACACAAAACCACTTTAATCTGAAAGGATTCAGAAGCTCCCAGATCCCCTGGACAACTCCATAAGAAAGGCCAACCTGTGAACTTTCTGGAGAAGAGACAAAGGACAGTCTGCAAAAATTCTGCATGCAGATCATGAGTCTAAGACCTAGATTCAGTATTTCCTGACTGTGAGTCTTAAGAGTACCTAGCTTCATTTTCCTCAAGTATACAAGTAAATAGAACAGCACCTACCTTACAGTTATACCTTTACAGTATAGATTGAATATTTTCTCCCTGATTCCACCAACCTGAGGCCATTGTCTCTCCTTTATACTTCCTTAAAACCGAACCTCTCTTCCTGTCACATCCCATACCAGGATCCGAGAACACTGTGTTGTTTTGTCTTTGTCAGCACACTACAGGTTCATTAGAGACACATCTGCATTCAATGATTGCTGATGACTGAAGATCTATGTGACAGGTGGCCTCTTGGGTACTTAGAATTCATCAGTGAATAAGAAAGACATAGTGCCTGCCCTTAGCAGACATTTAGTCTGGTAATAGCAGCATAAGTTCGGGCAGAAAACAGGCAACACAATTTTGCTTTATGAGATAAGGAACAGGGCATTTATAAAAAATTAAAAGTATCCTAGATCCTCAATTATTTGTTAAAAGAATGATTAAATGAATAAATAAATGAATAAATCATAGTTTATTTTATCCCCATTGGATGGCCTCAAGAGCTCCTTAAAATACAGGTGTGGAAACAGAGGGTTAAAAAGTAAACAACTTGTCAAAATCTCATATTTGGCTGATAATTGCTTTGTACAATACCCTCCACTTTATTCAAAATATTGAGAATTATGAGAATGCCCCTATTTGAAATTCAGCCACGGTTTAGAGACAAAAACAAAAAACTCTACTTTTCAGATTTATTGGTGTATAAGCTATGAACACGAAACCCTTGATCTATAAAACAGTGTTTCCACTGGGAGTCAGATGGCACTCAGGGTAGACTGCCTACTGCACAATATTAGTTCCTCCTTTTGATTTTTATTTAAACTTTCTTCAAAGCTTCGAATTCTTTAGTAATGTCTAGGAGTGATAATTGTATCTCTCAGGAGGTATGCCTAATGTTTAAAAAGAATCATTGACTTCTAAGACAATGAAGGAGCTATTTACACTTGCCACAGCAGCCAAATCTATTTATCAATAGCCTGTCTCTCTAAATGAGTTAATATAACTACTCATAGGGGCAAGAGTATTGATGTTTAGAATATCTCAGGCTTTTTAAAATTTTCCCACTGCTGAGTGGCAGTGAAAGATAATTTGTCTTTAAACACTGGAGTAAGTAGAACTGTAGTAGAAAGTACAGTGGTCTAGCCTGGATGTTCCAAAACTGGATCAACTCTCCCGACTGTGCTTTTTTTCCCCCTTTTTTCCCCCTAGAAATCACTTAATCTCTCTGGACTCCACTTTTCTCATTTGTAAAATGAGAGAATAAAACTGGAAAATATCATAAAGTCTCATGCAGCTCTGATATTCTAGGATTCTAAAGTTCCATTCTATCAATGTTTGATGCAAAATCCATTTTTTTTTAGATGCAGAGCACTCTTTTTCTTGGGGTTGGAGGAAGTCAAATTCTTATTGGATATACTGTGTCACAGCTTAGAGGGACATTGAATACCTTTTCTCCAAACCCCATACCAGCTCTCCATAGGCAGCCAAAAAAGAACATGCAATCTAAATAAAAAGAATATGCTTGCTATGTAAATGCAACTTCAAGAATAAAATACTTGGGCATTGCCCCTGTCATATAGATATGCACATACCTCCTCCCCTGATACACAATATATAAGCCAGACTTCCACTCCTGAACCCATTCAATGTGAAATTTCAGAGACATCAGAGCACATAGCTAACTCCACGTATAAAGTAAACAGGAGACGACGAATGAACCAGAACTGATTCATGAGGCATATATGAGAAAAAGTCTTTTGTTATGATCTAGAGGCTGAGCCATATGCATTTGTGGAGTCAGTTTTAGAATTCTTATTTCTCCCTTTCAACAGAAGCACATGGTGAATATAGGAGAAGTGAGAAAGGAGGCATCTATGAGACCAGAAATTCATTTTCTTTGTGTCACCGAAGTCACAAATGCAAATAGCACCATGTCCAAAAGCAAAGCATAAAGGAGAAGACATCTTACTTGAAGTAAAAATGGGTAGATCCTGAAGTTGTTAACTCTTCTAGGCACATAGTCCTGGAAAGGACAATGCTGAAGATGAAACATTGGTCACAAGGCTGGACTAAATGATTGTCGTTGTCTCCTTCAAAGGTTCTTTTAATACATAGGTAGACTCTGTGAAAAAGACGCATAAGTAAAAAGCAGGTAAATAAGTTATTCCATTAAAAAAGATATCAAGAGCCAGTTAAAAATCAATCCAGAGTCATGTGAAATTTCAAAGTATGAGATAATGGCACTCAATAAGAGAACTCTTCAACCAAATTGACCCAGATAGTTGATTGTCACGCAATTCTGAGAAGAGAGAGCTGAAAATTGGTTTCTTTATTACAAAGCTCTCCCTAGGACCACTCTTCAGAATTATATCTGTACTGGTTCTAGTGCTGAGGGAGGTTCTGTTCCTTATAAATGCTTTGTAACCCCTGTCCCCACCAACAACAAGGCAAGAAGGTGCCTACAGACTCATAACAGCTCTCAATTCTTCAATTATTCATCAAATTTATATTGACTTCCTAATAAGCAGAGACACTGGATCAGATGCCAGGGGTACTTTGGTGAAAACATCAGACAAGGTGTTTGCCTTCAAAATTTTGCAGTCTAGTTAGTGAACAGATAGATGGGGGTTCACAATCCCTAGCAACCAGTGCAAGACTAAAAACCCACCAGAAGGGATTAGGGGCTTGGTAGTTGAAGCAAAGTGTCAGAAGGTCATTGCCATAAAAAATAATTATCATGGCATGTGACAGTGACCATCCTCAGTCTTAAGTTAGATCATGATATGTATAAACTTGCATTGGCTCTCTCAACTTTCATTTTACCCTGCTTCTACTGGATAGTTTAGAAAATGTAAAATGACATTTCCTAGACTCCCTGGCAGCTAAAATTTTTAGTATGAATGATGTTTGCTAATTAGATACACTTGCAAGAGGTGAAGACTGCGCTAGCATAGTGAGGCAGTGGCCATCTTCCTGTGGTTGTGGCCCTCTCCACCGGTATACAGTAGTTTTGTCACAGCAGTTTTCTGATGCTAAATTGTAACTACAGTGTTGAAACTATTTCAACCAGCAGTGTGGTAGAACTCTCTTGATTTCTGCTCTTCTACCTCTTCCTCCAGAGAAACATGTGTTTTTTCTTCTAGTGACTCTGTATTTATTCAATACTTTTCTCTTCTACCTTTTCTTTTCCCCTCCCTCCCCTGACCTCCTCTCTCTCCTTTCTTTCCCTCCTTCCTTTCCTAAACCATATCTATATATAATTATAGAGACTGAGAAGTCCTACCAATGGTTTAAGTCCCAGTCTGGTCTGAAGGCCTGAGACTCAAGAGTGCCAATGTCTCAGGGCAGGACAAGCTGGATGTCCCAGCTCAGGCAGAAAGCAAATTTGCCCTCTTCCTTCTTTTTCTTCTATTTGGGCCCTTGGTGGATTGGATGACATCCTCCTGCATCAGTAAGATAAATCTTCTTCACTCAGTCTACCAATTCAAACATTAATCTATTTCAGAAACACCTTCACAGAAAATCCTAGAAATGTTGCATCAGCTATCTGGGCATCCCTTAGCACAGTCACATTAACACCCAAAACCAATCATCACATCTTCATTTTGTGAAGACCTGAAATCCCATGTATTAAATCCCTTTGTGCTTGAAATAGAGTGTTCTCTGTTTCCTACACTTAACCTTGAATTATAAACGTGGTGAGACCATCACCACCACATCCAAAAGTTGAGTCTGATGTCTATACCCAACCACAGAGAGCAGAATGAACATAATAAGCTCAGCAGGGTAGGGAAACATGCCCACACACTTAAATAAAAAAGATGGAAAATCTTTCTCTTCCAAGTATTCTGGAAAGGTGGGTGAAATACTTACTAGATGGCTTTGCTGATTTGGGATTAGGGCTCGTACAGGCAATGTGAACTATTTAGACTGCAGGGGCTTTCAGGTCCTTCCTGCTCTGATTCTATGACTAGGACTGCCATTTATGTACAAAACAGTGGATTCATTCTCATAACTGCAGGATGACTGTGATGATATCATAGGTCCAAACACACCATGGCTTTTCCAAGGTCACATATTTCTTAAATAGCAGAGTGTAGAGATTTTAAAGTATATTCTTTGATGTGCCTTCTTTCAAAATGTAGAGTCTAATTTTCCCCTCTGTGAATGGGGGCCAGACTTAGTGACTCACTTCTAACAAACAGAACATGGTAGAAGTGATGGTGTGTTACTTCCAAACTGAAGTCACAAAAGACATTACCACTTCTGCTTTGCCTCTTTTTGGACAGACTGTTTTGAAGAAAGCCCAGGGCTATCTTATGAGGATACTCAGCAGGCTCTGTGAGGCCCAGTGGGGAAAAAAAACTGAGGCTTCCCTCCACTACCAGCATACGAGTGTAGGGGAAGAAAAAGATCTTTGCCTTCTATTGTTTTAGGGTCTCATCTGGGGCTCTGTAAAAAGAGACAGATTAACAAGAGAAAAACAGACATAAATTTATTACCATGTATATTTTATACTTATATGGGAGAAACTTGGAATGAAGGATTTAAAAGGGGTAGTTCGGGCTTGGGTTTATAGACTAACATGGGCAAAAACAAAGAAAAAGAAAGTTTGGGCTTCTGAGCAAATTATGGGAAGGTAATCAGGAAAAGTAGGTAAACAAGGATAAGGTTTATTATGCAGATTTAAATTGGCTCCTTCTCCAGGGATGAATCTCTTGTGATTAAGAGTCATCCTCTCCTGGTTCAAAGAGAGGGATATCCTTAAAAATGGAGATTGTAAACTTCCCTTACAAAATGGAAGCTTCTGCTCTGTCATTAGTGCTTCTCCTGTATCTTCTATTTCTCAAAATAATCGTTATGCCAAAGAGGAATATTTGGGGGTAGCATATTTCGGTCTTCTACACCAGCCATGTGAGTGAGCTACTTTGAAGCAATTTTTTAGCCTCAGTTAAGACTTTGGATGACTTCAGGCCTGGCCCACATCTTACTGCAATTTCATGAAAGTCGTGTTATAAGGTGAAATTTTAGCTCTCAAAAATGATATGTTGAAGTCCCAACCCCCAGTACCTGTGAATAAGAACTCATTTGGAAGTAGGATCTCTGTAGATATAATCAGGTTAATATCACATTGAATGTTTATTTTTGTTTTTAGTCACTAAATTTTGATAGTATATACTATGCAGAACCAATACTCAGAATTATACCAGAACTCAAGCCTCCTGACTCCAAATCCAGGATTCTTTCTACCACATTGAGCTGCTGTTTATAATCTTCGAGAATGGGAAAGGCCATAAATGTTTAGCTTAAACTGCTAATAATGTTCTTGGGGATATTGACAGAACTTTCTACTATGAGGCAGCAAAGATATTCTCTTGGAGGATAGTGTAACTAATCTGACAGTGGAATTAATCTCACCTAGGTTACTACTGCCTCTAGGAGTTTTTCTACTTCCCTCTCTAGAAGAGGCATCAAATGAATAGCATTCACTGAAAAAATGTAGAAAGGTAAGATATTATGTTACAAAAGACATTATATGTAACTATTCAACTACTCTCCAGATAAGGATGATAGACAGATAGATGGATAGACAGATGGATTGATGAAAGGTAGGGAGGGAGCAGGGGAGGGAGGAAGAGAGGAAGGAAGGACTAGGAGGGGATAGCAGAAAGCAGGGAGGGAAGGGAGGTTGAATGACTAGAAAGAATAACTATGAGAAAATACACAAAAATAAATAATAAATTTCTATGTATCAGAATTATGGCTCATTATCTTTTATTTTTCAAACCAAACTATTGCAATGTTTTTGACAGTGATTTGATCTAGGTTATAAATAAATCTTTTTCTCCCTCTCCAATTATTTTTAGCTTAATACCTCATTTTTCTATCTTCTGATGGAGGAAAGAAAAATATATATTTACATCTTAATACTTTAAAGTCTCAATATTGTAATTTTAGAGGTCTTCTGTTGAATGTCATCAATTTATTGATTACAACTTGATCTAAGGAAAATCTCAGAATAATTGAAGCTTGAAGAACAGGGAAAGGTCGACATAATGTGTTTTAGTCTAGACTTTCTCTTCTCAGAAGGTAACTAACTGAGTTCAGTGGAATCCAGCACAAGGTCCGATGTGAGGGGAGTAGGGGACCAGCACAGCATATCCATCACTTGGGCAGTTATAGGGACATTATCTTATATAAAGCTATTTGGAGTCTCAAATCCAACACCACAAAACATCACCATTCAGTTACTTATTGTATTATATTCCCTCTTAGTTACTATGATAAAAGCCTACTACTTCCAAACAGAAAAATTCCTCCCTTTTCTAATAATAGTAACTGTGAAAATTGTTAGCCTTTTCTTTAAGTGTCCACCATGAACTCCATGGGCACTGAGTAAGTAGAGGATGTTATTTCAGTTAATTCTTTAGCTTGTGGTTACCATCCAAAGATGTTACAGATAAACAGCATGCTGAGCTCATGCATTTGTGTGATCAACATGTCCACAAAGACACCAATTTCATGAATTCATTCCATCCCAACACAGTTAAAGTTAATATTTTTCTTACAGGTTTGTTTGTTTTTAATCAAGGCACAGCAAACAGCAAGCAAAAATGATCATTTTCTTTGGACCCACCATATTTTCTACAAAGCCACTATTGGCTGTGATTAAGTAAAGATAAAACTACATACTGTGGTAGTTGAAATACTTCTGGAATTTATTAACTTCAGCATATATGCTAAGGCCAAATGAGCTTCTTTAATTTCCATAATGAAATTGTTTTTGTAAAGTTAAAAATATTGTAATAAGGCCAAAACGGTGTGCTTTCAGGGGTCTCCCATGGTGAAACAAATGAGATTTTAGCTTCTCTAATTGGGCGTACTGCAAGCTGGCTTGACTCTGTCCTCAACACAGGATGTTTGTTATCCTAACAAAAAAGAGGTCTACAGCTGTCAGCATAATGCTGTATGGCGTTTCAGAAGCCAAGCTATCAGGAGGAAGAATGCTGCTCTCTGGCTGGGACCACCCAAAGGGAAAGAGCAAGTAGAAAACAGCACTTCTCTTCCCTGATTAAGAAGTAAGGTAATTCGTAAGGTAATTTGTTTACAGCTACTAAAGGGAAGCTTTGGAAGCATCTGGGGATAATTCCCAGAATCCTCTGAAAGAATTTTATTTGATTAAGCAATGACTACAGATATCCCAACCCCCTGTCCCCTCCCCGTCGGCCCACACCCGTTTTTGTTGTTGCTGTTTGTCCTCTTATGGATTAAATCTCATTACCTGTCAACACCGGCCTTTGGCATCTTACTATTCCTGTAGAAAACAAAAGTTAGGCCCAGTTTGTTGAGGATGCTACTGCCAAACGCCACTGGTGAGCTGTCACATTGGGTACCATGGAAACAGCCTATAAACCTCTTTGAGCTTTGGAATGGTTTTGATGTAATATCGTCTTCATTTATTTTTAACCATTATTTTCAGCTATGAAGGGAAGTAAAATAGGAGGCTAGTCAAATTAATTTTTAGCAACCAAAGGTAAATCAATAACTGAATTTTTCTAGTTTGTAATGGGTACTTTATTTGGATATAAATATTCAAGAGGATCCTGAAAGATGAATAATTTTGTTATAAAGTTTTGCACTACTCAGGTACATTTACTAGGTGTTAGACAAGTGAACAATTGCTATCAAAATATATGAAAAATTAATAGCACAGTCACTAAATGAATTCAAATATCCTAAATCTAATTATTATTCAAAGCGATAAATATTTAAAAGATAATGTAAGCTGCTATAACAGGCTATAATTATACATTACAGTGGTAAAATGTGCATTTCTAACACCATAGTTCCAAAATGCTCTTTTTGTGTTGTTCTAGAGGACAACATTATAAATAATCATCCAGGAATTAGATGAAATAGATTTTGCTACAGTAAAACTTCCTCTCCTTGCCCCCAACGAATAGCTTCTGCTTTACATTCACTTTATTGTTGCTTCCAATTTGTCCAAAACATAAAACAAGTCCACCATAATAAGACAAAAGAATGTTCTTACTAGTCTTCCTTTTCATCGGTGTTATTTTTTTTTTCAATACATTTTCAAATACTAGTCATTTCAGAAACACTAACCAATCCTATATTTTGGACATGAGTTAAATATAAAAAATATTATTTAGGGGGAATCTGTCATCTTAAATTTTGGAAATATAGAACCTAAGTAAAAATCAATTGATTAGTTATGTACATATATATTACAAATAAAAAGAACAAAATAAAATTGCAATTCCAGAACAATGCTAATACCAGAAAACATATATAGACTAAGTATATATGATTGTATTAAATTATAAAGAGTCCAAATTCTGAAATTCTTGGATAACAGTAAAGCTTAGTGGTTGACAGCATAGGCTCTGGAGTCTAAGATATATGGTTTGGGATCTTAAATCACTCCCATTAATTGTGAGCTTTGGGCACTTTACTTTTTAACCCTCAGTTTCCTGATCTGTAAACTGATGATCAAACCGATGACCTCACAGCTGCTGTACACTGAGGTAGTGCCTGCATGTTATAAGCTGTTAATTTATGCAATAATAATAAAGGTGATGATGGTAATAACAATACTGACACTGCAGATTCATGTACCACAAAATATTATGATTTATGATAGCTGAAATGATATGTTCTCCTACTTCCCCACCATTTCACATACCAAGAAGGGAATAATTACCTTAACACCTAAGAAAATACAGCACTGAATTAAAGTCTACCCAAATAAGCCTTACTTACATACCAACTGGCCCTTATCCACCATTAGATTCTCCATATATTTGTCTTACCACAATTTGCTTTCTCTAGAAGCTCGAAGTCCATTTTCCATTTTCCTGTTACTTCTCTACATATTCATTGTTCTTTGCAATGCTCTATAGCCCCAAGTTCTAACGCTTCCTTTGAGTTACTACCACTGAATGCTCCAACTTGCACATGTGATACATGTGATGCACTTCTCTTTTTCTCCTGTTAAACTATCTCTTGTCAGTCCAATCTGCAGGACCCCAGCCAACGAACCTAAAATGACTAAAGGAAAGAAAATTTTTTTCCCTCCCCTACACTTAATACAGATTATAATGTTTTAGTTGAGAGATATATAAGATGCCTCCATGTTAGAGAATAAGAGTGACTGAAGAAAGAGGAATCAGGAGACTTGTTTAAAGGAAAAGATGAGATGAATACACTGGTGTAGGCACAGATGCCTCAGATAGCTCCAGAAAGATGTCTATATCAAGAACAGCTAGAAGCAGAACTCTGCTATTGAATGACAATAGTCATTCAACAACAATCTTCTGAGTAGAGAGAAGCTTTATATAATTGGAACTATCCAAACTAAAGACATATGCCTGAATATTTCTTAGAGAAACAGATGGATAGTAAAGAAGATAGTAGTATAATGTGTTGATGGAAGTCTACCAAACAAACGGTGAGTCTTTTCACCAAATTTATCAAAAAAAAATTATGGCTTGGCTTCCCAATCCATGAGAGGTTCCATGAATCCCAACTAGAGGAATTACCTCATTTCTCTCCTGTAGCAAAAGTCAGTGCATGCCCTCTGAATCTTCTGCTTTCCGTAACATTTGACCAGATCTACTTCATGGTGAATCTACCACACGATAGTAAAAATTGCTATATGTGAAGACAAAAACAAAAAAAAAACATGGCTAGATTAAATTGTAATTAAATTGTAACTAGCTTAAATATGGACTAATATCCAATGAACAATTCTCATTAATAATGATGATTCACATAGTGTCTAGTGTTGAAAGTCACTTTTTGATATAGATTAGAATAACCATATTATAGCCATTGAAATAATTTTCTAAACCATTTATGCCAATAGGTAATAATAATAAACTCATTTTATAGTTTCAAATTCCTTATGGTATGTGGACACCTCAATTCACTAACTGACCATTTTCTTTTTAAATAGAAAATGTGTGTGCACATATACATGCTCTTTGAAAAGAGCATTTATTCTTTTATATTTTCAAAATGAATTTCCAATTGTGTAACATTTTTTGCAACGTCTCCACTCACCTCAGACATGAATCCTGTAACATGTATGGGCATAGCTGAGGCAAATTTATCATGACAGCAACCAAATAATAAATCTGTATCTTTATAACCAGTTCCATTTCCGAATAATTTCTCTGTCGCACATTATTTTAGTCTGGCAGATTGCACTATTCTTTTTTCTCCCTCCCTTTACTTTGGGGTTAAACTGCTCTTTCGAATTCGCATTGTTTTGCAGATAGCATGTCACCTTCACTTAAGTTGCTATGGCTGGCATTTCTCTTCTACCACTAAAGCAGTTAATTTACTTGCATTGACCAGCCAAGAGTGTAATCTACCACTTGATAATTGTGTTCTTCATAGGCCACCAAAGTCTTCAAGACCAAAAAAAAACCCCCAAAAACAAAAAACAAACAAAAAAACCAAAAAAAAACCCTTAATTTTTGCCATTTTATAGTTTGAATTCTTATAATTTAATCTTAAATTATTTGATTTGCTGAGGAACTCCATCACTGGATGGGGTGGGATTTTTTTAAAACGAATCACATTTATTTATCCTCATTCTGTCTAATAAAGGAGGACACTTTTTACATTGCATTTTAACTGATTTGGCGATACTGAAATTTCAAATAGTGAGAAGTAAAAAGTGTATATCATTAAGGACTACTGGATAAATTGTTTCTTCAAATACAGGCTGGTTATTCCAAATAAAATGACTTTTGTCACTGATATTATTAAAAGAACAAAGAACTTTGGAAGAGGAGCAAATAAATATTATGCAACACTGAAAGAAAGATGCTCTAAAAAGTGCACATGCCAGAAATTGAATACAAAAAGCTGGAATGGAAAGATTGTGAAAACCTACTAATTCATACCCAGAGTAAATATTTTCAAAGTTATCCAAAAATGTTAGACAATTTAAACCTGCTAAAGTTGAATTTCACAGCTCCTTAAGTCTTCTGTAAATAATTACTATTTCTACTTTTCTCTAGACAACTATAATATGAGAAAATGCTAATTCATACTTATCAAGATAAGATAGAGCTAGAAACCAGAAACATGCTCTGTTCAGTCTGTTACTTTATTTTGGGCTAAGAGACTGTGGTTTTGACAGTGGGGCCATCTGCTACTAACTTTTCTCCTCATCATCATGCCAGTCCAGTCAAAAGCAATTAAACCTGTTTTGCCATTATAATATGTAGATAATGATGATAAATTATACCTTTAAAATGAGTCTCGAATTATGCATACGCTAGGTATTTTCCTTACAGCTACTGATATAAAAGATATTCCTGTACTTGTGAAATTTTTGGGCTATTTTATTAATGATGTTAGCTCTATAATGAGCTACCTACCAGGATATTTTGCAGGCACAGAGCCTAGTAGTCATTATAAATCTATTTATATCTCAGCAAGATGTTTCTCCAAGTGGAGAGCAGAGCCCTAACATTCTGCATCGCCGTTGAACAAAATATATAGCACATACGGTTCTGACTTGCTATGTTTTATTATGTCACATAATCAATAAAATGCATAAATACCAGAAATAAAAAGTAGCAGGAAGAAAATTCTATGGCTCTGGCACAACATGGGGCTGTGAAGCAGAGAGAAGATGAGGCTTAATGATTTCCAAGAACAGATACAAAGTTATCATTCTTGAGGCAAGACATACATTACCTCTGATTTCCATCAAAAATGTTTGGAATTTTTCCAACGTAGAAACTATGAATAAGCCAATGTTCCAAAATGATAACTAATATCAATCTTGTTTAAGGAATGTCAATGGGGGCTTCCATATTGGACAACTGCACTATTTGTTTGTTTGGCTTTTCAAATTTGCAGCTGCTAGTATAATTACTTTTTCCAAAGATTTGCTACAGTTTTGTTTCTACCTTTTAATTATGTCAAAAAACAAACAAAAAAGAAATACAGCAAATGCCTTAAATATTAGGGAAACTTCATTTGAATAAATTCTGCTGTGGTACCCCACCCCAAATCACAGCTATTTAAGATACTTAAGATACAGCCCCCCTACCATAGGTAACTAATGTGGCCTTTCTAACTGAGAGTCACAGAGTCGAAGCCCTTCTTGTTCTGTTCCTGCCATTATTTCCTCCAGAAAGAAATCACTTGGCACGGTAAACACATATTCATTATGGATATCCAACTTTCTAATTCTGTTTTTTTCATCAAAACACAGACTAATGATTATGAAGAGAAAGAAAGAATTTTTTCTGAAAGAAAAGAAACTCAGCAACACTGAAAAAACGTTCCGCCTAGCAGTAGCCTATTACAGCTTATCTTTTTCATTACTATGTAACACTCATAAATAAGTGAAGGGGAGGAGGAACATGGAAAAATGAGAAACTCACCAATTATCTTTGCTATAATGCTATATAAATGGATGCAGCTTATTGATATTTTAATAGATCTTCTCCTGAACTATAGTAGGACAGAAATCTCAATTGCAGCTAATTATCCATTTGCAGACAAAGGCATTATTCATTATGACTCAAGCAAGGATCCACCTTGATTTCACACCGTTCTTCAAATCATCATTTTAGGTCATACCCTTAGCATCGTGCAGCGCGTGTCTTCAGACAAATGTGGGCAGCAAGCATTGACCCAGGGCACATACATTGCCAACTGCAGAAATTAACTGTGTGGGACTTTTTGTCTTTCACTTTTTCTGTCTTATTTGTGGTGTGGAGCCTTTTGGCAATAGTCGTTTTACAGTATGGGAGATGTATGGTCAAATTTTTACATTGGGGAAAATATTTCGAATCTTAGAGAAACAATGAGATTGCTTCCGCTCAGTTCCCCATCTGTTTAATGAAATGTGTGTTGTGAGTTGAATGTATGCAAATACTGGTATAAAAAAAAAGTATTTAATGTGCCAGAAAACAGCTTTTGCAATGCACCATTTAAACATTCTAATATTGGCCTTAGCAGAGAAAGTGAAAAGAGGGGGACTATAACAAGATAGGAAAAGAGACAGAAGGAAAGAGGAACCACCAGGGAGGAAAACAGAGGCAATTTCAAATAACATGAAGAATGCAGAACGGCACCCTTGTTTGCATGGCTCGGAGTGAAGAATATGAATAAAGGAGGCCGAGGCTACACAGCTTTAAGTTAGGTTGCAGAAGAACAGTGGGAATGATGGTAGCAGCTTTGGAATCTCCCAGCTCCAGACGCAACTCTAGCTCCACCGCTGTGTAATCCTTCTTATTTTCCCCAGAGCCTCTATTTCTTCATCTGTCAGTGGATAAATCCAGCTACCTTATAATTTGCTAATGAGATTGAAAGAAATATCACATACAAGTAGCTACTCAAGTCCATTGCACAAAATGAGGTCCTAACAAAGGGCGTTTGTCATGATTACCTCTTATGCCCAGCATTTATTCTGTTTAAAAATATTTTTGGTGATTAAAAAAGTTATACATCATCAACATAGAAAATATTTGCTTCTGGTTCCCACTCTCATAAAATGTGCTTTCTCCCCCCTAATTATGACTCCCCTGCACAAAAAGATCTCCACTCCTCCTCCCTTTCTGGGCAGCCAGGAGAGCATAATCTCCTAACTGGAGGTTCTCAAACTTGGTTGCACATTTGAACCACCTGAGATTTCTTTTTTTTTAAAATAAGAATGCTGGAAACCCTAAATTAATGGTCTTAGCATCAAGATTTTGCAAAGCTCCCCAGGCAATTCTAATGGGCAGCTGAGGTTGAGCCCAGAGCTTCTTCTTGTGAATAGACATGACAGAGTAGCAAGCAGAGTTTCTATGAGTCAACCAGGTAAGTCTAAGCTCGCTGGAGGGCATTGATCTCTTCACTTTAGTTTCTATTTATAAAAGAATGAAAACATTTTCTACTCTGGCATTTGGTACCCATATCTTTTAAAATCCGTCCAAAACCAGCTAAATAAACACAACGTATTCCGTTTTTCCCATTTGGCCTCTTCATTCTCATTAGCAAGCACCAATGTGTTGCCATATTTTTATTTCCCTTGGCAGAGAAGGGAGATGGCTCCCTGAAGAGTATGTGCCAATCAAGAGGATGGCAAAGATGGTATGTGGATCATCGGCATCCATCGGCATCCTTCCTTTTGCCTACACAAGAGCATAAATTATCCTGCATGTGCTCTCAGACTCCAGCTCCTAGATCATATATCTATCTCCACATTTGGTTTTCTTCAACCTGGACATCAGGCTGCTCTGTCTTTCCATAATAATTTTCAAAATCTTGGGACTATAGTAAGTTTTTCCTTAGTACTTAATTATAAATATGCAGTACTTCATTAAAACAGTACACGCACGCACACACACACACACACACACACACACACACACACCCTCAACAAATGTTTTGGTTAAATTATTTTCTAGAAATTAAAGTGTAACTTGACTGAAATTAGACCCAAGCCTGATTTACCTGAAAGTTAATCTCACTGCACTCCAGAAAGTCTGTTAATTCTTCTAATACTCCTTTCAGAGGGAAATTGAACCACCCGCCCATTCTTTTTATCAAGTTCATGAAAACACTGCTTTGTGTTTCTGCCTCTTTACAGTGCTGCAGCCGGTGGTTAACTGATAAACACTAATCCAGCTCTGTTGACACCAGTCAATTATGCTAGTGCCAAACAAAAATAGTCAGCAATGAAAACATGCTGTATAAATTGCTGTAGGATCAAAATAGCCATATTGATTTCAACTGTTTTACAAAGAAACGCTGAAAAGGGGTTTCCAAGCAGAAAGCAAGAGGGAAAGAGGCCAGGGAATATTTCTCTTTTCTGAAAAAAAATTTTTGCATTGGAGCATACTCATTTAGAACTGATAGCTGAATCTTACCCTCCTCTCAACAATTTTTTTTTAAGGTTTAGAACCTATTTTAAAAGGTTAGGAAGATCTGTTAGTCTGTTACTGTGGCAACAGTAATCCCCAAGACACAGCATAACTAATAAGTTAACTAGATGCACCTAGCTCCAACCATCCAGCATAAGCTGTAAAACTAAACTGCTGAGAATTACTGGCAACTTTGCTGAGGGAGGAATGGTGCAAACTGGTACACTAGGGAAGCTGATAATCCAATTTAGAAGTGCAGATTCTCATTTCAGTTTCATTGGCATGTTCATTTTGAACTAAAGGGATCTGAGCAGTAATTCTATAAACAACCAGCACTTAGAAATCAGAGGCAACAAGATTCTCTAGAGGTATAATTGCTTTTAAACCAGGCAACCTGAAATTGTGTCTGCCTGGTGCAGCAGGGAGAATGGGAGAAAATATCTCAGCAGGGAAAAGGGGTGACTGGCCAAAGAACACTGCAGACTGGGCATGGTGCGGGTATCTCCATATTCACATCCTGTGATTCAATTCAATAAAATTCAACAAGGATTTCAATGGCATTTATAATTTTATTAGGCACCATAAACTTTATGTAAACTACATTTTGTAATTCAAATTTTGTAATATCAGGACAACTAATTATAGAAATAATACCTGGTTCATGTCATAGGTCTGCCATGTTACCAACTACAGCAGTGAACAGTGAAGACTTTGCTAGGTAACAAACTCTCTCTAATCCTAGTTATGTCATCTCTAAAACAGTGATGAGGGTTGTAAGTTATGGACACCAAACGCAACAGTCCATGTGTTAGGATTCTCAGTGTTGGCCTTCGATTTATCCTCTGGTAACCTTCAATTTACCCTTTCTGTTCATATTTCAAATATCAAAGAAAGCTTCTGTTGCTCACGGCAATATATACAGGCTTCCTCACCAGAAGGAAAGTACTGTTACAGAAAGGGAAAAAATCATGTGCAGAGTTAGCATTCCTGTCTGATTTGGGATAGAGAGATGTAGGTTATTAGAAACACTCGAAGACCTGATATCCTGAAAAGAGTACTTAAACTAAGCTTTAAATGTTGTTTCTATGAACAAACTAATAATAATAAGTAAAGCACTCTAATCAGACTCTGCCCCCTCTATTGTACCTTGTCAAGGTCACCAAAGACCTCCTTGTGGCAGCACGGGCACATTCATCACTCCCTCCTCCATGCTACTTCTTCTGGAAGCTCTTGGCTTCCAGAGCATCACATTCTCCTAGTTTCCCTCCTTGTCACTAGTCACAGCTGCTGGTTTCTCACCTTCTCCCTAACCTTATAAATGTAAAGTGCCTCAGGGCTCAGTCCCTGGTCCTCTTCTTCACTCGCTCTCATTTCCATAGTGCTCTTGTCTACTTTTGCAGATTTTAACACCACGTATATGTTGACACATCTTCCCTTAGTGTCTCTAGCCCTGACTTTCCATAACAACGAGCTGGTGCCTACTCCATTTGATGCCATGTTTCCATTTTGGCATCAAAATACATCTCCAAATCTACATGGCTAAACAGAAATGAAATCATCATAGACCTCCAAAACCTATTCTATCTAAGTCTTCTCCTTGACAGTTCATGGCAAGTCCATCCTTCTGTTACAGACACCCTGGGCCCTTCCTTCTTTCACACTCCACACCCAATTTTTTTTCAGAGATTCTGTGGGCTCTGCATTCAAAATACTTCCAGAATCCAAGCACTTCTTATGATGTCCACTGCTACCACCTGTGTTAGCTATCATTACTGCTTACAAAAATAACTGCATTAGCCTCTGAATAGGTCTCTCTGATTTCACCTTTGCTGCAACAGTCTATTTCTATCACAAGTCAGAGGAATCCTTTTAAAATATAGACCAGATCATGCCATTCTTCTGCTCAAAACCCTGCAATAGCTTCTCATTTTATTCAGATAATAAGGTCCTACATTTTCTGATCCCTCTCAACCTCTAACCTCATTCCCTACTACTCAACCCCTAATTCATTTCTCTCCAGCTACTCTAATCTCCTTGTCATTACTAGAATGTTCTAGGCATGCTTTTTAGGACCTCTGCTTTAACTGTTCCCACTGTCTTTCACATACATGAATCAGAGGACAGTGATTTCCTCCCCACATTCAGAAACAGATCCTGACTAACTTAAACCATTTGGGGCAGGGCATTTAGCTGACAACAGTCCTTGGTCCCAGGCTGGTAAGCTGCTCCAGTAAGACTGATGAAGAATTTTCATCCCACACTTGAACAAGAGAACACAAAGCTCAGACTGCTGCAACCATAAAGAGAAACACTCTTATCAGGGAGATCAGAGAGACAGAAAGAACCTGGGTCTTCAATGACCTTTTTGAGCCCTGATCATACCATGACCTTAACCCATACCATTCCTAGATTTGCAATTATGTAACATAAGGAACATCTTCAATGTTTAAGCTAGGTTGAGTCACATTTCTATTGCTTGCAGCCAAAAACATTCTAAAGATACAGAGATTAACAGAATAAAGATGTCACATATGAAAAGTAAGTCTTGGGGTTGAACCAACTATGCCTATCAAATTTCATTAATACTTTGACATTGACCACTGGCACTATTTGATATCTATTAAAGGGGAATATTAATTCATATGCCATGTATTATCTCTGCAATTAAATGAAATTTTAAAAATCATAACATACTGCATAGGTGTTAATTATAATTCCTCCTGAAGCATCAGGTAAATGTTTTAGAAATTAAAGTTTACAGGGGCAATACAGGCTGATAAACTACTTATCTTAGCAAAATCATCCTTTATTCATTCCTTATTTTCTTCACTTTCCACAGCCATTCCATCTGAAAATTGTAAGGCTCTACTTTTGAGATTTACATAGACGAGGACTCCTAAGCATCCCGACACTGGTGCTACCACAAGTCTAGTCTAAGCCACCATTTTATATATTAGCACCTCAACTCATCTTGTTTCCATATTTTCCCTCTAACGTCTGTTTTCCTTGTAGAAACCAGGGAGACCCTTTGAAAACATAGTTTGGACCATGTCACTCTTCTCAATGCCTCCCTAAGTCTTCCCATCTCTCCCAGAGTTACAGTCCAGGCCCTACTCCCTCTGCCTCCTCGCTCTCCCTCCTCCCTCTGCTTCTCCGCATTGGCTTCCTTGTTCTTCCTTGAACACCAGGCAAGCTCATGCCTTCTGGTTTCTATACCCACTCTTCCTCCACTTGGAACATCCTTTCCCAAGATATCCACTGGGTTCCCTCCTTCACTTCCCTCAAGTCTTTGCTCAAATATCTTATCAGTGGGACCTGCCCTCATCATCCCAAACAAAATGCCAACCTTCATATCCCCATCTCTCATTACACCCCTTACTTTTGTTTACATTTAAAAAGAAATAGCTGATTTGTAACATATTTATTAGCATAGCTATCTATTGTCTATCTCCCTCAGTGGAAGCTCCATGGGAGTAGGAGGGAAGTTTAGAACACAGCTTTACCCCTGCTACCTACAGTCACTGGCACATAGTAAACACTCTAGTTGCTGAAGAAGAAGAAATTAAGTTAAGTCAAAATAACAGAATACAGTATTGGTTGTGCCTTCTTACAAGTATTTGGTTGTATAATCAGACTTCCAGGCTCTTGGGAGAAAGAGCCCCATCCTCAGTGTACGGTAAAGGGTTAATTCAGCAGGCTCAAGATGTTCAAACTCTGCACCTTTCAAAATAAGAACAGGCCCTTGGGCCCTCTATCAGCTTTTGGGAAATGACCTGTATGGCCTTGTGATATCCTGGCTGATAGAATGTCTCTGTATAACTAGAGCCTTGGGCCAAGCCAAAGATAGTTTTCACTAACAATGTGGTGAATGTTTGTTTTTGTTTGCCTTGGGCTCTGGGCCCCATTGTATTAATTTGACCTTTGAGAGTGTCTGGGCTGGAGACTGAATAGCTAAGGTCAGTCTTATGAGTACTCCACACCTATATGAGTCACCCCAATGAAACCTTGGATACCAAAGTTCTGCTGATCTTCCTTGGCTGGTCATACTTCACACATGTTGTCATACATCATTGCTAGGAGAACTAAGCACTGTCCATGTGACTCCACCGAGAAGGAACAACTGGAATCTTGAGCTGGTCTCTCCCAGGTTCTACATGCTTATTTCCTTTTAACCTGTATCTTTTCCTATAATACAGGTTAAATATAACAGCTTTTCTGAGTTCTGTGAGTCCTTCTATAGAATTGTGATATCCGAGAGTAGCTTTGGAAACCACCCACACATCCGGCATTTAGTGGGGTGCCTGGCACATAAAGGTGTTCAATAAAGGTTGATTGAGTAAATGAATGAATTAATACATTTAGACAATAGATCCATGCCATGTTAACCACCCTTCCACATTCTTCTTTCTTCTGTACTTTCTCACTCTACCCCTCCTAATACATTTTCTTTTTTGTCACACACTAATTTAAAATGCCAGGTATGACCAAAGTCCAGTAAAACAGCAGCCCTTAAAACTGTCACTAAGCATAAGAAAGGGTGACAGAAAAGCAAATTTTAGAGATAGAGATCATCTGGGTAAACAAAGCTTTGTCTCTGCTGTTCACCTTTCAGGCCAGCATTCTGCATGGGATAATTTGCTTTGCTGCCTGACTCACGCCCCTCTGAATGGGCTTGAACTCAGCTTAGGAACACATCCACCAAGATTTAGCTCCAGCATTTCCTTGCTGTTCTGCATCAAGTCAATAATAAGAGAACCTTCTTTGTTTACACGGGATTTGACAGCCCAGTGACAGACAGAACCAGAAAGCAGCCATGGCCTTAGTGTGGCTACACTTATATGACTCAAACATAATGACACGTGTGTGTGTGAAATTTAACGATCGATGGTAACATTCAAGGTCTTGAGTGGGTTTCCTCTAGCCCACTGCACTGGCATCTATCATTTTAATAGCCACCAAGGAAGACAAAATATGGTTCTCATTAATATCCTGACTTTGACCTTCCACTTGTCTTGAATTGAAATTCACTTACAGCCTGGAATGCAATTGGGCCTAGTGAAAGAATGGGGACGTCTTCTTTCCTGGTGTTATTTTATTTTTCCCATGGAGTACAAAACAGAAAGGAAGAAAGTCAGGGCTGAGGTTGATAGGGTTATGGTTAGAGAACTATTTCCCTTTAACGTACTCAAATAAAGAGATTATGAAATATTGTGCAAAACTAGAATATAAGCTAACTTTCTTATGAAACTACTTAACTAAAGGACAAAAAAAAAAAAACCCATAAAAATAAACTATATCCAGATTTTGCCAAAATTAAAAAACAAAACAAACAAGCAAAAAACAAAAAACAAAGCCTATTGATTCTATTAGCTATCTGACAATCTAATAAAAACTAGGCAGAGTCTATTTCTGTTTCTTGCAACCAAAAAATCCTAAATAATAGACATTATGTACCAGTTTGTTTAAACACTAGAATCCGTCCTACGGTGTTTCAACAGGGGTTCCACAGATAGTTATAAAAGTCTCCAGTGTAGTGGTAATAATCATAGTGGAGCAATTACATCCCAGCGCTATTTGCCTTTCTACTGTATGTGGATAGAAAATGGGATAAAGTATTCATTGCTAAGCAAATGAACAGAGCAAACAAAGGTGAATTTGGTCTGTTTAAGCAAAAAGCCAGCAAACTTTACAACACTCATTAGAAAATTCTGTGCAGTATGAATGGGCTGATTTTAAAAAGTACTGTTGTTTCATGCACAGGAATGTAATGAATATAGAATTTCCTTACAAAACTTATAATTCTGGTTTATATTTTAAAAAATTGGTTAGATTAAGGATAATATGCCCAGTTTAATGGTCCTTAGAATCAATTTATTTTAAAGAGAACACAGAGCCTGCCGCTGATCTTAAATAATATCTTATTCTTTTCTAAACGATATTGACATTTTAAAAATATAATTATTAAACATGTACTCTAGGTATAGCAGAATATAATGTCTTATGAGCCAACAATCTCTACTCTCATGAGTTTCCAAATTAATTGGGAAGCTAAGGCATTGAAAAATTAAGTTAAAAAAGCAAAGTAGCAATAAGACACCGTTACTCAAGAAGAGACCCCAAAATTGGTCCTTACTCACGAGTGTTTCATAACATAGCTAGAGAGACAGTTAAAAAATTAGCAATATTAAAATAGGGCCCATGCTATATTAGTAGTATAAGAAAAAGCAATCTGAGAAGACAGAGGGAGCCATTTCTTCTGCCTCATACATCTAGGAAGGCTTCATAGAGGAGGTTACAACAAATATGGGACTTGCAGGATTTACTGTGACAGGAATGAGGAGGAAAGTCTGAGGAATTGTAAGAACAAAATTAGGACAAAATCATCTACCCAAGTGAGTGGTCAATGTGCTTGGAGCATGAGATATACCCGTGGATGAAGAGGCAAGCAAAACCATGCTAGAGACAAATGGAAGGAAGAAATAGGAAGCAGAAAGATCAATTTTTCATTCATCAAAAGCAGAAAGATCAATTCTTCATTCATCCATGTGCCCATCCATATACTCTGTTAAGGAGTATTAGCAAGTAATGGCTGTATAAAGTTTGATTCCTGGATCAGAGGTTTCAGACTCATGGATAGATCTGAATTCCAGCTATGTTTGGTACAGTATATTTTGTTTGTTTCTTGTTCATTTTGATTTGACCAAAACTTTAAAATGGATTCCCCACAAAAATCTAGATTTTCTCCTCTGAAAATCCAAATCTGGCAAAACTAGACCCACATTTCTAGCTAAAGTTGAGTAGGAGATGAATCCCTGAACAAGGGACATTGATAACCAATTTTCCATCATTCCCCCCATTTATCTGTGTGCCTGATATTGAAGCCAATTTTAGAGGCCACAGTTGTTGTGATTTTACTGCTGTCTAACTTCAGCAGAGAACAGTCTTTGCACCAATGTAACTATCAAAAAGGAGAAAGTAGGAAATAAATAGAAAGAGAAGATCATTTCAAGAAAAATAGGAGAGAGCATATTTCTTTGTGAAGATGATGAATTGTTCCACGTTTTTAATGCAAATACAATGTCCGTGTTGGAAGACTATAGCTTAAGGTGCCCTTCTGCTTACATAATCCTACCATACTCATCTATGTTAACTGTTCTGCATTTGAATTTCTAACCCCAAAGAAGAGGGAAGTCTAAGGTAGGGATTTCCAAAAAAAGTGGCATCTGAGTTGAGATTAAAGCATGAAGTTATCCTTGTAAAACCTTCTGTCACGTGTGGCATAGTAATCCCAGATATTCACCAAATTACCTAGATTTCTGTGATTCAATTAGTGTTTCCCTCCTTTAAGTTGATTCTAGTATCCTAAGGGGTATGGCTATGGAAGAGATAGGGCATGGTACTCTAAGCCACATATTCATTTAATAAATATCTATTAATCATTTACCTATAATTACCTCTTAATCACTTACCTCTAGTTACATACGTACAAAGACTATTCTTGGCTGGAAGTTAGCAGTATGATTATAAATGTCAACCACTAACAGTTGTCTTCGATACCAGAGACAAAATATAAATGGTAGAGACTACGGCAAATTGGTCATGGATGCCTCCTGATCAGTGGTTCATCCCCTACTCAACTTCAGCTGGAAATTGGGTCCAGTTTTGACAAATCTGATTCTGGCATTCTGGTTCTTGGCACTCTGCTAGGTTTGAGATGTATAGCAGTGATCAAGACAGATATGCACTAAAGCTTACCTTCTAGCTAAAGCGATAATTAGATAATAAATTATAATAAAATATAAACATTATATGAAGTGAGGGTAGAGTGCAAATTAGAGTACATAGCACCGTGTCAATTAGGAATGCTTTCAGCTTCAAGGAAGAGAAAGTCCAAATGATGGTAGCTTAAACAGATAGGGGTTATTTTTCTCATATAACAAGAAATCAGGTAGGCTGGTGTTTATGTGGTAATTCCAAATGACAGGCCTGGTGTTCCTGTGATTTTCTAGATTTGTCCTTCCTGGTCACATGAGATATTTATGATGTATGATGGACAAGAATTGGTTTTGGATATGGGGAGACAGGCAAGCAAGAATCAGAGATGACACAGATCTCTGCTCTTGACAACTGCACGGAAGCAAAAAACCAAGTTTGTCTAAAAAAGAAAAAGATAGGACAGGAATCTTGTCTGACCTGTACAGCATTATTACAGAATTAAAAAAAAAAATAACATGGAAAGTTGTATCTTGTTCAGTAACTAAAGGGAGCCATAGCCTTCATGAGTATATGAGAAACTGAGCCATAAAGGGCCCGAGGCTAACTTAACTTGGATGCCTGCTCTTAGGCAACCTTTATTAAATACCATCTCCACTTGCAAAGGGGAAAAGAGCATCAGAAGAAGTAAAACCAGCATTCTTCCTTGCTTTACTTTCATGTTATTCTAAAAATGATTTAATTTAAGAATACACCAATATGAAGGAAGAGGAGCTCTGTGGAGGTATAATATCAAGTGTATTAAAAATGTATGACACACTGTATATTCTCACAGGAGCCCTATCCAGAACCTTTACAGCTGATACAATGACATACAAATGTGATTAATAATATTATAAATCCTGTTGATTGGAAAACTCAGGGACATATGACAAATTGACCTGACTCTTTGATTTAAACCAATATCACTGAAATAACCTTTCATATCCTGAGAAAGAATAATGTCTTGCCTGCAGGATAGAAAACAGCATCAGAAAATGCAGTTGTCTTCTGAGGTTTGTTTTCATACATTAAATGCTCTTGAAACATTTTATATCTGAATCTTTATATCTAGATTCTGAGCTCTCATCCCAGAATTGCTATTATTTCATTAACCCCCCACCCAAATCATTTGTATGATTTATGATGGAAAAAAAAAGAAATATGCCAAGATGCTAATAGCGAAAATCTTTAGATGGTATCTGAGTGATATTTGTTAATTTCTTTTTACTTTATGGAATTTTCCCAAGTTTTCTACAATGACACATGGTGGGGGTGGAGGTGGGGGTGAAACAAAAGTTTACATTAAAAAATAAAGAAATCAAAAAGAAAAAATCATTTTAAAAACAAAAATGTTATAAGTACAAGTGCTTTCCACCAGATCTAGGTGAAAAGGTTATGAAAATTGAAATGAATCTCACAAACAGCCAATGCACAATAGAATGACATATACAACCAGCATTGTCACTGCACATTCCCAACTCATGGCCCAGCTGCTGTTCTCTATTTTGTTTTTTCTGCACCTTAACAAGTAATGTTCATGTGGAAATCTAACTATCCACTCTCTTTTGGTTAGACTCTCTACCTTTAGCAAAAGGCATCTTTTCCTTTTGCTCCCCAGTGTCTTCTGTTACCCAAATCCTGACATTCTTCTGAGGAACAAGCCCTTCCTCCAATCTGAGACATGGCCTTACAGGACAGCTGACTTCACTCCTGGCTCCAGGTAGAAACACATGATTCATTCCTGGCCAAACAAAAGGTTGTATTCTCTGAGCACAGCATTTGGTTCAGGAATGGCACATGATCAATCTTAAAGAGATGCAGTAAAACCAAGGGAGAAGCACACACTCTTCACTGTTGAACTTGAACCTGGGCAAGTGAGTGTCAAGAGCTTTTTCCAGTTTTTGTTTTTGTTTTAATTTAACTGGTATATAAAGCCTGAGAACAAAACCAGTCTGGAGAAATATTAGGTCCTCATTGTATCATTTAAGCCCCTGATTCAAGTCAGTCCTAAAGGCTTCACTGCTTCTGGGCTTTCTAATATAGAAGCCAGTAACTAACTTCCTTTTGTGCTTAAGCCAGTTGGACTTGAGTGTTTATCCCTTGCAGCTGAAAGAGTCCTCATTGACATAAACCTTTTATCTCTTTAATACCCTACTCAGGATATTGTGAACAGGGGGGTTAATTGTTGTACCTTGTATATGAGAAGACCAACAGAGTTGCACAGGTAGACTCCTCAAACTGTACTCCATACACAAACTTTAGGTATTTATTCAGCACTTTGTCTATTAGAGCCTGAGTACCAAAGTTTGCACACTTAAGACATAAGCACAACTACCAATGTTTATATTACAAATAAACTAACCCTAAAGTTAAATAGCACATACATACATTAATACCAATGTATTAAAATAGTATTAAAATAAGTTATGCTCTAAGCAGTATTCTAACAACAGTTCTTGTGTTTTAACAAATATACCAAATAATCAACTCAAGCAAAGTTCTCAATCATATTGAGTTTTCTTGTCATTCAGAGTTCACAACAATTTGAAGGTAAAGGATTTTGTGTCTGAAGGTACAAAAACTCCATCTAGTTTAAGCTCACTCACACTCTACTTAAGAGCATTCTGATATAAGCAAGGACCAAAGAACTTCTACCGTGGTTTGCAGGAAATAACAATAAACCCATCCACTAATTCTGAAGGTACCTTGTTTGAGAAGGAGAGGGCTCAGGGTAAAGGAGAATGTATACTATCCTTTGTCCTTCCTCCTCCTACAGGAGTGGGGATTCAGTGGCACATGACAATACAACTGTGAAGGGGAATGGAAGCCAGAGAAGAACAGACAATTGCTTTCTCCATCACTGTTAGATATGATCACTTCTGGCAGTGGTCCTTATGGTCTGCTCTACAGTACCAATGTGCTTTACTGCCATCTGCTATATAATTGTCATAATATAATTATTTTGTTTGAACGGGATATTTTTTTATCTCCTAGGCAAAGGCAAAGATAAACATACCAATGTACCGTTATATGAACATCCCCATTAGATGTGATACTCTCCTTCAGTACACATCCAACACAACTGTACATGGAAGCCCTGTGAGCAAAGACTGTGATAAATAATGTCATATACACTGGCCCATCTTGAAACAGTTCAAGTCCTTTTGACCCTTATCTCATATTTCTACCATTTCTGCCATCAATATTAGACATGTTAGACCTGTTCACCCTCCTGTGTCCAGATAACAGGGTCATAATAATGCCAGTTACAGTTGGAGAAAGAAAACCATCATTTTTTTTTATATTTGTCATATGCTGGGAAACATATTTTCTCATTTTCAAAATTATCTTTTCTGTACTTTTGTTTTTATTACGAAGTAAAGTTTTTAAAATCCAAGCAAAAGAGTTAAGGGATAAGGAAAAATTAAGGTCTTCCTCCTAACGATCATTCTTACCCCTCATAAACAATATTAAAAATTTCTCGAGTGTTCTTCCACTCAAGTTCTAGAAAGTTTCTATACGTATACACATCATCAACAAATAAAAATGTGTGTGCATGAGAAATATGACTATTCAGATAAAGGGACTCTTAGTAAGTCAGGATAAGCACCCATATTCCCCAGCTGTTACCTGTTTGAATAGGCACATCCAGAAAGTCACCTCAAAGGAAAGTCTTCATTCTGCAAAAAAAAAGTAGTTGCTCGTAATTATGCAAATACTAGATAAGTGGACACTCAGTCTCCTGGGATGAGACTATAAGAGGACAATTCAGGCATGTGTGTTGTAGCAAAAGCCATTCCTATCTTTGGTTTGCAGAGTGTGGAGAGGAGATAGACCAATCTGAAAAAGAACCTATCTTCACTGTCTTCTGGAAAAGAAGAAATCTAGAGTTCAAACCCAGCCTGAAGTTAGGGAAACTGGCTGGATGGCTGGTTGGTGGTTCCATCAGGAATGTATACTGAGGCCTCCCTATGAGGGCTAAAGGATATCAGCTCATCCATCATCAGGGCCCAAGGGTTTTCACTGCAGGGCTCCTTCAAGGAACGTGGCTAAGACTAAACTTGTGAATTGGAGAATAATGACTGAACTTGTGGGCATAAACTAAAAACAGTTATCCTTCCACAGCAGAAACATGAGCCCTCACGGCTTCTCAGGATTCTGGAGGAGTGAGGCATTCCAACAGCCATGGACAAGTGTCACAACTAGTCAGTACAACCTAGCCTAGAAATGAAAAGGCCAGCAGAGGATTGAACAGTCTCTGCTAAGCTAGCTCCCCCTGGTGTTAGGAGCTGGATGACACTCTCCTTCTGAACTGCATAAACCCTAGGGCTTCTTTAAAATTTTATTAGGGCAATGTGGATACTGGAGCAATTAGTGGAAAAATAGGAGAGATGTATCAGCTGTGTACCAAGTTAGTGAAGCATACCAAGCAAGTTACAATACTATATATTTTCATGTCTATACATACTTATTATATGTGGGTAAACACATATACACACATCTACTCATGTGTCTGCATGATGCCTACCATATACTATTTTTCAACTACTTATCTCATGTAATAATAATCCTTGGGCATTTTTCCATTTTTGTATATCTATCTCATTTCTTTTCATGGCTACATGTAATTTCATAGTACAGATTTATTATCATTTATTTAATTAGTTCCCTATTGATGGTCATCTAAGTTGTTTTCCACTTATTCATTATAGCAAACAATGATGCAAAAAGTATCTGTATATATATATTTATTTATATTTATATTATATATTTCTTTATTTATCCATGAAATAAACTTCTAGAAGTAAAATTGCTGAAAAAAAATTATATGCATTTAAAAGAATAAGAAATTTGCCTAATTTTCCTTCAAAATATTTGCACCACTTTATACTCTTACTAACAGAGTATGAATTATTTCCTATATTTTCCCAAAAGTTGAGAGAATTAAACATTTATTTAACTCTAATAATGAAAAATATCATTTCATTTGATGTTGCACAACAATCCTAGGAGACAGGAATTATTTCCCCAATCTTTCAGATGAGAAAACCAAGGCTGAGAAAGGTTGTATAACTTATTATATGGCTAATAAACAAATATTCAAACCCTAATGTATTTGATTCCAAAGCCATTCTTTTATTCACATAACAGAGCTTACTATGTTTCAGGCACCATTCTAGATAAATTACATATATTTACTCATTTTGTCTTTCTATCAAGACTTTAAGGTAGATGAAATTAATCCCCATATTACAGATGAAGTAACTATGGCAAAGAAAAATTAATTTACTTGCCCAAGACTACATAGCTAGTAAATGGCAAAAAATGGGGTTAGAATCTCAGCTGTTTAGCTTCCATTTGTTTATCTTAATAGCAACTTCTTTAAAATAGTTTTGCAAAGAGAAAAACTCACCTCTGTAAAGGTGCTGGCTCTACATATCAATGTTTATAAAAAACATTATGAGGAAATAAAAATGGGCTAAAGAACACCAATTCGATGGGCTTCAAATGGCTACTTATTTTGATATCCAACCAACATAATCCCTTCCTCTCTCTTTCTCAAATTTAAAGGAGACACTATGTCTTAGGGTTTGCAGTGATTGTCAATAAGGTTGCCAGTGTTATGCACAGCTCCATTGCTATTACACATTTTGTAACATAAATTTAATCATTTCGGTGGAGAGGATGGATATGTAACAGCCATTGTACCCTAAATTGCCCAGGTTATGGGCAGTATTAGCCTGCCTAGTATTAGTTGTGATGATCTGAATGGAAACCATAGAAAAATGCAATAAGAAAAAAAAAGCATTCTTTTAATGTTTTCACCAGATTTTTTTATCATGATATTCTCAAGCCAGAAAATTTAGCATTATTTTAAAATAAGGGGAAATGCTAGACTGCCACATTTGCCCTATAAATTACTTTTGTAAAGAAAATTAAAATGGACTCCCCAAAACACGGTGTATTTAGACAATAATTTTATAAGGTAAATAAGATAAAAATATCTGTCTTAGCTAATTGTAAAATAATACTTCTATGCCAAATAAAGTATTTTACTAGATAACATCTTCCAAAATATTCAATGTCCACATAAGCGTAAACATATAAATGTATTTATATAACAAATTAAGGTAAAAGAAAATCAATTCATGTGAATAATTAATTCTACTAAAGCATTTCAGCTAGAAAACTCAAGTGGTTTCAAAGTTTCTTGGGGTGAGTAACAGGAATAAGCATTATCCTATTTAAAAAAAAAAAAATCTCACTGTTCTTTGTATATTCCATTGTTATAAAACCAAAGACCGTGTCAAAGAGTTGTCTCATTAATACTGAAATAGGATGCCATTAATTAGGCTTATTAATGGGCTTTGGAATGTAGGCAGTACTTTAATGGGCTTTCAAGAGCAGTCAGTTCTGTAAGGGGTTTACTTTGCATTGGTCATCATTATGTATGAGAAATATGGTTACAGCTTTTCTCCAGTTGGTCAGTAATGTCAAAAAAAATGTGCAGAAAAGACTTCACATTAATTTAAGGAGTACAGGTCTGACGGAGTTTCTTTCCATTATCTACTTTTAAACATATATTGAATCATATTATTAAACTATATCATAGAAAGAATTGGTCTACGTGGTTTTTTAAAAGGTGGATTCCTCGAGATAAACATTGTAGCTTGGTCAGAACAGTGGGAAAGTGTTCATTCATTCATTTATTCAGCAAATATTTAGTGAGTCAGCTCCCTGCTGAGTTCCAGAGATAAGTCAGGGAATACAGCAGACGAAGCCCTCAGGTATTAAGGAGTTCACCTTCTAGTGGGAGATTTTCGCAATTAGTGATAAATCAGTAAAATCTAAGTATGTCACATGACAATAAGCAATATGAAGAAAAATAAAGCAGGGGCAGGATTGTTGGGAGGGAGCCATTTAAAATAGAGCGATCAGAGAAAAACTTTTGGAGAAGGTAACATTTGAGGAAATACCAGAAAGAACCAGCGATGGAAATGTGGGTGGAAAGAATATTCTGGGTGGAAGAAATGGCAAGTGCGGGGTGAGTGAGCATGTTCACAGCACTGTAAGGACAAATGTGGTCGGCAAGTAGAGGCATGGGAAGGAGACTAGGTTCAACATGAAGCTCAAGAGATGATGTGGACCAGGCCTGAGGCCACTGTCAGGACTTTGGCTTTTACTCTGAGTGAGATGGGGAGACGTCAGTGTTCTTAAGAAGAGGAGTTTAATGATCTGACTTAAAAGGATCTGAAGGAATCACTCTGCTTGCTCTGCTGAAAAAAGTCCAAAGGGGCCCTGTTAGGAGGCTACTGACCATCCAGACAAGAGACAGTGGTGACTTGAACCCTGGGTGGTGAGTAAAGGTCATACTCTGGATATTCCAAAGGTAGAAACAATAGAATGTGTTGACTCATTGGATGTAGGAATGAGAGAAAAAAATAATTACAGGATGACTCCAAGATCTTTGGTGTAAGAAGCTAGAATGATGAAAGAATTGTTAAAAGTTAAAAGGAATGTCCAGGAAAGAAAATATAACATTAGCCAGTATTGACAAGGTCACTGACTAAATCAAGACAGGAAATTATTCTCTTTGCTTTTAATTGCCCACAGGAAACATGGAATGAACAGAGAGGACCCCCCAATGGGAGAGGACCCTCAAAAGCTTTCCCTGACTTAGATCTTATTATGAACATATTATAAATATCTTTTCCGCCTAAAACTCAGAAACATCTTCTAATTTTAAACAATTATTCTGGGAACTTGAGTTTGATTATTAATTTTAGTCATTGGTACTTCCACCCATAGACAAAATGATTCCACTGCAAAAATACATATTTAGTACCTAATATGGGCCAGCAAGGCATTAGACAACTTAGGCAGGAACGTTAGGCATTAGGGACATAATTATGAATAACACACACTTTCTTTTCTAGTCTTCATTTTTTTCTAGCATTCTTACAATATATATCCCTGTTATAAATAGAATGCAAACATGTGGGAACTGATTTAGATGGAAATGATTGAAAAGAACCTTGATGTAAACGTACCAAGTGGAGAGAAAAGGGAGCAAGGCTGGCATCTGAAATTGCTGTTAAATATGAAATGTGACCTAGGAGAGAGTGGGGCCATTTGTATTTACTATTTAAAATGTTTTCCATTACAGCTCTGCCTGCTTCTGTATTAGGAAAGTCCGAGGCATCACAATTGGGCTCTCTCTGGGATTCTTAAGTTCAGAAATACAGGGCAGCTGTACATAAAAGTGATCTGGCTATGCTAACTTCAGAAGGAAGGAGAAGGAAAATACACGAGATAACTTTAAATGCCACTCAAGCCGAAGGACTCTGGCAGGACAGGAAACTGGCAGAGTATCCAAGACCTAACTTGGAAGGGGTTCACAATGGTGATGAGGAAAGCATGTATGTCACTGTCATTGGCTTCCAGAAATAAGGAAGCAACTTTTAACACATCCTGCTCACATCTTGCCACCCACGTTACCTGCAGTGGGCTATTTCTTGGCAATACAATTTACCCAACTTAGGCTGCTCTTTTTCCTCTCCCGCCACCCCCTTTACATAAGTGGATTTCATTGGATCCAAAGCTATAGTGGAAACCCAACTTCTTCTCCTTTATAAAAAATACTTATCTTCACACTGACCATCATTTACTACCGTGCACAGTTTCTTGTCTTATTTTTACTTCTTATTTATAGTAGTAAATTCTGCAGGATTTATGTCCCCAAAAATATTAACAATGTTGATTTTTACTAACTTCTTTTGGAAGTGTGTAGCATATTTACTTTTTCTCAGACTGTTTCTGAGGAATGTTTCTTTGCTCTTTTCTTATTTATTTTTAACTTTCATATCTTCCATTTTTATAGAGGAGGTACAGAATCATGGAGGTAAAAAACTAGAAAGTCACGCAGAACTGGAAATTAAACCTGTAATGCCTTCTCCTGCCCCTCCTGACCTTTCAGATCAATGAAATTTTACTTTTGAATGCTTTAAATCTTCAGAGACAAATCCAATAAGGGCGCCGGAATGCACCCTGCCACTTCAGTCCAGTGGAGAGCAGGAGAGGGACAAAAGAGTGGGCTGCTCAGTGTGCATTCTAATCAACTCTCTCAGGGGTCCCCCCAGCTAAGTACAGGAAATCACAAGTTTTCAGCCAGCCTTCAATTTCCTAATCACGGACTTCAATTCCCTTCCGTCTTTATGCTTGAGCTAGCAGTCACTGCTTAGCCGGCCCCGGCCAACATCACTGGCAGCATTCTGTGCTAAGTGTTCACATTGTTGAGGGAACGCGATGGGAGCCGAGTGGTTCTGGCTCTGGAAAGGCTGTCTTACCCTGAAAAACAGTTTTCTTCCAGGCCCTCATTCCCACAGTGTTTACTGATGCCAGGTCTTTTTCATTATTTCTGTTACTCTCCGGCACAGCTTTCTAGACCATAAACTGATAAGTTGAGGAAAAGTTATTTTGACCAGACTTAACAGTGAGCCTCACTCTGATTGACTTCTAAAACCAAATTCCGTTTGACTTTTACATCAGCCTCAACAGAAATGTGATTTGTTGGGAGTTACTAATGACCTTTCTCCAGAAGGCTTGAGTCAGATCTTCAACAACAGTAAACAGCATCTATCAAAATCTTCCTACAGCACCATGGGGCCTATTGCAATCTTTCTGCTTTTCAGCATCCTCTAAGTCATCCACCCCCAACACATACACCACACACACACACACACACACACACACACACACACACACACACATGATAGACTGACACGTGTTTTTGGCACTTCTAGTCAGTGATGAAATTTGGAATATTCTACAGTAAAATGTAAGTTATCTTACTTAAATTTCTGTATTTCTGTAAGGCAATCATTTATCCTCATTTTTTTCTTTTGGTACCCGTGTTTACAGTGTGAAATTTTTTTCTAACACACAAAAAAGTCATCTGCCTCTGACAAGGAAGAATGGTCATTGCATATACTGCATTTTCCCTAAAACTAGAAGAGGTAGATATAGTTGTAGATCAGAAAAAAACTGGGGACAAACAAATCTTTCTAGATAGAACAAGAACAAAATAAGATTTTTACACCAAACATTGGGAGTAACTTGTTCCTGAAAAGAAATCTATAAGGATATTTCTCAAAAAATGTTATTATAATCAATTTCAATGGGAAGAAGTCTCATTTTTCCACCCTCCAGATTGATAGATGTTTGTTAAACAACATCAAATCCCATTACAATGAGCTCAATTACCCCAATAGTTAACATTCATTATCACAACATAACCTAACAAGGTGTTTTTCCCTTCATTAATTATTCTACAATATGATTGTTCCCTTGATCCTTTTCCATTGTTTTTTTTTATGGTGTTATTTTCTAGTTTATGACTAAGACGATGCTCACAAAAAGGTATGCACATGGTGTTATGTTAAATAATTTAACTTTTAATGCAGAAAAAATTTCATTAAAGTCAAAATAAACCAATGAAAATGACACAAGTCATCTCATACTCACTGAATACGTTGCCATCAGAAAGGTCATGCTGGATAAAACATCCCTAGCAAAAATTAGATGACCACTCTAAAGGAGAAATTTGTACAATTCACAACAAATAGACAACTACAAGGACGACAGGTTGCGATCCCTCTCAAGGCACTCAGATGCCCCTAAAGCACAAAATCCACACTGATAAATTCACATACTGCAACTCAAAAAATGGAGGCCTCCCAAATGGTTTGGCCCACATCAGCCTGCACTTACAGGCAATGCCTCAATATCAAGGAACTCTAACACCAATCTCAATCCTCCAGCTCAGCTTTAGCCACCTTACTTCACCCTAAAAATCAGGACCCACTCACCTTATAAGGAAATCCCTGTCCTCTCAGCCAAGCATGCATTTCCTCATGCCTCTTCTAACGATCTATAAACTCACTCTTGCCCAGAATTCCTTTGGGAGAGAGAGTGTTCCACTGCTTATAAGGCACTGTACTCCCCCAACCCACGAATTGTTTTCCCTTGAGTAAAGGCACAAATTTATTAATAAATTGTTTGAGTTTTATCATTTGACAATATTAAAAAAAATGTAATGAAATTCAGTATAAAGTCAAGTTCTCAGAATCCAAATAGGCAAATGTTAATGCCAGAGTAAAGAAGGGTGAAGGAGGGGAAAACAAAGGGGACTTGAGAGTCTGGGTCCCTCACTGGCTTTTGTCCTAGGTGTATTTGACATACAAGGTTGGGATACAAATCAAGGTACTTCCTGAACGTCATCCATGGGAGAATAAGGAGTGGCTTGGGATGGAAGGTAGGGGTCACAGATCTCTCTGAAAAGTTTGATCACAGTTATCTAAGGTTCAATCTTGACAAAAAGTACACACATACACACAACTTTTGGCTTAAATTTTTACTGTTTGAGAACTCTCTAAAACTCATCCATGACTTGAGAATCCCATTTAAGAACCCTTTCTCTAGAGACTGAACCAACCTAAATTTTAAGATCTTTCCTTTCTCTTGGTTCAAACACTCTTTCTATAGTGACTCATTATTCACAAATAAAGCCATCAATGAGTAAAGATGGAGGTGAGACTCCCCCAAGAGCAAATGAATTGATTAATATGAGCAGTTAATTATCTCTTGGACATGCTCTGTTAATACCTTCTACCAAAATTTAATTTCAGATTTCTTCCTGGGAATGAATTAAGCTTATTGGGGAGTTGTATTACCTGATGACACTCCAGGCTATTTGGTAAAATAATTACAGGTTTGCTGCACTATGCAATGGCTACCTGTCCTGAAATTCTGTGCAAAGAAAATCATTTTGAAAATCAAATCATGTTTTAAATCTACCTAGAAAATAAACTTTGCTCCTTAGAAGAAATTTTATGGTGAGTCTTTTGGTGGGAAAAAAAATCATGACCTAAAATGTTTTGTACATCTTGTTTTGTATATATCAGCTTTACTGGAAGTGGGAAGCTTCCGAAATAATATATACATAGTAGTTGGCACTGGTTCATAAGAAGGTAACAGAAATCTGCTTGAAGGATGAAAGGATATGGTCAGTTTTATATACGTGTAGATTTAGAATTGTAATTGGTCAATTGACTATGCCTTCTGGAAAATTGTACAGAAATTATGATTTTTATCCAAGAATTTAATAGTACTGTGGAGTTTTCTCTATTGTGACTATATCAGTCTTGTCTCCTTGGTTAGATTTTCAATGGCCAGATCCTTTCCTTTTGTTTCATTTTAATCTCCATAGTGCCAGGCCAAAGGAGGAACCATGGGTTTCAAAGTGCTCAGAGAATGTGTTACAGACGGGTCATGTAAATGATAGGAATGACTTGGGTAAATGGATAGAAGAGGGCAATCCAAATATGAAGTAGAAGAAGCAAAGTTTCAGGGGTAGGAATGCAAATCCAGGATCAGGAGTAAAGGTCAGATTCAGAGGACCCATGAAAGCAGAGCTGGAAATGAAATGACACAGGTGGATGGTGAGCCAAAGAAGTGACTGCTGCATAAAAAGAGCTTGAAGAGCTTCATAAATATTTGTTGTTGTTGTTGTTGTTGTTATTCAAAACACTTCTTAAACCAGATAAAATTTCAATAATTTAATGTGTGTGTGTGTGTGTGTGTGTGCGTGTGTGTGTGTGTGTGTATGTGCACTGGGTTGAGAGATTCCTAGTATTTTCTATGCACTTTGACACTTTCTCCATTCAAGCCAAAAAGTGAAGCTTGAACTCAGCAAGGGTTGTCAGAACAAAAAAAAAAAAGAGAGAGAAGCAGCTTTTTTGAAGTACAAAGCCTGGCCTTTCAGGTCTCAGAAGCTCAGGCCCAGAGGGGATGAAGGCAAGAAGGCTTGATACATAAAGAAAGGCTTCTTACCTCCCCCTGCCCAAAAGCAGATAATGTTAAGGCGCATGGGTAGGTAGTGAGAAGGAAGAAGATGAAGGGGAAGTAAGTAGGGAAGAGGTCAGTCTCTCTCCAGGAGATGATTGGGCCAGAGAGTTCACACAGACAAGAGCAGAGGCATTCACATTGGTTGATATCTTAATACTAATGATAATCATGATGGTATCTGCAAATGTTTGTCAAGTGTTTAATATATGCCTGACACTGTTTAAAGTACTTTATATGTATGAAATTTCATTTCATTTTCACAACAGCCCTAAAAGTAGACATTATATATTATTAGCTCCAATTTTTCTGTGTCTCACAGAGAGATTAATTTTGCAAGGTTACACAGCTAGTTAAGCATTAGACCAAAAAGTAATGACTTGTGAAACTATCTGAGAAAAATTCTTCTGGTTGGGGTGTGCAAATGGATAGAGAGGGGTTAAAGACTGGAATCAGGGCAAGTGATTAGAAGCTAAAGCAACAATCAGGGAACTGGTGTATCTTGGATGTCAGGGCCCTGAGAACAAGTATCGAAGATGACACCAAAGTTTCCAGTCTATGTGTCTCAAAGAAGCTCAGAAATTCAAAGAAGCAGTCTATTGGGTATGGTAGTCTGGGAACGCTAAGTTGTATTGGAAAAAAGTTCGATCTGATTCTATCTTAAACTCACTGCAAACACACACTAAAAAGCAAAGACGATTATGCCACAGTCATACATAATCAATAAGTAATTCACCAGCAGTTTCTAATCTCACAAAATAGGTGGTTGATAATCAATGCCTGTGTCTAACTGATTAAGCTGCAAAATTGAGAATATCACAAAGTGAAACTGAATTGAGATCAGTGAAGACGCTGGGAAGATCTAAATTTGTCTTCAATATTTGACAGATAAAAACCCATAACCAAAGCGCAGGCCCTGACATGATCAAAAATCATATTTTAAAAGATGGAAAAGATCTCCTAATTTCTGTTATAGGTAGAATAATGTGCACCCGCACGCGCACACACACACACCTGCCTCAAATATGCCCAGACTAATTTCCAGAACCTGTGAATATATAAAGTTACTTGGCAAAGAGGAACTAAGGTTGCAGATGAAAGTTGCTAATGACTTTAATCACGGAGAATGACTTGGTTTATCCAGGGAGACCCAATGTAATCACGAGAGTCCTTAAAAAGGGCAGTGAGAGCCAGAAGGGAACCAGAGCGATGTCAGTATGAGTAAGATTGGACCCAAAGTTGTTGGTTTGAAGACAGAGGAAGACATGACCCAAGGAACATAGATGGTCTCTTAAAACTGGAAAAAGCAAGAAAACAGATCCTCCTAGAGCCTCCAGAAAGGAATGTATTCTGCCATCATCACCTTGATTTTAGCCCAATGAGACCTATTTTGGACTTCTGACTTCTGGAGTGGAAGATAATACATTTGTGCCATTGTGAACCATATAATTGGCAGTAATTTGTTACAGCAGTCATAGGCAACTAACACAGAAAGTTAGAAAATAATTTATTTCTCCTAGTAGTTCAGATTTTTATTTTAACAACGCATCCATAGACTGACTCTTGCCTACATGAAACAAACAATGCTAACAAAGAATCATAGCCTTCCATTTGTATTAATGACAATGGGAACAGTCTTAACTACGAATTGAGCATAAGAACTTCTATCGGGGTCATAGTCTAACTAGTCTCCCATTGAACAAACATGCTGGCAACAGCGACCCCCACATTCTGGGAGGCATGCACTTTCTTTTATCAAGATATCTCTGATTTAAAAGCAAAGGAGAGCGAAAATGTAGCCACATGCACGAACATACAGGAAACATTCTTTTGTCTCAGCAAAGGGAAAGATGCCTTGCTCAAGGAAGAAACTCTTACACTATATCAATAATTGGTTGGCATAAAAAGGAGAATTGTGGAGGTTTTGACCTTATTTTCTTCCTGCCAGCTTCCTCCTTTCCAGAGTATTCTATAAGCTCATTCTCTCAGTTAAGAGGCACAGCTCTTTCTGCCAGGGCTTTGGCCTTATTCCCAGCAGGTTGTGGGGTTTGGGTTCCTGTGGTCACTTTAAGATCAATGCAGCCCTTAACCTTATTAAATAACAAGACAAGGGAATTCCAGGCATTCTGAGAGGCTGTAGTCAAATAAAAGTTCCTTTAACCAAGTCCCGAGTGTGATAACACAAGTGATGTCGTCTTAAAATATAAGAATAAACCTGCCCTGTTCAGGGGTCAGAAAGTAGGGGAGAGCTTAACTTCTTTAAAAGAACCCTGTAGCTTATTTTAGACAAGTTAATACTCAGGGGTCTCTGAGATGGAGTGAGCATTGTGCTAGCTCAGCACTATTACCTGCATTGGAAACTGTGTTACTCACCTGCTTAACTTTAGTCCATTACAGAAAATAGCACCTCTGACTTCAGTCTAATACTTTGAATTTCATGGGTGAACATAGACTCTCTAATAGAATAAATTAACCTCTGACCACATCATGAACCAACCTCAAAAACCTGAATATCTTCCTAAGAGGAAAAATAGAAAAAAAAAAAAATTGAAGCCAGGTAAGAATCTATGTCAGCCTCAGGCAAATCCTTCTACCCAGAAGTCCTTAAACCTAAAATTTCTTCTCAAGTCCAGATGGTCAGATAATTAATAATCAGCCAAGAGTTACTGAGAGTTCAGCCAAGCATAGTGGAAGGACCCAACGAGTATAAGATGTGCCTAATGCCTTCAAGAAATTTGCAATTAAGTTGGGGAAATCAACCATGGAAAAGTTACAACAAGTAATTATATATTTCTTTGTATATTTATTGGTTCTGCCTTTACTCCACATAGAGGGGCTACATGCATCTTATTCACTGCTACACTTAGCAATACAAGGTATGTACTCAAAACACCCATAGATGTTAATTGGTTTTGTCCCACAATTAACTGGACATTGCTCTCAAGCCTTTTTCTGGTTGCTTCAAGAAACCTAATCATATCAATTAAGAACTTTTTCTATGATGTACCAAAAATCTAGAATGTTGTAAATATTACTGACAACACAAAGCATGGTATCAAACTACTATTTCTATGTTGTCTCTTCTCTTCTTGGCCCCTTCCCTTTTCTATTACCCATAGGAGTTCCTCATTAATCAGAGTAGCTTCTCTGTCTTCTAAAGACAAGGGTCCTATATTCATTCCTTAGGCCTGCCATAATAAAGTACTGTAAACTGAATGGCTTAAAACAGAAATTTACTGTCTCACAGTTTTAGAAGATAGAAGTCAAAAAATCAAGGAGTCAGCAGGCCATCTCCCTCTGAAACCTGTAGGAAAGATTCTCTCCTTGCTTCTTCCTAGCTTCTTGTGGTAGCAGTCAGTACTTGGCTTTTGTTGGCTTCTAGACACAAAACTCCAATTTGTGCCTCCATTTCTGTGTCTTCACATTGTTATTTTCTTATAAGAACAGCAGTCATGTTGGATTAGGTGCCCACCCTACTCCAGTATGATCTCATAATAACTAATAATATCTACAATGACCCTATGTGCAAGTAAGGTCTTATGAGGTACTAAGGGTAAGAATTTCAATATATCATTTTGAAGAGTATACACTTCAACCCATTAAAGGACCTTATTCCTGTAAAAAGAGAAGCTACCCCAAGAATTTATCAACTCCATTCACTTTTGCAGTCCTCATTCTTCAAACAGTATCTGATGTATCTTAGAAGCTGACACAGTTTTTCCCCATAAAAAAAATTCAGTATGACAGCAGATCAACATTTCTAAGACTAACTTAAAATTCACAATTAAAAAAAAATCTGCTTAAAGGCATCAGCAAGCTGCTAAAACAACCAGAACTAGAGCAAATAAGATTCTGGAAAGGAGGGAACCAGAGAAATGCACACTAACACTGTGTGACTGTTTTGATGATTCTGGGTTCAGAGCAAGAGAATGCAAATCAGGGTTGTGCCGCTGCTGAGGACAGATAGATGAGCAGAGCTTTTCACTCTCCTTTAACACTAGAGAGACAAAATTTGAGACTTATGGGGCTACGTTACTGGTAACAGGGAGAAAGAGAGAGCTAAGCCTGGTTTACAGCCAACTTTTCCCTTAATACAGATGCCAATTTTTGAAGCAAGGCCAGAAAGCTTAGAAACTAAACAAATAAACTGAAAAGCAGAGTAGAGTCGTAGAAATCTCAATCGTTAAAGAGAAAAAAAATAAAGTTTAAGCACTGCCTGGATGAGAGACCCAGTGAGCTCCTCAAACTCTTGGGATTAAACCTTATGAGTGGAGGTGAACCAGGAGTAAAATGAGACTTGCTAAAATTGAAACAGTCTTTACTTGAATTAAGAAACAGCCCCAGCTCAACCCAGCAGAATGAAAGGTAAACTCTAGCTGGAGGAAGATAACATGATCTGGAGCCATCACAATTTATTTGCACATACAATGCCTGGCATTTAATTACAAAATTACTAGGCATGCCAAGATACAGAATGACATGTTTCAAAACCCAAAGAAAAACTAGATATTGAAATGGGTCCATATTGATCCATATATTAGAGCTAACTGAGAAGAAACTTTAGAATAACTATGAGTTAAACTTCAAAAAAAAGAAACAAAGGAGAAAAATTTTAAGTAGATGAAAAGATAAAGAATTTCAATAAAAATTGAAATGCATTAAAAAGAATCAAATGAAAGTTCTATAACTGAAAAATACAATTACTGAAATTAAGAATTTATTGGGTGGACTTAACACATCAAAAAAAAATTATTGAAGTGAAAGATAGGCCCATAAAAATACCCAAAATGAAGAACAGTGAAGCAAACAATAAAAAAAAATACAAAAAGGAGCATATATACATGTGGAACAACAACAGAAAAATGTCTAACATATATGTAATTAAATTACCAGAAGAAAGGGAGAAATAGAATAGGAGAATATTTGTCTTCAATAATGACTGAAATTTTTCAAAAACTCAGAAAAGACAATATGGTTTAGAGAATTCTAAGAACTCTAAACAAAGTCAATATAAAGAAAACTTTATCTAGCTATATTGTGCCAGACTGCTGAAAACCAAAGAAAATTTAAGTCTTAAAAGTAAACAGAAGAGGAAAAAAGACATCTTTAATAGAGCAACAGTAGGACAGTCAGCTAACTTCTTATGAGAGATAATGAAATCCAGAAGGCAGTGGAATGACATCTTTAAAGTATTACAAGAAAATAACAACCAAGATTGTAATACTCAAAAATAAAAGAGAAATTAAAATGTTTTAAAACAAACAAACTCACAAAGCGGAGAGAATACATTTCTAGCAGACCTGAACTAAAAAATAAAATTATTAAAAGAATTTTTTTTCAGACAGAAGGAAAATAATCTGAAATAGCAACATTCAAATGTAGGAAAGCAGGAATAAAAACCTACATTTTCAAAAATCTGTTAGTAATCTCCAGAAAGCAAGGAGTTCAGCAATGGATGGCCAGTTCCTAGCACTCTGATGATCTCTTAGTAAGTGCTTAACTGTTAAAATAATAACACTACCTCCATCTTGCTCCAAATGGGTAGTTTCCTCCCTCCAATGTTCACATGAGTCAGAGTAATTGTATATTCCTAAAGTGTCCATTAACCTTAGAGAAGGACACTTCAAATATCTATTCCTGGGTCTGAAAATGATTCTATTTCATTACAATTCTCCAAATAAAAACTAAATCTTAAGAAGACAGGTGCCCCCAAGCCTCTCCTTCCACTTAATACTTTCTCTCATTCCAAAAGAGAGATTACCTCAAGTAATCCTTATTGTCAAGGAATAATCTTCTAAAGGAAGGAAACTCACAGATCAGCTGATTCTTTCTCTCACCACTAGTAACAATCCTAAACCTTTTTTACTATATTTAGTTTTATCTACACAATAGGAAGCTGGGAAAAGAAAGTATGGGAGAAATCCTTTGCACTCCTTAGACGCCTTCCACTACATAGCGGCCACCAAGTGTATTCAACAATAAACCCTTTTAAAGGTTTAAAAGCTGTAGCAAGGTTTAATAGACCATATAAGTCTCTCTCCAACCCCTTCAAAGAATGTCTGAAATCAGATGACAGGGAGAAGGAAAAACTGGCCTTAACCGGTTAAACAATGTTGTCTGCATGCCTTTTCATTCTAGAGGCTTAGAAACGCAATCAGCTTTCTTGGCTCCTACCCTTTTGTGCGCAGAGCACATTATGCAGCTTTCTTCATGGCACAGAAGCTCCCTGCAGTGAAAGCCTCCTCCTGAATGGGGTTTCTGAGCACAGACGTTTTCTTGCGTCTTATTTGCAGCTTTCTACAATAAACCCTCTCCCACACGAATACATATTTTCATTATCTTATTTTTAGAAATGCAATTTGTAGAGGGGAAGTGTGATTTGACATTCTAATTGTGGTAGATTCTTCTGTCTGAGTCTCTCTAGGATCTGGCTGCAAATACAATTCTAACACTTGATTTCAGCACACCAGGCGTCAGTTCCACTTCGCCATATTAAAAGCCATGTGCATTGCAGTCCCAGGAGCACCTTCCTACACATTCATTAGTCAAAATATATCATGTAATATGATTATCTTTCATTATAGCATTAAGTGTCTGATCCAGACTGTGAGTGTAAGAAATAAGTTGAGTTCTGTAGTTCGAGTTGAATTCTCAGGTTATTCTCAGGTCTTAAGTTGCCCTCTATTCCTTTAAGAAACTTTGTTACCTTGAAGGCTCTGATAAAACTAAACAAATCTATGAGAGAGTGTGAAGGTTGTCTTAAAACTAAAGATTTATGTCTCTCCATCTTTCTTTCCCTATTTTATTCTTTCCTTTTTCCCATCCTTTCTGCCTTCTTCTTCCACTTCCTCTTTCCACTCATTCTTTCTTTATATAAAAAAAATTATCTTAGCATCTAGGAACTCCAGATACTGTGTGAGGTACTGAGAAAGAAAAGATACAAAAGCCAGAGCTTCACTCTTTTGGGAAAGACATATCAGTGGGAAAAAAAAAAACAATAAAAATGTAAAGTGAGATAGATGAGCTGGGTTCTGCAAAACCAAGATGTATGAGAAAGAAGCAAGTGGAAGATGAATTCCAGCCAGATAGGAAGGCAATTGCATAACCCCACTCCCTCAATTAGAGCCTCAAGCAGTACTTGCATTTGGTCTGAGCACATTCGTGGGCAAGACAGAAACAAGTTGATTTGCATTTAGGTTGTTGGATCTAGGGAAAGTGACCATTAAAGGGTATAGCTGGAAAGCTCACTCAATGTGTCACTCTGCAAATGCAGTCTCCCATTACAACCCACTTGAACCTGAAGTTTAAGTACTCTGCTAGGGACTGGGGACACAAGGGTGGAAAAGATAGATGTGGTCTCAGCCCTCTGTACAGCTACAGGCAAGAATCTTGGCCCTTTCCCTTCTAGAAACTTTAACTGAGTCGTATAGAGTGATGAGCTAGGAAGGAAGTATTCACAAAGTTTTCAAGGAGATTGAGAGGCAGGGAAACATAAGTATAGTTGCTGTGGGCCCTAGTGACAAATGGCACACAGGTGAAGGAAAGAGACCTTTTCTCTGTAGGCATAGCTATAATTCTTTGGAAACTCAAGAACTGAGAACACTGAAAGCACTCCAAGTATAGATATCTGTGTTGGTCAATGTTCTCCAGAGAAACAAAGATCAATACAAAGAAATGATAGATGATAGATGATAGATAGATAGATAGATAGAGATTCAATAGGTAGGTAAGTAGGTAGATAGATAAAAGATAGATGGTAGATAGATAAATGATAGATAATGAGATAGATATTCAATAGGCAAGTAGATAAATGATTGATAAATTAAATAGGTAATAGATGATAGATGACAGATAGAAATAATTTTCAGAAATGGGCTCACATGATTGTGGGGCTGGCAAGTCTGAAACCCACAGGGCATGCCAGCAGGTGGAAACTCGAGATTTCTATTTTATAGTCTAGAGGCAGAATTTCTTCACCTCTGAAAAACCTCAGTGTTTGCTCTGAAGATCTTCAGCTGATTGGAAGAGGTCCTCCCACATTATGCAGGGTGATCTGCCTTAAAGTCAACTGTTTATAAATATTAGTCACATCTACAAAATACTTCTAGAGCAACATTTAAACTAGTGTTTAATCCAACAGCTGGGCACCGCAGCTTAGTGAAGTTGACACTTACAATGAACCACCTCAGCATCAAAGTGGGGATTCTTAAGAAAACCTTCTGTACAGACATCAGTATTTGCACCCAAATCATAAGACACCAACCAGCAAAAGCAGCAGTGGTGGCTGGTTTTGTAACCTGTCAAGACAGAAAAATATAAGAACACCTATAAACACATGATAAAAGGCCTTCTAGGCACCCCCAGAAATATGTGATTGGAAAGGAATATGTAGGTAATATGGAGACTTTCTCTTTCTTTCATTTTATGCAATAATGATATGAGTTCACCTAATGCCATCCATGCCCCCCATCCTGCCAGCCCCAGCTGAGAGCTCAGCCTGGAAACTTGCTCCCACACAGAAGCCTGGCTAACTCTACCTTTAAGACTGAGGATCACCTCAACACCACACTCAAGAGTGTGCCTAATGCTTGCTACCCCAGAACCCAGTGTTCATCAGAGACATTCATTTTGTCACAGCACAACTTTAGCTGAGGGCAAAGCTTACAAAGATTTATAGTAAATAGTGCCTTCAGGATCTCCTGGTTTGAAAGACACAGCAGCATCTTTGTGACATCCCCAGCAGGGTTACTTTCAATCCGTGACTTGCCTAGGTGTTGGTTTATTGGCATTCTATCCCTGTCATTTAAAAATAAGAAGCTCTTCCAATAATAGGTAAATAAATACAAATAAAAAAGAGCAATGATTTATATTATTCTCCAGCAAAGTGCAGGAACAGTAAATAGGACAGGTCTTTATGTTTGTTAAATCAGCCTTGGGATTTGGTTTTCTAAAATTAAGGCCAAAACAAAGTTCACAGTCTCCTCTGATATATGTGGATAGTCGGATAAGGTCATTCATTCACTTGCCAGACAACATTTGGTGTTATCAAGGCAGCCACTTGAAGAACCACAGTGGATTAAGGAAATCCTTCAGAAAAGAAAGGCATCTGATAGCACAAAGACAATTGAGGAATTAAATTCAGAAAGTCATCTCCAGCCCAGAGAAAGCAAGCACAGGAAACAGAATCAGGAAGACAAGGAGAACGAAGCAGTCCCATCACTTTTCTTAGTAATTGCTACATTTTCCTGAAGCACTGTTTACACTGGTCAAACAGATCTTTATTCTTGTGAAGATAAGCAAATCTCAGTGATTTAAACTAGTAAAATCACGAGGAACCACAGTAACCAAACATCTAGATAAAAGCTGAAGGAACAGAGAAAAGAGTGTTGGCTACCAGGAGTTGGAGGTTGAAGGGAGAGAGAGATAATTGGTCAAAGGGTACAAATGTCGTTGTGAGATTAACAGGTTTTGGAGATCTAATGTACAGCATGGCAACTACAACTAGTATTGCTGTAGTGCAGCAGTCCCCAACCTTTTTGGCACCAGGAACCAGTGCTCCTATGAGAATCTAATGCCTGATGATCTGAGGTGGAGCTCACAAGGTGATGCTAGTGCTGGGGAGCGGCTGCAAATACAGATGAAGCTTTGCTTGCTCACCCACCAGCTCACCTCTTGCTGATTTCTAAGAGCCTGGTTTCTAAGAGACCACACCAGTAACGGTCCGTGGCCCAAGGGTTGGGGACCTTTGCTGTAGTGTATACTTGAGAGTTGCTAAAAGAGATCTCAAATATTGTCACCACTAAAAAAGAAATGGTAAGTAACCCTGTGACATGATGGAGGTATTAGTTAATGATGTGGTGGTAATCATGTCATAATTTCTAAGTGTATCAATTCAACACATTTGTACAGCTTGAATTTAGACAACATTATATGTCAATTATATCTCAATAAAGCTGGCAAACATAATAAATCAAAACATAAATAAATCAAATCAAAACAAAACACAAACTGCACATGAGATTTTTAGAGCATAAAGTACTTTTCTTATAGAGATAAATTTTCATCATAATGTCTTAGTTAATATGAAAAATAAATTTGAATTCTTGTGGTCCAGAGTACGATGTCGATAAAAGCCAACCACAGAACACACAATTCATTTATTCATTCAGTCCCCAAACATTTCTGAAGGACTGCCTGTAGTCACTATATTCATCAGTAAAAATAAACAATAACTATCTTAAGAAAATGAAGCCACACTGCCCAAGGGTAGTCCCCTACAGTACCACTTAGTTTTCACTGTGGGTTCTTGGACAAATTCTTGAATGTCTCTATACCCCAATCTCCTTATCTGTAAAATGTGGATAATAAGAGTGTGTTGATCTCATATGATTATTGTGAGGAATAAACAAGTTTTTAACATAAAGTATACATCACAATACCTGCCAGGCCACATAAAAATAACAATATTAAAAAATAATCATAAACCCACAACCAACCTTTGTGGGGGATTAACTACATACCATGAACTAGGCATAGTAAATAATAAATGCTAGCTATTATTATTGCTGTTGCTGCTGCTGCTGTTGTTATTTGGATCCTTTAGTTTAAAAAAAAAATCAGAATATATTCTGATTTCTGTAGTTGCCACCATACTCTATGTATAAAAATCAGAGAAAATAGGCCCAAGTACACTATAGGTCTAATGTAATAATCACCTGACGATGTCCGAGTTTAGAACCCAAGCTCAAAAGACCAGAGAGTACTTTAAAAATATTTTTTCTGCATATTCTACATGCCTAATAAGGAATGAACTGTGCCCAAGGCTAAGGAGAGGTCCTATCCTCTTGGACCTTGTTTGAAAATGCAAAGCACGAAGGTGGACCTATGTCAGAACAGTGGTTCAATAAATGAATGAAAGAATGAATGAATGAATGAATGAATGAATATGCTAGGGTTCTGAGTTAGGAAGACATCAGGTTATGTCCAGAAAATTCAACTAAAATAAGGAGGATAAAGGCAGTTGAGTCCAGGTACACTAGAAGGAAGGTACCACCGATAGAGTAGTCCAAAGGCAAAAACCATAGGAAAAGTTTTAGTCAGAAGATCAGAAATTTCAGCCATGGGTAACCAAGGCAAGGATGAAGCTTGTTTAGGGATACAGGATTTGTGCCCATCTTCTTTTCACTGGGTGGGGACTGTGAGGGCTTAAAAAATTGTAGGCACTCCAATATTGGTTGTCTGATGCCATTTTTACTCTAAGGAGTAAAGAATGCCTGGAATATGTTTATATTTGCATGTCTCTTACCTTACGAGATTGTAAGTACCCCAAAAGAATCAACTACTTCAACTTGGTGTTCCCAGAGAGACTTTCATATTGTAGATATTCAATAAACATTTTCTGAATGATTGAATAACTACCATGAACAAATGTGCAGACACCAAGGGAGTCTGATCTTGAGCCAAGTACCTTCTGAGAGAAATGATCCTTACATCCTTCCCATCCAGAGCAAAATGGCTGCAGGGTGTGGAAACATCTGCTGGTGCTGTCTGCCAAGAACCAACAGTGCCATCTTCCAAGGAGAGCAAAGCAATTTTCCTTTGGGGAACTCCCTCATTCCAGTATCTCCTGGCTAAGGGTGGGGTTAAGAGTTTAGCAAATCCTCTGTCTCTCCTTGGAATGTGAACATCATGCAGAACTTCAAGGACAGAAAATGATTAGAAATTGATTCACCCCAACAGTGCCATTAGTTCACACTACCTTGATTGCCATAGTTGTCTTTGTTTCTATCCTCTTTGATGCCTTCAGTCAATGAACTTCTCTTTATCCTTTAACATAAGTTAGCAAGAGTCCACTTCAATAGCTACAAACCAAGAATCCAACTGGAGCCCTATGATGTCCTTGCTTAGATCAGTAGTTCTCAACTGTAGCTGCACCTTGGAATCACTGGGGAGATTTTAAAACTCCAGCACTCAGGCCACACCCCAAGCCAGTTAAATAAGATTCTATGAGGGTACGACCAATACTTGTTAAAACACCCCAGGTGATTCTAATGTGCAGCCAAGGCTAAGAACCATAGATCTAGAGCTAATGTTAATATGTCCACCTACCTACTCTAAGAAAATGAGAGAGGAGGGAGAAGGGGTATTTTACAAGAAAAACATTCTTAAAGACAGAATCCAACTCTATGGGAAGAACTAAACTCCCACTTGGAATTTAGGTTTTCCATAAGAATTAAAGAACTGGGAGAATTTTCATCTTTAGTTGCTATTTTTACCACTAAGTAAGTTTAAAGAACTTCACAAATATAAGTACTTTCTAATTTTATTAATGATACAAGTGTAGTGTCAGTGAAAAAAATATCCCTGTTAAATAGATCACAGTAATTGATTCCAACCTTGAAAATATTTCTACTGAAGAAACCCTAGAACTGTGTTTAAAATGAGATTGTCTTTGGTGACATCCGTTGACTAGAAGATGATCATGAGAGGGGAGGAAACTGACACCTTTTCATTCCTTCCACTCCTTCTGTCTTGTGAGAGACCTTTTTTAAAGTTATATGAGATGCAATGAGAGAAAAGTTAGCTAAGGAGTGAAGCAATTAAATTCCACAGAAAACAATAAACGTGTCTATAACAAGAAATATATGTTGAAATATTTCACATTCAGTCTCCTAAAGCAAGGATTTGCCTTTTCATAAGAATGGTTTCTATAGAGAGACTAGGACAATATGACAACATTCCAGAAGAAATCCCAGCTCTGTGCACCCCCTGTTCAGGGAATCCATCAGTCTGCTGCTTCGGCTGCTCTGGGCCTCAGTCACCCACACCATTGCCTCTTGACCATGACTAATCCTTAGTTCATGTGGACTTGAGACACACACAGGCTACTTTGAGCTCTACCAGATCTCACGCAGTGATGCCACACCTATGTCATCAGGCCTGTTTCTCACAGCCCTGGTGTGGGACCTAACGTCCCTAGAAATTAGTTGAGTGTGTACTCTTCTACCAGCTACACAAGGTAATTATTTTTTCCAAACTGGTGAGATTGAGTAAATAAGTATAGATTTATGTATGGTAACACAATTGCCTAAGTTTCACAATAGAGCTTGGGCATTTTATTGCATGTACTTCAGTTGAATATAAACGAGAATAAGACCCAGTTCCCAAGAAACACAGGAAAGGAGAATCACTGGTGTATCATATGCATATTCAGGTGTCCTTTTTTTTATACTTAATTTCACTTTTAAATTCAAATATCATGTAAAAATGCATTTTACCACATTAAAAAATAAATTTAAATTAGATTGTATTTATTTGTCATCTTTTATCTTGATTTGATCAGTGTATGAGGAAATAACTCCTTCCAAGAATAAGACAACCACTGATAAACAATTTAGAAATATTTTTTTTTACAGGTCATTGATTTTTGTTTAAACATGAATTGAATTCAAGAGATTTTTATTGAGACTCTACTATGTGTTAAGCATAGTCCAAAAAAAAAATTCTCTTCATAATTATAATAAATTACCTCTGTGCCAAACTGTCACTTCACTGTGTCACCATACCAGAGTTATTTCTAAGCAACTAATTGGCACCATCTTTGGCAAGACACTGTCTTTCCTAAACTCAGAGAGTGATACAATCCACTCTTTATCAGGAGTAGATGAAAATGGCCCACCTTGAGGTATAATGCAATGGAAGCGTTCCCTTTGTACTACTGATTAACCACAGGGCAACACAACTCATACAAAGAGAAGTTAAGGGTAATGAAAAGGGAGCTGGACTTGAAATCTGAATACCCAAGTTTGATCCTGGCCTCTCAAGATGCCAACTGTGAAACCACACGCTCGCTGGTCACCTCTGGTCAGTTTCCTCTACTGTCGAATGAGGATGACGATTATAGTGGCCTCTCCAAATGCTAACGAGTCAAAAACATAAGTTCAAACACCAAATATAGTGGCCTGTGCTCGAATTTCTGCTAAACCTGAACCTCGATCCTATTAGCATCAGGCGATGAACATCTGTATTGGCTACCACAAATACCTTCTTACTTTATGATACATAAGTCAGGATGAGCATGGACCTTTACCTTCTTCTTTACACTTTTCTATATTTTCCAGTTTTTTCATAGTGATTATGGATAACTTTTATAACCTATAAAACTTGTTTTATGAATAAAAAGATGGAAATAAATTTTAAAGGTTCTAGTTAGACTGGCAGCATTGGATCCAATGAATACACATGGGTTAAGAGCATTTTGAGGTCAGTCTGAACTGACCAAAGGGCTGAATGTCAGTAAATAGAAACACTAAAATTTTTGTGGTACGAAGTTTGCTTCTTTCTTACTTCTGTATGCTTTAAAACATAAGAAAAGCTTTTGTCAATGTGCTCACTGTATACTTACACTGTTAAAAATATTAATTTATTGTCTATTTATAATAACATAATGGCTGTTTATTGAGCCATTATTATGTCTTAGTATCCTTTTTCCCCATTTTATCTAGAGGAAAATTCAAATAAAATAATTCACCCAAGGTTGGGGCCGATGAATGGTTGTGACCTATTCTACTCTATTCCCTTGTATCTTTCTGTACTATGAAGGCCAGTGAGCTAGTTTTCAGACTCACTTGCAATGCTTGTCCTACATATGGCCTAGGTTCAGCCAAACAGATACACTCATGTAAGTAAAGGAAAGTAAACATGAGCAGCAGAGAGATAGAATTCTTGGCAAGCATAGTGTAGAGTCTGTGGTTTTACGAAGGCAAATGGTCAAGGAGGTTATGTGTTTGATTCCAAGGACTGATGAGGAGCAGGCAGAATTGGTAGTGAGGATTTCTTGAAAGAAGTTCCTTGCAATTTTGGAGTGTTTCTGCTGACCACATTATTTCTGGCTGCAAGGCATGAAAACGTGTTTCCTAGGCCAGAAAAGTCTGCAAATTATCCAATACCTTGTAATAAAACCATTTTCTCTTTAAACTGCCTATGATGAATGCTGTTGTCCATAACCAGAGAATTCAGGCTGAACTAATGCAGCATTTAGATTCTATGCAACCCCCACCCCACATTAATGCTTTTCCTATCATTAGAAATTATCTTTTTGATAGAAATTATCTAGAAATAAAAAAAAACTAACAAACTTAGATCTGGGCTTCCGAAAACCAAAGAGATGACTTTAAGGCACACAGCTATGACTGAAGAGGGTAAAGAAGCAAAAAAGTTAAATCAAAGAAATTGCTTCAAGCAAAGGCTCTGGAAAGGATTAAATCAATAGAGATCTGAGAAAGCTGCAGAAAGTGAAACCCAAGTTTTGACTATAATGTGAGAGAAGTCTACAAGTATCTTCTGGCACACATTCCAGAAGAGTGCAGGGGTACCAGTGCTGTGGGTAAAACACAGTTCAGGATAAAAATAATATATATATATGTCAGGGAATGGACTAACTATGGTCTAAAATCAAAATCGGGGTTACTATCTTTTTTTATAAATAAAGTTTCATTGGAACATAGCCACACCCATTCATTTACACATTGCCTACTGGCTGCTTTCACATCATATGGTTGAGTACTTGCCACAGCGACCATATAGCTCACAAAGCCTAAAACATTACTGTTCTGCCCTTTACAGAAAAATCTGCTGACCCTTAGTCTACTAGGTTGAGAGAGCAAAGTCATTTGGAAATGACAAGTCAGTTTTATATATCTGTCAAGCAAAGAGGGGAGTAAGTGAACAGATAAGGGACCAAGGTTGCTGTCTAAAGAGAAGAAAAGTTTTTACTCTTTTGGTAGAAGCAGTCTCCAAGAGCATTTAGTTTGCCGGTATTCTTGGGGTGGGGAGGAAGAGAATATCACAGATGCTGAAAAGAGTAGGAATTGTGGAAGCTGAAATAGATGACACTATAAGCCAGAAGACATAGATGATAAATCAGGAGACAGATTATACAAACAGAGATGGTAAATTTAGAAACTGAGACTAAAGTTCCAGGAGTACTTAACTAAGAGGTATGTCAAAGAAATAACATGCCCATTCGAGGCCTATTCCTCAGAGGCCAAGGCATTGTTGGGTCCTCAGAGGATTTGCAGAGTAGTAAAGGATAAAGGTGTAGCTCATAGTACTGGATTCAGTGGCTGAGAAGCAGCAGCCTTTGGAGCTGACAGTTGGGGGCACCTTCAGCAACACCTGTAAAAGGAGGTGGGCTCTGTGTAGCTCTGTGTCATTTGGAGGAATTGGAGCTCTTTTGAAAGAAGTCTCTGGGAATTTCAAATAGTGAGAAGGAATAGTGCTCCAGAAGTGATTAAGATGAAAGGAAGAAGATGAGACAGTAGCTCAAAAGTGTAAATAGGTCTCATGTTGCTTTCCGAAAGATGGGTGTCATGGCAAGAAAACTCTTTTCATCATACATCATACAGAGATGTCAGTAGTAGCAGCATTCTTTGTAATAGGATTTGACCTGCAGGTGAGCAACTTCCACTCTCTCTGACTACCAAGAGATTTTTCTTAGCTGTGTTTTGGAAAAAAAAAAACAGAAAGGAATGCCAACTCTACTGAAAACTACTATAAATGCTACCTACACTGTGCCTGTGGCTACTTTATCCAAGGGTAATGAGTGGATGACCAGAATAAAAATACTCTGTGGCCTTTCTCAGCAGCCATGGGCAGTGTGATTGACTAAGCACAGAAGTGAGAGTCCTCCCCGAGTGGGAAGAGCACAACAAAAGGCAGTTATTAAATGAATCAGCTGACTTGGGACTACACAAGAACCTGTTGCGGCAGCTGCACTAGCTCTCCCATGGAAAAATGAGAGGTCAGGTCGGATACTCAGAGTGATATTACACAAACTGAAGAAGCCACAACATATGGAGTTTTGAAAGGAAGTTGAGATGTTTTTAATCTTCCTGGAACCATTTTTATCCTTTTATCACTTCTGAAGATTTGCAATTCAACCTTGAGAGAGTCACTTACCCTTTTGGGGTCCCTTTTTCCATCTGTAAAAAAATGGGGGTAATAAAAATTGTGCCTTGCTTCTCAAAGAGTTTGAGCTACTGCAATCAAAATGTCTTATGAAGAGAAAGTTACTCTTGTGGAAACTCAATACTTAGGTGCTGAGTTTGGGCAATTTCCTCTGTCTCTAAGGGGCACTTTGGGAACCACTGAGAAGCAAGATTTAGATGCTTGTCGTGCATCACAGGAAAGGCAAAGAAAGTCTGGTTTCTGCAAGATCCTGCGTATTTCTGTGAGATCCAGCAGACTGACGTCTCTGCAGATTGCATTACTACATATGGCACTTCTTAGTAAAGCAAGGTGGATGTGTGAAAGGTCGGTGGCTGGCAGAGAAAGTAATACAGGATACTGGTTAAGAGCATGGACTCCAGGACCATATCACCTAGGTCACAAAATCCCAGTTCCTCCACTTTCTACTGTGCGATGTTTTACAAAAATATCAACCTCTCTGACCTTTAGTTTCATCACCTGTAAAGTGTAAATAATAACTGTATATACTTCAGTAAGTTATATTAAAGATGAAAAGAAATAATGAACATACAGTACCCACCTAGCACAGTGCCTGGCCCTCAGAAAGCAACCCAAAATTCACGGCATAGATAACTGAAGCCCATAGACCACTGCTTAATTCCATTTCACTGGATATTTTCAGCCTCTCCCCTATATCCCAACAAGCCTTGCAGAAAATATAAAGTCTGATACATCTCCCTTTGTTTCTAATCTTCTTTAAACCGAGAAGCAAAATGAAGAGAAGAAATAAAAAACAGTAAAGGTCTTGGCAGTAGCATCCCTACATCCAGAGGTGGGGGATTCAGTGGAGAGATCTTCTATCCATGGAAACATCTGGATTTGCATCACTTAGTATGAAACCTGGAATCCACAGAAGGAGCTGTGAGAGACGCAGTCCTCAGAAAGAGCATGCCAATGCTGTCACTCAGGTGCATGAGCAGCAGGAACCAGCTCTGGGTTGAGGACCATTAGCCATTGGTGGCTCAGAGGTTAAATGAGGTTATATAATATAATCACTGAACTCATTCATCCTTGAGGAAGGGATGTGGGAGGAAAGGAAAAAAGTGCACCAGAGAAGATCATCCTCAAAAACATGTCTCAGGAAGCCCAGAAATGAACATAAGAAACTCAGTTCCAACCAGAAATCCAACTCTCCTTGGCTCTAAAATGCTTACAAGAAGTAAACTGATAAAAAAAAAAGTCTCCAGCTTATGTTGTTTAGCAGCTCCTCCCAGTACTATTCAAACTCAGACTTTGTTTTCCACTGCAGTTATTTGACAAAGTCAAATATTATTTTCAAGACAATGAAAAAATAAATATTAGAAACCCTCCCAAAACTAAATTATATGGCCCACTCTCTAGATTTAGCAAACATCTTTCTTCCTGCCGTGTTGTCCTTTATTAAAATCTAATACTAATGTGGGGTTAATGTGACAGCCTCGAGTACACAGATGAAGTTATAAAGGAAATAAGCTTTTATTACTTTTCCAAAGACAAAGCAATAACTTAGAATAACAGAATGATGTTAAACTTTCTACCACTTTCCACCCTCAAATTTTTCCTTTTTCTTTCTCCATATCACAGGGAAATTTCCTTTAAAAAATGAAATCATCATCTATGAGTTAACAATAGAGCCATAAGTAAGAATAATAGCACAGTCTTTGTGACAACATCTTCTAGAAGCAGGGAAAACAGTCTTTGAAATAGCTCCAAAATGTAAAACTATATTTCTTATTTTCAAATACATTGGGTTAACTGATAGATGCTACTCTGCACTTCTTTTCATTCATTCTTAATTAGCCACCAAATTCTTTTTTCCTTAACTTCCGAAATATCTCTGAAATCTGTCATCTTCTTTTAGGCTTCCTCATATTTCAAATGCTGTCCATTTTCTCAAATGCACACTCCTAGTCATTGGATCGAGACTTTTGTAAACTGCAAATTTAACCTCCTCCCTTTCCTGCTTACAAAATGTTAACAAATTACTGTTCATTACAGAATCATCTCCCTTCTCTTTGGCATGCCCCACTTTATGTCCATCAATTCTCCAACTATCCAGACTCCACCCTTGTTTCCTACTTCTCACCCACCCACACACACCCCTAGCACAGCCATCACCCACCACCACCATTTTAGCTCTGACAGTTCTGGAAATCCGGTGGTTCTCTAATCCCACCGTGCTGCTGCAATCTCTATGCCTCTCACATTCTGCTTCTGTTAACCTCCCTTCTTGTTTATTGTGTTAATGAATTGTTGTAGAGCTCTTACCACAGGTCAGGTCTTTTTCAATGAGCTTCCTGAGTATTAACTCATTTAATCCTTACAACCCTGTGAGGCTGATATTATCATTTTCATTTACTAGATGAAGATCCCTCAACAAAGATCAGTCAGGAAACTTGAGCAAAGTCACACAGCCCATATACTAACAGAAGAGAAAAAAGGCAAGATTCAAACCCAGGCAGTCCAGCTCCTTAACCACACATTGCACTGCTGCTTTTTGCATCTTCATTTCCTTGCTCTGTATCATCTCCTCTGAAAACCCTCTCTGACGACCAGCCTCAATTGCTCATCAACCCCTCCTATGTATCTCATGAAGGGTATTATTATATGATAACAACCACAACCTTCTTCTTCTCATTTTAGACCATAAGTTCCTAGAAGGCAGACACCATTATTCATCCTGGTATCCCAGCACAGGTGCTCAATACCTATTTGACAAATGACCCAATAAGGATGACAGATAGCCTTATTACATGTTTCACGGTCGGTATAAGGAGGAATTCAAAGAAAGTGGAACTGAAGGATTACTTGTTTCTTTCAGGATTTCACATTTCCAGTTACCATTATATCTAAGCCATAAATTTTAAGGAAAATTTGCATGTATGCCCCTCCACTGCCTTACCCCATTTCTCAATAGCTCCATTACACTATCCAATCGAATATTCTAAAACTCTAGAGATGCTCTACATCTGTACTGTCCATGGGGTGGTCATTGAGCACTTAGCTAAAGGGAATGAGGAACTGAATTTTAAATTTAATTTTAATTATTTTTAAATTTAAGTAGTCACTTGTAGCTAGTGCCTACCATATTGGATGGTGCCTGTCAGGTCTATTTGCAAATCATAAAGTGGCAGAGAAGAAAGTAGTGATGGAAAAAAGGAATTGAAAGCAGGAAGGAATGTGCAAAGAACATTTGGCATGAGGGTGACCAACCTGTCCAGTTTGCCTGGAACTAAGGAGTTTCTTGGGGTGTTCAATGCTAAAAATGTGATAGCCCCAGGAGAACTAGAACAGTGAGTCAACTAACTCAGTACCTGGGAAGAACTAAGAGAATGTTCCACGCTAGGAAAAGAAAGTACAAAAAAGGCTGAACTTGGGACAAGCTGACGATAAAAACATATGACAGATATGAAGAAGGTCATTATCTTGGAAACTGTAGGCTTTTTAGATTTCCATGAATCTACACATTCCAACACCCATGTTACATTGTAGAGATTTCAAAAAAAAATGTATAACTTGTTTTTATACCTGCTCTTTTTCAAATATATATGCTTTATTTCACTCATCTGTCTTCTTGCTGGGGAAGTGAAGATGATAGCCTACTCAACTCTCTTTGATCTGTCATTTAAATTTTCATTCTCATCCCATAATCTGTTAATCTTTCCAGTATCTCAGTGCAAGGCTGAATTAAATTTCTGTATTGAATCCCGACATGAAAGGCATTTCTTTGTGAACAACTCAATATAATGTTCTTCTAAATGACATTTAAAATGTTCAGCTCAGTAATGGAATGATAAAGAAGGGCACCCGGTGTTAGTACACATCAGTAAAAAGTACATTTTTTTTATTAGTCAGAAAGCAAAAAGATAGAACAAGATAATTAAAAAAAAAAAAAAGTTTATTCCTGCTAGACTGCCACAGGAGTATCATGACTCAAAATGTAATAGTCACTGAATTCCTGCAGGAATCTAACTTCTTAAAAAGACATCAGACATCAAAGTCTGAGTCATGCCACATTAACCACCAATGGCCAAAGAAAAGTTTGAATGCCACTGGAAAAGTTAAATATTAGATTTTCCCTGAAACATTTAAACGCAGAGAAGTAGGTATTGTGGTTGTCATACCGACTTGTGTGCATTCTTCACAGCCTTCCAGACGGATGTCTGCACCCCCCTTCTGTTGCTATGGTGACCCAAATAAATTCTCTCCTGAGATTCATTTCTCTCAGAGGCCGATGCATCAGGTCAAGCAGACAGGCAGGCCAGCAAATAACACACTGGCCCTAAACATTCTCACACTCTCCAGGCAGTGACAAAGAGCTATTCCTCCACATATCGCACACCCGACGTCAACATTTTCAAAACTACAATCCCATTAGATTGAGAAAAAAAATTATTCCAAGCTTTGGTATTTCTTTTATTTGTCTAACCAACAAGACGAATCCCTGCAAAAGGCAAAGAGTAAGAAGCTGAATGGAGATTCTCCGAACATCCACTTCATCACCCTTATGTTCATCAGTAAGACCTAAATGGTAGTTGTCAGTAGAATAAAGAAAACTCTAAGGACTAGCACTGTCTGACCACTGTAGAGCATGAACAGATAAGGGATTTAGAGATTAGAATTAGAGGCTGGGGAGATGGTTGTGTGGGAGACTGAGAGAGAACCAAAAATACTCATGAAGGAAAGCATTTGGTTCATAGAAAATATGCAGACATAATTCTAGAGGGAAAAGCATGAAAGCCTTTTTGTCATTAAAGACACTATAGTTTAAGGCCTCTAGTGTTTGTGCACCCTAACCCCTCCCCCACAAATGTGAAATATGTAGTGTCAATACTTCTCAAGACAGAGCATCCTGACAATGAGCATTTCACAATGACATATATATATAACAGAAAACAAATAGATGATCCCTATATTCCCTAAAAATCCAAGTCTATTAATTTTACCCAAAGATATACAACATTTTGACGCCAGACTAATACAAGGCACATAAAAAGAAAGAGCAGGCTAGGCATTCCACTCAAAGGCTACTAGCAATAATACCTCACATGCATTAACACTCTCTGTCTCTTAGAAATGCCTCACTACAAAACTATAAAGATTGTTACACCCATTTTCCAGGTCATGAAACTGACCACAGAGGCAAAAATCACTTGCCAAAAGTCATACCGCCAAGAAGAATCTGCACTGGGCTTTAAATATTAGCTCAATTGTTAGGGCTTGCTACCCCTGTGTTCTACTGTCCCCAAGAGTCCCTGATGCACTTGGATGAACCAGACCTTGACTAGAGACTCTCTACTTTCAAGTGTCTCTAGCACTGCAAGTGTTTCTCTCTCTCTCTCTCTCTCCCTCTCCCTCTTCCCCTCCTCCTCCCCCCCCCCCCTCAGAGAGAGATCCATATCCTCCCAGTGCTTTCAGGCCACAGGATCAATGACCAGATGTTTTCTGGGGAGTTTAGCACAGCTAGAATAAGACACCACCTCTCTACCAACATTGCAGTCAGGAGCCAGAAACCACAGGCCACCAGAATTTTTTGCTGAGCCCAGGGGAGTGCCAGAGGCTACCACTGTCCTGGAGGAATGATTCTGATGGGGTGAGACCAGGAAGACAAAAGCAGCATGTTTACACTTCCCATGTCTGTGCCATGCTTTCCCTAGAAGTGAGAAGAAAGAGCAGATTGGCTGCTCCCACACAGGTACCCAGGGACTCCAATCAAACCTTAAGGAGAGAGTGATTCAGCCCTAGGGTTGAATAAACCAGAACAGAAAGCTTTAAGCACACAACACGTGCAATGAGGTTATGGAGATTCAAAGAGAAAGAAGCAGAGTGAACAGGATAGAGCAAGCAAGCCAATAATACATAGCCAATCACTTTTATGTCCACTCCTCATAGGCTCTGGGTCCCCACAGTGAGCCTGCCAGGGCCTGCTGTCCTCCCGTCCACATCCAGCTCCTTGGCACTTGACACTGTCCTTTCTCTCCACTACAGGTTTAAACCAAATTTGGTATTTTGAGGGTCAGCATGGGTATTTTTCAGTGATTTTTGAATCCACTAACTGTTTTCTTATAAACCAGTGTCTTTCCCTTATTAGGATTTCAAAACTATATATACTAAAGAGTCTTTGGTCTTGAAATGCTAGTTGGATTCCTAATGACCATCAGTGCAATGGGACTGATGGTAAAGAATTTGCCTTAAAGGCAGCTAACTTTTGGAGTGAAATACATCTACACTATATAGCAAGGGATACCTGTTTTCGACATCAAAGGGGCTGCAAACATTCATATTCCTCCCCAAAGGACAGCTGGGAATCTTATAAGCAGAATCCTAGCATGACTTGTTAGCGTTTGCTGCCTGCGGCGTAGAATGTTTCATCAACAAGACTTGAGGTTTTGGCTAACTGTCTCTTAAGTGGATTCATCTCTTAACCTGGATTTCATATTTTCCTCCTTCATTTCAAAAGATTTAATTTCTCAAGAATTAAATTATTTTTTTTTAGTGTTCTCCTAAATTAAATGAAGAGTAAATAAAAAGGCCTTAGACAAAAACTGAGTAATTTTATTTGGAATATGATAAATGTGATAGGTTGCAGTAGCCTGAAAAAAATCCCATTACATGCAATTAAAGAGCTAGATTAATATAATTGTAGACTTCCTAGCATTTTAGCCGAGCACATACAGTATTTACAGATAATTGCATAGTAAGGGGGAAAATGCAAGCTGTGAGTCTAGCATGCACGTGACTCACGTTGTCAAATTAAAACCTGGCTGGGTTTCTCCTTGAGTTATTATCTTTAAAAAGCTTAATTTTTATCTTTTCAAGATGGAAAAGTGTGCAGGCACGCAAATGAAATGTTTCCTGTTAAAAACCACATATAGCACAATGAAATTACAGACACTATTAAAATAGTCATTTGGATAATACTAATTCCAGATTTGTAACTCTGACAAAAACTTTACTGAACGAAGAATTCTAGAGTAAGTTAATGTTGTAAACAGTATTCAGGGAGGATGAGTAACTGACTTTTATGCTTGTGAGACCTCTGACGTAAACATTGTTTGCATAGAAATGATGCCAACATTACAAAAAAGCCAATGAGTGATCTAAAGATATTGTAGAACAAGTGCTCAACTAGTAATGTGAGTTCATACCCTGTTGGCAATAAATCACAGTCTTGAAAATAATTAAACTCTCTAGATCTGTTTCTTCAAGTGTCAAACTCCATAGTTGAGTTAGGTACGCCACAGGTCTCCTTGATTTCAAGAACTAGGATGTTATCTAATTGTTGAGGAGGTTCCTGTAGGACAAATACTTTCCAGCTATCAGGTTGAATTATTAATCTGAATTTAAAAGCAACTCTACATTTCTTAAAATAAACTTTTCATTAATTAAATTCACCTACCCTCAGATATGGGAAATAAGGTAGGCCGGATAATTTCATTGTATAGTACTCTCCCCTTATCTGTAGGGGATACGTTCCAAGACCCCCAGTGAATGCCTGAAACTGCAGATAGTACCAAACCTTATATATTCTATGTTTTTTCCCTATACGTACATACTTATGATGAAGTTTTACTTATAAATTAGGCATGATAAGAGATTAATAATAACTAATTATGAAAAAGAACATTAATAACATCATGTAATTAAAGTTATAGGAATGTGACATTATTATGTAAAATAAGGGTTGCTTTAACACTAGTACTGCCATGTCAGTAAGATAACGAAGACAGCTAGTAAGTGACTAATGTGTGAGCAGGGCAGGGTAAGTAGTGTATACAGTGTGGAAACACTGGGTAAGGTGATGATATCTCAGACAGGATCTCTCAGAGAGGAATGATGCAAGGTTTCATCACATCCTCAGAATGGTGGGCAATTGAAAACTTATGAATTATTTCCAAAATTTTCTATTTAATATTTTCAGACTGTGGATGCCTGAACCACAGATGAGGAGGGCCTACAGTATCAGGAACTACAATAGTGACTATCACAGATACCACATCATGCAGTATCTGTATACTCTCTTGGAAAAAAGATGGAGTTTGTGTAGGCTGCTTTTACATTAAAGAGATTATAATCATTTTAAAGTCATTAGCTTAAATATGTGTCTGTGACCACAGTAATGATCATAGTAGTCATCATCTAAAGTCTCTGACGAGTACTAGATATGTCATTGAGCACAGTGGATGCTTAATTCCAAGAAGCACCTTACAGAGAAGGTACTGTGAATACCTCCATTGTACAGATGCACACAGTAAGCTTTGGAGAAGCCGGACAACTTGTCTAAGGCCACCTCACCAGCACATGCAGGAGCCAGGACTTCAACTCAGGTAAGAATCTGAATCTAAAGCCATGCACAGACTGGTTTACATGTGGACTCAAAGTGATTTCCTTCTTCCTACTGCCCTCTAATCATTAAGGAGGTCAGAGGGAAGTAGATATAATAAACACCCTCTACCTAATTTCCTCTGCCGAATTCGTGAAGGATAAGTCACCGATCCAGCCATCTTCCTCACTCCTGCCTCTGTATGATGGAAAACAAATGTTCTTGTTAAAGGGTTTAGATGGAAGCTATCAACAGAAATGAAATCTCAAATGATAGCTGCCCAGAACCACACAGCAATACATTATCACTCATATAGTTCATGGAACATTCATTTTCTTTAACATCAAGTTTAACTTTGCAGGAGGCAAGTTGTGTTATAAAACTGAAAAAAAAAAAAAAAGTCCGAAAATGTTGATATGATTGTCTATCTAGCGGAAGGGAGACAATTTGCAGCAAAATAATTGGTACATTTTCCCACTGCATTATGTTTCTCAAAACATGTTACTGTGGGAGGAGATTAGCTTCCCCTTTCTTCAGGAAGAAAATGACTTGTCTCCTATAGTGAATAGAACTGTCATTCTGAGAGCTGACAAATGCTAACGACCTTTGGAGGTACAGTGTGCAAGCATCTAAAAAACAAATAAAATAAAACAAAGAATCCAGTAACCAAAGAAGGAAAGGCCATAAAAGGAAATAATACAGTAGAACCCTTAGACATAAAAAAAAGTATTGGAAATCTGCTTAATCTAGAAATTACATTCATACAGTAAAATGAAAGAAAACAGAAATAAATCATTCTAAATTAAAATCACTTTAATTAGTTTACTTTTTTATGTTAGGCTCCACAGCACCAAATCAAATATAACAAATTCTATTCTGTTTCACTAAACATGCAGTGGCACTAAGAAGACAATTAATAGAGCCAGCCACAGATGTTCAAAATAATAGAGTTCGGACCAGGGATGGGATCACCAGTGGAGGTAGCACCCACTCCATCATGTATCTCCGTACCCTTGTTCCCCATGGTCCTTGGATTAGAATGAGATTGGTGACAAAGACAAATAGACAGACCATAAAATAATGCTAGATGAGTAAGAATAATGCTGGGAGGCCATTATGACAGTCCTGAATGAGATTTGGGCAGATGATAGCAGTCAAGAGAAGTTTCTGGTTAATCCTGGTCTCCCTTTTTCCTGTCCAAAAAGGCCCTAAAATAATGACATCTTTATGGCAGTATTTTCTTTTCACTTTTAAGCACATAAAAGTCTGCAAATTATAAAATTCAGATTTTTGTCAGTCAAGATAGAGTATTTACTTTCTTGTTACCCTAAGTATAGTCCCAAGTGCTTTTCATAATAGAATTGGGGGTTGCTGCTAAAAACTAGTGTTCTTTAAAGGGTGGTGTTGAACAATGTAAAGCGCTGTTCTGTATTTCAGGGACATGAAGATGTTAGAAGTGAAAGAGTCTTCCACAGATTTCCTAAAGGTCTGTGTAAGAAATGCGGTTCTTCACAAATAATCATAACAGTAATATATGACCTTTATCTATTGAACACTTACTGTGTGCCCTGCTCTGAACTAAGTCCTTAACATAGGTGAAGTTATTTTGCTCTTCACTGTTCTGTGAAATTTGCTATCAGTGTCCTTATTTTAAAGATGAAGAAACAGGATTAGAGAGTCTACATACTGACTCAAGGCACAGCTTGTAAGTGGTCAAGTTTAGATTTGGTCTTTTTTTTCTTGGAAGCTAGACATTGTGAAATTTACACTGTTGGATATTAGATATGTTTGTTTTCTTTTCTTGAGCTGTGTTCTGGAATACAGTTAAGTTATTTGGGAACAATCTGATTCTTTAAGGTCTTGCTTTTAAGCTTTGCTATGCAGAACCAGGCCAGTTAAGTCAAGGGCTAAGAATTCTCTCCTGAGGCAAAGTCCTTCAGATGCCTCATGAATTGTGAGGTTTTATACTCTGGCTCGTGGAGACAGGAAGTGGTCTCAGGCCTGTGGGAGCTCCTAGTATTTTCCCTCTAGTCCTTTCAGGTGGTTCTCTCCCCAGTTTTTATAGTTTCCTCACATTCATGTGCTCATCCAAAGACTGAAGGGGAGCCCTCTGTAGATATCCAGAGCTCTCTCTCCAAGTAGCTCTCTTCTCTCCAATGCTCTGCCCTATAAATTCTGGCCCTGGCTTCCCTGGACTTTTAGCTCTGTCTTCTCAACTCAGGGAGACTGCCCTGTTCTACCTGGGTTTCCCTTCCCTGCACCTCAGCCTAGAAACTCTTCCCAGGCAGTAAGCAGAGGTAATTGTAGGACTCGCCTTATTTGTTTCCCATAACTCAGGGACCGCTGTCCTTCATGGCATGATGTCTAATGTCTTAAAACTGTCCTTTGTTATATGTTTCCCAATTTCCTGGTTGTTTCAGGAAGGAAGGTAAATGTAGTCCTGATCACTGCACCTTGGTCTGAAGCAGATGTCCTCAAGCTCAGTTTTGAAGCTAAGCAATCAAGTTTCAAAACCTGAGGTCATAACTGCTAACCTAATTTTGATGAAATCATTGGGACCAGAGGTTAAATAAAGAACTAAAAAACATACCATAAAAAATAAGTCTCCTTCCCTATAATATAATTTTTTTCCCCTAAAATGCCATTATGTGTATAGTGACATTAGAAAGGGGTGGGAGAAATGGATTCAGATCCTCTGTGGGTTAAATATTTTCAGCTAGGCTCAACTACCAGGTTTTCCTCTGAGGGAATGTTCACATTTTCTTGGAGCATTAGTCCTGGGAGACCATCCACAGACATTTTAGGAAAATGGCAGGCAGTGTTCTTTATGTTCATCAATCGCACATATCTTACCCACATAGAGTCTGATTAAGGTGGTGTTTAGTGACGTCTTTGACCATCAGAGGAAATCTGAGCACTGCAGATATATCTCACTTTATTCACCAGATCTGTTCCTAAAGAACTGTGTTTAAATTAAATTTGAGTAAATTAAATGGTTCCAAATGCACCAATCTAATGTCTTAAAACTATCCTTTGTTTAAAACAGTGAAGCTTCCTGTTTAAAATAATAGTAATATCTCTGAGAACTGAATCAGTTTTCTTAGTCATCATAGGAGGCTGTGTAGCATTGTGGTTAAGGGCACAGGTTTAGGAAACTGGCAGGCCTGGGTGCAAATCCCAGATTCCTATGTGACCTCGGCCAAGTCACTTAACTCATCAAAGCCTCAAATTTTTCTTCTATAAAATGAGGATGATAAGAATACCTCTTGGGTTGATAGCATGAGCTAATCCCCATACAAGTGCTTAGTGATAGTCTGATGTTTAGCACTAAAAAAACAGTTAACTATCATTAGTTCCCTTACATAGAAAAAAATGTAAGCTCATACAATCAAAGAAAATGAGAAATAAGAAACCATCATCTCTGGCTAAAAATCTTTCCAAACACATGCTGGGTTTTAGTCTGGTTTGAAATATATTAAAAGTTAGACTACCTAGAAATTTCTTAGAAAAGTTTTATAATTAAAATAGTTCACTCTTCTTAAATTTTCATTTATTTAATGTCATTCAATATTACTTATGTACCATGGTAACTAGTTCTGTAGTGTTAATGTTCTTTGGATATTATTAGATAATTATCTCAACACACCACAGTCCTTAAGTTACCATTTTAATCAACTACACATATTCATTATTTATTTATTTTCATTAACTTACATGAAGCAGATCATTTAGCACTAAATATTCTTATAAATTTCCATGAATAAAATTTTTAAAATGTAATAATTCAAATAATGCTTCCCCTCAGAATCATAGGAAAATTCCAACATCCTTTTAATCTCTTATTCTAATTTATACCCAAACACACCTACTTGGACAGCCATACCATACTTCAGATTAGACATTTATATCAGCCCAAGAAAGCAGGTTAGCTCTTAAAGAATAGACTCAGTAAGCCTACATTAATAAGTACAATCATTATGATTTTTTTCATAAATTTTCCTTGGAATCTCCCAATGAATTCTAAGAATTCTTAAGAATGAATTCTAAGTATATGTAAGGTTGACTCTATTTTAATTTGATAAATCTGGCAATGCTTAACATGTTTGAAATGTATATGCTTGTATATTCACAAACCCCAGAAAAGGCTATATGTGAACATAACTGTGCAAGTTGGTAGAATATTTAAAATCCTAAAGGTTGTCAATGGTATAGACTATGAATATTTACGACATCTGAACACATCTTAGTATAATTTCTTTCCCTAGTGAGTCCAACAAGTTTTAATGCAATACAAATGTAAAATGTCACCAACTTATTTAAATACAGTCTCTAAATCAAACACTAAGATGGCAACAGAAGGCAAACTTAGACCTCATTTCAGAAATATCTTGTCATCAGATGCATTGTTATTTTATGTTAGTAGCCACTTGAAGTACCTAGCAGACAACAAGAGGTCCACACTGATGCCAGTTTCAATTAATTCAAGATGGAAAATTTCATGTGACACTATCAAACACTTTACCAAAATTGAGATAGATTGCATCTACAACTGCACATTATTTTTATCTACTGATCTTGTAGTTCCATCCAAAAAAGCAATCAAGTTTTTCTGGCATGATTTGCTCTTTTTAAATTTCTATTTTGTAATGTCCATTATCATTACGTGTTTCATCAATGCTTGCAGATTTTCTATTAATGTTCATTCTATTCTTTCAATATAGACCTAGCATGCTTTTGCTGGATAATTATGTCAGTGTTGTTCATTTTCTTAAAGAACAACAATAATTATTATCATTAGGATAATGCTCAAGAAATTACTCTTCGTATGTGGGTTGATTAACGGATCCAGATCAATTCTATTATACTTATTGCACATTTACTAATTACTTATTACTCTGCCAGTGAAGGGGAGAAAGATTAAAAGAAAAAAACTTTCCTCTGGAAGCCATTGATCTCACTGATAAGATAAAATACAGACTAATGTACATTCATTGGTACTCAGTGTTCTGCAAACTGTAGCAGGCTAAATAAATAAATAATCTTATTAAAATTCAAGTTTTCATGCTTTATTTCCAGAGGTTCTGATTCAGCATTTGTATTTTCAACAAGCAACACCCCCTCCCCCTGCCCAGGTAATTTCAGGAGAAGCATTTCTTAAACTACGCTTGAGAAAAACTGACATGGACAGTCAAAATACGAGAGAACTAAAATAGAGTTCAGCCATTGTAGGTCAATGTCATACAATAAGACTTTCCAACAGAATTAGGACTTTAAGCATAGCAAACTAGCAGAGTTCTTACAGTATTACCTGTATTTGCAGGGCTAGAACTATTTGGCATATACTTGATTCATAAAGGTGGACATCTTTATGATTCATATACTCTGATCTTCTGCGATTTGGCCAAACCAATTAAGCAAGCAGGAAACATTACAATAACTTACCCAACAAAAAATAAGCATATATCCTCGTCAAAAGAGTTAAAATAAATTTAACACTGAGACGAATTCGCCTGGGTTGCTTTCACATTTATACATTGGATACATTCCAGAACTTATAAATTTATCCATTTTTTAGTGACAATCCAGGAAGCGATACTTAGACACGATTTCAGGGTCACCAGGAGATTTTATCCCATGAGAAGCCCTGCAATACTCCTGTGAAAGCCTGTAGTGTTAAATATGATTGCTTTAGGTTCATGAGCTATCAACTAAAAATTAGTATTTGAGCATGTATAACTGCCTTTCTCCAAATATCTTAGCCTGGTCTACTGTATTATTTCACTCTTTGTATTATTCATGTAAAACCAGCATATCAGTCAGGGTCCAACCAGGAAAATAGTATTTAAAACAGAGGGTATTTGGATAGGGAGGGTTTTTGTTGAACAGGTGATGAAAGAGATGACTAACCTAAGGGGACAGTGAAGTAACTGAGAAATAAGCAACACAGGAAGTCTCCTCCTCTAAACCCAATGGAGAGTTTGTGTTTTTGCTTCCACTGCCCAGAGTTAGAGGCACCTAACTGAAGCCAAAACTATGGGGATTCATCTGGAGTGAATAGAATAATAGAGAAGCAGCAGCCTATGCAGAAAAAGGGGAAAAGAAGTACCCTGTCTCTCCCTTCCTCCTACATGCCAGTCTCCTGCGGATGCTTCCCACAGCTGAACCCAGCAAAAACACCGGCTGACATGTGACCTTTAAAAACAGTTAGGTCTCTGTTCCACAGAGTAGAGCAGGAAAAGGACAAGAAAGGGGTCTGAGAGCAATAAATTAAGGACTGTCTAGAAAAGATGATGGCAATGGTGATGGTGGTGGTGATTATCATTATTTTTATAGTTTTCCTTTAAAACAGAGAAGCTGAGTTTGCACAAGGAATTGGAAATTTTTATAGCTTCTCAATCCAGTATTTTACTTATTCAAAAATTCATGCTGCCTCCAAATATATTACAATTTATCCTTTCATTCTTCACTATTCTGGTTTCCTAGGATTTAAAATTTGATGCTTGAATAAGCTTCATTATTCTTTTATAATATGACCGAATGCAAATTCTTTCTCACTACTCATCTACTCATCTTACTTATGTCAGGAGATATTCTTATATTGTTCCTGATATCTTTTTAATTGTCCAAATGTCTTTACTTTGCATTTTTTATCCATCTACACTCATCATTGGAATTTCTGTATCTAGTGATTTCTATTCCGCAGGCAGAATTCCATACACTAGTCCCTTTAGCCAATTTATGAAGTAAAAAAGGTGCACTAAGAACAAAGTTTGCTGTTTCCCACACACACACACACACATACACACACACACACACAGAAAAAATTGATCAAATTAATAAAACACTGAGTAGAGCTTTGTGTTTAGCAAAGTGCTTTGCATACCATGTCTTGTGTGTGTGTGTGTGTGTGTGTGTGTGTGTGTTCTTCTTTGTGTGTATAAACAATAAATATAATGGCTTCAAAGAAGATAAACAAAATAACATAATTGTAGGACCAAGTGTTTCCTTCCATATATATACACACATATATATAAATGCAACACATAAATGACTTAACAGTTATGTAATCTTGTTCTCTTATAATATCCTACTACAAACAGTTACCCAAAATCCACAGATTATACTTCAGTTGACCCTCATTTCTCCTTAATAACCAATTTCTAGTCTCATCAGGGCACTTTCGTCACTGGCTACTCAACATCACCCATGTTCAACTTGAGCTTCATTTTTCCAGGCTACTTTCCCCCACACTCCATTAATCCTGACTTCTCCATTCCCCAAAGCCCATCTGAGTCCATCTCTTTCATGTAATTTATTATGATGGGCCAGCCCAGAGGGATCCCTCTCCCTTCTCTTGAACTTCTTTTAGACTGAGGTCCATGGATTAATTGTTTATTCATTATTTCAGATATGTATTTTTTATCCTTAAATATCCTTTCAACTCTTGAGGATAGGTTCTGTAGTTTAAATCCTATAATACTGTTAAGTAAAGAGTAACTATCCAAAATGTATTTACTAAATGCCACTGAAGTTTCATAATCAGTCCTGGAAAGGTGTTTTTGAAGTCAACAAAAGATGATGGAGAAAAGGCAAAAAGGAATAATGTAACAGGGCAAGATGTGGAAGAACAGATGAGAGACCAGGAACCTGGAAGGAAGCAGAAATGAATCAATTTCAAGTATGCAGGAGTAGATTTCCTTTAAAGAAACTTCTCATACATTTTGGGGAAATTTCCAAGACATTTTTTTTCCCTTTGGAAAAAAAAATCATATTTTTATCTGCACTGATTAAATTTCTTTTGTTTTAGCCAGCAATATATTTTGCTGCCTCTCACGTCTTGAAAAATAACACTGAGGAATTTCATTTCATAGTCACTCTTTATTATCTGTCTTCTACCCAGTCTTAATTCAGTTTCATCAGGAGGATCAAATCTAAAACCCATCTGTAGCCTGATTAGGTGTTCACTAAATGTGATTTTAAAACTCAAAGCTCATGATATCATTCTCACAGCCTCCTGAAGGTCAACGGAGATTACACCAGTGACAATTAACATGGCTTCCCCTCAAGGTGTCTCCCCCCACCTGGACCATATCATTCTGACCTATCTCCTCATTTAAACCTCTCAACACCAATATGTCTTCAACTTAAAAATCAATTTTCTCCCTGTTTCAGTTTCTTTTTCACAGTTGCTTCTTCATTTAATCTTCAGGGTCATCTCAATCCCCATAAATCTAAACATAGCAATCAAACGTCTTCTCTCTTTAAAATGTCTCGCCACAGGTGGAGTGCAAATCCCCCTCTTGATGGATTGGGCAATTTAAAAGAAAGATGGTGAACAGAGGAAATTATATCTCCAGAGAAAGGCCATTTTATCAGAAACATGGGGGTGGAAGAGCAGTTTTTGTTTTTGTTATTGAAGGGGTTTATGTTTTAACTTCTGCTTTCAGAATGTTTTTTTCTTGAAAAAACAATCTTACCATTTATGAATGAGATCTGAAAATCAAGGTTTTGATAACCCACTACAAGTGTTTTGTTTACTAAAATGAGAAGACTCCTACTAAATCTGAAGTAGACTTAGCCTTTCCCCCTCTATGGATAGCTACTGTACCACCTAAAATGTCTGCAGTAATCTTCATGCGAGGGTTCTCTGTATTTATGCTTGCTCATTTTCTTACTAAATGAATACTTAGTGGGCACTTATGATCAGCAAGATATTGAGCTAGGTGCAGTAGGGCCAAAATTAGGATTAATATGACACAACCCTTCTTCTCAGTGATATAGAGGTGATGGACATGGATATAAACTACTTATATCTATGAAGAAAGGCAAGTAGTGTACTTTATTTGCTGATTCAACAAGTATTTACTGAGTGCTTTCTCTGCTAGACACTGAGGATACAAGAGAAAGAAAAACAGACTCCTTTCTTTCCCTCTAGGAGATTCTAGTCTTATGAGTGGGAGACAAACATTAATAGAATGATCATTATGGCATCATGAGACACGAGATAAGTGTTCCGAAGCCCGCATATATCAAAGGGGACTGACAGACACAACTGGAATCATGATTTTGGGCTGAGATCTTAGAATGGATAGGAAGTGACAAGGCTGGGAGGCTGCGGAAGAACATTCCAGATATGGCTAGATAAAGAAAAATTGCTGTGGGAGTTTTCAGATGGAGAAATCCTTTCAAAAAGGAGTGGGAGGAGATATATCCTAGAGTAAACAGACCACTAATATTGACCTACTGTAGGACTTCATCAAGAACAGATGATGGGGAGTAGACTCTAAGCCAGAGAAGGCAGAGAAGCGGGCCTGGATGAGCAGTACTCAGGGAGACAGGAATTGCATGATTTAGTTAGGTATACATAGGGAATTCAGCAAAGAAGCTGGTAAGGGAAGGAGACTGAGACATGGAGGGTCTCACTCATCTGGTCTAAGAGGTTTGGGATTTTTCTAGGCATATGATGCAAAAACAACGAAGGCTTCAGAGCAGGCCTATCATGGGACTGGATTCATGTATTAAGGATATCAATCTGAAGTTAGGATACTAATCGGCCATTCCTCGCAGCAGGAATGGAAAGGAAGATACAGATGCATGAGATAGTCACAGAGGTAGACAAAACAAAATGAATCTTTAACTCACTTTCCATTTGCCCTGAGAATGCTTGCCAGTGTCACTTGCAGCTACAGCATTTACTCCAAGATAACTCCTGGATCACAGTCCTAGCCTTATCCCCCAAATCTGCCACAAAATATCTCACTTTTATTATTTTCTCATCACTCTAGTATATTGATAGTCTTTGGAAACAAATGACATCATTCCATATAGCATTTTGGTTTTAGTAGTGGTATTTATGTTTACAAAACATAGTAATTTCTCAATCACTGAAAATGTCAAATCCTAGAAAACATGGCATTCCTACATGTGATGTTAACATCACTTTCAAACAGTTTTTAACCGGAGATCCATTTGATGAATCTGATTTTTTTACACATTTCTGTTACATTAAGATTAGAGACAAGTTCTTCTTATAAATAACTCCAAGAACAGTTTTTATATTTTATTTTCGCATTGAAAACCAGTCAGATATGCTTCAGTCCAAAGAGCATGTTTATGTAAAATTACATTAATACTGGCAGCAAGTTGCACTTTTTCTTTCCAAACGGGAAATGTGCTAAAGGAGGTTTTAGATATTTAGGAGCTGTAAAGAAATTTTGAGAAAAATGGAGAAACAATATACATATACATATATATATTCTGCTAGACACCATGCTAGGGGCTTCTCATAAACTGTTTTATTGAATCCCCAGGAATCCTTAAAATGGGTTTTATTATCCTTTCTATAGAAGTGAGAAACTGAGGCTCAAAGAAATTACTTGCTGAAAAGAAGAAAAATAAGTTATGAAACCAAGATCTGACTTCAAAATCAGCTTGTTTTACTTCAAGACAAAAATAACACTCAAAGGCTTTCTTCTCTCCTAGTTTGCAATTTTTACCCTGTTCACCATTCCTCAGACTCGATTGACATTCAAAACAGATTCTCAGTGCTCTGCAAACCTCTGATTGAATATGGGAAATTCCCAAAGGGTCACCCAGCCAATGTCACACATATTTATCTCTGGGATAAGAAAAAGAAGATCTTCAATAAAACATACAATTGGAAGAGTAGAGATAAAATAATTTATTTCAGAGGTGCCGGGCCCATCTCTCCCTGAAATTTCAATGGCAGGGCATTTGCAAGACTTAAAAACTAGCTAGTGGGTTCAGGATGTTAACTTTCATTTTCCTGTTTTTATTTTCCCTATAAAAGTCAAAGGATGGAGAACTCTTGTCAAAGCTCATAATTCCCTAATTACTTAATAATTAACAGTGAAAATCTGATTTTCAAAGTTGTTTAATGGTCACACAATAAATCAACAGGAGACAACTGTTGATGCTGCAGCTCAGGTACAAAAAGGTGTGTGATGCTGCAGTTACTGTTATTTCAAAAATGGAAACATAAAGGCCATAACCACAATATTTCCTGGGATTCCCAGTTACCCACTATCCAGGTAAAATATCTTTTAGACATGGATGGGGTCAAGGAGGAGACTACTACATATCGTTTTTTCCCCAACTATTCTTCTCATGGCAGGTAAAAATAAAGCTGATCATTAGGCAGAGGGAAATAATGAACCAATTGTTAAGCATATTGCATTATTCTTAGAGTTGTTTTCTGACTCCTGTTACCACCACCAGCTGTGAATTTCAGCATTAATCATCTATGGGCATCTAAAGTGTACTGATATTGTAATTTAGAACCATTATTCCAAGTATCTCTGCTCCAGCTCATCATTCCTGACAACAAACAGGAAGGTGAAATGCAAAGTAGCCATAAAAAAATAAGAGAGAACAAAAGAATAATAAACAGACAACTTTATATTAGTCATGGGAATAATTAGAACCCATCTGCACAGTTCTCTGAAGGTCTATCCACAGAGCAGTAACATCATTAAAAGAGGGGAATGGGCTCACTTCTGGATTGTCACTGAAAGGAAGCATTTCAAAATATTATAGAGTAGCCCCTAAAAGAGGTTGCCCTGACACACAACTCTCTTCCTCCTTCATAGAAAAAATTAAAGCAATGAGGCTTTTGCAATTTTGACCAAATCCATGAGTTGGTCTACAGTGCACATGACCTCTCCCCTTTCCTGTTAGATAGAACCTAAGTTATACCTTCTCCCATCAAGACACTCCTAATTGTACTTTGCTTTCTGTCTGCTCCAACGTTCTGGTTCTTCTAGTTACCACCTCTTTCCCCCCTTTTCTTGACAGCATTTACATGTTCAAGTCTCTTTCACATTAAAAAAAAAATCCCTCAGCCCTCCATCCAACCTCCAGCTGACAATAATTCTTTCTTATTCCTGTTCTGTCCTAAACAAATCTGTCCAATTTTTCTTATCTCCCTCACTCCTCATGTCCTTTAAATCTGGACCTCCACTTTGCACTCCACTAAAACTGCTCTTCAAGATGACAGCTGATCCCTATGTTGCTAAATCCAATGGTCACTTTTCAGTTATCATTTTCTGACTTCTCAGCAGTATGTGACATGATTTAAATCTTGAAATTCTCTTTTTTTATTGACAGCATATACTTTCCTTCCAACCACTTTGGTCACTCTTCATGTCCTACTGGTTCCATAACTTTGATGTTTCTCCGGATTCACTCCTTTCCCTTAAAGGAGCTTAGACACTCCAACAACTCCAAGTACCATTACTAATTAGACTGATGAGTTTGTAGTTGATATCTCCAGATCAGAACTGACTTCTAAGTTCCAGACCAATACATCCAAAAGCCAGTTGGACATCCCAACTTGTCCTCTTGCAAGAATCTTAAATTCAACACGTGTAAAAAAGAACATAACTTCTTCCCTCCAAATTTGTTTCTATCTTGGTAAATGACATTACTAAGTAGCTACTTAGTCTAATATTGAAATCAGAAATCTGGGCATCATTCTTGGCATGTTTTTTCTCCTTTCTCTATCTCTCACCACTCATATTAAATCAACTCTAAATCTATTCATTCATTTATTCATTCCACAAAGATTTATGGCATCTATCACCCATATCAGCTGCTGTGGGGAGCAGAACAGCCAAACTCCCTGCCTTCATGGAACTTACAGTTTAGTGTGGAAAACAGTAGTCACTAAATAAGTAAATAAACAAATAAGAAAGTAGGAAATACAGGTAAAAATGAAACAGATTGAAAGAAAATTGTGCCTGGACTAGAGCTGGGGCAACAAAGAAATAAAGAGGCATATGGCACTGAGACAAATTGCAAGGTGGAATTAAAAGGTTTTCTGGTTCGGTGGACATCAGCATCAAAGGGAAAAGAAAAATCACTATATATTTACAGGTCCTCACTGAATATATGGCTGGATGGTAGTGCTTTTAACTGAGGTGGTGAAAAGGTGGGAAATCAACAGGTAAGTTTTAGATGTGCTGAGGTTGAAATGTCTGTTCCGAATAAGCTTGTTAAGTAGCGGTTGGGGTTATAAGCTTAGAACTTCAAGGAGAAATCTAGGCCCAAGACAAAAACTTGTGATTCAGCAGTATACAGACATTAAGATCGCCTAGAAAAAAAAGTATAGACAATACACGGTATAGAGAGAAGGAAAGCAATTCCAAGATTAACTCTGATGAACTCCATCACGAATGGTTAAAAGGGAGAAAAATATCTAGAAAGAGGCTGAAGTGTAAGTTAGGGGGGAAAAAAGATAAAAATAAATAAATAAACCAAGAAGAATAAATAGCAAAACAAGAAAAACAAGAAAGCAAATTAGATCAAAATTGAAGAGTTCAGCTATTTAGAATACGGTTAAATGAGAACAGAAGTGTTCACGGATTCAGCACCATTAAGTGATGGTGACTGTGACAGAGGCAGTGTTAAGAGAGATGGTGAAGGCATAGAATGGAGATAACTCTATTATCTAAATATTTTTCCAATACGCCTCATTCATTCTATCCTAACTCAAGTTTAAACCACTATCATCTCTCACATGCATTACTCTTGCATCTCCTTCAACTTCAGCCCCATCCCACATCCAGAATGATCTTGCTAAAAATCAGTTCCGAGCATGTCACTCCCCTGACCCATTTAGGATACAGACCACATTCTTCATGATACTTTAAACAGCCCCCACCCTCTGTCCCCTGTCTGCTGCTTCCATCTCATCTCATTCCACTCTCCTTTCAAGTTCAGGGCATCCACCACAGTGAAGATCTAAGATTCCAGGCACACCTAACATTAAGGCATCTCAGGATCGATTCTGAGTCAGAGCAAAAGTGAAATGAGGAAAGTGCACGTACGTAAGCTGGTAGAACATGTCCTAGGTGTTAACCAGGTAAGTGCTGTACGATTGAACTGACTCTTCCATTCTTGCTTTTCTTTTTTTTACAAACTGGAACATTCTCCCACTTCAGGACTATTCTTTCACTTTTGTTGACAACTCCCACGGTCAGGGAGGAACCGTAAAGTTACTTATTGTATGCATACCTTGCACTATTGGGCCTTTTCCAGAAGAACCATGCTCCTTGTGCTCACAACTAGACTGTAAACTTTTTCAAGTCAGGAAACATCAAGTTGCCAAGAGTATGGACACCTATGTTTGAATCCTAGTTTCTGGAGTCCTTGGGCCATTTTTTTTAACCTCTCTGGGCCTCAATTTCTCCATCTGTAAAATTTATATAATAATATGTACTGACTTTATAGGGTCATCTTAAGGACTCCATGGAGAACTATAAAGTGCTTACTACAATGTCTGGATGTAGTGAAAACTTAACAAATCCCATTATCGTAATTTTTACCATTATTATTATTCTCTAGACTTTAGAATGCTTTACACTATACTTAACAAAGTTGGTGCTTAACAAACACTGGTTTGCTTGCTGATAAATCCTATGGAACTGACTGTTTTCCCATGACTGATATGGTATATCATTCAAGGACAAGAGTGGTACACCCATCCTTATGATTAATTTTTTCTTTCATTTTCATGTTGAGTTATGTAAATCAAGCTTGCACATTTCACCCTTCAGACATAAATGGAATGGTTCTAATTTGATCTAACCTAAGATGGGAGTGGGAGGGGGATACAGAAGACTGTAGAAGTTAAAACTTTCTGGTATAAATGAAACAGCAGGCTGCCTTATGTTTTCAACATTAGCATTTAAGTTCACTGCAGCTGAACTCAATTCGTATCAGTGGAGATTTATATCAAACAGTGGGAAGGCAAGTCATATCCTACTGCTGTCTCGCAGAATTAGCATCAGGAATGTAGCCAATTTTAGCACAAATAAATGGTAGTTAGGGAAGTAACTTGTATGATCGAGTCCTATAATGGTCATTCTTTGATTTAGAAATATGTTCTGAACCTGTCACTTTGCATGAACTTGATTTTCAAAGGACAGAAGAAAAAAATAACTATGTTTTCTCTCATGGGAATAGCACAATATAAGAGAAAGTTAAAATTCTCCTCACTATTTTATCATTTTAAGTGTATAGAAAATAACTTTAAGTATTAGATGCATGCTTAAGGATTAAATTACAGACAACATAGCTCACTATCATTACTGTTACACATCACTAAACCAAGATGATTCTAAAACTGTCATCTTATCGACAGTCAAAAGACAGCTTAAATGCTGTTGAATTTTATTTCTTTTATCTCCTTTATGAAGTAAGAGAAGCACTTTATAAGAGTCACATATGAATGAAGGAAAAAACTGGTTTAGTGAATAAAATGAAGGTATGTTTAGGGCAGGAAGAGAACTTAGAGATCATCCTTTCAAACCTCTCAATTTAACAATGAGGAAACAAAGATCCAAACAATCAAAATAGCCAGACCAGGGACACACGTGATGGTGCACTGCATCTACATTTCTTCCAACTAAGTAATTCCCAAACCCATCCAAACAGAGGTCACCTGGGAACAAACATACAGGTTCCTGGACACAGGCTTGCAGAATTGGACCCTCTGGGGAGTGGAAATTAAAATCCTATGGATTTAAAAAGCTCCCCAGATGACTCAAATGCCAAACATCAAGGACCAATGTTTGTGAAGCATCAACCCCTCTATTTAGTTTCTGTGTTATATGCTGTTGAACTGGCTTTGACTCTCAGTGACTCTATAAATAAGTGATAACCACAATGTCCTGTCCTCAACAGCTCTGCTCAGCTCCTTTGGACTCATGCCTGTGGCTTTTATGGAGCCAATCCATCTCATATTGTGTCTTCCTCTTTTCCTGCTGCCTTCTATTTTTCCTGGCACTGTTGTCTTTTCCAAAGAACCCTGCTTTCTCATGATGTGCCCAAAGTAGGACAGCTTCAGCTTTGTTGTTTGTGCCTCCGGCAATGTGTCGGGCTTACTTTGCTCCAGGACCCATTTGTTTGTCTTTCTAGTGTCCCAGGCAGGGTATCTGTAGTGCTCTCCTCTTTCATTTCAAAGGAATCTATTTTTTCTATCAACCTTCTTCACTATTCAACTTTCGCATCCATATATAGTAACTGGGAATACTAGGGTGTGGATGATCTTAGCTTTGATCCATAATGACATCTTTGCTCTTAGTGATATTTTGTAATTCCTCCATCTATTTACCCTACATCCACCCTCAAACCAGTCAGACCTGCTACAGTTCTTTTCTGGTTTTTAAAAATATTGTCTAAAAAGAAAACCATAGAATGCTTTTTAAAATATATATTTTGTTTTTCCTGGGATGGAAAATTGATATCTTAATTATCTGATAGTGCTACTAATATATCGCTAGTGTGATATAAATGAACATCAAATAGACAAAAATAAAGTGCCATCACCTCATAACAATACAATATATGGTATGTATTTATTTATTTATTTATTTATTTATTTATTTATTTATTTATTTATTTGCCATTACCTCTTTATTTACTAATATATCCTGAGTACCTGCCATGGGATCAGCCATGCACCACAAAAGGAGAACTTTGCAAAAAAATAAATAAATAAAGGAACTTTCCTAAATATAAAATCTGATGGATTCAAACCTGTTTCTTCACCTCTAATCTAAGTGTCAGACTCATTTGCACACATGTCTCCAGACATCTCTACCTGCTTGCCCCACATGTAATCCAGACTCAACATGAATATGCTCGAAATCAAAATCATCATTTTCTCTCAAATCCGTATCTCCTCTGTGTTTCACATGTTGATTAATCCACTCTATTACTCAAGGCAAAAATCTGAGAATCACCTGTATTTGCTAGAATTTCAAATTTAGTTTCAAAGACAAGAAAGCCTACTGTAGCTGACTTGACTGAGAAATATTATCAACTTGCCAAGTGGAAAATCTAAAGGAGGCTCTCTAAGTATGACTGGACTGAACTAAGTGATGTTACAAAATCACTTTCCTGCTCTTCTTCTCTTCTCAGCTCTTCTCCACTGTTGGCTCCTTTCTAGACTGCATATACCATGCTTACATCCATCCAGTTTTAATTCCAAGGAAAAGAGGTTCTCCTTCTTAATAATTTCAGCAGAAGTCCTGGTCTTGTTGAACTAACTCAGTTCACTGACCTACTCCTAACTCATTATTATAGCCAGAGAGATGGAACTGTTGGGTTATTCACACACACCTGGATGAACAGAATTGGGAAGTGGACTGGGTATGCGGGAGGAGTAATTATCCAGAGAAAAATAGAAAAAAAAACTGAAAATAGAAGGCAGAACACTGTGCAGGCAGAAATATCAGATATTTTCTATACCATCCTGCCTTTACCCCTTGATCCAAAGAATTGCTTAGTTCTGGTGATTCATTATCCTTAACATGTTTCTTATTTGTCTCCATTCAGTTATCCCTGGGTGTGTTCTTCTTTTGCAGGTTCGACTAGTCAACCCCTGGGTAACTTCAAGATCTAGCCCAAGTGCCTTCTCTTTGATGATGAATGCTCTGCTGATATATTTAAGCAGAGTTTATCACCCTCTCCTTTATGAATGACAAATTACAATTTGTGAACATTGGAAACCTAAAGATTTAAGATAATTAAATAAATGATGATCTATAATAGAATATTTAAAATATCAAAAATCATATTTTAGAAAAATACTAATAACCTAAAACGCTGTTCTTGATGTAACTTGATTGGGGGAAGGATAGCACAGTACAAAGCAGTAAATAATGTATGCTTCTACCTTCATAAAATAATGTATAAAAATCTGACATATTTAGAACGTAAAATAGCAATTAATATAATGAGACTTTAGTATCAGACAGAAATGGATCTGAGTTTCATCTCTGCCACTTACTAGCTCTGAAACATTGAGAAAGGTACGTAACCTGTTTGAATCTCTGAACCTCTAAATACATGTATGTGAACACATGCATGCATCTACATCTATATCTATCTATACTTATATCTACATAATAGCTATATCACATCTGTATCTATTTATAGAAAAGAATGGGAATAAGAGACTGGAAGGACATTTATATCAAAAAATAACAATAACCGTAATTTGATTAATGCTGACTTTCTTTTTTGTAATTTTCTTTATTTTCTATATAGTCTACAATACATATCTGTTTTTCCTTATCTATATTCTGATCCATGCTCTGCGCTAATATGCTGTGTCTAATTTAAAACTTCGACCCAAGAGCAGAAACCGCATCTAATCATCTAATTATGCATCGACATCATACCCTACATGGCCTCAGTGTGAAATGACCTGGTGGTTAGTATCGTCACAGCTATGGCAGATCTATCCGGCACACTTGGGAAGCCTTCTTTGGAAAAGAGTCAATTTATGACAATTTAAGGGTTGATTGTCTAGACTTAAATTATCTATATCCTTATATTCTACAACATTTCCCTCCTGCTGACCAAATTTGAAGGTTTCATGGCTCCTTAATATCTCTACCATGACAAGAAGAAACAGAAGTGATGATATTGTAATCAATCAAATTGCTTACTCTGTGGAACCACTGGTCATTATGTTCACTTTAGAAGCTCCAACATTAGAAGTTTCTTTTTAAATGTAATGGTAGAGGAAAATTTTTCTTTCCCCTGAGAAAACATTCTATTTTCTATTTTATCGCTAAAACTATGTAGCTAGTGTTTCACCTTTTATCTCAGGTATTAGAAGGCTTACCATTATTTGTGGCCCTGTCTTCCTCCTCTGCTTAAATCTGATTTTCCTATTGACCTTATTTTTATGCCCTGTTTAAATAGTTTGTCTCAATTTATTTTTGAAAGGTTTGGGGTAGAAATAAATTCACTAAATGTTATCCTAATAAATTTATTCTAATAAATACCTTATATTGTTTTGCTCTTTTTTTAGTAGTTTCACATTCATGACTTCATCTGTTTCTCCTTGCCATACAAATGAGGCAGCCATTATGCCCATTTTACAGATAAGAACACTGACATAAAGCCTCTGGGAGAATAAGAAGGAAAAACAGAAGTTCTGGAGAGATATTGTCTGAGTTTGAATTTTTGGTTCTATTCTGGTTATACCTAGAGCTGTACCTTAGATAAGTTGCTCAATCTCTTTACCCCTCAGTTCTTTCAACTATAAAATGGGAAGGATAATAATAATAGAAGCTACCCTAGAGGATTATTGTGAGGATCAGTCAAATAAATTACACACTAAGACACATGGATCAGTAGAACTCATAAGTGTTTGACATTGTTATACTTAGATTCTTGGCATTTAACTTTCTGCATTGACTAGTCCATTATATTCCATTTGTTTGCACTTTGTCAGTGTCTTAGTCAGCTGAGGCTTCCATAACAAAATATCATGTGGCTTAAATAATAGAAATTTATTTTTCACAGTTCTGGAGGCTGGGAAGTCTGAGATCAAGGTGCCAGTTGAACTGGTCCCCTGATAAGGGCTCTCTTCCTGGCTTACAGGCAGCCACCTTCTGGCTGTGTCCTCACATGGGAGACAGAGAGAAAGAGCCTTGGTGTCTCTTCCTCTTCTTATAAGGGCACGAATACCAGAATTGGGGCCCTATCATCATAACCTCATCTAAACCTAATTACTTCCCAAAAGCCCCACCTCCAAGTACCAACACATCAAGGGTTAAAGTTTGAACATTTAAATTGGTGGGGCGGGGTTGGGGTGAGCAGTGCAATTCAGTCCACATTAGTCAGCATTCAAACCACAATCAATAGAGTTCTGCTTTTGCCACAGATAAGAAGAAATGATTTTCTAAGCACAGTAAAAGCATGACTATGGGGTCATATTAACATGATTTCAAAGGGAGAAAAAAAACACCTTTAAGATATCTCCTATATCACAAAAATAAATAAATTTTATCATATAGGGCAATGGTTAACAGAGGCTTTAGTACCAGCCAGGCCCGTCCTTGTCACTCGCTAGCTGTGAAGCCTTGGGCGAGCTCTGTAATATCCAGAGCCATATTGTCCCCTGTCATAAAATAGAGATAATTGTGGTTCCTACTTGGTGTTATTATGTAGAGTACATAGCACAGTGCCAGGACCATAGCAGGCAGTCAATAAATATTACAGTGATCACTGTGGTGCTGCTATTATCATTATATATACAGTTGGCCAAGTGTACCAAAAGCCATCAAATTCAACTTCTTTTAAAATATTTTGTATGTAGGCTTTTAAAAAATAATTCAGATTTTTTTTTCCAAGTGAGGTAAAATTAGAGAGGATTTACTTTAGTTGAAGGGAAACAAAATTGTTGCCCCTAAAATACAAAGTTTTATGAATTTTTCCCCCCAGTTTTCTGACTCTAGTACTCATTACATCAATATTTTTTTTTAAAAATTAACACAGTATAGAATTAATCCCTTTTGTTATATAGAATCTCAAAATTATCATGATAAATATAGACCTTAAAAGCCATTTAGACTTTCACTCTGATTCTGATAAATGTCTATAAAATGTAAGATTTTATGTTAGATTTTCTAGTGGGATGTGTTGGTTTTGTTTTTGAGGGTTGGAAGAGATAGTTATGTGATTGAGCAAATGGAAGGATCAGGTCTAATTGTCTTAAGTAACAAAAATAAAGTTAATTAATTTTGTGCTGAATTAAATTTACACAACAGACTTTATTAAAAAATAGTATCCAATGAATTCTTGAAGCTATTATCTTTAAAAAAAAAATCACATCAAGAACACGGATAGGCCTTCCTTTAAGAAAATCTAAATTCAAAGCCCTAAACCTGTAAAATGAAGAGAGGGCAGCTATTTGCTTTTCAAAAGAGACTATTTCATGAAAAGTAGCTTTCTTTCAAAATTAAGCTTTATGTGGTATTTTAAATGATTCAATGGGAAAATCTGACTTGCACCGACCACAAATATTGAATAAAATGAAATATGCTTGTGTCTAGAGTGAATAAAAAGGTCACTTTTTCACTTTGATGCCATTATTTTCAAGCATCTTCTAGCAGATTCCTATAGTCTACAAAATAATACTCAGCCTGGATGGAATGGCCTTTATAGTTTCTAAATGTGTCTGGTGATCGTGTGTACCTCACTGCGAGTGATGTGAAAAATGCAGTGCCCTGACAACTCGCATTAAACATCACACAGAAAAAGTATAATTAGCATTTCTGTGCTAATTAAAAGTGATTCTGGGTTAGTTCCAATATCATGCTTCTAAATGGCTGAAGCCTCAAGAGAACAAAGTTGGGGGCAGGGTGGGGGAAATGCATTTTAAATGGAAAAACTTTCTTAAATGATTCAGATTTGTTGCTGTTGTTATTTACATCTCATTATCATGGTAGACTTCAAGATGACTTCTTTTAATCAGTTTACCATTTTCACTTTCCCCACTTTGCAAGCAGAAGGGAATTCAAGATGTTGTTCTGCTTCTTTAAATCCTTTGACCGTCTGCTTTCACACAAAATTAATTAAGGATTTTCTAAATAGAGAACATGCCATGAAAGAAAGCAGCAATTCAGGATTTTCAGTTCTTCTTTTGTACAGTGCAAAGTACATAGTGTACTCAGCCATTTCAGCCTTTCCTACAAGTGAAAATTTTAAATACAAATACCACTTCCCCAACCCAATGGTTTTTCAAATAAACAGATGATTGCCATTGATTAAATACTTTTTTTTTCAAACATAGGCCAATTATTTAAAATCACAAAGGTTCTACATGGTGTTAAATCTGATTTTCTTTCCAGATGAAATGTCAGAGGATCACCAAGAGGTGGGGAGAGGGGGAAGCTATTGTTCCACCACATTCCATTCCTGTTAAATCAACTTGATATACGCAATAAATTAAGTCTGCACCGCAGGTCAGTGAATTTCTATTAACTACTTATTATGGAAGAAAGGAAAGCAGCCCAGTCAAGAACTCTTACACATCAGCCAAAGCAAGCTGTCACTCTGCTTAACTTTTACAATAAATGTTCCTCCATCTCACACATGTGAAAGAAAAAAACATCATTTGCCATTTAAGCTCTCATTGCCAATGTGCATTAAGGTAAAGAATCAGCCTAGATTGATTACTTCTCCTGATTTAAAAGGCTAGGAAATGCTCTGAATTTTGCTAAGATTTTGGTCGATTTATAATGTAACCATTTTAAACGAGGCCCCTGGAGATTCTGAAAATGTGGCTACCTTGCTAAAGTTTGCTATAGATATATTCCCAATACTGCTCTTGGATCCCACAACTGCTGGGTGGAAATAAGGCTTCCCCTTTAGACTGAGTCCCCAAAGGGAGAAATGGTTTGCATTTTCACATAGGAGCTAAATGAGCAAGAGACTACAGGCAACTGATGTCAGAGATTCCTAGCACGAGTTTCACAAGTCCCAAGATGCTGAAAAGAGCTTGGCCTGCAGAACTCAGTGAGTTCTAAGCTCCCTGAGCACACCTGAGATCCTTAGACAAGAAGTAGTAGATAAGTAAATAAGAAGTAACTAAGCAGGTGGGCCTGGTCCTCCGTGTCCCCAGCCCTGCAAAGTCTAATAAAAACTGGGACAAAAAGTTTCTCCCTGTCGCCTCTGTGGGAGGTTGGAGCTACCCAGAACACCCAGAATGAAGAGACCACAGTGCCTTCTATCATTCACTGCCTGAACTGCTGCCACTTCAGATCTCCAGCGACCAGAACTAAGTCCCTGTGAGGATATCAAAAGAGTAAATGAATTAATGAATGAAAAAAATATATCTTTTAAAATTATAATATAGCTAGAGAGAGGAAACTCATTCAGAGCAAACAGAATGCATGTATATGAAAATAGAATTGCGGGAGAAAATAAATGAGGATGTAAAATATATTTTCTAATAAAAATATACAATAAAAACAATCATAGTTAAAGTGAAAAACAAAAAAAAATTTGTGGAAGAAAATTTTTAAAAAGACCATGATTTTGCATATAAACAATTAAAAAGTGAATTTGAAAACAGGGTGGTCATTATTAAGATATGAATTAGTGACTTTGAAAATCAAGTGCAAGAAACATCTCAAAACACAAAGGCAAAGCACAGAGAGACAGAAAAAATAATATAAATAGAAATATGGAGAAATGAAAAATATAAAGTTAGCAACAAAAAATATAAAAAGTTAGAAACATGCTTTGAAGGAAAAAGCCAAGAATATAGTTTTTTTCCCCAGAAGAAGACAGAAAAGGATGACAGAGATACAATATTTAAACAAATAATAGAGAAAATTTTCTCTGAACTGAAGAAAGATTTGAGTGTACAGAATGAAAGGACAAGGTTTAAGAATAGATTAATACGACACAGGCTTAAGACTTGCCTAAAAAAATTCATAGATTCTAAGCATAAAGAGAAAATTTAATGAACTTCAAGCTACCACAAAGAAAAAAATCAGAAAGGCATCAGACTTGTCATCGGCAACACTTAGACCTCGACCATGATGACAAAATGTCTCCAGACTGCAGAGAGGAAAGGACAGTAAGAATCTTGACAAGGGAAAGGTGGCATTGAGGGAGGAAGAAAATAGTGGCTGTGTTCAAACGCTCACCCTACTAGGGTGCAATAAATGGAGGGGAACAGTGCCTCTTAGTAAGAAAATAACAGCTTTTCATTTTTAGCAATATTAGAGAAATATATGTAAAATTATGAGTGTAGGAAAGGGAAAGGTAACCGTTAATAATGGAAGCAGCAAAGTAAATCTGCAAAATGAATAAGAGAATGAACAAACCAATTAAAATTAGGATAAGGGAAAAGCAGAACAACACAAGTCATGAAGCCAGAAGGGAATAATAAAGTCAAGTCATTGTACTCAAAACAAACCAACTGAATTTTTCCATTGCAGGAGATTAATTGGAGTAAAGAAGAATACCTTACTTTTGCAGTTTCAAAGAAACAATTGAAACAATTTAAAAGAGATTTTAAAATGTTGAAAACAAATGTATAAGCAAAGATAATATTAAACAAGTTGAAATTTAATGTTAAAAGCCCTAATTATAATTCTATATAACTACATAAACAGCTAAACATAAAAAACAAAAATTATTACAAATGTGAGACCTTGATGAAAATATAATTTTAGTTTGAAATATCAATGTATCTTTTAAGTGTTACACAACTCCAGTCCACAAAAAAAATAAGATCAGAGAGAAATTGAATAGTGCTATTTAAAAAACTTTAGTTAATAAATACCTGTTTAGGGGCTTAATTTTTTACCTCCTCCAAAATTCATGTGACTCTATAAGGAGACTGGGCCTTTAAAAAGTAATTAAGGTGAAAGGAGGTCATGTGGGTGTGTCCTAGTTGTATTTGACTGATGTCCTATTAGAAGAGGAAATTTGGACACAGCAAGAAGGTGGTCACCCAGAAGCCAAAGAAGAAAGGTCTCAGGAAAAAGAAACAAACCTGCTGAAACCTTAATCTTGAACTTCTAGCCTCCAGTTTTGTGAAAAAATAAATTTTTGTTGTTTAAGCCATGCAATATATGGTATTTTATTATGCAGCCCTAGTAAACTAATATAATCTATATTAAATTTCTTAATTCTCAGATATAGAATGTGTATGTGTACATATTGTGGTGGGGGGGAGAGAGAGAGAGAGAGAGAAAAAGAGAGACAGAGAGACAAAGACAGAGACAGAGAAAGATCCATAAATCATCTTTAAAATCATTTACTTAATCACAAAGAAAACTTCCAACATATTAGAAAACTATACATTCTACATAGTCCAATTATAAAATAATGTAATTAGAAATCAATTATAAAAAGTTTCTTCCACAAAAAAAATAACTATGAAAAAATTAAGACACACTTTTAGAAATTTCTTGGACCAAAGAAGAAATCAAGAGAGAAATAACAAACTATTTTGAAAAAAAGAAAATGAACAGAAGACTATTTCATACCAAAGTCTATGGGAATATACTTTTAAATCTAAAGGAAAGAATCATTAGCACAGAGGTTTGAAAGGTTAAAATTTTTTTTTAAAAAGAAGCATTGAAATCTGATTGGTTCTCAGCTGAGTTTTTCAAACCCAGTGCTTCTCAACTGGGGCACTACTGTCATTTTTGATGAGATAATAATTTGTTGTACAGGACTGTCTTCTACATTGCTGGACACAAACTCATTCCTAGCTCCTGGGTACAAAATAACAGTAGCATCTTATCATCACTAAGCATCTCACCATCACCAAAATACTAGCCCAATTACAAATGCTGTGGTGAACAGATAATTCCAGTGTTATTTAAACTATTCTAGGGCATAGAAAGTTAAGGAAATGACACTAGTTAAATCTTACTTTATTATAATACTAAATTGTGCTAAGAGAGAAGAAAAAGAAAACAGTACGATATCACTTAAAATTGGTCCATATTATCAGATAGGAAGACTTAATACCACAAAAAATGTCTATATAAATATCTATCTATACTTATATGTAATTTTAATTCAATTTAAACTAGAGTTCCAACATGACATTTAAAAAATTTTAGCTATAATGATCATACATTTTATATGAAAGGATAAATACCCAAGAACAGGCAATAAAAGGATTTTTTAAAAGGATTTAAAATGATAATAAAAGAAGACTTGGTTTGCCAGATATCAAAAAATACAATAAAGAGAATATGGTATTAATTTAGTATTAGAAAATTAAATCACTGGAACATAATAGAAAATTAAGAATCAGATGCTAGCATATGAGGATTTAATATGTGAGAAGGGTAACATTTCATATCACTGGGTAAAAAATAGATCACTGGTTATCTATCTGGAAAAAGTTGTTGGAACTATTCATCTTATGCTTATGGCAAAAAATATTTTAGATGTGCTAAAGATATAAACATAAAAATATTAAATAAAAAGATTTCAAGAAAATCTAGGAGGCTATCTATGATACTAAGGGACAGTGAGACCTTCCTCACCCAAAGTGGAAAGTCACATACTGTGAGAGATAAAACTGACACATTTGGCTAAATAAAAAATAGATGCTTTTGATGGGAAAAGTTACCTTAAACAAATATAACAGACAAGGAAAATGCCTAGAAAAGAATATTGCAAAATAGAAGAAAAACAGTTAATATATAATGTGTACACAAAAACTCCTACAAATTGGCAGGAAGGCAAACAGTTTCTCCCCATAGGAAAAGAACAAGAGAAAACTCATAGAAGAGTGGATATAAATGGCCAGAAAATGTTCAATTTCACTAGTGATACAAAAAAATGTGAATGAAAGCAAATGAAACATCTTTATGTTTATCAGATGGCAAAGTATGAAAGAATAATAATCATTATTATGGGTGCTGAGCTTTAAAAACATGTCCATTTTATATTTCTTAAAGAGGACAAACGTACATAAGAATAAAAATGTGTTTAGAAGGAAATGTGAATTGTAAAAGCCATTTTGTCTATATTCATTAAAAATACACATACCTTTTATCCAAAATTTCTATCTCCTGAGAATCGAGTCAAAGTAATAAAAGCTCAAATATTTAAGAATATAATACAGAATACTTATTGTATCACTGTTTGTAAAAGTTAACAATAACAACAACAGAATGGAAATGAAATGAATGTGATCAGATGGATTCATCATGGCATATCACATAGCCTTCAAAAATAATGAATTAAAACTCTGCCAGTTGAGATGAAAGTAGCTTCCACAAGCTATTTACAGTGACAAAATCTAAAAGTAGAAAAAAATGCTTATAATAAGCACATTATTATAAAACCTTCTAAAATTTCTGTATGTGTGTATAGGTTTTTGCTTGACTATATGATCATGGAGATAAATATGGATTCCACATAATATAGTTTTTCTATATTACATTATAAAATTTAATTATGATATATTTGTAAAATTAATTACATGAGGTAGGTAGATAGGTAGATATGGCAGCAATAGCGGGATTAAGAAAGAAATATTATATTTATGTAAAATTATACTTGTGTATTCAGTGATAAAAAAATCAAGGATGTACACCTCATTTCACTGATTCTACAATTTTTTTTTTGCTTTTTAATATCTCTGAAATCAGAATGTATCTTACAATTGATGGCATCTGATACCTTACAATTAATTGACAGGGTTTTTTCCTTTCTTAATGGCACATAAAATAATAGTGCCTTGAGCAGATGAGATAAAGTATTATACTAATATCACATTCCTCAAAAGGTGCTTTCAACCCAAGTCAAAAACAGTGCATCCAAATGAAGAATAGCAGAGCTTTAAAAAATCAATACTTTTTCACATTTGAGTTAAAAAAAAAAAAAAAGTATGCAAGGGTAAAAATGAATCCATTAGGACCGTCATCTAGTAGACAAATAAACTAACAATGTTATACTCTTGTAAATAAATGGATTAAAGGAAAAGAGGCCAGACCTCTTTCATATTGCAGGGCAGTTTAAATAAGAGTATTTCATGGTCCCTTTTATAACTCGTAGGCAGCCAGCCAAAACAAGACAACAAAAGATTTCTCCTTCCTCGGCTGCCATCTCCTCAGGCCCTGATCACGCCTGTCTTCTTCCTTCTGCTCCTAGAGGGAATAGCAGCCCAGGACGGCAATATTGTCCTGATGTTCTGAAGTAACTAAACACTCAGAGGAAACTGAAATTCGACCAGAGGGCCCACTAAAGTAGAACCTTTGGTTTGAATCCCAATGGACCCATTTAAAATAGTAGGTCTTTCTGATTTCGCCTGGGATTTTCCAAAAGGCAGCATTTAAGAACATGAAATAGCTGCACAAATTTTCCATTTGCTTTAAAGCGTCCCTAACATTTAACATGTAATAAACAGAATGTATTAATTTACAATCTTTCAATGACCAAAACACTACCACTCTTAGAATTTGAATATTCAGATGATTTTCAGACCAATCTAAAGTCAGTTTTTCTAATACTGACTCCTAAAGACATTTTTTCTTCTCTTAATGTGACCAAGATCTCCTAATCCAGAAAAGAAAGAAGAGAAGTGGATTCACAAAAGAATAAAGGAAAAATACTTTGGCTGTAAAGGCCATTGGTTAAGAATTACTGTTGAATTTTACTTCATTTTAATGGCCTTATTATAGGCCTGGCATTAGCTAGATACTAAAATGTATAAAATAAGTATGTGACCCAATTTCAGACCTTGAATAACTTACTATCAAAAAATAAATCAAAACATATAAAATACAATATTACTAATCAATCCCTCAGTGTATGCTATTTGCAAATATGTCATACATATGAATGTCCTTTCTTCCTCAAATGAGGCCCCCCGCCCTTCTGCCTCTGACTTCCTCTTTAATTTGTGTAATATCCAAAGCAGTCCTTGGCTAACGGGGTCAGATAGTGGCTGGCACAGGATGGTGTTCTGTCCCAAATTCTCTTCATTAACTTCCCACCGCCTCCTCAGTGGGGTCATAAATGTGCTATCCTAGCCCATAGGTCAATTCATTTTATCTCAATAGCCATTTCTCATCGGTACGTGTTATCTTCAACTTCTTCCTTGCCCACTTTCTATTAATGGCAATTGCTTCAGGAAAGATCTAGGGAAAGGTTCAAACATATTAGAATGTGATTCAAATTTTTTAAAACTTTAGAAACTTCTCTGACTTGATACATATTTAAACTTGCAAGTTTTTAAGAGAAAAGTAGAATAGTACTTTTAAAATAGAGGACATACACATATGAAAAGATGCTCAAGGTCACTAATCATCAGAGAAATGCAAATTTAAACCACCATGAGATATCACCTCACACCTGTCAGAATGTCTATCATCAATAAATCAAAGAACAAGTGATGGTGAGGATGTGGAGAAAAGGGAACCCTTATACACCGCTGGTGAGATTGCAAATTGGTGCAGCCATTATGAAAAACAATCTGGAGGTTTCTCAAAAAAATTAAAATGGACATACTTTTTGACCCAGCAATTGCACTTCTGTGTATTTATCCAAAGAAAACCAAAGTAGTAATTCATGAAGATCTATGTGTCCCTATGTTCACTGCAACTCTATTCACAATAGCCAAGATATAGAAGCAACCTAAATGTCCATCCACAGGCAACTGGATTAAAAGTTATGGTTCATATATACAATGGAATATTACTCAGCCATTAAAAAAATGAAATGCTACCATTTGCAACAATATGGCTGGACCTAGAGGTTATTGTGCTGAGTAAAATAAGTCAGACAGAGAAAGATAAATACCATATGATTTCACTTATATGCGAAATCTAAGAACAAAAAGAACAAATGGCTTCCAAGTTCTTTGATACTCCTCCTATCAAGAAGTAGGACCTATGGTTCCACTTTGACCCCTTTTGATTCTAAGCTTTTTACTGCTCAGTCAAAATAGAATATTGGAAGGGACAAAGTGGCAGCTTCCTCTTCCTGCCTTTTGGGACATCCACTCTTGTAACATAGCTGCCATGCCATGAGGAAGCCCAGGCAACATGAAGATAACACGCACAGATTTCTGCCTCACAGTCCGAGCAAAGGTCTTGGCTGACAGCTATCAACCAGCAAACACAAATGTGTAGACACCTCCAGATGATACTCAGCTTCTGTGTCACCTCCAACCTTCTAGTGTCTCCACTATTGCTCCAGACATTGAGAAGCAGAGGCAAGCCATCCCTGCTGGACCCCATCCAAATTCCTGAATCACGGAGACCCTGGGCATAATAAAATGCTTATTTTATGCTACTCTGCTTTGGAGTAGTTGGTTCTACAGCAACAAATAATGAGGACATCATCCACCAGGGCCTAATTCTAACTCATATGGAGGCTCTGTTTGGGCCAGTAGCAGCCCTGACTTAAGGCAGGCTGTGGTTCCCAAACTGAATCCTCAGGCACGTGTCATCTTTACTCTCATTTCATGGTGTTAGCTCTCCTTATTCTCTGAAGCTCAAAGTCCTGGTTTCTTCTCTTGGTGTACAAGGCCCTCGGTTTCTCTCTCCTGACTCATCTCTTTCCACTTCCCCCATTCCCACACCATGTTCTACCTACACTCACTCTTCTTACAGCATAGTTCCCACTTGCCTCTGGATCTTGCATATGCTAATGCCTCTACCTGAAATAACTTTCCTCCCTACACTCCACAACCTCCATTGCTGCAGTCTCATCTTCTAAAACTTGGGTTTCTAATGCCAATGTTTTCAGTAATGCAGGGGGTTTCTGCATACTTTCATCCTGAACTGATCATAATACTGGCAGCTTTTCCTACCATACACCCTCCTCAGTGTCTTCCCCTGGACCTCCTTCTCTACTAGAAATGCCCTTCCAATGGAAATATGGGGGAAATATGAGGGAAATATGGCTGCCAGCCAGAATGCAGAATCACCACCTTAAGATTTGTCACCATGCAGTAGACTCAGACAAAGAAATTGAAAACTCATTCCCACAAAGAAATGATGTAAATTCAAATAGCCATGAAATCAGTTCTACCCCATTTCAGCAAGGGCATGCATTACAACAGCTTCAGGATGTTTAAATCTCTGACTGACTAGAACCTTAGAGGAAGCTAAAATGGAAAGTAGCCTAGAAATCACAGTTAGTCTTCGTTTCATTTGGCAGGAGAGAAATTGTTATGAGGTGGTATTGAACTAGCAGTAACATGACAACCCACGGCCTAAGCTGGCTGCAGTGGGCATCTGAGATGACTGAGCTCAGAATTAAGGCTCAGGGGGCTTAATAAGAACTGCTTCAGAACTGTGAACAGGGAGCAACTCATTTCTTCCCAATGAGTGTATGTACTACTCTTACTATTGTTTTCTTCTTCATGTGATCCCCATCGTGAAACGAAACAAAAACCAAAATGATTGGATTTGAGAAAAAGATAGCTTTGATTTTTTTAAATGTACACACAATGAAATAAATGCTGATCTCAAATAAAATCTTTCTGGCTTTGTGAAAGAACCTGGCCTTAATATCTCAAATAACAAAGATTAGGCAAAAATGCTAGAATGTCAATGTCAAAGAGACTCACAGGAATAACTGGAAAATTGATAGACACCCTGGAGTTTCCCAAACACTCTTGAAAAATCGAACACATTTTCTGACACAATACAAAAGCTGTAGCATTCTCTGGGAAAATAAATGTTTACTTCCAACATAAGCTTTGCAATTTGTAAATAAAAGTAGACAGACTTTTTCTCTGATGCTAAAGGCGCTGGCATGCTAACAAACATTTCAATGAAAATATATATAAAGTGATGTCTGTCTATCTTGTTCCTTCCTGTCGACCTGCCTTTTTTTTTTCCCTTCTATCTGTCATATCTATTTTCTGTGTCTGCCCTGTCTCTTTTATTATTTACTTATGTATTTATTTACCCTTGCATTTTCCTTCTGCTGCAACTCTGTTTTCAATCAAATGATCCATTAATTGAGGTCCTACTCTGAGCAACTCAGTTTGCTAGACAAACATGAATGCAATGTGGGGTGCTTGTCAGACTGGAAAGTACAATCAAGCTGAAAGATAAGAAAGGAACCTAGGTAGCTGCAAATACAATGTAGTGTCTAACGATAAACGTGGGAGTATTTCAAGAGCTGGGCCTTGGAAGATGAGCAGACTCTCGTAGGAGAGAACATCAGGCCAGGGGATATTGTGAAGAAAGATATAGGGGCAGAAGAGCACAGATTTGCTGCAAAGTTCAGCTCATTAGGCTGCTTTATCTTTAGTGCAAGGCTCAATTGGGAGGTGGTAAGAGAAAGGGTTGCAAAAGCAGATGGGATCCAAATTGTAGGTCAGGCATAGGGATTTAAACTCTACTGTCCACCACAGAGAGCCAATGGTGTTTTTATGGTGGAATAGTAAAGATTTATCTTCAAGAATCCTCTCCTCCTTATCCTCCCATTCTGGCCCATTGTCCTCTTGTTATTTGTTACATTTGCAGAATAAAATGTTGCATTCTTTATTTTTATCTCTACTATAAAAGTACGTGAGCTAAATAAAGATTTTATATTTATCTTTTTAAGTCGCACACATTGCTTGGATTCTTGAGAATAAGAAAATAAATTATAGTTCTGGTTACTTAGAAATATAATATTTTAAAGATTATCTTTCAGATAAAAAGGAAAAAAAATGAGATAAATCCAAGTCTACACTAAAATCCAGAAATAAGTCATTTGAGATATCAAACCTATTCTATCAAGGACTTCAAGAATTATAGCTAAATACTTTTGATTTAAATGACATCTGGCTAGCAACCCTTGAAATGGCCTTTCCTGATTCCTAGCTAAAATACTTACAAATTCATAGAAAAATATAAAACCCACAACACTATCAGAAAATAAGAGTTATAGGTAACTATTACTAGACTCTGAGAAGTATTTCAACTTAATATATGGCTCACAATCATGGATTATATAATTTATGCTTGAAGGGCTTCAGAGACTCTGACCTGAAGAACCACAAGCCTGAGGAGGCAGAGGCTGTTCATTCCCTCTCCTAACTCTCCTTGCACTTCCTATAACTGACTTTTCTCCACTTATGCAGACTAAAACTCTCACAAAATAGTAAGGCAAGAGCTATATAGTGAGTATGTATTACCTCCTCTCCTCTTGCTGTACACTGTGGGAAGACCTCGTCCTTTGCCCAAGAATACTTGAAAACAAAGTCACATAAAAAAAGAAAGAGGAAAAATATCTAACATCGCAGAAGAAGAGCACACTCCTAAAAATGGGTACTGTCCAAGGGGCTATGCCCTCAATGATAGCCAACAAGGAATCCAGCAAGGGAAAAAAAAAAAAGAAAAGATCAAGAATACAAGTCAATAGAATGAGTTTTGAAAACAATAAACTGAGTATAAAAGAACAAGGTGGAACAAGGAAGACTTATGGAAACTAAAATTATAATAACACAACTGAAACTGATCTTGAAGATGGTAGAGTGGAATTCACACTGCAGAAAATCAAAAGTGATAGGTTTAAGGAGAACATGTGTACCACAATCTCTACAAATGCCAGGTAAGAAGGCAGGACATATAACAGCACATGATTAGCATGGTTGTGACAACAGATGCAGGCAAACACTGCCAGGACATAAATGCAACTGCATGAGTGGTGGCTCTTCAAGTACATGAAGATCCTGTCAATGAATCAAAAGTTCAATTAGGCAGCAAAGACATTGGGAAGGAAGTTAACTACAACCTTACCTAGAGTATTACAAAACTAAAGGCATCACTTGAACCTAGGAAAGGTCACTCCTCTCAAATAGTTTAGACTCAAAGTGCTATTTGTCTTAGCTACAATATAAAAAGAAATACTCTTTCCTAGTGAGGAAGCACAAAGACATTGTCAGAATTCAAATCCTGGATCTGTCACTATGTGACCTTGGTCAAGTTACTCTCTTTCTTTTTGCCTAAAAAATTATAATAATAGTTAGATCCATAGTTCTTTCCTCATGGGACTGCTGTGAGGAATAAAAGTTATGTTGTGCAAAGCACTTAATCTGGCACATAGAAAACGCTCAACAAATCAGTTGTTACATTATTGCCATCATTCAAATCACAGGAAAGAAATATCTACATGGCCCTAGAGATAAAGATAAATACATTAAAATAAAATTAAGTCTACAGACATGCCCCCCTGAACAAGCCCAATCCCATCTGATCTTGGTAGCTAAACAGGGTTGGGCCTGGTTAGTACTTGGATACGAGAGCACCTAGGAAGACCAGGTGCTGTAGGTGTAAAAAATAAAAAATAAGCAATTGTAAGCTGACAAAGTCCTTGCAATCTGTGAAGTCAACCAAGGGTCCCCTTGCCTAAAAAAATAAATAAATAAAATAAAATATAAAAAACAAAATTAATTAATTGATTGATTAAAAATAACTTTAAAAAGCTAAAGAAATGCTAACTTCAAACTGGCAGTTTTGTAATTAGTTGCAATAGTAAAGGAGGTACTGGATCTCACTTATTTTGCATGTTATAGCAGAAGGAAGAAACCTCATCTAAAAGGACTTATTAGGAGCTTCCAGCTGTCATAACAACAATACTATGCTATCACCCTAGACCCTATTCATTTTGGTCAAAAATCTCTAGCCAAGATGCATTCTCAGCCAACTGATGGAACACTGCACCCAATTCTCGCTGAACATAATTCGAACTTATATAGAATGGTAACCTCAATTTATTTTATATAATAAAATCTAGAGGAATAGTATCTTTTCCTTCCAGGAAGTTTGTATTAAATACAGAGATGATAAAGTAAATCTAACCTACAGAATTAATACCTTTGTGGTAAATACAGGAATAGGTTTCTAATTATGGGGCAATATTTCCATATGTAGTATTTAAAGAGATTAATGTTTAAAAGCATATGCTGATCAGTGAATATGACACATTAGCCTTGTGATTCTATTTTAAAAGGTGCAACTGAGAAATGGATTTTCAACATTTACCTTTTAGTGGAAAGATTTAGAGAATTTAATCAAGTTTAAAAGTATTGAAATGGGTAGGAGAATATGTGATTCATAATTTAAAGTAAATTTATTAGATTTATTGGAGTTGTTAAAATCTGGTTGGTAGGTCAGGCATCTGAAAGCTTAAAAGGAAAACTGAATGTATTAAATGTATAAATGGATTTTAAATACTTAGGGGATTTTGTTAACTAAGTTGTAAAGAGACCTGCTTGGGCATTAAATGTGTCCAACTAAAATTGAACAAACATTATTTAAAGGTTCCCCTGAAAACAATTGTTAAAATTTACTGGATTCATAATCAAATGATAATGTATGTAAGGTAAACTTAAAAGTTTGAGATAAACTAAATTTCTGAAAAACCACTTTTAATATTAAAAGTGAATATTAAAACCTTAAGTAACAATACAAGAGCAGCCCTCAGTTTTAAAAAATCACAATTGACATGGAGATTTCATTTAAGAATCATAAATGTTTCTGAAAAAAAAAACCCATATAAATAAAATAGAAGAACTATCAGACATGATTGAAAATTGCTTTCTAAAGCTAGAAAAAAAATCAGTTGAGTATGTAAACCAAATGGACTTAGTATGTTCTAGGCAAAATGAAGAACAAAGATTACATGCTAGGAAAAAAACTGAATTACAAGGATAAAGAAAAAAAATCATATTAAATTCCAGAGAGAGTGAAAAAAGTGTGATCCACAAAGGAAAATAATCAGGCTGGCTGCAGACTTCTCTTTATAATGACGGCCAGATGAAAACAGATAAACAGCTATAGGGTTTGAAGGAAAAAGGTTGCTATCTAAATATTTTCTACTTCATCAACTTGTTATTCGTGTATGAAGCAAAGAAAAAGACATTTTCAGAATGTAAAATTCTAAAAATATAATTGAAAGTACATTTCCATGAACAAAGATGAATTAAAAACAGGAACTCCACAATCAAGCAGTCATGTATATGAGGATTGTGGTGAGCATTACATAAGTTAAAGAGTTAAGCTTAAATAATTACAAATATTTGGGGGTGGGGGGGCAAATTGCATTAAATAGTCATTTAATTCCTTCCTTTCCACTTTCCCAATGAATACAGGGGAAATCCTTTGTCAGCAAGCCTGGAAGGGAAGGATAGCATTTGGATGGCAAATTTTTAAAAACTCATTCACTGAAGATAAAGCCAGAATGAGAGAAGGCACAGAATGTATTTCATTCACCTGGCCCTCTCCTAAGGAAGAGCAGCAAATCCAGGATACATATGAAGGAAGCCCTTGCTGAACAGTACTGCCATCCCTAAGCTGGAGGCCTTGGCTGGAATTAAGATACCTTAGAACCACTTACACTTCATTTCAGCCCTCATGAGCCTTAACATTGGAAAAAAATGTGGCCTAAGGAACCTTTTGGCAGTGACCTAAGCAGAAAGCTGGATGATGTTTGGAATCTGGTGGGCGGCACTGTAGCAGGAGACCCAATCTTGGTTGTATCAAGCCACAGCTTAACCCAGTCATGGTGCATAGAGAAAACTGGTCTCGGCTTTCAAGGTTTCACCAAATCCAGAGAACAAAGATCTCTTGGTATTTATTTATTCATACAATAAATACTTATTGAGTATCAACCAAGTAGTAAATTTAAAGTGGCTCCACAGCTTATAGTCTTTAGGGGACATGAGAAAAGTAAATAGATAACAGTAATGATAGTGCAATAATAGGTGAAGAACATGGAGCTAGCAGATGATTCTTCAGAGGCATCCAGCTCAGACCTGGGCAACTGGAAGACTTGCTAAAGGAAATTATATGTATGTAAAAAATAAGTTGTAGTAGGTGAAAAGTTTGGAGTCAGGAGAAGTACATAAGAAAGCACTTCAGGCAGAGGGTGCAGCAAGGGTGAAGGCCAAGAGTCAAGAGCACATGATGCCATGTAGGACTTAAAAGAGAGACAAGCAGGGGTTCAGGCCATAGAGAACCTTATGACCCGTGTTTAACCTGGACTTCAACCCAAGAACAATGTAAGAGTGCTGAAAGGTTTTAGGCAGTGGATTTGATCCAATTTCCATTTTGAAAAATAATTCTACAAAGAAAAAAGTAAGATTGGAGGCTACAAGACTACAGGCAGGGTGAGAAGGCAGCTCTTACAATTCAGAGGATTCATGGACATGCCTGACTTCAATGACTGGTTGCAAATGTGGGAAACACATCAGCTTTCAGAGACAACAAGGAAACTGAAACAACAGGGCTTGAGGATTAATTTTATATTAGTTATCTAGTGCTATGTAACAAATTACCACAAACTTAGCATGAACACAGTTTTTAATCTTATAGTTCCCATAAGGCAGGAGTCAGGACACACACAGCTTTGCTGGGCTTCACAGTCTCACACAAGGCTGAAATCAAAGTGTTGGCCAGGGCTGAGGTCTCATCTGAAGCACAAATGGAGAAAGGCCTACTTCAAAGCTCACATGATTTTTGACAGAAATCAGCTCCTTGCAGCAATTCAATTACGTTCCTTGCTAGATGGAATATTCCTCTGCAACATGGCAGCTTGCTTTGACAAACCCAGCCAAAGACAGAGCATGCAGGCAGGGCACAAGTCACAATCTTCTGTGACCTAATTATGGAAGTGACTTACCATCTGTTGGTTAAAAGTGAGTAGCTAGACCAGCCCATACTCAAGGAGAAGGGATTACACAAGGACATAAATACCAGAAGGCATGGATCACTGGGGGCTACCTTTGAGTCTCTCTGGCTACGCAGGTTGGGATAAATAAGAGGATGATGGCTACATTTTTGGAGTACTTAAGCAGTGACCCATTTTTTTGTTTGTTTGTTTGTTTGCCAGTAAATAATGAGGTGAGCTTTGAATATATTGAGTTTGGGGGACCTGTAGCACACCCATGTTGAGTTGAAGTATGTTGAGTTGCTGGGATTCAGGGTTCTGATACCTGGTAAAGCTCTCTGGGCTAAAGGTAGAAATCTCCATCTCTCAATAGATCCTTGAAGCTTTGGTAGTCAATCAGATGACCCAGAAAAGGTGGGTAAATAAACAATCCTAAGGCATGTTGAGTGCAACACCATTAAACACAATGGTAGAAAATGTTTCAAGGAAGGCCTGTTCGATACAAATCTCCAGAGATGAGGTCTGGTCATTTGTATTTTTGTAAAGCACCATGGGTCACTTTGATGTGCAACAAGGCTTGAAAACCACTGAAATGTATTTATTTAAAAAAGACAAAATATATATGCACCTAAGCTTCAACTATGGTTATCTCCAAAAAATAAGATTACAGGTAATCTTCATTTTCTCTTTTCCGTTGCCTGTACTTTCCACCCCAAATATATTTCTCTTATAAAAAGGAAATCAAGGAGCTCTTATTAAAAGCAATTCTACCACAAACAAATAGGTTTTACCTAAGGAGCAAAATAAAATAAATGTTATTAATATATCTTATTAATAAAGTAAAATTCATGGAAAACTCAAAACATACCCAGGCTTTACCTGTGCTAAGATATGCAATTTAATGATAACGTTCAAAGTTAATAATGTTATACAGTGTGGGTTGGTGTATAAATTAGTAAATCCTTCCTCAAAAGCAATTTATCAGTGGGTATAAAGACTCATAAAATTATTCATACTCTTGGATTTAATTATACTTCCAGGAACTTATCTTAAGCAAATAATCAGAAGTAGGAACATAGATTTAAATACAATAAATTCATAGCCAGAATACTGATGACACCAAAAAATTAGAAACACTGTCACACAATTGGAAATGGTTCAACAAGTCATTCATACATGCCATCCTAATGTCTTTTGATTTCATTCAAGTATATACAAATGAATCATGTTTACTATAATACTATATACATTTAGTAAATACTATAAAGATATAATACTACATGCTTAATACAATATACTATAATACTATATTTGTTATATATTCTATATATAAGATCCCACTGGCTTGATTATCACTAAGTCTAGACTTTTCCAGGAATCTCTTCCTCAGTAATCCCCTCTTTGACTCTGAAATGAATTAAAAAGGAGGTCAGGGGGGAAGAAGGCCATGGAATTGAGTCCCACATTCCTTTTACTCTTCACTTTGCTTTTCTTCTCTCCATTTACAGCTTTCACAAGGCTATCCCCACCTCTGCTGGCCTCTTTGGGATGTCCAATTTCTGGGTTCATCTCTGGCCAAGTGCCTTTCACTTCCTATTAAAAGCTGTTTTAAGGCTCTTCCCAAAGCAGAGTTCATGAATCCCCAGAGACAAGATTCTTCCCTAGAGGCCAGAACACACAGGTACTTGAGAGGCTCAGGTTAGGGACCCATCAAGCACTCTACCTGGAGCCATGATCTCTCTGACATCCCCACCAGCACACATTGGCCAGCCAACAGCCATCTTCCCTCTTCCCTTGGGATGATTTCACCCAAGTTCTCTATGTGCCTCCCTACAGTGTTGCTTCCTCTAGGAATCCAATCCATGCCACAGCCTAACTTCATTGATGGGCCTCATTCTGCTTTCCTCCCAGAGGTGACTCAAGAATTTAGCTGGGAATCTTCTTCACTGTTTGTAATTGTCCATGACAGTTCAGTTTCCTCGCACATCCCCCACCAATGGAAGCTGGTCTTCTCAGAGCACAAAGAGAACCTCAATGGACAAATACTCCTTTCCTTCACAAGGCAACCACATCCTTCTACCACCTTTTCAGTCAGATTTTCAAAACTAAGTTTTTTTCTATTTTCTGTGAAATATACCACTCATATACATAAGTATACATCTCTAAGTAATCAGAAAAAATATTGTAGTTTCTCTGGAATATAGAACCACATAAACCTCTATTGTACCTCATTAAGAACAAATAACCAAGAGAATTTTTATTCATCCATTGAACAAATATTATTTTTGACTTACGAGGTAGACATTGCAAGAACTACTAAAATGAATAAAAGATTGGTCGCTGCTCTCAAGGATAGAAGAAAGAGGTGAGCAAAAATAATTGTGATGCAATAAAATATGAATTAAGTGTGGTAACAGCAGTAGAGATAATGAAATATGATAGTTCACTGGAGGGAAAATGAATTTCAAAAGAATGATTAAAAAAGCTTCTTGGGGGGGCCAGCATTAAAGTAAGTTTAAACAGAAACAGTTCAAGAGTTGACTGTGAGGAGGTTAAGATTTAATTTGCTGCTTTTTCTCTAAAGCAGCCTAACAGCTTATGCATTATGTTTTATAAAAATTTAGCTCTGGGTTTTATTAGCTGGGACTCTTTTAGTTACAAACCTTAGAAATTCAACTTGAACTCTTTGGCTTAGGGGGAAAAACAAATTTATTGATTTTTAGAAGAATACTAGAGAAGTCTCAGGTGATCAAAGAAAGGGTTAATGAGAAAGCTCTATTATGATTGGTCAATTGTTATCAAGTAACCATTCCTGGACCAATCAACAAAAGCTGAACAAGTTGACATGTGTTATAAAAGTGGAAGCTCCTAGTGATGCACAAGGTTGAAATAAAGGAAATATGGTTTACAAAAGACATAAAACCATAAAGCTCTGTGTATTCAATTGCGTAAAACCTTAGTTCTTTATCTTATAAGATTCCTCTCTGAGAATTACTCAATATTGCAGATAGATGGTTAGGCAGCCATCTTTCTGTTCTATTCCAGGTTTACATACACTACCAAACTCAACAGAACAACATGTACTGTAAAGGGGCAAAAAGACTCCCTTTAGGCACTGCTGATTATTTTACTACTAAAAGTACAGAGAAATCCCAGGCACAAATTTCTCAAAGATCACCAAAAATATAGGCTTTGATGTGATCTATTTCATGCAACATTTAAAACAAATACTCACATCTCCTTTAATTTTTCCAATTCTATACCCAGATCATGAAAAATGCAAGTTTCCTGCCATCCTCTTCACTGGATGTCTGAACAAGTTAAACAAAATGTTATTTAACATCTGTTTCACCTGGTTAAATCTAAAGACAACTGCCCTGGCTCCTAGCGTTTCATTATTCCCAGACTTCATATAACTAATACTCTCAGTGGAAAAGACTGATTAGCTGAGGGTCTTCAGATCCCTAGAAAATTCTATGCCTATTGATGTTCATTTTTATATAGTAAGAGGGCCATTAAAAAGTATACCTGTTAGGGAATAGCAGGCTTTGCTCTGATGAATATCAGCACTTTGTATAGGAATATTTGTGGTCATTACTAGCACTCCCCTGAGTTTTCCTGAGATAATTAAAGAGCTGGAGGCTCAGCACACAACACCACAAACAACTCTCAGATTATTCTCTGAGCCCTCCAAGTAAAGTTGCCAGATTTTTCAAATAAAAGTACAGGACATAACAGTTAAAGCTGAATTTCAGATAAATGAGTAATTTTTTTCCATAGAAGTATATCCCATACAACATGTGAGCTAAACCTTTACTAAAATATTAATCATTACCTGAAATTCAATTTTACTTGGGCATCCTGTATTTACCTGGCAACTCTATCTCCAAGTTCTCTTTGGTATTGACTTTAATCTCTTCCCTAAAAGATTTCAGCCTAAACAGCTTCAAAGATTTAAATTTCATCAAGCTTATCCGACCCCTATAAAGCTTTTATTTCCACCATTTTGTAGCCACCAAACTCTAATGCAGAGAACACCCAAGGGATGACAGAAAAGAGGGAAAGCAATAAATACATACCTATATGCACACATACATATATATACATTCATACATGCATGCATACATACATTTATTTTCTCCTTCAATAATTCCTTTTCTCCTGTGTCACTCCACCCCCAAAATAAAATACAAACAGTGTTGCTGATGATTCCTTCGATTAGGCCTATTATAGACACAGTTTACAGTACAGTGGACTCCTATAGAACCATGCTATCATCACTTCCTAAAATACCTGATGAGCATACTGGCAATACTAAGTGCACCTTTGCCAGGATACATGAGGCGCAATGCAGAAAAATGCTACTGCCTCAGTAGTTCCCTGTCTATAGATCATAAGCATGTGCACATCCTGACAATAGGCCTGCCACGTGGGAAGGAGGAGGCTATATATCACCTCTGAACATTAGAATTTATATTTAAACCCACCCTCGCAATGGTAGGCCTGGGAGATCCTTGTATTAAATACATATCATAAAATACTTGAAAAATGAACAGGAAAACCATAATTCTTCCTTCAATTCAACACCTCTACTGTCACTTCTGTTTGAAAATTTTTATTAGTTTTTGTTAAAGTCAGGATATGTGTGAGGAGGTAAGAGAGTTATGGTTAGCCAAATAATAATAATAATAATAATAATAATAATAATAATAATATAATTCTAGAATGGGGGAACAAAAGCATTTCATCAGTGACCTAAGCAAATAGAGTTTAAAAACCAAACCCCTGGTCATATTCATGAGGTGGCCACAAACCTGATTGCTGGGGCCCCAACACGTGACCGTGAAGGCTGATAAATGAAAGGAGTGAATCAGGCATTTATCCTCCCTTCCTGTACTTTACAGTGACACTTCCTATGTTTCAGGGTAATCGACTACTTAATGAAAGAAATTTATTCTGAATAGGAAAATTTCCATTAATAAATACAGATGGAATAATAGAACTAAAAAATTCACCTTCTTCAAGTCCTTAAATGAAATAATGGGTCTAAACAACAATAATCAAGGAACAGATATTTCATAATGGAGGAATGAGGCTGACACATTGGTCTCCATTCATTGACCTTCGCATCATTTCAGGTGGGACAAACAGACCTTATGGCTTTAAGAAATGAAGCACCAGGAACTACAGAGCACTACTCAGGAAAGTCTTACCTAAAAATTGGAGTCAAATCTAATTGCACCTCTAGATCATTATAGCATTCTCTCTACTTTTGTGTATCTTTGAAATTTTTCATTTAAAAAATAGTTTTAAAAAACAAGTATTCAGAATGTTCTTGGAATCTTTGCTTTGACCTTTGTTTTTATCCTAAGATACATTATTAGTTCCCTGTCCAGCGTAAGTACATTCACCATCCTGAACACAGCCCAGTCTTTTGACTGAGGTCATCATGTTGGGCTTATTATAATAAACTTCAAGTGAGAGTTTCCATAGCTACTGATTGAAGTCATCTAAAGGAGGTAGAACTGAATCCATACTAATTCCATAATTCTTAATCACTGATCATAGTTTTCAGCATCTTTTCACATACTAAGTATTGCCACCATCTATTTTCTTGATATTTGACCTTTTTCCAATAAAAACTTTTTAAAATATTCAAAACAACAGTGAATAGGAGTGGGAATTGGGACTATTAAAACCTTCTGTTTAACTGGTTTCTAGTTATAGAAGGCTTAAATTATACAAAAGAACTGATGGCAGAGGTTGGGGGAGTAATGATAGCATTCTGTAAGGACGCTGCTTACCCACTCTTCCCATTCTACATGACAGACTCTTGGCTGAAATAGAATCAACTTGCCTACACGTAATAAAACTAAGTGAAGTTAGCTTGCAACTTCATGAAGATAACAAAAGCACTGAGAATGACTGAACTTTATTCATACTGAGATATAAAGAAAAGAGAGCAGTGTTCTAAAAAAATGTCTTGTTCTTTCTTATGAAAAAAAAAGTGCTGAAAACCCTTAGCCATTAGGGGTAGGGACTGTGCTTATGATGTAATCTGAATTGCTCTTTTGCCTTCATCTTCTCCATCCTATTCTTATTCCCCCCATTCCACATTACAGTAGCTGAAATTCTCATCACTGTCCTTTTGTTAAACCTCTTATAAAGCACTTCAGAATTCACTTTATGCATTCTGATTATCAATCATTTTGCTGAGGATACCTTGCTTCCTGCTAATATCCTCTTTAACACACTGGCTGCCTACTTTCCATGTAAACTCCTGGAATACATTGTTTGTCTCTCAGTTTATTATGTGTTTTAACTTATTATCTATCTACTCTCTGAGCTCTTGGTGGGCTGTTCCGTATTTCTGGCCTCTCTGTGGCCAAGAAAAGAGAAAAGCATGTTTGTTGTTTGTTTTTGTTTTTTTATTTTATATTTGTGGGAGCGGTAACTTCCAGATTGGAACCCTTACTGAACTCTGACTTTTTTTCTTCCTTAGTTTGTTTCTGATCCAATGCCATTAGTCTTGAATAATCCCTCTCCCCCTATGGCTACTCAGTAGGAGAAGTATGTGTTTCTTATCATGCCATGCCCAAAACTGAACAGGTTCCAACAGTGGCCATCCTGAGGTTAGTTTTGCTTTTTCAAATTCCACAGACAAATTACTGAAACTTTGCTTATGGCTAACAGTAAGGATCAAGGCTCTAAGCAAGAAAAGAAAATTCTACAAAACCCAGAGTTGAGTTTAATAGGAAAGAATCCCTTTTCTGATATGAGTAAAATGAAGATCTTTTGCTTCTTTCTTTCTTAAATGCTCCCTTTCTCCCCCCATCCAACCCCATTTCCTAGACACAATACAACTCAAAGATTAATACCACCAAGCCTCTGCTACTCAAGAAGTACAATAGGTAAAAGACTCAAGTTAGAAGCCTATGAAAAAAATGCCATCATCTAAAAAGAACATGGTAAATTTGGAGGGAAGAGATATAAGTGCTAATAGGTACCTATAGGGGAATGAGGCCAAAGAACAAGAGTCCAGGAGAATAGCCAAAGACTTCACAAGAAAAAATAATTATGTTTTAGACATATGATAACCAGAATCTGTAATAAAAGTGAAAGCCAGAGAATAAGAAAATGGGTCCAAAACCAGGGACTATCATTGAGAAAAATGAAAGGAATGGGGCAGTTGGACAAATAAATGGAAAATCACCCAAATACAGACCTGATTAAGTTACTTCCTCCCCTCAATGATTCATGTCTCCAGCCAGAGGAAGAAAGGACATCTTGAAGAAATTGGATAGACCATTCTCTTCCAGATGACAAAAGGGAGGCTAAATATAGAAATAGCTCCACTTGATATTTAAGGGTAGAAGCAAAGTGAACTAACCAGCATTCATAATAGAAGGGAATAGAAGCTGAAGAAGCTGTGGTCTGAAGAGGAGATAAGTATCTGCCATTACCAACACAGCAAGGATGGGACTTAACGTTCTGAACTTGAATAGGATGAACTGAACTAAGGCAGCCGTATCGGTGGGCGGCCCCTAGGCTTTCTCACTCCTGGAGTCTTCAGTTCTGCATCAAAGCGTTCAGGGTGTGCTAAGCTGTGCTGGGTGAAGTGTGTGTGTCCTGGGGGTTGGGGGGAGGTGTGGAGGTAGGGAGGTACCACTGAGGTGGAAGGAAACAGAGTCGAAACAAGGTGGCCTAGGGAAGGTTAATTTTGAAAGGGAAAAAGGTCTCCTTCCTTTCTAAAGAGAAAGAATCTATGGTTGGCTATACAATGGTAGCACTCTGTTTAAACTCAGAGTGCTATGTCCGACATGTCTCTAACAAACAGTTACTGATCACTTACCACATTCAGTGCACATGCAATCAAAGTACAAAACAAAATGAAATAATCAAGAAAAGTGACATTGAAAAGAATGGACTAAAAGAAGAATTAATTTCCAAGTTGGAATATTAGTAGACTCGGGTTATAAACGATAGTGGATTCTCTCATCTGATCTAAATACAGATTGTATTCATCCATACATAAAGCCAAATATCCAACAAATAAGCATGCCCATTGCCTACTGTATGCCAAGATTTGTACCACACTGTGGGGACATAAAAATGATGTCCGACATAAGTAGCTCCACCTAGTAGGGAACATGGAAAAATTTTTTTAAACCAACATTACAGTGCAACACAAGTACAAATTAAACAGATGCCTACGGTACTATGATAACCCAGGGATCGTAATACTTTACCTGCAGACTGTAAAAGGGGAGGGAGGCATTCCAGTCATAGCAAACAGCATGTGCAAAGATGAGGACAAGAGAAATGGCATGGCATATTCATCAAGGGGCATGTAGCTCCCTGTGGTTGGCGTCTGGAAGCACAGGGAAAGAGCAGAGTTTCTCAACCTCAGCACTACGAACATTTTGGACTATATATTTCTTCGTTGTGGAGCCTTGTCCTGTGCGTTGCAGGATGTTTAGTAGCATCCCTGGCCTCTACTCACTAGACACTACTAACACACACACACACACACACACACACACGGAATCAAAAATGTCTGCAGACATTGTCAAATGTCCCCTGTGAGGAAAAATTGACAAATCGACCTTGGTTGAAAATCCTTAGATTAGAGAGGTAGTAATGGGTCAATTTATAAATGGCTTTGCATGGATTTGGATATTCTCTTCTAAGCACCAGATATCAGGAAAGAAACTGACATGACCAACTATATTCTTCAGACCTCTCACTTGTGTACAAAGGCTCTGCAGATCAACAAAGCTCGAGTAAGGAGCCCAGTTAAGAGGAGGCTAGGCTATTGCAGGCAGAGGAGTGATGCAAGGCCTGAATGGAGGCAATGGCACTGGAGCAGAAGAAGGAGGGCAGAAAGTAAGAGAAGGATGATGGGATGATGTCATGTCCTCCTCCCTGCCCTCTTGGTCAAAATAATAACCAAAGAGCAAACTAAATCTTGAAATGATTATAACTGGTAAATAGATTTACAGTGTAGTGATAGAAAAAATGAATACTTCATGAAGCTTTCCTGAGAACACATTACTGCTTTTTCAAAAACCATTTCACATTAAAATTAATACATTCATTTATTTAACAACAACACTATTAACTTCTTGGTTACTAGAAAATAGGGGAAACTATGTGTAAACACATGTAGGGTGACATATACAAAATGAAACCATGAGACTTGCTTGGTTGGTGGCCTGTGAAATCTGAAGGGACCTCAATCTTCTCTCTCTTACTGCTGCTTCAGCATCTTACCCCATCCCAAGGACGAGGAAAAAATTAAAACTTCAGGCAAACAACATTGCCTTTGTCGACGCGATGTTCTTTCTTGTACACAGTCAAGCCCATCTGCTCGTTAACTTATATAACACCATGTGGCCAATGATCTCAAACTATCAAGGCCGATTTCAGAAGCCAATTAATTGTGTTTCCTTTGAGAGCACCTTTCCACGGGAAAATTAAAATGCATTTTAGGGATGACTGTCAGATCACGACATACATATACATCCCTTACCATTACCTCAATTCCTGCTGACATTTGCAAAGGCGACAGCAGAACAAGGGTAGTTCATGGCAACAACACTGTGTTCCACATACTGTGCTGTCCATCAGATGGCACATGTGGTGCTCCTCCTAAGGCCATTTCCAGCCTAAATCGCCTCTTCATCCTCTTTTCTATATCAGCTCTGCATGATTAAAACACAAAACTCTGTGTTTATGAGAGCCATCATACAAACTGAAATTGGGGAAAAAAAAAAAAAAAAAAACACAGACAGGGGTTAGCCAGCTTTGAATATCACTCTGGTAGAAGAAGCATTGAATTGGCTAAATTAACATTTTTCCCCTTCCACGTCTTTTTTATTCCCCTACCTCTTCAATTTCATTTTCAGCACTCAGGTAACTGACTTATTAACCAATCTCTCTGGAGACCGCTGGTCTTTCCAGGAGACTGTAACAGAAAAAGCTTATTCTGACCAAACTGGAACACCTCAGGAGACATAACATTTATAAACTTCCTGTCACCCAATGTGCTGTTCAGAAGCCATTCATTTTAACTTAATTTGCAGGACTGAAAGTCTCAAGCTTACTTGCTGTATAAAAAGTGACTTTTTAAGCTATTACCCATTATCATTTTGCCTCCTGCCAATGGTACAGAGTTAAAGAGCACAGCGGAGCTGGAAACCCTTCATTTGTAGTTAAACAAAGAGCTCTAAGACAGCTCTTACCTGGAAGGCAACCATTTCCCCTTCAAAATCTAATAATAATATCAATTTAGCAAGCTACTACTTTTCTTGGGGTGCTGATACTAGTGATGCACTACTTCAGGGTCAATGAATACTTCACAGAAATCTTTGGAAAAAGGTAGTTTATGAATCACTTTTCCTACCAGCTAATTTTCATTTGTTTCTTCAAATATTTATCTGAGTTTATTCTTTTATTTATAGAAAACCAAAATGCTTACCCCCCCCAAAAAAAATGCTTGAACTATTTATATAAGAAATTGTGTACCAATTTATAATATGGTAATAGATAAACTAATCAAATGACTCACCTATCCTTCTTTAGTAGAGAGAACCAATTATTTTATAACAAAATAATATCAATGCTATTAAGATTTTTAATGATATAACTTAGAATCCTGAAAAATTAATAACCTGAATAACCTTGGCCCAGCTTGTTTCTGGCACAAGGTCTCTGCCACCCACCTGTGACAAAAATGCAGTAGGTAATTTTTGAATAAGAACTCAAGACTTTGAAGTCACTATCCATTAACCTACACAGATGAGTGAAAATTTTACATGGGATGAGATAACAGGATTCTTTTCCACTGACTTTAAAAAAACCTTTGAAACACTGTACCAATCTTAAGCCAGACAAACAGAATCCCATCATTTGGATACTTATGTTGTATTCACTCTGTTGTTCCCTGAATCTATTTTTGGCAAGATCAGCAGTGGCCTGAATTTTGCTAAGTCCATCTACTGGACACTTTCAAGTCTTCACCTTAATTGACTTCCATCTTTTGTCTGCTCTTATGTTCTCTTCTTGAGCTATTTTTAGGGAGATTTCCTCAACTTTTCCTCCGAGGCAAGCTAGAAAAAAATGTTTTGTTTGAGCAATCGTCACTCTAATTTCCAAGTGTTTTAGCTCCTTCTTTGTTCTTTTCATTTTCATAGCATTGTGCTCATCTTTTGTGGAGACAACGGTGCCCATATCGATAGTCTTACAAATCACTGAGGACAGCAGTCACCACTGTTGTTGTTTTTATACTATATTCTTGGCCCTGAATTCTGTTTCTTCAGGGGTCAGTTTTCTATATCTTTTCCATTCTATTTTGTGAAGTTCCTCAAAATATCTTTCACTTTCTTTTACATGTTGTGAACTTCCTCAAACACAGGGCTGACTATGAGCAAAATTCATCAACTCACGGGCTTCCCTTTTAGGGGAACAGAGTGAGGAGGTGAGAGTCAGCTTTATGAGCCATTTAAATGACAGGGTGATAACACCCACATTAACAGCCCAAGTTCTCCCAGAATATGTGTTCAATTTATTTAGAAAAGAACACTGGGTTTTTGTTTTGTTGCTATTGTTTCTGCCTGGAGGAAAATACTTGATTTCTAGACTTTCTGAAGGAGAAAGTAGATTGTGTCCCTATATAAACAGGGTTTTCAATATAAACCTCCAATTCTCTGCTTTTTGCTAACTCATTCTCACTCTCAGTTATCTGCTCTCCGTCCTTTTTGGAGTATTCTAGGCAGCCTGGCTCCTTTCTCAGCTGCAACCTCCTCTGCAAATATTATGGCTACAGCTTTTTCCACTCTGCTCCACCAATCCTTAATTTGCTTTCTAGAAGTAGAAACAGTACATCTGTCATTTCTCTTTATGTAAGTTGAGGCATCAGCATTGTCTCTCCTCTACTTGTCAGTCTTTGTTAATTGTATATAAAATTTGAAACCCATATAATTATTATTGTTTCTTGTAATGTGTACTTTCTCTCTCTAGAGGCCATCAGATGACATACCTTTAATAATTTTCCAGAAATCATACCAATATGAATCCTTTTATAGTTGGCAATGCTTCCTTGTTGCTTTCACACAATAATAAAATCTTGGAGGAATGCTTTGGTTAAAACTTTTTGTCCTCATGGGTCTATTATTATCTAGTGATTCATATTATAGAGGTTACTCTATGATTATCTGGTGTTAAATTTGTAGAGATGAAATCCGAATTCAACTTGATGTTTTTTCCTCTGTAAAAAACTTTTGAGAATTCAGAGTTTTGCATCAAAGTTTTTATTTGTCTATAAAATTCAAACCTTTTTGCCAGAATATGTCTGAAAGTAAGGCTTAGTTTATTTTCTCTAGAAATTATTGAGTGTTATCAAATGCTGACTCGATCTTTCTTACATTTGGGAGAGTTTTCTTCTTCATATCTTTCAGTATTATTTCAATAGCATTTGTACTGATTTTATCTTCAGAAATGTCATATATTCGTGATTTCATTATCTATTTTCTGCCTTCTATATTGATCAACCTTACTATTATGTTCATGTCTTTGATCATTTCCTCTGCATTCTACATGAGCCTCTTACTTTTTTCTTCAAGGTAACCAATGTAATTTTTTGAATTTTCATTTATGTTCCTTCTTTCTTCCAAAGAAGATTTCAAAAATATCCATTTGTTTCCTTTAACAGGTCATTTTTCTAAGTATGCATTCCATTTGTATCTTCAGGGCAATGGTTCCCATCTCTCAAGTTGTAGAAACTTTCCAAAGGCCCCAGGTTGGTTGAATTTATTTGTGTGCTCATCTTTTACAGAGGAGAGTTTTCTCCAGTTCATCTCTTCCATGGATAAGATGTAAGTATTAATGTTATTTCCCTCCCTTCTTCCTACCCTGCAGTAAACACATCCTGCATTCCGTCCCCTGGAAAAAGGTGATTATTTATACACACATGTATATATATATGTGTGTGTGTGTATATGTGTATACATACACACACATATATATATACACACATGTGTATACATATATACACATATATATACATATATATATATATATTCTTGTGACAGATTGTACTTCATTTTCCATGATGGGCTTGACAATATCTACCCTCTCACATGCTCTTCTGCAATGTAACCTTATCACCCTCCCCATCAAGAGGTGGCATCTAATAACCCTTCCTTGAATATGGGCAGCCTCAGTGATTCACTTATGCCAATAGAATGCAACAAAATTCATAATTCTGAAACTAGACTATGTCAGAAAAGGCCATGCAGCATCCACCTGTTTGGTCTCTGGATTCTCCCACTGGGAACCCAGCGGCTGTGCTGTGAGAAGCCCAACCCACATGGAGAAGCCAGTTCTGGTTGACATTTTCAGTTGAGCCCAACCATCAAATAGTCCTAGCCCAAGTGCCAGACATGTGAGAGAAGCAGCCTCCAGATGACTCCTTCAACCATTTGGAGGCCCCATTCATTGTGGAGAAGAGATTAACCATCCAAATTACTGACTCATAAAATCCATGAGCACAATTCACTGGCTGTTGCTTTAAATCATTAAGTGTTGGAGTAGTTTGTTACACGGCAGTAGATAACCAGGACGAGCTTCTGATAAAGTTTCTTCTATGACACAGTCATTTATACAGTATAATTTGAATAGGTTGAGAAAGAATCAACTCTTAATCCTGCTGTTTGGTGTACTTTAATTAAAATGATGTTTTTATAGATGTATTTCATTAGAATCTCAGAAAGAGTTTAAAGAAGGCTAACAACCCCTGCTTTGACCATCCCTTCTTATCTCTACCTCTTTCTATGGATGACTTCACATCTCAAAATGCAATGTCTCCCTGTTTGTCAGCTTCAACTGTCAGCCCTTTGCATGAATGAGGAGAGACGATAAGGGAGAATGGTCATGCCTGCTTCAGAAAGAAATCCTCACCTGTGGCACTGAGAAGTACTCACATGGCTTTCTCACAGCTGAGGGCCTCATGTGGTATACATGATAGGGGTACCTTCCTGTCTTCTCCCTCTCTGGCCCTGTTAATCTGTTTGGCAGCTATGTAATGTTTCCACCTACCCCAACTTCACTGTGTTAGTTAGATATGCCCCCACAGTGAAGAAATTGTTTCCATGGCTTGAAATTTTTAAGGCACATGACTGAATAAGGTGTTTCCTCCTTCAGGACATATATTTTGTCACATTAGATCAACTGCAGGGTAAACACAGTTTGGCATTCTTTCTCCAAACCAAAGAGGATACCACAGGAAGTATAATTCACTCTCAAAATCCACTGAGTCTCTACGACTAATAAAAATTATGCCTTCTGTGAACCTTTATTATTTTCAACCCAGACCGTATCTTGGGAGAGACTTATTTCAAAAGTTTATGACTCACTGTATAAACCAATGTTTTTTCTATTTGTTCTAAATTTCTCCTTTTTCAGGCTTCAAAGAGTCCTCCCTACCCATTCTCGTACTTTGGAATTTGGTGAACACAAACATATTGATGTGTTCGTGGCTTCCTCGACTTTGATCATCCCCCCGTGTAGCCTTCATCTCTGCGGGCTGAAAGTCTTAATCTTCTTAGTTTGACCTCATGTTTCAGCCCACCTATTCCCTTAATTCTTTCATCTGCCCTTCACTGGCCCTCCTAAGAATCATATTTCTTTGTTAAGGTGTACTAACCACAGACACTATTTCAAGAGCAGGTGTTCCCAGTCTTATCTTTAACTCTCTCCAGTGGGCTATTCAATCAGGCATGCTTATATGTTTTCAGAAGGTGGGGGCAAACAGGAAGGGAGAAATATTTCAAAGTCAATGTCAGAAGACAGTTTGGAAATACTTTGTCGCCCAAATGATGCGAGGCGAAATTACTCCCTGGATTCCTTTAGTATCTATTCAAACTTGAATGGCGTGATTTCCAAAGCAAGTGGGAGCTACAGCGGTAGGCACTGTAGAAAAACAAAGAGCCTATTTTTATACGCAATGTTGGGGTGGGGGAGAGACACACACACATACACACAAAACAGAAAAATGGCTGAATTTTGTACTGGCAAAAAAAATAAAATAGGATGGCAGCTTCATTTTGATATTTTGGTTCTTAGAAGCTGTTGTTTTGGTAGAAATGGGGAAAAAAATAAACAAATGGAACAGAAGGTGTTATACACAGGAGGAATATAAACACAGACTCATGGCATGTTTGTGCTTGGAGGAGAACTTCAAAGCTCCAACTCAACAGGAGTTTCCAAAAGGCAGGCTGTGGACCAGAGATGGGCTGCAGCTGTGAGGTCCACCCAGGGGGCTTGTTACAAAGGCCCTGAGAGCCTATGCCTGGAAATATTGACTCAGGTAAGGTCTGGAGAGTATGTACTTTTTTTAAATTCCTCAAGGCAATCTGATATGTAGGTAGGTTTGTGAAACATTAATCCAGACCAGTGGTCTACAAACTTTTAATTGATTGGATTTGCATTGTTTTTGTTTTAGTAGCAGAATCCTCTTCTGAAATGAAATTACACATGAAATCTAAACATTTAAATTGCATCAGAGTGGCTGCCCTGACTGGACTGGCCAGTCAAGGCTGAGACATCCTTTTCCACTGTCATCCCTTGCAAAGCGCCCCAAGAGTATCACCAGAGTATTTTAAAGGTGACACAGAAACAGGCTGAAGATGACTGCTCTCACCTTTTCCCTTAATTATACTGATGAGGGAGCTGGAGCCCAGAGAGGTGGCATCTACCAAGTCCACACAGCAAATCAGAGGGTGGGTCAACTAGGATGGAGAACACACTCCCAGGCTGTGTATATAGCCCCTCCTGGCGTCCATCGGTGGCCACAGAGAAAGCAGGGAGCAAGCATGAGGTCCACGGTCAGCCCCATCACTGACACCAGACTAGGGATCCCTCACTTGCCTGGTGATTCCAGGCTGTTCTTCCTCCCACAAGGGGGTCTGCTCCCTCACCCCACGGCTGCCCTCCCAAGATTCCAAAGAGTCACCCTCAGTGGTGACTCCAGGGCTTTTCTGTGGCCTCCCACAGCAGGAGCTCCTGCTAAGCCAGGAATGAAGCAAAGCCCACACCTTTAATCCCTGCTGTGCTGTCCCTTATGTGGGTTACCTGCTTCCCTCTGATCGACTACCATCAGTTCTTTCTTTTGACAGAATATTTGTAAATCTAACAAACATATGTAATATACATGTAAGTTATGAATGAAGCATAATAAAACAAATTCCTTGAAACTTTTACCAGACTTACGAAACAGAACATTTCCAGAAGTTTCTATGTGCTCCTCCCAAAGCCATTCTGGGGCTCGCACCTCTCTGCCGCTGTAACAATAATCCTGATTTTGGGTTCTTTATCCTTCTCTTATATTTACATAGCAATGGACCATACGTGGCTATATAACTGAATAAACTTATTTGGTTTTGCTTGATTTTGAACTTTGAGAAATAGCATCATAGGTGATTATTCTTCTGTCTCTGATATTCACCCACATTGATGCATGTAGATATAACTCATTCATTAGTCACGGCTGCCATGTACCCCACACAACGGATCATACAAGTATACTGCATTCATTGCTAAACAAATAGTTGAGGGCTTCCTACGTACCAGGCATTATTTTGGGGATACAGCAGTGCACAAAACAGGCCTCATGGTGCTTAAATTCCAGTGGGGAGCGAGTACTGCATAATTTATTTATCCTATCTTCTATCAAGGCACATTTGTTGTATGTGTTTGTTTGTTTTCTTCCAGATTTTTTGCTGTTACCAACAGTGCTGCCATGAACTTGCTGCAGTCTTGTGTGCTGGAGTGCTGGAATTCCCCCCAGGGCAGAGGGCCTCGGTGCTGAGGGCATACAGAACCAGCTGGGGAGCTCTGCAAACCACCAGCACTTCAGGTCCCACCCCGAGAAGTTCTGTTTCTGTGCACCTTGGGTGGGGCCTGAGAACTGAGGTGTGTTTAAAAGACTCCTGTGTGGTTTTAATGGGCAAACTGCTCTATAATGTAGGTATGAGTCTGTTCACTGACTTCTTTCATGCTTCTACTCCTTCTGCACCCAGAAATCTTCTTAAAGAAAGAACCAATTCAAATGACACCCTCTCTGTTCAGTCTACTATTACTGCCCCTCTCCACATCACCCCCAGCCCAACCACACAAAGAATCACTCAGTTCCTCTTCCATGCACACCGTCATCTTATTCATCTTCACTGTGTTACATAGGTTTGCAGGTGACCACTAACACGCTGGTCTCTTTTATAGTCTGAGAGTGATATGATAGACAGGCTGTCTCATTTGTCACCTCTTCCAACACAGTGCCTAGCGCAGAATAAATGCTGGCTGGATGAATAAATAAATAATAGAAGAGATGTCCAATGCTTTATTAGAAGTTATATTCAAAAATTTAGGAAATAAAAGTGGAGCAAATCAAGAAAGACTGGGCAGAAGCAGAGAAGAGGAAGGAACATCTATAGTTCAACTCCCTTGAAAAGGGAGCCAAGGTCATTATAACCTATCACAGCAGCTAATAAAAAAAATGAAGAGCTTAGAATCCCCAAGATGCAATTTACAACACAGCCACACGTGCAAACATTAGCTAGGAAGCCCACAGAAGTTTCTAGCTTCACTGGAGACTAGTAACTTTCCAAGACAGCAGTAGGCTAATTATTGATCACTGTACCGCCTCCCAAGAAAAGGAAAAACAGTCTGTTGTAGTAAAAAGAATATGGGTTTGTAAATCAAAATGATTCATTTGGCCTCCTGACACAACACAAATAACTTAACTATCCTTTTTGAGCTACACATTGCAAACCTAGGAAATGGCAATATTTACAACTCCTAGCTCTTAGGCCTGTGTAATAATTGGAGAACACCTTGTCAGTGAACGTTTCTGTTTACCATGTGCCAAGCAGTGCGTTGAAAACCCAGGCAGTGTCATCTCACTGAGTCTTAGGAAGCAGGAGTTCTCTCCATGACAGACAAGTTAACGGACATGCTCCAGTTCCCATGACTGGTCATCCAGGATTTGAGATCAGATCTGTCTGATTCCAAACTTTCGTTTCATTGGTTCTTAGATATGTGTGGCAGGCACGTTCCTTAACCTTTCCAAGCCTGGGTTTCCTCCTCTGTAAAGTACAGAGACCCACAGCAACTACCACATTGCACGTATTCAATGAGGGGATCCATGCAGAGTGTTTAGCACACAGCTTGGCACTACGGGCTCAAAGATGTTCACAGCTCTCACGACTACCACCACTGCTGCCTTCCTTCTGTTTCAGTTTTTTTAAATTCTCTGTCCCATGAAAGATGTCACTATCTGCCTGGTTGCCACACTCCCCTGCTCAAACCCCCTGACATCTCCACATCTGATTCCTAGAGCTAGAGTGGCCCAGATATAAGCTTGGTGAGTTGTTTTCCTGGCTTCTCAACTGCAAAAATGTCATTGAATGATTTCTCTACTGCAATCCAAGAACATGGCATATTCTCTCTATATTAAGGGTCCCTTCTTTTTCTTTTTTCTTCTTTACTTATTTATTTTTTTAATAAAACCTAACATCTCTTTATAAGTGAAGGTACTATTTGAATCCTCCTATAAGTCTAAGTCCATGGTCAAAGCTGATATAGTTAACAATTCAGAGCCAAACTGAGACCGTATAGTAGACACAATCCTAAGGAGCCCATATAAAGAAAATAAAATCTAAGAGATCAGCTCCTCCATGGCCATCCCCCTGGGCCTGAAGATCAACATTAGAAGAATCATTATTTGGAGCAGTCTCATCCCTGAAAGCCAGTGCTCAGAAGGGCACAGGGATCTCAGATACCTTCCAGCAGTTCGAAGTCACCCCTGAAAATCTAGCTAAGAAACAGGGCAGATTCCTACCACCAAGGGGAAGAGGCTGAGCCAGGTGTGCCCAGGTGCTCTCCAAAATGCCCTTCTCCTTCCATTTGTTAAACGAACAGTTCAGATAAAATACATTTCATTCCAACAAGAAAATTGCTTTTACCTGACATACCCAGATTACTGAGGCTGAAGTCTGAGTGCTATTTTATTATTCGGAGGCTTAAATTAGCCCAATAGTTGTTGTGGGACCCCCTTCCCTTTATGTCTGGAGACAGAGGCACAGGCTGTGAAACGGCAGGTGTTACAGTTAATAAAAGAAACCACTGAACTCAATGAGGCATTTGAGTGTTTTCTCACCAATAATTGTATTGTTTCAGAATATTCCTAAGTAACAATCTAAGATTCATTCGTGCAAGAAAAAACTACATTTACAATTATCCCAAATATACCTCCCATAGTGTTCCTGCCATTTCTCCAAAATAAAAGCTCCATTCCTTTCTCCTAAGAAGCATGTGCCCTTTTGAATCGTAAAAATGGATTTCATCACTGTTCAGCACTAGACTAATGATTTTAAATTTCTGCGTTGTGCTGTAGGAGAGACTGTGTACTTTCATATCGAATTTAAAAGGACATTTCAAAAGGGGTTTAAGGGACGAAGTACACACACACCTGTGCAAAGAGATGAAGCTGGCAGAAGGACACTATATTTTGGAAAATATAGCATCAAACTTTGATGAAAACAAAATTAAAATGTCTATTAAATACAGGGATTCTTCAGTTAACAACTCATTCATGTCAACGTATGTGAATTTTTCGAACTGATAATTTTTTAAGACTTGCTCTAGAGAAAGAGTTCCAAAAGCATTACATATATCCCTGCCTTTTAAGTATAAATAAATAAATAAATATAAATATAAATATAAATATATATATATATTTATTATATATATATATATATATTAATCCTCAAATGTTCTTTTGCTGAGAACTTTTCATGACCTATTGAGTAAGTTCTTACAAACTGAAGGGCTGACAAGGGTATATTCTTTGACCCAGCTTCCTCCTCACCTTTATTTTGTACCTGAGTTTCTTCAAAGTGTGGTCCTCACTCTCCTTCACCACATGCTCGCTCTTGTTACTTCCTTGACTTGCTGAAGGCTGACCATTTTTCTGCCAGCCTACTGACTTAGGCAAGCAAAAGTCCTCTGCTCTTAAACTCTCTGAATTTAACCTCGAGGCCTCTTAAAAACTCCTTCCCTACTTCATTGGCAACTACCCTCCCTGCTGCCTTTCTTTCAGTCTGACCATTTCCTCCTGTGATCCTCCATAAAACCTCTGGGTTTCCAGAGTTCTCTTCTGATGTTATCGTTTTGCCTTCAGCAATTCCACACCCTCCCTAAGCACCACCATATTCATGATTCCCAAACCTCTAACTTGGGCCAATCTTAACACCTTCACTTGGACACAGACATCTCTAGCTAATAAGACCCAAGTTGAACTCATTGGCATTCCCCAGTCTGTTCCTTCTTTTGGCCTTCCCATATCCAAAGCCTGACTTCCTTGCCTGAATATCAGGTCCAAGACTTCTAGATGGATGTCTCAGCTCCATCATCTTTTCTTTATCCCTACTATTAGTATCTTAACTCAGGTCCCTATTCTTCCTCCTTGGAATTGTTGCAACTGCCATTTAACTAATCACCTTTTCTCTCTCGTCTTGACATTTTACATTTATGCTCCTGCTGCCAACAAAGTTATTAAAGATCTAAATCTGATTATGTCACCTCAGCTTGAAAATCCTTCTCTACTTCCCCAGCATATACGGAATGAAGGCCAAGGTCAATTGAAGAGAATTTGAGGTCCATCTTAATTTGATTCCTACCCAACTTTTCACCATTACTTGTCACCCATCCCCACCTCAAAACCTCTTTCAGCAATTTATAGCCACTTATAGCTCCCTAAGCACATGTAACCACTAAGAATTTGCTTCATTATACACTAGAGAAACATCACTTTTCTTTTTTAATGTTTCTAGATAAAATTAAAACTGGCTCAGTCTTTCTCTGCCAGTGTGTTGATGAGAAATCCAATCTTCCTTCCATTGAGTTCTGTGAGAATCCTAGGACTCCCATTGGAAGAGACCCTGTTCTGGGTCCAAATGGTTGCCCTTATTGTGACTGCTCCTTCTGCTACTTAACACCTCTGTCAAAGCTATCTGCAGGCCATGGACACTGCTCACAGTGGGGGTAGCAATAATAAGAGCACATACACAGCACTTTCTGTGTGTTAGCCACTATTCCAAACAATTTTCATATATCTGTTTATATATTCCTCTTAGAATTCTTATGAGGTAGGCATTATTCTTACCAGCCCCATTTTGCAGGTGGGGAAGTCAAGGAACAGAGGTGAAGTAACTTGCCCAAGGGTGAGTGGTGGGGCAGGGATTTGACCCATCAGCCCAATTCCAAGCTCCTGCTCTTAACGACTGCTCACAGAGCAGCTGTCCATGGCCTGCAGAATTAGCCACTAGAAACTTCATCATTGCTCCTAAGGGCTCACTGACTAACCCCCATACAAGCTCCATATACCCCTTTTCCTACCACATGATGCTTTGATATCTTATACTTAAGGAAATACCCAAATCTCTATCTCTCTCTCAAATTCCAAGAAGCTACCTCACCCTCTTGATTCACTTCCTTTCTCAATTCAAAGTACAAAGATTGTTCTCCTTCCCCTGGAAAAAAAAAAAACTCTAAATGAACACCATGAGGGCCCTAAATCATTCCCATAACCCAAGGCACCTGGTTCTTTGACTCCCATGCTCCCCTTACCTTCACGGACCAGCACCCTAGCCTCCAGATGTTCCTTAACACACAAAGCAAGTTTCCATTTCAGGGTCTTTACACTTGATTATTCATTGTGCCTGCAACTCTTCTTCCAAGACAAACCTTAAACCACAGGGGTAAATGGGCTGTTCTTGGGCCACAGGGAGTGGGGCTGGGGAGTGTTGCTTCAACACTTCAACTCTAATGCATCACCAAAAATAAAACAAAAATGAACTTAATAGCTTACAGTACCCCACAAATCTTGCTGGCCCTTCCACCCAGGAATGGAACACTGTGAAGCTCTTGTTTCTTTTTTCAAAATACAGCTTCTTGAAGAAGCCCTCTCTGCATGCCATACCTTTTTCTTTTCTTTTCTTTTCTTTTCTTTTCTTTTTCTTTTTTTTTTGGCGGGGGGGAGTCCTATGTCTGTACCTTGAGCATATTTCTGTTGTCATGCTTGCCACGACGCATTATAATGTTTTAAATTTCTTTTTAGGGTCGTCTCTTTTATAAGAGTGGGTTCAACAGGAGTAGGAACGGAATCTTATATAACTATCCCAGTCCCTAGCAAGATGTCAAGAAAACTAATAAATAACCCAAACTGTTTGATAACTGAAGTAAACTGACACAAGGTCAACCCAGTGATGATCATTATTTTACTGTTTCCCTCACGTTCACTACTACCCCATCCCCTATCCCCAGGCTCCTGTCCACAGTACTTTCACCTTTGTCCCTGTACAGTATATTTTCAACATAACAGCTAGGATAATCTTAAAATATAGATAGTTCATTCAAAACCTTCCTGTGCTTTCTATCTCAATTGGAAGCACTACAATGATCTACAAGATTCTACATGATCTGTACCCCTTGTCCGTACTGATCTGATTTCATCTCCGATTGCAATACTTATCACTCCAGCCACGAGACTTCCTGTCATTCCTCAGACACACCAGGTACACTTCTGGCCCAGGGCCTTTGGAATTCCTGTTCCCTCTGCCTAGAGTGTTCTCCCCTACATATCCTCATGGGCTTGCCCCCTTACTTCCTTTGAGTCTTTATGCAAAAACCATCTTCTCACAGAGGATTTCCCTGATCGCCCTACTTAAAATGCTTTAATTTTTCTTCATGGCATTTTTCATATTCTGCATAATGTATGTATGATATACTGCATAATTTATTCATTTATCTCATTTATTGCCTGTCTCCTTCACAGAGAATGAAAACTCCATGAAGACCTGGCACATAGTAGGCACTCAATACATCTGTGCTGTCTGTCTGACTCTTAGACCAAGGAAACCAATGTCCAGTCTCATCTCTGCTTCCAACTGGACAAGGCATTCAACTTAACTGTCCTCAGCTGCTTTCACTCTGAACTAAGTTTGGATCAGACTATCCCTTAGCAGATATACAGTGGAATAAGAAAAAAAAATCTACAATTTTTCTCACCCACTTTTTGACTTTTGAACTCTTTAAGGAAAAAGTGCAAACAGGGTCACATTTTTGGACCAAAACATTTTTGGTCCAAAACAATTGCATAAAAAGTCAAGACTATGTATATGATGGAGAATATGTGAACTATGTATATTTGCAAACTTCTCTCTAGGGAGAAAGAGAAATCTGAGTTTTTGAAAGATGATCCTCGGGAAGAAGGGAGAGAAACAAGGAAGGATTAAGTAATTCTCTCTAGAAAAGAAGGATCTGGAACTGCTTTGGGGAAAAGATAACTGATCCAGAGGTGACAGGAAGTAGCCCAATGTGAGAGGGGGTGAAGAAGGGTGGCATTTTGAAATAAATTTTGGTATAAAGAGAAGGACCGTAACATGTCTTTGAAATTTAGAAAAAAAAAAAATTGTGCTTCAGTGGAAAATTCTGCATTGTCTACAGCACACCCTTCTGGATTACCTGGTTCTAGCCTTTCATTGCCATAAGTTATTTAACAGCTCTGTAAATTGTAAATAATGAATAGAAATTCAAAATGGTTCTTGTGTACAGATCTGTAAATTCTACCTGATAGTTCAACTGACTTCCCTCTTTTATTGTAGAAAAATCCAGTCTAACCTCCATTTGTACATTCATTTCAACATTCCTGATTTGTAAATGTATCCACTCTTTGGATTATCCCTTGAACTGGTTGTAGCATCTTACAGGTTCCTTCTTTCACTAGTTGAATAAAATCTTAAACATGTGTTCACTTTATAACTGTATGAGAGTCAAAATTTCATCGTTTTTTTGAAAAAAAAAATTATCTCTTAAATGAGTAAAAAGAATTTTAAAGACATTTTATATGTATTGTACCATATAATCAAGATAATGTAGTAAAATTTTAGGGTTTTTTTATGTCACTGTGCTGAAAAGGACCTTAAGATGGTCAAATTATATCTGGATGAATGAAGATGATATAGTATTTGGGGCTTTAGAAAACTGACACTCTCAAACTGGTCTCACTGCCTTCAGATTCTTCTCTTTCAATCCAACTTGGATAATTTTGCTAAAGTAATCTTCTAAAAGACTATTTTGATCTTGTCGGTGTCCTAGTGAAACACCATAAATGGTTCTTCACTGTCTCATCAGTAAAGCTCACATGGCTTCACCCACCACTCAAGTCCCAGACTGTAATGAGTCTTCAGTATGCCCTGACTTCCCCTGCATCAACAATAAGAATCTTCTACATCAGCCAAATGCTTTCACTCAAGCCCATGACTGTGCACCCCCAGGTTATCCATGTGACTTCTCTTCTCCACTGATGGAAAGGCCACTGACCCATCTCTCAGGGCTCAGGTAACATCTCACCTTTCCATAAAGCGAGCCCAGAATGACTTCCTCTTTTGAATGCACTGAACAACGTATCTCTCCATTTTCTTATTTATCGTATACTGTTCCAACGCTTACAAGATCTTTTTTACACATCTAATTAGGCTATAGAGTACCAATGAACATACCACATTTTACATTTCATTTGTATTCTCCACAGGACTTAAGCCAGCATTTGGTACACAGAATAAGACTATTGGTCTTCATACATGATAATTAGCTTTTGAGAGAAATCGAATTCTTTCCTCCAATAGAGGCCTAATTTTTGATAAGGAGACACACACACACACACACACACACACACACACACACACACACACACACACACTCACAACCACTGCATTGAGAAATTGTCACAAATACTTCTCTCCAGAACTCCCATGCCCAGACTTTCAAATTTTTTCCAAGTTTCCCACAAACATCTACCCATTTCAGGTTGTCATGTGATTGCAATATGCAAGGTATTCAGGAAACTGCACCATATCCAGAAAGTCTCCCAATTAGATCCCCTTCCCCTTCCCAGGCTTCCTTTCTAGGAAAGGTTCCTCTGCTGCATTTCCATCTTCTGACTTAGTCTCAGGTGCTTCTGCAGTCTGTCCTGTTTGCCGGGAACTCACTAAGCTCCTGCTCCGACCTTTGCTAAAACTCTTTTTGCTGAATCTCCACGTTGGCCAGTGGCAAAGCTCCTTCACTTGTGCAAGTCCCTGCTGCGGGTGCTAATCGCTGCCTTTAATATATGCAGGCCCTCAGCTAGACCCTGGGTGAAGTGTAATAATGAATAAGACATTACCCTTGCCCTCCAGGTGCTTACAGGCTAATAATACCGACAGAACTAATTAACTTCTAAGGGGAAAAGAGAAAATATCTTCAGATGTCTCATTTTTGCTCACATTTAGATTAGACAAAGCCACATGAATTGCTTGTTGGTCTTCGTGAACTAAAACCAAGGAGAAACCACCACCAAATCAATACATTTTAATTGGAAGTGTTTATGAAACCCAGGAGAGTTTCCTAAATGTATTAATTGCTTCCCAAGGAAATATAAAATTCACAATTACCCAAACCATGGAAATAATACAATGACAGCTCTAAAAAGACTGCTTTGTAAACTCTTGCTAAATATGTAAAAATAAACCAACTGACCTTTTAAAAAGTTTTTTTAAATAAAGCTCTAAATGATCAGTATACAAGAATTGTTTGCCTAGAGACTAACCAACTTACTCAGGGCAGTATATGAATGCATTGCAATTCATTTAAAAGCAATTTCATCAACTGTATCATTCATTTTAGAAAAGTTATTTCAACAAAGAAGGTAGCTAAAAGGTTAGATGTGAATTATTCTCCCCTTCCTCCCACACCCACAATATATTAGTACAGGTAAAAAAAAATCTCTATTAGCTCTGAATTTAGACTTTAAAAAGTAGTTTGAAGTGAAAATACCAATTATCTGTATTCTAAGATTCTTTTTCATTTAAAGTTTCCACTGAATTACATCAGAAAATATGCTGAAGGGCTGGTTCTCCACAAAATATCCTACATGCAGAGCTTTCAAAACTTGAAATTACTTCCTCTAGAAAAAAAATCCTGCTCATTTGCATGGTCACTAACTCAACAAACTTTTTTATGGATGCCTACCACTGGGTTAGCCACCAGGAAACATAGGCAGGAAGACCCTAGGCCCCGGTTTCAGAACAAACATAGTCTTAGGAGTATATGGGTATTTACTTTATTGGCAGTATGTGCATTGGGAAGTGGGAGCCCAAGATAAGGAACACTTAAGTCTGTCCATGGAAGACAAAGCATTTCAACTGAGATTTTAAGGATGAAGATGGCATTGCCAGGCAGTCACAATGGGCAAAGGCATTCCAACTGAAGGGTCAGCATGGATGAAAAACACAGAGACCTGAGAAAGGGTCAGAGAAGAGCAAATAGCTAAGACTAGACCTTGCAGTATATGGGAGGTTAGTGGCACACACAGGGCTAGATAAGCAAGCAGAGGCCAAATAAAAATAATGGTTAATTCTGAGCACTTACTATGTGCCAGGCATGGTAATAGGTGTTTCATATGGATTATTATATTACTTATTATTATAAAATTATCTCCTTTTGAGATAAGTACTATTACTATCCCAATTTCACAGATGAGGAAAGGGAGGCACAAAGAGGTTAAGTTACTATCTCAAGGTCTCATAGCTGGACACTGGCTTTGAAACTAGACATTCTTTCTCTATAGAGTCCACAGCTTAACCACCTTTCAAATCGTGAAGGATCTTGACAGAGGAGTTGAGAAAGTATCTTTTAGGCAATGGGAAGTACTGATGGATACTGAGCATGGAAGTGGCATCATCAGACGTATACAATAAAAAGACCACCCCACTGATCTGGAAGATAGATTTTGCTTGTTTATATCCAAGAGAAGGGACAAAAAGGGGGCAGGGCACAAAGGCCAGAACCCCAGTAATAAAGAGAATGCAATTCTTAGCAAAAGAGAAAACAAAGGCCTGACTTGGGCAGTAGCAGTGGAGATAGAGGGGAAGGAGTGGATACTTAGAAGGTGAAATATAAGAGAAGACTTGGTGACACTTATGGGCATTCAGAGTAAGAAAGGTATAGACAGGTATGAGGAAAGGAATACCTCCTTCCCACTCCTGATGTTCTTTTGAACATGAAAGGACATCAATTAATATAAAACTCCTGGCCTCTCTCTGCCCTCTTACTGCAGGCCCCTTGAGCTGTAGTAATTTATCTGATGGTGAATTTGGCAGAGAAATGAGATGTGTAGCCCAGCTTTGTTCCTCCTCACTTTTAGGGGCAAGTCGCCCTCGGAAGCTCACATTCTAATCTGCATTTCCACAGAGCAGAGAGACTCACAGTTTTAAGAAATAACCTCAACCTCTCAACAACTGGTATATGAACCGAGAACTTTGAGAAACAAAACAAAACTGTAGTAATTAATGGTGTGTAAGTCACAGGCCTTTGATGGAGCCTACAATTCGGGACTGTTCAGTGGTGACTAGCAGCTTCAATGGTCCATCAGGCCATTTTATTGTTTGTTTGTTTTTTTTTGTTTGCTTTGTAATTGAGAGGTTTTATTAATATATGATAAATTTATCCTTATGTTTAAGAATTTTTCTATTTATTTGTATATCCATTGCTTTATGTAAAAAAAATTTTTGAAATTAAAAATTTGTCAGATTAAAAGGTTAGTTTTGAGAGTTACATGGCCGGGTTTGAACTGATAGCCCTGGACAGGAGGTCAGGTATGGTTTTCCCCTTCGCTCATCTTTGCTGCTTGTGTTGGCTCATCTAGGCTAACTTTCTCTAAAGGCAGAGTAGCATGTATTAGACCCTATCAAGAGCCATAGTCTCTCCAAAGGGGAGAGCCTCATTGCAAGAACAGGACACAGAAGGATGGGGTGGAGGTAGAAGTATAAAAAAGAACTGCTCTTTTTAAACTGCAAAGCAGCTGAGCTTCACACATAAAGCAGAGCCCCAAGAGGTTCTGGGTTTAAATTGTTAGTACCTTATAGGTAGGCAGTATAAAGGGAAAAAGAAATAAAGAAGTTTCTAATATGTGCAATAAAAAAGGGAAAAAGAGCTCTAATAAGATTCAATAACAGGAGCTGCCTCCATTACGAATTTTTATTGTCAGAGGGTACCAGTGCCTCAAAGAGTATGTCAAAAAAAGGAGACGTGTGTGTAGGTAGTGTTTTCCCTCAGGTAGGCTAAACTCCCAAGCTCAAACTGGCCAGTCTCTCACTGGGATATTCCTCCCATTGCATTTAAGGTCATGAGTTGTGTGTTTCGGGAAGATGACAATAGCAGACTGGCTTCCTGATGAAGCCAAACTCTTCCTCCTCTGGGCCTCCTCCCAGTTACCACTACATCTCTGCTCTAGCCTTTGGCAACTCTCAGTTCTAGGTTCTGAGAACACAGCTTTGCCCTGGATAGGGGGCAAGAGCTTGGCTTATTTTCTAACAATGATCTTCAGTGTCCTACTAACTCTAGATTCTTTACACACGATGCTCATGGTCACTTGGAATGGTCACAGGACAACTTCCAAGGTACAGAGGCACATTCCCAGCAAAGATTCTGCCTGGGCTACCTCTCCTGGGAAATCTCCAGAGCTATCCAGAATCAAGAACACCTCTAAGACTGATCAAAAATAGCAAATAGAGGAAGATGGATTATTGATTTTAATTTCCAATGACTTTTACATCATGGGACCAATAAAATATGATTTTGGACTTGAATTCCTCTGGATTTTATCAAGTCTTTAGATTCTAATTTCTCCCTAGATAGTTCATAGGGAATTGACATTAATTTTGGAGACATCTTTACAAGCTGGGATTTTGAAGTACTATGATGCTGTCATCTAATGTTACAGCAGGACATGGGGAACGTGCCATCATCAAGTACGATGGGAAAGCAAGCAAGAGGTGAAGAGTCAGCCTCGGGAACTGAGTAGCTTTGGAGTTCATTCAGATAAGGGACTTGTCTGATCCATTTCAGAGCCTTGACAGAGCCTAATCTTCACTGCCCACCTGTGACTCCAGGGTGATCCTCAAAGAAGCTATGGTTGGCATGGGTGGACAGGCCTTAGGGAGGTGGAAGCAGGTTGATCCAAAAAGCTACCTTTTCCCTGCCCTGTGTGGGAAAGCCTCACCCTGGTTAATGAAATGGTTAAGGTTCATAAGAGAACAAAAAGATGGTAACTAATAGAAAGGGAATATATCTTCTTGACTCCCTATGTTTCCCTTTACCTAAAGGGCCATCGATTAGTTTAGCACCCCAGACCTAGCATCAGAATCTTCTGAGTTGGGCCAACGCATCAGTACATTTTAAAAAGTCTCCAGATGATTCCAACATGTAGGCAGGCCTGAGAACCAATGAACTAAATGATCTCTAAAAGTAACTTACAACTCTTAAAAAAAAATAAATTGCTGTGATCCTGCCAGAAGTTAGAGGAAATGACTTTAAGGCCCATGGGACATCTTATCTAGCAGCCCTGAGACTCAAATGCATAGTGTGCAATCAGCTTTCTAATGGGAAAAAAATACATGAGTTTCATGTGTTGGTCCCAAAGCTTGCCTCTTAGGGCTTCCCTACCGGGTCATTGCCACACAATCAATGGTAGAACTGTTCTGAACTGTAACTGGAGAGGGAAATAATCAGGAACGATCCAGCTACACCACAGTCTAATCACAATGACTGATATGTCTAGGGCTGTGTTAATCAAGCCTTCCTGTAGACAGACCCTTGTGGTCAAACCGATTCTAGAATGATTCTGCCTCCACGGCTGGAATCTTTTATAAACTGAAATTCTCCATTTAGCCTTCCCTCTCCCCTAAGTGCAAAATCCCTCCTAATGGTAGCATCTGTTGTCTGCAGCAAACAGAGTTGATTACAGATGCTCTGAAAAGAATGTAAGTCCTTTCTCATGCTACTCGGGAGGTGACGGTGTGATGAGAAGCAGTGACTCTTCTGATTAAAAAAAAAAAAATCTTTGGCTAAACAGTGAGTGTGATAATAAGGTAAAAGATATATTATTGTATAAAATATTAATATTTGTTGGATTTTTATCTCTTTCTTCTGTACTAAATACGGCCAATAACCGCACATGCACTGTCTCTTATAGCTACAGAGCAGGTGTGCAGGTAACTGGTTACCAAGCAACGTATTGGCTGGGGATTAGAGCACACAGTTGCATGGGCATAACTCTGAATAATGCAGACCTTGTTAAGTGATACATTTTTCATTATCCGAGTATCACATCAAGTTCTGTACCACCTTTTTTTTTCTTTAATCTAGGGGAAATATTCCTATTAAGAACCTTGAAGAAATTTTACCATCAGATATTTCTTTTTTATTAAAAACAATGAAAAGAACAGCTTCATTATATCTTATCCATCAAACTTGGTATCTACCTAAACATCTGTTCAGTATTTGTTGTCATGTTTAGAAAGAATAATTATCCAACAGACCTTATAAGAAATGGATTCCAATGGCACAAATGAACTTTACTAATGGCTTGCATTTATAGCTCCTCAAGGAAAAAGTTACGTATTCTCATAATCCTGTTTATTCTTTTAAAATGAAAGGTCTTTAGTGGTTATTTTAGATCTTAGAGGGTTTTTAAAAACTAGCTCTTAACAGCCTTATGATCCTTAATAAATATGATCAAAATATATTTAAAATTTTGCAGATCCTTAGTCCCTGAGTATAGAAAATGCCTCTGCTTTTTACCTTTACTTTCCTAATTTAAATATTAGCCTGCATTAAGGACTTGAAGTGGCAACCAAAAAGTTCATGTTTATAGCAAAGTTCTCTGATACTTGTGATGACATTTTTATTTCTTTCTTTTTTTAATCACAATTAAATAGGGTGGAGTTAGCAGCTCCTATTTAGGAAGGAAAGAAGTGAGAGAAGGAGAGAGGAGAGAAATTCAAAAGGAGCCTCTACTTCCCCATTCTTTGGAAACATTAAACAAGTAGATATTTTACATATATATTCCATAGAACAGCTTAGTGCAAGGGGCCAAAGTTAATTTTCTTGTCCTTAATTTTAAGGCTGTATATGTATGACATTAGTTTTATCATAGAAATTGACAAAATATATTTTTTTTAACCAGGAAAGCAGTCAATGGGGTTTTTGCAAAGCATACTCATAGTCCAGCTTTTGATGTTGATATCATAGTTATGAATACAGAGGACAATACATTTTACACAGCTTTTGGAGTTCATGCAAGGCTGTATACAATTGCTAGCCTCAGAGAATGGAGCGGTGGGAACTTGCTTCTGACCTGGTGGCTTATTGAAGCTCAAACTAGCAATTTTATAAAATTTACAGCAGCTTTGTAACTGTGTCTATTATTTATAATTCACCAACTTCAAATTCATGAGTATACTTCCTATGAGCAGAACACTAAAAAATGGCAAAGTAGGCAGCTTTAAATTTCTTAGGGGAAAGAACTATGAAAGCTATGCCCTCTCTCTTTACCTGCTCTTTTTTTTTTTAGGAAAGAAATATAATATTCTCCATACTGGGGGTAGGATACAAAGTCAACACACCATTTCTTGAAATAAAACGAACAATTATTTTATTTACACTTAAAATGTATATGTTGGAAACCAACCTTATATCAAAAATAAGTATCTGGACCAAGAACAAACTGATGTTTGCCAGATGGGAGGGGTTCTGGGGAGGTGGGATAAAAAAGGTGAAGAATCAAGAAGAATGAATTAACAGTTAGTGATAAAAAACAGTCACAGAGATGTAAGTCCAGCATAGGGAGTAGAGTCAATAATGTTATAATAACTATGTATGCTGTCTGATGGGTTCTAGACTTATTGGGGTAATCACTTTAAAAGGTAAATAAATATGTAAATGTCTAGTCACTGTTGTACACCTGAAATTAATATAATATTGTATCTCAACCATAATTGAAAAGTAAATTTTTTTGTATCTATCTCAACCATAATTGAAAAGTAAATTTAAAGAAAAAAATTAAATAAAAAGTATCTGGATTCCATACCCCTCTGAAAGAGCAACGTGAAATAGCTGCTTTTATTTTTCAAGATCCTGCCTTCGAGATATAGATAGCTGTGTTTTCTCCATCACCATTTTTCTTATGTTTTCCCAGTCTACCTGATTCTTTCCTGATAGGATTGTTGCTATGCTGTCTAGATGTGAAAAGGTCTTTTGACTAGTAAGTCATCAGGGCTGTTTTAAAAAAAAAAAAAAAACACAAGTAACTCTAGGCTATGATATCTGTTCAGCTCTCATTTCATTCTGTGACTTTTCTGTTAAAACAAAAATCAATTTCTATTACTATTTTGGGCTGGAGATTCAAGCATCACATCTATGTGTCTTATAACTTAAAGACAGTTTAATGATAATTTCCTCAAAAATGTCATTTTAACCAAAATCACCCTTGAAAGATACGCATTACAAGAAATCATAACTTTTTATCACAGAAAAGTGTTGCTTCAAAACACAGATTTATACATGTATTTCTGCCTCTCTCCCACTCATATAATGATGTAATGATCATGTGATAAAGATGTAACACAAGCTAGGTAGAATTTTAAAACTAAATTCTTCTAAAAGCATTAATTGTCTGTATCATATGACTTGTTAATTATATTCTTTATTCCAACAGGGCTCACTCTAAAATTGTTTCCTTAATGTTATCTCCATTTCTATGAATCAGGTAATAAATGAAAGAGAGAAAAGATGGTCTGTGAGCCTGTGTTCTTTTATAATCTTTCATGCAGAAAACAACTGGGTTGTACTTCAAAACTGAATATGTTGATTTATAAATTAGCAAATATCACCTAGCCTGTTGCTAATAAAAGGGCTATATGTAACTTCTTTTTTCTTTAAACGATCATAATTTTAAATCAGTGATATGTAAAAATATGTAATCAATGCATATTTTATATCATTTTCAAAACAAACAAAAAAACATGTTTGTGAGAACCAAAATGAATGCATGGCACTCCCCGTCAGTCTATCTGATCTAATGAATCACCTTTCCTCCTCTTCCTTTTTCCCTGGCCCTACCTGACAGTCAAGGCCAAGTTAGTTTACTTGCTTTGTTCAGCAAAAAAAATGCTTGGTCTTGCCTTGACGTTTGAATTTATTAAAAGGTATAGAACCTTCTACTCTAAGCATCGCTATCAATTCTTCCCCGCCCCTCCAAAATTTAAATGCAATTTAAACACTATTCTCAGAGTGGACACCTGTATAATTACATTTTCAGTGTATTGCATTTTCTTATGCTGTGTGAATCTTTCCAGAAATAGGATGGGTCAAAAATTATATTAGTGAAAAAAATATTTATTAAAATATCTACTCTTCCCATATTTAAAATGTCAACCTCATGATTCATTACTTTCTATCAATCCTCCTGTGCACCTGGACATGGTAATTAGCAAAGTCTTTCTTAAAATCTGCCAAGATCTAGAGGGAGGGAGTTTTGGGGACAGGATGGATACAAGCTTGTGGTTAGATCATGTTAGGGTTAAAGGAAGAGTGGATTGATGAGGTCACGAGACTGAAGAACCTGTGAGATAGACAGGAATGTTGCTCACCAGCCCACCTCCAACAGGCCAGGCGGGCCTGAGTGTTGTCTTCCTTTTTGATTACTGAGGAAGAACTGTTCTCTAGAGAAGCAGACAAGGAGTGTCAGCCTTCCAAATTGCACCTAACACTGCCAATACTGTTTTACCATCTGCTAATAAGTTATCTGGGCTATTAGTATGTCTCCTTTTCATTATCGAGTATAAGTTTAGTGTAGGTATTTATAGACATGTATAAAAGACAACCAATGTTTCTCAGGCACATTCTTGTACCTAGTACTTTATATGTATTTCCTTATTAAACTCCTCTAAACCCCTGGGCAGTTGTATATCAACTGTATTTGAGACACAAAACTCGAAACTCAAGGAGGCCAAGTAAGACCCTTGAGCAAGGGAACACACTCATAAAAAATTAGTCTGGGATTCAAATTTAGGTTGGAATCCAAAGGCCCCGTTCTTTCTACAATACCGTGGAGGCTGGTAAGAGACAAATTTCTGCACACGCTGAGGAAATTGAATTTGGCATTGAATAGCGTCATCCAACTCTTACCTCTGAAAATAGTTTTGGCAGCTCCTCAAGTAACTGATCTGTATTTTGTTGTGCAACATTCATTTCTGTTTGATAACATTTCCAATATTTAAGTAAGCTGAAGATTTTGTTGATCTGCTGACATTTAAATTAGTTTTTGCATGCCTTTCCTTCCGCCGATTTTAGGTCACTGGATTTCAGAGCAAAGTCATAATGATAAAGAAATGTTTTCCTCCATATGTAAAAAGACCAATGTATTATACACTGATAAAAAGGCCAAGGATGAAAGTTCTGAAACCATATACTTCTCAAAGAGGAGTCCAACAAATCCCTGTATCAGAATCACCTTGGGAAGATGTTAAAATGCAGTCTCCTGAACTCTGTCCTAGAGATACTGATTTGGGACATGAGCCCCTGTTATCTATACTTTTAAACACAAAAGTTCAGGAATCAGCACTACAAACAATGCTCTGTGAACAAAGTATTATAAAGACCCAACTGTGGGAGTTTTCATATCCAAAGAGCTTCAAAGAGGGTCACTTCCAGTTACTGAGGTCTTAAGTTTGAAATGGACATACATGACATTGACTAGACTTTCTCTGTGCAAATACATTAATTATTTTTATGGGGGAAAAAAATTGGCTTTAAGTATGCCATTATTGATATGAAGCATAGCTAACCAGATCAAGTCATGCCCACCTTCACCACAAACCAGACACATATTTTTGAATCTAAACTATGTTTCTTAAAGACAGCACACAGTTGGGTCTTGCTATTTCATCAAATGTAACAGTGTTTGTCTTCTGATTTGAGTGTTGCTCCATTCATATTTAATGAAATTATTGTTATAGGTGGATTTGTTTTTCTACTTAATGTGATAGGTTTATTTGCTTTTAAGATTTCATATTTTAAAATTTCTACACAAATGCCAATATTTTCAATATGGCACATCTTTGCTTGTTCCTATGGTCTTCATTTACTACCATCAGTGTTAACTACTTGTTAGGATACCATTACAATGATAGACATTTCTCTATTGATTTTTTAAGTTATATTCTTAGTAGTTCTTCTAATATTTATAATATGTATCTCTAATTTATCACAATCTACTTCAGATTAATATTGACTTAATTCTGATCAAATATATCAACTTTGTTTCAATATAGTTTTCTTTCTTCCCCAATACTTTGCACTATTACTGTCAGATATATTATATCTGTAGATGTTGCAAACAGAACACTATAGTATTATAATTATTGTTTAAAATAATCTGTTTTAAAAAAATTAACAGAAGACAAAAAAAAGATAAAGATATAGATATATCCTCTGTTTCCTACACTTGCCATTTCCAGTGCTCTTCTGTAGTCTAAGCGCCTGACATCTATTTCAAAATGCATCCGTCTTGAATAAACATTGCTAACTGTATCACACAGCTACTAACAAAACAACCAGAGAAGGAACTGGGCTGCCCCCATCCACGAAGGCCCCTCTTTCAGAAAGCCCTGGGTAACTAGATAACTGCCCACTTGGAAAAGTGACACTGCTTTTCTCTTCCCACACCCTAATTCTTGCTCTTAGGCTTTCAATTAGCCGAAGAAGAGTGAACCCACAAAACCCCACCCCACCTTCAAACCCTAATAAAGGCAGAACTCCGGGTTCAGTTTCTCTCCCTCTCTCTCTCTGCTCACCCCAATCCTTATGATCTCACTGTGTGGCCCTCAGGCATGACATGTACCCTCCAGGACCTGTGAGTAATAAATCTTGTTCTTCAACTTTCTCTGATGTTTTTTGCCAAAGTGCAACTTGCAATATAAGAACCACAGGGGCCAGTCCACCCATAACATTTATATCCAAAAATATACAAATTTACAAATAAATAAACAACCCCCCCAAAAAAAATCGACCTAGTCCACAACCTAATACTTTTTCACTCGGAAAAGTCTTATACATAGATCTTCAAAGAACTTCTAGTAATAACTCATATGGACAAAAAGAAAAGTCGTGGGTACTACATAAAGAAAATGTGACAAAATTTTTTTTTTTATTTTTTTATTTTTAATGCTTCTTATGCTGACCATTATGGAATGATCCTACGACTTAAAATGTAACAATCAGAGGTTTTCCTTTCATTTTGACTCTTTTCTTGGTAACAACAACTTCTGCTTTTACTTCATGCCTGTTCCCTTCTGATTCTGTTCCAAAGATGAATCAGCTTTCCCAAGAAATTCCTCTTCAAGAATGTCCAGACAAACTGAATTGGGTCTCCTTTCACTCTCTTGACACAATGAGATTATTTATGCGAATTAAGCAATGCATAAAACAAAGAACCTTCCATTCCTGAATTACATACCCATCTCAATGCAATGCACAGTAAGGCACTACGGGGACTGAGAACTAGTCACCCCAGAAAGTGCCTCTTTGGCATGCAGATTAGTTTGAGCTGAGGACAAGTGAAACCCAAAAGAATCACGAAGTGCTTCTCATCTCCCCCTTAACAGTCTAAAATAATTTGTGTAAAGGGCTAGTCCAGGAAGACAACCATCACCAGAGAACCACAGAGAATGTGGTCCAGTTGTGGTAGTCTGAGGGGAAGCATGGCAGGGCCCTATTGCTCAGTTCCCTGTGTGTCCCACTGTCTCTTCATGGCACGACAAACATTCGTTTACCAAACATTTGCTTTTCCCAACTTCCTGTAAATTGCCTTCTTTCCCTTTGAAGTCCCAGACCCTCACCCCTTTCTCCTTAGCTCACGATGGCATATAAACCTAAATTGTCTGACGGCTTATGGGGTTGATATTCTTATGGGACTCCCAAATATGCATATTTAAATTTGTTTTTCTCCTGTTAATCTGTCTCATGTCAACTTAATTATTAGACCAGCCAGAAGAACTTAAGGGTAGAAGAAAAATGTTTCCTCCCCTATCCTCCCCAAGCTAAAAAGTAATTTTCACAATGAAGACTGACTCATCCTTTGACAATATTCCCTTCCTGCCCATTTTTAATCTACTTAGATTTCTGGAATAATTGTGTGCTCCAACCTCTGATCTTCTTCACCCAGCTCAACAGGGCTACCTCCATCCTCTCTAGAGTCTACAGGGCATACTTTCATAGGAAAATTCTTACGGCCACATTTAAAATGCACGTTTTAATAAATGGCCAACATTTGAAAAGGGCAGTGTATATTGTGCTCATTCTGCCTCTGCCTCCAGAAGGAAAGATGGGCAAGATTTACATACTGCTTAATTCCACTGCAAGTGAGGTTTCTGCAATAATTTACAGTTTTGTTCAGATCCTACTCTTAACAAGGTCAGATTCTCAAATAATTGGCTGTAAGTTTACATAGGACATAACATGTTCGGTTTTGTTCCCTGCAAGTCCACCCCATAATAGGTGTCTGTGTCACAAGAATAACTGGAAGTTGAAACAAGACTGATAACTGTACATGTTTTCATGCCTCAGGTAAACAGACTTGCAGCTGGTAGGTTCCAAAGGGTTGCTTTTATGTTCTAATCTCCCTCTGCTCCAACACAGGTTTGAAGAGGCTGTAAATCAGTCTCCTGGTTTGATTTAATTTAACCAAGTCACAATTTGTTTAATTATTCCCCTTCTTCTACTCCTTCTCCTCCTCTTCCTGCTCCTTTTTTTTTTTTTTTTAATACAAGCACTTGACCTGAGCTTTGATTGCCAAGGCATCCATTCTAAAGTGGCACCCACTTCAAAGGTGGCTGTCTCCAATGAACAAATGAACACCTTGTCAGCCATAAGACAAGTGAAGAGCCAGTCTGCCTCCCCCAACTGAGGTTCCTTTGTTATAAAGATTTTGGTTGATTTCAATAACTAATCATTTGGGCTACTTATTTTATTTTTCTGCCCACACTTGAAATTCCTGCTTATGTTTTAAATTCACCAATAAAGAATGAGCTTCTCAACCCCAATAAAAGCAAAACCCCAAGCCCAGGCCTGTTTCCTCTTTCCCTCCCTTTCCTTCTCCCTTTCTTCCTCTTCTCCCTCCCCCTCTTGCCGCACTGTGTGGTCTCAGGTGTGCTATGTAATTTCCGGGTCTTAAAAGTAATAAGCTGTATCTTTTCAAAGTTTCTGGGCAGTTATTGCTTACAATCATAATAAAAACCACAAGGGCCAACCCAACCACAATACTGCTTATTGAAAGGCAGAGTCCAGTATGAAACAGTATTACTGGGAGATATTATTGTGCACCCACTGTTCTCACCTTTCCTCCCCTCTATCAACAGCTCTTGAGCCCAAGAGCACCTTCTGACCTACAGGATCCAGAATCCTTTTACTATGACAGAGAAGGAGCCTCACCTCCAGAGAACACACACAGTAGCCCGTTCCCTATCAAAGATGCTCTCACCCTACTACAAATACAGAACAGTGAAGCTTTCATGAAAAATGGCACTGAGGAAAAGAACCTCCAAGAAATCCAAGCTGAGTAATGTCCTACATCCTACAGTCAACTGGCAAGGAAGCCCACTGATACTACCTGCTGCCCCTTCAATGGTCAGGATCTGTGCTAAGTTCAATATAAAGTACTTAAAGTTGATCTTTGCTGCCTATCCACTCTCACTTGTAGCTTTGTGTATGGCACCCTCTCTCTCTCCCTGGCTAACCGGGATCCCCATTCTGATGTCCACGTTTTACCATTTTTCTTCTTGCTATAAAAAATTATCACTCTCCTCTTCATTCCATCCAGTGTGTGACAGGTTCACTCACTGAACCAGAGTATTGATGGATGATAATTGCTCCATATGGTCCTGCTTCCTAAGATATACGACAGTTTTAAAGGGGGACTTTAATACCTTTACCCAAGAAATAGCAATGTAGAAATTCCAGATAACCCAGCACGATGTGCTTGACTGGGGAGGGAGAAATCTGTGTAGCGATGTGTTTCAAATTATCCCTTATGCACTTGTACTATATACAGGATGCCCAGGCAATGAGGCATTGCTGTCCTCTTCCTGTGTACCAAGGCTAGACCCATTATATACCCACTGCTGAGATTCTATAAAGCTAAGGCCCTACATGAAGGCAGAACGTGGGCTAATCAGAAGTACAAACAAAGCAGTGGTAAGTGCTAATATATTATCTTCCCTGTGTGTGCCCCATTAAATTCAGTTAAGTGGCACAAATTTTGCCAGACTTTCTCAGAAACTGTCACACCATACAAATATCACATGCACTACAATACAGCAGCAAATCCTGCCAGTTATTCCCTGCAGGACCTCTGAATAGGTAAATACCTACTCTGAACCTCAGGTTCCCCTAAACAGAGATAGCAACACCCTCCATCCAGAGTTTTTGCAAGGAATGTGAAGACTAATAAACAGAAACCTCATTTAAATTGGAGTTGGGAGGGCCTGTAAAGGCCCTACCACTCATAGTCATTCACCCCAAACAGGAAGCAAAGTACTTTCTATGTCCAACAGGAAGATGTTTTTCTTCTCCACTACTCCCAGCAGAAAGGAGGAGGATCTTCTCCTCACCTGGCAACCACTCAGCCAATGAAACACTGTTATAACTCAGCCAATGAAAAGCCATTACACCTCAAACTCCCCGCTTCTTCCAATGGACTCCTGGTTCACAACTACCCATCTGAATTCTCCCTTTCTTCTGTAAAACAATGTCCCTCTCCTTTATGCTCTAGACTTGAGTGTGGCTCCCCGTCAGACCACATATCCTTTATCGTTCTTGAATAAACCCATTTTGCTGGAAATACATCTGGCTATTGGTTTAAGGACAATAAGAATAAATGAGATGGTGTCTATGAAACTAACACACAGTAAAGAAACAACCAGGGTTCTTCATCTTTATCCCAATTTTAAGATTCATTTCTTATCTAATAACCTTTTTTATATGAAGTTAGACACCCATAACAACCTATATTTTTCTCTTCTCCATAATCATGCATTCTCCTTGTACTATTTACCCTGTTTCATGGGAATATCAATTCAGTCTATTTTCCTGGCTTTTTTACATGCTAGCTATGGCAACAGATATGGAAGACCTCATGCAAGTTCACACTTCATCAACAAGAACCTTCTAAGAACAGGTTCCTAGTCCTGCACCTGGCACTATGATGGCTTGCCAGAGCAAGGCCAGGGCCTGGTACACCCAGAGCTTCCAGTCCAGTTGACAGAACTGCTGAACATATAAAATTGTTATAAGACAATGTGACACTGTATATTTTAATGTGGATCGTGCTATAGAATCTAAGCAAAAATAATAACAATAATAATAGCAACTTAAGTAATAAGTGTTTATAATGAGCCAGACACTGTTTTAAGTACTGTATTTAGATACAGATAATAGATGATAGATGATAGATGGATGGATGGATGGATGGATGGATGGATAGATGATAGATAGATAGATAGATAGATAGATAGATAGATAGATAGATATGGTACTATTGTTATTCCCATTTTATAGATAAGGAACTCGAAGCAGAAAAAAATTAGGTGGTTTGCCCAGTATCATGGGCCACCACTGTTATTCATTTCAATAGAAAAGTATAGAACACTGTGCTGAACACAAGATTTAGAGAACTGGGTTAGTGTGAGATTCTTAAGGGTAGGGATCATATCTTCCTAATTTTTATTTCTATGGTAGACAGCTCATTAACATGTAGTGATTAACTGACTGAATGAGAGAAGTCTTGTTGAATGATATGGGGCTTGATAAACTATAGAAAAGTAAAGTAAAGGCTATTCATGGCAAGCAGAGTAACATGCTCACATGCTCAGAGGCTGGATTTAAAGTAACTATATATAGGAACTAAGAAGATGTACCTTAATGAAGCACCAGACTTGTTTTGAGGATAATGATGCATACGGATGGATAAAAGATAGAGATCATGGGGAGGCCTTAAAAGCTTAAGCAGAAAAGTATTGAGCTCATACCATGGGCAGTAGGGAACACCCATAAATTGTTGAAGAAGGAAACAATTTGAGAAAAGTGGCATTTTAGAAAGAATGATCTGGCAGGAGCGAAAAGCTGGAAGGGAGTAGAATTATCCAGGTGTGCGATCAGGAGGGGGTGAATCTGAGTTTGCCAAATGGTTGCACTAAAAGGAAGAACCACAAGAGCCAAAGCATAAAGAAAAAAAATAATCCAACAATAACAAAGTGTCTTTTATGTGCCTGGAATAGGGCAAGAGACTGAGACAAGAAAAATGAATAAAATACAATCCTGGGTGACTAATCACAAAGAAGAAGAAAATGAAGTTGGGAGAAATCTGCCAAGGTGGTGTTTGGTATTAGATTAGAAGTGGTGCCATCCCAGACTTCAGATCAGAAGGGTGAGATACTAATTCCTGATATCTAAACTGATGGGGAGATAACTCATATTTTTTCTAATCCTTTCTTAAGTCTTTATCTCTCTGGTAAGATTTTAGCTTCTCCAAAAAAGAAGCCATATCATTTGCATCTTTCAAGATCTCTAGGACAGTATTGGAAATAAAGAAGTCATATGATGAATACCTGTGATCAGTTAACTAAATGTCTTGAAATCCAACAGGAATTTCTTCATAAAATTATTACAATGCCCTATTCCATCTCCATTCCATTCCCTCATCATCATTTTACAGCCTTCCCTGCCCCCCTCCACTTTCTTTATTCCTTTCACAATTACCTCTCTACTCCTGACAAGATATGTTTCTTGCCACTTCAACCATCTGGCATACCATTTTGTGAGTTTCAGAGACTCAATTCAGAAATACCACCTTTCTTAAACTTTCGAAAAAGTTACCATGAAGAAAGAAAGCACTGTATATTAAAGCCGAGAAGTATTTTAGGAGATATTGTGTTAGGAAGGTATATTGTGCTGGTACTGAAGCTGCAGAAGTAAAATTCCATTATGGACTTTTTGTCTTATACCTCTACAGTTCCTTTCTTGGTGCCTGATCTGTTCCATTTATAAGTGGGAAACACTCTGCTATGATAAACTCACCAAGAAGAAATCTAGAACCTAGCACAGGCCTCAGCACAAAGTTGGATGAATGGGAAAATAAAAACAAAACCACAATGGGTAGCAGGTATCTCTTGAGCATACCATCTCACAGATGATTTTAAATGAAGCACAGGGAAGGCAGATACTATGAAACGATGGGCTGCCTGCTCAACATGACCTACAGATACATAATAGGGACAAGATGCCAGTCAAAAAGCTGAAGTTCCTCAGAGTATCATTTCCCACTGCAACGATCTGAGAAACAAAAGAAACGGGGGCTCAAACAACTCCTGAAGGGATGAAAATTGGGTTTCAGTTCTCTCACAAACTCTACTTGATTGACACTAAAAGTGCCTAGAGCCCTGTATTAAGGACTTTGGGGCTGTTCCTAGGCTCCCAGTAATGCTGAACTGACTGGTGATCCTTAGCACAGGGAGGGGAGAGGTGATGATACGTGTGCTATTCGGCCAGCTCTGGTCATGTCCGATCTCCACCTTGAAAATCAGAAAGAATAGTCTAAAGGATTGGATGAAATTCAGCTGTAAAGCTTCTAGAGAACACCAGTGAATCTAATCTGCGAGTGTTTTCTGAGTCTTGACTAGGTGTAGGACATCATATGTTACAGAGGAAAGCTTGTGAAGGAGAAAGAGTACAGAAAAAAAAAATCAGAATTCCCAGTCTACTACTGGCTAGTTCTAAAATCTTAGGCAAGACATTCTACTGTCTTGGATTTCCATATGTTCATCTGAAAATAGGAAAAGGGCATGTACTCTCTGATACAAAATTCAGTGTTTTTGTCTCTAATTGTCCATATTTACTATCTCTTCTTGATGCCCAGCCCCACCCCCAAACTGAATCTCATCAAAACATAGGAATCATTTTGGGGTAAATAAATACCTTAAAAATGAAAGTGGGAGTGATCATAGTTTAACTACACCATCCACTCTTAAATCTAAACCCTTTTTCCTTCTTATAAATCATGCTACATTTATCTCCCCCAAACGCCAGCCTTGAGAAATATAAGTAATGTTGGCACTAGTTAATGAATGATTAACTACTGTGCAGATGCTGACAATGCTGACGGAGAAAGGGATTATCGTTAGCTCCCAGATTTCAAATTTCTACGTTGGAGGGTGTTAGAGAGGAAAAAGAATTTGATGAGGAAAGATTCTCTTGGTTTCAGGTATTTTGATCTTGAAGTGCTCAGGAGATATCGGAATAAAGCTGTCCAGTTGAATATGTAAGTCTAAAGCTTGGAAGAAGAATCTAGGCCAGAGATAAAATTCAAGAGTCACTGATATATTGATGATAGTTGATACGATAATGAGCATGGATTAGATAAACCAGGCAGAAGAGCATGTAGAATGAGAAAAATAGTTTGCTTATGATGAAAAAGAAATCTCGGAATTTAACTGATAAGCAGTAGTGGATTGCCCTGAAGAAAACCAAGAAGGGATAGTCCATGAGGTGTCATGACAACCAGGAAAGTGAGGTTTCATAAAAGCTAACAGAACAGAGATTTTGATGAAGTAGTGTCAAACGGCAGAAAAATCCACTTAAAGTCCAACTGAGCCGGTGATTGATTAGAAGACACCGGGGCCATTAACAAGAACTATTTCCACAGAATAGAGTAAACAGATGTAAACTGAAGTGAGGAAAATAGTATTTTACTTTTATTGGGAAAAGTATGAAGGATTGTGTAGGTAGAGCAGGAACGATGGAAAAGCAAAGCTAATAGCAAGTGCAATAAATTCTAAATACTTGCTCTTTTCCATTGTCTGCCTGGATAAAGGTGGGCTATTTTTTATTTACTGGCAGGAGTCTCTCAGAGGTTGATTTCAACTGACTCACTGCTGGGAGAACGGACAGATGACACTAAGAAGAAAATAACAGCATTTCAGAAAGGGGGAACCTTCTAAATCCCATTCCCTTGTCTGCCGTGTTACATCTGTCAGGTCTTAAAACAGTCATTTGGCCTCTTTGTTGATCCATTTCCTTAGCTGTGGAATGGGAAAATAATTCCCTTTTAATTGGATCCTGAAGTGCTAAGGGCTTTTCAGACTGCCCGAGACTCTGCAGTGCTTAGAGACGATCCTAGCTCAGAAATTCTGCAGCTACTTTGTCCTGCCACTGAGAAAGCCACTTCTCACTTCACACGAAAGCCACAACCCCAAAGCTCAAGATGTAAATTTCTCCTTGCAGGTCTCTTTGGCTTTGGACCGGGAACTACCCCCTCGTGTGTACGATGTGCAAAGGAAAGTGGAAAATGAGGAAACGATTCACAGAATTCAGCTCCCACTTTGAAGGTTGCCTCAGACCCTTCATTTGTTTGGCCAGAAAACTTTATAAAACTACATTCCTGCTGCATAAGCTATAGCCTTCGGTTTATTGGGTCTGTGCAGGTTCATTTGAATTCTCTGTTTCTTTCCTCTTGCATTTCAACCTCTACCAATTTTGTGTCCTGCAGGAGCTGTCGTTAGCAGCCATATATCCTCTCGTGTAAATAAACCCCAACTGTCTGCTGGAAATTTCCACTTTTATATCCATCCATCTCACCAAATGCAACACACCTAAATCAAATTCATCAGTCTCTCCCCCCAAACTGGCTCTCTCCCAGACTCTCCTATTTCTGTCGATTGACATCATTCTCCCCGTCACCCTGGCTTAGATCCTCAGCGTCATCTCTGTGCCCTCACTCTCCCTTGCTGTCTGTATCTATTCCCCGAGTCTTAAAAATTTTCCATGGAAATGCCTGGCCCACCTGTCCCTTCCAGTTTTCAGTTTTGTGTACTTCCCACGTCCTAGACAGCATGCCGAGTACTTTACAAACCTCACCTCACTTAATCCTCACAACAACCCTGTGGGGAAGTTGATGGAATTTCCCTCATTGTGCAGATGAGAACATTGCAGTTCAGATGGTTATGGGGACTGTTTCAGGCTGAATATTTGTGTCCCCTCTGAAAATCACATGTCGAAGCCCTGACACCCAATGTGCCTTTATTGGGAAATAGGGCCTGTGAGGAGATAAAAAGCCTAAATGAAGTCATAAAGATGGGGCCTTCATCCAACAGGGCCAGCGCCCTGTCAAGAAGAGAATGAGACACCAGAGCTTGCTCGCTCTCTGCCATGTGAGAACACGGCCAGAAGCTGTCCATCTACAAACCAGGAAAAGAGCTCTAACCAAGAACCTTGATCTCGGACTTCCCAGCCTCCAAAACTGTGAGAAAATAGATATCTATTGTTTAAGGTATCCAGTCTATGGTATTTTGTTATGGTGTGCTGAGGTGACTAAGACAGGAGTCAAGGCCAGCCCAACATTAGGTGACAGAGGACCCCCACTCTCCAGAAAGCATGCCCTGAGCCAAACACTGCACAGCACCCTGGGCCAGCTCCCTGGCTAAGGCTCTCATCACCACTCAAAAAAAGCTCAGTGACAGCACCTGGCTTCAGGTCTTCCCTACCCTCTTCCAGTTACCTTGTGTGTGTGTCAAGTTTTTCTCAAACCCCACTTGGATCAGATCACTCCTCTGCTCAAAAACTTTCAGTGCCTCCTCACTGGCTATGAAAGCAGGTGTAATCTCTTTAAATAGACCTCCAAATTCTCTCCAAGTTGACCCTACCCTTCTTATCCAGTTCTAGGTCCTCACTACCTATGCCAAAGGTACATGTTCTGTCTATTGAAGTGGCATGAAGTATTGTCTGTGAGTTCCAATAAAGGGCAGGGGCTTAGCCCCATCTCTGTATGACCAGTGCCTGGCACACAGTAAGTGCTCAATAAACGGTTGTTGAATGAATTGGTGTGTGTTATTCATTCACCTGGTCCAGAAATACTCCCTGTCCTCCCATTTGCAGTTTACCGAGCCATCAGGACCAAGCCCAAAGACACCTCAATGACCACAGCCTTTCTAACCACCCCACCCCACCATGATCTCACCCCTTCTCCAAGTCCTTACTCAAGAATTTTCTGTCCCTGAAAATCACTGGAGACATTCACTTACTAGCAGGAACCGACACAATTATCCATGTTCAATAATGTTCATTTTTGCAGTTTGCAATAGCAAAGCATTGGCAACAATCTATGGTGGAGACTGCCAGCTGTCTCCCCAAATCTCTCCTATTATAAAAATTCTGATCATTAGCTGGGCCTATTGCCACCCATCTAAAAGAAGAAAAAATAAATAAAAAAAGAAAAAGAAAAAGACATTTCTCAGCCCTTCATACAGCTAATTATGGCTATCAGAATAAACTTCGGTCAATGAGAAAGAGGCAGGCACACCTTTCTCCTCTATATCCTCAGATTCAACACCTGGAATTCAGGCATGATTCTGGAACTCCAGCAGCCATCTCACAACATGAGAACAAAGATGTGCCAGGATAGTAAGCTGGCAAGAACCTGGGTATCTACCAGTATCATGGAGCTGCCATAGCATCCTTATCCTGTCTTCCATGGGCCTTCTTTTTCATGAGAGTTAAATGAGCACCTATCTTGTTTGAACCACTGTTATTTAGGTTTCTCTGTTTAACGCTGCCAAGCTGGAGTATATAAACATCATTCCTCAGAGAAACGAACAAATAAGAGTATGTGGCTATGAGGGTAGTTAAAATAAAAGCCTCAGATCAATTGATCAGTCTATTTACCTACCTACCTCTCTATTTATCTGAGAGAAAAATAAGCCACATGTGCATCATAATATTTTAAGTTAAAGGACAGATTTATGTATTACTTGCGTAGCAAATGGCAAAAAAAAAATGAATCATAAAAACTGCTAAATCTTTCTACCTAATTAATATATACTTTACCTCCTCAATGGTCTTTTAAACTTCCCAAAAGCACAGATCAAAACATTTTTCTTTGTGGCCACCACTCTCCCCAGCATATAATAGGCCCTAATATTTGATTGGCTAAAACCTATGGGAATTTGTCAAACACTATCTGCACAGACACCAAGCGTAAATGCTGGTGTAGGGTAGGGCTTAAAAAACTAAATCCCTTGTTTGCAATAACTTTACAGTGTTTTATTTTATTTATTTTTAATTAAATTTATTGGGGGCAACATTGGTTAATAAAATCATATAGGTTTTAAGTGTACAGTTCAATAATATGTCATCATATGTATATTGCATTGTGCATTCACCACCAAAAGTTAAATTTCTTTCTGTCACCATATATTTGATCCCCTTTAATCCTTATCTACTTACTCTCCCTGCCGACTTTACTGTATTTTATAGTCTGAAAAGGTTGTTAATTTTATATTATCAGCCCCAGCATAGGAGACTTTATATTTAACTAAACATAAATATGTTTGATTTGCTTTACAATCCTCTCCTCCCTGCTCTCACCAAATAATTCACTTTCAGTTAAAAAAAAAATTATTTGGAATTCTAAAATAAGAGGAAAATGTTAATGGAGAAACTCAACAGTGAAGAAAGCTAAAGAGAGCAAAATAAAAATATAAAAAGAAATAAAATAGAATTTCTTTATGATATGTGGTTTGGGAGATGAAATTAGTACTCATTCATAGATTTCATTCATAAATAAAATTAGTATTCATTCCAGAAGACAAGATTTCTTGCCCTCAGTGGTGGAAATCTATCGTAATTTTGTACTCTTCACCAGAAGACTTTGTTTGGAGCCCACTGAGAAGTAATAGGGCACAGCATAGACATTTATTGAAAAAAAAAAACAGCTCTTGTTTATTTCATAATTATACACTGACATTTGGAAACTCCTGCTTGTTACAAGTTGCTTAATTAGGCGCCCCAAAGTTCATAAAGAATCATAGGTTTAACTTCAACTGAAAAGATCCTTTAACTCTTTTTGCTCTGAAATTCAATCGCACTCACTGTACAGTATATGCAATTACAGCCCTGACAAAAAACTGCTGACAATAATAGACCTCATTTTAAGGAGAGAAATCTAAACACGCAATAATCTGATTTTTTTTTTCAACCTGTGTCCATGGAAAGATGTGGAAAGGATAAATCAATAATGACCAAAAAAAAAAAAAAACCCACAAACAAAACTTAATCATTGACTTTTTTCAGCAAATCATTAAATAAAGCTTGCATTAATGAAGATTTACATAAACAGTCTGAATGGTGAGTGACCTTCAGGAAAATTACTCTTAAAACAAAGGCCTCTGTGTATCTCTGAGATGTCTGACAAGGGCATAACTCTCAGCTGCAAATCTTCATTAATACTGGTTTCATTTAGATCACCAGGAATTTACTTAATTAAATACACACTATCTCTTAACTAAAGCAAACAGCATACTTGATAAATTTTGGCATTTTACAAACACACATACACATAACACCCCAAATAATTATGTCTAGGAGTGCAAATTAGAAAACAGTATTTTTTTGTTTTCTTATGACGATTCAATGATATTTAGACAAAACAAGGCTGACTTTAATCGTGAAAGCATTTTTATATCATAAAAATGCAGACTATTACTTCAAGTCCGTATTTCCCAAAATGAGGTACTAAAAATCATGGTTCATCAATATGCTTCACAAAAGAACAGCTCTGTTGTCAAAAGAATATGAAATATGATGCCTACAACACTCTCTCTGAGGTAGTCACATTAGCATATTACAACCTATAAGCATATTAAAGGTTCTTAAAAGCCCGGCAATAAAGCAACCTATGTATATGTTACTGGATACTTTTTTCCAAAGTAATTTATATTACTATTGCACTTTAGGAAACCATGTTCTAAATTAATAATCGAAAGTTGGGTTTTCAACACGCATTATAGTCCTCAACTGAATGCTATTTATTATGGAGGTTATTTACCAAATGCTCCCTACGGTTAGAGCACTATATGGAACAGATGAATAAAGTGGGATCTTTGATCTCCAGGAGCTTATACACTCTGGTGGAAAATCTAACATGCCTATTCCCACACGAAATGTGTCACGGTAAATGGTATGTGAGGCAACAATGGCCATAGTTAAGCTGAACAGGGAAGGTTTCATAGCCTGTGACATTTCAAACTGATTCTTAAAGAATGGACTGAATTTCATTTGGGAAGAGATGGGGTTTGGAAATACGAGGTGCAGATATAAAGGGGCAGGAAACTCGAGATGTTCCGGAGGATGATAACTAATTGGCTAGGGCAGAGATTTGGGGTAAGGACCTTATAGGCTAAATGACTGGAAAGTTCCCCAGTAGCTTTAAGGATAGGTCAGATTATAACGGTGCTTGAATGCAAGGCGGAGGAAGGTGGGGCTTATATGGTAAGCAATGTAGAATAACGGCAAAGGAAATATGATTAAAGCTCTGTGCAGAATGGTTTGCAATGCTGCCCTCGGTATAGAAGTGCAGCAGCCTGAGATTTCTCATCCTCTGCTTGGATCCAGCAATGTATAATTTAAGACCTTAAACAAATCCGTCTGATGAAGGTTCAGAGAGCTATCCATTTTATCAGAAATGTTCACAAGCAAACCGAGGGACTAGAAAATTATGGTTTGGGGATAACAGAGAAAGGTGATACATTTCCGCTGTCTTTCATAAATCCAACCCGATGGCAACACAAATGAGGAAATCTGAAATATCACCCTGCGACTTCCGTTCTCACCTGGCAGAGTAATCATGGAACAGCCCTACAAAGCTGATCCGACCAATTTCACCACTATAACTTCTGCTGGTTACGAGAGGTTACTTTTGTCCTTCAGAAGCCACACACTATTAAAAATTGACATGAAGCACAGGATTTCATGTGAGTTAAAAACAAACTGGCAATACCGTATACTTAAAGACCAAAAAGGAAACACACAATTTGATATTTAAAACCCAATGACTATTTGCTGTAGAAATCAATTTACTACTGCAGTTGCCTTCCTGTCTACCGGGGATGTTTGGGTAACTGGGAATCTACAACTGTGTTTGCTCAGAGGGTAAAATGATTGAAATGAGACATGAAAATTTTTTTTATATAATTGTAATAAAATATAGGTCATCAGTATCCACAATATCCAGATAGCTCTCCTCCTACATGGGGCTTCTCACTAAGAAATGGAGCCTTTTTTTTTTCTATGAAGCATTCTAGAAAAATGCTTCTAGAATGCATTTTTTTTCTATGAAACCGACGGTCGTTTGAGGTCTAGACTAATTAGAAGGGTTGGTATAAATAGAGATTTGGGTTCATTTACTTTACTAAGAAACTGGAAACCACTCTTTTTTTCTCTTAGTCCTGTTTGCAAAAAATCTTCCTGAAATGAATTCATCCATATTTCTGCTTTATCTAGATAAGTAGTTCCCAAACACTAAACTGGCTCCAGACTGGCTATATCCAAATCCCCTAGAGAGCTTCTGAAAAAAAAATGTAAATTACTGCTTCTATTCGCTCTACCTGCCTTCATTCTGATTTTATGTGGGTCTAAATGAAGTTCCAGAGATATTCTTTAATGACCCAGGTTTTGGAAACCACTAACCTACACAACAATTAAATGTTTCCTAGATGTTTCTCAATACGAGAAGGCCCATAAAATCCTTGAGATTGTATGCCAGTGCTGTGATAGAGACAGTGCTAGGTGGATACCAAACCCTATTTCCTTTTCTTCCTGGGCATAGAGTGGGACTACATTTCCCATCCCTCCTTGCGGTTAGGTGGGGTCCAACGACTGAGGCTCCACTATTGGAATGTGGACAGGACTGCGTCTTACTTTCAATCCTGGCTCCTAAAAACTTCTCAGAGACTCTTCCAGGTTGGCTGCCTCCCTTTGTTTGCCAATTGGATTCCTTAGATTCAGTAGAAAACTGTGGGATTCTAAAGGAATATCAGAGCCACAAGACAGAATGAGTTCGGGTATCTGAAAGGTCTAGATCAGAGCAACCAGCCCTCCTCATCACCATCAGTGACCGCCACGCATCATGAGATGAACAAGAAATCAGCTTTTATTAGGATGAGTTATAAAAATGCAGGGGCTCTTTGTCACAGCCGTCAGCTTAGCCTTACTAATATAACTCCCTTAACATTTCCAGCAGACTTTGCTGATGATTAAGAATTTCAAAAGCACAAGGAGATGTACCCATATTTTAAACCTAACTAAGTATAGGCGTAGGACCATAGGACATAGTTACCCTTTAAAAGAAAATCAGGTATGAGCTTATTTTTCTGTAGTTTTCTTCTTCGTTCTAAAACTGGAAAACAGGAAACAAACAAACATCTGGCTAATTGAGAGTCCCAGATAACAAGATTTCGATTTCATAAGGTTTTGTAACAGTTACAGGAATAAAAACAAAATATAGCAACTGATGAATCTGAATTTTCAAAGACCAAATGGATACAAAATAAGAGCCTGTGAAAATTTAAGGCTTAATAGAATCACATAACCTGAAGAGTATTCAAAAGGTCATGATATTTATTTACTTTTGAAAAAATCGGTAGGAAGAAATTCTACCACTGAGTTCATCATTGTCATCACTTCAGAGGTGGTTTTACAGTATAATGTTAAGAGGACAAGGTTCGGAGTTAGACGGAGCTGGGTCTAAACTTCAGCTTTTCTGCTTAGTACTTGGGAGAGTCTGAATAAACTCCCTAAGCCTTACTCTCCCCATCTGCACAATGGTGATGATATTACCCACTTCGTGGGTCGTTATGAAATTTAAGTGGGCTCTAAGGCAGTACACTATACATTGTAAATACTTAATATGTGCTGTATTAATATAGTAGTTAGCTGTAACATACTTTGTTTAGGACAACCAGTTATTGTTCACAGGCATAAGGAAGCTCTTGAGAACTCAAGAGCCATAACTAGCTAATTTTTATCCCAAAAGAAGAAAAGACGAGAGGGCTGGTGGCAGCTGGAATTCTACATAGGTATACTCTGTTGTTGTAAAGCAACAGCTAGTGTGCTAATATCTAATACTGCTTAATCCTTTTTCTGCCAACCATGAAGACCAGTAAGTCCTGGGCAAGGATCACTGGTGCTTGAAATTTCTCTAAAAATAGTATCAAACTCTCCCCCTTCTTAGAGACAAGAGCTGGGAGGCCCGTGGTCGTCATGCAATCTCATCAAGCTTGAACTGCTTGAGCCCTTCCTATGGCATCCCACTTCAAAAACGCATCGTCTACAAGAGCAAGCAGAGATATTTGATGGGGGCACCTGCCTCCCTCCACCTGGCTGGCCCGAGACAGCAGTGGGAGCCTGCCACGGCATTTCTTTTGATAAGCTGCTGAGGAGACACAGTGTCTCCTCAGTTTTCTAAGTTTTAGTTTGAAAATTGAATCCAGGAACTTGTCAATTCTGACAGCAGAGCTCTAACACTCAGTTCAAAAACAGTCTGCTTGTACTTTATAAAATTCATCTTCTGACTTCAGAGCAGTGGGATTTTCCAAGATCTTCATCATGTAGGAAATGAAAACCTTCGGGTTTCCTTCTTTCCAATTAAATGTGGGCTCTTCATTAAAACCATTTCATTATTTTCTCTTCCTACCCCAGTTCTTCCCCCACTAGACTCTCTCTTTCAGCAAACACAACTTGGTCCTACATTTCACAAAGTGAAGCTGAGACTTTTATACAACGTGGGCCCTCCTCATCAGCGAAGACAGAGGCCAAAAATAGATAAATGCACATACGATTAATTGTAAGTCAACACTGTTCAAGTGACAGGATTCGTGACACTTGCGGTTTCAAAAATAATAAAAAGCCAAGCCTGTGGAAGAATCACTCCATACCTTAAAGTTACAAAAGTCACACCTGGCAGCTGAGACCTCCATCGGAGGCTACAATGAGAGGTAAAATTACACAAAGGGATGGGTCGAAACCCTAAACATGGCAGGAAACCAAAGGTAAAACCACGATCCAATGACAGATGGCAAAGGCCTGTCAATGCCTGGGAAATTACACGGTGAAATTCATTTCTGACATTTCATTCACACAAGAATAACAGGACCCTGAAGTTAAACAATGACATTCTGAAAGGAAATACTCCATAGATGACACTTCTTGCATAGTTCAGCCTCCGGGGCATACACCCAAACCAGAACTTCATATAGTTCAGGTGTGTGGGGGGAGGGAGGGAGGAGGAGAGGAAAGGAGGAAATGGCAAGAGAGCAGAGAAAGACAGCGAGAGGCGGAGAGAGCCAATATCGAAGCAAAGGGAGGATACGGTGACAGTTCATTTCTTCTCCTTCCCAAAGGACTTGAGCCTTCACTTCATAGATTTTTTTAAGTGACATTTGAAAGGTGCTGCAATCATCCATTCATTTGGGTTCTGTTTGGCCTTTAAATGTAATATTTCAACTGAGAGTTCAAGCTGGTGGGGGGTTGAGATGTTTTCATGAAAAGTAACCAAGCCAGACAGGTCCCTATTGTCAAGGAGACCCTGTTGAAGAGGAGAAGCACTAAAATTAGCTACTCAAGCTAATTTTATCACTCAGGCCCAGGGGCACGTGGCTTCCAGATTGTTTCATCCTTCTTAGCAGCAAAGTATTAAAGGGAAGCAATCCTTCCATTCCAGAGAAATACAATGTGTGTAAGGGGGAAGCAGTGTGCATCTCAGAGCTGTTTCCATTTACCAACATCAAAAATAAAGAAAAAATGCTTTATAGTGATGGGGAACTCAAGAAAAATAGAATCCTCTTAAATTCCAAAGGCAAACTCTAAATTTTACTTGCTCACTTCTCTCCTGTTGCCTTCTGTTTGAAAGACGATTGTTATTATTTTTATTAATATTTATTTTACATTTGTTTTAAAATGGCTACAACAATGGATTTTCATTATCACTAATATACTAGATCAGAAATCAATTCCTAAACTATAAAAATCCACAGAAAAGATTTCTCATCTCACAACACACACACACACACACACACACACACACACACACACACACACACACGTACCCTCCAAAAACTTCACTTCTGTTTTTTAAATAATAAACACAACTGCTTGCAATTCCAGGTGATTAAATGACCCATGCACACACCCCCTACCCCAGGACTTAGGTAACTATATCAAAAATGCGATTATACACGTATCTTACTTCCCACCTGAAACATTAGACTAGAGACTGAGTTTCCCCAGTGAGTCTCAAAAACACAAAACAGGATGTTTAATTTGTTTAAATTTCCAGAGCAATTTACCGGAGACAAAAATAAAATACCGTGGCATTTTGCTGGCATCTTAAAAAAGAAACCCTCTCTGAGAAGTACAATGAACCTCATGAGATCTCCAACACGAATCCTCTATTTGTATGCTCACATATTTTTATGACTTTGTTCACTGAAGAACAGTTTAACATATTCCAACCCATGCACTTAGTAAAAGAGAAGTTTCCAACAAAACAGGTCTTTTTATGAGGCAGCCCCTAAGGTCTCCAACAGCTAAACAGGCTGAGGCAACCACCCACACTCTCCTAGCCCGGCCTTGGTAATTAAGAAACTCTGTTCCCTGGATCATCTTAATTTGAAAAAAGTTTCTCCTGTTTAATGGAGTAGAGCATCACTCTAGTGTCAGCCCTGAGTTTTAAAAATCTTAAAAGAAAACTTCCATGCCTGTGAGTAAGGTACTGCCATTTATGCTTTCATTATTTCAAAATGAAGCTTGAAATGAGAACTCTGACTTTTTTAAAAAGAAAAGAAAGTATTCATCAGCAGCCCCTGGCTTCCACGTTGTGCACAGCAGCTCCGAAAGGTCAAAAGCCTGCGTAGTTCAAAAATAGTGGGTCACTTTTTTTTTTTAATTCAACTCTTTGACATTTGGATTTGATCTGCTGCCACCGATGCCCTAACATCTTGGTGGACTTTATTTTCCTTCTTGGAACAGAGTTCTCAAGCTATCTGTTGATCTCCTGACTCTCCCTATCATTGTAGTGATAGAAACCTCAAAGGTATGGGGTTCTGTGTGCTATTGCTTCTGCTGCTCGCGCTAATTTGACCCTCAATTGCCAGATAGCTACTTAATAACCATAAATAGAATTTATAAGGCACCATTTGTTAATGGGGCCTTAACATAAACACATACATGTGAACCCACACCTACCCCACATCAGCTTAGAGTTCTTTGATCACAAGCAACAGAAATGTCTCTACCTAAATCGAACAGAAAAGACGAAGCCCAAAGGATACGTGGAGCTCTCAGAACAGATTAAAAGGCTGGAGGTCTAGCATGGAATGAAAGTGAGGACCCAGGAAGGTCTGAGGAGTTCTAGCCAACAGGAACAACTTGACATGTTATTCCTGTTAGTCTTAATGAGGCACTGGCACTGGAATGAATGGGTTCGAATTATGTGAAAGGTTTGCTGCTTTTGTCACACCAGGTATGTTTCCGAGTACCAGAAGGGAAAGCCCAGTTGGCCGATATCAGGGTTTCTCAACCTCTGTGTTACTGACACTTTGGACCAAATCATTTTTCCTTGTAGGGGGCTGATCCTACAACAAAGATTATAGGATACTTAGTAGCATCTCTGGCCTCTACCTGCTCCATGCCAATAGTATTCCCTTCAGCAGTGACAACCAAAAATATATCCAGACATTGCCAAGTGTCCCACAGAAGGCAAAATCATCCTCAGCTGAGAAACCACCACCTTAGATTGAATGACAAAACTGTCTGTTTCATGGTTTCAGAAAAGCCAAGTGCCTTGATGTATAATCCCATGAGACAAAAGGAAGATGGATAAGTCTCCAGAAAGTCAGGATACCATTCCCAAAAGACAGGGGGATTAATGCTTGCCGTCTATTTCCACAATGGTAAGCAGAAAGTCATAGAGGAAATTAAGCCTGAAACATCACAGGAGGCAAAAATGGCAAAACTGAAGCTGCCCTGCTTTGGGCAGATCATGAGAAGGCAGGGTTCTTAGGAAAAGACAATCATGCTGGGAAAAATAGACGGCAGCAGGAAAAGAGGAAGACCAAATGTGAGATGGATTGACTGCATACAAGAAGCCAGAAGCATGAGTTTCCAGGAGCTGAGCAGGGCAGTTGAGGAGAGGACGTTGCGGGCATCCCTCATTCGTAGGGTCGCCAGGAGCTGACGTCAACAACTCAGCACATAACACACACCAGAAGAAAGTTGAAGAGGTTAAGTCTTCCAGCCCATGTTTTCAGAGAACAAGGGAGGAGGGGAGTAGAATTCAAGAAATTTCTGCAAACCTATCGTAGAAACAGCAATCAGAAGAATGTATTGGTGTCCTTCACAATCCCATGAGAGTTAACATTCCTGTCCAGGAAAAAGCACAATCCTAGGAAGGTGGGTGATCTTTTCCATTTTTATTCAAATTCGTCGTACAGAAGAGTCTGTTTTTCAATCCTGCCAGGTCTTTTCCAACTCCTGGTGTCTATAGACTTGTGGTAATTGACATGGCCAATGTAAGGGAAACTGATTGCAAATCCCAGAGAACCACCAATGCATCTCTGTATTAATTAGTCAGTTAACTCTGTTAGTTCCAACTTGGTGCTAATGAAAGCAAAGACATGAATTCAATCCTCAGGCCATATGGGCTGGTCCACAGCCAGCCTGGAGCCCCACTCCAACCAGCCAACTGATGGGTAGATGTGTACGGCTACCAGAGGGAGGAGAGAGGAGAGAGGAAAGGAGATGGATGTGCCCAGATAAACCCATCCCCACTGCCAGAGCACCTCGTGTGGCACATTCTCCTAGAAGCGGGGCTGCCTTATCCTCACAATGTACAGAGCACAGCACACACCAATCACGGTTCCTCTTTGCTAACCCCCCAACACATAATGCCACACATTTACTTCCCCCCTTTCCAGCTCGGATCTACTCATATTAGGTTCCTTTGCTGCTCCCTTCCCTTCTGTTCATTAACATTTTTTTAAAAATTGGTGCAGAACTTCATCTCCAATCTGCACTGACTCTAAATTCCCTGACCCAACCATCAGCAGCAAGACCGGGCTTGTCTCTTCTTCCATTATTATTTCTGACAGCCCCAAAGAAATCACTTAATATTCATTTCAGTCTCCTCTTGCAGACAGTCTTAAAAATCAATTTCAAAATTTTTCTTCTTGATCCTGTCATTTAGCACTGAAATGGCCCAAACTGATTACTTGGGAGCATTAGCGTTTCTCCCTTCTCCTTCCGGGACGTCAGCCCCACTTTGCAAGTCCGTTCTGGAATGATTTAAAGTTGGCTTTCATTTCAGGGTTGTTGTTTTTCACTGAGAAACATGATTTTTTTTCTAAGCTATATTTGTAGAACAACTTTCAAGTACCTTAAAAAAAAACCAGCAATGAAGAATAGGCAAACTACTTCGGCTAAGGGAAAAATCGGATTCAATGGGTGAAAAAAAAAAAGAAAAAGACTTAAAACTGCAATTTCTCTAAAACCTTCAAGTGCCACTATGAAGCCTCTACTTCCCAAACAGTCCATTCGTAACAGTAACACCATCTTATTTATTAATAACAAGGAGAAGTTAAATTAGACATTCATGATCAGATGCTGAAACCTACGTGGAAGCCAAGAACAGGAAGAAAAGGGTCTGAAAGGGAAGAAAAGGTAATGGGCAGCTTTGATAAAGAAGAAAAAAAGTTCTTTGTCTCCGCTGCCATTCTGTGAGCAGTCTAGAGAATCCAGTTCATTGTTATTGCCGCTGCCCATCTTCATTGCTATTGTTTTGCTTTTTCAGGTTGTCTTTAATTCTCCAAGTAACATTATTAGAGAACTGAAGAGGTCAAAACTACCAAGAGGACCAAGGAAGGGGGTGGGGAGAGGGGAACTAAATGAAACGTGTCCAGAGCATTTTTTCCTTAGCCTGTATTTTCTCTTCTTCATGAATAGTGGATGATTTTGAAAGTAAAGAATGCTACAGACATGACATTTTTAAAAAGCTCTGGACCGTGCAAAACAACAGTCCTCCAGCTTGATAACCGTAACCAATTTTTGCTCTCGCATCTTACGATTATCACTCTGCTCTATTTGTAATTCCGCCAGCTTGTTATTTATATTATTACATATCCTCAACCCTCCGCCCACCACCACTCCGGCTTGGAAAAGAAAATATCTGCTGTAACGATGAAGGAACAAAAGCCGTCGGCACAAACTGCAAGAGAGAAAACAATTGGATTTTGCTTATAGGATCAAAGAGTCAAAAATCATCCTTTCTGGGGCTGTGGAACATCAAACATTGAGACTTAAAAGTGTCACCTCAGGAATTAACAAACTCCAGAATGTGTGTCCAGCCTCATACCACCTTGAGAGTGAAGGTAAATTGTAGGGACCCGTCCACATCACAGCAAAATAATCAAGTGGACTTTGAAGAGGTATAATGTGACTTGCAGAGAGAGTACCCTCTGAATTTTCTGCCTGCCAAAGGTGTGGCCTTTCTGTTCAGAGCAGGTGTCACCAGGAGGCCTCTTACACTAAACACCATAGTACCGCCCTGGCTTTTAGGCTCTGAGTGTATGAAGTCAGCCCCAGACTACAATGAACTAAAAATGACCTCACTTAACCAAGTCAAGGTCACAGTACTTACTACTGTTGAACATTTTATTGCACATCAGTAAGGCATTACAGTCCACCTGCACCACTGCCCCGGACCAGGGATTCACTCATCTACATAGATGGACAGGTAACCAGGGGTTGTTTTGACAACAGAGAAAAATAGGAATTGCTTAGACTACTGACCTTTTTTAAATAAATAAATAAAAATAGATAGATAGATAGATAGATAGATAGATGATAGATAGATGATAGATAGATAGATAGATAGATGATAAGATAGATGATAGATAGATAGATGATAGATAGATAGATATATGACTTGTCTTTGGAGACTGCTATGGTAGCTGAGAGAAGAAAAACTTTAATCAGGATCCTCCAGTAAGTCATACAGTGAAAACAGATGAGACCTGTATCTACATCAGAATTTTCTGGAAAGTCCTACCAAACTTCAAGCAAAGCCAATAGACCAACATCCTCACTTTCAAAATTAGGTTATGATTCACTTTACCAAAGGTCCATTTATTTTACTAAAGGATTTACTTCTAAATTCCTGCAAATAACATTAGCTTCTCGAGTGCATTTCTAATAGGATTAGAATTATAAACATTTCAAACTTAACTCAACTGTCAGAGACAGAGAATCTGAACTACTCAGGTAATTAACACATGTCCCTAGGCTAATAGAGGCCTTGAAATAGAACTCTGCTTGGGGACGACACACCCTTAATCTAATGATGCCACACTTTAAGCTTGTTGGTCGTCATCTCACATTTGTAAAACTGCCTTTGATTCTAATAAAATGAGTGTGATGAGAGCTCAATGCAGGATAATACAGCATTTCTACTGGCAAGTGACTTTAGAGGTCACCTAATAAAACCTTCCTCCAAGGTCAGAGGTTCCACAAGCACGTGACTGCTTACTTCTGCTTAAGCATACACAGACAGAGGATGACTACTTTTCAAAGCTCTATGTGTTCCTCAACTTTGATGGTACAGAATCTCATGTGGAACAGTTAACATTTACAGGTGAATATGCAAAGTCGCGACATATGAATGGGAGGGAGTGAAGGAAAAAACATATTTTTATTCTAGTCATCTCTGTTCTGAGGAAACATTTGGTTTCCTGACCCTTCCATCTTTAGTGTTCTATGTCACTTCACTTCATTTGCACCCTTTCTGCAACACTATCCTCAGATTCACATATTATCTAATTCAAAGAATGACAGCACCAACAATTCCAGATCCTTGGGATAAATTTCTGGCAAACCACCTATTAGATTACAGTAGCATATCCATTCACTTAAGAAAATGTTGAGAATACCATGAGCATCACGGAGACACAGAGGAGAAAAGCACATAAGATTTCACAAATGCTTTAAACTTTCAAGAGTCTGGCATTCTCTAACTGGGAGTGGAACCTGGTCAACACTGACCGAGGCCAATAATTAATTGCCATCTATTTGTGGGTGGCCATTTTGGTCTAACATTGGGCGGATTACGATCCTAGAAAAAAATATAGCAGACATGGGTCTCTGCCGTGAAAGATCTTCCACCTTGTCACTGGGGAGACAAGACAAATACAAAAGGCCAAGGAATAAATCATTAAACTAACATTTAGTGTTTGAATTGAAAGAAAAGAGGGATAATTTGTGGATTTGCTAATTATACTTCTGTGCCATGCACATTAGCCCTGAATGGCTCATCCATGGCTCAACCTGACTTCAGGGTTATTTCATCGAGGCCTCTCTAGATTCTTCCACATGTTTAGCTGACACCACTTACTACTCACGGTTTCTTACAGAACACACTCTGTTGTGGTGGCTGCTCTAGCTCTTCCCCGTTTTATGCAGAGCAAACATGAAAGTTAAAGACTTTCAACACCTATCCAGTATTAGTTTCCAAATTTAACATGCCAACATGGAAATAAGCTTCCAAAACCTAAAAAGCATTTTGATATAAATAGATGTTAAGCAGTTTTAAATACTCAGAAACAGTTCCTTTCGCACTGTGTTGCCAGCTTCTTTGTGTGTAATGTTAACTGGAAAAAAAAAAAAAAAGAAAAGAAAGGAAAAGAAAAATAGCCCAAAGTGAGTAGCAAGTGAAAGCTTGAAAGAAACACAAGGAAGAAATATATGTAAATCGTTTGCATGAATCCTCAGTTCTCCCCCTTCTTAGATTTCAGCCTTACAGTATTCAATTTCACACTAAACACAGCAGAGATGTCTGAGACAAAGGAAGAAGAGAATGAATCGTTTAATGTACAGTCTTGAAGAAAATAACCCCATTCTTTTCTGAGCAAATTCATGTCAACTGCCCTTCCTGTGCAGATGAATAAAAGCATTTTTTTAAATAAAAAGTCACTATATATTTTGATGTTACAAAAATAAATCTCCCAGATGTATTGTGTAGCTTCAGGAAGTAAAAAGCTTCCAAAGCATTGACTCGGAACATAGAAGCAGAGTCTACAAGAATATGTTGGGCACTAAACCCAAAATAATATTACATGGAAGATACAGCACATTTCACACTTTTTTTTTTTTTTTTTTTTTTAGAACTAGAACATTGAGTGCAATCTCTTGGGAATGAAAAGATAGGTTGAAACATAAACTTTTTTACATTTTTTAAAAATGAAAGAGTGCTGCTTCAATCTGTCTGGAGTTATTACTTAAAACTGGAGAGAATCAGATTTTTAAGTCAGGGGAAAATGAATGACATTAGATTTAATTCTTCATTTTATAAAGACTTAAAATATTAAAATGCTAAATAATCGTGGAAAACAACAGAATACTATAACATGTAAATGAACATTAAAATATATTAAGCAAAAATATTTCAAGTTTGGATCCCAAGAATCACAATTACAGACTGGAGTCCCTAATTTGGCAAAACCAAAGCGACATTCAAAAAAGAAAATTTTTTTGAGACAGCTGTGCCCTCTGGAGGTGGCACTTGGGAATTGAATAAATCTTCACTAAACGCATAACAATGACTTTCCCTAAGATTTGAACGTGCACTCGGAAACGCAAAGAAGGCTTAGAAGGTTTCATTCATGTTCCTTTCTTTGTGTCAAACCAGTTTTCAATGAATACTAATTTAGATTTCAATTTAGAAGTGTTCGAATGGGTGCAAAACATTTTGGTAGAAGGGATTAAAAGCCTGTGCTCAATATCTGGGATACAATGATTAGGGACCTGCTGAACATTCTGAAAAGAAAGAACAGTAGTTCCAAATCAAGTATCCTCAAAAGCTCTTTTGGTAAACTGCATGAAAGCTGATGGCCTACCTTCCTTATACCGTATTTTCCAATACTTCTGGAGGCAACCAAATCACCTAGACTAGCAAATGCTTTTGTCCTATCTTCTCAGAAGAAATTCACCACTTGTCCTTTATTTTTCCTTAACCTGACTTTTAAGACATCATTCCTAATAAATGCAGCTAAATTTTCCCATCTGGGGAATATCTTATTCCAATGAGAGAAGTAAAAGATAAGTATTTCCTGTTTGAGAAATAGAAATTAATAAAGTTGGTTTCGTATGTGGAATTTCAATAGGCAAAAAATATATGCCTGAGTGAGGGATATAAATATGGGGAGAGGGGATGAAGAACAAAACATCCTCAAAAGTAGTCCTTACGTGATGTGAAACAAGGACAAAACCACCACTTTGAAAGAGAGAATGAAGACCTCTCGTTGGTTGTAAATTTGCTTTGCATGTGGGTGAATGTTGTGCCTTCTTTTATTAATAAAGTGGGGAAGAAACTAAGACTTGAATGAGGCTGGAGCATGGGGACTGAGTATAACTGCTACCAGTCAGGTGCAGGAGAGAGAATACACCCAAACATCAGTGGGGTGTGCTTCTCTAAGCAAACAGCTCCCTGGTGGGCGCTTGGTGCGTGGCCTGAGTTGCCAGGCGGGACTGCAACCGAAGGTTCCGGAAAAGAAACGCAGGACACAGGATCTTCCCGCCCCAGTTCCACGCATCGCGGGTTCTGGCCGTAGGTCTAAGGGCAGCCTCCCTCCCAGCCCCAGCCCCTGCCTGCCTTCTCCCCAGAGGGAAGTCAAGGACCCCGAGTTACCAGGACCTGGCCCTTGCCAGCCTCCCGCTGCCTCTGGCTCCAACCACCCGGGCCATTCTCGGTGCGTAAAGTCCCCCCCCCCCGGCGGCACCCCTTCTCCCTAAAGTGCCCCCCACCGCCAGCGCGCATCCCTGCAAGACGCTCGGGACTTCGCCCCTGAAACTCACAGGTGATATCCAGGTGCCACCGGGGGGACGACTCAGCACCCCCACATGGGGAGCAAACGCGTTAAGGGCGGGGATGCAGTCGGGGCCGACGCGGGGGAGGGGCGGGCGCTTCTCGCCCCGGCCCGGCCGCGCACAGGTGCGTGCGCTCGCGGGGCCGCCGCGCCGCCGGCAGAGGGCGCCCGCGGGGGGCTCGCGGCCCGGGCCCGCCGGCGCCGCAGGTGCCCACGGGGAGCCCCGGGCAAGCGGCTTGGGCGGGGAGGGACGCGTTTCTCCGCTTCTCTGAACCTCGGGCTCCTCGTCTAAGAAAGGGTGCTCACACTGGTCATCTAAGGCGGCTAGGGCTGCACATCCATTCCTTTATTCCGTTATCCAGGGCAGAGCACAGCCCTCCCTATAGTCACAGCAGCATGAGGGTCAGAGGAATAAAGGAAGAGACTGAAGGGCCCATGGCCTGAGCCCCTGGAAGAAGGTGGAAGTAATGGAAGGAGCTAACCCTGCCACTCATGAGGCAAATACTGCTGAGAGCTCTGGGAAGGGCCTTGCATCTTCAAGGGACTGACCACTTTCCCAAGGAAAAAAATGGAATCTCTTCCACTAAAAGAGGAGGCCTGCGCAGGGACCTCCCCCCAGGCCAGAACCATCTCATTAAAAACATCTAGTGGCACTTTGGGGTGTTAGCTGTCCCCTACCCTGTTCGTAGGTGCATTTAGGTGTCAGTAGTTTCAGGGGCCCCCAAAATGCTCCTTCCTCAAAGGAACTGATCAGAGATAACTTATATCACTGAAGGAAGTCACATCTTTGTAAAAACAAATCCTAGACAAATGGAAATGCTCTTCTCAATGTTTATTTGGTTAGTTGGTTGGTTGGTTGGTTGGTTGGTTTTAGGTGTTTTAAGGTATTAGCTCCTTCTGATCAAGAGCAGAGTCTGTTTCCTCTCTGGCCTAGGCCCACTGAGACTAATTTCTATCTTTTAAATGAATTTCAGGAAGACGGAGCAGTCTTCCATTGTTATGTAACATGTTATCACAAACTCAGCAGCTTAAAACATTTATTATCTCAGTTTCCGTGGATTGGGCATTTGGGCAATGGATTCTCTGCTCAGAGTCTCACACGGCTGAGCTAAGGATGTTGGCTGGCTGCAACCTTGCTGAGAGGCTCCTCAAGGGAGATACCTACTTTCAAGCTCCCTCGGGTTGTTGGCAGAATTTTTTTCCTTGTGGTTGTAGAACTGAGGTCCCCAATGTCTTGCTAGCTCTTAACCAAGACCCTCGGTCAGCTCCTAGAGGCTGCTTTCACAGACTCTCTCATATGTCCCTTCTCTCTTTTAAAACTCACCTGATTAGATCAGGCCTACTCAGATAGTCTCTTTTTTGATTAATTCGAAGCCCACTGAATAGGAACCTAATAATAGAATGAGAGCCAATGCTGGAGATCAGAGGATACAGGGCGTTTACTGAATGCCAGGGCCGTAGGGAAGAAAGGCACTGACACCCATCCCATGGTGCCTCTGGCCTGGCAACAAGGCATCAGTTAGAAGTGGAGGGATCAGGAAGACTTACCTGGTTCAGAGTCCAGCTCTGCCACTTTCTTACCTTGTCACTCTCCGCCTAGTTACTGAATCTTTATTTCTGCAGCTGTAAAATGAAAATAATAAGACTTCCCTTAGGGTTGTTGTAAACATTGAATGAGAGTGCTTAACACAGCACCTGTATGGTAAGAGTAAGATAATTGGAAAAACATATAATAAAACCTACCCAGGAAGCAGCTGAGAGAAGGCGTTGCTATTTCTCATAGTGTCTACTGTGTGCCCAGAATGGTGCTGGGAACTGCAGGATTTATAGGCATCCATAAAGCATGATGTCTAACCTTAAGACCTACACAATCTAGATGAAAGACAAGGCAATTATTTACCCAATGAACAGGTGCACTTTCATGGAGAGAGAGACTGTGAGCACAAGAGTCCTCTTTCTCAAGGAGGACTTTCACCCAGGACCTTCAAGCACTTGGCCTTCCCAGATGTTTGAGCCCAGGCTTCAAAGGTCTGTCACTTCAGCAGCTGGCCTTTCCATGACCATAACCCACATGGTGGCTGGATTTAAGTCCCCAGAAGTATCAGAGAGAGAGACCTCAGTTAGTGATACGCAGAATGCTCAGCTGATGATCAGGGAGGCTCCATTTACTTCTACCAAGTGAGAGTAAAGTATCAAATGAGACTGCATTAAAGGAACGACCTTAAAGGCACCAGAAACTGTGGATGGTGCTGTACTATATTCCTGCAGCTGCTGTAACAAATGACCACAAACTTAGTGGCTTCAAACAACACACATTTATTCTCATACAGTTCTAGAGGTCCGATGTCCGAAATCCCTTTCACTGGGCTAAAATCAAAGTTTCAGGAGGGCTGCATTCCTTCTGCATGTGCTGGGGAAGAATCGGTTTCTTCGCCTTTTCCAGTTGCCTGCATTGCTTGGTTTGTGGACCCACGTCACTTTGACCTCTGCCTCCATCCCTGCTTCGCCTTCTCTGACTTTTATACTCCTGCCTCCCTCTTATAAAGATCCTTGTGATTACATGAGGCCCACCTGGATAACCCGGGACACTCTTCCGGTCTCAAGATCCTCAACTTAAAACATCTGCAAAGTCTCTTCTACCATGTAAGAGAATGGAGTCTAGGTTTGGGAGATTAGAATATGGAGATTCTGAGGAACCATTGTTTTATTACCACAGGTACCTATTTCGCTAAATAAGCTGCCTCCCCCTAAATTTTCCCCTCCCTAAATGATTAAAAAAAAAAAAAACTACTCATCAGTCTAGACCATTTACCTGACCTAGCCTACAAACAACTTGAGGATTAAGCATATTTTTATTAAAATAAGTTGAAGCTTAGTGAGAAAAAGATACTGTGCTCTCAACATCACAAGAGAATAATTGATCGTTATCTACTTTAAAATGCAACAGATTGGACACCATTTAATAAGATTTGAAAACAGAACCTATATTTTAGTAATGTTCTAGTAGTCTTCACTTAAATGTTTGCAAACTGTGGTGATTGCTAACACCCACGTATCTCCTACCCTCTTTCAAACTATTCTTTAAATTGACTTAATACTGTATTTTTTTTTTTTTTGACAGTTCGGTGACAGGCACAAATTATTTCGCTGTTACCACGGTACCCAAGAGACCTCCAACCAGGGGAAAAATTTAAGATTAAAATAAAAGGGAGAAGAAATTGTCCAAATTGGCATTAATGAGTTATTGTCTGAGTGTAATCAGGTGTCAACTGGGCAAGCTTTAGGGGTTTTTCCAGTAAGGACCCCTGAATCCGTCAGCCAGCCAGGAAGTCACCCATGTGAACAAGAATACTTGTCTCCTGCAAGAAGCGATGGTTTAAAGTTTATAGAACCTTCTACTCTCCCTTTACTTATGAATCTCTTTTATTTCAATAGTCTCCTTTGTTTTTCATCTCCTCCTGCTCTTCCTCTTCTGAACACATTAGTTACTATGGAAACATTGGTGTGAATATCAGAAAGCTCTTTTAAGAAAGGCTTCATAAAGTCAATTTAAAGAATGGCCTGACATTTATCTCATGTTTGGAAATTTAAAAAAATTTGTGATATTTATGACCATGGACAGGGGTGGGTGGTAAACACTGTCTATATGTGGATTTTAAAGTTCGTTTTATTAACCTGGAGCAATGAAGGCCACTAGGCAGAGAGACTGAAAGCTTTGGAACAAAAGCATGTGAAAGATTAAGCAAAACCCAGCCAAATGGCATTGTTTGAACCTTGAATATAAGCAATGTCCAAAATCTGCTAGACTTTTCAGTGACTGAATCAATAAGTCATGGCCACCTTTTTTTTTTTTTTTAATCTAAACACATTTGAGCTGGCTTACAACAAACAGAAAAAGGCCTAATGGAGAAAACATGAAGCGTCTTTGTCCTTTGAGGACAGGTGCCGCATCTTACTCACCTTGTTTATAGACAAGCAAACATTCCCTTATCTGAGATTCCAAAATCCATAAACTTCTGAAAACCAAAAGTCCCTTTGTAGACCATTTGGTGACAAAACAGATATGACCTGCATGTACATATGGTTACTCATAATCCTTAATTAGTCCACTTAATGTGAAGATTTTTATATTTTGCTATGTGTGTGTGGTTACCATTTGCCACCACAGACCCTGCTAGAAGTATCAGACAATGTAGAGAATATAAACCCTTATCTTCATTAAATCAAAAAATTATAAGTTCTGAAGCCCCAAGGGTTTCAGATAAAAGACCATAGATAAAGGATAAACTGAATGAATAAATTGATTGAATAAAAAAGAGTTTGATCTGTGAATAGTATGGGATCTGAGGAAGCTAACAATATTGTTGAAAACTATGAGATGAAAGCATCCATCAGTCCAAAATTATATTGAAGGTAAAAATGTGCTTGCATGGCAGACAATGGACAGACAGCAAATCAAACAACAGATTGATAAATACCATGACAAAGTGAAAATTCAAAGTTCAGAACAAAAGCAAAGGGAACTCACTACTTCAAAGATACTATCAATAGCTTTGAGAACAGAATCTGGAGGTAGAACCAATGACTTAACTTCACACCAAGTTACACTACACTGTACATACTATAAACATTAACTTCAAGATGTTAAAGAGAATTATTATGTTGAGTACATGTGGCTACGACATTGACTAAATCTTAAAATCCATATCCCATGTCCATGGGGGATTTATTCTAAACCCTTCTCTCTGAGTCTTCATATCATAAAATAAAGTGTTACTTACTTTTTGTAGATAGCAGCCAAGAAACTATCATCCTAGGTGATATCGGAAAAAAAAAAAAGAGTATTGGAAACTAATTATTACTCTCAAAGAAGCCAACTTTGGTGTCATGATTCATCTCTTTTCTTCTTTATATCCAGGACCTAAAACAGCAACTAGTACACAGTAGGTGCTTAAGATGTGCTTTGTTAGTAAATAAAATAAGCATTGCATTCTGACCCCCCTGCCATATGACAACACTGATGAGTTGTCATTGGGACAACTCACAGAGGAAGGGGGAAAACCAGAGAAGAAAATAAGGCCCCCAAGGATGGCGACACCACTAATCCATGGACAGAGACCCTCTGTGGGCCTCCCATCAGTTGTAGAAAAACCAAATTCAGATTAATGATGTCTAAGGGCCTTCTAGCCCTATCAGTACATTATTATTTTTATGCATAAAAAGAAAATCTAAAAGGGCACGGAGAGAAGTCTATATAACTTACCTAAAACACTGACTAATAGAGCATTGAGTAATCCCTAAATTTAGCTAAGACTTAAAATTTTAAATTTCATATGTATGAAAAATTCTGCATCAAATCATACTAGAGCTAAAAGATGGTAGAAGCCTAAAAAATAGCTCAGCTCGAAATAGCCCACACACTGGTCTAAGAAATATTGACCTCTTATCTGCCTGTTAATAAACTTCTAATGTCCACACTGCCAAGCTGTAAGAACCCAGCCATCACAATTATCTAGTCCCAGGATTTTATCATCATCTCAAAGGGAAACCTCTGTCCCATTATGTTGTTGGATTCCCCCTGCCACCCCCAATGCATTGCTCACATCCAGCCTATCTTTTCCATGGGAATAGTTCTTAACTGCCTCCCTTCACTCCAGGTCTCCCCCAATCTTCTTCGCACACAATTGCCAGATGAATTTTTCTGAGGGAAAGCTTTGACTCCATCACTCTGTTTCAAAACCTTCAACAGCTCCCCATTACCTTCAGCAGCATTTCACTACTACAGGATGATAACACACTTTCCTATTTCCTCTCCTACTTTTTATGCTGCTCCTTGTCAGCCTTCACTACTGAAGCTCCCTTGTCTACCTATCCTTTAAAGTGTTAGAATTTCTTAAATCTTGACCACAGCCCCTCCTCCACTCATTCTATACCTTCTCCCCATTTTTACAGGGCCTTCAATAATATCTAGATGCCAAAAACAAACCCTCATTATTTATTTATTTTTAATTGTAGTAAAATACACATATAAAATTTTACCATTCTCACCACTTTACAGTGGACAATTCAGTGGCACTGAGCACATTTGCAATGCTGCACAACCATCACAATTACCCAGTCCCAGGATTTTATCATCATCTCAAAGGGAAACCTCTGGTCCATTAAGTAGTCACTCCCAATTTTTCCCCTCCCCCTAGTCCTTGGCAACTACGAATCTGCTTTCTGTCTCTATGGACTTGCCTATTCTGGATATTCCATATAAATGGAATCTTACAATGTTGGCCTCCATGGCTAGCTTCTTTCACTCAGCATAGTGTTTTCAAGGTTCATCCACATCGCAGCATGTATCAGTTCTTCATTCCTTTATATAACTGAAAAATATTCCACTGTATAGACATACCACATTTTATTTAGCCATTTCTCTGTTGATGGGCCTTTGAGTTGTTTCTATCTTTTAGCTATTGTGAATAAAGCTGCTATGAACATTAGTGTGCAAGTTTTTGCTTGAAAAACCTGTTTTCAATTATTTTATATTCTCATTGGCGATGGATGAGGGTTCCAATTTCTCCACATCCTTGTCAACCTGGGTTATTTTTGTTTTGTTTTGTTTTGTTTTTAAATCATGGCCATCCTAGCGAAGTGCTATTTCTTTGTGGTTTTAATTTGCATTTGCAACTGTCCTTTTCTCTCACACTAAAAGGGTAACTTTCTAATAAAACATTAAGATGAGAACTACATTGTAAGATAAAACTCTCTGGCAGAGAGCATCCAGGGTGTCTTCAATGAATCCAGCTCCCTGCTGTTCACGTTTTGTACAATCCCTCACTCTTGAGGGTGGGTGGAATCAGCGACTGACTTCAAGCTGAAACAATATAGTGAGTGTGGAGAAATTTTGCCGAAGTAATCAAGGTTCTCAATCAGTTGATTTTGACTAATTAAAATGGAGATTATTTAGATTGAGGGAGGAACGGGTTGACTTATTCAGATGAAAGACAGACTGGATCCTCCTTGAAGCAAAAAAAAAAAAAAAAAAAACTCCACTTGTGAGGATGATGAAAGTAACCAGCCATATATGGAGAAGCCAACAAGAAAGTTTAGGCAGCCTCCAGCTGACAGCTAGCAAAATGCAGCCACAAGGAAACGAATTCTGCCAACAACCTGAATGACCCTGGAAAGGAATTCTTCCCCAGGCAAGCCTCCAGATGAGAATGCAGGCCAGTATTTTGACAGTAGCCCTGTGAGAGATTGAGCAGAGGACTCAGCTGCACCATGCCAGATTCCTGACCCGTGTAATAATGAATGTGAGCTGTTTGAAGCTGCTTAGTTTGTGGCAATTTATTACAAAGAAATAGAAAACTAACATAGACTTCTAAGCTATCGAAGATGTTGTTCTAGTTTTCTATATACTTTTGCAGAAATGGCTTATATATCTAAAGGAACAACTGATAAAATACACTAGTTAGAACAAAATTTACATGCATTTCTAGGCTACTTCCCAATTATGTGAATTGCAACAGAGTACTTCAGTTTGATTTGCTCTACTTTACAATAGGATATATAACTTTCATTTGTGTTTTGGTTTTTGGTTGCTCAGGCTTCTCATTCTTAGCACTTTCTCTGGCTTTTAATGAACCTATTGCTCTCAGATGAAGGAAAAAACAGATGCAGAAACATAACAGCTCTGAGGATCAAAACACACCATAAAGAAACAAATGAAAGAGCACTCTAGTGCACAGCACACAACAGCACATATAATAATCCACAGCCTGGCCCTCTGCAATGTGTTTTTTGCCTCTGCCATTTGAGTCAGTTATCTTCCCATATGAATAATTTTATAATAGGAAATTGATGACCCAGCATCAAATAAGTCATCACTATGACTGATATGGTCAATTTACATATAATAAAAGTGAAGAAGGAATTCAGAGCCTCTACAATTTAAAATGAAAATAGTATGCTTCCAATGATATAAAATAGGCATAAAAACAAGCATAAGATTCATCTTGATTATATAATAAATTTACAAATAGCATAATAAATGTGGTATAAAATAACTTTATAATTTTTAAATCTAATATGCATGCAAACATATGTCATTTAACATAATTTTGTTAAGAAGCTAACTATCCCTCATACAAAAACCTAGCAAAGTTAATTAGAAACCTATATTGTTTATGACAATAGAATTGAAACTCTAAAATAGCAGAGAAAAAGATGCATCAGTATATAAAGATAATCTTCCCTGACCACATAGAATTTATCTCCCAAATAAAAAGATGGGTTAGTATTAAAAAATAAATTATAACTCACATCTGTTAATAAAGGGGAGAATGTTCAATTTGATATGTGTTATGTTGAAAACTGTTAAATTTCTGTTTATACTTTTGATGTTTAAAACTCTGAAAACTGGAGCTAGTAGGATAATTAAATCTAAAATAGTCTTTTCAAACCAGTAATCCACCTGGCTTAAAAGGTGGCTTCTAGATGCTTTCCTGAGTAAATCCACTATCTCTGATTAACCTCATGAGTGGGGTGTGTGCTCTTATAAAAAAGCCCAAGAGATGCCTCGCTCCTTCCCTCATATCAGGACACAGTGAAAAGACAGTTGTCTATGAACCAGGCAGGTGGCTCTCACCAGATGTCAGAGCTGTCAGAAACACATTTCCGTTGTAAGACATTCGGTCATGTTATTTTTTAATAGCAGCACGAAGGGACTAAAGACAACATCACTGCCCTTGTTTTAATTCTTCTCAAAAACATTTTCTTCACTGTAGTCAGAATCATCTTTCCAAACTTAAACACAACACTTTCCTAATTTAAACCCTTTGTTCCGTTTTATCTTCCAAAGAAAATTCTAGCACCCTAGCTTGCATGCAAGGCTCTTGGTGACCTGACAAGGCCGATCGCTGCAGCCCACATCTTGCTCTCTCTGCCTGGCCCTTGCAGGTCCTGTGCATATTTCCAGCCTCCTGTCTGGAAGACACTTACTCCTTTATCACAGGTGTATTTCTATTCATCTTTAATCCCCACCTCAGGCCTTTGCCCCCTACTTTACTTCGTATTACCTGTAGGAAGCCTACTCAGATACTACTCTACCTTTTCAAGTCGCAGCTAATGCCCCTCTCTGCTGCCTTCATAATGTGCAATGTGCGCATCCATTCCCTGCTCTTAGCACAATTATTCAGTTTCTATGTCTGTCTTTTCTACTAGATGAGTGTGCTCCTCAGTATGCTCCCCAGTGCTTTAGCACACAGGAGGTGACTACTGATCACTAAAAAAAATGAAGGCGTAAATAAAAAATAATAAAATGAAGAGGGAGCAAAAGTGAGCTCTGTCAGTTGGAACATTTCTGCTGAGGCACCAGTTGAAATAGAAGTTTCTGCAGAAGCTGCCCAGACAAGAGAATAATGCCTGAGACTATTACCTACCACTAATCCTATGAGAAACCCCAGCAAGGCCAACCATGGAGATTTGGGATGGCCTACAGACCTACCAGTGTCACCTCACGCCCATCAGAGGGTGTGCTACTCCCCTTTGAAACTTAGAAAGGAAGACTGATGTATAACATGGATGTCAGCAATGTTCACCTAACAAAGTGAAGACGGCGGCCACGTTTAAGAGTCTGCGTGCTTTCTAAGGAGAAGAGAAAGGACAGAGAAACTCATTCCCCTCATCTTATAACCTACAAGCAAACATCCCTCTACTTACTGGATGAAGTCTAGACTCAGTCATTTCTTACAAAGCCCTTCCTGATCTGCCTCTCCAGTCTTCTCTGGACAGGCTCCTTCCTGGGGCCCTCATTCCAGGAGTTTCCTCCTATTAAATTTAGACAACTTTGTTCTTTGCCAAAGTCAATAACTTATTTAAGGAGAGTTCAATAAAGATAGCAATATTTAGACAACCAGATATTCTTCAGTCTCATTTTAGCAGATAAAGATCTACTGTGTATGATTTTTTTAAATAAAAAATGAAATGTTTTCTCATTTCGCTAGTATTCAGATAATAGAGTAGGTGTCTTTTGACACAAAATGTGCTTCAAATATATTTTGAAAAGTTCAATTCGTCTGAATGTCAAATAAAGCGTAATTGCTTTTTGACATTTTAATTTTAAGTGAGCTGATTGTCAGATTTTACTTGAAAAGGACTCACAATATCTACGTCAAGGGTATGTCAACTATCTTCAACCATTATTGTCGTTTTTCTATGTTCAGCTATTTATTCTACTACAATAAATGCTATTGACGTGTACAGAAAGAATAATTATGGTTAATCAAATTTCCAGTTTGCAAAAATCATAAACACCGTACAGGAATTACAGGGATTAAAAATTTATAATAATCCAATATGTATTCCACATTATTTGACAACTGATAAAATTAGATATAATATTGAACCTCTATGGAGGTCAAAGGACTACACTACACATCTACAGAAAACACTCAGAAATGGCCTCTGCCCAGTGAGAAAAGAGACTTGGAGACAAATCATCCCAATTCTATAAAAATTGTAATTGTTGTAGAAAATAAATTTTTGGATGCACAGAAGAGAGCATGATTGCCTTGAGGCCATGGAAAAAAATGTCACAGAAGGGGTGACATGTGAGAAGTATCCTGAAGGATCTACAGGATTTTGCCAGGCAGAGAAGAATGAAAGTGAGGGCCCATAGCCATGAAAGGGCATGGTTCTCTCTGGAGCCTGAAACTGGAATATCAGGGGCAGGGTGCATGGAGGAGGAGACAAGTCTTCAAGGAAGAACCAGGATGTCACACCATGGCCTTTTCCTGTGGAAAGTTAGATTCGCCTTTTGAATGAAGACCACTCTGGTAGAAGTGTATACAACAGACAAGAAGGAATAGAGGAAAAAGAAGCCTAGTTAGGAGTCTCTTTAAAAAGTCCCAGCCAGGCATGATGAAGTGCTAAATCACAGCAGCTGGAATACAGATGAACTGAGATGTTTATCAGTCACCTACTGCTCTATAATAAACACCAGAAAACTCTCAGTGGCGTACAGTGGAAGGCATTTATTTCTCTACATCTCAGAGTCAGTCAGTTGGCCCAGACTAGGCTGGGTTTGACTGAGAAGCTTGGCTGAGACAGCTCAACTTCACATGTCTTACATTCAAGACTAGCAGCTAGCTCGGGGTGCAGGGGGGTGCGGGTGTGTGTGTGTGTGTGTGTGTGTGTGTGTGTGTGTGTGTGTGTGTGTGTGTGTGTGTGTGTGTGTGTGTGTGTGTGTGTGTGTGTGTGTGTGTGTGTGTGTGTGTGTGTGTGTGTGTGTGTGTGTGTGTGTGTGTGTTAATATCTACACTGGAGGTATAAGAGAGTAGGTGGAAACATGCAAGACTTCTTAAAGCCTAGGCTTGGAATCGGCACACCATTATTTCTGCTTTATTGACTAAAGCAAACAAAACACATGGCAAAACCCAGTCACAAGGTGGGTAAATGTACTCCACCGTTTTTGTAGGAACTGCGGTCCAATAGCAAAAGGCAGGAATACAAATTGGGGCAAAGGACTGGTAGTAATGCTGCAGTACCACACTCTGCTCTCTAGGCCACTATAACTCAAGTGCCTCCTAAATGCAATGTATGCTCACCCGCATCCAAGGACTCTCAAGGTTGCATCCAATCACAGCCTCAGGCTCAGTTTGTGATCTTGTGGTCTACACTAGATTCAGATGTGTATCATCTTGATAAGAATGACTGCTCTTTTCAGAGACAACAAACAAAAGGATGGGCTATCTGACCCACCCCTGCTCTCTCTCTCTCTCTCTCTCACATACACACACGCACGCATGCACGCACACATGCACATACAACCTACCAACCATGGTGAAGTTGGCACAGAATAACTACAAAAAAAAAAAAACAAAACAAAACAGTCCAATTTAAGAAGCACGGGTGGCTCATAGCAGTCTCTGGACAATAGCAATTCTGAAATCCCACTGGGCAAACGCTGCTTTGTGGATGGGGAATGTTTCTAGATTAGGCCTGGGTTCTGGTTCCTGGTAGTGCCTCTCCAGGCAATTGTTCTCCACCATTGCAGACTCTGCTCTTTGAAACATCCTTCCCTTTTTTATCCTCCTCCTCAACCACTTCCAAAAAGGGCTTTGGAAGGCATGCCCTTTTGGTAACTAAGAGGTTGTCCCAGCCCGCCTTCAGCAATAGAAGTTTGCTTCTTTTGTTTCACTTGCTATATTTCTAGCTTAAGGTGGAAGCCAAAGCCTGACTTGAGTCCTTTCCTTTCCCAATATAGGCATTTAATAATATAAATTTAGCTGATTCCCATAAATTTTCATGTCTTCATTTGCACTCAGTTCAATATACTTTCAAATTTCTTTATATACTAAAACTATTTGTCTTTATATTTGAAGTAGATTTCTTGAATTCAGTGAATAGTTAAAAAAAAGAACCTGATTTTGAGGGTAACTGACAATTTACACTTAATGTAATTGCTATTGATAATGTGATTACTGATATTTTTAAGTCTACCATTTACTATTTATTTTCTATTTGTCCTATGTATTCTTTGTTCCCTTTTCTTCTTTTCCTTCATTCTTTTGGTTTATTTTTTATGGCTACATTTTACCTTCTTTTTGGTTTATTAGTTTTGTTTTTCTTTTTGTGGTTGCTTTAGGATTTACGTTATACATTATCACTTGCAAGTACAGGAATAGCATAGGAAGGAACATTAGAGTAGAATGCTTTCTTTCCCCTCCCACCCTTGGTATTATTGTCAGACATTTCACTTTACATATGTTAACCACACAACACCTTATCAGTTTTGCTTTAAGGAGTCAATTATCCCTTAAAGATAATTTTTAAAAAAATCTTCATATGTGGACTATATTTTTGTGCTCTTCATTCATTCCTTTACCTAGAAGTAGATTTCTAGCTTGTACAATTTTCCTTCGGACTAAATGCATTCTTTAACACTTCCTGCAGGCAAGTTTGCTGGTGATGAATTTTCAGCCTTCATAGGTGTGAAAAAATGTTCATTTTCATTTTCGAAAGATGATTTTGCTGGGTATAAAATGTTGAGTTTTTTCCCTCAGTACTTTAAAGATGTTGCTCCACTGCCTCTGACACATTCTTTGTTTCTGTCTCTTTTGACTTTAGTTGCTTTAAGAATTTCCTTTATCACTGCTCTTAAAAAATTCGATTATGATGTGCTTTGGTGTAATTTTCTTAATGCTTGTGCTTCGGGTTCACTGAGTTCCTTGGGTCTCACCTGTTTTCCTCTCTCAGGTATCATAGTCTTGCACTGCCGAATGTCCAATATTTGAAAATGATTTCATATATTGTGTCTCCTTTAACAATTTCAGCTGGGTAAATCCAATCCCTATTATTCCATTTTGGCCAGAGGCAGAAATTTCATTTCAGATTTCCCATTTTTATCATATAAAAATTTTATTTTTTTGTACTTATTTAAGTTCCATGACAACAATGTTTTAACTATATACATAAAGTTACTAAAATTGTTTTATTTATCCCTATTCTTTTAATATATGGTAAGTACAGGAATAGAAAAAGAAATAGGAAAATATTAATGGATTTAAATACAGAATGTAGGCAAAACACACTTTTATGTCTTCTAAACCTGCTTGATAATGATATATAAAGAAACTTGTTACAAGTCATAATGCTTTCATAATCCACCAGGAAAAAGATCACAGTAGCACCCTTTTATGCTTTAATATAAATGTATTCTCTGAGCCACACTGAAAAAAAGTAACATTACCATTTTTATTCCTTGAAGTAGTTATTAGCATGTTTACACTTACTAAAAATATCCTTAAATTTTTCCATTACATTGGAAAACCATAAAGTTAGTAAGCTAACTCAATTTCCTTTTTATTTTAGTAAATATTTTCATCTCAAAAGTGAAAATTGGGCAGGAGTACTATTATATAAGGAACACAGTTTAAATCTTTGGAATAAGAGACTATAAGGAAGTAAACAAGCCAGTAACTCCACCTAATCTTATACTACTAAAACTGTTGATCATAGCAGGTAAATGTATACATCTACCTATTGTCAAAGAGGTATAAAATCTGACAATTAACCTTTCTAAATTCTGTGGTAAGGTCAATAATATAAAATTATTACACACAGCACACAAAGAATTACAGAAAGTTAATGATATAAACCACACACACAAAAAAATCCACACTTCATTTGGGAGAAAAAAATGGCAATAACACAATAATATTTAGTTTCTAATATAAAATGTTCACTGATTATAAGTTGAATCATATTGGTTGAAACTTTATAGGATAATTTTGCTGGTTATTAATTCATATGATAATTAGCAGATACACAGCTCTGGTCGAATCTTATAAATCCTTGTAAGTTTTCGTAAGTAAAATAAAGTCAGCTAAAAAAACAACAACCATGAGTACAGATTTTGTCGGAAATACAATACAGTAACATAAATGCAATAGATATAATGTAATCTGTGCAACTGAAAATTCCAAAAATTGTCTAATCAAATATACAAGTAATAAATAATAGTCATACTTCACTTTATCAAGTTAAAATAATTACTAACTCACCTTGTGTTTTATTAATCAATTACTTAGAAACACCAATTGTGATTTTTAAAATTACTTTCTCCATAAAAATAGAATGTGTATCAAACTGTTTAACCCTCTAACATCCAAAAAAATTTGGAAGGCAACTATCAATTGAAAATATATCTGTTAAAAAAGGTGACTTTAAAACATCCATAACCTACTTTTTGCACAATTTTCTTTTCTTATGAGAAAGGGCACTTAGTGTTCAGCTAAAGCTTTCAGAAAATAAAGATCCTATTGACTTTCCTATTAGGCAGATTAGACACTGCACTGCTTTTAATATAAAAATATAAATATTTTTGACAGAGAAGATGTAATAGTTGTTGGTATAAAATCCCATCACCTTTTTACCTAACATATGAAAAAAATTTTTTTCTTTCCCGAAGTCCATGAAAACAATAAAGATTCCATGCACTTCTGTGCTGCCAGAAAAACTTCTGATTACAAAACTATAGAAGGTATTCACTGAAATTTCAAAAGTGTGCCCGCAGTCTTTTGTTTTCTTCTCGCAGTCTTTCAATTTCAGCCACTAACCCTTCATTTACTGAGTATCTTTCCAGCAAAGAGTGCATTTCATTCTAGAAAAGGACAAAGATGCTTTTAAAATTATTGGTATTTCACATTTATTTGGCAAGTTATTTTACATATTTATCATTTCTCTCATGTTCAACTAGCTAAATGATATAACTTGTACTTAATCACCCTTATTACTTCATTAACATAAATGAAAGGTCATACCAAAATTTACATATTTGGAAGGCTTATATTTGCACATTTGGAAATTTCTTGTTTACTTATTGAAAAGAAAAAGTTGTAAAAATGTAGCCTTATCTACCATAGATTAAAATAAAGGGTGACCTATTAAAAACTATTCTACTTATTAAATTTCTAAAACTCCCTGTTTATCAGAGCAACTAGATATAACTAAGTAAAAAATATATTGTACTTAAATAAATTTTGTATATCCACAACTATACACTCATTTAAAATAAAATTTGTCATACATACCAACTGCATATGAAACTGTTTAATCATCTCCACTTGCAAATTCACAATGTCTTTATGACATGCTTCTCTAGGAGAGAATATAAAATACTGTTAAAAAAATTGTAACAGTTTATCAAATCTAGATCATTAAAAAAATGGCTAAGCTCTCATTTTTCAAATTATTGGATGTTAACAATTATTATAAGAAAAATACCAATGTACCTAGCATTTATTTAACACATACTAGGTACTGTTTTTTGTATTTTACATGTAAGAACTCATTTAATCTTCACAACTAAGTATGGTTATTACCTCCATTTTACCAGTTAAGTAACTAAACCACAGAGCAGTTATAAGTCATCCAAAGTCACAGACTGGTTAAGTGGTGGACTTGGGATAGCACCTAGGATAGGACGGGAGGCTGTCTACCTCCACTTCACTCTACTCCATTCCATAATATAGAAATTATCATTAAGAAAAGACACATTTATATTACAATGAAATACAGACAATTGACTAGGTTATAATGTTTTAACTTATCAATATATTAGCTATTAAAAAAAATACTTCCAGTAGAATGGAAAGGGGTGATTTGGTGGTTATAACAGCTTACTCATAAAATGCAATTAATTCGTGTTTATAAAATATATAAAAATTGTGAATTATAATAAAAGAAACACCCAATCACCCACTATATAATAAGCTAGAACATGACCAAAATCATATATACTAACTGTATGCTTCTGATTCCATCACTTAACTCTTTCAAGAAGCTTAAGAAAAAAAACACTACGCTGATGAATTTTTCTTAAGCAAAGAAATGCTTTAAAAAATACATTTGTATAACAGAGAATATGTACTCAATAATGCTTAAAAGTATTACAAAAAAGGTACCATATCCTATGTAGTCTGTGTATATCTGAGTAGTATACATTTAGAAAATAATCCAATATCACATTTTCAAGATTTATGTTCTATACATTTGTAATTCACTGATTTGTACTGATGTATTCATTTCCCTGTAAATTGATATTTGGACTGTTTTCAAGGTTTATTTTACAATAGTGTTATAAACAATCATTTATAAATCTTTCAATGCACACATGCCAATTTCTATAGATGACATATGCAAGAGTAGGTATTGCTGAGTGATACGTATGACCTGGATGTACACTTGTATAATGCAAATTGCTTCCTGAAGTGGTAAATATCAATGGACACGCTCATTATCAGTGTAACAGAGTTCGTCTTGCTCCACATCCACATCAAGACTTGTGTTGTCAGACTTTTTACAATATTTTCCCGTCTACGGGGTAAGAAATATGACATTGCATTTTTAGTTCTCTGATTAATTACAGGATTGAGCATCTCTCCTAGTTTCATATACCATTTCTCTTCTGTGAAATGCTGTTCCATGTCCTTTAACAATTTTTCTACTAAATGTCTTTTTCTTATTAATAAATTCTTTACATAATCTGATCTTTTGTTATGTGAGTACTGCAGATATTTTCTTGTCCTTTCCTTTGTTAATTGTGTCTTGTGATGAGTTCTTATTAATATGCTGATTTATTAAGATACCAGTCAAATTTACCAATCTATTTTTGTAAGTAGAATATCCTCTTATTTCTTAATAACTCCTCACCCAACCTTGAAGTCATAAATTTCCTAATATTTTGTACAATTTTGCCCTTCACATTTAAACTTTTACTATATGTGAATTTGATCTTTTAATAGCATGAAATAGGGCTCCATACTTATTTTTCATATGAATAACCATATTTTACACTAATTTTCCATATTCTGCATACAGATTTGCATGTTTCCTCTGTCACAGGTCACATTTCCATACGTGCATAGTTTTCTTTCTGGCCTATTTGATTCCTTTGGCCAATATGTCACCCTGTACTATTGCTACACTATTTTAATTATAGCATAATAACTAAGCTTATATTGATAAACAAATGCCCTTCAACATTACTCTTCTCTAGACATGTCTTGATTATTCCTGGATCTTTTCTTCTTTCATATGCATTTTGGAGCTATCTCATTATCTTCTTTCAAAACACCCAGGGATTTGAATGTAACTGGATTAAATCTATAGACTAATTTAGAATAAATGACATCTTCATAATATCTTTAAGGTTAGTTAAATGTTAATGCTTCCTACAGCAAAATTTAAAAATGTTTTTCTATAAAGATCTCTATCATTTTTGGTTAGATTTATTCCTGAATGTCTTATTTTTTCTGTTGCAACTACAGGGTATGTAAAATTTTTTTTCTCTTCTGATTTCAGTTTTGATAAAAGCTATTAAGAAACTGAAGGAATCAGAGAACCATGAAGGCAGCCAGGATTTCTTCTCTTGCAAAGAGAAGTCTACTAGATAAGTACCACATTTCCTTCTCTTTTTCCCTCTGGAGGATATGTTGATTCCAGTGTGGGGAAGAGAGACTGAGCTGAAAACAGTGCCTTGGAGCTTGAAAGAGTCTCACTGGGGTGGGGGCGTGGGGATGGAGTTTGGGGCTGCCAGAGCACCCAAAGCTGCAATGTCCAAGATCCTGGAAAGAGAGCACCTTAAGTAAAGTAAATCTGAAACTGTGCAATTTCCCCTGGAGACATCTGTTGATTCCTAAGCAATGCCTTTTCTGGATTAGATGATGGTCAAGCCAAACAAAAAGTAGTAGCTCTAAAGAGCAGAGAAAGTATTTTGTAGCCTTATGTTGCTGGGGAAATGAAGGTTGAAGTTCAAGACCAAGATAAAAAGGTCTGTGAATACTGCAGACATTCAGCTGACGTCAAAGGCACAGATTAAACACTAAGAATAAAGACAAACCAGAAATAAACTAGCCCTAAGAAAACCTGAAACTTAGCAAGCAGACAAGATCAATGATCTGCCTGCCCAAAGAAACTTATATGTTCTTGAAAGACAGCAAAAATAGACCCATAGACTTCCACTTGCAATCTCTCCAACCCTAGTAAATGAGAACAAGCCAGATTATCTATAAAACCATGTGTTTTAAAATTCAACCACAGAGCTGAGAGTGCAAAGAAACCTATATGAACTAAAATCTAGAAAATGATGATTCCCTCCTAGCAGAAGAGACACCCATGATGGTTTTCATCCTCAACAGAGCACTGGAAGAAGACAGTTGTCATTGATGAATAAAGAGAACTAGCTGAATTTTTTAAAGACTTGTAAAGGCCAAATGAAGACTGGCACAACAGTTCAGAACCCTAAAGAGTCCCAGCCAGAGAAAGTCTGTAGGCCCTCACTAAGTACTTCTGTAAAAACAGGGCACAGCAGGAGGGCTGATAGAGAACCCCCCACTGCTCCCCACCACCACCTAAAGAACAGATACACAAAACCTAGTGAAGACCTGGGTTAGGAGAGAACTGAGAGTAACCTCTCTCAAGCTCTGAAGCACTCCAGGCCAGGCCCTTGTGGAGAAGGCTGCCACACTCCATAGCTGAGGAAGAACTGCCCAGAGAGATGCCCTCACAGCCTCCTTTGTGCACCCACTCTAAGACATAGCTGTGCAAGACCTACTGTGCAGAGCAGGGAAATTTACAGAAACCCTTTGAGTCATTCTGGGTCCCCACTGAGTCCCAGGCAGAGGCTGCCTATGGTATGTGGAGTGCAGAAGAACTGAGAGAGGCCCCTACCCATGCCCTCTCCTCAGGTACAGGAATGTAAGGCATGCAAAAAGCTGAAGGCAGGATGCCACAGCAGAAGGGCTCCCTTTCCATGTTCCGAGTGTTGCTTTGTTCACATATTATAGTCAGCTGTATCCAGATGATTCTGCTTTTTTGCCATATATATGCCTGAAAAACCTCGCAGTCTTTAAAACTATGTACTAAAAATAATGGAGACAGATTTTTAAATTGTGATATACAATAGAATATTTAACCTTAAAAAAGAAAATCTTGCAATATTCAACATGTGTGAACATGAATGACATAATGCTAAGTGAAATAAGCCAGTTACAGAAAGACAAATACTGAATGATTCTGCTTATATGAGATATCAAAAACAGTCAAACTCATGAAAACAACAAATAGAATTATAGCTGTCAGGGGCTGGGGAGAAGGGGAAACAGGCAATTGCTAACTTACGAGTATAAAGTTTTCAGTTACATAAAATAAGTTCAAGAGATCTGCTCTACAGCACTGTGCCAATAGTTAACAATACTGTACTATACACTTAAAAATCTATTAAGAGAGTAGATCTCATCTTAAGTGTTCTTACCAAATTAAAATTAAAAAAAAAAAAAAAAAGGAGAATAAAGAAAATAATAGGACTTAGGGAAAAAGGATTAGGGCAGACCACTCAAAACAGATAAAACTATAACCAAAGCACTATACTAGCCTAGTTTAAATATTAAAATATTTAATATAAAGACTTCACCTTAAAAAAGTGATTGTCATTTGATAAAAGGGGAAAGAAGACAGAAGGAAGCATTGAGCTGTCAAGCATGGAGGCAAGAAAGAAACGTTCAAAAATGGAAAAATAATCACAAAATAAGTACTTCCTAACACAGGACACATAGTCAAACCAGTTAAGAGGGAGGGTTTAGGAAGAGATGGACACTGATAGGTGGTTTGCTATGTTCATACACTTTGTTGTGAATGCTGCTACATGAACCAACAAAATTTACTCATCATACTGTCATCACTGTTTTATCTATCAATCATAAATGAATTAATTCACATTAAAGAAACATACATCATAGCAGGACACACTGTACCTATACCAATTAAACTATAAGGCCTTTGAGAGCAGACCATTCACTTTTGCATCTTTAGTATCTGGTACATATACTAGACATACTATAAATGTTAAAATGATGACTTTTCCTTTGAAAATTGTAGATGTTAACATTTAAAAATGTTTTTTCAAAACATTGTTAACATTAAAAAGATACATGTACCAACAAAAATGCACATCTCTAACATTCTTACTCATGATAACCAAATCTGAGTATGAATAATAAGTAACTATATGTCAGAGAGGAAATTGAAGATCTCAATAATTGGTAATAGCCTCCAAATATACTGAAATGATAGGTAAAAGGAAGTAGCATTCTAGGACACATTCTTACAATGTTCAAAATTCAATGAATGAGAAGACAAGAACAGATAGGTACAAGAATTTTTTAACTGAAGTATTACATTGTAATTCATTCTGTTTGAAAATTTTCAGAATTCCTTTTAAAGATATTTTTTCTCTATACATTGCACCTAGCAAACTTAACAGGTGTTCTATAAATACTGTACATAAGAATCCCATTTGAGCTTATTGGAATCCATCCATATTTTGATAATAAAAAAATCTACAATGGCAGCCTACTTTTTAGAATGTACTGCCAAATTATCTAATAATTACTCGAGGTAACAGTGCCTTTTCCTGGCTGAAATTTAATAAATTCAATTTATGAAGATCAACAAAACTCATTATGTTTTCTATGGTTTTATGAACACCAGGACCTCGACAAAAGCAGTAACCACCAACATTACTTATAATTCAGGTTTTACACCTAATTAGAAAAGCCGGTTAATGTATAGATAGAATGATTGTTCAATTGCTACCTAAAGTCATCCAATGTTTCCTGTATCATATTTTGAATAAACCGGATTTGAACAGATGTCAATGGTGCATTTGGCCGATTACTTCCAATGGTATCAGCTATTTTTTCTGATAGTGAACTGGCAACTCCAGCAGTGACAGAAGATGCTAACTTTGGATCTAAAATAAAAAAACAGAGAAAACATTAATAGTCAACTTCGACTAAAAGACATCAAAACATTTCTAAATAAGATTTGGCATGAGAAAACTTGAAAAACTAGTAAAGAACAGTGACACTGAGAAAAATCCACTGTTTAGAATAATATAAATCTTAGAAACTTTCTATGACATTGTTTCTAATAGTCATTTATCTATATATATAAACTGCCAACTGTCTAATGTAATAATATATGACAGAGGGCTTAATCTTGAAGAATCTCTGAACTACTTCCTCTTATAAAAGATGAATGTGACAAGTTGCAACACAAACTATATAAACCAAGACTATTAAAAACTAACAGAAGAAATACAGGAGCAAAATAGTGCTACAGGCAAAACCCTAGAGTTTAAGTTAATGCAATTTATCTACAGAAACCTTAAGGTAAAATACAGATAGCTATACAAAGTTGCTTCTATACAAAAAGTTGTTTTGTATAGATAACTCTTATAGCTGAACCTAATATCTCTTTAAATGCAATCAATTTTTTAGGGTCAGTGGTATGAACTCTATGAATAAGACTTTAATATGGGCAGGGAAACAATTTGGGGTAGTTAATGACCTATTTTCAAAGGGTCCTAATACTATATTCCTATCTGTACCATATTAGATAAAGACATAAATTAGGTTGAAAATGAAATTCGCACCCAGAGTTTCAAATAAATGTGGTTACATTTAACCACTCATATACATTTTATAGTCTTCTAATAAGAGAGTCAGTCATACTAAAGAAATATCATAAACTTTAAACTCTTTGAACATTTTTACTTTTAGTCTATGATCACTCTATTTATTTATCTTTTCAAGTTAAATAATGGGAGTTTTCAACATAACACTTTCAAACATTAAGAAGTTTTATGCACTTACTTGGAGTTGAGGATCCATTGATTGTGGGTTCATATAGTAACTGGGCTTCATTTTCTTTGTCTGGCTTTTTTTCAAATTTCTCAGGAATTCTTGTTTGGTTAGATGATGGAGAGGTATTTATATTCCCAGTTTCAGCACCGGAGATCAACTTTGCAAACTTCACATTTAAAATAAACAATTACTATATAAATTCTGGTATCATCCATATAATTTGTAGCTACTTTTCCCTTTCTATCTAGTAGGTAAAGTTGGGTAAAGGAAAAGGATAAAGAGATACAGAAAGAGAAAAAGATTGCTAGGACTAGTAGCAAAATAATCAAATTACTCATCAAAAACAATCTCAGTGATAACGTGATGAGGAAAACCTTATTTACTAAGCACCTGGCTATGTAATATCATTTAATTTTAAAAAATTCCCCAACTTCTCATGTGATAATTAGTCAGAAATAAATGAAAAATAAGTCCAAAGGTATTTTTGTACTTCTTGAGTGGTATCCTTTCAATATCATTCTAAAAAATAATTATAAAAAGAAATAGACTTACTGCATAACAGACTCAGCCTTCCTGGTAATATTTGATCATTTTAAACCATTACATAATAAATTCACTTCTATATTGAATATTGTATTATCATAAAAAGTAATGATAATGAATTATATCAAGTTGCTCTAAGACCAAGAGCAAAAGACTTGACCACCAACTTGGTGCTTTCTGCTTCATTGAAAATACATTCTAAAAAAATTTGAGAATAAAATATTCTTACGTGGTTAAATCAGGATTCTTGTAAAACAAAACAAAACAAAACAAAACAAAACATAGCATAAGTTTAAAACTTCTGTTACCTTCAACAAGCCTAGAGAGATTTCAAAAGTATCCTTTAGTTTATAACATGTGACATCAAGATATGAATATTTTTCTACCTAGTAAGTGCACAGCACTGTCAATAATTAGGACACATGCAATGGCAGCTGCCTGCTTTCTAGTGATAAACTTCATTATGCTTGGTAGTGACAAATGCACACAGTGAGTTCAGTATCATTTTCAGGCAGATACCTGTTTGACGGGGTCTTTAGGTTCCTGTTTTCCCAGATACGTTTTCTTAGATTCAGCTGTCAGATCATGACTTTCATTTTCCTCTTTCCCTGGAGATCCCATGAAGACATTAAGAGGACTAGAATGCAAAACTGAAGTGCCTGAAGATCCTGGATGTTTTCTTGGAGGAAACATTGAGTTCAATTGTGTTAAAAAGTCAACACCTGAAAAGGAAGAGAACAAAATTGCATTTGCATAAGATATTCACAATCTTGGATATTTAGCAGAAGCACTTAACACGACAGACAGGTTAATGCAGTAGAAAGACATGAGATTTGGATTCAGCAGGCAGGTTCATTTGTCAGCTTTAGCCCTTACTTGATGTGTATTTTTGGACAAAAATCATAAACTCTCCATGACTGCTTCCTGATCTGTAAATGTGAATGATGGTATTGATTTCCTTGAGTGGTATGGATTAAAAGAGATACTGTATGTGAAAATACTTTGAAAACTGCAAAACAAAATTAACGTTTTAGTCAACATTAGTTTTTGACAAACTGAAAATTGTTAATGTGGTACACATCTGGGCAGGCAGCCTCTAAGATGGCTCCTAATGATCCCTGCCTTCCAGCCTGGATCCTCGATTTGTGTAATACCATTCCTTTAAATGTGAATTGGACCTAGTAACCTGCTTCTAAAAAAAATATAGCAAAAGTGGTGGGATGCCACTTTCAAGATTAGGTTATAAATGCACTGTGACTTCCATTTTGAGCGCTATCACTCTCTTGCTCACCAACTCTGAGAAGCCAGTTGCCATGTCATCAGCTGCCCTGTGGAAAGGCCCACAGGAGAAAGAACTGATTGATGTCTTTGGCCAACAGTCATACAAATGAACTTGGAAGCACATCTTTGCCCAGTTAAGCCTTGAGATGACTGCAGCCACGTGGAAACCCTGATCAAAGCACCAAGAGAGAGCTAATGCCACAGGCATTCAGTTAAGCCATGCTCAGATTCTTAACCCACAATTATGAGATGATTAATGTTCCTTTAAGATTCAAAATGGTGGTGTAATTTATTACACAGTAATAGATAATGTGATATCACTTATCATTTTTATAAAAATACTTCTCAGTGGTCCTTACCATCTCCATTGCCTGTGGACTCATCACCTCCCTTGTTAACTCCAGCATCTATAAGAAAAGTAGAAAGTCAAATTTAAAAGATAGTAAAAAAGACACCATAGCAACTTAGGTTTCCTATTCATTCCCCAAAGAGTTCAGAGACTAAGAAGAAAAAAACTAAGTAAAATTAAAGCTAGTATTCACATAAACTTCCATTTTTGTTCTTTTAGCTTCATGCAGAGCAGCAAATATGACAAGATAATTCTATGACACAGTCATTTAACAAGACAGCAAAGTATACAAGACGAAGCACTGTAGTAAACTCAAAAGATTTGTTTGTAATCTAGTTCTGCCCATACTTAGCAGCTTTGTGACCTTGGACAAACCTTTACTACAATTAAGCTTCAGTTTTTGCATCTGTACAAGGGGGATAATGCCCTAATCACCTCACAAGATTATTTTGAGAATTAATGGAAATAATGCAAAAATATTTTGCAAACAATACAATGCTATAAAAACCGGAAGATTTTATTAATATTTATTTCAGTGGTAGGATATTTTAATACTGTTAATATTTCCCATTTACCAATTGACAAAAAATTGCTTAATTCCATTTGAACAGATTAATAAAGATGATCAACAGTCATAAAGAAATTCACCAGAAATTCAAATGGCCAATAAATTATCATAAAAGATTATCATATTAGTAAAACTGTCATCCATCTAACCATCCATCTATCCATCTCTCTGCATGTGTGCATATATACCTAGTAATTGCATTTTTAGAAGTTATTAGTTTTGCCCTAACAAAAGCAGTATTCCTATTTATTAAAACACAAATCTCGATAATAAAAATCAGTACTATATTTAGCATCCTTATTTTCTTATTACTAACATAAACCTAATAAATGAAGGGCATATGGCTCACACACTAATCGTATTTTCAAAAATAGCTTAAGTAATTAAAGAGGAATTTCTATGCATTAGTCATCTCTCTTAAAAACCAATAAAGAGGATTTCGTTGATAACTCAAAACTCTCCAAAAAGCCCCTTTCTTACAACCTTCAACTCAAAAGTTAACTCCACGGGTTCTCAATAACCCACAACTCCTCCAACTGGGTACTAACTTCTGAAGCCTTCTCAACTCCAGCCCAAGCCACTTTTCCCTCCTTGGCCCACAACCTTCCTGTCTTTACACTTTAACTATGGAGTCTGACTTCCCTTCCTCCTGAAACAAAGGAATCCTTCCTCTTTCATTAGGAAGATAAAGGAATTTGACCTGGCAACTGAAGTTGTCATTTTCAAGCTGGGCTAAGGTATAAGATGCAATAATTCCGTACTATCACATATGTATTTATTTTTTCTCTTTATGAAATTCATTGTAGAAAACTGGAAAATAGGCAATTTTAAAGTAAAAACTGAAATTTTATAAGATTGTGAGCAGATATAACAATTTAATCATCCTGCTACTGTCAACATTTAGATTTGGTCATTTTTCACTATTATATATAAACAGCAAACATACAAATATTTGTGGGCTTCTCTGAGTATTTCCTTAGGTAGACTGAAAGAAGTAAAATTAACAGGCCAAAAAGTATGAATAGTTAAGCCTGCCAAATCATCCTCCGGAAATTTACTCATATTGTTGATAATTCTATTATCAGCTGTGAAACTGTCTCATTATAGGAAACAGAATGAACATGAGTACCAAAAAACAGCCAATGTGCCTAGTTCATATAGTGTGGACAACAATGATAAAGAATGTTTCCATTTATCAGGCTGGCAAAGTTTTTTGCTGTTTGTTTCCTTTTCATTTTAACGGCAACATCTACTAGCCATATTTCTCCATAAACACATTTAATAAATACCAATTAAATACTAATAATTGCGGAACAAATTTATTTTAAGTTAGGAAGATATATTTTGCTTATCCAAATATCCAAGATTTTATGAAAATTTATTCAGAAGTAGATACAATAACAGATTACCTTAGAAGGCCAAAATTCAAGAAATTTCTGTGGAAATGAAAATGTTAACTTAAGAGCTTTATGCACAGTTCCCTTGTAAATATTATCCATACATATTTTAGAATAACATTTGAAATATCAGGGCAAAGAAAAAGATATCTCACCTTGAAGACTGAGAAAGTTAGCAAACTGTCACGAAAAGAGTTAAACTAAAGCTATTACCCACATCTTGTTGCCAGAATAAAAATGTAATGATGACCAGGAAGGGAACACGAGCCTCTGATTTCAACAGACTTACCATCTCTAATAGGTGAAAACATATCACCTAAACTACTTTTCCCAGTATCATCCAAGCTGGAGGAATCCTGATTTTTTCCACTGTCGGTTTCCTTAGTTAAAATATCCGTATTGATGCTTCGAGGCAAACCTTATAGAAATTGTATAGAAAAATAAGAGTTCTTATATCTAAGTAAATTTATCATAAGAAGCTAGGCTCTAAAAATCAATGCATTACCCATATTATTGGTAATATTACAACTGTTGCATCAGAAAAAAAAAGCAGAATTTAACAATAGCCCAGTTAACCATCATTTTCATAAAATAAAGGGGTTTCCCTCAAAATCAAATAACTTATGTATTCATCCAATACCCCCTTATTTTAGCCATCTGAATTGTTTTTTTCCTAAAATAACATATATTTTGCTTCTCTCTTAAAGAATACCAAACATAAGTTACTTTTGTTACTAAATGACTCAGTCTTAATCTATCCACAAATAATTTTTTTTAAAAAGTCTGTAAGGCACATATAACACAAAGCCTAACAGCAGGATTCAAGTCAGTTGTTTCCCCAACTTCAAAAGTGAATAGACTTTTTTCTCTCTTCTGTCTTTTCCTTCACTAACAGTGGGAGCTTAACATTGCTCTCAGCATTACTGACCTCAAATGACTTCAAGAACCTCACAATAGTTTACTAAGAGGAAGGAAAACAGAATACCAAACTCATAAAGAATAGTAGAGTAGACAACAATAAGGAGGCACACAGCAGTTTATTGTTTACTCCTTGAGTGGCTGTTTCCTACTGAAAATGAGCATGAGTAACAAGTCTGCAGAGGTTGTCTTCAATAACTACATTCAGGACACCTTCAGGAGAAGCAACTTGAACTTTCTTCAAACTGGATTTATTTTACAAGAAGCTTAAAATAATAATAATAGTAATGATGATGACCATGACGACAATATTATTAGTCACACCATAACTTACTGATCGCCTGCTATGTTCCATGAACTTTTGATATATTTTCTCTGATTTTCACAATAACCCTAAATGTTAAATATTATCTAAAAAGAGAAAAACAAGGCTCAGAATGGTCGAGAAAATTCCCCAAACTTATCTTGTAGAAAATATAGACCTGAGACTTAAGCCTAATATACTCTTAATGTTTCAGAGGGAAAAAATTGTGTGTGTGAGAAAGACAGAAAATGAGAAAGCAAATGTAGCAAATTTATAAAATGGTAGCTATGCTAGACACTAGAGCCTAGGAGTTCTTTGCATTATTATTATAACTTTTTTGTAAGTTTGCAATTCTTTCAAAATAAAATTGATAAACAAAAATGCTTTAGTATGAGTGCTGAGCAAACATTCCTTTTGCCAGAAACTTTGCTAATCAGCCAAAGAGCTGTTAATCAGTGACCCTGCAGACCCGTCTTTCATTTCCTAATTAATGCTGTCATCATCAAACATGAGCCTCCTTATTAAAAACTAAGTGAATAACAGTAAAACCTCGGGAAATTTACAGTAAATGAGAGAATCTTTATTTCATTTAATTTTTGAAATTTATGTATAAAATTGATAATAAAATAATTTTGAAAATAATAGAGCAATTTTCAGTTAATTCAACATCTTGGCAAAAATTACTCAGTTACAGTTCAAAAAAGAATTTCTTCTTTTAAGTATATAGTAATAGTATTTATTTCCAAGAGCTCTTATATAAGGACCTAATTATTTTTCTATAAAATATATAATGATTTTTATGTAAGGATAATTGTAGATATTCACAGAAAATTTACAGTGAATATACTTATTACTCTACAAAACTATTCCATACTATTGAGGCTATCAAATTCAAATTTTGCTTATACTTGGGGATAGTAAACTCAGACTGAGAAGGCACCAACAAATATTTTTGTCAAAGTCAAGTACTTATCTTAAAAATTAAAGATGACATGAATACATCTATTTTTAATAATATTTTTAAAATATACTGGTATATATACTATACAGATAAAAATATCTGTCCCAAGTTGACAGTTTAGCATAACTTCTTCAAATAAAAACCAGAAGGTTTTCATAAGTTTAGGGAATATGATCTTTATTGTGGGCAAAGAATATATTCTATAGTTAGGTATGGGGAAGTTTATCGTCAAATAACACCTTCACAAAGTCTAAATGAATTCTTCATTAAGAAATGCATCAATATGATTATCAAAGTAGAAAAATATTTTTAAAATTACAACATATTCATTTATTTTTAATTAATAAACTACTACAATCTGCTTAGCATGTGCCAGGCACTAACCAACATCTAAATATGTTCATTTCATCACCTGACTCATCTTCCATTCTAAAATATGAAAAGGAGTCATTAATAGCCTTTCTTAAAAAAAAAAATGATATCAAATCATGACATCAAAGTTCCATTCTCTCTACTAATTAATCTGAAGATATAATGGAAAGTCATCCAGTTTAATGATACTAAGAATGAATAAATTTCTAAGTTGACATTATTGTTTTTAGGATATTTTTTTCCAACAGAAGTTTGGCTAAATAGAATAAGTGCCTTTCATTAATTTTTAAAAGACTAATAGTGGAAGTTAAAATTTTCACTTCTTCAATGACATCTACTAACATATTACCTAAATACTCAAGTAAATTTGCATCCTAGGTTCTTGAAAAAGTGCTAATCATATACATTGGGGTGGGGTGAGGTCACTCTAAACAGTATGCATAAGCAACATTTACCGGCTTTGTCTTGAGCAGCAACTGCTCCTTTCCCCACAGCTGCTGTCATGGGCTGTGGCAGAATCGTAGCGATGGAAGTGGTGGATGCGTCTCTGACAATTCCAGAATTCTGAACTCCTCCACCAGCAGCGCTCACATTGACGGTTCGTTTGTTGACAGCTGATGGTTTATTTGAGGAGCCTTTGTTTAAACTTGACTGAAATGTAATGGAATATTTTAAAGCTCAGGTTTCTAACGTTCTATACTGTTATTAATATTTTATAATTCCTTGTTACATTAAAAATATGTATATATGTTCCCTTATAAATCTTAAGCTTGGGGGTGGGTCTGAGAGTCCCTATGAACCAAAAGCCTTTAAAAATATTTTTTGGAAAGAGGAAAGTATAAGAATCAGGTGTAAAATAAACAAAACATAGTTGTAGAACCACACATCAAATATCTTTGTACTAAAATTATTTTAAATGCTTTCATATAAAAATAACGATAAATTGAATCTACACTGTGTTTAATTGACTGAAAACATTTCCATGAGCTAGATTTATTTAGTAAAATCAAAAAGGCAGAAAAGAAAGAAAATACCTTACCTTAGAAAGAGCAGTAGAGTACTGAAATGCTATACACTGCACAGATGTCTTGTGAGCACTGATGGTTTTAACTGGTGATTTCAACATCCTTAAATCATATTGGTATATTTTCCCACGGGAAGATCCAATAGCCAAACTGGCTCCATCAGGGATGAAATCTACTGCAGTTAGAGGACTGTCAGCCACTAAAGTTTTCACTAGCCTTTGAGAAGGAGAACAAAGTATATATAGATATATGACACATAGGTAATTAACTGTACACCAAAACCCAACTTACTTAGACCTGGGCAAACGGCATACACATCCCAAACATTGTTTAAAGCAGAAATTTAGAATTTGACGTAGAGACATTTCTAATAAAATGGCATGTAAAGGAACTGCTGAACACTCCACCCTAATTTTCTATTCTTTTCTAATAGGTACATTCTACATCTTCTAGAAGCAATACCTATTTAAGTAATTATTACTTTGGTGGTGAAGGTGACAGAATTCCTGGGTACTACTCCATAAACAAGGGCTCTACCCTTGGGGTTAAGCAGGCTCTCAGCATCCACTTTCCACTTACTGACCTGCTGAAGCCTCAAGAGGGCTGTGACCTTTCACAGGGGAGCAGCTGCTATTTGTTCTTAGTTGTGCATCTTTTGACCAAAAAGCTAACAGAACCCATGTGCCTTGATTCTCAGGAAGTTAAAATAGAAATATGGATACTGATCTGCTGAAGCCGGGCTCTTTGCTGGAGTATCTGATATAAGAGAAGAATGGCTTACTAACTCAGTAATTTGTTCCAAAAAAAAAAAAAAGTGAAAAAGAAAAAAGAAGCACATGAAGTAAGTAACAGTGAAACTTCTAACAAGGGCTGACAGTAAAGGTCCTTCCCCAGTAATAACATTACAATTTTCTTCTACATGATCTTTAGCTACTGTTAAGTATCTTGAATATATGTGCGGTATTCTTGCAGCTTTTCAAAAAGCTAACCAAGCACCTCTGCAACTCTGAGGATATGAAGGCACAATGGACCCAATTACTTAGATTATCCTTTAGCTCTAGACTAGTGGTTCTCAACTGGGGGGCAGTTAAGATGTCACAACTGGGGAAGTGCTCCTGACATCTAGTGGGTAGAGAGGCCAGGGATGCTGCTGAATATCCTACAATGCCTAAGACAGCCCCCCTCCAAATCAGAAATTATCCAGCCCCAAATATTTAGTTTAGAAACCCTGCTTTAGATAAGGAATTAATTTCAAAGGAAATTAATCATATTGCTTTAAAGCTTTACATATTTAGTTGCATGCTAAAATAAAGACGTGAAATCACTAACATGCTATCCCCCTCAACATGCACGATCCAGAAGCACTCTCAAGAATGCCCACGCCTCATCTACTTTTTTCTGTATGGGAAGAAAAAGAAAAACATCTATCTTACCAGATATCAGGTACACAAATTTTAGAGCTCCTGAACATTAACCAGAGGTCCATACTAATTACAAATATGTCTGCTACTGAGGTATTTATTACTAAATTAAGAAATGAGCATAGCACACTTACTTCTTACTTGAAGTGTCATAAAGAATGATTCTTTTATCCAAGCCTATGGTTACAAATAACAATTCATTGACAGGAGAAAAACAGATGCCTGAAGCTGGAGCTTTATGTGTATTGTCAAAGTTATGGTAAGGACTTTGACTATTCACATCCCAAAGAGTTACTATTCCGTTATCCGAGACACTGCCCAGTAGTGATTTCTTAAATAAGGAGTACTTCAAGTGCCGAACAGGCTGTAAAAATAAGAATAAATTTTGTGTAATTGCAAGCATTCATAAGAACATTTTACATAAACCATATAAATAATGGCCAACCACCAAGCACAATACTCATAGGATTTGGGACTTCTTTGGTTTATAAGTTAACAGGTATCGATCACAACAACCATAAAACCATTTAATGGGCTACATAAGATAACTCCAAGACATACCAATATTCTAGTAACTGAATATTTGTCATGATTTTATTATCTTGGAGTATAGCTACCACAATCTCCTTTTTCCAGAGGAAAAATATAATACGTTGAGATTAATTGCATTAATTCATCAGGTTTAAACATCCACCATAAATAAAAGGCCCAATTATAGCCAAATCACAAATAAGTATAAGGGAACAAACACTAGCAGAGAATAAACAATATTTGTATTCTACATATATTTTAGATATTTGGATATTTTGATGAATCTGAGTATCCAAGGTACTGGCAATTCAATACCTAATGCATAATAAAAATTAACTAAATCACGAGGAGAAATTGTCTAGGCTGGGGATGGATATACCCTTTCTTTCAAAAGCATCAGCCTGAGAGCAATGCTAGCTTTTCTTTAAATACTTGTCCCTGGGGGCAGTGGAGACATTCTCTCTTTCTAGTTTCTGTTAGATAAACCATTATAAACAAAAATCCAGTTTAAGTAAAGTCTGGATTAAAACTGCTTGAAGTCTACTTTTACTAAAATACTGCTTTCAAACTTGAATTCATATTGCCATTTACTGTGCTAAAAATTAAGTACTTTACATTTAATTTTTCCCTGTGAAGGAACAGCAATCTAAATATATAAATTAAGCAGAATCCACTTGAGTAGGAAACTGGCTGTATGATACCTTCCAACAGTTAAGTTATATTCCTGAGTCAAGCAATGAATCATGTTCTAGTAGGCAAGTATCAGCTTTATATTTGGTCTCAGATAAAACTGGCATGGAACAAAAGTCAAATCTGAGCAGATTTAGTTTGTTCTATCTAATTTAACATTTTATATTCCAAAAAGATTTTAAATCATTGGCTTTTAGATACTAAAAACTCATATTCTTCTTACTTTTAAGACATTCAAAAGAATATGTACCAGCCTTCGACAAAAAAGAAAAAAAAAATAGAGAAAACATCACGAGTGAATTCTAGTAAACATTCAAACTCTTCCAAAAAATGGAAGAAGAGGCAATACTTTCTAACTCATTGTATAACGCCAACATTATCCTGATACCACAACGTGGCAAATATAACAAAAACAAAAAACAAAAAACCAAACTACAGACCAACATCTGTGATGAATACAAATCCTAAACAAAATACTAGCAAATCGAATACAACAATACATTAAAAAGGTAATATGTTATGATCAACAGGAGTTCACTCTAGGGGTATAAGGATGATTCAATATACAGATTTCAGTGTGATACGCCACATTAACAAAATAAAGGGAAAAAAATCACATGATCGTATCCTCAGATGAAGAAAAACTTTTTCACAAGACACATCCATTTATGACTAAAAACTATGAATAAAGTAGTTCTAGAGGGAAAGTACCTCAACATTATAAAAGCCATATATGACAAACCCTCAGCTAATCTTCCTACTCAGTGGTGAAAAACTGAAAGCATTCCCTCTAAGATCAGGAACAAGACAAGGATGCCCACTCCCACCACTGTTATTCAAAATAGTATTAGAAATACTAGCTGTAGCAATCAGGCAAGAAAAAGAAATAAAAGGCATCTAAACTGAGAATGAAGACGTCAAACTGTAAATTTTTGCAGATGACATAATTCTTTATATAGAAAACTCTAAAGACTCCATCAAAAACTATTTAGAAACAAAAAAATGTATATACAGTAAAGTTACAGGATACAAAACCAATGTACAAAAATCCACTGTGTTCCTATATACTAATAATAAAATTTCAGAAAATGAAAAAAAATTCCTTTTGCAATTGCATCAAAAAGACTATTTAGGAATAAACTTAACGAAGGATGGAAAGGACCTATACACTGAAAACTACAAGACATTAGTAAAAGAAATTGAAGAAGACACAAAGAAATGGAAGGATATTCTGTGTTTATGGATTGAAAGAATCAACATAGTTAAAATGGCCATATTACCAAAAGTAGCCTACAGATTTAATGTAATCCCCATCAAAACAACAACAGCATTTTTTAAAGAAAGAGAACAACAAAAATCATCAGATTTGTATAAAACCACATAAGACTCTGAATAGCCAAAGGGATCCTGGGAGCAGGGGGGGTGGGGAATAAAGCCAGAGATATCACATTTCCTGACTTCAAATTGTATTGTGAAACAACAATAATCAAAACAGCATGGTACAGGAAGAAAAACAGACACACAGATCAATGGAGCAAAACTGAGAGCCTAGAAATAAATTCACATATATATGGGTAAATAACTTTTGACGAAGGCACCAAAAATATACAACGGAGAAAAGAAAGCCTCTTCAATAAATGGTGCTGGGAAAACTGGAGAGCCACATACAAAAGAATTAAAACTAGACTATTTGTCATCATACACAAAAATTAACTCAAAATAGATCAAAGACCTAAATATAAGACCTGAAACAATAAAATACACAGAAAAAAACACAGGCACTAAAATTATAAACCTTGGCCTTAGAGAGGATTTTATGAAATTAACCTCAAAGGCAAAGGAAGTAAAAGCAAAAATTAATGAGACTATATCAAACTTAAAAGCTTCTGCACAGCAAAAGACAAAAAGAAAAGGAAAAAGAAAAAAGGCAACCAACTGAATGGGAGAAGATAACTGCAACAACACCTCCAATAAGGGGCTAATATAATATCTAAAATATATAAAGGACTCATACAACAGCAAGAATAAAACCCCAAACAATCCAATTAAAAAATGGGCAGAGGACCTAAACAGACTCTTCTCCCAAGAAGATATACAAATGGCCAACAAATTTGAAAATATGCTCAACTTTACTAGCTATTAGAGCTAACAGGGAAATGCAAATCAAAACCACATTAAGATATACCTCACACCTACTAGAATGGCTATGATCAACAAGACATGTAATAATAAGTGTTGGAGAGGTTGTGGGGAAAAAGGAACCCTCATACACTGCTGGTAGGAATGTCTATTGGTATAGCCAGTATGGAAAACAGTACAGATATTCCTCAAAAAATTAAGAATAGAATCATCACATGACCCAGCAATCCATCTTCTGGGTATCTACCCCAAAAATTTGAAGACATTTATTCGTAAAGATTTGTGTTCCACTATGCTCACTACAGCATTATTCACAGTTGCCAAGACATGAAAACAACCAAAGTGTCTTTTGATAGATGATTGGATAAAGATGTGGTACATATATACACAGTACCTACCACTACTATTCTCACAGGTTCACAATTCCCCTATGCAATATTGTTTATGTACCTATTCAGTCATCTATTACACATATTTTTTGAAAAGACCTTTAGGTAGCCACATTGATTCCTTTAAATGCCTCCCCGCTTTATCTCTTTGGTAACATTCATTTCTGAACTTTCTACATCTATTAGATCATTATCTCTTTAAAATAACACTAAGAGAATATCCAACGCTCCTGGATAAACAAAGTATTAATCTAGTAATTCTTTTAAAATAAGTATTAATTCATTTTAGTATCAACAGCACGTAAGTCCCTATCTTGTTCAAGCTATTTATAAGAAAAGAAATATTGCCAAAGAGCTATGAAAAACCCTAGCATTATACAGAGCAATTCTATTTTTTCTTAAAATAGATTATTATTATGTAAGAATGTGTGTACTTGCAGAGGAGGAAGGTTGTTTCTAAATATAAAAAATACATCACTCACTCTTGATCAGGGATGGCAAACATTTTTTTTAAAGAAAAAGATAGTAAATATTTTACAGTACTGCAAAAAGTTATGAACAATACATAAATAAATGAGCATGGCTGTGTTTCAATAAACTTTTCCTTACAAAAATAACAGCCAGTCCATGGGTCATAAGTTTGTTCACCCAGCTATAAACATTTGAAAGAGTCAGGGAGAAAAAAACCAAAACTATCAATAATCCCACCACCTAGAGAAAAACCGGTTAACATTTTGGGAAATATTCTTTTAAGTATTTTGCTGTGTGTATGTATGTTTGTGTATGTTTAGTAAAGTGTTAACAGAAAATTTGAGATTTATTTTATTATTATAAAGTTACCAATGTCGTTAATATTTTCTACTTCGTGACTTTAATAGCCGGATAAGCTGCATAATACACAAATGTATGAAAATCAATTTATCTAAATAATCTAATGTTGGACATTTAGGTTATTTCCAATTACCAAGTACCGTGACTACCATCATTTTTAAAAATTGCTAATTTATGAAAGATTTTTAAAAACTGCTACTTTATGAAAGAATTTGTTATTACACTGTTGTACACGCTTTAAAAGTTCTTGGTTGAAAAATGCTAAGTGACCATTTGTCTTTATTCTTTTGTGAATTACCCATTAATGTGAATTACCCAAAATCTATTTTGTTTATTTTCTATTGAACTATTAAGATATTTTACGTACTAATTTGGAACTGAGTTAATAGGACATTAATGCTGTCATAAGTATAAATACTTTCCCCATTTTCCTTTCATTTTTTGAGCTTTTTCAAGTCTTTTTGTCGGATTTTAAATTTTTTCATACTTAATCTAACTTGCCTCCAATAATTTATGATTTTGTTCCCATGCTTAAAAAAAACCCTTCCCTTTGCAGAGATAAGAATGTACATTCATATATTCTTACAGCTTTATAGTCTCGAATATATATACTAGACATCATATATGTATGCACATATGCATACATACATACACATACAAACACACGAATACACAGTGTCCCTTCAAATCCATCTCCTCTTGCTTCTTGATTCCAAGTGTCTTATTTCAAACACAAATCAACTATCATTGAAGCTTATGTCTACTTCCATTCTCAACAGCTTATTAGCCATCCTTCACACTACTGCAACACTAACCTTCTCAAAACTGGAAATCTAAACATATTTCTGTGTTACTTAAAATCCTTTTAATTGGAGGACTCTGAGAAGACAGTGGTTATGGTGATCACAGATTTATGAATCTCCTTGAATTCCCCCTTTTATATGTATGTATGTGTGTGTTCATGTGTGCAAAAAGGACTTAAGTGGACCTGAGACTGTGTATCCTTCGACAGTCCTGCTTTCAAGGTTGGCTCCTGTCTGACATCTGAGAACCTGAATTTTGAGAAGGTTCCCCCTACCCTAACTGATAAAGAGTGGCTCACTGACTGATACAATTGGCTCGCTGTGCCTAAACTTTTTTTGCAAACGTATGGTTTATTGGCTTTAAACCATATGGTTTATCAACACCTGCCTTCCTTCTGGAAGTTTGGAATTTGGATACATGCTAGGCTGACGGTGTCTAGGTAATCAGCCTCCAATAAAAACCCGGGCAATGACTATCTAATGAGTGGCCCCGTAGACAACTCTTCATACGTGTTGTCACAATTTGATGCTGGAGAAATTGAGCACATTCTCTTCCCTGAGAGAGGGCTCTTGGAAGCTCTCACTGGGTTTCCTCAGGATTGCACCCCGTGCGCTTTTGCTCTTTGATTTTGCTTTGTACATTTTCGTTGTAATAAATCAGAGCCATGTGTATGAATATATGCTGAGTCCTATTAGTACTCCTCGTGAATCATCAAACCTGGTCTTGGGATTGCTAGCGCAGTGAGTATAAGTGTGTGTCTGTGTGTGTTTTACAGATAGCAAACCAAACAGCAAAACTAAAATCTCATAACCAACATTTACAACAAAACTAGATAATCAGGTATCCCCATGAGCCCCAAAATATTAGGCCAGTCAATTAACAATCACAAGTCCTTCACAGTATTAGTGCCTGTGCAAGAGGAAGCAAAGGAAAATAACAGGGGTCTGAGAAAAATCTGAGAACAGGAAAAGTCCTACATAGCCCTATATAGGTAGTCATAGAAAAATACAGTGATTGTACAACATTAGCTGAAACCAGGAATACTCACTGCATTAGTGGGTCTGTATTAGAGATCTGCAGAAAAGTCAGCTGTTTAGCTCCAATGAACTCCCAAAAGTGACCAGCGAAGGTGCCTCCCTCCCAAGTCAGGGCACCACACTAAGGAGACACTACTGGGAGTAGAAGCAAACCTGAAAAGGATGGAGTCAACAGCTGAAGAAAAGCCAACGTTCATATACATGTAGGGGAATGAAACAGAGCCAGACAACCTCAGAAAACAAGTTGCTATTAAACAAACAAACAAACAAACAAGCTACTTGAAAACAAGAGGAAACTCTGTGAAATTAGAAAAGATACCCTGGACCCCATCTCTGTCTAGATGTTCAGGGAAACTAACTTCACAAATAAATCCCATACAAAGTTATTATGAGAACAGAGAGAACAAGAAGAGAAACATTCTCAACAGATGACCAAAAAGACACTAAAATGATGCAAGACATTAAAAAAAAAAAAAAAAAAAAAACAATATAAACAATATAAATTAGAATTAGAAAGCTCAGAAATGAGATGTCAGAACTTGGAAAATTAGAAATTTTAAAAATCTCTTCAAAAATGAAGGCTAATTTAAAAGAAATACAAAGATGAATAAAAAAAAACAACAGATAATTATCTTAAAGATAGGTAAAAAAAAACAAAGAAATACTAAAAACTATAATTCAAGAAAACTCCTGAAACAAGAAAAGTTTTGAACTACATATTAAATGAGCACACCATGTACCTAGGAATAATAATACAGAATGAGCAACACCAAGACATAGACCCATAAAATTACTGGACTTTAATGGAAAAAAAATCCTTTGGTCATCTAAGGAAAAAGAACAAGTGACTTGTAAGGGAAAAAACCACTGAAACTATCATCAGACACTTGAGACCAAACAGATAAAGTAACACACTTAAGCTCCTCAAGGAAAGAAAATGTGAGCCTGTGATGGAGTTACATTGAAAGAGAATTTGTAATCTCAAAGAAAATGTCAAAATCAGAAGATATATGCTTATGGAAACAACATGTGGTGCTCACTGCAATTATAAAAATTTAGAAAATACCTAAATTCGGAAATGTTTAAACAGTGACATTTGAACAATGAAATATTATACAGCCATTAGGATAACTAAGTGGTATGAGAATACCTGGGATAGAACACAAAACAAGACTGGACCAACAACATGACTACAACCACAGGGATGGAAGACAGCTATACACAGAAATACTGCAAGAAAACTTTCTTCAAATAACATGCCATTAAGAAAAAGTGAAAGAGAAAAATAGAGGGAAAAAATAGCCTTTAAGAAGTAAAATGTAAAGGATATAGAAGTTTATTTTATGCCAACATGTCAACTATAAAACTGCTTAAGAACTTAATATATAAGCTAGAAAAGTATACACAAGTACTAAGGAAATGTATCAAGAGAATCAGGTCATACTATTACGTACACATGGTACACTAATGCTCCTCTATAACATAGAGGAGGCCGCTACTCTAGAAAAGCCTTGTAGTCAGAAAAACTTTTTGAGTGCCAAAATTCAGGTACAAATATACCCAAAGTTAACCAAATCAGAATTAAACTCATTCTTGACAAAATAGTTCTTTTCTTATTGTAATTAATAATTATTAGCATTTACCAGATCTCTTCGCTCAAACAGGCTTATATTAATGCTCACAAAATCTATACCTAAAATATCGAAAATTTCACTGAAGACAATAAGCTTATTTAACATATACTGAAATATATTTAAATCTCACAGAAAGATCATTTTAAATTTAAAGAATCAGTAAAATAGACCCACGTTTTCAATTGCTTTGAAAAAGACTGCAGTTTGAGAAGCCCAACACAGGTTAACCTATTTGTGAGCCTAAGCTGCTGAACTTGCCAAATAGTGACATGCAATTATAATCTAAGACGTCTGTCAGCCCTGGCAGTTCTGCAGAAGCAGGAAGGCTCTTTTTCCCCTGCAGAAAACCACTGTGATCCACATAAAACTAATAGCTTCAATTCGGCTCATACACTTCAAAGTAGCATTCCAAATATATTCAGGCAATCTCATTTCCGATATGAAATTCAGTATAATGCATATTCAGTGGGACTCTCTGGTTTTATCATTTTTACTATGAAATCAATTTGATAGTTTAAAAGATTTCAAATTCCTGATTGTTCATAGAAACAAAAACAGAAAATCTTTAATTTAATCATTAGATATGCCCTATCTACTACTTTTCTCAATCACTCAGAAGCTATCTATAGTAAAACTGATCAATACAGAAATTGGGCTGGGTAACAGTATATTCGAATTAAATTGTGTCAATTTTTTGACAGACTTGAAATTTTTATGAACATTGTTTAAATTTAAGGAATGAATATTTAATACATTTAAAATATTAAATGAATTTTGAGAAATCTTTTAAAAATTTTTAATGAACGCTCAATTAGCAATTGTATGGTCTGGTCAACAATAGATAAAATAAGCCATAGCAAAATCATTTGTAGGGGAAAAAACTAATTAAAAAAATAATTAAAAAAAAACACTCCAAAGATTTCAATCACACTGCCAGAAAAGAGGAAACCGAATCATGAAGAATCATGAAAACTATGACTTTCTTCACTAAGAAAACTGAGACTCCATTCTTATGCACACATGGGACAACTGCTATTTTTTAGTCTGTGCACTGTTTTAATAGTACAGAGGAAAATAAAATAATATGGTGTACAAAAAAATATATAAACATTTGTTCCAGGGAAAGGGAAAAAATTAACACATTCCAGTTAATTCCTTCACCTTCTTTAACGCTCTCCTTATTCTAAGTTGGTCTAAAACACGAAATACAATACCCCACTCCAGGGGTTCAGAAGGTATGCATTAAACCTAAAGATGTTCAAACCAGTTTGGGGAAGTAAATCACAACAGCTTTTTTAGTGAATTAATATATTTATTCATTCAAAGTTCAAAATAAAGTTCATCGATCTCTTACCAAATATTAGGAACTACGCTGAACAATGTAGTCGTGTATTCGACATCTTGTCTGGTCCTTAAAATTTAACAACAAAAAAAATCCCGAAAAAACAGCTGAAAGTATATTCTCATTCTCACTTGACAGATAAGGAAAAGGAAGCTTGAGAGTTAAGTAAATAGGCCAGGTTCACACAGCTAGCTTTACAAATAAAAGCAGGACTGACTTACAAAGTAAAACTACACCAAAGGATCCTATAGAGATGCTGACTGCCCTAGGGGGAGGCAGGAGGCAGCAGGCACATGAAAATCTCAGGTTTATCTGACCTTGCACAGAGATAAGCTTTGACCATTACTGCTTTCCTAAAGTAGGGATAATTTCAGTTTTACTATGCTATTAATTTTTTATTAATCAATGAAAATCCTTTGAAAATCAACCATGCAGCAATCTACCTATCATACAGAATTTTAAAAGAAAAATTTTTAATATGAGGTGAGATAAGAATTTTGGACTCCTGCACAAAGTGACAAGAGATTACTGCAAAATTTCTAGAAGCTTAGGAGACTCAAATCCTTTTACATTCAGCTGCTCCTGAGCTAGAAAGATCCCCCCAAAAATAATGCTTACAGCTATTCAAAACAGGTAAGAGTCTTAGGACCTCAAAGTCCTGGAATCTGTATTCTCAATGTAAAATGAGAATAACATGCACCTCACAAGCAAGTAGCAAAGATTAAACAAGAAAATGTAACATAAAGCAATGATCACAGTGCTTGAAACACAATAAATGTAGTAAGGATTCTAGGAAAGTGATAACTTCTATTCAGAATGCTCACCAAACCCTCTCACCACCTACACTCACCCCACGGGCAATAGCATGGTATTTACAACATATAATGCTGGCCTAATTATAAACCAGTATGAAAAGTTGAATCCTATCTCATGCCATACACAAAAATTAATTTAAAATGAATCATTATAGATATAAATGAGACAGATAAAACAAGAAAGTTTTATCTAAAAGAAAACGAAGAACACTATTTTTAAGATCTTGGGAAAAGCAAGATTCTTCAAGAGGACACAAAAAAAACAGCATCCTTTAAAAAAAATGACATGCTAGACTAGATTTCATTAAATTTAAGGACTTCTGTTCACTTAAAAAAAGGCATTAAGAGAGTAAAAAGGCAAGCTGTAGGTTAAAAAGTATATGCAATATGCATATCCAAAAAATGACTCCATCTGGACTATGTAAGACAAATAACCCAATACAAAGAGAGGAAGAAACTTGGTCACTTCACAAAAGACAGTGTATGAAAATGCACTCAAGTCATTCAACACAGAGAAATGCAAATTAAAACCATAATGAACACCACTATATCAAAGTGGCTAAAACTAATAAGATAGACAATACTTGGTATTAGTGGAGCAACTGGAGTATAAAACGGCACAAGCACTTTAGAAAAGTATAAAATGGCACAAGCGCTTTAGAAAACTTCTGCGCAATTTTTTAAAAAGTAAAATTTAAGATCTAGCGATTCCCTGACATCCGTCCACAAAAATACTTGTACAAAAATATTTGCTTTAACATAACAGCTAAAAACTAGAAACAACTCATGTCCACGACCAATAGGATGGATACTGTCACATCCATATACTGGAACACTAGGCAGTAGTAAAGCAGTATGAAATTCTACTATTCCATGCAACAAAACAAACATAATGAAGACTAAAAGAAACCAAACACATAAACTCCCTTAGGAAATATCAGGTAGTGACTGGAAAGGGTTAAGAGGGAGTCTTCCGGTGTACTGGAAATGTTCTCTATCTTGATTTTGGTAGTAGTTACACAGGTATATGTATATATAAAAATTCATCCAGCTCTACACTTAAGATATATGTACTTTATTATGTGTAACCTATATGTCAATTTAAAAATTTAAACATTTTACACATAATAAGGCCAAGAGCAATAACTAAAACAAATGTTTTCAGGATTATTCCTTCATGCCTGGTTTTAATAAAACTCTTTAGCAGGATACAATAAAAACTGAAACATAAGACATGGTAGTGTCTGACCTACTTTTTTGTATTATTGAAAAATGAGCCAAGAATTTACAAATCTAAATTTGTTATGCCTCTAATATACCAAAAACAAAAAAAAAAAGGGGGAAAAAAGAAATACAATTAGAAATTAGTCTATTTCTTTACATAGTAAGAAATCTGAATATTAAGTAAGAGTTTTTACAATGATTCCAACATCTAAGGGCTTCGGCTTTATGTCTCCATTATCAAAATACGAATAAATTCACAAAAACAAAAGACTGCTTTCTACATGTATGACAACATTAATATATTCTCGGAGGCAAATCAGCTATCCTCATCCACAGGGCAGAAAGTGAGATTATCTCTAAAAGTTTTTTTTCCAGTTCAAGGATTCTATCATTCTGACATTCAACTAAACAAAAACTGATTAGTTCTCAAAATGCCTACCAAAATAAAAGCCAAATCTTTGGTGGGACATTCAAAGTCCCACATTGACATGATGTTCATGCATATCTTTCCAATCTTTTCTCACACTGGCCCTAATAAAACCCATGCACCTTCTGTTCCTTATTTTTGTTCTTGTGATTTTTTCCATATAAAACATCCCTCCCCCAAAGTTCTATATTAGCCTATTAAAATCTTTGTTATCTCTAAATATATTCATCCATTCACATAAATGGAGGACCTTTTTCCATGCAAGGCACAAATGTGGACAATTGTTAAAGACAAAGAAAAGAAGATATGGTTCCAACTACAGTGTGGAAATGTAAAGAGTTAACCCTAAAACAAGTTAGAATCAAATAAGTGTCAAAGAGGCCAGTTTATATCGCAGTAAAAACAGAACAAAAAGTCAAGCCTTAGACCAAGTTGAAATCCTTCTTTCAATTTTCCTTATTTTGTTCCCAGTTTTCTCTCACTGTTCTGAATCACTGTAACATTGTTTTACATCGATCACCTATATTATCATTTATATGTATATTTCTTTTACTCCCAATATATATGAAGCTTGAAGACTTTTATATGCATTTTTAATATACATTAAATTTTCCTTAAACATTACACACACACACACACACACACACACACACACATTCAAATAATAATTTTAAAAAATGCTTTTCAAAAGTGAGGCGTTCCCATCTTTTATCTAATAGTAATTATGGCCAAAACAATTACAATAAAAAAGATTAAAGTAAGATACCTCATTAGAAATTTCTGTGGAGAATTTCATAGAAAGTTAGCCAAGAATTACATTTCTTGAGAAACTAAATTTATTCTTTTAAGAATTTTATAAACTAATTTTTATAAAGAAAAAATGTGACCAATTTCCCTTTATAAAAGGTTTCCCTAAATACTCCTGTATTAACCTGAGATACATGAATAAGCATGATACTTTAACTATCAAATACTTGAACAAAAAACAAAACTCAATACTCTGCACCTAAACACACTCAACCACTCTATGTCCACTGACCTATTTATGAACATATCTGATACAGTATGAGTTATGCAACATTCCTATGAATGTAATATCACAAAAAGATTAATATCCATGTTTTGGGCTTAACCTATTAACACTATTTGTGGTATGTTATATATGGTTATATTCTAGGAGCATGTGACAACTCAATGGCCTAACTGAACTCAAGTAAGCACTATAGTATAAATTAGCTTTTTATTTGAACATTTCAAAACACTACCATTAAAAAGTAGCTAGCTGTGTTTTTAAGCAAACTAAATGAAAATTTAAAATACTTAATTTTAAAAGCGTAAAATTCCTTGTCTTATATAAGATAATTCAAAATCTATCTTATCAACTTTATTTTGAAAAAACCCATACTGTACCTGCTTACTACCATGACCAAAAGGAGTACTTGATAAATTAGTGGTTACACTGTGCAAAATAATTTCACCACTGAGAGATCCAGAAGCAATGTAGCAATCATTCCAATTATATGTTACACAAGTTACTTCATCTTTATGATCCTGAAAGAAAAAAAAAATGGAAGTAAGCACAGTGCCATATAACCTTCAAACAGTACATTTTCACATTTTTCTAAATTTAATGTTTTATAAATATTATCTATTTGTCAACCTAATATTTGCTTTAACATTTTCCTTAAAAAAACATTTAAAAACTCAAGTAAGTAGGAAACAATCTGATCAACATCAAGTTTTCTCAGGGAACTGAGATCTATTTTTCACAGCTATAATAATGCTCAGGCACGCAGAAACAAGAGACAGAAAGGAAAGGTAATTTCTTTATGGCATTATGTCTACCTTAAAAAATTCACTTCCACTGACAAGTAACATTTACTGCAAGTTGATTATTATGAGAGTCCCTGCCCTTGAGAGTATTACTGTTCAATTGAGAAGATGGGACATTTAAGTTAACATGAAAATAGCAAAATGAATGCTAAATGAGTGGTAGAGGCAAAGTGTCAAGAGGAAAGAGAAAGAGGCATCCTTGTGAACCGAGCTGACAGAGGAAGCTTTATGGAAGACACAAAGCTTGAGTTTAACTTCAAAGAAAGAATATGAGATAAGTTAGGGGAAGGGGAAAGAAATCAGACACTACAAAGTAGAGCAAAAACCAAAAGCCCTGAAGCCAGAATGAGCAAGGTATGCTAGAGAGATGATAGCAGCTGTTCCTATTTACTGAATACCTACTAATGCTGGGAGTTTTATATTATTATTATTATTATTATTATTATTATTATTATTATTAATCCTTAGAACAATCCTGAAGACAAGGTCATTTTTCCATATTATAGATGAATTAACTAAATGAGACAAAGTTAAGAAACCCGTGCAAGCCCACATAACTGCTAAGTGGTGGTGCCAGGATTCAATTTCATATCAAACTCCAAAGCATGTTTGCCTCCTCCTCCTAGGCTGTCTCCTACATCCAAAGGGGAATCCACTTTGAGGAAATAAAACTGTTTTCAAACAAACTGAGTTCACAAGGACTAAGCTTTCCAACATCAAATTAGAGCTATCAGTAGAAACACAGACAAGTGATCAGTATCAGGGGTATAGTTTTTAACAGTCTAGTGTTGTATCTTAATGTAAATTAACCTTTATATCTAATAATTAGATTAATGTAATAACAAGAATAGTAACTATAATATTCCACTTATATTACAACTTTTCCAAATGGTCCTTCAAGCATGTTTGGAGTGTCTTTACATTTTATTCCTTTGATAAATCAAAGAAACAACTGCTACCTGAGTAAAACAAATGTCTGATGAGAAGAAAACAAGAAAGAGTAGACATTTAGAGTGTTGTTTCTATTTGGAAAATTAAGAACATGAGGTTCACTACAATTTCTATGACTGTAAAGAAGCAGGTATGTTTTTTCACTGTGGAAAATACGCCACTCAGTGAACATTTACTGAGCACCTACCAAGTGCCAAATATTGTGCTGTTACCAGAAAAAACACTGCAGAGAAGGGATCCAAAGGTGAAAGATTAGATTTCCCACTATTACAATTAGTCAGTCAAGTACTTGTTAATTTAACGAATGAAGGAATAAAGCATTCGAAGAGTTTCAAATAGTAAGAGAAAAAAACTATTGAGAGTAATTTGAGAGTAATTTGAAAGCTGAGGATAGAGAAATTAGTAGAATTTTTGCCATGCAGTAGAGAGGGATGGGGGTAAGTGATGCTCCTAATTTGTGCGACAATATGTGACAAAATAGGCCATAGACTTCTAAACTCTTCTCAATTCTGTAAAATGTTCCCTGTTCATAGTAAGTATATCCCTCTAAATAACTTTTATTCAATTGCTGCATAATTTAAAAAATTAAACAATGAATAATATCCGAGTTTGCGTCTCATCTTTATCATTACTAATTGACTGCTGAAAAAGTTCTTTAATGTTTATGAGCCTGAGTTTCTCCACTTGTACATAAGAATAGTAGTACCTGCTTCACAAAGTTGTTGAGATAAACAGATAAACATATGTCAAGCACAGTGACTGGCATATCAAAGAACTCAATAAAAATTAATGTTTTCATTATTGGCAATTTTTCTTAAGCCTCTTCAAAGTTTAGCTAATACATAAAATAATGATCTTCCAAAGGTAATATTTTAAATAGCAATTACAGGATTATATTTCAATTTAGCTAAGAGAAAACCATTCTTCTACATACCATTTCCCTAATAAAAATTAACTCAATGACATTAAGGTATATAACAAGATGATAATGATATCTGGTATTTGCTTCAAAATAATCTGAGGGTTATGAGGATTAGAGAGTAGATGAGAGGATAGATAAAACATTTTGTCTATGAGCTGATCATCACTGAAGTCAGATATAATGAATACATGTGTGCATATATGTATTTGTACAAATAGATAAATTTTTAAAATTTTCCATATTAAAACTTCTCTAAAAGTCATGTAAAAATTAAAAACAAATGTGCACTTCCAAAAAGCAAAAGAACACAATAGTGAAAAGCACAATTAAAAAAAAACTTCATAACCTAGAGAGTTCTGTGTGATATTTTTATTTTCTGAAACTACAAAAAGCTATCTATTTAAAGAAACACTAATTATAAACAGTAAATTATTTTAAAAACTATTTTATTACCAAGATAAAAATATATACACAAATATACTAGACAACTAAGAAGCCAAATCTCCAACTCCATCAGAGTACTATGTTCCCAAAACCACTCTAATTTTTTCACAGTGCCTTGAAAAAAGATCTCTGCTGACAATAAACCATACTTCAGAAACTGCGAGGTGGTTCACTAAAACAAAATTAGAACTAAGCGGGGAAAAAAAAGTTTTAAACACTAATAATATGCATTAATGACATACGTGGAGGAAAAAGTAGACAAAAAAATATATTTCTGGCTAAATGGCATCTTTATTTTCCCTAACAAATTTCACTTAATACTGAAGCATCTTATTTTTATCATAAAAGCTCAAAATTAAAAACAAAGTTTGGTAACTAAACACCCTGTGAGATACCCATTTCTGTAAGGATTAAAAGAAAAAAGATGCTTACCTTCAGAGATCGATGAACTCTTTTTGATTTTAAATCCCAAATATTGACAGTGTTATTTAGGCCTCCGCTTACCAAATACATAGATGTGGAATTTAAACTGACACATGTTTGCTTTTGCTATTAAAGAAAAAAAGAGTTACCTTAATTTAAGAGACCAGACATGACTTTCAAGTCTCATCCAACACTTATGGTACTTGACAAATATCTGCTGAATTAAATGCTAAGAACATGCTAATACTTATACTAAAGATTCGCCTCTCATCATCTTCCACATGGAAACAACAGTTTGTAAGGAGTTCAAAAAGGCTTCAAGGAAATCAACCAGATTTGTGTTTTCTTCCGTAGAACAGAGGTGACAGAGGAAGCTGAGAAAACACCAACAAATGTTGGCCTCCCATCAGGGATTGCCCTTAACATCTCCCCTTAACAAAACCTGCTCTTGCACTTCCACAGAATACCTTTGAATCAACCCACAGCTCAGAAAACACTATAGGTAGAGGGACCTTTAAAAGATGTCTAAACCCTTCATTTTACAGATGGAGAAAGTTTTGTAAATAGGAGAAAATATTTTCTCAAAGTCTCATAGCAAATTTCCCCTAAGGAGCCCAAGTCTCAAACATCAAGTCATCAGAACTTGACTCTATACTCTTCCCCATGTTTGTAAAGACACCATCCATCCAGTTTCTCAAAATAAAAATCCATAATTACCTTTGATTCCTCATTCTCCTTTCCCCCAATCTATCACGAATTCTCTAAAACCCAATACTAAAATAAATCCCACACGGGCCCTCCTTTACCTGCTTGCACCTAAATCCAAACCCTGCCAAACCACAATACAGCCTCCTAACTGGTTGTCCTCCCTCCACTTCTACCTACATTCCATGCTCCACAAGTAAGGTGACCTTTATAAAATGTGAATCAGATCATGTCTTTCCCATTTAAAAATCTTCAATGGCTTCTAATAAGCCTCAGAATAAATTCCAAACTCATTAACCTGGCTTTCAAAGCCCCCATTCAGCCGTCCACTTCTCACCTCATCTGTCACCATTTTCTTCCTCACACACTAATTTTCCAGCCACATTGACCTTCTTACATTCCTTAAACATAGCCACTCTATATTTGTCTCAAGGCTTCTACACAGCTGTTCTTGCCTGGGAAGTTAAATTCCCTGAACCTTGAGTGAATGGCTTCTTCCGGTTAACAGATAGCAACTTAAATGCGACCTCTTCAGGAGAAGTCTCCTGGCCACCTAATGTAACTTGCTATCTTGGTATCTCATTTTAGTTGTCTGCATAACAATTTATCACTATCTGGGCATTCCCTTTACTAGTTTGTCTGTCTTCCACCAGAATTTCAGTTTCATTAGAGCAAAGAATATATCTATGTTCAATAAATATTTATGAAACAAATGGCTAAAAATATAGAGCTTATTGAGTTTTTGTTTTGTTGTTTTTGCGTTGTTATTTTTTTAGGCGAGGCAATCCTCACAGATAACAAGGATCTTGTCAGCTTACAATCCCTTATTTTTTACGCCTACAGCACCTGGTCTTCCTAGGTGGCCTCCTGTCCAAGTACTAACGAGGCCCGACCCTGCTTAGCTTACAAGATCAGACAGGATTGGGCTTGTTCATGGTGGCATGGCCATAGACAACTGAGTTTCCACAATGATTATCTATGAATGTCATCTATCTGGTGGTACCCATCCACAACTATGCTAGAACACAGAACACAAATGTTGTATTTTTTTTTTCATATTGAACCTTCAGGTATGCTACGTATATTAATTGTTATATTAATTGTTCTCATCTCCAGTTGAATGCCATGGGGGAAAAAACAGAGAAATAAATTCCAAGACATTTTGGGAGTTAGTCAAAAGACAAATTATGTCATCTTATCTTTCTGAACCTATGTTTCTTCATCTGAGAAATGAGAGATGAAGACTAGATCTACTGTTCCTACATTAAGAGTCCCTGCATCTCAAAAACATCCAGGTTCTAAAAAAAGGTGCAGATGGCCCGGCCTCCTGCCCCTAAGGTTTTTTACAGCTCTCAAATTTTGACAAAGCGTTCAAAATTACTAACACATATAAAAATATCGGAAGCACACTGCATCAATGTCTCAGTATAGTTGGTATAGTTCTCTTGAAGGATCCATGCTAGGAACTGACTTTGGTCTAAACAGTACAATAAAATTTAGAATCTGTACAGTTTGCTAAAAGCTATAAAAATAACCTTTAAAGAAAACAGACAAGAATGGTGTCCATCAAAGATCAATATATTAGGATTCTAATCGTCAAAAACAACTCAAATTAATCTTAAGGGCTCAGAACAAAAGTTGTATTTATAGCTGGCTTACCCTAATGACAGAATACCTTTTTTATGCTAATATATTATTAATGTAGCAAGTGAACTTCAATAATTAATAAAAACCATATGGTTATTATAAAAATCCTGTTCCCCAAGACCTTACAAGCAAAGGGTGCAGTTTTTAAAATCTAAAAATAAGAACTGGTCAAATTTCTAGGTTATATAGTAGCTTATCATATGCATTATAAATCTATCAATCGGCCAACTTTAAAGAAGTAAAATAGAACATCAAAGAAAATAAATATGAACTTAAAGTTCTACTCTAAAAATAATGTTAGAGTAAAATAGAATCTTATTTTCCCATGTTGGAAATGAAAAAGACTTAGATCCTACAAAGCAAAGGTTATCAACATAATAATATCTTACAAGAAATTACCAATCAAGGCTACAAAAGCAATGTTTGCACAATATTTTTGTAAGTAAATTAAAGCAGATTCAAATTTTAACTATAATAACCTCACTTCCATCCACCTGCATTCTGATGTGATTTCTTACCTGTGGGAAAGGGAATTAACTATAGCAACTGATATGGAAAAGTCACAAAATCCCTAAAATGTGTCACCTTTGTGAATATCATCTGTTCTTCTGTGACTTTAATAACAACAAAAAAGGTCCCAAACTGGTTCTAAGGCATAATGCATAAAAGTAGCATAATATATATCTTGGTGGAAGTGGAAATCAAAATTGTTTTGATGTTTATAGTTAAATAAGCAAATGTTTGTTGACCACCTTTGACAAAATTTTAATTTCCAAAGACTAAGATATTTTGCCTGCTCTTGAAGAGTACACTTTGACTTCTATCAACCAGAGATACTTACTCTCTGCCTCAGTTTTACTTAACTGAGCCTGAACAGACAGCGTGTCTCAAACTCCATTTCTACTCTCAGCAGACATTCTCTTTAATGGGATTGGATCAACCCCACCAGATACCTTTAGGTAAGGAATGACAGAAATCAAAATTCCTTTTTAAGTTAGATGAGCTTTAGATTCCATGTCCTGCTGCAGTCTTTCTAATTGGGCTACCTTACCTACTCCAGTGTATAAAACTAAGACAATTCATGATTTAGGGTCTGCTATGAAAATTTTGAAACTTATAAAAAGAACAAGCTACTGACTACCTTTTAACTTAGACTTTATCTTATTTAAAAAAGAAACAGCTTTCCAGGAGTGTGTTTGGAAATGAGGAAGCCAGCATTATCCTGAATCAAAGAGTTTAATTTACAAAACAAAAGAATAAGGAAACAATATACAGGGAACTCTACACTTAAATGCTCTGGGACCAAAGCTTATTTTGACAAAGTCATCCTGTTTCAGGAGAGTTTGGAGAGGCTCAGGCAGGCCCCTCAGTATGAGGTGAACAATAGCAAAAGTGAAAGAGACATCTTTAGGTGATGCTCCTGAGCCCAACATCAGCGAGGGCAGGGCTACATCATCAGGGCTCTAGAGTCAAGTCAACCTCTTGACCTCAGTATGACTTGGTCCTGAAAAAGGCAGCCATATCAGGGAAACTTTCATAGAAAATGGAAAAAGCAAGTGCCTAGTTGACAAAATCTAAGTCCTTGATTACTCTCCTAGGATCCAGTATTATTTTACCTAAATATGTTTCAGTACCTGTCTCACCTGTAAGTGTTACTATATTATTTTGACCTTAGGATAAAAATGTTTTTAAATACCTTTACATTTAGTTGCAAGTACCATAAAAAATAAGCATTAACCACCTAAGCAAAACAAATATTTTTTAAAAGGTTTTTGAAAAATTACTTACCCCTTCACCAAGCTCTAAAAGTGGAACAGGTTTACATTTGCAACTTGAAACAACAATTTTGTCACCAGTGGAAGACGCTGTCACTAAAAAGTTATCTAAATAAAGAGTTACGGAGCATAAAACAATCCAAGAGCATCTCTAGCATTAGACTATTAATATAAGAATTGTGAAGATAAAAGCAAACACATCAACCTAAGAAGAAAAGCAAATGAACACAGGTATACGTTAGCTTTCAAAAATGGCTCAGGTTACTACTAATTACTAAAACGAATTCTCTGTACTACCACCGCAGGCGAGAACTATCCTTTCTAGCTTTGCTATCGCTTGAAAGCTATGTAACACATGTGAAATACTACTCCACTTTAAAAGCATAGGACAGAAGGTCTAAGATTGTCCTTCAAGAATGGGAACATGATAAAAGCAACATCAGCAAATATCAATCAGCTTTTTCATCTATAAATACTGTTCAAGATATTTATTTACAGGGAGCTTGCTACTCATTTAAGCTAGGAAGCAAATATCCACATTAGTCTCTTATTTGTCCACTAAAAAAATAAAACCTGATATTTTCTGAGAACTAGAATTTTTCTGATAGAATGCTTCAATCTTAAATGTATTAATAAACATTATAATATAAAAATATAAATAAATGTGGTTAAATAGCAATGATTTGTTATGGAAGTTTATATTAAATTAAGTTTAAATTATTTAAAATTAAATTTTAATTAAATTTTAATTTTAAAATTTAAATTAATTTAAACATATATTTACCTTATTTGACATAAACTATAAGTAGAACAATCAGTAAACACAAAACAATGTAAGGTAGGCACTTTAAAACTAAAATGATTAAATACAATAACATAACCAAAAATAAGAGTCTGATTTTGAGAGTCCTAACAAATTAAAATATCAGAAGTTTAAATCAATGCTTGAACAAGCAGTTCTAATTGCATTCCTTTTGGATGATTTGCAAAGCATTCAGATATTTTCTAAACAGACCACGGATTGTGATTTTTTAAAAATTGTAGTCACTTCATAATGATTAATAGAGTACCAAGATAACTTATTTTGTCACTATAAAACAAAATCAAGGAATGATAAAGAGGTAAACTTAATTCAATAAGAAAATTCATCATTTTTGCTACATATTTGCAAGAATAGGTTGGGCATGATAATACTTTTTTGTTCATGAATCAGTCATATTTTAATGCTACTTTCATCATTTTTAATGGTACTTTCATCAGTAAGCAGAATATTAATACTTTGGTACTGATAATGTCAGAAGTATTAAAACCTAATGTTACTTAAGAAATAGTGTAGAAGTTCCACAAAAAAATGTTAATTTCTAGCACACCAAGTATACAGATCACATTTATATAAAAAGTGATGAGTACTTTCTTTATAGCCATCGGGCTACTGGCATCTGGTGGGTAGAGGCCAGAAAGGCTCCTAAACATTGTCTAATGTACAAGACAGGCCCCATAACAAAGAATTATCTGGCAAAGACAACAGTATGAGGCTACGAAATCCTGATTTACAAATTTTACTGCCTCATTTATTCTACCCACATATAGGAAGGAGAAAATGAAGACAGGGAGGTTAGGAATCAGAAACCTAAAAAGCTTAGGAAAATTCACTATAATTTGCCTGTTTGGGAAATAAGACTCTTTTCATCATAGAAAGGAAGAGAAATACGAGAGTACATCAATAAGATGGGGATGTTGGACAATTTAATTTGTATCTCCTCACCCAACCTGTGCTTTTTCCTTTGATTTCAATTTTCAAACCAGATCCACAAATATAGAAATGTAGATGCAAAACTCACTCCAAAATCCCACCATTACCTACCTTTTCCCCATTTGATTCAATAATAAACTTTTGGTAACAAAACTAATTCTATGGTCTAGATCTAGTCATTTATCTTTACAAATTAATTGCAGTCTTTTTCAATGTAATGGGCTGCAATTGAAATTCTTAGAAATCAACAGAGAATATCAATGTGCATTCATGACATACCGTTAGTAAAACTCTTGTTCCTTTTTATCTAGCTTTCATAGCCATGCAAAATATATTTCTCTTGGGTTACAAGCAAAAGTTCCATTGATACTGGTTGTTTAACCTAACAAAAAAGTGTTTCGTTTTGTTTTGTTTTTTAAAGGATACTATTGCTGCTCCAACACACTGAGCTGATTCCATGTGCTGATGTGTGTGGGTTGAATTTATCCACCAATGTCATAGATGAAGCATCCCATATTTTAATATCATCTCCTGATGAAGCAAATCTGAGGTTTTCCTGCATGACTGCACCTGCAAATAGTTTAAAACAGTATATTTAAACAATTAAGGACAAAAAAAAACAGTTAAAACGAAACATCTAATCTAAAACAAGTGACACTATTTGTCCACTTTTGCTCCAGTATGCTCACCACAATGTAGTTGGAGTGATCTTTCTAAAATGTGAACCTTTTCCCATGGCTCTCCACAGAAATTATAATGAAATCTGACCTCCTTATCATGCCTTACAGAACAGGCCCAGGTGTAACTCTCTGACTTCTCTTCCTTGGCGCCACCAGACTCAGGCTTTCGTTCTTGCCTTCGTGTCTTCTATTTGTGGCCCCCCTCTGCCTGAAATGTTCTTTCCCCAAATTTCCCTTGGTCATCTCCTTCGTGTTATTCCAACCTCAGCTCAGATATCTCCTCAGAAAAGCCTACTCTGATCACCATGGTTAAAGCAGCCCCGTACCAGTTGCCCTATATCCCATTATCCTGTTTCATTTTTTTTTTTCATGGCACTTCTGCTATCTGCAATTATTTTACCAACCCCTGGCATGAACAAAACAAAGATCCTGAGGACAGAGATTTTGTCTTGTTTACCACCAGTCTTGAAACATTCCTGGCACACAGTAGGTATTCACAGATAAGTACTGGATAGGTAACCTCTTAATCTTTTTTTTAAAAGTATGATAAACTGTAGCACTCCTGGAGTCCAGAATCCAGTCACTCCAGTTTTCCCAAGTAACTCCAAAATTAGCAAATACAGCCAAAGAAGATGTCACTAAGTCCCTATACCAAATCTTGGTCTACAATACCCTCATATTATTTATTCACAGTATGTACAGTTCAAACATAATTCTGACAGTGATTTTACAAATTAAAGCAATCCAGAAGACAGAAAGCAAGGAAGCTGCTCTAGGGAGACACTTTAAAGGGCAATAAATAGACAGGTCAGAAACAATGCTCCAAAACAAATGGGAGGGAAGGGAAAGGGACCTAAAAATAAATCCTCCATACCTTCCTAACAGTGCAAGGGTACAGCACAGAATTAGTGATGTCACAGACAGGTTCCCAAGTCATCAACCAAACAACACATTTATGTCCAGTATACCCTATTTCAGAGGGATCATTACAGGACCCTTTGATTCTGAAGAGACAAAAAAAAATTTTTTTAATGGATCTATAAAAAGGCTAAAACATTTTAATTAGAAAAGTCACTCGTGATTCATTATACTTCATCACATAAATATTGCTACTATAAACCGTTACAGTCATCTGTTGCAAGGTAGACACAGTGGTGCTTTAACAGGTGGTAACATGTGCCCTTCTGGTTCCCCACTGAAGGAATAAAGTGCTGGAAAGGCGATCTCTAAATCCAGGAAACGCACCTGAAAGGTGTCTTCACTACCATGATGCACCATTCCTGCTGAGCGGTGTGGTGTACTGTAGTGGAAAGATCACTTTTAAGCGAGGGCTCAGAAAAAGTGGGTTCGAACTAAGTGCCCAGGAGGAGTTAGGTGGCAGTGACTTTGGCCAAGTCATTTAATGCAGCGGGGATGGGGACCATCCGCCCACCTACCTGTCTTCTGAGAACTGAGCACATGTGAGGGAGATGGATGACATCCGCCTTTCAAAGTGCGTTTTGGGGAAAGTGAACTGTCAGGACCCAAGGCGGTGACCGACGGCCATCCCCGGATTCAGAGAGAACCGCTACACGAAACGACTCAACAACAACACTTCAGTTTCAACCGATAAAAGTCCTCCAACTTGCACTGACCCCAAAAAGTGCATTTTTTACTTGTAGGAGACTCGTGCCCAGCTGGAGGTAATCTTGTAAAGGGCATTCAGGCAACGACTCAACGAGTCTCATCAGAGGGGTTTACAAAAGGAGGCGAACCGCGGAGAAGCTGCCAACTTTTCAGAGGCGGCACATGGCCCGGCGCCGCCACCCACGCACCCACCCGGGCTGCCGCGGCCACCGCCCCGGTCAGGCCGGAGGTCCGCGCCCCGGGCCCGCCGCGCCCCACGTCCGCGCCAAACCCGCCGCGGCGCCCCAGCTCGGCAACCGCCCGGGGCGCGCGGAGTCCCAGGACCTCAGACCCGCCCCCGGAGGCGGCCGGAGTTCGGGGGCGGGGTTCGGTTCCGCGCGAAAACACGGTGGGCGATGACCCCCTGACCCCAGGCCCTCCGGAACCTCACCTCTCGGCCGCGGTACCCCGGGGGCCACCGCGCACAGCCCACTCCCTCACTCTGCTTCCGGCTCCCGCCCGGATTGTTAAACTTCGGCGGCCGGAAGTCCCGCCCCCGAGGGCGTCACGTGGGGAGGCGCTGCCCCAGGCGGGGGCTCGGGATCGCTGGCTGGGCCCGGGGTCTGCCGCGGACCCTGGAGCAGGGCGGGGCCGCCGCTGGGGTTTGTTACCCTGTGCCAGGGCGGGAACTGCGGCTCTGGACGGCTCCCGCCGCACCCCGGCGACAGCGACGCTCGGGCCACACGCAGCTACCCCTTTGTCATTCGTTGGTTGCCTGCTGACTGTGTGCCAGGCACTATGTTAGACCCAGGGTGCACAGGAATGGGTTTAGCCTGGGAGTTCAGGCTCCACGGAGCTGACAGCCCAGTATGGGAGGCAGACGTTAAATAATTACATACTTAGATAAAAAGTGAAATTGTGACAATCGTTTCAAAAGAAAGGTGTGTGACTCATGTACGAAAGCCCACAATAAGGGAAAGAAACGTGGATACAAGTGTAGGATAGGTTTTCCTGAAGAGGAAACCGTGGAGAACAGATGAATAAATACCACAAGCTGGTTTAAAACCAGGAAACAGGCTCAGAAAGGATAAAAAATAAACCAAAGTGTAAGCATCCGAGTTACCTGACTTCGACCCCTTACTATTTCTTCCACATCATGCTGCTGAGTCAGGAACATCAAACGGCATCGGGTTGATAATTCTTTCAAAGGGGATGCTTCTCAAAGTGGAAAAGGAACTGAGCTTTCAAAAGCTCCTTCTACCTGGACCTCTATAACAAGTTCTACTGACGATTTTTACAAGTTCTACTGAGAATACTTATAGTAAGTATAGGGCATTTCTTCTACAAACAATGTTATTCTGTCCTCTGAGGACATCTTGAATGTGTTTCTGAGCTAGGTATACAAGCCCCAGTTATTTGTGCCCATATTGCAAATAACTGGAAAACTCTAATAGTAAAGTGCCATTTTTTTTCAGAGCAGAAATGGGAGTCCTAGCCAAGTTATAAAGATTGATGGGGAGCCTCAAAAGGAGAAAGATAGCAGGCAGCAACTTTCTTAATTGTATAGTTTGCAGTTCTTGGCGTTATTAAATCTCATTTTTGTAGGCATGGGGGCATAAAGTTGAGAAATGAGAAAACAGTAAGGGAGTAGGGACAGATACAATCAGGGCAAATAGGGAAAGGACAGTTAACTAAATATCTAAAAAATTAAAGTTAACAGAAAAATTGAGACTATGATATATGAAACTATATGACTACATATCAAATATGTGTTATATATTACATAATATAACAAGTATAATAATAGATATCTATTGAACACATACTTTATTAAGCACTACATACATATGTATGTATAGGTGTGATATAATGTGTACATACATAGTGTATATATGTATATATACATACAATTTTATCTTTCTGAAAACACACATATATTATTATATGTCCCCACTTTACATATGAAGAAACAGAGGTTAAGTAGCTTGCCTAAAGTCACACAGTTCAGAAACAGTAGGAACTAGAGTTAAACCCAGACCCATAAGACTACAACAACTGTGCTATAAATCATTATGCTATACAGTCAATAGCCAAAACACTGCATAAAGACCCAAATATTAACCTCCACTCCTCGCTCTCTGCTGGTGCCACAAACTCATCAAAACTTACATGGTCTGGAACAGTCCTATCATAAATAAGTCCCAATGGATTTTAAAAGAATAAGTCTTGAACAATACTTTATCCAATCACAATAGAATTAAATAGAAAAGAAAACAATAAAGCATCCAAAAAAGCCCAAATACCTGAAAATCAAACAACCCTATTTCTAAACAACACATAGATCAAAGAAGAAATCAAATCACACATAAATTACAAAACATTCAAACTGAATAAGTAAAATGCAACATATAAAAATCTATGGAATTCAGCTAAAGCAGTGCTTAGATAGAAATATATAGGTTTAAATGTCTAAATTATGAAAAAAAATGAAAGATCCAAATCAATGATCTATGCTCTCTCTTAAAGAACCTAGAAAAATAGTAGTAAATTAAACATAAAGATTAGAATGGAGATTAATGAAATGGAAAACAAATACTATTTTTTGAAAGGATTAATAAAATTGATAAACTTCGATATAGACCTAGTTAAAAGAAAAATACAAATTATCAATATGAGGATAGAAAAAGAAGCCAACCATATAGAACAAAGGTATTTAAAAAGATAATAAGGGAAGAGTATGAAAAACTTTATGCCAATAACTTTGTTAACATGAACAAATATCTTAGAAGATATAATTAAAACTGACACAAAAAGAAATAGATAATATTAGTAGTCCTATATATACTACAGAATTTGAATTTATAATTTAAAAAAACCTTCCACAAAGAAAACCCCAAGATCAGATGGCTTTGCTGTTGAATTCTATAAAACACATGAGAACGAAATAATACTGATTCAATATGAAATTTTTCCAAAACCAGAAGAGGAACTCACTTTTTTAAGGACAATAGTTCTCTGATACTAAAACCAAAGACCTAACTATAGACTCATAGCCCTCATATATAGATACAAAAATTATGTATGTGTGTGTATGTGTGTGTATGCTAATTGAATCCAGTAACATATGAAAAAGATTCTACATAATGACCAAGTAAGGTTTATTCCAGAAATGCAAGATTGTTTAACATTCAAAATCACTGAACATAATTCATTATATTAACAAAATAAAGATAAGTAACTCATGTAATTATGGCAACAGACTTTAAAGCAAAAGCATTTGAAAAATTCAGCATCCATTTATGATTAACAACTCTCAGCAAACTAGGAATCAAAGGGAAGAAATATCCTGAACTAGTTCAAAAGCATCTGTGAAAAGTGCAGAGTGAAAACAATGTTTTTCTCCTAAGATCAAGAACAAGACAAGGATGCCCTGTCTTGCTATTACTATTCAATATTCTTCTAGAGACCCTAGCCAATGCAATAAGACAAATAAACAAATGAACAAGTAAATGAATAACATATAGAACGAAAAGGAAGAATTAAAATTCTATTTACAGAAAATGTAATGTATTTTAAAAAACCATAATGAATAGAGATAAAGCTCCTGAAACCAGTAAGTGAATTTAGCAAGATCTATGTAAAGTCAATACACAGAAATAGAGTAGTGTTTCTATATATTAGCAATGAACAATTGGAAAATGAAATTAAAAATTTCATTTCCAATAACATCCAAATTGTAAAATACTTAGAGATAAATTTAATAAAATATGTGCAATAACTATACATTGGAAACTATAAAACTTTGCTGAGTGATGTTAAAGAACTAAATAGTTATATTAATGAAATGGAAAACAATATTGCTAGAATGTTAATTTTTTCATATTTATTACAATTAATCTGCACAGAATTTCAGCAGGTATATTTTTTGTGTGTGCAAATTGACAGGCTAATTCAAAATACAAATGACCTAGGAATACAAATGACCTAGGCAAAACAATTTTTAAAAAATAGACAAAGTCAGAAACCTATACTAGATGCCAATCTAGATTTGATGCAAACTAAAGCATTGTGACAGAAAGAAGTGTACCACTTGCAAGAGTGGAGGAAGGAATAGAAAAAGGAGTCAGACACAACTGGTGATGATGGAAATGTTCTTTATCTTGATTGTTGTGGTAATTTCAATATCTCTGTCAAAATTCATAAAAGGGTATATTTTAAATTATGCAATTTATTGTTGGTGTATTTCAAAAAAAATTTTTTTATTTAAAAAATAAATTATTTCAATGACCAAGAGCTCCTGATCATTAATAAAGTGATGTCCTTGACTTGTAAGAAAAAAAACAAAATTACTTTTTTAGAACAACACACCAAAATACATAATTGTCCAATTTCAGAACACTGGCTTGAGAGAGATTTTAAACATTCTCAAAAGTGGGGAAAAAAAAAAAAGAATCAGAATGGCTTCCATGTTCTTAATAGTAACACTAGAATTTACAAGACAAAGAACAATGCCATCATAGTTCTGAGCAAAAAAAGGTTATTAATCTAAAATTATCTAGCCATATTATCATCCAAGTGTCAGGAAGGAAAAAAAAAATTCAGACATATAAAGTCTTAGCAAATTGGCCTCCCAGACAACCTATCAGGAAGCTGATTGAGGAGGTGTTCCATCAAGACAAAGGGGTAAAGTGAAAGAGAGGAAAACCTGGAATTCGGCATGAGAAAGGTCAAGGGAATCCCCTAGATGTTGGTAAAGGAAAATCTCAAAATAGTAGCTGGTCACTGAGCCTAAAGAGCAATGAGTTCAGGCAGCAGGCCAAAAGACTCCAGAAGTGCTGTTGTCAAAAATGAAAACACGCACGCGCACACACACACATACACACACACACACACATCTAATTAAGAAGGGGTTTACACAACTGGGGGAGAGAAAGAAGGTTTGGGACATAATTCATTACTGACTATGTAGAAAATTAGAAAACCAATCAATCAAGCAACTAATAATAGAAAATTAACACAAGGGAAACAAAAATAAATTGTACAGGAAAGGAAAAAATGAAAACAGAAACCATGATACACCACATAAATCTGCTATAGATAATATTTACATACTCATAAAAAAGTGAACATGAAATGTTAATTTAACAAAAATTATAATACAGCTATGTTAGGTGGATAGGGAAATGGGAAGTATGTATGTATCTGTGAGTAGTTGGGGCAGAGGAGGGCGATGTGAGAACTGATTCCTTATCTTCTATGGTAGAAATTCAACAGGTAAAGCCTAGAATTGAAAAAAAAATAATGAATTAGCTTTTTATTCAGAGAGATGGAGATGGACTTTAAAAGACACAGCAGAAAGGGTTGAAAAGGTTGCCTCTGAGGGAATAGTAAGTGGGTGGTGATAGGGTTAAATGACGGCTTTTGATTTAAGCCATGTAGTTTTATATATGTCTCTTTAACTGAGTTCAATATGTCTGATTTTTGTAACTAAATTAAATTTAAAAAGAAAGGAAAAATTTTAATGCAATATTGAACCATTCATCTTTTAAGGCATAGAGATTAAGAAAGGATAGAGTAACCAGGCAATAAGTTTTCTAGCGGTTTTCAGAGACTTGAAAAAAGTCACATCATTTTTCATTATTGTTCTGTCAATGCACATTAGTAGCCCTCCAAGTTCCCAGCAAACTGTGCTGGTATTTCAGTCACCAAGATGAATGACATCCCTACCTTGGAGAAGCTCAGATTACATCAACGTAACAAATACTAGTGATACAAAATGATAAGTGATCTAAGATTTATCAAGCGCTAGGGAGTCAGGGTAGAAGAAGGAATTAGTACTAAGGGGCTAGGGATGGTTTCAGAAGGAGATTGCATACACTTAAAAATTTAAAGTTTTCAGGCAGGCTCCTATTATGCAGAAATCTGCAGCCCTTCCCCATTTCACGCCTTCTTCACAACCATCACCACCCCTTCCCATGGGACCCTGCTACCCCACATGGTTTTCCTTGCATTCTCTTCCCTTGAACTTTCAAACTTTCTCATGGCTCCCTCTGGATCTTCAGTCAGGTTTGTGCTCAAATATCACCTCGTCAGAGATGGTTTTCTTAGTATTACCTTATCTAAACTATGCCCCACAATTCATCACACTCTGTCTTTGCAGCCTAATTTCTTTGACTTTGAAGCACATAACTACCTGACATTTTACCATAGTATACATTTATTTACTTGTTAGATTTGTTTAGTCTCTTTACCATAATGAAAGTACCACAAGAATAGGAACTTTGTCCTGTTTCTTTTCTTTTACTTTTTTCTTTTCTTTTCTTTTTCTCTGTTTTGTTCTTTGTTGTTTGTTTGTTTGTTTGTGCCATTATATTCCTAGGGCTTAAAACAGTGCATGGCATAGTGTAGGCATTCAATACTTAACTGGTGGATGAGTAAATGAACAGAGAGTGAATGTCTCTAGCCTAAATCTCACACCTGAGTGCAGACCCCTATACTCTACCATCTTTCCCAGATCACAAAAACAGCTCTCTGCAAAATCATCCCCTCTTCCATAGTTTCTCACAGCATCCCAAGGGCTCAAACCAGACATTTGCAAGTCAATTCTGACTTTACCCTCTTCTTTCTCTTTCTTACAAACGTCCAAATAGGTAATCACTAAACATAGTCTGCTTTATTGATGAATATCTTTCAACTCTGTTCGCTTCTCTCTACCCCCACTGCAATTATCTTTATTTAGGTCATCCTTGACTCTTGACTGGATTATTGAAACAGTCTCCTAATTTGCTCTTCCGGCTCTAGTTTTTCACTCTTCTATCTATCCTCTCAACTCCTACCTCAATGCATTTCATGAAATGCAAATCTGATCACATGACTGCTCTGCTTAAAACCTAGACCCTTAGAATAAAGTCCAAACTTCTTGCATGACTCCCTAGGCCCTTTACCACTTCCTCATCTTGATGTCCTCAGCTCTTCTCTGGCCAACTGTCCAGCCTTACTGACCAGAGATGCTAGGCACCGCCCTGTCTAGCCTTTGCCCTTGCTGCTGTTTTTTCTAAAAAGAAGTCCCTCTGCTTCTCTCTAATGTGACCAGATGGCAGGGACTGAGAAACTATCTCTTTCCACTGGGTGTTGCCACAGCATGCTTTGTCTACTCCCATTGACTAAATTTTGTGTCTTCTCATTTGCTCCCTGCACTAGATTTGAAGCTCAAGAGTACCGGGGCTGCATATGAAAAACATGTCTTTGTGTCCCCAAGTGCTAGCACAATGCCTGACGCAAAGGAGGTACTTTTTAAAATGTTCGATAAATAGATGAGTGAATGCATGAATCTGTTTTTCAGAATCTGTTTTTAGAATTTAGCAGTAAAGTGGAAAATGGATTGCCAGGATGTCTGAGAGCATGCCGACTAGTTAAGAGCTAATTGACATATTCCAGACAAGATGAAGAGGGCTGGACTCAGGCAGAGGCAATGGAGATGGAAATAAGGAGTCAGAATCAAGAGACTTTTGTTCAAAAAAAACAAAAGATATTTCATGAGCAAATGCAATTGATTGAATACTGTGTATTTTCTGAAGGATGGCTCTAGTGTTTTAAATTTAGACAAAGGGCTGAAAAGTCAGACATACCCTGTGAGAAGCAATCAATCAACAAACTTCATGAAAGTAAGAAGAGGTGATTGAAGTAGACAAAGAGGGTTAGCAAGGCACACAGAGTTTCTGTTACAGAAATAAAAGTGTTTTAACTGCCGAAGAATCAAGAGACTGACAAGGAGAGAGAAGACTTTAGTGCAGAGGATGTAATAACCGGAAAAGTTTGCTTCAGCCTTTAATATAGTAATAAAATTTGCAGACAGCTTACAATACCATTCTGACTGCGAAATTATATTCTATACAGGCTGCTTTCCATTTTGATGAGAAGTATTAAAGTAAACAGGCAAGGTTTTCAGGATTTATTGAAGGCAAATAACTTCCAGGGCATGAAATAGGATCCGTAGAACCTCATCCCACTTACACTTGATACTTCTAGTACCATAAAATCAAGGTAACACTTAAGGCATCCCTGAAACATGGAATGATTCTGCTATTAGCCAAAAGGTAGGGAAGAGAAGGAAATACGTATTTCCTAGGAGCCTACTCTGTGTAGGATACCGATCTGTCCCTAACATCCACTTTTTAAAAATAACCATGAACTATTATGCCATCATAACTGATTTTGGGAAATACTGCTTGTAGATTTTCTTCAAAAACAATGACAACCTGTAAATAAATTTATTTCTGAATAGGTAACGAATACATACCGTAAAACATAAATCAGTTGAAATAGGTAGAGTTAAAAGCAAATCTTCCCATCTCTGATACTGCAATTTCTTCTCTCTAGGACAATACCTAAAAATAATTTCTCTTACATCCTTTCAAAAAATATTCTGTGCATATGTACAACTTTACATAATTCATTCATAATCTATTGAATATATATTGAACTGAAACATTAGCTTACCATACAACTGTTCTGTGCTTTTCTTCTCTTAACATTTATCAGACAGTTCCCTATCCTCATATATATTGGTCTCATTCCTGTTTCTGGTCACACAATATTCCACTGTGTGAACATTTCATGTGTTATTTAGCAAAGCTCTGTCAGTGAATATTAATAATGTTTTGTCATGTGTATATAGAATTTTCCACATATGTAAGTAGAACTATATATGCTACCATTGCTCAATAGTGTGAAAAACATGTAATTTTAAGTATTCTAGCAGTCACATTTTTAAAAAGTAAAACAAGTAAAACTGATTTTTTAAATGTATTATATTTAATCCAATATTTTCCAGATATTATCACTTCAATGTATAAACCAGTAGAAAAATTAATAATGAGATATTGTGCATTCTTTTACTTGTAGTAAATCTTTGAAACCCACTGTATATTTTATACTTAAAGTACATCTCAGTTCAGATGTGTCACATTTCAGGAGCTCAGTACCCATATTTGGTCATTGGCTACCATATCAGACAGCGTAAGAAAATACATTCCAAGGAGTAGAATTACTCAAAAGACTATGGGGTGACATTTTTATGGCTACTGCCAAACTACCTTTCAAAGAAGTTACACCTATTTACGTTCCCCTTAATAATGTGTGGAGTGCCTGCTTTCCCACATCATTCATTGCTAGTGAGTCAGGTGAAAAAGAGCATATTGCTGAGTTTTAATTTGCATTTATTTTATCACAAGTGAGACTGAACATCTTTTTACATGTTTAAATGCTACTTGTATTTTCCTTACAGTGGGCTATTTTTACATCCTTTGTTCATATATTTTTTACTGGCTTGCTCTTTTTCCTCATTGATATATGAGAGAATGAAAATAATCCCTTTGTCATAAATGTTCCAGGTTACCCACTTTTGGTTTTAGTTATAATATTATTTTGCTATGCAAAAATGTTGTTTTATGCAGTCAAAATGTCAATCTTTTATAACTTCTGTATTTTATCATGCTTATAGAGGTCTTCCTCTAAAATCATTAAAAAGTCTTTTCACAACTTCTTCTGATCCGCACAATAAAGTGATGAAACTGATGCCATTATTTACCATTTACAGATGAGAGAATGGATGCTCAGAGAAATATTAAATAAATTGCTTAAAGACACCAAGCCAATAAACAGCAGAGCTAGGATTCAAATCTAGTCGGTCTGACCCTAAAGACTATGCCTGCTCTTTGACCAGACAATTTGTTAGGTGTCTCACTATTGTCTGCCTCTTTTCAATCTTAGCCTTACATTAAATATATCATTATTATTAATAATTTCAACATTTCATTAATCCTAACATCATATTCTCACAAAACTCCAGATAAGTAGAAGTTAGCAGTTTGGATATTCTTAAGGTCTCTCCATTGGACATGGAGAGAAAACAAAAAGATAAAATATCATAGAGAATAAACAGAAAACATTCCAGAGTCCAGCTCATTGGGCTGAAACAGAGAACAGAAAACAAACCTCAGTGAGACTGCAAAGGGCCTTGACCTCCAGATCGACGGGTTGGGACATTTTAAGTGAGTAGGCGGAAGTCACCGATCGATTCTGAAAAAGGTGGTGACATTATGAGGAGAGGGAGAAAGAAGAAAAGAATAGATCATTAGGATCCTGGAGAAGAAAATTAACCCATCTCATTATCATATTACATGATTATGTTGTATTTCTTCTATTAAGCAACTTTTTCACCAAATTTTACTTCAAGTGAAAATTTGGGTTGTTTTCAAAACTCATATTTGCTCTTAAAAGACATGGATTTTTACCCATTAAAGCTCTGAGGCAAATTCAAAAGAGAAGTTTCAAAAATGTGCAGTAACATCACTCCTAAAATAAATGTACAGCCTCCCAAAGTGAACACCTTCAAAAATGTTCTTTTTATTTTATTTTGCTTTATTTTATTTTACTTTATTTTATTCTATTTTATTTTACTTTATTTTAAAAAATAGGTCACTTTATAATCTCATCGCATGCCAAAAACAAATTTCCATTCCTGAAAGGAAGAAGAAATTTTACTTTCTTTTTTCTTTTTTTAAAAATTTCATTTTCAATTATAGTTGACATTCAATATTCCATTAGTTTCAGGTGTACAACATAGTGGTTAGACATTTATATCTAACCTGATCATGTTGATAAGTCTGATATCCATCTGCTATCACCCATAGTTATTACAATATTTTTGACTATATGTATGACTTTTAGGGAATATATACATCTTAATCCGTATGTTTAGTTAACAACGAGCCTCTTCAAAATGAAGGCTCGCTACAGGCATTTGTCTTAGTTTTTTAAATCACTATCTGTCAGAGCTGAGTCTGAAAGGCTGGCTGAGTTTTAACTGCAAACTGGCTTCCACCAGAATCATTCAACAGACTGTAGACATCTGTTGTTTTTGGTTATTCTCAATTCCAACCATATATTCTGGAAATGACAGCTATTCCATTTCCTTCTTTTGGATTTATTCCTCCCTTTTCAAACTGTATGATTCTGCTGACATTACCATTCATACTACCTTCTCTTGGCGTAGGAGTAGGCTTATGACTCTGACTGGGCTGAGCAGTCCAAGTTTTTCCCAGGAAGCTGCATATTCTGAAGTGGGGAAAAAGAATCCCCCTTTGCCTCAGGATTTACAAGGATGAGATGATGTGAACCTGGAGTCACCTACCGTCTTGTCTTCTTCCATGGGCGGGAAGCCTGTCTGCAGTAGAAAAGAATGAAACCAAAACAGAGGACAGAGATGTGTGAATGAGGGATTATGGGGAAAGACGGGGAGAAAATGGTATGAATATCACTTAAGACACTGAATCCTCTCTTCTCCTTCCCATTAATATGAACCAATAAATTCCTTATGATGATTTGAGTTTCCAGTACTTGTAACCAAAACAGAGCTAATCGCTGCCCTTATGCATTAGTTCCAAGTTATCCAAAGTGACTTCACAGTTTTTAACTCATTCAATCTATTTGGAGTCCATGTGTCTGTTAGCTTTGTTTCCTTTCTTATTGTATTCTCTTAGCTTTTATCCCTCCTCTCTGACTATCCTTCGGGCACTTTGCCTTCTGGATTTTCACACTGTGCTTTTCTTACTGTGAAAGAGCATCGAAATCCACAGCTTCAAAAACCATTTCTACTCTATTTATTCCATATCAGACATCTCACAAACACCTCAAGCTCTAAAGGGCTACAGAAAACATTGTTTTTAACATGAAACCTCCTCCTTCTACTGCTCCTCCTACTACTATATTCTGTTTCTCAACCAGTTAACCCAATACCTATCAAAAAACCAGAAACCTAAATCATTGTTAAAGTCCTCCTACCCTATCTTCTGTCTCCCTCCACATTCTATCAATCATTAGATCACATAAATTTTACTTTCTAACTACCCTTCAAATTTGTCCCTACTTTCCACCTTAACATACACTACCTAGTTCAAACTATCTAGTCTGTGATATTAATGTTACTTCTCAGTGAGTCATCTTACCCCCAGGTCTGTTCCTTTGTAAAATATGCCCCAAACAATTGCTGAAAGGATCTTCCTACAAAGCAGATATGATCATTTCACTCCTCTAATGAACTTACTCCAGGAAGCGGCTCCCCATGATTTTAGGGTAAAGTTCTAACTCCTTCGCTCAGTGCACACAGCCATTTGTCAGCAACCAAGTATTTATTTTAAACACCATACCAAGTGCTTTGAAAGATGCTGTACCTACAAAACAAACAAACAAACAAACAAACAAACAAAAACAAAAACAGAATCATGGTTTCTGCCTAAAAGAGCTACTGGTTTTGCTTCTGTGCAAGTTGGTCTCAAATTCTTTGGAGAAAGTTATTAAACAATAAAAACTTGATGAAAATTTACAACACAAATGCTGTGACTTGGGCTTTCTTCACTCTTTCTAATTCTATGAGAAAACAACATCAAATACATGATCCAAGAGACCCCAGTCGTGTTATTTTCTTACTACTCACTCTTACTTTTACCCATTTTGTTTGAACTGTGACAAGGCTCTTCTAGAAAAGATTAAAGGAGAATTCAGCCCCAAGAGAGCCTTTTTGCATTTCCTGTAGCAACTGATTGATATTAGCACTCAAGGAGAGTTGAATACCACAGCCCTGCACTCCTATACCTTAATGGAGAATGTTTTGTTTGCCTGTATCCACACAGGTTCACCTGTGGGTTGAATAGCTATCTTGTGCTCTCTAAACACAAAATAAAAGATGCTTTATATCACTTGGTTTCTAATAACATGCCACAGACTTTGATGCAACATTATGGGGTTATAGTATCTAATTGGTTTGGTGTATGCTTCCCGTCTACTCCTATAATAAAGGGTACATTAAGTTTGCTTTATGTGTATGGTTTGACTTTGAATAAGAACAGCTGCTCTCATTTTAAAACTAAAAATTATATCTGAGGGACCAGTCCTTCAGATATAACGACCTAACGATTTTTTTTTCCTTTTAATTTCCATGAGTCTAGATGCATCTTTTGTATAGAAAAAAAATAATAATAAATGCTTCCTGGCTGTTGACAGTTGGAAATTTTTGTTATGGCTCACCTGAACTTTCATCACTGGTTTCAGCTTGTGAGGATGGGGTAATTGTTCCAGAGAAACTATTTTTGAGGGCTGACTAATAATGGTCTGAGATGACTCATGATGCAGGAAGTTATATGTTAAGCAGATTGTTGACTAGGGAAAAAGTTTTTTGATATACTGTCTTCTCCCTGCTAAAGTATTGACCAAAAAAAAAAAAAAAAATAGACTTTTTGAGTGCTAAAGAAATTCTCTTTTTTTATCTGGGTGTTGGTTACTAGTTGTGCTCAATATGAATAAATTTGTTGAATTATATACTTAGGATTTGTGCAATTTTCTGTATGCATGTTATACTTCAATGAAGGTTTTTTAAAAACTGTGCATGTGCGCGTGCACACACACACACACACACACACACACACATATTCTAGTCTGTGTTCTGATTCTTCCATTAAAGCACTGTTGTACTTTATTCTAACTGTATATATTTGTTAGCAATCTTTCTTGATAGTTCTCTGAGTGGTCTAAAGTTTGTGCAGTGTAAACCAAATGAAATCTAAAATCCTTATGTAAAACGTAAAGGACCAAACTTAAATTAAAAACCATGTTTCAGTATGCAGTTAGATAGTCCATCATTTGAGTAATTCCATCCTGTCACCTTCCCTCCCCTCAGACTGTTGGTTGGTTTCTGCTTTCTGCCAGCTCGACATTCTGGGATTGAAATGTGGTTTACATTTTTATATCACCTTTGACAAAGAATCCCTATGTCTCTGAATTAGTTCCCTTTATGGATCATTTTCCATCACGCATGTTAGACATAGACCAATTTTTCTTTGATTTTCCTGCTGATATTTGTATTTTATAAAAAGCATCTCTGTGAGGAGAAGGGAAGGAGCTTTATGTCTCTCTGTTGCTTCTCACCCTCAAGGATCTTTCTTTTCCCATTTCCCTTTTCCATTGGTCTCCCCCAAGAAATTAATTTCCCTTTCTCTTTTGCTGTAAAACAATTTAGATCACTACCTCCTGCTTGCTCAGGGCTTTCATTTACTTAGACTTAATGTGCTCTGTAAAGAATGGACCATTTTCTCCAAAGCTTCCTCTTTGAGCAGCACTAAGCTCTATCAGTCTCTGAAATTATATAGTTGAAGCAAGAGATCTGATTCAGAGATAACCAAAAAATAATAGATAAGCCCCTCCCCTCCATTGCCTTCCCTAGTTCCCTAGAGAGGATGGTGAGGGGGCACAGTGCCCTCTATTGTGCTTGGGATGGGTTTCAAGACAATTTCTAAGAGAGAAGGAAACAATATACTTCCCCACTAGATAAACTGTGCGCCTTCCCTCTAATTTTGAAAGCAGATGCTGCTAAAGTCAATTTTGGTTTTAAATAACACATTTTGTCCTCTTCATTTTATACTCGTCACGTGAACTATGCCAGACACATTTAATAAAGAAGTCCATGCTAATCATTCATCAGGATACTAATATGCCAGTTGTATTGTATTCTAATGTAACTCGCACTTGTGGATTTCAAAGAGCTTCCTCAGATTTAATTAATCCTCAGCTTTGCTAATGAAAAGCATCGCTTCCACCCGTTGTGAGTTTGGGCTCCTAATCTATTCCTTAAGGTCACTTCATTTTTCTTGAAACCATACATTTATAATTTAACATTTCAGATCTTTCACATTCCCTATTAAGCAATTATTTTGATTACTTCATTATCTTTCATTTTTCCCCCCTATTTAGGTTGGTTTCTGCCTACTGCTAGCCGAGAGTAATTCCGACATTCTCTCTCACTCCCTTTATTAGCATGATTTGCATTAGCGAGGGATTCATTTTCATTTTGAAGACTGAAAACAATTTCATTATCTGATAAAAATTATCTTCTCATATGCTATAAGAAGCAATTCTCCTCATTTACAGTCTCATTAGGCATTTCAACTACCCAATACATCTTCTCCATTCTTCCTCTTTCCGAAAGTAATCATTCCTGGGCTTTAACTAAACATCTTGGACTAGCCATTCTCATGTTTCCCTTCCTTCCCTCTTTGTTCTCTCTTTTTCTAATGTAGCAACTGCTTTATCTCCACTGTGAATCCCTGCTATTTCCTGCTCTTCCTAAACATTTTGTCCAGGGTATGTCCAACACCCATGCTGTTGTATTGTGGAGTATAAGTTTATACTTCTATTGTCCTTAATACACTCTGAGCATCAAACAGGCTGGACCGCAGCTTATGAATGTTTTGTGTTTTCAGGGCCTGAAACTGTGTCTTGTGTACGGCAATGATAAAAAATAGAAATAAGAAAAGTATATTGACTAAAATGAAGAACTAAGTACATGTGTATATTCATTTTTCTTCAGACAATTTATACTTTCAAAACACAGGAGAGAATAGAGAAGCCAAAGCAACTTAATAAAGAGATAGATTAGTTGGATAAATTGAGGACAAGCTGAAGAGATATACAGATCTGTGAGTAATGGGAAATAAGTAATTAAACTGCACCAGTGGGAGCTGAAACACCCAAGAGGCCAGCTGAGCAAGAGCAAAAACTCAAAGCAATATCTGCACTATCTGGATACATCATATGTGACAGATGGGGCAAGATCCACATCAGACCTCAAGTCTTCTCTGCAAGCAAGATATTGAATCATGACGGTTTCTTCTCACCAAATATCCCAAAGCTAACAAATATTGCTAAAAGAATTCCTCAGTCTGATGTTGGATTCTTGACTTACTTCTCAGTTTTACTCATTTCTCAAAGAGGGAAAAAAAAGTAATCACAAGATTTCCTTCTCACCATAAGCATATAAGGAAGATAAGGAATGCTGAAGCATCATCTCGTGGCATCGGGGTCAATTCCACGGGAAAACCAAAGTGCCCACTGCTTGGAGCTGGACCTATTTCTAAAGAGTGGAGTTCCCTAGCAGGTTTCGATTATGCTGTTTAAAATGCTATTAAACCTTTAAATGTAGATTTTAAATAAGCAAATGGCTATAGGAGTTTCGAGATAGAGTCGGTCTGGGTCAGAGACAAAAAATTGGAAGAGTTTAGCACATAAACTGAGTGAGAGTATGGTGGAAAAAAAAGAGAGCACATGCCAGGAAAGAAAGAGATTTTTGGTTAAAACTCTGGTTAGTCAGTCTTTTAAGTCAGGGGTCAGCAAATTATGGCCACCAAATCAAATCTGGCCCTCTGCCACTGAGCTATGAATGGTTTTACGTTTTTTAACAATTAGGAAAAAAATCCAAATAATAATAATATTCATGACACATGAAAATTAAGTGAAATTCAAATCAATAAAGTTCTACTGTAACACAGACATGCTCCTTTGTTTATACATTGTCTACGGCTGCTTCTCACTGCAGCAGCAGAGTCAACTAGTTGCAGTAGAGACACAAAACCTACAATATTTATTGTGTGGCTCTTTATAGCTCAGGTTTGCTGACTCCCGGTGTTGTGTGAGCATATGTGTCCTGGAACTGCCACCACCGTTGTTGCTACCACGAGGCGAAACATTCTGAATACGACGTGTCACAGGGAGAGGGCGGCTGAGACACTTGCTGGGAAATGGAACCAGAGCCCAGGAATGTTTGTGGACCATCAATCTGACTTGAAGAGCACACATTACCTCTGTACTTTAAAGTTAGGTGAATGAATAATTTATTTTATGATCCATTCAGAAGTATATATCCTGTTATCAAAAAACAAGATTCTTAACCAATACAGCTATAAGATCCAGATGTAATCTCTGCCTCTTTTGCCCTTTAATATTCCTAAACTTGACACAAATCTCCCATTTCATACCTATGATGGTCCAAAGCCTTTCTCATGATTTCTACAAATTCTTAAATACTTACTGTAACAGAATACTATAGACTGGACAGCTTAAACAAACAAACAAAACAGTTTATTTCTTGTATTTCTGGAGGATGGGAAGTCCAAGATCAAGGGGCTGGCCAGTTCAGTCTGGCGAGAGCCGTTCTTTCGGTTTGAACACAGTTGCCTTCTTGTTGTATCCTCATATTGTAGCGAGAAAGAGCTAGCTGAGATCTTATAAAGTCGCTAATATCAGGAGGACTTCAAACTCAGGACTTCATATAAACCTAATGACATTCCAAAGGTACCATTATATTGGGAGGGTAGAGTTTCAACATATAAATTTTGAGGTGATACATACAGTCTCTAGCAATTACATTCTTATGGTCCTTGCCCCATGAATACCATGCCCATGATGTATGTTGTATATTTTTCTTCACCCACTCTCCCTCATTATAGGTTTCCCGATGATTTTTTATTTGTTCATAGGCTACCTGTATGTCTTTGGTCCATGTTCATATCTTTTGCCTGTTTTTTAAAAATAAATTTTGGCTATTTCCCTTTTCTAACAAATAAGAAGACAGGGGGACAATAAATAAAGATTTATGTGAGAACTGCAAAAAAAAACCCCAAAACCACCTCATACACACCTTTTGAAATATTGCATTTCACCTCCAGCAGTAATCCATGTCTTGAAATAGACCTCAATATTAGTATAGTCATACCAGCTTTCTTATGTTCAGTGTTTGTATGGAATACATGGCTCCATCCTTTTTATTTTCTTCTGTGGTACCTAATTTGATGTTAATTTCATCTAATATATTTTTTACTTCAGATAGTATAGTTTTCAGTTCTAGGATTTTGGGGGGGTCCTTTTTTTTAGTTTCCATATCTTTCCTAATTCCCCATCTCTTCACCCATTTTATCAATCTTTTCCAACAGATTCTTTTACATGTGTATCATGGTTATTTTTAAAGACTTCATCTGCTAATTATAACACCTGGAACTTTTGAAGATCTGGTAGACTGTTTTTCCCTTGATTGTGGGCCACATTTTCCTGTTTCCTTGTATATATAGTAATTTTTCATTATATACTGTACATTGTGGGCAATATGGTATTGATAATAGGTTATCTTGGTGGAGCATTGTGTCCTAGTAGACTTTTAAACTGCTAACAAATTGCCTTAAACTTGAGGAAGCCTGGTAGGCTTGTTGTTGTTTTCACTTAGGCCTCAGTTGTAGTCCTTTGTCCTCGCAACTTTATTCTTAAAGTGTGGCTCTTTAAGAGAGTATGAAAAGCACAAAGTATTTACTAAGTCCCATTTACTTGGCTGGACTTGAATTCCAAAACTTGTCCCACTGGCACCAAGCATCTGCTGAAATCTCTGCTCAGCTCTTTTAACCTTCCAGCTGTTAGTTCTGCTGGATTCCTGTCATCATGTGCAAGTACACTTTGGTGGTCAGCCAACAGTTTGAGAATTTGTGCACTGATCTGGGGGCTCCCCACGCTGTCTCTCTTTTTTCTGTAATATTCTTCCTTAATTTGCAGCTACTCTGACATTATCACACTCTGACTTCTGAACTCTCAGCCCATTCAATCAGCCTCTTTTGATTGAGCTTATCCTTACTTACTTTACAAGGTGAGAAGTGCCCTCTGTGAGGGTGAGGGGACCTGTTTAAATGTGGATCTCATCTAGTTTGTTTCCCTTACTTCAAAGATCATGCCCCCTCCAATTTCTGCATATCTTCAATCATCCCCCAGGCACTTCAAACAGTAATTTTAATTCTGAGTTTACAGTTTCTCATACATACAGTTCTTTAGTCCAGAAGTGAACTCCCATTACTAAAAAACAAATAAACAAATACCTTCTGTTCCTTCTAGATAAAGCTGAACATTCCTGAAAGGTATATATAATAAAATAATATTTAATAATATTAAGAGATAACTGTTTTGCATGTCCAGAATCTGCTAACTGTTCCAGGTGCTTTATCCATCCAAGTGCTCTATCTATCCCCAATTTACAGATGAGAAAACTGAAGAGCAGAGAGGTTAGGAAACTTGCCCAAGTTCATGTAGGTGGTAAATATGGGAGCCAGGACTTCAACCTACAAGGCCTGATGTCATTGCTGGCTTTCTTGACCACTATATCACGATGCTATTTAAGTGCAGGCTTGTTGTTCCTTGATGGAATTTAGAGGGGATTCAGGTGTATAGTAGAGAACTGAAATTAATAACTTTTATGATTCCTTTAAACCTATGAGTTCATTACACTGTAAAATTATAATCCCCAATCAACTAAACATATTAATTTTTATTTCAGAAAAACTATTTTCTTTCAATCAGAAATCCAGAAAATGTACACATAAAATGATATTTTTTTTGTATACTTAGTCCCTGCAGAATCATTTCCCTTTTCTTTATTTTAGAATTTGACTTACAGCACCTCAAGCAGTGCTATATATTTGTGGTTACCTAAATTGCTGCAGTGCTGGTTGTACATTGTGTTCATTCTGATACAGTGTCCAGATTGATTAAAAAAACTCACTTCAAGCCATTCAAAGGATCATCTTTGATAAACCAACTTACATTAAGCTATTCAATGCATCAGCCTTTGAAGTATTGAAAGTAGCCGTTTTGGTGTGTTTTTCCATGCCACCCAAAATACATTTTTAAAATATTTTTAACCAGTGAAATTACTCCAAGAGAAAAGCCACACTGAGATATTATTTCTCAAACACAATACAATTTTTAAGATCACCAAAAATATCCCTTTCCTCGATCTTCTTCCCTTACTACATGCCTACCAGATCATTTTAAACTAGTTAATAGGAAATGGATGTTGTTTTACAAAAATAAAATACACAAAAATCATTGAAAGTGCAGAAACTACAAATCCCTGAAAAGTTAACAAGCCTTGAAATAATCTACGAAATGAGTTACCCTTTACTGCAGACTGCTGTTGAAGACATGGTTTATTGAGAGTATTCTCACATAAGGACTCATGGGAAAAACTGTTTTCTGGAATTAATATCAGAAATACCAATGCTTCTCCTAAATTCATGGTCTGCTTTTCCCTCACAACATGGTTGATTTTTAATGCATTGTATGTATGTACTTATCAATCCAAGCTGCAGAAAAGCACACAGCCACATCTTGGCCAACCACTAATAGTTAATTGTAAAGGTTACAATAGCATCTTTTTTTCAAGAAATTAACTCCTGGCTCCATCTTACTTTTGTACCTTCATTTTCTTTGCCTTGTTTTTCTTATGTGGTTTTAATTAATCTCATCTTTGTGTTGAATGCATGTTTGAAAGATACCTTAAATCCCTTTTTAAGCAAGTCTGAATATAACTAACTAAATGGTCTAGAATTGATTATCACAGTTTGAAAAATGAAAACCATTGAACTGTGAATGAAATTGAGAGGCAAATGAAAACTTGAAATTTACAAAATCATATGAAAAGGGTTAATAGCCTTGATAACGAAGAATCTTGGAAACCACCAAGGAAAAAAATAGGTAAACATGCAAGTAAAACATTGAGCAAAGGTCCTACATAAAATAGAAAAAAATGCAATGGACCAATGACAAACGTGAAAATGTTCAACATCAGTTGTAGTCAAAGAAATGTAAGTCAAAATTTAATGAGAAATTTCCATTAAAAATGGGAAAATAAATTCCTTTATTTCCTCATAATCCACCTACCTTACTCCCTGACCTCAAGGAGGGAGACAGATATACAAATAAGCATGTGTGTTACATGGAGGTAGCAGGGAAGTTGGTAAAGACAGGTTTATCATCAGGGAGATGCCTGGGCTGAATCTGGAATGAAGAACTGTGCCATTAGATGTCTTTCTTTCTTTCTTTTTTCTTTTCTTTCTTTCTTTTTTTCTTTTTTTTTTTTTTTTAAGAAAAGGACCACCTACATGGCATTCCTTGGGTGCAAAATGTCTGGCATATAGTGAGTATTTGATAAATATTTTTTAAATAGAAAGAGTGAGAAAGGACATTTTGGCTAGGAAGCAAAGTCATAGAGTAATGAAATCTATCAAAAGAACAAATGTATGCATGAATGAATGAGTTAAGTTTGTCAGGGAGATTTAATTAAATGAACAGCTTCCACAGGACAAAATGAAGCTTTGATTTTTTCTCCTCCTCCTACGGATCATTACCATACACCTTATTACTAGGAAAGAGAGCTCTGGACAATTCCTTGGAATTTAATTACATCCTGATTTTATAGAATTGCATTGGATGAACCAAGCCACAATATCTAAAAACTACCAATTTGGGCATTTTCTCAGACAATAGGCTCTGAAAAGGTCCATCTGTGCTACACAGCATAGGGAATGTGAACAGTTGCCTCAAATCTCAATGCTTATCAATCTGAAGGTTGTTTTCCCCCCTGGCTATTAGTGAAGATAATTAGATATGTTATAGAAAGTATATTTAAATGTTAACATTGGTTGTTTCACAGTGGTAAACTATGGACTTTTTCTAGTCTGCACCTTTAAATATATTGCAAATTCTCTACATAGGTCCTGAATTGCTTTTATAATGATGATAAAAGAAATCAGTTCAAGAAATCTTATGAATCTTATGGGGGGGGAATTAAATTAGGAAAGTTGTGAAACTACTTAGAAATCTTCAGATTACTCAGAAACCTACTGAGTTTTCACATTGTGGACAATTTAAAGGGAGGGCTCAGGATGATTTGTACTTGGGCAGAATGTGGTTATAGACCTGTTCCATGCTAAGCTATTAAATACAAAATATATAAATGTTATCTTAAATATCAAACAGGACCAAAGGCAATTTAATAGCAATTAATTTTGTGTTATCTCCAAAGCTCCAGTTGAAAATGTCTGTGTTGCCATAAAATGCCTCTGCCTCTTAACCCAGCATTTTAACTAATGAATTTAATTATGAAGAGAACTGCTGTCATTGAAGCCTTCTTCTTAATCATGCCTATTTTTATGACAAAAAAAATAATATGTTGCCATGGAAATTTTAGTGTCAAAAGTTGCAATTCATAAAGCTCTATTGAAGTGTAAAGCAAAAATAGGAAATATATTTTCAGAAAAGAGAAACTTCTTAATATATTTTTTAAAACACTGAAATTATGAATAGTAGATGAATTTTACAAGCGAACCTCATTTTGTATAACAAGCAGTCATGTAAAAAGTTCTGCATATATCTAATTTCAGAAAATCAAATAACTTAAAGTATAACTAGGGACCTTACAATTGATAGGACTTGTACTGAAAATCTGCCTCAATTTAATTAAACATTTATTGAGGCCTCTACTGTTTTATATTAAAAATTAATATTTTCATAGATTGAGTTTGCTAAAATTAAGCACACATATAGTTTGACATTAGTTTCAAAATGATTTTTAGTTGTCACTGAAACCCTAAATAATGAAACCAGATGTGAACTACTCACTTACAGTTAGTTGTATGAGACCAGGGTCGTAACTCCCATTTAATGATTATTTCCTGATAGGTGAGCCAAAAGCTGTACAAAGCATGTTGGCCAACAAGATGAAGAAGGTGAGTTCATTTTTAATTTATGAAATATATTATGTATGTAAAAAATTAGAGAACAATATAACAAACCCCTAGTTTAAAAAAGAAAATTTTACAAATATAAATGAAACCCACTGGACATTTTTTCCTAGACCACATTCCCCCACCTTCATGCAAAACCATAAACTGATTTGGGTGTTGACCATTAACCTGCGTTAACAAAATGTTTTTAGCATATACCTATGTACCCATAAATACTTATATTATTTTGCTTATTTTAAATTTTATATAAATGGTATCTTCCTATACGTACCCTTCTGCAATACTGTTTCTCTTTTGTCCAACTTGCTTTTGAAGTGTATCCAGATTAATATGTCTCTGATATATAATAAATAATCCATTCATTTGTAATTGCTCTTTAGTAGTCCATTATTCATTCATTATAACTTCTGTATACAATTGTACTGTATGACTACTCTATTATATATTTATCCATTCTCCACTGGATAGGTTTCCTTTTTTTGCTATTGTAATCAATGTATTAGTGAACATTTTTGCACAAGTTCCTGGGCCACATGGGTGGAAGCTTTTGGGGAGATATATTACAAGCATTTCAAATATAATAAAATGAGAAAGAGTGGTTAAACAGTGGCCCTCTGGGTCCATTGTTTTCTGCTGTAATCCACAGGGGCTTGTCCAATCTTATGCACGCATAGATAAATAAGTTAAAAAATAATATATATTTTTTGATGGATTGAAGATGTTCATTATGACATTACACATATTTCACCTAAATTTCTAGATGTTGTGAACATCCTGTAGGTTCCAAAATACATTAGCAAACAATAGCACACAAGCTAAATGAGACCCAGAGAGGTGTGGGGTGGACTCACACACTATGACGACCTTGAGCTAAGGTGTAAGACTGTACTGTTAAAATATAATGACACAAAGTTATGAGCCAAAGGGCACTGTTAAGAGCAAATGAACAGGCACAGGAAGTGCTTTAGGAGTTCTAGGAGCCCTGTCATTTGTCATTTGAACAGGAATGGAGAGATTTATATTAGGTTGTCTGGAGAGGAAAGGAAGGGTAATGTAGACCAGAGGCAGAAACCAAGTTTTTAGTAGTCCCAGAAATGTCCCATTTTCCCCCTGAAATTCAGTGAAGAACAGCCAGCTGCAGTGGGGAACGTGTACAGTGCCTATACGTGAAGCAAACTGAGACTACTGCATTTAAGGCCCTGAATAGCCAGCAGGTGGTCAGTTCCTAGAAGAATTTCTTAGAGATTGATATGGAGAAAGATATGGGGAGCACTGGGATTTTGCTACCCATAACTTAGCTGCTGTACTGGCTCCTATTCCCTGTCTCCCGCTCCCCTCTTCTCTCTCCCTGCTTTCCTCTATCCCTTTCAGTTTGCCTCCTTTCATTCTATGTTATAATTAAATAGAAAACTTTGCAGGTGTCTGCTATAAAGCATTTACAGATACTGTATATTGCATAAAAAATAAAAAATAAAAGCAGCTGCTAATTGTGTAATTTGGTCTTTAGGAAAAAAAAAAAAAAAACCTGAAAGACATCTCTGGAAATGAACACATCTTTCATCCTGGTAGATTTTGAATTTTCTCTTTGTTCTTCAGCCCAGTTTGGCACCATTTCTTCATTGCCTTGTACAGAAAGTCGCAGCTCTAATGAGTGAGTGTCCTTATTTTAGAAGAGATGGGAGATTTCTGGAATGATGGCTTAAAATGAGGAAACTGAATGCAAGGTCTGGTGCAGTTTTTGACAGCGTTTCTCTCAGTCCAAATAATACCTAAGAATCACAGCATCTGTAAGTTACCAAAGTGGAGAAAAAGTAAAAACGTGCTTAATATTATCTGTAATAGTTGGAAGGGACCTTCCTTACCCAGAAAAAACCAACACACTGGCACAGATAACACTGGGGACATCCCCATGCTTTCTGAGGGGGTCCATTCAGGTCTACCAGTCATTTAGAAAAATCTGCTCCCAGGGCAGACCATAGTTTTCCAATTTTAGCTCTAAGCTCAGATATGTCTTCCTCCCCCTTGACTTTCAAGTTTTATCAGAGTAGTAGAATGGGCACAAGGGCTGGAGAAGCCAGTTTGGCAACAAAGAGCTCAGATTCCTCAGTCAGACTGAGCTGGGATTTAAATCCCAGCTGTACCTGTGATCATTGGCAAGTTATTTAACTGCCTTATACTTTTGTTCTCTCATCTGTAACATGGAGTCAGTCATACTACGTGAATTATGGTCATAATTCTTATGAGGACAGAAGGAGATGATGCATATGAAGTATTTACCGATACAATGCCTAGCATGGTAAATGCACCAGAAAAGGTAGGCAATAACAATAGTGGTAGTGACGATGGAGGGGTGGTGATACCCTTGCTCTCCCTCTTTTCAGAGCCCTATCATGCTATCTAGCCTGTGTCACATCTATCCATCCACCCACCCACCCTTCCACCCACCCACCCATCCATCCACCCACCCACCCACCCATCCATCCATCCACCCACCCTCTCATTTAACAGACCTCTACTATGTGCCAGGTGTTGTTATAGGGTTCTACAAAACAGTACACGCCTTTATATCCACTAATATTTAAAATAAGAAAAAATGAAACACATGCAATTAGTAAAAACTTAATAGTTATGAAGAATGAAAGACATGTATATGTATTTTCAGGAAACTAACATTAGGTTGAAGTAAGTGGACTTGGTTATTATGCTCCAGTTCCACACCTGTATTATAATGTGTACTACCTTCGGCTGTGATTTTTTGACCCTGTTAGTTAACTTTGCATTATACATTATAAACTTCCTTGGGAGAAACACCAAATCCTTAAAAACATTCTCTATCCCAGCAAGAAATTTATAAACCCTGGCCCCTGGCCAAAGGATTTTAAAAGCTTCATCACATTAGAGCCATCACTATCTGAATGGCTTGTCTGGTTGATCCAAACTTTATTTCATAAGATGGCATAGTCATCAGGCAATTTTTTCCCCTGAATTTAATGGAAAATAATGTGCTCCTTTCTCTTTCTCTTTCACTACAAAATAGTTTCCAACTGGTCTTCTTGCCTTTGTTGCTTCCCTTGCCATTACATACTGCATACTTATCATCCCTGAGAGTCAAGCTATCATCCATCCATCCATCCATCCATCCATCCCTTTTATTCATTCAACATTTATTGAACGTCTACTAGTGCCTGGAATTTGCCATTTTTCTCCTTAATCACCGGTAGTGGTACCCTATCACACACTGAATCAAACACATAGTCTTCACTCTAGTTTCACCCTTAGAGTTTATCTTATTTTCTATTATAACTATCCACTCCAGATAGGTAGTAGGAAAGTCCTTTTCACAAATAGCATATTCATTTTCATTTTTATGCCTCTATTCTTTTACAGCATCCTAACTACCGGCAAATTCTCTACCACCAAAATCCTCATAATCTTGTTCAAGACTCATTTGCTCTATGTAGTATTCTAGGACAGTTCTAGCTTGGCTGTTCTTAGATTTTGGACATTTGATGCTAAATGAAATGGGTCAGAAATCCATGATCCTCTTTCAATTTGGCAGGGAAATGATAACTCTTAGCACGATGATTTACTATCATCTCACTTAATTTAATACACACAGCAATTCTATTAATAAATTGCTTAAGCAACTTGTTACTTTCCCAAGGTAGAACTAGTAACTGATGAAATTACTAGTCAAACTCAGATCAATGTAACTTCATAGCCCATTCTATAAATTTTTATGCAATGTTGCCTCTCAGAAGTATAAGGTATGAAAAGTCTAATTTGCTACAGATTCCTTCCCAAACTCCATAATAAACTTCTAGGGTTGAATTTACTACATGTGGAGGTTTAATCCAGAGTTTTTCTTCCTTGATATTACTTACATTTTATGCCAAATAATTCCCAGCTGTGGAATTCTCCTGGGAATTGTAGGATATTTTGCAGCATCCCTGGCTTCTACCCACTAGAGGCCAGTGGCACTCTTCTCCCAGTTATAACAATCAAAACTGTCTTTAGAGATTGCCAAATGTCACCCTCAAGGCAAAATTCTCTCCAGCTGAGAACCACTGTTTAATTCAATCTTGCTGTTTGGACAAACCTAAAAACAAGGTAAACACAGACTATATAAACATGGGACTAGCTGCACTGGGTGCAATCATATTTTCTATGAGTAGCTCTGTAAGACAGTCTTACTAAACATCTGCATCGTCATTCAATTCAAATACAATTTAAAACATTAGTCAAAACTATAATTTTAAAAGAAATTTAGCTTGTGAAAAAAACAAATTTTATTTAATTGTTTTTGTAAGAGGACAGTTCTAAAAACTTATTTCAAACCAAGAAAAACATTAGCATGTAAAGGATGTTCAGGGAATAATTGACACAATCCAGTTGAAAAGGCTTCCTCCTGTCACGATACAGCCATTAGCAGGATCGAAAAGTCTCTCAAGACTGAATATAGATGGCAGCGAGATATCAAATGGGACCTGAGAAAAAGCATAAAAGTATTCATGAAATGCTTTATTTCAAACTGTTGGCTGACATAAAGTTCTCAAAACACACAAATATCAATTACTAATTCTATATAATAATTTTATGTGAAAAATATTTAATTTTTGCCTAAGGTAAGGCACCAAGTTTTACATCTCTTACACTGCTGAAATGTCACATATATCATTTCATATACTGATAAGGTTCATATCTACTAATCTATAAAAATGAGCCTATAAAACAGCAGGTACTTCTAGAAATATGGACTATTTGTATTTACATAATCATTATGCATGATTGCAAATGTAGGACTTTTGGCTCTATTCCTAATGAAATGATTTCCTCTGTAACATGCAGTCCAGTTAACAAATCTCTCTCTCTCATTTTGAGCTGAAGTCCTGCACAGTGAAGCCAATTATGTTTGGAGCTTGCTCTCTGAAAGAGGCAGTGTGTTACCATGCTGAGGGCTGGTACAGCCAAAGTCATCTGAGCAGACTGAAAAATGGAATAAGACTGCTTTTGTGATCTGAGCACTGTTTATTTGATTGTGAGAAGGGCAGGAGAGAGAACAAACATGAAGGAAAGAAAACAAACGTCTCCCGGGCAACCACTATGCACATCTAGATGCTTTTGGAGACGAATGAGGAAATGTCATGTAGAGTGACCACAGTGAACTAGATCCTTGTGGGCCTGAATCCTGGTAAGCAGTCAGAGGACAAGTTTTATTAATTCCTTGTCTAATTGTTAAAAGAATCTTTTATTTTCGAGAAAACATAATGAACCTAAAATTGGAGGCTCATTTTTCTTTTTTTCTTTTCACTCTATTGGATTAAAAAATGATGAAAATATTCCAGTGCTTTCTATAACTTCAAATAATAAAGAGGTGAATACATGAAAAATTAATAATATCTCCCTTCTTGCTTCTTGGAGTAATTAGTGCTACCAGTTTGAGTAGTATCCTATAAATTTTTAAATCCTCATACAAATGTATATTCATGTGGGTTTTTTCTTTTCCTTTTCTTTTGTTCCTTTTCTTTTGAAATAGAATAACTAGATTTTCTTTATTTGCTTTTACAATTACCAGTATGTAGAGAAATCCCCTCATTAGTCAGTTTGGGGAGGCAGAATAACCACATGGAAGTTAATGGTGTGCATTCCGGAGTAAGCCTGGTTCAAATCCAGCCTCACCACATGCCAGCTATGTGAGCCTGGGTAAAATATTTCAACAGTCTGAAGTTTAATTTCCTCACCCATAAAATGGAAATAATAATAATTCCTACATAATATTGTTGCTATAAGAATGAAATGGCTTATACTCATATAATGCAGTTGACCTTGAACAATGCCAGATTAGGGATGTCGACCTCCTACACAGTCGAAAATTCACATATAACTTTTGACTCCTCTAAAATTTAACTATTAATAGCCTACTGTTGACCACAAGCCTTACTAATAACATAAACAGTTAACATGTATTTTATATGCTATATATATATTTTATATACTATAGTTGTACAATAAAGTAAGTCAAAAAAGGTTATTAAAAAATCATAAGGAAAACACATTTACAGAACTGTATGTATTCATTGAAAAAAAAAATCCATTTGTAAGTGAACTCATGCCACTCAAACCTACATAGTCCAAGAGTGAAGTACTTAGAACAGTGCCTAGCACAAATATTCAATAAAGGCTACATGTTGCTATCATTATTGAACACATTATTTTTAATGGTTACATAACAATGCATGAGACGGACATATCCTAATTTACTCACTCATTCACCACAGAAGGTGTTTCTAGTTTTTGTGCATGCTTATATATATCTTGGGTACAGGTGCTTTTATTTCTGTATTACTAATGCCCCAAGGTGGATGGTTTAGTCACAAGGTGTTTAAATTTTACTTTTTAACATTTCTTGTCAAATTTCTTTCCAAATAGGTTATGGCAATTAATACTTCAATCAGAAATATATAAGAGTTTTTCCACAACCAGAGTAGCATATTATTATGGAATATAATAAACCCTTTTAGGGGTCATGTAATGACTATTTTTATTCAGAAAAGAATAATGGGAAACATTTTGGAGAGATAATATTAACTGGTTTATGAATATGTCAAAATTATATGTGATTACCATAACTATTTTGGTTATATCTTATGGTTAACTGCACTAAACATTCGGTCTGTATAGTGATGCAATATTTCACATCCAATAATATCCTTTAGTAGATGATTTTCAAAGTAATATACAAAGAAATAAAATTTAACATTAAAATATTTATATTTTTTGTGCTATATCTCTGTTACCATAGAATCCTTCTCATCTTAAAGATAAAAAATGGTTTTAAAAAAGGTAAAGTGGCCAAGTTAGTTTTAGATAACATTAGACATATCTTTATGAAATAATTTATATACTAATACAAACAAAGCACTTTGACCTCTTACTCTTGACAATGAACCTGCAGAAACAAGTGGCTGTTTGGCAAAAGATAAAGATTAATAGCTGAATTTATTTATGAATGTCATAGGCAAAAGCTTTGGGCCAGGAAGAATAAAAACAGTTGTCATCAGAAGTTATTAATTCTTGTCTGTCCTCTGGAAAACACAAATTACCCTAAAATATCAGAATTTACCTTTGTATGTGTGTGTGTTATTACTCCTCCCTTTCTAGACTCCCTTTCTAGACATTTTAAGCTCTTCAGTGGACAAGTCAAATGCTTAAAATTTCAACTATTTCTGTCATGCTATAACACAGTAGTTCATATTTTCCTATTGCTAAACACAATAAACTTTTGAATAAAGTATAATGTACAGACAAAAAAAAAAGTCTTAAGTGTACAATTTGATTTAATCATCTATTTTTCAAAATAAACATATCCAAGAAGTCCCCTGGTGTCCCCTCTTAGTCATAAAGGCTATCTTCCTTCCTTCAAAGTAACTACCATTCTGGCTTCTAAGCTTCTATGCCAATATTTTTGTTTTACTTGGTGTGTGTGTATGTGTGCACACACGTGCGTGTGTGGTGTGTTTGTGTTTTAGCTGTATTTAAGTAGTAGGATCATAAAATATGTACTCTTCTGTGTCTGCCTTTTTTGCTCCACTTTTATTTCTCAGATTCATCTATGTGGAGTGTTAATAACAGCTTGTTCATTTTTATTGATGCATAGTTTCCATTGTATAAATGTCCCACTATTCATTTTCTGGATGCTGGGCATTGGGTTATTTTAAATTATTATTCCAAAACTTTATTTCAAACTTTCTGCTGTTATGAATCCATGTGACTTTGCTATATATATGTACCTGTTTCTGTTAGGTATATATATATAAAAGTGGAATTTTCTGGGCCATTGATTATGCATTTATCTTGAAGCTGTATCTACCAGACAGTTTTCTAAAGTGACTGGTCAATTTCTAGCCCCACTGGTAATGTATGAGGGCATCAGTTATTCCACATCTTCACACATTTCGGTCATTTTACTTTTTAATTTTAGCCATTCTGTTGTATGTTTTGAGATGTCTCTTCATGTTTTTAATGTGATGTCCCTGACAACTAATAATATTGAGCATATGTTTATTGGTCTCTTTGTTGAAATGTCCATCTTTAGTCCAATTAATATTGAATCATCTTTTTCCTACTGGTACATACAGGAATTCTTAATGTATTCTAGAAACCATACTTTCATTGGGTATATTTAAGTATTTTCTCTCACTGTGGCTTGCCATTTCACTCTCTTAATAGTGTCTTAAAATATAATCAAATTTATCATCTTTTTCCTTATGCTTTTTACTTTTTCATAGATCCTACTATGAAAGCTCTGCCATTACCAAGGTCATGAAGATAATCTAAGATTTCTTCTAGAAGCTTTACTGTTTATCTTTCATAATTAGTTCTACAATCAATTTGAAGTTGATTTTGTATATATTGTGAGGTAGAGATCAAGTACATTATTTTTCTTTATAGATATCCAATTAGCCCAAATCCATTTGTTGAAATAGATTTGTTTTCTCATTGTACTAAAGAGTTATTTTACATAAGCCAGGGACTACACTCTCTTCTATTCCTTTGGTCTATATCTATACTTACTCCAATCCAAAACTGGTCCTGTGGCTCTTTAATAAGACTTAATAAGACTTAAAAACTAGAAGTGTTAGTTCAGCAGCTTTTCTCTTTTCCTAGATGGTCGTGGCTTATCTAGGTCCTTTGCATTTCCATGTAAATTTTCTACTACTACTGTAAATGCTAGCTTTAAAATTTTTTATTTCTATTTCTTTCCTGCTATGTAGAAATACAATTTATTTTTATACTGGTATTGTATATAGCAACATTTCTAAATTCTCTTATTCATTCTAAGAGTTTATTTGAAGGCTAATTTGATTTTTTTTATATCTGTGAATAATGAGCATTTATTCCTTCTTTCTCACAATCATACCTTTTTATTTTTCTTCCTTATTTCACTGCAGTGTTAATTAGAAATGATAATAGGGTATCATTACCTACCTGACTTTTTAATTCAGGGGAAAGGGAAAGATTTATTTAACGAATGGCATTGTAAAATTGTCTACTACTAAAAATCACCCTTTTTTTTACTTACACCCTGCACTATTTTTGTTAAATTTATCCCTAGGCATTTTATAGTTTTGTTATTATTGTGCATGGAATTTAAAAGTTTCCATTGTAGGTGGTTATTCTTAGTAGAGAATTATTGATTTTTATATCAGACACTGTATCAGATTCTCTTAATCTAATAATTTTTGAAACTCTAATTTTGATTTTACAATTATATCATTTACAAATAAATATAATTTTGTTTATTTTTTCTTAATATTTATGTTACTGATTTAGCTATTGTAATAGCTAAAAAATTTCAAAGTAATGTTAATTCACAGAAATGCAATGGAGCCTAATTATTCCTGAAACTTCTACTTGAATTAGGAATAGAAGAAAACTGCCTAAACGCATCCAGTTAATTTATGAAATAAACATTTCATTAAACAGTAAAATTAAAAAGTCATTATCATCAAAATCATGAACTCCAGCCTGAAAAAATGTTGAGTTAGGTAACCATGCTAAATTGATCTCACAGCCAAAGTATATCAATGCTATAAATATTAAGAGAATCTAAATGTGCTTAAGGAAGTCAGAGTTATACCTTTTTTCCTGAAAATTAAAGATTAAAGAATAAAATTTACAAAATTTCAAGTAAAACGATTGCATTAACAGGTAAAGTATGCCTTTAGACATGTTTCTGGATCTGTATCTATTCAATCTTGATTTACCTGGACATTGAAGTAAGCCCACATCATATTTACAATGTGAACATACCCATAAGGCCCAGAGACTTCAAATGACTTGTTCAAAGTCCCTCAGCTAGCTAGTGTCAGAGCCAGGATTCGCACCCAGGAAGACTGGCTCCTCAAAACACATTCCTAACCATTCTGCTCTACTGTCTTTTCTCTCTCTCCTCTACTGTTCAACTATCCTATGAACTTCCTCCTGCCACACCTGTCAACCACGAAATGCCCGTGCTCTGTGCAGCCTCTCCATCTCCTCCCACCTGACTTCAGTCCTCTGTTGCTCCCATGGGCTCAGTGGTAACCTGGACAGTTTTCTAGCTTTGGGAAATTTTATGGAAGGTTCTAGATCTTCCATAGGGAATTTCCCAAGTAAAATTAAGCTCAGATCAAATTACTGGATTTTTTTCTTTGTCATTCTATAAAGACAAGATTGGCAATCATATTATCACTGAGAAGTCTTTCATGTTTTTGTAAACAGCTTTGAATTCAAATTGTCCAGAAGGTGCTCTCAGATCCCTTTTCCTTTTCCTGGATTAAAAAAGGCTTTGTAGAGAGAAAGGCAGAAAAAGCTTGGCAGGTAGCAGACTGTAAATCAGTTCAAGTAGGTTATGTGTTAAGAAGCAATATTAAAGAAATGGTGATGATTTTGCCTGCCTACAGAGGATAAAAGTCTGAAATAGTACAAAGAAGAGAAAGGAAGTTAATCAAGTTGGGGCACACTGAAGGAAGGGGTTCATTAAAATCTGCTCTGGATTTGAACTTGTTTGTGGGAGTTTTGAAAGGCACTGGAGAGTTAAAGGTTATTTGCCAACGCTATACTCCATTTTATATGAGTTTCTGCATGAAAACTAAATTCTATCATAATGAAAGATTTTATTACTTCTGTTCATTTGTTCCAATGATTTTTCTTCATTGAAAGAAAAGTCACATGGACTTCAACATATCTATGATCTTTCTCAAGCCAATGAGTTTTTATTAAACACCTACTTTGAGACCTCTTCTTGCTTCTCTCAGCACAGTGTCAATTAACTTTTCACTGATTCTAAGTGCTAATGACCAAGAATAAAAGGAACAACGTTAAATTTTCACTAATCAATTAGGTTTGCCTATTCCTATAATTGATAAGTAGAATATCAAAAATTATGCGCTTTGTGAGATGTGGATGAATTTAACTTTACCTCCTTTCAAATCTCTTAAAACACAGCCATGAGTCACAGCCATGAAAAAAAAAAATTAATAGCTTCAAGGTAGGAAAGCAATTACTGTTTTCATTCATCATTCTCACACATAAGTTTCTCTACCATGAGTTTCTATCTTTCCATAACAGATCACCTGAATCTTGGAAATTAATGACTTATTGAAATTTTTTTTTTTTACTGTGGAAAAACATGCATTCCAAAGCAGAAAGAATAACATAGCACTAACTTACTTAAGAGTCAATATCGTAGACGACTGGTGACCCATATAATAAAAGTTACATCTAATAAAAGTTCCAGATGAGAGGGATTGGATACATATGACTTCACTATGCTTTCTATGATCAAGAAAATCCCAATACCAAAAACAATAGATATTGTTTTCCCCAATCTAATGGAAACTGCACTTGAATCTTAGGACGGTGAGGACTTGTATGCAACTCTATCATTAGACCACAAAAAATTTCACACTTTCTGAGAACAAGCTTATCTTTTGCATCAGTCTAATTTTTGTATTAGTAAAACTTTAAATGTGACAGAAAAGAGATTTTTAAAACTGTAATATGAGATCAAAGGGTCATACTGTCAGGATGGTAGGAATCTTTCAAATTTAATTTTAAAGAAATAACATTATAAAGACATTTTTGCAGAGAACGAAAAATAGAAATTAAGATAGAATATGTGAGAGAAAGCATTTGTATAGAGAATTGGTTCAAATGTAACACTAAGACTAGCATAGAGTCATCTTCAATCATCACCACTATCATCACTATTGTCACTGTCACTTTATAACCACTGAGTCTTGGTTGTGTCTTGTGTTTCCTTGCATTCCTGAAAAGAGTTCACCTTTTAATAAAGAGCAATTCTTGCTCAGAAACATTGTCCCACATGCACAAGACATCAAATGTGTCAGTCCACCCAAAATCATTTCCTCAACATGAAGAGTTCTTATCTCACTTCTCACATTTAAGTAAACGTCCAGGAAACCAAAAAGAGCTCATTCAGTATTATGTAAGTTAGGGCAGTGCTCAACTAGCAAATGTCGTGGGCCTTGGAGGCCTTCTATGCTTCTCCTTCTTCTTGGCACCTATGCTGTACACACTGCCCCTCATACCCTGCCCCAGGCTAAGCAAAGCACTACTTGATGAAAAGTGATAGAGCTGGCATAAAAACCACCATTATGGATATATGCTTCCTATAGGGAACTATTTAAGAAAACAATCCCTCAAGACCAAAACAGATTCTTAAGAAAAAAATGAAAGTTTAGGCTGCACATATACAGGCATATTCTGACTACTCAAGAGTCTAAGGCCCAGAGAAGAGTCTTTGAAATGTGATACCCTGTTATGTGGAAAGAATAGCTGCTCTCTCTCTCCAGGAAAGTATTTTTCACCATATAAAAAACTAATAAAGTGTCTCAAACAGGGCAATTCTCTTTAAAATATCAAAAGCTCTAATCAAGACAAGAAGCACAGTTATGTAACCAATAATGAAGTGCAGAGGGCATAAAGGCTAGATACAAGTTCTTGGCCAAAAGTTCAGTGCTTATAATCATGGATTTGGGAAAAGAATTAAAGGAAAGTTGTCTTGGATAGAGGATTAAACAGAAATGCCTCGATTAAATGTGCTGTAAAACTGAATGTCTATTCTTCTCTGTGGAGATGCGAGGGCATAAATTCTGATAGAGTACTTATATGTGATTTCATTTCACTTTACATCATTGCCTTTATTTTTAGAAGATGATTTTAAAGCTTTCTCAAGTCCTTATATTTATACTCTGGAAAAATTGTTTCACTGAGAAAGGAAGGCAGCATTTATAGACGATTGGATATGGGCTGGAGTCTTTGTTTTGCAGAGTTTTCTTCATCTGTAAATTAACTGTTATGAGGTCAAAAGAAAATGTGATTGAACTATGTGGCACATTGTGCAATATATTTTTAAGTATGAGTGAGTGATGTGTGATGTCTTCTCCTTACTTCCACATTAAAAACATAAACTTTAAGTCAGAAAGTAAGTTTCCTAGTTCCTTTGGTGGTCCTCTAATTCCAATAAACCAGGATTAACTGAGCATCCTTCTGTATTCATCACTAGTCAGAGATCTTAATTTTTTGTTTTTAACTCATTGCTGCAGTTCATTTTCCTGGGAAGCTGACACTGAGAGGGAACTTAGCTTTCAGGGAGTTTATTAAGGAATAACCATGAGATCAAAACCCGTGGGATCCACACTCATGGGGAAAGGGAAGAAAGCAGGTATGCTGAGAGAGAAGATGGGCAGAGAGAGGAGAAGGACAGAGAAAGAAAACTGGCCCAGAGAGAAGTTGCAGTCACACAATGAAAGGGCTCAACCAATCCCCCGGGAAGCTTTGAAGCTGGGTTGGCCTGTCAAAGCCATCCCAGATACTGTTGGGGGTCAGGTCTTTGTACTCTCATTTAACCAATAACTGGATGTAGACTTCTCCCCAGAAAGAGACCATGTTCTTTAGCCAGGGCCAATTCCTGGAGAAGGCTGAGCTGAGGGCTGTAAGGCAGCACATTCCCGGAGCTGGGGAAATAAATTCTTCAGTTCTGAAAGGGAGATCTGGGTGGCTCAGTGTAGGGGCAATGACAGGCATAGATAGTTAAATCAGTGGTTAACTACAGATTCCTTGAACAAGTGACAATATGGCAAAACACATACTAGTATATAACCAATACAAGCTAAGGGGAGGTTTAAAGTAATAACTAGGTAAGAATTCGCATGCCATAATTGCAGATGTTTGTTTTCTGGGTCATGGTAAAACAAGCTTAATACAGTTTCAGTGTCACTTCTATTAATCACTTTATTTGGTTACTCTTGGGAACATTCCCCTCTCTAGAGTATGAAGAACAAAACTGGAAAATAAGAGAAAGAAGATTCAGAAATAATGTCTTCCCATAAACTTAAATATGAAAAACTCAATAACTCCATTTGAAGCCTAACTTTATTTGAGAAAATTCCCTAAGGAAGACCTAGGACCTTTTGTAAAATTTCCAAAAGCTGAATGAAGCTGGGTAAATATTCAGAGAAGGCCACCTGCCTGTGGGAAGATCAAGAAATGGTCAGGTTGGAGTGCACAGAACAGCAGCATTTCATGACTGATAGGCAGGGAGTTCAGAGGACAGCTGGGCAGTTGGGGAGAGGCAGAACAGCTGAGTGGTTAGGAAAGTGTTCTGAGAAACCAGCCTGTCTGAGCACGAATTCTGGCTCTGACCCTAACTAGCTGAGGGAACCTGGGCAAGTCACATAAAGTCTTTAGGCCTCAACATGTAATAGTTATCTATCTTAACTAGGAGCCAAAATCTAAAGTCACATACTGAACTTCAGAATGTGTATGTGTATTAATTTCCTATTGCTGCTATAACAAATTTACAACAAACCTAGTGGCTTACAACATAAATTTATTCTCTTACACTTGGAGAAAAGAAATCTGAAATCAGTTCACTGCCCTAAAGTTGCGGTATCAACAGGGCTGGTTCCTTCCTGAGTGTCTAAGGGAAGAATCTGTTTCTTTGCCTTCTTCAGCTTCTAAGAGGCCACTTGTGTTCCTTGACTTATATCCCCCTTCTCCGTCTTCTACACACATCACCCCAATCTCTGCTTCCAACATCATACTGCCTTCTCTTCTGTTGTCAAATTTCCCTCTGCCTCCCTTTTATAAAGACACATGTGACTACATTCAGGGTTCACCAGGATAATCCAGGATAATCTCCCCATCTCAAGATCTTTAACTTAATCATATCTGCAAAGTTCCTTTTTTCATATATGGTAATAGGTTCTGGGAATAGGGTGTGGACCTCTCTGGGGGGCCTCAATTTGGCCTACCATAATATGTGATTAAATGAGATAGTTTAGTTCATAAGAATATCATATTTATATCATATCTGCTCAACATAGTTTTGATAATTGAAATTATTGAATTAATTCTGTTTAAAAATTCATGGCATTCCTGAAAATGCCTATTGTGCCAGAAGTCATTAGTGTTCACTAAAATCTATACTTGCTCCTCTACAATTCTCTACATCCTTGCATATTATGTTGAGGCCAATAGGATATATAAGCAGAAATTATGGTAGTCATTCCATGCTGACTCTTAGAAATGGTCACCTTAACTTACTGCCTAAATTTGGACACTTTTGAGGATAAAATAAAAGGAGAAATATTAACCGTTACTCCAAATCAACAGGTATACATTGCGACTATCACAGGCAAATCAGGAAATATGGTCATCCTACTTAAAAACATCCTGTAAATTCCCTAGCCCTCTTCTCCTGCTTCGGTAGCCTTGGAGGCCACATACAGTCCAGACAGTTACAGGTTGAAGGAGAGGTGCCCATCCTTCACTGGACTTCATGTGAGAAAGAAACAAACCTTTATTGCCACTGAGATTTGGTTTTATTTGTTAGCACAGCATGGCCTATCCAATCCTGACTCAAACAAGCATGTCCTGGCAAGCTTGTCTTACCCTCACTCTACCTCTGAATAGGGAGAATTTCCACTGGAGTAAGGATTAAACTCCACTTAAAGGTCAGGACTTTGAATCTCAACAGCAAAATTATAGGAAGAAATTCTGTAACTGAGTACAATGGAGCTGGGTTGCCTCCTGAAGAGGTGATTTAGGTCCAACTGTGGGCTTTTGACCTGGAACACGGAAATGAAAACTCTGGAGTTCAAACAATACTTGGCATTTCTTGACACTTTCAAAAGAAGCTCACTGGGCTTGCATAGAAACAGGAGGGCTCTTTTTATAGAGGGAACGTTCTATAAAGAACACGAACTGAAGTTTGTATTTTGTTCACGGGACTTTGGTGCTTAAAATCAAAGCATGACGGGCTTTTTTGGGTAGCTGTTCCCACTGCTGAAGCAAACTGGAGGGCAGACCTCATGTGCAGAGTGTGGTGGAAAAAACCCTGTTCACACTGACTTCTTTATTCCTATCAGTATACACCACAAGCACCGCCTGCAAACTGTCCTCATAATGTGGCCAACACTGACCAGCAATTTTTAATAGAAAGTCTAACATAGTTTGCAAATTGCTAAAAACTTTCATATAAATAATTTCACTTAATTCTTTGTAGAATGTTTTAACTTGAGCAATCAGCCCTTGTTAATATTAATAAAAATACGTGAAGAAGGGGGCAAGGAAAAAGAAGAGGGACAGAGAGGAGGAGAAGAGAGGGTAGAGGTAGGAGAGGTGGGAACCCACCACTGAGCCTCCCTGAACATTTACTATGTACTATCTGCCAGGTACCACATTAAGCACTTTTGGTTAGTGATAATTCTGTTGCCAAAATAAAATATGTCAATATTCATAAGGACATTTTTTGGTTTATCAAAGGCATCATATAATGGCTCTCTGGAGAATTATGCTGAGTAAAGAAATGCGAACCGCAAAAGTTTCATACTGTATGGTTCCTTTAATATAACATTCTGGGAAATGAGAAAATGATAGAAATGGAGAATAGATTAATAACTGTCAAGGGTCAGGGACAGAGGTGAGCGGGGGTGGGAAGTTTGGGTAGGTACAAAAGGACAATAGGAGGGGTCCTTGTAGTGATGAAATTGTTCTGTATCCTGACTTTATTAATGTCAGTATCCTGGTTGTGATGTTGCCCTACAGTTTTGCAAGGTGTCGCCATGGGGGAAAACCAGGTAAAGGATACGCAGGATCTCTTTATATTATTTCTTATAGTTGCATGTGAATCTATAATTATCTCAGAACAAACAAAAAAAAATTTAATTAAAAAAGGATGGTTGAAAAACAATACTAAGAATATATTTCTCTAATGCCCATTTGCTCTTTTGAAAACTAGCAAACATCTAGACAGACCAAAGGCCACTAATGAGGGGAGCTGCTGCTAATGGTCAAATGAAAAAATGACTCACTTCACATCACTTTAAGACTGGGAAAAATAAAGGTGGCCACAATGCACTGAATGCTTACTGCTGGCATAGCACTGGCACCATACTAAGTGGATTGTATATTGTTTCTAATATAATCCTACAAGAGGAGTAGCTATTACCAATGTACAGATAAGGACCAAAGCACAGAGAAGTTAAATACCTTGCTCACAGTCACATAATCAATAGATGATGGAAGCAAGAATCGAATCATGTTTTTACCCACTAAGATATATCACTTTTGAGACCTTCAACAGAATCTAATTGACCTAAGGTCTTTAAGAATTAATGACTTGTCCATAAGGGCAAAACTGAGAATAGAACTTGGGCTGAGTGCTCTTTTCACCATACTATGCTCTCCTGGGTGGTTGAGAAAAGAACATGATGGCACTGGCTGCCTGAGATTCAGGTGGAATAAGAACAAACATTTCAACAGGTAACATCCAAAGTATTAACAAGGAAAATAGGTAAATTTACACTTGCTCCTTCTTTGTGGATTTATTTAAATATAAGAAAAATTTGTCCAGAGAATTTCTAAGGTTTGCCAATTGACTCAACTATATGAGGAAAAAATCAACATCTTCATAAAATGAAAATATAATCCTATTGTTAAAGGTCCAGTGCTTTAAGTCAAGACAAAATTGTTCAGCAAAATGAATGAAGTAAATGAAACTAACTAAACCTTTAACTCCATGTTTAGCGAAATAGAAAGCAATGGATAGATGTGCTTACGATACCCCTGCCTCTCACCTCCTTGTACAAGTGACTAAACTCAGGAAATTGTCCTTTTGAATCTGAAATACAGTTATATCCTGAATGAAACCAGGCTTGCTTTATCAAACACTGCACACGCTTCTCGCCACTTTTATAGTAAATAAACAATACCAGGTTCATGATTATATTTTGGTTTAAATTATATCCATGCATCATTATACCCCCAAATTGCATGTCTAACAAAAGCAGGCCCAATACTTTGAGCAGAGATAACACAAAGGCTCTCGCTTGATGAACGAGAGCATATTTCACCTTGACAATATTGCTGGCAAATCTCTGAGAGATGAGCATTTCGAAATCGCTATAAACAGCTTAGCCTTTTCTTAGCATTTTGAAGAGCACATTAATAGCCTGGCCTTTTCTTAAGGGCTTTCTTTCTCCCTTAGCCAAATTTGACAGTTAGAAGTGAATAGTGAGAGGATGGAATCAAAGTCAGCGCTGTGTTTTAAAAGCAACGTGGACCGATGTCATCCGGCATTGTCTTCAAAAGAATATAAGAATATTAAGTGGATGTCTCATGAACTTACATACAAAGGATTCTCTTCACTTGAAGACAGAATGATAATGTCTCACAGAAGGAAGATATAATTCTAGATGCCTATAAAATCTATTCAGACAGCTCCCGGCTGGTAAAAAAAAAAAAAATCTGCAACTCTCCACCAAAAGAAGTTCTATTAATAGAATTAATTTTTAAGACTCAGTAAACATCCACTACAGAATATGTGAAATCTTGTGCCCCATGCTATAAATGACAGTTTTAAGAGAGTATTGTCATTGCCACCATTTGGGTGGCTTTGTTAAAAAGAACCTAAGAGGCGTACAGTTAATGTAACAAAAATCAGCCAAAGGAAGTTAAACAGCCTCTGTGATTTAACAGCCTAGAAACAAAAAGTGAAGTGGAAGCTGTCCCACATAAACAGGGGTACATGCAACCCCATCCAATGCCCAGAAAAACTGCATAGTTTATTTCAAAGGGTGCTTTGAGAGTCCACCTAGTTTTGTCTTCTACCCTATGGGTTTAAACATACTCAGCAGTTACCTAGCATTTTTGGGAAGAGGTGCTGACTCATTTTTAAAATTGACAAGGCAGGTCTGCCCAGAGGAGAAACTGGCCTAGAAATTGGGGGTGTTTTATTGGCTCTTGTGGCAGACCGCATTTTCCCAAAAGGACCACAACAGTGGCTCCCAACCCACGTGCCCTTCTTGCAGTTGGACTTTGACACTCCTGCTATTACAGAGTCTGTGTCTCACCTTGAATCTTCATGGACTTGGACCGGTGGGGAAGAGCCATTATATAACTTTCAAAGCTAGGGCATAAACAGTGGTAGAGCACCTGCCTGGTGCTCTTGGGAAGCTCAGTCTTGAAACCCAGATGTCATCCTGTGCAAAGGCCCAAGCAGCCGCAGAGAGGTGACACATCATGTCCCAGCCCATAGCCCATTCTTCATTCCCAGCTTTAGCCCCCAGCCAAAAGCCAGCATCAAACACCAAACCCAATGAGCCTTCACTCCTTCGAGGGTTCCAGCCCAGGGCATCTGAGTCTGCCCCAACCTGTGAGTCTTCCTGGCCAATGCCCCTGAGACCACAGAGCAGAGACAAGTTGCCCCACTATGCCCTTTCCTAACAAGTGCCCTATGGAATCTTTGAGCCTAAAGAAATGGTGGTCATTCTGTGCCTCTACATTTGGGGTGCTTTGTTGTATAATAAGAGGAACTAGAACAGATGACAATGGGAAATATATGTAGTTAAAAGTGATGCCTGTGATCATTTATAGCACTTGCATTATCCAGCCTCTTTCATGGGAATGTCTTCAGAGGCGTTCTCTTTGGCATGTAGTTCTTCTATTACAGCCACTCGTTAGGGCAACAAATCTACTCAAAAGGGTCTCCTCCGAGAGAACTCAGATAGCTCTTAGATGATAATAATAGTAACCATCTTGCTCAGTATGTACCAGGCACTGTTTTAAGAGTTTTACATAGATTAACTCAATCCACACAATGAGGCTATGAGTTAAGTACAATTATTTTCCCATTTTATAACTTTCACTTTCTCACTCTTGCTTTCTCTCCTTCACTTTCTAACGTCCCATGCCTCAGGTCCCTGAAGCACCTCTCCCACTATTCTAATAAAATATTTACTCTGTATAAATTAGTTAAAGATACAGATCTTGGATTTAAGCAGAACTGGATTTGACTCCTGACTCCTCTACTTAGAAACTGGAAGACCTTGAGCATGCTACTTAATTTCCCTGTGCATCAGTTACCTCATCTCTAAAATGAGGATAATAGTAGTAACCAATTTTATAGGATTCTTGTAATACCAAATAAGAGAATGTGTTAAAAAACTGAACAGTGCCTGCCCATGCCATGTGCTCAACAGATATTAACTATGAATATCATTGCTACTCCTGGTTGTAGTAATCATTTTATTGATTATTGTCACTATTGTTTGTCAGATATTATACTAGGTCTAGCTAAAAATCCTAAACTAAAAAAAATCCTACTAAACTCAAGCAGCCAAGGAAAACTATTTTGCAATCTCTTTATACATTGTGTCTCATCTCAGCCTAGGAAAACCTTTCCTACCTTCAGACCAGGATCTGCTCCCAGGAATCTCCTCTCCATACTGATTCTGTATCTAGTTAGTTCAAGTCACATACACGCACGTGCACATGCACTGATTAGGTAAATTTATTTGAATCATGTGAACCAATATGAAAATGTATTATTAGCTGAGTTTGAGAACCTTAATATAAGTTGCCTTTGCAGCAACAAAAGTCCATGAAGCAAGAAGTCAATAATTACTGACGGACAGATAGTTGTATAAAATGACTCTGTCCTTCCCATGGTCAGTCACAGCAAGAATAGAAAGAGTATTTTCAGCATCATGTTTGAATGCTACCTGATAACTTGGGAATGGCAATAATTTAAACCCCTGCAGGCAATGAAAGGAACACTTTATTGTTGGTTCCCCAGAAATTATATCTAATGATCATTTATATTCTATGATTAATCACTAAGAAGGTTAGCATGGAGCACTCAATCCCTTCCTTCATCTCCTTGTTATTCTCAGTTTCTTTTTGTCGCAGGCTGTGGCAGTATCTATTTTAATTAAGAAGAGGCAACAATAAGCAAAGGGGATTGCAATAGGTATCTTACAGCAAGGAACCAAATTGCACAGCATGATCTCATCCCAGTGACAAAATGGCTTCACTAAGGCATGCAATATTGTCTAACAACTTCTGTCTTGGAACAAGCTCTGAAGAGCTCACACTCCATCCTAGCACACTAGGTAAGTAGGTAAGTCTTGCTTCAGTGGAAATATTAGTATGGGGTTCGAGTGGAAGGTACCTGCTCTTGGACTGGTGACTCTTTCACCCCTGGGGTCTCATGTTGGGATCCTGTGTACTAATCTAATTCCTCTAGGATGCAGCAATGATTTACACTACAGACAAAGAAAACAAGACTTTGTTCTCTCTTTACCTCTAACACTTTTCCTCTCCTTCTCTACCAGTGTCTCAAAACAAATTTGGATCCTAAAAATCTGTTTGAAATTAGTTAACTAGGGGATGAAGAATTCACACATGGAAGGCAAGACCATGGTAGGGATGATGATGATTAAATAGCTAATAGTTACTAAAAATTTATTTGCACTAGGCCCTATGCCAAATAACACATATTTGGAAATAATATAGGCTATGTGAGCATATGGTCTCTGTCAAAACTACCCAACTCTGCTGTCATAGTTTGAAAGCAGCTATAGACTATAGGTAAATAAATGAACATAGCTGTCTTATAATAAAAATTTATTTAAAAAACACGCAGTGGGCCCGATATAGTTCATAGGCTTCGGTTTGCCGACCCCTACTAACATATCAGTCTTTTCATTCCCTCACAGCACTTTAACAAAATCTTATTATCTAGCTCATTGATTTAACTATTCTCCTTCACAAAACTGGCAGCTCCAAAAGAGTAGGGCCCTTGTTTCTTGTTCAGAGCTTGCTCTCAAAGGCCTAGAAAGGAGTTCCTGGCACATTGACAGTTCACTCTAAATATGTGTTGATTAACTAAATGGATGAATAACCACTTCTCAAAAGGAGAAACATCTATTGCCAACAAACATATAAACTACATTTGGCTTTATTTAATAATAAAAATTTTTAAAGTGACAATGTCATTTTTCACTTGTTGGACCTACAATGGTTAGAAGAGAAGGAGGAGAGGAAGAAGGAGAACTGGTGGAGGTAAGTACAGGTGAAGTGGCCCTCTCCTCTACCACTGATAGGAGAGAAAATTGGTGTGACATTTCTGGAGAGCCATTTGCAATTAGGTAACAATATGAGTATGAAGATTCAAAATAGGCAAAGGATTGAACAGACATTTCTCCAAAGAGGATATACAAATGGCAAATGAGCACATCCAAAGATGGTCAACTAAATTAGTCATTAGGAAAATGCAAATTAAAATCACAATGAGATCCCACTTTACACCCATTATAATGGCTATCATTAAATAATAATAATAATAATAATAATAATAATAATAAAATAATTAAAGTGTTGGTAAGAATGTGGAGAAACTAGAATCATTGTGCATTTCTGGTAGAAATGTAAAGTGGTTTAGCTTCTGAAGAAAACAGTTTAGGGGTTTCTCAAAAAGTTAAACACAGAATTACCATACAATCCATCAATCCTACTATAGGTATATACCTCAAAGAACTGAAAGCAGAGACTCAAACATACTTGTACATACATGTTTATAGCAGCATTATTTATAATAGCTAAAAGTTAAAACAACTGAAATATCCAGCCACAGAAAATGGATAAACAAATATGGTATGTACAAACGATGGAATACTATTCAGCCTTAGGAAGGAATGAAGTACTACTGATACCTACTATGACATAAATGAACTTTAAAAATATTGTGGGAAATAAAACAAGCCAGTCACAAAAGGACAAATATTGTATGATTCTATTTATATGAGGCACCCAGAAAAGGCAAATAGTAGAATAGAAGTAGAAAGTAGAAGTTACCAAAAGTTGGGGGAGGAAAAAAAGAGTAATTATTACTTAGGGGTTACAAAGTTTCTATTTGAGATGATGAAAAATTTATTGAACTAGATGGTGGTGATGGTTGTACACACTGTGAGTATATACTTAGCATCACTGACATGTACATGTAAAATGGTTAAAATTGTAAACTTTATATTATGTATATTTTATCACAATAATATATGTGTATATATGTGTGTGTATATACATATTTTACTCCAAAAGCTTATTCCCAAGAATTAACTCCAAGGAAATAACACAGATGGTTGAAATATGTATATGCTAGAATCCATTTCCCTAAAGATCTATGAATAAAATCTGTTTTTTTTTTTTAAATAGCACCTGACACAACAAAGACACAAAAGAGACTATATGCAAACATTAAACACAAGGTGGACTTTTCACATAAAAATATGTTCATAATATTATCAAATGAAAAAAGGCAAGTAATAGAATGCATGAACAGGATGAGCCCACTGACATAAAAATTCTAAAGTTTATATATACATGAAAAAATTTGAGATCTTTTACAAAATGTTAATAGTGGTTATTCTTTGAATGCCAGATTTGATATGATTTTAAAATTATCCTCTTTATAACTTTCTATACTAGCTGATTTTTTAAAAAATGATATTTTTAAACAAAATAACATGCTATGATAAATGCATGTCTATTATCACTTTTTCACATTACTTAGGAAGGGTTAGGCACTTGATATTTTCACAAAAGATGTTTTCTGTATTTTCATTTCCACAGCAACAATATCACTTATGAGTGAATCAGATACAGTTTTAAAAGAGATACATACCTCAGATAGCGATGGCATCTCTTTATCAGTCAAAAACAGACCTATTATTTCAGAGCAACATTCAGTGATCATGTTCTAGAAATAAGAAGACAATCTAGTGAGGTTGATCTTATTGGTAATATTAGCTATTTTAATTATAATCTATTTGTTTTATTTGTCTTTTCTTGCATCATCACCTAACTCTAATTCCCAGGATGAGACTTAGAGGGACCCAGAGGTCACAATACCTTATGTAGCTAGGGTTATTTGAAAAAATACAAGATGACCACAAAAGATAAAATTTAATTAAAAATAATACATTATTTTAGGGTTCTTTCCCTGCACATTCACTGTTAAAATCCATGTTACAGAAGAATAACAAGTAAAATAATTCACACCAAAATATGGCTGAAAAATTACTTTTCTTCTGAGAAGAGAATCCTGGAAGAGAGTCCAGAAATGGGTTTAAGCAAAGGATAATAGTTGGAAGTTGGGAAAGAAATGAAGAGTAAATGAATAGGAAGAGAGACTCAATACCATATGTTATCCGTTGGTGGTGACACTGCCACAGCCCCTACTGCATGGACAGAATTGTTTGTATGTGGACATCTGACCCACAGGCAGGGTTGAATCATTCATATTCTCTATCATTGTAATTTCATAGAAGGAAGGACAACAGAGGAGAGTAGTCAGTACTGGCTGTGTGAGCTGAGAGATCCTGATAAGGAGTGGGGCCAGATGAAAGGTGAGTAAGAAGAGGAAACAGAGATGAGTAAAATCTTCTGCCCCCTGTGGAACCTGGCTCCTGACTCTTCAGTTCCATTTTCGGTGAGGTCCACTGTGTATTGTTCCAGTCCTTGGCTATGCATGAGCTTACTTACTGGACCCTACCAGATACTGCCTCCCCACCAAACCTATTTCACTTGAGCTAATGTAAGTAGATTTTCTTTGCTTACAGTTAAAGAAGTCAAAACTATAACATTATCAGAGAAAAACTAGGCTTGCAGCACAATGTTACCAGTATTTATCCCCCAAAAAGCAACAATTTGCTTTTATGATAGTAATAATATGTACATGTACTAACATTCAGAAACATTAAAATGATAAAACTACATTAATCTTTACATTATAACTGACCAATGCTGGTTAAAGCCTTAAAATAAAAAAAAAAACAAACAAACAATTGAGTAACAGCCCCAAACCATGTCATGTCAAGTTTTAATAAATGCATAACATAGAAGATAAAATTTCAGAATTCCAAAGCTATCATTGATTTAATTCAATGTAACAAATATATTTAAGGCATTACATTAGGTACAGTAGAACACAAAGGTAAAGAAACAAGCCCTATCCTCCTGGAGTTTATAATAAGTGAGAAAAGTAAATACATGCACAACTAAATGAAATACCAAGTAGAATGAAGTCAGAACATACACTGTTATGGCATGTTAGAGGAGACTAGAGGTGGGAGAGAGTAAGTATAAGTATGATGAACAGAGAAGACTTCCTGCAGGAAGGGTCAAATGAACTGAGTGTTGATGAAGTAGGAGGATTACAACTTCTGGCCACAGTTTAAAGGTGAACTAAACTGTCCTTACCAAGAGGTGATATTAGTGTGAACTTAAAGGTGAACTTAAATGTTCTCAGCAAGGAAAAAAACAAGTGAACTGGAATGGAAAGAGACAAGAGGAAGATGAATCATCTAGGAGGCTACTCCAACTGTTTGGGCAGGAAGTGATCATGGCTCAACGTAGGCCAGCTGCAATGGGACAAAAAAGGAAGCAGGGCAGGCAGGACCCTCAGCTGCTACCAGTCTTCTCCGAAGCACTCTCCAGGCTCCAGGCTCATTTTACTAGACAGGGGAGAACACACGTCTACTCCTACACTGCTTCATCATCTATATTTCTATACTTCTAATTGAGTTCTTAGGACTGGGCAAAGTACATTTTCTTTCTATACAAAAGGTTTCAGTACCAGCCATGATGGGATATGGTCATAATTTCCTCAATAGTTGTGGAGCGGATGGCACTGTCTGTGTCACTAATGATTTCACATAACGGATGAACAAACAGCAATGTTACCTGATAAATGCCTTTCACTGCTCACCTCAACACTTATCAAACAGAAGTTCCGACTCGACGACGTTCTACTTCTTTGGCATTATGTGAGGTAAACTACATATACGTGTCAGAAACCGGCTGGTTCCATGTTGGGCTGTGAGAGCCCTCACGCGGCCTCACTACCACTGACGTGAAAGCAGGGAAGGCACTGAGCTCATCCATCCATCAGAGAGCTAGCTGCTGGGAGAGCTACGGTCGGTGAGGGGCTTGGGACACAGAATGACCCTTGCTCAATCTCTGCCACTTCTCCTTTGAAGAGGAGTGTCTGTTGATTCTACGAGAAGTGGACTTCTGAGTTATTTCAAGAATAATAAAGCCACTTCTTTGTCTTGGTTGAACGGCTCATCATCTTTCACCTGCAATATGAGAAAAGCTTCCTAAACTGTTTTCCATCTTACAAACTCTTGTTTCCCTCATCTCTCCTTCACATGCCACCAGGGTGATCTGAGCACAGGGTGGATCATGCACTGCCCTTCCAGACACCGCCCCCACCTCTTCCAACTCCCCCAACACCCAGCCCTGCTTTCTCACCACACTTTCCTGCAGAACAATGCTCATTCACCTCTTATTCATTTGACATCTATTGGATGCATCCTAAGTGCCACAGTGTAGTAACAGGATGAATGGGACAGAGGCACCTTAAGGTGCTCGTGGTCTGGTGGGAGGAATAGGAGAGACAGAGTTTCAGCACTATGTGTGAGATCAGAGAGGGGGAACCACTCAGTTTCACCCATCTCTTCAGCCCCATCTCCCACCACATTCACCCTGTAACTCCTGCCACAACAGATGGCTCATTGTCTTCAATATAACATTCAGTTCCATGACTTTACATTGCATCTCTTCCAGTTTTCTAAGTCAGGAATGAGTGCTTTCCACAAATGTCCAACTAGAAGTTTCACAACCAAGTACTAAAGAGGTACTACATTTCGGTTATTGGGAGAGATATTGGAGATAAAATGAATAAGACCCTTGAGCAAAGGAATTCACAGTCGAGAGAGGAAGGGACACATAAACAGATAATTGCTGAAACAATATTATAAGGACACAGGATATTTTGAAGTGCAAGAAAAATAGCCTTTATTTCAGTTTATAGAGGCTGAAAAATGCTGTATGAGCTATTTAAATACAAAGTCTAGCTCAACTTTTTTTCTCTCTCTCTCTCTCTCTCACACACACACACACACACACACACACACCTTTACCAATGAGATTTTTTAAAATGATGAATTAGTATAGTTTGCATCAACAGCCCCACCACTGGGAGGGAACGATTCTAGCACCCCTACCCTTTGCATAATGTAGAATTCAGATAATGGGGGAATAGGAAAGCCAGAAGAAGTCAGAGAGACTAAGTTGAATGACATAATAAAGAGCTGAACCAGAACAGGATAGGGAGAGGAAATTAAACACTCCATGTAGACTGTGTTGGAGGGAAACTTTAGGAGTTTGAGCCAAATGAGACAGATGTTGGAGAGCCAATGTGGAGGTCAGAGATATTAAGAGCATATTTTGGGAAAAGAAGACTAAAAAGAAGTTTTGCCATGTATCACAAAAGGATTCTTTCTTGGATGTTCTTCGAAGAGACTCCATAAAGATTTAGATAATTTCCATTGGTTCTAAACTTTGGATTGATGTTTCTTTGAATGCCATGTGTTGCTTGCTAAAAGACGACCACCAAGCAGCTGGTTCATTATGAGTGACATCTGGGTACCTACAACCATACTTACACAATAACTAAACTTCTTATGACAGGGACCTGTTTACTGATTTCTGTATGTCCTTATTTCACAAAGCCTGGAAATTTTTACAAATGATTGTTTCTCAAAAGTAATTTACTGATGCTAATGTTCAATAGTGCTTCATTTTGTTTTCACATTACTTAAATATTTAGGATAATCTGATGACTAATTTTAATCGTCTTGCATAATTCAGGCATTCCATACATGTTTGCTGAACTAAACTTGGATGACTTGGTAAACATATTTTAAGCTTTTCATCTAAGTATGCTATCATTCCAAAATGATGTTTTTGTCTTAAAATCAGGATGGTTTGTATCCTTCATATGCTTTAAAGTACCTGATATACTCTCAAGATACCCCTAAGGCTGTGAATGACAGGTTAAAATAACTTAGTCATTCTGAGCTGATGTTGTTCATTTTAGAAAAAGGACATACAATGTTTTCAAGCCAGAAGGGATTGGAACACCTGTTCTGTAGCCCTCTCAATACATCTTAAATTAATATCTGTGTTCTGAAGTTCTTGGCTTATTCCACACCATAGGGATTTAGGGGAGGGAAGGGGGGAAAAAAAAGGAAGGCAATGAGAAAGAGAACAAGATACCCCTAATATCAACAAAAGGCCCAATTTCTGAACCCTCATATTTAATAACCCACCAAAAATCTATACTGTGATAGAAATAAATATATTAGATTATAGAGGTTACGACTTCTTGTCTCATTCTTGACCATAATTGATCTCTTCAAGTGTCCTAGTTAAAACTTCAAATTAGCTCCAAGTGAAGGTTGTCATGGCAACGAACGGGCAGACTTAGTCAATGGGATTTATTTGATATAACCCAGGATTTAGCTGCTTTATTTTCTTAAGTCCTGGTTAGTATACTAGAAAAAAGAAAACTTTATATGTTCCTTCCATTTCTCAGGTTTCAAATGTTATAAACAAATTAGTTTGCCAATTCACCAAAACAAATACTAGTTTTTCTTTCATTTGATGACATTCTGTCTTATATACAACAGAACTAGAACACATCTAAAAAATCCCTACTTAAACCTAAAGAAGCACTTCCTAAGCTGGAGAACAGAACAAACTCAGAAGTACAGAGGACAACATCAGGACTGAAATGAGTTTGTTCTGCTCAAGGACTGACCCACTCACATGCATTATTCTAATCAGAACATGAAAGCAAGTCACAAGCCTTGGTTACAGCAAGACTTATATTCAAAAAGACTTATATTCTGCTTATATTCAAATGCCTTTCTTTCCTCCTATTTATTCCTAATTTGTTTATATACAGAGTCAATCTCTGGGTTCAGATGCTGGGCTCACTGTGATCAATGTGATTCCTACATCTGACCTTCAGGGAAATTCTGATGACTCTCACGCCAACCATGGGTTCCATCTCTTCATCTGAGAGCAGCATTTGGATGAAAGAATCATTTTTAGAGATGAGAGGAAAATCAATCCCAGGAAAGGTTAAGTAATTGACCATAGATAGAAAGCTGAGTGGCTAAGCAGAACCTAGAATCCTTACAGACTCTTGCTCTCCTGTTTTGGACAGTCTAAGCTGAAAAGACAAATAGATTCAGGAGAAAATAATCATCTTTATATATATACATACATACATACATACATACATACATACATACACACACACACATATGTGTGTATGTGTGTGTGTGTGTGTGTGTAAATATATATATATATATATATATAGAGAGAGAGAGAGAGAGAGAGAGTAATAGATTCAAAGACAATTTCAGCAAAGAATATTCTAGAATATAGCTCAAAGATAACAATCTGAAAAGTTTAGTCTGCCACTGAAAAACTGTGATTGTAAGTAATCTACGCAGAAAGTGCAAAAACAAAATGAGAGCTGAGTTCTTCTTGAAAACAGACATGAAAAGGCAACCATGCGATTTAGGAAAATAATTATGAATATGAAACCTCAAGAGTTTGAGATATCTGATCTATTGGGAGATTTGTTATCAGTAGTCGGTATATCATTAATATCGTTAAACACCTGGAAATTCATATTATAACATCTGAAAAGAATATAATACTGAAAAGAATGTGTAACTAAAATTCTAAAACAGTTCTATGATAAATGCAAGCACAGAGCACAAGAGACGTAAATACTGAAAAGTTGCATTTTGCAAAGACTAATTATTCTTGTTGGATAAATCCTCTTACAGCTGGGCTCGTTGCTGTCACAGTAGTGAAAAATATACTCACTCTACTGGTAAATTCAGACTGGAAAAAATGCCAACAAGTATATTCTGAAAATCAGGATTGCTGCCAACTTTTACACTTTCACATGTGAGTGCATAGATGAGATAAATAAGAAAACAAAAAAAGAGCCATACTAATAATAGTTTTTAAGAATTAAACATGTCTTGTTATTGGTAACCAACTAAATATTAACCTGGCAGAAAGTGATTTAAGAAAAAGTGATTTAAGAAAAAAGATAGAACAGATTAAAAACAAAGGGAAGATCCTAAAAGCTTTCAAAGAAGAAAAACAGAGATGGGACCCAAGTGTCTAGAAATTCAAACAGGAGAGTGTGGTCAAGAGATTGTTTCTTTTCATTGTAAACATTGTACAGCCATTTGAGTTTTTTTTTCAAATGGCCACAGTAACTACAGAATATTTATTTTCAAGAAATTTGATTAATGTGCAAATGGAAATTCAAACAGCAGGTGATAAGGAAAGAACATGCGCCCCTGCTCCTCTCGTTTGCAGAAGGGTAGCAGTCCCCACTCTGGTTTTGGAGGAGGAGAGGTACTTCAGTTTTTTTCACACCCGTCATCCCCAATTTGCTGCCAAGAGTGTGGGGTGACTTATCTGATTGGTGAGTTTGGGAAAAGCAACAAAGTATGTCAGACTCTGCCCCTTCCAGGCAACCTTTGCTTATCATTTTGGAGGTGCCCTGCCTGAGGGACAATTACTCTCTGTTCTTCCATGCAGTAAAGATGCCAGGGGGAGAAGGAGAGTGGGGACATCATATGGTTTATACAGGTGTGCTAACTGACTGTGTGACTAGGTAGGCAAGTTTGGCTAATTCAGGGGTGAAATATTAATAAGCAATCATTTGGACACAAATCTAAAGCCATGTTAGCTAACTGCTTTGTCAGTAATGATGCTGACATTTTGATCTCTATATATTCATTTTCTGTGTCTCATTTCTCAATGGGCTTAGAATTCAGGAGGAGTAGAAGGGAAACGACCTCTCCTCTAAAACACAAACATCAGTAATAAAAACTATTCAACTTCATGAACTGTGTAATCAGATTAATAGCATATTGTAAGGATGTTTTTATGAGAAAACTATATATTCACAGAAAAAGTCTGAACAATATATGCTTAACTGTATTTACTAGTTTTCCTTCACGCATTACTTGGGTAATAAAAATGCTCAAATAATAAACTTTAAGTGAGATATTAAAAGTAATGTTATAAAGTTATAGAACACTGTTTCTTGGGAGTCACAGTTATATCTGAATGATTTCTCTAGATTGGCTTTGCTTTCACTTAACATCAGATTCTTATGATTGATATGTTTGGAAGAGCTTTAAAGGAAAGATTACTTATATGTTCGAAAGTTGGATCACATTGGTACTCTATATAGAGCATATACAGGGCAGAAAACCCAAAAGTTCAAGTTCAGTTACATAATTCTGCTCTAATGAAGTAAAAAATAATTTAAATATTTATGTATAATGACATCCATCTTGCAAAGCAATGTAATTTTCCATTATTTAGTAACTTACTTCCATTTCTTTATCAATTGACTTGTCTTCCATTTCTTGTATTTCAGGTACTTTTTCATCTGAAATAATTTCAGGAGTTGCTGGCAATGATATTTCAGCTATTTGCGCAAGATTGGATAGTTTCTCATGAATTGAAATAACTCTAAAAATAACAAAGACATGTTTATTTCATTTGAAAAGACATTCATTTATTCTGAGTCAATAATATGTATAAAGTCTTTAGTTATTTAACACTTAGTTTTCTGGCATCTCTAAACATAACTTGTTTAATTATTCCTTAATTGAAGGAATATGAGGAAAGAGACAGGACTCTAACCTATATAATGTTTGTGATCTAATTATACACTCAGATAGATACATTATTACAAACTGGCACAGGCGCAATGAAAGAAATGTACACATCCAAAATACTGCTTAAGATGAAAACCAAGAAAATAAATACGTGGGCAAAAAACTCCAGGCAATGACAAATGATTTACCCCTATATAAACCTTAATGTCATACTCTGATTCCCTGGCTGACCTAAAGGGAAGAATTATGACGAGTTAACAATGGCTCTAAAAAACCCAACACTGAAGGATATGGTACAGGGAGTGGAGGGTAGGGAGGAAAATCAAGGTAGAAGGAAAAGCAAAAGCAGAGGAGGGCAGAGGACACAGTGGCAATTACATTGCAGATGGGAAGCTTCTGGAGCCAGAGGCCAGTGGATGAGAGGTGAGTGGAGTCAGAAGATGCAAAAGCCTTGAAACAGCTGACGGAGGCAAACAACCACCTGCGTGGCCCTCAGTGACTCTACGATACAGGCATAGTGTGCACATGCATGCCTGTATGTGTGTGTGCTACCAGTGTCCCCGTCTAAGGAAAGAGGAAAAGTTTTATGGAAAAGAACTAACTGATCCCAGAAAGCAAAGTGACATTAGGAAAAAATTCAGGAATTACAATTCTTCAATTTCCTACAGTGTCCCCTTCTTTTGCCTTCTGAAGAATGATCAACAAGAGCAATTCCCCAAGAACTGATCCTATCTTGACCCTTGTAAGAACACAGGAAACGCCACCTTGGTTGACAGAAGTAGCCCATTTTTATGGGGCCACCAGTGGATGGAACAGATGAAAGGTTATCAGGCACCCTCCTCTGTGATAGCCTCAGTGACAGGGGCATGTCCCTACTTTAGAAACCTTACCATAGCCCATGAACACACCAAAATTAACATTTTGGAATTTAAAAAAAGGAACCCTGTCAATTGATTACCTTCTACTTTGCAGAAATTATAATCATTTTCATCATTGGGTTCTGGAAAAAAAAATCTCGCCATGTTTTTGGATGTACATAAGGCAGCGCACAGTTTCCTGATTTTGTTGCTTAACTGTGCTGGTATATGATCTGTGCCTAAATTTTCTGTTACTTCATAAAACAAAACAAAACAAACCAAAACAAAACAAAAACAAACAAAAAACATGCCAGCTCTTGAAATATCTCTTTATTCTCATTCATACTGCAGGCAGAGTCCTTTGGAATGAAAATCATGCAGCATGAACAAGGCTCTCCAGGGAAGGACAGAGAAGTACAGTCTCTGTTCCCTAAGCATTTACTAGGTGTCTAGCTGGGCAAAGTGCTGACACTAACAGACACAGGATCTGGTAATGAGACCTGACATTTGCCCTGTGCTGCAGCCTTTCAAAGAATGTGCATGCATTGTTTGGCTTGGTCCTAATATAACCCTGAAAGGTAGGCAGAATAGGTATTATTTCCATCTTACTACTGAGGAAATGGAGGCTGAGGTCATAAGAGGCAATGACAAATGGAATCAAAATTAAATTAACTAAGCAATAAAAAGAATTTTAAAAAACCAAGGAATTTGTTAAAGTGAAACAGGAAAAGAGGGAAACCAGGCATGAGCAAAAGTTAGAGATGTGCCCTAGCTGAAAAGGAGGAGGAGAAAAACAAACTTGCTGAAGCAGAGACCTTTGTCTAGGAAACAATATAAAATAAAGCTGGAAAAAGAGGAAATGATAAGACAAGAGATATGGTGGAGTCTGGGGTTCATTTTGCAAGCTAATTCAGAGCCACATTAAATTACTTTGTAAGCCCCTTCCCCCAATTTTAGGCAAAATATTGCACAGACAACATCCTGTACTCGCTGCAAACTTCATACAGTGTCGGGAACTCTTCCTCCAACAACCCTTGTTACTACTATCATTGTTCCCATTTTACTGAAGAGTAGAATGAGGCACACACAAGTTAAGTATCCTGCTCAAAACAATAAGAGGAGCAACTGGTACCCAAACCAAAGCAGGCCGGATTCAGAATTTGTGCTCTTCACCACTGCAATATCATATTCCTCTGGGTAAAATGAAGATTTTTTTTTTTCTAAACATCTAAAGGTTCTCCTGTGCTTTACCTTGTATGCTTCTAAAACAGCTTATTCTTATGAAAATATCAACAGTCAGGGTAAGAGTTGTGGACAACCCATCTTCACTTGCCTGTTCAGTGGAACCCAAACAGAGCCAGCATGTGCACTGCTGTAACCGTCGTATTTCACATCTGCAATCTTCAGGGGCTTTGTGTTATACGCATACAATAATAAAATCTGTAGGAAAATTAAAAGGCACATAAAATGTGACATCAAAGTACACTTTGCCTCAAAAAAATGCAGCATCAGTTCTCAAAATAATATCAATAAACTTTAAAAAGTTTTTCATTGAAAAAGAAAAATGAGGATTTTTTAAAAAATTCACTTTAAGGAGAATGATATGAATAAGAGTTGTACAAAGGTTATGAGATGAAATGAAATGCTATTGGTACCAATATTATATTATTTTTGAAGATTGATATTTCTTACTGCAGTTAAGTTTAAATTGCAGCCTTTGAAAGCCCTCTACGACAAGTTCTAAATATACGCCCCATGAGGATCTAACTGTCCTTTATTACTTCTCAATTTGCACTTTTCCCACAGTGGTCATAGTCTCTTTTCTGCATTCACTTATGCTGTTCCCTCCTTCTTCTCTCCAATCCACACACGATTTTCTAGTCCCCACCTCTATGACAAAAACTCTTCTAATGACTCAGGCTTACTAGTTTCCCTGTTGTTTGAAATATGACAATGCTTAGAGTCAGTCCTACACAACACAGCACCTGTTTACAGTCATGTAAAAATCCATCAAATTTGAGATTCATAGGATCTTAGTGATGATCTGCTCTGCATCCCTCATTTTACATATAAGACAGCTGAGGCCCAGAGCAACCAGTCAAAACTAAATGCATGTGCTATCTCAGCTTCCTCAAAAACCAAATTAAATAAGAGTAAAGGGATTGTTTTAAAAGGCATAAATCAACAACGACAGAAAGAACAAGAGAAGAGGTGAGGCATCAAGAGGTGTTAACCACACTTTGGAGGATGGAGCACTAGGGAGAGCATAGCTGACTCAGTGGAGCAGAAAGGCCTAACTGCCTTGGGAGGGGCTGCCAATTATAAGCCTGACCAAGACTGTTGAAAAGGTTTGGGGACTGGAGGCATCAGGGCCCTCAGCTCACCTCCTTTCTCTGAGCCCGTGCAACCAGGAGACTCCCCACTTCCCTTGTTTCCTCTCTGCTGGAGAATATCTTTCATTTTCCTCTCGCTCAAGTAAACACAGAAAAGACCTATGCTCAGGGACATTATGTGCAGGGGTGCTGAACTGGAAACAGTGGAATTAAGTGAAGGTCTGTATTCTGCACAAGAGACATCCCCTTACCCCTCTCCAACCCCTTCCCAGAATACAAGACACCTGGAACGTAGCACCCTCCAATGAAACTTCTGACTCCTTCAGTTACCCTATAGTGAAGCCTATAAATGGATAAGCCTGATCCAATATGCTTCTTGGTGCCTCCAAACATGAATGGATAGCCAACAGTCACTAGACATGAAATAAAAGGCAGTGACCAAAACCAGTATAAGAAAGGAACCTGGAGAATCAGATGGAAGACAAAGAGCATAAGAAAACTTCAATGGAAGGTTAATATCCTCACAGAAAGAAGAAAGACAATATTACATCTGTGAAACAAGAACATAGTGCTGTTAAAATGGAACAATAAGGACAACATAGAGCTCTTAAAAATTAAAAAATATAATCATAACAACTAAATAATCAATACATCTAAAATATAAAGTTGAATATAAAGTACACCAAATTTAAAAACATATAGGGAAGAAAATATGAGAAAAGTAAACAATAGGTTCAAAATATGAATATTAAAAATTCCAGAAGGCATAGAGACAATTAGAGGGACGAAATTATGAAAGAAAAAATCTCCTTGAACTGAAGAATATACCTTCAAGATTGAAAGGGCTCCCTGAGTATCTAGCACAATGAATGAGACCCACACCAATGTACATCACAGAATTTTAGAACAGAGGGCCCAGGGGGAAGATCGTCAGAGCTGCCAGAGGAAACAAGTCAAAATAAAAAAACTGGGAATGAGAATGGGATCAGATTTCTCAACATATCAGCACCTCCAATTCACCCTTTTTCAGGAAGCTGGAATATGTGTTCCTTTGGCATGAGAGAACAAATCAAAAGAGCAAAAAACATGGGACCCAGGAAACCCTAACTCAAGGGAAAGAATTCTCAGAGGCACAGTGAATAGGGCTCTTATGATGATACCTGAGTCATGAGAGCAATCAGGCTAGTTTGCATGTCTCTGAAGGATAAAAAAAAATGAAACTGAGAGATCAGCTTATGGGTACTGGAGAGGGATTACATAGTTCTTTGAAAATTTAAGAAGAATGAGAGATTCTAAAATACAGAGAACAATAAGGTAAACAAAAGTAGGCAATTTTTTCCTTCAGGAAAGAAGACAGGAAGAAAGCAAACAGCACCTTACTTGGCTTGGTTGTGAGTAGTATTTACATGGTCATAATTAAAACACTGACTATGGTTTCAGAATTATGACAGGACTTGATTAGGAGAATGTGCAGAGGAGAAGAGTGTGTGAGAGAGAGAGGGAAAGGCTGACGCTGGCCTTCACCTTCTACAGTAATGTGTGAAGTTGATCACTTAAGAAATCACCATGTGAACATATAATTTATATAATTGGGAGGAAAAACAACCGAAAAAGCCCCATTTAAAAGAGTGCAAAGTACCTGCATCTGAGAAGGAGAATTCATGGATGAGGATAGCTAAACAGAGAACTATTCTTTTTTTATTCATTAGAAGTCTTTCAAATCTTGATTTTTTTAAACTAAGGAAAATTCGATGAAACATTTCTGAAAAGAAAATTAAATGAGTCCCAGAGAGATCAGCCCAAGATCACATACTGTCTTTTGGTATCTGCTCTCGTTTTGTGTTTGTTAACCTTGACTCTCAGGTTAGCATCTAAATACAATCCCTGAGGATGAGAGTGACATCTTGTACTTTTTTAGTAGCGCTCACAGCACTTAGAACATGTTAATATCTTCCTATTTTTGAAATTTTCATTAGTTCAGTTAAGAGCTAATAAAGTTCCCCAAAGCATGTTAGTGGAAAAATTTAAATAGCATGGTTGACATTTAAGCCCTAATAATGAAAATGACTCGCTCCCTCCTTAGGCTGATACTGGTCAATGGTTTTGCAATACAATTCAAAAATCTTTGCTAACTACACATAGTACGGACAACGAAATTCAAGCTATAACAGTCTCAAATCATACTGGACATGCACAAAGTAAGGCAGTAGTTAAACAATAAAATGCTAAACTCATTGGCAGAGTTGTTAGCCTGGGCTCTGGAGCAGGCTTGCCTGGTTTTGGCTCCTCCACTTCCTGGCTATATGACCAAATTATTAAAAGGCTATGCTTCTGTCTCCTCATCTGTAAAATAAAGATGTGGTATTCTCCATCCCATGGATTGGTGTGAAGACTCAATGAGTCCATGTCAAATACTTAGAGCAATGCTTAGAGCCCAGTCATGGGTGAAAGAAGAAACCCTTATCTGCTAGAGGGAGGAGATTCATAACTTCTTATTCTTGGTATCTTAATCACCTGACAAGATGCCTGGCATACAGTATGCACTCAATAAATGCTTTATTAATTAGATAGTAAGCAGTCGAGTTATATGTGTGTCATAAAGAATGAATATTGAGTGTTTAGATGACCTAGGTTCCGATTTCTATCTTTGTCACTGATGAACTGTAGCACTGGTCAAATCACTTTGCCCATATGGGGCTTTGCTTCCTGATCTGTAAAATCAGAGCATTGATCTAAGTTCCTGTTCTCTTTATTTCTTTTCAGATCTGCAATTTGACTTGGGTGGTACCAAGAGAAGTCAGAAAAGGTTTCTACTATATAAGCATCCTCTTGGATAGGCTGGGTACTAAAAACAGCAAGAATATAAGAAAGCTAAAGCTCCTAAGGTATGATCTTGAGGCAAATTTGGGCATCTTTGATCATGTTACATCTGTTTAAGGCTAAACTGTCGCTGTATGTTTGAGTTAAATCGGCCATTCTTTATGTTTTTAAAGCCAGTGTCTAGGAGGTTCATTAAAACGAAAGCTAAACTTCATCAAGTTATAAACTAAAGTCTGAAGTATTATGGTATGGAATAGTCAGCCCTCTGAATCATCTAAATATTTTACATCCAAATCTTCAGTCCCAGGATTTCTACTTTGCTGCTTCAGTGTAGTGCTTAAACTGAAATGGATTGAGGTGAATTGAGTGATGTCAACTTGCAGTGATATCCATTGACCCTCTAAGTCCCTGGGAACTCCAAGGTCCTAAGTCAGCTATTAATTTTCATTACCATCCTGCCAAGAGGCTACAGCCAGGACCACCGTCTGAACACACCATGCTTAGGAGTGCAGACTTAGAGTCAGTTTGCTCCAATCCTGACCCCCATGCCAACTGGCATTCTGCCACCCTGTGTCTCAGTTTCACCTTCTATAAAATGGGGCCGATGATAGTGCCTACCTCATAGAATGGTTGTGAAGCAAAAATAAATAAAGTATCTGGAATATAGTAAGCTCCACATAAATGTTTACTATTGCTATTATCTTGTGGGTTTCATGAGCTTCACCCAATCATTCAACATTAAACTCTACACCAAAGGCCTAAAATAATGAAGAGATGAATGCTAAATTGCACCAACATTTAAATCATCAAACAAATTCCCGTGTTACCTTTCAAAAAGATAGAATCTTATGACTGATAAGATATAGTCAGTGTTTCCTGATTTTTTTGACTGAAGTTTATGGCAGCAACTACATCTTTTATCATGACCCAAGACATGTATGCTATTGTCAAAGGGAAAAAAAGTCCCCGAACTAAGAAATGAGAAAACTGTGTGTTCTGCCTCTTTGCTTGTGGCTTAAGAAAGTCACTTAAGCGAGCTGTCTAAATCAGAATTTGCTAGTTGGTGCTCTGGTTCTAATCTGTCTGACACCAGTTCATGCTCCCACGTTAACTGTCAGACATGACTGTTGAAGATGAAACCTTGTTATTCTAATTATCAGCCACAGATGTAGTCTTAGCATTAACTTCTCAGATCTTCCTGCCCCAAACTGATATGGATGTGATATTTCTATGGCCTTGTAAAGTGAACTTTATATTTTATAATTTTTCCTCATTTTTTAAAAATTAGCTGTTTAGGTAAACATTCTGTTTCCCAACTATGTAATCTTTCTCTTTTCTTATCCTCTCTGAATGATAAACTCTTTTTTCACTTCATTGATTCTTTTGCCAGCAAGGGCATAAATTCTGATATATGCTGAAGAGCAGTCTAGATTTTAATATATCTACCATAAAAAAAGTTTCAGAAAATATTTTCACTTATGCTATACGCTTACATTTTTTTTTTGTATTTAATCTCTTTTTTAAAAAATACCACTCACTATATCACTCACTATATCGATTTGATGACCTATGAGTATTCTTGGAACCACAATTTGAAAACTATCGCATTAAATTCCTCAAAACAGACTACTTATTTATTATTTCAAAATGTATGTGAAATATCTGGCAAGGATTTGGCTTGGAAAGGGTGGGAAGGAAAGTACTTTCAGAAGGTGAGAAATAGCTTTACATGTTTCTGGGGAGTGATATTTAAAGTTTCCCTTTTTGTATGAGTAGGAAGAGATACTAATTGACCAAGAGTTAGCAGGGTCAGCAGCCTAAGGAAGCAGGATGAGGGGGACAATGGGAGAAGGAGAGCAAAGAGGGGTAGTAAGCCCAGGAGGTTTCGCTGTCTCAGGCAAGTCCTATAAGTCAGGGAGCAGCAGAAACTACCAGAGGCACAGCTAGAGGGGACAGCACTTAAAAGCTGGGAAGTGCAGGACTAGACCAACATAGGAGACAAAAAGCAAATAAAAGTGCTAAACAGGGAAAAACTCTATGGCAAACATTATGAGAAAAAGCCTGAGGCTCTTAGAGCAGCATCCAAGGAATTCTAAAGTAGGTTCCTCTGTAAAAGGCTGTAGTAACCAACTGTTCCATTTTTAAAAGCTTGACTCCCTTCAAGGCTCTCCTAGAATCTGAATCACTATTCAGCTGTCGAGAGTTCAGGGAATTATACTGAACTGTTCCAAAATACTTGCCTCTGTCTCCTCCTGCTCTGCCCTTTCCCTCTCCACCCGCCACACAGCCCTTCCCCAACTAACATCGTTGCAAATGTCTATACATGCATATGGACACAGAAAAGGATACAAATAAAGATATGGCATTAAAGATAATAATGACAAACATTAAAATAAAGAGTGACATGTGCAGTACAAATCGGTAAACAGCATTTAGAGACAAACTGTTTTTCTCCAATTTGCTCTGCACTTTAATTTTGCCGGTTAGGCACAGTTCACTCTTTTCTGCACAATGTAGACAGCTAAAGAATCTATATGGAGATACTGTTGCTAAACTTTAAAAGGTTTTTTTAAATAATGTTCATCAAGTGTAGGATGCATATATCTTAAAGTTATTAAACTTTAAAAGGACGTAAAAATTTTAAAATAATTTGAGATAATAATAAATGACAACTACTATTTACTGAGGTTAAGTGTTAAAACAGTGAGCTCTAATTACAGATGAGGGTAACCATGATACAGAAAAGCTAACCAATATACTGCAGATCACAAAATTATTAAGTGACAGAGCTGGGATTCGAATCCAGGAAATCTGGCTCTGGACTCTGTGTTCTAAAACATTATGCTAATGTAAACAAAATAAATAAAAAGAAAATCATTCCCAGGATTTCTTAGTTATTTTCAGATCCATTTAGATAATTTAGAGCCTATATTGCTGTACATTTTCATCTATATATGAGGATGTTTTCTACTCTTCAATTTATAATGGCCTAGTTACACTTTTTATCTAAATGTAAGATTTAGCTTTGTAATCGTATTACATACCATAGGTTCTATTTCCTTTGGAGGTCTTTCCAGGGGAGGGATGTACCATTGAAAGCAAAGTTCCTTGTTCAAAGCATGTGTTGCCATATCTGATATCAGCTCTACATAAGATGGGCTGGCAGGGAGCTTTAATGATAAAATGGAGTGTAGAGAACTGTCACGAAGTAACTAGGAAACAAACAGAAACATCAGTTTAATTGCTGGTAATGAATTCATTCAATATTTAAAACATTCATTTAATATGCATTTAATATGGGCTGCATTAGATAACTCCGGGAATTGTTTCAGCTTGTTTTGTGGAGACAGATTTTAAAACTCTCTTTGATTACCACAGAGAAGTTTGTCCTGCAGAAAAAATATGCTTTAAAATCCAGTGAACTCAACAAATGTCTTCTACTTTGGTGAGTCTCTCAGATTAAAATCCTAAAGGGGAAAATGTCCATGCTAGCATTTCAGTCTCAAGGTCACCATGGAGTCTAAGAACATGTTCTACTTTTTTCTGGTTTATTCTGCTGATGAATCTCCTGAGGGTGTGGTTACAATTTATTATCTATTTTCCAATAGCATTTTTTTTTTGCAGGGCCCATATACAAATAAGACACAGTTTTTGCTCTAAAATATTAAGATCCATTATTTTCATTCCCTTTTTAAATGAGTGTGGCTGATTTGTAAGTTCAGTCTTGGTGAATCTGGGCCCAGCTACTTTGATGAAACTTTGCCCCTAAATCAAGAGTTTTTAAGAATCATAAATGTGTATAATGCAATTAGTAATTTCATAAATTATTTGCTTAGTTTTTTAAGGTAGCTAGGAAAGCAAACTACGATCAATATCAATAAAATAAGTCTAGCCAGGGTGATAATAATAGTGATAATAATATCTCAAGACTACAAAGGACTTTCTTCAATAGAGTACAGACTATTTTCAAAATTAACTTCTCGTTGAACAAGGAATGAGTTTGGGGGAGCAGATTAAAAAAAGGTGAAGGGATTAAGATGTATAAATTGGTTGTAACGAAGTTGTGAAGGGTATGGGTGTAAAGTACACCACAGGGATTATAGTCAACAATATTGTAATAGCCATGTATAGTGCCAGGTGGGTACTAGACTAATTGTGGATGGGGCTGGGGATCGGGATCACTTTTTAACTGTATAAATGTCTAACCACTATGCTTCATACCTGCAACTAATATAAAATAATATTAAATGTCAACTAATTAAAATAAAAAGAAGTCATGCCTACAATTTGAATAAAATCGGCATTATATTAAAATATGATAAATATACTAATTAACTTCTGGTTAGTCCCAAGATTACAGTATGGTGGCTGGGAAGCAGTCCTACTAAACTCCCAACATCTAAGGTATTTATTTCAAGGCTTGGTGACCAAGGGAAACATGTCAATGTCCAGAAAGAAATGCCTGGCATTTCTGAAAGGCTTTGTACCTCCCGTTATACCTGAGCCAATTCAAGATATAAGACTGTCAGTGCAAGTCTTCAAAATAAAATAAAAAGAGAAATAAAGACATCAACCTTTCAAGTTATCTACCGAAAAATAAAAAAAAAAATATGTTTTGACTGAAAGGTAACATTAAAAGGGAAAAACTTTCAAAATGTCTAGAGACTATCATAAAAGGATATAAACCAGAATGATCACTTATTAGCACTATGACACTAAAAGCGTGACCAAAATGCACAATAAGCAAGATTAGTAGCATTAAATAATCATTTTAAAATGCTTAAGTAAGATTAATTCTATGTCAGGCAGTTCACCAAAAAATCAGGTAAATAATTGATTGGCAAAAATAATGTCTCATGTTTTTTCATATCTGAGTGCCTTTCAAGAGTCTGACAACTAATTTAGCAAAGAATTCATATTTAATAACTACACGAGGGGAGAAAAATAACAAATACCTTTCTCTGCAATATAGTGTTTATTAGCATGATGGTCTAATGATGGTAAATTGTGACAGAAGTCAATATCGAAATAGACATTTAATTTTCCATCGCCTTAAAAAATATCTAGTTGCTAATGAGATTAATTACACATGCTCACTGATGGAATGTACACTGCGTACTTTTGATATGTTTGATTTTGATTTATTCTTTGAAAAGAATGAACAACAGACCTGCTAGGATAACTTCTGTTTTCCACAATCCTATGAACAACAAATTACTTTGCACCAGTCAAATATTTGACCTTATGCAGGCACACGGGCACACAGTCTAAACATGAATAACTCAACATCATTCATAATTTAAATCACATCCTCTTTTAAAAAATTTTTAATATAATTTGTTCGGCATCTTTGTCTATCACAAAGCTTCGATAGACCTGATGACATGCAGACATAAAACTGATGAGCAGGAGAAATAGCAATGATCATTCTGGAAAGGCATCCACTTTGTGGGGGAGAAAAGCAGGTTTAAGTATCAAATTAAGGAAGGGGTTTGATTGAAACAGTCTCTTGAGTGATTAAAGGCTCAAAAGTGTTATTATAAAAATCAGCCAATCTTGGAGATTATTTTAAAAAAAATCCAAAGGCTTTATGCTTGTTAGCTGTCTACCCCAGTGAAACGAACACATGGTTAGGTGGCTTGCACCTGTCAGGCAAGCAACAGTGATATCCTGAGCTGATTATCCTGGGAGAGTGTTACACTAATTATATCAAAAAAAGAGCAAACTGGGTGAAACAACTCTTTGATAACACTGCTGCCACTATAAATGTCACATGTATTTACAAGGTATTCAGGGTTGTACAATTGGAGCATCCTTTTTAGAAACTGGGTAATGATAGGCTGCCCTTAATATAAAGCAAAGAGCTCCTTTCAGAACAGTATTTAAGAAGCCATACTCCAAAAGCTTATAAAATATTCACATGGATAAATGTATTAAAACTATTGTTCTAACTTTCCCATTCACTGTCCTCTACTCCAAAGGTCACATGGCAATGACCTTCAAAGACAGTCTCAGTTCCCAGGAAGGGTGAATCAGAATTTGGTGTTAGATGGAAACAAAAGCATCCCACAGTACTGCTTCCTTCCCTGGGGAGGGCCAGATGTTAACATTACATTCCTGGCCTTTCTACCTCCACTCACTCCTCTCCCTGGGACCGATTTACTTGATTAGAGAATTTGGGGAAAGAATCTTAACCACACACAGCTCTGCTCTATTTGTAGAGAGGGAACATTGTATGCTCCTTCAGACGATGGAGAAGGATGCTGTCTCCATAGATTTTAAAAGGAGACCTGTAATAACCAAAACCAAAACCAAACAAACAAAAAACACATGGCTGTATAGGCAAATCTGTCTACTTTGGTATTCACTAAGAAGCCCCTTTACCAGTAAATAGAAGCCAAATCCTAAAATATCAACTTTATGACTCATGAGGTATTATTTTAATCTCAATCTGTTTCACTCTTTTAATTCTCAAGTAATTTAGAATTGGGGAGGAAATGGGGGTGCTGAGTATTGAACATCTCAATACCCCAATTATCTGAGAAGTTATGTGAACAATTCTCCCATGTGGATTCCAATACACTGCCCTGGGGACAATTCCATAACCCCAGGTGACAATCACTTCTTTAACTGAATTCTTAAATATTCCTATGGTCTTTCCACTTCTTTATAAAATCACAATTTATTAACAGTCACCCCCACTCTCTTGTTTAAAGCAGCAATTTCTTTAAAAAGTATGATGTACCCCAAACTATTTTCTAGTAGGATGAGCACAGGTTCCCAGTTTGGAACAATGTCACTCCTCTGAGACAGCTGATGATAGAAACATGGATCCAATGTGGGAAAGTCAATAACTGTAAAAATTAAAGCCTTAAATGGTAAAGTCCAAATTCAAGATAATTTAAAATGAATACTTTCTTTAGTTTTGAAAGAATTCTCTGTAAATGACTTGATTTATTCATCTCACAAATACATATTGAAAACTTATAATACACTGTGTCAACTGGAATCTCAAACTCTGCATCTACAGAGCAGAAACACCAGCCTTCTGCACAAAGGTTCTCGCTCTGCAGCCTCCACCGTATCTGCTAATGGTCTTAGCATGCTCTAATGATCACAGACAGAGGTTCCAAATGGCGAGATAGACTCTGATCATTTCCTCTTTCTCACTTTCTGTCTCCAAAGGGTCACTGGGTTGCTTTGTTTTCAATTTTACTTAAGCAATATCTTTTAATTCATCTTTTCCTTCCCATTCCTATGATCAAAAACTTTATTACTTCATTATCTCTCTTTTGGATAACTTGCTTTCATTTATCCTTTGCCAATCACCCCTACCCACTATTGACAATATAACAAACATATTTTAATTTTTACATTGTGTCTGCTACTAACCCTGCCATTTTCTCTTAAAAGCATATCTGAAGTTCCATAATTTTCTTCTGTTCTAACTCTACCAATGTTTCTCATGGACCACACTAAAACTATGTACAAGGATTAGGCCTTATCCATCCCTTCTTTCTCCACTAAGAATGTCTGGCATTTTGTTAGTATTCAACATGTTATTGAATATACGAAATTTCAAATATACATTCCTGTTTTTGAAAGCTCTTTACTTTTCAGTATCTTCCAAGTCATAGATTTTAGTTTATTGAAACATGACTGTTATTCAAGACTCTGATAGCTTTAAAAATCAAAACAAACCTTCATTTATACTCCTCTTTTTATTTCTTTTCAACGGGTAACTTAAAAGAAGTGTCCATATTACATACTCTGGGAAAGTCCATTCAATTTAATAACACTTTCTAAAAAAATCTATATTTATTCACACTCATAATTGTAAAAAATACACAAAATAAATTTTTATTACATATTTAAAATGAAGAAATTTGAGCATTTAGAAACTCTCAGTCTAGTTTTCTAATAGAGTTATATTGAAATTTGTGCAACTTGGAAAAATGACTGCCTGAGAGATATTAAGTGCAGAAATATAGAGACTTCTGAGATATTTTGAAGATTTATAAGAACAGCATACCAAAACACTTAAAATGTGAGCTTTCCTAAAAATCCAGGATATCTGGTTGGCTTCTCTACATAGTAAAGCAGAAATGAGCCTCTCCAAGAATTCTGAAGGAACTAGAAAACTGTGCCAGCATTGAGGTTAATGTGCTCCCTTCAGAAATATAAGAATGATTTTAAGAAGTTTTACAAAATACATAATATTTTAAAACATTACCTTGCCTGATGAGTCCTGTATGACTTTTTCTGAAAAAGATGGATTTTCCAAACCTTGCAATAATTCTCTTGAAAATTCATCAATACAAGAGGAAGAATACAGCTGTAAGAATCTTCTTAGGAAAATATGCATTTCTTTTTGGCGTAAAATCAACCCAGAGTTGAAAAGGGATGTGAAAAGTGTATCATCTGGCAAAGAAATTCCAGAATCTGCCTTTGGAGATGCTTCAGGAAGAAAAATACCTTAATTTACTCATGTGAGATAACAGAATGGTCTCAATATTACTGGGTTTTGCTTACTATCTGGTATATCCCCACCTCAGCTAGTGGCTGCCAATGACTTTCCTCCATTTTTAGAGCTTATACACTAATGGAATTGCTTCTTGTCACAGAAAGAAAATCTCAGAAGCATGTGAGGATGTTAATTCAGGTTTCAAGCCTTAACAATGAAAAATATTCTATCTAGCTGTCTTATTTTAGGCTCTCCCCGCAAAAGATCTTAAAGCAAGAATTTAAGTGCAGTAATTTATTTGAAAAGTGATCCAAGGAGCACAAGTGAGAAAACAGGTCAAGTGTGATAGAGAAAAGAGTCACTGAGCGTTAATTAATGAATGGGCTACAGTTATGAACAATGAGGGCTCAGTCCTGCAGCGGATCTTCTGGGAAAAAAAAAAAAAAAGATATGTACAATGTACAATTGTCCCATCAAGGGACTGAGAAGTTAGAATATTGATCTAACAGCTCCCTACCTCATTAGTTGAAGGTCACCCCTGTGTGTGTGGAATCCTGGCACTTCTAGGTTATCCTTCCTTTGGGCTGAGCAACCCTCAGTAACTTCAAAGAAAGCCCAGAGCAGAAAAACAGTAAAATGTAGGATTCTGACATGGAAAGTGCAGCAGGTGAATGCAGAGGTGATCCAATATGGGACAGGGCATTGCCAAAGTCTGTTGCACTGGTTTATGTCTACCTCCTTAGCCACTGACCTTCCATTTTTCTTAAATCCATTGTGGTTTAAATTTTACCCCTGACCCCTTTCTGATGCTAGTCTATCTTGCTGCTAACTCCTGATAACTGTGCTTAGTCACCCTGTAACTCAACGTATTAGCCCTGCTGGCTCCTCCATCACTGGGCTCTGGTATGGGTCAAACTCTTTTGTGATTGTTGCACTGATGAGCAACACTGGATCACCAATTTCATGGGCACAGATGAAACACAATAATATACATCATCACAAAACCACAAAAGGGACTGATGTGAAGGAGATTATATGTTTTTCAGGAAATTCTTCAGATACTTCAATGATAAAATGAAACAACAAAACAACTCCATGGAGTTAAATATCCTATTTGTAGTCATGCATTTCTTCTCTTCTACATATTGGATACTAAAATACTCTCTCCTTAAAGGCTAAATTTCACTTTGTTCATTTTATAAGCTTGTCACATTGTGATCACTGGTTCTTAACTATTCTGAACCATGGGTTGATTTGGCAGTCATGAGAAGCCTCTGGATGCCTGCTTATAATAATGTTTTAAATACATGAAATAAAACATATAGAATGCCAAAGAAAACCAATTACATTCAAATACTATTCTATTGAAACGTCCATGTGTCACAGGTAAAGTTATTCTTACAGGTAGTATATGAGAATTCCAGTATCTTCTGATGAGAATTTAGAGATATTGAAGTATTTTATAATTATAAATAAGAAATATGACAAATAGAAACTGGAAAGGAATGTGTTCTTTCTTAATACATCAAACATCTACCTAGAAGTTTTCTCATATTATTAATCCTTTGCAGGTGAATATAGTAGCGCAATAGAAGAATCCATGTAATATCCACTTTGGTCTGAGTCTTCTTTTTAGTATCTGTGTTGACATTCACATCATCACTTTGGTAAAAAAATGTATAGCCAGTCTGGAAGACAACTTGGTAGTTATCTAAAAGTAAAAAAAAAAAAAAAAAGTTTTTAATACAAATATTATGCATTTCTTGAAATTTGATAATACATGGAAAAAAGCTCAATTCATGAGACTATATTTGATCAAAGTTTTTTGTATCACAAAAGACAGCAAACATAAAGTTAAAATACAAATGACAGACTTAAAAACGATATTAAAAAAAACACAGGAATTGTTTTTATCTAATATATATAATACCTTGCACCATTGATAAAAAAATGTCAGTCTAATAAAAAAGTGGGCAAAAAATTTCAACAGGAAACTCAGAAAAGGAAACCCAGATTTTATCATCGCTAAAAATCAGAGAAATGAAAATTAAAATCAAACTTCCCTTAGGAATTGACAGACACTAAAATCTGAGAGTGATAAATGTTGGTGATAAAGTGAAGAAATGCGAATTCTCACTACTTGCAAGAACAACTTCTTGGGCAAGCAGTCTAGCAGGATCTAATAAAATTTAAAATTCAGATACATAAAATTCAGAGTCTTGCACAAAATATTCACTACAGGGATTTTTTATAAAATACAAATAAATAAATAAATAAATAAATAAATAAATAAATAAATAAAAACTTAGAAAAATAAATTTATTCATGTAAGATGAATTTACTATATCTATAAGGTAAAAGTATAGTGTCTTGGTTCAAATTCCAGCTGCACTACTCAGTAGTGTGAGATCTTGAATCTGTGCCTTAGGCCTCTCTAGGTTTTTTATTTCAGTCTTAATTTTCTCATCTTTAAAATGGGCATAATGTTATTGAATTGTACACCTGAAACTTACTAGATTTTGTTAACCAATGTTACCAAAATAAAAATAAATTTTTAAAAAATTAAAAAATAAAATGGCCATGGTAAGGGTGGTCTAAATAGATCTTGAAAACATATACTGAGTTAGCAAGCCAGTTCCAGAAGATATATAAAGTATGAGACCATTTGTATAAATTTAAAAGATCTCAATACCATACTTTGTATTATTTATGTATACATACACAAATATATAACATTTGTTTAGGACAGTGGTTACCTCTATAGAGAAATAAAGGGAAGATAAACAGGATCTTCTATGGTTAGTGGCATAGCATATTTTCTTAAATTGTAAGATGAATCCCCATGTACTCACTACCCAACTAGGCTAACAATATGTCATTCTCATACTTGGAGAGCCTATAAAACTCTTTCTAATCCCATTTCTTCTCTGCCTCAGCCTGACTCTAGAAACACTACTTAAAATTTAATAATTCTATGTTTCCTTTACTCCTTACTCATATATTATATGTTCTGTATTACATATCATTTAATACGTAATACATTGCTAATTTTATCTTTTGGGAAATTTATAGGGAAAATCACATTGTATGTATTTATCTATGATATTCTTTTTTTCACTAAACATTATGCTTTAAAAATTCATCCTGGCTAATGCAAGTAGCTGTAAGCCACTGATTTTTCATTGCTGTATTATATTCCATTACTATGTGAATATATCACAGTTTACCTGTTCTAGTACTGATAGACACAGGGATTGTTTCTAATTTTGGGTTTGTTGGCTGTAGTTTTTGCCTTTGCTATTATGAACAAGGCTGCTATGAATAGCTGAGCACATATTGTCTACACATGTGCACACACTTCCCGGAAGCAGAATTACTAGGCTAATTTTCAGGAGTCTTTTGATCAATCTTGCCTTTTCCTTTTCTACATGAACTTTAGAATAAGTTTGTCAAATTCCACTAAATAGAACCTAATAAAATTGTTACTGAAGCTACATTAAATCTACAGATCATTTTGAGAAGATTTGGCATCTTGTAATGAATCTTCTTAACTATAAACATGGTATGTTTTATCTTTCAATTTTTTAAAATAACTTATCAGATTAAACCCTAGATACCTTATACATTTTTGTAGTATAGTAAATGATAGTTTTTTGATCAAAGTTATAATTTACATGATCAAAAATAAAAATTTCTATCACCAGAGGCAAGCATTTTAAAACATGTCTATTTTGTTTCTTTCAATGGTTTCTTTCAGTGGTTAGTTCCAGTTCTTAAAATAATTCCCTTATACCACTTTCCTGGATCATTAGTTTTAAAGAATATGTCTATTAACTTTCTTTTGTGACGGATGACATACTAGCTCACATAACTATTTCTATTCACTTTTAAGTTTTTATATTTATATCAACATTTTTAGTTCCCCTATTATTTTCACATTGTCTATCAGTGATATCCTAAAGCCCTTTTGTTCTAGCCCTTTTTTTCAACTATAGACAATATCTTTTGATGTCTTACTTTGTAACCTAATGGCATCTGCACCCCTTCACTTCCTTCTAGTTGCCAGGTTTCCTATTTACCAAGTTAGTAACATTTAATTTCTGTTCAGTATCTATAGTAGATCCTATTTCTTACAGAAGTTGAAAATCAATAAATAATGCTTAAGTTATTATGACTATAGAAATACTGTTCACTTATAAAGTGACTGAATTTACTTTACTAAAGGTAAATATCACAACCTTGTGATCCACAGAGAGAGTTCTTAGCACAAAAATCAAATTGATTGCTTTTACTTATTCCAATTTGTCAAAATCCTGTCATATTCTAATTTGCTTCATTTTTACCATGAATTCCTGAAGACTATTTTTTCTTAGCATTCTTGAATGCCTTTTTTTCCTGTTGGAAGAAGTAATGTTTCCATTCTTTATCACCTTCCTGTCTTCTAACTTTTTGGTTATTCTGCTACTGCCTAGAACCCATTCATGCATCTTGAAGACATTCTTGAGATTGCAAACTTGCCACTCTCATTTGTACTGACATATTTCTAAGCTTCTACATGGTTAGCAATATAGTAGAAGTCTTCCTTCCTTCTTTCCTTTTATTTTTTTCTTTTTCTATTTCACACTTGCTTCTTTCTTTCTTTGCAACCTTGTGTGCTATGGTACATTTGTGGTAAATTCCTTTAAAAAAGTTTACCTGAAAATATTTGCAAATCATATATCCAATAAGAAACTAATATTTACAATATGTAAAGAACTCAAACAACACAATGGCAAAACAAAACAATTTAATTTAAAAATGGGAAGAGGATCTAATAGACATTTTCCAAAGAGGACATAGAGATGGTCAACAGACACATGAAAAGATGCCTAAAATAGCTAATCATCAAGAAAATGAAAAACAAACCACAATGAGATACCACCTCACATCTATTAGAATGGCCTAGTATCAAAAAGACTAGGAATAGCAGTGTTGGAGAGGAGGTGAAGGAAGGAAATCCTCTACACGGTAGGAATGTAAATCGGTAAAACCACTATGGAAAATAGTATGGAGGGTTCTCAGAAAATTAAAAATAGAACTACTATATGATCCAGCTATTCTACTTCAGGGTATTTATCTGAAAAAAAAATAATAATAATAAATATGCACTCCTATGTTCACTGCAGCATTATTTACAATAGCCAAGATATGGGAACAACCTAAGGGTGCATCAATGAATGAATGGATAAAGAAGATATGATATAATATAATAAATATAATAAATTAATATAATAATATAATATAATTAATATAATATAATTAATATAATAATAGAATACTATTCAGCCATAAAAATTAAATCTTGCCAGTTGCAACAACATGGATGGACCTAAAGTGTATTATGCTAAATGAAATAAGTCAGACCAAAAAAGACAAATATCATATGATTTTGCTTCTGTGTAAAATCTAAAAAAATAAAATAAACGTACAAACAAAATAGTAACAAACTCAGATATGGAAAACAAATTGATGGTTGCCAGATGAGAAGGGGGTATGAAGGATAGATGAAAAAGAGGATAAAATTAAGCACAAATTTCAAGTTATAAAAACAGTCATGGGAATAGATATGGTAAGTATGAGGAAAATAGTCAATAATGTTATAATAACTATGGTGTCAGATGGGTACTAGAATTATTGTGATGATCATTTCATAAAGTATACAAATGTTGAATCACTGTGTTGTACACCAAAAACTAATATTATATGGCAACTCTACTTCAATTAAAAATAATTCCTCCGTGTTCAGTTTGCTGTACTAACATCATTACAAAAAATAACTTTTATTCATCTCTCAATCACCAGATAAACATATGGATCCCACTGTGAGCTTCCCAATACTTAAATCTTTCTGGTAAGTATGGTGGTGATAGTTTTATAATTTTATTTTTTAATTGTCCAATAAATATTTGGAAGTTCTACATAATCCAGGGAATTATTATTTACCAAATGTCTAATGCACTATATTTTAAAATCATGCATGCATAAAAGAACTATTCAAAATGAATGATAGACTAATATATTTTAATGAAATAAAGTATGAAAAGTTCAATGATATTGTTTCCTATTCTACACTGGAACTAACCTTCAAGAAACTATCACTTATCTAGTGTTGGTTTGGTATCAACTAAGAATATCCACAATTATCTGAAAAAGCTCTTAAAATATTCCTTCACTTTCCAACTACGTAACTGTGTGACTCAGGATTTTTTTTTCTTTTATCTTAATTTATCTGTTTTAAACACTTATAAATGTAATACCTTATGGGCTTACATTTTTTCACTGAAGACATACACTTTCCATGCACCTACTATTTTTATTCCCCCAGCTTTGTCTAGAAAAATGCAGAGAAGCCCTGGGAAAGGCTGTAGAATCTGCAAAGTATAAAATACTTCTTTTTGGTATCTGTTCTCTGAATGTTCCAAAAGATACAGGCAAAAATCTAGACTTTCTTATGGAGAAAAATAAATCACCAAACATAAAATGTCTGCCAATGTGCAAAATGGTTTTAAATGCCTCTGGAACATAATTAAGCTACATTTTAAAGAGATTTTTAATATGCTATTAATTTTAACATGTAATGGGTTTACTATTCTTTTAAAACTAATTAATAAACTTTGATTTTTCAGTTTTAATTTCTAACGTTACTTTATTTCTTTTATAGTAATAGACTTAATTTTTTTTACCTATTTAAAGTAATTTGAGTAAATTATATTTACCCCTACAATTACAAATTTTCTAAAGGTTTTCAAATTTATTTGGCTGAAATTAAAAAAATATATCTGGTATTTTAATTGCTGAATATCTTATCATATATCATTTGTGGGGGAGTTTTACTATAATTAATTTTCTTAAATAAGTTGGCTAATACTTTATTGTTTTTCCCTGAAATTATACCTTTAAATCTAATTTATTATATACATATTATAAAATGATACAAAATAATGTCAAACACCTCTCACATCAATTAACTTAAATTGACTAAAGTCTGTTATCAAAAAAATGTTATCAGGTTTAAAACAAAGACAACCCAACTATGTTCTATGTAAGAGCCATACTTAAAATATGATTATTAAGAAAGATAGAAATGAAAGGATAGGCAGATGTGTACTTGGAAAATGTAAACCAAAAGAAAGCAATATTTGTGAACCTAGTATCAGACAAGATAGAATTCTGGCCAAAAAGCCCTAAGTGGAACAAAAGTAGAACCTTTAAAATGTTATAGGATATAATTCATAATAAAGATGTAATAATTAAGAATATTCACACCCTAAGTAACATAGTATCAACAATAAAAAAAAACACAGATATATAAGACAGGAAACAATTATATTAGTTGCAGCAGACCATTAATCACCTTGTCTGGGGGTTGTTGCTACAGTCCATGGGCGAAATCAGGCCTGTTCATGTTTCTGAATGATCCATGCATTAAAAATGGTTTTTATATTTTTAAATGGTTGAGAAAATCAAAAGAAGAATATTTTGTGACACATGAAAGTTATATAAAATTAAAATGTCAGTGTCTGTAAGTAAAGTTGAAATGGAACACAACCATGCTCATTCATTTACATTTTGTCTATGGCTCCTGCCACATTGCAATAACAGAGTTAAAGTAGCTGGAGAGAAAGTCGACAAAGCCTAAAATATTTACTATCTGGCCCTTTACAGAAAATGTTTGCTGACTCAACTTTGTTTATGAATGATCAAGTGGAGAGAAATATCTAAAGATAATAAATATAGAGACATTAAAAGCACTAAACATGACAAACAGAGACTCAAGAACAGGAACAGTGGATTAGTGGTTACCAGAGGGAAGGGATAGAAGGGAGTAGTACATAGGAGTGAAAGGGGTCAAATATTTGATGATGGAAAGAAATTCAACTTTGGGTGGTGAACACACAATGCAATATACATATGATGTGTTATTGAATTGTACACTTGAAACCTATTTGATTTTGTTAACCAATGTCACCTCAAAAATTTTAATAAAAAAAATAGCCTCCATATATCTAAAAACTCATAGAAATATAATGGAAAATTTTATAATGCCAATAAAAAGATAAAAACTTTAAAAATAAACCAAACAAAAACATGAAGATCTATCTGAAAAAAATAAAAAGTTATAACATTTTTAAGGGGCCAGTAAAAAAATGAAGAGCTAAAATATAAAGGTCATACAGCATTGGGTAAGATGACTCAATAGAATAAAAATGTAAGTTATCTCTAAGTTGATGTCTAAATGTAATGCAGCCTCAACAAGAGGACTTCTTTTAAACTAGACAAGTTGCTTCCAAAGTTAAATGAATAAAAATCATAAAAGTCAAGACAAAAAATTTATTTTAAATGACAATGAGAAGAGACTTACACTAATATATATTAAATACATTGTTAGGCTCCAATTAAAGCAGTTTGCTATTTAACCCTGAATAGGTAGATCAATAGGAAATAAAGAAAAAGTACAGAAATATGGTAGTCACCTAGAAAAACTATTTTTATATCCATTTGTCACTTTTAACATATTCCAAATAGACTTCAAAAAAAAAAAAAAAAAAGAATCCATGAGAGAACTCACAGTCTCAGAGTAGAGAAGACCTTTCAAACTCTGACAGAAATCCAAAAGTTATCAAAGAAAAGATTATTAATTTACACTGTATAGATATAGAAAGTTTCTTCATGGAACTGAACCACCATTAAAAAGAAATGACAAATTGAAAAAATATATTTATGAATAGTATCATCATTAATGGGTTAATTTCCTCAGTAAAGGGATTAAGTAAATAATAGAAAAGGCAAAAAAAAAAAACTCAAGAAAAAAATAAGCAAATATTATAAGCAGAAGCTTCACACAAAAGATGCTCAATCTTAGTCCTAGTAAAAGATGTGCAAATTAAAATTAAATCTTTATCTGCTCCCTGCCAGATTGAAAAATGTTTAAAATATGTTTATAATGTACCTATGTCAGCAAGTGTGTAAGAAAAATACACCTTTCATTAATTTCTGACAGGAATACAAACTGGCATAACATTTATTGAAGGCATTTGGCAAAATTTACCAAATAAAAAATGGATCTATCCTTTGAATCAGAAATTTCCCTATGGGAATTGGCCCAATAGATATGCTAGCCTATGTACAAAATTTATATACATATATATGTATATGTATGTATGCATGTACGTATGTATATATGTATATATATATGAGACTAGTTATCTATATCAGAGTTGTATGTAGTAGTAAAAGTAGAAACAACCTATAAACATCTATCAAAGGGAAACTAATTTAGTTACAGTGCATTTCAATAACAAAGAAATTATGTATTGATTTGAAACAACTGCCAATAGATACATTTATATAAATTAAAGAAAAAAGAGGAAGGAACATAGTAGTGATTATAGTTATAGCATTATTTGTATTTTTACGGGAAAAATATATCAATATATTAGTGTATGTACTAGATTGGTTCACTCCACATCTGTCCTAATCTCTAAATGTACTTTCTTATATTGAAGAAGTTACAAAGTTAAAAATTGTGTTTCCATGATTTCCCTGCGGATGGGATTTAGGAATCACAAATCCAGTGCATTTATGCGAGACTTGGAGATTGGAGCCCTGCTAAGTGATATGGGAGGATTCAAGGCCTCTCTTTTGCTGGTGTGAATTCTAGCAAAGGCGTTATGATTCTTGAGGTTGCAGCTAGAGCAAAGTCATCCTATTTTGCAGGCAGCTTTCTGATACTACAACTTTCATGATGCTATGTATGGTCTAAATGTTTGTGTCCCCTCCACCCCCAAAAACATGTGTTAAAATCCTTTGTTTTGAAAGCTATGCCCTAAGACCTCTCCCCTCTCCCAGAGGCTCCCAAATCATTATCCTCTACAATTAAACCTTTGAAACTTGAGTACACATGCTTGAGTACAAAATGCTTAGATATTCAAACATACCAAGCAAATAATCTGAGTATGAAGACAAAAGATCCACAGTGGCAAATTCTGGGATGTTAGGTAATATTCCTTGGCTAACTTTATCAGTTCTAGCATTCTTCTTTCCAATAAGTAGATTAATTGCCAGGACAGCTTCACTGACCTAAAATTAATAAATAATTAGAATTAAAAAATGTACGCTTTCTGATTCATAAATTACCCATTACATAATGTGAAAAAGTGAATTCATAAAATAATATTTGATATATACTAGAAGAAAAAATGAAGACAACCTCAAAAACAATGTTTCCCCAACATGTAGCATATTCCATAATCAAAGAAATCATTAGTACGACAATATAATTAATGTGCAAATAATTTTTAAAATGTTACCTCACCTAGCTATGATAAATATTTACCAAAATGTCAAATATGTACAAATGTGTATCTGCCAGTACTTTCATTAAAACTGAAGCAAAGTCTCTATTACCTGGCCGATAGAGATTAAAAACACTACCCATATAAAGAGCATTCTACTCTTCTCAAAGAAATATCATTGACCCAAATCCCAAAGAACATAAAATTTTCTTTTCTTTAATACAAATACATTGTGTTGCCCTAACAGCTGGTAGGTGGAGGATAAAGATATGACAATAAAAAGAAAGATTACATAAAGATCATACCAACCTGTGTAGCAGCTCTTATTGCAATCCAGGCTAATGAACCATACATTTCAAATGTATTCATTATTGGTTCTTTAACAGAACTATGCCTTCTGGTAGAAATCTAGAAAACATGGCAATTTTTTATGCTAAATATATACAAAGATATCAAAGTTTCATAATAAATTTTCTCACCTTCTAAAGATGACAATTTAGTAGAACACTATGTAGCCATTAAAAGTAATGCATCCCAGACAAGAAAAAGTTAAAGGAGTTTGTCACCACCAAACCAGTATTACAAGAAAGAACTTCTTTAAGAAGAAGGAGGAGATAAAAAAAAAAGAACACAAATATTAATAACAAAGTGGCAATAACCACATATCTATCAATAATCACTTTAAATGTAAGTAAATTAAATGCTCCAATCAAAACTAAACATATAGCTAAATGTATAAGAAAATGAAAACCATATATATGCTGTCTTCAAGAGACCAACTTCAGACTGAAAAACACAACAGATAGAAAGTAAAGTGATAGAAAAGAATATTTCATACAAATGAAAATAAAAATAAACTGGAGTAGCAATACTTATATCAGACAAAATATTTTAAACAAAGGCTATAATGGAGGCAAAGAGGGATATTTCATAATGATAAAAAGGTCAATCCAATGAGAGGATAAAACCTTTATAGACATTTATGTACTCAACATAAGAGCACCTAAATACAGAAAACAAATATTTACAGATAAATAGGAAAAGATCAACAGTAATACATAGTAGGAGACTGTAACACCCCATAGACATCACTAGATAGATCTTCCACACAGAAAATCAACAAGAAAACAATAGCTTTAAAGGACATGTTAAACTAGATGGATTTAATTAATATTTTTTTGGAACATTTTACCCCAAAGAAGCAGAGTATACTTTATTTTCAAGTGCACATGCAACATTTTTCAAGACAGACCTTTTTAGGCCACAAAACAAGTCTCAATAAATTTAAGATCGAAATCACATCAAGCACCTTCTCTGACCACAATGGTATAAAACTAGAAATCAATTACAAGAAAAAAACTGAAAAACACACAAACTCTTGGAGGCTAAATAACATGCTACTAAACAATGAATGGGTTAAAAATGAGATCAAGAAAGAAAACAAAAGATACCTTGAGACAAACAAAAATGAAAACACAATGACCCAAAATCTATGGGACACAGTGAAACCAGTCCTAAGAGGGAAATTCAGAGTAATACAGGATGACCTCAAGAAACAAGAAAAAACTCAAAGCTCAAATAGACAATCTAATCTTACACCTAAAGGAACTAGAAAAAGAACTCTACTCAAAGTGAATAGAAGAAAGGAAATAATAAATATCAGAGCAGAAATAAATGAGAGTCTAAAAAAAAAATAATACAAAAGATCAATAAAACCAAGAGGTTGTTCTTTGAAAAGATAAACAAAATGAATAAACCTTTAACCAGACTCCACAAGTAAAATCAATAAAATCAGAAATGAAAGAGAAGTGACAACAGATGCCACAGAAATACAAAGAATTATAAGAACATACTATGAGCAATTATATGTCAATAAATTGGACAATCTGGAGGAAGTGAATAAATTCCTAGAAATATACAACCTTCCAAGACTGAATCAAGAAGATACAAAATATAAACTGACTGATTACTATAAATAAAATTGAAACAGTAATACAAACTCCCAACAAACAAAAGTCCTGAACCAGATGGCTTCACAGTAAATTTTACCAAACATTCAAAGAATTAACATCTATTCTTCTCAAGCTATTTCAAAAAATTCAAGAGAAGAGAAGGCTTCCCAGGCTCATTTTATGAGGCCACCATTACCTTAATTCCAAAGCCAGACCAAAAAATACTCAAAATGGAGTTACTATGCTGTGAAACTTGGATTCAAATCCAAACCAGTGTTCTGGTCACTCTGCTATATGAACTCCATAAAAGAAAAACAATAATGCTTTCTTTTAAGGGTTTATAATGCATCGTCTTTATTAAGACAATTCTCAAATGTTATATCTCAATGGTCTGAATGTCTCTAGATGAATTTTTGTGTTTGTCTTAGGCTGTTTTCTGTGTATCTAGAAATTGTATGACTTGTTAAAATATTTATACTGTGTCAAGATATACAAAAAATATAATCACATTGTATGGAATTGTATTATTCTTTCATTCAAATTCTAACTTGTTCAAGCTCTTAATTATAAACACTTCTCTAGTGAAGGCCAAAAAGTTGATATATTATTATCCTAGGATCTTATTAATTTGTATTGCTACTTGCTATGAAAACAAAAATTTTTATTTTCTCTTACTGGAAATAAAAATATTTATCACATCACAAAAAGCAACTTTTCTATGTAATCATAAATTTTTGATAGAAAAAAAATTAGCTCCTATCCACCACAGGCAGCCACTATATGAATAATTCAATTGACTGAAAGCTTGTTTGCCTAAAAGTTTTAAATCATGTTTATGCTATCCCAAATTTAGAGATTTGATACCAAAACTTTCTGAAAAGACCTCTTGGCAGGTCCATGAGAACAAAGACAAAGCTTAGCTTGAACACTTTCCAGAATACTGCCTGGATCACAGTAGGTGCTTAATAGATACGTGATAAATGAACTGATGACTCGATCAAATGGTGATCTCTTTGCAGGTCACATCAGTAATGAAAACTTCACTTGTCCATCTGCATAAGCAATATGTTATTTCCTGCAGTTTCCTGATCAATACTAATGACTATTATATGCACCTACATTTCATGGATAACATTTTAACACACACAAAAAAATGTCTACATGGAACCCATTCCCAGAACTTTACATAAAATATCCAAATAGGTATCTAAATCCAAGTGCGACCACAAGGCAATAAATTAATTTCTGTAAGTCAAACATCAAAATCAGTCTCATTATTTCAATAGCACAGTGTTACCAAAATAGTAACCTCAAAAGGTAATTCACTTAAAATTTCTAATAAAATAGTCTTATTAGAAATAAATTAGTTACCTTAGATATTAATGGTGATACTGAGAGTTTGTTCTTTGGCTTCCTCATATGTAAATATGATAGGGCCATCTCTAGATAGGAATCCCTTATTAACCTAAAATGATATAGCATTGTACTTAGCAAATAGCTTATAACTCACAATCATTTTGCATCATTTGCCAATAATTTCTGAGCCAATGAAAAGTGAAAATGGGCAAAACCAGCATCTGTCCCAAGCTCACACCCTCTTCCCACAGCACCTTCAGCACTGACATTAGCATCTGCCTCCCTACGAAATCAGAAGCTTTTGAAGAGAGCTGAGCACTCTACCTTGTCCTGTGCTGGTAACCCTCCATGCCATGACTGATTGAAGCAGAGCATCAAGAGCAGTCTGGAATATTCCATCAAACAAGGCAGTAAAGAATTGAAGGTGAGGACAGGAGGAACCTGCCTTGAAAATCAAGCTTCTCTCTACCCTCCTACACTAATTTATATAGAAGGAGAGGCACAGAGTTCTGCAGAAAGCAGGGATTTGGTACAGGTTACGTCTGTGTGTTCACTATCAGACTGGTCAGTTGGGCCTATTATAATAATGGTACAGCTGTAACAGTAGTGGCATATTCTCAGTCTTAACTGAGGTGATTTTTCTATAGTTTAAGTAAGTCAGCCCTGTTAAGGCTAACCAGATTGAATATTCACATAATTCCCTTCTAGACACAATTTCACACCCAGAGTAGGCCCCTGTAATCCTGGGACTGAAAGGAGACTGCTCTGAGTGCAGACTAGAAGTGATGCACACAGTCCACTGTGCCACTATGATAATCACCATCATCAACCACCACTGTAAACATTTGGGGTCAGAGCGAAGAGCAACAAGCTTGAAAAGAAAGTCAGTACACCTGTTGGACTGTGGACCCCAGTGAACTAGACCAGCTGTGAAAAGAGGGTCTCCAATCATTTTAGCTTTGAATATTTAATGTTCTACTAGAACTCAATGCTTGAACCAAAACACGTTGTTATGATAGTAGAAAGACATTTTCTTTACCCTGAATTTTGATCATGTCTCAGACTTAGTTGTATAGCTTCAGATAAACTCTCAAATTGTGAATTTGGAGATTTCTCTTCCATTAATAATTGACGTTCTATTTTGCCTGAAAGAAAACGATATACAAAGAAAGGTTTTCCTTTTTCTATCATTTAGAACTGCAAACAAATACTTCATGCTGGAAATTCAGAAAACTGGATGTGCTTTCCTTTTTACCTGTCTGTTGCTTCTTGCTGGAAGGAAAGATCTTTTGTGTCCTTCCCTAGGTGTCTCAGGGCTTCCCTGCCTCTAGTTAGCAAACAATGAGTCGAAGCCTCCTTTGGCTTTCCAGACACAACTGCTCCTACCATCCTCCTTTTCTTTCCATCTCCTTCCTTTGTGCCTCCTCTTCCTCTTGTGGTACTCATTTTCTTTTTAATAAATCTGTTTTCCTGTCTCCTCTAACTGCTATCACAGCAGTCCTAAAATGCCTCTTAAAATCAAAAAGTCCTTATAAGTCAGCAAACACTTTAAAACAACCATGGATGATGCAAATGCTCTAGTTCTCACACAGCTCCCAGCCCTCATGGGGAGCTGCAGTGCTAAAATATAATTACTGGAATGGCTCTTTTGTAGCAAAAAGGATTCACAGTTTTCATGCAGATGTGGACAGGGCAGAGCCACCCAGTATTAGGTTCACATCTGGGCACTATCATTTAGTAGTTGCTGATTTAAGAAAAGTTACTTAACCTTAAGTCAGTATCTCATTTTCCTCATCTGTCAGCCAGGAATAGCCATGCCAACCTTGTAGAGCTGTTGCAAGAATTATCAATGTGAGATTTAAAACACTACACTGCCTAGTGTCTAGTAGATGCCCCATAAATAAAAGCACTGATCACCATTGTTTTTCTCATGGCTAAAATGGCCACAATAATATCATATGAATGTATTATGCAGATATGCATTGTATATAAGTTATAAATTTAGGTATGCTATAGCAACTTAATTTAAATGGGTATGTTAAAATTAAAATCCTTAGCTAAGTAATGAAATGATGAAGAAACAAGTATCTCCCAAAAATTATTTAAATAATATTATGTATAGCTAAATGTCTGACGCTGACATGTCTGAGTCAAACATGAAACCAAGGAGGGGCAACTGTAATTATAAAAGCAACTAAAAAGGAGTATTTTTTTTTCTTCTAGGTATAAACCTAAAATAAGTAGACTTCTCTTTATCTAAAACTGAATTTGGCAGAGGTACTAATGTGTTTGTCATTACTAAGCCCTTTGTAAAAATCTATTTTTTATATTCAGTAACCAGATTTTCAAGAAGCCTATTGTTAATAGGAAAAAAATCCACAAACTTTTTCATAGTTTTGACCCCAAATAGAGCTTACCTTTCTGAAAAAGGATTTCTGCTTCCACCTCACGTTCTTCTGTTGCTGATATCTTACAGAGCTTCAGTGCTATTTCAAAAAGTTGAAGAGCAGGTAACCACTTTAAAGAATCCTTCTTTTTACTTTTTATTATATTAATATTATAATATAATTGCTTGGCCACTGTATGCCCTAAAGGAAGACAGTCGGATAATGAAGGAACAATAAAATATAGTGTTCATTATAAGCCTCCAAGTTAACGAAACTTCTCTCACAGTGAGGCATCTACTAAGAACTCTGGTGTTCTTTAGTTTTTAGCATCTAAAAAAATTTTTTAAAGTAACTCAATACTCAAATATTTCAATGATGTATAATAATAGCCTTTTGAAATTATTTTTTTATACATTTCAACATTTTCTCACTTTAAAAAGGAAAGATAATCTCTAAAGTCTCTCTTTCAGTTCTAAAATTTTATAATGCTCTACAAAACAACTTTTGTGTTCCTAATATGAGATGATTAGTAAGGAAACATCTAAAAGTTTTATATTTTTTCCAATAAAACTTGCATGTATTAACAGCTATTTTGTTTCTATTCAGCTATATGCTAGTTGCTTGCTATGCATAGTTTGTCATCCAAGCTAGAGGGTAAACCTATTATGGACAAGGGCCACATATTATGCTTCTATATGATCCCATCATCACTTAACATAATGAAGCGTTGTTATATGAAAGAGGCACTTATATATGTACTATATGTAGTATATGTATACCACATATATTACTATATAACATGGTATGAATATATAATAATATTACAGACTCCTTGAGGGCAGATGGTGACTTGGCTCGGCTCCCACTCCATGGCACCATTTTTGCAACTTTCTTTACTCCTATTATACAATTGATTTTTTCATCTAATAAGGAAGCTCAAGGTTCAGTCATTAATGGGAAAAAACATCTTACATAACCATAACACTTACTTTTAGATTTATAAAAATAATCTTAAATGCCTTTCTTTTGTTTGAGACTTTCACAAGAAAAAAATAATTTTTAAGTGGCCCTATTCTTGGGATACAGTCTAGACTATCACTGTAAAGGAAAACTGTTGAGAAAGCATAAGTCAGATGATTTTATGTTTCATAATATTGAAGTGTTCCTTTTTTCAATAAACACCAACTCTGTGAAAAAAAAGTTGAGAAACTGGTATTGTTTTGACAGAAAATCTGTTTTTGGATTTGTTTTCTAAGTCTATATTTAATATAATATAACAGAAATCAAGCTGTTCTGCTTCAAGTGAATCTAAAAAACAGCACTAGTACTACTACTGAGCGGTGACACATCTTCAAGATTAGTAAGGCAGGAAAGCAGAGAATACATCTGATTTAACAAAATCTGTACAATTTAACACAATCTGTACTAAGCTTGTATAGAAATCAAATATACTGATAATATAACAAATTTTGAACTAAAAATGCAGAAAAACAGCTCTCTCATGGGATCAGATTGCTAGAAGGAATTCTAGAGGTCAGCTAGGCCAGCCTAATTTCATAAAGACAGAATCTCAACAATATAGAGGTAAAGCAATTTACCTAAATCAATAAAATTCATATCTTATGATAACTATATAATGATCAAAAATAATTATGATGGGTAAGAGAAGGAAAATATAAGGTTCTGGACAGATGATGGCGCACCTTCCCCATTCTAGTCCAACTATCAACATCTCCTGAGTTGCACGCCTGCTAATGCAGGAGGCAAATGGGTCCCAGGAAGGAGGGGTAATGCTTTTTTTTAAAATTAAGTTTATTGGGGTAACATTGATTAATACAATTATATAACTTTTGGATGTACATTATAAATTGATGTCTGTATATTCTATTCTGTGTTTATCACCCAAAGTCCAGTTTCCTTCAGCTACCATGTATTTGATCCCCTTTATCCACTTCACCCTCCCCCTATCTAGCTATATTTGACCCTCTTTATCATATCTACCTCCCCCACCCCTTACCCTCTAGTAACCGCTAGTCTATAGTCCATGTCCGTGAGTCTCTGTGTTTGTCCTGTTCATTTGTTGCTTTTAGGTTTATATCCCACATATAAGTGATATCATGTGATTTTCAACTTTTTCTGTCTGACTTATTTCACTTAGCATGATTATCTCGAGGTCCATCCATGTTGTTACAAATGGCAGTATTTGATCTCTTCTTATGGCTGAGTAATATTCCATCGTATATATGTACAACTGCTTCTTTAGCCAATCATCTATTGTAGGACAGTTCAGTTGCTTCCAAGTCCTGGCCACTGTGAATAATGCTGCTATGAACATCGATGTGCAGATATCATTTGGGATATGGTTTTCAGCTTTTGAGGGTAAATACCCAGTAGAGGGGTTGCTGGATCATATGGTAAATCTATTCTTAGTTTTTTGAGGAAACTCCATACTGTTTTCCATAGTGGTTATACCAATTTGCTAAATATTTGTTAAATAAATCGAACCTGGGTATCCATAAATATTGCCCCATAAATAAATATTGCACTCATATAATAGCATGCCTGAAAATAAAGTTTTTTTATCAATGACTTGAGTGTAATATATGTTTAAGTGTTCTCACCAATTCTCATTTTTGTTTTGGCCAATAACATGACATGAGGAAGATAGACATTTTTCAAAGGCTGTAATGGACTTGCATAGTCACTGTTTGATGAAGGAAATTCTACTGTCTCTCCAAAAGTTAGCATCTGTAAAAGAAAACATTATAATGATTAATTAGCTAATGTGCTTTAGAATGAAAAAAAAAAAACAGAAATATAAATGTCTAAATCTTACAGATCCAAAGCATTCTCACCTGTTCAATAAGAATGTTGTGAGCCTGAGTCAACAAACTTAATTTTTCTGTTTTTGCAGAGGGAGCTTCCTTGAATTGCTCAGCTTTTGTTAAGTCATCCAACAAAAGCATGCTTCTCACCAAGATTAAATAAGACCGAGGAGAATTAAACTCTCTTCCTTCCAGCAATTGTATTATAGCCTATCAAAATAAAATTATTCCTTTTGATCATACTGTTTGCAATTCACTGAAACAAGAGCTGGCCATATTGACTGTTATGTATTCAGTACCTAATAGAATTTAAAATTCTCTCCTTTTGTTCTAACTAGAGTCTTTCAGCAAATATCAATGTGAATGAAGTTTCCTTCCTACCTGAAGGTTTGTTATGATGTCTGCCTTTAAATGTTTTTCTTGTAGGCCAATGATTACAGCTTGCATCAAGAATTCAGCCTGTAGCTCCATGTCACCTGCATTTTTTGCCTCCACACACACTTCATTGACAAGGCTAACATAATCTGTCATATCATTTTCTAAAATAAACAAATGCAGTTATTTAAAATGCACCAAGAAAATACAAAATTATATATGCATAATATCCCCCAAAGTTTATTATAGGAATATTGTATAATATAAAACAGGATGATACAAAGACAGAAAACAAATGGACTATGTGAAACATTGAAAATAAACGTGTTATAACTTGGGGAAAAGTGCTTTAGGCTATTTATATACTACAAAAGTAATAATAATGCAATGTGTAATTTAACTTGGGAGAGGGATAGAAATAGGTGGAAAGATAGGTTTACAAATAGATAATTATTAATCACTGTAAGAACTAACATTTATACATGCCAAGCTGTAATCTAAGAACTTTATAGATTGAATCGATTTAATTTTAACAATAATCTTGTAAAGTCAGTACAATTATCTCTGGGGGCTTTCGGGGCATTAAGGTATGGTCAAGGTCACACAGCAAGAAAGTAGTGGTATAAGCATTTGAACACAAGGTCAGTGGCTCCAGAATCTGTGTTCTGGATCCCTTACACTATGCTGCCTTCCTAGATGACAGTTAGACCTGTGCATTAGTATTTTGAAATCTCCTTGGCTGCTTTGCATATATCAGTAACATATATGCCATTTTAAGTGACATAAGGGACTGTTGAAAATGATTATTCTTATTTAATAACCTGAATTTTTTATTCTGGAAACAGATCAAGCTAGAAAGTTATAAAATGTTAATATTACAAGAAAATATACCTCGATAAAACTTCCATTACTTACATAAAATAATTTTTATAAAAACTTTGATTGAGAAAATAGGATACCTGTACCTTTTACAATTCCAATGCCACGAATCTGTGCAACAAACGCGGTCACCAGTGCTAAGCGGCACCTCAACCAGAGATGAATGTTGAAATATTCTCGAGAATTTAGTGAAATGGGATCTAAAAACTCATTGTCATCTTTATTTTCAGTGGCCTAAACAATATTAAAATCATGGTTATCTTCCTATTTAATGTCAAAATTCTAGCCTAACGCTAAACGTAAGTTAAAAGAAACGTGTGATATCACTTAATAGTATTAAATTCTTAATCTTAGAAAATATTCTTGCACATTCTATAAAACACAAAAAATACACACACACACATACACAAAACAAAGAAACAAATAAAAATCACCCATAATCCTATTAGCATTTTAGTATATTGCTTTTCAGCTTTTCTTTCTCTATATCCATTGCTAAAAAATAGTTTTACAGTCTGAATTTTTTATTGCAAATTCTCAGCAGTTTCTGTGTCTTCAAAAATTTTATAAATTACATTTTCAAGACTGCATAATAATAAATAATACTGGCTCGCATTTATTGAGTATAATGTGCCAGGCACTGTGCTACATGCTTTATATACATTATCTCATTTAATCCTCCTAACAAGCCCAAGAGAGGTTATCATTATTTCTCCTTTACAGATGGGAGAACTGATACCGAGAAACTCCATCATATTTTGGCAGAGGTGGGATTCAAACTTGTGTTTTTCTGAAATTAGAGCCCACAGTCTTAATCCATTGTATTACACTGCTGTATGCTGCTCACATCCCAAAACATATAACCGATTTACCTTTCTCATCATTACACTTTATGAAGGGTAGCCAACATCCAGAGCTACTGAAAGGTGCAAAGAGGGCTTTTTCCAGGGGGTAGTGGGACTCAGTCTTACTTAGGTACTGGGGAACTTTAAAAGTCATTTAGAACAAAGCCCATTTGTTCTGGGCATTTCCTGCTACACATCTCTGACAGCTCATCGTCAATGCCTACTAACAAGGAGCAGCTACTGGGACTTGAAGGGGGCTGGCATGTGGATAGACAGGTAGGAAGCCCAGAATAGTAGAGTAAAGTGTTCCTGTAAATAGAGTAAGTAGTGAAGAGAGGCCCTGAGGCAGGATGGTGACTAGAATGGTCACAACAAGTAGTGGAGGAGTCTAATATTTAGATTAGTACCACAGAAAAAAATGCTCATCCACATACCTTAATCTCTCATGTCTACATTTCTTGTTACTATTGAAAAGCTAAGTCACACTTACTCTAAATCAGGGTTTCTCAAGCTTGGCATTACAGACATTATATGGCAGATGATGGTTTTGGAGAATGTCCTGTGCGTTATGTTAAACAACACTGCTAACCTCTGCACACTATATGCCATTAGCACCCCCTCTGGTTGTAACAATCAAAATGTCTCCAGATGTTGCCAAATGCCCCACTAAGGGAGGCAAAATAGCCCCTAGCTGAAAACCTTTTTTCAGTCAATTTTTAGAATTAGATTGCTTTTTAGCATTTTATTGCTTCTGATATAGTCAGAAATGAGTCTCTATTTATGACAATTAGTTTTACTTATGTTTAATGACACTGAATAGTAGCAATTTTATTAGTAAAGCTTAAAATAATGAGCAAGGATTCGGTGATAAATCTTCATATTTTAATCCTAAATGACCCTATATTATTAAATTACTTGATCAAAATGCAATAAAATTCAAAGAGATTTGAGAACTTAAATGTGGAAGAATCTATGAGAAATTTAAAGAAACAGCACAGGCGTCATGCTGAAGTAATAATTCAAAAGTGAAATAAGGAACAAAACAAAGTGAAACAACTTCAGTTGCTAGTGAAATAAGATCTAGAATACTGTAATGATATATCTGGTGGGACTTCAATAATTATTACGTCCAATTTTATTAGTTCACAAATGATATTTAAATTAAAATTTTTAATTAATTTTTTTTAAGTTTAAGAAACTTGCCCAAGGTATACCAATTAATAAACAGCATAAACGGGGCTTCAATGCAAATTTTTATATTCTCTTATCCAATGTTTTTTTCTCTTTATCCCTTACTAATCAATTAACTAATTAGATAATTTTCTAGCATGCCAATAGTTATTATATAATAAGTATTGCAAGGATAAACATTAAATTCATACATACGGAAATTCCTGGAGAACTGGAATTCTCTGTGTCATCTTGCGCTACCTTCTTTTTAAAAAGTTTTGAATCCTGAAGAAGTTTAAGTGTGGAAAATACTATTGCCGCACTAAAATAGAGGATGTAGTTTAAATGTTATTAGTATCACACTTGTGACATTTGTATACTAATTCCTAAAGCTCTTCCTCCAAAAAACCTTCCCATACCCTCACATGGCCCCAAAACTTTTAGATGCCCCTTCCACATGCCCTAATAGTACACTGATCTTAACCATGCAGTAGTATTTGTTACACTATTTAATTGCCTGTAATTATTCTGCAACTAATTTGTCTTATTCTCTGTTGAAATCCAGCATCTAGTGGCTGGGACATAATAGAACCTAAAAAGAAAATTTTTTAAATGAAAGTGAGTAACTTAAAGAATAGATAAGTGAATGTTTCCAAGATCAAAAACAAAACTTACTGACAATCTCACTAATAAAATGAGCACATATGCATTTCATATACGTTGAAATATGATTCTCCAGTTGTTTTTTTTTTTTTGAGGTTATACAACTGTGTTACTTAATACTATATACTTGGAAACTCGTAAGCTAAATTATTGCTTAATCAGTGTCTAGTAGTACCAGAAAGAAAATATACTAAATTAAGAAAATAGAAACCAGGAAATAGGAATTCTCCTTCTTTCCTGTTGCTCTGTACATAAATTTGTCTACACTTCAAATCATCATATCCTACTACCCTGTAGAATGATAGATTTACAATTGACATCATATTTTTTGCAAAATATTTAAATAATATGTATCAAGAATCTTCTTTGAAAATCTATCCCAAAACAAAATTCAAAATATGGAACAATATACATATCTAAATATGCTGATCATAGTGTTATTTATAACATGAAAAGATTAGATGAAAGACGAAAAAACAGTACACTCATCTATCTAATTCCTCACTTGATATCTCCATTTGAATAGGTAATAAACAATCACATTTAATAGGTGTTATAGGTTGAATTGTTTCCCCCCACCCCTTAAAAAAAAAAAAAAAAAAGGTATACTGATATCCTAACCCTCAGTACCTCAAATGGTAGTCATCTGAGGAAATCAAGTTAAAATGAGGTCATTGGGGTAGGCTTTATTCCAATATGCCTGGTGTCCCTATAAAAAGGGGATATTTGAACAGAGAGACAGATATGTATAAGGGAAGATGATATGAAGATAGAGAGGAAGAAGATGGCCATGTGGCTGGAGTGATGCATCTAAAAGCCAAGGAATGCCAAGGATTGTCAGCAAACTAGAAACTAGAAAAAGCAAGAAAGGATTCTCCCCTAGAGCTGTCAGAAAGAGCACGGCCCTGCTGACACCTTGATTTTGGACTTCTAGCCTCCAGAACAGTGAAACAATAAAATTATATCATTTTAATCCACCCAGTTTTTGGTACGTTGCTATGGCAGCCCTAGAAAACTGATAGAATATGTTAAAAGCCGATCCATTTGTTTCCGCCCCCTCCACCAGATGCAGTTCTCTTCCCTGTCCTCTATCCCACAGGCAGAGCTCAGAATCACTGTTTCTTCCTCAGAATCACTCCATCAACAAGTTCTGTCAGCTTCGCCTTCAAAATATGGCTACCAGAGTGCAGCTTCTCAGGTCACCTCCTCCACTGCTAACGCCTTTGTCCAAGCCATCATCATCCCCAGGCTGAACAACTGTGGGAGCTTCCTGACCAGCCTCCCAGCTATGGCTCTTATCCCTGCAGCCCTAGTTCCCACAGAGCAGCCACAGCTATCTCATCAAGATGTAAATCGGATCACGTCTCTTCCTCAAATACATTTCCCAGAGGCCTTTCACGTCCCTAGACTGTGGTTAGTACAACTCTCCTTTGGATCAGTTACTGATGTTTCTGGCCTAGTTTATGATCAGCTTTGTCAGCGTCCATGGATGTTTTGGAGAAGATATAGTCTGTTTGTAGGCTCCCAGAGTATTGAAATAAGATTATTGTGAGGATTAAATGAGGTATTTATTCTTTCATTTTTTCAAAAATATGTATTGAGCACCTGATACAGGCCAGGAACAAATCTAAGGTCTATGGATATAGTCCCTGCCCTCATAGAATTGACATTCTAGTGAGAGTGAGGTTTGCTTAGCAAATAGGAGTGGCAAATAGATGGCATTCAATGAATATTAGCTGCTATTATTATTAGCATTGAGATAGGCAAGAGAGACAGAAGGCATTAAATTGATTTTTTTTCTAAGTTGTCAACCAGAATCAAAAACTATCGGCAATTATTAAATTTTAAAGTCCCAAGATTCTACTGAATCATTTAAATGGTAAAGATATTTGTAGAATATTTCCTGAGGTATTATTTCTGATTATATAAACTTACTGGTTTTTATTAAAAATAAAACAAAACAAAAACAAGCCAAAAAACTACAAAAAATATAACACTGATTCATTATAGATAAAGGTATGAAATTTCCTCTCCCTGACGTTCTTCCTCCCTCAAGGGTGCACATGTTTCCATGGCACCTCATTTACTGAGAAGCTCCAGAGGCTAAGACAGGATGGCAACTAGAGGACCCTGGATGAAGAAAGAGGTACGGATCTCGTCCTTCCGATTCTGAACCTCAAATTCTTATTTCAAGAGAAAAAAATGTAAGGTTTAGAATCTTGCTAAACCCCAAAACTTAGTGAATAAAATATAAACATACTAGTATGGTCTAATCCACCTGGTACTGCTTAGTTGCACAATGGAAAATTTCTAGTTTCTCTTCTTCACTTGAGAGAGAACATGTAGGATTACCCACTATAAACAGTGTAAAATCCTAGAGGAAGGAAGTTTCATTCTGACACAAAATTAAAAGGCTCAAATGTTATCCCACTTAGACAATAAATTAAATAGAAAGGAGAATAGAAAGGAACACATTTAAAAAAAAAGAATTCTAAGAAAGGCAGCCCCAAAAGAGGTAGAAATACAGTTTGAATAACTTTGATCCCATTTGCTTCTTATTAACATTCATGACAAAAATGGTCAGTTTGTTCTCATAAAATCCATGTGGCTCACTTTACCTGTTACCCTAGGGAATGTGTCTTTCAATTTTCTTGACACATAATTTTATTAGAAGTATCATGAAATGTCAAGCTAACCATCATTTGGGAAAGAGACTGTCCAACTCTTTCAGTACCACCCAAACAATAGCTCATGGGAGGTAAAGTTCACATACGAAAAACTCATTCATCTTGACAGTAGGCTTCCTCAAATGACAACTCTGCTGGAAAAAGGCAATAACATCAAAGTTTTTGCTGGTTTTGTCCCAAGGGCCAGGTTCATGTATTTAAAATAGGAGAGATTCTGATACACTTGCACATTATTTGCATATGTCTACCTGGTCTTCAAATTAAAGTTCTATTATAACACTCATTTCTGTGGGCATTTTGTAATTTCTAGTTTCCTTTTCTTCCCTAAAAAACAAAAATCACTCATAACTTCCATAAAAAAAGGGTGTAAGACATGTAGAAAACTGGAGAAACAATGACAGTACATGACAAAAAATATTTTCTAGGGCTGCTGTTGCTGCCTAGGGACTATTTAGAGAAAAGAGTTCTAAATTCTTCCATAGGAAATCATATTATCATATATTTTAGAGTCATATCTAAATATACATATTTAGATACGTTCACATCATATATTTTCTATAGGAAATCACATAGTAAAAGTTCCTCCTCCTCTCTTCAAACTTCAGTGGGGACGATGGCATACTACTACGCTAAGTCTATTTTACCATCAATCAACTACCATTGTATTTTAAAGATAGTTATAAATGTGACAATACACTAAACCAGTGGTTTTCAAGCTTTTTTGTCTCAGCACCTTAAAAGGTGCTTAATAGCCTTAAAAAGTATTGAGAACGCCCAAAGAACTCCATCAATATTTATCATATTAGAACTTAAGCTGAGAAATTTTTAATTTCATTCATATTTACTGATTTGTTTTTAAATAAAAAACCCATTACATGTTAGTAACAATAATGCATTTTAATTAAAAAAAACTATGTTTTCCAACAACAAAAATATTAGTCAGAAGAATACCATTGCTTTCACATTTTTGCAAACCTCTTTAACATCTGGCTTGATAAGAAAATCTACTTAATAGGAGACTTTCATATCTGCTTCTACATTCAGTCTGTTGTGACATATTGTTTTGGCTGAAGTATATGAATAAGACTGGGACTCACACTGATAGCTGTGAAAATGGAAGGAGTATTTTAATAGCTTCTTCAAATAATTGTGAATATTCTTCTTTGATACTATGCCAAAATGTGATGAGTGATGTTTTCTTAAAAATTTGTTGCAGTGTCGAATCTAATAGCATACACTGATAAAACTTTTCCTTTTCTGTTAACTTCAAAACTTATTGGTCTATCTTGTCAACCAGGATTTTGGAACATCATGTACTGGCCACATTAGCTCCTAGAGTTATGTGGATTCTCTCTTAAGGTTGAAACATTTCATTACACAATTAAAAATTATTAATATTATGTCCAATCTCATCAGAAGAATCTAAGCATTAGAAAACTGTCAAGCTCATGATGGCAAATACAAATTTTCAAAAATTCTACTTTTCTTATGAAAGGTTAGATTTTATGATTAGCAACAAAAACCATTTGTTATTTTCCTAGAAGTGGTATGTCTATTTTGCTCATTTTCAATACAATGCCTATTAAATAACTAAGTCTGAATAACCATAGTTCATCAGTTGTTATTTTTTTAAATAAAAAAAAAAAAACAGCTCATTTGGCTCTCAATTCAATCACATATTTGTTCTTTCTCAAGACAACTATCAGATTTTGATATGCAGCAGAAGTGCTTTAGGTATATTTCCCATTTAATATTCCCACGGAACATTAAAAATATATTCAAATATAGGGATTTATAAATGCAACAACTTCTATTGTTTCATGAAAGGCAATCTCAAATGACGCTAGTTTTTAATTGCAAGTGTGTGACAGTCAAGTACGTAATGACTACTAGTACAACTGGTGCTACTGCTTTGATTCATGGTGAGATGCCAGAAGTTTTACCACTGTTGCTTTTATAGCACCAATGCAAATAACAATACAAGAAGAAGGCAAATGACACCTTAGTTTCATTACAAAAATAGTTTTGACCCTACAGACCTCTGGAAGTTCTCAGGGACACCCCTAGAGATCTGTAGATTACACTTTGAAAATCACTGATCAAATGAGACTTTATGGCTTTTCATTACTGTTTAGAAAGCACAAAAATTATAAATTTCCAAAAACCTATATTGTCACTAGCATAAAATCAAATTTAGATGTGGTTAATCATGAATGGCCTTTAGTCAAGGCTCACACTGATGAGATGATTGAATGTGTCCAATCAAAGCAAAAGGGAATTTCTGCTGAATTAATCACCCCTTTGCAAAAGTTATAGGTGGGCTTCTCCTGCTTAAAGAGAATAACCATGTAAGAATTAACTCCCCTTCCAAATTCTGAATCTAATGCAAGAAGTTTAATGTATGGAATTTTAGTTTAATGAAGAAAGTTAAGGAGAAAAAAATAATTTTTTTTAATCTGTAGTTTTAAAAGTAATAATGTACTAAAATTCCCCTGAATAATAATAATAATAAATAATAATAACCAAGTATGCGCTATTAATGTGGGAATATATGAAATTTAGGTATATTTAACAAGTCAGGATAAGGAAGAAACTCTTTCTGTGCATGAAGAGACTCACCTATATGCTGACCGATGTTTCTGCAGGGCAATCACAGCCAACTGAAGCCGGGCCTCCACCACCATCTCCAACTCACCCACAGAACACTGAGAGACACTCCTGCTACTTGAGTGCTCCATCTCCGACACAAGGAGGTTTAGCTTGTCTTCAGCTTCTGTCAGTAAAATGGACTAAAAAAAAGAACCCCAGTGACACAATCACATAAATTCAGAAATAATACAAATATCATCTCATTCTTATGCATCAAATATTTTTACCATACTGAAAAGTAACAATGAATGAAAGACCAAAATGGAAATTTGTATCTCATCATCAGAGAAGAGAGTTCAGTGAACAGGAAAAAAGCAACAGAGAATGAAAAGAAAAGTAATGGTAAGAGTAAGCACGTAGGATAGCTACCTTTTATTATATGCACAGTCAATACTCATATATACTATTCACTGTAGTTTTGTTCAATAGAGTTGCTGAAAACACTGAATTAGTGAATACTGAACCATTGTTCCTAAGGGAAATACAAGGATAGGTTCCTGGGAGCCTCAGGACACAGTATTTTTTTCAACTGATCAATATGTAACCTTGCTTAATGTGTATTTATGTTTGCATACATATTATTTAATATATCTAATAATATTATTTAATATATCTAATATATCTAATAGATTCATTAACTTTGAACTCACAGCCAATAGCTCAATACCTAAAGTCTGACCGAAACTTAGCTGACACACTTATTTTCTCTATAAGGCACATCACAGCCTTCCTGAGTGTAGGAAAACTAAACAGCACTTCGGCACTACATTTGGAGAGTCATTTTAAGTAGTAAAATCACCAACCAATAAAAGTACAAAAATGCAAAAATGGTGGCAATAAATAGACCATGAAAAAGTCACTTGTTTATAATGTGATAGTGTGAATGTTAGATAACTCTATTATCTCAACTGAGAAGTGTGTGTTAGATAACTATTTTTCTATGCTCAGCCCACATCCACAAACAACCACAAAAGAACCACGAATATTGATTCAGGGTTACAAATAAATTTTAGCATTGGCATATTAGAAATCACTGAATCTGTGAATATTAAGAATTGACTGTATTTCAAGTGAAACTATGGTCACCTAACTGGTAATGTGAAGGTAATGAGATTTTACAGAGGGCAATCAAGAATGAATAACAACCTGACATGGCAAAATAGAAAGGGACCAACGAAACTTTCAAGGAACAATCTTTGTAAAATCTTGTTTGTACAAAGCAGTAAATATATAAAAGTTATAAAAGTTCTGGGGCAATTTGTATATTAGTTAATAATATGATTTGTATTTTATTAGTTGCTTGATGTTAGTGAATTTCATACTGAGCTTCAGTTTCCTTGTTACAGCATAACATAGTTCAAATATGATTAATATTTATACCATAGAGTTGTGAAAATAATCATGCAAAGTGCCTGTCATGGTAGCTTTTGTTGTTGTTGATCACTATTATTAGTAAGGAAATGAGAAACAGGGTATGGAATATTCAAATCCCAGCAAATACAGAATCATATATTCTGCAATGCCTAATCGGATTGTAAAGTCAGACACATCTGGGCATCTACTTTTTTTTCATGGAAAGTAGACTTCATCTCACCCCAACCCACGCTTATGTGTAAAAAAAAAAAAAAAGAAAAAAGAAAAAAAAGAAAAAGCCACCTAGTTTCCTAACAGCAAGCACAACCTGAAAGTGAGCCTGTCCGTGGTCTAATAGTCAGCATCTTGGTAACAGACTTATTATGATTTGAAAACATTTTCAAACTTACCTTTATTGTGCTAAGAGTGAGGTCTTCTTTCACTTTTGTAAGGTGACTAAATGAGCCTCCATCATCCTTTAAACATAACTCTATAAGGCAAAAAATTTTGGAAGAACCAAGGATACCGATGGTTAGTTTAAGCTTTAATTCTAGTTTATAAAACGCATCATTAGTTGAGAACTATCTATAAATTCAATGCTAAAACACTATAATGATAAGTAGAAAGATACTGCTATTTCAAATAATCTCTAAACCTCAGACATTAGAAGATTAAGGCTGATTCTTACAATAAATCAGACAATTATAAAAGGATCTTTTGTATGCTTAGTGACATTATTTGAGTCATCAGCTACTGATATTAAGTAATGATTCCTCCCCTGAAATTCCCAGAACATCTTAAGGTCCTCAAAATATTTTAGGTCTTTCAGATATTTATAGTATTTCAATAAGATCTCCTTGGAAGCATCAGTTCTGCTGCTCTGCACAAACCCAGTGCTCCAAGAGCAGAGAGTGAGGCCATTTGGAACAGCACAATCCACAATCCTCAAATATCTCAAATTCCCACTCACAATCTGAAGCTGGCCCTTCTTCTGAACCAGGAAGAACTGAGAAAATTTATATCATAGACTTTGCCTTCTTTGGTAATACTGGCTTCCAGACTACAGGAGAGATTAAAACTACAAGTCATTAATTGACTAGGAATTACTGCAAAAATTATTCACCTAAAGAGACTAAGTTCATCAAGCAGGAACAGGGAGTCTAGAATAACATGGGACTGAACACGCCTGACTTCCTCTCTTCTTCCAACCCCAACCTACCTGACTCTTCTCCTACATAAGGAGATTCTAGAGCCCTTAGAGCTCAGCTGAGTATAAGGGAGGGGTTGAGCACTGAGACAGGCACAGCAGGAAGGTCTGGAACTAATCTTCCAAAGAAGAAAGTGAGAGACAGGGAGAGAGGGAGAAAAGGAGAGAGGGAGAGACAGAGACAGAGAGACAGACACAAAGATAGAAAACAAATGCCTGAAGACTGATATGGAAGAACCCTGCGATGAATATCAAAACCTGAGACATGCTAGGAAGAGTCTGAACCACGTTTTCCTCACTGCTCTCTCTGCCTCCCATGTGGCCCTTTCCTGTGTGGTCCTTCTATGTCATGACATGCCCTTCTCTTGGGAGCTGTAAATAACAAAGTATGTTTTCAATGGCAGTTATCTCCTATCTGGCCTCATCACATCTGAATAACAATAAAACTTACATTTTAAAACAGAGGCCAATGTTATTCTGATATCAACTAGACAAAGACACCAAAAGAAAAGAAAATTATACACCAATATTTGTTATAAATAATGATGTAAAAATCTTTAACAAAATACCAGCAAACAGAATCCAGCAACACATTATAAAGTAATACACCATGATCATGTGGGATTTATCCCAAGAAAGTAAGGTTGGTTAAACATTCAAAAATCAATTAATGTAATATGCCATATTAATAGAATAAAAAACAAAAACCATCCAATCATCCTAATAGATGCAGAAAAGGCATTTAATAAAACCCAGCACTCTATCATTATAAAATCATTCAATAAAGTAGAAACAGAAGAGAAATTCTTCTAACTGAAAAGGACATATGAAAAACTGACAGTTAACATCATACTTAATGGTGAAAAACAATCATTTTTATAATATAGAGTGTGACATCTAACACAGTTAAAAAAATACATTTACATTATGGTCCATAACCCCCACCCATGGGTATCTTTAACTCATAAAAATAGATACTATATCATGTGAATATGTAGCACTTCAGCACTGTTCTCCAGAAACAAAGTGAATGCATGTCAGCAGGAGAATGGTTGAATGACTGTGGGATATTCACAGCATAAAATACTACACAGTCAACAGAGTGAACAAAAGCAAAGCAGTTGATTTGAGTTGTTCTGATGCAGAAAAATGTAAAGTACATTGTTCATAAATAAATGACAAATCCTGTTTTATATGTATGTATAGGAAAAGTACATGGAAATGGAGACATACGGATGGACATGGGTATGCATGTAGCTAAAACGTAAGCACAAATATGTCATTCATAAGCTAGGAGAAAAGTATGAAAGAAAATATACTAGACTATTCATAGAGATCATTGGTGGTGAAGTGGGGAGGACAAGAAAGTGAAGAGAAAGAGAAGCAATGAAATAAAAAGAAAGGTTACCTTTCAAGTTTGGGAGGTTTGCTCTGCTTCTCTCGGAAACAAATCCGTGGTAGGCTGTTTTCAATATAGTTTCTGGGACACAATTTATTGTTGCAGCCACATTTATTAAAAAGTATGCTTTAACAAAAGAAAACTTATTTAAGAGATGTTGTTGGCCAATTGTAACCAGAATTTGAGGCAAGCCTTTACTTATTAATTCATCAAGTGCCTAAAAAAATGGAAAAACATTAAAAAGGAAAATAAATAAAATATTGTTTTTAGGTACTATTAGCTTTAGTCCCCTTTTGCACTCATTTAGTTTGGGGTAAAAGAATACAGAAATGGACCTGAGGTTCCATAAGTGGCAGGACTATTAAGAAAAACATGTAATGTTAGAACCATCCCAGCAGTTCCACAGTGTTTCTGCCAATCCTCTCCCCAATTTGTGACCTGGACCTCATGAGCCTGGCCCTGCCATATAATGAAAGTGAACCTGTGCTGAGATCAAGGGAGAAGACAACAAAATAGAGAAACTGCAAAAGCTCATCAGCCATGCATGGAGCCACTCTGCTTTAGAGTAAATTGGAGCTACTAGGACCAGGACAGGAAGAACACGTGGACAAGTAAGCTCCCTACCCAGCTTAGACTCTGCCTTCAATCATTAGAATTCCACCTCGTGTACACCCCCAACTTTCTGGCCTTTCTCTCATACACACTCACTTTCTTGGCAAAATCATGGCCCCGAGAAAATCCAGTGCATGCACCTGCAGTAGCAGAAGGCTGGAGAAAATCATGCAGTTATGGTTAAGTGGTCCTACTTTAAGTTCCTGACCAAATCTCAGTGCTGCCTGATCACCATTCTACATTCTCCTGGTACTTTCCCTCTCACTCCTTCCTAGATAACCACTTCATACTGTTCTTTCTAAATTTTAGCCCTTCCTCTCCATTGCCCCTGCCAGCTAATGACCTTGCTACCTCTACTTAATTCAGAAAACTGAAGCAGTCAAAGTAGTGCCCACAGACCCCACAGCTCTACCACTTCTCCCACCTACCCAAGCACCTGCCTCACCATTCTGCCTTCCCTCCTTCCTGTCCACACTGGTCTACTCAGCCATTCTCTCCTACACCATAAATGTTCCCTTTTTACAGACATGTTGCTATCAGCGTGCAGCCTTGCTGTCTTCTCCACCTTAAAAAACAAAAACTCTTTATATTCCTACTTCCTCTCCAGCTACTAACTCAGTCCTTGCTCCTCTTTACAGTACTCTCTGAAGAGCTGCCACTATTCTGATTTCTCTACTTTTATTTGCTTATAACCCCAATCCTTCCCTACACTGAAACCCTTTGGGAAGGTCACTAATGGCCTACACTTGACTAAATCCAATGTTCAATTCTTAATTCTCATATGTCATATTACTTATAATCCAAGACATTATTTCATTATCAATTAAACTGTCACATGCCCTGAACTGTAAAATTCATTCTAATTTCAGGGATGTTAAATGCAAGAAATTTAATGTACTTGATTCATCAGCAAAATTTGACAACAGTAACATTTCCTCTTCTGAAAATGCTTCTCTTAGCTTTCAAGTCAGCCCGCTCCTTTGGTTTCTTTCCTGTCCTACTGGCCACTCCTTGTCAATCTTCCTTGCTGATTCCTCTTCTTCTATACTTCTTAATGTGGGAGTGTCTCAGGGCTCATTCCTCTTTTCTCTCCTCACTCCCTCCCCATAGATAATCTCGATAAGGCTTATGGTTTTAATTTTACCTAAATACTGATGAAATACCAATTTTTTTCTCTCCAGCTCCAATCTTTCTTCTGAACTCAAGACATGTATAATCAACTCTGACTCAATACTTTCGCTTATATGTCTAATAGGTATCTCAAACTGAACATGTCCAAAACTATATTCCTAGTCTCCCCACCCCCACACACACACACACAAATATAAACTCTAAGAAGGCCGGAAATTTATACTGTTGATTGACTGATGTGTTTGACAGCACTGAAACAATATCTAGCACATAGGAGGCTCAACAGATTAGCTAAAGTGATCCTTTTAAAACATAAGTAGATCAGATGACCTCTGATCTAAATCCTCCAGGAGCTACCCATTTTGCTCAGAATAAGAATCTAAGTTACAAAGGCCCTTCTCAAAATGGCACCCTGCTACTGCTCTGACCTCTTTTTCTACTGATCCCCCACTGTTCACACAGCCCTCGTCACACTGGCTGAGACATTCCTCATCATGCAAGGCAATCCAGCCCCAGGGCCTTTACACTCACTGTACTCTATTCTCAGATTATTCTTTCTCCATGTCATATGACTTCTGCCTTTATCTGCTTCAAGTCTGTTCACAAATGACACCTCAGTGAGAACCTACCCCATCACCCCATTTAAAATTACAACCCGCAACCCACTCCCATGTTCCCAATCCCTTTTACACATTGCTAGGTTTATTTTCCTCACAGTGTGATTCATCTAACATACTATATGATTTACTTATTCATAACATTTACTCATATGCTTATTACTAGTCTTGACCACTAAAATATTAGCTCCCTGAGGATTTAGAGTTCATTTGTATTGTTGACTGATTTGTTTATTTGACAGCACCAGTATAGTGCCTTCCTATAACAGGCTTTTATTAAATATTTATTGAATTAAAATAAAAAGCATATGCCAAGGCCACCTTTTCTTGAAAAGAGGGAAACTATTTGCCTTATGTGAAATAAGAAAGAAAAAAAAATCTCATTGTTTGGGAGAGTTTGAGGCAATGTTGGCCGTGGGGCAATCTGCTGCTGTTGTTCCTTCTCTCCTAACCTCCTCTAAAGGAGGAAAATCAACACATACAGAAGAGCCAGACATGAAGCAGCACTGAGCCTGAGCTGGAAACAAACTGTCGTACTAAGAAAATGGTTGACTTTCCGAATCTAGAAAAGAAACTTTGGATTGGTTGGGGAGATGGGGAGAGGAGACGTTTTCTCTTCTCTTTTCTCTCCACAGCAATGACTTAATGAGTCTCGACAATTACACACAAACACTTGAGGATCAAAAGAAGATTAATTAGTAATGCTATTTAACACCCCTTTCCCCTTTCCCTCCCTCTAAACAGACAATGCAAAGTGTAATCTGAAGAGTCTTAAGCAGACCAACAGTTCTGCTTTAATTAATTAGCTAATAGAAATCAGTTTTCCATTATACTGTCAGGCTCTTTTTGTTTAAAAAGAAATGATCAAACAAACATTCCTTTTATACCCCAAACCACTCCTTAAAGAAGTATTGTTTAGGATGCTTTGGCATTTATGACATTAAAGCCACACAATGTTATATGTCAATTATATCTCAAAAAAATTTTAAATAAAAGAAGAAAAGCAAACTTTCTAAACCACTGGCTAAGACGCAGTCTCAGACAGGAGAAAAGGACATGAGTGAAAGCAGAGTTGAACAAAACTCACAAAATTCTTTTCTTTCAACCAGTCAGCTGTCAGTGTGTAGGTAATTAAGATAACCATCAAAGTTAGATACTTGACATAGCTAGAGGAACAAACTGAATATACATGTGTAACTAAAAATTTTAGGAATAATGACCAATATTTGCCCAATCTGAAAAACAGATCTATTTGGGGTCAATCTACCTCTGGCCTCAGCATTTTGAGATAAAACCCCATAATTACAAATAGAAGAGCATATTACATAGAAGATTTTCCAAAACAAAGATTATAGGTACCAAATAGATTGGAATGACTCATAAATTATTCACACTAAATAGCCAACATTTATAAATTGTTATCCTTACCTGTATGTTTTCTTTATTAGTAAGAGGCTTTCCTGAGTCAAATGATTGAAATACCTGTTAATATATGTAACATCAACATTAGAAACAAGATCATCGAGTGTTTTTTAAAAATAAAATTGTTAATGTGTTCTAAACACATTTTAAATATCATTTTATTGTAAAAGTATTATATGTTCTAGTCAAAAAAAAGATAAGTATAGTAGAAAGAAGAAAATAATAATCCCATACAAATCGATTTTTTAGGTTGTCAATGTTAATATTTTATTGTCTTTGTTACCAATTTCTTTTTGATGTATTTAAAATTTTTATGCAAGAATTTGTATTCCTTTCCTCATTACATAGTAGTTATTTTCCCAAACCATTAAATTAGTTGTAAACCTCAATCTAATAGTTAGGTAATGTTCTATCCTATGAATGTGGCATCATAACCTCTTTCCTATTGTTAGATACCTAAGAAAACCACTTCCCACCCTCACCCCACCATTCAGCCCTCTTTAAATAATAACATTGGTGAGTATTTTGTCTGTATTTCTGATTATCACCTTTGAATAGATTCCTGGAAGCAGAATTACAGGGTCATAAGAATATACTGAGAAAATTGAAAGGGACTAGCTTAATTTAATTTACATTTCCACCCACGTTGTATGAAAACGCCAAGATTACTGCACTTTTAGCAGCACTGAGTTTTAGCACTTATAAAAAGATGTGGTCAGTTTGAGGTAACATTGTAATACTCTTCAGAATGACTCTTTTTTGTGGTTCTTTCTCTTTTTAACTAATTGTCTGTAAATATGTTTAGATATAAATATATGTTGCATTAGGAAATATTCAATTTATTGGCCACAAGAGATTGTTGTATCATCAGATAGAGTACACTCCTCTTGGTACAGAAAGCCCTTTCTAAAAGGTGCCCCTTCGTAGATGTCAATACAAATCCCCTGGGTCACTTGGAAACCACCAGCAGCTTCTGGTGGACAGGCCACTCACATATGGATGGCATCCTACTTTACCTGTACCTCTTTGCTTGAGGACATTCTGTGGCCACATGAGCATTCAGGAGGAGCTGGAAGTGCAGAGAGTATCTCTCACCAAAGGGGAACAAGAGATTACTCCAGCCAGTGTTTCTGAGGGTCCCAGTTGCCCAGGTCAGTGACCTCATTAGTGCTCCCTAGAATGGTTTTCTTCCCTTCTCTCCATGACTTTCCCACTCCCTCACCATTCTTTCTGGAATCATGTCTCAAATATACCACTTGCTCCCAAATCTTTGTCCCAGGGTCTGCTTTTGAAGGACCCCTAAACCAAGACATCACATCTAGCTTATTTAAAGAAAGTGCTGTAATGTTTTAATTTTTTTTCCTTTTCTGAAGATATTCTTTATCTGATAGAAAGCACTAAAAAGTGAGTAAATGAATCCAGGGGTAGACCTTTGGTGATATAATTTGAAAAGTGTTGATGATGGGACATCAGATTTGGTGATGAAAGCAGAATCTCAATATGAGTATAATGTTAAAAGACAGAATTTTTTTAAAGTTGTGAAAAGTCCAATAATAATTGGTAAGACTTTTCCAGACACAGTTCATCAAATAACATCATTTCATTCAAAATCATTTTGCTATAATGTTGATGAGAAAAATATTATATTCCTAACTGAGACCACTGTGTGGAGTTTGCACGTTCTCCTCATGTCCGCGTGGATTTTCTCCGAGTGCTCTGGGTTCCTCCAAAGATGTGCATTTTGGGTTAAGTGGCTTGTCTAAATTGTCCCAGTCTGAGTGAGTGTGGGTGTAAGTGAGTGCTCCCTGCAATGAAAGAGCATCCTGTCCAGGGTCCCCACCTGGCACCCTGAGCTTCTAGGATAGGCTCTAGCCACCCATGACCCTGAACTGCAATAAGCAGATTGAAAAACCATTATCTTACTTGTTTTTATTAATCTTTCTTAAATGTATGCCTAGCTCACATTATTCTAGTACTTAATATTTAGAAGTATTTTGGGTCTTTAGAACTTTAGTGATGTTTGTTTTTGTGACCAGAAATATGCTGTAGGAGCTTAACTGTTGTTTATATTTATTAGCTGGTTTTGTGATACACCATTTCACGTAAAGTTGCAATTTCCAAGAACCTATTGATGACTTTAAGTAAGGACTTACTGTACTTCTTTTACAACTGAAATCTAATTCATTAATCCTTTCTTTAAATAACTAGCCTGCAGCTTAATAACACTGGCACCTATTTTAATTATAAACTCTGAACACATTTCCTCTTTAATTATACTTTATAAATTCCCAATTGAAGCTTCAGAGCTTCAAATTAACTTTGGGAATATAAAATTTGACATCACAATCCACTGAGAGACAATTCACCCTCACTTTTGTGTTATGATAACTGGTTTGTAAAAATTAAATTTGGAATTGACCTGTTAAAATTGCCTTCAGACTACTTGTTTATTTTGGTGAAAGTAGTGACCCCTTGTTTCTCATTCTGGCTTCCCTCTCCTCATCTTCCTAGACTCTAAATGTGGATGGCCCTAAAGATCGATCCTGTAACTTCTACTTTTTTCTGTCTGTGTCAGTCCCCTGCTGATTTTATCCAATCCCATGATTGTCAGTCTCTAGGTGAATGATCCCAAATTTGAAGCCCCAACCTCTCCCCTGAACTTCAGATCATACAGTCTCTGCACTTACCTGAACTACATCTTTATGTGTATGTCTACAAGGGTACTCACACTTAACATGTTCCATCCCTGCAGGGAACAGTATTCCGCATCTCAGTTCATGAAAACGTCTTCCTACCAGTCACTCACGCTGAACACACTAGTCATCATGCTTAACTTCTTTCTCTTATATCCCACATCCAAATCATCACCCACAAACACTCAGCTCTACCTTTGCAACACAGTCAGAATTTGACCACTTTGCACTCCTTCCACCGCTGTTACCTCAACCATTGTCATGTCTCTCAGATCATTTGCAAAGGACTTCTAACTGATCTTCCTATTTATACCCATGTTCATCCACAATCTAGTCCTCAGAGAGCAAGGGAGGTGGTCCTTTGAATTTTAATTCCTACCCTGTCATTCCTCTCCTCAGATCTCTGCAAGGTTTCCATCTCATTTAAAGTAAACTCCCATCTAGACCAAGTCCTATGAGGCCTACAAGATCATAGCTCTGGGGTCTCACCCTTTCTCCTTCTTTTCTTCTTATACAGCCTCACTTGCCTCCTTGGTTTTCCTCAATCACATCTTGCAGGCATTCCCCCTCAGGGCCTGTGCCTTTGCAGCTCCTCCTTTTTGGAAGGTTGTCCTCTCAAATCTTTCACCCTCAAAACTCCCTTATTAGAAAGACTTCCCAAACTACCTGAATAAAACAGCCACCTGTTGCTCTGATCACTTTGGCCCCCTAACTCAGCTTGATTGTCTTCACAGCACATCATCAACTGACATATACTTATGTGTTTGATATGTTTATTGTTTGTCTTTCTCGCTGGACTATCTAATAATAATGTGACTGAATCCAGGGAGGCTGTGACAGTATTTATCTTTTTACTGCTCTATCCCCATGCCTGGAATAGTACCTGTATTCTGTAAGCTCTCAATAAATACAAATATAATCAAAATATAATTTTAATAAAATGCAAACAATTTACAATAGGGCAAAGCTGTTTGTTAACTGAGATGCAAGCAAGAAAATACTGCTAATTTTACTGAGGTAAGAAATAAATTAATTCCTACCACAGAAAATTAGTAAAACCCAACTGATTCCTCCATAGATAGCACACACACACACACACACACACACACACACAATGTATCCTATTGCCTACCAAATGTCCCTCTTAGGATTTTCTGTAGATCACCTCACATTTACCCTATTACAATATATTGTAACGCTATAGCACTCATATTGAGAAATAAGCAGCTACATTTTAGGGAAACCTCCTGAAGTGATGAATCCATTATATGTGAATATAATGTCAGCTTATGCAAGAAATTTTCAAGACTTACAGCCTATTTCCCAGCTTCTTTTAGATCCTCCAAATTTGAATCCTACCAGCATGTACCTGTCTGTCAGTCTCATTCCTCACACATACAGTAACCTCCAGGAAACTGGCTGTTACCTCCTTTTATTTCCTTTATTGCTGGCCCAGGAGGGTCCAAGTACCTCCCTAAAATGAGATCACCCGGTGATTCCCAGATGACCATGAAACTGAAGTAGAGGAAAATAACAGCTCATTCTGATTTAAATAGAAACACCACTATTCATTTTCAAGAATGCTTCAATCTACGATTTTCCAAATACAAATTAAAACAATTCCCCAAAGTCAAGAGACTAGACAAAATAGAGGAACATTCTCTTCCTACGGAAATCAGAAGAAATTTAAACAACATATGCTTAACTCTTAGGTGTTAAGTATTTAAGTCAAAAACATCCAAATGATACATGAGGAGACAGTGTTCTGAGTAAGAACATTAACCAGAAATTAGAAAATTAGACCCCAAAATCTAAGAGGTCGTGGCTGATAAATGTGTCTACTGAGACAGTCCAAGATAACTGTAATATAGAGCCATAATTGCACTGTAAAAATCTACTCCAAGGCCATAGTCCCTCCCCCCAAGGCCTCCTTTCTTTCCAGATGAATGAAACCTTGTAAAAGCCTGACGTTAGCTGTAGCTAGGCTTAATAAAGAGGTCTGCAGCACCAGAGGCTTATAAATATACCTCCATGGAAGCATTCCCTAGATTTTAGGAACACAGCCTTAAAAAGGTAAAGAAATAAACGGCTTTGAATCAAGTTGGCAGGTTTACCTTCACTTTTCCCGTAGTTTTAAAACCAGTGGGTATCAGAGAAGGCATGTTTTTTCCATAGAAGATCTGCGACATCTCATGAAAGGCTTCAGAAAAGAATGTTAAATCTATGAGGACTTCTATCTTTAAAGGAAAGAAAAAAAAAGTGCGATTTTAAAATTAAACAATTTGTTTTACTTGCAAAGTAAAAATTTTAGAGAAAAATCATCAACTAAAATCCAAAATTTCTACTTAATGTTGGTAATGCGTTATAAATGAATGTTTAGTAAACACAGCTGATGGAGATACCCGTGTATGTGTGTAAGCCAGCTTACATGTGCAATGAAGCAAGAAGCTAATCAACAGCAGAGGACAATTATTCAAAACGATGGATGTTTATCAGATGTGGCTACTTCATCAGAGGCAAACACATAAAAATATGGTAGGCATAGAAGAGGTAAAAAAATAATTGAATTTACCTTTGTGTTCTCATGGTGAGCTATGGTTTAAAAGGAAGACAAAAAAACAACACCCCTGATATTCTCTAACACTCTGAGAAGAGACAAACAAACCAGGAGATAAACTACACAATGACATAGAGCTGACTATTCATTTTTGGATCCATATTAATGGGCACTGTTGATTTTAAAGACGTATTTCATGACATTAATTAATTGGTAACTATACATTATGTATGGCTTTTTCAAATAAGGACTTTTGATCAGGAAATTATAGGGAGAAAAGTTCTTGATCAAATTCATTCATTCATTCAATATGTTTCTTGAGCACCTCTTATGCACCAAGCCCTCTAGGAATTCATATTCCATCAGGATGTATATTTAGCTAAACTTAAGTGATACATGAAAGATAGAAACCATATAAAAGGATAGAGATTACTGACAACATTCTATTTTCAAAACTGTGCTCAGGAAAAACTCTGAGGGAAAAACCTTTATGAGAAGATGTGGGATTGATGTGAGGGAGAGATATATGTGAAAACTTCTTGAGGGGCTCTCGAGTACAATGGTTATAGGGTACAGGAGCAGTCTAGGTGTCTTGGTGTGCTCAAGGAACAGCCAGTGTGACAGGAACTTAGGGAGAGAAGGAAAGAGGATCAGGAGGTAGGTAAGAATGGTGGCTTAACAGCCAAGTTGGGGACTTGGTTGGTAACAAGTTAGTGGAGAAGAGTTTGAACAGGGCAGGGCCCTAAACTGACAAGTTTTGAAGATATCTAGTGATTTTCTAGAGAATAGAAAAGGGTGAATTGTGGAAGCAGGGAATAAAATACAAATTGGATAAATATTTTATATATACATATATACAGTGTGTGTGTGATATGTAAATCTTATATATATAGTGTACAATATATATGTATATATACACACACATACATACACATATACACACTGTATATATACATACATATATATCACATTATATATACATATATATTATAGAAAAAGCAAATTCAGTTTAACCTCAACATGTATACCCATCTTATTATCTCTTTTTCTTTAAGCACTCTCTTAGGAATATCACAAAAGTATATAAATTTTAAAGAAATGAAAAGAAAGTAAATCAGGGGAAAACAAGATGTGATAATAACATGAAAATAAAATATAAACGATCAAGCGGATGTTTTTAATGGAGAAGAGAAAACTTGTCTACTGAGTTATATACTTTAGTTCTTGCCTATGACAAGAACTCCCTAGTGCCATCATCTCCCTAGTGCCATACATATCAAAGTAGGAGTCAGGGAGTCACATGAGCTCTTTCTTTCAGACTTCTCGATGAACATTTTTCTCATTGTCTCTTCGAGGAAACACTTCCTCATATCTGTGTGTGTTTAGTCTCCTCTGGTCTCAACGGTCAGACTACTTACTACACATGGACTATCTGTAACTGTTAAGGTCACTTCTGGTTTCAGTTTCTCATATCAATACAATCACTTGGAAAAGCAATGGTGATAATAATGAACATGTATTTTTTCAGAATTGACCAGCACTGTGAACACCAACAACCCAGGTGGAAAAGAAACTACCCATAAATCAACCCTTCACTCACAGACCCAACAGTACCCTTTCCAGGAGTGCTGGATATTTTGAGAGTGAAAATCTTTCAAGGTGTTGGCAGTTCTAAAGTGAAGCCAGACAGGTCGATCATAAAGAGGTCTTAAAGCTTTCCGTGAAAGACACTAGTGCACTATAGAAACTTAACAGCGTGATCTATTGCTGTTGGATTTATCAAAAAGCATCACTGTTTGCTACTTCCTGGCCATGACTTTTCTCTCTCAGTGAGTGAGAACTCACTGACCCCAATTTACTTCAGAAAGGTCAGGCAAACTCTGCTCACACAGGCTGTCATTCCTTCCTCTGTATGGTGCGTCACTTGCCCTTTTCATACTTCTGTTCAAACCTGAGATGGGTTTTTCAGTCCTACTATATCACTAAGCCCCCACTTCCAGCTCACTCTGCTGCTGACACTGCTACCAGATACATCTGATCATGTCTTTCTGATCAAAATGCTATAATTAATTCTCCCTCCCAACCCAAGGCTACAGAATGGCATCCATGGTTCTTCACGGGCTTTTAAACTACTCTAGTACAAAACAGTTGTCAAGTGCTAATGATTCAATAAAAAACCGTCATTTAACCAAAAACCTTGTTCTTTCAGTGCTTCTTTGGATCTCCTTCTGACATATCACTAATAGTCATTGCAACCCTAGTATGCTTGACTCTTATCACAGATCAGGAAAAAAAACTGTTACCCAACTCTGACTCCACAGATTCCTTATTTCTTTCATGGCTCAGCCTCCATCTTATGTCTCAGTTTGATATTCAAGATTGGGCCCCTGGTATTCTTCATATCACAGACCTCTGGTATTCTCATGTTATCCTCTCTGAACTCCCTACTCTAAACTTCCATTCCTGTATAACTGAACTATCCCTACCCCTTGAACAAGTCAATACTTTCTCGCCTCTACGTCTTTCACACTATGATCTGCCAAAGTTGTCCCCTTCTTCCTCTTTTCCTGCTCAGTTAGTTCTATTCTTTTCAAGCCTGAATTGTTCCTACTTAGTGAAACCTAGAGACCCAAAATCATTTTTCCCTCTTTCAACATCCTAGAGATAGTGCTCATTTGGAAAGTGATCACATAGCTGGTGTACATAGAATCATCTTGGGTCTATGTCCTATGTCTCTTCCCTGTTTTCATGTCTTTATAAGCAAGGACCATAGGTTACATTTCTTTGATTAGAGTTACTAGCGTGGTACTTTTATACAGGAGGGAGGTACTCCATAAATATTATTTCAGAGGTAAAGGAATTAATATTTACTAAATATCTTCTAGCTGAGTTCCTGCTAAAAACTTAGAAGAGTATGGACAATAGACACTTGATAAATGTCTACAGATTTTAAATTCAATTCAATAATTAATTACTATCAGGTAAATGGATTTATTACTCAAGATATTATACAGAACTAAAAGATGAGTAAATACAAGAATTTTACAATTTTAGAAGAGAAAGAAAAGATTGTATGCATTTTTTTAAGTATTATTAGAATTCAGAAGCAGGAAAACTCTTAAGAGTCCAATAACTCAGAAAGGGTAGTCCAGAAATTTTCATGGCTGATAACTTATTTATTCCCGAGTTAAACTACATAATAATAATAGTCAGCACTAGAATTCCTCTTAGGGAAGGTTTTGTCTTTACTTAGAAACAGAAAGCAATAGACTCTTTGGATCTGAAAACATAGGCCCAAGGACAGGGTCTAGATGAGAGAGCAATTTAAAGGGAAATCTAATTTTCCCTCATTAAATAAAAGATTTGAGAAAGGAGAGGGTATTTCCCAAAAAGTAGAAATAAGGTTAAGCCAGTGGTTTGTTGGAGCTCACTGAACCTCAATTGCAAGAACTGACTGTGCACATTTTGTCACCATTGCACATTCAGCAACGCCCAGTTAGTAGGCGGAAGTTAGCACTTGACAGTATTTACACCACTGAAACTGCAAATGTTACAAATAGGGCTCTTTTTTTTTTTAGAGTGAGATGTGAATCACTTACCAGCACACAACTGAAAAGCTTGAGATGTCGGCCAAAATATATTTTAAGCTCAGAGATTCAAATATTCTATTTAAATTATTTTTTCCTCGACTTAAATTTTCTGGTGTTCCCACTTTTTGGTAAAATTAAATATAGAAATAAAGGCCTAGGGTGAATGTGTTGTGTGTGTTTATGTGTAAATGAGTGTGTGTGTGTGTGTGTGTGTGTGTGCACGCGCGCGCGTGCGCACGCACATTACTGTGTAATACGGCATAGGATTGAATCCCATATTAGAGATGAAGAGGTGCAGAACAGGTAGTGAATTTTCTGGATATTGAGATGATCCACACACAAAACAAATTCAACAAAAGTGGGAGCCTGAGACCACAGGTGACTAGAAAAAGGGGCAGAGAAAAATGAAGTGCTTCAGGCTGCCGCTCCACATGGGTTTCAAGCCAACTGTATATAAATTGTAAAGGCAGAGAATATCACCTGATTTCTAGGTTCCAGAATTAATTGTAATTTAGTATCTCTGCAATAAAAATATATATATATATGAAAAAAAAAACACTGTATACCATGATATACATAAAGATCCTCAGTAAAAAATTCAAAGAAACTTCAGGAAACTGACTTGTTAGTCCATGAATATTCAGGAAATCAATCTTTCAGAAGTGGTCATTTCCGTGCTGGCTGGTGTTGGGTGAGCCTTGTGACTGTGTGTAGATGTTCCTCACTTTACTGTGGCCTAAACGCAAAATGATAACCTTTCTGATTCTTTCTCATACTTTATTATAATGGTGGGCAAGTTTTTTTTTAATATCAGTACAATGCCATATTATTATCAGTTTATTATTGAGTATTAGAACCAAATTAATTCATGACAATATCTTTAACAGTTCAAAAATATCAGATGTCTTAAAAGCTTCTTACATACCTTGAGGATTCTTGCATCTAGATTTCTAACTAGGTCTTGGCAAATTCCAGAAACAAAATATTGGTATAATGCAAGGAGAGGCAGAATCTACCAACAGAAAAACACTGTATTTTAAAACCTATGTTATCAAGTTAATAACATAATAATAAAATTTAGCCAAATAATATAAAAAATGTTATGCGAAATAGTGATTGAATTTCCCATGCTAGGAGACGAGACAGTTTCTTATAAGAGAAATGATCTGCCTAGCATATGCTTCGTAATTTTACCAGAACTTGAAAGTGCTATCAGGGACTTAAAGTCCCAAATAGATGTCACTTGGTACCAAAATCCTAGGTTTCACATCTTTTAAAGAGTTAAAAAGCAAAACTATAATTATTTATCTTCCTTAAGAAAAATTAATTCAATATGTATGTATGAATCACTAAGGCCTATGAAAACATTCTAGCAAATGAGCTATCAAATAAATGCAAAATTTAAAGCAAAGGAACCCATATACATGTCCCCTGAGAGCTCCTACCTACTCATCTCAACTGGAATATCACTATCAGTAAAAACATATTTATAACATGCCAATTACATATCAGGCACTGTTGAATGAGAAGAAAATCTAACAAGTCCCTGCCTTCACAGAGCATATATTCTACTGATTAAAACCCAAGCTTACTCTTCACATATTTTTATTTTTGTAGAATTAACCCCAAGTTCAACTCTTCTTAAAATCTCATAGCTATCTGTAAAGGATAAAAGACAATCAATATTTCAATTGACCTAGCCACTGTCCAGCTAGAGACATGTGTTGATGTGACAGTTTTGCCTAGGCTTCTGAACAACTCCTGATCTCAACTCAAAGCTGAAACTCAGTTCCTATGTCTGGGTCCTGCCCCACTAAAGGGAGATGGAGCAAGAAGGAGAACTGAGATTCCCACTAATTAGCAAACTATTTCGCATGATTCCACAGCAGTGGGGCCCATAGCAAATTGTATATGTGACAGCAGTGTCCTTAGCCACCAGACTTCTGCTGGAGGGTAATGTAATACAAAGTGGAAACCATTTACATTCTGCAAGTTCAGCTAAGAAGATTCTAATTGTCAGTCGACTGGCAGCCGCCAATAGAAACAGTTTTTTAAAAGGATTAGAACTTTAAAAATTTTTTTAAAACCAAAAAGAGAACTGACCTTAAATTATTTTAAACGTAATACATTTTTCTGCAATTATACACTATCAATATAACACAATACCTTTTTCTACAATTAATATGACACAAGACAATGAGTTGACTATTACCTTTGAGATTTTCTTTTCTTTAGTGAGAAATAGAACTACACTATTTTATTGCTGCCAATTGCTCAATTATTCAGAAAAATGTTTTCAATTTCTTAAGCTTCAGAGAGAAAAAAAGGTCTCATTTCTTTTCTAGTGCAGTGATATGTATTATATATGAATATGACTACGCGACTTAAGGCTACCCAAGGGATAGAGCTACTTTCTAAATCCAGAAATGAATCCCTTAACAATAAGAGAAGCACCATTCTGGTATTTTTTTCTAATAAACAATTTCTTGCCAAGTCTTCCAAGTGTTAAAAGCATTTATCAACCTATTCACTTTATCACACGGCTTTATAATTTAACAATCACATCAGGGAGAAATAAATCTTTTCAATATAAGGAGAGAGAGTAAATTTGGAACAAGAGAATAGAAAACAACATATGAAAAAGAAAAGTATGTATGAAAATTATGAAAGAAAAAGAAAAAAGCAGAAAAAGAGACAAAATAGATACTAAAAAGCAAACATAAGGGGAAATAAGACATGCAAAAGTAAAGGAAATAGCATAAAAAAGGAAAATAGGAAAACTAAGAAAAAGGAGAAAAATATAAAATAATCAACAGTTAGAATGTACTTATTTTTAAAATGTAATCAACTTTACATTTGTTATATATATATATTAAATATATATCAAATATATATATTAAATATATATATCAAATATATATATATATACACACACACACATATATATATACATCAAATACACACACACACACACACACACACACACACACACACACGTATAGTGGTTCATTTCCCCACAGGAAAAGAAAGTTGTATTGGGATTCTTTTTAATTTCTTAAGAAAATAAGAAGTGTCTGGTTTTTATTTCACAGTTAAAATCTGCTGTTCACTTAGGATGCACCCTTAAAAGAGAAAAGACAAGAGACATGAAGATAAATTTATCTCAATAAAAAACAGTCTCATAATTTTGGTCTTGATATGCCCTGTATGATTTAATGCAGTAAGTCACATGTGTACTAAATTCCTCTGTTTGAGATCAGTAAAACATTCTAATCAATTTCACCAAATGTCTTGGAAGGAAAAAAAGATAAAATACAGTAAAAGAGAGAACAAAATCAAATAGACATTGCTTTTGTATCTAAAATGCAATGCAAACAACAATGTCAAAGAATCTTAATATATTTTATTTTGAAATATAGATGAGAATTCTTAATATAGAGTTTAAAAGTTAAACAAGGACTGACCAAAAGAACATTAGCAAACTTTGAAAGGTATAAGGTAAGTGGAGCAAAAAATACTTCAGTGAATTAAGATTTGTTGACTTCACAAATTACTTACTATTATGTTTTGCTTAACAAAGTGCAGTTCGTGTATAACATAATACAGACTTGCGACTACAGAGCAAATGTCAGCCCTGTATCTGTCCGAGAAGAGCTCAATGCCTGGGAGAAGCTGAGTGATCTCATACTGAGCATAGCAACGTTCAGCTTTGGGGTGTGGAAGTGTGGTTCTGAGCAAACCCTGATAATGAAAAATGGTGAAATAAAGAGCCATAAATTGCATTTGCAACAATGAAACAGAAAGATGAATACACATATTACTTCCTTAAGTCCTTAGCACATGCCTAGAACACTCCATCCTGTAATAAACAGTACTTATCATTAAAACTATCATAATTATAAGTTCCAATCTGAAAATTGGGCCTTTCAGAGTCCATGGTAACTGGATACTTATTATTTTCAGAAGAAACTATCATTACATTAAGTTATCATTAGTTGAGGGTCAATTCTGTGTTGGGCACTATTGGTAAGGTCTTTATAAATGCCATCTCATTTAATCCTCATTTAACTTAGCCCTAGAAGAAAGGACTCTTCTCTTACAAATGATATATAATTGAATCTTAAACAACTTATCTGAGGTCGCACAGTTAATGATGGCAGAAAGAAGATTCAAAGTCATATCTATTGAACTAAAAAAACTATGTCCTTTCCACTATACCAAACTGTAAGTAGAGGAGATAACAACTTATTCCAGAAGTTTAAATTAAGCGAAGGTAATTCTGAACTTTTAACTAAATTAAGTAAAAAGGTAATTTGTTTTAATTTGACAAGTATTTCTTAGGTTTATATGACCAACATTGTACCAGATGTTGGGAAACCAGATGAACACACAAAATCAAATTTTACGAAGAAATGTTTTTATGTTATCTTAAATAGTTAAATTTTTTTGATGACAAATGCATTATAAAATTATTTGAATGTACATATCAGAAAGAATTTTCATTAGATTGCTCTTTAAAGTTATAAGGTACCTACTCTAAAAAGCTATGCAGTTGTTTCAATTTTTAGTTTCACAAATTTGCCTCAAAATCACAAAAAATTAACAGGTTTTTTAAAATAAATCCCACTACTAATTTTTATTTTAGGTGCAGTATTACTTAGAGATTATGCCCACATTAAGCCCATTATTCCCTTTACATCCTTGCCTCTTCAACCTCTTGCCTTTGAAGCACAAACAAGAGGTGAATGGAACATAAGAAAATTAAAATATCAGGCCTTACATTCAGAATCTTTCTCAAAGATCTTATCTATCCAGAATTCATAAGCTATTAGATTCTTCTGATACACAGAACAAATGTGTCCATCCTTCAAGGTAAACAGAATCTTCAGTAAATTGAAAAGGCCCCAGCTACATTCCTGAATCTGAAAATGTATTTCAGTTAAAAGTTCCTATCTTCTTCAGTAAAGTCAAACCCAAATCCTATGAAATGCAAATACTCTACGTACTTCTGTAGTCTTCAACTTATTTCTTGATTTCATTATAGGGTATACCTTATATCATGCAATTGAGCAAAACTTTATTTAGAGATGAGGTAATCTAATGCAACCATCTGAGTCAAATGGACTGAATTTGCTGCTCACTGATCTTACTAATCTTACTGATGACAGGAGACTCAGTTTCCTTATCTGTAAAACTCCTTCCCCAGTCTAAGGGACAAACTGACTCTGCGCGATATTAAAGATGAAAGCGTCACAGGGGTTCAGCCAGAGAAAGAAAAATGGCCTTATGATATTCAATCCAGGTTCATGCTTTTCTCATGCCTATAAGTTTTAAAATATGAAAAACTACTACATTTTAATTTTACTGACTAGCAAATGGTCATGCTACTGTAGAAAGATATAAGTAAAGTGTTACCTGAAAGAGTAATGCAGACAAAATACAACAGTTGGTTCTCTTCTCAACGTCCAATGTCTTAATAAATCTAAATAAGCATAAGAAAAATAAACTGATTCATAGACAATTTTTCAAAAGTATTTTAATATAAATATGACTGCAATGCTCACAGATTTCCCAAAATTATGATAGTCTTTGTGATTCTGAAAGTGCTACATACTCATAAAAGATCTAGAACAATGAAAAACATAAAATGTAAATTGAAAAGTCACCTACAATCCTACCACCTAAACATAATTACTGGTAACATTTTTGACAATTTCTTTCTAGATTTTTGTCTATATAGTTATACGTGCATGCATTAAGACTAGAATTATGCAATACCTATTATTTTACAAATTTTCCATTCATGAACGTGATGAGCTACATCATTATTTTATATAACTTTAATAGTTTTTTCAAATGGATGCACCATAATATAAAACTATTCATCTCCATTTTGATGTTTCCCATGCTGAGGTAAACATTATTATCCTACACTTCTGAGCACTTGTTCTATCAGTTCTACTGAATAAATCCATAGAAGTACAATTTGAAGGGGAAAAGAGGTACACACTTTTAAAGTTTTTGATGAACATGGTTAAATAATTCCCTCCAAAAGATTGAAACTGTGTTTCCTCACCAGCAGTATACAATGGACACATTGATGATATTAAGTCTCGCCATTAAAGATTTAGGTAATATCTCTGAATTTACTACTATCTCATTTTATGTCCCTTAGAAGAGTTTGAGTTTTCTTTACATGGGTCTTGAAACTCACATTTGCAGCTATAAACCACATTACCTTCTTCTAAGTCTTATTTACATAAAATCAGTCATCTTCACTATATTTAATAACTATATTAATTAATTAACATCTATCTGAGTTCAGCTTTTCTATGTGGCTATTAGAGTGTAGGGAGAAGAGTTTCTTCCACTCAGGGAGCCTCCAAGAACAGACAAAGCCTCTCTAATATCACATATCCTGGGGAAGTCATACTTCTAGCTAAATAACTGGAAAGTGACTTTCTGTTGGCAAAAATCAGTAAATAGTAACTTTAGAGGCTCAGAGAAACTGAGGTGCCCAATGGCAGGCATGCTACGGTGGTTCTTTTTCAAGCCGTAAATCTTTTTTGGCTTTTCTATTCTCTGCTGCCAAGCTCTACTAAGTAATAAGCTCACACTTGTGTGGGGATTGTGTGTGTGTGTGTGTGTGTGTGTGTGTGTGTGTGTGTGTGTGTGTGTGTAAAGATGAGCTACTTCCCAGGAGTGTAAAAAAAATTTTTTTTTACTATTTAATACTTTATAACTAGGTGATTTCTTACTTCCCCTGAACAGAGATGCTAATTTTCTGAAAATAATGTGATTATTAACTACTTACTACTTTTTAAAATTTGCTCTACAGCTCAAAATACTATGCAGATTTTTGCCCACTACACCCAATAGGCAAGTTAAAAATGTAACTGGAGAGGTAAAGAAAACCTATACTTCTAACTTCTCCATACTTTATAAATTTCTCACATTAATTAAATATTTAAGACATCTGTGAATGCTAACTAGGTATAAGGCATTGTGATAGACTTTCAGATATGTTATGAGAGATGTCTTTGTCTTAATTCCCTAAACCTATGAACACGTTAGTTCACATGGGAAAAAAAAATGAAAACTTTACAGATGTGGTTAAATTAAAAACCTTAAGATAGAGAGGTTATTCTGGATTATCCAGGTAGATTCAATGTAATCACATTGGTCTTTATATATATTAAAAAAAAAAAAAAGGCAGGAGTGTCAGAGGAGGAGATGTGAGGATAAAAACAGGAGATTGGGGGAGGTGGAGAGACAGAGAGATGACAGGCAGTTGGTCTTGAAGACAGAAGATGAGCCCTGATCCAAGGAATGCAGGAAGCCGCAAGAAGCTGGATAAGACAAGAAAATACATTCTTCCCTAGAGCCTCTAGAGGGGAGCACACATTTGTTTTAGGACATAAGACAGTAAGTCTTTGTTGTTTAAGCCACTGAATTTGTGGTAATTTGTCACATCAGTAGTAGGAAAAAATTACAGTATGTGTTATATGCTAACTTGTGTGCCTTTCCCCCGCCCTACACACAAACATACAAACACCAAAGTCACATGTTGAAGTCCTAATCCCCAGTGACCTCAGAATGTGACTCTATTTAGAGATAAGGTCTTTAAAGAGGTAATTAAGTTAAAACGATGCCATTAAGGTGGGCTGGAATCTGATGTGACTAGTGTTCTCATAAGAAGAGGACATTAGGATACAGTCATATGAGGACATGGCAAGAAGACAATCATCCAAAGAGATGAGGAAAGTGATCTCAGAAGAAACCTACCCTGCCAACACCTTGAACTCGAGCTTCTAGCATCCAGAATTGTAAGAAATATAGTTCTGTTGTTTAAGCCACCCAGTCTGTGGTACTTTGTTATGGCAGCCCTAGCAAGCTAATATATAGTAGGGCATGTGACTCTCACCATCATGGTTGAATGATGAAGACACTGAGGCTCAGAAGGAATAAATAACTTGTCAAGGAGCAAAGAGTTTAGTAGGAGACTCTTGGGATAGAATTACGCCCAAGTTGCCCTGCTTCCCCACTACCCTGGCTGCCATACCAATTGTTCATTCACTCATTTATTCAATAAGTAGTCACTGAATGCCACCTTCATGCAAGGCACTTAGGCTACAATGGTATACAAAGCAAAGACCTTTGCCCATGTGGTGCTCATATTCTGGGGGTGGGAGATATTTAGAAAGAGGAGAGGACCATAAACAATAAACATCACAAATGAGTAAATGGTATAACCCTCTATGATTTGGACATAGCTAGAAGAATCCAGTGTGTGTGGAGCATGCCACTCTACATGGCACAGGTGGGTACCCCACAAAAGGGAAGTTATTAGCTATTATGCAGCTCATTCCATTGTCATACTCACTGGGCTATCTTTGCTGCTATGACTGCTCCTTGCAAACATCCCCAAATGCCAACTTTTGACAGGAATTCCTCACTGTAGTCTTTGGAACCTGGAGGTGAATAGCTGTCTGTGGTACTGGTGACTGGGGGGCACAACTCTTTCCATGTATGTAGCACATCTTGTTTCTTAAATAAGTCATCAAGAGCTTGACACCAACACTTAAAAGCAGCCCTAAAACCAAAACAGAGCATTAAGCATTACATTCTCTGAGACCTATGCCACTAAATCTTTTCCAAAGGGAAAGCAAATATACTTTAATTAAAATCTATACCATTTATGTATTGCTCATAACCGTTTCTCTCAGGTAGCATTTGATGAATAAAATGTAGCAATGTAATATTACTGAAGAACTAAAATTTAATACAGTATTTTTCACGATCACTTAAACATTTTTTCAAAAAAAAATCAATAGTTTTTCCTCATTCTACAGACTTTAAAAAATCTACCTTTTCTTTTCTGCGAAGATGAGAAGACTTCCAAGTTCATGTAATGCCTGAACTTTAAGACTTCTTTGATTGCTGGCTTGGAGAACATCTGTATTTCAGTCAAGTAAAAGAACAAATATAAGTTTCTGGAAAATATCTCCTTTGTATTTGCAAAAATATCTGAAACTGCATTATTCCTTAACTGTGTACTTGCAAGCTATTAGTGCTTTCAAATGTCACACAACGTACATGTAGACACTGAGCGAATGATGCTCAGTGTTGGATACAGTGGAGTGGAGACTGGGTCTAACAGGTAGGAAATGCAAAGACTGTGAAATAGGAGTCAGGGAGGTGGAAATAGTTGAGAAGAGAAATGCAGAAATGTGTGCGAGAGAGAGACGGGTAGGTACATGTGAAAACGACATGCGCAGCTGGCGATGAATTTCCTGGGAAGGAGAAAAAGACGGGGAAGGTTACAGAGGTGTCTGAATGCCTAGTGGAAAAATGTGTTCATTATCCCATAATGGATGAGAAGCCCTGAAGGTTTTTGAGCAGGAATATGATAAGATCACAGCATATCAGTTTATGCCTTCTACCCAAAAAGCATATCTGAATATCACCTTAATTTTTTTTTGATAGAGAGGGTTCTGAAGAATGTAGTCACTCAAGAATGTGTAGCCAAAAACCCAAGCAACATGGCAATTGTTTTTAGTGAGAACAATACTGTCCCTTAGAGGGTGTTTTAGAAATCTGAGAACGGGCTTTGTCACAAAGGGGCATCTCCTGGGATTACGGAGGTGAGGACCAGAGAAACTGGATGGGCCGTAATGCACAGAACCTTGCTGTACGCTGAAGAAAAAGATGTTAAATTTATAATTATCTAACATCTGTACTTCATTTAACACATAAAAAGTGTATATTTGCATGTTTTTGAACTGCTCTAAATTTTCTAGAAATGCCACCACTCACTATAGTACGCTGATTTGTTTAGAACTTTACCTAAATTTATTTGTCATTTTAGAAAATCACATCACTAAAATTGACAGTGCTACTACTACGTGGCACCAACTTAACACACCGGAACCACTCTGCATTCATAGCTGTCACAGTCATGGTAGTTCTACATACAGGATATGACTGCTTCACTGTACCTTCTACTGCTTGAGTACTTACACACCAATAATAGATTCTTTTATTTTGTTTTTTTATTATCCTTTATTTTATACTCAGAGAATCATACTGATTTTTAAAAAATAATATCTATCGGAAGAATATATTCAACATGAATTTTATTTCAGGGAGTAAAAGGGAAATTACAAAACATCTGTTATTTCAGGAAAAGAGGGGGAATGTTGGGTTTACAACATGGCTTGAGTATGTACTGCTGAATTTATAAAAGCAAAATAAAGTGGAATGATGAGGAAAATGAAATCAGCTAGGGCACAACAAAAGAACTTAAGAGTGGCCACATCCCAGAGAGCAGTTCACAGATTAAAGGAGGATGGACAGAAGGGTGGCCTTGAATCTCACAATGGTGACAGGCTGGCTGGGACAGTGGTAACGAAAAGTGCTGGACACACCTTGTCTCGACATTACAATGTCACTGCCTGCAAGGGTATGATGAATAGTTCTCTGTTCAGGCTCTTATATCCAACTTTTAAAGAAAACATTTCAAGACCAAATGTAATCTCAGCATGAATGCTGAGATAACAGTATTGAAAATGAATACATAATAAATAAACCTTACCAATAGTTTCATAGTAAGAAGAAATTACGAGTCCAAGTTGTGAATATGGAAGCTTGCTTTTTTCCACTGAACTAAAAACTCTGAAATGTTCCTGAGAAAGATCAGGGGGTGTGGGCATATGCATCTCTTCTGTCCCCAGGCAAAATTCCACCTTTCCAGTAGAAATTTTTGAATTGTTTATTCCTCCTTTGTCTCCTAAATTCATGGGGAAAAAAATGAAAAAGATCCTTAGAATGGAAAAAGAAAGGAAGTTGATGGGGAGAAAAAGGCAGGAGAAAAGGAACAGAAGCAGAACGGGAAAAGGCTTTGTATATATCTGAGACTTATTTGCTATCTGAGGGATAGTGTTTCCTTAAACTTAGCATCTAAAATTATTTCTGAAGAGCCAGGTATATGTGAATGAGCTCTACACTGAAGTTATTTTTAAAAAGAACAATACTCAGTGTTGCAGAATATAAATGCTGAGATAATGCTTTGCTTCTCGTGGGGATTGGCAGAAGTGAAACCATTTGGGTTTGTCATTTTTAAAGAGTTTCCAACAGTAAGATGTTAGTTTGCCTCTGGGGCAGAGACCTCTGGGATAGAAGCAACACATAGATAGTTCTGACCTGAGCTGGGGAAAATGGGCAAGAGCTCTCTCTTTATAAGATCACACAACACATAGGGGGAAAAGAGGGAACATATTCTAGGAAAAGTAGTCAAAGGCTGCAGAGAAAAAGAACCAATTGTAGCTTTTGAAATCTATAGCCTGAGGATTGGGGATAAACTGCTGAGAATATTTTGGTGTGTGTTGCATGCCTTTGAGTTGACTCTAACTCCTGGTGACCCTATGAATGAGGGATGTCCACAATATCTTGGACTCAACAGCCTTGCTCAGCTCCTGGAAACTCATGCTTCTGGCTTCTTGTATGCAGTCAGTTCATCTCATATTTGGTCTTCCTCTTTTCCTGCTGCCATCTATTTTTCCCGGCAAATTGCCTTTTCCAAAGAACCCTGCTTTCTCATGATGTGCCCAAAGTAGGACAGTTTTAGTTTTGACATTTTTGCCTCTAGCGATGTTTCAGGCTTACTTTGCTCTAGGACCCACTTGTTAGTCTTTCTGGTGGCCCAGGGTATCTGTAGTGCTCTCCTCCAACACCGTATTTCAGATGAATATTTGATTAATATTTCAATATTTAAAATGAATATTTTGGTACCAGGTTAGACTCAGAGTGAATAGGTGTAAACCACTCTTAGCAATTTATGTTCTTTTTTAAATTCATGCCCTTAACCATTATTAATGTATGCCATAATTTTAAAAAAGTTTAAATATGATATAGAGATCTATTTTACTATAATGTGAGTTTATGAACAATATAACTAAAAATTGCAGGTATATATAACAAGTACTTTTTGCAGGAAGCAGCAACAACAAATACATACAAACATACATACTTATATACATACATACATACATACATATATATATATATACATATATACATACACACATAAAACTTTAGCTAGTGGTTATAAAACCAATTTAGAAATTGTTCAGATTTCTAGAAGATTAATTCAGTGGACATTAGCATCCTAGGTATAAGTTTAAATCTATTTTTAATAATGTTAAAATATAAGCTTATTAATTTGTTTATTTGTAAGCTTATTTTTGTTATTCTGATAAATTTCAACAGTAAGAATCATAAACATAAATTAGGATTTAATAATTTTTAAATAACCTAAATATAGATAAATTTGAATATACTCTTCTTTGTGGTTACCACTTAATCATTCAAGGCTGTGTTTTGATTAAGCTATGTTTGACAAATCAATAGATGTTGAGAAAAAAAGAAACAAATTAATGTAATGTAACCAATGATAATGGATATCATGTTTTAAGCTAAAAAAAGAATCTCTAAAAAGATCAAAATCCATGGTATTAATAAAAAATCTTATTGATGCTTGTATAAGTATGCATTCATTTCTTTGACAATGATAGTGTTTTAGTAAAAGGTTCTAGTTACTTCAGTATGAATCAATCCATCTACTAATGAAAATTAAATAAGACTATAGCACCATAATTGCAAAGAAAATGGTAAAAACATAGATGTACAAATTGAAAAAATTAACAAATATTGTTTTTCTATCTACTCTATACAAGAGAATATGGTAGTTTTACAGGAAACATAAAAGTGGATGAGCAAGAACCATATAATTTCACTTATATGTGGGATATAAAACTGAAAGCAACAAACAAATATGACAAACAGAGACTCATGGACATGGACAGTGGATTAGTGGGTACCAGAGGGAAGTGGAGGAGGGAGGATGTAGGTAGGGGTAAAGAGTATCAAATATGATGTTAAAATATTTAACTTTGGGTGGTAAACAAAATGCAATATACATATGACGTATTACTGACTTGTGCACTTGAAGCCTATATGATTTTATTAACCTATGTCATCCCAATAATTTTAATTAAAAACAAAGAAAGAAGTGAGGCGGGGAGAAGCCGATGAGTGAGACAGTGCCTTGGCTGGAATAAAGTGTGTAAGAGAGAAGATGTGATCCACTAGGCAAGAAGAAAGTGAAAGGGAACAGAGAGGGGGCATGTAAGTGGGGAACGGAGGCACCTATGGCAGAATATGGTAGATCTGCAGGGTGGTACCCCAACATAAATAAAGAGTAAGTGATACAGTACAAGTATTTTACCTTGTGTCTGTGCAAGAAATAATGAAAGCAACTTTCTGCTATGTCGGATTGATCTGTTATGGTATTTGGATTTTTCCAACGTCTCTCTGAAACATCCCAAAGTGTCAGTCACGTCCACAGGCACACAGACGAGCTTTTTGGCATGGCTGTATTCTGAAAAGAAAGGGAAGAGTAACACTTGGGGATTAAATGCTGCAGCAAGCCAACTAGTAGCAAAAGGCTCTAATTCAGAAATTTCTTGGTCCCAAACAAAAGCTGCTAAATTCAAAACCTCCAGGTCTGTGGCAGATGTTTCAATGTTCAGATCAATTTTTTTCTAGTGTATTTGAAAGTACTTAAAAAAAAAAAAAAAGAAAAAAAGAAAAAACTTAGAAAACTTTTGATTCTCATGAAATACAAAAAAAATTTTAGATCTTGCCAATTTTCCTTATGAAGCCTCCTACTTTTTTTTTCTTTGCTGATCATAAAAGATGAAATAATCTACTTTTTAGCAGCCTCTTCAAAGCAAAGGTACCTTGGAAAAGAGACAAAAGGAAGAAACAAAAAAGAGACTGACAACTGTTCTCTTAAGAGAAGGAAAAGACAATTTTCTAATATTGCAGGGTGCAGAGGAAAGGAAGATGGGGCCATAAAAGGTTGTAAAACTAACAAACAGTCCTGAAAAAATGGCCAGAAAGGGGAGATGGTGGCAGAGAGCTGCTGTGAGGTCGCTGGAGAGGAAAGGACTATCCAGAAATTAGGCTGCAGGCCTGCATCATGCTCCACAAAGAAGGCACATAAGAAAAACGAAATTACAGGCTTCACATTGAATTTACTTCTTCAACAAGTTGAACAGGTCAAATATCCTCTGTAAAATTTGAGATCTTGAAAGTAAAGCAACTTGCCAGGGAACGGAGCTGTAAGAGGTTAAGCGGCAAGGCCTTGGCCCTTGAGAGTTTACAGTCTAGCTGCAGAGGTGAAGCAAGCCATCATTTAAGTATTAAAATCACAGTTACAGAAAGTGTTAGTTACACACTAAAATGCGGGAAAGACTAGGTAGGAAGGGATGAGAGAGAAAGACTTCATGGGAGAGGAGATACGCCAGCTGTGTCTTAGAGGAAAGGGAAGATTTGATTAAAAAGAAAGAGGTAAGAGATTTTAGATAAAGAATAACTGAAGTTGACTGAACACTTACACTAAACCAGGAAACATTCGCAGTAAATTATGGTGATCAGTCTCGTCAAATCATAAAAACAACTGTAAGAGGTATATATCATTATATTCTCATTTTACAAATGAGGAAAAGAAGGCCTACACAGAAGTCTGGTAGCTTCTCCTGGGTCACAGAACTAGTTTGTGGAAGAAGAGGTATGACAGCAGGAGTGAGGATAGGTATTCGGGGCACAGTGAGATGACATGACCAGTCCTGTTGAACAAAGAAGGGTTTGCCAGGGGCCTGAAGCCCTCACTGAGTAAGTGGCCTCCATCCTCTTAAATGGGGAGCTGAGAAAGGGTTTTGACCAGGACCCTAACAGAAGAGATTAGTATTTTAGGAAGAGTTAGCCAATAGTTGCACGCACAGCACACTGCAACAGAAAAAGTCTGGTGGCTGAGAGACTGTGATGACATTGTGTGATTTGGATCTGAGTAAGATAGTAGCAATGTACACAAGGGATGGACACAGAACGTTCCAGTGTTAAAAGCAACAGGAGAGTGGTTATTTGACTTATGTAGCAACATTTTTAAAAAGGTGGGGCAGAGGGTGGTCAAAGTTACCTCTTCCCCATCCTTCTGGGGCCAATACCTTGATTCCCACCTCACTGGGAAAAAAAAAAAAAAAAGAAAAAGAAAAAAGAAACAACTAAAGCAATCCAAAAGGATTTTCCATAGGCCCCAACCACCATATCCATCCAGTCTCCAGCACCTATGCCCATCTATGCACCTCAACGACATCACTCCAATAGTTTTCCTCTCTCCAAATCATCAATGTTTCCCTCTGTGTAATCATTCCCAACAGCATATTTTGCTGTTTTTCTCCTACCTTTAACATTTTTTTAATTTCATGTTCATCTATATGCAAGTAGCTCCCAGATTTAGGTCTCTGACTCCAACTCTTCTAAAGTCCAGACTCTTCCACACAATGATCTACTCTGCTGTGTGCCCATTAGACTGATTTCCTAATCTTTCCCTTTAAACCTACTCCTCCCCCACTCTTTCTTCATCTCATTAAAGGATAGTTCCATTTTTCCAGTTACTCAGGCTGAAAGCTGGAATCATCATTGACTGCTCTTCTCCTATGCTCCAAATCAAATTCACAGCAAATCTTACAGGCTGCCCCCTCAGAGAATGTCCAAAGTGCCACCCACCATCTCTCACCAGCTCCAACCTCCACTACCGCTTCCACTGTGTTCCAAGACCTCATCATCTCTTCTGAGTTACTGCAATGACCTAGATAATCAGTCACCCTGTTACCACCCTTGCCACTCTCAACACAGCAACCACGGGATTCCTTTTAAACAGTAAGTCATCTCATGTCACTCCACTGCTCAAGACCCTCCACTGGCTTCCCCACCACCTAGGGCAAATACCAAAGCCCCAAAAGTGACTTATAAGACCCACCAATAACTGGTGCCCCAGGACCACTCTGACCCCTTCTCTTACAACCCTCCCCTGCGATCCCTCCCACACCATGTATACTTTCACATCAGGGCTTTGGCATCAGTGGCTCACTGTGACCCAGAACATTCTTCCTCGGGATATCTTCATGTTTTGCTACCTCAGCTTCCTTAAGGGTATTGTTTAACTCTTAACTTTTCAATAAGCCCTCCTTTGATTGCCCTATATAAAATTATAGCACTTTCCCTTTCTCCCTTCCCGATTTCTGTTCTCTGCAGCAGTCATTATCTTCTGGCGTACTATGTGTTTCACTTGTGTATTGACTATCTCCCACCACTCGACTGCAAGTCCCATTAAGACAAGGATTTTTGTCCATTTTGCCCACTGCTATAACCCCAGGCCTACAACAATGCCTGTTTACGTGGTATGTGCTCAATAAATATATGTTAAATGAATGAATGACAAGTCTTCAAAATTATATAGCTAAGATAAACTTTATTAATAATCACCTGCATAGGCCTTAATCTCAATTGATCCTAACAGCACCTTATAAACTAGTTGGGTAGACATCACTCTTACCTTACAAAGAAGGAAAAGTAAACTTGAGTGACATTTGATTGTTTTAAGTCCTTGTAAGAGATAAGAGAGAGAACCAGTGTTCAAGTCCAGTGCCTTTCCCAGAGAATTCTTGAAGGGCATCAGATCTTGGTTAGTAGGCAATGGTCCAAATTTGAGGCACAGAGATACTTTGAGAATGGGACAGAGGTAAGCCCAAGAAAGGTTAAGAGAAGCAGCCTGACTTCCTTGTGACCCCCAGGGAGGTTATAATGGAATTAGTAACAAAGGGTTACATCATATGCCCATAGTGATGACATCTTACCATATATCCTAACTTCAAGAAATCCTGGAGGCTCTAGTTACTCCCTGGTAGCTCTCACTCTCCTACACTACCAATTTTATTCACCTGCCCACTCCGTCCTGTCCCTGCCATCTTGCTCCCTCAAGTCTCCCCTCCTCTGAGTGTGCACAGTCCTGCATGCCCCTGAGATGGCATATGCCCCTACTCCTCGACCACCACTACCCTCACACAGAACACCCTGAAGATGATAGATTCCTGCTCTGTTTTCCTTGCAAGAGTTCATGAGCTTGGCTTTTACCTTTTTCTCCATAGAATCAGATTGGGAAAGAAGCTAACAAAGGAAAGAAGGAAGCTGGAAACTCTCACATATTAATATTATTAATATTTTGAGATGGTCAGTTAATTTCTCTAGGCCTTCATTTTAAATATCCCGTGTGTGAAGTGTCCAGCACAGCGCCTGTCATGGAGTGAGCATTAAATAGATGGAGGCTCAGATTATGACTATTAGTCATATATTTTTAAAATATATATTAACACTTCCCAGTACTTGGCACTATGCTAGGCACTGAGGAGACGAGCAAAACAGACATACGACCTGCTCTCGTAGAGTTTACTTTCTAGAATAAAAATCACAAAAGCATGCTGGTTATTAGGGGTGATAAATATAGAAAGAAGGAAAGATGTTTGCCATCTTTAAAATATGGAATCTAGATTAAATCATCCTGCTACTTTTATCTAGTATCTACTCATAAATCATTCCTTTATTTCTAAACTATTTTGCTTTCTATTTTTCCTTTTTTCAAGCCCTACTATACCTTTTTTCTTGTTGTCTAATTAGGGTTCTGCTAGTGTTCTTGTGGCTGTGTATGCGAGATAAATGATGCAAAGCAATGAGGCCTTATCCTGACATCTGTCTCAAGGGGGATCCTGTCTGAAAACTTACATGGAAAATTCAAGAAGCTATTCAAAGCCACTAATAGCCTTGATGGTTTGAAATAGGTGCGAAGAAGACAAGGGGAGAAAGGAGGAAGAGGCACAGGAGAGAGGGAGGAAGAGGAAAAAAAGAAAAGAATTATTGTCTAATGTAGACTTTAAAACTGAAATGTCAATCACTCCTGAGAGATGGGTCCACCGAGGAAAACTCGCAGGGAGTAATACAAAATTTGTGCTGCTTTCTACACATCTGGCCACATCAATCCAAATGCCCAGAAGCAGTAATAAAACATACCAGCCAGAGGGTTGAAAATTCCAACATACTTGAAGACTGAATAACCCTACCAGAAATTTTAAATACCAGTAGGTCAAAACTCAAGAAAGAGATTCCAGAAATAATGCAAAAGCAGCTACAATAAAAGACATATCCATAGAGTTATCACCCCTATAAAGTTTAACAAGCAGGCAAGTTACTCATCCATATAAAAAATAATCTATAAAGTGAGGTATTCTCACTTCTCCAAATCCTACAGAGACCTTCCCAAATTACATATGCATTATTAAATAGTTAGAGGGAGAACAGAATGCTTTTAAATAATGAGAACAGCAAATGTTCCTAGGCACTGGAGCATTACAATATCTATTCTGAAGAATTAAATGTATCAGACATTACCACCAAATGCTGTTATGCCAAAAGAAAATCTATGACACTCTAAAGCAGCAATCTGGTGAGGAAAACATCAAGAGTACACTCGGTCTTTTAAGAGTTGCAAACAAGTCATGGTGACATACATAAGACCCATCACACTTATAAACATGTTAACGATCTGAGTTACGTATACTGAAAAAAAAATTCAGCATCCTAAAAATTGTGTGAGCCCAAATATTGCTCCTAGTCACACAGGTCTGTGAGCCTTATAAAGAGCTCTAAGTTAAATGTCAAGATTTTAACAATAATGACTCAATGTGAAACCTAGAATGAGTATGCGGGATCAACTAAAACTTACCATACTATATCCCAATAAGTCAGAATAAAGTATCTACCATCCCATGACCACCGATAATATAGAAAATTTGTTCTTGAGTGCTGTAAGGTTAGAAGAGAGTCTAACCTGAAAGGGCACAAGCAGTGAACAGGACCAGTAGCTCAGGGGAGCACTTATGGGTTGAACAATTAGACAGACCAGGGTTTGAATGATAGTCCCAGTACTTACTAATAACATTTAATTTTCTCACCTGTAATATGAGCATAATCACATCTACCTCCTAAGACTGTAAAAAATAAAGAAGCTAATGGTTATAAAGTGCGATGGTGCCTAGCCCAATTAACTATTATTGCAATTATAATATATGTTAGACTTTATCCATTCAAATATTCCTGCTCTAATCATGGCTCACACTGGCTATACTTCCACCATTACTGAGAATCAACCCAAAGGATTATTGTAGCCTGATGCCACCTGCCTTCCTTTCTGTCCCACCACCAGCCATCTTGCCTGTCCAAATGTAACTTTAATAACAGGGTTTTAATAACTTTAATAAAATGCTTTTCTGATATAATGCACTCATCATCAATAAGCACCTACAGGTCTAGAATTTTGCTAGGTATGTTTTTCCTGTCCCTAGCTGCTCATCCTTATTTGGATAACAAGCATTTTCTCATACTTGTTGCCAGGTATATTTAGGATAGAGGGGATAATATAAATCACATTCTGAATTATAGATCCCAAATTGGGGGTTCTTCAGAGGTTTGACAGACAAGATCAAGAAAAGGAGAAGAGACCCAGGAAGAATCACACACTTTGACCGAAATGAGTCACATGTGATTGACCAGATGGGTCCTCTCACTATTTACTGAATATGAAGGGATAATATGATTTATCATTGGCAGTAAAACCTACACACTTACGGTCACCTGCCTCAATCAACTGGACCCTCTTCACTGTCTTTCCCCTCTCCTATTTACCTCAGTGGCCAGCCCACTCGTTCACTTCCTATCAACCCTGGCTATGCTCTCAACCCTCTGATTCATTAAGGAAATTTCCAAATACGCAATGAGAACACCTCCAGCCTACAACCTTCCCATCTACAAACTTTACTGCGTTTGGACCCATTCTCTCTTCCTGCTCTTCTGCCTTAGCAACAGGGGTGTTCTACCTTCCTGTTTAAGGCTAATTCTCCTGCATCCCATTGTCCGCCTATTTCTCCTCTAGCTCCTTGCCCTGTCAAATATCTTTCTTTCCTGTCTCTAAGCTCTCCCTCTCTATTGGCTCTTTCTAGTTAATGCAGAAATATGCTTCTTCTCTTCTATTAAAAACAGACACACAAACAAAACAAAGCCCTCCTGAGCCCTCCTGAGCTCCACATTTCCTGCTAGCTGCTGCTGCAGTTCTTTTTCCTGTCACTGATAAAGCTTTCTGAAAAGAAATTCTCTGTTCATTGACTCTGTGCAGGCAGAGCTCATTAGTACTACACCCACCACTCAAAATACTCTTACTCCCCTCCACACCATTTCTTTAAAGCTACTCTTATTAAGGTTATAAAGTCACTAATTCAACAAATAGATATTGAGTTCCTACAGTGTATCAGACACTGATAAAGGTATTTGGATTATATCAATAAACAAAACAATGGCCTTTGCCCTCACAGAGCTTATATTGCATCAGGGGAGACAGACCACTAGTAATCAACATATACAATAAAAATTTTAATTATACAGTATGTGATAGGTGCTTGATAAGTGCTTCAGAAAAACAATAAACATTAAATAGCATAAGAGGAAATGGAGGAAGCAGGTAGAGCGAAGTTTTAAATAGAACGGTCAGGGAAAGCCTCCCTGAAAAGATGTGATGTGCATGAAAGACTTCAAATTGTTGAGGGGTTTGACAGACAGACATGGTTGTGGGGAGAGCATTTCAGGAAGGGGAAACAGCTATAACAAGGCCCTAAGATGAGGATATCATAGCAAAAGGCCAATGACAATGCCCTCGCAAATACAATAAACAGTCTGTCCTCATCTTATGCAACCTCTCTGACTGCTGACTACTTCATCTTGCTCAGTCTCTCTTGCCTTGGTTTTGTTTATACCACTCTCATCCATTGTACCTCCACCTCTTAGGCCATATCCCAGTCTTTCAGATATTGCTCTTCCTGTTTGCTTCTGCAACAATCATTAGGGCTCCTCACATATTTTATGTCTTTTTATCCTCAGGGTTCACAGTAGGATCTTACTTCCTTAACCCTTTTGAAGTCATATGTGGTCGTGTGACTTTAGCCAGTGAAATATCAGCAGAAGTGACGTGCGTCACTTTCAAGTATCAGTGTTAAGAGCCAGCATATGATTTATATATAACTCATGACTACAAAATTATAAAATATAAAAAAGACAATAAAATATATTCTTTTTCCTGACTGAAAAACCAGGACAATGACAAGCTTACCTTATTAGGTAATTAATACAGGTATACCTTGTTTTATTGCACACTGCTTTAATTGTGCTTCGCAGATATTGCAATTTTTACAAATTGAAGGTTTGTGACAACTCTGGTTCAAGGAAGTCTACTGGCACCATTTCCTCACTGAAGACTGAGGTGATAGCTAGTATTTTTTAGCAATAATTTTTTAATTAAGGTATGTACAATTTTAGACACACCATTACTGCACACTTAATAGACTACAGTATATTGTAAATATAACTTTTATATGCACTGGGAAATCAAAAAACCAATGTGACTGTTTCATTGCAATATTGGCTTTATCGTGGTGGTCTGGAACCAAACCCACAATATCTCCAAGGTATACCTGTACTCACAAAGCACTTACAAGAGTGCCTGATGTCCAATGCATAATAACAATTACTTTATTGGGGTTGTTATAATGGTTAAAGCCCTAGCATAAAGCATATAGTACATTTACATGTGATCTGGCTTCCAAGTCTGTGTTCTTAACCAATTGCTGCCTCTCAGTATAACTCCCCTAAAGGGTAACATCAGCGCTCTGTTTCCTGGCTTGGAAGTAAGTAATCATGGGAGCTTGTGTCAACATGGAGATTCCATCAACCCAGAATGAGCAGCAACTCAGTAGCCTACCTCATTGAACATAGTAGCATGGTTCCCTGACGTTAAGGCAATTAGGTTTAGGGAGTTTGTTACTGCTATATGGCCCAGCCCTCTTTGACTGACACAGCTTCCAAAATGAGGCCTAAGATCTGCACTCTGTATATTTCTCCCTGGATAACCTCATACAAACGCCTGATTTCAACCACTACCGATATATTGATGACTAAAATACAAATCTCTGCCAAGTACCTCACTGGTATATCTAACCATAGACTACCAGATCGTTCTACTCAGCTATCATCCAGGAACCTTGAACTCAGCAATTCCAAAGTAACCTCCTCCTCTGACCTGCCTCTTCTTTCATTTCCTGTAGAGTGAAGACATCACATCCATCTTGCTACCCAACCCAGAAACCGGAGCAACTTGAACTTCTCCCTTCCATATCCATCCTCACCATCTAAGAAGTACAGAACGCAGTCCTGTGGACTCCTTTGGCCTTTCTCTCATAGCTGTCCGCTCCTCTATTCTCACTGCCATGGTCCAGGGCCTCGCCACATCTATAGCACACAAGTCAGGAAGCCACTTCCTGCTTCCATGTGGTCTCCTTTCAGTTTAGTCTCCACGCTGCTGCTGAAGGGTCTTTTAAGAACACAAATATGATCATTTCACTTTCCTTCTTTAAATCCTTTTTTCTAGCTCCCCTCAGCAATCCAGATGAATCTGAATCTCTTTATCTTGCCTTCTAAGACCTCTTATTATCTAAATCCTGCCAACCTTTCTAATCCCAGCTTTTGCTTTTTCCTTTTATGTTAGCCCCAAAAAATTAAATGCAGTCTCACAAAAGTGATGCTAGCTGTTAAGTATTATTGTTTACAGCAGCACCAGTCATAGTATTACAGATCTAATCACTCCATAGTACAGCAGGTCTTCGAATAATGCCATTTCCATTCAATGTTGTTGTGTTATAATGTTAATGAAAAAAAAAAAACTGATTCCTGGATTGGGCCCCTGTCTGTGTGGAGTTTGCACATTCTCCCCACGTCTGCGTGGGTTTTCTCCAGTACTCCTTTTCCATCCCACATTTCAAAGATATGCACATTAGGTTAGTTGGCATGTCTAAATGGTCCCAGTCTGAGTGAGTGTGGGGGTGTGTGTGAGTGGCTCCCTGCAATGGAAGGGTGTCCTGTCCAGGGTGGGTGCTACCTTGCACCTTGAGCTACTGCGACAGGCTTCAGCCATCTGTGACACTGAACTGGAATAAGCAGGTTGGAAAGTCATTATCTTACTTGGTTTTACTTTTTAATCATTCTTACATGTATGAATAGCTCACATTCATTTCAATGGTTAGTATTAGAAGTATTTTGAATCTTTATTTAGAATTTTGGTGATGTTTTTGTGATTAAAAAAAATATGCCATAGGAACTTGACTCTTGTTTATATCACTTAGCCTCTGGTAAAATTGTTTTTGTTATATGTTGTTTCACTTAATGTCAGTTTCCAGTAACGTACTGACAATTTAATAAAGACCTACTATATAATATCTGATTTATTTACTGGTCTCCTTCAACGGGCTATAAACTCCAAGACAACAAATCTTTAGTCTCATTCATCTTTGTATGTTCAGTACCTAGTACAGTACTTAATGCACTGTAGCTACTCAGTAAATGTTTTCTAAATGACTGAACAGCTGGCTGACTGACTCAATAAACAAAAAAATGAATGATTACAGTTATCCTCCCCTATATCTAGTTTCCCTTTTCGTGGATTCAGTTACTCAGAGTAAACCACAATCTGAAAATATTAAGGGGAAAATTCCAGAATAAGCAATTCATAAGTTTTAAATTGCTTGCCATTTCTAGTTGCATAATGAAATCTCAAGCTAACCTGCTTCTTCTTTCCTGGGACATGAACATCTCTTTGTCCAGCATATCGGTGCTATATACACTACCTGCTCATTAGTCACTTAGTAGTTGTCTCAGTTATCAGATCAGTTGTCAGAGAGAGAGAGAGATAACGTTCACATCACTTCATTATAGTATATTGTTATAATTGTTCTATTATCAGTTACTGTTGTTAATCTTTTACTTTGCCTAATTTACAAACTGAAGTTTATCATAGATATGTGTGTATAAGAAAAAAACATTATATATAAGGTTCAGTACTATCTGCATGCTAAGGCCTCCACTGGGGGTCTGGGAATGTGTTCCCCAAAGATAAGGGGAAACTATCCTACATGCATACACACATACATACACAAAACCAATAGGTAAATAAGTGAAAGAATCATTACACTTCAAAAGGAAGACTTGAATTTCTTTCCTGTACCAGAAACAGAGACACATGAAAAGTGCAATTGAGGGAGTGTGTTATTTCCATTTTCATCTTATTCTATGGCCTCATCCCTACATGCTATACTGCCAAAATATTCTGTGAAGACTTAACAGCTAAAAGCAAATCTTCTCCTGAGCTCTCGTTAAAAGACCTACAATTTAACCATGGTAAAGCCAATAGAAGAACAATCTATTCTGATTATGGCAACGGAAGTTATATGGAGAGTCATGACGGAGCAAAAAAAAAAAAAAAAAGCAAAAAGGAAAACAGTACAAAACAGTCTTTCCTATCTTTATTTTTCCCATCAATTTCCTTTCTCCTTCTTGTTTTTTAATTCATTTCCCAACTATAATTTAAATTTTAAACTAATAAAAACATGTGTTTTAATTCCCCTTAAGTGACATTTATGGCAACATAAGATGGTAATTATCAAATGGATTCTTTTCAATCAAATAACACTGCAAAAGAGATTCTGCAAACATTTTAATTATCGAAGATTTGACATGCAGAACACAACAGCAAATCTTGCTTTAAAAGAGCTTCAAGCTAAAATTGGTTCTGACCTGAGGAGATAAGCTTTCTTAGTAAATCCATCCAGTTTTCTGTCTCTGTCAGTTTACTGGTTATAGGATTAATCTTGAGCTGCTTCCCAATAAAATTTCGGCAGGTTATCTTAAAAAGAAAAGATAAAAACAAATATAACTTAGGCATTTATAGCCAAAAACTTGGCTGACTATAATGTTTATCATATTTTTCATTTGTCAAAAATAAAAAAAAGATATATAAGAGGATGCTACAAATAAAAGCAAGCAGAATAGCATTCAATCATGAGAATTTTTCGGGAAAAAAACAGCTACACAATTTTTCATATTTTATACAGCACAGCTGGAAAAGCATTAGGCTAATTATGTAGACCAATTAGAATATAATTTTCTGATATTCTTAAAATTTACTAGCCTAAATATATCTTCCATTATGTAAGTTGAAACATATTTAAAATATAGGCTGCTTTCCCAATGGCAGATTTTTCTACCCTCCTCATAATTAATGCAATTTAAACCTCCCTGGTGAAGATTTTCAGAAACTCTCCTGCAGTATTTTAAAAATCTATTTTCTAACAGATATTTGAGTCTTAAAATTGTAAAAAATACAAAAACAAAACATTTTCCAATGAAAAGAAATTCTTTTAAAAAATCCAAGATCTTCTGTTACTCCATTCCCATTCCTGCAACTAACCTACTGATCAAAATAAAGCCCTCCCTGGGCCCCAGTCTGATGTACATGTTGCTTCTTAATTGTCTCTTATAGTATTTCCACAATGAGTCTAATAAAATGCAAATTCCTACCCACAGCCTAATAAGGCCCTGCTTGACCTAGTCCTTTCCACCTCTCCAGCTTCATTAAACAAATCTTTACTGAACACCTATTTATGTGCCAGGCACAGCTTCAAACTTAAGGATGATATAGCATAAGACGTAGTAAACAAAAATTCCTATTCTTATGGAATTTATTGTAGTGGAAGCAGAGAGACAATAAACAAAATAGAGAAGTACATTAGGGTGCATATTAAAGAGTTATAAATGCTATAGAGAGAAATAGAGTAAACAGGCACAACATTCTAAACAGAGTAATGAAGACAGTCTTCACAGAGAATGTGACATTTGGCAAAGACTGGAAAAAGGCTAGGGAAAAATCAATGTGGATATTTGGGGAGACGCATTCCAAGCAGGGAAATAACAAATGCAAAGACCATGTGGCAGAATGTCTTAAAGAACAGAGCAGTTGAATCCTGAAGGGGAATAACAGGAGATAAATTAGTAGAGATCACAGAGGTATAAGTTGTGTAGGGCATAAAGGCCATGATAAGGATGTTCCTTTTAACTCTGAATCAGATGAGAAGCTATTTTAGGGTTTAAGATAAGGAATGACATAGTCTGGCTTAGGTTTTTAAAGGGTTTTTCTATCTGCTGCACTGAGAAGAAACTGTAGGGTGGAGGAAAGGATTCAGGGAAGTTGGAAGCAAGAAGACTAATTAGGAAGTCACCGCATTAACTGAATACATTGGTGTTTGGAGCAGAGCAGGAGTGGTGAAGGTAGTGAGAAGTGGTCAGGTTCTGAATACATTTTGAAGGTAGGGGATTTGGCAGTCAATTTGAAGTGTGGTATGAAAGCAAGAAAGGAGTCAGGGATGTCGCCAAAGTGTCTGGCCTGAGCAGCTGGGAGGATGGGATGTCATCAGTTGAAGTGCAGATGACTTGGCTGAATAGGTTTGTTTGAGATTTGCTAAATTTAAGAAGTGTATTAAATATCTAAGAGATGATGGTGATTAGGTAGTGTGATGGTGTTTTGATGAGGAAACTTGGTTAGGCTAAACTATGAGGACAAATGAAGAGAAGCATTAATTTTGTAGTATATACACATCTCATCTTAGTTTCTCAAACGAATCTAGGTGCTGCTGTGAAGGGATTTTGTAGACACTACTTAAAGTACCTAGTACACTGACTTTAAGTGAGGGAGATCGTCTTACGTGGGCCTGACCTAATCAGGTGGGTCCTTGACAGTGCTGGTGGTCTCCAGACTCCAAATTCCAACCAGCATCCAGGTCTAAAACTGACTGACTGTGGATAACAGCTCTGACCACACCTGTAGGTTTCCTTCCTATTCATGATCCTAACTGCCTACCCCACAGATTTTGAACTTGCTTGGCCAACCCCTGTGATCATATAAGCCAAATCCTTGTAATCTTAATGACAGACAGACAGACAGACAGACAGACAGTTAGACAGATCAATCTTGACAGGTAGAGAGACAGATCTATCTTACTAGTTCTGCTTACTCACTGATTAATACAGGCAGTTGTTAGATACATCAACATAGAATTCAAGAGAAAGGTCTAAACTGGGGATGTAATTTTGATAGTCATCATAATAAAGATGCTACATATGCTAAAGGCCCTTGGGCAGTATACGGACTGTAAAACTGAATCAATGGCTCTGGTATTAGGTAGTCAATACATACTTATTAAGTTAAATGAGAGAATTTATCTCTTTCCTCCCTAACTCAAAGCTGAACTATGACCTTCATGAGCCTTAGGTACTTTCGCCTTCTTACGCCCACCCCACCTCCCTAAAAAAATATTAAAAATTATATTCTATGACTGTATTAGTATAAATATAAATACAGTAATATTAAAAATAAAAACATTTCCTTTGACTTAAAAGCTAGTGTTTTCTTCTCATTTAAAAAATATTAAATAATTAGTGAGCCCTTAAAAATACTGTGGCTCTAGATACTGTCCTCACTGTGCCTAATAGATAAATCTGCCCTGAGAAGTTTCTTGTATACATGGACTTACTTTAGTTTACCCTGTTTTTAGAAAATACTGTCACATAACAGGCTCTCAATAATGTTTGTTGATTCGAATGACAAATGCCTACATGAAAATCACATTTATCTGATTTCTAAATCTTGGTATTTCACAAGTGTACTAATAAGAAATCACAACTGTATGAATAACAGAGTCACACTTACCTTGTCTTTATGTTCAGCCTCATATCTTCCACAAGGTTGTTGGTTAATATCTGGGCCCTCATACTTGGATATTCTTAGAAGCAGCTGGCGCTGTGCATACACCAGGAGTGGTGTCACTTGCTCTGTATATCTCTCACTAGATAGGGGTAAAAATACATTAAAAAGTAAACATTCACTTAAACACATTTTTTTTCAATGAGGTCTGTCACTTTTAATTACCCTTACAGTAGTACTCACTGTGAAACTGCATTGAACTGAATGGCAAGTGATACTAGCATTTCCCATTTTTCCACTTGATATAAAAGTTCCAGTGATTTTAATACAAAGTCATGGATCCATTTCAAATCAACCATATTTACATCATCCAAAGGATGCTCAAATATAAGACTAGAACCACCATTATCATTTTTAATATTTCCATAACAACTTGGAACACTGAACTCTCCTTTTTCTTCAATAATCTGCAAGTGGTACATTAAAAAATTTTATATAAATTCAGATTTCACGACACATTTTTTTCTAAAAACTGAATGTGTATGTATATATATTTATTAAATGTGGAATAAAATGAACAGAAAAAAATTTAAAATATTTTATTATTTATAAATTTATTCTAAATTTATTTATAATTGTTTATAACCTATGTACAGGGAACCTAATAACAATGAGAAGCAAATGAAATATAAATGAACCAAATAATAACTCAAAAAATATTAATTTCTTCTTATCCCAAACTGCATGGTATGAAAATATTTGTTAACTGACTACAATAAAAATAATTACCCAAACACCCTTACCTTAATAGAATTGGTATTTTGTAGTTCTAGTAACATGTCAATAAGAAATTCTGCTCCCAAACAGAATGGTAAAACAGACGTACAGAGGAAACCATCCTGACTAATAGGAAATATCTTATACATATCCACTGTTTGTTTAAGAAGTATCTGCAGCTCCTGAGTAAAGTTCCAAAGGGCCCGACAGTAGTTCTGAAGCAGAGTCCAAAAGCCACCACGATAAGCAAGAACCTAAGATAAATACAACATTCAAAAGACCACAAAGTTCCAAAAGTTACAGATCTCTGAATGACTTCATTTTTCTATAAATATGTCGATAATAAAAATAACACTATTTGTTATGTGCCAGTTATATGTCCTAGATTCTGTGGTAAGGCCCTTATATGCATCATCTTAGTTCATTCTAACAAAAAAAAATCCTATAAAGTAAGTATGCATTAATATTCTATTCAATTTACAGACAAGGAAACGGAGCAGTGGAACTAACTTGCCAAAGTCATAAATCTATGACCTGGTGGGCTACAATCTGCACACTAGCCATCTGACTCCAACACTCCTGCGTTCTAGGTGCTAGAAAAGTGGCAGCGAGCAGGAAAAACCAGGTCTGCCCTCATGCTGCTTCCATTTACCAGGGGAGAACAATACTAGATAGATAAGTAAAGATACGATTTCATGCATAATAAGTGCTGTAAAGGAAAAAAAAAGCAGAAATGGGTCAGAACCTGATGATGGTGAGAGAACATATTCTTCTAGACAGGGTGGTCAGGAGAGAAGTCCTCTCTGAGGAGGTGACTTATTGAATGTTTAGAAAACAAGTCATGTGAAAGTGGAGATGGGGTTGCTTGGAGGGGAGAGTTCTTGAGGCTGAGGGAAAAGCAAGTGCAAAGGATAGAGGGTAAACCAGAGGGCTGAGGAGAGAATAAGCTTAGTATTTTCAAGCTCACAGAGAGAGGAGTGAACTTAACAAGAGCAAAAGAAGCTGAGTTCTGAGAGAGGAGCAAGACCGAGACCTTCAAGGGTCCTAAAGATAGTGGAGAGCAGGAAGCAATGCCCTAATCAAGGGGATTATGTGAGTTTACTTTAGATTTTAAAAAGTCACTCTCTCTACTCCACAGAGAATATGGGAACCTAAGTGTGTTCCTTTCTTGTCTCGAAAGGGTAGATTTCCTCTCACCTCTTCAGAGGATTGAAATATAATCCTTCTTCCTTGCTAAGAGAAAAAGTAAACTAATTTCTTTGTAGCTAAAAATAATTTCAATTCTGCATTTACTAATCTATCATATAATTAAAAAAGAGAGATAGAGAGGGAGAAAAGCATTTGACAGAAAACACAAGTGGTCTGTAGAAACAGATGGTCGGGGAGAGGGGCTGCTGTTTCCTGTGACCTAGAAATATCTTCCCTGTGCTAGAGGGAAGAAAGGAGTCTATGCCCCGGAAGGGGCAAAACTCCAGAGAGAAACCCCTAGTGTCACCAGAGAAGCCCATGTCCCAAGTGTCACAAAAAAAGCAGCAGAGGAGTGTCTGAATATCTGTGAAGACTGTGTAGACAGGGACAAAGGCCATCTCATTTCTGGGTGGAGAGATGACTGATGACTAAAAAAGCTCTCCCTGACTTGATAATGCATAAGACCTCAATACTGTGGCAGACAAACCTCAAAAATGACAACACAAATCTAGCAAATTTAGTCTCAAAATTTAAACCAAAATTACAGATGGTAAGCAAATAAATACAATGCATCTTACATGCCTAAATTTATGGGCTGAGATTTATGTCTAGTACATTAGCAAAGAAGAAGGACCACCTTACTATTGCTCTCCTGCAATATAAAAAGATTTTCATAAAATGATCCAATAAACTCAAATTTGCTGTTCGATCTTTTTCTTTGGCACTAAGACCTGATCCTGATCGAAAGTCTGAGTCATGAACTGGCTGTGTCTTGGAAACATTTTTTTCGTCAATCATTTGGGAATTAACAAATGTCATGAATTCTTCAGCATCTACAATACAAAAATAAAGTATAACATATTATTAAAAACAGCTAAGTTCCAGAAAACTCAGTAGGCAATAAGCATCACATTCCTGTCTAAGTTTGGAGAAAGGACAGGATTATCATGAACACAATGAAACAGAAAAGCTTTCTAGAGAAGAAAGTTCTTAGATTAGGTCTTAAAGGGTGAGCACAATCGAGCTATGCAGGAAAACTATGAAGAACATTCCAGGTAAGGGTGATGGCCAAAGGAACAAAGAAGCAAGAATGTCATGTTTTTTTTACAGAACAGTGACAGGATCACACCCTTCCTTAACTTCCCCCCAAAGAGGCCATTTCCAGGACACATATGTTAGGTAAGAAGCATTTCCCAGAGTTAGGCACGCAGTAACCCTGGCCGCTCATTCTCCCACTCGTGTGATATAAAAACACAGAGGATTTCTTCTGCCACAAACCTCCTTTTAGAGCCCTTCATTAAATAATAAGTCTTAATAGCAAGATATTCTTTTGTTGATTTCATTGAAGGTCTTAGATAGGGAGCTAGTTTAAAAAAAAAAACTCAAGAAATTATATATTATAATCTAAATATAAAACTCAGACTCTTTTCATGTCTAGGAAATTTATTTTCACATACTTTAATATATATAGTATGGCATGTGGGTACCAGTTAAATTTAACCTATACTCTAGAAGAAATTAGAGAGCATGTCAAGTACCTCAAATATGAATCAATACTCCTGCGGTGGTTAACCAGCATATCCTGATCAGCAATAAGTTACATGGCACTTAAAATACCATCATTAAAAATTTACATAAGAGGGTTTGTAATAGTATAAAGATATTAGAAATAAATTAGAAATAAATTTTTATTTGTGAAATGAGTGGTATTCAAGATAGATAATTACTTAGGTATAGTGTCATCAGTGCAGACCGAGAACCCTGTTCACCTGCATCTCTCTCATCCCAGAGTCCCCCATTACCTGATCAGACGACAACATTGGTTGGTCCTGCCATCAGAATATTATTGCCTTCATATAGGAATAACCTTTCATGGAAGGTGCTAGTTGGAGATCATAATGCAAGAGTAGACTGTCCTGACTACAAAATTGGTACTTTAAAATAGCAATATGACTGTTTTCATGCCTGCCTGCATCAGTATGCTTGGTGGAATTTGTTCAGAAACTTACTTCCACTAAAACATAACACCTGACAGCAAGTCTTCACCCTGACCACCAGAGGCTACCAGTATTTATCAAAGAACATTATATTTGCTAAACAACAAAATCATATCAGGTCAGAAAACAATATGGATAGTTCCAAATATATGATACTATTATAAAAATAGAAATTTTAAAAAGTAAATAAAAATCTATAAAATATCACAACTCAACTAAATTCCTGGGTTATTAGAAAATTGTATATGTACTTGTGTGTGCATGTGTTAATAGTGTATAAAATTCTAGATGTGATTTAATAGTATATAAAATATTTATTTATTTTACCTGATGGTAAGTTGGCCTTTCTTTTTTTAGCTGTATGAAGGAAATCAAGCATCACTTTATAGTTTTCTGTAGTCATTTTTCCTGTTGGTAATACTGTCCCTGAATTATATAGTGAGAATATATTAGGATCACATGATCGAAAACTGCAAGAAGGAAAAAAATGTAATTAAAAAAAAAAACAATATAAACAAAATTGAATTAAATCTGTCAAAAACAATCTACTTTTTTAAGTGTTTGTGAATTAGTGCTCCGTAATTTTGGATCATACCTTATTTGGGCATTTAACCAAAGACAAACAATTTCCCATTAAATTTTAAAATTATGCAATGAAACTTTACTCTTAGAAATTTTAACATCAGTATCTATTTTGCTGAAAGGGCCCTTGAAAATGAAAATGGAAGATCTAAACTCATTCTAAGAGCTCTGAAACAATAATGTATGTCAATTTAAAATTACCTGATTTACAATTCAATGACAATGCCTACAATATACACCAATGTGTCTATAATCCGCATTTATTTTTTTTAAAGTAAGATCTAAGCAATAAACAATCTTCCACCAAAAATAGATGTATACATGAATGCATACATACATACATATGTACATACATGCATACATACCAAAGTATATATACATGGTTTTAATAAAACTGACACAAACTTGATCGTTGTGTAATTATTGTGCTGCCAAGTAATCATCCATGAGTGGTCGTGTGTGATTAGAAGTTCAGAGAAGATTTCTCAGTGTCCAGAAGACAGTAAGGAAGCCCCCATCTGATATGAACCATTTTCCCTGTCAATGGCCTCATGAGTGGATCACTTTGTCAAAGTCTTTCCTGTTGGTCAGGCAATCTAACTGCTCCTTCTTTTTTATTTTTAGAAAAGCAAATGTTTGACCTTTATGAAGCCTATATTATTTTTTCCTATGTGTCACATCACATTTTTTTAAATTTATTTTTCAATTACAGTTGCCATACAATTTATATTAGTTTCAGGTGTACTACAGTGATTAGACATTAATATATCTTATGAAGTGATTACCCCTTTAAGTCTTGTATCCATCTGATACCATTCATAGTTATTACAATATTATTTACTATATATTCCCTATGCTACAGTTTACATACCCAACTATTTTTATAACTAGAAATTTGTACTTATTCCCTTTCACCTTTTCTCACTGCTTCTTAAGTGCAAACCTTGTCTAGCCCACTTGTGAAGGTTCAGTCTGGTAATGATTTTAATTAAAATTCTGGAGAAACAGAAACTAGGACCAAGTTCATTGTTGACTTCACCTGAATATTTTATCACTGAATTATTGAAATAAATACCCTTTTAAATCATATTCCTACCACCCGTCTTTCCTTCCTCCAATCCATTTGGTATAATCCTGCCAGAGAAATTTCTTACTATAGCACTGCTCAAAAACTGTTCACAGTCTCTGTACATAAAGTTCAGATTGAGTAGTCAGTTAAGACTCTCCCTGATCTGGTACTGACCTACTTTTCTAATTATTTCACACTACTCTCTTTCATATATCCTAGATTCTGATTATACCATTTGGTGTTCTCATCTGTTTCCTACCTTGGCTCTTACTCATTTTCTTCCACATACCAAGAATGCCTATTTCCCTATTGCACATTTCTAAATATTGCATATCTATCAAGACCCAGGTCAAGTGGCCTCTCCCCATGAAACCTGTCCCGTTAGTCTCAGGCAGAGTACCACCTTCCTAGGAACAAAGACTTTATATGAGTACTTCACTTTCTACTATTATCTCCAATTATTTGTGAACATCTGTGATCTACCTATCAGACTCTAACTTGCATGTCTTGATCATCTTTGTATACCCATTTCATCTATCTCAGAACCTTGTATCTAATAGGTGCTCAATAAGTACTTTTTGAATGAAAAAAGTCTATATCAGCTTTTTAATGGTTCCATAGTAGTCCATTTATCTATTTACTTTTACTTTTACCTCCCATAACACTTCAGCCACACTTAATAGAGCTAAAAAATGTCTTCTGAATTAATAATAGAAAGCTTAAATTTTATGAGAAATATGATCTGCATTTATAGAAGTTTAAAATGTGTTTATATAGATTTGCCTAATGCCTACTAATACCAACATTTATTGTACAACTAATAGTAACTTCCTCTTGAAATTACACTTCCTCCTTTCACTGAAAGCTATATGAAGAAAAATAGTAAAGATATATGCAAGTCAGTACTTCACATGTGCTTACATTCATCACTTGTTTGGGAAAAATTTTAAGATAAGAAATAAAGAACTATATCAATGGCTAGAAAAAAAGAGAAGCACTCTGTAAACCTCTTTAAGTTATTATCAACATTGGCTCCCAGAAGAAACAAACACAATCAATGTTCATGAGACTGTAAAAGCATTATTCATCAATAATATACTATACCTGACCATATTATGTGAAGTGCCAAATTTCATCTTCATACGTTCCCTTAGCTTTATTAAAAGCAGGTTGAAGTGAGCATTTGCCAGATAGAGGTTCATCTGAGCTTTCCAGGGCATTTCTTCAAGGCATATTTGATGGAACCGCTTCTTTTTAACATAACTGAATATTAGAGGATTCAAGTTATCCACCAGAAATCGATGTGCTATTTTTCTAACATCAGCTCTCTTATTTCTGCCAAGGGAGAAAGAAGTTTTGAAATTATACAAATTTTCAAATATCTGAAGAGGAGTGATTCCAGTTTGTACATAATCTATGAATAAGTCAGTTGACTGACCTTATGCAAATGTTTCTGGTTTATTTATCATTGACTTAGTCCTGAAAATGTGAAATAGGGCAATAAAAAAGGCACAAGAATAAACACTAGAGACACAGTCACTACATAGTGCCTCCAATTCCCTCTGATGTCCATGTCGTAAGCTCAATCCAGAGCTTTTCTCTTCCATAAGCAAAGGCCACTGAGATCATACAACTAAATTATAATATAACTACTCACATTCATCAATTAACATCAACATTGAATAAGAAAATCATTTCTCTGGATGACTTTTTAAAGAAAAAAACAATGGAGCAAAAATTTTTCTAACACTAGTGAAACTGTAGAAGGAAATTAAATACCAGTCAATGATCAATGAAATAACTTCATAAATCCATACTCAGTATGCTCTGAAAAAAAACTAATATTTCAAAATTCAGCTAATAGTTCAGATTTTAAGTATAATATATGTTCATTTTGTTTAAAATTATTCCTATCAAAATCTCAGAAAGTCCAACTATTTTTATCATTACATAGTTGTTTATATGGCATGACTTTATTTCTTCAAAATACTTTTATAAATTTTTTGACGGTTGACAATGTTGCTGTCCGATTGGTCAGTGCCATTTTACCTGATGTTCAGTGTTATTAGCCACTGGAAAAATATAAAGTAAAGCCACCAAATATCTCTAATACATTTTATTGACAAAAAAAATTTTTTAAATGATAATGCTAAATGCTGGCAAGCATGAGGAAAAATTGGATTACTCATATGCTGCTGGTGGGAATTAAAAAGGTACAGCCATTCTGGAAAAGAGTATGGAATTTCTTACAAAATTAGATAAACACTTACCATACAACCTAGTAATTGCACTCGTGGGATTGTACCCCAGATAAATAAAAACTTACATACATTCAAAAACCTGCACATGAATGTTCATATCATCATTACTGCCTAACAGTCAAAACTGGAAACAATCCAAATGTCTTCAGTAGGTGAATTGTTAAACAAATCACGGTTTATGAATACCATAGAATACTACTAAGCAATAATAAGTGAACTAGTTATTTGTACAGTGTGGGTGGATCTCAAAGGAATTATGCTGAGTGGAAAGAAAAAGCCAATCTCAGAAAGTTACACATACTGTATGATTCTTCTATTTTTATAACATTTGTGAAACGACAAAATTATAGAGATGAAGAACAAATTAGTGGTTGGAGGGAGAATAGCCAGGGAGGTGGCTATACCTGTAAAAAGATAGCATGGGGGTTAGTGGGCAGGTCTTTATGATAGAACTGTTCTGTATCTTGACCATGGAGATGGTCACACAAATCTACAAATGTGATAAAGTCTCATAAAATTAAATATGCACAAGCATGTGTGTGCATGTAAAATTGCTGTAGTCTGAATAAGGTCAGTGGATCGTATCATAGTCAATTTCCTGGTTGTGTTACTGTACTGTGGTAATATAGTTAACATTAGGAGAAACTGGGTGAAGGGTTTATAGTATATCTCTGTATTACGTCTTTTATCCGAAAATAAAATTTTGTATAATTGCATGTTACAACAAGGATGCCTATAATTGCAAGCTCTATTCAAAATTAAACTTCGGGTTCTAACCTGTAGATGAGACAAGAAAAGGAAGTAAGAGGTTTGAACTTAGAAGGGAATAAACAAAAAACCTTTCATTATCTCTTCACAGTATGACCATCCACATGGAAACATGTATCAATAAATAGACTATCAAGTTTTACAGAGATCAAGTTGTTTATAAATCAATTATATTCCTATAAAAAAGAATAGAATTCAAAATGTAATTTAAAAATACTATTTACACTAGAACAAAAAAGCACTTCTTTGATGCAGCTAACATCATAAAAATTTATTAAAGGGCATTAAAAAGACCTAAGTATGTGGTTTGTCTACTAATATGAAGACTCAATGTTGTAAAAAATAAAATTCTTCCCAAACCAATCTATAAATTCAGTTCTATCTCTACCAAAATCACAAGTTTTTTGTATTACTCAACAAGCTAGTCCAAACTATTTTGTGGAAGAATATCCAAGACTTAGCACAAATGAAGGAAAATGACACACAGGACAGACAGCCTTGTTCTATCAAACAACAAGATTCAATAAACTCAATTGAAAGCTAGAGTAAGTATGATGGTGTGATATTGACTCAGAAATGGATAAGTACACTAATGACACAGAAAAGAGATCCCGAAACTACATATACGCAAACTTGGTAAATGACAAAAGTGACAGTAATTACAGAAGACTACTCAATAAGTGGACCTAGCAATTGAGTACTTTTAATGAAACTAAGAAAAGTAGGGAGGACTCTTCCTTTCACCATTCACAAAAATAAATTCCAGTTGGAGGAAATTTCTAAAAGTGAAAATCAAAATTTTAAATTCACGAAGAAAATACCCTTTCTACCTCAGGTTAGAGAATAATTTCAAAAGCAATGAAGAAAAATATTGTTAAATTTGACTCCATTTACAATTACAACTTTTGATTTAAAAAAAAACCCTTTAAAATATAAATAGATGAGTCACAAACATGGAGAAATATTAGTACCCAATCTTCTAAAAATAAATGAGAAAAAAAAGTTTTTAAATGTGCAAGAATCTAAACAAGCAGTTCTAACAGGAAAACCCTGAGGTCTAATAAAAATATCCAAAGATGTCTAACTTCATCAGTAATCAAAGAAATAAAAATTAAAATAACAATGAGATAAAATTTCACAACTCAATGTTCCACAAAAATTCGAAAATTTGATAATAATATCAAGTGTTGGTGAAGATGTTGAATAATAGAAAATCGATACACCACTGATAAAAATTTAGGAGCAATTTAGCAATATTCAGTAACAGATATAAAAAATAAATATGTTCATATCTTGGGAACTGCACTCTTATGTATTTATACCAGAAACTCTAACATGTGCATATGATGATATGTACAACATTGTCCTTTGTAGTACTATTTACAATAGTGAAAAACTGAAAATTTAAATGTCCACTTATAGGAGACTGAATAAAGTTCATTTATTCATACAATAGAACACTTTACAGAAGTAAAATGAATAACTAGATTTACATACATATCAACATGAAAAAAATCTCACAAACCTAATATTGAGGAAAAAGAACCAATTGGCAAAGCAGATTGTAAAAAATAATATACATTATTTAGGGGTATACACATATATAATTGAGGTATAAAGTCACTCATAAGCATGATAAATTACTTCTGGGATTAAGGGAGATGGAAATGCATTCCATGATGATGTATGCGAATTCCAACTGCATTTGAAATGCATATTACATACATATTAGGTACATGTTCGTTTGTTATATTTCTATACCCATCTAAACTATCTCATAATTTAAATTTTAAAAAAGGGAATGATCAGATAGTAGGCAAATGAAAATAAAAAGGAGGATGGTTCCTTTAATATCTATATGTTACAAATTAAGATCAAAATCACTAAACAGGCAAAGAAAGACATTACATAATGAAGGCAAGATATATAAAGAATGTAGAAGAATCACAAATGCACACTTAAAAAATAGATGCTAAGCACTTTACCATGATAAATTTCATGGTTTAAGTTTTATAAACAAGAACATTACCTACCAATAACTAAAAGTAATTTGTCAATCTGGTACCCCGACTACCCTATCTTAACTACTGCTGCCACCATCTCCACCTCTGGCCAAGTACTCTATAACTATCATCCTGTGCATTTACTTTATAAAATTTATGAAAATTTTAAATTGTTTTATATGTATATTTACTTATTTACTGTGCTGCTTTCATTGATATGTAAGCTCTGTCTAGTTAACCAGTGTATACCTTCAGTTCCCAAATAATCCCCAACATGTAGTAATCTTCAAGTAAATGTTTACTGAATTAATTAAAAAATCAATACCTTTCATGTTCCACCATTTCAAAAATACTTGGATTCTTGGCAAAAAAATCTCTTAGAGTTTCCTTTTTTCTACTTCTTTTTCTTTGTATTTCTGTAGTCTTAAATAAGAGAAAACAAAAATATTACAAACTAAGATTAAATTCTAAACACAATACTACAATTTACTCATACTGTAATGCTTATCTCTTGACATTAAAATACACTGGTTTCTTTATATCCCCCAGTTAAAATTATCAAAAGTAATAAAAGAACTCCCGTAGGCAAAAAAAAAAAAAAATGATTATAAAAATATCTATACACTAACTTAAGAATTACAATATATTATATAATCATGAAATGACTCTTGTGGTATTTCCATCTGTTTCATATTATAATGAATTAGAATGCAGTCAATCATTTCCAGATACATTACTCTCTTCACTTCATTAACTTAAAATTCAAAACTCATATGAAACTTACTTTTCCAATCTCCATCATTACAGCTTTGAACTTCTTCACAGGTTTAGTTACCTTTTTATAGAAAATACTGTCCTTATATTTCATTTTTTTAATTTCAAGTAGGGAATCATTTCTCCTAATACAAAAAGATAATGTCAGTTAAAAGGTTCTGCAAGAATTTGCAAAACCACCCCAAAGTAATAAATCTTTAATGAACATTGTCACTGAAATTTGTGAGAATATCCAAAATTGTTTCTGTCACATACATAAATATTCCTGTGATATTCCTGATTATGAAGAAATAGCTGGACTCTATGTAAATCTCATCTTGGCCTTTTGTCTAAGATCAAGCGTATTCTATGTAAATCTCTATGCAAATCACACCATAAGATTTCATTAGAGCTGACATGTGAGGTAGAAAAAACATCATTGGATCAAAAATATAATTGTATCAAAAACATAATTAGATCAAGAACATGAACAGTTTTCTATAAAACTGAAAAGATAACTATATAAAAGTGACTCCTAGACAAGCTACCTTGTTTCCAACAGATATCAGTCTCAGTTCCATCATGTGCAAGCTTCCAGCCACTATCACTTTCTGGATACCTACAAAAGCTGAGCATGTTAAATGACTACTTAATTTTCTCCCTTCCCCCAATCACCTGTAGGGATTCCTAACCTTGTTTTGTTAATCTCTCATGGATGCTGAGATAATCTGGCCCGTTTTTCAAATATTAGAAAGTCTCTCATTCCCCCTCTGTTGAAACATATCATCTATTTTCCCTGCAATTTACATATTTCCTAAAATTTATATACTTGCTAGGTATAGCAAAATGCTTCCATAGCATGATAAAGATAATCCAAAAATGATTCAAATTTGATTTGAATAAAATGTAGGGTCACATCAACAAAATGCTAATGAAATGACTGGTGTGAGTCTGGATAGCTTGTTCCAGGAGTTGGGGTTCCAAATTCATCTCGGTCCCACAGGTGATTGGCCTCTTGCTTCATTTTTAATGATGATGATTCTGGATCTTGTGGTTGGTTGCTCAGCTGCAGCAATTTCAAGAATCTCCCAGTTATTTGGCATCCATTTTGGCAAATGTTTTGTCTGCCTGAACTAGAAAGTTGGGACCAGTGACCACCAGGGATTTGGCAATCCATCCTCTGAAACTTGCACTGTGAGACTGGTTGCCTGTGATTTTTCAGCCATCTTGGTCTCTTTTCCACCTCCTCCCTATCCCATTCCTCCAGAATACTTGACCTGGTTGCTGTATTCCAGGAAGAGGAGGTAAGGACTGGAGATCACGGATGTACATGTGATCTATCATCTTTCAATTCTCTCAGCATTCTCCCCCATGCTCAAACTGAAGAAATTAAACTCACTCCTGGACCTCTCCACAGAATGCTTCCTCTTAGCTCTGACTGCTTTTTTATTTTCTTTAGGGTGTTTTACAAAAAAATTACTACTTTTAAATTTTTATGTAGTCAACATTATTGATCTTTCATTTCATGGCTTATTTCTGGTTTTGATTACTTATATTAGTGCTTGTTTCTGATTTGAAAAATTGAGTCCCGAGAGTTGTCTGCTTGTTTCACAAACACAACTCTGTTATGCTTTATGTGATAATACAAATCTCTTCTTTTCCTCTTATTAGTTTTTCAAACATTTTCATTAATCTAGCCTATTCCACGTAAACTAATCTAATTGAAATTGCATTAAACCTATAAATTAATTTGAAGATAACAGAAATCTTTACAACATTCTTTCTGTCCATTGAGCAATATATTATTGTCTCTCCATTTATTCAAGTTTTTTTTATATGTCTTAGTAAGAATGTTTGGTCTTCTTTATATTAACCTAAGTCCCCTCACAATATCTAATAAATTCAATCTTGTAATCTATAGAAATGACACGGTTTTTCTATTATACTTTCTAGTTCATATAGGAAAGCTACTGATTTTGCAAATTTGCATCTAGCCATCTTATGGAATTCTATTATTCTGATGGTTTTTAGTAAATTAGCTTGCATTAAAATAATGATTTGCAAATATCAATCATTTTATCTTTGTTTTCAGAGTACTTTATTACACAATTCATTTGGCAAACATTTTTGAGATCCTTTTATGTCATAATCACATAAATTCTAATCCTAATTTCTATTTCTTTAATGCACTGGCAAGAACTTTCAAAACAATGTAAAATGATAGAAGAAATAATAGGTTTCTTGTTATTTTTATTTTTTAAAGTCTCTTTATTTTTAGTAGATTTCTTTTTTGATCTAATAATTTTACATGCCAGTAATGTATTTTGTTATAAATTTTCAGTTTTATTGTACTGTAAGAGAATATCGTTTTATAAATTTTAGTCTGAGTGATCTACTGAGCTTTATTCGTCAGCTTAAATATTATTTTTTTAACTTAATAAGTGCTTTAAAGGGTGTTTAGTCTCAACTGACTATATATGCTAAAATTAATTTTATTAATTATATTATGTACATTTTCTATGTCCTTTTTATTTGTCTTTTTAAAAGTATTATTGTTTCTGTTGTTACCCATGTCTTTTTAGCAATTATTTCCACATACTTTGACTTTTTGTTATGTAGAACATGAAAGTACATGAAATATCTTTGTTGTGGTTGATAAGCATTATTAGTAGAATCATTCACTTTGAATGTGAAAAGGTGGCATTCAAAACAAGTAATAAGCTTCTAGTAAAGCTGGAAGAGCAAGCAAACACTGTGCTCACTTCCTCCCATAACCACATTAAAATTACTACTAAACTACAGACAACCATCATTGAGAAATGCCTAAGTCTAGCTAAACAGAAGTCTCATAACGAAGGATATAAAGAAGCCAATTGAAGACTGGTGGTGGGACGGCAGGAGACAGAAATAGGCTAGTCACACACCCGCATGTGGTGGTTAAAATCAGAAGGGCTATCTCAGCTGTGGAGGTCCCTTCTGGGGAGCAAGGGGTCTCAGGACCACAACAGGCTCCACAGCCAAGGGCTCCAGTGCTGGTAAGAGAGGTCTCCATGACTTCTGCTGTGAAAATCAGTGAAGATTGTGGCTGAGTGAGATGGAGGGCTGCTGGAGTCCCAGGAATTTCTCTTAAATGGCCCCCACACAGCCCACACACAGACTTACTCGCTGAAGCACTAACTCACTCTAAGCTCCAGTGTTGGGTCAGCCAGGGACATACAGGAAGGAACTGAACTGTCTGGTTTCAAGGCAAGGGCTAGAGAGGTAGCTTTCTCTCAGACAGAAGTGATGCCAGAAGCTATTGTTCCTTCATCGAGCCCTTCCCCTACTCAGTTTGCAAACACAGGTGGGAACCATACAGAGTCTCCATCGACCTTGCTAACACCATTCTCCCCACACTGGTGATTCCCTGGGACCCCATTCCACCCAACTTGCATACTCACCCAAACCACCTCAAGTGGATTTTCCATACAAACGACCTGTCTTGACTCATAGTGAATACTTTCCTAAAATCTCTTAAAGGTTCACAAATCCCAAACAAACAGCATCTGCTCTCAGCATGCCCTGTTCCTCTTGCTAAGTAGCCTCAAGCCTGGTACTATCAGCAGCCAGCCTCAGTTTTCAGCTTAGCCTCTCCCAGGCACCTTCCATGCTAAAAGCAGCAACCATTTGCAGATCACTTTGTAACTCACACCAAGAGGACTCAGGCAGGGCAGTGGCAGTGGCTGTCCCTGGCCTGCACCAGACTCCCTGCCAAGAGGCTCCCAGAACCAACACACTTAGTGGCCAGCTTCAGACTACACCAGAGCACTACCCAGCTACCTCCACAAATAATATAAGCAAAAGGCAGAATCAGCAGGCACCAGAGCCCTGCTAAAGCAAATCCTGCTCTGTAGGGTCAGCCCATGTACAACAGCTCCTCCACCATGGTCATGGCCAGTCCTCATAATCAATCAGCCTGAGGGTAAATCCCACCCACTGATATGCCAACAGCAATCAAGGCTCAACTACAACAGGGGAGTACGCACAACCCACACAAGCAACACACTTGGAGCACTAGGCTCAGGTGACCAGGGAGACTGCACCACTGAGCCTCACAGGACAACTACCACATAAGGACATTCTACCAAGACCAGGAAATATAACAGCTCTACTTAATACATAGAAACAAAAATAAGGAGGCAGCCAAAATGGGAAGACAAAGAAACATGACCCAAATGAAAGAACAGAACAGAACACCAGAAAAAGAACTAAACAAAATGAAGATAAGCATTCTACCAGATGCTGAATTCAAAACACTGGTTATAAGGATGCTCAATGATCTCAATGAGAGCTTCAACAGAGATAGGAAACAAAAATGGAGACAGAAATCATAAAAAGAACTAGTCAGAAATAAAGAATATAAAAACTGAAATGAAGAATACATTGAGGGAATCAACAGTAGATTAGATGAAGCAGAAATTCGAATCAATGATTGAAAGGTAAGGTGGCAGAAAATGCCAATCAGTACAGCAAAAAGAAAAAAGAATTCAAAAAAGTGTGGTTTAAGGGGTCTCTGAAACAACATCAAGCATACCAACATTCATAGGCATATCAGGAGAAGAAGAGAGTGAGCAAAGAATTGAAAACCTATTTGAAAAAATAATGACTGAAAAATTCCCTAACCTGGCAAAGGAAATAGTCATACAATCCCAGGAAGCGCAGAGTCTCCCAAATAAGATGAACCCAAAGAGGCCCACACTAAAACACATCAAAATTAAAATGCCAAGGTTAAAAACAAAGACAGAACCTTGAAAGCAGCAAGAAAAAAGCAATTAGTTACCTACAAGGGAGCTCCCACAAGACTGTCAGCTGATTTCTCAACAGAAAATTTTCAGGACAGAAGGGAGTGGCACGAAATATTGAAAGTGATGGAAAATAAGGATCTACAACAAAGATTAATCTACCCAGCAAAGCTACCATTTAGGATCAAAGGATAGTTAAAGAGCTTCCAGACAAGAAAAAGCCTTAGTTCATTACCATCAAACCAGTATTACAAGAAATGTGAGAGGAACTTATTTAAGTAAAAGGAAAAAAAAAGATAAAAATAAAATGGCAATAACTACATATTTATCAATAATTACTTTAAATGTAAATAGATCAAATGCTCCAATCATAAGACATAGGGTGACTGAATGAATAAGAAAACAAAACTCTTTATTATACTGCCTACAAGAGACTCATTTCAGATGGAAAGACACACAGAGCGAAAGTAAAGGGATGAAAAAAGATATTTGATAAAAATAGAAACAAAAAATAATGTTAGGGGTAGCAATACTTATACCAGACAAAATATACTTTAAACAAAGGCTATAACAAGAGATATAGAAGAACCCAGTAATCCCACTTCTGGTATTCATCTGAAGAAACACAAAACGCAAATTCAAAAAGACATATGCATCCATATGTTTATTGCAGCTTATTTGCAATTACCAAGATATGAAAGCATCCTAAGTGTCCATCCACAGATGAATGGATAAATAAGAAACAGTACATATGTGCAATGGTACATTACTCAACTATAAAAATAATGAAATCTTGCCATATGCAACAACATAGATGGACCTAGAGGGTATTATGCTAAGCGAAATAAGTCAGAAAAAGACTAATACTATATGATTTCATTTATACATGGAAACTAAAAAAAAATTAATGAACAAACAAAACAGAAACAAACTCATAGACACAAAGAACATTTTGACAGTTGCCAAATGGAAGCAGAGTTGTGGAGGGTAAGTAAGAGGAAGGAATGAAGCAGTACAAATTGCCAGTTGAACTCAGTTATACTGCTCAATCTGCAACCTCAGGTCTTTTACTTTACCACTGGCCTATGCTTCTAAGCCACTTTTTCTATTTTCCTTTTTCAGAATGTCTGTTTTCCTTAGACTGGACCTCCCTGGTCAGCCCTCCAAATTTCACTGCACATTGATAGTGTTTTCCAATTTTCTTTGCTATCAAGAATATTGTTTACAGTTTCTAAACATCTAATTTTGACTATGTTTTTTCTAATTTAATGGAACTTTCTAATTCTGACCAATTCTCTTTATTACCATGGCCTGTTTCATCTAATAGAAGCAATTTCCTCTTTTCTCTAGAAAAAATGAAAAACATATATTCCAAGCTTTTGTTCTAATAAATGAAGTACCTATTTTAGGTAGACTATTTTAGAGTATTTTCCTGTGTGTTTTTATGATAATGTTTCTCTTCTACTGCCATTTTTAAAATAGACCTCATGTTACTGGTGTTGCCTATTACTAAAATGAGATAGATCTAGGCCCAGTGGTGAAAGTAAAACCCAGTTGTTGGAACAAAAGTTGGGTTCATTTGGCATCTCTTATAACTGGTATAAAACACTGTAATTTTCTTTGGAGGCAAAGAGAATCATTCAGGCTTAGAGAATAAGGGGAATAGCTTTAAGTTTTACTGCTTCTATTTGACTAACTCCCCATTCACATATATAAATTGAAACCCCAAGGAATGGCTTTGCTTACTAATGCAAAGGAATTAGAAGAGCATAGTAAATGACTGAAACTGGACCCAGAAGCCTATATGTGAAGAGTTGATGGCCCTGAGACGTTATTATCCATTTGACTCAGTAGCAAAAAGGTCTAATTTATTTCCTGTTAGAAATATGAGCATGCTCTAATCTTATTCCTATTAATCTTATTGTATAAATATTTTTATGTTTATTTATGAACACAGACATAAACCCTCACTATCTCTCAGGTGGCTGTTTTAACTGTTTATATCCTACCCTCTTTTGAACCCACCTTTTATATCTTTAAGTGATAATGTTACTTATTTTTTAAAGTAGTAAAAAGCAATAAAGCAGATATTACAAGTACCTTTTCATGAACTCATACACAGGATTTGCAATTTCTACCATAAGGTAAAATTTTTCATCATTCATACATTTTAGCAAAACTTGGGTAAAAAACTCCAGGAATCTAGGTTTCTGTTTAAATTTCATAACTGTGAAAACAAAGACGTTCATATACAGTTATCAACACACTTAGTGGTGCTAAAAGGTTACTATTGCTAATAGTCATTTTGTTCCCGCACACAAGTTTGTTAACCTACCTTTTGGATCTCTCACTTTTAAAAAATATGTAGGATTAAATGTGATCAAATAATCCTTTACAGTCTATATTTCATTTGTTGTCCAATATCTCAGTGAGAAGGAAGATTTTATAAAAGTTGCCTCTAATGTATGACTAGTTGAGAAAAAGTTGCTGAGAATTATCAGAATAGCTAGTTACCCTAATTTTTATTACATTTTACTCTGAATTAAACAATAATTTTGCTATTTCTTCATAGCTGAACTTAAAGATCACTAACATGTTTTTCACTTGCCTCGTTTTTATAAGCTTCATAATACTATTTACTACTAAAATAAGCCACCATACCAAGGTTCTGTCTTTCTAGATTTTAAATCAGGTACCTATTTATGTCTCTTTCATTACTTGACAATCTACATTTTTCTGAATGGATAAGAACCCAAAATCTTCTGTCTAAAAGAGTTGAGACCTTTAGGTAGAAAACAACAACAGAATCCATGATCTTCAACAGTAAATTGAGTGAATAGCATATATACATTTAGACTACCTACCTTCTTTCACAGCACCTTTGATGGACCAACTTAAAACTATAGGGTAAAGTAATATAGGGTCCTCTGCTCCTGAGAGTTCAGTTGTAATAACTAAAGTTTAAAATAAAAAATTAGTTGTAGGTTCTGTTTAACAACAATAACCAAATATGAAAATTCTTTGGAGGGGATGAAAAACAGAAAAATATACAAAATATTTTTCTGAATTATGTGCCTTAAAAATATCAATTATATCATATTTTGAAAATTGAACAATTTTATAATCTCAATGATTTTTCTTTCATCTTTACCCCTAAAAGCCAAGGAGTCCACTACCAAGTGAGTGAAGAGTTTCCTAAGGCATGAATCTCTTACTCAATAGTTGTCATGTACTCAGAAACCTATCACATTATATTAACCCTATTTTTATAAAATTATAATTAAAAGACAGTAAAGTATAGACTAATGAAGAGTACAACCACTAGAGCCAGACTGCCTGGGTTTAGATTCTAACTTTGATACTTTTTAGTTATGAGACTTGGGAAGTTACTCAGCTTCTCTGTGCCTCAGCTTCCTTATCTTTAAAATGGGGATGATAATAATAATAATACCTTCTTCACAGAGTTGTTATATAAAAGTTATATAAGTTTTAATGTGTATAAAACACTAAAAATAGTTTCTGGTACCCAGGAACTACTGTATAAAACTATTATTTTTATTATTGTTTTATTATTGAATCTACTGTTTAGTTAGTAAAATTAGTAAAATTATATTGTGCTTTTTAGTAAAATGTGAGGAGTTTTGGGGGGATAATATGGAAAGAAATAATTCACATTCCTAGAACACTTTACATTTTAAAAAAATTACATTTTTTACAACTAATCAGACAATTATAGCTTTTCCAAAACTATGTTTACTGCTTATGTGAATAACACAGCATTGTGTTCAATTCAGAAATTCAGCTTGAAACAGAAATAGAGCATGATGAAATAGAGTAAGAGATCCTAGTCAGGGATTCCAAAATGCTACAACCACCCAGAAATAACTAAGGCATACAGTAAGAGAGGTGAGGTAGAAACACAGAAATCTACAAATATAGTCACTTCCCAAAACACCAAGGGGCAATAATAGAGCCTCCTACTTAAGAGAATTTTAGGTACTCTTCTTCTTCTGTAAGATCTGAAGTCTCTGCTTTTTAAAAATGCAATAATACTTATCATCCCTGGAAACTACATCAATTTCTTAAGCAGATTTCCAAACTGCAAACTCCAAAGTCCCAACCATTGTGTTAACATATGGGTCCATTATGAAATTACTGTAGAGCACAATGACCTGAAATTAAACAAATCTTTCACTTGAGTAGACCAAAGTTCAAATCACTCACAGACTAACACCCATCATGCTATTCCTCTATTACTCAGCCACATTTTTGCTATTAGAGCAGTGATTCTCAATATTTGCTTCCTCCCTCCCAAACACATTTGGCAGCATTTGCCTCCCAGTTGGTTTTCACAGCTGGGAAATGGTGTGCTATGTATCTATGGATAGAGGCCAGGGATGCTGCTTGACATCCACAATGCTGAGGACAGTCTCCACAACAAAGAATTATCTGGCCCAAACTGCAAAGTGTCAAGGTTGAGAAACCCTGCTTCAGAAATAGAAGATTTAAACTCAAATCCAAGCCAGCTATGTAATCCTAAACAAATCACTTAATCTTTATGAGTGACATCTGTAAAAAGCAGTTAGCAATCTCTTATTAACAGTATTGTTAGGATTACTGACATAATAGAAAAGCACCATGTAAACCTTAAATATTTTACCAAATGTTAATCTCCTCTTAATCTTTTTAACAAAATATTTTCTTATTTAAAAAATACATATATAATGCTAAACAGAAGTACACAGAAAGAAAAAAAATGACTACATTGCTTTGTCAGTTTGAGAAGGTGTGTCTCCATCAAGACTAGCTGCTCATTTATTTTTTCAGGTGATATTATCTGTGGCGGCTTCTTATTCTTGGAAGACTTCTTAGAACCCTAGAAACATTGGTTAATGTCAGAATGTAAGTCAACATGTTTCAACAATTGTCATTTCCAACAACATTTTTTAAATTATGCTTTCATACATGGTAAACAAAACTGTGATGCATATGGCTAAACAATACATAGTGATAATTAATAACAGTCATTGTGTTCTTACTAAGTGCCAGATACAGTACTCAGTGTTTTATGGAGGCTGACCAAAATATTTCATTCCTTCTCTCTCCCTTCCTCCCAGTAACTTCCACCCCTCCTAACAAGCACCCTGGACAACTCTTCCAAAAGCACTTAAGGGTATATCTCTAAAAATTCCCCAAAGAAAATTCCCTTCATGTCCGCAGAAATCTATCACTTTTTTCAGTTTGGTTTTTTTTTTTCCTTTATTTTTCTCAGAAGCTTCTTTACAACTAAGCTAAATATCTTTGCTGCTTTGCCTTTCACTGAAACATAACAGGATCAGTAATTAGTGGATTAAAAATTGGTGGGTCTGTGCCTGAGCTGTCTACCATCATTGAGACCTGACAAGTTAATGTCTCCTGTTCTTAAAAAAACAAAACAAAACAAAACAAAACAAACAAAACAAAACAAAACAAAACAAAACAAGAACCTCCCAAGCCTCTTGAGGCTTACAGTGAACTTTCTGACTCCTATAAATCAGCTTCTCAGTCCCCACAGGCTTAGCCAGAAGGAAGTATCACAAACTTCTGCTGGACTAGAGGCTCCAAGGAAAAATTCATGGGGCTCTGTCATACAATGGCATGCAGGGACAGTGTCCTGAGTGAAAGCCTGGGTGATAGATATAAAGGGGCTGGCTGATGGACTTTGAGAATGAGAAATTAGGTGAAAAAAAAACCTCAAACTGCCTTCAGGTTAATCAAAACTCTCTAGACAAAACAACTGCCCTCAAGAAAATAAATAAATAAAAGTATTATGGCTAAAAACTCATCCAGTAAAACAGGCTCCAACTGAAACAGGCTCTGGGGTGACAGTCTCTACCCCTACCCCAGTCACCAAAGGGGGCTTCAAGTAATTCCCAGTGCACCTCAGAAACCTGGTAAACTAAGTGACAGTTTGAAATTTGATCTGCAAAAACCTTTAACCACAGTTTCTAGGAAAGGCAATAAACAGGGTCTAATCAGACCCTTACTTGGGAGGCAGATATTAAAAAGTAGACTCAACCCTTAGCAGTCTCACAAAGAAAACAATCTAAGTGTAATGATGAATTTAGGAAACCTACTTTGAATAAGTAAAAACTCTGACATGTGTTTACTACATTCAAAGACCCACCCAGAATAATAAAATCAATTTGGGAGAGACTTTACATAGTTTTTAGTCCAACGTCCAGCTGGGGATAGGAAATTTTCTATCAACCCTTAACTGATAGTCAGTACTGGTGATAGAGAACTGTCCAGAATTCCAGCATGAATTCCATTTAATTTTTTTAAATCATAATTTTCTTAAAAGGGGGAAAAAGGCTCTTCACTCTATATTATTTTTCTTTTATGTAAATATGACAAGTTAAAAATGGATCAATTTTCTAACATATTTACTAATACTATATGACTTCTTAAAAGACTCAAGTAAATATAAGCTTAAAGATGAGAAACAAAAATAATTACCTCCTCTTGTGTTTCTTCTTGGTCAGTAGTACCAAACAGAGATTTGCACCCTAATGAGATATCCAACATCTTTTTTCCATAATTTATAATAATTACTGCCAGGTCATATTCCTTCCATGAACGCAGAACCTAATTTAAAATATTTATTAATTATCTCTGTTGAAAACTCTTGTCTATTCTCAAGTGTCTTGCATCATCTTTCATAAACTCAAACATCCCATTAATGTTTTAGGTCTAAGAATTCCCCTATTTCTCTTAAGGAGACTAGAAGCGTATCTCCATATCTTATTTCCTAGATTAAAACTGCATAATTCCACTAGTTTGAATAAAGGACAATAACAGGAACTCATCAATAATGAATTCCCCATATCTCTGGGTCATATACCAATATACATTTTGGCATAATAAGTTAAGAAAATATTTCCACTAAAAAGATCCATACTAAAACAAAATCATTTTAAAGGCCACATAACCATCACCTCTTGTCATAAGTTGCTTTCTATGTGAAATGGCACAACTGCTGACCTCATGGTGTCTTGAGGTTGGGGGTGTTATTATCAGTAAATGATTTATAAGGCATTCTGGTAGTGAACTGGAGTTAAGTTGTTTGGGGTAGATTCCCCAGGAACCCTAGGGGAAACAGACACTGTAAGCTTAAGAAGGGACATGGCCTACTCAGCCACTCTCATCCACGAGAATGTTACTAATTGCTATCCTTTGGCCTTTTCTAGCCTGGCCCTTACATACCTCTCCAGCGTAACCTTTCACTACTTACCCCCTTGTACTGAAGTTTGCAGTATAAATTCTGATAGTCACCATGGTTTCAGGACTTCATGCCTTCCTACAGCTGAGCAACTTTCCAGAACAGCTTCCCCTTCCCCACCTTATTTATATAACTCTACCTGGTCATTAAAACCTGAGCTCCAGCATCAACTCTAGGAAAGCCTCCTTGGCCAACAATCTGACTGGCACAGAGCCTGCTGTAGTGAAGGGTCACATGAAGGGAACGTGTTCATTATGAACCCCACAGGACAATTCTCTAAGGATTTAGGTGAGTTTGTATGAATTTGTTATATGTAGATGTACTCTGTTAAGTAGAATAAGTTAGTAGTTAAGGTAAGCAACAACTGTTACCTCCCATGCAGGGAAAAGATAAAATAAGGTGGCTGAAAAATAGTGAGTAGCTGCTTAAACCTGATCAGACAGACCTGATGCAAAGTGTTAAGAACAGGAAATATCTCTATGGGACCAAGAAAATAGTGTCAAACTAATGCTGACTGTGGAATAGAGTGTGGGAAGGAAAATGCTGAAATAAGGTTTGAAAAAATAGATGGGTTTAGTCATACCAGGCCTTGAATGTCAGGCAAAAGAGTTCAATCTCATTATAAAATTGATAAGAGTAGGAGAAGGTTTTGTTGTTAAAAAACAGAAATGACCTAATGTTTGTTCTCCACTCAATTTTGTTTTCCAACATATTTAAGTCCTAGGCTTACAAAATATGTAATCTTTCCCTCTTGTTATAATATGCCAGTAGAAAACATTAAATGATAATTTTTCCAATTAAAAGAAAAAGAGAACTAAACCTACTTAACATACCAAATAGTGAACAGAAATATAAAAACTATGCCAGATATTTAGCATATTTTTTAACAATGCAAAATTAGTGAAACATTTAAGATGATGCATCTCTGAAGTGGTAATTTATTTAGAATTCTGAAAACTTTTAGAAAAACTACTATTGCTTATAGAAGAAAGATCGAATCATCTGAAAAGATCACTAATTTTTTAAATATAACAGACAAAAGAAACAAAGTCATTGGGCTCTGCATGTCCTAAGAGAAAATCCATTTAAAAATGTTTTTATATGAAATAAACACCTGATATCTGGGAGTCAGGGCTAATTTGGGGATTGCTGGTCATGCTGGAGAAAGCTTCTGAAATGACAATTCTCAGCATATCAATTTGGGACAGTACCAGCTCTAATAGCAAAATACATGCCAGGTCATTTGTACAATAGCATCACTTAGATCTCAATATAATTCCTCAAGTGGAAGGAAAGGGAGTGGAATTATGGGTGGCAAATTAGAAAATGCAGAGCCAGCCCCAAGCTGTTGTGTGCCACGGGGGGTGGGGGGGGGGAATCACAGGAGGCCAAGGGGCGGGGGCTAAGGGGAGACATGTGAATTCCAGGACTTCAATGTCCACTGGGCCCCAAATGCTGGTTGGAAACTCTGTTCTAGGTCAGCACTCTGTCCCATTGTCTACAGGGGCTGTCACAAACCCTCCCATTTTCTCTGATCTCTGAAACCCACTCTTACTCTTCAACTCCTCACTCTCAGAAAATAATCTTGCTTCCTCTCTCCAGAGGAAATGCAGGGGATCTAGCTTATCTCCAGTCCACAAACCTACCTACATACTCACCTGTAACTACAAGCATCCTTTCCACCCATTAGAGAGGAGCGGTGAATTTCCTGTACAGATAAAACCCGTCCCACATGTGCTCAGATCTCGTTGCCTCCAGCCTTCTCAGAGTCCTTGCTCTAGTAATCACCTCTCCTTTCCTATATCCTCATCTTTTCTCTCTCCTGGCTCCTGGCCATTATTAATAGGCACATACATGTTGTAGAGTACTTAGATAAGCAGGATTGCTTTCATGGGTGGGTGAATGGGTGGGTGGGTTGGTTGATTTTTATCAGAAGTTACTATTGGCAAATTGCAAGCAACAAACTGCCTTGGAATAGAATTTCTATGTTCTGGTAGAAACACTACAGTAACTGCTATCAATTATTTAAATGTAAAGTGAGTAGTTGCTTAGTGTTCTGGAAAGAGAGGGTAACTTGGCTGTCTCTTATTTGAAAAAGCTACCCCTCTCCTGGAAACACTCATCGATGGAAGCATTTGGCAAGGAAAGGCCAAGCAGATGAATATACTCTGAAGAAAAGTAACCTTGAAAGCTGCGTAACACTAATCAATGTGTGTGATTGAGCAGTTGGATTGTGTGAGACCCCTGCTTTTACAATGGTTACACCACGTGATAATGACAGAATTAACAGCAGCAGCAAGATTCTCAAGGTTGGGGAGGAGTTAGGAATGACAAAAGAGCTTTGGAATAATTGACTTTCCTATACCTCCTCTTGGACTGGCTCCTTGGACTAGGTGCACCCTTGAGATTCTTACATAATTATCTTCCCTTCTCACTTAACACACTGCCCTCAAGTGATACTATCTGTTTTTGATGCTTCGATGAGTCTGTATACTAAAAACTCCTTTGTCTTTATACATATTTGACCTTTCCTGAACTCCAAGCCTATAGGTTCAATTATATAATCGCCACCTCTTTGGATATCCTATTAGGCCCCAAAATTCAATATATTCAAAACTCATTATTTTTCTTCCTTTTCCACACAAATTTACTCTCCATCCAGGGTTCAACACATAGCACTGTATTCACCCCACTGTCCAAGACAGACATCTGCATTACTGTTGCCTTTTTCCTCTCCCTTCTTTTTCCCCCTATACCCAACAGGTTTTCAGGTTTTCAATTCTACCTCACATATAACTCTTGAATCTTTTCAATCCTCTCTCCCACTTTTCTACACTAATTTAGTTTATCATCTCTCACTTCCTAACTCATTCCCTGCCTCACTTCTTTTCCCCCTCTAGTTACTAGCTGTTGCACAACCAAAATAATTTATTTTTCCAAAATGCAAATCTCATTATATCATTCCCAGTTTGAAACACTTCAAAGACTCCTCTTATCATTAAATCTATTTATCTCTCTTTTTCTGTGTATCTTGAATTTTGTGTCCAGTTGAGAAAGGTCTCTGCTGATTTCAAGGCCATTCATCCTTGAATCCATTGAAACTTTATTTTGTTCATGGTGTGACCTAGGACTCTGGCTTTATTTTCAGGTTTGTCAATTATACCAGCACCTTTTATTAAATAAACTCCTATAATACATTATCATTTTCTCAATGGATCCGAATACCACTTTTTTCATATGTTAAGCTCTTCTGTAGACCTGGGTCTCATTATTGCTGGACTCTCCGTTTTCCATTGAACTATTTGCCTATTATTCTGTTAACACCATTTTAACTGAAGCAGCCTTTTGGCAAACATTATTATCTATAGAGAACTTTTAAATTATTCTAATCAGTTTCAGAAAAACCCCATTGAGATTCTTACTGGAACTGCATTACATTTAAATATTATTTTAAGAAGGATTTATATTTCTATGACAGTAAGTCTTCCTATTCAGAAACTTGGTATGGCCTGCCATATATTCAGATCTTATTTTGTGTCCTTCAGTAAGATTTCATAGTTCTTTTATTTAGGTCCTTTAACATTTCATTAAATTTAAAATATTGTGTATTATAAATGGTATATTTTCCCCTCTCCATTTCTGACTACTGCTAGTATTTAAAAAAAATAACTCATCAGTTTGTGTTTTACCTATAATCACTTTATAAATTCTCTTTTTTTTTTGGTAATTTTTTACTAGATTCTCATGGGATTTTTAGACTTCTATGATTACAAATAAATTATATTTTTATTTTATAATATTATAAAATTATTTCATATTCTTTCCTATTGCATGAGACAGAATCTCCAAAAATAGCAAATAACATTATAATTGAGTCAGCACCGCCTGTGCCTGATTCTTAAGAAAATGGCTTCAGAAATTTGCCATTTGGTATAATATTTGATGTAAATGTCTTTATTATAGTAGTCCCCACTTATTTGCAGTTTTGCTTTCCCTAGTTTCAGTTACCATGGTCAACCTCAGTCCAAAAATATTAAACTTCCCCAACCATAGATATCATCTGCTCATGGCATCCAACCATTGACATCACCATGGCCCCATGATCAGGATCACTCCAAGCAGATGATCCTCTTTCTGATGTATTGTCAGAAGATCAATACTAGCCTAACACTACATCACAATGCCCACATCATTCACCTCACTACTTCGTCACATCATGTAGGCATTTTATCATCTCGCATCATCACAAGAAGGATGATTATAGTCCAATAAGATATTTTGGGTGAGAAAGAGATCATATTCATCTAACTTTTATGATAGTATACTTTTATAATCATTCTATTTTATTACTGTTGTTAATCTCTTAGTGTGCCCAATTTATAAATTAAAAATTTCAAAGGTATGTATGTATGTAGGAAAAAATTTTTTAAAACATACTACACATAGGGTTCATTACTATCTGTAGTTTCAGGCATCCACTGGGGGTCTTAGAACAAATCCCCTGCAGCTAAGGGGAGACTACGGTATTCAATCACTTCTTTCTATATCAATTTATTTAAAAATTGTATTAGGAAAATTTTCTAAGTGTTATCAAATGTCTTTGTAGCATTTTCATATAATCTTATTGTTTTTACCTTTTAACTTGCTGTTGTAAAAAATTCAGGTATCATTTTAATTCACACTTGACCTTTAGAACTTGACAATGAGAGACCAGAAAGTGACAAGATGCCCTCCAAGAGCAGAGAAGGTTAATCAGACAGAACAGATTTGAAGAACACTAAACAATTCCTCTCTTTGTCCTGATTAATATTTGGGGCCCAAAATTCTGTTTTCTCAGATATTTTAATTGGCATTGTCCCTGTAACTCTGTCTATCCATTTATTTTTCAGTGTTTGTCACTTTGTTTTATGAGTGTTTCTTGAAATAACATATTGTTGAATCTGACTTTTTATCTCATCTGCCAGTCTCTGCCTTCTGAGTTCATTGACACTAGTAAATTAATTAATATAGTTAATTTTATTCTTTCTACCTTAAGCATCTCTTTTTCTCTTGAAATAGCCATTTCTCCTGAATTAGCCATTTTTTCCTGTCATTCCTCTGTTCATTTCTCCTTTATATCAATTTAGAAGTCGAGCTGTGTTTTAAAGTTCTGTTCATGACTATGTGTTCCTCTGTGTCATCTTTAAATATATTTATTCCATCCAAAGAAAATAATTTTATATGATATGTATTTTTATACTACATATATTTTTATGTATTGTATAAAATTTTTAGATATAGCACAACCGTGCACCAAGATTCTCTAACTGCTCACCCCTCCCTCAGACCCAAACAGAATGGAAGTTTTAGTTCTAGGTTACAAATAAGTTTTCCTTTCAAGGATGATTCTTCTACTTCAAGAATCCCTACTTAGCATTTATATTACAAAGTCCTACTCACATCATTATTATCTATTTAATTTTAATAATATGTATATTGCAAGATTCATTTCTCCCATTATTCCTCTTCTTTTTGTCTTTTACTATCTTGGGATTTCTGTTCTGAACCAATTGTCATTTGATAAAGTATTTCCTCAAGTGTTTTCCTCAGATAAGTACACAGGAAGAATGCTTTTTAAATGTCTGCACTACTTCTTAAAATGTTTATTTTGCCCTGACAAATAAATGATATCTTTCCTGGTTATTAATTTTTAGACCCTCAGGATTATACAAAAGTTGCTTCAGTATTTTAACTTCTCTGATAAAAAGTTTGATGTTAATTAATTCTTTTTCCATTGCAAATAACCTGTTCTTTATGTCTCAAAACTTGAATATTTGTTCTTACCCTTGAACTTCAGGCATTTCACCAACATGTGTCTATACATGTGTTTTTACACGTTGTGTATACACATGGGACTCAGGAAGTTTATTCTCCATTTGTTTCTTTTCTACCTCCAAAACTCCTTTTTTTCATGTTATGAACTTTGGATCTGCCTTCTGAATTTATCTCTTCACAATCGTGTTCTACAGTGTCAAGTGTTTCTTGAGCTTCCAGATTTGACTCAAGAAATTTCATAACCCTAATGTTCACCTGTTTAATGTTTTTAATCAAAATTCAAATCTGTTGTTCAGTTATAGATTTTTTGTTTTGTGTTTTAATCATCTAATGGCATCACCTTGAAAGTTTTTTCTTTTTCTTTTCTTTTTTTTTTTTTTAAAGTCATCTCTGATCTTTTCCAACATGGTGAGAGTAAATAACAGAATTATTTACTGGTCTACTCTTCCCCCACTTGGGGTTTTGAGTCCCAAGTGATTTACTACTTTTCTCTTTCGGCTAACAGTTTATGTTCCCTCAGCATCTACACAGACCAGGCATAGATGTCTCTCCAACAGCAGTGAACCAGTGAACAAAGGAAGAAATATGATTTTCTGCTCCTCATGTCAGGCCATGAACAGCCAGCAAATCATGACCTCTGTGCTAAGGTAGAAGGTAGAGGCCTCTCCATTCCCAGATCTCCCTAGAAACAAACTTAACTCCCAATCAAAGTGATGGATCAGATCAGCCCACGAATGCAGTATTGTTCCAGATCTCTGGCCAAATCTGAAAGGTCTTCTGAGGACCACACAAAATAGGCAGGTAGATACAGCCCTTCTTTGAGGAGACTCACTGGATTCAGTCAACAGAGCCTTTGAAGAAATATACTAGGTTGGCCTTTGAGCCAAGTAGTGAAGATAAATAAGCCTGACTCTCTGCCTGTGAGCTCTTGGTTCTTTGTTTCCAAATAAATGAGGTCCCATGAAGTGCCTTCTTTCTATCCCCTCACCCCTTTCTCCCCAAGATACACAATCCAGGCTTTACCAACTTGCCTGGTTAAGCTACTTTTAACCTAAAATAGTTTTTGATTGCTGTTTTTTTAAAGTATTCTAATTCTTGAGATTCACAGTACCTTAACCTTATAAATCATTATTGCTCCTAAATTTTATGACACTAGACAAAGAATGAGATAAATACCTTTGCTATATAGAAGATACAACATGCTATCATGTGCTGTATGCTTTCAAAAGTCGCAACATTTTTCTTTGAATGGATGATATTTGGTAGTCCTTGTAAAACCACTACACACTTTATCAAGATCTAAAAAATAGAAGCACAATGATTTTGTTGAAAAATATCATCCTTACTCATTATAAAAGGTTCTATTCGAATCATTTAAGTTTTTAGCCATCAAATTCTATTGTTAGTAATTTTTGGTAAATTGCTCATAATGTATATAGGAATGTACTCTTAAATAAAATTGTGTTCTATTTTTGGATGAGTGATTCATCTCAAGTAACTTAAAAACCTGTTTAGAGAATGAAATAAGTACACAAATAACTATAAAACAAAGCACATTTTGACAAGTGTCATAAAAGATATAGGCAGAATGCTATATGTATCTAAGAAACACTAAGATCACAACCAGGCTTAGGAGGACCTTGAAAAACCACAGGAGGAAGAATGTACCATATTAAGTAGACAGTGATATCAGATACTTGAAATAAGTTTCCTTTAAAATTAAAACCAAACATTCATATCCCAAGAAATCAATTAATATTGGCATTTACTTTTTATTCTCCCTGCTTCATATTATGTTCCTGAATTTAATCAAGAGCTAGATGATTAAGTTTAGCTTTCTATTCTCTTGCACATTTCTAAGTAATATTACAATCAGAAAGGTAGAGTTGAGATTGCATCAATCTATTCATCATTCGGATTATCCCAAAGGACAAATTAATATATGGATGTTGGTCTCTGGTGGCACATTAATTGCTTCAAGCCAGCATTCTAACACTATTACTATTGTTACAATACACTTACAAGCTTTTTTATGCTTCTTTAATTCCTCCCTTTCACCATCACCCTCTCTTACCCTATCACACTATATCCCCAAATCATGTTAACAACATTAAATCCTGCAGCTTTCTCCCAGCTCAAATAATTATGTGTGTGTGTGTATATATAATTCCAGAAATAGACATAGGAGAGTTAATGTTATGTTACAAAATGGAATTTATACACACTTATCTAAACTGTACATTTCTCCTTCAACCATGTCTTGTGAAAAATCCCTCCAAGTCTACAGGTTTAGCTCCAATTCATTATTTCTAATGGCTGCATAACATTATTTGATGTGGATTGACCATAACTTATTCAGTCATTTCCAGACTCTCCGTATTGCATAATTTTACAGTTACTGTTTTACGGTCTGGCACTACTGGCCATCCTCCTGTTACTGTACTTTTTCTTTGCCTCCAGTTTTTCTGCCACCAGCTAGAATGCCACAATAAACATCCTTATACGTGCTCAGTTTCCAGTGAGTGGCAACTGAGGCACCAGCTTTGAGATGATACCCAATGAAGATAAGGTACCATCCTCTAGGGCACAGTACACATTCTAAATCAATGACCATTATATGGTACTGTGTCCCCAGCAGGTAGAACATATGGATCTGGTAATTGAGTGGTGTAGTGAGGAGTTATATCTTACCAACTGGTTATTTTGCTCTATGGGATAAATAACTAATAGAGGGATTGCTCTGTCAAGTAAATGTATTTTTAATTTTACTAAAATTGTATTCAATGGAATAAATTACTAGTAAAGGGATTGCTGTCAAATACATTTGTGTTTAATTTTAATTAAAATTAGATTTAGTTTCATTAAAACCAAGATTGTTTTACCAGGATCTAAAGCCTATACCAATTCACATTTCTCCCATAAATGAACAAGAATGCCTTTGCCCCACATCCTCACCAGCAATAGAAATGACAGATATTTTCAATTTTGACAGTGATACTACATTGCTCATTTAATGTGCATGTCTATGAATATTCACAGTTTGAGCATCTTTTCATAGGCCTCTCAGTCACTTGGATTTGCTTACCCTACAAACTACCTACTCATATCCTGTGCCTGTTTTGCTGTTACGTTATTTTTAATCTGTAAGATTTCTTGTTACATATATTTAACCTTCATCAGTGTTATATTGTTTTCCAAATCCATAAATTTTATACTATCTTTAATATGATCCTTTTTTTCACACCTAAGTTGCTGTACATATAGTCAAATGTGTCTTTTTTCTTGTTGTTTCTAAGTTTTGTCTCAGAAAAGGTTCCCCAACCCTGGATTGAACAGGTAATTAATCTCCTGGGATGTCTGTGTGTGTGTAAAAATTTTTGCTTAATTTTAAATATAAGATCTCAACTTTATGTAGATAGTATAAATAGTATCAAAGTCTATTTTCTTCCAGGGGAATATCCAGTTGTTTTACCACCATTTACTAAAAATATCCATTCTCTTCCCAGAATTGTAATGCCAATTCTGTCACATATTACATTCTCACACATCCTGAGGCCTATTTCTGGAATCTCCTCTCTGTTCCACTCATCTTTTCCTATCTGAACGATACAATTTAATTAGAAACTCCAATCCTAAGCTTTCCCTGAGAACTATGAGCTATTCTCTGAGTTATAATCCATTCTCTAAAAATTCTGCAGCTAAAGGTATCTTGGATTAGTGGGACCCTAAGAGATGACATTGGACTATCCTGAACCCAAGCAGCTGAGCATGAATTACAGCTGCTGTTCCCAGTGCGGTGTCTTCCCTAGAGGACATTAAGAAGTATGCATTGATATGGTTACTGTTTTCTTTTCTACTCCCTTAGGAGGAAGTACCAGAAGATCCCATTCACAATAGGCATACAAAAATATACATTTAGAGTCTTGCCCCAGGGCAATGATAATTCTACCCACTGATGTAAAAACCTGAACTTTCTGGACATTCCTGAAAACAAAACATTGGATCACAATATTAATAACATGTTAGTCAGACTTAATGAGCAAGAAAGGGCAACTACATTAAAGACCTTGGTACGATGAATACCTTCAAGAAGGTAGAAATGAACACTATGATGATTCAGGGCCTGACACAATCTGAAACATGCTGAGACACCCGCTCCAAAGTAGGTCTAACATATGGCACTTCTCATCTCTTAAAAGAAAGAACAATGCCAGGTAGACACCTCTGGATTCTGGAGGAAGAATATTTTATACTTGAAAATACGGCCCCCATCCATTTACAAGTGACATGAAAGGCTGTCAACTATGAGTCTAAATTTTGGATTTTGGACGCCTATCTCTTCAGCAGCTGAACTTCTAGATGTGGGAAATATGGGAGGAGGCATGTCTATACTCCAGTAGAGCCACCCAAAAATGAATATTTGTTGTTACTTAAGCTCTCTAGTTAATTTCCTCACATCCTGGTTCTCAAAATCTGAGTCAATGATAACAACAATAAAGGTGATGATGATAACCTTCTGTAATAATCGGCAATAAAATCTTCCTTTGCTCATTACATTTTTGTGGTAGGCAGAATTGTAAGATAGTCCCCAAGACCGCTCCCTCAGGTCTATAAGGCCTGTATGACCCCTCCCTTTGAGTGTGGCTAGGACCTGAATGGGATGGCATCATCACTCTCATGACTGTGTTATATAAGAAGCATACTGCCATGTTGTGGCAGGAGTTGAGGACCTTGAGAAAATGACTTCTCTCAACAACCAATGAGCTCAGAATAGAACCCCAAGCCTTAGATGAGATCGCAGCCCTGGCCAACATCTTGATTTCAGCCTAATGAGACTCTGAACAGAAGACCTGCTAACTGTATCCAGCCTCCTGACCCATAGAAACTATGAGATAGTAAATGGGTGATGTTCTAAATCATTAAGTTATGGTGATTTGTTGAAGCACAGACAACTAACATAATCCCTTCAGCCAGGTGATCCTCCAACTTCTCCACCACTGGATTAATACCAAGTATAATCCAAGTATGTATTCTTGGGTCATCCACTGAGATTTTCCCCCAGATGATGGCTTTATCAACATGCTTTAATAAATGCTGTTTCTAACATTATAAGAACACAAAAATTGAAATGACTTTAAAATCCTAGAAAAGCGGATTTTCAATATTTAAATATGGACAGGAAAGGGGTTGAATGTTTTCAAAGAAACACATTTTAAGCCCTTATTTATGTTTGCCCAGACATATCATTTAAGTTATTAAAATGTCTTTTCAATTAACTCATGAAATTTCATAATACTTGTATTTGTACTTTATAAGAGATATATTGCTTTTTCTTTTCCAAAATACATTGTTGAGTCGCCTTTATAAAAATATTGTATCTGGTGGCAGGAAAGGCCAGTGGGGGACAGGGCAGAATACCCTTACCTGTACAACAGGTACCAAAACAATGTTGTGATAGATTATAGGAGCAAGGAGGCCATAACATTGAGTCACAGCTTGAAGGGTATAACTGGAATCATTTAGGTAGCTGCTGAGTTCCAATGCCACTAACACTCTCTCACATTCAATTAGTCTAGCAATCTGTAAAGAAATAGGTGCGGTTACTCAAATTGAACATCAAGTGCTTAACTAATATATCTCTAATGAGAAGAAGGAGTAGGAAATGTGATCCTTGTGGCTTAACAACAACATGAATGTTGCTATGAAGAAAATCCAAATTCAGAAACAACCCTAACTCCCTGATAATGCTACAAATGGATAACACAATTTTAAAATTAAACCGGAATGTTTTTGTAAAACGATTTGTATTGTTTAATACAAGTACTAGTGGCATTTGTATTGTATTTCATAACAGAGAAAGAGCTAATCTCTTTTCATTGTTAAGACAAAATCTTGGCTATATTTTAATGTTTAAAAAAATCCAACTTTTTCGAAAACATAGATTATAACAAATAATAGTTAAAATATTGTCTCTGTTATATTGTCCTCACTTGATTAACAGAAACCCATTTCCTTTCTGGAACTGTGAGAAAATAGTAAACTTTCAGTAGACCAAATTAATCATCTGTTATAATTATCCTTCTTAAATAAAAATGATAATAAAATGTAAAGTTAGGCTTTTGTGATTAAGTGCCACTTAATAAGAATCCTATCTTACTCCATCCTTCCTTTTCCCGGAGTAAAATTTCATTACTTTCTGTATCACTATAATGGTAGTCTAGCATTCTAGAAATTGTTAAAGTACTTAAGGATCATCTTTATTTTCAGACTGGAAGTTAAAAGAAGAAACTGAATGCAATGAAGTAGGAATAGCTTCATGGTTGTGAGTGCTTGGGCTCTACAAGATTGTGAACTTCTCTTGGGCAGTCATGTTATTTCACTTTCATATCCACAGAAATTAGCACAGCCTCATGTAATCATTTATTGGTTAACTAATTAATATATAAATTGATGGGTTGCTATTAAAAGCAAGAGAATTATAAGGTTATAGATATGCACCGAGCAATGTTTATAAGAATCCTGAGACTCCATCGATAAAAAATATTAAATTCCTGCCCTGCCCTGTACAGAAATGTAATATTACAATTTAAAAGAATTTGGTAGGTTAATATACACCAGTATGAAAATGTGTCCAAGACATATAAAAAGTGTTTAAAAGTTGCAGAATATCAAATACATCATAATCGCACTTTTGTAAAAAGTAAAAATAACAATAACAGATTTGTCTATGAATATTTTCAAAAATTCAAGAAATCATATGAGAACAAAAACATAGTACTATTAGGGACAATACGATTACAATGGGTTACACTTTATACATTATACATCTTTGAATAGTTGAAACTTATACTATTTTTGTACAAGGAAAAAAGATAAATTGTAAAAAAAAAATGACCTCAGGGCAATGAAACTTATATAGAATATCAAATAAACCAGCATAATCATACAATTGCCTCTCAGTCCATTCACAAGCCAGGATATGCATTCCCAAAAAGAACACAAACTTGAAACATCGAGAAGCAAATAAAGGGGAACTGGAACATTTTTGTCATTTTAATTAACTTACTTGTTGAGAAGGGGAAATCTCATTGCCTTTAATATTATCACAGAAAAGATTTTCTTCTTTAATTTTAATATCACTTGTTACGAAAATATTTCTAAGAAAAAGGTATAAGAGGATCGAAGAAGTCTCTGCCAAAATATCTGAATGTAATCTACAAAAAGAAGTAAATGACATTACAGGCTTAAATATAAAATGATTTAGCCTGTGGACTTGTCTTTTTAGATTGATATTTCTTAGTAGCTACACAATGATCCCAAGACAGCAGCAAAAATTTGTGGAACAGCTACTCTTGTACAGTATTTAAGTCAAAATTAAAGACTATGCTTAATAAGTTCACAACTAAGTACACTGCTGACATATTACATCATAGATACATAAAATAACTTGTCTAAGGATTCTAGTTCTAATATATAAAGTTCTTTTTATCAACATAATAAAATCACTATAGATATTCAGAAGTTTGGAAAATAGGCCCAATGTTTCAATTAATGAACTTTTTATAGCAGAATCAGAGAGAGAGAGAGAGACTCAATAATTACTGGATTATTTTTAATTATCTCTTCTAAATTACAGTCAACAGTGCCAACCCTTAGTAAACTGTGAAATCTGCAATCTTTCTTCTTTGTTTCCAATATTCCCTTCCTTACCATTAGCCTTACTTGGTGACAACCACTCCCTTCTAAGCTTTAGATCCACTACTCTCCATACCCCTTATTCCTATAAAATAAGAAAGAATCTGGCTTCAGTAATTCAGACCTGAACATTATTTTCACCACCATGTAAAAATCTGAAATTCTCTTTGCCAGGAGAATTTTATTTCTCCCACTCCTACAACTTATACTAAACTTCCTCTTTGACCTCATGTTGACCTTCAGTACATTGACACATGCAGTGAGTCCAGTTTATCACTTCTTCCTGGCTCCATTTCCTTTCCTACCCAGCTCAGACTCTAGTAGCCATTTCAACAGTGACCTCTCCAGCGCTTTGGATTCTGCACCTCTTATTTTATGTAATAATCAATTTGTTTGACGTTACATAGATGTCACTGTCTAATTTTTCTATACCTGCCACAATGTTCAATCATTCTTTTCTTTTCATTCAAACTAACTGCCATTTCTAAAAGTCTCTTCTTAGTTTTCATCCTACCCAACATGTCTATAGCATATTATTAAGCCACTGCTCTACCTAAACTTGCATTACATTCAATACTGCTGGCCAGTCCTGCCATGATGATACTCGCACTTCCCTTGGCAGTGCACCTTCCAATGCTTTCAACTCCTGAACTGCTCTTTTCAATGGCCTTTCTTGGTTCCACTTCTTGCTTCCGTCTCTTAAATGTTAGTAATGTTCAGGGTTCAAATTCTAGCCTTCTTTCTTTTCTGCTAAACAGTCATTCCCTTGGAGATATCATTCATTGTCAAAATTTCAATGATGACCTCAATGGATAAATCTGTATCTCTAGCCTTGACTTCTCTCCTGAGTTGTCAGCATTAAATATCCAACTACCTACTGGATATCTCATATCTACAAAGGCATCCTACTAGAAAACTAAACTCGAAATATCTCCAATCAAATTCATTAACTTCCTCCAAAACCTTGTTCCACCTTTCACATTTCTTTAGTAAATGTCACAGGCTCCCCAGTCAGATAACCCTGGAAATTCCAGTCAGCTTTTACTTCTTCTTTCTTATCCTCACAAGTTACATAAAATCTTCTAAGTCCTGTCTTTCTCCTCCAATGTGTCTCTCAAATCCATCTCCCATAGTATCTTGCATCTTTGTAAATCGTAAATGCTAAGTCTACAAGTTTTAATTAAATGGAATTACACCTTTATGTGAATAAGCATTATCAATGCCTTTCCTCAACCAGCATTTGCATTTTAAGCTCATTATCTTTGATTGAGAAGTGAAAGGTTTGTCTACTTATTAAAGAAATTCCAGGCCTTAACAAACAGATAAAGATTTTGGTTTTGAACTTGTTAGGACAGCCTGAACTCACACTAATGCCTATTTCTGAAGCTGCTCTTAAATTTTAAGAAAAGTAGCAGTAAAGCAAATGATGGCTTGTAGTTTTAAATGGCTTCTACCAATCTATTTTCAGTGGCTGATGGTATAATCCCGGGATGCTTTTCAAGGGTAAAAGAAAAAGCATTTTACCCTAATAGTCCACCTGTCAGACACGAACTTTAATCCGAACTTAACCTTTCTCTGTTACAAAAGTTCCCAATGATACTTGTGTCTTCTAGCATAACTGACAGTACCTTGGTTAGTATTTGGTATTTTTTTCCATAACCTTCATTAACTTACATTCAGAATGCATCCATATGCCTCCAGTGTGTTTTTCTGATTCTAGCAAAGGAGTTTCTAACAAGGACTCGAGACCTTGGAAGGCATATGTTTATTAAAATACTTATTGGAAATAGTTTCATGTGGACTACCCTAACATGAAATTGAAAATAAATTAATTCTAGGCTTCACACCTGACATTTAATTTCAAAAAGCAAATTAATATTTTAAAAGAACATTTCTAATTACCTTCTCTGTGTAATAGTCATTATATTGCTTAAACTAATAACAGATTGTTCATTGTGAGGTGGTGAAGCAACAAAATAATCCCAAACTGGTGAGAAAACTTTCTTGGCCAGATCATAGTTACCAATCTGATAGGCAACCTACAACAGAAAGCACATTATCTTATGTGATATTTTTATTTGCAAAATGTACATTTTAAACAAGAATACTGATACGGTCTGATCACACACTAATTTCATAGACAGTTATTCACTATTGCTGTTCTGTTTTACAATGCCACAGTAAGGTAATGACGGCCACTGGCAAGGGAGACAGACACATTATGAAATCTCTTTTATTTCTAAATTGCATGGAAATTTGAAACTCTGTAAAGATGTTTCAAATTCTCATAAGCAAAACAAAGATCACATCTGAGCCAAATTAATTTCATTCCCATCTATCTCGGCAGCACACACCATTTATTATAGACACTGTTATAATGAACAATCTGTTCCAAGAGAAACAATCAGATTTCCCAAACCCAAAATATGAAATATACTTCATTCTTTTCTGGTTCTGATTGACACTCTCAGAGCTTCTGTGCAACAAAGGTTCACAGCTGAAAAGAATGAGGAATAAAACAGAGATGCTTCCAAGAAGCCAAGATATGTTTCAAGTTTAACTCATTCAACATTAGGTAAAATAACTGAATTTGCTGGTAAAATCTAGACACTCAGGAGAAAAAAAAATCAACTTACCTACTTCTTTGGGAGAATATACTTCTTTAAATTTATTTCTAAAAATCATCCTATTTAAACATTCAAAACAATATGAAATCTCACCATGAGTTATATGCTATTTCAAATCCTTACTGGATGCAGGTGGGATATAAAGTTTAAGTAAATTCACTGAATTAAATATGTAAATGACAAGTTGCTAGACTATATTCCACTCAAGGAAATAACTATAGAACCAGAACTTTTTAAAATCTTCCAGGTCAGCACTTATAACCAACCAACCAATAAACTTTTATGAAGTTTTTGTGTGCTAAGCACTGTAAAAATAGATTCTTCAAATCTTGAAATAATTTCATATTCCATGAAACTATAAACAAATTATAGACATAAAACACATGAAATCACAGAAAAACATCAAAGAATAACATAATGATTATAGAGGCTTAGAAAAGGAGAAATGAAGACTTCAATGAGGAGGCAGGGCTTGTGTTGAACCCTAAGACAGAAATAAGATTCAGATGGGCATAGTTTAGACAAAATCTGAATACAATCCAGTAATGGAAATCACTGCAGTACAGTGAGGAGAGACTAGAAAGACAAGGCCTAGCTGCATTCCCCCAAGCCAGGCTGGTTCCCTTGCTGGTAATCAGAGTCTTAACTGAAACCTCAGTCAAAATTCTCTAACAAGGGTTGTTGTTGTGGAAATGAGATTGATTTAAAAGACAGACAAAGGAAGAAGAGATGATATCTCACATAGAACCTGTCATAAAGTAGACACTGAATAAGCTATCAATAAATAGACAAGTTGAAAGAGCAGTAATATTCAGTTAGAGGATGAGAGGGGAAAGAAGAAACTTCTTAACGAGCTTTAAAGATGAAGATGACTATCTTTTTGCTTTGTAGCTTTTTCTTTTATTATTTGAATGGTCATAGGCAAAAGGCAAACTTCTATTACTCAAAAGAGTTTCAATGAATTCATATGGAAGTGGAAAAAAACGTATGAACTTCATTTCCCCTTCTCCTGCCACCACTGTGATTACTGACAAAGCATTCATGTCCTAGTATCAAGTTCTGTTGCCAACGCTAATCATAAAGACCTGCTGAACAACACCAAACCCAGTCAGAGGAAAGATGGGAGAAATGTAGGCTCTAGAACTTGGCACATGTTAGATGTAGAACACATGACTTCCTTGGAACCTGGACAAAACACTAGAAAGGCATGAGCTGGTTCAAGTGCTTGCCATCTGCTACCCAGTAACCTTGAATAAATTATTAAACCTCCCTAAGACACCCTTTTTGGAATAAAATGATATTGGCAGAGAAAGAATTAAATTAATCTCAGTAGCCTCAACTATAAAATTAATGATTATACCACTTTATAGAGTTATAATAAATGGGATAATGGATTTTTAAATACCTTTTACACAAAAGGTTTTTTTAATAAATGATATTTTCCATTTCCTTTTCTCTTTTTCTCAACAAGCCATCATTCCCACTCATTTGATTTAGTAGTTCAATAATCCAGCAATATATGACATTTTATCGTATATCCATTTTAAAGATAGGGAAATTGAGACCAAGCAATTTGCCTAAAATCCTACTCCACAGATTTCTAACTTTCTACATTTTACATCAAATTATCTAGGCGTTCCTAACCTAAAGGGAAAGAATAAAAAGAGATGAGGCTAATAAAAAGGGGGAAATTGGAAAATATACACATTCACAAATATCATTCATAAATATTCCTCAAAAATTATTTCAGATAGCCTAATTATACATTAAGAAAAACCTAGTAAAGATTTGCCTGATTTTATTAATGTCTATAGAATAATGTTGAGAAAAAGTACAACGTAAAATCCCAACCGAGTTAATCATAAACATTTAGTAAAATATCTTCATATCTTTATATAAAAATATTTATGATATATGATAATACTTTTAGAAAACAGAATTATATTGAAACTAAAAACTAATCACTCTCATAAAAAATAGACAGCAATTCCAAAACAAAAGTACATTTTTTGCTAGAATTTAAAAGCTTGAACTTCTGGAAATTAAGGAAACGCTAAGTGAGAAAATTTTGCTTTAGCCACTTACCATTATGAGAAAGAACGCTCATAAACTGTCATAAATGAACTACAGAACTGCAAATATAGTATCAATAAAGACACACAGGTCATTACTTTATGACACTTCTCATTATCCCAGCAGTATAGCTAGGACTTAGTTTTATTAACTTTCAATGAAAGTTCTGCCAAATGAAACCCAAGAGTCAAACCACTCCCTGGAGAAAAATTAGGCCTTGATGAAAAATTCTGTTTTTTACTTTGAAGTAACTCCATCACTGCAAATTAGGGAATATATTAGATTCCAAAGAAATCAAAACATCAGAAAACCATGAGCCAATATGACATGCTAAACCAATGCTAGACAAATCCTAGCAATTCTCTCAATTTAATTTTCTCTGAAAAATATGCTAATATAAAAATCCACTAAAACCTTAGCTTATAATACTAATCAACTATTAAGAAAAAAATAGCACAATAGAAATATAATGAAATTTAAAATAGCCATCAGCTCTATAGTCAATAAGAGGTTTAAAATTAGATGCTTAAGACTTATGTCAATGAGTCACTCTTCCTAGTGTCCTATTCACTGGTGACATCTGTTAAGTGAGGCAATCATTTCAGCAAAAATCTTAATTCATGAGTATATCCATAACTATAAACAAATATAATATTTATTAAGTACCTACTATGTGCTATATGAAAACATTTAACATGAATAGTTACACCTAATACTAATAGTTCTGTGAGGTAGCTACTACTAATTAGTATTCCCTCTTTACAGATGATGGCTACTTGCCCAATATCACATAGCTAATGTAAAGAGCTGGAATTTGAACTCAGATTTGTCTGTCTCTGTTAACCCAGAAATTTCACTTCTATAAATTTATCCTAACAAAGTAATCATAGATGCAAGCAAAGGTTTATACAAAAGACGTGCATCACAACTTATAATAGCAATAGACTGGAAAGCATCTAAATTTACCCAACAATGAAGAATTACTAAATAAACCATGATCTATACAACATAATACTGTGCAGCTGATAAAAATTATGCTTTAGAAAAATATTTAACAGAATAAAAAATGTTAGTTACATATTAAATGAAAATATCATGTAAAGTAATATGTATACTATGATTAAAATTACATATTATACATAAATTCATACACATATATACATATGCACACACACACTACACACAAATACACACACTAGTGAAAGGATATCCCTGGGACCAGGGTCTCTCAACTTTGGGACTATTGACATTTTGGATTAGATAATTCTTTGTTGTGGAGGGGCTGTCCTTTGCGTTTATGGTGCTTATCAGCATTTCTGGCCTTTACCCAGTAGATGCCAGTAGTATCCTTTTAGATTATGACAACCAAAAATGTCTCCAGACATTGACAAATGTCCCCTGCAGGCCAAAACTACCCAGGTTAAGAACTGCTACTCAGGATGACAGGATAAAAGATAACATTCATTTTCTTCTTTGTGCATTTCAGTATTTTCCAAAATATCTAAAATTAGTTATGTGTTACATTTACAATGTGGGAAAGAAATGTTATTGTGAAAAGCAAACTCATTAAAAGAGAAGAAATTATTCCTTTTTTATGAGACTATATTTCAGTAATGGAAAACATACGAGCTTTAGAATATCTGCTTGTGATTTTTTTTCCATCAGAAATTACTAAATAACTGCTCAACAGAAAAATATGAAACCTCTTCTACCTGTGTCAGGAACATCCGAGCAGTAACAGCAGAAAGAGGTGGATAAACCAGAATTGGTTTAGTTGCCTCCCCAATAGCATCACCAACAAGCTTCCCATTAGAAGAATAAGCAGCAATTGCAAAGATGTATTTTTCATTGGTTTCTAAACCTTTCACTTCAAAAATGCTTTTACCATCAGCTGGTATCTGTTAACAAAAATATATTTCAAGTTATGTATGGAAAATAAAAGTAATATGACTTTTAAAATGTAATTAAGTAAACCTTATACGTTAAAATTTTTTTTTTCATTTACTGTGGGATTTTATTTATGACTCAAGTTGAAACCAAAGAAATTCACTGAAATAATGACTTCGTTATTTCATAAGGAAAGAAAACAATTGTCATTAATGAGAATTTTTATAAGATTTGCTGACATTTAGAGGGTTTTTTAATTTGACATACCGCCTCTCCTGAGTTTGGGAGATCATTATTGTTAAGTCTCACTTTTCCATAGCTCCCTTCTGCTTTGCAACCCAAAATGCAATACCATGAGACCTGCCAAAGAGAGAGATGAGCCCATCATCTGTAGTCTGTTTAGCAAGGCATTCATTTTCTTTATCAGAATTGGCAAAAGAAATACTTTTCTAAATGAAAATGTAACTATTCAAGTTTTGAAACATAGCATCTAAGCTTACAAAAATACTTGTTAAATCTTTTCTTAAAAAGGCAAATATAGCGCTATTTACCCAGGACTACCTAAACTAAATTATTATTTCTTATTAATTATTTTAGCTACCATTAACTAAGCAGTTTCAATGTGCTGAGTAGTATTAGGAAATTTACATATACTTTTCAATAGTCACAATATCTCCATGAGATAGAATTACTGTTATCATTTTGCTTTACAGAAAATAGATACACAGAGATGTTTACCTGCCCAAGAGCAGTGGCAGAAAGTGATTCCAAAGTTGACTTAAACTTGATTAAAAAAAGATCAACACTGAAATTATTTTAATGTTTTATTTAATAATATATAACAAAAAAGCAAGTGAAAAAGAGGAGACTAAATTGTAGTATTTAAAATAAAATGTCAAAATACATATGAAAAAGGATAGAAAAAAACGTTCCTAAATAATAATAGTGAGAGAGTTTGGATGATAAAATGGCAAGATTATGGGTAATTTTTTTCTCTAGTTCATAAGTTTTTGGAAACATTCCTTTAATAATTCTTAAATATAAACATTAACCAAAAGCAAAATGCAAATTCCACAAAACAACCAAACTTAAACTTGATTAATTGGTTAGACAATGGTCTTTCTGCCAAGATAGCAAAATAATAGAGATTCCTTATTGTAGTGAACTATTCTCACTGTAGGGAAAACAGAACAAGTTGGTATCTAGGGAACAGCATTGTTAGGAGCCATCCTGTCAGAGGGTTAGAGATGGGGGTGTTGTCATCACTGTGGCATTCCCCTTACCCCAGAGGCTCCACCTCACAACATCTCAACCCCTAAATTACAAGGAAGGCAGGGAAAAAAATGGATATGTAATTGTCTTCACAAAGCAATAGTCTCCTATGGCTTAGCCTGCTATTTCTTCCTCTAAGTCAACAGAAAAACCCTGTGTCTTGTCTGCACAGGTAGTTTTCAACTCTGACTATGCAGCAGAATCACTTTTTTAAAATACAGTTTGTATAGAATCAACCATTTTTTTAGTCACACACACACCTGACCAGCTTCCATGAAAAAGAATTTCTGGTGCAGATGGCTGAACGTTTGTATTTCCCAAGAAAATCTCACAGGTGATTAAGGAATAAAAGACAAAGGCAGAACTGCAAGGATGGAGAGAGTATAAAAGAACTTGGAAGCTGGAGGTCGGAGGAGAAAAAAAAAAGACGAATCTAGAAAAAAATTTTGAAACTAACTTTCCTTGACCTCTCAAGCAAAAAGAGCAACCTTTTTCATTGAGAGAAAATTAAAAAAAAAAATACCGTGTTTATGACTTATATCATTATTGCTCAAAGTTAAGCTCTATAAAGCAAGCAGAATTTGAAGGGTAAACTTCTCTCTAACAGCCTTTTCACAAGCAGGCTTTATACTTTGCTCCACAGATGAAAACATCTTAGTTTGTGTAACTGTAAGAAGCAATACATAATCAGAATCCATATAAGAATAAGGCTACCATAAACACATCATCACTAACTTTAGAACTAAAAGTTTATAAATAACATCAGATTTTCAACTATTAAAACAGATTTTAACAAAACAAATGCCTTAACAAGAGATTTTGATAAAACAGAAGATGGCTGAATCCTCAAACCAAAAAACGTATTAAAGCCCATAGCACCATCTAGTGTTGATAAGTAGGTAACAGAAGATAATAATTTCCTGGAGCACACAATTCTCTTAATGTTTAATATACATAAACTTCATATAGTGTGCTGTCAAGTCAAATAAGGAACTCATGTTTTCCTACAACTGCCAGTGAAATAAGGAACTCATGTTTTCCCACTTCTAAGTGATAGGAAATAAAATAAACTAGTCATTAATTTGGAATACATAAAAAATAAGATTTGGGTTAAATAAACCAAAAGCTTTGAAAAAAAAACAACAAATTCTTGGTAAATCATCCAGTCTTGGTTCTGTACTAAATTTCCAATACCAGTGATTCCTCATTCTTTAAAAAGATCCAAAAATCTAAAGTTGAACTTTAAAACTGCTAGCAATTGCAATAATGTATTCATTATAGCACAGTTGGGTGAATATTATATCCACCCCCTCAAGTACAAAGCATTGTGAAGATGGTATTACTTCTCCCAAATGTCCATCGCCCATTAGTCTAAAGCTCCTCAAAGAATGGAACCACGGTTTTGTTTTGTTTTGTTTTGGTTTTGGTTTATTTTTTATCTCAATTACCTCATACAGAGCTTGACAGATAATAGATACTCAATAACATTTGCTGGATAAAATTTATGAAAAAACTCATGAAATCATGCAATCACAGCCTGTAACATCATTAATTGTTTTTAGCAGACTTTACTTCATATATGTAAATTAATACAAGGCATGCCAAGAGTATTACGTATTATCTAATTTAATTTTCACACCGAATATATTTTACAAATGAAAGAACAACAAATATATTAAATGCCTCATGAAATATATTTATATTTCCTAAGGACATACTGCTAGTAAGGGGTAGAGCTAGAATTTTAACACTTCATCTGTCTGACTTTAAAGCCCATGCCCTTTCCACAATACTAAGTTGATGTAAGTTCAAGCAGAACATGCTAAAGAGAATCAAGGTACAACTTAATTTTTTTATACAACATTAAAGAGCACGTTATTGATCATCCAAAAGAGAAAAACATAATATGTGAAATATGAATTAGATGAACCAATGCCTGTGAGGAAATTCAAGCTGTAGTTACATTTAGGCTGAGTTCCGAGGCATTGAGGATGACAAAAAGAGCTTATTCTTCAATAAATACATAAAATTTATGACTTCTAATATGGCTGAAATTGCCATTTGTATGTGTGTTTGCATTAAAAGAGTCCCCATTTACTTGTAGGAACTTTGGAAGGAAGCTCTAAATTCACCATCTCCAAATTTCCTCATCTCTATCATTGGCTCTGAGAGTAACTTCTATCCTCTTTAAGTGTCATACTAGAATGTCAGGATCTGACTATGTCATTGTGATGAAGATACTTAGAAATGCTTCTCTATTGTTTCTCCTTACCATATATTTGAGTAAAGGGAGACAGCATAAAAGGAAAAAGAACATGAAGAAACTAAGTATAGTTAAGACATTAGGATACTAATCACAGTGTTCAGTGCTTATTAATGAGACTAGTCAAGTCTTAAAAGCAATAAAAGTATCAATCATTATAGTCATAATGATTTACCTAAGATAAAGATCATAATGGACTACATACCTTAACATCTGAAATAAATGGAGCAGGTTTCAATGTCACAGAACAATGAGTTCGAGATAGCACGATAGGTGGTGGAGGAATTCTGCTTTTCTTTCTTTTTGAACTTTCCACATGTTTCTGATATGTATATAGGTTATTTTGTTCTCCTTCAACCTTCTCAATTAAAGAATATGCTTCCTATAATAAAGTGTGGAAATAGAGAAATATATTTCAGGAGCTTGAATTTTATTTATATTTATAGAATTCTGGTGATGTTAAACAACATTATCTTGCTTTATATAGTACTTTGAGCCTCAGTGGTACACATGTTTCAAGCACTGAATAATTTTGGAAAGTAAAAACATATGGCCAAGTGAAAAATAGTTATTAAATAAGGCAATTATGTAACATTAATATCCTATATGTTTATCACTATTATATATTAATGTAAGACATTTCATGTTTTAATCAAACCCTCTGAATTTCTATCATATTTCATTGTCCTTAAAAAGTTCATAACACAATCATCTATATTTACAGTGATAAACTGTATACCTTCTTTTCATGCAACCTGAAATGTGTCTCTCAAGCAATGAGACTATGGTATATGTAGCTTATAAAAAATATTATTGACATTTTCTTACTATCAGCAAGAAGAAATAAAACTTAAAAAAAATTTATTCTGTAAACTTAAAGGAAAGGCAATCACTGTTTTAAAAGTTTATACATAGAGTAATAACACCTAAAACAAACAAAAAAGAAAACATGAAAACCAGAAGATCTAAATAATATTTCCAAGTAAGACTCTATCAGCATTAGTAATACATGTAAATAGGCTAAACTCATCTTTCAAATTAAAAGACAAAGACATTCTCATTAAGTTCCAAAGCAAAAACTTATGTAAAGATTAAAATTCAATGACTGATAAAGAATAGCCTTTCCTACAGATAGTCCTAGGATAACTTGACATCCACATATAAAAGAATAAAATAGGACCCCTACATCGCACCAAAATAATAGTAACTCAAAAAGAATTACAGATCCAAATGTGAGAGCTAAAAGTATTAAATTCTTAGAAGAAAACACAGGAGTTCATGACCTTAGGTTAAGCAATGGCACACCAACAAAAGTAAAAGTAGATAACCTGAACTTCATCAAAATTAAAAACTTCAAATGATACCATCAAAAAAGTTAAAAGACAATTGACAGAATGTCTTTTGAGAGAATATTTGCAAATCTGTCTGATAAGAAATTTGCATTCAGAATATATAAAGGACTGTTACAATCAATAATAAAAAGACAAATAACTCCACTAAAAAAATGGACAGAGGGCTTGAACAGACACTTCTCCAAAGAGGATACACAAATGGCCAATAGGCACATCAAAAGATGTACATCATTTGTCATTAGGAATAAAATACAAAATCAGTCAACTGACTCAAGAAGCAGAAAACTTGAACACAGGAATAATTATGGAAGAAACTAGGAACAATATTGAAAAAAAAAAAAAAAAACTTCCCACGAAAGTGTCAGGCTCAACTGATTTCATTAAAAAATATTTCAAAATTCAAGGAACTGATAATTCCTATGCCAGTTTTTAAATTTATGACTACAGATATAGCATCTCAAGCAATTTAAAAAAATTATTATAACTTTCATAATAAAATGTGAAATATGACTACACTTAAAAACACAGAGCAATCTTCTTAACAATACAAATACTGACTCATAAAGAAATAGAAAATATGAACAGATCAATTAACAAGTAAGGAGATGATCAATAATCAAAAACCTCCCAATAAAGTAAAGCCCAGAACCAGATGGTTTCACTGGTGAATCCTACCAAAAATTTAAAGAATTATTAATCCCAATTTTTCTCAAACTCTTACAAAAACTTGAAGGGGACACTTCCAAATTGATTTTACAAGGCCAGCATTACCCTGATTCCAAAGCCAAACAAGGACACAGCAAGAAAACTACAGACCAATATTCCTAATGAACACAGATGTAAAACTCTTAACAAAATATTAGCAAACCAAATTAAACAGTACATTAAAAGGATCATACACCATAATCAAGTAGCATTTACTCCTGGGATGCAAAGATGGCTCAACATAAATGTGATTGAAATCAATAAATGTGATACACCACACTGACAAAAAGAAAAATAAAGATAATGTGATCATTTCGATAGAGCCAAAAAAGACTTTGACAAAATTCAACATCCTTTTATGATAGAAACCTCTCAAAAAAAACTGTATATAGGAGGAACCTACTTCAACATAATAAAGGCCATATATGACAGACAGCTAACGTTAGTACTCAGTGGTGAATGCTTACGCATTCCCTCCAAGATCAGGAACAAGACAAGGGTGCCCATGCTTGCCTCTCCTATTCTTCAACTGGACTACTTATCCAGAGCAATCAGAAAAGAAAATGAAGTAAAAGTATCCAAAACAGAAAGGAAGAAGTAAAATTGGGGCATGGGGAGATGTCAGTCAAAGGATACAAACTTTCAGTTATAAGATGAACAAGTTCTGAAGATCTAATGTACAGCATGGTAACTGTAGTTAATAATACTATATTAAATACTTGAAAATTGCTAAGAGTAGATCTGAAGCATTCTCACAGAAAAAAAAAAAAGTACATGAGGTGACAAATGTGTAAATTAACCTGATTGTGGTAATCATTTCACAGTGTATATGTATATCAAATAATTACATTGAACATTCTAAATATATTACAGTTTTATCAATTAAACCTCAGTAAAGCTGGGGGTTGGGGCAAAGCTAATAAACGCAGAAAGCTCTTTCTTTTAATAGACAAAATCAAGAGTAATGGTAAAGCACTAAAAACTTATCAATAAAATCCGGGAGGAGGCAGAATGCCACTCTTCTTTTTTATTCTGAAATTTCTTGCCAAATAAATAAATATAAGAAATTCTGAAAATAAGAAGACAAAAACCTGTGCTACTTCCCCTGTAGAAGACACACTGAGCTTGACGCTTCCATTTGGAAATGTGAACTTAAGCTCAAAAGAAAGGATAAGACTGATAACGGGATCTGGGAGTCATGTGCATCTGGGTGATATTTAAAGCTAAGTAATTAAATCAGTCTCCTGTGGGAGTACAGATTATACACAAATTTAAAATAAAACTGTAGAATATATATTTTACAACTAGTATATATTTTCCCTCAAATAATGAATGTTGGCCTAAATCGAGATCAGAATTAACTTCTCATTTTTATTCTTTATTGCGAATGGCTGACATCAAGGTCTAAAATCATTAGTCGTGGTTAAAATTTATCTGTAGTAATAAATTTTTTTTTTTTAATTTCACTTGTTCTGTGCCAGGAGACCTTGAAAATTTTTCTGCATTTGTAGTTCAGGGACCTTAGCCAGCTGCATAGGACAATTGTCCCTTCATATGAGAATGGGTGTGATCTATACAATAACTATGTTTCTAGAGCCCACATGCCAGAGACCTTAGGTGTTTAGACTCAAAAGCTAATTTATATACACATGTGCTCAGTTTAACTTTTGAATCACTGAATGAATGAATCAGTCGATTAATCAAGGAAATGGGATGGTATCTGTCATCCTCTATCATCTCCATTTTTTTAATTCATTCAACAAAACTGGGGGAAAAAAAATAGAGAAAATGAATGGAAAATGCATAAGGGCCAGATGCTAAAGGAGCTGTGTCATAAGAGACTATGAGAGAGTAAAGGCATCAGCAATGCAAATTCATCCCACAGGACACAACCAGCATGAAGCTGGGCAGAGTTCATGCACCTGTCCACCCTGTACCACAGACAATAGACCAGCCTTGGCTCTCTAAAAGGGCAGATGTGCCCACAGAGCAGGGCTTCCTTGAAAGGCAACAACAAGTGGGAGCTTGATAAGGAAAAGACCAGGACTGAACAAGGTAAATAGATTTCCCAGATAACCGTGGAAAATTATTGAGGGAAGAAATTTCTACTTGAACAGAAGGGAGATAAAAGCTATTACATTTTGAACATTAAATGTTAATGTGCCTTCATTTGCCTCACAGGCTATGGAGGCTATATTCAGGTTGCAGAAGAATAAGTCAGTCTAAGGAAAATTATGCAACACAAGAAAAGGGGACCAATGCCTTGAAAGTCTAGAGACATTTCCCTCCTCTGGATTACATTTGGAGCCTTAAAATACACCAGCAGCACCAGCTAACTGGCCCTAATATTAACCCAAACTACATCTGACCCCATCCCAACTGACTAACCAGGTGCTCTGGGCCTTCTATGTTAATTCCCAAAGTTTGCCCTGGCAGTACATGCTCCAGTGAATCAGATGGGATGGACACTAGCAACTTCTGAGTTGACACTAGTAGCTTCTCTCTGCATATCCATGAATACAGCTGAGATTTTTTTAAAACTTCCTGCTTTCTGCCATGAGCTATCACACAACTATTTTTCAAACCTAGCTCTTGATCAGTATCATCTATGGAGTTTATTTAAAAAAATTAAGATAGTCCCTCCCCACTCCAAATCCACTTAATGAAAATTTCCAGGAGGGCAGCTTGACCATCTATATTAACAAATGCCAAGGATAATTCTGAAGTAAAGCAAGGCCTGGGAATCATTGATTTACAGCCTCGTATCCTTTCTTTCTATCTCCAGGCCTTTCAACTTCCAGTTGTCTAGCCTGTCAATGGCTCCTCCAATACTTGTTGCAGTGCAAATTCCTCCACGGCCCTTTTCAGTCTGCATACGACTATACTTTCCTGCTTTATCTGCTTCTCTACTCTCTTTTCTTCCCATAGCTTCCACCCTATCCAGTCTAACCTCCAAAGCTGTAAAAGAAAAAAATATCTCTCATTTCTTAATTATGCTATATTCTTTTGCACCTCTAAGTCTTTGCCCATAAATTGCCTCTTCCTGGTCTTACATCGTCTTCTGTGATACAAGACCCACTCAGATATCACTTCCTCTGACTTCTTCCAAGGAAAGTCCTATGCATTGAGGTATTCATTCCCTTCCTTTCACACAATCTTTATTTTAGTAGGTATTATACAATATGGTATCTGTGTACAAGACTTTCCATACTCTCTAAATAATGAGTGTCTTGGTGGCAAAGACAGTGCTCTATTTATCTCTTTAGATTTAATAAATGTGTTTTTATTGAAAGACATAAAAGATTATGACAGAAGAGGATAATCTTCACTATAAAGTACTCTAAGAAAGCATATTTAAAATGCTCTGACTGGGTCTTGATCAATTTTAACTTTATACCCCCTCATTCGGAGCTCATGGCCTAATTTGAAATAAGTTATTAAAAGTATTAAAATTTTAAGTGAAAGGTAACAGAAGAAAAATCTAAAAGAAAATCCTTGATTTATGTAAATCATATAAATTTTATAATAGGACTCAAGGTAAACTCTAATGCCAGCTAGAAATTAAAATCCTAATTTGTGAGCCAAATTAATGAGCTGCTAATACGATTCCATTTGTAAGAAAGTGACTCGGGGTTTTTTAAAGGAGGATTCTCAGAAATGAGAAACTATCACCAGAAAAGAAGTTCCAAAAAAATCAAGAAAGAAAAATTTTCATGAAGCTAGCTCTACTCAATTATGAAAAAAGAAAGTGCTATCAGTGTGAACATGCATGTTGCCTATACCAGCAATCTCTAGAGCAGTGGTCTCCAACCTTTTCGGCACCAGGAACCAGTGCTCCTATGAGAATCTAGTGCCTGATGATCTGAGGTCGAGCTGAGGTGGTGATGCTAGCACTGGGGAGCGGCTGCAAAGACAGACAAAGCTGCACTCGCTTGCTTGCTGCTAGCCTCCTGCTATGCAGCCCAGTTCCTAACAGGCCACAGACCAGTACCAGTCCACTGCCAGGGGGCTGGGGACCCCCGCTCTAGAACACCAAAGTACTGCAATCACAAAACCTAGACAACCACTTCTTAATTGGAAGTCAAGAAGAAATGGGTTTTCGATGACATATCAGATGATGGAAAATAACTGCATCCTCACTCTTCCATTGCCTAGCACAGTGCCTGGCAAATCAGAAGGGCCCACTAAACTTGAAAGAAGAAATGAGCCTTTACCTATCACAGGGAAATAATCAGCCAGGGAACCTCAACAAAAAGAGATTCCTACACCAAATCTCAAGGGAAGTAAGTTCTGGGTTCCCTCCCCCCCTGCCCCCCGCCCAGTGGTGATTTGAGCTGTAATGTGCCCCAAACAATAAGTCCAAAATACTATTGTCTGAATGTCATTCTCTCTGCCTATAGATCCCATTATAGAAACTGAGACCTGCCTCTTTTCAGAAGTTACTCAATGCTTACGAGGGTAGATTGACATTAAATGCATTTGATGATGGCTTAACACCCACAGTGCAACAAAACACTTACGGAAAGATATAATGTAATCTTAAAGGGCATGATTAAGACATATGTAAACAACTCTCATAAGGCAAAGTGCCTTATTTACTACTTGTCTAATAGATCTCTCTGAGGTAAACTCTGGGTTCTTGACACTATTACATACGTTTAAGAATAAGATGAAAAGTAGATTTAGTCATATCCAAGAATCCTGGGAATGAATACTGCTGAGAATAAATTATATAATTTATAATACCAATATATAGAGAAAACAAAATGTGTAGTTTGATAGAGAAAAATATACATAAAGCACCAAAATATAGTTCTGATATCACAAAACAGAATGTTCCAGAGTGCTTAAAGTGGAAGATAGCGTAGTAGTAATAATACTAATGGCTAACATTTACTGACTGCTTTCTCTATGCCAACCACTAAGCATTTTATATGCAACATTTAATCTTCCTACGAAACCACATTTTACAGATGAAGAAATTAAAATTTAAGAGAGCATAAGTAACTTGATACACCAGTCAGTGGCAGAACCAAACTCTAATCCAAGACCCTTCAACTCCTAAGCACTATGCTAAATTATCACAAAGATGAGTTAAAAGTGTGAAAAAATAACCCGATGAACTTTCCCACACAATAACCTTAAAATATTTAAAATAAAAAGAAAGTGTAAATATGCTTAAATCTTCTGTCAGTAGTTTGAAGGCTGACAGCCAAAATATGATCTCATGGGAGACATCAGAATCAGAAAGGGTTTGTTCTTAATGAAGACAACTTCAGTGTAATGAAAAAGGGCTGAGAAAATCTTTGACCAAAACATAGTTAGTTCACATATATTCTTCCCAAAAAAAACAAATAGAATTGATTTGACTAAAATGCTATAAAATGGGGTGGGGGCAGGGAATTACACTCAGTAATCCAAATACTGCTAACATAGTTAATAGAGTGGTATTTAGGGGCAATCAAGATATAAATTTAAAGAATATTCAAGGCAGGAGTTATTAAAACTTCTAGTGGCCTGTGCTTATTCTGGTTTCAATAGGGCCATAAAATTAGATTCTGTGTCAATTATAAAAAATAATCTGCTAACTCATAATGTTCCTTTGCTTAAAACTGAAACAGTATTACTGAAATTTGAAACTGCTAAGATCATCTCAACTAACGATTTGCCTAGGTTCCAACAAATAATATTAGGAGAAAACTAGACAGACGCATCAGTTGGAGTTCCCTGCAATAGAAGCAACAGGAAAACCAGGCTTGGACCAAAGCAGGTCTATTGTGACAGGAGGGTCTACAGATCAGGACACAGGCATTAGAATGAATGAATACTAACAGGTTTGAGTCTTCTTATCCCTCTGCTCAAGATTCAGATTCCAAAAAGGGAGCAACCAATTGGCCCAGCTTGCATCATCAGCCCTACTCATGGCCAACAGGGAAGAAAGCCCCTGAAAAGTCCCACCTAGTTATATCTACCAGGGAAGAAAAAATTCTTCAGAAGGTGATGTTTGGAAGGGGAAACAGATGCTAAACAGAAAACAGCAGTGTGACCTCTGCCCTGGTAGCACTTAGCATGTGGAGGGAGTAGTCCTGCCTCTTCCCAGTGAGAAGTCCAACCTGCAAAGAAGCTGAATGTTCAGCTAGTGGACTCTAAAGTTTACATAAAGAGCAATGATCATTAAGTCACATGATTATTTCTCTATTTAATCAGAAGTAGACAACCAGGGATATCTTAAATGGTTCTAAGTGTAATCCATTAAAATAAATCTGAGGTATAATGTGTAGAAGGCCAATATGGTCTTTCAGAAATCAAATAACCAAGACAGGAAAATAGGAAAAATAAATCCCCATAATCAAGAACTCAATAATCTCACTTGGAAAGCTAACAGTTTATAATAAAAGTTTTGTCCCTCATTTATGGCAACAAGTTGTCCACCTTTAACTGATTTGTAATAAAACAGATACCTGATGAGATTTCTACAAGGTCAGGAAACTTTTGAAAACCTACAACAGGGTATGAATTATTTAAGAGTTCTGAAAAGACTCAGGCTTTTCGAAGCATTTTATGGTATCAGGTGACTTATAACTTACTGAAATGGGGATAATTTTATTACAAGATCATGATAATGTAAAACATTCTGTAATATAAAGTGATTGCCAAGGGAAAGAAATTTATTTGTTTTCTTTAAGGCAAATTTGGCAATTATTTGAGCCATAATATCCTTGTTTATAAGAGTACCCTTAAGACTGATCATTAAGCTTTAACACTTGGATAAAAAAAAAACTACCACTGAGGAGTAGAGGTGGTTATAGAAAATTTCAGAACTTCTAAATAAATAAACATTTGCTAGCTGGTGAAAATCCTCAAGGAGGACCCATCATAAAAAGTAAGGTCTCAAATGTATGTCATGAGTGTATGATCAGAGGATACCATATTTACAATTTTTCTTAAGTTCAAATAGTTTCACTTAAGAAATAGAAGGAAAATACACCCAAGGAGAACACGAAGACTTCAGACTTCCCACATGTCCAGTATGTTCCTTAGCCTCAGTGATAGGAAGATAGAGACTTCATGGGAGTGGGCATAATGTGACAGTATAAAAACAAGATTGAGTCACAATAAAACAAAAGAAAAAAACCCCAGATGTTTTACTCTTTGCAGGCTCTGAAAGGCCATAAGATTAGTCCTAAGAGAAACAGTTCTAAAAGAAAGACAAGCTTTATTTTCCAAAGAAATGGGACTGAGTATCAATGTCTTTCAAGTACGAGACAGTAGCGAGTGGCCACAGAAGCATCTGCTGAAGAAATGTCTCCTAACAAAGGTCTGAAGTCTTCCAACAAAGGGAAGACACTACTTGGCCTTGAAATTGCCGAACACAACCATCAAACTCCCTCATTCAAATGCTGGAAATTAAAATGTAATGCCGGGCCAGACTTCTCCACCTCGAACACTGATGACATCTGTTCACCAAAGTCTTTAAACTTCTTGTGAACTAGACTCTATTTTCTCTAGGTCTCACTTTTGAGTATCCTCTCCTGACACCACTTTTGCCCCCTTGCCATTGTATCTGATCTTCTGTCACACTGAATGACCTACTGGAGTACAAGTACTCTGTGACCCACCTTTCTAGCCTTGGGACCTGTGCACCTGTGGTTCCCTCTGCCTGGAATGTCCCTTCCACCTTCTGTCCTCTTCTTTCTCTGGCTACTACTGCTTAACTTTCAATATTCAATTTCATGAGATCTTTCCAAGATGTTTCCTTAAACATTCCCCACTATTGGGTTAGGTAACCCCTGATGAATTCCCCTGGCACTCTTGCAATTAAAATATCTATAACACTGACCCATAATTACTTACTTATTTGTCTATGTCCCCATAGGCTGGATTTACCTTGAAGTCAGGGACCATGAAGAGGAGGCAATCTATCACTATTTTTTTAATAAACAAAAAATTTTTGTTTGTTTTTATCCCCTATATTCAGTATAATATTAGGCACATAGTCAGCTTTCAATAATTATGTGTCAAATGAATCATAGGCACTCAAAAATATTTGTTGAATGGATATAGTGATGGGCAGATGACTAGGACATGCTACATATCAGAAATCTTAACTTTTAATATTCCACTTCATGACTTCTAAAACCCATCCTTATAGCTCTCTCAGACTCTGATTTTCTGGTCCCTGACCTCATAGAGTTGTCCAGTCTCCTAACATTGCCATAGCTACCAAGTTGTTAAGTGCCTAGATGGTATTATTTCCTTTCCCACTCAAACTGTACCCCATTTTTAGTCCAAAATTTTAACCTATGCTTTCTTTAAAAAGAAAGTACGAACTAACCCTATACAAAACTCTGTGGTCACAAATATTCTGTTGTCACAGCTACTAACAATACCACACCAGGACAATGTCATACCACCATGCAGATGAGGCCCCATTAAAATTCATAGTCTTCAACCTCAGCTAGAACTTCATCATGCTGGTCAATCTTTTTTAACTTGGAATTACCTCCCTCTTCCATTCCTCTCTACTGTCTAATCATCACTTCTCTGCTCAGTCTACCTATCCATCTTCACTCTCTATTTAATAGATATCTTTGTCTCCCACTTTATCAGATGATTGGAGTAAGAGGGCATTCTACTCAACTCACTGCCTCCACACCAAAAGACATAATTGAATCCATATTTATTGTCTATGACCATGCCAACTTGAATGTGCCCTATTTCATCTAATCTCAGAAGCTAAGCAGGGTCAGGCCTAGTTACTACTTGGATAGGAGACCACCTAGGAATACCAGGTGCTATAGGTGTAATAAATGAATGAATGAATGAATGAATGAATCTATATTTATTCATTCCTCCTTCCCTTCTATGTCAGAGAATATGGTATTTGTCCTGCAACCAGCCCTCCACTGAAGATGAATCCTTTTATCTGTGTTTTCAATCTCATCCCTTGTCCTAGGACTCCATTTTATGTATTAACCACTCTCTTCTATCTTCAATTTCTCTCTTTTTTTTTTGGCTTTTCATTCTTTGCATATGAATATGTTAAATTTTAAATTTTCTCTCTTGAATGCTTTTTAACTCTGTATCCTCCTCCTAGCATTGACCTACTTCTTTCTTTCCCTTATCAGCCAAGCTACTTTTAGCATTATTCTTTACCTCATCATGTGCCATTTACTCAGCCAGTACAATTTGTGGGTGATACATAGCGGAAAAAAGTAAAAAGAATTCTGTAACTTGAAATGTTATTGCCACCAGGAATTTAAACTCTAAGATGACAAAGAATGAATTAACCAGAAGACAGAACAATTTTCAGAAAAAAAATGAGACAATAAGGTACCTGGTCCATAAATTAGCTATATCCATCTGAGAGAAGGTACCTTAGCCAATGGATTTTAAGTATTTTAATTCCATCGTAAGAAATGCATTATACTAGTATGGTGTCACTTAAATTCTAGAATTTCCCTTATTTTGTATCCTCCTGATTTTATTTGGCATCCAACGTTAAGTTGCCCTTACAGAGAGAGAACCTCTAATTTCACAATTGCTTAGGACTGGAGGTACAGATTATTTCCCCTGCTCAGAATTGTTCCACTTCTCAGAGGACTAGATATGGTGAACCTGTAGGTTCATAATCTAATGTTAAGGGAAATACATTATTTTTAGCAAAGGAAAATAAATCATTTTAACAGAGATTGTATGTCAAGACTAAAAGAAGAAATGATATATTGTTACCGTCAAAAAGTTATGTGAAGATATAGAGGTTGTATCTTTCTCAAATATTAGAAGAGCTTTCTGCATCAAGTAAATAGCTTTGGATAGCTTATTCTTCCTTATTTTATTCATTACACTTAATTCTGAAAAAGTAAACAAACATTTTACCAAAAGGGTAACATAAAAACTGTCTTTAAAAAATTTTAGAAAGATGGATTGTTCTCATTTTAATTACCTGTAAAACAATCGGTGCTTCCAGATTGTTTTTGCTTTTCTGGAATTTTGGCAGATATTTTTTTGCTAACTACTGGAGTCTGCAAAACTGAAAAAGAAAATGGAGATTGTCATTACAATTAGGTTGTGTACAAGAAAAGAAGTATTTTCTAAACATTAAAGAGTAACTATTTGTAAAAATTATTGCCTCCTCTATCACATCTTTTTTTCATTAGTAGATAAATATCTATTTTTTTCATTAGTAGATAAATATCTACTATAATGTGGTTTTATTGTTAAATCTTATATGGGTCACTTCTATTTGCCACAGTACACCTACGGAATATGAATTTTAAAAATATAAAAATGACTTTTTTTTTTTCTATTTCATCTTAAATAAAAGTATCTTGAATACTGATAAATAGGATCCAACGTACTTCTGTCCACTTTACTTTTCATAAGCTTTTCACAACTGCTTTATCCATGGTCCCTGCAATAGTTCTGGGTACCGTGTGAAGACTTCCACTCTCCTCTAGCTGTGACTGATGAAATGAAGGCCTCTCTCAAGATTTTCAGCTAATGTACAAATTATTGCTAGTTGATTGTGGGCAGTGAGACGTCCAGGTATACAGTTGGGATTGACCATCATTGGTGGTCCAGGAAAGAAAGGACGCTAAATGAGGGAGAAAAGGATAAAAGTATGTATGCTAGGCCAGGACGATGGAGAATGTTGCACTGATAGTTGATTTTCCAGGTCTGGTCCTCAAGGGACCTGGCAATATTTTGTTTCTATCTTTGGAGGTATGTGCAGGTTTCTATAGCAACCATACAAGAAACCCCTTTTATTGAGGTTTAATTATTTGAACTAATGCATGTCAGTCACGATGAGATAGTGATTGATGAAAAGATGCCAACAGACACCATTAAAGGATATGATTTCTCTAATGGAGAAGGATAAGGGAATTTATCTGTATGGAGATAGTTATCATTCTCTCAGTACCTAGGGTATTGTATATGCTAATTAAGCTACAGCTCTCATGATTATAATTACTGGAGATAAGATGGATGAGATTGCAAGAAAATTCTGAATGCTCAATAAAGATAAGTCATATTTAATGTCACTGTCATCGACAGGCAACCACTGTAAAGTTCTTGAATAAGAATGATGAAAGCAGTTTTTAGGCAATATTAGTCTGGCAGCAGCAAACAAGAGTGAACAAAGACAGGAAGAACAAACTGATCATCCGTGTTAGGATGGCAGTTCAATAAAGCAGAGAAAAAAAATCCAAGGAGACCCAGAGATTGCAAAGGAATAATAACTAAATATTTCATTTAAATTTAAGGGCAAGTCTTCCAGCAATATCTTTAAGTGGTCTCTGATAAAAACTCAGAGAATCATTTGGCTTTCAAAGATTTACAAATGACAATTAGAGAACTATTTAGTAACTCTATGAATAAATAAACCCTATCTACTGAGAATCATGAGCTAGTTTTCCTAAAGAAAACCTGATGAATATTTGCCATTTACATTTTGAAATATATTCCTGAACCAAATCTTTTTAAACTAATTTTTAAGGTTATTATTCTAAGTGACCTACTTTATGCATTAGGACAACTTTATCAAGTTTTTAAATTTATTTATGATACAGAGATATTTTAATTATCATTTGCTTCTTTCCACACAAAGCATGTTTCTTTAAAAAAGTTTTTAAAACAATGTAATGTTTAAAATAAAATGTAAAAAGATAAAATTTAAAAAAGGAAATTTTATATAAATAAAATGCAAACACAAACAAGTGGTCCTAAATGTATATCAAATTGGTAACATAACCATAAAAAATTTGAATGTAGTCTCTGATGTGTGATCTATTCTAATACAAAATGAACTGCACAGAAATCCTGAATTTACTCATTAGGTTTTGTTGTTAATAGTGGCTTGGTTTAACAATTTTGAAAGTATTTTGTTAATATGGTAGGATAAAGCTAATTATTTATTGCATTGATATTGCTAGGAACCAGAGTTCTCAACATGGGAGAAGGAAAATATAAAAAGGAAATACAGAACATTGGACTTTCAAAGTATTGGACTTTGAACTGGCAATATCAGAAAGAATTAGTGATATAAATAAGTGTATATTCTTATCTCGATTGACAAAAAGGAGATAGCTGACATCCCAATAACAATGAGCACTCCTAACTCACAGACTTTAGTTTCTAAATATTGTTTCTTACCAAAAAGAACCAAATATCTTTAGGAAAATGATGGATTTCAGGTTGGTCTGGGATAGACAAAGTATAAGGTAGGTCTAGAACATTTTGTTGTGCAGAAAGCAAAAAACTGATCAATGAATAATGGGACACATCAAAAGAATGCAGGATCAAGTTTGAGGCCTACCACCGGCAAAATATGTGATTTTGAGCTTCAGAAAAAAAAAAAAAAAACAATGAAAATAACTGATTTTAAAAGATTTAAGAAAAAAGAAATCCAGACCATAGTATAATTCAAAAAATTAAAAGAGATAGTAGAAACAGTTCTTTTTTACAAAAGGATATTGGTAAATAAATGTACCAGAAATACTTCAATTAGAAAATCACCATATGAACCAGCAATCCCACTTCTGGGTATATCACCAAAGGAAATGAAAGCAAAATCTTAAAGAGATGTCTGCACTCCTATGTCCACTGCAGTAGTCACAACAGCCAAGATATGAAACAACTTAAGCATCTGCTAATGGAGAATGGATAAGAAAGATTAGTATATATACAATGGAGTATTATTCAACCATGAGAAAGAAGGAAATCATGCCATTTGCAATAACATGGATGGACCCCGAAGGCAATATGCTAAGTGAAATAAGTCAGACAAAGGAAACACTGTATGAAATCACTGATAAGTAGAATCTAAAAAAGTTGAACTCATAGAAACAGTATAGTGTTGGCTTTACCAGGAGCTGGGAGGAGAAGGAAATGGGGAGACTTTGGTCAAGGGGTACAGACTACCAGTTGTAAGATGAATAAGCTTTGGGGATCTAATGTGCAGCATGGATAATACAGTTAGAAATGCTGTATTATATACTTGAAAGTTGCTAAAAGAGATCTAAATGTTCTCAACACAAAACATAAATGGTAACTATGGAACATGATGCAGGTTAATTAATTAACTAACCAGCATCTGAGTAAATCTATTATGCTGTATATGTGATGTGACATCTGAATGCTTTAGACAAAGATCAGAGGTCACATTAGGTCAGAACACTCAGTTCTAGTCTAAACTTAGTAATTTAAAATAGAAAATTGCTACTTATATAAATATTGTCTATATAATCATGTCAAGAGTAGTTTCAATTTATCAAAATTTAATCTCAAACAGAATACTTTTTAGATGTAATGATATTAAACATTACTCTGAAACTCAAGTAAATATGTTATTTGTATTACCATTGGCACCTTTTCTTAAAATGTTTTATCTCCTTACCTATAAGAACTACTTAGATCCAGCTATCCTCTGACACTGCTGTCAGAGATGTCTTTCTCAGTTTTTCATTAGCTTCCAAAATCAAAAATAAACCCTCTACCCCTTCAAGATCTACCTGTGATCTACCTCCCTAGGCTTATCTGTGTCATTCCCCAACAGTGCTCTTTACCCAGGCTATAACAGAATTCCAGTTCTTGCTTGTACCATACCATTGTTTGCATCCACATTGCTAGAGGTTATTTTCTCTATCCAAAATGATGGCCTCTTTTCAATCTTCTTCATAAAGATAACATTTACTAGTTTTCTGGCCAATTATCACCTCTTCCAGGTGAAAGTAGTCACCCCTGACTTTCCCAGCTAATATATTCTTCCGTGTGCCCATAACTAAAACTCTGAGCCCATTTATATTATGTTTAATAACCTCACTTGTTATTGATGGCTTACTTATCTAGAAGTCCAAAAGTAGAGGCAATGTCTTATTTGCACCAAGCCTAATATGGTTCCTGGATCTTGTTTGGCACAAAATATATGTTTCTTTGAATGAACAAAATTCTAACAATTTATTATATAGGTCAAACAATTTTTAAAAAGTTTAGCTATTCAAGGTGTAAAAAGACAATGAAAAGTATCTGTTGATAATAATCAAAAAAGTAAAAAAAAATAAAATTTATCTGGAACATATCCAATTGACAAGAACATAATTTACAAAATAAATAGATTCCATACTTAAACTTGTCCTAAAATTGATTCAGAACAAATTATTCATTTTGATGGCTACTACCTTGCAACTGGTCAAGAAGCACAACAGCTACTCGGTGCTGAGCTTGAATTAGTTCAAGATGCAAATCCATGATGAAATTATTAGGTGTGACTGGTTTGGAAATATCTCTATCTGTATCACAGGTGTACTTTGAAAGAGTTGAAGTAAAAATAAAAAAGAAACAATTACCAACACATGATAAAAGAAGCTCTATCCTATTAGCACTCAAGTTATCATTTTATTCTTAGTCGTTAAATTTTGCTCATTTCTTAACCCTTTACAATCTGGCTTCCACACAAATAAATCTGCTTTTCAAATTCCTCTTCAGTGACAAATTCAAAGACTCTTCACTCTTCTTGACTTCTTCTGGGAAGAGGAGAATGAAAATACTCCTAGCTTATTAAAGAAAAGTCACTACAAAGCTGCTTTACTTATCTACTTGCAAGCCAGCCCTTGTCCTAAATAACTAAAACTTTAATATAAGAGTTTCCCATTCTTACCCTGACATAATAATGATCAATCACTGATGATCCATTTGGCAAAGTAGTTAACATGCAATGAAAATTTATTCCACCAATTGCTTTGTCAAGAAGTTCGTAAGCCAAATATAACTGTTCCAAAGGTTTTTTCTAAAGTGATTTTATAAACAAAACATTAAAATTAAGAGAAAATTATATGAAACATTTCTAAATTTCTTTTAATAATTCAAAACCAAATAACAAATTTAAAATAGTCTATCCAATGTCAACATTGTATTTCTTACTAAGTGTATTTGTTTTTGATTAAATATGGAGTACTTACTATTAATAAAGGTTATATAATAAATATATTTCATCATTTTTCCAAATATAAGTTAAACTTTTTACAAACATATATATAACTTCCTATTCTGGTTTTCAGAATTCTGATTGTACCATATGTATAGGTAAATTTTTAAAATATTACTCATTTGTCATTTTCATATAGTTTATTGTGAAAGCTAATTTTTTTAAATCTCAGAATCTCTGTGCTAGAAATTTAGACTTGAGACCATTAAATCCAATGATCTTCATTGTGGTTTTCAAAAACCAAATATTTTTAATGTAGTTATTCTACATAGAGACAAATACAGAGAATAACATAAGCGCAACCATCTTTGTTCAAACTTTCTAATTTTTCACATTTTCTCTAGAAAAAAATTAGGAAATTTTCTGCCCACAATGACATTCCTCTTCTCTGTCCCTAGAGGTAGCCATAGTCTTTAAATCTGGTTTTACCACTCTTTTGTGTGTTTTTAAACTTTACTATGTGTGTCTGTTAATAACAAGTAATATTGCTTTGCATATTTTTAATTCTCTCATAAAATTCTACAGTTTGCTTTTTTTTCACTCAACCACATGTTGCTGAAATTTTTTATGCTATAAAGAAACCCTGACTGACACTGAATGTATCTTTCAAGGTTTGGTTCGAAACACAGAATGACTAAATATTTCAAGCAAACAGGAATGCAATACACAGAGCTATAGGAGTCTATCACCATTGGTAGGGCTGGGGAGCAAAGGTCAAGAAAGCTGCCAGTGATATTGTGCTGCACGCAGCAGCCTCTGTGAATCTAAGAATCTAGGAGATGGCTGCCAACAACCTAAAGGGTCTACTACACTAAAGGAAGTGAATTACAAGAGCTTGCCCATGAGGGCTAGTCAATTTACACCTTCTATCTACCACTATAGAACAAGAACTCTCTTTTTCCTTCTGCATTACAAATTCATGCAAATGCCTCTCATTAGAAGATTAACCTAGAGCCATATGGAAATAAAATGCTGGGAAACATAGTTCCAGGTTTTCTCCCTATAAAGCAATGATGGCAATGATACCAATATGAGTCTAGCTCAAGCCCACACTAGTTCATTCATATTCACAGCTACACTGAATTGCTGTTACCTAAGAAATATGTCACAATTTATTTATCCACTCTTCTGCTGATGGACATTTAGATTGCTGTTATTAAAAAAGTGCAAAGCATTGTACTTGTCTGTGAATAAATATAAGGTTGATACTTCCTTTAGAGTTCTTAGACATTTTTTTTTTTTTTGGCTCTCTTTTAGTGCTCAGTAAGTATTCTAAGACCTCTAGGACATGCTCAACAGAAGAATGACAGATATTCTTAAGTTGTTACATCAGTAAAAAGGAACTGCTTTTAATTTTTCCTATAGGTATAACATTCATTGAAGGTCTTTGGATGATATTGTTAATGGGATACAGACCTTCTCTTCTACTCCTAACTTGTTAAGAGTTGTATTTCAAAAAGACAGCTGTTGAATTTTGTCAAATGTTTTTACTGCATCTCTTTATCTCATGAGGTGGTCATATTTTTTTCCTTTCATCTGCTAATGTGGTATATTACATTATAGATTTTTCTAATGTTAATTTATCCTTGTATTCCTGGAATATACACAATTTGATTAAACGCATCCATTCAAGATACATAATGTATATATATCATCCCCTCCCTCTTGAATGGAAATATAAGATTCACAGGCTTAGGGAGGTTTTAGAACAACTTGAGTAGTGTAAATTCAAATAACAGACTTATGTGAGAACAGGCATAAGATTATAAATCATTAGGAAGAGACTTCCATCCACTCTTTCAGCACCCATTGAGCTATCTATCTATACAAATAGGCAGATTTTTTTTCCTAGTCTACCTTCTCCTAAGATGTAGTCTTTTATAGGTTCTAACTTTATATGTGAGTCTCTTTTCCAAGCCCACATCTTTCATGTACCCAAGCCTCATCTCTTGTCCCTGGGTGGCTGTTAATCTAAGCATCGTTGTAACTGAGCCCATCAACCTATTGCAGCATCCACTCATAAACTTACCATTCTGGTTTTCAGTTTCCTCTCTATTTTTGCCCCTGATATTTATCTTACTTTTTTGTAAACTCTACAATGTGCTTGAGGATATTTGTTTGATTCTGTCCAAAATTTCTAGGTGTTTAGTAGTAAGAGGGTTTTCAGATCACCTAGTTCACTGCTTTTCCAGAAACAGAAGTCATTAAGGATAACTTTTGACCATCAAAAAGTTTTAAAGTCCTGACACACACTCACATACTATCATCACCACAACCACCACCATCTTTATCATCATCATCTTCATCATCACAGCTAACATTTAATTAAAATATGTTTCAGATACTGAACTTAATGCTTTATATTGATTTTTTTTAATTTCCATTACTATTATAACGTAGTAATTGTTATAATTTTATAATCTATTCATTGAAATAGATTATGTGTTCAGTAAAATTTACAAATAATGTTTTTATGTAATTGCAATAGCATTTCACATTTTTTAAATAGTTGCATGTATATATGCAAGATATACATTTTATCTCACCTACAGACTCTGCTAGGTGAGCATGTGGATTTAGGACTGTTCTTACAATAAATTATCACTCCTCTCCCCACTTCACTCCCTTCCACATAGGTCTGAGACCCTAAGTGGAGATTCAGTGCTGTATATGAAACATAAGAGAAAAACTGAATAGCTATCATATTCCAAGTACTGATTTCCACAATGGTACCAATATCTCATTTAAACTGTATAACTAAAATAGTTCTGGTGGAATAAGGCTATTGTCATAACTTTACAGATGAAGACATTAACGTTGAAACAGGTAAAATCGTTCATTCAAGATCACACAAGCAGGCAATATCAGATTCTGTTCTGAATTCCTGGTCTCCCAACACTAACTGCTGTGACCTTAGGCCACACCATCGAATCACCTCTACTACGTCTAATATTATGTTCTATTATAGCTGGGAAGGTTGTACTGCACAATTTTAGGGGGTGCCTTTTACTCTGTTGTCATCACAGACTTGTGTATTTATTTTGACAATTTCCCATCAGATGACAGTATATCATCTTGAGGAAAGGGTGCATTTTTCTAATTTAAATTAGAATAGCAATAGTTCATAAAAGATCTTCAGTTTCTTTGTTGTGGGAAAATTGCCACCTTCTAAGAAATGTATTTCATTTAGTGGCTTTAGTTCCCATTACAAGGCAAAACCTAATACTCTAAAACTTACACTAGACTTCTTATCCCTTTCCTATGAAGCCTCAGAAAATAAGTGCTAGACCATTAAGCCAACGACTCTCAAATTCTTGTGTCATAAAAATCTACTCAGGAAACTTTTAAGAGACACGTACCTGAATTATGAACTTTTAAGAAACTCACACCTGAAATTATGATTCAATATTTCTAGAATGGGAAATAGGAAGCTGTATATTTGGCAAGCATGGTAAGTAATTCATGAAAAAAAAACCACTGGCAGACAGTTATTATGCCTTCTCAATCTCTTAGGCAGTTCAAACATTCTGTTTTCAATTTAATATTTCTTAACTCTAGCTCTCTTCAAAAGATACAATATAGCATAAAGAACTCAAAAATTGCATTCTCTGAAACTTATAATTAGAAAATGGACATTCATTTCAGAAAGTAATTTCAGAATGACCCCCTAGTCTTCCAGTGCATTCATATTTGATTAGTACCCAGTTTCTTAGGACTTGTATTTCTGTGTATTAGAAAACTATATTTTCTATAAATATCCTGAAGATACCTTTCTATAATCAGGACCCAATATAGCACAGTGGCTAAATACCTGGACTTGAAAGGCAACACACCTAAGTTTAAACCCACTTTCTGTGCGACTCTGAGCAAGCTGGATGCAGCAGTGAAAATGAACACTATGACAACACAAATCAACTTGAGTCAATCGCACAAACACAATACTGAGATAAAAAGCAAGCTGCAGAAGAATACACAAATTATGACAGCACTTATATAAATTGAAAAACAATACTCTCTACTGCCCAAGAATACACACGTACATAATGAAAGTACAATACTAAAATGCCTGGACTTTATATCATTACATTTCGAACAGCAGTTACTCCCATGCAGGGAGCCGGAGGGAAGCGATGTGATCAGGAAGGATTAGTGAAGGAACCAAGTTTCAACTGTTCTAATATGAACAATGTTTTTGTATCTCTATACCAGGTAGGTGGGAAAATGGGTCTTTGTTATAATAGTCTCTAACACTTTATGTCATATATTTCAAATCGATTTTTTAGAGAAAATATAGTAATCATGAGGATTAACATTTAGCAACAGGAAAAGTGCTGATAATATGATGTTAAGAAAAAAAAAAACACCAGAAGGCTATTATGTTAAAAAAAAATATTGGGAAAGATTATTTTTAAGTAATAATATTTAAATATATGTTAATTATTTTTTTCTCCATTTTCATGTCCTCTAATGTTTGTAGAACACTTGTAATCTAAAATAATGGCTTTTGAATTAATCAGGCAAACCATGATACAGATCACTGGCTTCCTTTCTAAAAAAAAATATCTTCAACTGTAGTCTATGTCCTAAGTAGGTATTCTCAAGGTTATAAATTGGGTTTTATTCTCAAATAATGGAACACATGGGATTCTACCCCCTTCTTGAAAATTTACAGTACTCATAAGGAAGTTAATGCCTCTGAGAAGTCTTACAGGTAGAAATCTATTGTGCTTACCCTAAAGTCACCCAAAGCTACTTGTCCATGACATCCTTTTCTAAAGCATACTGGCATCACATAGGATAACTTGTAAAATGCTATTCTAGTTCCTGCCCATAAATAAATGAACGTTTTTTACATATATGAAGCATTCATATCAACAGAACAGCACAACCCATGATGTACAGAAGTAATTCAAATATTATAAGAAAAACATGGTCAAGAAGAGGAATAGCCATTTGCCTCCCTTAACTCCTTTTTTCTTTTAAGCTAATGCTCACTGAGAATTTGCCATGTGCCAGGGACTGTTCTAAGTGTATTTTAAACAGGTAATAACTCATTTATATCTGTCAGAGGCATATGCAAAGTAAGATATCTCTGCTCTATAAGTCTATGAATCACAACACATTCAAAATATCAATACTAATGTAACTATAAATCCTTTTATAATACTTTATCTAGCTTACTTTTAAAGCTGACTGAAATTTTTTCTAAAGCAAAAGCAAAAGGTAGAAAAACATCTCTGTAGTTCTCAACATATGTAGAAACCATAAATTCTCAAATTTTAAATATTAATGATTATTTATATAATTAACCATTATACATTTACAAATTTACTATTATTTGAAAAATTAAAATTCATGTTTTAACTGTATTTTAAAAAATGTTTTGCAATACCTTTAATATTGGAAGAATTTCCTGGCCACCTTTCAGAGTCCCAAAGGATTCACTAATCCCTTTTTTAAAAGATACCTCTGAATGAAAACAAAGAGAAAGAGAGAGGAAGAGGAGGAGAAGAAGGGAAGAAACGAAAGGAAAAAAGGAGGGTCAGAGGAAAGAAGAGAAGAAAAATGAAAATATAGCAACAAATCATAATCATAAAAACTTATGCTAAATTTATATTCTTTTTAATGACCCATTATTTTTAAAATGATTCAACATTTTAGAAGTTGACTTAATACCATATTTTTCAACATAGTTAATTTTTTTATATAATTTAAAAGCATCTTTCAATGCAGCAAACCAAATGAAGACTCTTGATTATCAACAAGGTAATATTATGGTACAGAGATTGGCCTTCCTTCCATAAAGCCTATTAAAAGTATTCAGAAAATAACAGTTAGAAGCCTTATGAATTTAGACAAATATCAGAGATGGCTGCTTTGAATTAGATGAATATAAATTATAAGTATTCATATTATAATTCTAGTTTCCTATTTTAGAATTTATCTAATAATTTAAACTAAACATTATTACTTAACATTCAGCCTAATAAACATTTTGAAGCAGATTGTCATAATTAATATACAAGAATGACTTGTACTTTATGTTTTATGTGCCAATAAGGCGATAATAAGAACACTGTTGTAAAGTTATAAGAATTTAAGTATCTAAATGACAATCCCTCATTACATAAATGTAGAAGTTTTCAAATTTATTGCATTGTGCTCCAATATTGATTAGTCCTTTAGAAGTGAAACATTTTAACAAAAAAATCAATATAATAAATTGTATTTAGCTTATATATAATTAAACAGAGTATAAAACAGAACAAAACTATAGTCTCCCAAAAGTAACTAGTAAACAAAACAAATGAGACAAAGACTTTTTTAAAAAAGTAATCATTGGATCTTTTGCTTCCAGTAACAGTTAATCTGGAAAAATTCTCCTGGCTAGCAATAACTAGAAAAACTGAAAAGTAAAGTTTTATTTGCAAGCCAAGAAAATAATGAAAAATCAACATAGGGCCAGGATCTTGAGAAGGTAGTATAACCCAGATCTTGGGAAGAGTGCCCAGAGAGTATGGAAAGGCATCAGAGATACTTTTCCCGCTAGGAACTTTCATCAAGCTGAGAAGTTGAGTGGTACTTTTCACAACTTTGAGGCACAAAAGCAACAGGAATTGGTATACAGGACCCACCAAGGGTGAGAAGGCAAAAAGAGTTGCATCCTATGGGTAAGGGTAAACTAAAAATATGTCTTCAAACAGAGAGTATCTAGGTTTCAAATTATCTTAATGTCTCAAATTGGAATAATGGGATCTGGGAATAGTAGTGCCTTTGTGCATCTAGTAAAAGCAAATATAAATCTTCTTTGGAAGAAGATAACATCATTTAAAGCCTCGAATTATTTATATAAAAATATTTAGACAACGTAATGTCTACCACTCAATAGAAATAACCAAAGTAACCAAATAGCTAATGAAGTAAGTTCTTCAATGAAGAACTCAATATGATAAATGCAGAAGGAATAACAGAAGTTTGAAGCCCCTTCTGGTTTCTCACCCCCACTTCCTCCAGTAGCTTTTAACCAATGACATGTAAAAGTTGTACAAATACAACCTCCCAGCTCTCTGAAGCATGTTCCATACAGTCTCTGAGGAGTCCCTCATGGGAGCAAGTCCTGAACTTCCTTAGCTTTCTCATGAACTTACTGTACTTTATATTGGCTTCCTTTCCTCCTTTGTCTCACTTTGCTCCACCACTTTATTTTCCTGGATAGTGTCCCAAGTAAACTTACTTCACTCGACTCCCTGTCTCTGAATCTATTTCTGGGAAACCAACCTAAGAAAAAGGTCAGGCTGACAACACTTAAACTCACTGATAAGTCTTTATATCACAAAAAGTAGGACAAACAGGCATAACATCCATTTAACTAAACCTATATTATTTCTATATCTGATTATAAATCATCAATTAAGCATGATACTGAAATGCCTAATTTCCATTAACAGAAGCTATCCTGTATTCTAATATATACTTGTATATTGGTGTGTGTGTGTGTGTGTGTGTGTGTGTGTGTGTGTGTGTGTGTAATTCCATCCTTTTTCATTCAATATTTTACCTAGAGATTTTTTAAATTTTCTTCTCGGGTTTCCTAAAGACTCCAATATTTCACTTAATCGTAATGTGACCTCTGCCACCACCACAATGTCAATGTCTTCCATTTTATAGGAGTGAATTATTTCATTTATCTGCCACAGAAGATAAATCCACTAAAAAGAGAAAATATACAGCAAAATCAAAGTAAAGTATAAAACATTGTAGAGTCACATTCTTTAAAACTTAGTACTTTCTTGAAATCATCTTTTAATCACTTGAAAATGTCACACAGGTACCCCCTCTTTATTAGTGCACCTTAACTATAAATAATATAAAGTTCAATGATCCCAATAAGTTTATATTTAATAACAGTAATGTTTATGTAAATTGATAAAAAAAAGATTTGCTTAAGCTTATGGTCTGCCTACTATAACCATAATGAAAATTTTATCATGTTATTTTTACATATCAGTGAAGATTTTAAGTATCGGTGAAGATTATCCTTGAAATTCTCATTCCCCTTTCTAAAAGGAGCTGTTAAATCACTATCAAAGTCCTCCTATAAAATAGTGAGGAAGCATAAGCAAGTGTTTCAGGTTCCACACTGGGTGCCTATATCCTCAAAACTTAGTGCATACAATAAGCCATCACACTTGGTGAACTAAAACAAGAAAACAATATTTATGCACCCACATCATTACTTCAACAGAGTACATGATAAGATTATGTCCATGAATCCTAAAGTAGTTAATCTCAGGAGGGCTCGGAATCACAGGAGACTGTTATTGCTAAAATATCGCCCATAAGTTTCCAGGTTATAATATTCACCTGTTCAACTTTTCTTTCCCATAAAATAGCTCTTTAAAATAGTCTAAATATATTACCTCAGGGGAAAAAAACTGAAACTCCTTACTTATTTGTATTTTCTAATGTTAACTTTCTTAACAAATTTATCCAAGTTTATGTGACCTTAGACACGATTTATTCCTTCTTAAAAACCTGAAATACCTCCTTTCTCCCCAAAACTAAATTGGAGTAGAAGTACTAGGAATACACTTAAAAGAAATGTTCACTCAGCAATACATTTAAAAAATGGTAGTTATGCAGGTGAATAGGGAAAACTTAGATATGAAATGTGTTTCACAATTTAAATTAGTAATAACAAAAACCATATGAAAGAAACCAAAAGGAATACTTTATTAGTACTGATTTTCTGGGTGAACTTTGCATAGTCGTTTCTGGACATATTGATCCGCTGAATCCCTATTTTGCATTTCTGCCATAGGAACATTATCATATCCACAATGATTTCCTTATCAGGCTGAACATTCTGAAAATAAAATTGATAATGTAAATTAATAAAAATAATAAGATATATAAATATATAACATTTACTGTGTGCCAGACAACAACTAAGAGCTTTATATATACTGCATTGGACTGAATGTTTGTGTCTTCAGATTCCTATGTTGAAATCCTAACTCTCAATGTGATCCCCACAATCTCTCAGTCTCTTTTCACCAAGTGATGGCACAACAAGAAGACAGCCACCTATAAGCCAGGAGGCAAGTTCTCACCAGACACCAAATCTGCCAGTGCCTTGATCTTGGATTTCTCAGCCTCCATAACTATAAGAAATAAATGTTTTCTGTCTAAGCCACCCAGTCTATAGCATTTTTGTTACAGCAACCTGAACGGACTAAGACACATACCATCTGATCCTCATGACAATCGATGAGGTGAGTACTATCTTGTAATCCCCACTTTACAGATGAGCAAGTTGAACCACAAGAAGATTGTTTTCTTCCCCAAGATGAAATTAATAAAGAGGAGCAGAGCTAGGTAGGATTCAAACCCATGCCATCTAGCTAGAGAATTCACTCTTAAATACACTAGGCTACTCCTGTCTCTCTAAAAAGAAGTCTCAAATATTTTTAGGCAAGTATGTAAACCAATTAGTTCCATCCAAATTTGAAATGTTTATATCCTCTTTCTTTTTAAAATTCCTGTATTATAATAATAAAGAAGGGGGGATGAACAAGAAAGGAAAGAGGAAATAGGAGCTGGGAAAGGACACAGACCAGGGAAAAGAGACATGAAGAAACTAAACAGAATGTCACATCAGAATCAATAGATGAACCAGAATGAGCACATCTCCTGTCAAATCAGTTACCTGGCTTTTTTCAAAAGAAAAATGAAGTTACTCATTATATCTGGTAATGAATTTATGATTAAAACATCTGAAACTTTGAGCTCCTCTGGAGCAGCTCTAGGATTTAATTAGGACATGTAGCACCTTAGTACAGTGTTTGGGAACATAACAGATATCAATAAATCTTTATTACATTGAACTGAACTAAGACATGCATAATATTTTAAAAAGCAGGTAGGTAAAAATTCCTTGCTTGTTTCAGCTTTGATTAAAATTATTTTTGGTTTAACTCTCCCACTACAATCACTGTTTTTGCTACCAAATACCTTTCTTTTCAAAAATTAAATGCTTGCCACATAATCCAATGAACCCAGAAGATACAGAAAACATAACAGGAGAATTTCTCAAATCTCTTATTGTGTTCCACTTAACTTGAACAAAGTTAATACAATGCTCTATAATTGTGGTTTCCAGATTTCTTTATAACAGTAAAATCAAATTTTCAAATGAAATTCCACCAGATTTCAACCAGTAAAAAAAGTTAGGCTGTTATCACCCAAATCTGGGCTCCTGAGGAACCTCAGAGAAGGCCTGGGGATCCCCGAAATTTAGTTTTAAAATCAGCGCTATACTAGTTTTACTTAAACAGTCATACCCACAAAAAAGTCACTTCTAAATACTGGCCATTTTGTGCAAAGTTACTCTAAAGAATAACCAGGTTTTGTACTTACACAGTGAAAAGCAGTATTTCATTAAGAATATTAACTCTTCATTAAAATCACTGCTTCATTTAATTCATTATTAGAAATATAGCTAGTCTAGAAATTTCCCAACGAGAAACAGATTGACACCCAAAATGATGACAATAAAAAAAAGATACTTAAAATTATAAGTTAATATATAACACAATCTCTTATTCTAAAGATAAAAATAGAGAATTTTGTCAAGGTGCAATTCTTGTGACATTTTAAATCTGACTTTAAATTCAGTATGATACTCTCCTATGATACTATTAAAAATTATCCAAAATAGCTATCTCACCTGGGGAGAGGTACAGACACAGGAATACAAGGTTGCTGCTAAATGGAAAATGTCTTCTGAATATCCATAAGTCCTCACAGAAGTATCTCATTTAAAAAAGGAAAATGAAAGAAAAAATCAATTATAAAATTTCAAACATAAGAAGCACAGAAACATAGCAATTCTAAAAAATGACACAAATGATATCTGGGCAAATATTATGTTAACAAGGTACTTTACATGCTTCAAAATGGGCTCTCACTCAATTCAAATAGACTATTAACATGAATCTACAATCTATATGCCAACTATATTCAAAATGGAAGTGAAAAGGCTTATAATATTAAATCACATGTAAAAGATGGCCGTTGAAATAAAAATAACAAAAATATCTATTCAGAAACTGCCAGAAGAAAAAAAAAGTACCATTACTTGGTAGAAATTATTTACTGCAATTGAGCAGCCATACAATGGCTTACAAACATGGCAAACCATTTTTTTAAATGGGATTAAATAATTCTCATTGGTCTGAAAAATAGAGGCTGTATATTTCCAATGATATAAATAATAATTTTTAAGACTGAAAGAGTCCTAGGATGGGGAAAACTGCATGCTGGAAAGAGAGAGGAGACCACCAAACCTTCGCTTATCAAAGTGACCTGATGGCTTCTGATTTACTCCCTGATGGTCTCTTACCAAAAAGGCAGCAGCCTACTAGAGCCTCCTTCTACTCAAAACCACTTCTTGGAATAAAATCCATCATCTTTAAAATGCCTAGGATCCTCCAGGATCTGACGACCACCTATTTCTCTGACCTCATCTCCTCCACATTCTCAAATTCTTTCACCACTACCAGTACACTCCAGCCATACATACCTCCTTTCTAGTCCTTCACCAACAAAGCACACTCTCACCTCAGGACCTTTGTACTTCCTGTTCCCACTGCCTTGAAAACTCTCTCACCTTACTTATAAAATGCATATTTAATCAAATAAAATTATCTTAATTTTTCAAAAAGGCAAATAAATACTCACCAGGAAAAGCAATTTTTTTTTCGTACAAGCCTGACTGTCCTTCTTTATGGTTTTCCAAAGGACAGATCAAACCTTTGTTTCTCTTTACATTGATTAGAGGTTCTATTGCAAGAAGAAGAGTTAAATCCTTCTCTGCTTTCTTTGACTCTGGGTCATCCTTTCTCTAGAAGTATATCCCACAAGCTAATTAGTAATCCAATGACATCTTAACCAAATAAAAACAAATTAATGGCTTTGCATATATTACCTGGAGAAAATCAATAAGCTGCCCAGCTGCAGAGTCAAATAAACTCCATTCCTCATAAGTAAAAGCTAATTTTATAAATTTCACAGCAGCATCCAGAGAAATAACATTCTTTTTTTTCATAATAAGTTGTAGAAGTGATGTTTTTGGAAAACCAAACATTCCATCTTCACCATTATTTGACACTAGGAAAGAAAGAGGTCTGAATGTCATTCATGCAAAGAAATATTTACTACCTATTAACTTATCAGACACTACCAGGCACTAGGGAAATAATAGAAAAGAAACATAATCCAGGCCTTCACAGAGCTTACACTCTAGTGGGGGAAACAAGAAATCTTAGTGGGCAAATTCAAGGTGTCATGGGGACAAACTGGAAAGCCATCAAACACAGGCTTTGACATCCTTCACTCGAACCTGAAAATATTGGAGAGGGGTCAGAGAAGGCTACTCACGGAATGCCAAACGTAGAGTTAACTAGTCAAATAGGCAGCTAGAGAGTACAGATAGAAAGCTCAGGAAAAAATATCTAAAACAGGGATATAGCTTTTAGAGTCATCATTATATATCCACAGTAAATGATAGGATCCGCCATGGACAACGTATAGCTCCTAGGGCAGAACAGTAAGAAACACCAACAAGTAAGAGAAGGGCAGAGGGAGAAAAGACAGAAAATAAAAACGTTTAAAGAGAAAGAAGAAGTTGACAGCAACAAATACTACAGAAAATAAAAAGAAAAAAAGCACTGAAAGGTGACCCTTGGATTAAGCAATAAGGTTATCATGGCATCCTCAGTAGAGTACTGGGGACAGAAGACTGCTTATATACAAGAAGAAAGAAAAAATTGGAACAGTAAAAATAGAAATTCCTTTAATAAATTTGACTATAACAAAAGGAAGAAATACAGGGAGGAAGCTGAAAGAGGAAAAGAGATGAAGGGACAGTTCAAAAAGATTAGACTTAAAAAGCTAAAGAGGAAGAGAAGAAATATACTTTCCATTTTAATTTCAAGGCAACAAAAGGTAAAGCAAACTCATCAGAAAAGAAAATTAAAATCACAAATACGTTGAAAAAAAAGACCACAAATGGCAACATCCTCTGCTAGCAGAAGCATAAAACTGGAACAAATGAACAACTTAAGCTTAATAAATATTCTCTCAAGGAAATAAGAGAATATTAGAAACATGAAGCAAGGATAAACGGCTGTAAAAGAGAATCAAATAGGTACTAGGTATAAAGTATATTATTACTAAAACAAATAATTTAATAGATGGATAGAATAAAAGAGTGAGAATCAAAAGACAAATTAGTAATCTGGAAAAAAAATAGATTAAGAAACCTTACCAGAAAGCAAAAGAAAGGAACAAAGGAATAAAAATAATAAAATAAATAAGACATGGAGAGTAGATGTGTTAACATTTACCTATTGTGACCCTTGGAGAATTAAGAAAAGTAAACATGAGGAAAGGAATGAAGAAATAACATGAAAAATTAAAGAAAAAATGTTTAAGACCTCAAAGTACCTCCTGTATTACTAGATCCACCCTTACACTCAGTATAATAAAATATAAGAAATTATAGGAAAGAGAAAGATGTAAAAGCTAAATCTATAAAACAAGATTTAAACTGACTTCTCAACACCATATTCAAGATCATAGAGAAATATCTTTCAAATTTGGAAAGGAACAACTTTTAAACAAAATATTATATCCAGCTAAACTATTTCAAAGTCCTTACAATTTTCTTTAAGCAAAAAGTAATTACTTTAGAAAGAAGCACTGAAGAATGGGAAGTAAGGATGAAGAAAAAAGCTTAATAAATATATTTACTGCCTTAAAAACAATGATCAGGACTTGTACCTAGAACATACAAAGAACTTAAAACAGAAAAAAAAAAAAACATCCAAATAGAAAATGGGCAAACAATCCTAAAGAGGAAGAGGATATAAAGATGGCAAATGAAAAAATAAGCATGTGAAAAGATGTCCATCATCATTAATCATCAGAGAAGAGCAAATTAAAGCTACAATAAAATATCACTACATAACTCTCAGAATGGCTACAAAAAAAAGCAGTAACACCAAATAATGTTGAGGATGAAAAGGGATCATTCATACATTGCTGGTGGGAATGTAAAATGGTTTAGTCACCCTTGGAAACAGTATGACAGTTTCTTACAAAACTAAATATGCACTTAGCATATTACCCAGCAATTATATGAAATGAAAACTCATGGTCACAGAAAGACCTGTACTCAAATGTTCATAGCAGCTTTATTCCTAATAGCCAAAAACTGAAGACAACTCAAATGTCCTTCAACAAGTGGATAGTTAAACAAACTGTGATATATCCATACCATAGAATACTATTCTGAAATATTAAGAAGTGAATTATTAATGCACATACAACCTGGATACATCTCAAAGGAATCGTGAATAAAAAAAAACACATGTAGTCACTTAGTTTATGACAAAGAGATAGTCTAGAAAATTGGGAAAGGACAATCTCTTCAATAAATAGTGCTATGCCAACTAGATATTATATGGAAATAAATAAGCCTTGATTCCTACCTCATTCCAAGAAAAAGGATCCAAATTTAGACCTAATGACATTGGGGTAGCAGAAATTTCTTAAACATGACACAAAAATGATTAACTATAAAAGATATTCTAATAAATTAGACTACATTTAAATTAAGAATTGCTGCTCCAATTAGAAGCTAAATAAAAAAGTAAACTAGAAAACAAAGAAACAAGTAAGTGTACCTACACTCTGACCTTGGACTCTGGGTGCAAGGAAAAATACTATTCACAGAGAATCTATATCCCCAAACCATAGATTTGGGACTCGACTTCACACCAGAATATGTGTATGTATGTATGTATATACACATAAAGCAATACACCCAACAACAAAGCATATATAACCTTTTCAGGTACATACAGATTATTTACCAAAACTGACCACAGGGAAGGCCATACAGCACATCTCAACAAATTTCAGTGGGTTCATATAATACAGAACATGCTTTCTGACCAAAGTATAATTAAGCTAGAACTCAATAATAAAAGAGAATAATTAGAAAGTCTCCATGTGTTTTGACTTATGACATATATACCACAGAAGAAATCACAATGAGAATTAGAAAATATTCTTAACTAAAAGGCAATGAAAGCATAATATAGAAAAATTTCAAGTACTTTGCTATAGCTACCTTAGGAGAGAAATGTCTTAATATGCAAATATTAAATAAGAATAAATCCTGAAAAATCAATGATCTAAACTTCCAAGTCAATAATTGTTTTAAATCAGCAAAATAAAGCCAAGAAAGTAAAATAAAGAAAATAATAATGAAAATTAATAACATGGAAAACAAATATACAATAGAGAGGATAAACAAAGTCAAACACTGTTCTTTGAAAAGACTAATAAAATTGGTAGACTCCAGGTGCAACTGATGAAATGAGAGAAAAGGCAAAATGACTACTATCAGGAATGAAAAAGAGTACTCCACTACAGATCGTATAGATGTTAAAAAGATCATAATGAGATATTAAAAATTTAATAAAATTAAAAATACTAGTTAAAATAAAAAATATTCAAGGAATGTACAATTTACCAAACTAATAGGTTTTTTTAAGAAAAAGAAAGCCTAAATCATTTTCTATATACATAAGAAATTTAATCCATAGTTTAAAATCTTTCCACAAAGAAAATTCCAGGTCCAAATGGCTTACTCAGTAAAGTCAAGAAAACATTTAGATAGAAATAACACTAATCTGACACAAACTCTTCCAGATAATACAGTGTACATCTCAACTCTTTTTATGAGGCCAACATGACCTTGAGAGTAAAATCTAAAAAATACATTATAAGAAAGGAAAGTCTCTCTCATAAATAAAGAGGCAGAAATATTAAACATTAGCAAAAAAAAAAATAAAGCAATATATCAAAAGGATTATCCTCACTTCCACATTAGGTTTATTCCAAAAATATAAGGTGGTTAAAAATTAGATAAGCAATCAATGTAATTTACCACATTAACAGAAATAGAATAGCCATTTGATCAACTCAATAAATCTCATTAAATCCAAAAAAGGCTTCTGATAAAAATTTAACAATTAACCAGCATTAAAAACAAACAAACAAAACTCTTAGCAAACCAAAAATAAAATCAAGCTCCTTAGTCTGTAAAAGAGCATCTTAAAAAATCTATTAGCAAATATCATCAACTGTTTCTTATTCTACAAAATGTTGAAAGCTTTCCATTAGAGATCATATGAGACAAAGACACCTGCTACCATACTTCCATGTTTTATTGGAGATCTTATCCAATGCAATAAGTCAAGAAACATAAGAAAAAAAATAAAAATTTTAAGAATTATAAATAAATATAACTTATTTTAAACATATGGTTATATACATAAAATTTAAAAAATCTATTAATAAATTATCAATTGAATTTAGCAAGCTCTCTGAATTAGAAATCAATAAAAATTGAATATGAGCTTATCTGTGGACTACCACACTAAAAGCTTATTCCTGTTCTACAACAAAATATTAACTTATTTACTTATTAAAAGTTCTTTTCCTGCTATAAACAGCTCTAAGACAACATCGCGAACTTCTACTTCATCTGTAACAACAGGTCCGGTTTGTAGTGTTCGCCTATTTGAATCAGAAAGAGCTTCCAAGACAGCCAGAAACTGGGACGCAGTGCTATCAAACATCTCATCCAACAACCGTTCTGTAACAGTACGTGGCCATGGCAACTAAGAAAAAACAAAATACAGTCCATTTTTTAAAAGTTCTACAATGTTTGATATTATAATGCAAAAATAAGTAACACATACTTAATTAATACTAAAAGAAAGAGAGTGGTTGGCCTACCAATGGGATGGCTGTTTTTCTGGTTTTTCATTTTTTGAGGTGTCACTCCAGACTCCACTAAAGTTTATGCCATGTTGCCATTACTCTGCTATTTCTTTATATGTTTCTGTTTCCAAGGCAGCATAAAAAGACTGTTAATATTGTCTTTTTATTAGTGCTGCATCAATTTCCACATGCCTTATTACATACCTTAATTACAGTCTTTAGAAACTGATACTCAGACTTTGGTTACCTAAGAATCTCTCAGGAGTACTTTTTAGATTCACACTACAACTCCAGAGATTCAGGGGGTCTAGGTGGGACATTTTTAATAAGCACTGTGGGAAATTCTAATGTAGAAGGTCCTCAAACCAAAATTTGAAGCAGTATTTTATGGTATAAATAACTGGTCTTAAGGGAGAGTAGACCAGTTGTATATAACAAACTAGTGACTGTTAGAGCCCTGTGTGAATTCCCAGCCACTCTGCTTTGTATTGGCTTAGAACAATTCCACCTCCTGCAAATGGCCTTGCTCCATGGTTTATTCTGACAAATTATCTGTTCTCTATCTGCATTTAGATTACCAGAAAATAAGAAAGGTAGCTCTAGTTGGCTTATTTAGAATTCATGTCCAGTTAAAACATATCTATCATATTCCCCACAATTCCTTTGCTTCTTTCCTGTTCTTAGGGCAAAGTCAGGACAGAAAAACAAAAGCAGGGATAAAACCCAAATAGATTACAGTGAAATTATTTTTTCAAAAATAAAAGGAAAACTAGCAAAAAGCAGAATAGAATGTTTTCCAGAGCTATAGATGAATACCAAGTAAAAGATTTTAAAATATAAATATTTAAAAGATCTATTTTTAAAAATTTAAAGCAAAAGCCATAAAAAATGGACTGTCAGCTAACAAGCAAAATATTAATGTCTAGAAAAACAATGAGCTCATTCGAATACATTTTAAAAATTAAGATCTCTAATAGAGAGTCAAAGACTAAAAGATAATTTACAAAAAAATATAAAACAGAATAAACACAAATATAAGGGAAAGTTGAATCCAAAATATAAAGTTAAAACAAACCATTTTATGAAAACTGAATTATTCAAAAAGTGAAGAAATCATAATATCAAAACAATAATAATTTATGGTGAATTTGGTACATGCAGGTCATTACTTTTAAAAACCTATTTTGAAAATTAATTTGGCAATATATATCAAGAGAAATAAAAGTGTACCCTTTGATTCAAATCCTACACTTTGAATTTTATACACAGGATAAAAACTCCCCACTAAACAATTATAATTTTTTCCAAAAAAGATATATCACCAGAACTTCCCATATGATAATTATCTCAAAAGAACCCAGAAGTGATTTTTGATGTAATGTTACCTGCAATTTTAAACATTTTTCTTTGAAAATGTATTTAATTTTTATACCAGGATGATTATAAATAAAGTCTTAATAATATGCTAATTAATGGCAGTCTTGCAGCTTTGATACTTAAATCTGGTTTGCTCAGAGGGAAAAAAAATGCTAGTGGGAAAAAAAGAATTGTCTCCAGCTTCTTACAAACATTATAGCATTACTACTTAGCAACACCGGCTCATCAGTGGCATTGCCTACAATTTGGCAAGTTACCACCCCTCATCAATTATACATCATTGGTTGGTAAGGGATATACTTTAAAAGGGCTATATGAAATGTCACTTCTGGGCTCAGTCATCAATATATCATAGTCACACTAAGTAGCAGTAGAAAGCTACCATGTCCAAATAATATGTTTTTAAATATTATAATTTATTTAAAATTTATATAAAAGAATTACTCCTAAATGTTATAAGAAGAAACAAGTTAAGATTACAACAGTCACTGCAGCAGTGAGAAAGCACTGGACTAGAGATCTGGGTTCTGGTCCCAGTGCTGCCAGCAGCTGCCTTTGTGACCTTGAGCCAGTAATTTAAACACTCCAAGGCTTAATTTTCCCCATCACAGAAAAGGACTGAACCACATGATTTCTTAAACCCTTCCAGATTCTGAGATTCTACTACTATTCTGTCAGAAACTGCTTGTCTTCTTTCTCCTTTTCATTTTCAGTCTCTACAAAGAAGCTCATGGAAGACAGTTTATGACCACCTAGAACAGTCGGGGAAAGCTTCACAGGAATACAGAACTGGCCGTAAGAAATACTGAGATTCATAAAAGCAAAGGGAAGACAGTGGGAGAAGGAAAAAGGCAAAGGATCCTGAAAAGTATAAATAGGTCCCAGTCCACTCCTGTGATAGCCTTCCCTGCTGTTTGTCAAAAATGTTTGTGGCTGGAAGAAGTCATGTGATGAGGTTTGACATGTGAGAAGAAGGAACTGTTGTCACTTTCATGCCAGGTATTACCACCTATGTGAGATCCTCCAAAACTCTCCTATGTCTCCCCATCAGAACCACCAGCAATTTTTGAAATGGGGGCTGGTTCTCAACCTGGCTCTGAGCAGCAAGCAGTCAGAAGCAGAGCCCCCTGATAACTAACTATAACTTGACTCCAGTTGGAAATAAATGGTTGTTTTAAGCCACCAATATATGGGGGTTGTTTGTTGCTATAACATGACCTAGTTCCTAAACACTCCCAAAAGTGAAACCTGAAGTGGCTGAAAAAGGTGCCTCCAGGTCCTCTCCAAACTCAAAGACCTTTAAACTAACACCAACTGTCAAAGACAAAGGCCTCTCTCTGCAGAACCACTCAGAGGCCTATGCATGTGAACCTTTCCCAGGCCCTTCTTCAACCTCTTTCCCTTTAAAGTGACGAAACTGGGTTTCTGCAAAAGTATAAAAGCTTTGAGAAAGGGATGAAGTAAGGTCATGTCCAAACTGGGAAGGCATTCTTCTCTCTGTTTGCCATTGGTGCAGAGAATAGGGTGCAGGGTTTAATATTTAATAACCAGGCTTAAAAGATACAGAGGTATAACACAAATATACCACAAAAAGAGTCTGAAATAGAGATTACATTCTTAGACTTACAGTTTGTACTTCCTTTAGGTTAACTCTTATCTTTGGTCTAAATAAAGCTTTGTTTTTTCTTCTAGATTCAAATACTCCTCTTTTGAAGATCATCACTGCCATCTGCCTCAAAAAAGAGAATTACATATGAAGTAACAATGTGTTTCTCTACTACTAATATGAAGCATTTAATCAGCTGTAGAGTGCAGTAAATTTTTTTTATTCCATGAAATTTTTATACCTTTATTGTGGCCTCTCTGTAATATATTCTGGATTCTTCCTGTGATTGTGAGGAACTCATTGCCTCCAGCTGCCTTAACTCATCAATTTTAGCTAAAGCACGTCGAGCAAATGCCTATATGCAATTAAAAATAAATTTAATCATAATAAGTAAGAGTATAGTGATTAAAAATGTATCAACACAGTATGTTTTATGCTCTCAGACATTTGATTTAATTGGTGAATTAAACTCCAGGCTGATGCTGACTCTCTAGAACACAGCAGCTATCCAGTCTATCACTTCATATAAGCACCACTAAATGTTATAGATTTAAAGTAATAAACTGTCAGATATGCTAATTTTATAAATTAAGAAATTTTAAAAAGGAAGCCGAATTCTAGGTTAAACAGTAGCTCCATATAGATTATCAATTCTCTGGCATTGCACACACATGCATACACACACACACACATACACACACACCCCTCCTCAAAGCTCTTCTTGAATCCTAACTTTCCTACCAAAACATGCTGTATTATCTATTCAACTGTTCACATTGTCCAATAAATTGTGAGATCCTTACAGCATCTTATTCATTTTTATATCTCAAGAACCCACCCTACAGAAAGTAGTTATTAATATCTGAGGAAAGGAAGGAAAGGGGAAGGCTTATTTAATCAGATCACCATTATTATTATTATTCTCTAGAGATAATCAAAAAGTTCAATTCATGTAGTTTATTTTATCAGTTCTGTAAAATATTTCATTTATAATTTGCAATGTCATGAAGATGCTTCCAAACCACAACAACAACATATATGAAGGATTAAATTTTTCAATAAGGAAGAATTCTATTGGAATCAAGTGGTCAATACTATGTAAATGTTCTATTCCCTGATAATTTTAATAGCTATAGAAATATGCTACTACTAATCCACTATACTTAACTATTCATATGTGGTGAGTAATTTCTAGACTTGTACCCTGGGCTAGAAAATGTATCCCACAAAGACTGTCTGAAGCTCTTCCCCCGCCTATGGGCCATGACCATGCAACCAGAATTAATTCAGGCAGTAAAAACTAAATGTAAAGAAGCCATTAACTGGCTAGATGATTTATTTATGGTTCTGAATAGAATACAAACAGGGATTTGTATAGCTGAGAAGTCTCAGTCCACAATTACTTCCAGCCAAGTGGTTCAGCCCACACTGCACTCAATAAGCCTTCCACATTAGTGCCAGAGTGTGCTGGTCCAAAAGAAGGGGTGCCTATTTTAATTCTCACCAGGGCCCCATCCACTGACAAGCCAAAAACCATGAACTACAGAGGTGTGCCTTTATTCAATTACACAGAAGTACTGTATCGAATAGAAGCCCTGACCAATTAAGTTATATTTCAAGGATTCGGTCAAAAAGATATACAGGAAAAGAGGAAAAACAAGAAATGGACTATATTAAATGAATGGTGGCTGGAAGCGGAGGAAAGCAAAACAAATGGAGAGAGTAGGTGCCATGAAACACAAAACTAAACAGGAATCAGAAGTGACTTGCATTGTAAGAATACAAGGAAGGAAAGATTATCAGAAATCATATTCAGAAAAGCAGCAAAAAAGGTGGAAGTAAATAGAGAATAACGGAGAGGGCAGAAAGTAGAAAGGGAAGCCAGGCAAATTTCTGCAAATAAAGCCTAGGACTTTTGTCTCTGCTTCACTGCAGTTCTTTTGGTTATATTTGTTTGTTTGTGATTTTCTTGATGGGCACCTAAAGAAAATGCTACATACGCTGTATATTAAAATATTGGGGTCCTAAGACTTAAAAGGTAGCATACCTCTCCATGGATACCAGCTTGGCAGTCATAGTAGCACTGGCAGACAGCAGTATAAAGGGTAGCTCTCCATGTCAAGTACCTGACAGACAGGAGTGGGACTGAGGACTCCATACAAATACTGGCCCATAGGAGATATTCTAAGGCCTGAAAAAAAAAAGGGCACAATCAAATGTATTTTTATTTTAAGCTAATAATTGATTTTTATTTAATATACATCAGATTATAAGTTTTGAGGACAAGCTACTAATTACTTAAAAAGTACCATAAAGAGTAAAGAAAAAACAAGCATTTAAAAAGAATTTAGAAAACTCAAAATCTCAAGTTAATGATTTTAGAATGTCTTTTATCTTAGCTCCTCAAGTTCTATGAACTCAGCTCATTTTTATTAACATGTACTGAGTGTCAAAGATAGTCTAGGAGCTAATTACAACAATACAACTGTTAATAGCTGGACTGGAACCAAGGTATTATTCTGAAAATAAACTCATATATCAGGACTGGGAAAATAGAAGAGTCTGGGGCCTGTGATACTTAGAAGAAACTATTCAAGATTGAAATTAGACCTGAGTTTCAATCTCATAATTGTCACCTAGGAGCTTTGCCATTTTATCTCTCCAGACCTCAGTTTTCTCATCAGTAAAATGGGTATTTTGGCATATTACAGCAGTGCTGTTATGGAGAAGGAGACAATGTACACGACATGCTAGAATGGTAACTTGACACATTATGAGCACTCCATAAATGGTGCCTATTTCTAGGGTAATTATTCCCAAAATACAATGTAAAACAAAATGGTGGGGAAAGGTCACCATTATTACTGGTCTGTCTGTAGGAATATCTGTAAGAGATTCTTGTGCTATTTTCACTGAATGATTTTTTTCCCCACAAATCTACTGATAATTTTTTTAACAGAATTCTTTCCGCAAACCCCATCCTGAGAAACACTATTTGACTATACGTATTCTGAAGTTAACCTTTTCAATCCTTTTCCTTTCTTCAAAAATATTCCAAAAGCTCAAAGAGTAATTAAATAATATTGCCCTTCATTTGACTGAATATAAGAAGAAATTCTATAGTGTAATGGTTAGCACTCTGGACTACAAATACAAAAAATCAGCTCTGTGCTCCACATAGTTTTATAAAAAATATTGCTAAGATGAAAATAAGAATCTGTAAGCTAAATATTTCAGAATTTCAAATTCTAAATTTTACCTATGAAAATATCAGCCTTAACCAAGCAGGTCCACATATGTCTCCCTGAACTATTGAATACTTCCTCACTTGTCTCCCTGTCACTGGTCTCACCAATGCCCTTCTTCTTATAAGCCCCCTTCCTTATACACACACCTTACCTCCACCAGACTTATTTTTAATATGCAAATTGGACTGTGTCACTCTTGTGCTTAAAACACTTCGATGGCTCCCAATTGCCTATATCAGGGGTCCCCAACAGCTGGGCTGCAGACTAGTACCCGTCCATGCATGTCCTGTTAGGAGCTGGGCTACACAGCAGGAGGTGAGTGACAGGCATGCAAGCGAAGCTTCATCTGTATTTACAGCCATTCCCCAGCACTAGCATCATCGTCTCAGCTCCACCTCAGGTCCTCAGGCATTAAATTCTCATTGGAGCACTGGTCTCTAGTGCCCAAAAGATTGGCAACCACTGGCCTACATGACAAAGTACAAGCCTTTTATAAAACATACAAAGACAGTGCCTGCCTTCCCCCAACCCTATTACACTTGATCTTGCATCATATCTTTAAAGTTGGTTCAAAATGCTTTCTATTCCACAAAACATACCTTAGTAGTCCAAATTAGTGTCTTTGCTCACTCTGTTCTCTCTTTCACCTACCCTATACGACAGAGATGAAACACTACCCCCACGACTAGCAGTGATACCTTGGACAATTTACTTAACCTCCATGTGCCTCAGGTTCTTTATCTGCAAAATAGTTATATAACAGTAATTATCTTATAGGATTTCTGAAGATCAAATGAGTTAATACACACTTAGAACACAGTAAACATAACCAGTGTTAGCTTTGGTAATAAAAGAGGAAGGGGAAGAAGAAGGAGGAGGAAGAGGAAAAGCAGAGGGAAGAGAACTAGTTGTTGAAAACAAGACTTTTTCAACATCACTAGAGAGAAATGATCATTGCCTTATTTCTGTCTCTATTATAATTGCGTTATATGTATGTGTATGATTTACATATACTTTAGATACACATACACCATATGTCACATCCAACTGCATTAATATGCTCACATGTGCGATTCCAAACTAGACTGCAATCTCTTCGAAAACAGTGCCTTATTTGTTATTAGATCACCAGCACCTAGAGCAATGCCACAGCAGATATTCCCAAGTGCTAAACGAATTCATTGAACAACCCTAAAGCCAGCAGAACCAACCAAGAAAGAGCTAACAAATATTCTAAATTCTCAAGAAAATAATGATGACAAATTTAGATAAAAGAATAAAGTCCCTCTTCCGGTAACAAATTCGGCCTTCAATAAATGAAGAATTAAAAAGCATACGTATAATAGTCAAACCCACCTTGAAAAGGCAAATCATCAAAAAGGTCCAGGAGCTGCATAAAACATTAAGCAAACCTACCAGTCTGGCATAGCATTTAATAGCAAAAATAGATAAAACACTGGTAAAATTTGGACCCTATTCACATCTTTTGAGCCTCCAAAGTTATGCAAGCAGCTCAGCAGACATCTAAGAGAAAAAAAGAAGCCCGAAAGGGCAGAAATCTTCACAGTCTAATCAGTTTCAAATCCAGAGGAAGAGAGAATTGTAATGTTCTTTGCTGTCCACTGGAATGTAAGCTCATCTTATTAGAATGTAAGTTCACTTAGGAAATGGGCCTTGTCTATCTTGTTTACTACTTTATCCCCAACCCTCTGGAACTTTATGCCATAATAAATATTTGTTGACTGACTGACCTACATTTAAGTTTCAGTTCATGGAACCAAATATGGAACTACTGCAAGTAATCACAGATTCAAAGGGCTGAAAGTCGATCCAATTTCATTCCCAGCACCACTACCTGATGTCCCACACCTTCCCTGCCCAAGGGTTTCCACCTCTAGTATCAAGGAACATGCCAGGTGGCATCAAAAGACAATTCTAAACATGAAATGAACTTCCTTAATCTGAAATGTAAACAAACCATCTTGATACACCTCCAGTGCATTAGCCCTATTTATGCTTTCTAGAACAGCACAAAACCACTCAAAACTCACTTTCAAATTGTATCCTTCCAAGAATCTGAAAACACCTATGCTGCCTGCCCTCTCCCCAGGTCTCTCTCTAGGATAAAGACCCCTGAGCACTTCTCTACCTCCCTGGACTACACGTCCCTTTCTCATCACGGTTAATTTTCTGTGGCTGTGATTCAGGTCCCTTTAGAAAGTACATGACGAGACTATGGTAATGACCCTCAGCCTTGGACACCATACTTCTATTAAGTCAGTCTGGAATTGCTTTATGCTTTATTGAAGTTTTTGTTGTTGCTACTGTCATTGTCATTTTTTGCCAACCTTGTCATACCATGAACAGATATGAAATTAACAGTCATCAAAAGGAGTTCTCTCATATCTGATGCACAAAAATCCTATTGTGGATTTTTGCATTTGGATTATCGTGATTTGAGGAGTATGAGATTAAGCCAAGGTGTAATTTCCACCCACCTTTAAATTCACAAGTCTTTCAAAAAAAGCCCTCAGAATGCTGGGTATCAGAAATTTCACACTTCAAAATAAAAATAGCTTAAGTCACAAGTTGTTCACATTATATTTGGGTTTGGCCTCAGACTTAGCATACAAAACCCTAAGTAACAAATTTTAGTGCCAGAAGGGACCTTAAAAACAACCTAATTTGACTTTGTTCAAATGTTCTGCAATCATTTGATCTTGATGGGACCCTAACTTGCAAAGTTTTTCATCTCGCAATACAGCCTCCTGTTTTACCTGGGAGTGTGCTATTTCAGCTTCCAGACTCTCTTTTTCATGTTCAGTAAACCTAGTTGCTGCTGAAGTGTCTCTAATTCCTGCAGCTACTTCTCATTTGTGGTTTTCATTTCTATGTACTTGACTTGTTTTTCAAGAGGCATATTTTTGATAATACCATCTGCTGCTTATTTCTCCTGTTCAATTTCTTCTTCTACACTTCCAATTTGTTTCTCCTTCACTTGTCTTTCTTAAGTAAATATCATATCCATGCTTTCTGCTTCTAGATATTTTGAACTTTAAACATGTAATTATTCATTACTTCTTCCATTTCAGTATTGGTATTAAGTTTATCTACCTTGTGATAGTCTGCTAGTTGTCCTTGAAACCCTTTGATTTCAACAGCTAAAGTTTCAGCTCTCCTTTTATATAATAAATATACTGAATTCCCTTGTTTTTACATTTCAATTTATTTCTTAAGTTTATTAATTGCTGTTGCAAGTTCACTTATGTTACTTCGAAGAAACCCAGGATAGTAAGAGTTGTCTAAAATTGGCCTCTGAGGATCAGTCTCAAGGTGCCATCCTCTCTATATCCCCAGTTATAGGACTTCTGTTCTATTCAGCTATCCTTTGGGGGACTCCTAATGATGGTTGTGCTGTAATTTCACTGTAATTTTGATGTGGTATTGAGAGGAAACACCTCAGCATTTACCTAATCCACCGTCTTATCCAGACCCTGTAGAATTTTTTCTCGTCTACTTTCTGATAAGATAGAGCAATTTCCATTAAAAAAAAATTATGGGATTTAAGCAGAACTGTTCTCTTCATAGAAAAAAAAAAAAAACTTAAAAAAATTATAAGAGCCCAGGAAGAGCAGATGTTGTACACACAGTCAGCTCAGCCACAGGATGGCACTGCAGCATCATTTATATCAGCTTAAAGCCTTTGCGAGAGACAACTGAGAAACATTTTAAAGTTTGGATTTGAAGTTTGTGAATGGAATGTGGAATAATTTGATAATCATTGTTCAAGCCACAAACTTTACAATTTATTTTAGTTTTATAGTAAATGAAACAGAAATCAACATTTTCTTAGAAAGAATAGATCCTACATATTTTTCAGTGTTTGCTGAGTACTATATTACACTCTGAAATGCCTTGAAAGAAACTACAGATTACACCATAAATGAAAGCAAAGCTGTCATATGTCTTTAGCAATTTCAGATATCAACCCTCCTTCCATTCCCTAGGCTTACGCTGCTGACTTCCCTCAGCGAGAAAGGAAGCATTTATCTGGGGAAGAGCCCCGGCCAGTGTTGGTCTTCAGGATGTCTTCAAGAATAGAGTCATGTCAAAAAATATCAACACGTCCCAACACAGCTACTCCATTTGACTAGGTAAGCCAAAACAGGATGGGTCATGACAGGATTAAATTTAGTCAACAGACACATTATTCTAATTGTGTCGAGAGGCGGTACAGTGTGGCACTGGCTCTGGCCTCAGCTACACTTGGAACTAAATGTGTGACATTGAGCGAATTCACCTTTCTGAGCCTTAGCTTCCTCATCTATAAGACGAAAGTAATAACAGCACCTTTCGCAAAGTGGTAGTGTGAAGATTAAATGAGATAATATATGAAAGTGCTTAGAAGCCTACCTGATAAAAATAGGCATTCATTCAACAAATGACAATGAGAATATAATGAGTGTTATTATGTATGTAAAGCCCTTCACACATTACCTAACTCACAGCAGGGATTCAATAACAGTAAGAAATGGTAGCTGTAAATGCCTGGATCTTATAGGAATAAGGGTTTATGGTGCTCTGGGGTGACACCAAGAGAAGTCTGAGGATCTTTTATCTACTTCTCTTCAGTCTCATGAAAGGTTCCTCAGACCCAGAAGAACACAGATGTAGTTGGACTCCCAAATAATCAACCCACCAGCTGAAGAATTAAAAATTTCTGGGTGAAAATTATTAATTTCCTTGAATTTATTATATCGAACAAAGTGAAAGAATCTCATCCCAGTCTTCAAATGCCAACTGTACAACCACCCGCCACCCCAAAATTCTTGCATTCCTCCCTCACTCCCTCCCACCTTACAAGACCAGGACCTTAGAATTATTCTCCTTCAGCCCTTATTTTGTCAGAAAGAAATTCAAGTTCATGGAGGGGGAGAGAAGTCTTACACAGAGTATGAATATGAAATTATTTTTAAATGACTATCACATTAAAATTCTCTCCGCATTAACAAGTACAAACACAAAGAGTCAAATTTGGCACACACATCTCTCCCCTCCAAAGGTCTGGGAGACAAATGCTGCAGCAGACCAAACTATGAGGGTTCTGTGAAGCAGAATTTGTTGTTACAGCAAGGACAACAGGAGCATGTAAATTCTTTTTAAGAAATCATCTGGAACTCAATGTTGAATCACTGGAATAGTCTGTAGGCCAAATTTACATTATACATGCAACAGTCCTCATTTAAATTCACACCCAAGCTGGCACAGACTTGTTCAAGTCACTGTCAGTAATAGAATTTTTAAATTCAAGGAACAAAAGAGAGAGAGAACACATAATTAATGGTATCCATTAAGCATGCAAATATCTTTGCTTCCATTTTTATTTTTTAAGTGTTGTCAACTTTTAAGATGCTTGGCTACATCTTGCAAAAATAAAGGGGAAAAAGAATTTGTCCTGAGTGTCAGGATATTCAGGATAAGGTTTTGCACGTGATAAAGAATAAAGTAGTAACGTTTCAGATGCCAGCCGCAGCCTGAGTATGGTCTCAATGGGAGTATATTCTCCCTTCTTGGCCTTCATTCCAAAGACTAGACAATGGATACAGGAGATGAATACACTCCTAGAGACAAGAGTGCCACCAACGAAGCAGGGATGTCAACAGAAGTGTCAGCCATTTCCTCACACTAAAACTGACCAATGAACATGGTCAATGGGAATTTTATTATAAAATTAAGTCCCCTTACCCTCAGCATGTGACTGGGACAGAGTTTAGATGTTCATTCAACCAACTAATATGTGGGCCATAAGTCAAGTCCAACCTCCTCTAGCAAAATGAAGTCCAGGCTCCACAGTATGATATAAGCAGGGTAACCATAGTTTATTCCTCAAACCAGAACACTCTGAAGAGTGGAAGCAGGTACTACTAACGATTACTCCAGAATAGTAGGTATAGACCAGGACTGTCCTGGCCAAGTAACTACACCTAGAGATACAGTTACCAGATCGATGTTCAGTATCAAGTTGACAAGTTATGACTAACCTGAGAGATCGACGGACAGTGGTGAATACCTACCAATTTTAAGAATGCTTTCTTTACATTAACACTTTATTGTCTGCATTTTTACATACAATCATGTTAAAGTAAACTAAAAATGGTAAACCTATAATATATATATATCTATATATATATATATTCACTAAATTTTGTTATATAATTCACTAAATTTTCTGTTTAGCATCCAAAGTTAACAGAACTCTTAAGAAAAACAGGAAATACAGAGGTAGATGTTTTGTTAGTAAATTTCATACCTTGGAAGACTGACCTATAATCATCAGTTTTCTGCAAATGGTGTAAATGTAAATGGTACCTGGATGGAGAAAAAGATCATTAACATGTTTCACAGTCAAATGATCGAAATTTTATATTCCAATATCTGTGGTTTAAGTCTGTAGTTCTCAAAACAAGTAATCTCATGAAGAAGTATGTTAATAGTCAGAAAGTTATAATCAATATAATTTGTGTTGTAACTTATAGACAAATCATTAAAAGAACTAATATGATCATATTTTAAATATGTTGACACAAGAATCTTTTACTGTCACTTCAAAAACAGTTTAAGTTTTGAAATATATTGAACAAATGAATATTTTAGTAGCATAATTTATGTATCCTGTGGTTTTAGTAATTTATATAAAATGTTATTAATTCCCATGATTTCCTTATGATTTAAAAACGAAAGACTGATCTCCAAATGAGATTACAATACATCTTTAATCGGCACAATACTCAACAAGGAAGCTCATGATAATTTAAAAATCGTAATGCATAATAGGCTGCATTATATTCATTCACAGTCTCATATAATATTTATTCTATTATTAAGGTCTGGCCTATGAGCACTCTAATGAAAAACAGATTTCTCAACTCCTATTTAATACCATTCAAGTATGATTTTTTAATCAGGCCACTAATTAAACAAGGATAGAAGGCTGGTAGTAGGGTTATAGGGAGAGGTGGGAAATATCACCAATATACAAAGGACATTGTCATGCTATAAACATATGCAAAAGATTGTAACATGCTTTTTAAATGCATGTAATTATAATGCAAGTAGTCTATCTTCTTTAAAGAATCTCATCTAAAATTCACAACCATCAAAATTCAACAATTATAAATCCTACATTCACATTAAAATTTCAAAATCCTCTAAGAAAATAGCAGCTGATCCAAAACACCCATCACTTGATTAAAACACACCTGTAAGCATAGTAAATATTAATTACATAAATTAGTAACAAAAATATATTGAATAAAATCTTAAACACTTAGAGATTGCAACAGGTCCTTTCTTAGTGTGACTGCTCCCATGACATATTTATTTCATGTAAGATCCACCAGGGAAGAAACTACTTGACTAGTAATAGCTCAAGCCCAGCATTCTTATCTCAACTTGATCTTGTTAACCTCTATTTTTAATCTTTAAAAAATTTAACTGTATAACCGTTTGTTTAAAAAAAAGTCATCAAGTAAAGATATGCATAGGAAATGCATGCCTCCCCACAAAACTTGTGATTCAGGTGTACACCAGGAGCCTGAATAAACATGTCAGTAACAGGAACTGGAGAATTTCAGAAGACCTCATGAATGACAAGGGCCCTCTGTATTTCAAAATGTGTCTTTAACCTTTCCAACCCTAGTACATCCGGACTATAGCTGAATCTCCCTTTGATGGTTCAGGATCTTGGTAAGGCTCATAAATTCCCGCTGCAGAAGCCTGACAGAGAGAGTAACTGGGATAGAATGGAACGTAGACTGAATATTTTCAACCTCAAGATATCTCTGGAAGTTTGTTTTGCTTGATTTTTCAACTAAATCCCTAATATGAGTTTATTGCTTGTCATGTGACTCCTTTTCATCAAAGATGGCCACCACCAAATCATCTACTTAAGGATTTTAATGTGAGAGTTAATCAAGAAGTAAGACTTTATCAAATATTCATATATCTAATTAGATTTTATGAAGGAACTAAGAGTGGTTACAGTCTTAAGAAACCAAGGGAGTGAATATATAACAGTCAATTAAAAGTAAAGAGAGTGTTAACTTCTAATTGAAAGAGTTATATGTATTTTGATAAATTAACTGTAGGGCAATTTATCTTTGATTATTTAAATTTGAAAGTTTGAGAACTACTGGAACTTTGAACTGCTAACCCCCAGCTGGAATGTTCTTCCCCAAATATTCAGATGTTTCACTCAGGTCTTTGTTCACGTGTCATTTCAATGTGGTCTTCCCTGACTATTCTATTTTAAATTGCACATCCAGCCCAAGCCCAGCTTTCCCTATCCCCTCCTCAGCTTTACTTCTCCCAAAAAAACTCAGCACAATCTACCACAACCATTTAGTTTTGATTTGTTTATCACCTCCCTGTAGCAGAATGTAACCATGAGAACAGGATTTTGGTCTACTGTCCATTCCTATGTCTTTAGCACCTAAAAGAATGCCTGGCAATCAGTTTTGGATGAATTAATAAAATAGGTATAGGAATTAGTGAAACTAAGTATGTATATTTTCCACAATTCAGCAATCCAACTCCTAGGCATAGATCCCAGAAAACTCTCACACAGGTCTATAAAAGGACATGTGCAAGGATACTGATTGCAGAATTATTTGTGCAGCTAGAGGGGTAGGGCAAACCAGGTGCCCATCCCTAAGAGTGTATGGATATCTGAAATACAATTCAGCAGGCAAAGTTAATGAACTTGATTTACCAAAGGAACCCTGCTAGATTCTAGAACCGTAATATTGAGTGGAAAAATATTTAGGAAACAAAATAAAATCTAGAGCACAATATCACCTGAATAACAACAACAACAACAACAATAATAAAGAATACATCAAGAATAGGATATTGAAGACACAAAAATCGTTTAATCTTTTTTTAAAAGAATATTGAAATTTTTTGTGTGTTGACCTTAAAAAGACTGCAGACAGGGAGTCATGTTACATCATTTCCACCAATCAAGCAAGGCCCAGCAGCAAGGCCCAACACATGGCCTATCACTGCCTTCTGAAACACAGGACCTCTGCTCCTTCCTGCTCAGTCCCTACCAAGACATGTAAGCAATCCAGGTGGAGAGATAGCAGTGGCTGCTCTGGAAATCAGATCCTCTTGATGATGATCAGGCACATAAGCTTGACAATCACTGCACTAAAACATTTCTTCCAAAGTCAGCATCATCTATAGCAGCAAATGTAAGGTCTAATTTCAATTAAAATGTCAAAAAATTACTTGGGGAGTTTGAGGAAAGAAAAGGTTAGAAAATGTATTTCAATTACCACAGATGAGATAAAATCCAATATATTTTCTTTCAAGTTATTTTGTTCTGCTCTTCTGCATATAGAACATACTGTCACTATTTTCATTTTAAGAATATCCAGAGAATATAGCAGACAACTCATTACACTTCTAACTGTAACTTTAAAAAGAACTTGAACTGAATATAAAGTATAGCTCTTTAAAGATGAAAATGCTACATTTTGATAAATATTTCATGAGACATATATATAATGTATATACACTTCTATACAATGTATCTATGCATATAAATATAATATACACCCACATATATACATACATTATCAGAGCTCCTTACTCAAAACCGAGTAGGAGGTGAAGGTTGATATGTAGAAAGCCAGTCACCAGCCTAAGTATTTGAGAAGAGGACCAATAAATGCATGATGCTTTGAACCAATATAACCTTCAACGGTTCCCTGATTCTTCCCCACTTGTATTTAGCTAATAACTGTAGCCCGTGCTTTTTATACACCTAAAACTAATTGTCTTCACAGCCTCTAACCCTTCCTAGACCAGCAAACTCAGCTTATTAAGACAAATTAAAATGTAATAAAAATGTAAAATATATATATATATATATATATATATATATATATATATATCCTTTTGTGAAGTAAATACATTTTAAACCACAAGGTAATCAACTTCACGTCAAACTTGGCATTAAATAATTGTCTGAATGACACAATGGAAGATAAAATACATGGGTATATACCATTGAAGATAATCCAGCACAGGTGCTCCTGTGGCAGAGCCACCTGCATGATGAGTCTTAAGGATGACAAGATATGAAGACATTGGTTCACAGATTCTTTATTCTGCAGGTTCATATCACTGTCACAGACCAGCTCGTAGGTGCAAATATATTTGCCATTTAAAGCATGAAACTGAAATACATGAGAAAATATAAATAAATATAGAAAGGTTATGAAACTTGGGAGAGTTTTCTTAAAATGTATAGAAATTAAAATGGAAACAACTTTGCTTAATTAATTTAATAGATTAGTACAGTGTAATGAACTAAATGTTTCAGTCTCCCCCAAAATTCTTATTTTGAAACTTATCCCCAAAGCAACGGTATCAGAAAGTAGGGTCTCTGGGAAGTAATTAGGTCATGAGGATGGAGCCCTCATGAATGGGATTAGTGTCCTCATAAAAAGGGTCCCCAGAGAGCTCCCTCATGCCTTCTGCCAACTAAGGACACAGTAAGAAGACAGACATCTATGAACCAGGAATTGGGCTCTCACCAGACACTGAATATTCCAGCACCTTGAACTGAGACATCTGCCTCCAGAAGGTGAGATATAAATGTTGACTGTTTAAGCCATCAGTCTATAAAGTTTTGTTATAATAACTCTAATGGATTAAGACATATACAAAGCAATGTGGCAAAATAGGTTTCTTTGAAGTGTTGATTTAGTTAAGATTACCTTTCTTTAATAGAAAAAATTTAAAAGCAAAAAAAACAAAAGTACAAAATCCTATGTTGAAAAATATGGAATTCAATTGACTTTTTGAAATTCACCCCACAGCATTTTAATTAATTCAGATGTAATTATTACCACTTACGCAATTCATTCAGCAAAGGTCTATTGAGTTTCTGTATTTGCCACACTCTGCTAAGCAATTCAGAGTTGAAGAAGACATGGCCCCAGCTCTTGGCAGAGGAAAAAGAATTCCAGACACAAGCAATGCTAGGAATGCTTAAAGTAGTTGCTATGGTCACTGAATTGAAAGTCTTTTGTAATGATGGATAAGGTTTAGGATGAAGAGATTAGGCTATAGAAGTAGTACATGGTCAGAACATGAGGAGCATTCCAACATCCTTTCAAGGAATATGGACTTGAGCTAAAGGGCAAAGTCAAAGGGGAAGAGGAGTAAAATTATTTGATTTACAATTCAGAAATTAATTCTGACAAAAGTGTGGAAGATGAAGAGCAGAGAGTCAGGGACAAAGCTACATGCAGGGGGGCTAGAAGAGATCAAAAGCCTCTGAAGTAGTCCAGACATACAAAAGGCCCTGCAATGGGGCCCTGGAACCAGGGATGAAGGGAAAGATTTAAGTCTTATCCGAGTCAAAGGGATTTAGTGACCAATTAGATATGAAAGATAAGGAAGAGGAAGATGTCTTCCTCTTGCAATGATTTCTTGCTTGGGTGATTGGCTGGAGCTAATTATGGAGGAAACATGATGAATTCAGCTTGGGATATGTCAAGGTGAGATGTTTAGGATATAACAAGATAGATATGGAGTTCAGAAGAGAGATTTTGGCTAGAGTACTGATGAGTACTGGTAAAGCTATGGCAGTGGACACTCAATACAAATGGGCCTCATCTACCACAGACATCATGCTCAGATACATGTACACTATTTCTAGCCACCATGTAGTTGATATCACAGAGGATATTAACTGCATGTATCTACACATTGGAAAAATCATTATCTTCAAAGTGTTCTCTCTTTTAGAAGCAGATAATAATACTTAATATTTTTTGAGTGTCAGGCCCTATTCTAAATCTTCAATGATCTCAGCAGCCCTAAAACAACACTATGAGGTAGGTCTTATTATTGCTTCTGTTTCACAGATGAAGAAACTGAGGAACAAAGAAACAACATAACTTCTTCAAGGTTCCAATGTCAGGAAGTGGCACAGCAGCTTTCTGAACCCAGGCAGGTTTGTTCCAGAGACCAAAATCTTACCAACTCTACCATAATGCCTCCCCATAGTACATACAAAGAGGATCATTAAATAACATGATTATCTTTGCATGAACTTTGCTGTTAATATTTGGACAGTAAATTCTTAATTATACTGCTTCGTTTATATCTTTATGCATTTAATTCCAAAATCTATTTCTCTAACAAAACTTCTTAAGACCTCACTCATTTCATACATATTTGTTGAGAATCACAGTGTACCAGTGTCATGCCAGAACCTCAAACTTAGCATGTAAAAAAACAAATTCTTCGTATCTTATTGCACCCATCACAACAGTCCCGTTGGCATACTTTTAACGTCACCTTCATTGCTTTACCTCCTGCCTCAAGTCTTTTTCCTTTTATACTGGGTACTGCTTCTAGATTAATAATTCTGACTTCATTTATTCATCCATTCAATAAAGTTTTATTAAGGGTCTATTGCATGCCAGACATTGTTCTAGGCTTTAGATATTAGAGATTTAGAGCAGCCCCTGTCCTCGTGAAGCTCACATTCTAAAAAGGGAGACAGGAAATAAATAAATAAACAAACAAACAAACAAAGTGCAGCTGGTGACAATAGTTGATATAAAGAAAAATAAAGCAGAGAGTGCAGACCTGAAGGAAGTGAGGGATGAGTCACGCAGATATCTAAGATATATAAGTTTTGCACAAAGTGGGGCTCATCAGTGCAGTGGTGCTAAGCCAGGGAGGCCAGGTGGAAGCATGATAATGAAACAGCACAAGAGAGAGATGGAGGCCTGGACAAGGGTGAAATAGGAGGGGCTTTTAAAAGTCTAAACTTTTAAACTTTCATTCAGTACTCTTCCCAATGGAGTGCCAAATTATATTGCCCTGTATTGTCATTCGTGTTCCTATCATAAAGCCAAATTGAACTGCTTAATGTGCTCCCCCAACATGCCTTGAGATTTTCTTCTTATTAAACTACACGTTTCCAAGGTCTTGAATCATCATCAAGTCTGGAATAAAAAAGCTTTCAAGTCAGATTGATTAGGCTTCGAACACAAACTCTGCCCACTGTTTTGAGTGGGCTGGGTTTCTTAGTCTCTAGTAAGCCTGTTTCCTCATCTGTAAAAGATCATAATAGTACCCACCTTTTAAGACTATAATGAGGTTACAAGATGACAATTCATATATTGCATACACAAGAGCCTAGCACATGGTAACCACTCAACCAGTAAATCAACAGTTGCAACTAACATAATAATACTGGTATACTACAAATAAAACATAAAATTTTATATCAGAAGACCTGTGTTTGATCTTCAGAGCCACTAATTATGTTGTGTGATTAGTTTTCCTTCTCTTTTGTATAAGAGGGATAATAATAGTGTATAATAATAGTGTATAAAGTTACTGTGAAGATCAAATATATACTTTGTAAACAAAAAGCACTCTACATATATCAGTTATAATAATAACTGCTGGATGAATGAGTGGTGATAGTGTTACAATCTCCAAAGCATCTTTACAAAGTTTAATAAGTGCACTTTCTTATCTGGCATTGAAAACATTTATTAAGCAACTTATAGCATAGTATAAATGCTATGCTAAGCAAAGGAAAAACATTTAGAAGCTATCAACGAAAGGATACATTGCATAATCATAAATTGTAGCTATTTTAGCTACTGCTTTCATCTTACTGTATTTGCAGCAGTTTTGTCTCCAAAGCCTTTTGGAAAAAAGACCATTTTGAATTGATGTACATCTGCTTGATTCTCATCAAAGTTGACACTGAACTGCTGAAGGTATCTTCCATAGCACTGCAAAAGGGCCATTTTATATTCCTAAAATAAAAAGAGCACTTGATGAAAGACTCAAAATACCATTTTGCTTCTTAAAATTTTAATCATTAAATCATATTAATAGTAAATAATTATTAAAGTCTATCATTATTAAAATTAGGTAATATTTATATTATTCTTAATAGTATCAATCTTAATTATTACCATTACATTATTGCTATCATTACCATTACCATTTCCAAACACATATTATGTGACATACTGTGCTATGCAATTCATATGTACTACTTCATTTAATTCTCCTCACAACAAGCCTATTGTGAGATAAGATCATCATCATGACTCAAAGACAAGAATATTCACTAGAGTGTCATGTGTGCTGATAATACCTGTACATACTCAAAATCCAAAAAATTCAACATTTCCATATGACAGTAACCTGCCCACTCAGTCAGAGAGGTAGATGAGCTATGTAACTAGCTTTGCTTTTCTGATACCTGCTAAGCTCCAAAAAGAAATGAAATAAAGAGATGGGGAAGGGAGAGGGGCAGAAAAAGAGGTAAGGAGGAAGAAAAGGAGTGAAGAAGAAAGAAGAAAGGAGGGAGAGAGAGGACAGAGAAAGAATTAAGAGAGATTGGAGGGCAGGAAGAGAAAAAGGTAGAAAGGGAAAGAGAAAAAAAAGCATAATGAGAAAATGGGAGGAAAGGAGAAAGGGAGAGGAGAAGGGTAGAAGGGGGAGGAGACGAAAGAGGAGTAAAAAGAGGAAGTAGGAGGAGGGGAAGAGAGGAGAGAAAAATGCAGATGATTAGCTGACTCAATCCCTCTTCCATCTGTCAACAGCCTCTGAAGCTGCATCAGGACAAACCAAAAAAAAAAAAAAAATGTTTGGACTATTGTTAGTTATGAATCTTTTAGTTTTAATTCATGCCTGTATTTCCATTACAAAGTCAGATGCTTCATTTCTATAGCCTAGAAGGCATAATTGACCTGGAGAGTTTCAGGGCGGTGGATGTGAGTAGGACTCTGAAATTATGTCTGCTGCAACCCTTACTCAGCCTCCTCCCCTGTAACTGTGTATCCAGGAAAAGCAACTGCCCTGGGTATGAACTGACTTTCAGGTTACCTAGCCCCTTGAGAGGCATCCACAGTCAAATGCTGTTTTGTTTCTATTTCTATTGACTTGTTACTTACTGTTCACTAATTCTGATTCTTTTCTGTTCTAACTTGATTCATATAATCAATTCAAACCTAGCTTCTAAACAAGAGTATTTCAACAAAATGATCTTTATTGTCACTAAAATAAAAATAGATTCTAAAACCAAAGTAGCAAGTCAAGTTCATTTTTTGGATTATAGACACCTTTTATCAGCCCACTTTCCTATCAGTTAAAAGTAGTTAAAATGTTTTCTTGTTCCTTTAAGTAAAATATCCTATCTGAGCCTTTTTTATCTGAAATATTCTGAATCCTTAGCCACTATCCATCACCCACTTGTTTTATCAGCTTCTAACATCTTCTTTCTTCCTCCCTCCACCAATATCCACTCCACCCACCTGAATATTTCTCAAACGACCCCAAACTGTACTGTGTATCACCAGATTTTTATATTGAGAAGCATAAAAATGGAGAGGGGGCACACTCCTAATTCTTGTCAGAGCTGTCATTTAAATTCACAAGAATACAGTTTACAAGTTGGATCTCGTCTTTTTTTTTCTTACAGTTTCTCCAAGCTCCGTATTTTCAAGTCTCTAAGCACCCTGGTCCAATTATATGGAACTAAGGTGATCCCAAATTTTGGCAGCAGAAAATAATCTTAGTTCTTCATTATCAAAGTTCCTCCACATTTTATCCTCTATTTGGTAAATACCCTCCATCCTAAACCAAAAGAATTCAAGTCTAGAAAATAGAAATGGAAACTAATGCCAAGAAATGAAAGATTGAGAAGACACTGAATACAGCCCATGTCTTTCCTAAAACCACCTGGATAAAATAACTCTTAGTCCAAGGATCCTAGGTATGCCAAACACATACATTTAAGTAGGAATAATTTGGGCCTATGCCAGAGCTTAAGGAAAAAACTTACATTATCATTTACTGAAAACTCAGCATGATATGCTCTTACCAAACCAAGTCCACCGTAATCCAAGTCCTGAGTATTGACATAGGATCTAGAAATTGGGACAGATTCAGTTTGGAACACAAAACTGAGGAGGAAACATGGCATGTTCAGAATGACTGCTACAACTAGATTCAGCGAAACATTAAGGAGATGAAAGGCATTAAAACAGGGCACTAGGAAACAGGCAACAGCAGCAAGGCCAGAAGCCATGAGAGTTGTTTACTGGGTAAGCCAACCATGTGAAAAACAACAGGAAGTGGTGTCTGGGCTCCTTTGTAAAAGGTAGGAACATGATGACTCAGCATTTCCTGTTGGGCACCTACCACACCCTTAGTAACTAGGGGCTGGGCTCTGGCCCATACCCAGCCAGTTGTCTTTCTTTTCAGAAATCTCTCACGTCTAGAGAATCTCAACTACAAAATTTAAAAACACTTTTTTGGTTTCTGGGCCTCATTAAAAGTTTATGTATTCATTTATATTTTTTTAAGAAAAACAATTAAATCGTGTAAAATAGGAATGATATCAAATCAAATAATAATAACAAACCAAACAATAATAATAATTAGCCAAATGACTTTCATTTAGGCTCTTTTTACTCCAGAGGCACTTACTTTCATTTCACAAAGGCTATCTCCAACCTTCAGAAGCTTTTCATTGTAATAGGCAGATGGCAGCCGAGGGGCATATTTGGTCCAGATGTTAAACAAAGATGTAGCACTGTAAAAATCATAAAATAAAATAATATCTTCAAAGTCAGCAAGAAACCTCATTAGCAAAGAATCCTTAAAAACTTATCTGTGCTGTCTTTCCAATGTGTCTTATTGTTAATGTCTAATTATTAATAAACATAATTATAGTTAAAATTATTATTTCTGTGTCAAGCACTAATCGAAGCTCTTTGTATGCATTTTTAAAAATAGAGTTTTTTTTAGAGCAGTCTTAGGTCACAGAAAAATTGAGCAGAAGGTAGGTATAGAGATTCCCCATCCACCTCCTGTCCCCACACATGCACAGCCTCCCCCATCATCAACATCTGCAACCAGAGCGGTACATTTGTTACAACTGATGAACTTACATTAACATGTCATTATCACCCAGTGTCCATGGTTTACATTAGGGTTCACTCTTGGTACTGCACATTCTATGGATTTAGACAAATGTATGATGACATGTATCCATCATTACAGTACCATACAGAGTAGTTTTACTGCCCTAAAAATCCTCTATGCTTTGCACGTCCATCCCTCTCCCACCCCACTCCACCGCCAACACCAAGCAACCACTTATCTTTTTACTCCATAATTTTGCCTTTCTCAAAATGTCATATGATTGAAACCATACAGTATGTTGCCTTTTCAGGCCGGCTTTTTTCACTTAGCAATATGTGTTTCAGATCCCTGATGTTTTTCATGACTTGATAGCTCATTTCTTTTCAGCACTGAATAATATTCTATTGTCTGAATATACCACAGTTTATTTACCCATTTACTCACTGAAAGACATCTTGTTTTCTTCCAAGTTTTTGTCCATTTGAAAAAAGCTGCTATAAACATCTATGTACAGATTTATGTATAGAATAAATTTCAACTCCTTTGGGTAAATATCAAAAGGGACAATTTTCCAAAGAATACGTTTAGTTTCGTAAAAAACCAACAGTCTTCCAAAGTGACTATACTATTTTGCATTCCCACCAGCAATAAATGAGAGTTCCTCTTGTTCCACATCCTCACCAGCATTTTTTTTTCTGGTCAGGTTCCAGATTTTGGCCTCTCTAATAAATGTGTAATGGTCTATGACTTGTTTTAATCTGCATCTTCCTGATGACATATGGTGTGGAGCAACTTTTCATATCCATTTGTATATCTCATTTGGTCAGGTGTCCGTTAAGGTCTTAGCCCTTTCCTCAGAGGCCAGGCTACAGGATAACAGAGTGGGCCTTTGCAGGCCAGAAAGAGAGCTCTCACCAGAAACTGATCCTGCCAACCTTGATTTGGGACAGCTAGCCTTCAGAACTGTGAGTAAATAAATTTCTTTTGTTTAAGCCATCCAGCCTATGGTACATTATGGCAGCTCAAACTGACTAAGACAAACAGGAATCAAAACTTAAGGACTGAAGATGGCTCTAGTACCTAGGATGTCCATGTTGGGATGTTAACCTTGACAGAAATATATCAATTAATTCATTCAGGTAATTAAATGATATTGAGTGACAAGGGAAGTGAAGAAACAGGTATTCCTGATTTCATGAACTGAGTAATAAAATTTAGAGGTAGAAAAAATATATACATATACCAAGTACTAAATAACAATGTCAAATAAATAGTGTGGCAAATATACTCCATACAAATTTTAAAAGGGGGAAGTTTTTTGGTTGCTTTATTTTACCATTTTGTTTCATTTGCTGCTTCATGAAATGCCACAGTATTGGAATAAATATAAATGAATCCAAAATATTCACCAAGTCTTGCTAGAATTCTTAAATTATGTAAATGAAAGAGTTAATTCTTCCAAATCTTACGAATGAGATAATGATGACTGGGTTTGTTACTCATAAAAGAAAAATACCAGCTTTGTTAAATCAATCAAGGTTACATAATAAGAGAATTTTTTTTTTTTAAGTAACCATAAGTTCAAGTTAAGAATGCTCATTGGGAATGACTTACATAATGATTAAACAAGGAAAATATAATATATAAGATGCAATGTACATCATTTAAGAAAAGAATGTTAATGCAGTTAAATTGCTGATTGAATATAGCTACTGTGGGATATTTAGAATTTTCTAAAATAGAAAATCATAACTATATAAACAGAATATCTCAATCTTACACGCTTATAACAAAAGTAGACCTTTCAAAAATTTATTACACTCTAAATTTAATGATATTGCTGATATAATCAAATCTATATTTGAAATAAAATGAATTTTTATGCTTATGGAAGTTCCTATAGTTTTAAAACAAATTTTGATTTTAAAAAATAACCATCTGGGAAATATGTGATAAAAGTGAATCCTACTTCCAGTATTCCTAACTGGTCTCCCCATTGCCATTCTTGCTCCATTTGGACAAAATCGCCAAAATAATATTTTAAAACAAAAATCACATAAGATTAATACCTTGCCAAAAATGACCCAATGGCTTTTCACTGCATTTGGAATAAACACAAACTCTATAAATGGCCTCTGGTACCTTACAAAGTCCTACCTACTCCTCTAACTTCAACTCATACCATTGCACCCACAGTTATGCTAAATGAGCTTCTGCCCATTCCTCCAAAGTCCCTGACTCTTTCCTGCCAAGATCTTCCCCCGTGGTTGTTCCGTTTATCCTCTTTCTTTGCCTGGTCAACTGTCAGGCAGCTTTCTAATCTCAGATGAACATTGCCCCCCTCATCGCTGTGCTCTCTATAAGCCTCTGCTTAAGTGCCATCTACTCTGACCACCTTACTGAAAACTGCAACCTCCGGTCGCTCACTCTACAACCCTTCCTCTCTTTATTTTTCTCCCTATTATTTAGCACCCTTTAGGTCACCATAAAATGTACTTATTTAATATGTTTGTCTATTTCCTCCCCTAGAATATAAGCACCAAGAAAGCAGGGGTCTTTGTCTGGTTTACTACTATGTCCCCAGCACCCAGTACCATGCCTAGCACATGTGAATACTCAGTAACTTCTTCCTTTGTAGCACTTGTAGTTTCTGTGTTGAAAGCCTATCTCCTTCTCTAGACTATCAGCTCCATGAGCAGATTCCCATATCTATTTTATTCACCACTTTATAACCCATGACTAGGGCAGTGCCCGGCACATAGTAGGCGTTCAATAAAAACTGTTGCATAAATATATGCCTAAACTATTTGAGAAAAAAGATGATAAGGTCCATGTCAATCCTTGTCATTTGTGATTCTCTAATAGTTTGTTTGAAGATGGGACAAACACTGTACTCACCAACTAACCCAGGTCTATTTCTCCATATATAACATTAACAATTATTGAGAATGCTTGCATTTGAGAATTTTTTCAATAACTCTTGAATTTTTCAATATAAAATATTCACATGAATTTTTACTATGTCCCAATCCCCAAGCTAGATTCTAGAGATAGAGCAATGAAACAGAGACACACCATTAAAAGTCACAAGGAGCTTATATTCTAATGGGGGAGACATACAAGACACAAGAAAACAAATAAAAGAATAAACTAATTAACAAACCTACATTAGACATGAAAGGCAACTCTAAGGAGGTATTAACAATTGAGCTAAGACCTGCAAAAAGAGAAGGAATCAAATATTTGAAAAGCTGAAGAAAGAGTGTTTCAGACAAAGAAGGCAGCAAATGTAAAGTCCCTTGGATGAGAAACAGTAGAATCTTTTTCCCTGGAAAGTCCTGAGAAAGAAGTGAAGGATGATCTGAGATGAGAGAAGCAGGTGAGGCTAGATCCTCAGACTCGGGAGGACACTGGAAAGAGTCTTAATTTTATCTGAAAAGCAATTGAAAGCAAAAGTCTTTAGATACAGGAGTGGGTGATTTATTTACAAAGGTCACTCTTAACTGCTATGTGAAGGACAGATTTGAGATCAAGTGGCTGCATGGAAAATACGAGATGGTGGTGGTTTAAACTAGAATGCTGGTAGTATAGGAAGAAAGATAAACTGCTATCTAAGACACAAACACAGAAACATTTTAAATGTAAATACATATAGCTTAGGGTATGTAATGTGCTCTCCTTTGTCATTTCCTGGTTTTCACCTTACTTGGCCCATCAGCAGAATTTGCCCCAGTTGATCAGTCATTCTTTCCTCCTTGAAACAGCTTCTCCACCTGGCATCCAGTACACCACGCATTTATGGTTTTCTCCTACCTCCTTGGCCACTCCTTATCACTGCCAGTTCCTTCTTATCTCCACCACTAGTCGATGTTAGAGCGTCTCACAGTTCAGTCCTTGGACATTCCTCCATCTACACTGACTCCCTTAACTAGTCTATCCAGTATCACAATTTAAATATCTATATGCTGACAAGTCCCAAACGTATACTTTCTCTGATTTCCAGATTCAAATGTCCAACTTCCTACATAATAGTTCTGACTGAATGTTGAATTACATGGCAATCTTAATATATCTAAAAACAAAACTCATGATCTCCTTCACTCCTGAAAGAAACCTGTTCTTCCCACACTCACAATCCCACACTTGCCAGGCACCTTCACTCCGTATGGCCAACATTTTTTACAGATATTCTCATCACTTGCTACCATATCTCTTTCTCATCTTTTTTAAAACCATTTTTTCTGACTTTCCCTGATCATCCTCCCCATCATCCCATTTTAAATTGCAATACCCACCCCATATCCTCCATCCCTACAACATGCTCTAATTTTCTCCCTACCACTTATTTCCTTGTGAAATAATTTCCTTACATATTTGTTAGGTCACTGTAGTCACAAAAATATGTGTTCCATGAGTATACAGATTTGTATATTCTTTAACTTTGCTTTCCTAGTTCCTAGAATGGTACCTGATCTATAGTAGGTGCTCATTACATAGTTAAATGCATGAATCAATAAAAAAAAAACATGTTAAGATTATTTCTTCATATTTAATGCATAAATAAAAAACATAAGTTAAAACTATCCACTGTTCTGGTATTCTCTGCCACTGATCTAGATTTATAACTATTCAGTTTGCGGTGCATTTTAACAGGGAAATAAAGATGGTTAACAAACTTCAAAACAGGTAGTTTACAGTTTGAGATAGTAACATGGTGACAGAACCCCCCAAAAGGCAAACAAACGTGCAACCTTAGTCACGAAATCAAGAAAAAAGACACAAAATCAAGAAACATATAAAGAGGAATTAAAGGCACATGTTCACGGAGCCACCTCCTCACGGCATCAAGCCCTTTCTCACGGACCTGAGCTCCCTCGAAGTTATTACTCTCTCTCCACACACAGACCTGCACCCACCACACGCCACGTTGTGCAAACCCGTGGGCGCGCCCGAACTGCAAGAGTTTGGCAGGGCCTAGCGAGTAAGAGGCGCTCAGAGAGAGAATGGATGGTGGTGGGCTCAGGCCCCACGTCCGTGTTGGTTTTCATGTGGACCGGAGCAGGAAGCCAAGGTGCAACAACACTTACCAGGCACTAAGGAGTGCAAGAGAGACGCGTGTCCACTTCGGAAACTTCGTTTCCGTCCCCGGGGCCCCTAGCCAGGTCCGGGCCCTGGGCCTCGCCCCCACCCCTCACCCCCCACCCACCCCTCACCCCCCACCCACCCCTCACCCCCCACCCACCCCTCACCCCCCACCCACCCCTCACCCCTCACCCCCCACCCCCTGCGCACGGGCGCCTCCTCCCGGCGCCCTGCCTCCGCTTACCAGCGCCGGTGCAGCTCGTGCCGCTGTTTCTCCGTGGTGGCGAACGCCTTCTTCCTCTTCATGAAGCCGAGCAGCTCCTGGAGCTCCTTCTCGAAGGAGGCCAGGAGCGGGTTTTTCGCGTCCAGCGGCCCGTAGAACACGGCGAGGGGCAGCGCGTCGTCGCGGCACGGGGAGCGAGGCGGGCTCGCCTTCGACGCCGGGGGTGACTTGGAGAGGGCGTCGGAGGTCGGCGGCGGGGTGGGGGGCGGTCCCGGAGACGACATGGACGTGACCGACAGGCTGGACGGAGACGCCGAGCTCGACACGGGCGCCGCCATGTTGGCGAGACCCGGCCGGGCCTGGAGTGTACAGACGCGCGGTTGCCTGGCAACGGTCTCCTGGCAACGAGGCAGCCAATGCGCTGGCGGGGAAGCACAGCGGCCCCTGGAGGGCAAGGCGGGAAAGAGCCGAGTCCGGAAAGATGATGCTCCACGGGTTTTTTTGTTGTTCTCTTCTCGCTGGCACCGCTCTATGAGACGAGAATAGAGAGAAAGTTCTAGATAGAGAGCCGGCGAACTTCCATTCACATTCAAATTATACCCTTTTTTTCACGTCCGCCGCTTAATGATGATGATGACGATCGTTAATCTGTGCCAGGCATTTGTTCTAAGCGTTTGAAACATAATCTCGTGTAATCATCGTAACAGCTTCACAATTTAGGATATTATTAGTATCTCCATTGATTTAAGAAATCAAAGCTTACAAGGGTTTGGTCATTTGACCAAGGTAAACCATAGGGTCAGCGACCAGGCCTCAGCCTTCTGACTTCAAAGCCTGTGCTAAAAATGTTGAGGCTGTTTTGACCATCCCCAAAACACTAGGCTTATCAATCAAATTGAAATTACAAAAATATTTGACAAGCAATTTAAAAGTCAATTCCATGCCACTGATCCATTCTCTTCCCTCTGTTTGCATCTTGAGGTCTCTAACTGTGGGAATGACACCTGGGCCTAATAGTTGTGATTAGATGGATTCATTTGTATGTCAAACATCTTAATTATCACTATATTTTTAAAATTAATTAGCATTTTATTCAGCCTTAACTATTGGACGTTAATGTGTACTAGTGGCTTAAATTGTTAACTCTCAAAATATTTCCACATTTTAAACGGGGATTTTAAGAGACATTGCTTTTGATAGGGAATCTATAGGCCTCAAGGACAATAATTGGAAAGGGAAGGACTTTTTTCCCTGCATGTTATGAGCAACAGTAAAATTTGTTTGTTTGTTTTGTTTATAATATGTTTCCAACCAATAGAAAACCTGCTTTACATATTATGCAGTGCTAAAAATTGTCTAAGAGAAAGACCAGAAGTATTTAATGGTTTAGAAAAATAGGTCTCTAACACTGAGGAATATTACTGGTTTTGTTGCATAAATAAAGACAGTGACCCTAACACCCTGTGAATCTAATTTCCCACTTAAGATTAAAAACCTTATTGGACCACAGCCTGATTTCTTTCAGTCCTGACCTAATTTCTTGCAGGCTCTGTGGAGCTGTGCTAATTTGTGAGGCTGGCCTAGTATATCATGTGTACTGGACTTTAATATTCTTTGAAAGAAAATGATGCTGATTTTGCTCTTTAAGGCAGGTAATTATGGCCCAAGAACCTTCCAGGCAAGTAGTGAGGTCCTCTGACACCTCGCTGTAAGAGTTCAATTCTCCAATCAGAATGTGGAAATCATCTTTTGATCAAGATTTTATCTTGTTTCTAAATGAGCAATAAAAAATCTTAAGAATTTTAAGAATGTAGGCCTAAGAAAAATTTATCTTTAGGACATTTACAAAAGTATTAAAAGATCTGTTTTTAAAAAATTCAGCTTGGCAAATCTTTCTCTTCTCACCTTCTCCTTATTCTCATATAACAGACTTGTCCACTTAAGATCAAAAGCTGGTATAATTTGCCACTGAATACTATCTGTTATATTAATGAAAGTGAAACTGCAGGATAAAATTAAAGTGTTCAGAGAGGAGGAAAGAAAATAAAAATAAAACAGATAAAGTAGGGTTTTTCTCCCTGATTTGGCTGCTTTCACAAACAACCTTATTCATAAGGCAGACACATATTTCAAAGTTACTGGTAAAAGAAAATGTGACTAATTAACTTCAAATACATGAATTATGAAACATTGCATCTTAGTCATTTTCTTTTTGCACCTAATAAAGTTAACAATGCTTGATTTTCATTACTTTTTGGAGCTTGTCTGAATATTTAAATGAGTTATATACTCTGAATCATCTTCATGGTTAAGATGGAAGTTTCCATTTTGTTCATTTTAAATTATATTTGAAGGATTTTTTTTAACATTTAAGAAGTGTCATTGTTCTCATAATGAGATGCAGCTATTAGAATATCTTTTTTAATTCCTTGTCACTTCGCTTTATTCTTTTCACTGTAGTAAAAGAATGGAGCTCCAAAACTATTGTGTCTGACAGGGCTAAGTAATGTAAATAGCTTCCTTATAAATAATGTAAATTGCTGTTTCCTTATAATTAGTGTCTTTGCATACTGCAGGGATCCTTTTTGTCCATTCAGGAGTCTAAAGTTACTGTTAGAGAAAGAATAAATAAGGTTAGTACTCTTTCCCTTTCTAATTTAGTTGTTAATCATTTAGACTATCCCAAATATGTACATCTACATATTTTAAAGCACAATATTCTCCCCCTTATCACCTCACCATCTAATTTAGACTTTATTTTTTAACTTCATTCTTTTATTCAGAAAATTGCAACCATTTCTTTAGTGTGACATACAATATGTAGATGAAGCCACACATTCCCTACAAGAAGCAGATGACACACAACTAACCATGATAAAAAGGCATGTTATGAAGTATGTTGTGATAGTTTCAGAAAATGCTATACGAGTTCCAAGATGAAGCTTGAAACCAGAAGGAGAACAGAGGATTGTAGAGGAGGTGATGATTTAGCTCTGAACAGTAACTGCCACTCATTAATGGAAAGACCCTTGCAACAGGGATTTGCCTATTTACTGTGATAACCTAGCACCCAAGCCTGGTGACTGGCAGAGTATGACTCAAATCTTTGTTGAAATGAGTGACTGAAAAGAAATAAGATGAAACATTTCTAAGGATATCCCTGATAGAAAAACCTGAGCATGGTTCAGGCATAAAAACAAATAGCAAATTACATAAATAATCTGTCTAGTGTGGTAAACCAGAAACTGCAGTAGACCCAGGGGCAGAAAATAAGACAGAAAAAGAAGTATGATCAGATATAGTGGATAGTTAGAAGATATGCTAAGAGATTGGTGCTTAATTTTGTGTTCAGCAGGGCCTTTGTTTGAAAAACAGTATAATATAGAGGTTAAAACCTAAATTCTAGGGCCAGAAAGCATGGTTTGAATCCCCAGTTTTACCAAGTTACTTAACCTCACTGTGCCTTGGTTTCTCCATCTGTACAATAGAGGTGAATTAATACTACTACCTACTTTATAGTTTCGCTTTGTTGACAATTACATGTAAAACCCATGAAACAGTGTCTGGCACATAGTGAGTGCTATGTAAATGTTTGCTAATATAATTATTCACTTAGGAGACATCAAAAGTTCCTACACAAAGAAGCATATAATCCAGTCTATATTTTATATATTTTAGAAGGGAAATAATTATGGCAGAAAGAAAGATGGTTTGGAGCAAAGAAAGTTATATCTGGTCTCAGTTACACAAATTATCACAATGATTATATACAGTCAACAATCAGACAGAAATAGCCAAATAAAACCATGAATAGACACTGAGACAGAATCAGTAGGAAAATAAATTCTAGTCAATAAAGTAAGTGGAGAATTGTAGATAATATGTAATTTATAAAACAATGTTATATGTAGTATAACATGTGTAATACATATTTATGTGATATATATACATAATTGCAATAAAAATAATAGAAGAAATGCTAACAGAATGTATTTATGATCTTGAAGTAAAGGTTTTTCCTAAAAGCTACAAAAGTAAATGACAAAAAAGAAAATACTGATCAACTTTAATAGATTTAGATAAACTTTTGAAACAATAAAAGATACCACAATAAAAGTAGAAAAATAAGCCACACACTAGAAAAAGATATTTATAATGCATAACCCACTGTTTGAACAGCATATTGAAGTATCAATAGGAGACTCAGATTGATGGAAATATCAGATAAAGATATTGCTTAGGTAAATTAAACAGATTTACTTATTATAAGCTGCTGTTGGGAGTCAGTGTAGTCAGGACACAAGACAAAGAGATCAGCATTATTATCTAGGACAGATGTGAATATAAGTTTCCAAAACCTAAAATCTTCACCAGGCTCTAGATTGTAATGCTTCAGGACAGGGCAAATGCCCTCGAGTGGGGACTCAAGTTCTGCATTGAGAGAGTCCTTGACTGTGCACAGGAAAGAATTCAACCAGAATTGGAGACAAAATGAAATTTATTAGAGAAGGAATAATGCTCCATAGAAAGAGTGTGCTCTTTTCTCAGAGACAGAGAATGAAAGATACCCAAAGTGTTCAAGGAAGTCAGTTTATATGTGATTCTTAGTTCCTATGAATTACAGCTTAAAGACTTTGTTTTCCTATTTTCCTTTGATGGTATGTATTGCAACAAGAAAGTATAAAGGCCTGTTAGTAATCTCAGCCTTTGCTCTGTAGGTTCCCCAAGGTCTGCCCATAGGGAATGATGGTTGGGTTTATTTTGTGTAGGGTACTTTTATTCTGTTTTCCATTCATGGTCTGGGTATGCAGAATTTAAGGTGTGGGGAAACAGTTGCTAGTAAATCCAGCAGAAATATTTCTTTGTTCTGTAGGTTTCTGGTGGTCTGGCTGTAGGGCCGATCAGCATAGTTATAAGCTCAGATTACAACTTGGTCAGTTTGTGTAGTTCTCATGCCTCTTCCCTATATCAGTCTTTCAAGTCTTTGATGATTGAACTAACATCTGCCATTCCTCTGGAGTGCAGTATTGCTTCTAAATTAACATTTTGGTATGGATAGTTTCAGATATTTCCATTTGGCCCTTTTACCCATAACAATTCTAATGCCACAGGTTAGGGATTCAGTACTAGGGGTCACTAAATACTGTGTCTCTCCTTAAGTCAAAGTTTCTGGGTTTGTGAACTTCCTGAGATCTAGAAACCAGTTGAGGAACCACAATTTTCATTACAGCAACTAATATCACACTTTTGCTTACAAAGTCGTTGTAACAGAGTGCAATGCTCAGCCTCTCTGACTCCATCTTGTTCAAGCCTACTTTGTTTTCATGGCCTTCAGGCTATCAGCTTCTATTTAGTCTTGCATATAAACATGCTAATCATCAGAGGAATTCTGCTTTGCGACTTGAGTTTTACAAAAATAGCCCCTCACCAGAAAGTGTTTCTTCCAAGGAGATAAGGAAGTATGAATTGTTTATCAAAGATTGGCAGGAACGTCGTGATGGGACTCACATCAACTAACATAATCTTCCTTGGACCCCTGCTCAGGTGCCCCAATATCTATGGTCATCAATCACCTCTTGCCCCTCCCATTTCCCATTGCCTTTATATTTTAACTCTGTACTTTCTTAAGATGGATTTGAAGATTGGGTCTCCCATCTTCTCCATTGGTGCCTTCTCAATTGATAAACTTTTTCTTACTCCAAACTCTGACATTTTGAGTTTTGGCCTTTTGAAGCATCAGGCACACAGACTTTGGACAGGTGACATCTTGAGTTTTCTGATTATACGTTTCAAACAACACCTTTAAAGATGGTTACCTCTCATCTAGCTTTCCCCTTTAACACCATGATCCATTAGCCACCACCACATACATTCATCTCTGTAGATAAAGTTATCTTCATTGTCACTCTGGCCTGGCTGTCCTTAAGATAGTTATAATTAGCGGCCTTTGTTAACTGCTACCACCTGGCCTTTGCTGTCTGGAAATACATCACCCCCACTAATATTATGAAGCTACACGTCATGGCAGAATCTTCCACTATCAGCCCTGGTCCACCCATCACAGAAACTATTAAGCTCCTCCAAAGGTGTAGGTGCTCACCTCATTGCTGCATTCCTATATCTTCAGTGATGGGAATGTCCTCTGGCCATCCCAGGGAACAGAGCCAGATGGTAGCTTCTGAGCACATACATAATAAATCCTTTCTAACATTTTCATTTCTCTGATCCTTCTGACTCTTTCCTCAATACGATACCAAGGAAATGCTGCCATCTCCACTTCATTTGATTTAAAATATGATCAGCCCCATGCTTCCAGAAGCCATCTCAAGTTATAAATCTGAGTCATGGGTGGGTACTGCTACATTAATGAATTCTACCCTATCCAGCTTTGTAACCCTGTCCCCCTGGTCTAATGTAATAATATTCACTCCTATACATGTTCTCCCCAGTTTCAGCTACTACCTGTTAGCCAGATCCTGCAATTCCTTTGGTATGTGGGCTATTTTTTCCCAAAGCTGAGCTTGTCCTTTCCTGCTCAAACTGTGCTGAAACCTGACTTTGGTTTTTAGCCAAGAGGTACTGAAGATGTTGGGGGCATATCTTGAGAAAAACAAGAATCATCTTGAAAGGCACCTGCTTCAAAAGGGTTATTTTATGTTCCCCCAGGCAAGCAGAGACTGTTTTTCTTTGGCAAGTGGTTAAGGGCTATTTCTGCCAGCCTGGAGAGCTCAGGGGTATTTAAGAGCTCAAAATTCTTAGGTTTGACTGCCGAAATATCTCCATTTCAGGTCTCTGGATCCCATTCTTTTCTTGGACTCTCTACTATATCATCAAATTCCAGGCCTGATTTTCAGCAAAGTCTACCCTGCAGTTTCCCTGAGTTGCAATAAAGGCACTCTGACTCTCAGAGAACAGTTTAAGTTGTCAGTTTATCACCTTAAGACTGTATACATATTGGCGAAACTTTCAACGCCTTCCAAAGAAGCCACAGCACAATCTCTTTAATTAATATTGCCCCCATACTGACTAAGCACAATTGCTATTTGACCTCCCCATAACTAGCTGTCTACCTACACCTCACCACAGTTAAACTATGGGTGAAATCACTGCATACAAAGGATTGTTACCACCTTACTTACCCCCGCATTTGGCTTCCAGACAATGGGCGATTCAGCCCCAAAATCCCTTCCCGAGGGGACATTTTTTATAGCTCACTATTACTTCATTAACCTAGATATCTAGTTATCTGTGTTCCTTAGACAACAGAGTTTGAGGCAAAAGTGGAAGTGCTAGTGCTTTATTTGGTAGTGTCATTCCCATGAAGCAAGAAAGAGAGGAAAAGGGAAGTGAGACAGGTACTGCCATGGCTTATTTTATGGGTCCACTTGACAGGGATAAGGGATGTCCAGATAGCTAGTAAAGCATGATTCCTACAGGTATCTGTGAGGGTGTTCCTGAAAAATATTAGCATTTGAATCAATAAATTGAATAAAGAAGATTATCCTCACCATCTTGGGTGAGCATCAACCAGGCCACTGAGGATTCAAATAGAATGAAAAGTCAAAGAAAGGGTCAATTTGCTCTCTCTACTTGAGCTGGGACATTTCTTCTCTCCTGCCTCAGACATTGGCACTCTTGGCTCAGACCTTTGCTTTTGGACTAGAACTTACACCTCAGGCAATACTGGTCATGGACTCAGGCTGAGTTACACCATTGGCTTTCCTGATTCTTCAGTTTGGTTTGCAGACGGCAGAACATAAGACTTCCTACCCTCCATAATCACTTCAATCAATTCATTATAATAAGTAAACACATATATACATATTTATATATACACATGTGTGTATATATCTACATCCTATTGGTTCCATTTTTCTGGCAAACCCTGACTAATAGAGATATTGGTACTGAGACATGTTACTGCTGTATAAATATCTTAATTGTGGAAGCAGCTTTGGAACTGAGTAATGAGTACAGTCTAGAAAAGTTTTAAACGTGCATACTGGAAAAAGCCTACATTGCTGTGAACAACTGTTAAGAGAAATTCTAATGAGGGCTCAGAAAGAAAGGGGGAGAACTATAGAGAAAACCTTGATCTTCTTAATGAACACCTAAGTCATCCTGAACACAGTGTTGGTAGGAATATGACCATATGGTAATAAAGGACATTTTGATAAAGTCTCAGATGGAAATGGGGAATCCATTATTAGCCAATGGAAAAAAAGGCCTTTCTTTATTATAAAATGGCAAAGAACCTGGATGAATTATGTTCATGTTCTTGTGTTTTGTGGAAGATGAAAACTTGAAAACAATGAAATTGGATATTTAGCTGAAGATATTTCTAAGCAAAGTGATGAAGGTGTAGGTTGGCTCCTCCTAACTGCTTATAGTAAAATGTGAGAAGAGAGAGATGACTTCAGGGCAGAATTGTCAAGAAAAAAGAAAGCAAAATTAAAAATGTGGAAAACTCTCCAATTATTCATATTATAAGAAGTGGCAAGGACAAGTTTGAAGAGAACCTGATCATTTGTTAGGGAGATTAGTATGGACCACAACAGAAGCCAGGAGCTATTATTGTTCTAGACAATGGAAAAATGACCCAAAGGCTACTCAGAGATCTTCAGGGCTGGCGTTCCAATCATAGAATACAAGGTTCCAGGGGCAGAAAGTTTCAAAGGAGGAGCACCTTGTCTGCTTAACTGCCCTGGATACAGCTCAGCACAGTGGTTGCCTCTCCGGAAAGGCAGCAAACTTAGATTTTACCTGTGCAGCACCGTCCTGCAGTGTGCACAGGCCCAGGGCATGAGGCTGCCTCCATCTAGATTTCAAAAAATGGGATTGTCTGGAAGAGCACTAGCCTCAGGACCCAAGTCCAGATGAGGTGCCTTTCCAGGGCAGAGAACCACCACAGCTGGGTGTGGGAAAGGAAGAGGGAGGGTTGCAGGCAAAGAGCCACTGTGGGGATGTCTCACTAAGCCATAGGGGTTGATATTGCCACCTCAATGGGCTTGGAAGGCAGAGTATGGAGCCAAAGAGGATTACTCTCAGGCCTCAAGCTTTAGTTTGCTCTGTTAGGTTTTGGACATACCTGTGACCTATCATTGCTTTCTTCCTGCTTGTTTTCCTTCTTTAGAATGGGATTGTCTGTCTTATGCCTGTTCCACCATTGTATTTTGGAAGCACATAATTTTGGGGGTTTTATACGTTCACAGTTGGAGAGGAATTTTGCCTCAGGGCGAATTGTACCTCCAGTATCTCTCATATTCTATTTAGATGATATTTAGATGAGACCTCTAGACTTTAGACTTTAAAGTTGATACTGGAATGAGTTAAGAGTTTAGGGGCTATTGGGGGAAAAAATGAATGTATTTTGTATATAAGAAGAACATGAATTTTGGAGGGCCAGGGGTATAATGCTATAGAATGAGTGTTAGTACCCCCCCAGACACACACACACCAAAATTCGTATGTTAAGCCTCAACATGTAATGTTAAGGTGGAACTTTTTAAATTAATTAGGTCGTGAGGGTGGAGCCCTCATGAATAGGATTAGTGCCCTTACTAAGGGACTCCAGGGAGCTTCCTGGGACCTTCTGCCATGTGAGGATAACAGCAAGAAGATGAGCACCTACAAACCAGGAAGTTGGCTCTCATCACACACTAAATCTGCTGGTGACTTGATCCCGAACTTGTCAAATTCCAGAACTGTGATAGATAAAATTCTGTTACTTAAGCCACCCAGTCTGTGGTATTTTTGTTATAGCACCCAGTCTGTGATATTTTTGAAAGCACTAAGAAAAGGACGGATAAAAAGGAAATACAGCGCTGACCAAACGCACTATGAAGAAACACATAGTTGGTTGCTTAGCCAATTGGGATATCTCCCAGCAGGCTATGTAAATTTATACATATATATATAATCTTAAGGTAGTTCATGATAAGGAAAGGTAATGAGAATATGTATCTGCTGTCTTCCTCCTGTCTTCTGTACCCCATTGGTAAAGATTCACTTGCGTACTTCCAGGTTGGATCACCTGGCCTCTTAGGTAGCTATTGGGAATGCCAAATCTCATACCTTGTGATATTGTGTTTCATCCTTGTTCAAAGGTGGTGGAAAGATCAAGAAACTCCAGATTGTGGTCTCAGGTGATGAAATCAAGCAGGCCAGCATGGAGCCAGTTATCACAACAGTCACTGGAATGCAGTAAATTGTTAAGGGCCCAGTAGACAACTGAATACAAGATAATCTAAGGCAGTGCATGTGGTGTGTCCACACAGAATCCCTCAAGGGTGCTAGTGTTGGTAATAACCCCAATGAAGGCAGAGTAACAAGATGGAGGGACCGTGGGTCCCCAATACTGTGAAACTGTGATACTAGTCCTGGACCACTCTCACATCCAGATTATTATTTGAAAGAAAAATAAACTTTAAAGTATTAGTATTGAGGGTTTTGTATGAGCAATCAAATCTATATCGCAGTAATATACCTTAAATCTCAGAAATTTTATTTACTTAAATCTGCTTTAGAAAATCATGCACACACATGCATAGAGATTCATATACAGATGTGCAGAAGATGTTCATTGCTAACATTAAATAATTAAATTAGTGAAGCATTAGAAACAACCTAAATGTACATCAACAGAGTAACATGTAGATAAATAATTGATCCATTGTATTAAACACATCCTAAAAGAATAGATCCTTATGTTTTGACATAAAAATATCTTTAATAGTTCTTTAATTAAAAAAAGAAACTGTAGAATGATGTGAATAGTAGGTTAATATTTATCTATAAGAAGTCATCACAAAATGATATTATAACATTTGTATTTACATGTACATTCGTGTATATTAAGAGAGAGACAGGAGAGTGAAAGGAGAAAATATGTCAAGAAGCTTTGAAAGAAAGCTTGATAAATTGTTAACACTGGGTACATCTGGGAGGGAACTGAAATTGGAAATAGGAGATCAAATGAGATTTTAGACTTGTCTGTACTTTTTAAAACTTTTTTGATAAAGAAAAGGCCTTTCTATATTATTCATGTAATTAAAGGTTAATTTTAAAATATAAAGATAAAACCATTAAGGTCGTTATCCCAGAAAGATGAGATTACAAGGATCTTTGTTCTATATTTTTTTCTGTACATTCCAGTTGGTCTACAAAAAGCATGTATTACTTCCAGTGTAAAAATAATAGTACTTTTTTAAACCAAACGCATGAAGATATACGAACACAATAGCAATGCTACAAACTACAAATAAAAATTCCATATTCCTTAAGTCAACAGAATTTCCACTAAGTGCATCATTTTAGGGGAAGTATTTAGAAGCACGTTCTTGGAATACATACTATTTGCTTCATTTACTAAATCTCAAAAAAGGCAGAGAATGTCTTTGATTCACTCTTGCATTTTTAAGACTGAACTCTAAGCATATCTTGAACCCCTCAAATAGGAATATTTTCTTTAACTACATGTCCTGCCTCTCCTTGTCATTCCCCACACCATCAATCCTCTTCTTTAAACGTGAATTCAATGACTATGACACCTAGTTTACTATATAGCAGGAGGTAAAGGGGAATATGCAGATATATAGCAATCGATCATTTGGAATATTGGCTCCCCTAAGGAAAAGCTTAAGCAGGGAGGAGGTTGGGTAAGTGCTGAGAGACCTTTCTTAGGGTGTGGCCTGCCATATAATATGCTGTTTAAAGAAAAATGAAATTTTATCTGATTCTCTGGATTAGTCATAAAACCCCAGTCTACTGGTTTCCAGACCTTTTTTTTACCATAACCGTGACAAGAAATGGAAAGAGCATGGTGGCCATATTTCTGGTATGGTTCTTGTCAGGAGACTGAATTTTAAATGCATTTGCTTTTTTCTTTAATTACCAAATTGAGAGGAAAACTCAGCTTTGCAATGTCCTAGAGTTTTTGGACTGTTTCATTCTTTCCTGCTTGAAAACCAGCCAATTCTTTTCTGAGCTCTTATCTTCCTTGTAGTACCTTGTCAAATATAATGAAAATAAACCAACACATAGTTTTTGTTTCCCAGCCCTTCTTTAATCTGATGCCCCAAGTTTATTCAGTATATTTTATGCTACCAACTTATTGCAGATAACAGTTTTACTAAATGTTTCATCACTAAATAACATGAGTCACCATGTTTCTCGGCTCCAATGAGTTTCCTTGTTTTCCACCATCTGTCTCTATAGCCAGTGCTACACATTTTAAGTATTTTTGTTGTAGCAACACCCTAATGCCAGACTAACACTATGTTGGTCTCAGACTAAATTATGCTGGGGTAAACAATCCCTTATCTCTATGATTTTCAAGAACAAAGTTTTATTCCTTGCTCATATTTGTGAATATTGTGGTTCAGCTGAGTTTATACTTCACACACTCCTCATTTGGGAACAAAGGCTGAAGAAGTAAGCCATATCTGGGACATTACAAGTCTCAAAGGAGGAAAAATGATGGAGAAACCATTCACTGGCTTCTAAACGTTCTCTCTTCCGAAGTGCAGCAATCGCTTCCACTCTCATTTCATTCTCTAAAGCACTTACTATACCTCCTGCTTGTTTGAAGGCATCATTAGAAAAGGCTACCTTTCAGTTTTCATATTCAGAAGCTTCACCAAATTTTCCTCCATTATGTGAGCCTTGGCCTTTACTGCATTTTATAAAATGAACTAGTAGGGAAATACAAAAAATTTTATTTGTTCAATTTTTGTTATCATAGTACTCTGCCAAGATTTCTTTCCTTTCAGTAATTCAAAAAAAGGTGTTTTTTCCTGCCAAATTTGCATGATTATTTTTAAGTGTTGTTGAAAGAATAGTTTCAAGCAGTTATTATGCAGTGCTTGAAAAAAAAGACAGATTTAATTATTGAACTCATATAATAAACACATATACATATCTTATACTTTTTATATTAACAAATGATTGTTGTTGATTCCTTCTTTGTGGTTATCATAGTGCTGTCACCAAATTCACTGTCAAGGTCACTGTGGGAATGATCACAGGGAGTGTAGGAGAATGGTTAGGGATATGGGCTCCAGAGTCAGAATACTTGGCTTAACCACTTTTTAGGTCTGTGACCTTGGAAAACTCATTTAACTTCTCTGTGCATCAGTTTCGTCAACTGTAAAATGGAATTGAAAAAACAGTAATTCCTTCATAGGGTCATTGTAAGAATTAAGTGATTTAAAACTTGTGAAGTGCCCAGATTGTGAATAATTGAGTTTTAAGATAATAACATAAAAGAACAATTGGTAAGGTGACAAGCTCACTTTTTCAAAAAATTTGTTTTGGGGACTCTGTAAACTCACAGAGAAATCTTAACATTTCTCTTTATCCGCTGAAGTACATTTTCAATTCTTATCTCAATAACAAACCCTCTTAACAGTATCATGAGTGCAATGCTAAAACTATCAGGTTCCCTGCCAACAAAAGTCTGTTCTTTCAGTTCCTCACAGCATGTAATTTTTTTTCAACTTTTTGCATTTTATACACACACACACACACACACACACACACGCACACACATGCACACACATGCACACACACGCCACAGACAAAAGAAAGTGAGATTCTGCTGGGGTTTTTTGCACTTAAGTGTGGCAAGACTTTTAAAAGCCCTGAACTTCAAAATGTAGTTTCCTAAGGTATTTTTAAGTAATTTAATTTCTTAGGAAATGGTTGGCAAACTTTTTCTGTTAAAGACAGAAAGGTCATAGACTTTTCAGGTCATAGACTGTGCCACTGCTCATTTCTGCCATTGTAACCCAAAAGTACCCATAGACAATAGCAAATAAATGAGTGCTTATGTTCCAATAAAATTTTATTGACAAAAACAGTCATCAGGTCAGATTTGGTCTGAAGGCCATAGGTGGCCAATCCTGTCTTAGTTGTTACTCCATATTTACCTTGTGACTTTGAATATCTCTAGCATACAGCAATATACCAATAATAAGAGGAGAAAATTTGTGAAGCAATAAACTGCAGAAAAAGACATATTAAATAAGTACAATATACAGGTACATATAAAGTAGAGCATTTGAAGGTGAGAAGCAGATACTTCAGCTCCCCAAGGCTAGCTCACTCAATAGAAAACATTAAACCAAGCACAAGTTTTATTATATGCCTCAGAGTACTTACCTATACACAAGCAAACGTTCATCTCTAGCCAGTCACAGACACAAATAATACTATCACTCCACTGAAATAATACATTCTTCATTCCAGAGCTCACTGGTGAATTCTTCATCATCTTACTAGAAATTCCTGCTTCTTATGTGTCTCTATTTCAAGAAGAAACAGAAGCTAGGTGTGTTGTTAAGTATGTTTTCCCAATATTTTCAGGCCCTTTGATCTGCTGGTTCTATTTCTAAAGTTGACAGATACTTTCAAGTTAATCGATTAAACATCCATCTCTAACTCCTTAACTATGTATGATTCCATTAAACCATAATGATCAATCACAATGAGCCTGAATCAGGGCTGTGGTTGATAAAATGAAAAGCAAAACCAGAAATAGTGAAGAATTGCTAGAACTTGATAAGTGAGGTCAGGGATGTGTGTGTGTGTGTGTGTGTGTGTGTGTGTGTGTGTGTGTGTGTGTGTGTGTTTTATCCCAAGTGCTTAGAATAGTACCCAACACTTAGCTATCACTCCTCAAACACTTGTTGAATGAATTAACAGATGAATGAATGAATAAAAATTGAATTAAAAATATGGAAGGTGAAGGAAGACGAAGAATTGAAAATAAATCCAAGTTTTCACAACTGAACAATTGAAGACTCCTAATAACGTTACTATTCAAGATAAGGGTTATAAGAGCTTTCTTGAGGAGATAGCTATACAACAATCAGGTAGATAACCAATACACTTAAACCTCCTTTACCTCAAAAAAAACGTTCCTCAGACACCCCGCTGTCATGTTTGTACTATGTGATCTCACAGTTGATTGGACCAATTTAGGCTCATCAGATTCTTTTTTCTGGGTAATCTGAGACTAAGCTTCTGCTGGGCATAGTATTCAGGTCAGTCAAAAGCTTGGAGAAGCAGAGGAAACAAATGTGAAAAGACAGAGGAAAGATATTTTAGAAAAAAAGCAAAGACAGAAGCTGAAAATACTGATTCTATTTCTGCCCTACCCCCACCCCCACTGCCTCATAGGCCCAGTTGCCTTTATACCATTGTTTCTGGATATCTTCACAATAAATTCATCAATTGAGAGAAGGGCAAGTAACCAGATTTACTTTTCTGAGCCAAAAATCATCAATCACAAAGAAAGGTAGATAACCGATTCATTTTTGTACATGTTAAGTTTGAGCTTTCTTTCTTTATTCAGAAATATGGGTATCTCATTCTTCATTACGTCTTCAACAAATTTCCAGGCCATTTTCTTCCTGTCCTTTTAGAAGATATCTTATAATTAGGTGCGTTTTTACGACCTTAACCTCAGAAGAGAAAGTATCCTTACCTCCCATACCTCTGAGCAACTTATGGTGTCCATCTCTATAGTAAATAGTCCTGCAAGAAGGAAGTCTTTCAAGAGGGGTTTGCTCATCAGAGACAAATACCATAGACAGAGGGTTTTTCTCTTGTACACATGTCCACAAGACATGATGTTCTTCTCTTGGGATATAAGAAAAAAATGGATAGAAGACATTTAGAAAGAGCAGGGCAATTTGAACTACAGAATATTGTACAGCAGTGGAATGAATGTCGTTTTTTAATCTCTTTATGGCTTCAGCACCTCTTCATGACACCTTGAAAAAGTCTGCAAATTTCAAACCACCTCTTTGCAAATTGATTTCTTGATGTCACTAGGCTCCACACACTGACAGCCCACGCTCTTTCAGCTGCTAAGTGCACTGGATTGACACAGTATGTTCCAGAGGCTTCAGATTTCTCTCAAATGCAAAAGAGGTGCTTCCAGTTACAAACAAAGTTCTTGTCTTTCAAATACAATGTTCTTCAAAAACAAAGAAACAATACTCATTAAGATTTCAATCAATTCAAATTAAACTGATTTCCCAAAGCAAGGTTTATAAGCTTAAAAGTTAAATAATATTATTTTACAACTTGGAACTCAAAGACGATGTATAAATTAGTTTTGCATTATTAGCTCTACTTCATTAGGAAGAAAAATCATAACGTGCCTCTAGAAATATCTATTCCTAACGTGCATTCATAACTACAATTGAGATTGATAAATACATGTGTTCATAAGTACTAATGAGGAGTTGTATTTCAAAAGACGGAGTTTTCTAAGTCAATAATATGAATAAAATTTAAGGCAAAAGTTTAATACTGCAATAAAAAGAGGGAAAATTTATGGCAAGAAAAAAGTAAGAACATTTTAATTTAATAGATATATATACATAAATTTAATGTATATCTAATGAGTGAGAGTTCAATGACAGAGAAGGGACCAACAAGATATAAAATGAAGTCCATAAACATGAAGAATTTAAATATTAATAGAAAAGATTGGTCATTCATTCATTCATTCATTCAACAAGTTTTTATCAAATATATATCATAAACAAGATACTTCCCTGGGTACTAAATCTTAATGATTTCACTGTAACATTGGATCACTTCAACATACGTCACTGAATTTAAACTTTTACTTTAAGATTTTATTATGTTACAAAAAAATATGCATCTTTTAAAAAAGTCAAACAATATAGAAACAAAAAGTGAAAGATCCTCCGTAACTATCACCACTAGGTGGGGTAACCACTATTACATTGCAAGGTATCTTCACACTTGATAATAAGCGCATGCAAATATCGACAAATACCTTTTTAAAACAAAAATGGTATGATATTACACATGGAGCCGGTATAGCATACTGCTTGATAGCATGGACTTTAAACAATTCTACTTCTATTCAAATCCCAGCTCTACAACTTAATTAAGTTACCTTTTGCAAGTTACTGTACATTTCAATGCCAAAATATACTAATCTTTAAAATGAAAATAATATTAATACATACCTCAGAGCATTTTGTAAAAATTAATACTCATAATCACTTAAAACAGCTTGGGACATCCTAAGAACTCAGTAAATGTTAGCTGTTATTATGAAATTTGTGTTATCTGACTCAAGAGTATAGTGTGGACTTCCTTCTTTCACTTCATTTTTTTTCAAAGACCATGGTGTGGATTTATTACAATTCATGTAATACATTCTCCTGATATTATACATAAAGATTGTTCCAATGTCTTCACAAGGAATGCTATAACTACCTTTGAGTCTATACTGAAGAGCAAATGCCTAGAAAAGAAATGGATGAAACGAATGGGATAAATACTTTGAAGTATATTTCAAATGCTTCTGAATTTCCCTTCTAAAATGTGCCATCTTATACCATCCCCAGCTTATTTGAAATGACACTATTATTATATATACTTAAATTCAACATATATATGGGTCAGTTTCTACTCATTATTTTTTTCTATTGAAACTCTTGCCTTTCTCTGACATTACCATGTTACTTTAGTTACCATAATGTTGTAATATATTTCATTATCTGTTAACTTCATTAACTTCATATTCTTTTGAAAACATTCCCATAACTCTTAGTGTTGCCGATTATGGCAGAAATAGTGAGCTGACCACCCAAATCTCATGCTCTTTTTTCATAATGTAGCATTGTTGCTGCAAATCAGCTACTTAGCTAGGGACTACATTTTACAACACCTGCCCCTTAAATTAGCTAGGGCCATGTAACTAGCTCTCAATCCTGGACGTGAACACAGGCAATGTGTGTCGTTTTCAGGCCAAAGAGATGGAGAACCAGATATACTTTCATCATAGTCATTCTCATCCAAGACTCCAAGGACCTGACAGAACATCACAACCACAGAATGGAAAATGCCTGGCTTCCAGGATGATCTTATAAACATCAACCTGACCAAGAACTCTTCAAATGACTGCGAATGAAAAATAAATCATTTATTGTAGTAATCCGCTAAGGTTTGGGGGGTTTATTTATTACCCCAGCTAATATACAAATGATGTATTACAAATGGCATTTTTAAAAATTTAGTTAGGATTTTAATTAGGATCACTTCATATTTATAGATTAAGTTAAGGAGAACTCACAGCTTAATACTGAGCTTTCACATCTAGGAGAAAGCACATCTTTACATTTATTCTGATCTTCTTTTATAGCCTTCAGTAAAGATTTGTTGTTTTCTTTATGCAGACCCTAAACATTTCTTGCTAAGTTTATTTTTATGCATTTTATATTTTTGTTGTAGTGTGACTGCAATCCCTTTCTATTACATTTTCTATTTGATTACTGCTTGTACATAAACAGAATGTTTGCTTTTGTAAGGTTGTCTTTTATCATCTTATAGAATCTTGTTTCTGCCTTTGGCTCATTGGTTTTATTTCTTTCATTATTTCTAGCAGATGACAATTTTGCCTTTTCCTTCTCTATGTTGATACTTCTTAGGATTCTTTTTATATTATTGCATTAGGATCTTGAAAATAATATTAAAAAGAGCAGTGATAGCTTTCTTTTCCTGTTTTAAAGTTTTCCGCCATGATTATAGTTTCTTCAAATTCTCCTTGTATTTCTAATCATTCTTGTTTATGTCTTCTTAGTGGACTTTATTTTTATCAATTTAAATTTTTTCTCTGTTTTGTAGATACTTTTTGTATTGGAGTAGCCATGTTAAAATGTAATCCCAACATTTGTCAGTGGATTGGTCCAAAGTTAGTACTTTACCCACTGGGCCAATAGTCTCTTCCGGAGACTCTCTGCTTAGGATTGGAAGACTACCAGTGATTGAAGCTATAATGGGTAAAACACAGGTGGCACAGGCACTGCCACAAGCTGAGTAAAAGAAACTGAACTGCGAAGAGACTGAATGAAGCAGATGCACAGAGAGACACACAGATGTCAGACAGAGAAATGGCTTCTTGGATACAGTTTGATTCTGAAACCCAACTGCATTCCTTTCTTCAGGCTCTGTGAGATATATTAATTTCCTTATGATAAATTCCCCTTGGTTTAAACTAGATCATTCAGCTCACAGTTACTTATGGAGCACCTAGCATGTACCAAGTACTATTATAGGCATTAAAGATATTACAAAGAACAGAACAAATTCCCTGTCTTCATGGAGTTTACATTCTAGTTGAGATAAGCTAATGATAAAGAGAGTTGAGGGTATGCTATTTAGATAGGTGGTCAGAGAAACCCTGTCTGAAGAGGTGAGATTTGTACAGAGGCCAGAATGAAGTGAACGTGAACCAAGTGGATATCTGGAAGGTGAGCATTTCAGTAAGAAGCAATAGCAAGGAAAAAGACCTTAGGCAAAAAGGAAATGTTATTCTTTTCAAGAAACAGCAGGAATACCAGCATGGCGAGAGCCCACTGGTTGTGGAAAGATGGAGGTCAAAGATTCAAACTGTAAACAAGTAACCACCCATAACTTCAGAGCAATGCAAATGCTCTGAAAATCAAGTAATAAGCAACAGCTTTCACTCTGTTTCTGAAGGTTGGCAAATGGATGACAGTTCCTGGTTTCTGGAAACCAGCCAGTCAGTGATAAAACCCACAGTTCTTAAAGCCAACCAATGGATAACAGCTCCACCCTTCTGGACAACAGCCAATCATCCAACACCTCAAAGTCATGAGTCAACCTCAACCTTACTTCGGTTTCCACCTGAAAATCTGTCCATCCCTAAGCACTCATGCTTCTTAAAGCCCTCCAAGTCCTGAATGCCAGGCTTCCTAAAACCTTAAAAAGATCATATTTGGCTTTGTTTGAGGAGACTGTGCTACAGCTCTCCCATGAAATCAAAGTGGAAGTACACTTTTTTTTTTCATTACGTAGTTCAATTTATCATTGGTCCATTAATCCTCAATCTTTTCAACAGTTCAAACCCTGTTCACATGAGTTGGACTTGTGAATGACCAATACACTGATGCTACTGTGAGATTCTCAAATTCAGTCTGTTCAATTCTGGCAGTGGTTGGCATTATCTGTTATTTATTTATGCATGTTTGAACCCCAAATGCCAAAACCCTAGTGTAAAATTTGTGATGAATTTTTTAAACAGTGGATTCTATTAACAAGAAAAAAGTCATTTGAAGCTCTCAGTAAGCAATTGTTTACTCGATATCAAAAATGGTGGTAATCAGACCTAACTCAGTATATTCTAAAGGCTAAACAAATGAAATGTATCATTTACTCAACTACTTCCAAAGAAAGTGATAAAATGACATTTTTTAAAAAAGAAATTCAGGTGAAGAAGATAAAATAGTTACAACAGTTGTAACAACCTTCCACATCACATACCAACCTCAGTCCTTCAGTTTAATGATCTACCTGTAATACCCTATTGCTCAAAAAACTTGTTGAACTTGTTAAAAAAAAAAAAGAACTGATGAAATATTTATCCCTTTAAGTGTAAAGGTTATTCATAATAAATGCAATAACGTTACTTATGGACAAGAAAAGAAATTCTGACTGAAATGAATAATTACTATGGCACTTGCCATGATGATTTCATTTCTTAAAGAATTTTATTCTTTCACATAGATATTATACTCTTCCAACATGGCAACAAGTGTAATCATAAAGAGGAAATAAAAACTGATGACAATAGTCTTTATCAGTAGATGGTGTTTTTAAAAGTTACTGATCAGGAGATCAAAGCATAATCATGAAGAAAGGAAAAGCAAGTTACGCCTGAAATGTGGTATCATGTGCTTTGACAAATCAAAGTTAGAGAGCGGATCTCAAAAATGTTAACTTTATGTCAGTACATGTTCAGTAACCTGGCTCATATTACTAATATTGAGTATATTTACTCATTAATGAATGTTTAAAAGACAAAAGAATGAAATAAGTTGACCACCATAGAAATCATGTTTGTAAATACAATATAGTTTGTAATTGCAAGAATTTTATAAACAAATTCTGTATAAGAAAGAATTTTTAAGGAGAGCCAAAGGAGACATAATTTTTTAAAAAGTATGAAATTGAGATACTTAGAATTTATTTCAGATTAACAAGTGATTTTTAGCATAAGTATGCTTCATGCATTATTTTTCTTTAATTCAATGTATGTATGCATAGGCAATTAGAAATAATTAAAATTTAGCTGAGTGTCCTTTATTTTTATTTGCTCATTCTGGCAACCCTGAGGGAGGGGCAAATCTTTTTTTAATTTCCCAGAACTTTAATTGCTCCTTAAAAAATAGCAGCCAGTTCTTGTTTTATAGATATAATAAATTCCTATAGATCTCTCTGTTTACTACATTACCATATTAATGCTTCATAGAAAATGTCCTTTGTTTCTACATTGTGCTATCGCTCTTTCATGTTGTTTGTTTTCCTTAAATGTTTGGGAACTCTTGATTATCCATTCACACTTATAATTTCAGGTTTAGATAGATGTATTTGGGTAATGGGAGTGTTACTGGACTTCCGGTAACATAGGTAGCGTTCTTTTTAGATGCAGGTGCTCTCCCTCCCTTATGACCAAAAGAAATAATGTCCTAGTTTGCCTGGGATGGTCAGAGGTTACACTTCTTATCCTGGCATAATTATGAATAGTGCCTGTTTTTACTCAATAGTGTCCCAGTTTAGACAACAAATTATATTTTCATCTTTCTTATGACAGATGGAAGTTAGCTGAAATATTTTCCCATTTCTCTCTCTGGCCCTAGCACCCACCTTGAGAGTATCTAGTGGCAAATATCTCAGTTAATTTAGAGAGAAGAACTCATGGCTTTTACCTGGGGGCAAATGTTGCTGCAGTCACTTGGAGAATAAAAGACAGATACAGTTACTCCACAGCACTGTAATTAATTACTTGGCTAGCTGCTTTCCTCTGTCCTTATTTTCTGGTGTCCTAGGTTTCTTTTTCAAGGATCATCAGAGATGCAAGCTTTCAAAAAATAGGATTATAGGTTGTTTTTATCCCTGATTGATGTTACCATCCATGACTAACCCCATCTACTTTAATATTCGATATTAAACCTATAACAGCAACTATAAAAATGATTATAGGTGAGATGTGAATACTGATTATGTGTCAGGCATTGTTTAAAGCAATTGTATTAACCTTCACATACGGAAACTGAGGCACAGAAAGGGAAAGTCATTTACCCAAGGCTGGAAGACAAGAGAGGAAGCAGGTTACCAAGAAACTACCCCACCTAAATCTCTCATTTGAGACAAAGGCCCTCGTCCTGGCTTTCTAGAGCTGTTTGGGGTTTAGCACTTCTGTGTTAGCTCTGTCACTTCTGTGGGCTTTTTGAGAGGAAGGAGAGGTTAGTTTTTGAGGTCAGTTAACTGTTCTGAACCAGACGCTTATCGAACTATTTTTTTCCACCTCGGGCTTTCTGTCACATTGAAGAAGGGCTTCTGGTCAAAATTATTATGTGCTCTCTTGCAGTCAGTCTAACTTCTCTATTAGCTGACCCTGGTTAATATGCACAATTGTGTACTGCTTCCCACTGCCTTATCAATCTGGAAAGCTGGATGAAGATGTGGTGTAAAAACAGGAAATAGTGCCATGGAAATTTCCTCTTAGCCCCTGGACATTCCACTGTGGGTACATTATGGTCCATCCTAGAGTCACAACAGGGCATCCCTTTGTAGTATATAAACCCTCAAAATATTATTTTAAATCAGTAGAGACAATAACAGCTGAGACCAGTCCCATTATTTTGCAAATAAGGAAACTAATTCCAAAGAGATCAAGTGAGTTACCAGTCATCTCACAGCTAATTAGTATAAGGCCAGAATTACCTCCGAGTTTTTTCATTCTGTCTCACTGCCTCTGTATTTGGTTGCTTTGGGAACATAAAGAGAAAATCATTAAAATCATGTTATCGTATGCCTAGAAATGGTTATTTTGTGTAGGTTTGCTCTAAATGTTCTGAACCCATACTTCTGTGAAAAATTACTAGCTCATTTTTAAAGGAAACCTTTAAATTTTGATTGCCATATCTGTCATGGTTCCCTACAATATTTTTCAGGGTTTTCTGTGATATACATGCTGGTACAGTAAACCATGCTTCTTTTCACCCCCAGAATAGCATTGACTCATATCTGCTCAACCAATTCACTTGCCAAGAACAACAGGCTTTTATGCCAGTTCCTAACATAATCCATATCACCCTTCTGCTGCGTAAAACTTAAAAATATTCATATTCTACTTTAAAGCTAATGAAGTTTGAAAAGTGAAAGCTTTTCTTCTTTTTTTTTTCTTGATAGCAATTGGCTTCCTGGGCTACAATCTGTTCTAGAAACTGCAGTGTTGGAAAGATTAAAAAGGGGAGGCTTGAGGTAAAGGAAAAGGGGAAGAATGAAGAGATACTTTATAATTTATTAAAAAGATATTTTATATTTTATCAAGAGATAAATATTTCACATTCTAAAAGACATTAAAATGGCCTCATCTAGAATCTTAAGGAGATCTTATAGAAGGAAAAGGGGGGGGGGGAGTAAAAATAAGCTGATAAGGCTTTATCATTTGTTACAGGGAGGAAGAGCTACAGCTAATTCGATATCTGTTTAGAAGCATATTAAGAACTAAGTTCTAAAATGGCTGTTGCTCAACAGCCATAAATTCAAGATAAAAGCAATAATTTTTATAAATTAATACCTTTTTCTTCTGTCCTTAACTGCCTCCAGCTAAGAAAGCAACAGAGCTAGAATATCTGCTGCACAATCTACAGCTTTAGGAACATCCAGGTTACCCATAATTCCCTCAGTAGAGGCACTTCCTTGGATTCAACAAAACCGCTCATTCCACCCCACCCCCAATCACCTGGCCAGCCATTTGCCTTCTGATACTGCCATCTCTAGTTCCCCTTTGGAGCACCAGAGTAATAACCCAGCTACACTCCTGTTAGTCCTACCTAAAACAGTACCTTTTCCTGTTTTATTTTCTTAATAGTTCTTTCTACTGTCATGAATTATCTCATCTGTTCACTTTCTTGTTGTCTGTCAGCTCCTTCTAGAGACTTTTTCTCTCTATTTTAGTCAACACGCAACTTCAGTTTCTAGAACAATGCCTAACACCTAAGAAGTGCTTAAAATTTGTTGAATAAATAATTTATTTGGCTCCTTTGAAGTTTCAAAGTATCTTGGGATCTGGAACATCAAAGAGCAGTTCTCAACTCACACCTTGCCCATCTCAGTCACCACTTGGAAATGTCTCACTTCTGAAATTTTAAAAACTATGGAAATTCTAGCTGTCATTGCCTCTTCCTCTGGTGCATTCTCTGCTGCTTTATTTACAACAACTCCAGCCTCTCCAATGAGAACACAAATGCTCCACCAACTATAAGGCTTTACCTCACTTCCTTCAGCAGATAAGATTAGTGAAAGAGTAGTTTACACCCACTAGTTTCATTTTACTATCTCCAACACTGTCTTAACCCAGGCATTTTGGTTTCATACCACTTCACCAACACTGCCTTGGCAAAGGTCACCACCCACAATCCCACCAGATCAAAAAAAAAAAAAAAAAAACATTTAAAAAAAAGAAATTGAATATCAAATTTTAGAAGTACATGGGAAACAGAAACTTTATTATAGCTGGAGTAAAAATAGCACAGTCATTTTGGAGAGTAATTGGTAAAGTTGAAAACATGAATTACCAACAACATATTCTCTTAGAGAAACTCTCTCACATGAGCACAAGAAGACATATATATTAATGTTTGTCACAGCATTGTTTGTAGTAGCAAAAATTTAGAAATCATCTAAATGTTCACTGTGGTAGAGACTAGTACTTGGCCCCCCAAATTTACCTCCCCTTTCCTTATCAGTAATTTAAAAAACAAATTTTAGGCATGTGGTCACTTAAAATAAAGATTCCTTTTTCTATTCTCCTTCACAGCTATGGTGGTACGATTAACTTTTAGCAAATGGGATGTAAACAAAATTGGAGAATGAAACATTTTTCCTTTCTACTACTGTAGGAATGCAAATGTGCCCACCAGAGCTGAAGCAACCATTTTCAACTTTGACATAACCTGTATATAAATGTCCATGCATAGAGAAATAACAAGATAGAGGGAGCCTGTGTTCCTGAACACATGGCATTTCATACCATCCCGGGAAAACTGCCTTTGGACTCATATGCAAAAAAGAAAATTTTTTCTTATCTAGTCTAAGACCCTGTTATTTAGTTTTCTGTTAGTCATTTTTAGCCAGACTTAATCTTAACAATCAAAACAGTGTATTGATTAAATGAACTCCAGTACAGCAATAAATAGGCAAACAAGAGAAATCTGTCAACATGAATAAACCTCAGAAATGTAATATTGAAGAATAATATGTACAAAGTAATACTATTTATTTAAAGTTTAAAATGTAAAATAATGTTTATGGGTTTTTACATGTTTACGGAAAAAATACAAAACAACATGAAATGTTTCACAACAACATTTCAAGGTGGTGGTATCTTTAAAGCAGGGACTTTTCTGATTCTATATTAACAAGCTATACTATTGATTATCTATCAGCCAGGATGCTCAAAGCCAAACCAAGTAAGAGCCTTGTGGTTTGTCCTATCAAGAACTTTCAAAGTTTATCTGTCCACCCTTCCTTATAAATCACTGCTGTTGAAATAAAGCTCTGCTTTTCAGTATCTGAGTCACTCCTGAATGACGAGAGGTAAGACAAGTTGTTTCTGGAACATGAGTTCTTAAAAACCACGCTAAGAAGAGAATACTTGCCAAGCTGCAATAGAATTGTCATAGCATAACTGGGCTTGGCTAATTGGCAATTGTGGACTAACCACAATTTATTCACATCCACCAACTCTTTCTTCAGTGTCTAGGAATGTCAATCTTGCAAATTAATTCAGTAAAACAAGAGCCAGCTACACTATTTTTTATATGGGGAGGAAATCAGAGCTTGAGATGAAGGGGGAAATCAACCAGTAAGCCATTTTCAAGTTTCTAATAATGGTGAGAATAATAACCACCATTTATTGAATACTTGTCATGTTACATGTTTACTTATTTAAAATTTTCACAACAGCCCTATATTATAAATTTAAAAACTGAACATTAGCAATAGCTGATGGTCACATAAGTAGAAAGAGCTGGCTGAAGCCAAAGTCTATGTTCTTGGATATTGTACTAGATCATTTACTCTCATGAGCTTGTCACAAGTACAGGTAAACTACATAGTTGATTACACTGTGCGATTTAAACAGTGATTACATTGTGCAGAGACCACCAAAGGGTTTACGTGTCCTACCATTTATGTCTCTTTTGAGGTTCAGTAATATCCCCAGAATATCAGTAAAGTTTGTCCCTCCAAGGAAGACCTTATCATTCACTCATTGAATTAATCATTCATAGGTTAATTTAACAGATTAAAACTACAACTTAATAACACTCTATTAAAACTAGATTTCCAGAGGAATGAGATACCTGTCACATAGACTTCAATGAATGATGTAAAATATTTTAAGAATCGAATTCTCTTAGAAGGAAAAGCTGTATCAGAGGGACCTGGACAGTGAATGATACTATTAAGGAGCTATATGCTCTGTGGGTTTAGTATCTCAACCTGAAATGGAATGTTTGAGTTTGAGGAAACCTTGAAGATTACTTGTCACAATCTCCTTTATTGCACCCACCAAAACACACCCTTTGCAAAAAAAGAAAGCTTAGCCAAAAGAGATTTCTCCATTTGCTCATAGCCATAGAGATAGATTTGAACTGTGCTAAGACTAAATCATAAATCTTTAAATTCTAAGATAATTTCTCTGTCAAAAGGTGTGAAGAAAAATTGCAAAAAGAAAAAATATAATCAGGAGATAAAGAAAGAAATATTTGGCCTAATTCATAATTTTAACCAGCACCAGCTGACACATCCTCCAACTGCTTTTATCTGGTTTTGGATGGGAGGAAGAGAAAAGACAGAAGATGTACGGGAAATGGCTGGGTGTGTGCCAAAGACATTCTGCCTCTGTTTAGGAAAAGGCTGTTCAAATCACTGAATACACTGGAGCTCTGATTTCTGCCTCCTTCTTCTTTCAAGCCCAGCAGCTGATCTAAGGAGGAAAGAGGGGCAGCTTTTACAGTCGGAAGAGAGGTTGCTGTAAATAGAGCCAGAAGATTCATTTTATCCAGTTTCCAGACCAGTCTATTCCCAGCCCCCAACATTTTTATCAGGAAGAGTCCCAATCTCTAGTGACAAGAAGCCCGACAGCTCCTGGGATGAGTCTCACCTTTGAGCCAAAGCCAAGTTTGCTGTGGCTTTCACCCACTGGTCCTAGTCATGCCCCCTGGAGCTACTCAGATGGGTCAAATCCTTCCTCTGGATGGTAATCTTGTATACATATGACAATTCAAGTCATAATAGTGAATACTTTCATACAGCACTAACTGTATCCTAGGCACTATTCAAAGTGCTTTATTCATGTTCATTTGTTTAACTTTCAAATCAACCCTAAGTACTATTGTCATTGACCTCATAGAAAACGGAGACATACAGAGGTTAAGAAATTTGCCCTGCTCTTACAGTCAGTATTTATTCAAGCTAGGATTTGAGTCTATTCACTCAATTGCTGTGTTACATGAACATTTCTTCCCCATTTTTTGCTCTTCTTTCTGGCACTTCTCAGATGACATGGTTCTCCATCCCATTCACCCTTTCTCTGACTCACATTCTGGTTGGTCAATGATGCCTTTAAGAGTCACTGTCTAAAACTGAGTTCATTGAGAAGCAGGCTCTGAGACAGAGTTTATAGAATGTAGGATGTTTATTAATGAACATCTTTGACATCAACACCTAAGAAAGGTGAACAGAGCCGGGGGGACGGGGGGGCAAAGCAAACCTAAGACATTTCCACAATTTTAGTAGGCCTATTGAAGTATCATAAAATATTAATAGGTTACTCTGAAATTTAAAATATTTTCAATTGCTGAATTTAAGATCAGCTGAAATTTTGCCTACATTGAATTAATCATGTGCCCTATTTTTGTCCTAAAATTTTGCTAAGCGAGTTCACATAGAACCCAGCTCATGAATGATGATAATGAAACCATTTTACTGATTCAAGCTAATTAAGCAAAATTTTTGGGTATATTCACCTCCTCAGAGATATGATTTGTCTTTAAAAATAAAAGGTACATTTTCTTGCAAGTCTTAAAGTCTGGAGATCCTTTGAAAAAAATTATAAGGCCTCTTATTTGTGTGCAAGTTTGTTCATTTGTTTGCTAGTCTAATGATGCTACGACTGGTTGATTAACCAAGTTGTTTTTAAGAGCTCCACAGTATTTTAGCAAGTCTGTAAAGTAATGGATAATTAGTCTCTAGGAAAAAATGGAGTAGCATCCCTTAGCCCCCGCAAATCTGTTACTTGTCAGATGCCTATGACAGCAGCTGCTCCAAATGCTATTAAAGTAAAACTTTGAATTCTTACCTTATTTATTCTTACAGTACATTTATCAAATGTTCATGTTTCAAAGTTCTGTAAATTTGTATTCTTGTTTTTATTAAATTATCAATTTCAGCAATCGAAATTTATGACTTAGCTAGAGGAATTTCTACAGTATAAATATTAAAAATCATGCAAATGTATAAAAGAGGAAATTTGGAGACTATTTCTTTAATAATAGCTATGAATACAGAAATGAGAACAATTTTTCAAAGGGAAATTAAAAGTAGGTAAGTAAAAATAACAGGAAAGAGAATGTGATGAGGAAGAATTGTCCACCTGCTGAATTAATATGTTCTCATTCAATGTCAGCTCCAAAATAGCATTGTTCTCCACGTTGTTAAGTTGATGAGAAGATATTTTAAGTGGTAATTCCCATTTTCAAGTTGAATTACTTCTACAAAGTAGGCTAGTCACATTCTTTGGATGCCAGATTCTTAGTTACATTTTTTTCAGCAGGCCATAGAGTCTCCCTCTCATACCCAGCAAAATTCAGGTTACCTCCTAGGACACCAGACATAACTTCTTGCTCTTTGGAGTAATCAAACCCTGTCTCTTTTGCTAAACTAACTCCATTCCTTTGTTAATTTTGCATAAGTGTGCTCCATGGAAACAGCTCCTTCTCAATCATACTGAGAAAAGAGCAAAATAACTTGGCTGCTGGGTATATCCATTAGAATTATCTGTATTTCTTTTGTCCCCCTTGAATTAATGAGTTTGATAGAAGTCAAAAGAGAGCCAAAAGCTTATTAAATAAGATATTCTATATGGGCAGCTTTCCCATGATTGAACCCAAGATATCATATAAGAATTATATAGTATGCATTGGTCACTTTGCCACAGTCTGTATCATGCTTGTGGTGTAAAGCCGAGCTGTGAGAGAGACATGTCTCAAGAGGAGGGTCAGCTGGAGGGCCTGGACCAACTTTATAGCTGCAAAGGGAAATTGACTAATCTTAGAAATTTGCTTTTCCTTCCTTGTGCTAGGCTTGATCCAACTGGAGGAAATTGACTGGTATTTCATGATTTTCCTTTACAATAAGCTGGGAGCAAGCTGCAGAGGAAACTAGTCAGGTTGGAGAGAAAGGAAACTGCCTAGCACCTTCGTCAGTTTCCTGTTGCATCTGACTGATAGCAGAAAGGAGAGGATGTGATGTTATAGGCGCTGGCCTTAGATTTCTAGATGCTTCTGATAAACGCTGCTACTTTCCATTCAATGGCTGGTGATTCACAGTTTTCTACTGACCTAATCTGGATTCAGACTTTAAAGACTGCCCCTTAACTACCGAGAACTTTAAAACGCTTATGCTGTGTAAGATGTAGAGAGCCAACAATTAAAATATTTTCTTTACAAACAGCCTCTGATGATTTATCAAGCTTCAAAAACACACAAGATCTGTATAAAGGGAAATTAGCATCTACAGTCATGCCACCCTGAACAAGTCCAGTCCTGTCTGATCTCGGAAGCTAAGCAGGGTCGGGCCTGCTTAGTACTGGATGGGATACCACCTAGGAAGACCAAGTGCTGTAGGTGAAACAAACAAACAAATGAATAAATAAATAAATAAATAAATAAGGGATTGTAACTTGACAAGGTCCTTGCAATCTATGAGGCCAACCAAGAGTCGCTTTGCCTAAAAAAAAAAAAAAAAAAAAAAAAAAAATGGATATTAGCTCCTTCAGAAAACAGCTCACCACTGACATTTCCACAACAGTGTGCAGGAATATTCCCAATTTAGTTGGAGATAGAGGTGTGTTAGACACATTTCACTAGAAACTGTTACCCAATACAGCCCGTAACTGCTCTACTCAAAACTTCCAATTATTTCCCCTTGATTGCAGAATAAAATGATGGTTTCTTTGCACATAATTTGAGAGCTTTGAACAACATAGTCTCTCCTTACCTTTCCAAAACTTGTCTCAAACCCCTCCACTATTATTATCATCTTTTAAAAGCAGTCTACACGTGGTGTCCCAAGCTTCAAAACTTGTTCTTTAGGGCTGTCATCCAAAATGACCTCACAGTTTTCTATTCTCTTCTCCAAGTCTTGTCCATAATTTAAGTCCAGTACAAGCTGCTGTTTCTCCATCAAGTCTTCAGTAAGTACTCCAGGTACAAAGAAATTTCGCAGACCTTAAATATTTGTTGTACCTACTTCTCACTTGGCCACTAATCACTTCTCTGCTGGAGTACATTTTCTGCTGGTTTGTTGTGCAGTACTGTTTCCTAATTCTTGTATTCCTGTTTAAGTCTGTATGGTTTCGTAATAATTTTGAGAGAAAGGTGATGTATTATACTTCCTTATCTGCCGCCACTCCACCCAGAATAGTGCCTTCAATTCAGCAATACATATTTTAGATTGATTTATGAAAAGTACATGATATTAAACAAGAACAGACACAATTATGTATAACCTTAAGCGGAGTGGAATAACCTAGCACTATAATAAGATAATCATGGGTTTGGAGACTGAAATAGCTTAGGTTCTTTTTCCAGATTTTTAGTTTGATAGGAAATATCTTAACTATTTTAACCAATTTGCCAACCTATTGAACAAACAAAAGCAAATAAAAATTTCTCTGAGTTTGGGTGATAATGATGTAAGTTCGTCAACTATAGCAAATGTACCACTGGTGCAGGATGCTGATGGTGGGGGAGTCTGTGAGTGAGTGGGAACAGGAAGTGTATGAAAAATCTCTATAACTTCTGCTCGATTTTGCTGTGAACCTAAAACAGCTCTAAAAAATAAAGTCTATTAAAAACGTAATTTTTTTGTATTGAATCTGTGTTAATGTACCACATCAGATCACTCAATAATATAGAGTCCCCACTGGCAAACCTCAGCCACATGACATGCTCCCACAACTACTGTAATAGAAAGAGGTGTCCCTGTGTTCAGTGTCACCTGATAAGGAGAGACTGCTGTAGGTACACTTTGGCTGGGTTAAATCTGGGAGGCTATGCCTTCAACAATCTGGACTAGCTGGAAATCACAGGAGGGTAAAGGAAGTTAATGCCTCATGGGGTAGAATTTAACCACTGAGATACAGCAAATGGCCTCTCTGGACACCAAATGATCAGCTGTGTTTTGTTGTGAAGCGGTGGCCAGCTCAATTACACATCACTTTGTATTTATGTTCCTACTTTCCCCATCTCGCTCCCTTTGTCTCTTCACTCTCACTTTCCTGGGATTGCACCTCTATCTAAAATGATGAATATGTAATAAGCTCTTCATGCTCTATGTTCTAGGGAATCTGAAATCTGTCAAATGCCAATCCCTGCGCTTAGTATTGGAGAAAAAAATATAGTACTCTACAGTTACAAATGCTTCTTATATATTTTGTTTTTGTTAATAGGTAATGCATTCACATGGTTCAAAAAAGTGAAGGCACCAAAGGGTATAAAGTGTGAAAACCTCCCTCCCACACACAGGGCCCCTTGTACTTTATGTCTTCTGTATCCTGTTCTCTTTCTGATAATATATCTTAAAAATTATTTCAATCAGTACATTAAAAACTTTCATGACATCTTTGGCTGCATAGTATTCCAACACACGGGTGTAATATGATTTATTTATTCTACTCTTGATGAAACTTTAGGTTGTTTCACTCTGATACTATTGTAAATAATGCAGCAATAAATAACATTATGTGTAAGTTGTTTTGCACACATACCTGTATATCAATAGGCTAAATTTCTAGACCTGATATGTGTAGGTCAAAGAATATGTGCACCTAACTAAATAAGAGCATCTGTTATTACATCTCCTCAACAGCATAGTATATTAACAAAGTTTTTGCTTTCTATGTTTTTGGTTGGTGAAAATGGTATCTCAGTATATATTTAAATTGTACTCCTCTTATTCTGAGTGAGGTTAAATATAATTTCAGATGTTCAAGAGTTGTTTGTTTCTGCTTTTCTGTGAACTGCTTGTTTTTGAAGAAATCTTCACTAAGGGAGCAATCTTTGGAGCCTCTATTTTTAAAACCCCATGCACCGTGACTCAAAGAAAATTTAGGGTTTTAACACAACTCTCACTATCACTGCTTGAAATATTGCAATTTATATCTCCAAGTTGCAAAGTCTACTCACACTCAGTGAGTTCATAGTCTAGCAATAAATCACGATGGTAGGAAGGGAGTAAACCAGGCTAAAGAATACCCACCTGTCCTCAGTTTAATGCCCAAAGAAACAGGACTCACATGGCTGATATTGGTACCCAAAGACTCAATCTGATTGCTCAGTGGATTGCAGTTGGCATTTCTAAGCACTATTAGGGCTAAGATGAGGATGAAGTATCCTGGTTCTAAGAAAAACTCTCCAAGGGTGAAGCCTGACTTTAGTTAGCAGCAGTCAGGGCTGAAATAGGCAGGGACTGAGACATTATAAGCATTGGAGTAAAGTTATCTTCAAACTACTATGGAAAGAGAGAATAGGATGGAAGTAAAGTCTAGAAAGTTCTCACACTGAGATGACTTTTGAACAGGGCCTTGAAGTATAAGGTAGAACAATCAGGCAGAGAGGTGTAGCCCTTCTACCCAAAGGGAATATAATGAGCAAATGTAGAGAGGTCTGAAATCTTTTTTTCTGTGAACTATGAGTGATCCAGGGTGGCCAGGGAACAGGAAGGGCACAGGTGTGTGTGTGTGTGTATGTGTGTGTGTGCATGTGCATGCACACGTGCGCGCACGCACACACACACACACACAGAGAAGGGTATGAAAGATGGACAGAATAAAAGGCAAGGTCACCCTTTAATTAAAAGCTTTTCTTCCTTAAGGTTCTTTCAATAGAGCCCAAATTTTCTTATAAATTTTATTTGGCATAGATGAAAAGCCCCAGCATAAACATGGCTTGAGATAATGTATAAACAACCTATTTCAGGGATAATAGAGGAGAAGTTCACTATGTCAGAGAGAGTTGGCTCCTTTTAGTCACAAGGCCTCTTCTTTCTCTCAAATCAAAAATAAATCCAGGGCATGAAGGTTAATGGTTATGTTTGTGAGGACAGGGCACCATAGAGCGGGGAATGGAATAAAGCAAAAATAAGGACATATGTACACTTTTGTATCTATGATTATTAGAACTGTTAGAATAAAGAATAATACAGGGTACATACAAAGAGAGGTCAGCGGAATAAAATTAGATGCATTACAGAACTCTAATGCTACCCACTTTCTAAACACCCAATAGATATTCCTCGTGAATACCCCGGAGCTGCAGCCATTTAAAAAATCTGCTTGGCTTTAACAAGAAAAAAATACACGATAATTATTTTTTCAAAGAGACATTGCCAAGGTTTACCCATGCCAAAACACTGAGCAAAATTGTAATGTGAAAAGAACTACAGAAAAGAAATGATAATAAGAGAGAAGCTTACAAAAGCTCTGTCATCTGCAGACACATTGGCACACGCAATTCTTCTTTCAGCTCCTCCTCAACCTGTTCTTTTTCTAATCCTTGGTGTTTATATTATCCGCCTCTTTAAAATCCAACAATTTGCAGACTCCAGGGATGGAAAACAAAAGAGCTCAGTTCCCCAATCTTCATATATAAAGTAACAGCAGTTCAAATGACCTCACTGGTATCCTAGGGCATTGTTCTTCCTTGCCCTGAGAATCTAGGCAAAGGCCACGTCCAGTCAATTCTTCTTTTGTAATGACTACTGTCTACATCTTGCTTGCTTAAGGACTCAAGACAAATCAGTCCAAGAACTTCCCACTGGAGTAGTAGGGAAAGTAGGGAATGAACGCACTGAGATTGGGGTTCCAAGAGCTAGTTGAGAAGTGGTTACATGGGGTAGGCTGGGATAGGCAGACTGAGTTTCTGTGCCCTTAGTCCACACCAGATGCCTTGAGTTGCCCTACCAAATGTCATTTCCCTTCCTCCCTGCTAACAAGCCTCAACCTTGTTCAGGAAGAAGATGCCCAGCACCCAGGTTGAGTGATGACTGGTCTAAGCCAAGTGTGCTGAACCTACTCTTCTTTGCTAGTGATTGGTCTGGGAGTGGGCATGTGAGGTAAAGAGGAGTTGATTGAGGGCTTGTGGGAAAACTCTTATTCCTGATAAAGGAAGCTGATGGGAAAACCATTTACCTCTTTTCCTTTGCTTCCAGCAAATGCCTTTGTCTGAGGGGTGTTTCCCAGAGAGATTACAACCATCTGACAATCACTGGGGAAAGGATTGTTGATTTACTGAGGAGGCAGGGTGGAATCAGCCTTCTGGATGACATTGTTGAATTGCCAAACCAGCCCCAAGACTGCCTTCTTGTTAAACAAGCAACGGATATCCTCACGGTCTTGGGCTATCTCTTCCTTGGAGTTGAAAATACATCTTATAAATGGTAGAAAACAAATTGCTAACCAGGGAAGTAGTGTTGGGGTAAAATTTAAAAGGGAAGGAAGAGCTGTAAGTGGGGGCCGAGAGCGTATCAGAATGAGATACAGGTTGGGAAAATGATCAGGACTGGGAGTGTATCTGGGAGTTCCTGAAGGCCTCCCTCCATGTGTTTCTGGCCCGTGAAATAGGTGTGGGACTGATAGCAAAAAGTATCGATACAGGGCTAACATCTCTAAAAACCATCCCCTCCTTTATTTTTCTGGATAGTAAATAGCCCAGATCCTTGTTGCCTCACGCTGGGACTCAGGCATTTCTTGATTGGTCTCCGATCTTTGGTCTCTCCACCCTCCAACCCATATTGGAGGTGGTAGTCGGATTATCCACCCATCATACAACTTCTAGACTTGAAAATTCTTTGATGGTGTCTTATTTGAAAAGTCTACCTGCCTTAGTCATTTTTATGTCATTCAACTGTTGTTTGTATAGTCTTATGACTTTATGGTAATAATTAACATCAATAAAAGTAGTCCTCAGGAAATGGTCATTTGTGCTATAAATTTTAGTAAATGAACAAATTTCGTAATTAAGATACTTTTAATTTGATTTTCTATCTGTCATAATAATTATTTTTAACTAACTGCACCTTTATAATTTTACAATCATATTTTTAATTGAAAAACACAACTTTATTTCCTCAATAGCCTTATTTAGTTTCTCAGTAGCCAGCTTTCTGTTCATATCATTATCATTTCATACTTTGGTCAATGCAATAACACCAGTTGGTATTTTGTATCTTTTGTATGTTCTTGATTCCATGACTTTGCTCTTATCATTCACTCTATTTATAATGCTTTCTTCTCTTCCCTTAACTTAAACATTCTACAAAGCTCAGTCTACGGTTCACATGTCACATAAGGCCTTTTCTGACCACTGTAATTCACAATAGTTTCTCTTTCTTTTGATTTCCAATAGGAGTCAGTATCTGTATCACTCAGTTTGTATGTTTGCCTTGCACTATTATTATTCTTTTTAAATGTGCATGTGACTTAAATGTTTCCAAAACCTCAGTCTTCCCTTTAGTATTAAATAGGATAAATCAGATTCCTACTGTACATAGCTCTGTTCTCCTGAAGAGAACACAGGTTTTCTAAATCGCTCACCTTTTGCTCTGAACCTCTACTCCCAGCTCGGTTTTTGATCCTCTCTCACCATCTTGCCTCCTGCATTTGCAGTCCTGTTAACTCTCTTATTCCCCACGAGATACAGCTCTTCTCCATTCATTAAAGCATCACAACACAAGGCTGTTCCACATAATGGACTTTTATTAAACATTTGGGAATAATAGAGAGTAATTGCTTTTAAAATAGAGAGTGTTTAAAAGTCCTATATGCCAATCAAAATAATGATCAATTATCGAGCCTTAATATGTGCCAGATATGGTGCCAAGCATTTTACATGCATTATTTCATTTAATATTCACAGCATCCTTACACTCACTATTATATAGCTCATAAGTTGGCAGTCATTATTTAAATCTGAGTCTTTCTGGCTCTAGAGTCTGCCATAATCATTACTGTTCCTAAATTTCATAGCCCTCAAAGAATCTCTTACTGTATGTAGTAGATTGTATTGCTCATCTATGCAATGTTCACTCCACTTGTCATTCTTTTTCATAAAACTTTGATTTTGTTCCAGAATCCATCCTCTTATAGCCCCACCCCTGAGAGCTACATGCTGACTTTTCTTAACAATTATAGTTGCCAATGATTGGCTTGGACATGGACATGAGATGCATTCTGGCCAATAAGATATGACATGAAATCTAGGCTGCTTTTTGGAAAAGTTCTCTCCTTCCGAAAGAGACACATAAAAAGAGGTAGCCTCTTCCTCTGCAAAGACAATACAACAAAGGGTGCAAAAAAGAAAGAAAAAACCTGGTATTTACTGTTGACCCACCAAAATATTTAGTCTTGAACATTCTTACCTCTGGACTTCTTGGATTAATAGTGTTATTACTTATGTCCATTTCAAGTTCAGGTTTCTGATATTTGTGATGCAAATGTCTTAACAAACACTTGGCTTTTCTCTCTCTCAAGATTCCAGTCTGCTGCTACTGTGAGCATCCATTCTCCTAACATCTATAACCTTCTTTGAGTCCCAGTTTCCCCAAATCTACTCTCTCTGAATGTCAAAAAATAACTCCCCAAATCTATGGTTTTACTATGGAGAACAATTCATTTCCTCGTGTCTCAGCTTCTCCCATCTTGCCTCCGGGGTCCCCTTCCTACCACTTCATCACCAAAAGGCTGACTTAATGAGCTTTCCTAAAAAATTCTTCCCCAGAGATTATATCCCAAAGACCAGAGTCATAGTACCCCCATTTGAATCTCAGTCCCATTTCTTGCTAGCTGTGTAAACTTTGACAAGTTATTTTAATTTTTCTAAGGCTAGGCTTCATCTGTCAAAGGGGAATAATAATTACAGGGTTGTAATGAAGATCAAATGACTGTCATCCACACAAAGCCTTTATGATAGTGCCTGGCACTTGTAAGCATTCAAGATGAAATGCTGATTGGAAGTAAAGAAAACCAGCTAAGGTAGGTCAAATAGGAAATTTCTATTCTGTGCATTAGCTCACAGAATGGAAATCCCAGCTCAAAACCCAGTCTCGGAAAAGGCAAGAACCAAGGCAGCCTTCATGATCTACATAGCAAGTGATCTTTTTCAGTCTTTTCATTATTCCACTCAAGATTTAAATTCCTGAGAACAAGCATCTAATTGCCTAGCTTGGATCATACCCACCTTTTGGCTCAGTTGAAAAAGTACCTTGGTTAATAGCGTCACTGGACTTGAAGTGCTGTCACCAGAAGAAGGGGTAAAGTGTAAAACAAATAACCTAACTACATTGTTTAGTCTATATTTGTTATATGATGTTTATAGGGCAAAAATTATCTTACCTATGTAATTCAACCATTATTAATGGTTTATTGGTTTTTCCTACATAACTTGTAACACTGATCATTTGTATTTTAAGACTTGATCCAGAAGAAGACATGTTTTTTTGTGTGTGGTTTTTAAGTTCAGGAAGTCTGTCAATGATAATTACACAAAGATATAATACAGTTGTTTTTGAAGAGTGGGGAAAGCAGAGTACAGGGGAGGTCCTTAACCAAAAAATATTAATATTCGAGGAAAGTACAGACAATTGAGAATGTTATTGTCAGCCTGCCTTTATCCTTTTCTGAAATTCACATAGATTTCAGCCCTAGAGGATAAAGTAAAAAAAAAAAATGAGAAGATGTGGTAATAAAACATATCAATGGTCTAATTGGGCCTTTTTGTTAAATCTTCAGGAAGAGTGGTTTTTTTTTGTTGTTGTTGTTGTTGTTGTTGTTGTTGTTGTTGTTGTTGTTATGTCGAGCATGATCAGAAAAGAGACTGTATGTTGCATCTATAGGCAAAATTTTTAGAGAAAGAATTAACTTCGCTCTTTATCATTTCTTTCATTTTCAACCACCAATTTGTATACATTTTTTTTTATCGACAAATTTTTCCTTCAAATCCATTTCTTTTATTAAGGACAGCCTGGACATCAGTCAGCTTGTGAATTGCTGCCACAGCCCATCTCCCAATAGCTTATTCTTGCTTCATTCTTTTCTGTGAAATCATAGCACAAGTCAATTTGGCCTCTCACTTTTCAAATCATACTTAAACTCCTGATCCAGATGTGAGAACAATTTGGCTGAGACATCTGTTGCCCCTTTGTTCATCAGCATTGAGTCTAATGATCTGATTGGTGAGGCAGATGTCCTCCTTCCTCCCTCACTGCTCCATGTGCCCCCCACCTTCCTGAAGCTGCACACATGGAAACATTGGCAAACAAACAGGAAGGGAAGCCATGGTCTTGGGTGAGTAAGAGGAGAGGGAGGCCTGGGACCAAGTTTGACATTAAATGGCCAAGTGGCAGACAGTGAGCCTGGAAGGAAGCAGATAAATAGATGTCAGGGAAGAAGGAGTAAAACCAGAAAAAAATGGTTGTGGAAGCTAATGGAGGAGAGGGCCTCAAAAAGTAAAGTGAGGTCATAAACAAAACATGGTGTATATACATATGATGGAATATTATTCAGTTTTAAAAAGTAAAGAATTCTAACATATACTACACCATGGATGAAACTTGAAGATTCTCTACAGAATTCAACAAGCCAGTGGCCAAAGTCAAATACCTTATGATTTCAATTTTATGAAGTACCTGCAATAGTCAAACATGTAGAGACAGATAGTAGAATGGTAGTTGCCAGGGGATAGGGGGAAGAGGGGCCGGGTGTTATGGTTTAATGGGTATGGTTCCTAATTTGTAAGATAAAGAAGGCTGTTGGTGAATAGTGGGGATGGTAGCACAACAGTATGAATGTACTTCATACCACTGAGCTATACACTTAAGGTGGTTGAGATGATAAATGTTGTTATGTGTATTTTAATGTTTTTTTTTTTTTAAGAAAATAAATCAACAAGCAGATGTTGCTAAAACATCAGGTATAGGGGGAGGGCTGAAATATACCTTGTGTTTAGTTTCGTGGATTCTGCCCATGACAAGTGAAACAGAGGTCCTGGATGACTTCGATAAACACATGTAAACATCCACGCATGTTTTCTGGCTTATAACTGACTTTCAGTAAAAGTGAGTCATGACGGACTCAGGCCCTCTCTGATTTCATGGTTCACCTCTTCCTCCTCTTCTTGCCTAACTTGGTACATTTTTTTCTCCCTGGTGTATTCTCTGGCTCCCACACACGTTTCACCATTTTCTGCATAAAACTTAGCAAGACTTAAATGTCCTGTTTCCTAAGTAGACTACTTATACCTCCTCTCTGCCCACCTGTACCTCTCCCTGCTTTCAGACAGTGGCTGAACACTTCTTTCCTCCAAAGTATTTTCCTAGGTTAGCTCAATTTGGCTTCAAAAATTCTTACCATTGTCTTCATTGTCATTGTCCACTAAATATTTTTTTTCTTATAAAGAATGACAAAATGTCATTTGTCATGTCTTCAGCAGTTATTTATTAATTTAACATCCTGTAAATATTGGTACAGCCTCTATTTCATACCAGGTAGTATGATAGTTGCTAGAAATACAGTCTCTGCCCTTAAACAGGTCATAGTCCAGTGGGGGAGGATTTATCTTCTCCTAGGCATTGAACAGAGAAATTTTTGCCTTGAGGTTAAATTTAAAATATAAAAGGCCCAGAAAAAAAATATATCTTTATAAAAAGATTTACAACTATTTTGGGAGACAATATAGTATCACAATTTTAGTAGAAACTCCTTCCCATTACCAATAAATTAAGTCTACCATAAATTCGTCACTCTGGCCTTCTTATATGTCCACAGCATAACTTCTATAGCAGAACATTCTCAGCTCCCCTGCATGTACTCTATGTTCCAGTAAAACCAAATGACTTTATTTTATCATTTCTAAAACACAATGACACATCATCAATTAAAATTTTAGAAAAAAAAAGATATAACCATAGTACACTAGGATAGTGATAATAAGACACATACCAACTATACAGTTCAGGGAATGTTAAAATAGAAGGGGGAAGCAGGAGGATGAAGTGTGCATCTTAAGTTCAAAGTTATACAGTATTTGCTGTTCTCAGAAAATGCTTTGCATTTCTTGATATTTGCTTATCCTTTTCTTTCCATTTGGAACATCTCTCTTCTCTCCTTACCTACAACCTATCCAGTTTTTAAAGATTTTCTTCCTCTCATGAAACCTGCCCTGATCCTATCAACCAAAAGTGATCTTTTGTCTGTTCATTGGTTCATTCAACAAATATATATTGAATACTTGCTACATGCCAGACTTTGTTCTGGGTGTCAAGGATTATATGGCAGAAAAGACAGACAGACAGACCTAGTTCTGCCTTCATGGACCTTATATTTTACATGGGGAGACAGATAAAAATCAAGTATATTAACAAATGAATGAATGCTATGAAGAAAAACAAAAAGAACAACAAACAAAGAGCTGAGAGACAGAATTATAGTGGGGAGTCTCTTCTATGATGGGTGGGCAGGAAAGGCCTCTGTAAGGAGGTAAAAGTATGAGCTGACGCGTGAAGGGAAAGGAAGAGTTATACATACGCAGTGGGGAGATCATTTCAGGCAAAAGAAATAACATAAACAAAAACCATGAGGTGGAGCTGAGTTTGAAGGGTTTGAGGAACCCATCTTTCCTTCTTTTGAACCTTCAGAGCATTTTATATCTTCCTTTGGGGTTTACACTAGTTTCCCTTGATCATAGTCCTTGTTATTATTTTCTTATTCTCATTTCCATGCCTTATAATTAGTAAATTCTTGAGGGCAAGAATTGACTCTAATTTATTTATATTTTCCTCTACAATCCCTATGACAGTACTCTACACAAATGAGATGCTCACTAAGTATGCTTTGAATTAAGACAACAAATCAAGGCCATATTTACTTAGTCCATTTTATAATCTTTTAATTGAGCTACACTTTAATTGAATACTTTTGGTTTTTACCAAAGGTTGTAATAATAGCCATATTAAATTCATTACTGTATTTGCTGTAAAATGTTACTGAAAACATTATACAATGTCGTATAAAATGTATCCCTTATGAGTTCTTTTTGGAATTCAGTGCTATAGCAAAAATTTTATTTCTAAATTAGTTTGTTCTTTTCTTCTGAAATTCAGATTTACATAATGGATTTTGTTTTACCTTACTGTTGTGAAAGCTAGAAAACTAAAGATCGATCTGACTATTAAATTGGAACTAATAAAGCAACATGTTTACCTCCATGGTTATGTTTTTGTTTTTCCTTTTCCAAAATTCTGACTTTTCTCTTGAGTGATTAATATCACAGTTTGCCAGGCACTGTGCAAAGTGATTTACATAAATTATCTCATTTAACCTTTACAACAATTCTGAGTTTTACAGATGAAAAAAAACTGAGGCTTAGAATAACATGAAATAGTAAGTACTGGAGCTTGAATTGAACCCAGGCAATCTAACTTTATTAAATATTAAAATATAGTACATTTTAATATTTAATCATGTGGGATATTATAAGTCTCAAACTAATTTTAAGAGAAGAAAGATATATTCCTATGCTTACATGTGCATATGTATATATTACATAAAATTATTTGAATTGAATTAAAAAGTAAAATACAGCACATATTAATGACTTATCTCACATATCATTATATTTTGTGGTCATATTGAAAAGTACCAAGAGAATTCTAATCCTTTGAATTTTTGATACAGATGATAGGACCTAAATAGTAGAGTATTTGTCATGCAGTTTTAATATACAATAAATTTAATATGTAAGATATTTTATTTTAATTTTCATCAGAAAATGAGTTTGGATAAAGAATACCTCAAACTTCCAATGTGACCCGGCACAATGTAGCAAATTTCAAATAGAGACAGTCTTCAGCTGCATTGCAGTAAAATTTCTTAGATGATATTTGCCATGTTTTAATATAAAATTTGTTCCTAATAGGGAATTGGATCATGGATCATGGCTTTTTCAGACATTCAGGTTCAGCTCATTAGGAGAATTTCATGTTGTGTAACACTTAAATACTGCATTTTCTCTCAGCTAAGATTGCTTTTGCATTTTTATAAAATAATTTATGGAGAGAAGGGAATTATTAGAGTTTATTCCCAAGGCAAATGCTATCTTCTAGGGTGGTTTTCAAGGCTATCTTTTTTTTTTTTTCACTTGTGACAAGAACTTACACCAGCACTAGGTAAGAAAATGGACTATTAATATATTGAGAACTGAAAGAATTGCCAGCAAAATGTATTTCCCTTCACCAGAGCTGCAGAGACAAGAAAGCTCAGTAGGAGAACCTGTTTGAGGAACAAAGCCACTGAAGGAAATCCTCTCAGGGTATTCAAACCCATTTAGTGAGAGCCCACAGCTTTTCATTTGCAGGAAGAACAGGTGTTTCCCCAGAAAAAAAAACCTGCGAAGTCACCTTGCCAAGCCAACATTCGATTGTAAAATGGCAAAAACCGGATCACTGAAGAATAATTCAGGAGGAAGTAAAATATCTGCACGTCTACAGCATAATGTTTTGTTTATCTGCTATTAATATAATAATATTACCTGATAATATTACTGGGGGCTTGGGGAAGGGGAAAGAATTGCTTGCAACTGAGAAGAAAATTTAGTTGTTTTCTCCTTCGTTTGGAAGGGATTAATAGAAAAAGCACAAATTAATTGCGGCACATTATCAAAGCGGTCAGGATTTAAGCAAACACATTTTAGCATGGCCAAAGGCAGCAGAAAAAATATGCTTTCCAAAGATAAGAAAATGATAGCATAAGATAGTTGCAAAAAGGCCCAGAGACATAAGGAACTGAAAGATGTTAGTCAGAATCACTAAGGACCGCACAGTTCAGGCTCATGCTTGTCTGAACAAAGGTTTGCCATGCAGGAATTATAAGATGGTTCTGCCCAGTATTAAACTTGATGTTGTTGAGGGCAGGGGGAGTAACTGCTCAGTTTAGTCTAACTATTTCTCCCATAGCACCCTTTCAACGAATTGCTGGGTGTCAGAGTCTACTTGGTGAATCTTTTAAAACCTCATGCATTATTTTATCAGTCAACTGACATTAATTGGGTGCCCACTAACCTGCCAGGCACTGGGAGTTTGGCCTGGGAGGATACAGGTGTGTGCTGGCCTGAGAGAATACAGGGTTGAATAAAAGAAGAAATTCAGAGAAGGAGATGGAATCATTAGGTCTCAGAGAGAGTGTCTCATGTTGCTCAAACCCCCAAGAGCTTGTTTTACATGAAGGAGATTCATTAGTTTATAATGAAAATTTTTAAGAACCTGGACTGTGACCTGGGACTCCACGCCTGGTAAACACCACTGTGGAGTCTAAGTCACTCTGTCAGGAGACTCTTTGGTTACACAGATTTAGAGCAAACGGAGCCACATCTGTTTGTAACATGGCACCTTTTCCAAAGATACTTTTATTCATTTCTCTTTAAAATTAATTTCCCCTGCTAGGAATATGGCATATTTTCCCTATGACTAAGAATGCTGCTTATACTTACTTTCTTACTTGTACCTCTGATTCCTTTACATTTGTGTAGTAATTAAGCATGCAGGTGTTGAGTCAAGGGGACTTGATAGAATTTTGACTCAACCACTAGCTGCGTGACATTGAACAAGTTGCTTATGCTTTCCGAGTTTCAAATTCCTCATCCGTAAAATGAGGACAATAATTGTACCTGTCTCACAGGATTATTATGAAAATCAAATGAGATAATATATGTAAAACAGTTCAATTAGTTACAGCCAATACAACTATTATTCCGGTAGTATCTGCACTCATATCCAAGTGGCATATCATCTTTTTGACTTCTGCAAGTCTTATATTTTCCAATATTCTGTTTCATTTTAATATGTAATTCATATTCTAAAAACAATAGAATAGCTTGTAGAGAATTCAGAAATTGGAAAGAATCAACAGCTCTTAATTTTGCCCTCCTAACCCAACCATTAATTTTTTTAAAATGCCAGTTTATTTTTTTCATACTATATATACATAATTTTTTAAATATTTTATTATTTTAATTTCTTCCTTCCCCCTTCCTTCTGGTAACCATGAGTCCATTGTTCACGTCCATGAGTTTCTGTTTGCTTGTCCTGTTCATTTGTTGCTTTTTGGTTTAAATCCAACATATCATGTGATTTTCAACTTTTTCTGTCTGGCTTATTTCACTTAGTATGATTATTTCAAGGTCCCTCCATGTTGTTGCAAAAGGCAATGTTTCATCTCTTCTTATGGCTGAGTAATATCCCATTGTATACCTGTACCACAGCTTCTTTAGCCAATCATCTCTCATAGGACACTTCGGTTGCTTCCATGCCCTGCCCACTGTGAATAATGCTGCTATGATCATCAGTGTGCATATATCTTTTTGAATATGGGTTTTCAAGTCTTTGGGGTAAATACCCAGTAGAGGGATTGTTGGATCACATTCTAAGTTAATTCTTAGTTTTTGGAGGAACTTCCATACCCTTTCCATAGTGACCTGCCACTATGTATGAGGATTTCTATTTCTCCACATCTTCTCCAATGTTTGTTATTACTTGTCCCCAACCATTAAAAAGTAAAGTGATTCATGAAATTATATTTACAGATATTTGTTTATATTGGATCTAGCTGAAATTGAAAAAAAAAGTTCTAAACATGACATTCTTTGGTTCAATGTGCCAGATTGCTTGCTGTGCGCCATGACTGTATCATGGCAACAAACAGATAAGGGGCTAAAGAAACACCTTTATCTCTCTCTACTCTGAACATACTTGAGAAAATAAGGTAGTTTCATTGTTGTTATTTGTTTGTTTGTTTGAGAAAACAACTTGGAAAGGCTAGAATTTTCCAAAAGCTTACATTTGCTTCAACATTTCCTGTCTGAAGATTTCTAATTGCATTGCAAGGCAAAAGAAACCACATATAAGACTTGTTCTTTTAAATGGTCAAGTTAAATTGTGGCTTGGAATAATGGAATAATATGGAACCAGTGCCTTTGCCAAATGACATACTCTGCTCTGGATTTACTGACATATTATCTGCTATTTTGAATCAGAACATGGAAGAATGTGCAATTATGACATTTTTTCATCAAAAAAAAAAGCAAAAAACGCCAGTTATTTTCTGATGTTTATCTGTCAAATATGTGTTGAAAATTTTAAAGAATTTTATTTCATAAGCCGCTTTTGGAAACTTCAAAGGCCTGAAGTCCTTGAAATAATAAAGAGTTACTTCTTCAGTTAAAAACTCCTATTGCAAATAAAATTTTGGAACTATAGTACACATGGGATGTTTGGTAACACATCTGGTTTTTCTGCTCCGATGAAGAAAGACTGCCATGAGTCACAGCTTTCTACATCATCTTGCATGGACATCAAAGCCCTTGCCAATAGTCCTGAAGAAGTTTTGCTTATTGCCACAGAAGTCATCAGTTTCTCCAAACTTAGGGCTTTAACTCATTGATGTTTAAAGAAATTTTTGTCACGAAATGGAAGCAGAATATAGAGTTAGTCATTGGCATTCAAACCTAAAATAATTCCATAGGGAAAAGTCATCTGCAGTTTTGATTTATTTGATCATGTGAATAAAGGAGGGCTTTTTTTTTTTTTTTTTCAGCATAAGATCCTGTAGGTGCCATTTTGGAAGCTAACTGAAATACACACACACGCACACACAGAAAACCCAGGAGCCCTTTTGGCCCAGTTGCCACTGTGGGAAAAGAGGTTAGAAAGAGATGAATGTGAATAACCCTTCCCATGCTAGAGAAGATTCTCCTGGCTCTATTCAAGAGTGACAATATTTGTCAATTTATCATAAGGCAAAAATCTATGGACACCTGGAAACACTGCAGAACTTCTCCAAAAGTTATACTCACTTGATGTGGTTTGATAAACTTGAAATATGGATTTCAACCATTTTTCTTGCTAATATATACAGCACTGATGATGCAGATTTTGCAAAGATGACCAAATTCATTGACCTGAATGTGGAGGAAATAATGCAACTATATCAGCTAGAAGAGTCCTAAAGAAATCCAGTGTGTCTGGACATAAGCCTACCCATTTGCCACAACCTACTTTATTGATTGGGGCTTTCTTTCACTCATTACTCTCAAAATTAAAACTAAAAATTGATAGAACAGCACAAATGACAAACATTATGATGTAGACTGTTTTATAATCTCTTCAAGTCAAACAATGGCAGCCTTCTCATTTAAATTAGCTTTATGGAAAAATATTCATTTTATTTTTTATTTGTGCACTTTGAATTTATTTCAAATTACTTAACTTATATGAATAAACAAGAATGAGAGAAGAAAAAAATTGTAAGTATTTTTTATGCAAAGAAAATAAATTTCTAATGTAATAAAACAAAGTTTGTGCCCCAAATTGAAGAAAAATTTATGTGCAATTTTTTGAAAAACGATTTCTTTTTTTCATCATATCAAAAGAGGTGAATGACCCTTTATGAGAAAAAAAAATAGTTAAAAACAATGGATCTAATATAGCTACCTTATTTTACAGTGAATAAGTAAAGACTCTGGAAGATGAAAAAAATTGCTCAGAGCTAATAGGTGTTAGTACTGGAATTTGAGGCCAGCTTGCTTGTGTCTAAGACCACATACTATGTCGTCATAAAATATCCTCAATGGGACATCCTACAGTCACAAAGAAAGTTCTTTGGAACCAAAACAAAACAAAACACCAACCAGCCAATCAAAAAAAAAATCTCTGAATATTGGACACCTGAAGCTAATATAACTAATGTAATATTGTATACCAGCTATACTTAGAGAAACAGAAAACAAACAAAACAAAACAAACTGTGAAAATGAAAGCTTTTGTTTCAAATGTGTTACTATCAGACTTTCCCAACCTTGACTCCTTACCTGTCTAGACCTGCACTGATTGCCAGTGCTTGGAAAATCCATCTGCCACCTACCCCATCTAGTTCCTGCCTGTTTTTCTTCTTTAATGACAGATGTCCCGGTTTCAAATCCACTAGCAGACTTAAGCATCTAAGCAACCAACACCAGACTTCACCTGGGTGTGTCTCTATTCATTAAACCCAGATCATAGCTTTTCCTGCTGTGTCATTTTGTCATTGTCTGAACTCTCTATATAACACTATCTTAATTCGTTCAGGCTGCTCTAACTGAATACCATAGACGAGTGGCCTATAAACCACATAAATTTATTTCCTGCAGTTCTATGGCTGAGAAGTCTAAGATCAAGTCACCAGCAAATTCAGTGTCTGGTGAGAGCCCACTTCCTGGTTCAGAGAAAGCCATCTTTTTACTGTGTCCTCACAAGGCAGAAAGGATGAGAAAGCTCTTTGGGGTCTCTTATATTAGGGCATTAATCCCATTCAGGTTAAACTCACTCTCATAAGATAGTCACTTACCAGAGCTCCCACCTCCTAATATCATCATATTGGGTGGGGGGTAGGATTTAACATATGAATTTTAGGGAGATATAAACATTCAAACTATAGCAAATAACTTATACTACAGTTTAGTGAGTTCTGCAGTGAATATATTGTTGTCATATGATAAAATGGACTTTTCACTTCAAAAAGAAAAAAAAAAGCAAAAGCTAACTTAAAGCCACTTAAGTTGTATGAAAGTCAGTAAAAGTCAGATATTTTTTACATTTAATTAAATAAATGTCTTTTTGATAACAGGAACAATTTTGAGTTCAAGAATTTTTTTTTTTAATTGCTAATCAAACCTGCAAAACAGAGTTGAAAATTTGATTCTTAGTCTATAGTCCCAGTCTGCCACTTTGAAGAGAGGGTAGGCCATTTGTATTAAGTCTGTTTCTGATATATGAAAAACTTAGTAAAAACAATGTCAGCTATCAATATCAATATAATACTGGGAGTTGGACAAGCATACCTCTAGTCTTTACAATCACTCTGCAAAGTAGAAAGTATCACCCCATTCTATAGATGAAAAATTGAGATTGCACAGGTTAAGCAACTTGCTAAGAATATAGTAAGTGGCTTTGCCACTTGTTAATAATACTATATGTTACCTGTAGCAAATATTTTTTAAAAATTCATATTAAACCCGACATTTAGACACAACATCTCTTTTATCACTAAAAATGAACATAGTTTAGATGTAAGTCAGGGAAAAATGTGTGCTTACTGCTGGAGCCCTGAAAGCTTGTGGTAGTGTCCAGTCCAATTTCTCTTCTCTGCAAGTAGGAACCCTTTTGAGTGGAGCAGCAGTAAGTGAAATCAGGGCAGATGACTTGAGAGAATAAAATAAAAGTCCTATCTAGGAAGTCAACAGTAGCCAGGGGAAATTATGGCAGAGGCAGCAGCAGTTTATGCAGACTCAGCTTTCCTGAAAACATGGTGGTTTCCAGCAATGGAGGAACATAATTAAATAATATATGTGGCAGTTTTCTAGTGAGGGACACAAGTGAGGAACCTTCTCACTGCAGTGACTCCCAGGCACACTTTAAAGAAGACTTTTGAGAGGCAGGGAGGGCTAATGAAACACAGGTTACAGGGTGTTAGACAGCCAATAAATAGGGTAACAAGACAACAAGAACGACTGTTTATGATAGCCATAGTAAAGAACATGATAAAAATTACCTGTGTACTATGAAAATATATGAGAATATAAAAATAAAGGCTGAAAAGAAATACTCCAAAATGATAAAAGTTACTGTGTTGGGGTTCCAGAGTTGCGGGTGATTTTCTTTATTTCTTTTCTAAACCTTTTGTGGAAGGCATGAAACAGGTACAAAAGGACAATGTTTCTCAGGTGAAGAAATCAAAAAATGTAGATGCCAAACTCAGAAAGTGAGGAAACTCAATTCTAGGACAAGAAATAGGTCATTTTACATTTTGTGAGCTTATAATATATGAAAAAATAAATTTATTTCTGAAGATTATTTAAAAATAATTTGTTAAGAATTTATAGTATATCTCTATTTTGAAATAAAATGTTTAACTTTTCTAATGAAACTTTAGTACTCATCTTAATCTTGCCATGCATAAACACTAGACCCAAATTTCATGTGACCCTATAGTCGTTATTACATCATTAATTCTTTAAAAACAAGAGTCTAGGCATTAACCAAGTAACTAATTTAAAATTTAGGTTTTAAAATATTGTCCGGCAGCCAAGATTCATAAAGAATGGGTTGGCCCGTTCACAACTTGGCAAAGGACTAGAAGCTACTGCAAAATGTTCTGATTTCTTTTTTTTTGCTTTTTTTTTTTTTCTAATTATCTGTTTATCAAACCACTCACATAAAGGGAGATACTTGCCTTTTGTCTCTATACATAATAAAGTCACTGATTTTTAAAGACGGGAATACTGTTAATAACTAATTACTATTAATAAATAGTTGGCATTTGAAATAAATATATAAGAAATTATAGAAGGAGTAGAGATTGCCTGCCTATCTTGCAAATTCTGCCAAACACATTCCATGTGACTAGGGATTACCACTTAAGCTGCTTCAGCATTCTCTAGTGCACTCAATTTTAGCCTCCTAATTAGTCACCAATAAGTACTTGTTGACTTGCCTTACATAATCAGTGTAACCTGCCTTGATTTCCTACTACTTCCACTTCTCCCAGCTGGAAGTCCTCCTCTTCCACTAAGCAGCATATTCAAACTTCTATTTTATGTCTTTAGTTCTTCCTGAGTTATGACTAGGCCTTCTTCTCCTCTGAAAGACTCTGAGCCCTTTGAGGACAAAGATATTGCTTGTCTCTTTCTATTCCTTACAGTGCCTGGGACATTATAGATACCAAACACATATTGGTTGAAAGAATACTTGAATGTAATAATAGTTGAAAAGTAAATATAAGAGCTGGAAGACTTCTTGCTCCCACCCCTAAAACTGCTTATCTCTGATCAAATAAATTGAGGTTTATAGTTGTACTTGTAAATATAAGGTATAGAAAATAAGTAAATAAGAATTCGTCCTCATGTGTTTTGTTCCTCTTATAGGAACCGCTTTACAGATCACAAAGTATGTGTGTTTTATTTGTAATAGCTATTATGGACCCTTCGTATTTTGAATGTTACACAATCTTATAATGAAATACATTAGAATATAACCATCTAATTTTATTCTAAATGAGGCTGCTAATCTTCCAGCCAAATGTTTATTTTTCCTCCATTCCTTTTCTCTAAATGTTGTAATTCCTCTCCTTGAAGACAGATTATTTCTCTTGAGCATTATAAACTTAGATCTCTGCCTTCCTAGATGCATTATCATCAAAGTATTTTTCCATGACTTTTATAGTCATGGTGTACTGGAGTGGAAGGAAGAACACTAGCATTTATTCATTGGCTGTTAAGTGCCAAATATTGTTAGGCACTTTTATATTTGGTGTCTCATTGAATCCTCATAAAAGGCCGTATGAGATGTGCCCATTTTACATGAGAAAAAATTGAAGCTCAGTGCTCACTTTTCAACATATTCCACTAAAAAAAAATAAAGCTTTGGAAGATTAGTCATTCCTATTGTCTTACAACAAATAGTGGAGCTAAGATTCAAATCTAGGTTTATTTTACTTAGAATTTTATAGACTTGCTATTACATCATTTTTTGTGAACATTTACGCAAAATAAAAAAGGGCTGGAATATTGAACTCCATTGTGCCGAACAATGGATAGAGATTAGTGAAGGAATGAAGCATGAATGCACATAAAGAGGTACCTACGACTTTAACAAGTGGTCTACTTTAAGTGATTTGAATTATCCAAACATATGAAATATTTTTCCAATAGGCTCTGTTACTAAAATTTTTATTATTGCAATAAAATTATCTTTTAAACAGCAAAAGTAGCCTTTGTAAAATCTCGTTGCATTTCTAGTATATGAGGGTAATACTGAAATATTTAGTGCTTCTGATGCTTTCCCATCAAACTAGAATTTGAGGATAGATGATTGTTATGAGCTCTGGAAAGCATTTCTCACTGTGGTCTACCTAACAGCTTTGACTTTCAGGGTGCCCAAGAAAACAGGATGTCTGGCCCAAAAGCAAGCTTCTCCCTGCCTAGAGGGAACACACTTTTAACTGCACACATAATCTACATTTCAGGAGTATAGAAACAGAAAATATTTATATTCAGTAAACATGAAATTAATATTTATAACTTTTTGGATTATTTTTACATCGAAGAGGTGGAGGAATAAGAGAGTTGACATTTATTGACTACTGCAATCTATTTTAAAAGGATGTTCTAGATTTACCAGGTCAATATTTTATATAGGGTAAAGTAGGCTTCAGGCATGGCTCACTCACTATTGCCCACTGCCATACTCTTTTTCAAGGTGGAGAGAAATCCATCAAGAAAAATGTAATCTTATTTGTAGCTTTTATTAACCTCGTCTTTGGCCCTGAGGCTATAAACTACCTGCAGGTTAAGTGGTGTGACCTCTATATAGATATACTTGCAGAAAGCCTACATTTATAACACTGTTGGAAAATTCAGACTTGCACAGACAGGTCAGATGATGGTTTCGAATGCCATTAGACAGGATAGTATTTTGGATCACATTCTCTCTCTCTCAGCAGTATTATTTAGTACCTTCTGCCACTATAGATCAGTTTACATTTCCTATAATTTTACAGAAATGGAACAATATAGTGTGTGCACTCTTTTCTTGATGTGACTCGTTTGCTCAGTTTAATTACTTTTTAATTCATTTATGTTATTGCATACATCAGTAATTCATTCCTTTTTATTGCTGAGTAGTATCTCACGCTGAGTATGGATATACTACAATTTGTTCATGCGTTTATTCATTCATTTGCTGCTCTTCTTCTTGGTTCACCCTGTCCTCCTTATCAAAATTACTTTCTCTGATCTTTTATTTCTGGTTATACGCTTGGCATTTATCCAGGTATAGTGGAAACATGTGATCCAGCAAACTTCACCCCAACTTTAAGGGTAGAGCATATGTGGCCATTCAATCACTCAGTTGCCTTGGCCACAGTGACAGTTCGTTGATCATGCTGGGCTAATTAGAGCTAATGTTCGTGCTACTAGGAATGTTGCTTCCTCTTTTCTGCAAGACTTGAACAATAAAGTGTAGAGCTAGAAATATTGCAGCCATCTTTGGGTGGAGGAGCCAAAACTGCCAAAGGCAGAACCAAAAGAAGGAAAGAACCCAAGTCCTGATGACATAGTGTGGGTTGCTGGATCAGATGTTTCTGAAGCCAGCGCTAACCTTGCTCTTTGAAGTTATGTAAACAACAAAGCCCCTTTTTGTATAAATTATTTAAATTGCTGTTCATGTCACTTACAAGAGAAAAAGTTGTGAGACAATTGCTTTACATTCGTTGTCTCATTTTTTCCTCACTACCTGGCAGGTGTGTTGTTATTTTAATTTTACATATGGGGAAACTCTTAGTTAAGTAACCTACTCAAATCTCACAGTGGCAAAGCTAGAAATACCATCCAATGCAAACTGATTGCAAAGCTTGGTTGCTATGCAATACTGCTTCAGGGCTAGAACCCTGACCTGCTTAGCTTTGTGTATTTTTACACTTTCTTCTTATTATCTGACATTTAATACTATTAACATTTGTGACTTCCTTATTGCCGAAATAAAATTATATTTATCAGACTTAATTCTTCTCCTATTCCTCTGCTGCTGCCTTTTACCTTTCTGTACCTCTTCCTCATTTCTTATTTTTTCCTTTTTCCAATGTTAAATACCAAATATTTGCTCTAGTCTCTTCTTCACAGGTCATATCAACTCTAAAATGATCCGGGTAATGTTGGCTTGGGCAAGGCAAAGTTTACTGAAAAACTTGCCTTTCTGAACTAACCGCTAAATACTAGAAGGATTACATCTACAAATGAATCTGATAAACTTGTCTAAAAACAAATCCCTGGGCTTGATTTCAAAGATGACAAAACCAGGCCACTGTTACTTTCTCCCTTTCCTCATTCTTTAAGAGGATGAAAAAGTCCAATGATCATTTTGAGAAGCCCCTGGGAAAATGACTAATTGACTTATCTTCTTTCTTAAGACATTCAAGAGGGAAAAATCTTTACTGCCCTACCTCCTACTTTTCAATGCTGCTTTTTGAAAAAGGAGGAATTTGTTAAATCTTAAGAGTGCCATCATGTCGTGCTTCATTTTTCAGGAAGCTCAAATAAGCTTTAAATATATTTTATTTAAGAGCCCACCTCTGCTTCTTTTCAGCAGACAGAAAATCAGTCTAGTTAAGAGCTGTTAATATCATAAAATTTAAAAAAGAAAAAAAATGATTTAATCCCGTCTTAGTCTCTTAGTAAAGTCTTGTGCAGAGACTTCCTGGAAGCCAGAAGACTAGCACGACTAAAGCACTTTGTCAACTAGAGAAAAACTTCATTTTAAAATGAAATGTTTGAATTATAACTCTTTTAACTGCCAAGACTGAATTAGTTCCTGAATTCATTTCCCTTGTACGAACACAGGACATCACTTTCCAGAAAGCTTCTTATAATGCTCTGGATTGTACCAAATATTTTGGATGTTGTCAAGCCCTGGCAGTTAAATCCAATACTGCAAATCTGAAATTTTAAATGTAGAGAGGGAAGAAATTTCCTTTCCAAAATCTGTAACTTGCATGTCTTTGTAGATATTCTGATAATGATTTTAAATAGGTCTGGCTATGTAAAATCTCTATAGTTAAACTTTAAAATAATAGGCTACAACCATATTATTATGCAATGGTATAAAGCAGTTTTGCAAGTGTTGGAATGGTACAAAATATTTATAAAAAATAAATGTTAGGGTGAGACTACCTGTTTTTTTTTTAAAGGTGTTTTAAAAAAAGTCCTTTGACAACACTCTTTTCTTACCTATACAGGCAAATATTGTTTTATTGCTCTTTATTGCACTCAACAGGTGTGAATTTTTACAAATAGAAGGCAAGACCCTCCACCAGTACAAAGATTACAACTCACTTATTGCTGTGCTCACTTTATTAGGTAGTCTGGAGCCAAATCCACAGTATCTCAGAGGTATGCCTGTAGTTTCATTTTTACAAAATATAAAATTGTTTTGCTCAGGTGACATTAGGGGGAGGATAGTTAATTTCTGCCCTTAGCTTAACTTGATTCACTCTTGTTGCAAAAAGAAGGAGATGGAGGAAAAGGAGGAGGAGGAGGAGGAGGAGGAGGAGGAGGAGGAGGAAGAAGAAGAAGAAGAAGAAGAAGAAGAAGAAGAAGAAGAAGAAGAAGAAGAAGAAGAAGAAGAAGAACAAGAAGAAGAACAAGAAGAAGAACAAGAAGAAGAACAAGAAGAAGATTTATATGATTTGGCCTAATAAAATAGGGGATAGAGCCAGACTAAACATTTTTCTCTGTTTGGTAAGTTAACTAATTTCTTTGAGAAAATTTTTTGCAAGTATTAACAACTGGAAATGGTTCAGCAATTCAGACATATGAAAATAGCTTTGTAAATAGATAAAGTTATGTTTTGATGTTGTAAAGGGCAATGTTTCTCAAACTTTATTGTGTAACAAAATTCTAGAGGACTTGTTAAAACAGTTTACTAGACTCCATCCCAGAGTTTCTGATCTAGTTGGTATAGGGTGGGGCCTGAGAATTTTCATTTCTAAGAAATTTTCAGGGGACATTGCTGCTGCTGGTTCAGGAACCGTCTCTTGAGAAACACTGATGTAGAGAACTGAAAACTGGCTTGTCTCTTTCCCATGTCTTATCTAGATATGTTTCACTTTTGTTTCCTAAATTACATCACTCTCAAAGTGTGAATCACAGCAAAGACTTTTTGTTTCCGTTCCATTCCGCTCTCTCTGTCCAAAGTTCAATGACCTTCAAATTCACCCTTTCAAGAGCCCCCTTTCCCAAGGCTGAATAGTAAAGGCCTAATGCTCCAAGATGACAGTTTCCCAAACTCTGCTCATTAGCACATGAGTCCTTAAATGTTTTTTTGACATCCTGTGATAAAGCTATTCTACAGTCCAAATGTTTTGGAATACACTGGTTCAACTGAGAAAAATGCATAAAAACTTTTAAATTTTATTTTTATATAAATAAATTTTTGTATTATAAAAACTGTTAATTTCAGAACTTCTCGAGCTTTTAATATGTAAATGTGCATTGTGAGTTTCCAAAAGGGAGATAAAGTATGGGCATTTCCCAAGTGGATTTGATTGTGGAATTCTTTCTCAACTTCTCTCCCACACCCAGCAGTAGGCAATATCTAGTAACCACAGTTTGGGAAATGCTTTCAGTAATTTTATAATTTAACTTAATTTTATGAGATTAAAAAAAAGTTTATATCACAACCTTGGGAAAGGGCCAACATGTCAAGTACACAATAAATTTTAAATCAACTTAGAAAAGTAAATAAACTCACCTATTATTTTAATTGTATGAGATTTTTTCTGTTTTCTTTTCTTTTCCTTTATTGTGATAAGAACAAATGAGATCTACCCTCTTAACAAATTTTTAAGTGTACAGTACAGTATCAATAACTATTGGCACAGTGCTGTACAGCAGGTCTCTAGTACTTATTCATCTTGTGTAACTGAAACCTTATACCTAAACAGCAACTTCCCATTTTTCCCAACCTACAGCACCTGATAATCAGCCTTTTACTTTCTATTTCTGAGTTTGACTATTTGGGATACTTCATATAAATGGAATCATGCAGTATTTGTTGACTTCTGTGACTGGCTTATTTTACTTAGTATAATGTTCTTGAGGTTCATCCATGCTGTATCACTTTCTTCTTTTTAATGGCTGAACAATATTCCATTGTGTGTATGTACCACATTTGCTATTTTCATGTGATCTTTTATTGATCAAATAATTTACTGAGAGATAAAAAAAAAGAACCTGTAGCTTCTAGTCTTTACTGATCATCAGGACTTTCCTGACCTCACCACCTAAAATATCCTTGCTCCTCCCAACCTCCAATTTCTTATTCATTATTGTTCCATTTTCTTTATTTTTCATGATTGTAAGTTATCTTATTAATTCCTTAAGTGATTTACATGTTTATTGCCTATTTCTTCCACTGGAAAACAGTTCCATGAAGGCAATACTTCATCTGTCTTGTTCACTTTTCTGTATCTTCAATGCCTAGAATAGTGCTTGGCACACCATGCAGTCAGTAAATATTTTTTGATGAAAGGAATAAATAGATCAATAAAGTAATCGTCTCAGTTCTAATTATAAAAATCTTTATTATAGCAATAAAAGATATAGCAAGAGGAAAAGGGGCTCTTGAGCAGCTTTAGATGAGGCGATTAGAACAATCTTAATCTCTAATGAAGTAATTCCAATCTAATGGTATGAAAGGGGAATATTGATATGAAACTTAGAATGCCATTTCGTAGACTCACTTTTATTATGATTTTAAACAATTTACTAAGGGACTAAAAAAAGCATATTATTTTTTAAAAGCAAGTATGTAAAAAATATTTGACATACAGATAGACCTTACATAAATATCAATTTTTCTATCTCTTTAAAAGGCTTCTGAAGAGGATGCTTGTTCTTACTATATTATAAAATTCTTTGACTTGGACAAATCTAAAAAGGATCATTAACAGTACTTTAAAAAAAAAACACACATTTGTTCGAAAGCTAGTGTTATATATTTGCGTTCTGTATGATAAGCAAGTGTTAAATATATGCAGAGCACGAGACATTGCAGAAGTCTGACTGAACTGTATGACTGTTGAACGTTAAAATAGATACATTTAACTTTGCCCAACAAAATAAGAGAAAGAAGTCAACAAGCATAATTTTAGAGGGAAAAGGATTCATCCAGGAATCCAAGGATATTATTGTCAGGTCTTTAGAACATAATGTGATTTGAAGTTGCATTAAAAATTTATTACATCGATTTCCTGGTATTAAAATGGAAAAATATTTATATCTCACTTCACCAGGACTTTTATGTGGTTAAAAATTTTTTTTTTCTTGTTTAGGTTGTCTACATCCGGTCCCCATTCTCTTCAGGCTTCTCATTATCTCCCTCTAGACGTTTGTGTTTGTTTTTACTTTATGCTTTAATCCTTATTAGTGGAAAAAAGTAGGTCAGTATTACTTTAGTCTGTCTTCACTTTCACTCGTCTGTTCATTCCTGAACTAGCTAGCTTTCAGCCTCTGGAAAAGAAGAAAGTAAAAACATTGTCAGAAACTGGGCCTACCTCTCTGCAGCCCTCCGTCTTCAAGAAAACAAAACCTACGCAACTGTAACAGTATTTCCTCTCTGTCCTCATAGCACCTTGTATTTCCCTTCTCATGAAGCTCAGGGTTTTATCATTGTTTACTAAGTATCTCTCATCCCAGCTAGACTCTCAGTCCTTTGAGCGCCTAGTATATTGCCAAGAATATAAAGAAATGTGTAGTTTAAATGAGTTAAGTGATGCATTCAGGAACGACTGCTGCCCTGGTGGTACCCCACCATCCATCCCCACGTAATCAAGAAGAAAAGTGGTTGCAGCGATCAACATACTCAAGAGTGGGGCCCTCTGCCATCAACTCTCTAGAAAAGCAGCGACCTCGCGGCATTGGCATCTTAATTACATAACTACCAGGACAACGTAAGCAAGAGTTTTGTTTTGCTGGGGGTGGGTGGGACGCACAGGAAGGGGCTGAATGAGTCCAATAATTTCTTCCCCAGTCGCTGTGGACAGACAAGTGCCTAAGCGTCCCACTCCGGTCGGGTCTTCTCACGCCTCCCACCCACCTCCGACCGCTTGGGAAAGCGGGATGCGGTGGACCGAGGCCCCCTCCTCCCGGCCGGGGGTTTCCCGGGGATACCCCGCCCCGCAGGCCCCGCCCCTCCGCAGGCCCCGCCCCTCGCAGGCCCCGCCCCCGCCGCCGCCGCCGCCGCCGGCAGGGGTCGCGCTGCCCCCGGCGAGCCGCCGGGCGCGGGGGTGGGGACAGCTCCGGTGGCCGGCTGCTTTTCGCCGCCGCCGCCGCCGCTTGCTGGTTGGATCGTTTCAATAAGCCTTTTCTCTCGCTCGCTCGCTCGCTCGCTCTCCTCGGGGGGAACAGGCGGAGGCGTCAGTCCGCAGCCGCCGAGCTTGACGGCGACGCGCACGCCGCGGGCGACAGTGGCCGCGCGTGGTCTCCGCGGCTCCGCACGCTCCGGCGCCGCCGGGGAAGGAGCCCCCGCGCCCGGCCCGGCCGCCTCCGCCGCCTCCGCCTCCGCTTCGCTCCCGCCGCGGCCCCGCCGAGGGGATTAGTGGGCCGCGCGCGCGCGCGGGCGGGCGGCAGGCGGCGCGGGAGCCATGTTGCCCGGGGGTCTCGGCGACGCGTGAGGCTCCGGACGGTCGGCGACAGCCGGAAGGCGGCGGCGGCGGCGGCGGCCTGTGCCTCGGCGGCGCCTCGGCTCCGCCAGCTGCTGGCACCCGGACCTGCATCCGGCCTCGCCGCGGGACGCGGCCCCCGCACTCGCCGGTGAGTTGGCGGCGGGCGCGAGGCTGCCCCTGTCCCGGGCGGGGAGGGCAGCGGGCCGGGGTGCCCGGGTGCCCGGGGGGCGCTGGGGGCTCGGGCCCGGCCGGGACGTTCCGAGAGGGAGGGACGGAGGGACGGAGGGAGGGCGGCGCCGGGGGGCTGGCTCAGCGAGTGCCCGGCGCCCCTCGGGGTCAGTGGGGACCTCGGGGCATCATTTCCGGGGACGGGACGGGGCCGGGTGTGGGCGACCGTCGGGCTCCTTCGCGGGAGGCGCCTCCAGCCGCCGCCTCCGGTGCGCACTGCCGTTTCGGTGTCCGGGGGTGGGGGGGAGGCCGGTCTCCCTCGGGGCCGAGGAGGGGAAGAGGCAGCGAGTCCCCCCGAGTCCCCCGAGACACAAAGGTCTCTGAGCGGGGGCGGAGCTCGCAGGGCACAGGTCCCGGGGCGGCGGGCGCGGGGGCGCTGCCAGCTCCTTGGGGACGCCGGGGGTGTGCGCGGGTGGGGAGCGCCCCGCGGGGGTGGGGGGTGGGGGGAGGAGGAGCAGCCCTCGCGCGGGGTGTGGGGCGTGGGCCGAGACAAAGATCAGGGCAGCCTCCCGCTGGCGGGGCACACCCGGGTGTCGGGCAACAGCAGAGGTGGAGGCAGGGAATGTGGGAACCCGAAGGCACCCCGCGCGCGGGGGGCCATGGGGGGGCTGCCAAGTCTCGTCGCCGTCGCTGTTCTCTGCGTTTTGTGTGCCCAGTGCCTTTGCTCCCCAACTCAGCTGGATAGCTCCAGAGCGCCTCCCTCTCATCACCGCGCTGCCACATGGGCTGCCCTGTGGCTTTCCCCGCGTTCTCCCCCGACTTTCCACCCACTCCTCTCCGGGTAAGCGGTGTTTTGTCTTCAGCTTGCAGAACGTTTGCTCATGACAGGATGCCGGAGCCTGTGCTGACCCTGAACTGCCTTGAACTCTTCTCTCTCTTCCTCCCACCCCTTCCTTTCTGGGATCTTATAATGTCACATGGCCATTAACAATCAGCTTTTCTTCTGCAAAAAGGGCAACACCATTTGGCTGAAATCGGTGGCCGTCGTCCTGTACGTTCTCACGTGTCCACCAAGGACACGTCGTTGATCGTGGCTCATCACCTTCTTTAGTTAGCCAAATTAATTTTCTAGATACAAACGTGACCAATTACGTTTGGAGTTCTGTCCATTTCTAGAGTCAGCAAAGTGTATGTTCCTAGCATCTGGACCTCCTGTCACTTATCAGGAAGTGCTTGACTTAAAGACAGACCATTTTTTCCTTAAACTTTGCCATTTCTTTCTTGAAGGATTTCTTTGAAGAGGCGCTTGTGTAAGATCAGAGTAACAACTCTGAATTGCTATATTTTAGACTTATTTTGTTAACCATTGGGCAGAAGAAAATGAATGGGATCTTAAGAGATTAATGCCTTGAGTAGAGGAAATCATCCCTTGAAGCTAGAGGTTCAACCAGACTTTAAGAAAAAAATTAGCTAGTCGTAATGTCATTGATTTTGTTCTTTTATGAGACTAAGTAGCTTATTAAATGTTAGGATGTTGTTTTGTTGAAATTATTTAGTCTTTGTAAGTCTAATGTCTGTAATTCTAACATTGTTCCATAAACAACAGTTGGAACAAAAGAAAAAAAGTGGCAATATTAAGGAATATTCCTGTTTTTGTGTTATGAAAGAGAATATTGGAATATAAAAAGTGCTCTCCTTTTATCTAGTAAACTATCTCATAGGCCAGAAACACTAACAATTTACATGGTGGGCTTCAAAGAAAATAGCTGAGCCTTTGAATTTTAGCTATTTTAGAAGTACTATGCACATATATAATTTTTTTTTACAGTGAATATACAAACATTGAAATATGAATGGAAGAAAATAAAAGTAAAGCCTATTTGATGTTAGGATGTTATTGCTGATATGTTGTGTAAGAACAGTCACACTTTGCTCTTTGTTACCATTAAAATGTTGACACTGTATAAATTATGAAAGAGATTTCCCTTTAGGAACCAATCTCTAAATTCTGAGACTTCCTACCTTCTTCCTCCCCTCCCCTCTTACCGCTTAACATATTTTGAATGTCTTTGTGAAATTAATAGATCATATTAATAATTGATGTTTTTATAACATTTATCAAAAGAATGTATTGAAGATACCTTGACTTATTTCTGCATATTTATTAGTGTCTAATTAGATAAGCAAAATTTAATTCTCACTGGAAGGAAATCTACCAAAAAGTTAACAAAGATTTCTGGGTGGTGTGAATTATGGGCGAATAAAAATATATATTTATTTCTCAAATTTTCACATTACTTTTAGAATCAGAAAAATGTATATGAAGAATTAAAGTCTTGTTAATATCCTAATTTGCCTGTTACTAAAAGAAGTTTCTATAAAAGTAGCTTTTAGTGTTAGGTATTTGAAATAGTGCAGCTTGCCAAGTGTACTCTGATTATCAGTGAGAAAAGAGAGCTGGTAGTATGGAAAGATGAAGTTGGAAGAATTGATTCAATATGTGGTAGCTTTGTACTCCAGTAATCTCAATCTAATAAATTGTTGATTTTATGAAAAATAGAAACATTTTATTTTCTCCATAGCACAGAATAGCTGTGTTGACCAAGCAGCTTTTAATGTATATGTTGATCTTTAGCTTTCAGATATTGGTTCACTCCTACAATTACAGTTGAAAGAGATAACCTATAAAATACTTTATTTTGGCAAGGTTTTTGTTTTTTTCCCCCAGCAATATTACCTTGTTTTGTTTTACTGGCGAAATAATACTAAAAAAATTGCAAATATTTCATTGTGAACAATGGAAGCTATAATGGCACCTGAGATAGATATTCAATAGTGAAGATGGTGGTGTCCCTTAATATAAAAAAAAAAATTGTGAACATAAAATTTTTGCTTTTGTATTTTCCTTGTTTTTGTCAAGTAGTGCTGAATATTTATAAGGCATTACATTTTGAATTATTATTACTGTTCTCTAGTCTTTATAAAAATTACAGCGTCATATCATGGCATTCTTTGATATAACTTTTGTACTTCTGCAGTGGATAATTACTTAATGAATTTATTGTTGTGTTGTAAAAGACTATATGTCAAATCCAGCTTATAAACATATTCTTTAGAGTATTTTATCGATTTAAAAATTTGCCTCATTTCATATGTGAAGGAAGAATAATTGTGATCTTTGAATTTTGAATGATATTTTTGCTTAAATTTTTACATAGGAAAGTTATTTAAAGGGCATTTTATAAACTGATTCTGGCATTTTGCATTTTAAATGATGAAGATAAAAAATAGGTTATGACATTTAAAAACGAGCTTTTTATACTTTTCGTAAGGTAAAAACTGCCTACAATTAGAAAACCTACTATAGCTTCTAGCTTTCAACCTATAATGTTGGTAATTTCTTTGAACTGTTGGGAAGAGGACTTATTAGACTGGTCTTTTAAAGAAAATTTTTCATGAAATATTTACAGTATTAAGCCAATAATTTTTACTGTCCTTAGTGGATTCTTTGTCATTTATTTTGTTACCGGGCTTTTTACTTGGTAATAACTTTGATATTTGCAAAATTGGAATGAGGAATTGCCAAAGGCCAGAAAAATGTATTGAATACATCTAAGTGTGGCTTACCTTTCCTAGAATGTTTTCCTCTCTCTGTTGGCCAAATTGGAAAATCAATAGACATCTACCAGTAAATCTAATAGGTGGGGTGCTACTATAAGTATGTTCTGCAGTAACATATGATACTGAATACTGTATATGAGGGAGAGAGCACTGAGTTCTAGCCACTAGACCACCAGGGAAATGTTGGATACTGTATTTGAGGTGGTAGATTTACAGATTCATGGTACATTGGGATGAGAGAAAATTATCTTGCTCTCTAAAGTCTCCTTGTTATAATAGATTTTAATATAAACTGTGCACAAGAAATTAAACTTAATTAATACCTATTTTGCTAGGTTTATGCCAGGTGTTGTTAAATCTTCACAATAAATCTATCCTGTAGATGTTGTGCCTGTTTTTCAAATAAGGAATCAGTGGCCTTAGGTTAAGTAATTGTCTCCAGGGTCCTACCTCTAGGATGAAAATTGCTATTTAGGCATTCAAACTACTAACTACTACCTTACACTGTCTCCATGGGTTTGGGTTGTTAAAATTCAGTGTTGAGTGTCTAAAAAGTGGTAAATTAAAAAGTTCATCAAAATGAGATTCAAATTTCATTGAATTAGTTTTATTTCATAAAAAATACAAATGTATAAGGGACAACATTTATAGCTGAATTAAAATTAAGATGCTAAGAAGATTTAAAATATTTGTAGATTTATTTTTAATCATGGATTTATAAATTAGAGTTCTTTAGCCGTAAAGTAAAATGAATATGGGTGCCAAAGAGCAGAAAATATACATATGTATATATACTTGGTCTTGTGATAGAAGTATATTTACTTTCATTTTTACTTGTATGTTTGCTTATTTATTTTGATTTTACATGTGTTAAAATTAGTTTGCTTTATATGAGCATAAGCCATAAAATGGCTTGCATGCTCTGTAAGTTGTTTCAGTATTGGATGAAATTTTTACTAAAGTAGATAAGTTTTATATCTACATATATACTATATATACACCTACATATAGTATATATAGAGATATAGTCTATATTTACATTATGCTGGTATAATTACCTGTTGGTTTTTGATTTTGGTATTGCTTATTTTAACCAAGTAAAGTGTAAATTGTCATCTGGTGTTTTTATTGATATGTGGCTACATACTACTGAAAAATGGAAATATCAGACCAGAAGGTACATTTTTGGTTGTAACTTTTTATATTGAAAACCAATCCTTGTGATATAAAAATTGCAAATTAGTATTTTTGATATATATTTAAAGAACAGGAAATTTTATTGACTCAACCTGACAGTAGTCTATTAAAGTGAAAAACAATGAAAGATTTGTTTTTTTGTTGCTGTAAAAATTAAAAAAGGTTTGTCAGCTTTTTACTAGTATATTCTTGTTTCTGTTTATGCCCTCATTAGTGTAAATACTCTCAAGAATACTCTAAATTTTGTATGCATATTTGTAAAAAATGGAAAAAGAACCCAAGAATAATTTTTCTTTCACTATATTCTAGGTTAACTCATTTTGTTTTTAAATGATATATGTAATACTGCTATTCTTATTGATGGTTAATATTTGTTATTAACGTATGTTAATGTTAAATAACAAAAACATTGGTAAAATTGATATTTGTGAAAAATTATTGGATTACAACATTGAGTCTCTTTTTAACACTCTAAATTTAGAAGCATTATTCTTTAAATTAGTTAATATGTATATTTTAAAATAGACTTTTTTGAAGTATAACACAATTACATATTTTAATTTTTTAATTTCTAAGTTGTACTGCTATTTCTGATGGGAAGGGACCTTTTCATTGGTTTTTGAAGTAAGTTTTAGATTTCTTAAGCAGACATTAGCCCTTTATTGAATTATTTTTAAGAAATGATCCTTTATGGTTTTATTTTACTTAAGGAATTTGATTTTCAAGTGAATTCGGGGTGTAAGTAAGTACTTGTAAAGCATTCGTCGTGTCCTGGGCATTGTGTTAGTCATTGTACATGTTATAAAAATATCCTCTAATGTGGTATTGTAACGGTGAAATAACAGCAATATTGGTTGTCTGTAATGTTCTGTGCTGGGCCCTCTTCTCATGTCTTACATGTTCCTTGGACAGTCTCATTCACATTTAGTGCTTGTTCTTATCACCTATATGCTAATGATCTCATCTTTATTTCTAATCCAGACCTTTTTCCGAGTTCCTCTCTAGCTACTTCCCAGATGTTGCTTCTTAATGCTTCCTTACCTGAGCTGAACTCTTTTATTATTCCTAGCTCCATTTCCAGTCACAGGGAATGAACCACCACCAGCCTAGTCACTTATGCTAAAACGTTTTGCAGCTTCTTATGTCTTTCTACTGTATTCCCCTCCCCTTAGTCCAGTCACTTACACAAAATCTTGTTAATTTTATTTTCTAAATGTCTTTTAGATTTATCTTGTCCTGTTGTCATTTTCATATATTAGAGTTTTGGAATGCCTCATTTGAGGAATTCCATTCAATTATTCTAATCACTACTTCCAGTTTTGCCCTCATTTTAATCTAAAAATTATTCATTCTTTCTTTATATTTGTGTCTATCTTTTTATCCCTCTGTCAACCCTGTCTCCCTCTCACCTTCCTTCCCTCCCTTTGTTTCTTCCGATAGCCATCCATCCATTCATCCATCTTTGAAGTACCCTGTCTGTTGTGCACTAGCACTATGGTAAGTGCTAGATACAAAGATGAGGAAACTGTTGTGTTGATATTACAGTGCTTTGACACTTGTAAAGAAATTCTCATTTTTGAGGAAATGTCACCTCCTCTGAAGTCATCTTTGATCCATTCTGCCATAGTTATGGTGATTCCGCTATAGTATTTATGTCTACTATAGTACTGAATACATTGCATTGTAATTATTTACAAATCTCTTCCATCTTGGCTGACTTTGTGCTTCAGAGGGACTATGCTTTGTAAATTTTGGTATTCCTCTCAATTTGTTCATTGTTTAATTGAGTGAATGAATTGATGAGATTATGAGAAACAACACTGAATTAGTAAATTAGGATCAGATCAGTCATGACCTAGAAAAAGCTAAGAGTTAATTTTAATACAGTAGATAATAACGAGCCATCAAAAGTTTTGAGTATTGGAGTTATTTATAGACAGCATTTTTGTGAGAGTAATCTGGAAGCAGTTTATAGGCCAACTTGGAGGGGCGATTAACTTGGCATTATTGCTCCTTTTTAATTACATGTGAGCTATACTAACTTGTGATATTTTAGATAAATTGGAAATATAAAATTACAAATCTGTATGTAAATAAAATACTACTTGCAAAGGTCTCAAAACATTAGACAATATCAAGAGTAAAATTTGGTTTAAGTGATAAAATTTTATCCTTAATGAAATCCACCTCTTTAGCTCTATTATATTAGTCTTAAATGCATTTACTGAAGTACAGAATTGCACTCATACAGGTGAAACGGTGCATTCCTGTTACCTTGATAGTTTATGTATACAGTTGACAAGGAGCTTTGTTTTCATTGGGATTACTGAAATTAAATAAAAACTATTTTTATATGGCCTTTTAAAATTAAAGACATTTTATTGAGGTTTCTTAATTGAGTTTTAAATTATATATACCTCTGTTATAGTATGTGTATGTAAGAACTAGGTTTATTTTAGAACTCAGATATGGCTAGATAACATCTTATTTGAGATGTGACATTTAAAAATGAATTTTTATAATTTGTGAAATTTGGTGCTTTTTTATATTCTTCAATTTATATGGTATTAAAACATAAAAAAATTTATATTAGTTAAATTTTCAAGATTATGTTTTATTTACCCACATTTTACCACTTCAGGAACAGTGGGGTCAGCATTGCATGTTGCAGTAATTTTTATTCATGAGCACGGATTTTTGCCCTTCTTCTTTCTCCAGATGTTATTTACATTTTTATTTTCCTGTGATCCCTTTTCTTCCCAAGAAGAAATGGTTGACAACTTTTTTTTTTTTTTTTTTGGTACAATTGATTTTGAAAAAATATGCAACTCATTTCTATTATATAAACTTTAGGATTGGTTACTTTTTTCCCCCATAAAGACCACTTCCGTAACAAATGAAAACCATGTATGTGCTCTTGAGCTAATTAAACTCTTCAGAGTCAGTTTCTTCTATAAAATTTTGAAATGCAAGAATTAAATGAAATGGGAATTAAATGAAATGCTAATGTATAAAGCACTTTGCTAAGTACCAAAAACTTAGCACTCACAGTAAGCAATTATTTTTGTTAGTACTTTTTAATGTAATGAGAAGACCTGTTGGTAAAGGTACTAAAATTGTTTAGCTGATTCGTTCCTTCAGGTTGATGAATGTCTAAATAAGTGATTCACAAGGAAAATTGAATCAAAATCATCTCTCTGGCCTTTAAAACTATACATACTTTCTAGATTTTATAATATACTTCCCGTTCTCATGGAATCTGAGAGTCAACGTTTTAGTGAGTTAGTGTTATTAATGGATGATTGTATGTTTCATCTTTTAGGTATAAAGGAGAGAGAGTGATAGTATAGACTAATGGACTAAATAATGCTGGATATTAGAAACAAAACTGTCATAATCTTCCTAATGAGCACATTGATATGCTTGTCAGCATAGGGCCAACCAAATTTTTTCTTGTAAGCGTTTGTCCTGTCCCCCTTCTTCAAGTCTGTGCTGTACCACTTGTTTGACATCTTAACAGTTTAGACTGTATTTGTTTAATACTTTTGTATATGACTCAGCTCTTCTAAAGTCAGAATAATAGGCCATATAACACTCATCAAAAGGAGAAACTGGTTTTTTATTTCATCTTTTGTCAGAAAATCTGCTTGAATGCTTACTACTCATTATCTTCTATTTTTGTTTTCTATCTTATATTCTTCTAGGTCAGTGCCCTTAACCTGAACTTCAGAAGTACTCTGGTTGCTTAAAAAAAAACAAAACAAAACAAAAAGGTAGATGTGTTTGAGTGTGTGTGTATATGTGTGTATATCTAAAATCTCAAGCTCTGTTCCAGAACAACTGAATTGGAATCTCTGAGATTGGGTTTTTAATTAGGCAATTCTTGGGTTTCAGAAATACTCCATGGGGTTTAGCATACTGTTAAGGGGAGGAACCACTTATACAAATTAAATTTAAAGTAAAACTATATGATGAAACTTTCCATCATTCCATCTTATTTGTCTCCCATTTTATTCAGTTTCGAATTTTTTAGTTTTTTTTATGTTTTAGAAGGTTTTCTTAAGTTTATGTATAAAAGTCTTCTGCTCTATTTATTTTTTGTCTCTCTAGTGCATGCTTTGGTCCTGCTTTTTTAGTTTGTTTTGTTGAAAGATAAACTGAAGCACATTAAACATTTCAAGTTTATTTGAACATTCATCATTTCTGGTCAGGTAGTGCCAAACCAAAGATTGTCAAGAGTGGTTCATCAATAGGAGCTGGGGGGGGGGGGCAGGTTGTTTATAGAGAAGATGTGGAATCAAAGCAAGGAAATTATTTGATTGGCTATAGCTTAAGCAGTTGCCTTATTTGGGAAAATCTAATTGGCTGTTTGTGATTGGTTGTTCTTAAGTTTTATTTTCTTAGATTCAGGTCTATTGGCTTAGGGATTTGGTTTGCTTATGAAGGTTACCAAGTCATTAGAACAACCTCACTTTAATGGCCTTCTCGTTTAATTACTTTAACAGTTTATTACCAGTGTCTTACTGTTTTCTATCTGTATAGTCTCAATTATTATGTTTTTGAAAATTATTTTTAAAATATAAGAATATGCTAATGTAGAAAATAGACCATAATCTAAATTCCCTAGCAATGATTATTATCTTCAAATATTTCTTATGTCTTTTTTTATATATAGAATTGAATATTTTTTATAATGTAACAAGTTTTTATTTTTATGGTACCAAATCTTATGATTATCATTTTCACTGGTTGCATCAATCTATCAAAAAAAGTTAATCATTTCATAGCAGTTGATTATTATTTATTACTTTTCACTTGATACTACTAAAAATTTTGCTATGACAAACTCTAGCATCTGACATAACATGCTTCCTTCTGCCATTTTACATGTCCTTAGAGTAGATATACAGAAGTGGAATTCCCAGACCAGAGCTTATGAACCTTTTCTGATAAAGTCTTTTGTAGCAGTGCCACTAGTAAAGTGCTACATCTATTTTTAGTGACACCAGTATTTAAGACATTTGCTTTTGATAATTTGTAAAAAGATGTCACTGCTTATATTTGAATGTCTTTTTTTTTCTCTGCATTTTTTTCTTCAAATTGCTGAGGAGACTATTATCATTCTTTGAACCTGACAACTTCGTGTTTTTATTATTTCACGATGTTTTCTTCATTTGATATCAAATTGATATATATAGGCTATAGATATATTAATTTGAGATAATCTGTGTGCTTGCTTTGGCAGCAATATACAAAAAATTGTAATGAAACAAACATTAGCATGGCCCTTGTACAAGGATGACACACAAATTCATGAAGAGAGAATTTGTTTTGGTGATCCATTTATTCTTATATTAGCTCTAGCTTATTTTAATTATACTACTTTATAATATACCTTATTATCAAGTATGGCAAGACACTCAATTTTTTGCTCCCGATAATTTTGATACTATGTGTTTTTATTCTTTTGCAAACAACAAGCACACAGGAAGGTAGAGATAGATGTCTATATTTTTTTTTTTTTTCAAAACTGGTCTCTTTACTGTAAAAGTTCAACTTTAGATATGTCAGCACATATCTAAGAGTTGCATCAGGAATCAGGGTAAACTTCCATTTACTCATTGTTCAGGTTGTACCACGTAAAGAGCATCTCAGTAAAAATTAGGTAACTTATGATATGTTTTATCCATTTTCGTATCCATTCATCAGCAAAGGTGGACTTAATAGTTGTCCTAAAGAAAAGGAAGGAGTGACATTTAGCCAGGTAGATTTCTCAGAGGAGGTGATGCTAAAGGTAATTAGTTTTAAAATAAAGAAGAGTGAAGAAGAGAAGCACTTCCGAGGATAAGAGAGAAATATGTAAAAAGGATGTATGAAAAAAGATTTATATTCTTTTAAGATGATTTTTATTCTCCACCAGCCTATTAAATATTTCTCTGTAGTATAAATAGAGTAATGGAGGTTGCATATAGTGGTAGTGGTAGGAAATGAGATCAGAATGAAAGGTATACAAGTAAGGAGTTCGGATTTTATTCACCTATGGAATGGAGCTTTTGAACATTTTTAGGGTGTAATGTCTTTTATACAGTGAAGCCATTGGAAGAGTTTTATGAACAGCTACAAATGTTATTGAGTGTTGAATGGCAGCCTTTTGTAATATATTGATTGTTTCAGAAGCAGCCTCAAAGGATTGCTTTCCTACACTGGGAATGCTATAAAGAATGGTGTGGTTCACCTTAGAGACATGAAACTTATTTTTCTGTCTCTTAGTAGCTTTGGAAAAGTTGCAAACCTTCTGCCATTATCTTCCAACAAGGACATGTTTTCGTATGTTAGAAATTGCTTTTACCATTTTATTGGGGGAAATAAGAGAAAAACTAGTAAAATTATAGCAAATAGAAATAATAGATCTTTTTATTTAACTGTGAATGTCAGCATACCAATCAAGAATAGAAATATTGTGCCTCTGCAAATAATTTTGAAGTTCTTTACCTCTGTGTTAATGCAGGTGGTCATACAACACTATCAATTTAACAGTAATTCGGTTATTATACAGGTTCTAAAAATAGGCTAATTTTAGCAGCTACAGTGCATTTTTAGAAAAATTTTTTCTAGCTCTTTGTTTTTAAATATTTCTTTTAAGCAAGGCAACACTTGGTTGACCTCACAGATTGCAAGGACCTTGTCAGTTTACAATCCCTTATTTTTTATTTTTTATGCTTACAGCACCTGGGATTCCTAGGTGTTCTCCTATCCAACCAGTACTAACCAGGCCCGACCCTGCCTAGCTTCCGAAATTAGATGGTTACCGGCTTGTTCAGGGTGGCATGGATTTAGATTCTAAATTTAGACTCTATAGTGCATTTTAGTACTTTAAAGTTAACTAAGTTTAACTAAGTTTACTAAAGATTGCAAAGAATTTTTAATACATAATTATTAAGTTAGTGTTTTGTCTCATAGAATTTACTCTTCAGAATCATCATCTCCCCCCTTTCTTAATTTGAACCTTTTAAATCTTTCCACTTTTGTAGGCATTTTAAATTCTTTTTAAAAATTAAACTTAAGGGGGTGTGCCAGGCTGTAGGGGCTCCTCGTGAGCACGTGGGAGGAGACGCCCCGCCTTCAGAGATCCAGTTCTTAAGGGGAGACAGCAGCATTTGTAGGTAAGGAGTGGAAGGGGAGTGGGAACTAATGAGGGGAAAGAAAATTTAAAAAAATAAAAATTTATCTGAACAGGTAACATGATTAAAAACTCAGAATTATGTGGAGATGTACAGAAAAGTCTCATTTTCTCCTTTGCTCTCTTCTTCCTGTTTTTCTTCCCATACCTTTTATAGGCAAACATTTCTTCCCTGTATTCTTTCAGTATTTTCTTTGCAGATATAAACAAATAAATGTATATTTTATTTTGGAGATTTTTCCAAATCTAGATAAATATCTTCCTTTATTTCTAATAGCTGAGAAGTACTTCCATGGATAAAAGCTGGTTTAGTCACTCAGTCCTGTGTGGGCACTTGGGTTATTTCCTACCTTTTGGTATTAAACATTGTCAAATGAGTAACATACGTATAACATCTTGTACTTGCATGAAGAAGTGTGTGATTTAGATTCTAAGAATAGGATCCTCAGGTCAATCTGTAAATGCTTCTTTACAATTACCTTTCTTTGCTTTGACAGCTGAGAGGGTCTTGAAGAAATGACACTCCAAGTAGCAGTGAGCACACCTAGTGTCCAGATTCTATTTTCTAATACCATTATCCCACAAAAGGAACTTGAAGAAATGGCTGAGTCCATGACTGGGACAGGAAGTAATGTATAAGTGAACCTGGACAATCTTTTAATGCTGGAAAGTCAGGGAGTACTCAAAAAACAAAGCTGAGGTATACAAAAGAGACAGAGGAGCCAACTGAAAGAGCTCTCAATGGCTCATACTAGAATAATTTGAGCAACAAAATAAAATAGTGTTGGATTATAATTTGAATATAATATCCCTGAATCCATACTGATGTAACTAAACGGGGAGGAGCATAGACAAATCTTCTGTGTAGAATAATTCCAAATAATTTATGTAGATATGCAACTTTCAAGGAGGTGTGTAACATAACTCCCCTTTTAAGGAGAGGAAAAATGAGGAAAAAGTAATTTGACATAAGAGAAAACTAACAAATACTACATCAGCAATCTAACTAATGTTTACTACTATAAATATTATACTATTTGATATACTTTTTTATATACATTAGAAAGACTGTAAATACTATAAACATAAATATATGTAGTATTGACCCTATAGAACAAATGTTTATTTCCCTCCTCCAAATTTGTATGTTGAAACCTAATCCCCAGTCTGATAGTATTTAGAGTTGGAACCTTTAAGAGGTGCTTCTACATGAGGATGAGCCCTCATGAATAGGATTGGTGTCCTTATAAGAGACCCCAGAGAGCTCTCTCATCCCTTCTGCCATGTGAGGACTCAGTGAAAAAAGATAGGAGTCTTTGAATTAGGAAGTGGGCTCTCACCAGATGCAGAATCTGGAGGGGCCTTGATCTTAGACTTCTCAGCCTCTGGAACTGCCAGGAATAAATTTCTGTTGTTTATAAGCTATCTTGTCTAAGGTATTTTGTTATAGCAGCCTAAGCAGTCTGAGAGAGTTAACTTTAATAGTTGTAAATCATGTTGATAGTATGAAGTGATGAGAATATCATGTCACCTCTATGATTTTCCTCCCAAAAAACCCGCAACCCTAGTCTAATAATGAGAAGAACATTAGACAAATCCCAATTGAGGGATATTTTACAAAATCATAAGCAGTACTCCTCAAAAGCATCAAGGTCATCTGAAACAGGAAGTCTGAGAAGCTGATAGCTAAGATGAGCCTAAGAAGACACAATTATACTATAATGTAGTATACTGGATGGAATTCTAGAAGAGAAAAAGAGAGATTAGGTAAAAACTAAAGTAATCTAAAGAATGGACTTTGGTTTATTATAATGTATCAGTTTTGATTCATTGATTGTGACAAACACACAATACTAATATACCATACTTAATAGTAGAAACTAGGAGTGTGGTATAGGGTGACTCTGTATACTGTCTTTGCAATTTTTCTGTAAATCTATAACTATTATAAAATAAAACATTTATTTAAAAAAGATAGATGCTTCTGTAATTCTGTTAGATATAGCCAAATGGCTCTTTTGTACCACAACCTGAATGTGAGAAGCTTGTTTTCTTATAGCCTCACCAGCTGAATGTGCTGTCAGACTTTTGGAATTCTTCCACTTTGTTAGATGAGAACTGGTATAACTCAGACTATTGTTATTTCTCTCATTATGAATGACGTTAAATATTTTTTCATATGTTTAATGGGCATTTGTACTTTTATTCCCCACCTTTTTTGAACTCTCTTGTTCTTTGTTTATTTTTCTATTAGATTGTTGGTCATTTTCTTCTTGGTTTCAGAAGTTCTCAATAGACCCTTTGTAATATGTATCTATTATAATATTTATGTCATATATATTATATATTTAGATTTTTTCATGCAGAAATATTCCTTTTTTATATTATGGTATAATATTTTTTTTTTTTACATTTCTGACTTTTGAAATATAGTTAGAAAAGTCTTCACCACTCCAAGGTTAGAAAGGAATTCTTTTATATTTTCTTCCAGTACTTGTAATTTCCTTTTTTACAGTTAATCTTAAAAATTTGAATCCTCCTTCTCAATCATTGAGGTATTTAAATGTTTAACTTTTTCTTTCAAATTACTCTGGTGTAAGCCGGCCTGTGGCTTTATAGGTGCTTTAAATGATTTATGGGGAAAAAAAGTGTTTATGTATTTATTCTTGGTGGATAAGAAATCTCAACTTTCTGGAAAATGTATTCAGCATTTCATTGTGTCTTAATTACAAATCATGGGTTAAACATAATTTCACAGTAATGAAAACTCCTTTAATTTTTTTCACTATTCAATTAGAATATATTTAGCAGTATTTTTTCTTCTATTGATTTTTAGTGTTCTGGATGATTCATATATTCATTTTTTTCCTTCTCCAGGTTTTTTGCATAGATTGTAAACCTGTCTGTAATTTATCTCCTATCTTCTTTAGAACTCCTTACTGGTTTAATGGCTCCTCTGATATTAGTAAGCTATTTCCTTGGTATTATTTAGAATTTTAATTAGTGGGCCAATTAGCTGTTTTACCTCCAGAAGAAACTGAAACCAACAGTGTCAGCAGGTACTGCCTAAAGTGGGGTGATGATTTCTTATTTCTTATAAACTTTTATAAAGGTATTGATATTTTCCTTATACTACTTGCGATAAAACTAGTATTGCTGAGCTGAATTTTAACAGGCATTTGGGGAACTAGTGGTATGGAATATTATTAGCCCCTGGAAAATACTACCAAAAATAACTTAGCGAGTTTACTGCTCATGGTAGTAAAGGAGAGTACTACCTTTACAGGGTTGGTAGGATATGCTGGATGAGGAATGTGTATATGTGTATGGATGAAAAGAATAGCAAAGTAGAAAGGGAGAGCAAAATTGGGACATTTATTGAGGATTTGGAGTCATTAAGGCAGGTATTTCAGTGCAGGAGCTGATTAGAATTAATCATGATCATGATATAATAGTTTATGTTTGGCAAGGGTTTTGAGGAGAGATATTCAGAGTATTGGAAAGTGCACAATCATTTGCTGCTATTTATTGAAAAGTTGAATAGTCTGATGTTGGTTTATATGGGGTTTTGGGGAAGTTCCTGAAATGAACAATGAAGTTATTTGCAACTCTTATCTGCCTGGGCAAGAGTTTCCTGGAATAGTAAAGTCATGTTGTTGAAGACATCTGAATGGTGATGTTAATGTAGATTGTAAACTCTTGAGTGCAGATGGTTTCAGTTCTTGTGCCCATTCAGAATCATAATAAACTTGAAAAGCATTTATAAAAATCTAATTATTAGCTTCATCTACAAAGACAATACATTCTCTTGATGGAGGGGTTTGACATTGAATTTTTCCCCTGAGGAATGAGAGAGACAGAGACAGAGACAGAGAGGGACACCCACCCACCCTGTATAGCCGTTGAGCACCAGAACTCTTAAGGCCCAAGTATTTTTCTTCTCACTCTATGCTTCCTCCCTAGGCAAACTCATCTAGGTGCATGAATTCAATCTAAGCAGTAACTCCTAAATTTCTATGTCTGATCCTTTTCTGTCTCTTTTCTGAGGTACAGACTTCTATATCTAGTTTCTTGAATATCCAGACTCTAATTGTCAAAGTTAACTCTCATTCCTCAGGGGAAAAAAATTTAATGTCAAACTCACACCAAGAGAATGTATTACCTGTGTAGATGGACCTAAGAATTAAATTTTTTTTTAAATACATTTTCGTGTGTGTGTGTGTGTGTGTGTGTGTGTGTGTGTGTGTGTGTGTGTGTGTTTGAATAAATCTGCAAAGGAATATCTAGAGTGGTTGGAAGAAAACCAGGACATATGTAATCTCCGGAGATGTGGCTGAAAAGTAGTTGGGTCAGAACATAAAGGCCGTGTATGCCTAGGTGGAGAAAGACCTATTGGCTTCAGTGATAAATTTTCACTCAGCAGTTCTTATGTGCATGTACAAAGTATGGAAACATAGGCTTTTCACAGAACTAGTCAGTCTGTCAAAACATTCTTCACATAAGAATTACATAGTAGGAAATTCTGCTTGCAGAGGAGTGGTTTGAAAATAATATTTTCTTAGAAATAACTTTACCAACTTACTCTCATGTTACCCCATAAAAGTTATTTAATCTCTCATTTTTACTGTGATTGAGGAGGTCAGTGGTGTGTAGCCTGCAATTTTATATACAGTACGTGTATTTAATGTTCATAATTTGGGAGTGTGCAGTGGAGGAAGCAATATTTGTTGAATGCCTGCTATGTAATGTGCTAGGCACAATACATACATTTTAATCTAGATCTCACATTCTTTTGAAGTAGTTATTTCCCTTCTTTAAAGAAACTAAGATTGGCTTTCTCAATGTCATACTTCTCTCACTCTCCCAATGCTTATGTGAAGGAATCAGGATTTGAACCTGTGTTAGGCTTTCTGTCAATTTCTGCTACAACACATAGAAGAAATTGTGTGCTCCTTTATCAACCAGTCCTAAAGTTGTATGTAATTAACAATTCACCACAGGTATTAATTAAGTGTAAGAGTATGTTACTCTCAGCTTTTGAGGATCAACACTGAACAGGTAGTAAGCAACAGAGAAACAAAGAAGAGAATCTAGGCCCATGTTACTCAATCTTTGTGTAACTACAGTCCATTTAATCCCACATAAGGGAGCTATTCAGGTCACAGAATAGTATCTTGTTTGTCAGAATTCTGGTTAATTTGCGTATTATTATTTTTAAATATTTTTATCTTTGAACTTTTTTTAAGTCTATCATTTGTAGTGGATATGCACATTTTACTTTTTTTAATTTTGTGTTAATCTAATTTAGTATTTTAATTTTCCTTTTTCTAATACGCTAAGGTTTCCTAAATATTAAGTAAAATTAGTAGAACAGAAAATCCTAGAAGTAAAATTGAAAACTTGGAAAAAAACAGTTGAGTTTAGTCAGATACAATTTTTTTCTTAATCTTTTGCTAGAACTCTTATACTCTGGCCTCTACTGTAGACTTTATAAAAGTAAATTAAGTGTACTTGTTAATTGGCTCATTGTTATGCTCCTTCACTCTTAGGATTCGTATGTGCGCAGCTTCTAATTTTCCATTTGGCAAGTAATGTGGTAGAGAATTAAATCTTTTTTTTCCCCTCCAAAATCATAAGAAGGCTTTTCTGACAGTGGTGATAGTTTAAAATTTTTGAGATCAAGTGGCAAATCGTTCAGTTCTAGGAAGAACCTTTTTTTTGTGGGGGTATTTCCAATATCTTCAAAACTAACTGACCACTTTATAAGTAATTTTTTCCCCTTAAACAGCCCTTCCCTTCCCCAAATAAAAACTTTATCAAGAAGTTGAAGAGTGTTGGCATTTTTAACATGTTGCCAAGAGTCTTACACTGTTGTCTAGGAAAGTTGGCCACTATCCATTAAAATTTGTCTTATGAAAGCTTTGAAAAGTGTTAGCTTTTTTTAATGTGATAAACAATTATTGTGTCATACATTGTAGAATGACAAAATAGCACATTCAGTTGTCCATTTCAAATGTCTGTTAGAGTGAAAGGCTAGAAAGTTGCCTATATACTTTCTCTTTTTAAACATGAAGAGCAAATCCATATTTACATTGTTCCAAGTATGCTAAGAACATTATCAATGAAACCTACATTAATATTTAGAAGGTTGGAGATTTTGTGAGATTTGTACTTTGAAACACATATAAGACCATATAGAATATTTTATTTGGTGGTAATGTGTCATATGATATAGGTTAATTTAACTGTTTTTTAAGGAAATTGAAATTTCATTCTTACAGTAGCTATAAGTATATGGCCTTTAAAATATATAAATGTATATTGTCTACTTAATTCTTCCTTTTAAAATAAGGTTCTTAAAATGCTTTTTACATTTCTTATTGTTGCAGTTAGGAGAAAGTTGAAAGAGTAAATGATTAACTGAGCCTTACAAAATATCTTTACAACAGTAGAGTCATGTGTCATCATGTGGTGATGTCTGATCTTTTCAATTTTGTAGGTTGACATTCCTGTTTAGTTCATTTTGAGGTGATGTGGTACTGTAGAATGTTTTATGTAACTTGGAGGTGAAGTATAGTGTTAATTTAGAAATATACAGTGGGAAATAGTTGGGCTATTTCTATTAAGCTGTAGTAATTCACTGAATTCCATTTTCTAATCTACTCCTGGGTATGTTTTACTGTGAACAGCCTTGGAGCTGTAGTAGATTTTTCTGTTCCCTTTCCTCCGTTTTTTTCCACTTAGACACCACCAATTAGAAATGGCCAGGTTTGATAGCTATATGATCTCCGGCAGATTTGTTAACATTTTTGAGTCTGTTTCTTTATTTGTGAAAGGGCAAAATGATACCAACTCATAAGGCCTTCCTGGGAATCAAATAAGATAATTAAAATTGTATACAGTTGCTAATAAAATCTTACTGTTAATAGAGGTTAGCAAAAAACACTACTTGAGATAAGTTCCAGTTTTGTCATATATATTTTTGACTGTTTGATTAAATTTGCAAAATGTCCTAAACCCAATAAGATTTGGATCTCTCTAGTTTATAAGTTACTCTAAAAAGTGATTTTTTTTTTAAAATTTATCCCCCTATCTGTCCTTCTGTCCAGCAGTTACTTGGGTCTTCTTTAGAGCTAGGTTCTTCACAAGAAAATGGGATTTTGAAACACAAACAGCAAAACATCCTTTTTTCCCCCCAAATGTGTTTATAATCTTGTGCTTAAACTAATTAGAAACAAACAGGAGGATGCTATATAAGGGGTATGTATGAAAACAATTTGTAGTATATGGAATACCCAATTCTGTCTAGCAAAGTAGAATAAAGAAAGGAAGAAAGCTTATTATTTGTGCTTTATTTTCAACCACTGATTTTTAGAAGAAGAAAGAAAAAATACTGAGCACTCAGCCAATTCCTATTTGAGTGAAGCTATGTGTAAGTCCTGTTATGGGTTGGTTGTAGCAGTTAAGAGCATGGACTAGGTATAGGGTCTTATACTGCTTGGGTTCCAAGTGGCTTCTCTGTTTACTATTTGCAACTTTGAGCAAGTTTTTATCTCTTCAGTGATTTTGTTTATAGATATAAAATGGGGATAATTTTAATAATAAAGGATTATTGTGATGGTTAAAAGGGTTAATGTAAATAAAGTACTAGAACTGATTGGCATATAATACTATTAACTACTTTTCCTATTATATAAAAAGGGAAAATACATCATTTCCTTGGTAATATTAACTTCTAGTAGTCTCACAGAGATCTAGAGATTTTATATTTTAAAATGGTTGCTGAAAAGTTATATAATGTGAAAGGTTGCTTTTGTCTTTTTTCCATTTCCTTGTTATTGTTATTTAAAGCACATTTCATTACTTTGGCTTGCACAAGAGGAGAACATTGGTAAAAGGCCAGATCTTTTAGCAGTTAAAATGTATTTTACCTGAATTCACATAAATGATTATTTGAAGTACTTTTTTCCCCTTGAGTTTATTACAGATCTGGCCTTCTTATGTGATGTTGCTAGAGAAACTACTAATGGGTAGGAAAGCACCTAAACTTAAATCTCACTTATTGAGAGAAAAATTGTTGATATCAGTAGGTCCTAGTCATTTTGTGTATATTTCTAATCATTTTGGAAGGATATGGTTGCTGGTGTATAGGGACATAAACTTGTGAATTGCCTGGTTAACTTTACAAACAGAAGATTGTTCATATTTTAATGTTGAGATTGACTTATTTGAATCTCTCAAGTTGTCTTTGGTAAATTAAATATTGGGTCAAAATCAGTGTCAGACTTTATATAGTAAGCCATAAATGTTGCACTCTAGGGTAGAGAGGTAAGACACTTTTGAACAATAAATGAAAATCATTAAATTTAATCCTTTTTGCTTACAGAAAGAAAAAAAAGAATAGCATCCTTTGTCTTTTTGTGTCACTGAGGATGTCAGAGAGATAGTAATGCTAGTGAAATGTGTGCATGGAAAGTGAATACACATTAAGGCTCCAGGAAAGCTTAATTATAATGATATGCTTAAAACAAGAGATTTACGCTGCCATTTTTAATTTCTAGATTAAAAAAATCAAGCTTGTGTGTCAAAAAGAACGTATTGTTCACTCCTCAGTAAAATAATTTTGGAAGCAGTTAGAACCACAAAGAAGGTGGGCTAATGGTTTCCCATCCCCTTCAATATGTTAGTGGAGTAAATGCATTCTGGGCTTCAGTAATAATGAGTTTATGCCCATTTTTACTGTATCTTACTACTGAGTTTTGGAGAGCTTTGGTGAGTTAGGTTTTCTTTGCTATTGATTGTTTGCACACCTAATACTTGCATTTTAATCAAAGTTTCAGCCTGCTGTTATGAAAGCTGTCATATAAATGAATATGTACTTAAGTGCCTAGGAGCTTCTTATAAACATTTCCCCAAAGCATGATAAAAAACAGAAATTGATTTTCTAGCATCAGATCAAATCATGTAATAAATATTTATTTTTAATTTCTATTTAAATAATCGAGTTTTAGCTGAGACCACATGTTTCAAACAGTATTTGTTGTAAGAATAATGTAAAGAAATGCTTTCTCATAATGGAATTTAACCTTATTTTTTAAAAAGAAATCACTACAGTCAGAGATTGGCTGATATGAAGATTGAGCAACAATATTTTTGTTTAACTGTGTAATCCTAAGTTGGGCTCAAAATTTTCTTTTCCTTCCTTCCTTCCTTCCTTCCTTCCTTCCTTCCTTCCTTCCTTCCTTCCTTCCTTCCTTCCTTCCTTCCTTCCTGTTTAACTGTTTTCCAGTTTAAGAATATTAGTTAAAATTGCATAGGTATTTTATTATAGTTCATCAACTCCATGTAGAAGGGAAAATTCAAATCATTCACCTATACTGTAGTTATGAAATCTGTTATGTTTGGTTTAAAAAGACATAGATAGTTGTATGCTTGCAGAGACCTCTGTGTATAGCATTTAAGAAGGCAGGTGAAGGTATAATGAAGTTGTGATTAATTTGTGACCTTTATTCTCTAAGACTAATGATAGTCACAGCATGTTTAATACTGACTGGCAGCTAGTATCTTTTCTTTAGTTTGACCTTACATTCTTTCCCTACCAGTTGCTGTATATGAGCTTTATTTGTTATTGTAATTACATAATTTAAACAAATATTACCTAAACCAATAAAATATCAATGCATAAGAAGAGTTATTTCTGTAAAAACTTTGGAAAGACTCAATAAAGGCTGGTTGCTAACAAAAATCTTGAGTTAGTTGTAAGGAAGACAACTAAAAGCCTGGAAAGGCCATACAAATCTAGAAGAGTTTGGCATTCAGTGCTTTACAGGTGTTTTCAACTTTTCCTTTAACTTTTAAAAAAATCCATGAGAAATTGTAGAGTGTGTTGACACCTGTTTTTACGTAAGGAACTCCTCCCATGGCCTTTGCCTCACAGTAAAAGATTAGTAAGCACATTTGAATGTTTTAAGTTAGAATGCTTAAGGGTACATAGGTGTGATTTTTTTTTTTTTTCTGATTCCCTTAATCATGGTCTTGTTTAGTGGACTGGTCCTGAGTTAGTTGATTCACCAATTCTTACTTTTATTAAATGTACTATCTATCAGACATTTTTCTTTAACTTTTAAAAGTTAGTAGTAAGGCTGATGTATTTTTTTAAACTTTAGCATGGATTTTGTAGTACCACTGGTGGCAGCAGTCATAAAATTTTGTATTCAAGCTATTGCCTTTAAGAAGACTTTATAAGTTACCTAGGTTTTGGGACCCTCTTAATGATCATTTCTAGCCTTGTTTGCTCCTTTTCTTTTAAAAAACAGAGTGGATTCCTTTTAAATTTCCTCTTCCAAGGAATCAGCTGATGCTTCTAAGGCAGACTCTTGAACCACTGTAACGATTTCATATACAGGGGTCAAATGGTGGTTTGGTGGGTCAAAATATTTTATTTTCTAGAGAATACTAGACTAAAATGTGAAACACTTCAACAATTATAGCTTCCTTGGAAAATTAAAAGGGGATATTTCCTGTTTGTTTATTTTACTTCTTAGGGAGCTGATAATACCTTTTAAGAATTACAAGATTGGCCTGAACACCAATCTTAGGAGGCACAGTTCCCAGAGAGGGCCCCAAAGCTTTTTCCTGGCTGCCTATTCTGGAGCAGCTGACTAACCAGCTGCAGAGCACATTGATCTGGTCATAATTGCTTTCATCCTGGAGCAGAGCAAGTTAACACAATTTAAATCAAGAGCCACATTAGAAGATCCTGACCTCAGGATAACCTCTCATTTCCTACCTTTGAAAGAGGGAACAATTCCAGGCACTTCCTAACTTCTAACCACAAAATTGAATGGGAACATATAGCCACATCTAAAGATTGTGACCTCTTGACTTTCTTTTTACTTTATACAGGTGAATTCAAAATAGGATCTTTCCAGTTTTCCTTTGTACTAAAAGGAGCAATAGTCTTAACCTACTGTTCTTTGTTGAATAGAATATTTATTTTTTTCCTATTGAAATCTTTTTATACCATTGCTATAAATGCAGCATAGGTGAAATAACCTGAGACTGGTTTTAAAGGGCAGAAGTCATAAAAATTATCTGATAAAGGAAAAGATTTTATTTGATAATTTTTGGCACCTGAGCTCCTTAGATACTGACATGTTTAAACCAAATGTTAATGTGGCATCAGAGATTATATGTTACTCTTCCAAAAGTCACACCTGAAGCTAGATTGGGCTTTTCCAGTTCAGTTGTTCATTTCAGTTTGTGAAATTGAATGTGCCTCATTCTCACCAACACATCTTCACCAACCCTTCTATGATTTTATTCCAGGGAAGAATCATAATCTGTCTATATGATGCCTCTCAGGTTATTGGGCCTCTGCCTATAATGTCTCACTTTTAATTAAGTCTTCAAGCTTCTCTTTCACTTTCATCATTATTACTAAGTATATGCTAGATACAGGGCCACCCAGAGGGTTTCCAAGTCTTCTAGTTATGTTGATTGCAATTTCCTTCCTTCCTTCCTTCCTGCCTTCCTTCCTTCCTTCCTTCCTTCCTTCCTTCCTCATTTCATGTGGTCACCCTGACCCTATATCTATCACAATTCCAGACCCTTTCTTCTACCATAGTACACCTTATAGGTACCCCTGTCATTCCTGTCATAATACCCTGTAGTGCAGGCTACCTTCCCTTCAGTGTAAATCAAACAATTTTATAGTTACTATTTTAAAAAATGAGATTTTAGGAGTCAACCTTCTATTTCTACTCTATGTCCTTAGTAGTGAAAGGTCTATCTACAATACTGAATTTTAAGGAAAAATAAATATTTCCTTGAAAATATTTTATACTTACTGAGGATATAGATTATTTTTTTAAACCTTTCAGAATGTTTATGGGGATTTTGTTTGCATTTGACCTTTATTTGCTATTTGAGTTTTTATGCTGTTAAATCTTTTAAAATTTAATTTTGTTGGTTGATTCTTTTTAATCTTGAATTTTAAATATATCATTATATGTTAACATTTCATTTGATATTTATCTCTAAATGCTAAACCATTATGAAATTGTGAAAATTATGCTTATATATTCTGCCTTCCTCTTGGGAATATGGTAAGAATTCCAGTTAAAATTAGTCATGCCACATGACTCAATTTAACCAATGAAGTGTGAGTAAAAGTAATGTGCAGTACTCATAGATGGAAGCTTTAAGAGTTGGTATATGCTTTGCTGCACTCTTTATTCCTTTCATATTGTAGCTTCTACTTCAGCCTAGGTCCTTGAAAACTTTACACAGAGCCCCAGTCAACCCTCAATGGATATATAGCATGGAAGAATAAAGTCTTAGTTATGTTAGCCACCAGAATCTGTTGGTGTTTGTTACTCTAGCACAACCTACTGAACCCAACTTATACAATTAGTGTCAATCAATATGGCTTTTTTTGTAGGAATAGTATTTATTGAACAAACACATGTCAGATGAAAACAATTCTTCCAAGATATATGTGTCTTTTTAAGTTCAGCCTATGTGGTTGTAATAATTAATATAAATTCTGAAGAGAATCTGTTGGAATGATTAATTCTGTGCCTTATTTGTGGGCAAAATAGTATAATGGCAAGCAATAGGTAATGTTAGCAGGCCAAGAAAAGAAGAGAAGCCAAGAACAGAATGATACATCTCTCAAGAGAGACCAGATTTCATACCTGATAACATTAAGTAGAAGACATTTGTTTCAGAAAAAAATAATTAAATCCATCTGACTATAGTCAGTTTTAGAAACTTAGCTCTGTTAAATGACTAGCCAGAAATTATATAGCTACTTTAATGATAGGATGGGATGGTAGAGGGTGAGAGGGGAGGAGAGAATCAGCCCTTTTGACTCTAGCTCTGTGTCTTTTTATTAGTAAGAGGTTTCACTTACTTTCCTAAATTTCTTAATTCACTCATAATCTTTAATTATTTCTTTTTTCATTTCTACAGTTCCCCCCCCCTAAATTTATTGACTTTTTTATTAATTTGCAAAGGATTTTGTTAACTATAATTTTTGGCTCATAACATTATCTTCACTGGTTTGTGCATGATCTGCTTATCTAGTGTATATGTATTTAAACATCAGTAAAATAATTAATATCTGTGATCCAACTTCTCAGACATTGCCAGTATACCTTCCTATGTGTTCTCCTTACCTCTCCCGGTGGTAGCTATCATCCTGAACTTTGTATTTCAGTCTTTTGCATTTTACAAATGTTTTATCATTTATATGTTTACCTAATTATGTTTTTTATTTTTGTAAAAGTATACTAAATGTGGGCTTCTGTACTTGCTTTTTTAAGTTAAGTATCATTTTACTGATATTCCTTCTTGTTGCTTGTGGTTGTAGTTCATTCATTTTTACCATTGTATAATCATCCGTTCTGCAAATTTACCATAATTTATCCATTTTCATGTCTGTAGACATTTGAGTTGTTTCCAGTATTATGCTATGTTGCTATGAGCATATCTGTTTATATTTTTTGGTAAATACGTGTTAAAAGTTTCTGTTAAATATGTACTCAGAATAAGAATTTCAGGATTCTAGGGTATGCAATGTTTAACTCTATAAGATAGTACCTAATTTATTTCCACCATTGTTAAAAAAAAAAAAAGGATGTTCATTTATGTCATTTTCTTTCTTGACCAGGATTGCCAGAGGTTTATCTATTTTATTAATCTTCTGAAAGAACCAGGCTTGTTTATTATGAGGCATATTGAAGTGATTTAGATCATAGCTTAAACTAAGGCCTAGCAGTAGAGCTAGAAGAGGATAGGATTAAGAAATGTAAGGGATATGAAAGCACCATGATCAGACTTGATAATCCAATTGGATATGGCAGCTGAGAAACTTAAAAAAGTAAAGAATGACTTAAGAATGGCTTCTGAGTTTCTGGTTTTTATATAAATCAGAGATATAAATGTAGTTAATTTTTCTGACCGTGTAATTGAAACATGCCTAGGTCAATTTTGTTTTCCTTTTATTAGTTTCCATTCTACTATTTTCAATTTTTAAAACTAAATTATTATTAGCTTATGATAATTGGTGGAATGTCCCCCCCCCCCCATTTTCAGTACTAAAGCTTGGGAAACATTTTATATAAACTACCTTCCTCAAGAAGAATATGAAACTCTTATCCTAATATTATCATTAGTTCACTCTTAACCAAGTAAAATAAGCTCTATTGCTCTAGAAAGAACATAAGTCAGGTACTACACAAATCTATAAACTTTTATTGTTTAAAAATTTTAGATTTCAAGTAATTTGAAGCCCAGAATAAATAATGGTCTTCTGTAACCTTCCTGTAGTTCTGCTTTGAAATATAGTACTTATATGTAATGCAAGATTAGGGGCTCTTATCACTTAGCTGAGATATATAGAATAATTTGAATTGTCGTTTTTTAAAAATTTCATTGAAGGAATTTAAATTTTTTTAGATTACTAATGTTTCGCTAGTCACCAGATATAATGATTGAGTCTTATCTATAGGAGATAATGGGCAGGGCAGGTGTTTTAGAAAGTTGTTTTTATCTTTCCTGGCTTTACAATTTAAAGCTTTTTTTCTTTTTTTTTTTTTTAATCAGAGAATTTGGTAAAATAAACTTAGCTGGAGTAAATAATTAAATTAAAAAAGAGTTTGTTCCATATGCAAAAGTAAAAATTAATGAAGTCTTCAATTTTGGGGTTACCATTTTCCTTCCTAATCTTTGCTGCTGTTTCAATGGGCCTTTTCCTTTTTGTATGTTACCATTTGTGTTTCAAAATGAGGACCTATCTCAAGTGATTACAATTGTTTTCTTGGTTCTGCTCTGAGTAAGACCATTATTATCAAAAGCATCAGATGACATTTCTAATAGAAGACATTCTGAATTCACTGAAACTGAACAGCTGTTTCAAACAAATGCCCTTTCTGTGGGGATTTATTATCTGGAAATCAATTAGTGATTATTTATGATGAAAGTATCTACATTTTGAGTGATTTTTAAATCAAACTTTAATATTTAAAATTTTAACTTACAGCCCAATAGACAATATTTAGGGATACATGTTTAAAGAAAAGTTAAAATAGCTTGTAGTGGAAAAACCTAATCTGAAAGCTCGTTGGCAACGGTTTTAGATTTTGTCTAAACTGTTATTGAATCCAGAAAATAATGAGTAGGCTTGTCATTTTATGTACCTGTAGGAGTTCCAATATAGTGAACTAAATATCTTGATCTTTACAACCTCTAATAAAGTCAGCCAATCAAGTTAAACTTTACATAAGCTTACATTCTAAAAGTAGACTGATGTCTATTTTCCTTCCTTTCTTCCTTCCTTCTTCAGGTATTTGAGTGCCAGGTTTTGTACTAAAAGCTGGATTGTACTAAATGTAATAACAGTGAACGAAACATTAAGTCCCTGCTCTCAAGGAGATTAAATTCTGGTGGAGGGAATCCACAATAAACCAACATTTAGAATGTCAAGCAGTAAGGCTGTGGAGGAAATTAAAACTGGAAGGAGGATAGAGTGTAACCTGAGTAGAGTTGTCACTGTTTTATGCAGAGTGACCAGGGAAGTAATGTTTGAGTAGAACCCAGAAGAAAGACCATTTAGGATGCTCTAAATATTCTAGGCAAAGAGATGATGTGGCTTGGATCAGGATTCAGCAGTTCAGGTGTTAAGAAGTGGTCAAACTCTAATTTGAAATAGGAGCCCATAGATTTTGGTGTTCAATAGGGTGTGATTGTAGAGTGTGAAAAAAGGGAAGAGAACCAGAGAGGGTGATAGACTAGGGTTAGCATTTACTGGGGTAGTGAAGACTGCAAAAGGAGCAGGGTTTGGGGGTGTGGCAATACATGTGTTATTTTTTCCTTGATCTGCCCCTGATGCTAGACTTCAGTTCTTCTGTAGTTAGAAGAGGAAAGAGTTGCTCTAACTCTGGAAATGAAGGAGAACTGAATTGGAATCCCTAAGGTAGAAGTTTAAGACCTGACTCTCACTTTCAGAAACTTGGCCAAATCATTTTATTTTTTGAACCCCTTCAAATTCTTTTCCTTTAAGCGTAGAATGAGTTGGTTGGCCTAGATTATCTCTAACATCCCTTCATTTGTCACGATTTGTTTATCTATCCATTCTTTTTGGAACTGCTTTGATGACTTCTCTTTTATTTACTTATTAATTTTAGACATTCCTCATGTTTCTGGCCTTCCCTCTTATTAGTACATATTCTTCCCAGCTTCAGTTAGCTTTATAAATGTAACTCTCAAATCCACACTTTAAACTTTGACATTTTTCTGAGTTCCAGGTTCATTAAAATTTGTTCCAGTAGGTTCAATCCTGAATTCACTTTTTCCCACTAAACTTATTATTCTTGTGCTCAGCAATTGCTAATCTTGATTATATGCTTATATCTCTATTATTAATAGCTGACCATTAACCTTTTTGAATTATTAAAGTTCAGTTTGCTAAATAGTTTAATTAGAATTAAGTTTACAAAACTCACCTTTCAGATCTTAGAGCTAATTGTGATCCTGAAACCCTTTCATGGAGCCCGCAAAGTTAAAATGTAATTTTCATTATACAAAAGTATTATTTGCTCTTTTCTCTCTCTCTCTCTTTTTTTTAACTGTGTTGACATTTTCTCTGATGATGCATAAGCACTGGTGTATAAATCTAAGGACTTGTTATTTTAAATCCTAGCAGTAGCATTCTTCCCCTCCCTGCATTTACATGGAAAGAAAGAGTTTCACTCAAGTTTTTTGATGAAACAATAAAATTTGTTAATTTTCTTAAATCTCACCCTTGAATACATGTTTTTCTTAATATTCTGTACACTGAAACAGCATAAAACATTTCTGCTCTATGGAATAGCAAACATCCATTTAAAAAGATGCTGTATAACTGCATTCATTTACATAAATGGATCTCCATGACATAGTTGAGGGGGTAAAGCTGAAATATACTTGAAAGAAAAACAGCCTACGTTGGGTCAGGACTTTGTTATAGTTTTAATTGTATTTAGTTCACTACTGGTATAGAATGTTTTGAGTGCACAGTCAGGACTTTCCCTTTATTAGGGTTTGGGATCTGAGCACCTATAGGACTCAGGCAATCTCTTCATGCTTTGTGGCTCAGTCAATGGTTAGTAAAACTCTAAGAGATCTGTCTCTGTATCACAGCCCAGCTGCTGGGATTTTGAGCAGCTGGTACATTTTCTTTTCTCTTTAACCTCACCCCTGGTTTTTCTCACCTCTGAAGAAAGCATTTACCTAGTAACCCTGACTCCTTCCTGTAGTGGGCATGGCCTTGCACTTGTTGAAGGCCCTTTTCCCAGCATTCTGCAGCTCTACCTTCTCACTCCTCCCAATGCAGCTCCAATACCTTAAAAGACTCTTTTTGAGAAAGTGAATATTTGTTTGTGAATAAGGCTGTTCAGGACTTTAATTTGTCTTGCCAGTTCCCATGCACCCCTTAAAAGTAGGTTAAAAGTTGGGCTAGTTTTCCCTTTCACCATGATTCTTTCCATGTGTTCATTCATGGAAAGGGCTTGCTTGTTCCCTCTAGAATTAAGTTCATTTATGTTTCTTTGCATCTCAGTTCTCTGAATTTAAAAAACTGTGATTTTATAGTCTATCTGGCTTATTCTTATTGTTGAGATGGGAGAAACAGTAGTCCTTTGGGATTTCTATATCCTAACCATAAGCAGTAGTCCTAATATTTTACTCTGCTGTGTCTAAAATAATTGGTATAGGTTGACTGTACACATCAAAAATTATATAGCCAGTTTTTTTAAATAAAGTTCTAAAATGAGGTATTGGCTGTGTTTAAGCTTAGTGAAAAACTGATATAAATGTCTGCTGACAAAATTAAATTTTTTTTATTGCAGTAAATATAACAAAATTTACCATTTTAAAAATTTTAAGTGTCATTAGTAGCATTAAATTTAGTGACATTAAATATTTTCAGAATGTTGTGTAATCATCACCACTATTTCCAGAACTTCTGCAGCATCTCAAACAAAAACTCAGTACCTTTTAGAAGATAGTTCCTCATTGCCCTCTTCTTCCTACCCCCAGTAACCTGTTTTGCTTTCTGTCTCTGTGAATTTGCCTATCCTAGATTTTTTATATGAGCAGAATTATACAATATTTGTCCTTTTTTGTGTCTGACTAATTTTACTTTATCAGTGTTTTCAGGGTTCATCTAGAACTTCTTTCCTTTTTATGGCAGAATAGTTTTGTGTTGATAGTGTTTTCATATTTTATCTATTATGATTTCATTTTTTGTTGATAGTGTTTTCATATTTTATCTATTATGATTAATGATACTGTTAACATTGGTGTGAATATATCTGTTTGAGTCCGTTTTCATTTCAGGATCATATGATTATTCTATGTTTAACTTTTTGAAGAACCCCTAGGACAGTTTTCCATAATGGCTACATATTTTAAATTTCCACCAGCAATGCACCAGTTTTTAATTTGTGCACATCCTCATGAACACTTGTTTTTATTAGGTTGGTTTTTTTGTTTGTTTTTGTTTTGTTTTATTTTTTTGGATGATAGCCATTCTAGTAGGTATGAAACGGTATATCATTGCAGTTTTGATTTGAATATCTCTAATGAGTATGTTAAGCATCTTTTCTTGCACTTATTGGACATTTGTGTATCTTCTTTGGTGCAATGTCTAGTCAGGACCATTACTTATTTTTTAATAGTTTTTTGTTGTTGATGAGTTCTTTATATATTTTGAACATTAAGCCCTTATTGGATACATGATTTGCAAATATTTTCTCTCATTCTGTGGATTATCTTTTCACTCTCTTGATACTGTCCCTAGATATCCAAAAGGTTTTTATTTTAATGAAGTCTTAATTTGTACTTTTGGTGCCATATTTAAGAAATCTTTGCCAAATCTGACATACATCATAAAGTATTTCCTCATGTTCTGTTCTAAGAATTTTATCCTTTTAGCTCTTACATTTAGGCCTTTGATCTATTTTGAGTTAATTCTTGTATTTGGCAAATGATAAGGGTCCAACTTCATTCTTTTTCACGCGAACATACTTAGTTTTTCCAGGATCATTTGTTGAAAAGACTATCTTTTTCCCATTGAATGGTCTTGGTACCCTTGTCAAAAATCAGTAGACCATAGATATGAAGGTTTCTTTGGGGGCTCTTAGTTCTCTTCCATTGGTTTATATGTCTATCCTTATGCAAGTACCATAATGTTTGATTACTGAACTTTATCTAATGCACTAGGCACTAGATATATAGTGTTGTTCAATTGTTCTATTTCTTCATTGGTCTTCAGTTTGGTTCTTAGATCCAGTGTTAAAAACAGGGTATTGAAATCTCCAGTTATCATTGTAGAACTATGTATTTCTCCTTTTAATTATATTAGTTTTTAATTAATATATTTTCAGGCTCTGTAATTAGGTATTTATATGATTATAATTGTTATATCTTGTTCTTTTATTAATATATGCTGTTCTTGTCTCCTGTAACCTTTTTTTGGACTATTTTAGTCTGTTTGGTCTTATAAAAGTATAGTAATTCCAGTTCTTTTTTATTTACATGGAATACCTTTATCATTTTACTTTCAATCTCTCTTTGTCTTTGTATCTAAAAAAATCTTCTGTACACAGCATATAGATAAAATATTTTTAAGCTGTGTTTTGTCAGTCTCTGCCTTTTAATTGAAGTTTAATGCATTTACATTTAAAGTAATTACTGCCAAGGAAGGGCTTGCTTTTTCCATTTAGTTCTTGTTTTCTTTGTGTCTTATTTGTTTCTTCTTCTGCAGTTCCTCTGTTATTGTCTCTTTTTTTGTACTTAGTTGATATTTTTTGTAGTATATTGTTCTGATTCCCTTCTTTTTTCCTTTTTTGTAATGTTTTTAATTTAATTTTAGTGGTTACTTGGGACTTGCAATTAACATTTTCAACTCAACAACCTACTTTGAATAATACCAACTTAGTTCAATAGTATACAAACACTCTGATCCTAGATATCTTTATTCTTCTCTCTTTATATTGTTATTGTCACAGATTATCTTTTTATACACCATGTGCCCATTGACATAAATTTATCATTTTTCATGTGTGTGCATTTGCCCTTTAAATAGTGTAAGATGGGGAAAAAAGTTACAAACCAAAAGTACAATGATATTGTTTTTCATCACTCTACTGCTGTTATTTCTTCTTATAGCTTTGAGTTGCTGTCTAATGTCCTTTCATTTTAGCTTGAGGCTCTCCCTTTAGAATTTCTTTTAGGACAAGTCTACCAGTAATGAACCTCATTGGCTTTTGTTCATCTGGAAATGTCTTAATTTCTTCTTCATTCTTTTGTTGGATATAGAATTCCTGGTTAACAGATTTCTTTCCCTTCTCTTTAGGCTATAAATACATCATTCCCAGTGTTGATCTTTGTGGTTTCTAGTGAGACTTCAAGCTGTTAATATTATTGAAGGTCCTTTATATGTGTCAAGTCATTTCTCTCTTGCTGCTTTCAAGATTCTTTCTTGGTCTTTGGGTTTTGCTACTTTAAATATAATGTATTTTGGCATGAGTCTCTTTTGAGTTTATTCTTTTTGGAGTTTGAGATTCTAATGTGTATATATTCATGTTTTTCATCAGATTTAGCTTGTGTCAGCCATTATTTCTTCAAAAAAATTTTTTTGTCTTTTGAGACTCCCACGGTCTCTATTCTGTGTGCAATTGTTCGTGTCCTACAGGTTTGTCAAGCAGTGTTCATTTTTCTTAATTTTTTTTTTCTATTCCTCAGATTAGATAGTTTTGACTTTCATATTTTCAAGTTCACTGATTTTTTTTTCCTACTTAAATCTCTAGTTGAATCACCTAGTGAATTTTTAATTTAATTATTGCTCATTTTTAGCACTGAAATTTCTGTTTGGTTTCTTTCTATAATTTGTCTCTTTATTGCTATTCTCATTTTTTTTCACACATCATTATCCTAATTTTCTTTAGTTTTTTTTGTTCTTGGTTTCCTTTAGTTCTTTTCGGCATATTTAGGACACTTGATTTGACATCTCTGACTCCTAATTTCATATTCTGAGCTTCTTCAGAATTGGTTTCTGTCATGCTTCTTTCCATGTGAGTGGCCGTGCTTTCCTGTTTATTTGCGTGCCTTGTAATTTTTTTGAGACCTGGATGTCATGTTGGTAACTCTGGAAATCAGATTCTCCTAATCCACTGGTGTTTCACGGTGGTTGAGGGCTATTGCCATCCATCTGTGATTTTCCCTGACTATTTTTGCCAATATATATTCCTGGTTGTGTGTGGTCACTGAAGTTTATATTCTATTATTTTTGTAGTCAGCTTGTGACCTGACAGATTTTTAAAAGTATCTGACTCAACAACCGAAAAATGTTGTTATTGCTATATCTCACAATAGATGCTGTCACAGGAAACCCCTATAGTCTGAAAGGGCCTAAAAGACAGCTAGTGTCTCCATCTGTCCCAGTCTCATAAGGATCTGTCAGACTGACTAAAATGTGCAACCCCCATCCCCAATTTTTTTATGTCAAGGTTCCCCACTGTGTGCCCCAGCACCAACCAGCTGCTCTTAAGAATGCAGGTTGCTATCTCCATTTCTGGGCCAGAGATGAGTAATTGGCACTATTAAATGGTTTGTACCTGTGGTTCTATCAAAATCAATGCCCTCTCCCCTTCAGCAAGCACTCCCCTGGTTGTCTTAAGTAAGCACTCCCCTGATTGTCTTAAGTGGCCACCAGGTTCCAGAGTTCTGAGATAGTTGATTCTGGTCGTTTTTTCCAGTTTACTGGTTGTTTTGGTGAAGGGACCAACCCCAATAGCTTTCTACTATCATGTTTTCCTTCTCAAGTGTTATAACAGTCTTATATTATCTTTCCAATGTGGTTTTTATGAAAAGAGGAAAATCCTTGGTAGGTTTCTTTTTTCTGGTTTGTGTGTTTGACTATTTATATTATCAAAGGAAAATAGCCTTAGATTTTAATACAAAAGGTTAAGATATTTAAGTGTTTTGGGGGAAAAATACCTATAATCATGATTGAAATTTTAATTCAGTGTTCTATCAGTGTTTTGCACAATAACTGTTTTATGCAAATAAGAAATTTGTCTCTAGTGAAGAAAATTGTTTACGATAGTTATGCCTCATAAAGTGTGGGTGGGTTAAGTTTCCTAAAAAGCATTATTAGATATTTGTCATTTAATTTTGTGAGAAAAATAAAAAATATGCTTACAGGTCACTTAATGAATTAACCTCATTTAGAATAGGTTTCATTTAAAGCCATAATCACTGCAGAAAATGTTATAAAGAAATAAATAAAGCTATATTTATAGTCATATCATATAACTCGATATTTCAAAAAGATTGACAACAGCACGGTTAAGTGGAAAAGTACTAGTCTACCATTTCAGTAGTAGATTTTAATCCACACTTTAAAATGCTCAATTTGTTATACATGTAAAGTTTGCTTCTTCATCTGAAGAAAAGTCACTTAGGCATTTAGAAACAATCTTTAGCATTTTCTTCAACTTCTGCAGCTATACACAAGAAATTGTTTTATGACTATTTCAAAAACATAAGCAGAGACTTGCCACTCTAATAATTTCTTTAATATTAGAAAATTTCAAATTATAAGGTAAATTTCTTATTGGAAGTACCAAAAGGGCCACAATATGACACCATTTATACAGGTGAATACTCATAGTAGAGCATCTGGTTTGGGATCCTTTACAGCTGTTGTCTTTAAAAAAGAAAAAGTGTGCATATGTATGTGTGTGCTTCACATTCCTAGGGCCAAACTCAGTTGACATTCCAGAAAGATTATCTATATTCTGTAAGTAAATAGAATAGTTACATTTTAAGGATTTAAAAAAAAATGAAAAATTTTCTTAATTGTACAGTATGATAGTCCCAGATCAAGATTAGCCCCAGATGAGTTTCTTTTAAGCACTTGTGGTTAGGAACTGATTTTGAACATTTTCAGGTGTGTGTGTGTGTGTGTGTGTGTGTGTGTGTGTGTGTGTGTAAAGTTTTATGCTATCTTTTCAGTATCATTTATTGCCCTTTTTCCTTTTTAAATTTGATCTAGCTACAAAAGAAGAAAAAAGAAGGTTTTTGACAACTAGAAAACTATAAGTTGTTTTGTATTATGCATATGTATTTGAATATATATGAAATATGTATGTATAAGTTCTGTGAGTAATAAAAAAAAACTAAGATAAAGGAATAGATAGAGGGTCAGGATCAGGAAAGAGCCCTCTGAAGAGTGACATTTATGCTGAAATTTGAGCATTTATAATAGTTTACTATGTAGTTTAGTCTTTAAAATATTAAAACAACAATTATGGAGTTTTGTTTAGAGCTTATTTTAAATTAGAGTATGTTTACCTTTAAAGTGAAAATAGCTTTTTCATTGGCATGAATTAAATATAAAAGTAAAAATTTGGCATCCACCATAAATTATATTGTCAACATTATTAACCTATCTTCATGTTTATGAAAATGACAGTATAAAGATTTTAACAATCCCAAATAAAAGTTTTTGCTAAACTAGATAAAATATTTCAACCAGACTCTCGAAGATTTTGATTTTAGGAAATCAGAAATTTAGCACTGCTTTATTACAATGCGGTAAAGATTAATTTACCTTAAATCTATAGTAAATAGTAATTTTTACTTCTCAAAAAGTTTTTATTGTAGCATATGTGTTTATGTCCTCAGCTAATGAGGAAAGTTGACATGCATAATTCTACTTAAATATAAATAGAAATGTTAAGGAACCTGTTTGATTTGGGGATATTTTTCTTTAATAATCTAAACTATGACAGTGAAATTCTTTAACAGCTATTTACTGATTGTTATGACTTAAAAGTTTACAATTCTACCATGAAAGATAAATATAGGACTTTTTTTGAAGGTATAGTTTTATTCAAAAATTTTGTGATAAGGCCTAGCTCTATAATGAAGTGTTCTTTTTTTTTCTCTCTTGGTAATATGAGTTAGAAATATCTTTCTTATTTCTGACAGAACAGAAAATATATGTGGTTTGCTATTTTACAGATGAGAGTTTTCTTCATTCTTGATGGACAATAAATACAGTGCATGTTATTTTGAGTTATAAATGCATGGAATGTCTCATAATATACTGTTCAAATGCATTGTATGAAGAAAAGTTTAAGACTTCTGTGATCTTTTTTCATACTCATTTAAAACCACCGAGATCTACTTGATGTTCTATACCAGCATTGTCCAATAGAAATACACTGCAAGCTCTATATTTAATTTTAAAATATTTTGTAGGCATATAAAAAGTGGAAGTAATTTAATAATATATTTTACTTAAATATATCTAGAATTTTTTAAACCGTTTTATCCAATAACAACAGATTATTTTTACATTCTTTTAAAATACTGAGTTTTTAAAATCTAGTGTGTATTTTGCATTTATAGTAAGTACAAAGCAGTTTGGTCTGACCACTTCTGAGGTGGTCAAAATGGAGTTGCTTTATTATGTGAATTAATTATTTTCTTGAAGGAAGGTCTTTGGGGTTTCCTAAAACTTATGAAGTTTTTGGCTTGATGATTTGCTAGAAGGACACAGATTAGAGAAGAGCTGTTAAACTCACAATTATAATTTATCATCAAAAGATGAGATTAAAATCAGCAGGGGGGAGGATGTATAGGATGGAATGCAAGAAGAACCATGTGCGAGTTTTCAGTTATCCTCTTCTAGTGTAGTTGCATGGACAATGCTTCATTTTTCCAGCCACCGTATATGACAGTGTATGCAAAGTCTCAATCAGGGAAGCTTACCTGAGTCTCGGTGTCCAGGGTTTTGATTGTTTTTAGCTAGCTACTCTTTCTCAGCTTCTCTTATCTTTCCTTTTCCCAAAGGTCAGACTGACCCAGTGTGGCCCAAAACCCCAGGCATACAAAAACAGGCATTTACCTTATGTTACTTTGTTAACAAATTACCTGGTGTGGCCCAAGATCTCAGGTCTACAGAGTCTGTCAGGGCAGGATATTCCAAGGCCTCAGAGATTATCTCCCAGGAGGCTTAAAGACTTATCCCTTTACTGCACAGAGTAATTCTAGAGCGTTACAGAAGAAGATTCTAGTCTGAATTCTTATAGAAGCAAAAGGGTAGATGAAATTGGCAACAGCTCAGTTCCCCTTAAATATCTAATATGTTTAAACAAATGGCATGGATTACTTACTGTCAGGATAGAGCTATACAAAGGCAGACTGTGAGAAGTAAAGAGCCTAGCAATTAGGACAATGCTGCAGTTACAGGTTTCTTAGTTGGAATGAACTCTTACAGTTTACTGGCTGCTTCCTATAAATTCACCTTGCTTAGCAAAATACATATTCTTATCTAAATCTCCATTGCTGCCTATGATAGAACAACTTGTATCAGACTGAGGCTTCTGTCAAGAACTACTTGAAAAGCTAGTGAAAGAAAATTAGTTTGGAGGCATTGTGCATTTTCTAAGTTAGTCAAGACTTGAGGAGTCAAGATTCAGAAGAGAAGGGAGGTAGGCATAGTCTACACTTGGTTTCCTCCTGAGACATTTTCTAACTTGTAGGCTGTTTTGGATAAGAGTATAAAGGCTGAGCAGTGTGTAAGAGAAAAGCAAGAAGTTGAGTGGAGCGTTCAATAGTTTGTTTTTTTTTGTTGTTGTTCTGTTCCTACTTGTGCAGTTGGAATTCTTTGAAGGGCCACACTGAAGAGTGGAAACAAACCACACATAGACCAGTCTTTGCAATATCTGAAGTCAAATCTCAAGCTAGCTCAGTCCCTGATTGGATTGAGGTGGTCTGTTCCTATTCTGACTGTTTGACAGTAAAAAATAAATCCTCTCTGAAAGAAGGGAACTTCATCCAGAACCTCTGCATTTTTCCATGTTTTTTATGCAGTCTTTCTCATACAATGTATAGCATTCAATAAAAAAATTACTAGGTATACCAAGGACAGACAGAGAAAAATCAACAATAAAAATAGGTTATACAGATTATCCATAGATTATGCAGATTCCAGAATTATAGACAGTAGTTTAAAATACTGTATCTGACCTATTTATGAAAATAGATGACAAAATGGAGAATTTCATGAGAACTGGAATCTATAGAAAAGAATCAAATAGAAATTTTAGAACTAAAAAATATAATAACTGATATTAAGAACACAATAGATAGGGTTAACTGCAGATATAATATAGCTGAAAAGAGGCTTAGTCAACTGGAAGATAAATTAGAAAATATTCAGCAACATCGATTTTTTTTTTGGTGTTACGATCAAACGAAGCTAAGAGAGGAGCTTTTAAATATCTCACTAAAGTATAGCTCTTGTTTTTAAGCGTATGGATGAAAGGGTCCTTATTAGGCTGTAGTTACAAATTTTGCTATTTTAATATATGTGGTTTTTATATTTATGTTATAGTGGTCTTGTTTTTTAAATAGCATGGAATTGCTAAATATATTATCATCACTTATAAATTTGTACTTGATACCCTTCCCCTGGGCTTTGAGCAAACAAAAAATATTCATAACTATACCTTATGAAGAGTTCACTTGTTCATAGCACTCAGATGCTTAGAATAGTCTTAGAATGAGAAAATAAGCAAAATACTTACAGATTCAACATAACTGTATGGTAAAACATGTATTTTAACATAGGGGAGTTACAAGGCCCTGACTCTTAATTGGGCTAATGGTTATAATATGCTTGGTAATCCAGTAAACTAGCTCATCACAAGAAATAGTAAATTAGAATTTTGGATTGAGGATTTGTTTTGGTAGCAGATACTTTATTTGATCATATCTAAGACTCCACTATGAATTATACCATTGGTGTATGTACCAGTGAAATAAAAGAAAGTTGTCAATTATATTTCAGCATCTCATTAATTGTGAGATACATCCTGATTTTGGAGATGTCAAAATGTAGGGAGAAAGGTAAAAAGGTAAATTCTAGTTTTAAATCTTCTATCGTTTGTTTGACTTCTGTCAGGGAACATCTTTGAGCCTATTTGCTTATTGTGAAAATGGAATATGTAGTCTACTCTTCAGAGTTAGGATGACTAAATGAATTAAGAGGTGAAAGTGTCTAGTATGGAGTAGGCATTTGATACTGGTTAATTTGGCTTTCATTTCTTTCTTCTAAAGCTTGGCATTGTTATAATAGGAAGAGACTCCTGACAGCTGGCCAAGGGAAAAACAAAACAGTAATACAATATATTGGCTAAATAAGAACTTAGGAAATAAAATTCCTATTTAATAAAGTGTCAAACATCATTATTCTCTCTTCTACCCTCTTCACCTCTTCTATCCCCTCAGTTATATCTGAAGATATCACTGGTTCCAATGTAACGATTGGTTATTTATAATGATAGAGCCTACACACCAAAATAGTGTTGATATTTCACTGTATTGGTTTTTAAAACAAATTTTAGGAAAATTTCCTACTTTTCTAAATTTAATTTTGATGCTAACATAGCAATCTTTAGGTTATAAAATTCCTCCATGTCTTAGTATTAATCAGAATGAGTGGATCTTTTGGGGGTTCAATTTTGTGCTATTTGGTGGAAATGGGAATTCTTCATTATATTTCTGGTTTGAACATTCTTAGTAAACCCTGAACAGTATTTGTCTTGAGCTGTAAAGTATTCATTCCTTTAATTTTGTGTTCATTCTGTTCTGTTATTTCAGGATTTTTCAAGTCACAGTCAATCGATAGGATGAAAAAATTTAAGAGAAGGCTATCCCTTACACTTCGAGGAAGCCAGACTATTGATGAATCATTGTCTGAACTGGCTGAACAAATGACTATTGAAGAAAATAGCAGCAAGGATAATGGTAAATATTTGGGAGATGGGGAAAGGAGAAAAGATGCTTCCTACTTTTGATTACGGTATAAATAGAATGTGAATTTACTTTCCTGATTAGTGCCTAATAACTTCCTTTTGTTTATTTCTCCATCTAGGTCTCTTGTTCTTAGGAAACATAAAACATAAGACTACAAAACTTGCTTGCTTACTGGAATATTCCACTCTTACTCAACAGTGTTGCTACACAGTAGTCTCTAATGCTGATGAATTCTCCTATCCCATTTATCTATCCATTTTCATTGGCTCTTAAATAAGAATACTTTGTATAGAATTATCTTAGTTGTTAAGTAACTATTTAAAATTAACATTTAAATATTTCATTATTTTTATAATTTATAAGTTAATACAGCTTAAAAAAGTGCATAGTAAGTTTGTGAAATTCCTGATTGAGGCTTCACCATAGTTTTATGACATCATATATATATTATATGCATGTTGACAATCCATATAGAGGACAAGTTTTCTCACATGAGTGAATCTTACTATTTTCTTATTTCATATTTACTGCAAAATCTCATAACATTGAGAGCACTTATAGAAGGTAGGCAAATGTGTTTCACACATTTGACAGTACTTTTTACAATGTGAAGTAGTAGCACACAGGTGTTGGTATAAAATAAAAAGAGCTTGTCAAATTGAATGGATCAAAATACAAAATCCTGATGAAATTTGTGGAATAAGACTATATATTCAAAACTGAAATAGCCCTAGGAGTGTCATAATAATAACCAGAAAGAAGGCTGCCAGTCTGTCATGGTATGTAGATCCTTTAGCAAGCCTTGCTTGTCTGTGCCTGAAATTCTTCTGTTAGGGATTTGTGGCAGTGGGTGAAAGCATGAATACCCCTACCCTATCCAGCTGAATGCAAATGCCCTTGTTATGAGAGACAGGATAATGGAAAGGACTCTGGACTTTTAAGTTAAAACTCATGAGTTGTAATCTAGGATACACTAACATACTTAAACACTTACTAGTTGTATGACTCTGGGTAAATAATTTACCCTACCCAAGATTCAATTTATGTCTTTTTCTCAGAAAGGTTATTATCAAGGTTATATGGCTTTTTGTAATGTGGATGAGGAGATATAGATGATTTCTTTAGAAACTTTAAAATAATTTGAATATAATTTATATGTAGGAGAGAAGCTTTTACATTCGGGTCAAATCTCAAAGTTGATTTTCTTTTATTCCTCTTGCCAGGAGCATAATTCTTCATTCTCTTTTAGACCCCTCCCCTTTGAATTCTTGGTATTAATTAAACACAGTGTGTTTGTTGTTTGATTGAAGAACCTTGCCAGTTTTTTGTCAATGATGTTCAAGAGTAAAATAAGCATAGTATATATTTTGATGGATGGTTTCTGGGCTACATTTCTAATGGGTATTTGATGGCAGTAGAAACCTCTCCTCTTAAAAGAATGAATGTGGGTCAAAGAAAATACGTACACTTTTTTGAGAGCTAATATTTTAGATTAATTGGATATTTTGCAGAATAATTTAGAATTGACTCTTAAAACTCGCTTAATTTATAACTAATGGTGAAATGTTGAAAATATTTTTTTCAAGTAGTACATATTGTTTTACTTTATTGAAACTTTCTTTTATCATAAAGTAACTTATTAAAGTAACTTATTTATTTCTTTTATTATAAAGTAACTCTAACGTAGTAAAGAAGGAAAATAGAAACTCTTGGGCTTTTTCTTAACCTGAGTTACTTGAAATAATACTAAAAGACGATGTCATACTAGACATTGATTCTTCTTGAGTTTAGGAGATTGCTGGTAGCATAGGCTCTCTGAATTATAATCTGCTATGGCTGATTTCCCTATGTGTAACAACACATAAGTTTCACTAATAGGTTTGACAAAGATACTATACTTTTTTGGTCATCTATCAGTGCCTGTTAGCTGGTTCCAACATATTCTTTCTTTATGGAGTTTATCTTAGAGGATAAAAAGCTCCTAAGGTAGATGACTTGCACAGGCCACAACTGAACATGGTTTAATGAATAAGAAGTGATAGATTATACTTTTTAAATGATCTCACAGATGACATAACCAGTTTTTGAAGCAAGTGATCTGTCTAACAGTCATATAGTGACAATGCTAGCTTAGGGAGGAGAAAGAATATAGTATTTCATTTCCCTAAGTAAACTGCTTTTGAACCAATTTTTGATCTGTGGCTTGTTCAGTCACGTTCATGAGCACAATCTTGTTACCCTTGGGTTTTATATAGGCAGGTGACTCATGCATACTCTAGGACCAATTGAATGGGGAAGTTAATGCATATGGAGATAGTACCCTAAACATCTTGGAAAAACTATAATGTGTATGATGCATTTGATTACATAGGCATATATACTCTCTCTCATACATACTCTACCTCCATCCAAATAGAATTTGATGTACTGTTTCTGTTATTTTGATAATTGAGTCATACTTTGAAGGCTTTACCTCAATTATAAATGTATAATTACAGTTCACATTAAATTGCTTGTCTACTGTGTTTTGTACATTGATAGGTAGATCGAACCCAGGAAAAGAGGAATCTTAAATTTATACTTAGTATGTTAAAAATAAGTTGACAGTTTGTAAGCTTGGTTGATTTAAGCATATTGGCCTTAACTCAATACAGCTTTTCCTAAATATGAAATGAAATTTTTGTACAAATTATAAAAATTTTTAAATTAAAATGTAAGAAATTTTGGTTTTAAAGTACCTTCAAGGAAAAAAAATCTGAGCACACCAGATCTTTTTAGTAACTAAGAAGGCATTAAATATTTAACTTTTTAAAAAAACTATCAAAATTAATTGATATTATTTCTCAGAAGTTAAAAATAAAATTACCATATGACCCAGCAATTCCATTCCAAGACATATATCCAAAAGAATTGAAACAAGTATTCAAACAGAATTTTGTACATAATTGTTTATATTCCTAGCAGCACTATTCACACCAGCCAAAAGGTGGAAACAACCCAAATGTCCATCAACAGATGAATATATAAACAAAATGTGACATATTCCTGTAATGGACTATTCAGCCACAAAAAGGAGTGAAGTACTGATACATGCTACAGTGTGAATGAACCTTGAAAACTGAAAGGAGCCGGACCCAAAGGGTCACATATTCTGATTCCATTAATGTGAAAATCCAGAGTAGGTAAATCTATAATGACGTAAATCAGATTAGTGATTTCCAAAGACTCAGTAGAGGAAGGAATGGGTAGTGACTGCTTAATGGGTATAGGGTCTTCTCTGGTAGTGATGAAAATATTTTGGAACTAGATAAAAGTGATGGTTGCACAACACTGTAAAAGTACCAAATGCCAGTGAGTTGTGCACTTTAAAGTGCTTAGTGTTATGCTCTGTGAATTTCATCTCAAAAAAAAACTTATCTGAGAAATACTTTTTTTCTCATAGATCTTGATTTTCTTGATAAAAGTCTTAATACTATTTTAGACATATCACAGAAAGTTATGATATTTCAGGGTCTTGTCTCTTAATAGCCTTGAACTTAATTTTTTTGTAATGAGAAGGTGTATTGGAATTACTGAATTTGATGAGGAAGGATAGGTGACAAAATATGAGATATAGATCTCAGTTATAAAAAGGTAAAAATAATGTTTTGTAATACATATAGTATTGGGGGCTTCCAAGTGCAACACCAACAAAAGTTACTTATTTTGACACAACTAAAATTCTTCACCTAAGAAAATCAACTTCATCTTCATGTTCCCAGGAAGTATAATAAAACAAATGTAACAAAATGTCACTTCACAATTATTTAGGATCTGAAGTAACCCTAAAAGGTAGAGGTTGAAATGGTCTCGCTTTCCAGATATTCCAATTGCTTGTCCTTATTCCTCCATCTCTGCACTGGGTTAGTTTACCATATTATTTGGAGTCAGCAAGCCTAGTTTTGTGGATATCAGGAGCCTTTTTTCTTACTTCCAGGTTTTTCTTTCTCCTGCTGATCTGATACGTGATAGCAGTCACAGTTAGTTTTTGACAGTAGTTGATGACACAGGGGGTTGTTAAGTAATACTAACTCCTACCAATAGCAGAAGGTCCATGAGAGGACGTGGTTGAAAGCACAGACTTCATTGTATGTATGTTGAGTCTGGAATAGGATCAAGTTAATAATAGTGTTTAAAAGAGCAGGATTGGGAACCAGAAATGAGTAAGGCTATGGGTGGGCTAAAAAATCTCTTGTTCCTGAATTAGAAGATCCAAATAAATGCGATGCCAGATAATTTTCTCAGTGGAATCATGATTTCCATGCTTCTGTGTTAAAAATCATTGGAAATCCTTGGTTGGACCTAATTATTTCATTGAATAAGATCTACTGCAGTTTTTCATGTAAATTTCCATTACTTTAAAAAATACATTGTAAAATATACATAACCTGTAATTTATTATTTCAACCATTTTGAAGTATACAATTTTAGGGGCATTAAGTACTTTCGCATTGTTGTGTCATTGTCACCACTGTCCAGCTCCAGAACTTCTCCATCATTCCAAACTGAAACTCTGTACCCAGTAAACAATAACGCATCATCCTCTCCCCTCAGCCACTGGTAACCACTATTCTACTTCCTGTCTATGAATGTAAGTGGAATCACAATACTTGCCCTTTTTTGTCTGACTTATTTCATCTCACATAATGTCTTAAAGGTTTCCATTATTTTTTAAAATACAGAGTATTATCTTATTAGACTTTCTAGATAATTGCTGACATATCTTGAAATGTTAGAATATTTTATGATTCCCTCATGCTCCCCATTCTCTCCTGTATATACTCTCCTTTGGTGACCTCATCCAGACCTGTGATTTCAGCTACTGCGTATATGCTGATTACACCTAAATCTGTATCTCTGGTCAGGATTTCTATCTGGATCACTAGATTCTCTTTTAAATGCCTATTTGGTTTCTACATATAGGTGTTTAATAGAAATCTCAAACATAATAACCAAACCAGAATTCTTGATTTTCTTTCTCCCAAATTTGCTTCTATCCAGTTTTCCACAGTTAACCTAAACAATTTAAAGCTCAAAATCCAGGAATTATCCTTAATTCTTTTCTCTCCTTTACCTTTCTATTTTCCCCTTCTTCCAGTCTGCCATTCTAGCTTGCTATATATTTACTACAGAAATAACTTTAAGACTCACTGTTAATGATAGCCATTTATATATTTGGTATGTGATTCCAGTTGACCTTTCACACATCATATTATATATTTTGAAGTCTGCTGGAGTTAAAAATATTCTTTGGATAGGTGTTTTTAATATAGGTCCTCATTAAAAGCTGGGTAGGAGAGTATGTGTGAAAGTAATTTTGCAGCCATGTCTGCTGGCCTCTTGGCTCTGCTTTTGTAATGTATCCTATATTTGCCTGCTTCTCTCAGAGCATTTTAGTCCAGGCCGCCATTTTTAATTGCTTAGGGTACTGTAATAGTCTTACTTTGTTTTCCTTCCATTGATTCTCTATCATCTGTTCTCCAACAGCAAACAGAGTGATGTTTAAATTTTTTTTTTTATTTATGATAATTATAGATTCAAAGGAAGTTGTAAAGATAGTACAGAGAGGTACTTTGCACCTCTCAGTTTCCCCCTTTGATTATGTCTTCCATAACTATAGAATATTGTCAATCCCAGGAAATTAACATTGGAATAAAGCGTGAGTATAGTTCTATGTCATTTTATCATGTGTAGATTTGTGTAACTACTGCTGTAATCAGGATAAAGAGCTATTCCATTGTCACAGAGATTTCTCTTGCTACCACTTTATAGTCATTTCTACCTCCCACTGTCCTTTACTTCTCAGAGTGATATTTTTTAAAACATGAGTCAGATCATGTTACTGCATGGTTCAAAGCTGCCATAGTTGTTTCCAGTCCCCGAATGGTAATATACAAACCTGCTTATATCTCTGACCTCAATAACAGCACCCCCCACCCCAAATTATGTACTGCAACTACACTTGCCTTCCTCCTGTACCTCTAAAGCAGTTGTTCTTAAAGTGTGATCTCTGGACCAGCAACATTAGCATCACTTTAGATTTGTTAGAGATGCAAATATTTGGATTCTGTGCCAGACCTGCTAAATCAGGAAGTCTAGGGATGGGGCCTAGCAATCTGTGTTTTAATCTTGAAAGGTGATTCTGAAACTTGCTAAAGTTTGAGAACCACTGCTTCAACAAGACAGACTCTGCCATGTGTCAGCTTTTGCAGTAGCTTTTCTTTCTATTTGGAATATCTTGCAACCCACCACTCATTCATCTTCCCATGACTGACTTTTTCTTGCATTCATATCTCTATTAAAAATACTTCTGTAGAGAGAACTTTACTCAATAGCCAGTGTCAAAAAGCTACTCATTTGTTTTCTATCATATGTCTTTAAATTTTTGCATATTGCCTACCATCTGATATATTTTTTATTATTAATTTCTTACCTGTCTTTCCCTCCAGTAGATTTTACAGTCTCAAAGAATAGAACCTTGTTTATTTTGTTCACCTCCTGATGCCCAGGGCCTGTAGTAGTAGTGCTTGTCAAATAGTAGGCACACAACAGATATCCCTTGAGTAACTTAAAGTATTTATGATCTCCATATTTTTTAGCTATATTGTCTAGGACTATAAAATCTATATTCCTCAGGATAGCTTTATAGAGCAGCTAAAACAGGTATTTATAGGCAGAATATTTATATATTTTATTATGAGTCCAGATATGGAATATGAGAACCTAGAAAGAAAATTTTTCTTATGTGTTCTAGCCTATTATATTTTTTAAATATTTCTGCTTGGTTATATGTCTGTGATTTAAAAGCTATATTAAAAATCTCAAATTTGGGGTAATTTCAGAACCTCTGCATTGATCTGTACTTAAGTATTTCTATTTCATTACTAACTGACAGACCTTTTTGAATGTCGAGCAAATAGGGATATAAGTCCCTTTCAGCCAGGGCTGTGTTTTTTATATTCTACAGCATGCCTAATCATAAGGCATGTATGAGGCAGTCAGTAGATGTAGGAATATGGAAACAATCTTGAGATATATTAAAATAAGCAAATGAATCAAAAATCTATGGGCTGTTAGTTTTGTGATTGTTAACCAGTTTTGGTTATGTAAGATGATAATAAGTTACTAGACCAATTTCAAATATTAAAGTATTTTCTATAAATACTTTTTCATAGAAATTATTTTAATTCTAGTACTTTGTATAGATAGCCATAGAAATGAGGTTAAATGTAATAGTCTCTATTATAATCTTTTGTTTTCTGTTTTTCTTTCTTTTTTCTTCTCATGTGATCCTGGATCTTGGACTATTAATGGATGATTTTTGGATACCGTGAATCACAGAGCCTATTGTGAAGAATGGCAGGCCTCCAACCTCTCACAGTATGCATTCCTTCCTCCACCAGTACACAGGGTCCTTCAAGAAGCCCCCATTGCGGAGACCACATAGTGTTATTGGAGGAAGCCTTGGCTCTTTCATGCCGATGCCCAGAAATGGAAGCAGATTAGGTAATTTAATTATTTGTCTTTTTTTTTTCTTCGGCTTTCTGAGTGTATGTAGGTCATATACATAGCTGCTAGGTTTTTAAGTGTATGGAAGTCGGCCAGTTTTTATCATCTGATTTGTCCTGTAAGATAAAAATCAAGTTGAGAATAAGTTGTAACTTTCTAGAGAGTTAGTAGTGCTGACACTACAAAAGGGGTAACCTTTAAAAACCAGTTGACCAGGAAGAACACAAAACCCTTAAGAGGTGCAAGATTTCAAGATATGGCAGCTTGAGATGGTGCTTAATTTAGGGTTCTACCCTAGTAACTCCAGATTATCACCATATGATTGCACAGTACAATAATTACCATATATGATTATCACCCATATTGTTATGTCACTATGCCATTTTAATATCCAGAAAAAATATATGTCTGCAGAGTTCTATGTATTTCTCTGTTTTTTTTTTAATGGTGTTTTATTTGTTATGTTTTGATTTTAAAATAACTTTAAGCATAATTGTTTTATAGTCTTATGACATAATTATATTTACTGAAGTTTCTGAAGGTTTGAATCTGCTCCTTGATTTATCTGTTAACACTTTCTATGGTAGATTATATCTTGATGTGTTTTGTTAATTTGAGGAATATAAGTTTATCTACAGTGTGATTTTATCTATAGGACATGTATGTAGCCTTTATCCCTGTGGGGGTAACCCTGCACAATGGTGTGTTGGAGTTGGCTTACACTGTGGTTCATGAGTTTTAATTGTTAAATGTTCAGGAATTTTGCAAGTTGGTGTTTAAACATAGCCATTATTAAAATTTATATGAAATTACAGTTAAGTAAGCTAAATTAAAAACAAGGTAATGAATACTTAAAAGTAATTATTTTCTGATTATTTTATTATACTTTATTATTACCAGAGCTTTTGGGGTTATTATCTCTATCATATCGGTATAGCCAAAATATTATGTAATGTTGTACATATTTCTTTCCGACTACATGTTAAATGATGTTGTGTTGGTAATTTGAAGTTGGCATGAAGTATTTACCCCACACAAATTAGAAAACACTTTAGATTAGGGCTTGATTTATTATTTTATTAGTTGTGTAGACAAGGAGTTGACAGACTTTTTCTGTAAAGGGCTAGATCGTAAATTTTTCAGGTGGGCCACTTATGGTCTCTTGCATATTCTTCTTTTCTTTTAAAGTAACACTTTAAAAATGCAAAAAATATCTTTAGTTCAGGGGTCATGCAAACACAGGTCATGTTTACTGACCCTGGGTCTAAAGAGCGATGTTGAAAATTTTAGTAATGCAGATTAAATTTAAAAGTGCATTTTGTCTGTAGCTGTCACATTGTAAATTAATATAACACAAAAATTGAGCAATTTGAGAAGTGAATATTCTTCTAATACTCAAAGACTATTACTTGATTCAGCAAAGAAGTTACACCAGTGACAGGGTGAAGTTTTGACATAAGCCTTCATTGTTTCACTTTTGTCTTAATGGAAATGAAAATACCAACCGATATTCATGTCAAAACTGCACTTGTTTGTTTGACATGAACACTTTCTTGGTTGAGTCAGAGGGTACACAAGTATTTATTTATAGTCTGAGGTTAATGTGCTATTTTGTAGTCCTTGTGCAGTAGAGCAGATTTGTTTTTTTAAGTCTGCCCTTTACTCAAGATGTAGCACTTTGTGAGTCTTGTGCCTTTTTGTAGGAAGCTCTCACTTGCAACTCATCTTTTATCCCAGAGTGGCATCTAAACCCAGTCACCTTCTTAACAGAGATCAGTAACCCCTCCCAAAAAAGTGACAGTCAATTTATTTATGCATAACAGCTTTGGATTTTCAATTCCCTGTCTTTGTTTCTTAGGTATTATGCATACATTCTTGCAAACTCAGCTATACATTTTAAAGTATTATTATCTTTTATTCAGCATTTCCTTGAGAAAGAAAGATTTTTAGATTTTATCACATTTTAAAGATATGACAGAAAAGAATAGTTGGCCTTTGATGTTAAATATCAGATCAGGAATCAATCTCTAATACATCGACTTTTACTGCCAAGTTAATTTTTTGTTCAGATATCAGTTTAAAATTTCTCCAGAAATCTCTGTACTAGAAGTATATTCTCAAATTACATTTTGATCTATTAAAAACCACTGCCATTTGCAACTTTTTCAGTGCAAATACGAATTTTCTCAACAATATAAGACAAAATATAGAAATGTATGAATTCTAAGACCGATTTAATGAGATCCTTGAGTTTAATTTTTGTTAAACAGTTCTTATACTTTTATAAGCAAATGTTTATGAAAGTTCAAATGTATAGTTTTAAAATACTAATTTTTTGTTTTATATATTATTGCATATAACATTTCATTTGGGTAGGGGAGTCCCATTTATCTAGTCTGTTCCTTCAGTTTTAGTTAATATTCAATTCATTGGAATTTTTGTTGAGTACTAAATACCAGGGACTTTGTTAAGTTCTGGGAATGCAAAAGTGAATAAGCCAAATTCTGTCCCCAAGGATCTCAAAACTTGGTATAAAATCATGTGAACCAAAAAAAAAAAAACTCTTCAGTGCAGTAGGTGCAGTAGGTTTGGGCACAGTAATCATCTGTGTCTGAGAATAGAAAACACTTTACTGAGTGATGACACATGAGCATAGGTTTGAAGAATAGGTTTGATAAAGTAGGGAAAAGACATCTCTGACAGATAAGAAAAAAAGTATGTTAAAGCACTGCAACATGAAACAATATGATGCTTTTTGGAGAATTAATAATTGTATAGAGGGGACTAGGGACAAAAGATATGTTTGAGATCTAGCATTTGTTTCTAGTGAGCTACTCTTGATAGATAAATTAGAGGATGATTGACAAATGCAGATATATGAGCAGGTGTGCAAGAATACAAGTTTGTTTTTAATATTCCCAGATGGAAATACTCCCATTTAACTTTTATTTCTATTTTTTAAAAATACCATAATTTACCTTGTATTGTATTTTAAATATGTTTTTCCCTCGGCAGATTCAGTGAATAATTTTTGAATTATTATTGTTTTATTTTTGACACGGTGGGGAAGGGTATCTACATTAGCAATTTTTAAAGTTTTTAAAAAATGTTCAAAGAACTAGCTCATTTAGCTAAAGATCCAATGGTACATTATTTAATGGAAAGAATACTAAACTAATTAAAAGCAAAAGACCAGGTTTCTGTTTTAGTTCTACTTCTAAGCTGTGTGACCTTTGAAAGTCATTTAATCTTTCAAGGTCTCAGTTCCCAGAGCTGGAAAATGAGAGAACTGATTAATCCTGTTGTTATTTCGAGTCTACAACTTTATTATTTAATCTTGATAATAACTTGGATTTTTTTTGTTTGTTTGTTTTTATGATTGAGAATATGAAAAGATTCCTTATTGCTATTTGGAGATATATGAGTTACATTTTGATCTATTAACTGCACACCTCAGCTACCCATGTACAGAACTTTTTGTGTTCCGATTTTTTTTATGTATTGGCTATCCACATCTTATCTGTAATGTTATTAAATTATGTGACAGAATATAATACATTTCTCATAAAATGTTTTGTTTTTTGATACAGATATCGTTCATGAAAATCTAAAAATGGGATCAGATGGTGAGAGTGACCAAGCTTCTGGGACATCATCTGATGAAGTCCAATCACCCACAGGTGTTTGTCTTAGAAATCGTATACATAGACGGATCTCAATGGAGGTAACCATTTAAAAACTATAAATGTCCCTGTGTGTATGTGTCTGTGTGTATGATATACCATGTATATATCAGACTAAATGCCTATTGAAAATTTTCATGAAGGCAAATAAAACTTGTAAGAAAATTGTTTCTTTGCATTAACGTAAAGTAGCTTGGTGAATATTTCCTTTTTCTAATTACTACCTCAAGGCAAGTATATACTTTATATTTTATCAGTATTTCAAATTACAAAAAGTATGTATAGAACACCAGGGTTTTTTTGTTTTTTGTTTTTGCTTTATATTATAAACATGGGTGTTACTTTCTTTATGGGTCATTATACCTACCATTCTCTGTAGTACACACAAGTTTATTTCTCCATATGAGAGAATGAAGACCTCATTTCTTTTTCTTTGTCAATATTATGTATAACCTTGAAGACAGAAGTTGATTATGAATGTTATTATTTCAGTATGTACTATAGATTAAAATAGTTTTCTCAAGAAAAATTGAGCATGTTTTAAAATAAGAGTGGTGTTAACTTCTTCCAGTGCTGTTGCGTTGAGATAATGATGATTAAGGTATCTGTTCCATTGGTTGATTACATTTTCATTGATAAAAGATTACCTCTGAATAAATTCAGGTAAATGATTAAATAGCATCTTCATCTTTTAAGATCAACTTGATATCTATTCATTTCACTGTAAAACTTACATCACAATAACAGTAAAAATAATACTCTTGTTTTTCTTTATCATATATATGATTTTCTTTATTATATGTTTAAAAGTTTTATTAAGGTCTATATCTAGACTTTCTCATTCTTCCGTTGAGCTATATTTATTTTTTTCCCCAAAGGTTACAGTCTTGATTATATTTCTTTTATTTTATATTTTAGTATCCAGAAAGACTTCTTTCTTAGCAGCCTCCTACACACTGATTTACTTTAGAATATCTTTGTATATTTATTTATTCTTCTAGATAAATTTTATTATTTGTTTTGTTCCAAGAATAATCTTATTACGATTTGTTTGGGGTTATGTAAAATATAAAACTAATATGGGAGAACAACTATCTTTTCATTATTTAATTTTACCATTTGGAAACATGGTATATTTTCTATACTTAAGTCATATATTTCTCAACCATTTATACAATTTCGGTACTTCTCAATTTCATTTTATGATTTAGTTAATATTACAAATAATAGGGATTTTTATAGAATTTGTTTCTTGGTGTGATAATATAAGTAAGATTTCCTTTCAAGTTTCTTCCAGTTCTAATTCTATAATTAAATGAAATGGAAATGATTTTTACTTACTTCTTTCCATTGACTTAGCAATAATAAAATATTTCAGTTGCTTTGTTGCATACAGAATCATATATCTCCTTGATTAGTTAATTTAAGTAAATCACATTTTGTGGTAGTTTTACCTATTCCTACCATATGATATCTCAAGGTAAATTCCATGTCTGATTTACCAATGAAAGGAGTTCAGAAATAACTGAGTTACAGAGTACTAATTGTAAAACCTGTGTTGTATACTTTTCTTAGAGGTCAGTATGTTTGCATTTTGTATATTATATATTATAAACACATAACTTTGCAACTGCAATAAAACTTTACAGTTACTTATCACTAAGAAAAAAATATATTGGAACCCATGAATCCAAAAGTCAAATGCCCTTATCTTTTCTGTTTGTAGTTATCTATAAAAATATTTTTTCTTTTCTTTTTTTAAGGATTTAAATAAGCGGTTATCGCTGCCTGCAGATATCAGAATACCTGATGGATATCTTGAAAAGTTACAGATAAACAGTCCACCATTTGATCAACCAATGAGCCGAAGGTCTCGTAGAGCTTCCTTAGTAAGTTTTTAGTCTCCCATATTTATACCATCAGATGTGTTTTGTTTGATTTTTCTAGGTGTGAGCATTTTATATTAATTTTTATATTTAATTTTTGAATAGCTAAGTTTTATTACATTTAGTTCTAGATTTTATTGTTTCTCATTCTTAAGGGTTTAAAGATGAATAGTAGAGTAAGATTTAAGCTGTAATCTATTTCATTTTGGGTAAGTTTTATTGCTATATGGTAGATGTACAGAATATGTACTAGATATATTAATATATATGAATATATACTAGATATACAGAAAAGTACATAATCTATAATTGTACAGCTCAATGAATTTTACCAGTTAACATACCTATATAATTAGTACCTAGATCAATAAAAGAAAATTCCAGAAATCCAGAAACTCTTTTCTTTCACCTCTCTGTTTACTTTCTACCCTCACTTCCTCAACTATAGCCATTATCTCTGCCTTCTAAAGCCAAAGATTAGTTTTGTCTGTGTGTTTTCCACTGTTTTGATTATGTTTATTGTAAGTTTTAATATCTGGAAAAACTTTTTAAAATCCTCATTTATGTGCATATTCTTAATTTTAAAATGCTTTTTATATTTTTCTGATGATTATTATTTAACTTGAAATTCTATAATTATGAATATGTAAATTATTAAAATACATTTAATACAAATCTATAGTAATGTGTATTCCAGTTTTTATATATATTATACAACCTGTATCCCAATATGTATAGAAATATACAATATATATTCTTTTTGTGGTTGGCTTCTTTACTCAATGTTATGCTTATGTTTTATCTAGGTTGTTTAAAGTAGTTATAGTTCATTTGTTCTTATTACATGGTATTCCATGTATAAGTATACTATACTTTATCTAGTTTTCTCTTTATGGACATTTATTTGGGTTGTTTTTAGTTTTTGGCTATTAGCATAAAGATTTATATATTCTTTCACCATTTCTACACATGTATTTTGGTTAATGTATGTAGGCATTTCTGTTGGATGCATACCTAGGACTGGAATTGTTGGTTAAGATTATATGCACATGGTCAGCTTTCCTAGATAATGTCAAAGTAGTTTCTAAAGTGGTTGTACCAATTTACATTTTCATCACCAGTACATAATAGTTCTAGTTGCTCTACTTGCCAATTTTTGATATTGTACCTTAAAAAAAAAATCTTTTTAACTTTTTTGGTATTAACTCACTGTGGTTTTATTTTGCATTTTCTCAATGACTAAGTTGAACACCTTTTAAAAAATGTTTATTCGCCATTTAGATAGTCTCTTTTGTGAAATAACTGTGCAAGACTCAGGTCTATTGTTTCTTTTCTGTTGGATTTTCTGCATTTTTCTTGCAGATTTATGGGAATTCTTTTTTACATTCTGTCTAAACATCTGCCAGTAATATGTCTTGCAGATATTTTCTAGCATGTAATAATTGACCCAGCACTGTTTTTTGAAAGGGGAGGGCAGCTTTCCATGTTGCAGTATCACCTTGACATAAATTCAGGTGATTGTGTATGTGAAAGTCTCATATGGATGGTTATAGTCCTGTAGCAGAGGTACATATAGAGTACTGTGAGACAACAAAAGATATAGCAAGTAAAATGTTATGCACATCACGGGCTCTAGAAGATGGGTAAGAATTTGTCAGGTTGATAATAGGTAGAAAAGTTCTAAGCAGAGGAAACTTCATGATTAAAACCTAAAGATATGAATGTAGGTGTTGTTGTAACTGATATGAATGGTAAATGGGGAATAATATTAAAGACTAGTAGGGTTTGAAAGGATAGGATGGATCCACACCAAAAAGCCTGAGATATCAGGCCAAGGAGTCTGGACTTTATTTCATGTAATAGAAAGACCTATAATGTATTTATTTAAACAAAGGCTGACATTATATTTTTGTTTTAAACAGTAGCTTTAGGAAAAGTGTAAATGATGAAGTAGAGAGACTAGAGACAAGGAGATAAATAAGAATTTACTCAAAATTAGGGATGATGTGCAGTCATGTTAAAATGGAAAGTAGGACATGGATCCTATGAACCATGTAGAGATAAGACAGGCAGGACCTGGTACCCAATTGGACTTTGCATCTGAGAAAGGAACAATTGATGAGGATTCCTGGGTTGCTAGCAGTTGTTACATATCCTTTTTATATATTATATCATGGAATATTTTTATCCACCAAAATTTCATGTTTGGGATACATATTCTAAAGAATAAAATTACTTTATGCTGTATACAATATGAGGACATTGTTATTTGACATTCACCTATATACAGAAAGGTAAAAGTGTAATGCCAATTTGATTTTAGTATAGGTTTCTTATCATCATGGTTTTGCATCACTGCCTAAAATATTTTTATTCAAATAATTTGTCATTTGATTACTGATTAAAAGTGTCCTTTGGTTGTCAATTTTTATCAAAAATTGGTACTTAAGATAAATTTTGGAGTTATTAAATGTCCAGATTGGGACTAAACATATGATTTAATTATTACCATGTAATTCTTAAAGCTATGATGTAAGAGCTATGTTTTTCAGTCTACAGGAAATTAAGGAAAACAGTGCCCTCTAATGAATGCTAAGTGACTGGAGTTTTTATTGTGGTTGGGGTTCTTAGCCACCTGCCTTGTTTTTTGGTCCGAAATGGTTTATAGATTTCAGATTAATCATTACTAGCTGTGTTTTGGTTTCTATCAATGCATCCTTTTCATTATTCATCAGGGTTTCTTTTGAAATATATTAGAAAATTATTCTTCAATACCCTAGGTTTATGTATGAAGGGGCTGGTTAGGAAATGGATAGAAAGGAGATGGGAAAAGAAAAATATTCTTTACATGTGTTAAGGCTTATGTTTCTATAGATAATATACATTTTATCTGAAAAATAGTTTTGCAAAATAAAATGTGAAATTTTAGTTTTGTCTTTCTAAAAGTATAAAATTTTATGTTTTCATATTTTCAATAGCATTGTATAGTAAGAGTAGTAAAAATAATGTAAATTCTTTGCATAGAATTAAGAAACAAGTCACAGAATTCATTTCTGGTAGAGAAAGACATACAATAGTGCTAACTGGTTCTTCTATAACTTTATGACTGTCAACCTTCAAATGGACCTTCAGTATTGACTGGCTACCCTACTGTCTTTTTCTGGTTAACTCTTCCCCTCTCACTCTAAGCAGATAATCTCTTCTGCTACATGATAAGGGAGAGATAAGGCACTAACCAGAACCCCCTTATATTCTGAATAACAAATGTACAAATCTACCTACACCTGTACTCGTTCTAATCTTTCCTTTTGAGGAATCATCCTTGTGCTATCCCATCTCCTCAGGATGCTTAGAATATTTGTTATCCCTCAAATATACTCATGTATATTCAGTCTTCCTCTCTCAACTGATTCCTTCCCATTGTCTTTTTATTTAAATAAACTTTTAATTTTATAATAGTTTTAGATTTACAGAAAAATTTGAAGATAACTGTAGAGAGTTCCCATATACCGCATACCCAGTTACCCCTATTAACATTTTACATTACTTAAGCACATTTGTCACAACTAAGGAACCAAAATTAGTACTATTAACTCTATACTTTATTCAAATGTCCCTAGTTTTTCACTAAGGTTCTTTCTTGTCCCAGGATCCCACTAGGACACCATATTACATTTAGTCATCATATCTCATATTAAAGGTATTGGTTATTTATTGGATTGGTGAAGTGCCATTTATGTTCATGATAGTTGATAAGAAGTGGAATATTCTCAATATATTTATATGGAAATTACAGGTTGTACACATTTTAAAAATCTTCCTCCTAAACAATGAGTATTGGATTCCTTATTCATGGCTTTACTGGTAGAGAGCATATGTGGTCCTTCCTGTTTCTAAAATTAGATGAGAAAATAGGGTATCAAATCCTGATCTCTTTTCAGAAATAATGTATTATGAGGTGTGGAAGTGAGGTTCAAAGTCTGCCCACAGGTTAATTTACCTTTGGTATATTATTTACAAGATTAAACTAATATCATCATGATAGTACATCACAGCAGTTTTTCCAAGGCCAAGTAGAACAGAGGTTCTCAGTCTCTTTTCTGCTCCCCACATATCTGTCAATAACAGTAACTCAGTAATTCTCACAAGAAGTAAATGGGTGTTTGAAAAAAATCTTCTTTTTCCTGAGTATTTCTTATACACACATTCACTTTTAGAACAGCATTTTTAGAATTTTTGTACATACTTCACATGTTTTGAAGCTCAGTTAGAAAAGCATGTTAATATATCATTACAACTGTCATACAGTGATTATGATGCCAGGGCCAAAGTAATCAAGAAATCTCTTATGTTCTTCAATATCATTCATAAATTACACTGAATTACAGGAAGGCTATTCTAAATCATAATTTATTTTGGATTTTTTAAATGTGCTTATGCTTAACAGCCATCTGAGCAGGAATTTGCTAAGGGCTGCCCAAAAGTCATCAAGTATCCTTTTAGATCAATGAAGTATCAGAAAAAAATCTTTATTTGTTTAGAATACAGAATTAAAGGGCTCTTTATATTATGTTAAAATATAAAGCTTGGCATTTTATTCTTTATCTATTTCTGTTTTAATGAAAATTTTAAACTATTCTGAAATAATCTAAGGTGGAGCTCAATCTAGATTGTCAACTCATGAAAGCAGGAATCATATCTGCCTTCTGTACTGTATCCCTAGTATCTACCTAGCACTGTGCTTGGTCAGATGTTGAATAAATAAGCTTTGTCCTCTGTCCTCTGAATAATTTCTGTAGGAGAGCATAGCAACAAGCTAGTCATTATATCTATTGTTAATCTTGTCATGTTCAGCAGATAAAAATGAGCAAAATTTTCTAAAAATTCCATTTAAAAATTCAGTAATATTTGGATATAATTATTAAATCAGTAAGGTTAAAAATTATTAAAATGGGTGGTGAAGTAGTTGGCTTTACTCTTTGAATCATTTCTGACAATTTACTAGTAAAACTGCCTTTTGTCTTCTGAATTCTCTGCCTTTTGAATTCTCTGCCTTGCCTACCTGGGTGGAATTCAGTTATGCTGTTTATTCCATAGATCATTTATTAAATTTAACTTCATAAGTACAGTACAGTAATTATTTTATTTTTAAAAAATAGATTCAGCATATTTTATTTTAATTAGCGCTTTTTTTTTAAACTTTTTTTTAGCATTTATTGATGCCGAATTTATTCCCAGGCCATCAGTTTTTGTTTCTTCAGTTTTTTCTGAAATATCTTTTTCTTCCATGCAACCCTCTTCTTCCAGTTTAGGAACAGTCTGCTCTTTTTCAGTGAGAATCATCTCAGTGAGGCAGGGAGAGCTGAGGTAGGGATTAAACATCCACGAGCCCTGTAAGTCCTGTGCCACATCTCGGAAGCTTTGTTCACCTGGATGTGCTCAATGATCAGAGAATCTACATCTAAACCCTTACTTAAGTTCAGTGTTACTTTCTGCATTTTTAATCACATGCAGCAAAAATTCACTACTCTCTTTGGGCCACAGACCCTGCCTCCAGCCCCACTGTTTGGCCTGGGCACACCTACCAACTCCACCATTGTAACAATGAAATGGCACATGTTACTTCTGTAAAGTGACATCCTTCAGACACATTGTGGCTTTTCTGATAAGCATATCCTTGATGGCCTGAGCAGTTTGACGAGTATTCTTAAAGTGAACATAAAGATTTGAACCTCTCGATTTGCATGATTTTGTGGGATTTTCTGGACCAAATGAATAGGAAACAATTTTCAGAGGTCCCCTTAGCCAGCTTACAGGAAAAGCTCAGCATATTTTAATGATCTTATTAAATTTCTTTCTCTGAAAGGTAACTTTTAGTAATGCTAATTTTTGATGCACATCTTACAGTTTATTCCTTATATACTTTATAGAATAACAGTTAAGTCTATAACATTTTTACCTTTACAGTTTTGAATTTGTGGTCTACTTACACATTCTTTAAAGCAAACCTCACTGTTTTTGTCATAGCCACCATTAGACCAAAGTGTATTTGATATTTTAAGGGTGTGCTAGCTAGTGTTTATTCACTTAAGGTAAAAGAATGAATAAGATAACATTCCAATTCCTGATCAGAAAAGGTTTCTAGCTTGCAGTCATAGTTTGCTACGTGCTCCTCATTGTTATAGTTGATGGCATTTTGATTTTTTTTAAAAGACATTCATTGTTATGTTCATACCGGTTTCCATTTTCAATATAGTTTTTTTCTTCATAAAATATGTAACACAACACTTAAAATGTATAGCAAATATTAAATAGTTCCATATTTTTGAATTTGAGCACCTAAATTCCAGAGATACATATAGGAAAATAAACACATTCTGTCATAGTTTGTGTAATCTTGACAATTAGCCCTTTTTTAAATAAGGTTTTTAAGATCATATGTAAAGTGACTATAAAAATCATTTAAATAAAAGATTATTGAGAATCAGGATTTTATATATTTGGTGGTGGGCTATTTGCCATATTTCATGTCTTAAAGTTAAAAACTCCATTAGGTTTTGGAAAGTGTTGTCTATTGTAGTTTTACTTTATTCTGCATCGTTACTGAAAATAGAAAACAAAGACGAGTTTCTTGGGTCATGTACAAGACAGTACGTGGTTGATATGGTGTATGATGGTTCCAAAACTTCATTTTTTTAATGAAAACTTTTGAAACACTGTATATAGAAAGAAGTTTTAAAGAGTGCATAAAGAAACAGTTTTTCAGTCACTGAATAATATGACCTGTGACCAAAGTTTTTATTAGTTTACCAAAATTGATTTAAGTACTGTCAGACCTACGGTTTTCCTCATGACTTTCTAACATGATATATATCATTGTAATGAAAGGACAAAAACAGGTCCTTTAGAAAAGTGTCTACTACTTTTGGCCATTCAGCTTTGGGCAGGTTTTCCTGTTCAGAGTATGGTGAGTGGTATTAAGTCAAATTGTCAAATTTTATTCAAAACCTCCAGAAAAAATTGTATATTTGAACCTCCAGGATTTGACTAAACACACTACTTAATGATCCAGCATAACTGCTACATGCTTGAGACCTGAGGTTGTGTATAAAAGAGCATTATTTCCCTTCACTGGCTATTTGTTTAAGGGTATTAGCACCACTCTAAGTGAGAAGCAAATCTTATTTTACGTTATTATTGCCTCTTCCACTATCTACAAAAGGGTACTAGAAAGTAATTTTAGAAAAATTCTTATTTTTCTCTTTTGCTTGTTAACTTTTTTCTGTCTCTACCCCTAAATTTCTATCTCTTTTTATTTTTTATTTTTTCCTAGATCTGTGTTAGGTATTTTTTTTTTTAATATTAGTTTTTCATTACATATTTTCATTACATATTCTATTTACCTCACTTATTGACTCCATACAAAATATGCAACCAAGTTTAAGGTTCAAAAGCAATGGTTTTGAGAACTCCACTTTTAAAGTTTTCTTTGGTGGGGAAGTGCGAATTTGGGCCTTAAATTGATTGCTTCTTCTCTGTCAGCCATTTCCTAATCCATAATAAAGTTATGATTTGCAGTTGACTTTTTTCTTATATTTTGGTTGAAAAGTCTGAAGCAAATAGTATTTTGTTGCTTGAAGGCATGCATTCTTAGGGAACTCAGAGATTAGTGAGGGAAAATATGTGGGAAAATAATTTATTTTGTAGTTTTGTTAAAAAGAAAATCATGTTATCTTTTATAAAATTCTTCAGTATTAAAATGCCTGTGGTATCTTAAAATCTCAGTGTTTTAAAATAAAACAAAATTTTTTAATAGCAGAGTGTTACTAATTTATATGGATTAGATAAAAGATAGGTTGATAATTTTAATTATGAACTTTGATGTTTTCTAACCTTTGAATGTTCCAACACTAAGTATATGTTAAAACTTAACAGATGCTTGACAATTTAATTATAATCAATTTTTTCTATTCCAAGATACTCTTTAGAGCAGGAAGGTTTTAGAAATTGAGGAAGAGATTAATTGAAATTTTAAGAATATTAAATTTGTAATTGTTTGCTTTCAGTCAGAAATTGGGTTTGGGAAAATGGAAACCTACATCAAATTGGAAAAGCTCGGAGAGGTAAGTAAATACTTATTTTAAAATGTAAGACTTTTTTTTTATTATTCATCATCTAAACTTCCCTATTAGTCTACAGTTTTTGTCAACCTGGAAAAAAAATGTAAGCACTGTTGTCTGAAAATTTATATCTTGTTCTGAAAAGGTAATAGAATGTTAGGAGGAAAAAACTTCACGTTCTTAAAATTATCCCATCAGTTTGAGAGGAAATGATTTTTTTATAGCCTTATAATCTTTATTGAATCACAAAATATTGAGCTTTCTTGCTAAGAAAATAGGTGTCTCTTTGTTAGCCTCCTGGCAGTCTGCTGTCTGTACTATCATACTGGAAATTATATGAGTTCAAACCTGTGAAAAATCAAAATACTCTCTTAAAGTTAAAGACGGCACCACAGAAGGAAATTCTTGGTTAATAAGACCTTGACTTTCTTGAACTTGCTGTTACTACTGACTAATTTTGAATGATCTCCCTCCCAGAATGAGAGATGCTACAGAAAATAGAATTAATTAATAGGGACTCCTTAAGAGAGTTTTAGGGCTATCTTGGCAAAGATGGAAGATATCTCCTGAATATATATATTTAAAGGAGAGTTAATGTTTAAAAACTGACAAGTCTGAAAAACAGTAACATTTTTATAGTTTAACAATATGTTAGTTACAGTTTAAATTTTCAGTTACTATGTTTAGTTTCCTCAGTTTCCACATGCCATTGCAGGTGAAGTACCTTTGATTCCAAAGCTATTGATCCAATTGTTTATCTGATACAAAGTACAAAAAATAAATATTCTATATTTTCATACTTTTGAGGCACTCTGTAGTGTTTTGAGGCACTCTGTAGGTGTTGTAAGTATGAAACCTGTGCTTAAGGAACTGAAAGTCCTCTTAGGTATAAGAAAACCAAGACTAATTATTGTATTTTCCTTGCAAGGTGGAATTTAACATATGCTTAGAAATTAGAAATTTAGTTAGGGCTCTTCATTGTATAGGTGGTATAGATAGACTCTCATGATACTTTCGTTGTGTCTTTCAAAAATACATAGGGTACATATGCAACAGTATATAAAGGAAGAAGTAAATTGACAGAGAATTTGGTGGCATTAAAAGAGATCCGGTTGGAACATGAAGAAGGTGCACCCTGCACAGCTATTAGAGAAGGTATAATTTGATCTTTTGTGAATAAAATGTATTATGAAATTGATGTAGAACATTTTAAAAGTAAAGCTGCATGATAAGAGTTCATTTATTTGTAATTAAAAAGGGCTCAGGTATAGAAATAATAGATGACTGGAAGATATATTTAGGCCTTAAAAAAAGCTAATATCCAAAACCAAAATATTCAACAGAAAGAAATTAGTTCATTATATTATTGTATAGCTTACAGTGAAAAACTATGAAGTCATTAAAAATCATTGTCATAGACAAATATGTGACATTGGGAAATGTAATACAGTGGCACATGGGAAAAAGCTAAGTGTAAATTAGTATATACAGAATGTAAATGTATTTCTATCTTGATACCATTTTTTAAAAAACAATAGATAATCCAGAAAACGGTTTGAAGCAACTGATTAACAATTTGGGGGGAAAAAGGTATCTTGCACTTCATATCTAAATTAATCCTAGAAGTCTCAATACATTAACATTTGAGGGGGGAAAAAGGGATAATATGGAGGATATTATACTGTTGGGGACAATTTTAAGTATTAAAAATATCAAACCCAGGAACATAAATGAAATGAAAAAAATTTGATTCTGTTAAAATTTCTACAACAAATCCCCTTGGCAAATTATTGTTTTAAACTTAAGAGAGTCTTAAACTCAGTCAATTTCAGGTTTTTATAAAGACTGGCTACCACAGACCAAATAATTGACTTTCTTTTTTGTTTTGCAGTTTCACTATTAAAGGATTTAAAACATGCAAATATAGTTACCTTACATGACATTGTTCACACAGATAAATCTTTGACTCTGGTCTTTGAATATCTGGTAAGCATTTAATAAAAATTCAGTATTTACTTTTGCTTTAATAAAAACAATTAAATTGGATTTTTTTCAACAGCCCCAGGGACATTATTGCTTAGTTGTTGGTATTTAATTAAATTAGGTGGGGGTACATTCAATAGCTTTCCTCAAAAAGCAACTTATTTTTTAAAATTAATAATATTTAAGTAAATGAGCCATCCCCTCTGAATACTATGTATTACATAGTAAAGTGCTGTATTTTTTTCAGGATAAAGACCTAAAACAGTACATGGATGATTGTGGAAACATTATGAGTATGCACAACGTAAAGGTATGTTTTAATATGTCATTTTAAATTTCGTCTAAAGCAGAGACAAACTACCTTAATGAAATATACCATCCTCATAACTGTTCTGCTTCAGAATTTTCTGTTTGGCAATTTAAATAGGTTATTGTCCTCTGAAAAAATTTACTCAGAACTTCTGTATACTCACCACAATATTTCTAAGGATCAAACCTTTTTGTAGAACCTGCTTTATTTTAAAAACCTTAAAAAACACTCTTAATGTTTTCTGTCACACTGATTATAACACAGATTCTATTAGGCATAGAAAACATTTACAGGTGTAATCTGCCTTAAAAAAACTAACAAGCCTATTACATCAAAATCTAAATGTTTAAAACAACTAGAAATAATTAGTGCATTCTGCTAAAGACCTTCTTTCAATGGCAAACTCCCCTAACATATTTAAAATAGTATTTAGTTATAAAACACCAACTAATTTTTAAGTTACTAATCTAATGAATAAAGCCAGGAATTATACAAGTATTACAAATACTAGGCTGGAAATACCAATCTGTATTGTCAGGATGAAAAATAAGATAATTGTCACATTTCCTTATCTGTATATCTAAAGGTGCATGTAATGCCAGAAAAGTTTGGCATGATAATCAGTACCAGATGAAACCCGAAAGTAAAGTAAAAGTAAAATCAAGTAAAAACATTGATAAAATTGTATTCTTATAGTAGATTTCTTTGACCTGAGTGCTATTCTCCAAATTTAGCAAAGATCTATTTATCCACACTTAGTCAACAGTTTGTGAGAAACTATTCTGGAAATAGGCTGTCCCAGCTGTGTGTTTGAGACAGTTAGAATTCTGTAGGTAGTAACTTTAACCTTAGACTTTTTAAAAACTAGTAATTTTGGTGGACATAAAGGAGAACCAATTTCTTTTACTAAAAGACATTTTAAAACACATGGATAACACATTGCTAAGAATTTTAGAATAAGGCGTTAAGTGAATTTCCATATACATTCTATGAGAATTGTTTTTATCATATTTTGCATTTTGTTTTACAAGTTGTGAATCTCATTTGCGTGTATTTCTGTTTGTGGTTTTTATTTTATTTTTCTCGCTTTAATATTAGCAATAACTTGGGGAAAAATAAGTATCATAATTTGACAATTTTGATTTTATATCTTTTAAGTTAAGTCTATCTGGCTGGTATAAGGTGTAAAGTGTTATTTGTTTAAATAGCAAATTTAACTCTGTACTTGTATTTTCCAAACATAAAAAGTAACAGAAATACATGGAAATAATAATTTTAAAGTTTTTAATATACATAAATGTAGTGTAGAAATTGCTGCTTAGAATTTCTTTAGGCCTATTCACCTGTTGCCTTGGCTTATTCTCAATGTTCTCATGCTCTGTTTTTCATCTACATGTAAACCACAGATACATTCTTCAGTCCTCTGTATTTGATGCTTTTTTGCAAACTCTAGAGAACCAAAAACCTTCTGTGTTACCCATCCCCTTTTCCAACAAAATCAACAAAAAGTCTGCCATTAGCTTTACAGGAATTGCTTATTTCAAAGTCATCCAGAGCTCTACAGTGCTAATTCCCTTTTCTGAATCATAGCAGATTTTGAAGGCTGAGTAGGAGGTGCTGAAAGTAAAGTACCCAGGAGGTGGATGATAGAAGCTGGTTTGGGTTATTTTTATATCACATAATTTGCTGGAGCTGTGCAGCACCATTCCTTTCAACATCTCAGCATTTTCATAAAACCACCAATTTTTATACCTTTAAGACACTATCCCAGATCAGGGTTTTTATTTTTATTTTTTATGGGGGGGGGGGGTGGGTAGAGGTTAGTTGGTTGTTTTGCCAGGATTTAATAATCAAACTGTAAGCCTTGTTGATAGACCTGGAAGTTTATGAGGATATGTTTATTTTAAATCATTTTCTATAACAAGTGAACTGTTGCTACTAAGGCAAAGTTTTATTTCATTTTATTTTTATTTAAAAATAGGTAAATGTTTCAAATAGGAAATAATTATATAAGGAAAGGGCTTTGTACCTATGTGGTTCCTTTTTTTTTTTTTTTTTTTTTTTTTTGACTATTCTAGGCCAGTGGCTTTTCTGTTTATCATAACCTATGCTTATACCAAAGTGTACCTCTAGTTTAGATATACCTCTAATTTCTAGTTTCAAAGTATATTACCTATAAAACTAACATATTTATTTGTTTCTGTAGCTGTTTTTATACCAAATTCTACGTGGTTTGGCATATTGCCACAGAAGAAAAGTGTTGCACCGAGACTTGAAACCACAGAACCTCCTCATTAATGAAAAAGGAGAATTAAAGCTAGCAGATTTTGGTATGGAATGTATGAGAGACATTTATAAATAGTTCTGGGTCGTTAAGTTTAAAAGAAAAACCGTTGACACTGTGTAATTGCTTTTATGTGGGTGTAGAAATTTTCTGTACAGCACATGAAATAAGATATTTGACAAAACTTTAGTGGGTGAGTTATATTAGTAAATGCTAAAAGGCACCATTCCCAGGTATAATCCATAGACCCCTAAGATACTTTCAGGAGGTCTTAAAGGGTATAATATGCTATCAGAATTATACTAAATGTTATTTGCCTTTTTCACTGTGTTAATACTTGCACTGATGATCCAAAAACAATAAAGGGGAAAACTACTGGTGCCTTAGTTTATAAATCAAGGTAGTGACACCAAACTAGTTAGTAGTCATTGTATTCTTTTAGTAATGGATTAAAAATTCACTGTTATTAAATGGTGAATTTGTTCTGGAAATTCCTGTATTTTTACTTATTTAACACTTTATTATTTATTTGGAAGGTAGATTGCTAGGTCACACATGTTTAAACAAGGAATTATAGGTTATTTGCATATGTTTATATAGATTGTACAGTTTCTTGGGTATAGTTTATGCTGTTATTTTCCTTATTATTGTTATTCTCTCTCTCCATCCCTTCTCCTCCCTCCCTCCCTCCCCCCCATCTCCCTTTTTCTCGCCAAGCTGCATTTACTGCTCCTTATTTCTTAATCCCAAAATTAATGGCAATGACTGAAACCCTGCTTGGCTATTAAAAATTCAAAAAGAGAATGGCAAGGACCACCAAAAGTTACTTTCAGGGGGGAGAAATGCCCTATATGCTTTAAATTATGCCTGTTACCTCTACAAAGTGAGCCAAGCAAATCTTATCTTCTTATAGGCCAAAAAGAAATTCTCATTGTTCCATGAGCTAGTACAAACAACTTTGTTTCTGTTGCTTTTAGTTATTTTTTTATTGGTTGAATGATAGTAAATACACTTAGGACTGCAAGTAAGGGTGGGTCAGGTAACTTCGAGTATTTTATTGTAAATTGTTCTTGATCTCTATGAAAATTATACTCTTCTTGTAATCGATGAAATTCAGGTCTAAGAAGTACAATTTAGACATTTTTGTCAATAAAAAATGGTTTATAGAATAATACCATATCATATTTAATTAGTATGGTTTGGAAGAGATTATTTCATTTCCTGCCAATACTGAAATTCTGTTTGCACATGCATTCTGCTTCAGAATTCCCTCAGGAGTAGGAGAATAAAGTACTGAGGAAACTATAACCTGGCAGTTGTTTTGAGTCCTTCCTTATAGGTTTAGAATAAGTGAACTTGTGACCCTGTCCTTTGCCTCCATATAACCCACTATTGATATCAGGAGGAGAGATCAGAAAATCTCTTTATCTTGTTAATTACCAGAATTGATAGGAAAATAATTTGTTGAACTTATTTTACCAAGTTGGGATGGTAGGGTAAAACTTGAAATTAAATAAAATAGTGTCAACATTGCTCCAGTTATATTCTTTAGCCATTATACTAAACAAAAGTAGTATGAATGATACCTGTTATTTTAATTTCTAGTTTCATTTGAATGACTTTATCCAGTTTAACAGAGTATTGAATTATCCTTTTATGACATTTTATAAATTTAATTTTTAAAAATATATATCAAGTTATACGCAATAGAAATTATAGCCCAAAAAATGAATTGTGCCTTGTTGTTTGAAATAAACTATACATTAAAATAAATTTATATTTCTTCAGATAGTTTTTAAAGTTGTTTCTTCAGTATTTTAAGGCTTAGAGGTAGTAAAAACAACTCTTTCATGCCATGGGCTCAAGAGATAATGTTGTGAACTCACACCTTTATTTCTAGAAAATCGGTAAATTCCATATTGAATTGGCAAAAGAATGCATGTGTTTTACATCATTTACAACAATAATATCTAAAGCCAGTAAGGTCCATCTTATTTTAAAATTATATATATATTACTTAAAAATTTAAATAAGTACAGAATAGCAATATAATTTATTCTAAGGAAACTTTCTCTAAATAGACTTCTACAAGGAAATTGTCAGACTCAACAGGATCAAATAACTATGTATAGTGTCAGATGGGTACTATACTTATCAGATGGTCACTTGTAGGTTGTGTCTAACCACTGTTGTATACCTGAAACTGATAGAATATTGTATGTCAACTGTAATTGAAAAAAAATTAATTATTAAAAAAATAGATTTCAGAGACAAAGAAAAAGAATCTTGGACCAATGGCTTCATCTTTTTTGATAAAAATTATATAGCAAATGAAAGTTGTCAAGTTAAAAGGTGACAAAAACCTATAGCTGTAAGAAGTAAAATTGTTCAGCTTAGTGTCATTGGCTTATTTTGCATTAACTTAAGTTCTGCTAGGAAATAATTTTGGCATCATAATTAATGGACAGCAGGAAAAATCTAGTTTAGACACTGTACTAGGAACATTCACACTCATTAAAGTAAGCATAATATCTGATTGTGGAATTACTGTTATTTAGTTTATATAAAGGTTTATTGACCCAAGACTAGGTACACTTTTAAAAAATTCATAAAATAATTTTTTTAAGCTTCAAGAAGCTACAGAGTAGCTACTTCAGGTATCCTTGTGACTGGAGTCATGGTGAGGATATGGACTGAGAAATTCATTGTAGCTATTTCTTGTTTTCTTTTCCCTCTGAAGGACTAGCCAGAGCCAAGTCAGTTCCCACAAAGACCTACTCAAATGAAGTTGTCACATTGTGGTATCGGCCACCTGATGTGCTTCTTGGTTCCTCAGAGTACTCAACGCAGATTGACATGTGGTAAATATATGCAGATGTTATTGCCATTTATAATTTTGAAAGAATATAGCCATTACCAGGGCATACTGATAGATATTTGACTTTTAAGGAGATACTATACTATTCTAAAGAGCCACAATATAAGCAGTGACTAAGTTCTGGCATGTAAGATCACCTAGATTTACATACTAGTTCTACCACTTATAACTGTATAAGAACTTTATTCATAAAGCCTGTATCTTAGTTGCCTCATTTAAGGAAATGGGAATAGTAATAATAATTATTTTAAATGGCTGTTCTGTGGATAATGTTAAAACCAAATGAGCTAAACTAAAGCACTTAGAAGAGTATCTGGTACATAATTTAAAACAAAGTTATTGTTTTTATTATTTAATATTCACCAAATCTGCTAGCTTTAAGTCGATCTAAAAATAATAAAATATCCATCTTCCTCATACATCACTTTGACCATGACACTCCTTCACTCAACACCTTTGCTCCTTCCCCCTTCATTACCTGTAACATAAGGTACAAAACTTCAATCTGATGCTTAATGATCTCCATACAATGTCTCTAAACTACCTTTTTCAACTTCAGACTATTTTTTACACACTTGTTCCCTTTCAGCCAGATGGGCTACTCACCAAATCTCAAAATAACCTGGGCTCATGGGTACAAAGAAGAAACTGATGGTTGCCAGATGGGAGGGGAGTTGGGGGGTTTGGTAAGAAAGGTGTAAAGGGATTAAGTACAAATTGGTCGTTATAAAATAGTCAAGGGGGTATGTAAAATACAGCATAGGAATACTATCAATAATACTGTAATAGCTATGTATAGTGCCAGGTGGGGGGGGATCACTTCGTAAATTATATAAATGTCTAACCACTATGCTGTACACTGGACACTAATGTAAAATATTGAATGTCAACTCTTAATAGTAAAAAGAAATAAATAACCTGGGCTTTTCCACCTTTTCTCCTGTGTGCATACCAGTCCATCCATCTGAAATGCCTACTCTTTCTCTAACTGGGGCCTACACTTAGGAACTTTCAAAACACAGATTTTCATAAATCCTTCCTGAATATAACCTAGCCTCTGGTGGCAGTTCCTTCTTCTGAACTGCGGTTGCATTTAATTGCATATAACCTTCATGTAGTGATGTCATATACTTCCTTCTGTTGTCTTGGAGTGAACAATTATATTTAATTTTGTTTTGCATAACATTTTTTCTTTTTTAAAATTTACTTTCTAAACTGTAAAATTTACATAACAGAATTTACCATTTTAATCCATTTTTAAGTGTACGGTTGTCTGGGATTAAGCACATTCAAATTATTGTACACCCTGCACCATATCCATCTCCAGAACTTTTCATCTTGCGAAACTGAAACTGTGTACCTATTAAACAAATCCCCACATTCTCCTCCCTTCAGCCCCTGCAACCATCATTTCACTTTCTTTTTCTATGATTTTGACTTTTCTAATTACCTCCTATCAGTGGAATCAAACAATATTTGTCTTCCTGTGACTGGCATATTTTACTTAGCCTTAATGTCTTCAAGTTCACCCATGTGGTAGATATTTTACTTTTTTGTGTGTCAGAATTTCATCACTTGTAAGGCTGAATATTCATTATATATGTATGCTGCATTTTATTTATCTATTCATTCATTGTGTTGTTTCCACCTTTTGGATATTGTGAATAATGCTGCTGTGGACATGGATGTACAAATACCTCTTTGAGGAGTGGAATTGCTAGATAATCTGGTAATTCTATTTTCAATTATTTTGAGAAACTACCATACTGTTTTCCATCGTGGCTCCATCATTTTCATTCTATATAACGTTTTAAAATATAAAATTAAATTTTATATACAATCGCTAGATTGTGAGTCCTTTAATGGAAAGACTGTCTTAAACTTATGTGTATTCACACAGATACAAGAAGACAGTATCCATTCACTGAGCCTCCATCCATTTCTCTTCTTCTCTTATACAAACATGGTCACACACTCTCCATCCTGCACTGTGTTCTATCTCTGCTTCCTACATAAAACATCTTGAATCGTTTGCCTCTCTCTATCCTTACTACCCACTACTGAACACACCATAACCATTAAATCACTATCAGCTATTATTAATGTTGTTCTTCAAGGATCAGAGGAGAGCTGGACATTTTAAGTGAGATTTTAAGTGAGATAGCAATATGGAAATGGAGACAAATAGAATAAATGCTAGGACAAAATTCTCCAGAGAGGTGATCTTAAGGAAAAGATTCTTGTTTGTCATAATATGTAAATGAATTACTCATCATTTTTTATGATATATTTTAAAGGGGTGTTGGTTGTATTTTCTTTGAAATGGCTTCTGGAAGACCTCTATTTCCAGGATCAACTGTGGAAGATGAATTGCACTTAATTTTCCGACTGCTAGGTAACAGAAGAAATCTTTTCCCATCAATTTGTTACCTGCAATTGACTAACTAGATAAGACTAAGACTGTCTTTAAAAATATATATTTAAAAATTTGATACTGAAACTAATATAAATAACTTATTATAAGACTTATAATTAATATAATTATGATAAAGACAGATTCTTCTAGGTAACTTTTCACTTACTGAATTTCGCCTTTTCCATAAAGATTTTAGAGAAGAAAAATATTATTGAAAATTGACCTTTAGCATTTTATTAGAAAATATTTCTAGCTTAGGCGTCAGTTAGGCATTATCATTTTTATGGCATTGCCTAATCCAAAAAAGTTCATATATGTTTACTATTTCTATCATTTTGGTTTCAGTTGAAAGTCACATCTATTAAATATAAATTGTTCTTTAAATTATTTTCTTAGTTCTGCCTACTTGTATATTTGCATATATTTACATTTTTACATATTTTTATATATATGTAATCTTTTTTTAATTAGGAACTCCATCTCAGGAAACTTGGCCAGGTGTTTCTTCAAATGATGAGTTCAAGAACTACAACTTTCCAAAATATAAACCTCAGCCTCTAATTAACCATGCACCCAGGTATTTTTTTTTTTCATCTAAGTAAAAGCAGAGAAAACCCACATGATTCTTTTTCGTCTCATGAATCATGGCCACAGCAAGGATTCAGGACAAAATATATAATACACATACATAATTCTTAAATATTTTAGTATCTCATTTAATCGAATTCTTCCCTGTATTAGATTTTATTTATAATTCAGGAACCAAAGATTACCCAAGTAGGTAAATCACCAAATTTAGCTGTATATGAAATGAATATGGAACATATGTATTAGAATTGTAGAGTTTATGTAGATTATTTTTTTCCAGAAAGATGTTAATTAACATCTTATTCAGTACCATGAAGATCACGGTGCAATTTTTCCATATTTACTTTTAAAAAACCTGAGCGTATTTACTTTAAAAGAACTAAGAAAGTATTATAAGTAAAATCTTGACTCTGACAAATGTTGACCCAAAAGCATTGTAGTCAAAATTTAGTCATAATTTGTATTTGAAGAATATAAACTCTGACCCCTCATGTCCTAAATGTTGACCATTCAATTAAAATTTCTTCTCGGACCTACCTTCAGATTTATCTAAGACTCCCATTAAAATTTGACTTAGAGAATGTAGTACATTTTAGTAAATAACATAGATAATAACTTACCTCTTTGACTTTATTTTCTACCTTAAAAAAAATAAAAAAGGACACCAAGATATCAAATAAGGCCAGTGTCTGTTTTACTCAAAAGCTATTCACATTGCTTACAACATAACACACTCACTGTATAGCTTCATTATTCTGTAGCTATGGAAGAATAGCAATACAGTTCTGACACCAGAAATATTTTTAAAGTATTTATATGAATTTATGTTAATATTGTTACCATAGCAACTAATAACATTCTAAGTAGACTTGCTTCAGAAGGGTATGTGCTGGACTGTTTTGTGTATATCTTTCCCAAGCAGCATAAATTCTGTTTTTGTCATTTATATATTGTTTGCCGTTGTAATGTCAGGTATATACAAGGTTGAAGCTCTTCTTTAGAGCAGATTCTCCATAACCTTAGCACCTAGCTTGTCTGTGTCCAAGGAGCTCTGGATATTTGTCGGAATGGTAAACTAGAAAGGATTGAAAGCGTCTGGAGAATATAGGCCACAGCATCCAAAGTACCCACAGTACCCACTAAGAGCACTCGGATCGGAATAAAATCTTTATTCGTAATTGTGTTTTTGCCAGTGAAAGGCCGCAAAATAGTACTTGTGATTGCCGATCAGGAGATTATCCCTTTAAAATAATCCCTAAACTCTCTACTCCCTGATATATTAATTTCAACACTATAATTATATACCTTTGTTGATTATATCATTGATTTTGTAGCCCTTGTTGAATAAATTTTATGAAATTATTAAAGCATATTTAAATTGAACTTTATAGCTTCTGGGACCCCATTCTCAATACACTATCCTGTAAAAATTTGTTGAATGGACTCATCTATTTATCTTGACCACAGTGATACATTTTTGGGTCATTTGTCTCCTTGTTTTCACCTGTATAATAGGAAAATGATGTTTTTGTACTCTTTCCTTAAATGGAGCACTGTGAAAGTTGATGCAGTTTACTTAAACTTTCCCAATAAATAGAGCTTATTTTGTTTAGAGACAGAATGATGATTTTTAAAAAATTCTGTAGTTTTTAATAATCTATTCTTGAATATTGAAAATTTGAATTGAAGCCTAGTTATTTATGATTTCTTCTTAAAGAGGTGGAAAGATAAATCTTATAAGGATAAAGCAGATTTGAGTCCCTGAAAGAACCAAAGTAGGCTATTTTAGAGAACTTGAATCTCACAGATTAAAACAGTTGGAAATAGTTTTATTTGAAAAGTTACTATTAGCTAAGATAAAAGAGAATAAATTACCATTTGTGTCTTTTTTTTAGGTTAGACTCTGAAGGAATTGAGTTGATAACAAAATTTCTTCAGGTAAGTTACATCTTTTATAATTGTTAAATGAGTTAATTTTTCTAAGCTTCAATTTCTTTATCTGTAAAATGGAATCAGTAATACCTCCTTCAAAAATTTTTAATGACAGATAAGATTATTGTAGTGTCTAGCATGCTTAAAGGCATATGCTTACATAAAAACAACATTAACAAAAACAGTTTCTCTTACTGTGTCTCGTGGGCTCTCACTGTAACCTAGAACATTTGGAGGTAATCAGCTTCTGGCATTGATCAACTATGTCAAGGCCATGCTCTCTGCAATTTGTGTTTTCTTATGTTCTTTTCCTGATAGTACTGCCATACAGGCTGTTGCACCTCCAAATACCATTCATATCTTTATTCAAACAGGAAGAAAATAGAGGATAAGGGTTGTGTCAGCCACATTAGTCCTCTTGTATCTGAAAGTCTTTTCCAGAAACCCCTGCAAGGCTTTTTCCTAAGTCTCATTGACCAGAATGTTAATTGTAAGAGAGGCTAGGAATTGGGAAGCAAGATTGTCATAATTTTCCCAAACTTAGAACAGTCGCGATTCATGATGTTGGAAGCATGGACACCTTAAATTCATCTAGATTATTTCATCAAAGAAAAAAGTGAAATGGATATTGAATAGGTAATTTTATAATGTCTGTCATAAAGGTATTGGGTATATTTTCCAATGATCTGTTGGTGTTCATGAAGAAAAGTAACACTAAAGGTCAGGTATTTTAATGTTTCATCACTTTAGAAAGTACAGAAAAATCTAAATTTTTAAGATCCAACTTTATCTTGGAAATTTCAAACTGTGATGTAATCATTAGTACGTAATCTCAATAGCAGCTCAAATATTAGTGTTTCTGGAGTACCTCCCAACTGATTCTTTAAAAAATAGTCATTTTATTAAGCAAGATAAAAGTAGTACTAACGCCCCAGTATTTATGGTATTTTACAGTATTTAGAGAAAAAGTTAATAAAGCAGTTTTTTGCTTTCTCACAGTATGAATCTAAGAAAAGGGTTTCAGCAGAAGAGGCCATGAAACATGTGTACTTTCGAAGTCTAGGACCAAGGATACATGCTTTACCTGAAAGTAAGAGAAAGTCTAAAGTGTTCTTTCCCTTCTCTATCTTCTTTTGTTTAGGGCTGGAAACTGGAGTGAATTAGGGGTTTAGGAAGAGATTGCTATTGGTTTTTAAGCCTAAAATTCTAGCCTTGTAATTTGATCCAAATTCCTTGAAAGGAAGTGTATGTCTTGTTTGCCTGTGTTTTAATTTATTTCTTTAAACACGAGCACATTGGCACTACTCTGTAAATCATTAGTGGTTAGGCATTATCTGGAGGATGCCATATAATGAAAGACATTGTCATTAATCCCAATCTGGATAGCTTTGATTCAGAATTATTAAAAATGGATTTCAGGCAGAGAACAATGAAATACAACCAAAACATGTTTGTTTTCTTAAGAAAGTAGATTTATTTTTCAGGATATAAAGATGGTGGCAGAGATTGGAAATGAGAACAATGAATTATAGGTGTTTTTTAAGATGATATTTGTATTTCATTATTAATATCAAGTTTCATAGTTTGAGCTAGACAGTTATGTGGAAACTTATTCCTTATTCTTCTCTAAAAATCTGAAGATAGTTTGAGGACCTGATACCTTCATGCATCAAAAGGAGGAAGAAAAAGGACAGAGAGGATAAAAACCAAGTGATACATTTTGATTAGGTCTCCCAACTCCAGTAAGTCCTAGAAATAGAAAATATATATTCTTCTCAGAGAGACACATACTTGAAGCATGATTTAAAGCAGAATTTGGGTAGGAGGGGTTCTGAAGTGAGATCATTTTGTTTTCTTAAAACATTTGGACAAAAGGGAATATACGTCAGCAGGGCTATAACCTTGTAAATGTATAAATGTTTCATATTGAATCAATATATATTTTTAAACTTCCATCTATATTTGGATTATATTTGTTTTAATAATGTTAGAATTTCACCTGGTAATTTTTGTCTATGTATTTTAGGCGTATCAATATTCAGTTTGAAAGAGATTCAATTGCAAAAGGACCCGGGTTTTCGAAATTCGTCTTATCCAGAGACAGGTGTGTTTGTCATAAACCATTTTACATGTCGATCATGAAGTTTTGTGTGGAACCAAGTTTTTGGTTTATAAATTGATCAGTAAAATTATTGATGTAAAAACCAATGTACAGTGCATTCCACAGCTGTGTATGTTTAGCATTGCACGTACTCACTTTTCTGTATGATGTGGGCAGCTCAGTAATTCTTCAGAGAAATCTGACTCAGTCAAGTCAGGGATCCTGAAAACTGCAGATGGCACAAAGACCTTTTACAAGTGGCCTGGCTTGATCACTGCACACTCCATCCTTGGTACCTGAGGCAGAAGACACATCTTGTGCTTCCTTAGTCATCAGGTTCATCACTTCGAAGCATAGAAGCTGTAGACTGACCCCATCAACAAAAGGGGCATTTAAGCAGTGCTGATCACTCCTACCATGGAATATTAGCTTTTGCTGGTGGGAACATTAGCTTCCTAGAGTCAACAAATACTGTATGTGGGATAAAACTGAACTTTGAACTGCCTCATAAAATGACTTTATATTTTAGGACATGGGAAGAACAGAAGACAGAGCATGCTCTTTTAAGTCTGATAACATGGTTTCAAGCCCAGCCCCCAGCCTTTCTTACCAATCAAGGACTCAGATCTGAAGGCAATTATTTCTTTTGGTGGACTTGGAATCTCCGTTTGTCTACACTGTCCTCTTCACAGTGGAGTCTTTTTATTTCAGACCTACAGATTGTTTTTTTATATTTGTTGTCACAGTGTGACAATTTTTTTGTACAGTTGGTTTTAAGGTCTTCTCTGCCATTAGAGCCAGTAGGTTACAGCTATTGATGTAACTGTAGCTGCAATTTTTGTGCAGAACTGAGAAACACAGTGCATTATTTATTGCGGAATCATTGCTGCTAAATAACTACTGTCTGTTTATTTAACACAACAGTTGAATGCCTGAAGAAGTTGCAGTGGCTTTATTATATGTGAATGCATCTGTTTCTCCTCATGAATTGTTTTACTGCTGCATTTTTTGTTTGTATGTTTTTAAAATTAAACTGCAGTGTTTCCTGGAATGTAAATTTAGCTTTGCTTAACAGTGAGCCATCTTGAACACTCTAAGTTCGTGCTCTATAATCTATATAATTTTTTATTGAACATTGGCGAATAGAGTAGCTAAGAAATTGATAAGCACATTATGTTTAGGAAAGCTTGTGATTCAGAAGTTGATTCAAGCAAGTGAATACCTGAATTTTGGGGATCTCACATTAGGGACTAGTAAATTAAAACACCAAAATTATTTATTTTTACCTTTTCTCATTTTAGAGATATTTACTGCATATTATTGGATATTTGTATACTAATACACTTACTTATTTTACATTGTGCTTTAATTTAGTTAAAATGTACAAGTCCAATCAAACATGGGAGGTCTTGTTTTTGTTTTTTAAATATAATTATTTTATTAGAAAAGATGCTACGTCATTGAGGAACAATTCATTTCATTTGGGGGCTGTGTATCAATAACATTCACTTGGAATCAGCTGAAAGCTATGTCTTTGAAATGAGCCATGAGAAATACAAATGAAAGAAGTAAGAACTTAGAGGATTGTTTTAAAGCATTGTGTTTACCAGATATAGTAAAAATTACAGTTTTAATTATGCATCTCTTTGAACATCATAAACATACCTTGGTGTTGGTAACAGTGTTTTAAGCATTTGTGTTAACTTTTAAGGCAATATGTTTAGTGCATCTTACAAACTACAAATCTTAATTGGTATATTTTGAAATGGTCATGTAAATTATTGACTTATAGATCATGAAAATAGTCATAACTTAATTTTTTTCCTGACATTCACTGTAAAACATTCAGGGGTCCTACCATTTCTGTTCAGGAAATCTTGTAGCTTATTGTTATTTAACAGTATTAAGTGAATTTTTGTATATTTCATTTTAACTTTATTTGTGAATAGTGATTGTGGCATGTTTGGGGTGTTATTTTAATATTCATGATACTGAAATTTTAATTTTTTAAAAATTTCTGGAAGAAACAGATTCATGTGTAATGGTGAATATTGGACCACTACTGCTTTTCACACTTGTAAATTAGTTTTATGTTAAACTCTGTAGCCTAACAAACTGCTGTTATTTCTAACTGACAGACATGTATTACTTTGAAGATTATAAATACTAAGTGGAAATTCCTCCATTTTGTTTTGAAATTTATAATAACAAAATCTTCATGTTGTTAAAAATGTGGTTTTGTTGAGTCATTTCTTTCTGGGGGATGAAAGCTGTGCAGCTTTGGGATCATTTTCTTTTATGGGTCTCATTCCTAAGAAGTCTCACTGTGCCAGTAATAGTTTATATTTGTGTTGGTCATTTAGTAATCTCTACTGTATTTTTATAGGATAGCACTCTCAATTATGTTAGTTTTTGTCTCATGGGTTATATGTTTGATTTTCAAATTTGACAGTTATTCATGTTTGATTCTTATATATAAAAGATGGATATATCTCGTAGTTATATAAAATTCTTCATAGGAAGTCCAAGAATGTTTCTTCATTTTATTAAGAAATCTGGTTTTTGTTTCTGTTTTTGTTTTTGTTTTTTGATACTTGAGCACCATTCAGATCCTGGAAACTTTACAATGAAGAGAATTGAAACTCAGAAATTTTGAACCTTGAACACTTATGATTCATCTTAAACTGACAAGGTTCATAAAGGTAAGACAGGATGACTTTTGTTTTCCTTCCAAGTGATGTTGTTAACACATTGAATATGTTCATTCCAGGTGTAGAGAAGTGGCTGCTTTCTATTTGGTGCTTTATCAACTTATGTTTGAAGATGACTTGTGAACATGTTAAAAGAATTTATCTTTTGGACCTAAGACAGTTCATGAGGGGTTGTGTGTATGTGTATATGCTATTTTTTTTTAATTTTGGTAAAATATATTTAACATAAAATTTGACATTTTTACCCATTGTAAATATACAGTTCAGTGACATTAGATTCACAGTGTTGTACAGCAGTTACCACTCACTATCTCCAAAACTTTTCGTCACTCATAACAGAAATTCTGTACCAGTTAAGAAGTAACCCCTCATTCCACCCACTCCCTGGGAACCTCACATATATCTTTTGTCTCTAAATTTGCCTATTCTAGATATTTTATATAAGTGGAATCATATTTGTGCTTTTGTGTCTGGCCTGTTTCACTTAGCATAATGTTTTCAAAGTTTATCCATGTTGTAGCATGTATTAGAACTTCATTTTTTTTATGGTTGAATAATATTCTGACATGAATATACAGATTACATTTTGTTTATCCATTCATCTGCTGATGGAAACTGGATTGTTCCCACTTTTTAGTTACTGTGAATATTGCTTCTGTGAACAGTGATGTACAGCACCTGTTTGAGTCCTTGTTTTCAATTATTTGAGTTTTTATACCTAGGAGTAGAGTTGTTGGGTCATTTAATAATTCTGTGTTTAACTTTTTTTTTTAATATAAGTTTCAAGTATACAGTACATGGTTAAACATTTATATAGTTTATAAAACGATCTTCCTAATTGCTCTTTCTCTCCTTTGGCTCTCTACCTAGCCAGTACATTAATGCTAAGTGTATTCCACTAAACTATTTTCCATAGTGACTGCAGTATTTTACATTCACCGTGGTAATGTATAAGCATTGCAATTGCTCTTCATCATTGCCAGAACTTGTTTTCCTTTATTATTATATTCTAACAGGTGTGAAGCTTTACCTTGTTGTGTTTTTATTGCCCTAATGACTAAGGATGTTGAACATCTTTTCATGTGCTTATTGGCTATTTCTACATCTGCTTTGGAGAAATATCTATTCAAGTTCTTTGCCCATTTTAAAATTGGGTTGTAATATCTTTTTGCTGTTGAGTTGTAAAAATTTTTTTTTATGTCTTCTATATAATAGAACTTTTCGAGGTATATGATATGTAATTTCTTCCAGTCTGTAGGTTGTCTTTCACTTTCTTGATGATGTCATTTTGATACACTAAAGTTTTAATTTTAATGAAGTCCAGTGTATCTATTTTTTCTTTTGTTGCCTCAGCTCTTGGTGGCACATTTAAGGAACTATTGTCAAATTTCCCAGGTCATCCAATAGAGTATCTTCCTATTTTAAAATTTCAATACTTTTACTGATTACATTGCAGGCCTTGATCCATTTTAATTTTTTACATATGATCTAAAGCAAGGGTCCAACTTCATTCTTTTGCATGTGAATATCTAGTTTTCACAGCAGTGTGTGTTGAAAACACTGCCCTTTCCCACAGGTCTTGGCACCCTCATTGAAAATCAATTGACCATAGATGTGAGGATTTATTTGGGGTCTCTTGATTCTATTTTTTTGGTCTACATCTCTGTTCTCCCATGTACCATGTTTTGATTACTTGTAGTGCATAAGTTCTGAAATCAGGTGTGAGTCCTCTAACTTTGTTCTTTCATGAGTTGTTTTGGCTATTCAGGTCCATTGAAATTCCATATAAGTATTACATTGAATCTGTAGGTTATGTTGGGTAGTATTATGATCTTAACAAACCCTGAATGCAGGATGTCTCTAATTTCTTTCAGCATGTTTTATAGTTTTCAGTGTTCAGTGCCTCCTTAATTAAATTCATTCCTTAAGTCTTTTGTTCTTTTAGATGATATTGTAGGTGGAATTGTTTTCTTAATTTGTTTCAAAATTTTCCTTCCTAGTGTGTAGAAAGAAAAGTGATTTTTACATGTTGATTTTGCACCCTATAATTTTTCTGAATTTATTATCTCTAACAGGTTTTTTTTTATGAACTCTTTAGGGTTTTCTACATATAAGACATATCATAAATGTAGTTTTATTTTTTTCTTTTCCAATTTGATTTATTTATTATTTTGCCTAATTGCACTGCCTAGGACTGTCAATGCTGTGTTGAAAAGAAGTGCAACAGAGGGTATCTTTATTTTGTTCCTGATGTTAAGGGGAAAGCTTTCAGTCTTTCACCATTGAGTAAGATATTAGTTGTGACTAAAAGAATAAATGGTAATTTTTTCCCTCTCCTCACCTTCCCCATCTCAGTACAGAACATTGATAAAACTTAAAAGATCAAGGGCACTTTTAAACCCATTCCCTTCCCTCCAATTATATTTGTTTCCTTAAATATCTCTTTAAAGCAGATTATTTATGCATAGCATGTTTTGCTCTACCATATTTAAGACTAGATGACAAGACTCATTTTCTAAAAGTAAACCAACCTACTTGTCTCCTCACACGATTTATCACAAAGCATTTATTGAACAAAAATAACATAACAATAAAAATGATACATATATGAAAGTGAATGAGGATTTGCAGTCAGAAAAGATGTGTACAAAGAAACCAATGTTTAGGTTATAGTTCTATAGCAGTTTAACACTGATCAAGCAGACATATAAAAAGGAAGAAAAAAGTTAATATGTCCTTTGAAACTATTTTCTGACTAAAATAGTTACTAAAAAAACAAACACCACACATGTAGAATGAGGCAGAGCTATAACAGTTACATTTCAATACCTCCAGTTCTCTGCTTGTGTTACAGTGGATTTTTTGGTCCATCAAAAATTATGGTATTTTTCTATTTCTAGTAAATGGAGCTGGAGTATATGTTAATTATAATATTTGGAGGAATGGAATACAAAAATCAGGTATATAGTTGTTCGAACATTTCCGACCAGCATTAACCTTTTAAAATATTTTGGGTCGAGATTCTTGTACATTAGCTTCCTGTTCAGTTACTCTTGAAGAATCATTCCTGTACTTGCAGTAGTTCTTCTCTTAGCCAACAATTTTTTTAAAATGCTGCCTTTTCTACCAGACATACAGTTTTAAACCAGTAATTAAGCATGGGAAGCAGAACTGAACTGAGCACCACTGTCCTACCTTCCATGAGCTGCGTGGCCTCAAGCAACCCCCAGCTTCTCCTTTGCTGTTGTCCTTATCTGGACATTCTCAGAAGCCAGGCACCTTCTAATTCTCACGTGTTATGTTTGGTAAATATCAGCTCAACCTGCTATTTTAGTACAGAATTATCCTTAGCACAAGAGGGAGTGACAGTAGTGTCTGCTTGTGACTTTTGGAATCAGCTCCATTAGTTTTATATTCAGAGATGCATACTAAAGTGTTTCGATTTTTTTTTCTCCAGATAAGGGCATATATTCCCACATGTAGAGATGCTCAGTTCTAATCAAAAATCTCAAAATTTCTAGGTAGAACAAAATTTTGGATTTTTTAGAAATCCAAGAATGTTTGTGTTTTCACAGCTTTATTTTTTACCCCTTCTCATAATTCCTGCTATTTAATGCATCATTTAGATAATTATTCAGCCACATTTCAAATAGTTTCTGTTACTTATAATTAAAGATGATCATTAACCTGAACTTGAATTGCGAGCACTGGACATTTTCCGGTTCTGCTACGTTAGAACTTTCCTACTAAATGTCCAGAGCAATGCCTGAGAGTGATGCCAGCTGATTTTTTGAAGGAACCAAAAATGGTTCTATTATCACTGCTCTAAAATACAATACACAAAAGAATTACTGCTGTGTGTTCCAGATTGTTATGTAATCAGTTCAGTTCCACAAAGATGAGGTTACTGAGGGATTTTATATTTGTTGTATCAGAATTCCTTCATTCTCACCATAAACTTAGAAATAACACCTCGATTTCCACAAGCAAGGCCATACCTGTACACATGATACCTGGTGTTACAAACTTGTTTGTATTTATCACCAGTCTGTGAACCTCTTCCAAAGCATAGGACTTTCAAATGTTAATTATAGATCCAACAGTGTAGAACATCTTAACTCGTAATGATACATGAAATGTATCAAAGGAGTATGATTCTCTTTGGAAAATGGGGAGAACCCAGGGTTATTTCTTTGAAATAAGGATATGCTAACCTAGGAAATATTCCAAGGGTATGGATACAGTAAACTTGACATAACTTTTCCATCAGGTTTTCTGTTTGGGAGGAATCTAAAAGATTCTAAACAGCTAGGAGGACTAGCCTTTCAAAGTTCACTTTTTTAAAAATGCACTTTAGAACATTTTCTTTTATGAATGTTTATTGTCTAAATATGGCTTAGTTTCTTATAAAAACATTAAGTGGACATTACATTTATTGAATTTCAGTTCAAAAGAGGTGCTAAGGCAATTATAATTGAAAGCAAAAAAATGAATATGAATATGCTTTCATATTGCCTATTTGTTAAAAATAATGAAATTCTACGAAAGCTGTTTGATACTAATTTTTGTCTTTCAAACATCTCTTAATACTAAAAAATATATAAATCATTTACATTAAACTAAATGCAAAGGAAGGCACAGCTGGTTATAGTGTATAAGCACAATTCAGCATACGTAGAATTAAAGAGAAAAAAAGCTTCACATCCTTATTAGTTACACTGAAAACCATTAAGAAAAGTTCTTCACTGTCAACAGTGTTCAACACTTAAGAGCTAAAATGATATAAAAACAAAAACAAAATTCACTTAATGCAAAACAGATTTTCATATATACTTGAATATAAAAAAAGTTTTAAAAATGCTAACATAAATCTAGACCATCCATGTTATGAAAAGTGCAAACCAAATTAACAGAGGGTTTCACAAAGTCCTTCTCATGACAAAGGTAAACTAGCCCATGGGTACTAGCCCATATTTGTTTCATCAGTTAATTGATGAGTCTTTAATTGTGGCCAGATGTCATCAGGACTTCTGAGAGTTCGAAGAAAGCAGTACTGGAGAAGCAGCTCTGTCCAGACTGGGGATTGGCACTGGCATGTGGCCATTAAGCAGTGTTGGAAACTGTAGGGTGACAAAAGATTTTTAAAATAATTATTGCAAATGCATTGTGAAGAACTTGAGTTCTTTACATTCTTAGACAAGACCACAGTGAATCATTTCTGTCTTCACCCTTATGATATATGTGAGTTGTAAGTTATTTTACAGAATGAGTAATTGAAAGATGACACTGAGATCAAGATTACATACAGCAGAGGATAAAACCCAGAAAATGTCCCTAATGATTTTTTTATGCATAGGCTATGAGGAAAAAAATATTTTACATGTTACTAAAATATAATACTATTTTTAAAAGTTTCCAAGCTATTTAAAATGCTGATTTGCTTTAAATATTAAGAAAAAGAAATTAATTTTGGAAACCACAGACAGCTGACCCTTTACAGTAATATCTAATACTGTATTTTGAAATTGGCCATCAAAATGAGATGTTTTTATCTTAAAAGATTTAAAAAGCAAGAATATCTTTGGGGGTTGAGAAAGTATGCCTTCTAAGTAAAATGATAATATCAAACTCACCCATTGTCACCCATTGTCACCCATTGGTGACAAAACTTAAAGAATAAAATTATGACATGAGAAAAAATGATGTATATGATAGAGGCTTTGTTTATCCATCTTGCAGCCAAATCAAAGTTGTGACAAAAACACAGAGCAAACAGCAAGGAAAGTTACCTGGGATCTAGATGAACAGAAGCACTATGACTAGGGAGAGAAATAATCAACCTGCAACAGTAGAAGGTAGGAGGGGGCAAAGATACAAGGCTGACCAGGCTCAAGCAGTGGCTAAGTGGGACAGAGGCTGTGGCAGTAGCAGCTGGTAACTGCAGACACCTCTTAAAGGGGATCTGTCTGCGAGCCTACTTTCACAGTGACAGGCCTGCTTGCTCTGGGCACCAGCGCTGATTTGGCTGCACAGGGGACACCAGGGCCTTACAGGGGGAAACTGAGTTGTCAGAGTAAGGGCCAGAGGCGAGGCTTTCTACCAGGTAGAAGTGCTAGCAGTACCCATTTTTCCTCTTTTGAGCCCTGGCCCCTCCCAGAGTGGCCCCCTCGCCATACCTGAGGCATCATTAAACTGGATAACAAAAGTTGCTTAATCAAAAAGATTTTCTGAAACCCCGCCTCCCCCAACTTGCGGCCCCACCCAAGCCACAAGCAGGTGTATCCTCCGCAAGTCCAGTGCTCCTTGCTGAGCAGTGCCAAGACACACTAGTGGCAGCTGGCCTCGGTTTCTGGTGTGGTTTTTTTAGGTAACCATAAGCACAGCATCTGTGGATTACTTGCTGAACCTTAAGAGGTGACTCTGGAGGGGCACTGGCTGGAGCTAAACTTGGCCTGCAGCTGAACCCCTCCTAGGGCTGTGCCACTGGACACCTACTACACAAAGCTGCATTAATAAGAAAGGGAGACTTAGGAGCTTTGCTTAGTATATAGAAACAGTCACAGAAAGGCAGCCAAATGGGAAGACAAGCAGAAACCAAATGAGAGAAAAGAACAGAGATCCAGGAATAATGGAGTCAAGCAATCTAAAGGATGCACAGTTCAAAACACTGGTCATAATGATACTCAGTGAACTTAGGTGAAGTGTTGTTGAATTCAGTGAGAATTTTAACAAAGGGATAAAAAAGAAAAACAGAACTGGAAATTATAAACAGAAACCAGTCAGAAATGAAGAACATATTATCTGAGATGAAAAATATACTAAATGGAATAAACCAATGAATAAGAAGAGGATCAAATGACCTGCACATAAAAGATGGGGAAGCCAAGGACACTCAATCAGAATGGCTAAAAAAAAGCCAAGACTGTAATAATAACTTAAGGAGCCTATAGGACATTATTAAATGTAAAAATTTCCGTGTCTTGGGAAAACAAGATGTTGAAGAGCTATTTGAAGAAATAATGATTGAAAATGTCCCCAACCTGGTGATGGAAGTAGACATAAAACCCCTGGAAGCTCAGAGAGCCCCAAGAAAGAGGAACCCAAAGAGGCCCACACCGAGACACATCATAATTAAAACGCCAAAGGTTAAATACAAAGAGAACCTTAAAAGCAGCAAGAAAAAAAGCAGTTACTTACAAGAGAGCACCCATAAGACTGGCACAAAATATTAAATGTGATGAAAACCCATGATCTACAACCAAGAATACTTTATCCAGCAAAGCTATCACTGGAGTCGAAGGACAGATAAAGAGCTTCCCAAACAAAAATAAGCTAAAGGAATTTATCAGCACCAAGCCAGTATTACAGGAAATGTTGGAGGGACTTCTTTAAGAAGAAAAAACATGTATCAGAAACAATAAAGAATGATAATAACTACATTCCTATCAACAAGTACCTCAAATAGAAAAGAATTAAGTGCTCCAACCAAAAGATGGAGTGGCTGAATGGATAAGAAAACAAGATCCCTACATGTGCTGCCTACGAGAGATTCACCTCAGATGAAAAGACACACACAGACTAAAAGGGGTGGGGGATGGAAAAGATACTGCCTTGATGGACCTACAGGTTATTGTGTTGAATGAAGTAAGTCAGATAGACAGATACCACATGATTTCACATACATGTGGAATCTAAAGAACAAAATAAGCCACAAAACAGAAACTCATAGATAACAGAGAATGTTTTGAGGGCTACTAGATGGGAGGGGTGTTGGGGAGACAGTGAAAAGGGGCAAAGGGATTAAGAGGTACAAATGGATAGTTGCAGAATAGTCATGGAGATGTAGAGTGTAACATGGGAAAGACAGTTAATGATAGATGTATAAGGGGGAAGAGGGGTGCTAGATTTAGTGGGTTGATAGCTTTGCGAGTTATGTGGATCTCTGATCATTGCTGTATAACTGAAATTGGTATATCGTACGCCAACTATAATAGAAAAAAAGCTCACTGAACTGTACAATGTAAATACGAGCAACTAATTATATTTCGATAAAGCCAGAAAAAAAAAAGTAGAGAAGTATCACTGTCACGATGTGTTTTAGCATATTCATTAAATATGAAGTTTGAAAATCGAAAAAAAGAAAAAGGTTCATTTCTGTATTCTTGGTAATTAAGATGATAAATAGGATAAAGGTATATGCTTTGATAGCTTTCGGGTCTGAAAGAAATATGGCAGCTATTCTCCCAAATGAACAAGAATAATTAAAGGCATCCTTTTAATACACGATTGTTCCCAACTAGATTTTCACTGTCTGAGAGAGATGTGTCAGAATGATCTCCTGGGCTGTCTTCTCGTTTAATTTCTATTTGCTCTAGATAAGTTAAATATTAAACTTTACTTCAACACTAAATATCAAACTACAAAGCCTGGTACATGTTAGAAGTACAATAAATATTTGTAGAACAAGTAAATATATTTTTGTAATTTTCAAGCTAGTTCAGTAGTTGTTGCAGGTCTAGTGCCTTAACAGTTTATCAGGTTGTCATTTCATTTGATATCTAGAGCCTATAAGTTAAGTTTGGTTGTCCCCATTTTATGGAAGAGAAAACAATTCAAATCAGTTCTGACTGGCTAACAGTCATAGTTAATAAGCAGTAAAGCCAGCTTTTCAACCCTGTGAAAGATAACTGCTTTCTGTACCAAACTTATTTTGGGCAGGAGTTGGTTGCAGGGTGGGGCGGGGTGGGGTGCTCTTTAATTACTATTTGTTTCTTTAATGGTTATTGCCATATTCCAGGGTTTTGCTTCTTTTCTGACACTTTGGAATTTTAATTTTTTATAGAATTTTATCCATTTTCAGTTATAAAACTTACTTCCGTGTAGTTTATACTCTTATATTAATAAGAGCCATGCTCTTAACTACTATTCCCATTAAGTTAGAATGAAGACTGGAAGAAGAGCAGGTTCTGGATTTTCATTCTTTTAGTTTATCTGCATCTTCTCTCATCTTGGTTTTGGCCATCTTATTGGTGTTTTGAAAAGAATCAGCTTTTTGTTTAGTCTCTTTTTAAAACATTATTGATTTCTGCCCTTTGCTCTTTATTTTTTCTATACTCAGTTGTCACAGTTTCTCTGGGTTAACCTGGCTTTTCTGGCCTGTTTCATGGTCATCTTTATTAGTTCTAACCCCACCCCCACCCCCAGTCCCTTTTCTTAAATTGCAACATTCCCCAAATTTTTGTCCTCAGTCTGCCCTTCTATACTGGACTCAACGATCGTTTCCTGTTGTTAGTCAGAGGTACCCACCAATGTCTCTTCCCCACAAAACCTGCTCTTCTTTGCTCATTCTTCAAGTCAGTGAGAGTGTGGTTAGGAGTACAACCCTGAACTTGAACCACAGCTCTGCCACTTATTAACATGTGATCTTGGGTAAATTGAAGCAACTATTGGGAGTATTAAATGAGAAGTCACAAAAAAATGCTTAAAACAATGTTTGGCATTGAGTAAGTGGCTCTCAATAAACAACAACTGTTGTTATTAATAGCATTTTCATTCTTTTAATCATTTAGTAATCTTTGCCTCCTAATTTTCATTACCACTTAACTCCTCAAACCCAACTAAAAGTCTTTCCTTTCAATTTTACTTCTAGAATGTCTTCTAAATATATACCTGTTTCCACTGGTCTAATCTAAAAGATTATTCTTCCCTTAGTTTTGGAGTAGTGTAAATTTCCTCACGTCTCTCCCTTTTAAATTTTATTTATTAGTTTCATGTACACAGTACATTGGTTAGACATTTACTTATATAGTTTTTGAAACGATCCCCCTAATTGCTCTTTCTCTCCTCTGGCTCTCCACGTAGCCATTACATTAATACTGACCGCATTCCCTGTGCCGTGCTCCCCATCCCCATGACTGTCCTCACATCTCTCTTGCCCCCTACCCTTTCTGCTTTTTCTTCAGTCCTTCCTCCACACTGATATCAGCAGTCTTTCTAAAATTAGAGATGTTATCATACTATCTCCAACTTAAAAAGCCTTCCATGGTTATCACCTAATAAGAGATGAAGATGGAAACTCCTCAGCATACTATTCAAAACCCACAGCTGCTTTTCCAGTCTGATCACCCAGAACCTTCCTGAACAGACCGTGCACTTTCACATACAAATCACACAAATCTATTAATCTAGAATGCGCTTTATTCTTTGCTGAGTTCCTGACCATTCTAATAGTTCAGCTCAGGTGCCACTTCCTTGGAGCTGTTACTGTTTACATCTGTTATTCATATATTCTATAATCACTACAGTCCTTATGTCGGAGCATTACAGATATTTGCTGAGTTCGGTTTGTTAAATTAAAAATCACAGAAAACATTTGCAAATGAAAACCAGCTTTTTTTTTTTTCAAGATATGTCTGTACCTACTAGGTTTATTTCAAATTTGACCAAAATCTGTGTCAAAAGTGAAACAGACTTCCTGTATACAAACTTAAAATGCCAAACTGTCCAACTGAACTGATCTCACTTTATTTTAAGATTTAGCACAGTGTCTTTGCCATCTCTAAAACATGTCTTGATTACAAAGCAGACTTTTCTAGGAAGGCCAACATCTTAAGTTCTTCAGTGTCTACTATAATTTACTATAACAATTCTGTCAGGAATTTTTTTCTGTGCAAAAACTCAGTTCTGTCACCCTAAGAACTCTGATCTCCCTTTTCAATCATCAGAACAAATTTGTCAGCAGCATTTAAAACTTACTATATTTTTTCTTCCCCCAACACATTTATAGCATATTTGAAAGAAGTTTGTTGTTATTTTTGAAGAAAATTGTTTTCATTAGTTGAAAGAGGTACTGTTAATACCCAACTGAATTTTAAAAATCCATCCTTTGAAATATCTAGTTTTAAAAATCAGAAAGTATAGGGAGCATTTGAGATTTGCTCCTCAGCAAATGTCAGTTTGGCTCAGATTAACTCATAAAAAAAAAAAGTATCCCTTTTACCATGTTTTGTTATTTACCATTTTCAAAACTGCTAATTTCACTTTTACCACATTCAGCTGCTCTTATCATAGGAAGAGTAATAATATTTTTAAAGGGTTTTTAAAAGTTGTTCCTTGGTCTCATGGACCCCAATCACAAAAAGAGGGTCTTAGGCCCTGTCAGCCATCCAAACATGCTTGTATTTTTTTTTTCATGGTTGTATTTTGAATGGCTCAGGGAGAGAGGAATTAAAATTCTGAGCAGGTAACCTTTAAATACAGCAATTTCTTTTGTGGAATTCTAAATGTAAACTGGGAACAAAGGGTCTGCAGTGGTTCTCAAAGTGTGGTTCCCAGAGCAGCAGCATCACCAGGAACTTAAAAGGATGTTATCGTCTGCCATGTCCCAGACATCCCTATGAATGAGAAACAGTCTATTATAACACGACCTCCAGCCGATTCTGTTGCACACTAACTTTGAGAATCACTGGTTTATTCATGACTGAAGAGCAGAGGGTGTGTACATCACCCAACCCCAGAGCTGATATAATGTGTGGAATCACTATGGACATGAACCATCATTACTATGGGGAGTCATGGGCTGGAAAAGGTTTAGTATCCAAGGCAGGTATGCCAAAGAACTCCCAGGCAGTGGTTCTCCGTGGCCTTATTGGTAGGTAACCAAGCCCTGCACCAGTCGGGGCAGAATTCCCAGTAAGGAGAGAAGTAAGCGTCCATTCATTATTCATAAATGTCCTATGTTAGATTCTAGGGTTAGAGTAGTAGTGCAGTCCCCACTGCATTGGGGCTTGGCTGTGCATGTGTACATATCACGCAGCTCCTTTCTGCTCTCCTCGGGCTGGAATACTAGAATACTGCTGCTCCAGTCTGGAGACTCTCAGGAAATAAGGTCCTTTAGCTCTCCATCAAAAGACTGCTAATTTAAAACTTTGCCGATACTATGTTTGCTCACTGTTCTTGTTTCCCTGCCTGAGTTAAAGTGGCTAAGAATCAACATGTTGGCTGCACATGAACATAGCTCAATTTCTTGTGATGGGAAGAAAGGCCAGGAAGAGAAACCTGATGACTCCAGGGATATAGTGACATGACAGCCTATCTCCACCCTTCTAGGAAACCAGAGAAGCAAGATAGCAATCAAAAACTCCTTAGCTCCGCCCTTCTTAAAACAAGACCCTAAATCCCACCATGTATAGCTCCTTGGACAGAGAAGATAAATATTAAATTAACCTTAATAAGCAAACTGACCACCTCAAAAGAGCATGGGGACCTGATTTTTTTTGAACACTTAACTTTCTTAGACATCTCTCAACAAATTCTTAGGCACTGATTCAGTCAATAATAATTATTGAGCATCATCTGTGTACCAGGCAATGTGCTAGGCGCTGGTGGCACACCACAGTGAACAAGGCGCAGTTCCAGCCTCTTGAGGGCCCACAGTCTAGTGGGGAAATTGCCAGATGGAACAAGCCATCATAATACAAAGTGATAAGGGCTAGACGCAACAGGAGCAAAAGAACTACAGCTAGCTTGGAGAGAGCCACACGGGGCGTCAGGTATGGGATGGAGAGTGGAGGAGACAGATGAGGCTAGAATTAGGTAAGAAGGGAGTTTGCACTTTATCCAGCTTTGCTTCATTACTGTCCCTAGGATCCTTTCTATTCTACACTCACATATTCAAACAGGTACCATCTCGGCCAGTGAGTAGCAACCTTTGGGTCTCAAAGAGGAAATAGTGATTTCCACATGATAGCAAGTAATGCTGCTACTTCGAGATTCTAGTGTGAATGAATAATGAATGTGCTCACCTAGTATAGGGAGTTGGGTAAGATAAAGCAGTGAAGACTTAACTATCCTATCCAAAGGCCCTGGATACACCTTTTTTATTATGGAACAAGAAGGAGAACTTGATCATGATTCATGACATTATACAGATACCTTTTCTGTTACAGTATGAAAAAACTTCACTATTTTCAATTTTCAGTGTTATCACTATGTTGACTAATATTTAATGTTTTTGTCTTTAATGATATTTTATAAAATGTTGTTTGTTTTGCCTTTTCCATAGTAAATTTCCAGTTTTCATAGTCAATGAAAATTCCAAAACATTTCAAGAACAAATTGTTCTATTAAGATAAGCTAGCATGACTACTCCATTTCGGCCTCAATGAAAATTCTGTCTGCCTTTGAAGGCTGCCTTTACATTAACATAAACACCCTTTAGAAACTTAACATTTTAACCAGTTGTGGGGCAAAACTCACTATTACCTTTGCAGGATTTTGGGGGAACACATCCTTTAGCAGTTCAGTGTTTAAAAGTTTATTTCCAATTGCTCACCTGGAACAGCGTGTTTGGCCCTTGCAGCCTGGCAGGACTCAGTGGAGCTACTGGACTAAGGCTGCTCCAGAAATGTATGCTGGACAGCAGTGGACTCGGGGTCAGAAGCAGTCCATTTGGTGTCTGGGAAAGAAAGCACATAGACAGTTCTTGATATAGATGTCGCCTGATATAGGTGCATCAGCCATGAACCAAGAAAGAAGCCTCACCATCTTAGAAAAACCTGACGACTCTTGTTATTTCTGCAAGAAATTGTATTAGCAATTTTTAAAAAGGAGAGAGGTATAGACCAATTAATTGCCTTCCATGAACATTCTAGTGGAAAGCCCCAGTCTGTGGCAATTTTTGCCCAGATGGTTTCTCCGGTTTGCCCCGCCCCCTCCCCTTTAAACGAGATTTAGTGTACAACAAAACAGGACCCTGTGAAGGGGCTTTAACATTATTATTTTACCTATATTTTCTTAGTTTTCTTTAGTGGACATCCACTACTTGGGTTACAAACACACATATTCAAAAGGGCCTCCCAAGCTTCACTTTCCCTATCAATGGCCCTTTAGGATTTGCTGCTAATATAACCCTGTAGCAGCAGCTTCTTTAAAAGTTCTCAACTGGGTTTTCCAGATTTCACTCCGGATGTGGGGCTGATGCGAATTCATCTCCTTGGCAATGGTTTGAAAGGAAAAAAAAATCCTTTCTTGTCAGTTTGGGTGTCAAGCCAAAACGCTGGGTTTCCCAGGAGAGTGCCAAGGACTGCATTTGCTTGCACACACTCAGCAGGAGTTTTGGCCTGTAAGACAGCTAGAGAGCAGGAGAAACAACCCTCCCCAGCTGGTAAGCTTGCATGGCTTTTATCCTTGGTGGAGGCAAACTCGCTGGCCCGGGGTGGTTCTGCACCTTTGGTGACTAGAAGGAGCCCCTCGGTGGTTTGGTGATGTCAGTAGGTAGGTGCGTTGTTTAAGAAGAACCACAGCAGAGGCACCAACATTTCAGATTGCATCATGGTGGATGCTACAGTGTTGTTTTTTCCTAGATTTGGCCTAAGCAGTTTTGTTCATTATCGAGAGCATTTGGCTTAAACTGAAGCTGAAGGTCTGCTCTGCTCGGTGGAATGGAGACAAATACCCCAAGGTTCCCAAGCTCTGAAGCTGCTGAAAGGTAAACTAATTTATACCAAATTATTTGAGTCTTTAGTTCCACAGCACTTCCTACATATTGAATGACTGAGGTTACTAGGATAAACAACATGTTTTGGATTAATTTTTAACTTTCCATTTGTTCTAATCCAAGGTAATGTCACCGGTGTGCCAGGCCATCTGGCTTACTGGTCAGGACTTACCGGTGCAGCCTAGGCTCTACCAGGGATCCAGCCTTGGAACCACTACTTACTTAGCTAGGTATCTGCTCCATGCCTCAGTTTCCTGCTCATTAAAGTGGGGAGAAAAAAATACCTACATACAGGATTGTTGGGAAGATTAAGTAAGATGACCTATGTAAAGCTCTTAACATGTGCCTGGCACACAACACCACAAGTGTTAAAGACTGTTATGAATTAATTAAAGGTCTATCTGACACACTTAATGTACTTCACCTATTCATGGAACAAACTCTCAACTAACTGTACTGCAGGGGTCCCCAACCCCCCAGGCTTCAGACCGGTACTGGCCCATAGCCTGTTAGGAACTGGGACACGCACAGCAGAAGGTGAGTAGTAGGTGAACCAGTGAAAATTCGTCTGTATGTGCAGCCGCTCCCCAGCGCTTAGCATCCCCACCCTCAGCTCCCTCTCAGATCATCAGGTGTTAGACTCTCATAGGAGCACCAGTCCCTGGTGCCAGAAAGGTTGGGGACCACTGGATAGAAAAGTACTTGATGTTCTGAAATGGCCAAGCCAGTTTCATCAGCTGGTACTTTAAGGCTCTTCTCCATCCTGTTAGGCTCAAGTCCACAGGCTCAGGTGATCTGAGAACTAATATTTGCATGTTACCTGGAGCCAGGTTCCAGCCACAGTACGCCACATTAACATTTAATAACCAATGTGTTCAGAGCCTCCTCGTTTACACCCACCAACGAAGGTCTCAAAGCTATAGAGACAACGAGCCTTCTAAACTACAAAACATAACTATCTCTCATCCACGGCCATAAATGTTCTTATTTATACTTATTCTATTTTAATCCTTTGAACAATATACAAAATATAGCATTTATATTTTCATAGTCTAAAATGTATACCCAAGTCTGGATTTGAGGTGTCTGCACATGTTTTCCTGAGGGATACAGGGTACATTCAGGATACAGTAGCTTTCTGTTTTTCTCCTGCTTAATGTTTGAAAATATCATCTATAATATATGCAAATAAATATTATGAAATGACTTCATTCACTCCTCTCCCTCCCATCCCTGATCTCCCTAAAGATCCTGTGGCCTTAAAAAACTATTTGGTTGCTCTTTTAAGGAAAGTTCCTATAAAGCCTGCCCTGGCTTATCTCAAGTACAGTGTGAGCTTTCAGAGCCTCTCTCCACAAGCTCCTGAAGTCAGGCAGGGAGGGCTGAGCCTGACGACTTGGGGCTTAAGAAGCCACAAACAAAATGCATGCTTCCTCTTCCTTGGGCTCTTCTGAACGGCAGAGTTCCTGATCCCATCAGCTGCTTGGGGAGGAGGTGCCTGAAGGCCCAAGGGCAGTGGGCATTCATTTCCAAGGGGAAAAAACCCCGACCAGGCTTTCATTTCATCCTCTGCTCAGCTCTCCCACTTCATAGTGAATCTCCTACAAATCTCAAACATCTGAGCTAAACCTGGTGAGCTGGTGTCTAGACAGGCCACACCTGAGTGCCTTCTGTTTCTAGTCCTCCACCCAGATCATGCCTTCCGACCTCCTCCTCCTCCCTACCCCTTGCCTCCCTCTGCCCATTAAAATGCCACCACTGCAGAGGAGACTTTCCTACTGTCCCCTCAGTCAGATGACATTCTCTTTTTTCTGAATTCTTATAGAGCTTTATAAGCACCTTTTTTCTTAGCATGTTCTGCCTCATATTATGGTAATTAGCATACTTTTATTATACTACTAATACAGACATCTTGCTCATCTTTATTCCTCCTGTAGGACACAGCTCCCAAATACTTGATGAGCTCAAGGGATCGTAACCTGTTGGAGAACCTCGCTTCTCACCTGTTGGACACATCCATGTGGAATGCCCCCCCACATGCTCAAACTTGAATTTACCACCTTTCTAAATCCAGTGTTTCTTATGACTCCTCCATTTCTGTCAATAGTACTACTGTTGTCTACCCACTCACATACTGAGTACACAGTATGTATCAGGTGCCAGAGAAAGGGTATAACCCAGCATCCCATTCACTGTGATGCAAAATGCCTTCCCCTCACCACAGCCTCTAGGCAGGGTCTGTGGATACTTCCTTGAACTGACTCTTATTTATCCCTTCATTTCTCTTCCTGATGCATCCAAGCCCCATCACCTGACAGATGGCATTTGGCAATAGCCACCTAAAGCAGTTCACCTGCCTCTGGCTTCTCTCCCAGTCTATTCTGAGCTCCACCACCAAATCAGTCCCTGCACACATTACATTCACTAGTTCTTTCAGAAAGGGAAAAAAAAAAAAGTACAACCTCCTTAGCCACAATTCTAGGTTCCCCTATAACCTGATTTCAGACGCTCCCTAATTGCCCCCAGGCTGTAGCCTGTTAAGCTTGCACAGCTGGAGGGGCAAGCAAAGCCTCATCTGTAGGTGCAGCCAGGCACAACCCAGCGCTAACGTCACCACCTCAGATCATCAGGCATTAGATTCTCACAGGAGCACTGGCCCCTGGTGCCAGTTTTTAGGGTCCTCTGTATTTTACATCACCCTAAATTGTATATTAGCCCTTATTCATTACCTACTGGACAGTTAGCTGTAGGCCATGAGAGCAGGAACTGTGTCGCTCTTGCGTATGTCTGTATCCCCAGGTGCCTAGCAAATGGGAGGTGTTCTATAATTATTTCCCAAATGAATTAACAAATAGTAGCCATTCTTTAGTTGACTGAAGAGAAAGGATACACATGAGCTTCACCACAAGAAGCATTTGTAGATTACTTGATTTGGGGGTTTGAGATACTGATCAGTCATTAGGGCTTCTGAAAATAAAGGAGAGAAAATCAGGATGTCCATTGAAGTTTGTTGTACAACAAACATCTCGAAATCATAGATGCCAAGAGAATTCATGGCAATGCCACTTTGGGAGAGAGGGGAAGAATCCACAAATAAAGGTGCCAGTGAATCCCTGGAAACTCCTAGAGTTGTCTCAATTCGAATAAGAAACATGGTTTTAAGGACTTTACAAAAATTAGAATCATGCAGTAGTTGATGTAGCACTGAAGGTGCTGATCTCAAGGAAAGGGGGACAAAATGGAGAATTCCACAGGGTCTAGGGTATGTACAGTAAGGAGAAAAAATAAGGGCAGAAGTGGGGAGGATGGCGACAGGACAGGCCCCCAGGGCAGGGGCGGGGGGCACTACTATGGTTTGTTCACCCCAGGCGGCCTGAGCCGGAGGAAGCAAGAAACTTCAGTGGGAGTATCAGGTCTCTCACGACCCGATTACCAGTGACATCTTCCACTGCAAAGCGCTCCTAAAAGGACAACTGCTTTCCCACAGGCTGGGCAGGGAAAGTGTTAGAGTAGGATGAAGGAAAAACAAACTTCTCCTTCTGCACTAATGGCAAAAGGGACCATAAGATGAGAAACCACGCCAGAGGTGGGACAGGACACAGTGAGCCCTGCTTGCTCAGCACACACATCCGTTGCTCTACATTCCCACCTTACGATTTTGGCTCAAAGTTGTTATAACCACCAGTAAACAGTGAACGCAGGAAGGAGGTTTTAGCATCTGTCCTCAGCAAGCTGTCTCTGCTCAATTAGTGCTAATCCAAGGCCGCTGCTAATAATGAAGCAGCCGGGGGCTTGCATGCTCAGACTCTGATGGTGAGTTCATGCCCCAGGCCTGCATGTATCTGAGCTGAGCATCTTAAACATCACCTGTGAGATTCACAAAAGTCTTGGCACAAGCGAAGGGAAACGCAATGTGCCAGCGTCCAATTCTGAACCAATTTTATATCATTAAATGAGGGAGAGAATCAATGGAGGAGAGACAGATGATACAAGGTGCAGAAGATGCAGAGGATCCGAAGTTCCAGCTGGCACCATCCAGGCTTCCATGGTGCCTGGCTAGGAACCAGGAGAGTTTCTCACATCCTGGCTCCTGCCCCGTCTCAATTTCTGTAGCTCATTCCATCAGAGATAACATCCTTTCTTTTTTAGCAACAGTCCAATATGACCTTGGCAGCCGAGCTCCAGCTGCATCGCTCCTTGATACCCAGCTGGCTTTTGTATTCCCATGTTTCAGTGCCTCATAGTGCACGCCGTCTCCATTAGGAATCTTGGTTTATTAAAAACTCATAAACGAGTCATCTCAACTGCATTCTGCACAGGTGCAGCAGAGGCATGGGGTGGGAGTGGAGGTTACAGCGCTGGGCGAGTGGCTGATGATGTCTCATGCACATCATGTCAGAGACGAAATCTGAAATCTGGATTTGGGTTTATGAGAGGTGTGTGGTTTAATAAGGTCCCCAAAGGGCACTGTAACCACAAGACCCTGGTCACGCCAAGACTCAATCCTATCCTTGTTCGTGCCATGTTTCTAGACGAAAATAACTGAGAATTATTCTTAGAATAAATAAGTGAAAGATAAATAAAGAGTTCTTGTAATAGGTTAAAATTCTTGGGAATTTCATTTCCAGGGCATCAAGTTTTTACAGCACAGCTTTCATCTCTTCTTAGGCCAACCATTAAGAAAGGGTTCTAGGAGGTTCCCATGGGTTACCAAACGTTTATTTGCAAACAGTGTTGCGCTGCACACAGCACACACCACAGAAGAAAAAAAAGTTGGTGTGACACAGAAGTGCTAAGTAGTAGTGAAACCAACGAGCTGCAGGAGCGAGATGTCAGGGCTTCCGATGGGAGAAAAGCCCCAAGCCACCTTCAGACAGAGAGGAAACCCCCAGAACTGACCCAGGATCAAAGGGAAGTCTCACTTCTGTTCCCTGGGGGTGATTTCAGGAAAATGGGCTCATCCCCCAGGCTGAGGCCAGTGGCCTTCAGTAATATGGCAGGCTCCTCAGAGGGCTGACTCTGTTTCTGACCGTCCACTGGAGGGAGACACGTGAGTGAGTGAGTGAGTGAGTGAGTGAGTGAGTGAGTTTGGGGGGCACACAAAGCAGTTCCTGGGGGACGGAATCTCTGAGAAACCAAATCCTCTTTTGACTCCAGGCCTACCCTGAATCCTATAAGGCCTGTCAGGGCAAGGTAAAACCACGGGACAGTCCTGTCTGATCTTCAGAGAAACCATCTGGGTGAACACCCCAAGTGCCTGAGGCCTGCCATTTCTCTGGTTTCTCATAGCTTCTCTCCCTGCCAGTCAGCCTCCCTTGGCCACCCACAGACATGCCAGGTGCAGAGCTGACACTGCTAGCAGGTGAGGGAATCACCAATCCTGAGATTCTGCCATCTCCCAAGGGCAGACCTTGACTCCTCTGAACCTGTTCAGAGCACTACCTAGTGTGCTTTCTTCATACACATCCCGCCCCCACCAGCATCCATGGTCCCTCCTCTCAGCCCGGCCACGCCATCCTCAGTCCCACTGAGCGGAGCCACCCTAAGTTCACTGTGTCCAGATCTTGAACCACAGTACGATACAGAGATGGAACCGTCCCGCTCCGTTTGGAGACGGTGATACCTGCTCACAGGGAAAGCAGATACTGAAATCAGAGTTGTAAACACAGAGGAGGCCAGGACGGGATCCTCGGGCTGTCCACCCCAGCCCCAGCTCTCGTTACTTCTCTGAGCTGCTTCAGGAGCTGCTGTTTCTGAGTATTTCCTCAGCCATCCTCAGTCACGAGACAGTTTTGCTTGGTTAGAAATGTCCGACCTAAGAGCACACATGCTCATTCTGACCAGTAACTGAGCCCTCACTCTCCCCTGCTTGGCGGCCTTTTCATTACCACAAGCCCAACAGGCTTCAGCTGACACGAAATCCCTGGGCCACCAGTTTGGGAGAAGCCACGGAGAGGAAAACGGCCAAGAGTTGCTTTCAAATGCTTTGCAGACGCCAGGGACTGCTATGACCAGGGACGACTGGGTGTTTTCCCAGCGCGAGTGACTGCCAAGAACATTTTACTTAAGAATGTGGATTCTGGAGCAGACTTAACTGGGTTCAGATTCACTTCTCCCACCTCTCAGTGGCGTGACCTCAGATGAATTACTTTACAGTGCCTCATCCACCTCAGCTGGAAAAATGGGACCCTAACAGTACGTACTTCGTGGAGCTGAAAAATAACTGAGGCAATACTGCATGCAAAGAGCTTAGAATAGTGCCTGGCAGACATGAAAAGTTCAGAATCATCTGCTGCTGCTGCTGCTGCTGCTGACAGCAAGGACATCTGTGGCGACGAGTACAGAGGCAGGAGATGGAGAGAGTTCCTACCCACCTCGAGCATGATCCCCTACCTGCTGCCGCAAGGCTCCACAATAACACCTGCCAGCTCTAGCTAGTTCTCTTCCCACGGCCATCCTCCCATTGATTCCCCACAATGAATCCATTTCACAGATGCAGATACAGGCTCAGCGAGCAAGTGCCCGGTCACCATTCTACCAAGTGGCATCGCCAGGAACTGAATCCAAGCCTGTGACCCCAAAGCCAGTGAGCTTAACCCTGCCACCAAAATGCATCCCGCTTTCCAGCGGAAGCAGAAGCAGGGCACACTGGGGTGCATGCTCTGCCTCTGCCCTGCAGTTGCCAGCTGGAGAAGAAAGAGCAACTGAATATTATATTTTGAGAAAAAGGTGCCTTCTCATTGGAGTTCATCATACCAAAGACTTTCCTATTCCACAAGTTTGCTTTCCAATCCCTCCTGACAGGAACCTGGGTTTTCTCACAGTAGCCCTGCTTGTACTGGAGAATCTTTCTCAGTGTCTGGCATGGCCCTTATTGTCATTATTATTATTAGGGACTACCGGACAACACAGCTCTTCACCTACAATCACACGGCTCTGTCGGTTAGCATCGATTTTCTCGTTAACAACAACAACAAAACCTACTTATCAAGTGCCCCACCAGAGATGACTCTGCCATAAAAATTCTGAAATGTCACCTGGCCCACTCAACTTTCCCTAGGAAATCACTGGATCCGCTTTGAGGGCCAGTGTGCATGTTCTATCTTACGATCACTTTAAGGCCACTTAAAAGTAAGAAACCAGCCAAGCATCCTACTGTCGCTGATATCCTACCTTTTCTCTCATGGACACCTTGGTCTGGGGTGGGGGAAGTAACTCCCCATCCCATTCACACAGTGACTTTGGTACACAGGACCTAGGATCATCTCTCTCTGGGCATAAGGAAGATGCTCTGGCTGCTCTTTCCTCCTTTCTGCTGACCCCCTGAGAATGAGTGTGGCTCTTACCTGTGCAGTGAAGAAGGCTGGGGTGAGGGATCCTGAGGGAAGGGCTGGGCTGTTGAGGGCGATGGAGCCAATGTCAGTGCCGGAGAGCACCAGTGGGGGCGCGGAGATTTCCAAGCCTTTGGGCTTTTTGGCCTTGGGGGGAAGAGATGGAGACCTGGTCTTGGAGCCCGATGACAGGTTCAAGGGCTCCAGGGAATCCGAGTCATGGCAGGCGGCCTCCAGGAAGAGGCTTCTGTGTTCAGAAGGGAGGGGTGAATTAGGGGACAGGGATGGGGACCGAGATGAGGAGGGCGATGCGGACGAAATGCTGGCAGCATTGGGCAGCATTAAAGAGGAGATCTTGGCTGAAACGGATGAGGCCAGGAAGGCCTCTGACGTGGAGGGCAGAGACACCACAGGCCTGCTGATGTGCTTGTCGCTTTTGTTGGTCACAAACCTGATGACAGTCCTGACTTCTTCCACGGGAGGGCTGTCTTCTGGCGGATCCTCCAGCTTCTCCGTCTTGATGGCCTTGAAGGATTCCGGTGGGTTCTGCAGGGAATTGATGGTGAAGGACGAGTACAGGCCCGAGTGGATGTATTCGTTGCGGCTTGTGCTCTTGAGGGCCGACAAGCCGTGCCTGTGGGCCTCACGGCCCTCGGGAGGCGCCTTGCAGTCGCTGTCCTGCAGCAAAAGGCTCTCCCGGCTGATCTCCACCGCGTGAGGGTCCATTTTCAGTATCTCCGGGAAAGAGACAAACTTGTACACAAACTTCTGCCCAATCACTTTCTTGATGATGTTCTGTGAATAATACAGAGGAGACAGCGAAAAGGTCAGTGCACCCGAGAAACCAAGGAAGAGCTCCGTGAGGATGGGGAACTGTGCTGCCAGGAGCACCACAGCATTCCTGACTAACACACTGGGGCTAAGGTGCAGGAGAAAGAGGACTTAAGTTGGAGGCAGAATTGGATTTGCATTCCACTTCCACCAGTCACTAATGATGTCATCTACAGGAAGTTGTCATTTTCAGTTTCCTCATCTGTGAAGTGAGGATTATTATACCTAATAATGTACTAACAGTTGCCATTTATTAAGCACTTACTATGTAGCACTTAACTATGGCATTGTTCATGTAGTACCTCATATATCCTGTACAGCAATCTAAAGAGGAAGGTATTATTAAACTCCCATTTTAAAACTTAGGAAAGTAAGCTTTGTGCCCTTAAACAACCCACACAGCCACACAGGAGGTAGGTGGTACAGACAGCACTTCCCTAACCGTAACCCAGTATTGTCCGACTTCGCTCTGGGACTTGTGAGGATTCAGTGAAATAACAATGGGGACGCAATCCATAAGCTGGGCAGCATTGCAGAAACATAAGCTGTTATCACCAAACACCACAATGTTTTCTTAAATCATGTAGCCATTGTCTTTTAAATTTTCTGCCAAGAAGGCCACTGGAGAAAAATCGAAATGTCTACGTGGACCTTTGTGACATACACCCAGTTTTTTATGTTGCCAGTGTCTACTTCTGACTCTTCAGGTTATGGCTCCAGTCCTCAGGCTGGAAACCAGCCGTCACTGCAAAAGTTTCATGCCCCTTTGGGAGAGTGGACTTCGTATTCAAGGCTGCGCTGTTCTGGAGGTGTGTGAAACTGGAACATTAGCAAATGTCTATCAGCACATGAGGGGTCCCAGGTGCTCGAGGGAGGCCAAGATGGAGCACTATCCTGTGGGGAAAAGACTCACTGTTCCTCACAGACTGTTCCTCCTAACACTTGAGTATGGTTGAGGGTTTAAAAACGTACTGGGGGAGAAGAGCCTTAGAAGGATGGCCTACTGAGCGCCTACTCAGTACCAGGTGTTGGACACATGCTCTCGTTTGACCTCACACTGGCCTTCTTGCAGGGTAGAAGGTACATCATCCTTCCGACAGAAGGTGAGAGGTGCGGGGTAATTGGCCCGAGAACCAAGATCTATTCCTTCTAAAGCCTAAGCTGCTTCACATTTCCACACAGAGTTGGAGGGAGGGGGAGAATCAAAGAACCCCTGAGTAGAGATGAAATTGTTTAAGCTTGAGATATAACTGGCATGTGACATTCCGTAAGCTGGGAAGCATGACAGAAATGTTACAACATGATGATCTGTTTCAAGTGCACAAGTGTACAACATGATTTGATATTTGCATATGTTGCAAAATGACCATCACAATAAGCCTAGTGAACGTCCACCGCCGCACAGTTACAAAATTTTTGTATCCTTGTGATAAGAACTTTAAGATTTACTCTGTCAGCAACTCTCAAAGGTAAAACAGATGACATTTAATTAAATCTTGACGTTCCTTTTGTGGTCGTAGTGTGGTGTCTGTGTTTTTGCCTTCCCCCTTGTTACATTTCGGCATGCTAACTAACTTGTCTTTGTCCTTAAATGGATTGGCAAAGCCCAGAAGAGAATTTATCTAGCAGTCAGGCGGGAAGAGCGTATTTACCAAGCCACTGAGATTTGAGGGGGAGCAATTGCTCAGGGCAGGCATCTGAGGGAGGGACACACAAGGTCCCCCATTCAGCAGCGGCAATCCCAATAATGCAAATCCTGGCAAAACTTCACTCAGCACTGCACACCGAGGCTCACTTACCCGCCTGTTAGATTCAAAGCTGGACAATTCGTTCCAGCGGGATCCTGGCACTCAGGCCTGCAATTTAACCCATCATCCCACTTACTCCGTCTGACCTCATTCTACACTCAACACCAGCGAAACTAAAAACCACTTAGAAACCTTCAGAGAAAGTTGGGAAAACAAGTTCCACCCGGGCCTGACTGGCCTGGGTAGACAACATGCCTGGGAGAAATCAGCTCCAAGCAAGAAAGGGTTGCATGAGGGTGTCACTGGTGCCATCTGATCCAGGGTTGGTTCTGGGTAAAAACAAAGCATCCTTGCCTGGTGTGTTTCTCTGCTAAAATTCTAAGGTATTTTTGTTTTTCTCTCATAATATTTTTCTCCCTGGGGGAAAACGTTTTTATCCTCAGCCAGTTGAATATGCATGTAAACTGATTGATTTAGAAGAGCCTAAATGATTACCCAGAAGAGAAAAGAAACTGTATGGTCTGAATCATTTCTTCTGGTAGGCCGTGTAAACTTTTTTTCCAAAAAACCAACCTTTAATTTTATTAATGGTATTCAGAACATAATGTCTGAGCGGGGATTACATTCATAAGCAAACCAAGAAGTAATTCAGGGCTATGACAAAAATGATAAAAATGCCTCTCCTCAAAAAAAGATTGGGAATAGAAAGCTATCCTGGGGAGAGAGCTGGGACTCGATGTATCAAGAAGAATATAAAGAACAACCCCCATGACTGTCAGCTGACAAAGGATAAACGAAATGTAGTGTAGTCACACAACAGAATATTATCTAGCCATAAAAAAGAATGAAGTTCTGACACATGAATATACCTTGAATGTGGTATATCAAATGAAAGAAGTCAGGCACAAAAGGCCACATTTTTTATGATTAATTCCATTTATGTAAAATATCCAGAATAAACAAATCTGAAGAGACAAAAAGTAGATTAGTCATTTCCTAGGATTTGGGGTGGAATGGAGAAATTGAGGGATGCCACCTAAAACATAGAAATTTTTTAAGGAAGTAGTGAAAATGTTTAATATTGTGTTGATGGATACTTAACTAAATATACTCAAAGCCACTGAATTGCATACCTTAAATACCTGGGTGAACTAGATGGTATGTGAGTTATACTTCAATAAAACTCTTTTAAAAAAGAACATGAGGAATCTTTTACCCCAGCTCTATTGAGATCTAAACTGACATATGACATTGTATAAGTTTAAGGCATAAATGTGATAATTTGATACACATCTATATGGAGAAATGTTTCCCACAATAAGGTTAGTTAACATTATCCTTCACTTCACATAATTACCATTTCGATGTTGTGGTGACCACATTTAAGATCTCCTGTCTTAGCACCTTTCAAGTATATAATACAGTATTGTTAGCTGCAGTCACCAGGCTGCACATGAAGTCTCAGAACTTATTTGTCTGATAGCTGGAAGTTTGTGTCCTTTGAGCACATCTTCCCATTTCCCCCACCCCCCAGCCCATGGAAACCATCGATCAACTCCGTTTCTATGTGTTCAGTTTTTTTAGATTCCACATGTTAAGTGATACCATACAGTATTTGTCTTTTTCTGACTTATTTCACTTAGCATAAAGCCCTCTTGAACATGAACAATCTTAAGAATCGTACATGTTTAAAGGGAAGATGGTGGGAACCTTCTAGGGCTGCCTGGTGACAGCCATAACATGCTAAACCCTGCTCTGAGTATAGAAAAAGGACATGCCTCAAAGGGCACTGAACTCAGCCATCGCAAGAAAGGCCCGTCAGTAGCTCCTGCTTCCATGAGGTGAGCCACTAGGACATCAAGAGAGGTTTTTAGAGAAAAGTTGCACAGTGATGGGGATGGGGAGAGTTTACGGAGCTGACCGAAAGGAGGAAGAAAGAGCCTTTTGAAAGAACCAGAACAGGTTTTGCTTCTCTAGAAGCCAACGAGAAAGATACATTAGATCTGGCTACCTGGACAATTTAAAACCCCTGCAAGAAGGCTGGGAAGGGAAATGAGCTTAAAGAGGGAAGGAAGGAAGGTCAGAGAGATGCAGCCCAGCTCCAACCCAGGTACAGAGCCTAACTCCGTACCCAACATCTGTTGATGGGAGGGGACCAGATGGGAGGGCATCTGCCAGGATGCCCACAGCTGGAGACCTAGGTAGGTATGTGGTGAGTGCCTCCAGGGGAAGCTGAAGTGACAGCCCCTTCTTCCTTCACTTCCAGGGTAGACCCCACCAGAGTATCTGTGGCATGTGTGTTTGACAATCTCTTTGTGGTCTCTAAAGCGAGGCTTTGTTTTCATGAGTTTGCCCCGTGAGGGGCTTGCTGGAAAACTCACAGTACAGGGTAATAATGACAGGTGGTAGTTGCTGAGCACACATGCTGTCAGGCTGTGTACTAAAAACGTGACCACCCTGACTCATCCAATCCTCGGAGAGACTGGAACCGTTATTATCCCCATTTCAGAGGTAGGCAAACCGAGGTTCAGAGAACGTAAATTACCCAATCACACGCTAGTATTTGGGCAGTTTGACCCCAGAGCACTTGGCCATGATGGAAAGTGAGACAAGACTCAGGCTGAGATAGCCCAGGACACAAGAGCACTTGGGGACGGGCTCTTATTATGAAAAGTGATGAGGACATTTAGAAAAAGTCTGTTCTCTTCACCCTTTTCTCCCAGACCCACAAGTATTTGTTGCTTACAGTTGCCTGGTAACCTGACAACTGTTGTCTGTGTTTGGCTGAGCTAAGTGACTCTCTCCAGTGTGGTTTCAGAGCAGTAGTTGTGCACATCTGCTTCCCTTCACACACGCACAGGACCAGCCTCCGGTCACAATTTCCCATTAAATCTGTATTCACCACTGGTGTGGACTACTGGCCCGGGATTCCGTGTGAGGTTAACAGGCAGCAAGGACAGGGCCTACTGCAGTGAGCAACATCCACCTACACACCCCCAAGTGGCAGCTCTGGGCAAAGGTGGAAGCTTGGGTCCCAAAACTCTCCCTGCCCCCCACCCCCACTTCCCAAGTTGGTGTTTTGAGGATGCAGAAGCGTAAAGGTGACGCAATTCATTTGGGGCAGGACCACAGCCAACTCGTGCAAAGGAACCCTTCCCAACTCACCAGCTACCTCTGGCAACCAAAGGGTCCCATGAGAGTCTCCCTCAGTTATGTCACCCTGCTGGGACAGAAAACACCGAGAGCGGGTGATGTTCCAGTCCCCTTAGTGCTGTCTACTGCCCTGCCAGGTTCCAAGCTGGTTTATAGAAACAGGTGCGTCCAATGGGAATGCGTAAATCCACATACACTCAACTCTGCCTTTTCCTCCCACTGAACAAGAAGAAGGAGCCTGGTTCAATAATCCCATGTAGTGGATAAATTAGAAATGTCTTTTAAGTATTGATTTTTTTTAAAAAAATTATATACAGCGCTAGGTAGTGAAAGATGTTTGTGTTATTGAACTTACCTTCTTAATTTTGATGTTATTAAGGATAATATTAAGTTAACTACATGTTTGTTGAATGAATGACTCTCTCTAGGGAAACCACTTAACCTAGGAGGAAGCCAGTGGCTTCACCCCATGAGGGACACATTTTCTGTGGCTGATCCCCAGGCTGGTTAAACCTCCATGTGACTGCATCCCGTTCGTATACCTGCAAGAGCTTTTTTGCTGACATTTTTTAAGTGAAAACCCTGAGGACAGACACTGGGACATATACAAATACCCACAACCTCCTACCTCCTGCAAGAGCTTTAAAAACTGTAATTTTACTCATCCTTGTACTAGGCAAGTATCTGCTGCGTGCGTTGGCTTTGGCCTGGAACCCTGATTTCGATCCAAGGTCACACATGGGGCTTTCCTATGCTCATACTTCTCATTCCTAGCTTTCATTTCTCACCAGTGCTCCCCTTCCCCCAGGCCTGCTCCTAGCCCAGGAGGAGCTAGACCAGTAGTGGGTCCCATCAATATGGCTACAGCCTCCCCCGCTTAATTCTCTACCAGTTGGGGGCTCCCAGAAACTGCGGGACTCCTGCCCTGATTTTGCAACTTTCCTATCTTGTTCTCAAAACGGACAAAGGCCAGTAGCTCACTAAGCAAGCAGAACGGTTTGTGTAAAAAATTCTTCCTACAAACAGCCCAGCTTTTTCTTAACCCAGCCCCTACAGCTGGATATAGAGGACATAGCAGTGGATCTTTCCATGAATACACACTTGACCCTGTCACAAGGGCTGCCACCAGAAATAGTGTTCCAGGGTCCCTGCCTGCATTCGGATGTCATGCCTATCTCTCACTAGCCACATGCCTCAGCCTCCTCATCTGCAGAATGGAGACTGGCCTACCAACATCCTCATGGGATTGAATGAGATAATCCATATAAAGCTTATAGTAGAACGCCCGAGACAGCCACACATAAGCCCACAGTACACACGAGCTCCCAGGATTATCATTTTTACACTCCCATTTAAGCAAGAACAAAACAAAGACTCTCTCTCAGCTCCGATGACAACTAAGTCAATTAAACCTCTCAGAAGGCTGTGCATATTCCCCCTGCTTTATCCACAGTTCTGGGTGATGAGATGGGCCTGTGGCAGACAGAATTACATCTGGTTTACATATCTCGACCAAGCAGGGGAAACATGATGTTTTATTTAGTTGGGTTCAGATAAGAAATAGATGCAAGGCTTATAGTATGTCATGCCTAGCGTGTCCAGCAATTGACATCCACTGGGAAGAAAATCTCACATCTTCCAATTAATTCATGGCGGTGGGGCAGGGTGCAGCCTGGGATGGGGGCAGCAGATGGGAACAATCGTGGAATCCACGTATCCCTCTCACAGGCCATGGCAGCTTCAGCAGAGACGCCCACGTTCGGCCTGACAAGTGGGACAGACACTAACCAGACACCCAGCTGATCTCCACTGTTCTCCAATGCCTCAGAGCAGGGCACGCCTGCCCAGACAGGAGGAAGCAGCCCAGCTCCATGGTGTCTGCTGCGGCAGGCCCCGGCTCAGCCCCTGGGAAAGGCCACGCAGGCTGTTGGCCCCAAGTATCTGCCACCGAGAGCCTGAGGCGGGGGAAGTGGGATGAATTTATTTTGGGGACATTCATCTTGCTGTGGTAGATACCTTACATGAAAGGAACCAGTGGCCGGAAAGGGCAAAGGAAGGAAGCTTCCTTCCTTTATGTGCACAGCTACCTTGCGACACGGGCCCTGTGATCCCATTTTAAAGATGAATTTCAGGCTCTTGATTGGAAGTGAGGTTATACTCGATTTCCTATCCCAGAGGGTGGGTTAAACACTGGAAAGGCCATCCAACTGAATACCACGCAGCTATTTTAGAGGACGATACACTTAATATTTCCACATGTCTTTAAACATACCTTAGGTTTTTAAAAATGCAGTGTGCATGGGATCTTCTGTTATTTTCATGAACTAATGATAGATATGGTAAAAGGAAAAAATTAATCTCAAAAGATATAAAATACAATTGAATGGTGGTAGGTTTACCATGGATTTGTATTTTTATTTGGCCTGTCTGCATTTTCACATCTGAAAACATGTACATAATGTATGTATGACTTGTCAAATTAGGGCTTAAAAAAAAAAAAAAAAACCAAAGAAAAAGCAGCAGGCTCAAAAAGCTCATGAGCCCAAGATCATGCAGCTTGTAGCTGGTGGAGCTGAAGTCTGAACCCAGGCCTATCCAGAGCCAAGACCGAAGCCCTTTCTGTTCCAGCACCACGCCCTCTCCCAGAAAGCAGCTGCTGTTGGCTCAGAGGCTGCTTGCTGCTCAGAACCACGGGGCTCTGCATTCCAGAGTAATCGCGGGGTAACTGTCGAGTACCCGGTAAAACCAGCTTTCTGTTAAGGAAGCATGGTTCTCGTCAGAACAGTTATTTTTAGCTGCTGTGAGGAAGACCAGCCTTCCGAGAGGCCTGTTCCTTAACTAGAAATAGAGCTGCCTCTGCCCACCCACAAGGTACAGGAGGGGCCTGCTTTGATGGGGACACCCTGCACTAGGTCCCACCACTGCAGACTGGCCATTGGAAGCCCACCTCTCAGCAGGTGACACCTAAGGGATGAGGGTGACGGGAACACAAAAGGAAGCTAACGTCTACATACCCGGCCTGGTTATGGCCCCCACTGAGCAGCAGAAGTGCTTGGAGGGAGCACCGCCCAGCTCCTCTGATTGTCCACAGGCCTGTCCAGAGCTGCTCACACAAGGACACAGGCCCAGAGCCTTGATGAGCCAGATGTTAAGTGGAACCAGTGCTGGGTGAACTGACCTGGATTCGAATCCCAGCCTCACTAATTATTATGACCTTGGGAAAGGTCCCGAACTTCTGGCTTCAGTTTGCTCACTTCTATAAAGGAAATAAAAATACCTCACGGGGTCGTTTTTTTCTAAAACAACAACACACATCAGTGCCCAAGTCATATAGGTCCTCAACATGACCTCTCACTCGGAGGAATTTAGTGTATTTAGCGAGCAATGATGTAATTGTATAGCATCCGCATTATATCACACTATCTCGTTTTATTCTGCCTTCACATAATCTAAATTCCTGATGGGGTAGAGACGTTACAGAAGACAAGCATTATTTTATATAAGCCTCACGACACTGATACCCACTTTACCAATGAGGGACCCCAGGCTCCAAGCTGAGTTCCCAAACTAGCAGTAGCAGACAGAGGTGACTCTCCAGGCCGCCAACTTCCCAGCCAACACCCTCTCCCCAGCAACGCGTTTGGGTTCCCATCCAGACCACGGTCTGACTCACTCTTTCCTGACACAAACCCTGACTGTCCTCTCTCCAGAGTCAGAACAAGTACTCACTGTAGGAGTCATGCTCCCAGTCCCCCCCTCCGTAACAAGCAAACATTCTTTCAACAAACATTTCAGGCACTTTCATATGGAAGGCTCCTTGCTAGGCTCTGAGGAGCAGAAAAGGAAGTGAATCCAGCCTCTGTCCTTGAAGCGTCTGACTGCTGCTGGTGTGGGCAGTGGCAGCCCTTGCCTCCTCCTCTCAACCCCTGCCTCTGGGCCCAAGGGGGCAGAGAGCAGTTGGCTGGCAGCACTGGGCTCTGCCTGGAATTTGCTATGGGCAGGCTCACCTCACACCTGCCACCACAAGGAGCGGCTCTGAAAGGGCTCTTTGGACCTGTTACCTGGAGCTGCCTCTCCCTGGGGCAGCCTTTCTCCTCCACAGTGAGGTGCACGGTGCCCCACCCCCAAATTCACATGCACCCAGATCCTCCGAATGCGACCTTATTTGGAAACAGGGTCTTTGCACGTGGAATCAGTTACGGATGTCGGGATGGACCCCTCTTCGTGTTAGGGTGGGCATTCAATTCTGTGACTTATAAGAGGGAAGGACACAGAGAGACAGACACACTCAGAAGGCCATGTAAAGACAAGCAGGGATTGGAGCGGTGCAGCATCTTGGAGAAACACCAAGGAGTGCCAGGAGCCACCCGAAGCTGGAACAGGCAAGAAGGAGCCTCCAGAGCCTTCAGAGGAAGCATGGTCCTGCCCACACCTTGATTTCAGACTCTGGCCTCCAGAGATTTGAGATTTGAGAGAACAAGTTTGTGGTTCTTTGTTACAGCGCCCCGGGAAACCTACAGTCTTAAACCTCCTCCTTGCAGTCTCCATCCAGCGGGTGGGGAGGCACAGCCTTCCCCCTGCGCGCCGGGCCTGCTGCCCTGCTGTCACGTTGCTGTCGGCACTGGCTTGGGTGAGGCCTGGGCTGAAAGTTTAATTTTGGAGCATGCGCACTCACACGCGCACAGACACCCACGCTCACCCCACTTCCAGCTGCTAAGAATAGCCCGCTGCCAAGAAAGGGCTCCAGTTCTCTCGAAATTGGCTGGCTTCGTGGGGGAGGTTTCCTTGTGGTCTGGGTTGCGATTTCTTTCCTCTCCGGCACAGCTAAGCTGCAGTGGGGACTGGCTTCTCCACATTCGAGGGCTTGATGGCACTGAAGATGAGGGGCCTGGGGGGGTGGGGGGGAGCAGGATGCTAGCTCGACACCAGGAACGCGCTTGCACCCACTCTGGGCTCGCTCCTGCTGCTCGCTGGACCCAGAGTCTGGTCTCCCTCCTGGCTCTCTTTCCACACCCAAGGGTATTTTTATTAAAGGCCTCTGGAGTGTTAAAATAAAAGGGAAAACTGCTGCTCCAGGACAAGTCTTCCTCCACTTTCCCTGCCAGGCAGGGAGTTGTCAAAATGGCCTTCCAGCTTTGGCCACCTGGGCAGAAGCAGATGGCTGGGGGCTCAGAGCCACAGGTGGTCTGGGAGTGCGTTCCCATCCTTGGCTTTGCCACCGATTTGCCTGAAAAATCACCTCCCCTCTCGGATTCGCACTTGCTAATAAAGGAGGGGCAGGCAGGGCAGGATGGTCTGTTAGGTTCTTTCCAGCGCTGACACTCTGAGATGACAGACTCCCTTTTGTGCTAGGGAGAACCATGTTTGCTTGTTCCCACGCTCATTCATCCTGCCTCCATCCTCAGGCCCCAGGGCAAGGAATGGCAAAGACGACCAGTGCCCAGTCAGTGTGGCAGGCACAATGACAGCAAGAGAAGGGAGTAGAGGAGGTGACACTAAGTGCAGGCATCAGCTAGCTGGAGAAGGTATTCCTGGAGAGAGGAATTTGAGGACGAGCTGCAGGAAAGGCCAAGGGAGCACCCAGGCAAGGACAAGGTTGCTGAAGATGCTGCTCAGGGCAGCAGAGCCAGGGTCGGGGAGTGGGGGAAGAGGGGGACAGATGGTGAAGGGAGATTGGAGCCTCTCCTGGAAGCCGCAGGGAGCTGGGAGGTACACAGGCACAGGGCTGCTACACTCTGGTCCGGTTTTCTTTAGGAGGTGTCATCTGGACACAGAAGTTTAGGATATTCTTCCAAAACCATCACCTCACCTTTTCGGCTGGCCCAGGCAATACTGCCAGCCGTTTTTCTGTTGTCATTTCAAACAGCAAACACTGGGGCCTCCTTTCCTCAGCCTGCCCTGGGGTGATAATCAGCAATGTTAGGAATATGGGACTCGAGTTTGGGCCCATGGCCCTGTAACTGTGTGATCCTCAACTTCACAGCCCCGAGCACCGACGCTGGGGTGAAGACTCCCAGGCAGAAAGCTCTGCCACTGACCGGCTGCTTCCTCTTGGATCTGTTTCCTTCTCCGAGACTCAGTATTCCCGCCTCTAAATGTAAAACTAAGTGTAAAACTACCTAGCACAGGCCTGGCTGAAGGCAAATGCTGCATATGTCTGAGCTTCCCCTTCTTGTGCCACACACTTGGGGCAGGAGCTGAGATGCACGGCCGTGGGAGCCCAGGCAGAAGGTGGGGAGGAGGCGCACTGAGGAGCAGCTGAGCCGGTGGGCGGCTGGTGGGTGGTATGATGTGAATGTTAGGGGTTTTGTCAGTCTGTCTACATCACCACTCCATTTTCCTGCAGCTAGAAGCCCAGAAGAAGGAACGAGAGCTCGTGCTGGCAACCCGGTGTGGGCTTGGGCCACAGCCTGACGTCTGTGGAGCTGGCCAGGCTGCCGGCGTGTTGGCAGCCTCACCGACACAGGGCTGAAGGTACTCCCAAGATGCTGGGTGTTTCTTAGCAACTGCCTGTTTGGGGGAACAGTAAGGGCCACAGGGAAGCTGGCTTGGGAACTTGCGCAAGACAGGAAGCGTCCTCAATCAACATACAGTGTGCCCCCCTGCAGCCCGGCCCTCCTGTCCAGCTGCTGTCTCCCCAGGCCATGTGGCCAAACTGGAAGACCTCCATCAGGCCATGGCTACCCCCACAGGTCTCTAGGCAGCTTCCAGGACCAAAAAGCTTGAAGAGAGGCCCTGGTTATGCCCTTGGCCCCCAGGCAATGCCCAGTTGCCATCTGTTGTACTTCAAACCATCTGAGCTGCTGATATGACATAAAAGAAAGAAAAAAAAAAAGCTACCCAATGAAACCTACCAGGCCCTCAACACTCAGACCCAGGGAGGGCACCTTGGAGACACAAAACACCCCCAAAATGGAGTCCAGGATAGATGGGTCGTCTGTGAAATTTTGCAACCAACCTAGGTATTCCAGAAAGTTCTGGATAAAAATGCTCGCTGGACTTTGTTCTTTCTCCACTCTGACGGACAATATATCATTTTAGCTTCGCAACATTTATTCTGGGGAATTAAAAAATTCTGCCGAGGTCAGGCTTCTTGGCACAGGGGTTCCATCTGAGATATGTATTATTAATACGAACATTTTCCTGTCGTGATTGCACACCCAATTTAAAATGAATTGTCCAATTAAGCTAAGAAGGTGATGCATCCTGCTTCCAGGAACGTGTTGCCAATGACTCTGTCTTGACTGCTCTCCTCGAAACCCCATCCAATTAAATAAAGACTGTTCGGTACGCTGGTGAGGATAAGACGGGATATGTTGCTGTGGAGACGGGAGGATTTTTCATCATATCACCATTTCAATCTCCTGATGAGAAGGGAGCTGGCAACACTCTTTGCCTCCCCCTGGGATGAATGTTCACCGCCAACAACAAGGACAAAAGCCCTATTGGAGGAAAAGGATGAGGGATTGTATAAGCTTCCAGGTCTCCTTTTGCAGCAACCGGAGAGTGTGGCTTCAGCTGCTCAGGGCAGGAGATAGTTGTCCTGTGTATTCAAGCGGCAGATGCCCCCATCTTCCTTCTCCACTCCCAGGCAGTTCTAGAGAGGGACAGGCGGGCCCCGATGCCAGAGGTGTGACGGCACCAGCTCAGCCAGCAGAGAGAAAATGATTTGTGGTAATTGGCCAAAAAGATCTGGGCTGTGGGGTCTGAGCGCGACAAGATCAATGCCAAGAACAGTAAAAGGAGACAAAGATTTTTATTTCTAAAATGCAAATCTGAGCATGGCACTTCCTGGCTTAGAGCCCTTTATTAGCCAGTTCTCTGTTGTCCTGGCTATAAAGTTCCAACCAAGTCTTGTGCAGGTGAAACTCCATGCTCCCTTCCCTCTTCCGACCGCGCATCATTCCCTAAATAAATACTCTGTGGCTGGAAAGTCAAAAGCTTCTCCTTTGCACATGCTGTTCCCATTCTCGGTATATCCTTTCCCAACTTTTTTCAGCCTGGTTAACTCGTTCTCATTCCTCCAGATCTGAGTCACACATCTTGAGCTCTACAGCCTTCTTTTCACATTTTCTCTTTCCCCATCTCTCCTGGAAGATGCTGGAATCATGGCCAGCTAGTACTTTACACAAGGTGCTCTGCTGTAATTGGTTTGTGCATCTGCCTCCCGACCACCTGCTGAGCCACCCCAGGGGAGTGGGTATGTTCTTCAAGGAATGGCTGAATGATGGAAGAAAAGGCAGAGGTGAAAGAAAGGGGCCATGTCAACTCAAGATGGATGTATCACTAAAACCATGCAGACCTTAGAAGTGAATAAATTCTATGCATCCAGAGGTTCCTCAGGCCCCCCAGACTTGGGTCCCTAAGGCCAGTTACAGGCATGCTCTGGGCATCAACACTTCTCTTCTCCACCTGAGCATCCCCAAGACGAGAGATTTAAACACCAAGTCCATCCAATGTGGTTTAGGAGGGGAAAAGAGTTGTTAAACTTGTTAATAAACAAAATCTCTCAAAGAGGGAGACCCTTACTATTACACTAGGTTGTAAAATACCTTTTGGAAGACTCAGTTTAAACCTAAGGAGAAAAACAAACCCTACCCCCAAATTCAAACTGTCAGCACTAGGATGAACAAACCCATCTCCCAGGGTTCAAGACTGAAGAGATTGCTGCCTGGCAGGGGGTGACTGAAATGCCCAGGGGGGAACTAACTGTCCCATTTAGGTCTCAAGGTCTCACCAGCTCTGGTTTCTGCCCCTCATGGACTCAGACACAGGCACCCTCTCTTTACCTGCAAGTTTCCAAACAGAAGAGGGGCCTCTGCTTAGTCCATGCCTGGGTATTAAGCATGCTGCATCCTAGGCTGGGCATCACTCCTTTCTTGGAATTCTGCTGGGATTTGCCCAGCAGCCTCTTCAAAAGCTGCAAGTCAAGGAGGCAGGTCCTTGGCAGTCAGTTGCAAACCCTGATCCTCCAGCCCTCACTAATGCATGTGAAATGGGCAATCCACAGAAACGCAGGTGGGGGAAGGAACCTCAGAGGCCAAGGCCGGACCCCAGCCATTGCTGACCCAAGGACTGGAACCATCAAGGTCAGCTTTTCTTCCCATCTAAGTCATTTACTGAAAGCATTTGCTGTTCCAGAACAGGAGCTGATAAATTCTCAAAGACTCTGAATCTCTCCAAGGCAGTTCTCATCCTTTTCACCTCCGTTTCCACCCCAGGGACCCAGCATGGCAGCTAACACATGGGGGCTCACCATGACATGCCTGTCGTGGAATCTACTTTCATACCTGCTGTTGAATCGACTTGCTATCCCTATGGTGGGGAGCAGTTTTTCCTTTAGGATTTGTTGAATCAAAGCATCATCTCCAAGGTTCACCCTTTGAGGGTAATTCTGAACATCTAAATGAACACCCACCAGTGTGTGAAATATACGTATGTGTTATGGGTAGAAGTATGCCCCCCCCCAAAAAAATGTTGAAGTCTAAACTCTCAGTACCTGTGAATATGACTCTTTTTTGAGGGAAATAGGGTCTTTGAAGATATAATCAATTTAAGGTGAAGGCATTAGGGTAGGCCCTAACCCAATAGACTTGGTGTCCTTACAAGAGGGAAATGTAGAGACAGAGGCACATTGTGGGATGCCATGTGAGGACAGAGGCAGAGATCAGAGTGATATAGCTACAAGCCAAGAACACCAAGGATCGGTGGCTGCCACCAGAAGCTAGAAGAGGCAAAGAAGGATTCTACCTGGGCCCTGCTGACACCCTGATTTCAGACATCTGGTCCCCAGAACGATGAGAGAATAAAGTTCTGTTGTAAGCCACTTGTTTTGTGGCAGCCTTAGGAAATGAATACAATACAATAACCAAAACTGGTCACTTTTTGTTGCCTTCTCAGTGTAGCGTTTCTGTAATGTCAACTTTCCTATACGTAATTTGTGTTTGAGTAGTGTCCACCTCATTATGTTTTATCCATCTGCTCAATCATTTAACATTAACCAAGCAATTAATGGGTTCCAGACCCTGTACAAGGTACCAGAGCAACAAAAGTGGGTAAGCCAAGAGACCACAGTGAGGACAGTGGTGTGAGGAAGCCAGTTTTACAAACAGACAGCCATACAAAAGCGATGCAGTCAGTTCTCTAAACACAGTAACAGAAACGAGCATTCCCTGAGAGTGTGCTTCCCAAGGGCCTGAGCACCTCATCATACACGCGGTCACATCCGATCCGCACACGACCCTACAAGGGAAGGCACTGTTAGGAAGCCCACTTTCTGATAGGTGAACTGAGAGTCAGAGATTCTGACCTGGACAGGGCCAAATGCAAAGCCTGTGCTGGGTACTGAGGGAGCCCGTGAAGATGGAGACTCGCTCCAACTGGGTGTGCACGGAGCAGTGCACTTTGATTCAGAGCAGCAAGGAAGAGTCATTCAAACGCTAAAGCTTCTCATTGGTTGAATTTTCAGAATTTAACTCAATATATAAATAGGCAATGGGCAAAGAAATCGTGGTTGTCCTTCTTTGGTCATTAAAAAGCACAACATAATAAAGAGCCATCATACCTGTGTGTACCTGCACAGGAAGGTAGTACCAAGGCCCTCATTTTCTCCTTTGCTCCTGTCTGCACTTTTCGAATTAGCGACAAGGAAAATATCATCTGTATTATTACTCTGGCTAATACTTGGTAGCACCTAATGTGTTGTGGGCATGTTCTCAGTGCTGATGCATTAACTCAGCTAATCCCCACCATGGCCCCGTGGTGTAGGCTTTACTGCAACCCATTTTATAGAAAAGGAAGCTGAGACCCAGAGAGATTAGGCAAAGCACCCATAGTCATAGAGCTGGATTCAAACCCAGACAATCCAGCCCTGGAGTTTATGCTATTACAATTCGCTATGACACCGGTGGGGACATTTTTTGGAGAAACTATGATCAAAGTGCCTCAGCTGCAACCTGAAGCCATGTGCCCAACCGTCAACCTCCTCTGATGCCTTCTATAAAGTTTTACACATATTTTCTACTTTTTTTTTTCCTCTGCCCATTTCTAATATTCTGGAATGAGCTAAAAATATAACATACAACATATAAAAATAATGATATGCTCATGCTTGTCTACGGTGGCAGAAAAACTTCCCTATTAGGGCAAACCAAGAGTTTCAGTTGCAGTTGCAGTCAAGAGTGAAGAGCTGACAGCTAGCAAAGGACAGAAAATAAAACAACAGTAAAAAAGAACCCAGCCATCAAGGTAGGAGGGAGTCACCTAATTTATGTCACATGCAGAGCAGGCTCTGGATATGTGTGTCAGTTTGGGGAGGGGGTAGAGGAAGGAGGAGGGGAGGAGGAGAGAGAAAGAGGGAGAGAAGGAGGGAGAAGGAGGGGAGAGGAATAAGGAGAAGTGAGGGAGACAGTAAATGGCAGACAAGGTCACACTAAGTGCTGAGTAATCCCGAGAAACACTTACATGGTGAGGAGCGTGGCACACCATGTGACCAGGGGCTTCACATTCCCAAAGATCCTCCTAGAAGCTGTTTCTTAAGTGAGGGCCTAAGACATTTAAGATTGCCATTTTTGTGGCTGAAAAACGGCCAGATACCAGCGAGTCCATGTTTCAACTTATACACACATACAGTTGCAGAGTCACACTGGCAAAACCTAAAGAAGTGTCCCTCTAAATGTAAACTCCATGTATGTACTTTTTGTAACATTTTGCCACTTCTCCTCCTCCCTCTTTTTCCTTCCCCTCCCCTCCACTCAGCTCTTACCCTCTCCCTCCTCTTCTTTTCACTTTATTAGGAACCTCATGGGGAGCTTTGCTCAGCAATGGAGAACAATTCATGGGAAAGATGCAAACGGCCAGGCGTACACACTTGTGTGCTGTGTACACAGTGTACCCATGTCCGAGGAAGGACGCAGGGCGCCTTCTCCTGGTGGCCAAGACTGTGTGACCCATGGGACCAGAGCTGCTCCTGCCCTCACTGTTAGTGCTGGCTGACTGCGCAAAAGTCACACGGCCAGGCTTCACGCTCAGCCCTGGCAGGACAGGAAAGGGATAACTGCGGGGGGCATACCACACTGGCCACTGGGACCCGGGGCCTTCCGTTCAACTAGATGCCCAGTGTACCCCGGATTCTTAAACACTGAAGAGCTTGAACAGAAAATTTCTAAAGTTGCAATACCTTTTGTGCTGCCTGATTGCCTACCTGGAACTCAGGTGTTCAGAGGCAAAGGTAACGAAAGACCCAAAAGGCAGGGAGGGCATGTTCCTTGTGGCCAGGAGCGTGGGCATCCTGGCTCTACCACCTCCTGGCTGCAGGCGTTCGGGCAGGTTTCTTTTCAAGGCCCCACACTCTCATCTTTAAAAGGAGATGCTAGCAGGACTGTGGTGAAGGAGGAGGGGAACACGGGCTGTTGTCATAAAAGGGAGATGGGGGTAGGAAGCGCTCAGCACACAAAGTACCAAAACATGCCGGGTGACCGAAGCCTCTGAAACTGCTTTCCCTAGAGAGTGAAAAAAATCTGCTCAAGGGAGATCAGGTGTAGTCTAAACAGCAATGGCTTTGCCAGTCTTGGCGGTGTCATTTGCAGCCCATGATCTCCCTTGGTGCTCATGACACACAGTCTTATAGTCCGGATGCCCAGGCCACAGGAAGAGATGAAACTGAGTCACAGACACTGAGGCAGGGCTCCTTTTCTTTGACACCTGAATTTAAAACAATGAATTTTTCTTTTTTTTAAGTCTCAAAGCCACGTTAGGCACCCTGCCAGCAGGCAAGACAACTGTTTTCCTTCAGAGGGCTCTAATTCCCATTGTGCAACTTAGAACCTGGGGGGGAATGCAAAACAATAAACCATCTGCCAGGCTTTCAGACAGTGCAATTTGCAAGAAGTGCTTTTTACATCTTAGCTCGGCTCGGCATTAAGCCGGGATTAATTAATTGCCACATTAAAGGAAAGCACCTTTAACATTTCAATGACATAATCATATGCAATTATGATCGTATGAAGGAACACTTTATAATTAATGATGCCTCCACTTCCTGAAATGTGTAATCCTCCTGTCTCGAATTCCAAAGAGGCTGGCAGAAGGAAGGTGCTAAATATAGATCAGGAACTAATATTTAAATCAGTCTTTAATTCACCTTTCGATAGGAACCATAAAACCAGAACTTAGGGCTCTAAGTCTAGGTCTATAAGGCTAAATCATCAGCGACAACAGAGCCACACAGAAATGCTCAAAGAAAACAGGCCTGAAGTGATCGCCCCTATATAGGAATAATTTTGCCCTCACGGGCCCATTAACTGCTTTTCTGGAAATGCATTAAAACCATTCTGGCTCTGGCAACCATGCTGTGGTTTCACGTAACAAAGTGCTCTAACTCATCTACGTCACTCGAAAAGAAAAACTTTTTTTTTTTTGATTAAGGAAATTTCCCACGAAGTTGCAACCCCACATACCAAGCATTGTCCTAAGTCTGACCGTGTGACACAAGTACTGACCATATGACACTTGTTTAGTCTTCACAACAATCCTGACCTGGTACTATTAGGACCCCATTTGCATAAATGGGGACAGGGAGGCAGCGGATGGTTAGATAACATGCCTGAACTACCATTCCCCCAGGAAAGGCACATTTGAGAGAACTACAAAGCAGATGGGATACACAGATTCTCTAGATTTTAACATTTATTCTGTCACTCAAGCAACTAACCATGAGGGAAGCCATCAGAACCTCCCTACATCTGATTTCCATGGTTGGCAAAGTTTTGCAGCAAGTACAGGTGAAAATGCAGAAGGAACGAAATTTGACCCACAGTCACACCCAAAGGGTTTCCAAAAAAAATAGACCTATATAGCATTTTTTTGTACTGTAGAAAAATACCTACGTTTTTTCTCAAAACCAAACAAAAACCAAAAACTGCCCAAATTGCCTCCAGGTGATTTCCTGACTTGCTTCCCAGTACACTGTTATCCGCCTTCATCAATGGAATATGGAGGTGACCCTCCGCCTGCCCAAGACAGCCTCGTGTGAGGCCAGGGTTTACCTTGTCGTAATAGTATCGCAGGGCTCTGCTCAGCTTATCGTAATTCATGTTTGTTTTGTTTTTCCGGAGTCCCCACAGCTTGGCCACTTCTTCTGCTTTGAGGAGCTTGAATTCACCATCGTTGGAGGTCCAGCAGATCAGATGCTCATGCTTCTGGTCCAGCAGCAACTGCAACAGGAACTGCCACAGCGTGATTGCACTCTCCATACCTGGGGAGGGAGGAAACAGGTCAGCGTGTGAGCTCAGATGCCCCCCAGTGAACCAAAGCCACATTCACGTCCATCCCAGAAGGCCAGTCTCTAGTCCACTAATGGCAATGAATGTGGACTGCATGATAAAAGCACATTAATGCGGAGACCCAGGGTAATGGGGCTGGGGTATACCTAGCAGTTTAACTACAGGATGAGCTTCACAAAGAAGGGTCTTTGTTGAATCACTCTTTGTATTCTTGGCACTCATAACCCAGCACACGGCCTGATGTAGAATGCAGCCAACTGACAGATGTTTGTGGGACTGAAGAATCAGTCATTGCCACTTAGAAACCTCTTAACTTTCCCAGGCATTCATCACATTGCAGATCAAACCCCACCATCACAAATGCAGAGGTAAAAAAAAGCATTTTTTCTTCGCTCTGGTAGGAAAGCCCGTAAAATGCTATCTTTTCCCTAAAGTCCTGGTATGGGCTTTGTTAAGTGCTGTTCCTTCTGCCTAAAATGCTGTTCCCTAGCTTTGAAGCCTGGCGAACCTCTACTCATCTATTATGATGCAATTCAAACGGGGCTTTCTCGAAGAAACTTTTTCCCCACTCCCCTAGGTCATTCCCCAACTTCAGATTTTTGAGGACTCTCCTGGCAATTAATTCTAAAAGTAATAATAGCAATAATAATCACGGTAACAACCCATTTGTCTTATTGACATTTGTTAAATTAGGAAAGAAGAGGTGGTTGGGCTGAACCCAAAAGCTTCACTAGGATCCACTGTCATGACAAGACATGTGATGTGCCTTGGCTTTTGATGGCCACAGGATGGGGGTGACATCCCAGGACTAGGCTGAGGAAACCAGAGACTAACAGAGAGTGGAAAAATGGATTCTGGCAAGGAGAGAAGCTTCAAAGGCAAGCTGTGAGGTGGAGACAAAGCCAGAAAGGACGGTAATAGCAAGGAGGGAGTGCTGAAGGCCTAGGAGGCAGCCAGGGGTGACCAGAAGCAGAGGGCAGTGAGAAGGGCACAGAACTCTGGGAGAACTGGAAGCCAGAATAAGTGCCTTAGAGAGAGTTGTCTGTGCCAACATCTTTGTCAGCTCCACATCTCCTCTCATACATTCCTCTTAAAGGACAGCTTTCAGGCTGACAAATTACTTTTCTCCCTTTCCACGAGGGAATGAATGTGAAAATACCTAGCCACCCAGAAAGTATTCCTTTCCTCATATCCTTTCACGCGTTTAACCTAAAGAACACTTTTGTCGTTTCTCTGAGCAATGTGGGTGTCTCAGTTAAAGGAAAGCAGGTTAAGAATCTCACACAGCGTTTCATTTATGGTTCTTTAAAGGAGATTTTCTTTACAAAAATCAGCCTCCACCACAACGGCCACTCAGTCTGTGGGAGAGGAAACTATTCCGCTGTTGGATCAGCACCGCCTTTGCATCTCACGAGTCTTGCGAGCAACTTGCCAGCTCCAGTTCCTAATATGAACCACCCTTCTGCTTGTTTGGGGATGAGCCACAAACTTTCTCCTCTTCGTTGGCGCTAAGAATTGCAAACAACTGTCCCAGATCCTTTGGTGTTTGCTTGGCCAAACAGTTCAGACAGCAACCTTTAAAATATCTTTGAAACTCACAGGGGGTGCTCAGAGGAACTGCTCCAAAGGGCAGAAGGCTGCCAGTGGGCATGGAGTCTGAACGGAAGGGGCCTGTGGCTCACATGCCAGGTAGGAAAGCAGTCAGTCTCCTACACCTGTCCCGCCTGTAAGGACATGAACCATCGTGTTCCAGATGGGCCAAGAGGACAATGGAAACATCTCCATGTGTTTTACACTTAGTGCTTCTTCCAACCAGGACTCCTCAGAGCTTCCTGTGCTTTCTGCATTCCCACCCCATGGATGGGGTCGTGTTCTCCAGATGGAAGTGATAAGGACCTGTGGGGTACACTGGATAAATGCTCTCACACCTTCCCGTACCCCGTTCAAGTGACCTTGCGGCAGTGCGCTAGAACAGACAAGCTACTGAAATGTGGGCTTGGCCATGTGCTTTAATTTGGCCAACAGAATGCAAGGTCAGGGTTACAATGTGCCAATTCTGAGCTGAGATCCAAAAAAGGCTTCACGCATCTGCTTTTTTCTTCCCGTGCTCCTGTTACTACCCTGACACTGCTGCCCCAAAACAAGACACATGGTGCCACCCCGAATTCAACCTGAAGCCTGGGGCCAAGCCCCACGATCCACAGTCTGAATCAGCGTCCCTGAAGCCGACCCATGAGAAAATAAATGCTGTTGTAAGCAAGGGAGTCCAGAGAGGGTTCGTTACGCAGCACCATGGCAGCAAAGGTTGACTATGACAATGCCCAACGGCTTTGCTGAAAGAGTCTCTCTTCACCAGGGTGCAATGTCTTTAAGCTACAGAGGTTCCATTCACAATCACAAGGTGTGTCTAGACATGAAAAAGCATCCTGTGAGATGTGGGGCATTAGCTGGTCATATCTTCACTCAGAGGGCCACAGTGAGCTAAGAGATGACCACGGATGTTCTGACCAGGGCCTAAGACAAAGGAGGAAAAGGGAAATGGGCAAGAAAAAGAGGAGGTGAAAGAACAGAAAGTGAAAAGGCAGATGAGCAAATGGTGGGGATAGGAGCCCCCTGATCGGGGGCCTCCCAGACTTCTGGAAGAGAGGAACCAGGCCCAGGAGCTGTGGGCCACAACTCACAGGGCCTCCTCGCAGGTTCTTAATCTCCCACAGAGCTCGGCTGGGTGGGCTCCCCTCCTTCCCAAACCTTCCTCCTTCACCAAGGGAGAGTCACGGCCAGGCTACAACTGAGCGAGCACTGGAGGATGACTCAGAAGGGTTAAGCGTGAGTAAGGCTGCTCCACCTGAGGTGACTAAGGCACGAAGCCACTCCTGCCTAGAGCACATCCAGCCCAGTGCAGAGGCCTTCATTCCCCTCTTGTCCAGCCCTCCCCAGCCACTCCTCTGCCCTGGCTGGCCCTCCAGTTTCGATGACTGTGCAGCACACAAACCTTCACCGCTGGGAATCCCACACCTTACTCAGAGATGAGTCTCAAAAATATTTCCCGGTGAGCCTATCATCACATCTACAAACATGTGTCACCCCTTCTACACTCAGCAGAAGTAATGCTGGGAAATAGTGGAACCGTTCTCCCACCCTACCCCCTACACCTAAGGCAGCTCTGGACCCCCCCACCCCCTTGGCCAGAGCCACTGGTGGGATGTGGGGGACAGGGGCGCAGGGGCCACCAGCTGGTATCGCTGCTGTGGTTCTCTCCATTCAAGAGCACTCGCCGAGTTTCTTTGATTATTTAGTTCCAATGTTAATCTGTTTTAATTAGGATTAAACTAAGTGTCACCATTTACACAGCTGTTTTCACATACAATCACGCTTTGTGTTCTATCAGACCTCTACCAGCTGCAAATTTTGTCCCTTCTGGGACACTGGAAAAGGCTCTAACATAGTGACTGGGGAGCATGCCCTTCTCACAGCCACCAGCGCTGAACGTATTGTTAGCAAATTCATCCGAATGAATCTCTCTCACCAGAAAAAAAAATCAGAGTTTTTTTCCTAAATTAATTCCTCCATGCCTAGAATCATCCATGAAGCCTTATATCTTAACACACAGGTACGATCAAGTCCAATCTCTCTGGCTGCCATCACAAGGACTGTGAGCAATGCAGACAGCATACTATGGCTCCTACTGAATGGAAAGTTCAAAAAGTGTTGATACTTGAGGTTTATGCCCGAGACATTATTATGCAAATGGAGGCCTACTTTAAGTTAAAATGTCTCATCAGACTAACCTCATTCAGCTGATTTTCAAAACTATCCACTTTAAATACATAGAACACATGAAAGAAAGGCTATACATCTTTTTTAAAATATTCCCCGAAGTCCCATTTCTGCTCATTAGAAAATGCTTCTCTTTCCTCTCCCCACTTCCCAGAACTTATTTTGAATTATGACATTCTGTCAGGTATCGTAATGCCCTTCTTTATACAAGGCCAAACTCTGCTCTTTCTATCCAGGCGGGTCAGTCCACTTTTACGGCCATCCATCGGTGCTCTTACGGGAAGAGGTGGCCTCTAGCATTTGATACCTTCTCCACTCCTCTGACTTCAGCTCAGTGGTGCCACCTGCCATGCCTGACCTCTCACCATCCCCTCTGGAGCTCACAGCAAACACACGGCGGCTGGAAAACCCTCTCCCGGGCCTCTCCACAGAACAAGGCTATCTGCCACTTGCCCCAACTGCTTCTCTTCCCTTATAGTTTATATCCTAGATCTGGCCACAGTGTGGAGTATAGTTAGACCATCTAAAATCGTTCATCTGGTTTGGATACACTTAACCTCTTTTTAAAGGAGCAGGGGAGAAAAAATTAATAGGTTCCCCATGTTGACAAAGTATTTTCATTAAAATTTTTTATATCCTTCATTTAAATAATAAATAATAAAAATAATAAAAGATCCAATTCTCTCCCTACTTCTTTCTGTGTGTGTGTGTGTGCATGTGTGTGTGTGTACATTTTATGTCAAAACACCATCTGGGTATTTGGGACACATCAGTGAAGACCACTGTGTCCTCATAGAGCTTATATTCTAGAGGAAGAAGACAGGTCATAAACAACAAACACATCACTATTAAGTTATTTAGCACGTTGGAAGAATAGCACTATGGAAAAATGCAACCAGAGCAGGTGAAGGGGCTGGGAGTCTGGGGTATGTGAGCAGGAAAAGGCCATGGAAGGCTTCCTTGAGAAGAAGCTGAGAGCTGTAAAATTGCTTTCTTAAAAATACTTTTCAAAATGGGTAAAATCATAGTTCGCCTATAGTTATAAAAATGAAGCAATCTTTAAATAAAAATGTTAAAGATTTAATTTTACTCATTAATCAAGGAGGAAATTAGGTAGATGTTATAACAAGTCAAAAGAGAATCCAAATAGATTTACAGATAGGCATCTGTAGAACAGGAACACTGAAATGTATGCACAAATCTGACAAAACTAAGGATGGAACAGGAGTCAAGTGAACACTATAAAACAGAATTTGCAAGTCCATCAACAAGAATTAGTTTGCTATCAGTTATCTATAATTACTTGGGTTGCAAAATAGCTTCTACAAAATCAGAGTCACATCATCCAAAGAAGTTCTCTCTAGAGTCTAGACAATGCAGCTTTTCACTAAAGCACAATTATTTTCCACTACTTGCAGCAAGTGAGAGTGAACCATTCATATCACAGTGGGTAAGAGCAGAATGTGGAGCGGACTCTCTTGTGTTCAAACACAAGTCACTGGTCCTGACCATCTGTGGGACTTGGGGTGAGTTACTTAACTTTCTATGCTTCGATATCCTCATAAGTAAAATGAAGGTGATGATAATAAAAGTATCTCCCGTACAGGGCTGTTGCAAGGATTACATGAGTTATTAACAATGCACTTAAACATCTTGTACATAGAGAGTACGATTCAAATGCTTACGGTTCCTTTTTTTTAAGCGACAGGGAAAGCTCTTCATAAAGCATGTTGTGAGGTTACTTAGCATTCACCCACCTGCCTTAGAGCATCGTTTAGATATTGTACCGCCTTGGTTCTCCGTTCATTAGGCAATGACCCCAATACAGGCTCTGAAATCCAGGGAGACTCTTCAGCTAGTGTATGGCTGTTGATTATAAGGTGACTTGGAATATGCTCATATTTATTTTTCTAGACTATCATCAAAAATAAAAGAACATTTTTTTTCAATTATTGCAGAGAATTCAGCTCCTTGAGCACATCTTTTCTGACTTTTGCTTAAAAAACACTTGTCTCAGATGCTTAGCCTGAGGCCACCAAGCTATTGTGCTTCCAGCAATGATGGTTCCCCCGGGGCTAGTTCTACTCCCATCTCCCTCGTGCCCCTGGAAAGGGGAGGGGAGTCAAGCAGATGAGAGCTATTGGGTCAGAAAGAGAAAAGTGTTCTAAAAGGACAATCCAAGGGACAGCTAGGACAACACTGATGATGACTGCTGAAGATGGCGCCCACCAGGTACATTCCCCAGGCCAGCAAAGGCAAAAGATGCAGAGGAGGGGTGTACGGAGGCAGCCAGGAGTGAAGAACTTGTCCCCTGGCACAGAGCAGGAGAGACACTTAGATGGACTCTGAGTGGTTCCTTTCTACCCTCATTCTGTGTTTTCAACTCTTCTTGATTCTGAAGAATGCAAAACAAAACAAAAAAAAACTCGATTCATTCTTTAATCTGGATGAAGCCTCACAGAGAAGGATGCTAGAGACAGACTATATTGATCACCCCAGATACTTCTCCAGGGTGTTTGAGAGCCATCAGCCCATAAGTCACTCTCTGTTGGGGCAAGGGTACTGACCACCCATCCCCAGAGCACACTGTCTCATGCCAGGCCCATCTCCTGCGCCCATCAGGGGTCTAACAAATTGCCTGCACAAAAGGGAAAGCTGTTCCCTTTTCCCCTGGGGTGGAAAACAGGACCAATCCTCACAAAACAGGAAGAGAGCAGTAAAATGCAGTCACTATCCTGATGCTAAATCAGGTAGCTCACATGATAAGCACAACGGGCAAGACAGAGACAATCAAAAGGTCACCTTATTCTTCCCGAATGTAAGTAATTTATATGCACAAATGTGAGCACACTCATATCAGGGGTCCATTTAGCACTCACCATACCGTCTCATGGTGTTCTTCATCCATTAATTAATCTGTCCTTTCCAATTATAAGAGCCTTATCTTTGTCTTTTCTGTATATGACGGATATTCTTTGTGAAGCCTTTACCACATACCAAGCACTTTCCCGCATTATCTCATTTAATTCCCGCAACGGCCCTATGAATTGAATAGTTATTGTTCCCATTTTGCAGATGAGAAAATGGAGGCCCAATAGCGGAAAAGTAGGGGCCCTTCTAGAACAGTCTACTCAATGGGTGGCCAATATGCCACTAAGAACTGTTGGTCACCAGTCCATAAGTATAGAAACCAAGAGTAAGTATGCAGAGACTTCTGCAATTTGTCATGGTCACCACTTGCAGGTATGTGATCAGTAGGCTCACTTGTTGGCACAAGCTATGGACTAGTTAGTCACATGAGGTAGGACCACACGAAAACATGTGATAGGCAAGGTTGGCTTTTCAACTGTAACCCAAAATCATATGAAAATCTATAATTGAGTGATTTCATTAAAAGATCATTTAAATATAACTATAACTTTATAGGATAAATTGTTGGAAATGGCAACTAATGAAGGATTACAGATCATGTTTTTTAATGCAGAAATACCTACTTCATTTTAGATGAAAGTTAAAGAACTAATATCCTGAGTTTGCTGAAATGTGTTTGAAAATCTCTTATTCCATTCCTGTCAACATACCTCAGTGAAGCTGGCTTTTGAGTGTATTTAAAACATAGAAATAGTTTCCATACGTCATCCTCTATAAATACCATTTTTGTACCCAACATAGATTAATTTGTTAGTCAGCAAGAAGCTCGATTGCCACATTAAAAGGGTATATTGATAAATGTGGTGTTTGTTTAAAGTGTGTTTATAGGCATTCACTGTGGGGAATCTCTATTTCACTTATTTTTTGTTTGCTTACAATGACTGAAAGACGAAATGTTACCAGTATTGTTTTCATACACATTTTCAATGAATATTCATTGAATATTCATTTTAATTATATTCATTGAAATATAATTTTATTCGTTAGATTTATAATAAAAAATTGAGGATTGCATTTCGGTATCTGTTTTTAAATCTAACTTTCCTAGTAATTTATTGCATTTACTTTTAAATTTATAACTTATTGCATTTCACAAAATTACCAGTCCCCAATATGTGGGAAAATTAAAAATCTGGTCCGTTTCCACAGATGCTGTGAGAGGCACTGCTCTCGAATGGTGACTCTGTGAGTGCTGACCTTTGTTTGCTGGCTGGTATATCCCCAGCTCTTAGCTCAGTGCCAGGTCATGGTAGGCACCCAATAAACATTTGTCAAACAAAAGAATGAATAAATAAAACTGAGCTCAGAACGGGCCACAGCCTGTGCCCTTCACCACCCTAATACTTCCCCGCCCCACCTCCCATCTGGGCTTTGTTTTAGGATTCAGATTGGGATTTGGCCAGCCTGAGAAGCCTTCCTAGGGGAGTGATCTTGAGCTCCACCTTAATGGAAAGGGTGGGTAAAATCTGAAAAGTGTGTGAGAAAGGAGGCGGACATTCCCCACAGCAAGCAGGGCAGGGATGTGGGCAGCAGTGGCAAATGCCAAAGCAAGAGCCAGTGTGGGGGCCTGGAATGTGATGGACCTGCAATTTACCCAGAGACGACCTCCCACCTGAGGCTGAGGCACAGACGTCACCCAGCTGCAGGGGTGACTGTGCTGCCACCTCCACCCAGTCTCCAGCAGCTGCACCGTTGTTGACGGGCGAGTTTGTTCTACCCCACGACCACCACCACCTCCCACCCCCAAGAAGATTCACTGTAAAGCCCATGCCTCTGGGACCATCACTTTGCACTAGCCTAGGGGCCACTGAGATTTTGCATTTCTAATTTTTTTTTGGCAGCAGGGGTGGGGAGATGGATTGTACAAAGCGCGTTCCCCTAAATTGCTTAAGCTTCAAGCCCTACACAACCTGAACCTGGCCCTGTGGGAGCCCCCCATCTCAGGCTGCCTCCTGGAGGGCCTTCTTCCCGCCCGCCACGAGGTGGCGCCAGCCGTCCTGATGTGAGATGGGGCTGAGCAAGAAGAAGGTTTGTGCAAAGCATGAGGTTTGTGCTTCCATTCTTAGGAGTCGAAATACCCTCTTATTTGTTCTTCTTTCTACTGCTGGCAACCTAACACTTGTCTTTGCATGTTCCTGAATTCCTCTGTAAAGTTACACTGAGGTGGGGGGTTAAGGGGTGGAATTATTATTACCTTTGGCTTTCTGAAGCTTACATGTCGTGGGGACGAAAAAGAAACTAGACAACTTAAAAAAGAAAATTAGTCAGAAATGAACAGTCAAGGAAAGAAAAACAAAACTCCTTTGTAAGGAATAGAATAAGTAAGTGTCCAGTAAGCACTTCTCCTTTTGCTTGTCAAAACCTGCATGGTTAGGGAAAGGAGGATGGATCCAAACACTTCATACATGGAAAATTCTCCACTTCAACTCCTCTGTCCAGAGAAGCATCTACTAAATGTTTCTGTACCACAATATCATTAATGTCCAAGAGAAAGGGCAGAAACCACTTCATTACATAAAGCAAGCCCTGTCCTTAAGTCAAAGAACTGGAAAACAACAATTTGTATTATTTGAGGTCTACAATAACTCTGCACAGAATAATGTGAAGGCATCAGGTAAATGAGGATAACATCTGGTAACTATGCAGCCCATACGTGAAATCTTTTTTTATTATTTAGTGAGGTGGAAATAAGATTATCAAAATTTATTTTCAAAAGACACTTTAATTATTGTCAATCGCTGCCTGTAAAAAAAAAAATGCCAATCTGCGAGGCCAAGTTCATGTCCCTCAAAGCTTTTTTTATCTGTTCACAAATGTTTGCATGCTCATTCATTCTGTGAATATCTACAGACTGCCCTTTTTTAAAGAGTAAAGTGAACAGGAAAAACCAGAGAAAGTGGCCATTGTTCAGCCTACTTATTTACCCTTTACGGTTTGCAAATACAGCTTTTTGAATAACTTCCATCTAAGAAAAGAAAGATTTTTCAGGGGAAATCACTGGTAACCGCAGTCATAACACAGCCCTTATGTATGTAGGATCCACTCTCTTTCCTTCTGAAAATGTATTATCTCTTGGTAAATTAGAAACAACTCAATTAGTTCACTGGTGATTTTTATATGGGAATTTCCTCTGGAAAAGTAAACGAATGGCTACCTTAACTCTGGCTGGGAAAGTGTATTTGAACCATTCTCCTTCCTCCCACATGTGTATATTCATGCTATTTCCCACCCCACCCCACCGCACTATTGCACAACCCAGCCATCTCTTATCCCACATCGAGACAAGATGCAAAAGCGCCTCGTCTCACTCTAGGCTGCATCACACGGGTATCTCTGATCCCTAATCTGGCAATGTCCCAAAAGTTCTTAACATTCCACATACAGAATTTGTTCTTCCTGGGCTTAAAGAAGAAGGGTGATCAATCCACCAGGTGAAAAAAAAAATTGGCTGTCCCAGAAGCAGACACCAATGTCTCTGTACCTGAGAGAAGCAAGTCAATTTGAATAAGACAGTGTATGGGAAAAGCTCAGCACAGTGCCCTGTACATTAAAAGCAACAAGGTTTATATGTTGCCTTTATTTATGCCTTTCCTGAACTCTTAGACATGGCTTCCACAAAGAGAGCTACTTATTGTTAGCCATCCATTAGTGTCAACCAGCAATTCCAACACAGCACCCAGCAAGTGACAGGCATTGAAAAAAAAGGTGTACAGTGAATTTCAATTTCTTTGGATTTTCATTTACCATTGATTTCAATGTCTTTACCACTGAGGCGGAGACTGTAATGTCTGACTTCAGAGACTCTTCTATAATGTGTCAAAGCGCTCAGACACAGAATAACTTTTTTTTCTCTTTTTTCCCTCAGGAGAAGGATGGACTTGTCCACTTCTCCAGGGTCTTCTGCCTGCCTGGGCCCTGTGTCTCCCCATATTGGGTAGCCACACAAACGCACAAACAGAGCGTGAGATCTGTCGTCTTCAACATACGCATCTCCATTTAATCTCTTCTCTGAAAGCAAAAGACACAATTTTATTGGGCAGTTAAAGGAACGCAAGCCTGCGAGATCAAAGCAGCCAACTGGTCACCCAGCCTTCCCAAAGGGAGACTGTAGTTCATTATAGCCACTTGGTTAACCACATCCACCTCCCTCGTATATCAACATGCCCAGGAAACAGATTTAGAAGTCCTGGGCACTGCAGGGAAAACCTTTCCAGGTAACTGACTGTACTAAAAAGCAGACCATGTCTTGAAAGATGAGTAGGGCTGTAAAAATCAGAGGTTCCTACGACCTGGGACAGACCCTAGGTTCTCCCATTGATTCTCAGGGGGAAACACAGATCGGCTCTGCTGACAATGCTTTTTCTTTAAACAGATGAGTTGTTCCTTCCCAGACATTTCTGGACTAAAACCTGAAGGTTCACTTTCTTTGCAACTGATTTTGTTGTCCCTGTTGCTTGCGTGTACCTTAATTCTGGCCTGAAGCACGTCGCCCTTCAGTTCTCATACTTGGTAACATTCAGCTTCCTCTTCTGCAGGTTGCAGGCAGGAAACTGGAAAATGGGCCACAGGAAACCTGGCCTCCTACATCTGTCCCACTTTGTAATTGCAGCTCTGGTTTCATTTTGCCTTGTGTGTCAGCTCTGTTTTAACTCTCAACAGGACAGCCAAACTGCTTTCTGAAAGAACACTGCTATTCTTGCCCAAGAAATCTCTTTGAGGCTCTTTGCCTCCCCAGAGTAACTAGCCCTATGAATTAAATAGGAAAAAATTACTACGCAATTCTAAGCATTTTCTTTAATTCTAAGTATTTTAATGGTAAAAAAAAAAAATACCAAGCAAATTCTGCTAACAGTAGTTATTTGAATCAAAAGAGTATGGAACTAAAACACTGATTTGTTAGATGTGATAAAGCTACCAATAATTCCCCAGTGCAACTTCAAGACTGTTTCATAATACTATACACAGCATAAATTATTTTAGATAAATATGATTACTAGTGGTCCAAGGCTACCTGTGACTTTCAACTTGCAAGACTTTGATAAACAACATATGAAAATAAGTGATCATCTCACCGCATAATAATCTCATTATGATACTGTTTCAAATTGTGTTTTTTAACAACATCACCAACTATTAGGTTGAACTATATGAAACAAATACCGGCAATCTCATATTACTACCTAAGGTATATAATCACACAGAGAGTAGATACATATGCACATGCGCACACACGTGCACACACACACACACACACACTCACATCCCCAAGCAGTATCTTCTTCCTGTGTTTAGTCCATAGACCCTTTTGAGAATCTAAAGTTTTCTAATGGAAAAGAAGATATATTCATATGAACTACATATAACTTCAGCAGGGTTTATAAAACTCTAAATATATAAATCTCAAATAAAGAGCTTCTTTCTAAAGGAAATGCTTAGCTACATTGCCTCCCGCCAGCAATACTGATATTCCATGAAATCTTCAAAATCAGGGCTCACGCCAAAAAAAAAAAAAAAAAAAAAAAATCCATTACTTCTTTAAATGGAAGCTTTCTCTTTTTTTAATTTAATGTTAACGTTTGATGAGCATATATTATGTCCCAGGCATTGTGCTGAGTGCTTTATAAGTGCTGTCTAAATTTCACACTCTATGAGGAAGTCATGACTTAACAAGGTGAAATAAGATGCTCGCAGTCACAGAAGTAACATGGGCAGAGACTGCTATCTGGGGCATCAGGCTCAAAGTCCAGATTCTGAATCACCACACATACTCCCTCTAGCACAGCCTTCGTTTCTCATATGCACACCTTTCTGCTGTTAAGAGGAAAGTCTCATTTTAACCCAGAGGGCAACGCAACATTCCCACTAGGAATCGAATCAAGAAATTCCCTTGTTCATTTCTGGCTTTGCCTCACCTGTGACTCCAGTTGTTCCAACTGTTCTGTTTTAAGAAGAAACTTTGAACCTGTCCTACCATCAGTCTAAATTTAAACCAATTTCCCTTTTTAAAAATTGGTCTGTGTGTTGGTTTAGCTCTGCTCCAGGTGCATCCAACAAACACTACATAATCGAGGCTAGTTCTTGATGCTGAAGACAGGATGTGAGAAGCTCTACCTTCTGTAACGTGGCTGCTCCTCAGCTGGAGAGACACGCCTGCCACTTGGCGTGTGCACACAGGACGGTGGAATCAGAGGATAAGTCAGAAGTGAGACAGAAGTGATGTAGCCTGGCCCCAGAGAGGAACCCAAGACCTGTGAACATTTCATATAACAATGAAATGAATCATGAGAAAGGCTTAATGTGTGAACAGGGACAGGCTGGGAACCCCGCCTATACCACATGATAGCACCTAGCACCCAGGAGGGGCTCGATAATTTTCCTTTAAAAACAAACACCTCTGGGGAAGCCCTGCTCCAGGTTCTAAAGAAGCAACATTTGGGATTTCATCACAACATGCACATGGGGAAAAAATGCTGTTTTGCACTCAGTAAAACTTATTTAAAATCTTACTAACTGTCCTGAAAAATGAGCTTCATTTTAATGAGCTCCCTAATTTCCATTGGGTATTACTCCCAGACCTTTGATTTTTTTATTTCATAGGCCTTTGAATGACAAATCTTATACCTAAATTTTTGTACTGTTACTATTAATAATATTTGATCCTGTGCAACAGGGAAAGAGGTTGAACATATAAATTCTCACTTGAATAAAAATCTGTGTTGTCTCAACATCAAAATCTGTTTACTTGCTTAGGTACTTTGTTAAGATAGTTTTAAAAAATTGAAAAGGAAGGAAACCGACAGAAGACTAGAGTGAAAGCATACTCTTTCAGATAAATTTGAAAGCTGTTCTGTGCTAAATAATAAGTTGGTGAAAGCCAAAAGCATATACAAGAACGCTTTTGCATGATACAAAATGATGGTGGTTTTTCCACATCAGAAACTGAAACATTTCCTGCCAGAGCATCCTCCAAACTCTTCTATTGTGTTGAAACTGCAAAATCTTTCTAAATCAGGACTTCCTCCTATTATGCTTCAGAGGCGTCTTTCTGGGAAGGGTAGATCCAAGGCAAAAGGTAGGAATTCCTGCAGCACCACCCAGTGGAAACATTAGAAAAAAAAAAAAAGGCAAGATAAATTACGTTTAAGAAAAGAAAATTCAGGTCTTGGCTCTTCCAGTTAACAATCTGGACACCCCTCTTTGCCTAACGATGGTGCTCTCCTTCCCCAGGCTGGTACTTACATGCCACCCACACACGACAGCCAACATCACATCATGCCTCTCTGACACATGTGCATATGCACCACGCCAACCTCTGGGGCAGGGAGGAATGAGCCCTGGTGGGTCAGGTGTGGCCTGGGACACCATCCCTTCCTCTCGGAAGGTTCCCCAAGGGACCCTGAGGACCGGGAAATCGGCACAGCTGTGCTTGCCTCCCAGTGTCGGGCTCTTCCTGACAGAAAGGTAACCATCTGTGGCCTGTCTCGGGCCTCTGGCCCGGCTGCACCCGGTCTGGCCCACCTCCAACATCTGCACAGCAATTCTATCTCACTAGTTCCACCCCAGGGAAAGGTACAGAGGCTTTCCTCCCCCTCATGGCCCATATGTCCTGTCCCCCCAAAACTTCTCCCATGTGTGCACTGCTTGTTCCCCTGGGGTACCCAAGCCACCCCAGGTCCCACAGCCTCCCCATAGGTCTCTATTTCATTGACTGCCAGCATCAGAACATGTCTCTCATCACCAGTGACTGCCTCTCATGCACGCATGACACATCCAGCTAATCTTAGGAATGGGATGGAACAATAGAAACCCCTGACCCTCTCCTTCTAGCTCCTTCCTTCTAGCTCTCTCCTTCACAGGACTAATGCTCTGGCCCTGAGAGGTGGCCTGCAGAGGGAGAGAAGCTACATGTTCCCAGGGAAACAGGGAACTCTCGTCTCCTAGGGAACTTAATAAAGTATCATTTCTTCCGTCATTTCTGGATGGTTAAGTCACTCGAGAAAACTCTCCCCAACCTCAGCATTCCTGGGGAAGTTATCTTTCCCTCTTTCTGGAGTAAATCCACTGAAACCATTTTATGTATCTGTTTAAAACAAACAGTATACAGATATAGAAAATGATACTAGTTAGCTGATCTTGACATTGTTTTGATGCACATGATCAGTGTTAAAACTATAATAGAGCATATTTGAACTGTTCCTTTACAAATGGCTGACAGCATTATAAACCTTTTTTTTTTCTTTTTCTGAAATTTAACATGTGCCAAAATGTGTCGGTTCCTAGCAATGTCAAGATTTAGCTGGATAACATTGACATTAGCTAATCTTTGGGTCCTACTACATACAGCATTCTTGCAAAAATAGCTATGAGCTTCTGATATTAAAGTGACAGCTTCTTTGGAAATTTTTCAGAAGTCCAAAGAGCTACCTTACAGGGGTGGTTACTTAACAAGTCTTTTAGATTCTGTGGTCGCTTTAGCCTCACCTCACTGCTTTTTCTTTGGTGCTCTTCTCAGCAAAACTCTTGTATGGTTTAGGAAATGCAGATCCGAGGCATAAACATTTATACATAAATCTGGTATGATAATATATTCACTTTGGAAGGGATCTATAAAAAACAGAGACTCTGCAGTCTTCAAAACATCAACACCTGCTCATGTGGTGGACACCTGGGGGGGCTTTAGCTGCATCTAGTCATGAAGGTAGTAACTACCCTTCTACAGCTTTCCTCTCTCCACAGGCAGATGTTTCTCCTACACATTTGTACGTAGATATCAAGTCTGGCTATATCTGATGTTTATGGTGCCAAGCGCAGTGTCTTCTAAATGTAAACAACTCCTAATTAAGGCCTTTTAACAGGAAGCAAAAATATAAGGGTGGTAAGGTAAAATGGCAAGCAGAAGTCATCTTGTTTCTCACTAAATCTGTATTTAAAATCAGGCCTGACTTACAGGCAAACTCCGCTAAGTGGAATACATTTAAAATATCTTCATGTTCCTGTTGAATACAGTCATTTCCAAGAAAACTTGCAAAAATAGTAAGTAATATTCTTCCAATGCCTTATACTTAAAACCTATTCTTATTAACCCTGAAACGGCACTGAATAAATGAATAAGTTAACAAAACTGTCATCAAGTGGAAGATGGATGATTCATCCATTCGGGTCAGGCTTATTTCGTGCACACGTATTTCCTTCAAAAGGCCCCCAAAACCATCTGACAGAAGCGAACAGCTGTTGGTGGCGTTAGCATCAAACATCAGATACATAGCCCAAATTGTCCTCACGGCCCAGCATTCCCGTGCAGCAATCTGCCACCCACTAACCTTTTAGAAATGTCACATACAACTTGTTACTCTCCTTACACCTCCAATTAGTTTTCAACGTGATTATATTAACAGTACAAAATAACAGCCAGGTCCTGCTTTAGATGGTCTTTCTCCCCTTGCTAAAGAAAATCACCCTTTTCTATATCTTAATCATCCGATACGTGTATGATCTTCTACTTCAAGGTCTTAAAGTTTCTACTTTCCCAAAGACAAATTAGTAGGTCATAATATTTAGGTTACAAAAAAAAAAGCAAAGGATGTGGCAAAGCCTGGAGGAGGATGCTGTTCTTGTGGTTCGGCTCTGATTTGAATCAAAGCAGGGCAATGCTCATATTTGAAAGTAGTGACTCTGAGCTTTTGAGAAGCCCAGGACATTTGGGTCATTTTGTGCAACTCAAAACATCTAATCTAACAGCACATACTTTTGTCATGAAAGTAGTATACTTTAAGAAATATTTAACACTTCTTCAAAATTACTCAGTTTATCCGAGTATAATAAATGCAAAACTGAGAATTAGTGTTAAAATGCCTAAACGAGTGAATTAAGCAGAGTCAAAGAGGCTGACCAAACAACACTGCTGCTTTTGCCTCCTCTCTCAAAGACGAAGCCAGCCCATCCGCAGGCATGTCTGCCCTCCACGAGACACTCAGCACAGATGTGATGACATTATCTCTGCCTGGGGGTTATCAGTTCCAACCCTGACTCAGAAGGTCACTTAGAGAATCTGAAGAAGTCTGTTCCAAAATGCTTTTTAAAAAAGAAAAGAAGAAGAAGAAAAGCAATGCTCTATCGTCCAACACCCTCTGGTCTAAACGATCACTATCTGGAACTTAGAAAAACCAGCAGGACCTTAGCAGAAATCACTTTCCCACCGACGCTCATAAACTCTAGATTCCAGAGGATTTCAAAATGCAAGACCATACAAGAAGAGCGAGGTGCCATATCTCCAGACAGTCTTCCAAATTATACTACATGGTATGGCTCCTTCTCGTGTGTTCTTATCAGGGCTTGCTGAAATTATGAGGAACCGTGGTTTTCTCTTTTCTTGAAAATTATATAAATAAATCCAAGTTCTCTCCTGAGCTCTTTGGGGGTAGAGAAGTTTAGCACACATTCCTTTGTGCTCCCATCCTCTGTACAGAGCTGGGGTTCAACCCTACAAGAGTGACTGTACAGAGAAAGAGTAAAAACTGAGGTCACATCTTGTCCTGCTCTCTTAGCCTGAGACATCCCTCTTGTAACCTACGTCCATGGAGGCACACCCAGGTATGTGTACACACACACACACACACACACACACACACACACACACACACACTCCTCATCTTCCAATGCTTCTCTCTTTCATTTTCAAATAAACTCCAACAACCAAAGTTTATATTTTTGGCTCTAAAGGCAAACCATCCAGACTCCAATAAGGAGACTGTGGGGAAGTTACATTTCCAGTTCACTGGGTATTAACCAGGGAAGTGTTCTTCTTAACTATTAGTGTTGGGAAACTGTTTTAACCTCTACGGCCCCTTCTCTTGCGCAAGAGAGCGTCCAGATCTTTCTGGGCTTGGAGTCATCATTTTGAGGATGGTGAGAACTGACAGGTGCAGACAATGTAGGAGAATTCCCGCAGTAAGTCACCTAGAAGCACATCCTGGAATAAATTCCAGGGCGTGTTTTGTTGTTGTTGTTTTAATTGCTCTCTTCTGACAATTAAGTGCAGGGAGAAAAATCTCCTTAATCATACATTCTGGCTCATCAGGGTTTGACTGTCGACTACTCCCTGGCAAAACCCAGCTGAAATTAACAGCGGATCCAGCCTTCCTTCCTTCTCCAAAAACAATTTGGGTATTTAGCCATTCATCTTTTCATAATCATGCAAGTCTTTTTATTATTTTTAAACTCAATCAGAAACATTATTCATTAATTACCCCCCCATAAGAAAGTACGAACAGAAGCTACACACACAGGTGTTAGTATAAGTGAAATAGGACTTTTAACTGTGAATATTATGGAACTGAGCCCAAGGGAATGATGAAAACTTGATCGCTGAAGTCTTGATAAATGTCTAATGACGGTTGCTGTAGAATGACTAATTTTAATGTGGAAAAAATTTTACACCGAGATTTTTTTCAAGCTGTCCTATCCTATGAATTACTTAACTGTTGGTGTAACACTGATACCAACAACAGGGTTAAAGTTTATCCCCTCGGATATTTAACAATCTAACCTGATTTTTGTACATCGACTTTTATTGCGAGTCTAAACAAACACTCTGGAAAATGACGTACAGAGGATCTTCTTGGCTGTCTTTATGGGTTAACCAAGAGATATGCCTGTTATTAATCCAAGAAAATTACTGTCTAGGAAAAAGTTGGATTTACGCACATCAACAAAAGGTTTTGTCAAGTCCAATAGCAAAAGTCTTTGGGGAGGGGTGGGGGGCCTATACTGACAAGTTTTTCCCCCTTCAGATTGTTTTTAATTCAATGAGTGCTACGTTTTGTACGAAATGCTGGGATAAACACAAGGATGAGAAAAACAGACACGGGCCCAGAGGGAGCTTACAAACTGATGTGCACGACAGATGTGAAAGACATCATGACACATACGCACAGGCATCTCTCTCGCTGTCTGAATCTAAAGGATTCGAGGGTTTAGACAGTGACTTTGATAATGAGAGTCTGCTATCAAAGCTACTTGGTTCATGAGTTTTGGGTAAGGAGTATTAATGAATAATGGGGACACTAACCCTGTGTCTAGAAATATGTTTCTGAAACTGTTCAGTATCTGTGTTCGGAGAGTATGAATTTGGAGAGGAAGAATTTGGGTAATGAGGAAACATATTTTTTTAGATTATATATAAATATTTATGTATATAAAAGCCTGTGACAAGGTCTCGGAAGACCAGGGACAGATAACCATGGGAGATCTAGTCTGGGGGACCAGCAGATGCCTTTCCGGGGAAGAGATGGTTGAGATGAGACCTGAAAGATGACTACAAATTGGCTAGGCAAAGCAGAGTGAGGGAAGTCAACAAGAGTAGGGGGTGGGGAAGGGGATTCCTAGAAAAGAGAGAGGCCCTGGGAAAGGCCTAGTGGCCAGAGGGCACATTTCACATTTGAGGAATTGAGGAAAGGCCAGCTGGCTGGCCCCAATCCCACCTGGCAGCTCACTTCTAGGATTTTGGTCTTTATCTTAGCTGCAGCCACTGGGAGATTTTAAGCAGAGGAGTGTCATGGTCTGATCTGTGTTTAAAGGACTGCTTTGGCTTGTGGATGCAGAAGGGAACTGAGGGGCGAGAGGGGAATGTGGGAGCCATCAAACAGGGCAGTCGAGAGTGGATATCATCTTCAAAGGCTATGGAAAGGAAGAAGTAGGGACTGACCCTAGTGATGGAAACCCCACGGGGCCTACTCAGCACCAGTGCCCCCAAGAATGAGGCAGGAGTGGCTCACCAGAAATAAGCAGTGCTTGTCACAAACCTCGAAAAAGGAGGAAAGGTAAGCACAGCAAATACTGACCTTCCTCCACGTGTTTGTTATTCAATAAGGGGCCAAAATGAGATTGAAGGGGAAACTCTCTGGGAATCCCTTTTTCTACCACAAAACAGCTCTTTGTTAAATTGCTGTATATCTAAAAGTCAGCTGTTTGGGGATAACAACTAAATTCACATTACACTTTCACAGCTCTTACAAGAATTCAAGTTTTTCACTCCAAAAATGTAGTACAATAGGACTTTTTCCTTGAAAGCCTCTCTAATTCACTTCACCATCCATCCAGGGAAACTGAGGACCGGGAAGATTAAGTTATATCCTCTCAACACAATTGGTTTTAAGGGAATCTACTTTTTCCTGCAGCATATATGTTATTTCTTGGTTAGCTTAAGTGATATTAAATAACGTAGAAGGGACGTTTCTTATCATATGAGGGAAAAAATCCACACATCTCATGATTTATTTTTAACCCTGTAGACTAAATAAAAATACTGCATTCTTTTATCAAGGTGTTCTCGGGTTTAATAATCTACATGATAGAATCATGAAATTGCCATCATATGACTTTTAAAAATAGCCAGGGAATGTTTTGGGGTGATGGAAATCGTTTCTGCTTGGAGGAAGGTGGTAGGGATTACATGGAGTATACAGTAAAGTTCAAAATCTGTACATTTTCATGTATGTAAATTATACCTCAATTTAAAAAACAATACCAGGGGTCTCAGATTCCTTATCCTATTGCTTATGGTAAAAGACCCCTACTTCATTGGTCTAAGAGAAAGCATCAGATAAGTGTGTTTTATACCTACCCCATTGCTCCCATATTTATGCATGGAAAATTAAGAATTATTCTTAGATATGTTAGCTTTAAAAATACTTATGATAATATGTGCTTTAGTACTTTCTTTTTGAAGACTATGTATGAGTAAATTAATTTTAGTCCAATTTGAATTAGAATACATTAGTATAACCACCACCTTAATTTCTTTAAAAATATATAAATAAATCTCATAACTAAATTATAAAATAGTCCCATTCAATTCTTGGAATAATTTAATTACTTTCCAGGAAATGTAAATTAAAATAGTCAATGAGTTAATCCTTAGTGAAACTTCAAACCAAATTCCAATTTATTGAAATGACCAATTCAAAGTTTAGTTTTAAACTACTGCCATATATGTAAGTGTCTAGTAATGGATGAGAGCCCATTTTTATTTGGGTTGTGGATACGAAACGTGGGGAGTGAAATTTCTGCACAGAATAGTTACTTAAAAAACTGAATGACCCACCCTTTTTGCAGGCTTTTAGGACTGAACAGAAGGTTACACACACATGCAGACAATTCAACTTATATGCGGCTGCACCAGAGGCAGCAAAACCAGAGTTATCATGGTCTCACTGCCATGGTTTCAACCCAAAAGCCGGATGATTTTGATTCGAACTGGCCACGGGCAATAACAATGTTAAGCTGAAAATCCACTTAAGACACCAGTTTCAAAGTTTGAAAACTCTACTAACATAAAATGAAACAGTGCTCGACAAGAGCTGTCCAAGTGTGCGAGAGGCACCTATCCTCCCTCCTTATAGTTAAGTTCAAGGTATGCTTTCGGTTTAACCTAGTTTCTCTTCTTTCATCACTGAACATTTTATTTTGATGTGTAGTGCCCTAGATTTCCTGTTACTACATCTTGATATTCTCCTGCAAAACATGACTCATTCTTAAATCATAGAGAAACTCATCAAAATCCCAAATTTCACACCACACATGAATTCAAGTCTTTCAAGAGGACAGCATTCTTAGGGCATTGCTTGGAGCCACAGAGACAAAAACACTGAACAAGTCCATGTAGAAATCATGTCAACCTCCTACTGAGTCAACACATCTATTAGATCAATCAACACAAGCTCTATGTGTGGTAATTTTGGTCTCTGTATTAGTTATTAAAATGTGTTCCATGATACGTTAAGTGAAAATTAGTTACAAAACAGAAGGCATAGTGTGATTCCAATTAAAAGTGTTACTTATGTGCATGTGTCTGTGTATACACATACATGCCCTTTTTAAAAAATCAGAAAAATATATACCAAAATGTTAACAGTGGGATTATAGGAGGTGCTTTTTTCTGTGTGATTTTCTGAATTTTCTTAAGGTAATTCACACTAATATTTTTATAACATTAAAAAAAACTAAAAAAATTAACTAAGCTTTAGAAAATTTTGTTATGCCAGTGTGATCTCAAATGTGTTATAAATCAACCTATAAAGGCAAAGAGGAATTATAGATAACTAAGAAATAAAAAACTCTTGCCTAAAACATACAGAAAAATCTGACAGGAGTAGGGTCCTTCATTCAAATAACCTGGGCCATTCATGTATGTATGTAAAGTGCAGGCCTTGAAGAAGCGGCAGAAGCCAGCTGCCTGCAGAGCCAGGGCACAGCCAGAACAGAAAACCAATTTCTTTTAAAGTTTAACGAGGAATCTCAGATCTGGGAAACATGGAGATGGTTGGATCATTCCCTAGGACTGCAAAGGAGCAAAGCCATTAATTTAGTAAGCAGTAACTCACCATCAGTGAAAAAGGACTCTACTCCAGGAAGACACATCCTTAAATAAGTTTTTTAAGTGTTTTGGGTTTGTCAGTAAGTAATGCTTTGCAACTATATCGGTTTTTGAAGCAGACAGATACATAAATATAATGGGGTAGCACAGAACACACAAAATCCAATAACTGACAGTTAAGAAAGGAATATTTTAATTTATATGCACTGCCTGGAAGTCCTTTAAAACCAATTTCTGGAAAAGAGACAAGTTCCAAAAAGTTATTATAAATGTAAATTGCGATATATGATCTCAGAGTTACATATACTATATGCTAGCAGTTTTGAATTATTAATTTTTTTAAATAAAAAAAAGGGAGGTCTTTAGTAAATGTCTAGGACTCTTCAAAATTCAAATGGGCTGAAAAAAAAATCACTGCTCTCCCCAAGTTAAGCTATTACCATTCTGGTCTAAAAAGCATTAGCACCAAGTGAGCGAGGTTCAGAGATGGTCTAATTCAGCTCAGCAAGGTATGCCATCACAATGTCACCATTTACATGTCATGCTATTTTATATTACTGACCAAAAAGAGAGGAAGGGAAAGAAAATGCATGCATACTGTATTATACATGTAGCAGAAAAGTACAACTGACGACTTTTAAATGTCCTACTCATTGAATGAATACATGTAAGAGTCATCATCAGCACTGATGTAAACAAGAGTTGTCCAATGTGGACACGACTGACATTTGGGGCTTGAAAATTCTTTGTGGGGGACTGTCTTGTGCATTGTTGGATATGTAGCAGCATCCCTGACCTCTACCCACTAGATGCCAATAGCATCTCCTCTGGTTATGACAACCAAAATGTTTCTAGATATTGTCACACGCCCCCTGAGAGGCAAAATTACTCCCAGGTGAGAACTATCCAAATAATAGCTTATTGGAATGAAGACTTCTAATTACCTCCTTTTTATTTTGAAAGAAATGTAGTCTTGAGAGCAGCATATTTACAACCCCCACCCCTAAGGAATGCTCATTCAGAATGATGTGTATTTGCAAAGGTTTCTTTCTTATTTGTTTAAGTTCTGTTACCCTACATAGAGTTTTCAATGCCAACAATTTACTGAGCATCTACTCAGTGCCAGGCACAGTGTTAGGGACATCCTGTACTCATGTCCACTGACTCACACCCTGGTCTGGCCGACTGGGCTGTTTCTAAGACATGTTTTGCCACCGTAAAAGAAATGCCAACACCTCAGAAATCCCCAAGAGAGCAGCATGCCCTTGTCAATAAAAGAGCTCTACAGTTCCAATTGGGTTTCTTCAAATTCTTGACCCTTTTTAGTAACTCTATATATTTCCATCATTTAAAGATTTAAAAAAGAAAAAAAGAAAGAAAGGTCAGAAGGCCCTCCCCTGTATCTGGCATAGAAAGGCCATCAGCGGTTTTCGCAGGCAGGATCATTACCGGAAACTCTAAAAACACTATAGACAGTTTTCTTAACTGTCTGACCCACATGCCCTCCCAACACAATTTGTAATTTTATAATCCCCATAAATTGAAACTCATAACTGACCTTTCCCAAATAAATGTGTGTCACAGAGAGACAGAAAAGGGGAGAGAGATCAGAGGGTATTTTGTTTGGCAGGAAGGCAACGAGGCTCAGAAATCGATTTGAGCTCATTAATAGATGCCTGGAACATGCTCGGTGTTTCATCTCCTTCGCCCACCCCCACCGGAAAAAAAAAAAAAAAAAAGACAAGCACTGACGCGAGAGGATGGATGTGTTGAGTTGCTTGGGTAACAGAAACTTCACACACACACAAGTGAGAAAGAAAAGCCTGTAAGTCCGAAATCCAAAATGGCCAAAGGGACTTCAAAGTTTTCAAGAAGCTATCCTGCAAAGGTTCGGCTGGCGGCTGCACCTCGAAGTCAATAATGCCGTAACTTGTCTGCCTCTCCAGAGCCGGGCTCGCCCCGCTGACAGTGGCTGCACAAAACCCCTCCTGTGCCGAGCAGCGGAAACTCCTAATGAGATTAGTTGGTGTGTGTGTGCAGACATTACTTAGCAATGACTAAAGGGGCTCTCTCTTCCTGCAGCAGCCAGTGGAAAATTCAGGGAACTTTTTCCCCCTGCAGCAGCAGAATCCCTTGAACCCTCTCCCCAGCCAACTCCAAAAACAACTCAGCCTCCCCCCCAGTCCTCCCCTCCTGGCTGGGGTGCTGGGGGTGGCTGGGAGGGGGAGCAGTTAAAGACCGGCCAGGGGCTTCCAAGAGCCGGAGGGTGGGAGGGGGCCGGCGGGGAAGGGGCGGGAGACCCCTCCAACACTACAAAGGAAACTGTAAAAGGCACAAATACATAAACCTGAGCAGGAGCAAACCACAGTTTCTTTGTGAGCTCCTCCAGTGAGTCATTTTCAAGATGCTGTCTGCTGCCAGTTTCAAAGCGGAAGCGCATGGCAATTAGTCTTGCAGTTTCCAGACAAGCCAGAAACTCTCCCGACACTCGTTTTCTTTTTTTTTTTTTTCCGAAAAAGCCCCTTTTGCAGTTTCTGAAATAACATTTCTTGCCCCCCACCCCCACCCGCACCCGCCGCCCCCACCGCAGCTTGTCCTCAGGGGTGATTCAGTTCAGAAAACATAACCAAACCGAGCCCTCTTCTTTTTTTCCCTTTTTTAACCCTCCGAAATCTTAATTCTAAAAAGTTACAGTGGCATTGCAGGCCGACACTTTGTTGGAGCTGAAGAGCCCCCCCATCCTAAAGGGCTGGGGGCGCCAAGGCCATCCCCTGGCAAGGTCCTTCTCCAGAACCAAGTCCCGTAAAGGCTCCGTCGGCTTTTAAAGGTCCGGCCCGGCGTGCGCCTGGGGTGGTGACCCGGCCGGGGGGTCACCTGCCGATCGAGAGGGGACGCAGCCCCCCCCCAGCCTCGCCTCTTCGCTCCCCTCGCCCCCCGCCCCCCGCGCTGCCCCGTCTCCAGCCCCGACTGCGTCCCAGAATCCGAGCATCGCTGCCACCCCGAGGGGAGCCCCCGCTGGCGGGTCCGGGGTGGTCCAGCCTCCAGGCACGCAGCCTGCTCCCGTCAGTCACCGTTCCTCCCGGGGACCCTAAGTCTCGCCGTCCCCTCCTGGGGTCCCAACGCAGCCCCAGGGCGGGGTGCTGCCCGCGCAGGGTCGTCGCGGGCCCCGGGACGGGCGCGCGGACGGGCGCGGGGCTCCCCCCTCCCCGCCGCCGACGCCCCCCAAGCCGGGGGACCCCCGCAGCGCCTCCGCCCCACCCCCACCACGCCAAAGAAAAGAAATTTTAAAAAATTCGAAAAAGCACCCCCCCCAATGCAACTTTGCAACTGTCCCAGCAACAGGCGGAGAAGAAGCCTCGCCACCTTACCCAGATGTGGGGGAGCTTTCAAGATCCTTCTCCGGGGGGGTGGCGGGGGGTCTTTCTAGGAGGAACCGGGCGCACGCCCCCGGCTTTCCATGCTGACAGGCGCCTGCACACGGTCTGCGGCTCTGGTAATGAGATCCTGATTTTTTTCCCCCCGTTTTTTTTTTTTTCTTTCTCTCGCTCCTCTTTTTTTTTTTTTTTTTTTTTTTTTTTTCTTTCCCCTCTGGTGTGCGCGAGAGCAGGAAGTTGGAGCAGTCGGGCCGAGCCGGCTCACTTCCTTCGCTGCATTATTCCCCAGGCGGTGTGCAGTCTGTGTAAACAGGCTTTTCCGCCCCGCGCCGCCGCGCGCCCGGGCCGCGGCTGTGCGCGCCGGGGCGGGCCGCCCAGGCCCCGCGCATCCCCCGCCGCCGGCCCCGCGCCGCCCGCACCCGGCCCCCCGCCCGCCCGCCGCGCGCCCCGCTTCCTGCTCCGCCACCCCAGGGGAGGAGCCTCCGGACCCGACGCGTCTCCCAGCGGCCGCAGCCCCTCCCCACGGGCAGCCGGGGGTGCGACTCCCCCCAAACCCAGGGAAGCTGCCCCAGACCCCCGCTGCGGGGAGGCCCCTTCGGTGTCAGTGGAACCCGAGACCCCCTTGTCGTTCTCGGGGGCGGTGGGGGTCCCTGTGCCGGGGATCGCGCTGGGCACCGCATTGGGGGGTCGAGCCCTGCCCAGTTGGCCTCGGTGGGGGAGGCCCTGATGTCGGGAGGCCGCTGGGCTTGCTGTTTTCTAAGAGTTGTAGGGGAAGGAGGGGCGTCGTGGCTGGGGTTCATTCAGGGTTTGGTCGCTCTGGGGCAAAGGGGTGATCTGGGTGGGGGGCATCATTGCTTGGGACAAGAGGTTGGATGTACCTCCCGAACAGTAGGTACGATTTCTGTCTGGGGACTGTCCACAGTTCCTGCCTGGGATTTCAGCAAACAAACAACAAAAAGCCAGCGCTCAGAGTAGGGGGCCCACTTTGCGGGGGGAAGGATGAGAAGCCATAAACTGGAAGCCAGGATTCTCCGCGAGGAGACCTTTCTGCCGTCCGCTATGGCCTGCCACAGGCTCACCCTTTCCTGCCCGCCGAGGAGCTCCGGAGGGGTATTAGCTGCACCCAAGGCGGGGCGGGCGAGTGACAGGTTCGGGAGAGAGGCTCTGTGGCTTCAAAACTGGACGGCCCACCCCAGAGGGCTGAGGCCCGGCTCTGACCGGCGAGCTTGTCCACTGCCCTGAGGCTGAGAGAAGAGAGGAGGGTCCCCATGGAGGAGCCCCTCATCCCCAGCCCTGTGCTCCAATCCCAACTGCCCACCTTCTGGGGACTTCCATTTCCCAGCCTCCACTCCTTAGCAGCGCAGACCAGTGGTTCCCAAACCACGTGGAGGGCTTGTTAAAACACCGGTTGCCTGGCCTCAGCCACCACAGTTCCCGATTCCGTAGGCGTGGGGACGATTTCAGCCCTGGCTATTGTCAGAATCACCTGGGGGAGTGTTTTGAAAACTACTGATCTCCGTGCACAACCCAGACCAATTAAATCAGGTTCCCTGGGGGCAGGGTGTGCGTCCTTTCTAAAAAGACCGCATTCTAAGACTTTTCTTCACTTGTTTATGTGTTTATCTTTGCAATCTTCCCCAAATATCATTTGTTTACTAACTGTGGGCCTCTAAAGGTCAGCGCTGTATTTTATATCTGGTTGTATCTAGTTAGTACCAGCTCCCTACCCATAAGCACCTGTCCGAGCACCTGACTCAAAGGACAGTCCAGTTCACAGCATTTGCATCCCAGCTAGTGGGGATAGTTCACTGAGTTTGCGACGAGGCCCACCAGACCTCTGAGAAGGCTGGGAAAGCCTGAGGTGTGGGGGCTGGGGCAAGGTAGGAGAGAAGAGCAGGAAGAGAAGGTATGATGAAAAGGGGTGTTCACCAACCCCTGATTTCCCACAGCTAATTTTCCACCTCAGGGATTATCGTTTTAATCCCTAGTCGGCTTCTGCTGTCACTCAGCGGAGCTCACTCCGTGTCCCTGTGTGATCCAGCTAGCTGGGGACTAGGAGAATATTGAGTTATTTTATTATATTCATGGCGGGGGCAGGGGGGAGATGGGGAGAATCTCATACATGCAATCAAGAACACCATGTTGCTTTATTTTTAAAAGTATGTGACAAAGCCAAACATAAGTGTATTTTAAACCAGAAGCTCTCATGGTTTTTATTGTATTTTTTTTCTTTTGGCAACAAATCTTTGTAGAATCCAAATATGGAAGAGAGAAAAGGTGTATGTGTTTTCATCAGGCCATTTAATTGTTTTGAAGAAATGTCTCCTTGTCTAAAGCACTTTGGAAACAATTGCTGGTGGTTCTACCACTTCCCATACCAAATGAAGAGCTCTCAAGTTGTTCTGGTTTTTGAGATTGGCCGCACCATACTCCCCGCTCTTCACATGAATGACTCTGTTCTTCCTCACCACACAGGAATAACTTTTACTTTTAGGTGTCCGCAGCTTTTGTCCTTTGCCTTCTAAGGGAAAACTGCTGTCTTAGCTCAGCCTGCTATAACAAATACCATAGGCTGGGTGGCTTAACAATAGACATTTCTCACAGTGCTGGAGGCTGAAGTGCAAGATTAAGGTGACAGCCGATTTGGTTCTTGGTGAGGACCCTCTTCCTAGCTTATAGATGCCCACCTCTCACTGTGTCCCCACATGACCTTTCCTGAGTGCACACAGGTGGGTGGAGAGAGAGGAAAAGCAGACTCTCTAGTCTTTTCTTATAAAGGGCACTAATCCAACTATGGAAACCCCGCCCTCATGACCTCACGTAAACCCAATTACCTCCCAAAGTTCCCACCTTCTAATACATTGGAGGTTAGGGCTTCGACATGAATTTAGAGACATAAACATTCAGTCCATAACAACTGCAATTTTTTTCCATACTTTACTTTCCACTATCAAAAAGCAGCCCAGAGGCGTGGCATTTAACATTGTACTGATCCACAGTCCTCTTTCTATGCTTTTGTGTTAAAACAGACAGGAGTTAGGAATGTATGGATTAAGAGTAAGATTTCTTCTAGAGCCCCTGATAGCAGGTAATGCCTAGCGTCATTCATTTCTGCTGGTCAAAAAAGTGAGGCCCTCTCAGCGTTGATAAGAACAGTAGAGATCTTACAGAGATTGGAGTTAGTCACTGGGATGTGACGAGGGTGCTTGGGACAGAGTGGAGGATGGTCAGCCCAACTAAACCCTGCGGATGAGTAGAGGAGGGCTAGGTTTCCAGAATAAAATCCAATCCCTGGTTCTAAAAAGAAGGGGTGTATTAGCTTTTGCTGGAATTATATTATGTAACAAACCACCCCAACACTTGGTGGCTTACAACAACAAAGGGGTCTGGATTAGCTGAATTCAGATCTGGTTTACACATTTTCTCATCCTTGAACTCAGGCTGAAAGGACAGACTTGACTTGGCACAGGTGGTTCTCTAAAAGGGCAGGAACTCCAGAGAAGTGAGTGGAGACACATGATGCCTCTTAACACCTCTGCTGATGACCAGCACACTCCACCTTCGACTCACAATCCTTTGGGGAAAGCAGTCATATGGCAAAGTCAATGGGACAGGGAGAAGGATGGGGAGGAAAGGGAGAAATTTGAACTAATGATATAAGAGAAAAATGGATGCTGTATATACAAAATAGCACATCCTTCAGATCCCTCATAATTTCAATGGGTTGCTCTGAAAGTTTAAAAAAATACACATGGACGAGGAAGCATATTAGATAAAGCAGGAGAAAAAAGGAGTTTCAGAATATATCAAACTAAAATGTTCTAGAACATAGAACAAATAATATAGGAAACTTATGCATTCAAGGTATTAAACTTATGAATTGATGAGTTTTAGTAGAAATTCAAAAGTGGTTTCCCATCATTACTTTGAAGATTGCCTTAGTATTGGGAGGATATGGGTAGGAGCTGGGAATGAATAGCCAAAGCCTGATGTGAAGGCGGCCCACTCGGGTGGAAACGAGACATTTGGAATCAGGAATTTTGAGATCCAGTCCCATACTGACTCGTTCTAGTTATGTGACCTTGACTAAGTCATTCACCCTCTCTGAGCCTGAGTGAGCATCAGTTTTTACAGATTTTTAGAGTTGATGCCAATTTTACATTAAAACAATATGTTATGGACTAGGATTCAAAAACTTTTATGAACTTCATTTGAAAGGTATTTAAAAGAAATTTATAGACTTGTAGGCAGGCCCCTGTGGGAATCTGCATGCTCCCTTTTGTGTCTTTAGAGGCCTTTCAGTGGAGACATTTGAGAAGCATTGATTCGGACCATCTTTTTTGCCTTTAGGCTGGCCATCCATGGGCCAAGGGTGGCAAACTACAACCCACAGGCCAGCCACCTATTTCTATATGAATGACTTTTGGGTGAAGAAGAATCATTTTTTTTCCTGTTTAAAAATGTTTAATTGTAGTAAAAAACATAACATAAAATTTACCATCTTTATCATTTTTAAGTATACGGTACAGTAGTGTGTTAGGTATATTCACATTGTTTATGTGCAGCTGATCTGTAGAACTTTACATCTTGCAAAACTGAAACTCTGTACTGATTAAACACAACTCCCCAATTTTGCCCTTACCCCAGCCCCTGGCAACCACCATTCTTCTTTTCATTTCTATGAATTTGATTACTTTAGATACATCACATAAGTGGAATTATACAGTAGTTATCTTTTTGTGACTGACTTATTTCACTTAGCAAAATGTCCTCACGTTTCATTTATGTTGTGTCATGTGGCAGGATTTTCTTCCTTTTCAAGGCTGAATAATATATTCTGTTGTATGTATCTATCACTTTTTTTAACCATTTATCGGTTAATGGACAACTGGGTTGCTTCCATTTCTTGGTTATTTGAACAATAAGCATCACATTTTTAAGTGGTTAAAAACAAATTAAAGAAAGAAGAATATTTTGTAAAATCTGTAGAAATTTAGTGAAATTCAATTTCTAGTGCCCATATATGAAGCTTTCTTGGCATTCAGCCATGCTCATTCACTTATGCATTGTCTGACATGTCTTTTGCACTACCGAGCATGGTCGAATAGTTGTGACAGAGACTGAATGGTCTGTAAAGCTCCATTAGGGAGGATGGGAGATGAAAACATGGTAATAGGATGTCACAGCTCTAAAAACTGAGTCACTGCTGTAACTTTCAGGATGAAAACAACTGAGAAACTGTCCTGACCAGCTGCCGGACAAAATCAAACACGGGCATAAGTGAGGCACAACAGTCATTAAGACCTCAGGTGGCCACAAAGGCCCATGAGGCCACGGATATAACTCAGGACAGAGGGGAAGAGAAATAAATCCCACTCTGCAGGCTGCTTTCAGGAATCACGCTCCATGGTTTGGAGGTAAAGGAAGCTGGGGCGATGTCATGCTAGTGAAGCAGCTTTAAATTAACCAAATTCTCTAGGTTTCTGTGAAGGATCCGAGGACAGAAGGGGAGAGAAGTGTCTTCTCCCTGGAAAGTGTCAGTGAATTTTCTTAAGAGGAGGTCAGACTAGATAATATTAAATTCACCCCACTTTGTCCCCACAGCACTATAGATTTTATGAATAAATGCCATTGATATTCAAGGAGCAAAAATTATTATTATTAGAAAATGTTTATAATGCCTCAGAATCTAAAAAGTGCCGTTAAATAAATGCAATTGGTCTCTAATAGCGTGAATCCTGTTTTACACTTGATACTACTAGGGAGCCGAGATATAGCAAGTTTTAGGTTCAAGGTCACACAGTAAGTGATGGGATTGGGACAGGAATCCTGGTTTTCTGAGGGAAATTTAAATTCTTTCTGCTATTCTTTGCTGTGTTATAATTGAGGACCACAGAAAAGAGAAATTGCCCCTGAAGGAGAGGCAGGGAAACTGAATGTGAGTGCCAGCTCTTCCCACTGGCTCTTTTGCCTTTTTTAGATTCAGCCTCTTCCCCCTGTGGACTGAGGGCATTGGACCAAAGAGTATCTGAGACACTGACATGCTGTGAAGGTCCCAGGTTCTCAGCATTAGCCCACCCATGCCACACTGAGCCATAGGAAGCCCATGGTCACAGAATCGGCTCAGCAGAAGGCTGGGGCACTTAAATCTGCCACCTAGAGCAACGGATCGCAAACTTCAACCCCAGCCCATAGTAGGGAATTGAATTTACGTCTAAACCCAATATACATGTGTGTGGAATTAAAACAGATTTCACAAAACAATCATTCTTTTCCTTTTCAAAAAATGTTTACTATGTATGATATGTTCCGATATTTTCTATCCTGTTTTATTTGTTTAGAAAATGTTGGTTGCAGCCGACCAATCTGTGTTCACAAACCATGACTGGTTTGAGATGCACAGATTGGAAAGCTGAAAATTGAGGGGTAGGGGTGGTGGGACAGGCATGGAAAGATGAGATCGCAGAAGCTGGATGAGGCCAACTGGGACCACTGGCATAATATAAAAGGGAGAGTATATGGCTGTGTATGTATGAGTCAGTGTCCTTAACAACCCCCTGCTCTTCCACATTGTCTACCAACTCACCAAGCACGGTCCCCACCTCCGTTATGAAGCTATCGTCCCCAAAAGAGATGTTTAAAAGACACTTTTGAACATCCTAGCCTTGTTTATCACTGGCTTGCTTTGTCAGCCAACAAGTTTCTTGAGGAGGACTCACTGTGTACATAGCTGGCTGCCGTACTTGGCATGGTGGAACATGTGATATTTGAGGGGAGGGAGGCACAGGACAAGGTCAGGGTGTCACCCAGGGAATGCCAATTTGGCTGGTGGTCCATGGATAGCTTCGCCTTGGTGATGGACTGAGCCTGAGCTGACAGGTTCAGACCTACAGCTTTGAGCATGGCATCGGCCTTGGGCCTCACCACACAAGGCTGCATATTTAGCTCCGATGTTATCATCAACTGATCTTGTGCAGACAGAACAGAGGCAGTCTGACAAAACTGAAAGTAGAAGGCATGCATCATATACCTTTAAACGTGCCTCTCCTCTTCTAACCACACTGCTTGAACGCCACTCAGAACTAAGATTTTTGTAGGCCCTTAATTACATTGTCGCTAGCACAATAATATCACATCGTTTCGTGTTAACAAAACACACCACAGGATTTATAATTGTATTTCATTTCATTTTTAATATACCCAGAACCTCAACAAGTGGCAGTGGTCTGTGCCTTTTTCAACTTTGAGAGGCCAGACCCCCAGGGAAGACCAGCTTTTTGGTGACACATTTTCTTATAACATCTGCAAGTAAATTTATTTATAATCTCTTTCTCAAAGTGACCGACATGCTTGCCTCTCCTGTCCACAGGATGCCAGGAAGCCAAGCTAACAGGTGAGAATTTGTTGCTTAGTGATCAACAATGAAGCACCGTGAGGGGAACATCTTACCGTAGGGGGTCCTCTTTGGAAACCAGAAAGCACCCGTTCCCCACATGCAATGCCCCCCACTCTGCCTTCTGCTGGACAGTCAAGCCAAGGATGGGCTTTCTCTTTGTGCTCCACTCCTGACAACCCTATGCTGTCTGAATGTTCCTTCTTTAGATAGTAAACTCCAGTCAGGTAGCCATTTCAGGAGACCTTGAAGACTTTATTTTTTTTTCCATCACATATAAATTTAATATGTTTAGTTTTCGGAGAGGTAACTAAGCCCCAGACTAAACCTACCTCTAGGCTGCCAACATGACATGGTACAAAATAGACACTGTGCCTGACTTTGAAGATTTAGCAAATTAAAATGATAGGTCAAACTAAGAAATCTGTCCTAAACAGATAAATGGGGGACAGATTTGACAGCCTAGTTTCTCATTTCAAGCCTGTCATATGATTTTCAAAAAGATACTTAACCTCCTACCTTGAAAATGGTAGGCCTGAGGTGAGCGGGGGAGGGTTCAAAAAACTTCTCATGACTAGAACCCATCAATAAATTAATTTATTCATTCCTCAGATATGTATTAGCATCTCCCGTATGTCAGGGACTATGACAACTAAATTGCAAGCTGAGTACTATGTGATTCCTGCCTTCCAGGAACTTCTAATCTATAGCTCCTAGCTCTAAAATTTCACACTTCAAAATGTGATGGTAATCAGAAAAAATTTATTAGTACAGGTGTGGGATGACCATCTTAGTAAGGCCATGTGTGACATGGGAAGAGCTGCGAGTCAGGCAGTCCCTGGTTAAATTCAGTTCTGTGACCTTGGGCAAGTTTTTTTATCCTTTCAGTCTCCATTGCTGCATTTGTAGAATGGGCATAATAACATCTGCTTTGACATGTTGGGAGGAGTAGAACTAAAATACACAAAGTACCCCACACGGCAATCAGGAAACCATCTTCCCAATCTCACTCTTGGCTCTCAACATCCATTCTCCATCCAAGCAACCAGATCGATCTTTTAAAAATATAAATCATGTCATTCTTGGAATCATCCCACGTGCCCACCCAAATGCTAGATTCCCAACTCCTTATCATGGCCCATAAAGCCCTGCATGGTCTAGCCTCTGTCCCCTTCCTATTTGTCTCCTTCCCCTCTCCCGCTCCCTCCAAAAGACCATACGCCTGTTCTCTGTTTTTCTCAAATAAGTTAGTCCCCACCTCAGGGCCCTGACTCTCTCCATTTTCTGAAGAGTTACTGTCTCCTCACCAGTCAGAGCTCAGATCAAATGTCACCTTGTCAAAGAGGCCTTTTCTGATCATAGGTTCCCCAGTACAGTCAACTTCACCACCGTTCACTTTTTATAACAACAGCCTCTCATTGTCTTATTTTTTCCTGTGTGTTCTCTGCCTTGCCTCTCTCAAGAATGTAAATTCTCCAAAGACATGTCCTTGTTTTTCTTATTTGCTGTTTCCCCAATACTGAGGCAGTGTTTTGAATTTATGTGGTTGTTACTGTTACCGGTATCGTTTGGTGGTTAGAATTTATCTGAGGAAAGATTCCACAGGGAAAGTCTGAATCTTGAGCCAGATGAGAAATCTGATTTTGAGCCTGAGACACAAACCTGAGAAGGATGAGTGAACTCAGGAATCGGGAGGAAGGAAGGTGTGGGCAATGGAGTGGATCTTTAAAAGCAATGCAAAGAGCTCTGGATTTGAAGCTAAGCAGTCTGAATTCTAGGCCTAATTTCATGATAAGCTACCTCTGTTCTGGACATCTCAGACCTCCGTTTTCTCATATGTATAATTTTTTAAAAGGTTGAACTAATGGGGCCTTAAGAGCTCTCCCAACTCTGACATTGTGTGCCTTAAGGACCGGGCTGTTTCTGGGGAAGCCTAGAAGTATGTGGATGAGATACTACAGGAAAGCTTTCAGAAGAGGGTGATGGGTGAGCCCTCTCTGTGCAGAGCCACTCGGATCCTGTCACCCACATGCTCCACAACCAGACACAGCTTCATCACATCGCTTCCCGGGCAGGACCTGGAACATGGCAGCTGCTTGCAAGATATTGTCTGAATGAATGAATAAATATTCCCTGGAACCAGCAGAGAGAAGTAACTGACAACTCAGTGACTCAGAAGACAGGGCCACTGAGTCACCAAGCCACTTCCTGTCTCCTAGTGTCCTCCCAGCCGAGTCTTAACAGAGTTGGGAGGTGGCAAAGAGGTTCAGCTCTAGTAGGTCCACGAACAACCGGGTAACAAAGAGAAGGTCTTCAGGGTCAAGGGCTGGGGAGAAGGTGGGAGGAAAGGAAACAGTCACCTAACCTTTGAGTTCTCTACAGCAAACTCTAACACTCAGCTAAAAGATCACATGGCCTGATTCTTTTTTCAGAGCAATGAAATCAATTCCTAGACTGTCAGCTCTGTCGGCAACGAAATCCTATCAATAAACCACCACTCAGTTGGTTAAAGCAACAATCATTATATTTGTGCATGATTCTGGTGGGTCAGCAACATTGACTGGGCTCAGCAGAGCGGTTCCTCTGCTGGTCCTGTCTGGGATCGCTCACGTGACTGTGGCAACTTAATTGTGGTCCAAGATGGCATCACTCATGTCGAGCAGTTGGTGCTGGCTCCTGGCTGAGCTTCTCTCTCTACTTGTTCTGAAGGAGGCTAGTCTAGCTTGTTCACATGGCCACAGCATCATTCCATGAGGGTGACTGTGAAAGCTGCAAGACCTCTTAATGCTTAGAGGAACATAATGTCACTTGTACTGCATTCTGTGAATCAGCTCGAGTCACAGGGCTAGCCCAGATTTGAGGGGAGAGGAAATAGATTTTCTCGAAGGAGAAAAGGCAAAATTACATTGCCAAGGAGGCAGACATTTAGGGGTGGGGGAAATTGTGGTCGTCTTTGCAAACGATCTACTGCAGAGGACTAGAGGCTCATGTAGTCCTCTCATTACACAAACGAGAGGACTGAGACACACGTAGAGTGAGGGACTTGGTCAAGTTCAGCAGTTAGTGGTACAACCAGACTGGGGCCCAGGTCTCCTATATCACAGTCCTGTTTTCACACTTCGAAAACCTCTTCCACCTGCAGCATCAATCTTCTTTATCCAGGCCTAGTGAGAGCCAGGCTTTGGGGACACCCCACTTCTCAGGCAGCCTTCCTCCTTTGGACTAACTGACCCATACGATCATAGAACATAGCCCTGTTTCCAAGGGCTGGCTGCAGTTGCCTTAGTTCGAGGAGTTTCCTTAATAGGAAAGGAGATTCCACTTTATTCTGGTCCCTTGGGAGCCTGCCAGGCACCCAAGCCACAGCAAGATTTAACAGCAAAACCTCATTTCGCTAGGATCTGTTACAGCCATTTAATAAAATAGTGCTTTGTTGTCGTGGTAGTTTTTAAAGCAATATGTTCTCTAGTATATTTTGGAAGGGAAGTAAAACAATCTGTTAGATACAATACGACTTTCAAGAATTATTTCACCAAAACATCTTCTGAAAATGGAGGCTAGAGGGAATAATAATCACCGCCTAGTATTTATTGAGCTTTACTTACATCCAGAGCTCAGCATTCACATGTATTAGCTCATTTAATCCTCATAACTACCACATGACATAGGTATTACTGCTGCTATCCCCATTCCTAAAACTGTCTTTCAAATGTCACTTTTGTGTCCAATTGCCAAATCCAAGGACTCATTACCAACTTTAATCTTTTCAACTCCACCTGTTTCGAAAGCAGTTCTTCATCCATCCATCCGTGCATTCCCTTAGGTGTAGTTGTAGGAGACAGAGCAGTAAGCACGTCAGAAACAGGTCTCACCCTCCTGGACCTTCCTGTCTAGTGGGATGGACAGGCACTGAGTAAGTAGCAGCCAACAGGACGGTGTTGCAAAGAGGGAAGCGGGGAAGCCCTCTGGAATGCGAGTCTCTCCTCCCTTGGGTTCTGGAAATTGAAACTCCAGATTCTAGTTCCTATTTCCCTGACTGCTCGCTCCTTTGCTGGTTGTTCTTCTTCTATCTGCCCTTTAAACTCTGGCATTCACCAAGGCTTTGTCCTCATAATTCTTCCTTTCCTCTCTCTCTGCTGGTGAACTCACCAGGCCTCCTGCTTCAGACATCACCCCTGGCTCCACTGGGGTTTAGTCTTGCCTCCTTCCCCTCTGACTTGATGTGCTTTACCTGGGAGTCATCCTGTCCCTCACTTTGCTCCTTAGATTCTTCAACACCTGTTGAGGATTCCTAAACTTGCTCTGCGCTCACCTTTCCTGTCCAGCTCCCTGCAGGATGTCGTCATCAACTTCCCTAGAGCCACACCTTGGCCATTCATACCTCCTTGCTGACTGATATTTTTATTTCTGCCTTCATCTACCCCGGTCTTTTCAGCCGGCCCAAACCTCATTTACTTTGGGGCACAGCTCACAGCCAGCTCTGTCTCCACTCTCTTCAGGTTGAGCTCGTCACTTCTTCCTCTGAACTCTTCTCAGATTTCCCCGGGCTACTCCCACACTTAGCACCTTAAGGAATAATTAGTCTTGTTCATCTCCACATGCCCATGTTTTACACAGTAGTAAGTGCCAAAATACTGTTTACTGAGCTGTTGAAGTCAGTTTGGATCTGGGAAGCTCTTTCAATTCCCTAGTCAAAAGCAGTTTTTTTTTTAAATGAGACTACAAGGCTTCTTTAAACATTTCTATTAGGATTAGCTGAGTGTGCCTATGTCAGTCATGAGATCACCGGCAAACAATCTCTTTGCAAACAAACAAACAAAAAAAACACCCACACCTTGTCTTTTGTCCACCAACACCCTTCAGCATCACACATGTAATGAAATGTTTGTGCTTCCGGGTCATTCCATTACCTGGGTCCATGCTTGGTCAAAGTTTCATTCATTAATTCACTCATGTATTCATGTACTTATTGAACAAGTACTAATGGCGTGCCTCGTCTGTGCCAGGAATTATTCAAGGCGAAACGCCTACCCTCAAGGAATCTAAATTCTAGTGATGGACACAGACAATAAACAAGCAAAGAAATGACAGATTGGAAAGCAATAAACAGGGCGATAAGATAGAATGAGAGTAGGAGGAGTGCCATTTTTGACAGAAGGCACAAAGTGGTCCAGAAGAGACTCCAGGAGGGGAATGGGAAGGACAAAACCCTGAAGTAGGAAAAAAATGTGCATGTCTTTGAAACCAAAAAGAGCAGAATGTGCAATGGGTGGAATGAACACTGGGGACAAGATGACATTGGAGAAGTGAGCAGGCACCGGGTCACAGAGTCCCGTAGGCACAGGAGGACTCATGATTTTATTAAAAGCAAAATTGGGATTTTGCGCAGAGGAGAGACATGATCTGATTTATTTTGTAAAAATATCTCTCTGCAAAGAATGTAGGGAGGAGGGTGGAGTGAGAGCACAAAGACCTGTTCCAAGATCCTTACAATGGTCTCAGGCATGTCTCCTGGTGGCTTCGAGCTGCGGAGAGGAACACGGCTGCTGTAGGCACCAGGCTCAGTTCTGTCGGCTCTTGTTATGGTTCCAAACCATGGACCCCACTGGGAGAGTTCTCAGTGATACCCCTATGTGTGTGTCCACACGCGGTGGATGAGAGATACCCAGAGTCGGCCAGGAGCCCACATCCTCTCGTTTCTCACTGTTTCCTCGGCCCCCTTTCTTCTGGCCCAGCCCTCCAGAGCCCTGCTCTGTGCCAGCCCTTCAGAGGTTTGGAGGGCTTGGCAGGGCACAGGAGTGCCTGAAAGCCAACACGGCTGCGGGATTTGGCAGGTATGAGCATCAGCCTTGGCTGTGGTTGCCCACACCGTTTTCCTGGGTTTGCTGTTCCTACCTTCACTTTTTCTCAGACTCTCTCTAAATTCTTCCTTGTTGCCCTGACTGCTAAAACAATTTATTAATGTTGTTGTTTCCCCCCTCAAAATAGAGGAGCATTTAAAATCAATTAAACCAAGTTGAAGTGCACTAGACAACTGTTAAAAGATGCTTAATGGCTCAGGCCCCAGCCTGCCCACCTTCCCACCTGCCACTCACCCTGCCTTCGCACTCCTCCAGCGGACCAGCCTCCTTCCTCCTGGTGACCTGGTGCTTTCCCCCTGCTTACCTAACTCCTCCTTCAAGTCCCCACTGTTATATCACTTCCTTCTAGAAGCAGTCCCTGAGGGCCGCGTGTCAGTCTATGTTAGGTGCCCTAATTAAATGCATTCAAAGCACTGGGGAGTTTTTCTTCATAGGACTTGTGGTGATTCTAATTACATACTTGCCCAGCAAAGTGGAAAAGACACACTTCAGCTCAGGTGTTTTAAACAGAGGTTTAAATTTTTTATTTTTATAACTGGTTTCATTTGCTCCCACTTCTGCTGATGGTAGTGGAGAAAAAACCCTTAAATTGGCCAATGAAAGGTTACAGCCTCTTCAGGCTTAAAACAATCTGTTTTCCCCAAATAATTCGTTAATTCAAGGTTGAAACTTCTCTTCAGGGTTGCTTCACAGAGGGGTGGGTTGGGCAGGACCCGGGTGTGCTGCCCTGGGCTGAGGAGGCCTCCTGCCCGCCTGGTGTAGGCCTCCCACACTCGCCTTACACAGTTCCTGCTCTAGAGGAACCCGGGAACCTCCTCCTGCCGACTGCATCAGCCCTCTCTGGCCCCGGGGAACCCCCAGCCTCAGTCACCTGGGGCTGCTATTGCCTCCAAGTCTGTGATTTGGGAGAATCAGCTTGCCCCTTCAGCCCTTGGCTGCAAAGCCACATCTTAGCTTGCTGTGATGAGCTCACAAGCTGGCCTTCTCAACGGTCTTGGGAGTTTGTATTGAGAAACTTCTGTGTCCTCTACATGCCATACACAGGCTAAGAGGAAATGGGGAGCCATCTCAGGCTCCTCTCCACGGAAACCCATCCATCACCATTTTGACTGCACTGTGGCTGCCCTGGGCTTACGGGATGCCTGGAGAGAGAATTTCCTAAGTTTCAAGCAGGAAGCAGAGCCCAGTTCCCTTGGATCTGACTCCTCCTCCACCTGCACTTTTCTTATCCCTGCCCTGATGTTGCTCAAGAGGGAAGGACCCGGGTCTTTCTCTCCCTCCATCTTCCTCCTAGGGAAGCAAGACCAACCTCTGCGACCCTGTGATATGGTCTCTGTCGACTGACAGCATGGCTTACACTGCCCGAAGTGCATGGTCCAGGTTTGCCTTCCACATGTAAAGGCAAACTTAGGAATTAACCACCACCTTCTCCACCCCCCACACGTTTTCTTTCAACACAAAGCCTAACTTTCAGGAGTACTGCCTCGTAGATTTAAAAATCAAGTCTAACCCTCCGAAACCATCCATTCATGGGAGGGACTGTGTGGTTTTTCGGAAACAAAAAACGCCTTAGCTTAATTTTTAAAAAATAACTTCCTATTCTAGTAATTTGTGTGATTCTTTGCTGAACATCTCTCTCTACATCTCTTTTGCTCAGGACTGTTTTCTTTGTGGCTAACAAATATTCGGTCACGTGATTTAAATAAATGATTTAACTTTATAATAATCATAAAATGTCAAAGTTGTCAGGGGTCATAGAGACCATTTAGTCCAATCCTTTTATTTTAGAAGAAGGAACCAAGGCCAGGGTGATTAAACTTGTTGTTCAAAGTCACACAAATGATGGCAGATGTGGATCTTGAACCTCTCATTTTCTGTCCCCAATTTATTAGTTTTCCAATTCACTCAAATGCCTTGAATAGGATTTTATTTGGCTCTGTCTCCTAAACCAAACTTATGTAACTTCTTAGAGGACTAGTTGCCTCAATAGGGCACTTTGTAGAGACAGACTCTCTTCCCCCTTCTCATTTTCTTCCTCTGGCAGATAGATATAAAGATTTGTCATTTTCAGAATGTCATTACAAAAACCATACATTCTCATTGTAATACCAAGCTATAAAGAAAACTACACTGTATTCCTAGCATTTAACACACCACTGGGAAGCACTGAATTCTTATTGAATAAATATTAATAAAAAAAAATCGTGTGTAATTGTGCTACTCAGAAACAATTATCGTTTATTCCGTGTGTTTGTTTTAGTGTACATACTTTCTATTTGTACCCATATACACACATTAAAAATAGATTTAGATATTTATTTTTCTCTTATCAGATTCCTTGAACAAACACATCAAAACATATTTTTAAATGTAGCTGCCCATTTGAGGAGGTCACCTTGGGAGGCTATGTTCTTATTTATAGAATTCTCCTCCAAGATTTTTGCTAATTATTTTATTCTTTGCATGAACAAATATTCATTCTTTAATGGATTTTACTTTGAACAGGAATATTATTTGAATAATGGTGAAAATGAGTGTTATTCTTTAGATATGGTTATAAAATAATGAGATTGACTTTTACTGTATGGCTCATAAATTGCTTTGAAGATTAGCCCCACAAGGAGTCTTAAAATGTGTCTTGCAGGGGCATCATCTTCCAAGGGAACCACTTAGAAGGTGATGGTTTGCATGTGAATGTAAAAGTTCCAGTAGGGGAGTTCTAAAAGACAGATTGGTTTATAGTAATACTTTGCATAACATTGAACTTTTATAGAAAACTACTTGTAGGTGTAGGAAATTTAGCTTAATAATCAGATTGTTTTGTTTTTAAGTAGAAAATGTAGGTCTTGCATGATTTAAGTTGAGGGGAGCAAGGATTTTTTTCCCAATTGTTACAAGCTTTCTCCAGAAGTTGCTTTGAATTTGCCCATCTTTGCTTCACGACTCTCTTCACTGTTATCCTTTAGTTTTCTAGTACTTCGTGACAATTCACAAGTGAAGTGCACTCCTCACACACTCCTGTGCATCCTAATAGATGTGTTATCAGAGCAAAGTGCATCCTGTCTTAGGAAGAGTCTAGTCGAGGGGTCACAAACACACATGACTAGAGAGGGCTGTGTGTAAGAAAGCAATGGTGGCAGCCTGATGACAAATGACAAGTGACTAATAGGCTCAGTGTTGGAATGCAAGAGGGAATGGTGGGGACTGGGGAAAGTCAGAGGACACATCCCCATGTAAAGGGGGCTGACTTTGACCTTGGAGTACGTAAGCTCTGGGTTATTAGAACTACTGAGTTTTCATTCTGATGAGCTGTAAATCTGGATTTGTATCTTGATTTTTAAATGTAAGCAAATAATGCAAACATATCTGAGAGGCAGAGGAGTATACAATGGTCAATAACTTGTACTCTGCTTGGGCTCAAGTTCTACCTCTGCCATTTATTAACTGTGCCACTTTAGGCATGTCACTCAGCCTCTTTGTGCCTTAATTTCCTCTTCTGTAAAATGGGCGTGGTAATAATAATACCTACCTTGTAGATTTTATGTGAAGACTGAGTTAATATATGTAAAGCATACATATGCCTGGCCTATATATAGTACTACAGAAATGTTAGCTTTTGTTGTTTAAAATTAGAAACCACTGTATGGGTTGAATAAAACACATCTGCAGGCTGAATTTGTCCCTTAGACTTCTAATTTGGGTACTGTGGTCTAGAGTCAGGTCAGAAAGCTTTTGATAACCTAAAAGAATTTGTGAAAAATTATACTCACCATCTCAGCCACTCCAAAGCACACTAAGACTTTGTAAAGGTCAATCTGACCCTTAGTAACTCTCCAATTTGCTGATGAACTCAACTGCCCCAGGAGTCACTCAGCTGACCTGCTTGAGGGGAGGCCTTTCTGTTTCACTTGGGCAGGGCTCTATAGGTACACCTGTCTGTCGTTAACATATTGAAACATCTCCATCCTGGTCCATAAGTAGATACGATCCTAGCCAACCTCATCCATGACTTGCCTACCCTGGCCACCCCATCCTCTCCCCCAGTGGCCCCAGGCCCTCAAGCCCTGCTTCTGCTACATGACCTGGCATCCATTCTGATTGATTAGTGTCCATGCCATACCAGTTGTTAAATATTTTGTCTATCACCTCTGCACTGAGGAGCAACAAAGCCAAGTAAGTTGCAGGTTTGACCATTAAAAGATTTGTTCTCCTAACACTTATTTAACCTGAGTCTTTATTTCCTTATCTGTAAATTAGGAATAATATTAGTAACTACCTCTTGAGTTGTGAGAAATGAGAAAATCTGTGTAGAATGCTAGCACAGTGCCTAAAATATGGCACCCCTCCCTCTATAAATGCTGGTATCGTTAGTGTTAATTTAGATACCCCAAATCTCTTTTGTCCTCAGGAAGACTTAACCTGCTTCAGATGGGCTTGCTAGTCAATGCCTATGGATTTATAAACTATATATGTTCAAAACTTTTAAATATTAAATATAAATAATATTAATACAATTATAACATAGCACAACTAAATGTAAAATATTAATAAAATTATAATCTAACAAGCATATAACACATTATAAATAATTTGATGGAAAAAACTAACATCTTGCCGATCTAGAATACCAGCATCTAAAGAGCAAATTTTAACATGATTATTTTAAAAGAAATTTTCAAGTGATTCAAATTTTCAGGTATGATTTGACACATTTCTGTCAACTGGTTAAACTATTAGCCCTTTGAGGACAGGGTCATGCTTGTCCTGGTAACTGCTATATCCCCAGCAGTTTCAGAGCCTGGTCATGATAGCCACTCAATAAATATGAGTATGTGGACACCGAATGAATGAATGAAGACTGGGAAGAAGGCAGGCACAGAACATTGGAGCCTAGGGGAGACTCATACTGGGTGTCTGCTCACCAGAAGTTGGCCAGCAGTTACCACGAATTCAGAATTTGGGGACTGGAAAGGTAGAGGAGGGGAAAAAATGGGAGTCAGTCTAGGAGTCTACATGGGGAAAGAGCAAAATAGGATCTCAATATTTGATGAGAAGCCCTGGCATTGAGTAGAAGCTTGGAAATGAGTGGTCCTGCTCACTCTATACATCATTTTCAGGCACCTGCTAGTGACAGGCCCATTTCCACAGGCAGCTACATCCCACTGAACCAGGTGGGAGACAGGGCATCGAGAGCCCAGGCAGTCCCTCTGGTGCATCATCCCGAACACAACTCTGCTGCTTGTTCCAGCCTCATCTCATACTGAGCCTTGGATTAGAAGGGTCCTTCCTGGCTCCTTCCCATTGGTGGAAATTAAGAAAGAACCTCCTGGGACTTTTAAGACTTTAGGCTCAGGTCAGTTTGAGACTAAACACCTTTGCAACATGTCTCTCTGTGAGTAGCTTCTAATTTAGAAAAACAGGCCTTAGACTGTCGTAGAGATGGGGCATGGTGTGTAGTGACTCCCTGCATTCAGGGCTGTTATGCAGCGGGCATGCACTGGAATAGCTGTAGGGGTTACTAAAATATTGAACTGCACTAAGCAACTAAAGGGTTAACCTCAGGCACAGGAATGGGAACTCTCCAGCAGAATGTCTCGCAAGGTTTCCAAGAGCCAATGCTTTGCTGTGAAATGTACTGAAAACCACCCAGACTGTCTTTCAAATGTAACCCAATGCCTGGCACTTTATTATAGAAATGAATAAATACCTGAATGAGCAGATGAGAGGAGGTAGGCAACAGTCGTACCATAAATTTGTGTAGCATGAATGAGTTCTCTGAAAATGCAGGTGTCCTTTACATGCTGCAAAGCAGTCTGAATACATCTTAACCAGAGTTTGAAACTGGTTTCAGAGGTCAAGGTCACCCTCTCACTTGTACCTGAGCTTTTACTTAACACATTTCAATCACCGGTCTGGGGCAACTGTCAGAAAATCTTTCTGTTGTGAATAACACATCCAGAGCACAAGCTATATTTTGCTTTACATACTTAAGTGAAGAATTGGTCCCCGGCTGAACGTAATGGAAGTCATTTGTTCTGGAAAAAGCAATTCAGAAAAAGATATCACCTAAAAAGCTGGAGCCGTCCACTCAGAACCCTCTCCTGTGATGGACCATGTAAGATACTTGGGCTTAAGAGCTTTTTTTCGGAGGGGAGTGGGGGTGGTAAGAAGTGCTTTAATTTCCCATAATGGCATCTTCTAGGATGTCTGTCTATTCACTGGAACCATTTGCTCCTGCCATGTGTGATTGCTACTGTCTGAGAAGTAAAGAATGCTCCTTTTTGTGTCTGGCGGCCCCATTAGAGCCCGTTTGGAAGTGGCCTCCACGATTCCCAGCCAGAATTAAAAGCATTTCAATCAGTGGGAAAAGTGGAGAGAGAAACTCCTTTCACTTCAGAGGTTGCTCTTGAGAAGACCCTTTCCCTTGAGCCCCCATCCGGGGTGCTGGTAACATTTTTCTATTGTTCTTTGTTGCCCATCTATGCAGCTTGTGGCAAAGGGGTGCCATTTTGGTTTCATACATTTGGTTTCCTACAGGAGGACTAGGAATGAAGGTTGGGGATCCCCAAAGCTGCATTCTCTCTTTTTTTCCATCTTCTTTCAGATTTCACCATGGAATGACTTCTCCCCATTACAGCTGTGGTTTTCATAACTCAACCCTAAAACCAAAGAGCCGTGTGGCCTCGGGGTGGGCAGCAGAGATTCTTGCAGCAGCTTCTTCTGAGCCCTGACCCATAGAGGACCACAGGGGGTTGGGGAGGAAAATTCCAGCCCTCACTGGAGTGGGGATACAACTCTTCTCACATTCCTCATGAGTGACTTTCTCGAAGTGCAGCTCTGGCCAACACTGGGGTGTCAAATCCACACCCTTGCCTTGTGGTGGGAAGCAGCTAATAGCCACTCTCAGCTTTTGTTCCAAGCCTCCTAAAGGGGAGTTGCCCTGTCCCACACGGCACTTCAGGGAAGCCGTGCCCTCCCAAGAAATGACAAGTGGAAAAAAGACAGAACAGACTCCAGCCCGGCCAGGATACAGTCTCTGGAAAGAGGTTGTTTTTGTCTCCGCTGCCATAGAAAACACATCCTCTTAACTTATTAAGTAGAGAAACAGCACAATCACACACGCTGGAGGTTACCAAGGTGAACAGAATCCAAGATTAAAATCTGCCAGCCCAGTGGTGCATGGAAGCATGGCCGGCCCAAAGAGGAAATCTAGCTCACTGTTGGTAAATTTTTTTGGATGCTGTTTATGTTTGAACTTTTCTCTGTTTTCCTGTAGAAACTTCCGTACCCTCTTCCTGTGTCCCTACAAAAGGCTTGGACAATGCAGTCCCAGCGCTGCTGTGGGACATGGGTGGGGCCCCGGCTTCCTCCTTCCTGCAGGGAAATCCTTTCCTATAGAAGAGGTAAGAATGTAAGGTTCATGTGAAAATGTTATTATATTCCTTATCTCAGTCATTTCGTGATTTGCTGTGTGGTGACAATAAGTCAGCCTGGCCACATTCACAGGAGAGGTGGCCCCAGTTCCTAGTTTTGGCTCGTGCTGTTTTCTCAGCTGAAGAGGGCAAACGGCCCTTCAAAACGCTGCTTGTTTTCCAGGATCTTATCAAGAGTTCATGTCTAAGGCCAGCAAGAGAAGGGAGGGCTCCGTTTCTTTTTTTTCTCTCTCATTGTTTCCAATTGAATTGGCAGGAAACAGGAGTCCTCTACCTGTCCCTCTTGGGAGCAAAATTGATTCGATTCCATTTTTCAGATGTATCCGCTACCACCAGAAGTTGGGGACGTTTCCGCTCACCCCCAAATCCAATGTGTTCTGCATTTACACAAATGTCATCTTTCACAACTGGAAATGAATCAAATTTAAACAAAGAGCTCTGGGATTGGTGATCGCTGTAAATTGCTTTCCAGAATCTCAGATTTGTTTTATTTTCTCATTCGCCCCTTAGTAAAGTCGCTTTGGGGGCTGTGGACCTTGACTGAATCCAAGTTTGTGTATGTGTGTACCGTCCATGGCACAGACACTCAGAGTAAAGCCCTTTACACACAGGTTCAAGTAAATTAAAACAGTTCACATGAACAGCTGCCTGAGAGCATATGTGACAGCTGGGCGATGTAGACTCCAGACAGAAGGTAAGTCAGTTTCTCAAGAATCAGAGCATGTTTGTGGTTGACCCAGAATTTTCCATTTAAATCAGTTCAACCAATTTAGTCAACTTGGACGAGAATCAAGATCCATCTATATATTCTTCATTTCATATAAAATCAACCTCAGATAATCACATTTTGAGGGGATTGCTTATTTTACTGCCTATAGATAAAGTTTAAGCATAGGAATTATATAAACCACAATACTCCATAAACAGAAGAATCTTTCTTTTCAATGTCAACACTTCGTGTTGGAGCTTAGACTCAGAACCTGGGCAGTTACTAGGTAGAATTGTGAAGCGACCCATTTTTAACTACCCCCGAGGGTACTCACACACACACACACACACACACACACACACACACACACACACACACACACAACAAACAAACAAACAGAAAAAGCAATTTAATTCTGCTCTTTTGGGGCCTTGGTTTTCCCAGGCCACATCGTCCTCAATCCAGAGACCTGTCTCTCAGATCAAAGCGTCTTGCCTCTATCCAACCTTTCTATGGAACTTCCAGTTCTTCATACCCACTGCTTACCTGGTAACTGTTTGTGGTTCCTCTGCTATGTTAAGATATTTTCAAGCAGGGAGAAATCTCCAGATTCCCTTTCTGGTGGGTCCTTGGTGGCCCACGAGGCAGCTGCTGCTCCCAAACCTGCCTGCTCCTCCACTCCCTTGGCTGTGTTTCAGTGAGAGCCATTTCCCCCATGATTGTTCTGGGATATCCAACTGATGTTTCAAGATATAGAAGTCCAGTAGATCTGCCACAAGCCACTCTAGATGGGTTTTCCACCCAAGTGAAACAGCCAACTTTCGATCAGCCCCTAAAGAATTAGATTTGTGGGAGAAAATCACTCAACATCCTCATTTTGTATTAACCAATGCTTTCCCATGATTCCAATATTTCCTTCCACTCCTGGTGCTTCTCATGTCCCTACTCTTTTTGAAGCAGTTGGGCTCTTCTGTCCCAACTGCCTCAGAGAAAGAATGTTACAGTGGAAAACAAGGCTGTGAAAAGACTCTTCCCAACCTTTGAGTTTCAAAAGTTTAGGCCATTAGGGAAATGGGAAAGACCACAGAAAGGACAAAACATTTGGTGGAAATATGAGTGAGAATAAAATTTCTCATCAGCCCTACCAAATGAACTTCAAGAACTGGGGAGAGCTAGAGGGGAGAAAAAAAATTGGTGGGGTCTAGGACAAGAGGGCCAGATTGGAAGGGGCTACAGAGCCTGAACAGAAAAGGCATCCATAGACTATCCATTATCACTAGCATGACCCTGTGCATCACCCATGCCCAAGGCTTCATGATTTGACTTGTCCTTTGGCATCCAGTGAGGATTTCTCACTGACTATTTAGCAGGAATAACAAACTATGCCCCCAAACTTGGCTATGTTGTCACAGTTGAAACTACTGCATGTGATCAACCCAATGTACATTATCTCAGGGCAATGGTAAGCCCCCAAGAGGGAAGCTGGGGTCCTCGGGCACTTGGCAAGGTAGTTCTATGGAAGGAAAAGTCCCTTGTGTCTACAACTGAAGGTTAAATGGAACCACTCAAGATTTTCCCCAAACAAAAACAGTAGTTCAGCCCCACTCCACCCAAACCCTCCTGATGATGTGGCTCTCTGGCTTTCTCAAGGGAACCACTTTGTGAAGCACTTTGAACTGTTTCCCACAGCACCTCTCCACTGGTCTATTTGGGTGATTCTACCCTGCACTGGATTTCTAGCCTCTGACTTGACCTTGAATTTGACCTTGATCTTCAGTAATTGCCTGGTTTTCCAGGTTCTCATGCCACTCAACATAGGATGCTCACTCCCAGCTCCCAGGCCAGGGTTCTTAGCAGCGCTCATCTTTTCATTTCACCTAGTGTCAGCCCTAACATCCCAGCCCTCTTTCTCATGGGCATGTCAATCACACACCTAGAGATTTTCTAACTTCTAAGACCCTTCGACTTCCATAAGATGGAGTGAGTTACAGATAGAATAGAACTCTCAGGGCCACACCACAAGTATCAGAAGGAAGCAGTTTTGCCTGGGGTGAGTCAAGTATTGTATCAATAGAACCAGGTTGAGCCAATGGCTGGTCTGGATCCCTTCTCAACATGGAATCCGTTCTTCACTCTCTCACCTCCCATGTGACTGGTTAGATAGTCCTCACTCGGGAAGGGGTAATTGAGTGGATCCTAAGGAAAGGCTCCTCCTGCAGTCTAAAAGTGAGATCCAGAGGGCCACAGACTAGGTCTGAGGGGCAAGTGCCAATCACCAAGGTTTTAAACTAGAGTAGAAAGGGTCCAGGGACACCTAATAAGTATTCAGTGTAGATGTTATCTGATTATGTCTACACTGAAGAGATAAAAATGGAAAACATAAGTGGAAGTATCACTTCCAGCTTATGTCACACACTTAGTACATTGATCATTTTGATATTTGCACTTCCCCCTTAGCTCTCTTTACTTCACAGAGGTGTTGTGAGTCTTAACTAATGTTTACAAAGTGTTCTACAGGTCTCAGAAGAAAGTGATTATAAAAGTGCAAGAATGAGGACCATCACTTGCCCTAATTAGCCCAAAGTCAAGTGAGTATTAATTTGATTTAAAGGTATAGAAATGTAAGTGTGTGTTTCAAAGGCTGCTACTACCCAGCAGGAAGAAATGTACTATGAGAGAAGATTTTTCACGGCGAAATTATAAAAGTATTCGGAATAAAAAAAAAAAAAAGGAGAGAAGCAAACATCAAGGGATTATGAGTGACCATGAAAGAGGACTAGTTAGCAAAAACAAAGCAGGTCTTCAGCGAAGGTGACAGCATGACTGGTTTTTATGTAAGATTTTCAGATCAAGTCTATTAACGGGTCTGTCGGCTCCATGAGCTTTCATTGTGGTGCCATTTCTCTGGATTACACATTGGCTGAATTAATGGAGCATGGACTGGTGGTGGAAAACACTTATTAAAACACAAAGATATTTGTGGTAAATTATGGTAGCTACAAGTTTGCAGCCAGAGGAGGAGAAAGTTCTAGAACATGTGTTCTACCAACTGCTCTAGCCATCATACTCATTTCTGGAAGCTCACTGCCTGACTTCTACTCCTTAATGAGTTTTTGGCAAGTTATTTAACCTTTTCACACCTCCGTGTCCTCATTTGTAAAAAGGAAATAGTAAAATAGCAGTGGCTATGTCTGTGGGGTAAGATTCCAGTTCTTACTGCATGGCTGGACCTCTTACAAAAGCATTTATTACTTTTATGATAAGAGTACTCATGGCTATCTCGTTCACTGAGCACTTGCTGTGTGCCAGGGAGCCACTAGTTCATACGATAATCCTCACAACAAAATACCATAAAGAGAGTGTTTTTGTTATCTTTATGCAATGAATGAGAGAACTGAGGGATAGACAGAGAGGTGAGGCACTTTGCCTAGAGCTAGTAAGTGTCAAAATCAAGATTTGAACTTAGGTAGCTCAGCTACATGATGTGAGCTCTTAATCACTGCATTATAATTAAAATAAATAATAACAATTTTTAAAAGCCTGTTCTCCCTTCAAGACACAGTTCAACTCTCACTTGTGTGATGGCACATCTGACCATATCTGGCCATTCATTTGTTCAACAAACACTAAATACCTGTTGTGTTTGAAGGCCTGTTTGGGATATTACAAAGTATACAAGTCAAATAAAGCATGATCCTTGCTATCCAAGAGCTTACGGTCTAGTAGTGGAAGATAAAGTGATCTCACAAACTGGAATGAGAAGTGCCATAAGACAGAGACAAGATTCTATAAGAGTTCGGAGGGAAAAGAAGGAACTTCCAACGCCAGGAAGCAGCGTCAAGCTCTGAAGGCAAGAAGAATATCAAGGAATGAAAACCACTGTGTTTGGTTGGAATGAAGGAGAGAAATGAAAAAGTGGCTGAGATGGGGAGGGGAAGGACTTGACAACTCACTAGGACTGTGGCCTTTGTTTGGTAGGAAATAACACCTCATGAGAAAGTTTTGATCAGGTCAGTGATAGGATAAGAGAGAAACTTCCCCGATTGTACGGAGAGCTGAAATAATTGGCTAGTTAAGTAGCAAAGCTGGGATCTGAACCCAAACAGTCTGGGTCCAAAGTCCACATTCTTCTTTATGCTACCTATTGTTAGAGAAATATCTCTGGTGCCACTACCTGGAGTAGTTTGGGGCGGAGAAAGCCTTAAGGGACAGGAAAGCTGATTAGGAGGAGATTACAATACTCCTGGCCACCATCCCACCCTTCCATAGCACTCTGTCCAAAATGCTCATTTGGTTTTTTATTCTATTGTTAGCTTTTCATATGCGTATTAGTGTTCTCCTCTGGAGTGGATGAGAAACCATCAAAAACATGTTGTTTCTATAAGCCGTAACATAGAAACATACATGTACACAAATACCATGTAAAAGTGTTTGAACTAATAAGTTCATATTCCGTCATTCTCTGATTTCGTAGGGAGTAGATCTTGATAACAATTACAGTAACAATCTGCAACCATGACACTCTACGATGTTATACTTTCCTGCAGAGAATCATTCTAGTTCTGACATTTAGAACAAACTTCTGAGGTGCATAGAGGGAGGGAAATAGATTAGGGGAGATTAACTGACCTACTCAAAGTCACGAAGTACCTAAGCAAGAGAACTTGGACTCAAACCTAGGTATTCGATTCCAGGTGTGGTGCTCTTTTAAAGCTGAAGAAAATCCTGAGCACAGCCTGACTTCCATACTAAACTTTGCTTCAGAGAAGCTCAGCGTTTCAGAAACTGCATTTATCTTTTCAGCATCTAAAGGGGTGGGCAGGTAGGACTGACCTTGCTTTCAAAGTGGATAAAACCTTAGTACAATTTATGGGCACATCAGACCTGGAGAGATCAGGAGCAGGACTGTGGACCTTGGAGGGTGCTGCCACCACCCCTGCATTCCCCTAGGGAACCGCTTCCTGCACCTTCCATTTTTAAGTCACATTAATTCTGCTGCCCTTGCACTCATCCATAAACACTTTGATGTGGAGGGACTTGGGTATGAAGTCATGCTCTCTGAATCACTTCCACTTCAAAGACACTAATTATGAATCAACTCACCTCAGGTATGTCAGAACACTGGAAATTATTGACATTCCCTGCTAATCTTTGCAAGAAATCCTCATGGATGTGATTACATGAAATCCTGTTTGTGGAAGTGTCTCACACAGTGCCAGACACATACTAGTCCTTCAATAACCAATCATTTTTGAGCATTTCTTAGACCAGGCTCTGTTCTAGGTGCCAGAAATTGAGCAGCTAATAAAACAGGTGAGGTTCCTGGCCTCAAGGAGCCTAGTTAGGAAAGACAGGGAATGAAGGAGTAAACATATAAGAAGGTTATCAAGTCCTGAAAAGTGCAATGAAGAAAATGAGAGAGATGGCATGATGGAAAGTAACTGGGAATGACTTTAGATTCAGAAGTCAAGGAAGGTCTCAATGACAAGATATATTTCTTTTAAGAGCCAGTCATCCAAATGGCTGCAGAAATGCCATTTGGGCAGCGGCACACATGGGCTAAGCCCATGGGGCCCCAAGAAGGAGATGTGGATGGAAAGTGAATAAGAGAGAGAGGGCGACAACAGAATTCTAGAAAGGAGGTAGCAGACAGATCAGGGAAGGTCTTCGTTGGTTGGAAACAGGAGTGTGGGTTATACTTGAGTGTGACTGGAAGTCAGTGGGGTGGTTAAGGTACAATGGCTCGATCTGACTTATACAGGCATACCTCGGAGATATGGTGGGTTCAGTTCCAGACTGACAAATTAAAGCAAGTATTGCAATAAAGCGGGTTCTAATCTTCTTTCTGGTGGAGAATCTTGCCTTTTATTTGTAAAAAACACAACATTGGGGAAGCACAATAAAACAAAGCTCAGAGGCATGCCTGGATCAGCAGAAACTGACACGAGATTCGGTGTGGAGAACACATCTTAGTTAACTCGGGCTGCTCCAGCAGAATACCGTAGACCGGGTGGCTGAAATAATAGACATCTATTTCTCAAGGTGACAGCACATGTAGTACTTGGTGAGGCCCCACTTGCTAGCTCGTCGATGGCCACCTTATTGCTGTGACACTTAGAGAGAGAGAAAGAGAGAGAGAGAGAGGGAGGGAGGGAGAGAGCCTGCTCTGGTGTCTCTTTCTCTTCTTGTAAGGGCACTAATTGCACCACAGGGATTTCACTCTCATGGCCTTATCTAAACCTAATTACCTCTCAGAGGCTCCACCTAATATCATCACATTACGGGTTAGGGCTTCAACATAGGACTTTCGGGGAGACACAGATATTCAGTCCATAACAAAGCAGGTGGACACAGTAAGAGGAGCTGTTACAGAGGCCCAGGTAAGAGATGGTAGCGCGTGGGCCAGGATGAGTGTAAATGAGTAGAGAGACACAGGCGGATTCAGGTTGTCCTTTGGAGTTGGAGCCCACAGGACAGGCCGGGAAAAAATGTCTCCACATTATTTGCTTTTCTTCCCTCCCTCCCTAGTCAGCTCCTTACTTCATTTTGTTTGTTGAGCTTTGGCATAAGTTATTCCTTAGATAATTCATGTCTTTTTCTTTAAATGTTCAGATGAAAATTGTATCCCAAGCCAAGTCGATTCAAGTCAATTCAACAAAACTTTGTTCAGAAGAGATTATATAGTGTGGGAAACACAAGCTTCTCACCTCAGATGCCTGTTCTACTCATTTCAGTTCAATTCAATTCAACACTGGGCTGTGATTGGTGGTTATGAACCAGGCACTATCACTGGTTCTGGAGGTTCAGACGATAAAGATACAGACTGAAGCCTCAACGAGCTCACAGTCCAATAATGGAGAAAGATGAAGAAGGAAACAAATATAGTATAGGTACACACATGAAATGCAAGAAATACAGAGCACCAAAGCAATACAGAGAGTGGGAGTAGCTGAGAGAAAGAGGAAATGTTCCCTGAGCATGTGCCTGCTGGTCTGACTATCAGGGAAGGACAATTCCCTGGCTGAAAAGGAGGGTGCTCTGCATTGGGGGAACAGCACAGGCAAATACATGGAGTGAAACAGCAGGGTTTATCTGAGGAACTGTAGGCCGCTCAGTATTGCTGGAGCAAACACAGCAGAGGGAGATGAGGCTGTGAGTGTAAGCAGGACCCTATTAAAAAGGGCCTCATTTATTATTATTAACGAGCTTGTACTAACATCTGTAAGTGATGGGGAGTCGGAGAGGTATTTCCCACATGGGGAGACCATCAGATTCATTCCACTCTGCGTTCACGTGGTATGCCCTTGAAACACACACAGACGCGCACATGGGATTTGAGAACATTTGCAAAGTTGTATGAATGAGAGGCTTTAAAAAATGTGGCTCCAAGGAAATTATATAATTTGGAAAGGGCAGAGAATGAGGAGAGGAAAAATTCCAGCAGCTCGAGGAGAGGTTCTCGGCCCCTTTCCAGCCCCTGGGACAAGTCCGACGCGGGAAAAGCAGCCAGTCTGTTATGTCTGCAGGCGTCTGAGGCAAAGCCCGGCTCCTCCACAGAACGGAGCGATTCATGCAGAATGTGATGATGACAGGCGCCCATTTTCCAGGGGCCGCCAAGCCAATTCCAGTTGCAGTAAGAAGGTGACAGGAGCCTGGAGGCCCGGTTGTGCCAAGGTACACATTTCCAGTGGGCACACCATTCAGGCATCTAGTAAAAAATCCTAATTGTGCTCAGAGGACTTTCACAGTTTGGCAGCTTGGACACAGGCGTGGAAAGTGAGGCTCCCAGGGGTGGCTGAGTGGTGGCTTGCAACATCTCAGAGGGTCTCGGGAGGTGGCATGACAGTCTGCATCGATGCACAGTAAAAAAAAAAAAAATCAGTTTGAATTCCACTATATTCTTAAGATGCTGCAAAGAGCTTGGGGAAGGGGGTATTGCAAACTGAAGATGTGAGAGGATGGCATTGCTCTGACAATCCTGGATCCTGCTGTGTGGAACAGCTCAGAATGTCGAGGTTTCAACATGGAAAAATCCCCCCACAGAGGCTTCCAAATGCTGTTGCTGGCTTTTTGGCTTGCTTGTGGAAACCGTCGGGGTGCAGCTCTGGTCTTTGTAGTGGATAAAGAAGCAAAGTTGGGCTGAGGGTATGGCTAGGAAGAAAAGTGGGAACTGTTACTCTATTTAAAATGAAAATACTCAGATATTCTCTATTGTTTGCTGCTACAAAAATCATAAGTCTGCACTGACTGATAGGGTAGCTACTAGCTGCATCACTGTTTGAACTTAAACTTGCATTAGCCACATAGCAAGTGTTCAACAGCCATCTGTGGCTAATGACTACTCTCCTGGACAGTGCGGATAAATAATTTCATCATGGAAGAAAGTTCTCTTGGAAACTGCTGTTTCAGACACCAGCTTCTGGGTGCCTTTTCCTCAGATCAGACTGTGAATGCTGCTTCATATATGGTTGTGAGAGCAATAATTACGTTCATAAAAAGAATGATGGTCCAAGTTGTTGAGCTCTCACTCTGCCTGGCACTGTGCTGGAGTCTTTCCATGTCTGGCAAGGGAATCCATGAGAAGTTGATTCATTTCCTCATTGCCTTTTCCTCTCCCCACCCCAAAATCCAAAAGAGAAGTAGCCATCCATCCTTGTGTGAGTAGAGCTTGATATTACAGAGCCAAAAGGCAAAGTTGACCGAAGACAATGTATCTGCTTGTCTTTTGCAAAAAGGCTAAGCTTGTGGAGGAGATTGTGCTGGGTGTCAAGGAAGGAGAAGGAAGGGAGAAAAAGGCAGGAGAAAGGGAGAATAGGGGAAGTCCCCCAGACTGAGAAGGGGACATAGTCAGAAGTCCTTTTGGTGGTGGAAACAGAACCCCATTTCCTGGCTGCTGGGCTGCTGGTGAGATTCCAGAAGGGGATGATTGTCTGTGTTCCTAGGGAGGCTGGACCTGGGCCCTTGGTTCTCAGTCCTCGAAAAAGCTTTTGTGCCCCAAGCATGACACAGATACCTGGAATCACTGAGCCTTAAGGAACCACCAGCTGGGCCACCACTAGTCTATATGATGTCCTTATGCTAATTAGAAGGTACCCCCTTCCTCGTATAAACCAGTGCATTGTTAGGCTAATACACTACTGATATCGGCTGAACTGTGTCCCCCTATCAAATTCATATGCTGAACCCCTAACCCCCAGTACCTTAAAATGTGACTGTATTTGGAGATAGGGTCTTGAAAAGGTGACTAAGTTAAAACGAGGCCACCGAGTAAGACCTGATCTGACAGGTGTCCTTATAGGAAGAGAAATTTGGACGCGAAGAGACCACAGGAGCCAACATGCAAGAAAGACCTTGTGAAGAAGCAGCAAGGGGATGGCCATTTGTGAGCCACGAAGAGAGACCTCAGAGAAAACCACCCCTGCCAGTGGGTTGATCTTGAACTTTGAGCCTTTGGAACTGTGAGGAAAGGAATCTGTTGTTTAAGCCGTTATGGCAGCCCCAGCAAACCAATATAATTACTGTAAAGTCAGAACACCTCTACCTGGTTGGTCTCTCCAGATCCTGAACTGTCCCATTCACATGTACACTGTACACCTGGACAGGTGCTGCTGCTAGGTGAAGAGACCCTTCAGGATTAGACAAAGGGACACATAGGAATGGGGGCCTCCAAGGGCTCAGGGGGTGGGGGAGGGTGGAAAGAAGAAATTGCTACAGTGAGCGGGGGCAGGGGCAGGCCACGTGTGCCAGCAAGTGTGCACGCGTGATTTACCGAGTGCCTGCATAGCTGTGTGTACCACACTGCTCCAGGACTCAGCAAGAGCCCACGCCCACCCACATACTTCGTAAACCTCAGTATGGGTCTCTGATGTGAATGGCGCCCCTTTAGAGGAAAATCTGCTGTGAGGTGCACAGCCTGACCTGCACGTAAGCTTAGACTGTATGGAAATCAGTAGCAGTGGTGAGATGCCAGAGGCATGTTCCAGAGAAACCCTGCAGGAGAGGGTGACTGAACTAGTTCCTGCCAACCCAGGGGAAGGGGAGATTGGAGGCAAATTTAATCTTATTCAGCAAAAATAGATTACATGACCCTTCTTGTGCATTTAAGTTTGTAAATAAGATTCACGCTTTATGTATGACTCAGGAGCAGGGTTCCAGCAGGACACTGGAGGCATGAGCAGATGGAGTAATTGGGGAGGGTTAATGGGGTTATCCACAAAGATGCAGGCACGGTTAAGAGAAATCAGCAAGAGGTGAGGAGCTAGCCATGCTGGAGTGGTTATCCCCAGCATCTGACAGGTGCATAGAGGGGTGGTTTCTGGATGGGCTGAAGCTGTAGGAGAGGATCTCATGGTAGGAGCTGTGGCCACTGTCTACCAGGAGTCCAGCAGGCAAGGAGCCTGGGCAATAAGTACCCCAACCCCATTTTTCTGTTCCCTTTGATCTCTACCATGAGAGGCCTTTTGATCTTGAACTTCAAGCCTCCACAACTGGGAGAAAATAATTCTGTTGTTTATGGCACCCAGTCCGTTATGGCAGCCCCAGCAAACTAATACAATTACTGTGCAGTCAGAACACCTCAGAAGGCCAACCAGAATCCCAGAGCAGGGTGAGAAGGGTGGAGAATGGAACTAAAACGACAAGCAGGACAATGCAGCACACCTTCTAAACATGCGTCATTTCACCTAGACCTCCACTGACCATCTAATGAGGCCCAGTTATTTTCCCCCATTTAACAAATATAGAAGCTTAGGCTTGGAGGGGAGTTTGAATGATTTGTCTCACTAGATCTAGAATGTAAGGTTTATACGGGTATGACCTTGTTTGTTTTATATCCAGTCATAGTTCCAGTGCTTAGAAAGTACCTAGAACATAGTAGACGCCCAGTAAATGTTTGCTGAATGACTATATGTGTGAACTCCTCCAAGATCACACAAGGACTGTGTGGTAATGCCAAATTCAAACCCAGACTGTCAGAGGGCCTAAGAATCACAACAGTGTTCTTGGCTAATAAGCCAAGGTCTCTACAGCTCTGTAGATCTAAGAATTTGCTGAGATAATTCTAAAACGCAGTGATTTTGTGCATTCATTTTATTGATAGCTTTAAACAGTGAGTATTAGCATATCCTGGGTCATCTAGATAATCACCTAAACCCACAAAAAGAGACCTTGTTGTGTGATTTCAGTGCCCGAGTCTGTGTTTGCATTCATGCTCATGTTGGCACAAAGTGGTATCGCTGTAATTACCTTGAGCTAACGAGAAAGGAACACGAGTGGACTTAATTCCTAAGTGATTCATAAGTGATGCCCGTGAAAGCCAAATGACATCATAGAACGCTGTACTAACCGAAGCTCCAGGCTGAGGGACTGGCCGCAGGGGTCAGAGCCACAGTCGCCTGGCGGCAGTGATTTAGGTTAATGCAAACACTGTCTTTCACATTGATCCTTTTAACGCTGAATCGTAGTGATTGTGCAGCAGTTTTTGGTTTTTCTTCAGCTGGTTTGGTTTTATAGTTGCATAGGAGTTCAAGTATAATTTTATGTTTATATAGTTTCAGGTGAAATATAATCTAAGTCAATGTTTTTCTTTTTTTTTTTTTCCTTTAAAATATGCCCAGGCGTTAGTCAAATGCGGGAAACACTTGTGTTATACGCTACGAACCCTGGTGTGAACTACTTGCAGCAGGAACCTAACAGAGGCTGTCCTGATACTACTAGAAATGTCTGGGAAAGGGGGAAAATCTTGGTATTTCCTCCCAAATCTGGAAATAATCATTATTTATTGAGTATCCATTAGTCACTATACTGAGGTTTTAGTATGTGCTATGGACTGCATTGTCTCTCTTAAAAATCCTATGTTGAAGCCCTAACCTCCACAGTGATGGCACTGGGAGATGGGGCCTTTGCGAAGTGACTAGATTTAGATGAGGCCGTGACAGCTGGGCCCTCATGGTGGTATTAGTGTTCTTAGGAGAAGAGAGATCAGAGAGCGCTCTCTCTCTCTCTCTCTCTCTCTCTCTCTCCCTTTCTCTCCCTCCCTCTCTCTCTCCTTCTGCCATGTGAGGACACAGCACAGAAATTACCATCTGCAAGCCAGAAAGAGGGCCATCAGCAAGGTGCTTCTACTGTCACCTTGTTCTTGGACTTCCCAGCCTCCAGAACTGTAAGAAATATATGTTTTTTGAGCTACCCTGTCTATGGCATTATTTGTTACAACAGCCTGAGCTAAGACATCATCTATTATCTCGAACCCTGCTAACACCTTTGCAATGTAAACGTCGTTTCCCCATTTCACGAAGGAGGAAGCTGAGACTCAGGCAGGTGTGGAACTTGTCCAAAGTAGAAAGAGAACAACAATTAGTTTATAACGGTTTGTGAATAGAGGTTTACAGATTTTTTTAAAGATCCTCTATCTTCAAAATCTTTATTAATGGGTGACAAGGGTTATTCCTACCATTTATGGTAAATCTCATGCTGCTAATCCTGACAGAAATGCTTCCTAGTCCCACGTGGATACTATCTAAAAATTTGGACTGTATCAACTTTACTCTGAACTATGGGCCATTTGTTACTAACATGGGTGTTAATTAGGGTGAAGCTGACAGTTTAGCTCTATTTTACATTTGAGCATCTTTGAACCTAACTTCTCTTCCCATTGAAAGGCATTCGTCTGTGAGAAAAACCTTACATCTTCTGTGTCTTTTATAGTCACGGAGCCAGTGCTTAGATGAAGGAGGAGGACTGAAGGAGCTCACCTTGGCATGGCACGGAACTGGGGCTGCCTGAGCTACTCTAACTCCTTGTAAATGAGTCTCCAAATCGTCAGCACACCCAGTCTGATAGAATTATAGGCCAACCTCTCAGACAGACCAACTAAGGACACAAGCCCTTGTAAATGGATAGTGCTTCAGAGTTCACAAAGGGAATTCACATACATCAGTGACACAGACTTCACATCAGGGGTATTATTCTTAACTTAATGTTGAGAAAGCTAAGTCTCAAAAAGGTTAAATGATCTGTTCAGGTTTTGAGCCCGTATCTTTGGACTGAATCTAAATCTAATGCCTATTTCTCCTGTGTTTGCAAAAGAATCTATACCAGCATATGCTTGAATTTCTACAAATGTAAACTCCACAAGGGCAAGTGTTCTCCAAGCGGTTAAGAGCTGGGGCTCTGGACCCAGATTTTAGGATTTAAATCCTAGCGCCCCAGCTAGCTAGCTGTGTGACTTGGGACAAGTACCTTAACCTCTCTGTGCCCTAGTTTCCTCATTTAAAATTTTTTATTAACATATAATAATTTATAATACTAATAGCATCTACATTATAGTGTATTAGGAATAAATTGGTACACATAAGCCTTTAACATAATGCTTAACACAAGGAGGACACAGAAAATATTCAGTGTATACTAACTATAATGATCGTTCTTTACCACTGAATTATTTGTCATCTAGATTAGTACCCAATACATAGTGTACCCTTCAATACATGTTGGATGAATTTAAAAAGTATTTTAACAGAGGATTCCAAAAAGAATACCATGGAGAGAGAATCCTTGATATATTTTTACTTTAGAAAATAAAAAGAAAATATCTGTCTGTGAGAGTGACATCTAACCTTGAATTTACAGCATTTCTAGGTGACTTCCAATATTCAGAAGAAAATTAATTTCAAATCACTTTGTCTTTTAAAAAATAATTTCACATCAGTGGCTAGCAAAATTGGATGGCATACAATAGGCTCTCATTAATTATTTATTGTTGGTGATAAACACACTGTTTTGTGTCTGTTTCAGGTGGGAACAAAGGAGAAGAGAAGATCACCGTTTCTGGAAAATAATTTCTGCAGAGACTTGGCAAAACGAATTCAGAGGGCTGGTCTCAACCTGACTGATACTGTTTGAATGTTTCTTGTTCAGTGTCAGTCCTCATGTGAGTAGAGGTAAACGCTATCCTGAGCATGGAATTTCAAGGGACTTTTTTTTTTTTTCCTTTCCTAGATCCAGGACCTTTGTTTTCAGGAGTAATTTGAGAATCAGGAGAGTGAAAGTAGACATCCCTTTTCACCCAGGTGGGAGGCCGGAGACTGGGCACACGGTGTATCTGCACAGCGCTGTATGTCAATTTAGTCAGAAAGTCGTGGGCTGCAACTTGTGTGATTCAGAAGAGACTTGGATATTTATCATCAGTGCAAACTCCCAGCCAGCAGGCTGAAAATAAAGGGATAACTTTCCCAGTATCAAGGAACATTGCAGTTCAAGGGGTTTTTGTTCTGTGGAATGCTGCTTCTCTCTTTGCAATCAACTTTGCTACTCTTATTAGACATTTTTGACTTTTATGAATTTACTTAGTTATAATATTCTCAGAGCAATAGGGATCCCTCCTTCCAGGATGGAGTTGGCCCTCCACCTTCCCCTGCTGGGAATCTTCCCTGAGACAGGTTTTCGAAAAAGCGCTCAGGGGTCTTTACAACACGCGATGACTGTTCACAAGCCACAATTGTTTGTCTTCAACTTGGAATTCATCTCCACTGAGCCAGGAACAAAATCAAGGCGACAGAGGCTTTAAAATTCAGACAGGAAGTTCTGCCCTTTTGACCGGGGAAACCAAGAGGAAAGTGAGGAGGAAGATGATAAAGAAAAATGCCAGGAGCAGGTCCCATATCTGCACCTCTCCTGTCCCTTCTGTGTTTTCTCAACACATTTCTTGAAGGCAAAAGTGGTCCTTTTAAAGACTATTGATGAACACCGAGTGAGGCATGAGATGCCCCCTAGTTCCCCACCAGGCAGGCTCCTTGTCATAAAATCCCTTTCACACAGCTATATAAGGTGAGTAGTTCTGAGAGAGAGAGAGGTGAGGAAAACAAACGAAAAGAGTTGTGTCCTGCAGCCCTCCCAACAGTGTTCTTTCCACACTCAGACCATCATTCATTTCCCACTTTTTTCTCCCCCTCCATGTATTTGCACCTTTCCCTTCCCTTCCTGTGTGCTTACTCTGACCCCTTGTCTCTTTCTGGCTTGTTTTAACCCACTCCCACCTGCTCTTCCCCTTGCATCCTTCCTCTGCTCTTCCCCAGCCATGCCTCGCCCCCAATCAGTGTATCTTTATTTAAGCCACTTTCATTTCTACCATTTGCTCTCAGGAAGATTTTGAAAAACACCATCTCCTCCCTGTGTGTAATAGCAGAAGCTACTTTATAAATCTGAGTTATTTGGTCCGGGGTTACACATCTAGGTAAACATTCCACTGAGATCTGGAACTAAACCAGGCTACAATGAAATTCAGCACCTCAGTCTCCAGTTGCTCTCTCTCCCATTATGACCTTTCTGGTCCTTCTGCTCATCTGCCTGGACATCCCCAGAGTAGATCCCTCCATCTCCTCCTTCTCCACAAGGACTGTTGATATCACTACAATGTCTTTTTAATGTTTTTCTTTCTCTGTCCCCCTGTCCTAGTTCAAGACTTCACCCTTTCTCCATGAATTGTTCACATGCCTCCAAATCTCACTCTGGTACCTTTACTTTCCTTCTCTTTCCCATCGCACTTGACTCTCAAAACACAGGCCCAATCACATCTCTTGCTTAAAATTTTTCGGTGGCTCCTGTTCCTAAGGGCAAGTCCACATCTACAGCAAGATAGTCATGGCTCTTCAATATCTGGCTCGAATCTACTTTTTCAGCTCCATCTCCCATCATATTTCTAGGTCCTTGATCACCATGCATTGAATATAAAATAAATTACTTTGTCTTAAGATGTTTTTTTCTCTATAGTTACAGCAGCTGGGGTTCATAGCAAGGGCTCCAAACTGAAAATCCACTGTTCCTGACCCTGGTAAATGCTGAGGCATGGCTGCTCTGAGTTGTAAGTCTGGGTCTTGGCCAGACCCCTAACACTAACTCACTGTGTGACCTCTGGCCAGCCTTCATTTCTTCAGGCTTAGGTTTCCTCAGTAGTACCATGAGGCCTAGATGACTTTAAAATTACCTTTTGGTATTAAAAATGGAGGAAAAGATGTGCACATCCCTGAGCCAGACTTCACAGGCTGTGGTACTTGCTGAGTTACCCAGGTACTAACTCTGGTCTTTCAGTTCTGTCTGTCTGAAGCCATCACCTCATTCAGGGATGAGATCAGATCCTGGGAGAACTGACTCATCCTGCCCAGACTCAGACAAGTCAGATCTGCACCAGAAAGCTTCTTTATGAATATGTAGTAGTACGAAGACCTCCATCTGCCATCCAGAATAATTTTTCCCTACATGAATGGTATATCTGTATGAATATATCATCTAGGTTTTTTTCTTAGTAATTTAAATTAGTTATCAAGAGATTGTTTAGGCTTATGGATTCAGAGCGATGAGGGCTCGTGGTCCAGAAGCTAGTGTTTCCTGATGAATTCCCTTTCTTCTACGTGTCTGTTAGCAGTGTTTGCAAGCAATAAAACTCGCCCTGGCTCCATAAAGCAAGAATGGAGGATTGTTGGGAGCTTCATGGGTAGCTTGTGAAGGTTTTCCCTGATCGTGCTATCTGAGGTACCCTCCCCAGCTGGTCTGTACCATGCCATCCTACTCATTTCTTTCACAGCACTTGTCTAATATATAATTATCCTGTTTGCTCCTTTGTCATTGATCATCCTCATTAGACTGCTCGTTCCATGAGGAAAGGGACATTGCTATTCTTGTTTGTAGCTCCATCTCAAGAAGCCAGGAGGACAGTGCCCAGCATATACAGTATCCTCAGAACTATTTTGGGGATGAATAAGTGAGTAGAAAGGAGAGGCTGAAAACTTAAACCCTATGAATGACTGGAGGCAGGGATGACTAGTAGCAGGCCCTTCTGAATTTCTTTGTAGGAATGACTTCACTCCACCTGTGTTTATTACTCTGTGTTTCTGCTCCAGTGACATGTCTAGGATAGAGATTTCATTTGGCCCAAATGAGGATCACATGTCTAGCCAAGGGCCCGTGAGGTCGAGTCCTTGGGACTGGTTGAAGAGCAGAGTCTCCCATGGAAACTAGGAGGGCAGATCCTCAAAGTGGCTGCAAGGCAGACATCCACTGCATTCTACCATAGCAATGTTTTTTTCTGAAAGACCAGACAGTTGGATATAGCAATTCTGCTCCCTAGAAATATCTCCATAAAAGCTTGTTTTCCAGTTGTCACTTTTCTTGTTTCCATGGCTTCCACCTAAGTAGGCAGACACACTCAGTCTGTGGACATGATCTATGTACTCTCTGCCTAGCATATTCCAGTACATCTTTTTGTACATTTGTTTCTTATTTTCTAGCTCATGAATAAAACATATATCTACTTTACATTTGAAAAATGTGTGTGCTTTCACTTAACCTAAATTCCTTGTTTTCTATAAACCCACATTTGGATTACTTCGTTGTGGCTAACACTGTTGGTTGCCTACCCAAAAACTTCTCAGGGCTGCAATTCACCCAGCCTCAGGAATGAATCATAATGGAAGCCTCTTACTCTTTCGCTCATGATTGGACTAGAAGTGACATGTAACCCAAATCTGGGCTATAAGAAATAATGCAAAGTCTACTGGGGACTTCTGGAAAATTTTTTCTCCCTGGTGAGTCACATGGACAGAGGTTTTTTTAGTGTGTGTGTGCCTTTTCTTCCCTTTTGTCTTCCTTCTTGATGGAGATGCTGCCATGTAGAGATATGACACTTGGAGTGGTGGCAGCTGTTTTGAGAAAATTAGTTGATTTTTTAAAAAGGGCAATATGCAGAAGATGGTTAGGTAGAATAAAGTAAAAATCCTTGATTGATTTTATTGTTGAAGCACAGAAATCAACCCTGGATTTCTTGATAACAGGGGTTCATGTGGCTTAAACCACTGTTGCTCTTACTGTACCTTGTAATCCAAAGCATCTCTACCTGATAGACCAGTGACAAACAATTCCTTCTTGATCTTAACTTGATCTTGATCTTATTTCTTGGCTTTATCACCCTAGAGATGCTTCTGTTGCTTAGCAATATGGGTTCTACTGAGCATTAGTAAGTCTGAGGAAGAGCTAAAAATCTACTGTGTTTCATTATAAACACCCTTCACTATTCATATCTACTTACAAAATGATTATGAATATCTACTTGAATGAATACTATGACTATTCATACAGGTATCTCACATATATAAATATATACTATCTAAATTTTTCATTCCATTTCACATTACAATTTAATAGACTCTAATCTGGTGTGATTTTAGAATTTCTATTCAGAAGGGACTTAGAAGTGGCAATTAGTTGGAAAGTGGGCTGCATTTGCACCGCACTTTTAAGATTAAGAAGCATGTAATTGTCCTATTCATGGCATGGAGCGGCTGCAGCAGGCTCAAGCTCCTTGTCACTACTATAGCTTCTACCTTAAAACCAACTGACTAAGGATTTTAACTTCCCTCCTGGAAGTCAAGGTATCAGTTTCGAAGGTTTTAAAGCAGGGACCCCCAAGACTGGAGACTAGATGAAATAATATGAGTTTATTCTTTCATTGTCATCTACGCTGTCTACATCACTTAATATATGGATTATCACTAACATTTCACATAAAAAAAAATGCAGGCTCAAAGGATTTAAGTGACTGCTCAAAACACAAAGCTAACCAGCTGAACCAGTTCTACAGCCTTAGTCTCCTGATCATCACTTTTTCAATGCGCATCATTGTAATGATCTCAGTTCAGCACAGGGTCTTTACGATCTAGAACAGTGTGGCTAAAAAGGAATGTTCCTGGTCCATTGAAAGGAGCCTTAGAAAGAGCATACCCTTTCCTACCAGGGAGGAAGAACAGAAAAGCAGATGGTTTGGGAGGGGCGGGGAATGGGTTATCCAATAACTCAATGGCTCCGGAAGGTGGCTCCCTACTAAATATGCAGCTCCATGTTGTCACTATAAATTTCTCTAGAATATTAAGTGCCTTCTGTCCATATTTGCCTAAATGATAGTAACCAGTCTTACCTAGAACAGGCACACCATGTCTCTGAGCAGGAAGGATAAGAGTGGGCATACCCTACATGATTCTCTGTACAAGTCATTTGGAGAGGCATATTTTCAAATCTTCTGTAGGAACATGATCTGAGAGAAGGGTTCTATAGCCTAAAGAAAGAGAAGAGTGTCCTCAGGAGCCGGCTGGCAGACGAAGTGAGCAGAGGGTTGCAAGTCAAAGTCAGCCCTGGGTTTTCCAAGCCCAAAGGGAAACCAAGGTCCAGAAGACACACGGAAAGTTAGAACAGGGCCAGAAAGGGAGTAAAGGGGAAAGAAAGCAAAAGGAAAACTCATGTTGAAAGACTGGCTAACTGAAAAGGTTTATACATAAATATGAAGAGAAGGAGATTCTGACTTAGCTCAAGGACCAGGGTAATGATGTAATCAGCAAAGTGAGACATAGTGGCCTGGCAAACATGCCAAGAATGTGGGCCAAAGGGGCCTGGGTTATTCCAGGTTGCCATGGTTTTTAGCCAAGAGTAATAATACCAGGCAGAGAAAGCAGGCGGTCTTATGCCTCAAGGATGTCCATGCATACTCTGAGGTCCAGGACAAAGAAGCCTTTTTCATTCCCTTAAAATATTAGTCAATGAGTAGGACTAGTAGTAGAATGTGTAGCCTTTAAAGGCATAAAATCTGGAATCAGACAGACTAGAGTTCAAAGCCCGACTCTACCATTTCCTTGCTGCGCAGCTTTGGCAAAGTGACTTAACTTCTCTGTGCCTCTTTGTATCCATCTGTAGGCTGACCAGAGCACCTAATAAGGTAGCATGAGAATTAAATAAGATGTGTTCTGGATGGTGCTTGGTCTACTGCCTGATTCATAGTCAGAACTCAATCTTAACCTATTCTTTCTCATAATAAAGTATATATTGAGGTAAACAATGAAAGGATAAAAGCCAGAGAGTGGTAAACACTGATTTTTATACACATAATAAAAATGTATCCAATGAATGAATGGGAAAGAAGTGAAAACTCAGGGTCTAGATTGTCATTGACCAAGAAGAAAGCAGATGGCGTCATCCCAGAGGAAATTTTGATTTGTATTACATTAGGATCAGATGAGAAACTTTGAACTCCCAAACTATCACTTAAAAAAAAATACTGCATGACACAGATTTTCAAATAACTGCTCACATGTGGAGATAATTTATTTATAAGAACAATTTTAATTTTTTAAATTCTATTCCAGTAAAGGCTGTATCATTTGCAAGGTGCGTGAGCCAACGCAAGTTATTAAACTTCCTCACACCTTCTTTCCATCATCAATAATAAAATGGGGAAAAATAATAGTAACAACTTCATAAAGTTGTCATGAGGGTCAAGTCAGTTAATACATGTAAAGCCTTTGGAAAAGAAGTAGAATGTTAACACCTTTTACACTATACCTCCGAAATTCCTGTGTCTTAGGCAAACTTTACCAACTCACCCATTATCCTACTATTTAAGAATAGCCACATTTAATATTTTGTATATATTTTTTCATCTTTTTTCCATGCACATCTAGTCATATAAATATTCATTTGTTTCTCCAAAAAAGGAAAATTCTATAATGGGTTCTTATGATCTACTTTTCCACATAACAAACTATGGAAAAGGTCTTTCCATTCCTCAGCTTCTACCAGCTTTGGGGATCACAGTCATTCTCTCTGGGGATTTACCCAGGGTCTCCACAGAGTCGGTCCCCATTTCAGCTGTTTCTTCTCATTTCCTTCTTCTTTCTCTTCTCTCAGTTATGCTTTGTACCTCTGCTTGAACACCTGCCACTCCCTTCCTGGTTCTCCAAGCCTACTGTCCCCACCCTAAACGTAGTGCAGTTCCCCCAAAGGAGGGCTCTGTCAGGAAGTTTTACTTCCTTTTATAGCTTACCTCGCAATTTTCCAAAATGGCACCAATCAAGACTATGCACATTTAACTGACTTTTCCCAAAGAGTTAAAAATAATAAAGTGTTGAGAGAGAAAAAACTTGAAATCTGTCATCAACTCTGTTACTTGAGTCTGAGTTGGGCAAAAATATTGTACCCTATGTAAGAAATCCCTTTGTTGGCACACCCCAGCCCCACTGCTGCCCCCAATTTCCAGGCTGAGAAACAAGCTTTCTCCTCGTTCCCTCTGCCATGTCCCCCAGGCCAACTGGCCGACCTCAAGTGAAATTCAACCATCAGAGTTGGTATGGCCAACAAGGTGCTTACAATTTTCTTTTAAATCAGTTGACATCTTTCGAAAATCAGGAGATTTTATTTACAAACTTAGATTTCTGGCTTCTCTTGAATGATGAAAAGCTCTGGCAACATTAAGCCTACATTTCCTATATGGCAACAATCTGGGAGCTGAGCACTCTTGCTCCATGTAGGCCACATGTGTCCATCAAGTGTCCTTGGGTCCCCACTGGTTCCTATTACACAACCCTGGATGAGATCACTTATTTACCTGCCTGGCTCTTCCAGGAATTTGAGTTCATGAGGGGAAAAATATTGTATGCTATCTTCCCCCTGCATTCACGGAGAAGCTACCGTAGAGTCCTCCTCTCTGCCCAGATGGCTGCCATTGTCTGGGCGATTTCAAAGTCCAGGAGGCCTGTCCACATCCCACCTGAGACCAAGGCAAGTTGGGTGAAAGTAATGTGCTATGGGGTGGTGTCTAAGAAGTAGGGTCCTTGGGAGAGGATACACCTAGGGAAATATGAATCCCAGGTTGGAAAGGTGGGATCAGCAGTGGGTATGGCCAAAGTCATTTGTAGAAGGGGAGTGAAAATCATGCAAGAAATCTGAAGAGAGAGGCAAAGACAAAGGGGAAGCAGGGAGGGTGTCTGGAGACAGGATTGGGGCAAGGCATGGCTCTGGTCATTCAGGACCTATTCCCAGGACAGGGCTCATAAGATTTTCCCCCTTTGATGTGACTCCAGCAAGGTCACGGAAGCAGAAGCATGACCACATAAGTACGTGTGTGGCCTTCACCTCTATTGTCTTTGGACAGCCCACTTATATGACCACGTTCTGGGCCTTATCATCTGGAAGTTTTTTGTCAGAAATCTTAAACTCTAATCTCAAGGCTAGACTGCAAACATCTAGCCTTTCAGCTCTCTTGTTGAGGACTCAGTTCAAGTCTTCTGACCCTCTTTGCTTCACTTCCTTCCTGCCCAGCATGAATCCCACTGGGTATCAGTTTGAGCCTGTGTGTTCTGCTTCTTCACAACTTTCTCTTCCAACACTCACCCTCTCAGCTACCAACCTTCACTCAAATGATAATTTCTTTTCACCCTACATAGTCACTGAGTGCTGCTGAGCCAGCCAATGCCTTGCCCTACCCCCAAATTCCCTGAGCCTCTCACTGTACTAAGACTAGGAACTCAAAATGCTCCCTCTATCCCACCTCTAACTTGTCTACATCTGCACCCATCTTATTTCTGTCCCTCCTATCTCAGAGAGTCTGTGTTCCAGTTCTTGGGATCCCATCTTCTATCTCCTCTGGGACTTTATTCTTTCAATAATCCTTTTTGTCTCCTATATCATAAACTTCTCCTTCTCTCTTGAGTCCTGCACAGCCCTAAACATATCCACATTTCTCCCATCTTTGAAGCAAAGTGCCCGGGAACTTTGGTGGAAATGACTACAAAATGATAACATTCAGGGCTCTAAGGAAGGAAGGAGAGAAATCAGCGAGATAAAGAAAACAGGCTGCAGGAAGGTGCATTTCTTCGAGCTCAGGGTTTTGGCAAGAAAAAGCCAATGGGAACGAAACCTGAGGAACAAAGGGTCTGCACGAACAGGATGCCCTTTTCACATCATATACTAAATTTGTCATAATACCCTTCTTGTGTATAGGGCTATGTAGCTCACACGTAGCATTTCATCCAATTCTCATTTCAGTCGAGTGAGATAGGCCTGGGCAAGACCCAGTAAATGAGGAGTTGCTACAGGGGCTGTGGGAGAGAAATGTTGAAACAAAAATGCAGAGTGAACAACTACAAAAGCACAGGCTTTATAAAAAAAACACCACTGCCATCTAACCAGAACAGATGTCCCCCTTGAACCAGTTCTGGGGGTGAGGCCAGAAGGCTTACCCCTACTCACAGGCCCTCCCCAGCCATTTATCAGCTGGGTGATCAAGGGCCTCTCTGCACCTTTATTTTCTTCATCTTGATAACCCCACTGCCCAGAAATCAAATATGACAGCACATGGGAAAGTGCTTCGGAAATTACGAGACTTCATGCAAATGCAAGCCAGTGTTGCTGACAGTGGTAGAAACTGCTAAATGAGACTCAGAGGAGCCACTGCCCTCAACTAACAGGGCCAGATAGGTCTGGATCTGAGGATGGTGTGAGCAGAGACAATAGGAAGGGGGAAGTGAAACCTCGAAGGCTGGGCATAAAATGAACAGCTGTTTAAAGACGCACGAGAGAATTGCCATCTCCACTAATAAAACAAACCTAGATCTTCCAAGGTCGGCCCTGGCAGAGGATCCCCTTCCTGGCCACCTCAGAAGGCCAGTGTGAGATTTTATTTAAAGAAGACTACAGAGTTCTTACAAGGTGAAATCTCCATCTTTTACAAAGAGAAAGGATGACTCCAGGAATTACAAACCATTCACCCATCTAGAGAAGAGGCTATATGAAATGATGGAAAGAGCAAGGCCTTTGGATCCTGGCTGATCAGGGTTTAAATATCCCCCTTGGTAGCTATGCGATACTACATTCATAGAAGAACCACTCTATAAATTGGAAGTGATAATGTTGATCTCAAAGGATATAATAAGAGAATACGGAAAACTTCTTTGGCATTATGATGAGTGCTCAGTCTAACAGTTCCTGGAAGGCTGGCTAGTAAAGAATGAGGTCCTGTCAGGAGCAATTTTTCTGGAATCAATTTACTTACTGTCTGGAAAGGGAAGTCATACATCTGGAACAGTGGTTTTCAACTCGAGGTTGATTTTGCCCCAAGGCGACATTTGGCAATGTCTGGAGACATTCTTTGATTGTCATAATTGGGCAAAGGATTGCTACTGGCTTCCTACAGATAGAGTCCATGGATGCTGCTAACCATGGTACGTTGCACAGGACAGACTCTTAGAAAAAAGAATTATCTGACTCCAAATACCAACAGTGCCAATGTTGAGAAACCCTGGTCTGGTCCAAAGCTGGATCACTACTGTTCCTTTCATGGTACCCAGTCAATAAACCAAGTGAACCCATCTGTGTACGTGGAGCCATTGGTGCTCTGAAGCAGACAGTGAAGGGAAATATTCATTGGTGATTCAAATGTGTTCATTTAGGGCTGTTAACAATCTTTGGCTGAGGCTGGCGTAATTCGTTTAGAATGTGTTTATTAGTCACAGAGGACATCAAGTTTGCTGGACATGTCAACATTTGGGAAGAGGGAAATCATATCCTAAGTCACCTTGACAAACTAGAGAGGTAGTTTTCCAAGAGAAGAATGAAATCCTTATTGGGGAAAACTTAGTGAGTCTTACAGGTCATGGACACAACCAGAAGGTCTCTGAGGACTAACAGTTAAATATGGTCTGTGGTCAAGTCCATGAGATATCAAGATTGAGATGGATCCTTTAGGGTGCCTCAGATGGAGCAAGGCCATTTTCAACTCCCTGGTGTAGGGTTTCACATTTTTTTAAAAAGAGATATAGAGAAATCTATAGAAAAACCACAACATTATTTGGAAATAAAAAGAGTGTTTTGAAAACAGGCAAAAGGAGTTTGGGTTTTTTAACATGGTAAAGAGAGGACTTTACCTCTCTTTAGTGTGCGCAGCTTTGAACAAGAAACATTTGAACAAGAAAGATTATCACCAGGAGAAAAATCGCCAGATGTTTTCCATCTCTGTGGAGCATATTTTAGGAAATGGGCTGAGATTGCAGCACAATGGTGGTTATGAATGCGAAAGCATTTCCTAATTGGACCCTGGAACAGACTTCATAGGAAGACAGTTTAGTTCCCATTACTCAGGTTTACTAAAAATAGGTCAAGTCTCAACCTGACCACAGACAGGGGACTGCATTTGATGACTTCTAGAGACCACTGCTTTTGGCATTCTTTTTGCCTGTATCTTCACAAGGCACAGCTATTTTACTGATGAGTGAAAAATTCAGTTGTTTCACTCTATGTGAGCTAGTTTTTAAAACAACACATTTGATGAATTGGATTTTCATTGATTATATTATGAAAATGGGGGTTTTAGAGTCATTTTGACTTAACCTGTAATTTTAAAACGTTTGTTCTACTCATGGAGCTTGGATATGAACCTGTTAGTTACATTGTACTTGTGCGTCATCGGGATGGCCTTACACTGGTCATTATGTTTAGTAGCTCAGCTCTCTGAGCTGCTGGGTTCTTCATTGCTGATATCAATACATACTTTGATGGAATCCAATCCAGTCATTCAGACCAGAGTAAACTAGGTGGGGAAATGATTCCAAGCTTTCAATTTGCTCCAAGGGTGTGCTATTGGTAGCCAGAGTGTATTCATGGTGAAGCCAACCTCTGAGTTTGATGTGGCAGGTGGAGGTTTGAAAAAGAAGATGTGACCCTGCTGTTTCTAGCATTGTACAGAAATGAATCCATTCCATTTTCAAATGAATTTACTGAATGGCTGATTGAAAAGGTCTCAGCCCATTGAAGCCTAATGTCACGTGCTGTGAGAGTATCGAGGGGATGTTTCCCTGGGCTCTCTTGCGTGTAGACTTTAAGTTTCTAATGCTTATACACCCTAAGTGGGAGCAGGAGCATACACTGACTTTGAGGTTTTAGCTTCTCTGCTAAAAATTATCCCTCTGAAAATATTCACATTACAGGTACCACTAACCAGTACATCCCTTGTGTTCTTAAAAGGTACAGAAAATTTGTAGTGATTGATTGATATGAATAGTTATTCATTGATATGAATTGATTGATATGAATACAAATTCGTAGTTACTGACTGATATGAATTTGTGGTTATTGACTGATATGAATACAGTGCACATTCAATGAGAAACAAGCCTTGTCAAGGCAGAATTCTACACAAAGTCCTACAGACCTGGTTTTGCCCCTGTGGTAGGATTGCTGGCTCTCCCCTAACAGCCAGTCCTCCCTTCTTCCTTTGACAATATAGCCTCTGAGTTTTAGCCAGACCCATGACTGTTTCACTAAAGACTACATTTTCCAGCATCTGGTGCATTTAGATGAGGTAAGGAATAAGTTTTGACTAATGGGATGTGGGCATAAATGATGTGTGCCACTTCTTGTCCTTGACCTTAAAGGGAAAAGATAAAAGAACCCTCTCTGACTTCCTTCTCCCTTTTCTGTAGACTGGGATGCAGACATGATGGAGGACCCAGAGCAGCCATATTCAAACATGGGGTAAGAAGGCCTCTGTTGAGAATAACAGAGAGTCAAGATGGAAGAAATGTTGATTTTCCTTATCATGGAGCCACCATATTAGCCACCATATTGGACTATTACAGGACAGAAAAATAAACTTCGACTTGTTTAAGCTACTATCATGTCTACTTGTATAACAGAAGGCAAACCGGTATTGTAACTGATATTCTAACACTTTGGGTACCAGAACTTTATTAATTTAGGTATTTTTTTTCATTCAGTAGAAAATATATATGGAGGGAGAGAGATGGGAAAAAGAGAAAGAGAAAGAGAGAGAGAGAGAGAGAGGAGAGAGAGAGAGAGAGAGAGAGAGAGAGAGAGAGCACGCACGAGCACGCACACACTATCTGAGACTTATTAACTAGGGACTTAGTGATGTTCACCAAAGCATTGGTGGTAAAGAACTCACCCCACGCTCTGTAATGTGAACCTCATATATAACTTGCTTTGTTTTTCTGTGTAATGAACTAACAGAGAGAGAATGATAGTTAGTCTTCTGATGAAATGGTTAGGAGCACATGCTCTGGAGCCAGGCAGCACAGGTGAATGACCAGGCTTCACTTCTGAGCATCCAGGTTTCCCCATCTGCAGAAAAGGAGGAATAATTATTTCTATCTCTTTGGATATTGTGAGGATTACATGAGATTATACAATAAAGCACTGAATAAATATTCACTACTCATATAATTATTAGTTCCGCCTCACTAATTGGCCAGTAATGACACTCGAGAAATATGGCTAATAGTTCCAGACTGCTTTTGGTCTACCTGCACATTTCACTCATGGTCTTACCCAAGATGTTGGATCCAAAATGTTTACTTCTTGCCTTAAGTCTCTGGTCAGTGACACTTTATATAAGCAGAATCATACAGTGTTTTATGTCTGGCTTCTTTCACTTAATGTGTTGTTTATGTTGTAGCATATATTAGTACTTTATTTCTTTTTATGTACAAATTACATACTATTCTATAGATATACCTACTACATTTTGTTCATTTTGTTTATCCATTCATAAATTAGTGGATATTTTAGTTGTTACCACTTTTTGGATAATTATGAATATGTTGCTGTGAACGTTTGTGTGTACTTTGTCATGTGAACACGTCTTCAATTCTTTAGGGTGAACACCTAGAATGAGAATTTCTAGATTTTATGATAACTCTATGTTGAACAATTGAGGAACCACCAGGCTCTTTCACAAGGCGCCCGAAGCATTTTATATTCTCATCAGCAACCAATGTGAGGGTTCTAATCCCTCCACATCCTCTCCAACATTTGTTATATCTATTTTTTTTTATAGTCATCTTAGTGAATGTGAAATCATTATGGTTTTGATGTTAATTTCCATGATGGCTAACAAGATCATACATCTTTTTGTGTCCTGACTGGCATATCCTCTTTGGAATTACATCTGTTCAGATTCATTTTGTAATTGGGTTGTTCATCTTTATGTTGTTCAGGTGTGAGTGTTCTTTATGTATTGTAGGTACTACACCCATATCAGATATATGATTTGCAAATATTTATTGTAATTCTGTGGATTATCTTTTCATTTTTTCAATGGTATCCATTGAAGCACAAAAGTTAAATTTTTATGAAGTCCAATTTATCTATTTTTTCCTTTTTGCTTACATTTTTAGTGTCATACCTAAAAAAGGCTTTGCTTAACTTAAGGTCATAGAAATTAACTCTTATGTTTTGTTCTAAGAGTTTTATAATTTTAGCTCTTACACTATGATTTCTTTTGAGTTAATTTTCTAATATAGTATGAGATGGAGTCCAGTTTCACTCTGATACTTGTGGATATCCAGTCATTCAGCTCCATTTGTTGAAAAGACTCTTCTTTCCCCCATTGAATTGTCTCAGCATCCTTAGCCACACTTAGCCATTCTTCAAACAGCTAAGCAGATTCCAGCCTCAGAGCCTGTGCACCATTAGTTCCCTTGGCATGGAATCCTCTCTTTCTGATTTTCACTGGCTGGCTCCTTCTCATGCTGCAGGTCTCAGCTCAGAAAGGCTAACCCTGAACACAGTGTCTAAAGCAGCTATCTCCTATTCTATTATCTCTCCATCTTCATTTTATTTTCTTCTTAGTATTTAACACTTTCTGATCATATCTAATTTTTTAATAGAATATAGTTTTTTTTAAGTCCTTTAAACAGATATATAGATTTTCAAATCAAGGTAGTTCAGGAGTAGATAGTAGACACTGAATTTGTAAACTGACAATTCATATAATTGTTCTATATGTGTGTTTTTGAGGAGCAGGGGTACTGAGAAAATGGCCTGTATATGTGAGTGAAAAACAAGTGGGTAAGTTCCAGGTCAGTCTGGTTAAACATCAGAATCACCAAGGAGTTATTCCTAGACGGCTTGGCAATGATTTTTTTTTGTTTTTTGTTTTTTGTTTTTTTTTTGGATTTGACACCAAAAGCATAGGCAACATAAGCAAAAGAAGCAAAATAAACAATGGAACTGCATCAGACTCAAAAGTTTTTGTACAACAAAGGAAACAATCAACAAAATAAAAAGGCAACCTATGAAATGGAAGAAAATATTTGCAAACCACGTATCTGAAAAAGTGTCAATATCCAAAATATATTAGGAGCTCATATAACTCAATAGCAAAGAAACAAATAACTGAATTTAAAAATGGGCAAAAAAATGAATAGATATTTTTCTGAAGAAGACAAATGGCCAATGTGTACATGAAAAGGTATTTACTATCACTAATTATCAAAAAGTATACATCAAAACCACAGTAAGATATTGCCTCACACCTGTGAGGATGGCTATCATCAAAAAGTCAAAAGATAATAAGTATTGGTAAGGATGTAGAGAAAAATAGAACCCTTGTATACTATGGTAGTATAAATTGATACAGCCATTATAGTAAAAAACAGTATGGGGTTCCTCAAAAATATTAAAAATAAAACTATCATATGATCTATCAATTCTATGTACACACATACTAAAATATTATTCAGTCTTGAGAAAGAAAAATCTTGTCATTTTCAACAACATGAATAACCCTGGAGGATATTATGCTATGTGAAATAAGCCAAACACAGAAATACAAATATTACAATGATCTTACATATACGTGAAATTAAAAAAAAAAAAAGTTGAACTCATAATAACAGAAAGTAGAATAGCAGTTACCAGGAGCTGGGGGCAAGGGGAGATTTGGATAAAAGCGTACAAATTTTCAGCTATAAAATGAATGAATAAGTTCTGGAGACCCCAAGTACAACACAGTGACTACAGTTAATAATAATGTATTATATGCTTGGAAATTGCTAAGAGAGTAGATCTCAAATGCTTTCACTATACACACACAAACTGTAACCATGAAGTGATAGATATGTTAACTGGCTTAATTGTGGTAATCATTTCATAATGTATGTATATGTGTGTGTATGTATGTATGTATGTATGTATGTAGGTGTGTATATATATATATATATATATATATATATATATATATATACACACACACACCTCAAAACATCAAATTATTACTCTATACAATTTTAATTTGTCAATCATACTTTAAGAAGGCTGAAAAGAAAAATCGTTTTCTAACTTTTACAGTTATAATTGATTCAGAAAGCATCATCAATTGTATTCTAAAATTCGTGAAAGTGTGATGAGGAAGTGTCCACCACCAATTACTTATTAATTACAAAGAGACAAATAGTTATTTTATAGTGGAGAAACCTGTGACTTTCATAATCAAAGTTCAGATTACAAAGAATGGAACAAACTGACAAGATGTGTCTCATGAGATGAGGCGCTGAAAAACAGCAGTATCACTCCTATGGCCGTCCTGACAGAAATGCATTACCTGAATTTAATCATGAAGAAACCTCAGCCAAATTCAAACTGAGGAACAGTCTACAAAGTAACTGCTCCATACCCTTAAAAACTGCCGAAGTCATGAAACAGAATCTGAAGAACACTTAGAGACTAAAGACATGACAACTCAATGTAATTTGTGATCCTAAACTGCATCCTGGACTAGAGAAAACAAATTGTTTTTGCTCCAAAGGAAATTATTCAGACAAAGACAAAATTCAAATAAGGGCTATAAATTAGAAAATAATATTCTATCAATTTCAATTTCCTAATGTGAAAATTGTACTGTTATCACACTGTCAGAGAATGTCCTCATTCTTGAGAAATACACACTGAGGTATTTAGGAGTAAAGAGGCATCATGTCTTAACTTACTCTCCAATGGTTCAGGAAAAAAGTAATACACCCACACACAGAATAATAAAGTGATAAAAACAATTAAATAATTGTCAACCATGAAGAATCTGAATAAAAGGAATACAGGGGTTCTTTGTATTCTTCTTACAATTTTTCTGTAAGTTTGAAATAATTTCTAAAGAAAAATTTCCAAAACTGAAAAAGAAGACGTGTCTCTCACAACCCCCCAAATCCCATACCAGGATTTCCACTTTGCTGTCTTCCAGAGTGGATAAAACATTTATGATTACTTGGTAAAATGACTTGGCAGAATGCTTTACTCATTCTCTTTCAAGTGTTAAGGAATTCTTTAAAAAGTAGCTACAATATAATTTTTAATTTATAATGTTAGATCCTAAGACAAACAAAGGTTTTCCAAGGAACAGTAAGGAAGCAAATATTTGTCAACAGCTGAGTGTATGCTGGAACTGAAAAATACCCACCACTAGGCCAGCCCTTCCTCTTGGAGTTTATTGCAACTAGTGTAAAATGGTATTATGACCCAGAGGTAGCATGCTGGAGGCAGGTGGTGGGGGCAGGGGAGATGAAAAGGCAGCTAAAAACATGAATCATGAGACCCTGAAATTCCATACTGTTAAAGAGTCTAGGTACAGTTAAAACCAAAATGAGTAGACACTATTTTGCATTAAAAACTCATTTAAAAAAAATGTAATATTTATTTGTAATATAAACAAAGTCCCATTGCTGGTTAGGGACACAAATGTAGTCACACTTTTCTTTCTTAAAATCATAAAGCAAAACTGGCCACTCTCTTGGCATACCCTTATTTACACAAATCTGATGCATTTTTCTGGGCTTTTCTTTTTAAAATTAAAAGAGAGAAAGAGAATCATGTACAGCATGGAAGCTTTTTGTCAGTTTTTGACTACAGCAAAATTTTAATCTGCTGCCTTAAAGAAGTCCTGAAAACAGCCCCTGTGAGTCAAGAAGCAGTAGGGGCAGAATCTGACTTATTCCTTTTACTTAAAATATTTGTATTATATGAGAAATTTTGAAAGAGTATTATTTAAAACACCTTTTTGACATACTTCTAGTTACCTTCATTTAACTTCCTCCCTCTTAGTTTTGGTTTGAGGCTCCCATCTTTGTAAACTTGAGCATTGCATTTCTATTTCCTTTCTGCATGAACCTTGTAATTATACATTATATAAATATTGTTTTTCTCATGGATGGACCTTGAAGGCATTACGCTACATGCAATAATACAAAGACAAATATTGTATGATCTTAATTTATGTGGAATCTAAAACAACAACAACAACAGGCCAAAAAAACAAACTCCTAGAAAAAGAGGTCAGATTTGTGGTTACCAGAGGTGGGGGCAGGGTTGATAGAATGAGAGTAGCAAAAAGGGACAAACTTCTAGTTACAAGAGACACATGTCCTAGTGATGTAATCTCCAACACAATGACTATGATTGGCACTGCTGTGTGATGCACAGGGAAGTTGTTAGGACTGCAGATCCTAAGAGTTCTCATCACAGGGAGAATTTTTCTTTTCTTTTATTGTTGTATCAGAGACAATGGATGCTAACGAAACCTATTACTGGAAGCATTTCACAATATATATACATCAAACCATTATACTGTATACCTTCAACTCACACAGTGATATATATCAGTTATTTCTCCATAACACTGTAAAAATGTTTCTATTGGGTCAAAAAAAAAAAAAAAAAACAGAATCAAGGAGCTTTTCTGTGGCACAAAGCTAGCCTTTTACATACCCTCTACAATGGACTGAGAGGTATATCTGGTTCCATTTACATCTCAAATTTGTAATGCTACAACTCTAGCCTCTACTTCAATCAGGTTCTAAAACTGGTGGAGGTTCTCCCTCCCTGAACCAGTAGGTTGTCTGGATCCCTCATAAATGCCTGTCCTTGGATCAAATTGTATCTTTCTGTTTAGACCTAAGTTCTTCTTCATGAGGCTGAAGCTCAAATCGGCCCTGAAAGCACTCAGAGGCAGCCATTTGCTTTCCCTGAAATGCTGGTGACAGTCATTCTTTTTCCTCAGGAAGTTGTGAGTTCCTGTTGATTCTGTTGCACCTGGGATTTGGGGGGAAGTGGGTGAGTGAGGGGGAGAGAATGTCTGGCCTGCGTTATTCTATCTGCTGCATTCCTGACCACCAAGGCACAAAGGAGCACACGCAGAGGGCTTTTTCTTGGCGTCAAGAGAAGACAAGTTCTAAAAATACAATCCAACTATGGAAATTTGCCTTTAAGATTCTTGACCAATATTTTGGCTTTTAGGTCTTGCTTTCACAGAATAACTCCTTGGAGGAGGTTTTGAAAATCACAGGGTCATGAAATGAATTTAGTGGGCTATGACCATCAATTTCTCTTTAAAAATGTAATAGATTATATTAGAATAGACAGTATCAAAGTGTATTTAACCAAGGGCTCTGGAGCCAGACCTGTTCAGTTTGATTCTCTGCTGTGTGACCACTTGCTAGCTATGTGGCCTTGGGCAAATTACCTAACTTCTCCATGCCTGTTTCCTCACCTGAATAATACACACAAACCTCACAGAGTTCCTATAAGGATTAAATGAGTTAATATCTGTAAGGCACTCTCTCACTCACCTGTAAGGTGAGGCTTGGCTAACCTGGGCTGGGCTCAGCTGGGCAGCTTTGCGTCAAGCCTCAGGTCCTGCCAAGCTTGGCTTCTCACTGCTGGGCTAAGGTCTGCTTCACATATGTTCAATTTGGGGCCAGGGAGTAGTTCTACTCATCACAACATTAAAGATACAAAAGAGCAAGCCCTAAGGATTCATAAACACATTTGCCTCGTGTCTGCAAACGTCGCTTTGGATGAAAGAAAAGGTGCAGGAGAGTACACTTCCACAATCCGCCTGTCCAAAGCCAGTCACACAGCAGAGCCCAACATCAATTAGGCAGGGAACAATAATCTATTCAACTATTGAGCAATAATCATATTGACATAGTCCAAACAGTTTGAGGAGCATTGCTTTGAAACAGGGGTTGGCAAACTACTGACTGCAGGTTGAATCTGATCCACCACCTGTTTTATAAATACAGTTTTATTGAAACACGGCCATGACCATTTATTTACCTATGGCTGCTTTTGTGATACAGTGGCAGAGCTGAGTAGTCACAACAGAGGCCATAGGACCTTCACAGTCTAAAGTATTTACCGTCTGGCCCTTTACACAAAAAGTTTGCAGACCTTTATTTTAAAAATGAGAAGTTAAGGAATTGATGAGAATTCAGCATTAATTCAAAATAATATACATAATCAACGCGCTCCTTCTATACACCAGACAATGGCGAGTGCTCCCTGACTTTGTGATTTGATTTGACAACCAATTCTTATCAATGCAAGAAGTGAATACTTTCTGGTTTACAACAGTCACTGTGTGATGAGGGCCCCATCCTGCTCTGGCACTTGGGCCTATAACAGAGTCTCTTCGTTGGAATTCATACACTGACTTTCTTATTCTTGTCCTATAAGGAGTTCAATATCGTGACTTTGGTTAAAAGACACATGACCTTTTGGGTAATGATCCTCAGGAACTTCCAAAATTTAAGCCCAAAGATAGTTAGGCAATCACCTAAAACTAAACAAGATACTTTGAAACATTGCTGGACCCAAACCCTTGGAAACCAAAATCTTAGGTAGAAACCCACACAGTAAACTGATCCACTTTTCTAAGGCTCTGAGTGGGCAGGGAGGGGACTGGGCTCAGGGCCATGCCCACTGAGCTAGTGCCCCACTCTCTCTCCCCTCTCCCCACACACAACACAGTCCACTCAGGAGCAACAGGAGGATGTAGGGGATCCTTGGCAATTGGCTTTGCCTTCGTGAGCTTTCTAATGCTCTGGAGGATAATTTTGCTGTACAGAAAATATTGCCTTGGGGTTATTTCTTCCTGTAAGCCATATTTGATTTATTGGAGTTGGAGTAACAAATTTAGAATCCTACTTATTTTTGAGCTTGTCAGTCACTTCTTACATATCTTATTGTGCTATGTATAGGGAAAATGTTAACAACTGGCTTTATGGGAGGCTTTGATTAAGAGTTGGTTCCACTTAGACTTAGTTAATTAAACAACTTTAAAGGTTTTTAACTGCATTTATAAATTTAGTATGTTTGATTTGCTTTGCAGTGACAGCTAACACTTACAGCCCTTACCGTGTCCAGAAACTGTTCTAAACAGTTTACATTGTTAACTCGTTTAATTCTCACAGCAGTTCTAGCAGATATCTCATTACCATTCCTGTTTCATACACAGGGAAATTGAGGTGCAGAGAGTAGTTCTCACAAGGTCATATACCTAATAATATCTGAACTACTTTGTAAACCACCAAGTTTGGCTCCAGAATCCAAGTTTTAAATCTTAACCCTCTTTCTTAGTTAGCTAACTATGAATTAACTGACTGAAAAGAACAATTCTTACAACTTCAGTCATTCTCATGAAACTAATAAAATTAAACATAGGTATAATGTGACAAGATCAAATTTTTTTTAAATGTTCCATAATCGATTACAAACTCATTTTTGTAAGTCTCTTACAAAAGTCTCTTAATATAGCATATTGTCCTCCAAAGCAGCAAATGTCCTCATTTGAACATTACAAGTAATTAAAATATCAAATACATGCAAACTTAACAAAAAAAACCCTAATAGTGTGGATTTGATTTACTTCATCATCTCTATAATTAGTTCTGACTCTTCCCTGGACTGAAGATATTTCACCACTAATGATATGATCACATTTTCCCAAGATGTTGGGAATGTGTCAGCAAGTGAGCGGGGGGAGCGAGCCACAGGGTCCATGCTGCTGAACATCTAAATAAGGACTGAAAATTAACCATTGAATTTGGCCAAGTGGAGGTCATGGTGACCTTGACTAGAGCAGGTTTTGGTGGTTTGACAGGATGAAAGTATAAATTGAAAGGACCAAGAGAGAAGATCTGGAAAGGATGAGGAGACAACTCTTTGCTATTAAAGGCACCTGAAAATTGAGTCAATAGCTGGAGGGAGATGTGGCGTCAAAAAAGATTTCTTTTAAAAAATGTGAACTATATTATGACTAAGTTGATAGAAATGATCCGGATGACGGAGCGTGGGATTGGGGTGGGAACAAATTTAGGAGAAAGAAGGTGAGTGATGTTAGCAGGTGGACCCTAGACTTGAGCCGTGGTAACTGGAGAGAGAGGAGAACAAAAGGACACAGATGCTGGGAGATGCAGTGGAATCCGTGGAGGTTTCTTCTGGTGGTTTCTGTTTTCTCAGGGAAATAGGAAGCAAGGTCATCCCTGCAGGGTGATAGGAAAGGGGATGTTGGAGGTTTGAGAAGAAGGAAGATGTGCAATGGTCCTACCGGAAAACAGGAGAGTCAGCAGACCAGGGGAATGCAGTGTGATCACCTGTTAGCAGGAAGGGCCAGTGACGCATGGAGAGGGTTAATGCCTTGGCCAGACTGGATGAGAGGACCAGGCAATGAGCACAGACAGGAGAGAGCATGCGGCTGAGGACTGAGCCTGCGGGGCAGAGCTTACTGTGGAGAGAGAGCCAAGACCATCCGACCCATGAGAGACCTTACGGATCCAGAGAACCATTAGAATCAGGGAGTCCTCACTCCTCTGGACTGAGTTAATAATTAACCATTTTCAATCCAAAGAATGAGATAAACAAACAAAACAGAAACAGACTCCTAGATACAGGCAACAGGCTCATGGCTGCCAGATGTGATGGGGGATGGGGGGCAAGGTGAAAATGTGAAGGGATTAAGAAGTACAAATTGATAATTGTGAAATAGTCATGGGATGTAAAGTAAAGCATAGGAGATACAGTCAACGATATGGTAGTAACTATGTATGGTGCCATGTGGGTACTAGATTAGTCAGGGGGCTCACTTCATAAATTATATGAATGTCTGCTAATGTGCTATACACCTGAAACTAATATAAATTAACATTGACTGTCAACTGTAATTGACAAATCAAAAAAGAGGGAGAAAAGGTGAAAGGGAATAAGAAGTTCAAACTTCCAGGTATAAAACATCTAAGTCATGGGGCTGTGGTGTACAGCATAGGGAATAAAATCAATAATATTGTGATAACGTATGGTGGTAGATGGTTGCTGGACTTATCATGGTGATCACTCCTTTAGGTATATAAATGTTGGATAACTATGGTATACACTGAAACTACTACAATACTGTATGTTAGTTATATTTTAATTTTAAAAAATCTTAAAAAAAAAACAATTATTAAGAGGATCAAGTTCCATCACTTACCACTTGGATAGAAAAATGCTTCAGGTGTTACATATTCCGTTACCAAAATGAATGTCTGGTGCATGCTCCTTCCAAGACAATTACCTATGTTTCCTGAAAGTCAAAACCACAAGGGACTCCAACGAAGCCAAACACAGCTGTAGCTACTCACGCTGGTAGCCTTTCAAAACCGATAATAAGTATGTCAGCTTTCATTAGAAACTGGACAAGTGGTGGCTCCTAGTGATAATTTTTTGGTGGAATAAATTATCATTAGAGCTAATATATAGGAATTTTAATATCTGCATAAGGGAGCTAATTAAAGACAGGCAAACTGCATTTGCTGATAAAAAGTGTTATTTAAAAATTCTGGTTTTCTTTCTGATGCCAAACGATCTCAGGACAGTCACTCCTAGTGGATCTTTTCCTCAGGTCAGTCACCCTGCCCCGCCCCCATCCTGTCCACACAGATTCTCACTCTGCACTTCACTTTCCTTCCTAGGTCAGAGGTTTCAGTCTAACCCAGGATTTCTCAGCCTCAGCATTATTGACATTTTGGGCTGGATAATTTTTTATTGTGGGTGCTTAATTTATTGTGAATAATTCTTTCTTGTCCTGTGCACTGTAGGCTATTTAACAGCATCCCTGGACCCCTCCCGTTAAACGCCAGTGACCCCATTACCCTCCGCCCCACCAAAGTTGTGACAACCAGAAATGTTTCCAGAAATTGTCAAATGTCCCCTGAAGGCAAAATGGTCCGCAGTGTAAATTCATTGGTCTATTGGGATTGGGGACAGTGAGACCCACAGGTTACTCAAATTAGAGCTACATATGGACTCTCCCATGGCAACCCTGACAGTGTAAATTAAGTCTCTGGTAGAATAGGACAAGATTTGACAACCTCAGAGGTGAGAAATTAGACACTTTCTTTTCTGTACAGAATGTACAATGAGCTGGCTAATCCTGCTTCTAAAAGGGGAAAAAAAAAAAGAACTCGTCATATTTCCAACTTTCTCACCAATTGCTGCGAAGAGTCCCAGGAGATGGTAATTAGTTATGAACTACATGAACAATACAACGCACAGAACTTTGGAATTCAGGAAATGTAGGGAAAGAAAGTAAGAAAAAGGGAGAGGTGGAAAGGAAGGAAGGAGGGAAGGAGGAAAGGAAAAACCAAAGAACCCAAGTGTAAAGTAGAAGTTCAAATGGTTGAACTCTGTGCCTTCGAACTTTGTATAAAGTCAAGGAAGCACCAAGGCTTAATCTATGATAGCAAAACAATGTCTGCATTAAAATGCAAAGCATCCAACCTTCCATTGCCTACAAGATAAAGTTCAAACAGCCTCGCCTGGCAATCAAGGTCCCATCAGCCCGAAGGGTTTGTAACCTGTTCCTTCTGGCTCATATACATTTCTGTAGACACCCGGCTCATTCCTGCTCCTGGGTCTTTGTACAGACATTTTCTCCATCTAACCACTCCAATGTTTCACCTTCAAGGCCCTGGCAATTCCCACCTCATTCACTTATTCACTCACTCCGGCACACTGAGGGACTGGGATAGAGTTGAGAGTAATAGCTAACTGCTCTGCCGCGGTCCCTAGGGACCAATGCTGTTCTGAGCCATCTTTTCTTTGGATGCTGAAGAAAAATGTCTATCTCTGGGGCTACCCCCCTGAAACAGAAGCGGACCTACTGGGGGCCAGCAGGTGTCTGCCATTGTAACAGTGGCATTTGGTTCCCTTTGCAACTTTGGGAGCAGAAGTGTAAAGACTAGAGAGCCAGTCAGGAGAGAGGTGGGGTGAGGAGTGGCCTGTGTAGTTCGGCTGAGGGGACAGTGAGCCTGGGGTGGGGTGAGGGGAGCTGAGCTCAAGTCATGGGGTGTTGGGGGAGGGTTTGTCAGCTCGTGGTGACCTTCAGGGTTGGAGAGAGAGGGGAAGAGGAAGCACATTTTTGCTGCTCCCACTCAAGGCTTCCTGAAGGCGGGGCCCCCTGTTCTTTGCTGCACGTCACGCTTTCCTCTGGGCGCACACTTAGCCAGGGCTCCCACATCCCCAGACTCTGGCGGGCGAGGTCCCAAACCTGCAGCACCCAAGGCTCTGCCAGTGACTCTGTCCTCAAATTCTTCTGGACCCTGAAAAGGAGACTTTGATTCATGTGCTGAGACTTTGGCTTCACAGTCATTTCATTTCCCAAACTTGGAAGCAAGCTCCTTCAAAAGCTGGGCCAAAACCTGGGCCCATATGAACTTCCCGAGAGTTTCTGGCGTCCATAGCAGGATTTACTTCAAATCCAAATTGCCTTTTTAAATACAGAACCATCTCTCCTTAGCTTCCTTTCCTGTCTCCTCATTTCCTGTTTCCTCTTCTCCCTGTCTCCTTAGCGTCTGCTCAATTATCAAAGCACTGCTGTGCTACTTTCAGGACTATTCTCAGGTCAGGCCAGTGGGATGAGTGTTCTGGGGAGTCTGCAGCCAGGTCTCAGTTCTCTCCCCAACCTGACCAGCAGAAGCCATAACTAGCATCTATGATATAAAAAAAAAAAAAAAATTACTTCTAGACCCAGTTTTTGACTATTTTCATCTTCCTTGCCCTGTCTCTCTCCCAGAACATCCATTCTTTTCCTTTCCCCAGATCCAATCAAAGTGGTACTGGAAAGCAGAATAGCGAATGGCTAAGAAAGGAGAGTTGGGGTTCAGACAGTCCTGCACTTAACTCTCAACACCATCACTTGGACTAGTTGTTCAGTTTCCCCATCTCTGAAACCGGACAGACAATGACAGCTCTTCTGGAGGCATGCTAGGACTGTCCAATGGGACAATATATGTGGAAAGAGAAGAATCTGTTATTCGTTAGAATTCCTCTTAGGAAGGTAGAGCTGTCTTTTTTGAGAAAATACTTTGCTGAGTGCCTTTAGAAGTAGAAATCGAGATCGTAAGGGCCAGAGGTGGGCAGGACACTCCCAGCAAGACAAAAGGAGGATTTTGTTTGCAATTCCGGGGAGGAAGTAGGGGGCCAGGAGAGGGCGGAAATCCTGTGCTCCAGAAGTGACCCCTCCCCATGGCACACGCCCTTCTCCCACCAAAATCTCGAGTCAGTTTACCAAACTCATGGAATACTTGAAGTAATGAGGCAAACAGAGAAGGGATTGATTCTTGTCTCCAGGGTCCTGAGGGGCAAATCTCTGACAGCATTTTGGCATGAGGGACATAGGGCCAGGAACACCCAAGGACAGTAGACATGGGACCCTCCCGGGAACTGAACTGGACCATCAAAGGCTGATTTCTCCAGATTTCTCCAGAGGTGGAGGGCACCAGCTGATGACCTGATCAGGCTGGCAAGAAACTGCAGCTCAGTATTATTCTTTGCTGTTTCGTGCTTTCCTGGGTCCTTCCCTGTTGACCTGCAGTCTCAAGTTTAGACATTCCTTCCTTCAGGTAGCCTTTTCTGATTTCAACTCTGAGCCTCTCCCCTGAGTTCTCATCATAGGAGTTTTCGCCCTGACTTATAATTGCTGTTTGGATGTCTGGTCACCTACAAGACTGCACACGTCGTTCGGTCAAAGCGAAATCCTTTAGACCACTGTGTCCCAGACCTGGCACATCATCAGTTTTCAACAAATATGTGCTCAGTACCTGATAGTCTAGTAGAAAGAGCACTGTCTGTGGCATCCTACCAAAAGCAGGTTCAGACCCTGACTCTAGCACTTAAAAGCCATGCAACTCTGGGCACGTAACTTAACCTCTCTGGGCCTCACTCATCCGCTCTGTAAATAGAAGGTACCAGGTCGGTGTGAAAACAAAATGGGAAGATAACGTAGGAAGCGGTGCCTGGCACAGACGGTGCTCAGCCCATGTCGCTTTCTCAACTTAGTCTCTCACATTTGGCCCGTCTCTTCCATCCACACATCCCCACCACATCAAAGCCCTCAGCACCTTACAAACTCCTGCTTCGCCTCCTTACTTCACACTGTTTCTCTCGAATTTCTTAAGACCTTTCACCGTGCCAGACAATGTTCCGAAGAAAAAGTCAGCAAACTACAGGCCGCAGGCCACATCTAGCCGGCATCTGCTTTTCGTACTGTCTACCAGCTCAGAAAGGTTTTTACGTTGTTTTAATGGTTGGGGGAAAAAATAAAAAGAGATTATTTCACGACACATAAAAATTACTTGAAATTCAATATTTAGTGTCCATAAAGAAGGTTGATTTGGCACATAGCCACACTCATTCTTTTTCCTATTGTCTGTGACTGCTTCGTACCACAGCAGCAGAGTTGAGGAGCTGTGACAAAGAACGAATGGCCCACAACACTGAAAATATTTACCATCTGGCCTTTTACAGAAAAGGCTGCCGTCCCCAGTTTTAAGCGTTTGCCCAGGTTGATGAATATTGAGTCCTCTAAGTGCCACATGAGGTCGGTACCATTAAGACCTCCTTTTACAGGCGAGGAGCATGAGTCAGAGAGAGGTTAAGTGACATACCCAGGGTGACACAGCTTGTCAATAGAGGTGGGATCAAACTCCTATTGCCTCCGAAGTGGAAAGGTGACTGGGGACAACAATAGGCAGCCTTGTACCTCTGGCCTTGAATCAACTTTCTTGAGCAGGTTGATGAGATAAAGTGAAACCTTGAGGTGATCACTACGACCCTTGCACTGAAGGAGGGAGGAAGGTGGGGGGGAGGAGCATAGAACAGGGATTAAGAATTTGAACTCTGGAGTTTAGCTTCCTGGGTTTGATTGCAGCCAGCCACTTATCTGCTGACCTTAGGCAAGTTACTCAACCTCTCCCTCTGCCTAATTTCCTCAGCTCTACAATGGGGTGGGGATGGTGGGGGATAATAGAATCTAGACCCTCCCTTATGGGGTTGTTGTGAAGACTGGAATGGAAACTTTTGTCTTATTATTCTGCCTTGGAGGCACAGAGCAGCCCCTTGACATGAGCTATGGTTATGCCTATTATCCATTCCAACAAGAAACTGCTGCCCCCTCTCTGTTCCAGGAGCCATTCCAGGCAATCAGGATGCAAAGAGGAACAAGGACAAAATAACCAGACCTGCTTCCTGCTCTTAAGGAGCATGGGGGTCCACTGGGGGGCAGGGGCAGGAGAATAAATCCGTACCTGGGAGCAGTGTCACAGGTGTTACTACCATGGGCTATTACAGGGAGCAGAGGCAGGAAGCGCCTCATTCTGGCTCTCCCCTCCGTGGCTCAGGCTCTCGTTCCTTCCTGTGTGCACCAGGCATCCTGACGGGTTTGCCCCAGGCCTCCTGTGCTGGCCTGAATGGGGAATAATCTGAGCACAGGCAGTTGTCCAGCGTCCTGGCACCGGAGCTGTGTCTGGAAGGCTGTAATGCACAAATCAGCCCAAGGCTCAAGGCTCCTGGGAGAACCTGGGCAAGAGGATAACTTGGCCCCTTCCACCTGCCAAATCACAAAACAACAAGTTCAGGAGAAGGGCTATTGGTGCTGAAACCGGTATCTGTATTACTGATGTGCCTTTGAGGTACAGCAAGAATCCAGGGCAATTAGGAATTTTATCATACTCAGCGCCAACGTCTCCTGCTTACTTTGGTTGTCTTCTTAACTGCCATTTATTAGTTTTTGATGTGTCATTTATAACTATGTAATTATATATACACAAATGTAGCTATGCGCAGAAAAAAAAAAAGATTGGAAAGTACACCAGTGGCTTTTAACTGGGATGGGCGTGGGGCAATTGAAACATGGAAGTGGGAAGGGGAGGCTGTTTATTACCACTTTTTTTACCCCAAAAAATCCCCATGCTTGTCCTTCTTCCTTGGGTAGAATATCTCAAGTATGTGTGTATTGTAAAAGTTCTCCAAATAATTCTGACATATTGCTTCTCCCTTCCACCCTCTTCTCCTGCCTGATTTATAAGCATTATTACTATCGACCAAATGTTAACAGCAGTTTATATCTGAGTGTTGGGATTATAATTTTTAAAAATGTATATGTTTCATCTTTTTGCTTTGCTGGTGTTACTAAAGTTCTACCTTGAATATGTAGACGAGCACAGCAGTTAAATGTATTGGTTCTAGAACCAACCTACCTGAGTTTAAGCCTAATCACTGTGCCTCAGCGGTGTCATCTGTAAAAGGAGAGAAGTCACAGTAGCTTTCTATTTGAGTTGGTGTGAGCAGTAAATGACTCAATATCTATAAAGTTCTTGAAATAGCTCCTGGCTCCAAACCCACTGTTAAGACATAAGAAAAATTTAGCAATATGATTTTTAGCTGTAGAAAACCTTGAAAATAAAAAATACAAAGAAGAAAAAAAAAAAAGAACCCATGATGTTTGCAAGTTGTTTAATATTATAGAAGCTGGATGGCAAGCCAAAGCCCTGGCCCCCGCATCTGTGAAATGGGAGGGGGAATAAAGGGAGATGTGAAAGGGCTCTGTAAACGTTCAGCGAAGTTAAAAAGTGAGGAATGGTTGTTATTCTTAGGAGCAGGACTAATGCAGCATAAAGGAAACACCACCTCAGCGGCCGGCCTCGAAGGCTGGCGGCAACAGGAAGGAGGTGGCTGGGCTTCCCCTTCCGTCTCGCTGGTTCCAGCCGAGAAGCCCCACCCTGGCTGGAGAGAGAAGATTGGGTCTTATTGAAGGGCACCCCAAGTGGCACTCTCTGCTTCTTCTGTGCATTTCTCTTCCTTCTCTCCCAACTCATTATGTCTTTGGCATTTCTGTATTATTCATTGCATATTACAGACAACCTTATACTTAATACCCATTGATGCCAGGCCCTGTCTAAGACTGTAGTAACTTATTCATCCTCCAAGCAACTCTGGGATATACTTTTTCATTATCTCCATGTTACAGAGGAGGAAACTGAAGCTCAGAAAGGTTTAATAACTTACACAGTCTATATAGATGGTGGATCTAAGTTGCAAATTCCCACAGTCTGGCTGTGGGCTGTTCGTGCTCCTGGTCACCAGACTAGATTTTCTTTCAACCTTGATGACAACCAAGACAATTAGGGAGAACAGACCCCAGGAAGCCCACCACAAAGCAATCCTCTCATACCTCAAGTGACTCCCCTGTGCAGAGTCTAGGATGCAGGGTTCATATCTGCTGCTTGACCTCAGCCCTGAGACCCCTTTTGGGTTCACCAGCCCGAAGGGAGCCAGGAGGGAAGGCCAGGCAATCCGGCTCCACAGCCTGTCCTCTTCACCACGAACCTAAATTGTCCTGAAAGGAGTACAAATAGGTAAAGGATTTTCAGAAACAAATGTTGAAGCAGACTGTTGATATCCACGGAGACTCCGCATTCAGAATCAGTTTCTACTCCATGTTTCCAGCAATTGGTGTATATGACCAATTGCTTTGGTGTCTAGAAGCAAGTTGCCAGGGACCCTCTGCATTAGGAAGAATGCCAGGCCCTCAGCGCTGGGGAGCAGCTGAGATCATCTGATGCCAGGTGATGCCTGCTGCTCTGACAGCTTCTGGGATCCTGGTCTGTCGGGATTTTGGACAGCACACGCTCTGAAGGTGGCCTCTCCTCTCCCAGAACATGAGGTAACCGCCCTCCCCCGATCCTAAGCCTCAAATGGTTTGCAGATTTTCTGGGGTGACTGTTTCCTGTGTTCTGAGATCCCACATGATGAGAGCATTCTGCCTGAGATCTGTGGACAGCGTTTCCTTGGAAAGCTGCCTCTATCAGTCAGGACGTGCTTGGTGGCAAGTAACAGAAAACATAGTCCAAACTGGCATAAACAATAAAGGAGAATTTATTGGCACATATCACTGAACAGTCTCTGGATAGATTTCAGGTGAGGATGGATATACATAGTGACTCAACCATGTCACAAAAGGCCCAGCTTGATTTTATCTCTTTTCTCTGCTTTCCATATCAAGTTCATCTTAAGGCTGGTTCCCCTCAAAGGAACAAGAGGACTAGAAGCCTCAGGGAGCATGCTCCCTTGTTCACTGCTAGCAGAAAAAGGAGGAGCTGTCTCAATTTAGTCAACAAAAGTCCTGAGCCTCTGATTGGATCATCTAAGGTCATATGGTCACCTGTGCACCAACCTCTATGGCCATGAGCAACAACCCGACAGTGACTGGCTTTTAAAAATTTGTTGCATCTTTTTAAACTGAAGATCCCTTGCTGGTCCTACTTCCATGAGTGGCTGCAACCAGGGGAAAAGGCGAGGGGAACCAGGCAGATCATAAAGGGGTTCTTTTCTCAGTATTCCATTTCCACATAGATCTAAACAGATGAGCACAGAGTCACTACTGTGGTTAAAGGCTGGCAACATGGGAAGGGGGAGGAGCTAATAGGGAGGAAGGGTATCACTAAAAGAAGTACAGACCTTTTCTCAACTGCAGTGCCTAGGGGGCACTTGGTCTGCTTCAACCCATGAGAAGTCAAAAGATCTAGAGTGGTTTAGGAAGGCCAGGACCATCAGGGATGGAGAGAGGAAGAAAAGAATGTCCCTGGGCTGTGGAGTCTGTTTGGGCTACCAAGGTGAAGGGATTGCCCTCACCCTCCCGGAATCCCTCCAGCCCCTCTGATCTGGCAGGGACAGAGCAGCCTTCAGCACCTGAGGTATAGGGCTGTCATATACTCCAGGCAAGGTGGCTAGAAGTGGTCCACAAAGGTTCACCCTACAGAGAGAGACATGCTAGCCCCAGCTTCTCTGCCAGGGTGCAGGGATCCTTAACTTCCTTCTAACAGTGTGCTTGCAATCCATGCTTGACCCCTCAGCTTCTTTTTGATGACATCCTTGGTGCTGGCATAGACCATTCTGCTCTTAAGGAGTGTAAACTCAGGGGTTCAGAAGGTAAACACCAGGCCCTCCTTCTTACTCTCCTCTGTCTCCTGGGTTGTATCACAAGGGGCATAGCATCATTCCTTGTCTGGCATCTTGATAAAGGTGGCATGGGGTTATCACCAGTCTGGTCCATACTACCTACCAGGATCTCCTGGCCCTCCTCCCAGAGGGTCTTCTTGTCCTCACTCAGGCTGGAGACACCACCTTCTTGTGCTTCACCACCTGTAGGCTTGCGCACCTACATGCCACTGAACATGCTGATGGAACTGTCAGAAACAGCCACACCAAAGCCACATTTCCAGAAGTGAAAGGGAGATGGCAAGGAGAGGCAGAAAAGGCAAGGGCCACCGCGCTGCTGTGGGGATCCCAGTCAGGTCATGATTGCTTTCAATCAATCAAATAATCTACCCACCCCCAAATCTGGAAAGCGAGTACCATGTCCACCCTAATACATTGTTCCTTTAATTTCTGACACGACTTTTTTTCCTGCTGTCATTAAACATATCAAATATAATTCAATAAAGCAATAAAGTAAATGGCAACTACATCTTATAGTTGCTCAAGTAAAAAACTTTGGGATCATTCTCGACTCCTTCTTTTCCTTTTCCTATCCCCATATCCAATCTATCATCAAACCACATTAGCTCTATGATGAAATATAGCTAGAATCTGACCCCCTCTCCCTTTATCCATGATGTCGCCCTGACCTTCCATCATCTTCCATCAAAATATTTCAATAGCCACCTACTTGCTCCCTTATCACCTCATCTACAGAAAAGCCAGAGTAATCCCTTTAAATAGTAAGTCATGTCATGTCACCCCTCAGTTCAAAAGCCCCCAGTGGCTCCCAAATCGCTCCAAAGAAAAGTCAAAAGACATGACAATGGCCTAAGAGATCCTACATGTTCTAGCCTGTTATATCTTCAATCTCTTCTACTACTTTTCCCTTTCTCATTCTGATTCAGCCAGCCTGGCTTCTTGCTCTGTTCCCCAAATATCACTATACCCCTGCCTTAAGGCTTTTGTATGTGCTACACCCTCAGCCTGCAACACCCTTCTTTTCAATATCTTCTTGGCTCATTCCTTTTGTTTAAATGTGATATTATCAAAAAGATGCTGCATAACCCCGTGTGAAAACACACCCAAACTATCTTTAAGCCACTGACTTTGCTTTATTTTTCATAACATTTACCATAATCTAAAATATTTAAGCATTTGATTACAATGCCATTTTTCTCCTGGTTTCTCCTCATGCCCTTTACAGTCTAGAATAAAATTTCAATAATAGCCAGTTTATTCTCTAATATAGCCCTAATAGCTAGAACGGTAAAGACATTTAATAGTTACTGAGAATGCATGAAAGATTACTGAAAATGAATAAAAGATTTTGAATGAACAGAAAGGAAACAGCTAACTACAGATGAAAAACTGTCCAACCTTACCAATAAGCAAAGAAACTGGCCAATTTCTTCTTGGCCAAGACAATATTTTTGTCCTTTAAATTGACAAGAACAATCAAATAATAAATTTGTTACTGTTAATGCAGCATTTAAAATTATATTTTCATGTATTATGAGGAACCAATCCCATTGATGCATTTAAGAGATATTTAGTGGGTACCTACTAGGTGTCAGCCATTGTGCAATTTTCTCTAATCCATGATAAAGTTCAAAGTCTATGTATTAGTTTTTATAGATTGAATAGAAACAAATTAACTCTGAAATCCTAGTAGTTTACTATAGCAAAGACTCACTTCTTGCTCACTTAATATACCTGCCTCAGGTTGATAAAGAGGTAGGTATTCATGTCACTTCCCCTTACATTTGTATTGGATGGCACTAGTCACATGGCCCTCCCCAGTTCAAAGAGGCTAAGAAATAAAGTTTTCTGCATGCCCCAAAGGAGCAGACAAACAGATGTTGGTAAATATGAATGTCTACCACAATCCATGATCAAGAAATCTTACCGCCCTACCAGAATAATCTAAACTACATAAAAAGCTACATTAAGAAAAACATACATTGATGTCTTATTTATTATTTTGGTAAATTGGAATAATCTTATGTTGAATAATGAGAAAATAGATAATAGAATTATTGTTTATCCATATTCAGTGGAGTACTATGCAGTCATAAAAATGATACTTAATGAATATATGTATACTATTATAAAATATTAAGTAAAAATTGGGAAACATAAAATGGATGTCATGATTACAACCCCACAAAAATACACCTAATGAAAACATTCTAAGAAAATACATAAAAATGTATTTATTTAACGAATACCTCCTATAGATGTTAGGCTCTGTAGATTCAGAGATAAAACACATTGTGTTTGGCCTGCAGGTGCCATAGTCATATAAGAATATTTAGAATGGGCTAAAAGAAATCCCTGTCTAAAATTAGAACAGTTATTCCAATAATTTTATGGTTGCACAGAGATGGACTTTTATTCCATTTTGACTTGAATCACCCAGAGGATCAGAGACAGTGACTCATTGTTCATTTGACACATAGTTACCAAATGTGCCTGGAGTGGGTGAGAAAGATGATCAGGACGTCAAACCAGGCCTCCTGACCTCAGCGGCCTACCCTTCATCTGGAATCCTACGTGTCACACAAGCCCGGTCCTTGCTGACCTCCGCTTCTGTGAAACTCCTTCCTGGTGCCTAAAAGTACATGACACATAGTTGGTGTCCTGTAACTTCTGTTTTCCCAAAACCTACTCTCCTTATGGGTTTCCCATCTCAGTTGGTCATATCTACATCCTTCGTTGCTCAGGTCAAAAATGTGAGGTCATTCACGACTCCTCTTTCTCTCTCACACTCCACATCAAAGTTGTCAGAAAATACTACAGGTCCCACCCTCAAAATATATTATAGAATTGAACCACTTCTCATTCCCTCCACTGCTACCATCTTAATCTGAGCCACCATCATCTTTTGCTCTGTTGCTACATCCTATGATATGAATGTTTGTGTCTCCTCCCACTGAATTCATACGTTGAAGCCTAAGGCCCAGTGGGATAGTATTAGGAGCTGGAGCCTTTGGGTGGCGATTAGCACATGAGGGACAAGCTCCCACACATGAGATAAGTGCCCTTCTAAAAGAAGCCCCACAGAGCTCCATGGCCCCTTCTATCACGTTAGGTTACAGCCAAAAGGTGGCCAAGTCTATCAGCACCATGGCCTTGGACTTCTCAGCCTCTAGAACTGTAAGAAATAAGTGTCTGCGATTTATAAGCCACCCAGTTTGTGATAATTTTGTTATGACAACCTGGACAAAGGCACTGCAGCAACTACCTAACTGGTCTCTCGGCTTCTCTTCATGTCCCCTACACAGCTGCTGGTGAGGGCTGTTTAAATCCTGTCCAATCATGGCACTTCTCTGTTCAAACCTCTCTGACATGGAGTCAACTCCCCAGTCCTTACAATGGCCTTTGTGGCCTTTCTCAAGAAGTTTTCAACCCTGTGAGACTCAGCTTCCTTTCAGTAGTAAATATTGACTAATATCTCCTTTACAATCCAGGATTAATGGACTGTACAACCTCCTTCCAAACATATTTAATGAAAAAATCATATAATGCTCTATCTAAAGTATAAAGCAGAATTAAAGAGAAAAGAATCCATAATAAAATATGTACTTGAATATGTAAACATTCATACAAAAACATCTTCACCAATTTTAGAAATGCCCACTATCAGATGTCACCACCCCATAGAAAACCACTGATCTTTACCATCTGGTCTGTCTTCCTCTCTCTGACCTCAGCACCAATCATCATGCGCTTCATTCCTCTGTCCCAGCTTCACCTGACCTCCCTATGGTTTCCGGACCATGCAAGGCACATTCCTGCCAGGGTCTTTCAATTGTACTCCTTTGGGGAGCCGCGTGGCTCACTCCCTCACTCCTTCTGCTCTTTTGCTCCTATGTCCCTCTCTCAGTGAGGCCATCCCTAACCACTTTCTTTAAAATGCCAACCTCTCTCCCTGGATAGCCCCTCTCTGCTTAGTTTGCTTCATGCCACCTATCGTTCAACATATTAGGTATTTTGTTTATAAGTTTTCTGTGTCTGCTCCATGAGGCCACAGATTTTTACTCTATTGTATTTTCACGTGCCTGGGACAAAGTGAGTATTCAATAAATGTGTGCTGAATGCATAAAAACAATGAATGATGGGTGTGTATTGAGCAACTGAATGGATAGCAACAGGCATCTAGCAATCATGGCATTATTTCTGAATCACTTGCCTCCATCCTCCTGTATCTCTCTCCTCCCCAAAACTTTCCCTTTCCCACATGTTCGGTGCTTTCCACTGGATCCATTCCTGTCCCCCAATTTAGTGTTTGATCAGGGTTCCTCCAACTTTGGCATCACATCTGGATCACAGATGTGTCTCGCTACCGAGTATAATCATATTGTGACAGCTTCCTGGCAATGCCCACCTTATCCTCCTTCTTGCCTCTACTCTGTCTCCTTCCCCTCCACCTTTCCGAACATTGCTTTGTCTACAAATGTATTTCCCTCAATATGTTCATCAAACTTTCACCCATTCCTCAAGGGTAAGTTCAAACACCTCCTCCTTCCTCGAGGATGTCAATATCAGGTCCCAAAGACCACACAATTACTCTTCTGGCCCCATCACATCCTTTGCTATGCAAAATCTTTGTGTTCACCTTATCCCTCCTGCAGACTTTAATTTGTTTAAGGGCAGGGAATAAGTCTTATTTCAGTTCTTGCTTCTCCCATGGTACTTGGTAGATGGCCAATGAATATTAAATTAGATAATTTATGTCGAGTCCTTAGTATAGTTCCTGGCACATAGTGAATGTTCTGTCAATGCTGGCTATGAAATCTAGTTCATACATGAGGGAAGCAGAGTACGGTTTCACCCAGAGGAGAGCAATGACCTGTGAGGGCAGCTAAGTAGGTTTTGAGAGCCTGTGATGTGTCTACAGCCTAGTGGCCTATGCCTCTTGCCATCTGTAGTAGGTCTCCAAAGTTCCCCGGCCCACCTGAGTTTTCCTGCACCAAGCTGACAGATTCCCATCCCAAGTGACTGCATCTCTTCCTCTCTGCTTGTCACAGAAGCTTGCTAGGCTGCTTGTAAATGCAGTCCATTGATAGGGGGAGAGTACTTAATAATCCTGGGGACAACCCTCAACCAACACAAATGAGAACTGGTGGGAAAATGTCCCAGCCTCCTTGAATAATAGAAGGACAATTTTGAAGCATGTTTCTCATGGTTTCTCAGAGTGTCCTTCCTGAGTTTGAATTTCTTTTGCCCTCATTAGCGACCTGTTTTGGAGATTTCTCTCTTCCTTAACTTCCTTTCTCCACTTTTTCAATTGTGCTTTCTGGGATCATTCCCCAAAACTACATGCACTCAAGCCTTGCTTGTGGAGAAATTGTCATTGCTCAACATTCCTGAATAAATGGCTGCCCACGTCCTTAGACTGAAAAAACCCTAAATACACCACATTGCGATATACCTTCCATGTGGTCTCTCTCAGTACCAGCATCCTGGCACCAGACATGTCAATGATGGAAGAGAGATGAGAAATGCTTGGGTTATCTGAAGAGACAAAAATTGGAGGAGGAGGTACCTGTCTAATTTATACTAGGTTTTCTTCTATGCTTAAATTAATTTCCCCTAGAAAAAGGTTGCAGTGACCCATCCCTTAAAAACCAAGGCCTCCCTCTTACTCTCAGATGTGATCAAGCACTTAGATCCCTATGAGGACACATCCCTCCCTCACAGAGACTATTGTGCTGTGAAAACACAAAGGACTCACTGGTTTGTGGCTCAGGTTTCTTGGTGCTGTATATAGTCATCAGTGAGGCTGTCAGGAGTTCACCAGAGCCTGATGCCTCTTCTCACTGAGCACATGACTAGATTATATTCCTCAGCCTTCTTTGCATTAGATGTGGACATGACTGAGATCTGGCCAGTGAAATAGGAAAAGAACTGATTTACACCACCTCTAGGCCTGGCCACTAGAACTCTCCAATGAATCATCCTCTGTCTGTTACTGATCCATTGCCAGGAAGCAAAGGGCTTCATGGCCCAAGGGCATGGCAGAACTCAAGGTGCCAGTAGTCTGAGGCCCTGAATCACCACGTGGAAGGTGCTTACATTGGCTTGACTGTGAGAAGAAACAACTTTTATTGAATTAAGCACCTGAAATTTCAGGGTTTGTTATAGTATCTAGTATTACACCAACCCGTGCAGAAATTGGTACCTAGAAGTGGAATGCTGCCATAACAAAAACCTAAAATAATATAACATTGGCTTAGCAGTTGAGTGGTAATTGGTGAGGAAAGTGATACAAGAAGCTAGAAATAAGGAAATCTGTTTTAAAATTGGAAAAATATCTGTCTCTTTCAATGGCAGACAGTATGCCTATTAAGCCTGTAGTTCTGGGGAAAGTGGCTAGAAAGAGTCAAATATTAGGATATATTGAGTTTTTCCAGGATAAGGACTAGGGTAAGGTGAGTAAGGCACCTAGGGTACAAAATTAAGGAGGCAGACACTCACACAATTTTGCTCTTAGCAAGGTCAGAGGAGTTCAGGAAAGATTATCTGGTTTAAAAACAGAAATGAAAGAGGTTAAGGGAGTCCCGGAATGTGGGATCTCAAGGGTTATAAAAGCTTACCACTTCTGGATCTCACATAGTAAAACAATACTATCTGAGAGACAAAGGCCCTTACTGACTCAGACCCACTAACAAAGATCTGATTAGGATGTGACCTTCTAATCCATGCCGATTATTTCAGAGTCTCGAGACAGCTGCTACTGACTCAGAAGTGAGAGAGGCATGAGTGAACAACCACATGAACAAATGAAGCTTGAAAAGTGTATCAGAAAAAGCTTTGGGTATGAACTTTTGCCCATTAAATTGTTGGGAAGCACAGATCAGAGCTTTCTAGGTTTTTAGGGAACTTGTATTTGCCAAAAAAAAAAAAAAACAAAAAACCAAGAGCCTGGATTTAAAAGGCCCTTGACAATTAGAACCTTGCACCAACCCTTGAGTCTCTAAACTTGCACAAGCAGGAAGCAGGCTTCCAAAGCTATGTAGTCATCAAAGAGGACAGGCTCCCCAAGACACACCTCATAGGCTCATGGGTGGCCATGGAGGATAGCTGTCAAGGAGGAATCTTCCAGAGAGCAGAAGAGGATCAGAGAGTAAAGGACAGAGGAACAATTCAGGGTACAATAAGGAGGGGACAGCCAAGGAACTTACTCCTACTTACATGACAGGGTCACTTGCAAATGCCTTCCCGTCGGGACTATACCCATTGTCAAGGATGTGTGCTGGGGGTCTCTCATTCTTTCCTTTTAAAATGGGCATGTTTACCACTTTATGTCATTCTTGCCCATCACTTTATATTGGATAAGAATGGAGCAGGAAAGGGAGTTTGTCCTTTCAGGTCAGTGGTGAATAAACAATGAAGCAAACCTTTCCCATCCTGATAGAAAAGGCCACATGTCACCCAGAAATCCTGCATTTTTAGCTTAATGCAGTAATGACATGGGATGTTGGGTTGTCTCCTTTGGAGAGAAAATAAGTGTGTGGTCTGTGTGGGAAGGCGGGTTAGGTGAGCGAGGTTATGTGGTAACTAAAGGGTGGACTGTAGCAGAATATACGTGTTCACCAAAACCATTTCCTCTTTTATCTGTAAATACGGCTAGACTATATTTCTTAATAACACTTGCAGCGAGATGAGGCCATGTGTGTGATTTCTGGCAAACGGCATGAGCAGAAGATGTGTGCTGTTCTCAGGCCTCATCCGTTAAAAACCTCTAGTGAATGGTCCTTTGGTTTTGTTCTCCATTTGCTGATGGAAGAGGACTTCGGGGTGCTAGGGTATAGGAAAGCTACAAGGTGAAAGGAGTTTGGATCTCTGAACCTCCTACCAAATGCCTGCAAATGAGTTATATGCAATGAGAAATAACCACCTATTGGACTAAACCAATATAATTTCAGGGTTTCTTTGCTGTGGTAATTATACAACCTATTATACAATCATACAACCTACCTAATATGTTTGTTGTCAGGACTAAATGAGTTTATATGAAAAATGGTGCCTGGTGCCTCATAGATTTAAAATGGTGCTATTTAAGTGCTGGCTACTCTTTCTTGCTTGAGAACAGGCAAAAATCTGTCATGAACTATGGCTTGGCAGAAAGTGGTAGCAGCAATGGAAAGCAACTTAAACTCGGATAGTGTTCCTAGCTTTCATTGGAAAGTCTTGGAGTCTAAGAGCCAGACCCTAATCTTGGGGACACTCGGGTATTTATAAATACCTAGGCTTATCCCTCTCCTGGACCACCCTAAATTCTGTTCCTTATAGTGCCATGTAAGTTTGAAAGCCAAAAAAACGTTTTGCTTTAGTATCCTTCAAACAAACCCAGAACAACGTGTGTTATGCACATAGCCAGGTAACTTCAAAAGTTTACCTTCATAGAACTAAAAGAAAGATGCAGACTTTCGATGCAATAGTCTGCCACTGGAGCAGAAAATGGAGATTCACTTTTACCCAGCCAAGAGCATAGCTGCAGAACCAGCTGAGCCCATCTCCTATCACCCTAAGAAGGAGAAAAGGAAGGGAGGGAGGGGGAAAGGAGGGAAGAAAGGAGGATGGGAGGGAGGGGGAAAGGTAAGGCATGCCATAATTTCTTTGACCACATTCTAACAAAAAGTCACTCATTGACACATTTCGCTTACATTCTGAAATAGGTTTTTAAAACTAAAGCTGGCTATTTTATATCAGAATGTGTAACTCTGTGATATTCTGAGAAGTTACATTTCATTCAGTTCTGACAAATTCTTATTAAGGGCCTAGTATGTGCATGACTGTTTTTGCATATTTGGTTCTGTAAAATATCGTGATAATTACAGAATGTATTGTTGTAAGGAATCCTGTATCACATGAATAAGAAGAAAGGGAACGATTACAGAGGGAGGACACTACTGACTGGAGAAATGAGAAACCCACCGCACTCCAGTACGACATCATCGTAACAGATTATGTCACTAATGACTCTATTCCCAAATAAGGTCCCATATTGAGGTTCTGGGGTTAGAACTTCAGCATATCTTTTGTGGGAAGGCACACAGTTCAACTCATAACACTGCTCGTATGGAGTTTACTGCTTAGGAAGGAGCTGTACTGCAAATACATCACCACACAATTAAATATGTAAACGTCACTTGTGGAAAATACTCTAGTGGTGACCAGAACAGTAAGAAGTTCCAACAGGAGAAGCTAAGCTAGAGTTGAAGGAGGCGGTCAGGGCCAGTTTCTCTGAGAAAAGATTTTCAGGCCTGGAGCATCCTGGGCAGGGGAGTGACAGCTAGGGAGCTCTGGTCTGGGCTGCAGAGAAATTTGACAAGTGGCACATAAAACACCCTCCACAAAGGGTGGTTAGAGAAAGCCTGAGAAGAAATAGTCTCTCTTGTGTCACTTCGGTAATCTGAATGGCCCCAAACAGTTGTGCGTAAGCAGGAAATTCAGTTAGTCCTTGAGTCTATGAAAGAAGAAAAGTCTGTCTTATCACCATGTTCTCCTACAATTTAAGGGGTGGTTTTGTTTAGTCTTTTCAAGGCCCATGCGGAGTGAGCCAAATTTCATCTGCAGTCTTCTCCCTTTGGGATCTGGCCGTGGCTGCCAGGTGTTGTGTCTGACGAGGCAAAAGTGACAGAGTCACTTCCAGCCTGAACTGTTTGAGGAAAACATGTCATGTTTATGAGCTTTCTGGATTAGGGGAAATCAATTTGAATGTATAATTTCAGTCAGAGCCGCTGGAATTCTTGTGAGTTTTCAGCACGGTGCTGTTCGGTGAGCAAACCTCTGAAAGTGTGCTTTTATACTTTCCACACATCCCCCCAACGCCTCCAACATCCAGCTATTCTAAAGGGAGTTGAGACTTCCTGCAGGGGTAGACAAAGAAATGAGTGTTAGCTCCCTGGCCAGGTTCGGATTACCTCTGCCTGCGGCAACTGGGCCACAGTATGTGGCATATATCTTCAGGGCTATGTGGGGAGAAGGGGAGGGCCCGTTGCCCTGGCTGTGCTGTTGTTGGGCATGGTGGGAAGTCACCCCCCTTCTCTGGGGACAAAGTAGCCCGCCCTCAGCTGAATAGTGGCATATCACAGCTCAGCATCCCAATCTCACCCACTGGCCTCCATTTCCCATATCATCTGAGGTCAGAGAGACCCAAGCCAACAGAGGTGACTCCACAGCCTCACAGGAAGCAAAAGCTGTGAGAATAAGGATGTGCCGCCCTGTGCACGTCCCCAGGGAGCTGTGTATGCATGGAGCCAGAGCGGCTCTCGGGCCAACATCCAGGCCTGCTACAGAGGGCCAGGTGGTGTTGGAGTTGGCCCACTATCCTCCTCCATCACATTTTCCAGGAAGGGGTGGGTAGGGATGAGTGGTAGGTGGGGACTTTGTCAGCAATGAATGTTGGTGTTTTTGAGAGGGAGCCAAAGCATTGTGTGTTTCAGGGGGTCTGGCAGACTGTCTCCACCAAGGGAGACACACACGACAAGCCTGCCATTCCAGCCTAGAGCCGATGTGTTTGAACTCACAGGGTAGAATGGGAATGGGCATGAGTTACACCATGAGGGTTAAGCCCTTTTTCCCCCTTCCTTCAATCTTCAAGCAAATGAAACAAAGGGACCAAGTGGTGGGCTTGATGAAATGAAAGGGCACTGTTTATTACCAACCAGTCTCGCCAATCATTTCCAGTGGTTAGAAGTCGACAGAGAATTTGCTGTCCTCTGTTGTCCACATCTTGAGTATTAGCTGAGGCAAGTGGGCATTAATAATAGATGTCCAAGAACCAAAAAAAAAAGAAGAAGAGAAAGAAAGAAAGAAAGAAAGAAAGAAAGAAAGAAAGAAAGAAAGAAAGAAAGAAAGAAAGAAAGAAAGAAAGAAAGAAAGAAAGAAAGAAAGAAAGAAAGAAAGAATTAGGAAGGAAGGAAGGAAGGAAGGAAGGAAGGAAGGAAGGAAGGAAGGAAGGAAGGAAGGAAGGAAAGAAAAGTAAAGTAAAAAGAAAAAACACAGAAATAAATTTACCCAAGGAGGTGAAAGACCTGCACACCAAAAATTATAAGACTTTAACAAAAGAAATTAAAGAAGACTTAAATGGAAACATGTTCTGTGCTCATAGATGAAAAGAATTAGTATTTTTAAGATGTCCATACTACCCGAAGCAATCTACAGATTCAATGCAAAACCTGTCAAAATTCCTATGGCATTTTTTCAAAGAAATAGAACAGACAATCCTAAAATTTGTATAGAACCATGAAAGACCCCAAATAGCCAAAGCAATCTTGAGAAAGAACAAGGTTGGAGGCATCACGCTCCCTGATTTCAAACTATATTACAAAGCTATAGTAATTAATATGGTATTGGGATAAAAACAGACACAGACCAATGGAACAGAAAAGAAAGCTCAGAAATAAAGCCACACATACATGGTCAAATATTTATGACAAAGGAGACAAGTTTACACAACAGGGAAAGAACAGTCTCTTCAATAAACCGTGTTAGGGAAACTGGACAGCTACATGCAAAAGAATGAAACTGGACCACTATCTTACGCTGTACACAAAATTTAACTCAAAATGAATTAAAGACTTGAACGTAAGACCTGAAACTATGAAACTCCTAAAAGAAAATATACTCAGAAAGCTCCTAGATATCAGTGTTAGTGATGAGTTTTTGGAATTGACACCGAAAGCAAAGGCAACAAAAGAAAAAATAAACAATGGCACTATATCAAACCAAAAGCTTCTGCAAAGCAAAGACAATCATCAACAACAAGAAAAGGCAAACTACTGAATGGGAGACAATATTTGCAAATCATACAGCTGGAAATGAGTAAATATCCAAAATATATAAAGAACTCATACAGCTCAATAGCCAAAAAATAATCTGATTTTTAACATGAGCAGAGGATCTGAATAGACATTTTTTTTGCAAAGAAGACATACAGATGGCCAGTAGGTACCTGAAAAGACATTCAGTATCACTAGCCATCAAGGAAATGCAAATCAAAATCACGATATCACCTCACACCTTTATTATCACAAAGAAATAACAAGTGTTTGTGAGTATGTGGAGAAAAGAGAACCCTTGTGCACTGTTGGTGGGAATACATTCTGGTATTACATACTGAATTACATACCAGAATTACATACTGGTGCAACCAGTATGGAAAACCAAATGGAGGTTCTTCAGAAAATTAAAAAATAGAATTGCCATATGATGCAGCCATTCCATTGCTAGGTATTTATCTAAAGAAAATAAAAACACTAACTTGAAAAAATATATATAGCCCATGTTCATTGCAGCATTATTTACAATAGCCAAGATATGGAAACAACCTAAGTGTTCATCAATGGATGAATGGATAAAAAAAAATGTGGCATATATACAATGGAACATTATGTGGCTGTAAAAAAAAAGAATGAGATCTTGCCATTTGTGAGAACATGGATGGACCCTGAGGGCATTAGGCTAAGTGAAATAAGTCAGACAGAGAAAGACAAGTACTATAGGATCTCATTTTTACGTGGAACCTAAAAAAAAGAAAAAAAAAACTGAGCTCATAGATAGATACAGAGAACAGATGGGTGGTTTGCTGAGGTTCAGGGGGTAGATAGGTAAAATGGATGAAGAGGGTCAAAAAATAAAAATGTCCAGTTATAAAATAAGTAAGTTTTAGGGATGTAACATACAGCATGGTAACTACAGTTAATAATACTGTATTGCATATTTGAAAGTTGCTAAGTGAATAAATCTTAAAAGTCTTCATCACAAGAAAAAACGTTTTTGTAACAATGTGGAGTGACAAACGTTAACTAGCCTTATGGTGATGATCTTTTCACAATATATACAAACATCGAATCATTATGCTGCACACCTGAAACTAGTATAATGTTATATGTCAGCTCTACTTCATTTAAAAAAAAAAAAAGAAATTAAAAACGATAGTAATTGTTGTCCAGCTTGCTGCCAGGGGGACGTAATCAGCCTCTGTGAGTTCTTATCTCTTTATACAAGTCCTTTCCACTCTGGGTAGACTTCTTCCTCACATAACCCACTGCCCTAAAGCAGCCCAGGAGAACAAAGTCAGGGGAAGAATGTCAAAATCCAGAACGGCCAACTTCTAGCAGCTCCCAGGGAAGTTTTCTATCAGAAATGGGTCCTTCCAGCACAGAGCTCTCCTTAAGGAGCCGGGTTGCTCTGTGGGTTGAGCCTGGCCCCATTCACCCTCCATCTGATCACTGCTTCACTCCCTTTGGAAGGCTCCTTGCTGCAGGCTCTTTCCCACCTGGTGCCAATCCTAGAGGTTATGTTGCCCCCAGCAGGGTATCAACACAAAACCAGACCCGGGGCCATTTGTTACAGGTTTGAAGCTTGTGGTATTTGAAGCTGCACAATCCTCTGGGGAGACTGAGTATTTGCAGGGATCAGGCCAATGGGGTAGGAGTGAGTGCCTAAGAGGAGGCCATCCGTCCTCTGAACTCACAGCCCGGCTGCCGTCTGTAATCCTTTCAGTCGGAATTTCAGAGATCCCTTCATTGGGTTGCCAGATTTAGCCAATAAAAATACAGAATGTCCCATTAAATTTAAATGTCAAACAAACCATGAACACTTTTTAGTATAATTATGTCCCAAGTATTGCCTGAGATATACCTATGCTTAAAAGGGATTTGTGCTTTGTCTGAAATGCAAATTTAACGAGGCACTCTGTATTTTCTCTGACAACTCTAACCCAGGTGCAGGATGCCTCCAGAAGCTTCTACTAAATGCAGAAGTTAAAGAAATGATTCTTGAATGCTGACTTCTTTAGTTGGTAATTAGCCTTTAAACTCTTCTAAGGGCTGGTGGTCAGACTGAGTGGTACTTATTTATGGAATAAACAGAAAACCTGATTGGCCAATTGTCACCAACCCAGCCAAAAAAGAAGTGTGTCCTATAAAAATTAAACCTTCGGGTACTTATCTCCACGGCAAGCTGATGCCTCAGTGAGGACCTGCCCACCCGGGCCCAGCCCTTTCTATACCGTGGGAACATGCACACCCAGGAGACAGCTGGGCGTGTTCTCTCTTTTTTCATTGTCCCCTTAGCCTCTGTGTTAGCGCTGTGACGGGGGGCAAACCCTACTCATGTCCCCTGGCTAACTCCCCATTCTCCCATATACAGAATTTCCCTGAACCCGTTTACCTGAGAATCTGAGCCAATCTTCAGTAGGAAAAGCAATTTAACTTTTTTACTGAGGTGCAATTCAGATAACACAAAATTAACCATTTTAAAGTGTATTATTCACAACATTGTGCACCTGCCACCTCTATTCGGTGCTAGAATGCTTTCATCACCCCCAAAAGAAAGCCCCGCACCCATTAAGCAGTCAGGCCCCAGCAACTTACTTTTGGTCTCTTCAGAAATGGAGGGGTTCCCTCCATGAGGATGGAGTGAAGGGAATGAGAGAAAATGAAAAGCCACGCTTAAGCGGAGGCCATGGGCAGGGCCGCTTTACAAGCCTAATTGCACACCTTTAATTGGTTTGTGAAATGAGAGGTTTCTCACTTAAAGGGCTGCAGAAAGGCAGGTGTGGGAATAAAATGAGTCTCTGGTTGACAGAAGAGGGTGCACTTTAGGGCAGGGCTTACCAGGGAGGATTGGCAGAAGCTGCCAGGCTGCGAAACAACGTGGGGCACAAAAGGCTGTCTTGTGAAAGGTGGAAACCTGCTCACAGATCATCACATCCTTGGGGAGCAGAGTGAGGGAGGGGACACCAAAAAGATGCCCAACTGGGCTCGAGCTTCCGAGTTCAGAGCCAGCAAATGAATCACTGTGGGGAGGAACCAGGCTTTCTCGTGGGCCCGTGACTGCTTTGAGGTTTTTTTGATTTACAGGAGTTAGTTCCTTCTCAGGAACCCTTGACTCTCTCCTCTCTAGAGGAACCAGCCCTCCTTATTGTGTATAAAATCTGGTGCGACTGCATTTTTGGAGACAACTGCTACTTCCTGCAGTGAATTGCAGCACTTTTATTATCCAGCTGGTTCCCGCTTCCTTTATTTCTTTATTTATTATTTTTTGCTGCCCACAGGGGTTCCCAGCTCCCCACGAAGCCAGAAGCTCTCCCATTTTGAAGAGGGTTGCAAGGGTTGTCCGCTTTGTACAAGATTGGGGGTCAGATGTTGACCCCCTTTATTATAAAGGATAAAAAAAAATTTAAAGAATGAAGAGGAATATCTTCCCGAGGCTGTCTGAGCTGCCAGGGTGGCAGGGAGTATGACAGTCATCTACTTAGCAAACACATATTGAGTGGGTGTTTGTACAGGGCACTGGGTTAGAAGATGCAAACAATAGCCAGTGGCATTTGGGCATTGCGCTCTACACACCAGGCACCATTCTAAGTGCCCCATTTATATTAACTCATTGAAGTACAACAAACAGTCCTGCGATTCTGTGAAAATGCACTTGCCTCGGGGTCCACGATGTGGTTCGTTTTGTGTCCAGGTCTTATCCATCACCCCAGCCATCAGGAAGAATTCAACCTCTTCCTTCCCCTCTCCTCCTGTGCACAGGACACCAAAAAAGTGGTGGTAAACGACAGCAGAAAGGGGAGGAACACAAACATGTTCATTCCTCTGTGAACGGAGCCCGCCCCACAAATACCTTTATCCTCCAGACGTCTCTTTATGGTCTGTGAGAGCTGAAACAGGGGGCCAGTCTGCCCAGCCTATGAACACCTTGCTCAGGCGTCAGAGAAGTGGCAATGTTCAAATGGATGCCTTGACTGAATATGCATGCTTTGGGCATCAGGCCAAAATGTTTGGAGGTAAACAACCCTAGTACAAGTCACAAAGTTGATGTTTCCATGAAGAGAACCAGAGGATCTCCCTGGCCTGGCCTGGAAGACAACCATCCTGGGTTTGAGGGGTGAAGAATCCTGCCCATCAGGTTATATTCTTTTCTAACAAAAATAATTAGTTCAATCTATAACAACGCAACTTCGTTTTGTACCTTTATACCATTTCTTTCACTCTAACAAATCCATAAATTAGGAAAGAGTCTTTATAGTGTCCTGCAGTGGGATCAGATAATGCAGTCCCTGTGATTTCCCTTCCACACTGTACTTAAGTAAAATTGCCATCTCTTTAAACTACAATGCATCTGAAATGACATCTCACTTTTAAATGTACCTTTTTTTTTTTTTCATTTTACTCAGAGGTTTCCAGGATATTTGATTTCACAGACCACTGGTTTGTGGATTTTGAAGACCAACGTCTGTATAGATCCCTACACAATGTCCAATTAATTTCAGTTCTGTAGCAGCCTCTCAGGCACCGCACACCATCCTTACAGCTTGAGTTCCAGTGACACATACCAGACAAGCTGCCTTTGGGCTCCGGAATGGGGCCTTGTCAGCTCCTTGAATTGCCACACGCTCTCACCTTGTTTCCTGCCTTGCATCAGGTTGTTGGTGTGTGTGTGTGGTGTGGTGTGGTGTGGTGTGTGTGTGTGTGTGTGTGTGTGTGTGTGTGTGTGTGTAATTGAAGTCTTTCAAGGAAGGGTTAAAGAGTCATGTGCAAATTAGCTTCTGTCCCATGGAGGGCACTTAGAATCACGGTGCTTAGAAGAAGTGGGATAATGAGGGGCTTGCTGGTTGTGATGTTGCTTCCCTGGGAAGCTACAGGAAGGGCGAGGAGACTAATTGGCTGGTCTGGCAAACAAATTGAGATGAGTCCGAAAGGAGGAGCCAGATGCTGGCGGGAAGTGAATAGAAAATTCACCTTCTCACTGGCTGTTCAGCGGCGGGTGCACAGATGGTGAAAAGCAGACCCTTAGGGAGAGAGCAAAGGCCCTTGTCGATATCTTCTGCCAAGAGGGGAACAAAGAGGATTTGCCAGCGCCTCCAGGAAACCGCGTTTGCTCTCATTGCAGGATCATCTAAAGAGTTTGCCTATATCACAAACCTGTTAGTATGCGCTGAGCGGCTTCAGAGAGTGTCCAGACAGTGTAACGACGGGAGGGCTGTGCGGGAGGCTTCAGTGGCAGCAGGGAGATGGAAATAATTGGCTTAAAATACTGGACACGGACACCCTCTAATCTGGTTTGACCTTGAGTACTCATGCAGGTGGTGCCCTGCAGAATGCTGAGGGCACCATTGACATGCAAATTGCATTCCCTAGACCCCCGAAGATCACAGGCCACGCAATTGTCAGCAGTCCTAGGCCTGATGTCTTGGAAGCTGAGCCTCCCATTCACCTTCATTCTACCTGCTCCATGGGGCTCTTCTGGTTTCCACGCAGGAAGCTTACAGGGGCCAGTAGCTGCTGCTCTGCACCCTCATTTCCACAAGGAATTGATAGTGTACATTTTCCCAACATACTCACTTAAAGTATAAAAACCTTATAGATTAACTTGGTGGAAGGAAGCAGGAAGTCAGAAGGCAGGCAGGCAATACAAATTTTTTTTTTAAAAAGTCTGAGCATACTTATAATGACAAGTAATATCTTTATGCTTGAATATGTAGAGGGAATCAGAATAGGGCTATAATTTTTTAAAACTCCTCTCAGTGGCTTAAATAATATGAAAAATTTACTATTTGCTTAACAAGAAGTCCTGACGCAGGGCAGAAGCAGTTAATTCAATGGTTCAACAATGTCAGGAAAAATTTAGGTTCTTTACAACCATCCCATGCCATTCTCACTTAGCAGATCAGCTTGGACCCTCCGGCTGCCTTACCTAATGGGTACGAGATGGCAGCCATGGTTCCAGACATTCCACAAATGCATTGACATCCTTGGAACAAACAGTCCTGTCTTGCGTGTGCGTGTGCATGTGAGTGTAGGGATGTGTGTCTATTTAATCTGAGAGGAAAACCTTAGTCAAAAACCCTCCAGATTAGAGTACAAGTTAAGCTGCTGACACAAAAAGACTTGAAAATCCGATGGCTCCAACAAGAAAGAAGTTTGTTTCACTCTCCTGTATCAATCCCAATTTCTTTTCATCTTCTTGCTCTGCCATTCCCTGAAGTCATGCTCTTGCTTTGCGTTGGACTACCAATACCAACGTCCAGTCTAGAGAAAGGGGAACACACAGCAAGGGAAGAACAGCAATCACCTTATTAAAAACATGATCTAGAAATTAGACTCATTGTTTCCTCACATCTCATTGGCCAGTACTTAGTCACCTGGCCACATCTTGCAGCAGGGGACACTGGAAGCAAAGTCTATATAGTTGGGCATGTGACCGACCAGCCAACACCGAAAAGAAAGGGAAAATGAGTAGGAGGTAGCTAACCTCTGCCACACTCCACTAGCAGATTTCTGCTCTCATTGTCCAGAATTACTTCATGTGATCAGGCCTAAATCACTCAGTGCCTGAGAAATGGCACCGCCACGATTGGCTCCGGCCAGGGTTCCTGCTCCTCAGCACCGCTGACATTTTAGGCTGGATGGATGATTCTTTGTTGAGAGAGGCTGTCCTGTGCATTATAGAACATTTAGCAGCATCCCTGAGCTCTACCCACTAGGTGTCAGTAGTACAATCCTCCCTCTCTGGTTGTGACAACCAAAAATGTCCCCAGCCATTGCCAAACCACTGTTAGTTGAGAATCCCTAGTTGAGATCAACCAAGATATTTCCCTGGAGCAGAAATAGGATGCCTGTTCCTTGAATCATATTTGAGAAGGGTAGACACAAAATCAGAGCTCGTCTAACAGGAGTGATGGAGGAAACAGCGACCAGCAGGGTCGCCTATGACAACCACAAAATAAACATCGAACAAGATGCCACCAAATGGAGGTCTTGCCAGAGCATCTTTAATCAAATAATTTGTTTATTTTGTATGTCTTAACAGTCTATCTGTACCAAAGCGTTCCAAGTCCTTTCGGCTCTGGAATCAACGATATCAAAGCAAAGTACAACATCCTTTACAGACCTTGCATGTTAGCACATGGCTACCTAATAGTTTAAGAGCTAGCTACGGTGGCAGTACAGGGTAGCAGTGAAGCACAGGCATCAGAATCAAATACTCGGGGGCCTGAATTCTGGTTCTGCCACTTATTAGGTATATGACCTAGACAAGTTACTTTTAACGCTCTGAGTTTCATTTTTCTTATCTATTAAATGAAGATAATAACACTATCTACCTCTTAGGGTTCTTTTGAGGATTACATGAGATATAATCCTTAGCTCAGTACCGAAAACATAATTGTCTCTAAATTAGTGTTCGCTGTGTTATAGCTAAAGAGCTCTGAGCTGGGAGTCAGAAGTTTTTCATTCGAGAAACGTTGGTTGAAATTAGTAGTTGATAGTTGGTCATGGGGAAGGGGAGCATGACAGAGGAAATGCAGTTAGCATTAATACGATGGCTAGGTGAAGGACCAGGGGAGGAAAGGAGCAATTGGGGGCATCGTTTTACGAACTGTACAGATGTCTAACCAATGTACTGTATACTTGAAAAACTAATTTAAATTTAAAAAATAAAGATAATTTTTAAAAGGAACATTTTTTGAGCATGTATTAGATGCCAAGTTTTAGATTCTGAGTATTCTGCAGAGTGAGATAACTAAGACATGCACTCTGTCCTTAACGAGCCTTCCAAGTTCAATATCTAGCACTTGGGTGGGAGTGGGGGTGAGAAAATGCATATAACCTGGGTATAGATCTTGGTTTAAGCCTACAGTTTTGTTTTGCTTTTTATCAATGCCTAGAACATAGAAGGTGCTCAATAATATAACTGTTGAATGAATGTTTCTGTATTGTGAGAACAAAAATTCTGACTCATAAAAACGTTTGCTAAACTATGAAATCCTTTATAAATGTCAGTGGAGCAGGAACATTGATAATCATTTATCAAAATAATTGAATTATATGCAAAATAGAAAATATCAAAGCTTTTTCAAATTCTTGGAAGCCATTGGATTTCTTAAATAGATTGAAATCTTGCTTACATAACTTTCTTAATAAACCCATTCCCCCACGTACTAGAAAAGTCAGCTTTAAATCAATCATATCTAGATTATAGCAAATATGGATGGGATCCAAATGAATGGGATTTCACTACGTAATTTATCTTGTTTTACATTTTTTTAAAGTTATTGTGCTGAACTCACTGACTTCATTTATAAAAATAGATTCAATTTTGCTTAGATCTTGTTTTGGCTGAAGAAATGGAAACAGTAATAACAAATGACAAACTAACGAATTCTAAAAATTGAGTCTGTTCTTCCAATTTACTTGTAATTATTTTATTCTGACTTTTATTATTATCAAGCTGTTTCCACTTAGATTACTTCTAAATCTTAAAATGTAGCTGTGTTTAATATAAATCATGGGGCAATTGAAGAGTTTGAGAGAAAACAGAGGCCCAAATTAATATTGTGCTGTTGGGAAGGGCTGCAGAGGCTGTTATCACATGCCTCATTTCTCTAAAATGTTTAATTTAAATCTGGAAAAATAAAAAGGTAAAGTGTTTGTCAAATGCCTGAGGGCAGAGGTGGAAAAAGCAAAGGTAAGTTTACAGAGAACTAAAGTTGGCAGGAAATTGCAAAGTGAGATCTGGCTTGAAATATAAGTTTACTTACCGAGGAGGAAACTATGAAAAGATCAAAGAACCCAGTCCCCCTTGCACATTCTCCCAACTGATTCTGGGTATGACTTGCGAGATTAGGGTAACCACTACTATATTAAAACTAGAGGAACTTTTAATTTTCCCCTTGCTACTTTGCCTGAAATATGGGTCACTGCCCTGGCGTTTATGGTGGTGCTCAGATTACAGCTTCTGCCTGTTAGATAGGCTTCTGCATGCATGGATAGCTGCATTTCTTTTTATACTCTATGATCCATTTGTATATGTTTTTTTCCATTAAAGAGATCTGTTGAAATAAGAAGCAGAAGTCATCATCACTAAAAGCATATTGAAAACAAAGTAAAAGCTAAAACAAGAGTTAAAGGTACACAAACATGTACGTCTAATGGAGTTCCTTCCTTATTAAGTCAACTGTTAATATTATCTGGTTCGACATCAGAGGTTGTGTAAGGAATTAATTGTGAGTCTTTTCTTAGGGACAAAAGTCTTTTATAAAGAATCCTTCACCATCGAAGCTTACTTTACACAGTAGACACCTTTAGGGGATCTGCTCAACCCACAGCCCGGCCTTTGTGGCCACAATTTCTCTTGTGTGGCCAGCACTCTTCATGACGTCAGTGATGTTATAATGGGTGGAGGTGGGGGGGGGACTAATCTAATATGATTGGTGACTTTATAAGAAAAGGAAGAAATAACAAAGATATCCCTCTCCTGCTCATGCGTGTGTACTTCTTCTCTCTCTCTCTCTCTCTCTCTCTCTCTCTCTCTCTCTCTCTCTCTCGTCCATGCACAGAGAAGAGGCCATGTGAGGACCCAGTGAGAAGAAGTCCACCCACACACCGAGAGAGAGGGGCCCCAGGAGAAACCAGCCCCTGCAGACACCTTGATCTTGAACTTCTACCCTCTAAAACTGAGAAAATCGATGTCTGTTGTTTAAGCCACCCAGTCTGTTATGATGGTAGCCTGAGCAGATTAATATAATGGGAATAAAGAGAAAAGCTTCATCACAATAGAGAGAGGGGGGAAATCAGAGAAAAAAAAAACAGGGGTGGCAGGAGAGAGAAGAGGTTCAGTGCTCTTTTTCACACTAGGCACCTGAGACAGGTAGGAGGGAGTTTAAATGAATCTGACAAAGTAGTCGGGTGAGTTGGTTCAGTTTTATAAGTGAGGCACTACTGCCACCTGGTGGTAGGGTCTGGTTCGACCTCAGTCACTTATTCACTTAACTAACGTCTATTGAATGCCTGCTCCATGGAAGGAAGCTTGCTAAGCAAAGGGAACATTAGTGAACATTGATTAACACCTACTATGTGCCAAAATGAAGCTTAGAAATGATTTAAGCTTCACCATAACCCTCTGGGTATTATGATCTCTTTTGACAGAGGAGGAAACGGAGATCCTGAGCAATTCAATAGCTTGCCCAAGGGCCTACAGCTAAAAAGTGAGAGAATCAGATCCTGAACCAGGGAGTCTGGCTCCTGAACTCCTCGCAGATGTGTTCCTTGCATTTACAGTATTTTCTTAATAAAAGATCAATAACCAGTTTAAAGAAGCTGTGTAAAATACTAATAATTTGATATGGCAGCAAAACGTTTACTCCTATCGAGTCTGTTTTTGATTGACCATCACAAATCTTCTGCTATAAAAGGCCACGTTCAGCTGACTCATGTGCATCCACTGGGTTAGGGCACTGGCCCAGACTGGAAGGGTTTTAAAACATAGGAAGTCCACATTCCACAGGAGCTATTTCAGCAAGAGGGAGAGAGGTGGATGGGGAAATAGGTAGAAGGCAGAGCAGGCGAGGAAAGAGAGAGATAAAGTATAGAGCTGTGTCATCCAATATGACAGCCACTAATCACTGTTTAAATTTTTAATTTTAACTAATTAAATTAAATTAAATTAAAAATTCAGTTTTCAATTGCACTAGCCATGTCTCAAGTGCTCAATGGCCATCTGTGGCTAAAATGGACTGCATGTAGAACATTTCCATCATCACAGAATGTTCCACTGGACAGTACTGCTATAGATCTCTTATCCTGGCAGATGAAGTCTTCCCATGGCCGATGTGGGAATATGTCACCCAGAGCCTGTCTTACAGCTGGGAGTCTGCAGGTCAGTGACAAAGGTGCAGAGCAGTGGTGCAATAATCCCAGGAAGTGCAATAACCCCAGAGCAAAAGAGATGGTGCCTCTCCCTGCTGACCTGTCGCATATGCAGGTGAAGATGCCGAGTCTCATCAGGTCTTGGCCCCTTTTCCAGGTGAGGTGATGTACGTGAAGTGGAGCCCCATACCTCCCTTCCACTGAGTCCAGGAGCTGGTTAGTAGGGTGCTGTCATTCGTACCTTTCATGGATCTCCTTCTGGGTGTCCATGTGGCTGGGGGTTAGAGAAGCAAGGTCAACCTCTCCCAATCTCTATTTCTTCAGGGCCTTTGCTCATAGTCGCTGATCCATTAAATTGTCCAAAAGCTGTCTGTCACTGCATGGGCCTCTGAACTCCTGGCCCTATCCCTACGACCATCTGAAGGTGTTTGATGAAAGCTCTTTGTGCATGTGTGATGATCATGCTTATTTGCTCATACGTGAGCCTCTGCTTCTCTAACATTAATTTTCCCACTTGTGATAAACTGGCAGAGATGGGTGGTTTAGACAGGCAATAACCAGCTAGTAAAATTAAATTTTAATTAGGCTGAAGGGAAGCTTGCTAAAACACATGGACACAAACATACAGAATGGGACAGCACCCAAACAGACTGTGGTTTCACCCCTCTCTTTATCTCTGCCTTGTTAGTTCCGTGTCTGGTATCTGTCCCTTTCCTTGCAGTCCCACCCTTTAACCTGACTGAGTCCTTCCATCACATCTTGAACTAAGTTCATTAGCCTCCCTAAAGGTGCCCCTGCTCTAGGCTCAGATTCCTCCAAAACACTCTTCAGCTAAATTCAATCAACAAACATTTACTGAGAATCAACTGACCTCAAAGAATGATGACGAAGGAGGGCGACACATTAGCATAATGAAATAGATACAGGTATATAGACATATAGATACTTAGTGGAATAAATCTGCCAGTTAATGGTCCTTTGGTTGCAAATTGATTGAAAGCTCCAACTATCTTAAGCTGAAAAAAGGAATTCATTACCTCATGAAGTCCAAGAGTATATTTCGAATTTAGGAGGGGTGTGATCCAGAGGCTCAAACAAGGTCACCAGCAGACTCTTGTTCTCTCAGTCCCCCAGCAGCTTCTGTCGTGTTTCAGGGTTCACTCTGATTAGACAGACCTGGCTCACATGGTCGCCTCTGAACTATGATTCCTTAGGGCTCTGAGTGGCAAGACTTAGACCACATAGACTACTCCTGAAGTGGGGGAAAGGTGGGTCACAGAACTGTTGCAGAGAAGAAAGTCTAGACACTAAGTAGACAAAAAATAAAAATGCCTCAATAGCATGAGCGAGACATATTGAGAGCACAGGGAAACAGGTGCCCAAATCTGCATGCAAGACGTGGAAGGCCTCAGAGCAGAGGGGAAGCCTGAGTTGACTTTCAAAAAAAGAGCATGAGTTTGCTGGGTAGGCAGGAGATGGATTGAGAATGGCAAGGAGGGGATCCCAGTAAAGAATGGCCTGGGCAGTTACAATAGAGAATAAACCATGTATCCATTTTTTGTACCAGGCAAAAAGCCTGATTAAAAAGCCAGGCTCTAGGGCCCACAGTGCCTGGTTTTAATTCCAATTAGGAAACTGACTAGCTACATGATCTTGGCCACTAATTTAACTTTTGGTTACTTACTAATTTAAATAACCTGGTCACTTAACCAGGGCAGTGTTCGTGCCTCAGTTTTTCCATGTGTAAAATGGGAAAAGCAAGAGTGCCTACCTCGCAGGGTTATCAAGATTAAGTGAAATGTGTTAACATGTCTAAAGCACTTAGAATAGCACCTGACACACAGAAAGTGCTAAAAAGTATTAAATTCAGTTAAATGTGTTTATTGATTAATGCTGTGCTAACACCTAAAATCAGGGACTACAATTATTTCATGTAATGCAGTGCAAATTTGGTTTTAAAAAATTGGCACAAAAGAACAACGAAACTTTACCTTTCACGTGATCATCTATAGAGATGACATTACATGTCACATAGAATCCCATCCCTTCTCGTGTATAAAGTGCCCTCTCTCCAGTCATACTCTTGTGAGCTGTTATCCCACAGTTGCACATTTTATAGGAAATGTAGTTTCTTTCTCTTTCCGGCTTTTGTTTCCTAAAGTCTAATCTTACAGACTTATTTTCGCAAAATGTTGCTCAATTTAGTCCACCCAGCCTCATGAGACAACAACCTGACCCAAACAACCACAAAGGAAAGGAATTAAACAGAACATACATGCAACCCACTTGCCTTGCGCTTACTTTACAAAGGTCAGGCTCTGAAACTAGGCCAATGGTCTCATCCCTCGTAGTCTGCGTGTTACATCTTCCTAATTGATTAATTCATTAATGCATACACGTTAGGGACTTTGGCCAGATGTTCTCATTATATTTCATTCTTTGGAAACCCTCCAATCTCCACCCTTAAGAAACAATGGTTTTTGTGCAGTGGGAGGAAGAAAGAAAGTTAGAGAAATGCCTGTGGCCAGGCCCGGGGGACAGGGCAGTGCTCAAAAAAGGATGTGCTCTGGGGCCACACTGCCTGGGACTGGACCACAGCTCTGCTCCAGTGACTTGAGTGACTTGAGTAAGTAAGTGACTTATTCATCAGAGCCTCAGTGTCCTCCTCTGTCAAATGAGGATGGTAATAAGGCCTAACTCACGGTAGTAGCCAGCCCCCAAGGAGGCCCCTGTGATCCCCACTTCCTGGCACTCGTGGCTTGGACAGTCCCCACTACTGTCTCAGGTTGGTCTGTGTGACCAACTGAAAATGGCAGACGTGGTGGTATGTCACGTCCACCGCTCAGTGATGCTAGACTAAAGCTGCTATCTGTCCCTTCCCCCTGGAAAGATAGCTTTCCAGTGGCTGCTAGTTCCTCTGCCTCTAGAGAACAGAAAATCTCAATGAATCCTGCCGTGACCACCAGGCCAGGGTGGCATGGACAGCCTCAGTGTACACAGACATCTCACGTAAAGTGTGACGAATTCATTTTTTGGATATACATCTGAGGGTTCAAGAAGTATGAGTTATTTTCCTGAATTTGCCTTGGGGTATATCTGACTTTGTTCTTAACCATCAACTTCATTGGAAGTACACTCCCTTTCAATTACTCACTCAAACTTGGCACTTTCTTTCAATGAGGGTTTCCACCGTGGGATGGACACGCACACAGCAATCGCTTTGGTGCAGGCAGAAAACACTAAATGTCTAAATTTGTGTAAGTAGGCATGACTCGTGAGATGAAATCATAAACAGGTATACTTTGTTCTTCTATTGTTCCTTTAACTTTTCTGAGTGGGCTAGTGTTTCTTCTGCCCCTGGTTTAAACCTTCTGCAAGTTCATGTCTTTTCGAGCCACTCAGGTAACGTTCTGAGGTCACTTTTCACAAACTGCATTCTCGGTGCAGAAGTTAGATTGTGGGCATAAGTGAGCAACAAGAGAATGGCAGAACTCGCCCTCCAGGATAAGGTGGACATATTGATTTAACAAACAAACAAAACAAAACAATGATGACCAAATCAGATCTGACAAGAAGGTAGGCACCCCCGTGCAATCAAAATTATTGAGATGGTCACTTAAAGTAAGAATTTGTGTGTGTTATCTATGACAGTGGACCTTACCTTTGGTGTATTTTATGCCTTGAGACATTTATTAATTACATTAGCACATGTTAGAGGATTTATAAATAAGCAAACCAACATTTATTGAGGGCGTGCCACTAAATTCCTACTGATATATCCATCTGCCATCCTTCCTTCCTCTCCTTACTTCTTTGATTCCTTTCTATCTGCTGGGGACCCAACATGTCACTTATACTGAGCTGGGTGCTGTGAAGAATTAAAGAGACAGAAGGCATGCCTGTAAGAAGCTTGCCACCATAGCTCCTTTGGGAACGAAGAGAGGTTGCAAGAAACAAATGCAAACTGACTGGAAGGATAAGAAATATATACAGTTGATTCTCCTTATTTACAGTGATTATATTCAATAAAGTTGCCATAAACATTCTGTAAATCCTGAGCCACTGCTCACAGGGAAAATACAGTAGGATCTGGAGAAATTCTGGTCACAATATTTTCATCAACCAACCAATGTATAACCTTGTTTTACATGTGTTTCTGTCTTAAGGCATCTTATTCGACATGCGGTTGATTTATTAACCCTGAACGCACAGAGCACAGCACCTAACCCATGCCTGAGCAAAGCTTATCTAATGCACACCTTCTCCCCAGAAGAGAGAAGCCACATCACAGGCTTCTTATGCTCAGGGACACGAGACAGCACTTCAGCATTTGCTCAGAGCACATTTTAGACAGCAAAATCACCAACAACAATAACAACAACAACAAAAATGTGAAAAACAAGTCACTAAATAGCTGCAAAAAGGACACTTGCTTACACTATAAGAGGCAGAAACAAAGCCGAGCAGCAGTCTTGCTCAGCCTCAGCTGGGAATATGAGCTTCAGGAAACTCACATTTTTCACAGCTCTGCCTGTGTCCACAAATGACCACGGAAGGCTGCAAGAGCTGATTTGGGGGTAATAAATTTTAGTGAGTTAGAGAAGTTCACAAAGATGAAATCTCAAATGACGAAGGTTGGCTGTGTGTGCGCGCACACATCTACACTTGTGTGTGTATAAAGTTCCCATTTAGAACATTAAGGACCAAAAGAAGAATGAAAATCCATTGGGAAAATTTTGATGGAGAACGGGGGCAGTGAGGAGAGGTGAGGGCAGTGAGTGGGGACGGCCTTCCAGCATCGTCACCTGGATGAGTAAAGTGGAGCACAATGAGGTGTGTCGGAGAGAAAGGAAATAGAGGCTGGCTGGACGAGGGCCTGCACTGGGAGCCAAGAGGAAGCAGCTTGGAAAGGAGGTAGAAGCCAGGTTAAGAGGTAGGTGGAAGTGTGTGACTCAGCTTGAGAAATACTGAGACAGACATCTGTGGGAGGGGGGAAGAGTCAGTCACTTATGTGAATCTCTTACCCAAGTTTGCTCAACTCCAAATACCAAGTAAAAGAGGCCTTTTATGAGAAATGACGAAATACTAGATAGTTCCTCAAACTCGGATTTGCAGATGAGAAGGTTCAGGTGGAAAGCCTTTTAGGTTGATCTTCGGTAAAGCATGTTTTACAAGTGAGAAGCCATAATCTGTTGTTAAAACAAGAAAAGTTGGGCTCAAAGCCTACCAACGTGAGACAGGAATGTTGCTTTGGAAAATCCCGTAGACACTTGTCAAATCTCAATCATGCTTTAGACCAACAGAACAAAAGGTTTAAGTATGTGCTTTGATGAAACCCCACTGGCTACTGAGTAGGAAAAATACACGTAGAGCTGAAATCTCTGAGTTAGAGAAAAAACAACAGTACGGCTGAATCTTGCCATCAGACACACCTAGAAAGGAAACAGAAGTGACTGAGAGGAAGATAAAGTATAATCTAGACCAGCAGTTGCAAAGAATTTTTTCCTTGTAACCTGAAAACAACTTTCCTCCCCGGCTCGATCTCCCTAAACGCAACACGAGCTGGGTTTATGCTGCTGGGTTCATGTCCAGGACTACAGAACCTGGGTTGTTGCAATGAATACATTTTGGTTGGGTGCAGAAGTCCCAGAATAATGGGTTCTGGCATGGGTTAAGCTGTCCGAACTTCGAAGTGGCACATCAAAACCTGGCTACACTGTGTTCACAAAATGACGTGTTCTAGAATGCCCATTGCAGCACCATTCGTAATAACCCAGAACAAAAATCACCCCAGTGGCCATCCACAGTAGAACGGATAAACAAAACCCAGTGTACCCGTGTGTGTAACACTACGCAGCACTGAGGATGCACAGCCTAGAACCACACACAATCATACAGAGAAATCTCACAAATATAGTGACCCAAAGAAGCCAGGCATGAATACCTACTGTATTTGCAGAAAGAAAATATAAATAGCCAATCAGGTAGAAATGATATGTTATTGAGAGTCAGGCAGTGGTTACCCATGGGGAGCAAGAGATTTCTAGAGAGTAGAAGGAATTTGAGGGGTGTCTATGCTTTGTATCTAATCTCGGAGCTGACTGCACGGGTGTGTTCAACTTATACAATCCAGTAAGCTATACACTTTAGGATATGTGCACTTTCATGAATGGATAGCATGCTTAGATAAAAATGTTTTTAAAGTGTTCACCATTAGCAAGCGGGTGGTAGAACATTCTCTGTCACATGCAAATGTATTGTCTGGTGACATTGGAGGACAAGAAAGGGCTCAGAGGTGGCTTTCTGTTTGCCCAAAGTCAACACAGTAAAGCACTGACTAAAAGGATGCCTGGAATCACATGTGTAATTTCATTTATGCGTTTACACATTTGTTCATTCACACAACATTCTCAGAGAGGGAAAATACACCATCTGGGAATTAAGGACACTCTCACAAGGAAATTGGCAAGCACACACAGTGCGGTAGGTGCTGTGTTGGGTGCTAAAAGAGGACTGATTTGAGGATCCAGAGCTGTGGACTCCAGAAGCTGCCCTGACTTGTTTAATTACTATTGTACTGAATTTCCTCCAACCCTCAAAGTACCCCGTAAGCCTCTAAGTCAGTGGTTTAATTTAATGTGCACATAGATGACCTGGGGATCTTATTAAAATTCAGATTAAGTAGGCCAGGGCAGAGAGCCTGAGATCTGCATTTCTGATAGGGCTTTTAGGAGACACTGATCCTGCTGGTTCTGGAATTTTGATTTGTGTGGGGAAAGAGGAGAGGTCATGTGACTAGCAATGACTCTGGGCCCCCAAGGCAATCTATCTTGTTCAGGCCAGTCCCTCCTGAGGGCACAAGCAGAGAAAGAAAAGGCAGACCTGTGTGGGAGGAGGAGGCAGAGGTGACTGGATGGCTCTTCACCAGATGGTACCTGCTGTCAATCACAGTGGGAAGGAGTAGGAACAAGCAGGATGGGAGTGTCACGCTATTTTACAAAATTAGAAGAATTTTGACTCATGCTCCTTTCATTTCTGGCCTCTCCTGATGCCCAAACCTTTTCCTGCCCGAAAGAACACACTGAATATGTAAATTTAAATGTAAAATTCTTACAGATTTAACAGAAAAATGGAGAAATGGGTCAGGGTCGTCTTATCCATTTTTGTGAGCTGAATGAAAAAAAGGTGGCTGGAATCATTTCTTCTATTTTCTCACCCATTACAAGGAAGATATGAATGTGAATGCCATCACATACACCTCGTTCTATTAAGAAAAGAGATTCTTCTGGTCTCAGGTCAGAGTGGAGGTGGAGGCTGGGGGCTGGGGGTGGAGGCTTCCAGCTTAAGGAAGAAAGCAGACAAGTTATCCTTCGTTCAGCATGGCCTGGGAAGGTGAACCTGCAGGGCTGGAAGTGGCCAGTGCTAGAGAGCTTGATGGAAACAGGAAGTCACAGAAGGCGTTTTGTTTTTCGTTATAGATTTTGGTTCTGGTGACCTTTCTTTTTAAAAACATCAATAGATAATTTTTTTTGAATTGGCACTATATTCACATAGATCAAAAGTTAAAAAGGTTGACAGGTTACTTATTTGGTTGAAATATTTACTTCTCACGTCTGTTTCTTAGCCACCCTACTTCTCCCCACAGGCAAACCATACCATGAGTTTCTTGAGAATCTTTCCAGAGATATTTTACATAGATATGAGCAAATTTTATATATAGTCTCCTCGCCCTTTTACACAAAAATGGAAAGTCATTCATAATCTTGATCTGTCAAACGCTCCCACACTGCGCCTTATCTTCCTGGATATGCACCCTGATCCCAACCACCCTTTGGCCCCATGAGAATTCCAATCTGTTGACTCTATCTCTTCATGTGCCTTTCACCCTTGCTGTCCTCTCCTTACCCTGTTTGCACACTGTGACAGCCTGCTGAAATGTGGTAAGGGTAAGAGTTAATTAAAACCTAAAACTAGACTAAGGCCTAGCTCCTGGAACCCTTAGCCACTTTCTGTTAATCATGAAACTTGTAACAATGAGCTCAAACACTAACCTCCTGAGTGACTCTTCTTGCCTGCCCAACATGAGAAACTATCAATTGTATATAAGCTGGAAATTATTACTTGGCTACCGTCATGGGAGCTAACAATAAGCATTCTGCTTCTGTCCTCCCACTTGCACACCTGGCCAATGGGTTGGCAGGTAATGAATAAAAGAAAAATAGACCTTTGTGTTCAGACAGAATGACAAATGGGATTTTAGGCTTAAAAACCCTGTACCTCTACATTTTGGGGCTGCTTAATGTGAGGTCTGCGTACCCCTGGCAGACCCAGCTGGCTGAATAAAGAGTGTGATTCCTATAACTCACTGAGTTCTGGTGGTCCGTGTGTCTTTCGGGGGCTGGCGGCCACAACAACACATCCTTGGCTAAACCACCCCAGGCAGTCACATCTACCAAAAAAGGTAGAGAATAACTATTGAAGATATTGGTGAAACCATGAAGGACTTTAAGAAAAGTAGTGATAAGATTAAATTAGAAAAAATGCTCTAGCAGAAGAAAAATAAACAAAAACAAAAACAAACAAAAAAAAAAAACAAGACAGAGAGGGGAAAAACCTAGCTGATAAATAATATTTTCAAACTTATACAATAGTCCTGGCTACTTTCAGCTCATAGTTCCTTCTGTTGCTACTCCACTACCTGTAGCATGTAGTTCCAACCTCATGACAGCATGGCAGTTAGAGTTCTAGCCATCAACTCTGCATTCCAGATAACAGAGTAGAGAAAGGGCTTTTTCACTATTCTTCTTTTTTAAAGTCCCTGTGAAGGACACTTTTTAGAAATCGTAATTGACAATTTGACTTACCCTCCATTGACCAGAACTTAGTTACATGGCCATAACTGCAAAAAAAGCTAAGAAATGTGGTCTTCTGAGAGCTCTGTGTCCAGCACTAAATATCAAGAGTTTTATTATTAAAATATAGTTATATTTATTAAAATATAGATATTGCGGAGATAATTAACGGTGTCTACTATATCAGATGTACAACCTGAAGAGGAAAGAAGAAAGGCAGATTATTAAGGAGTGTGTACAGCTTTGGGTTATCTTGTAGGATTCTGTGCCCCCAGAGCAGTCCTTTCGCAAACACATCTCTGCTTCTGGACCCATGTCTGGATTCCTGGTACGATGTCTACTTGGAAAGCTGCCTCCCTCACATTGCCCATGTTCAATTCTATAGCCCTTACCACTTTCTCTCTTAAAATTCTTCTCATTCTTCAAGCTCCATCACAGATGCTATATCATCCATGACGTCGTTACTGACCTTCCCTAAAGGGGTAGAACTTGTCTCTCTAGTACTTCGTTTATGGTTCTCTTTGGGCCTTGCCCTTCATCTTAATACCATGCTGTCTTAGGTCATTGGGATAGCTGTGTACTAGAGTGTAAATTATCAGCAGGTGAAACAGAGCCTTCCTCGACTCTATTCTAGGTAGCACAATGTAGTAGAATGCACCTACAACTTGACTAAAAGGAACGATCTATGAGAAGGGGAGAAAACAGTGAGAAATTGATATACCTTTTTAAGGAAAGTGATAATGCACCAATTGCAATTTCTTGAGTCTCCTAAATGTACATGCGTTTCAAAAACATGATTATTGTTAATGTTGCAAACTGTTTGTTTTGTGATGTTTATTTCTCACAAATTCTTGCCATAATTTTTTCCTTTGACAGTATATTATGAAACTGCTATATTTACCTTTTGCTTGAATTATCTCATGGATGATTTCTTCTCTTCCATTTTCTCTAATGGTATTTTTCTGGACCCATTGGATGGATTGATCCTTTAATTTCTTCTCATTTCTACCCTATTTTCCACTTTGTCTTCTTTCCCCCTCTCTCTCACATACCCATATATACCCTGACCTTATTTTCCATCCTTTCTCTTGATTTTTTTATTTCTGCTTTCATGTCTTATATCCCTGTGGGTTTTATTTTCTCATTCCAAGACTGCTCCTTTTTTAATACTATCCTGTTACTATTCCATGTATGCAATGTATTCCATTGTCTTCCTGAGTATATTGGTGTGTGGCTGCGTGAGATGTTTTCTTCTCCCAGTAGTCTTGTTTTCCTCCAATTTGTTTTGTTTTCTATTTATTCATTTTAGTCGCTATCTTTTGGGTTAGAGACTTTCCTAAGATGGCTGGCAATCTTCATTTGTCAACTCTTATTTAAAAGTCTGGGAAAAGAAAAAAAGCTGATTTAGAAGCTCTGAGAACATATGTAGAGCTTGTTGACTGTAAACTGCGATTGGATGTTCATTGCAAAACCCATGTTAGCGATATCTTTGGTTCTTTCCCCTGAGGTACTCAGATTCCATAAACAAAATTTTTCTGTTTCCTGCCTGAGATTCTGGTGTTGAAAGAGATTGGCTTTTTCTTCATTCATCATAATTCTCTTGCATCCCAGTAATGTTGTATCAATAGGTAATATAAATGGAATCATGCAGTCTGTAACCTTCTGAGTTGGCTTTTTCCACTCTGCATAATTCCTTTGATCTCCACCAAGTGACTCATAAACATCTTCACTTTGATTCCCACAAATTCTCAAATTCCATATGTCCAAAGTTAAGCTTAGATCTATCCTACCTAAATTTGTCTACGTAGTCTCTATCTATCCTTAATGATTACTCAGCCATGGAAGCCAAGAACCTGAGAATAACTTTGATTTTTTGTTTTTCTCAATCCTTCCTTCCTCTCTATCCTTACCACTTACCTATGCTGGGCCCCCAGTGTCTTCTCCCAGGCTGTTTTAATAGTTTCCCAACTCTCCTGCCTTTGACTTGCACACCTCATATCCATTCTCTGTATACCACCAGTGTTCCCCTGATACTACAAATCTGACCATGTTCTGCCCTCCTTAAAATTCTTCAATGGGTCCTCTATCCATGAATTCAGGATTAAAGTCACAGCTGCTTAAAGTCTTTTGAGACCTGTGCTCTTCCAATTTTTCCAGTGTCAACTTCGAGGTCCACACTAAGGGCAAATGACCCATCAATCCTTCCTCTCACCTCCCCTTAGAGCTGAGCTGAAATGTCACCCCTCGGGGCCAGTGCACACGCCTGTTACAGGACTATCTCATTACAGCATACTGAAATAATAATCTTCCTACATTTCTAACATGGGAATGTTGGCTCATTCCGTTTTAGATCCCCAGGCCTGAAAATGTACAAAACAAGTACACACACACACCACACAAATGCTTGTTGCACTGAAAAAACTGAGCTTTTTTTTAATGTGCTGCCAATACGGCAATCCAGCAATAGAACAGCTCTTAAAAACGTAAGTCTCACAAGCAGCTTGGCGTGCGCTCCTTCTTCCACATCGTCTTTTACAACATTGGTATGAACATTGTCATTTTCCAGGTGTATTTACTGGGGAATAAAAAAAAGCTGATCGTGCCTCCCCGTCGGGGAATCGAACCCCGGTCTCCCGCGTGACAGGCGGGGATACTCACCACTATACTAACGAGGAACTGCACAGGAGCGGGCCTTCTCACATGTCTCTTATCTGACTTTGCCCCGCCCAGGCTTTCCCGCTCACAACTATAAATGGGTTTGACGTTCTTCTATTGCCATTGCCATTGCCATCGACATCCGAGGACGCTAAAATAAAAACGTCAGTTTGATCTTTCCGCTCCACTCTTTTCCGCCGGCCCCCGACCCCCTCCTCTTCCTTCTGCTCCTCCTTCAGGAGCAATCTCGGTCCTGCACGCCCTCACACACGCACCCCCCACACACACACACACTCTCCCAGGGTGCAAAGCGCCGCCTGGCCGCAGGGCACCGCGGGACGGAGAGTCCCGTCCACGCCGCGCCCCGCTCGCCGCGGCCCTGCAGAAACTTCCTTTCCCGGCGGGCCCCGCGCGTCCCTCCTCCGGGGCCTCGCCTCCCCGCGTCCTCCCCTCGCGTCCAGGCGAGAGCCGTCCTGGCAGCGGCGGGTCGTGCCGCAGCAGGACTCCCGGGAGCCATGCCGGAGGCGGCGGACACCTGCTCCTTGGCCTCCCCGGCCTCCGTGTGTCGGACCCGGCACCTGCACCTGCGCTGCAGCGTCGACTTCCCTCGCCGGGCGCTGACCGGCACCGCGGCGCTCACCGTCCAGTCGCAGGAGGACAGTCTGCGCAGCCTGGTACGGTGGGGCGGCCGCGCGCCCCGTGCCCGCCCCTCCCTGGCCGCCCGCCTCTTCCCAGCCCCACGGCCCGATCTGCTGCGCGCACCCCTCGGTGCCCCTGGGCAGCCCTCACCCCTTCTCCTGCGCCTCCTTCTTAGCCCCCACTCGTGTCTCAGCGTCCTCTTCTCCGGCCCCACTCGCCCTTGTTGCTCCGCCTCCCAGCCCGACTTAACGTGTGGCATCCCTTCTCCGATGCCCTCCGTATACCGCCCTGCTTCAGCCCCCAAAACCCCACGCCTCCAGTCCCTGGGCACACCCTACTGCCACATCCACGCTGTTCACCTCACCCAGGGCGCGGGTTTCATCGTGGCACGCATCCCCCCACTCCCAGGATCCTAGTTCCCAGCAATCATGCCCCCGTGGCCTCCCCATTTCCATGGCCTGGAGCCCAGAGAACTCCCTCCGCAGGCCTCAGAGTTCTTCCAGTCCCCAGCGCACCTTCCTCAGTCCACACTCGCATCTAAGACTTAGACACGTAACCTGCGGATCCCTGATCCCACTCTTCCTTTCTTGGCATCTTTGTTTCCACCCCTACAGTCTGCAGGATACGGCCCATCGCCGTCTTCTCTCGGTCTCCCTGCCTGTCGTTCTCAAACCCTTTCGGAGTCCCAGCACCAGACCCCTCTCTCCACCCTACTTTGATGCTTCCAGTCTCCCCTAACTCTAGATGCAGCTCTTTTTCCACCAGGGTCATGGTCCTTCCTTCTTTTAAGTCTTATCACCCTTCTCTTCTAATAATTTAAAGATGGGTAGGCCATTTAAGCTTTCTAAGGATCTCTCAATACAGTGTATTAGTAATAGGTTCCAAGGAGCAAGTAATTAACTGTGCTTCTTAAAAAAAAAAAAAAAAAAAAGTACTTCTATAAACTCTCCAGCTACTTGAATGATGAAAAACTTGTTTAGATTTATGGAATTTTATTAAATTATTTTATCTGTACAAAATAACCTGTTTTCAGTGTTCTTACTCAAATTGTCTGATAGTATTTGGATTGTACCTTTCACTTGAAGAATTTCATGGGTGAGCATTTAAAAAATAAGAGGGGCAAGAAGAGACCAGCCAACACTTTTTTGCATAAAGTAGTGTGGTGATAGCTACTAAAGTTTAAAAAGAATTTGTGGTTTTCCTACCTCTTTATCCTGCTTGTGAAATAGGCCTGTATTTTGAGTCATTAATATGAAGTAATGTAGCAAATAACTTTGTTACTCTTTATCCTTTAACATTTTGCTAGACTAATTCTGATTTGAAAAATAAGTTGACTCCTCTATGTATTGGTAAGAAGTCACTAAAAAGACTATAAGGAAGAAAATAAAGAGAAGTGGTATAAGCAAGAAAGTGACTATTTCTCTGTAGGTTGTACTTTGGTCTTCTTGAAGTACTATGTTATCTTTTATTGCAGGCAGCCTTTCCCAGGCAGATTGGCTGAACTAAAGTCCTGTTTCAATGCAATGACTTTTTTTATTAAAAGAATTGAATTTTGATAGCTTATTATTGCTTAATATGACCTTGCACTCTACGTGTTTTGTAAAAAATAAAAGAAAGCTTTACCTCTGCTCCATGAGTAAGCAAGCATCAGGAGGCTTAAATTTAAAAAGAATGTCCCTTCAGTGTACCATTCTGAAAACTTGTCATTGTTTTGATATTCCCCTAATCTAGAGAAAATATATTTAAATTATGAGTTCTGATTTGCATGTCTGTTTAGTAAATTGGAGCCTGGAATTATAATAATGTTAGATTTTCTATAAGGAAGGCTAGTTGTAGTACAGTGACATCTGTGTATTTTTTTGTTAATTAATTGTTTCCTTATTTATAACAATAACCTGAGTCTAAGAGTTTGGTTTTACTTATTTGAAATTAGCTTATTTCTTTCCTCCACTAGATTATGGACTCTTGACAGTAGAGATGACGTTCTATGTCTCTGTGTATCTAAGGTCTCAGTATATAGCACCTGGCATGTAGAGAACACTCACAAGTTTGATGAATTAATGGATGAATTCAACTAGAAAGCAGTGGTTAAGCCTAATATGAATTGCACTGATAATAGTGCCAAGTGTATTTTGAAGGCGAGATGGCATCATAGCTCACCGCCATCAAGAGAAAGGACCCAATGCCAGTGCTGGGTGAGGACATCATATGTTCTTTCCCTCTCCCATTCTTGTAGTCCTTGATGCTGGGGGATGTTGAAGAAGTTCTAATAGGACTAATTTCCAGCTTTTCTAAATATCTTTTTAAAGGTTTTTGCCATTTGCACTGAAGTTTAGTACTCATTTGTAGTAACTTTCAAGCCTTCATGTCTTTCATTGAAATTTTCAGTTTTTTAGGCATTCTTTCAATTTGTGGCTCGAAAGAGATTTTAATGTCTTAGCCAAGATCATAAACTAGTAAGTGGCAGAAGCCAGGATGGAACACAGATCTTTCTGACTTCAAACCCATCAGTCTTCACTAAGTAAATGGCTGAGCTGGGAATCAAACCAAGGTGTTTTTTGGTTTTGGTTTTGGTTTTAACGCATACCCCCATGATTTTGTTTATTTTGTTTTTTTATTATAGTACCCTGCAGATAACAAGTAGAAAATGTAAATAGAGACATAATAATGAGGCATAACACTTTTTAAATTTTAAATTGTTGCAGAATGAATTTGAGACATATACAGTATAATAAGATTTAATAATAATTAAAGGATTTGTAGGAAGAGAGAAGGATCGGAAAAGCAATATACATGGTGTAAGCCCTAGACACAAACACAGAAGTAGACCCAAGACTGATATGGAATTTCTCAGAAGCCTGTGCAAAATGGAAATCAGTTTTATAAGAGGATACTATGAGATATATTAAATTATATCCTCAGTAATTGCCTACCATTAGTAGAACTGGTTCTTATGACTACATATGGGTGTCTTGGCTTTACACAGAGTTGGTGCTAAATAAGTATTGTAAAATACCAATTTCAACTTGTCAGCTATCCAGTTTCCTTTGTTTTTCTTTCTTGTTACTATTTTTGATCAACTATTTAATAACATTCATCAGTGAAACTTGAAGGGGAATTCCTTAATTTGGGAGTGGTAATTGAGGCTTAGGACTTGAAATATACAGCTTAACCATTGCATTTCCTGTTTTCTCCTGGTCCATGGTTTGTTTCAGGTATGACACATACTATTTTTCAGGCTCTGTATTAAATCCTAGGACTGTAACTGTAAGTAACATTCTGTTTTCTTAAGAACCCTTAGTCTAGTGGAGAAAATAAATCATAACACAGTTCAGTAAGTACTATAGGAAAGAATTGGGCCAACTGTTATAAGTACAGAGGATATGGAAAAAAATAGAATAATAACCTGATTCTTCTGATTCCAAACAGATTTGAAAAGTTTAAGCAATACAGAAAACAGAATGTGTTCCACTGGGCAATGACCCAATTAATTCATCCTTATGGTTACAAGAGTAGTATAAACAGTAGTTATGTACATAGATATTCAAGTCAAGTTTTTAAAATAAATCAGATATTTAGAAATAGGCACTAGACTATGAAGGGACAAAGAAATAGTTCTATTATTCTTAATAAAAGAAACCCAATAAAGCCATACATTCTGAATATGTAAGTACAGGAAGATAAGTCAATTTTACTAATTTAGAGTAAGGGCAACAGTTGAGGTACCCCAAAAAGACAGTAACCCAAAAGAAATAATTGCCCATTAGGAGGCAAACAAATGATATTCATAACAGATCTAGTTGCTCTTTAACAAATAAAAATAAATAAACCAGGTTGGGAATTTTTTCCCAACCAAATATTATTGATTCTAGAGAAGTGAGAATTAAACTAATGATTGACCTTGTGACTGTTCTGAGCTTATCACCCACAGCTAGTATAAAAGAGGCAACCTGCTTTTTAACTCCTCATGTTAGTCCAGGCCAGATTCAAGGTCAAGACACCAGAGGTAGAGAGATCATAGAGCAGACAGTTCTAAAGCAGGGCATGACCTAGGGTGATGATAGAAAGAAAGAAAATAAAGTATGAGGGCAGTGTGAAAGAAAAACTTGTTAATTGGCTATGTGGAATTGGGAAGTGGGATCAATTGTGGATTATTGGAATGTTTCATGGATATCTTGCGGAGTTCCCTTAACAGAACAGAGAAATAATGGAGGGGGCTGATTTAGGAGACAATGATTGCTTCATGAGAAGTTTTAGAAGACTATAGAATATGAGGCAATCCTTCCCATGGAAATATCAAGCAGATAATTAGAGATATCCAGCTTAAGTCCTGGGGACAGGGTGCATTTGTGAAAACAGACTGATAGTCATCAGCACAGTGGTATTAACTGACTATGTGGGCATGAGTGAGAGGTAGAAAGTGACGAATATGGTAAGGCTGGAACACTGGGACATATCCACATTTAGGAGTTAGGAGGGGGAGGAAAAAGATAAGTAGAACCATTTATGGGTAAAAGAAGCTAGGAAGAACTTCAAATAGATGATGTGGTTTGCAAGGGCTATGAGTGGACAGAAGTCAAGGTTACTGAACAGAAAGTCCTGTCAATCAGAAGGAGTGCCCTTTCTCTAATGGAAAGACTAGAAGCCAGATTGTAGAGGGGGAAGGAAGGAGAGTTTGAGGAAGAAATGAACATAGCAGCCATAGATGGCCCCTGGAGTTTAAGAAAGGAAAGAGAAAAAATGAATAATTATCAGTGAGTGGAAGGACAAAATGAAGTTTTAAAAATAATGTAGGAGGCTTGCTTAGGTTGTTTGGTAACCGTTTGGTGGCATAGGAAGGTTGATTCTAGAACGAGAAATTAGTTGAGAGATAATGAAAGGGTATGGTGTCTAGGGCTCAGAGAAGTATTAGGATAGAAAATACTCATATTTGCTGCCACTCCCTTCCTGCCCAAAGCAGTTGTCCTTAATTGGCTATGGCAAGAGATAGGCTCTCCCAGTCTTCTGTGCAGTCATTTGGTCAGAGTTGCCATACCAAGGTGGGCTTTTTCTAGATACACAACAGTAGTGAATATAGTCTGGGTATTTGCCTAACGAGTGCCAAGATTTGTTTTAATTTTTGGATGTATGAAAGTCCAGAGGACTATATCAATTCTAGGAAGAAATATATGGTAAAACATTAAGGAGTCCTGATGAAAGAAACTTAAGTCATAGATGAATTTTTTTATAGCATGAAGTTAAGTGTTAGGAGACAGAAGCAAAGGCATTTTAACTTAAAGAGCTGACTTTTACTTAAAGCACAAAATTTGTGTAACTATTATGGAACCCAAGAATTTTTAGGAAGCTTAGAGTCCCGAGTGATGGGAACTATGCTGACTTTTGACTCCTTTAATTCACTTATTTTCACTGTTTCTTACTCTCCCTAAGCAACCAGTTCTAGTCTGTAATTTTCTCTGGGATATAAAACTATCACTTAAAAATGTTAATTTAATTTTAGATTTTGGATACAAAGGACCTTACAATAGAAAAGGTGGTCATCAATGGACAAGAAGTCAAATATGCTCTTGGAGAAAGACAAAGTTACAAAGGATCACCAATGGAAATCTTTCTTCCCATTGCCCTGAGCAAGTACGAATGTTATCCTCTCTCTCTTTTAGAGCTAAAAAATGGGGGAAATATATTTTCAATTTAGAAATGTATTTTTAATTTTTTTCTTTTCTAGGTTTAGTTTGTGTGTATGTAATAATTGGTATTCTACTCCTGCTGCTCTACTGTTCAGATTGAAGCTTATAGTGAAATTATATGTTCATAAGATACTAAAGCAATTCTTTGTATGAAATACTCAAGAATAGGACTTTTGATAACCGTTACTTCTTTACTCATCATTTTACTAATATCTAGCAAAATGTGATAGTGCGAGCATGCCATCTTAAGGAGGCATTTCAGGATCACCTGGGAAGCTTTGACAAGCTGCACTTTTTTCACCTGTTCCCCAGAGGCCAGCCCTTTTTATTAATGGAATAATAACAATGACAAACATAGAACCATTTCTCTGTAGCAATCTTGAGATAAGTGCTTTTGATATAATCTTATCTAATTCTTATAGTAACCCAATGGGGTAATCACTGCATTTACAGATGAGGAAAGGGAACCTCGGAGAAATAAAGTAACTTTTTCAAGAAAATGACAGTCAGAATGTCATATTGGGAGTATATCCCACTCCTTGCTATATTGGGGAGGGGAAAAGGGTAGAAAACCAGTGGCCTAGGACAAGGGTGATCTACCCCCACCTTTCAATGGCCGATGTTCTCATCCCTTCTCTTCCCACTTAAGAAAAAGAGAGGAAACAGCCGCACATAATTTGTGAGGTAGATAGCATTGACCCCATTCTACAGACAAGGAAACCATGGCATAGGGAGGTCAGATAGTTTGCCCAAGGTCACAGCACTGGTAAATGGTGGAATCAGGATTCAAACTCAGGCACAGCTGCTGCTTTCCAGAGCTCTTGCTATTTCCCCTTTATGAGTGGGGTAACGCTCAAACCATCTGCGGTGACACCCAAACTATCAAATCCCTTCTAGACTGATAACGTTGTAAGGCAAATAAAGTGCTAGGAAGAAGAGATTAAGTACAAGCACAGATTTTTTTTTTTTATTAACTAGATTCCACAAACATAAAAATGACTCCAAAATTTTCTAAAAGTGCACTCAATTCTGTGGCTCTTCCAGTGGCAGTCAGACCAGCACTGCCCTGTGTTATGCTCTGGCATCCACCGCTGTGGGTAGTCAAAGCTCCAGAATTACTCCTTCCACTTTCCCACTGTCATAAAAGATTACACAATATCACAGAATCAAAAAAGTGTACGACACATAGTGGGCTATTTAGTGCTAGTTCCTATTAGGTCTTCCAAAGGAGTTAGCATGGTAGCGTGAAAAGGACCCACAGGCTGGCATTCAGGTAGGAATGTGAGAGGCAAACCTACCCACTGAAGATGTGACATTAAGAAGCTTACTCTCAATCAGTAAGGACATCTCGTATAATATTATATATATTATTCAGTGCATGTATTATGAATTCAAATTTTAGTTAGATCGAATTACACTCTGCTAACACATTTGTTTGTTTCCTATAGAAATCAAGAAGTTGTTATAGAAATTTCTTTTGAGACGTCTCCAAACTCTTCTGCTCTTCAGTGGCTCACTCCTGAACAAACTTCCGGGAAGGAGCACCCATATCTCTTCAGTCAGTGCCAGGTAAAAAGGATTCGGAGTGATTTCTTATTCCCAGCTCATGAAGCTGAATGCAGCAAAGTAGACAGTGGTCTTACGGATATATGAGTCTTACCTAAGATAGCGTTTTAATTTATCTTAAACTATAAAAATAACATTTTATTTATATCTCTCACTATCAACACATTCATCTATTACTCTAAAAGAAACTTCTTTTAATTTGAAAACATGTCTACCTAGATTGGACTATCTAGGTCATATTTGTATTTATATCTCAGTACCTAGCATAGAATGTATACTCAATAAATGGTCGTAAAATGAAACATGGATAAAATAAAGTAGGTACTGGTTATGAAAATTGCTAACAGTAAAGAAGTGGAAGTGAAAGATCAGATTTCCCAGTTCTCTCCAGACATCATTGCCTAGAGGTTACCACCACTGAGTTGTGTATACTCTTTCCAGATTTTTCTTATATATTTACAAATGCATGTATTATATAAATATATTAAATGTACCTTTAAATAATAAGCTTTAAACTACTTCTCTTTTAAAACTAAGAATAAAGAACCATATAATTAGAGACAATCTGTCATAAAAAGGATGAGTATCAAACTCTCTTCTGAAAGAAAAAAAGCCTAATTCTGTTAGTAATCAAATAGTTTACAATTAAAAGAACTCACTTTATTAAACATTTACTATAGTCCAAGCATTGTGTTAGGTACTTCACATTATTTTAATCGTCTTAATATTCTGACATGACAAATAATTATGGTAGGTTTGATATTGAATACAAGTCTATAAAAAAGGAGGCAGTGTTGGCACTTGAATTAGACATGTTTACTTTCTGTTGTTTGTTTCACATAGAAATCAAGAAGTCGTTATAGAAATATTTTTTAATCATAGAAATCCTTAGTTCAGTAATCCGGAAGTGATGAAATACTCTAGGCAAGAATGTATAAATTATGCATTCTCTCTCTTAATAATACCTGATTCTTAGTATTTCTTGTAGAATGTCCATAAGCTAAAGTTGGCAAGAAAAGTAAGATTTGTGAGCTGTAAGAATGTGAAACTTGACTATATTATTCCATTTCTTATTGGCAGCAGTTTTGAAATAGAGGAAAGATTTCAGGTAAATTCAGAAATCATACAGTTGATAGGAAGCATATAGATATGACTTTGATGAATTTGCTTACAGTTGTTCTCTATACATATTTGCTTGGGTTTGGTCTTATCCAGTGAAATTCAATAAAAAACCCCTAACCCAAGAACATTAAGAAACTCTAAAGGCATGTTCTTAGAACCTCATTTTGGGAGAAAAAAACCAGGTAGTTCTTCTGGTTGTACTTAATCCATCTAGAGGTCATGTGGGATCTCATATCTTTGGAAAATCTGCTAGACCTGAAGTGAGAAAGGATGGAGTTGGGGGTTTTAAGGTAGTTTATGGTAGCATGAAGTCTGTCTAGGACTTACAACAGCTCAGAGAAAGATAAATCAGTATTTCTTTAGGCTCAGTAGACTCTCAGTGAGCCTGGGGTTCCTTTGCTCAACAGCAATAGATAACAGACTTACTTGTAAACAGGCCAAGACAAAATTGTAGGTGCTCTGTCCGTTCTTAATAACACCAGCATTTATGACAGATTGATGTGGAAGCAAAGAAACACTTTACATATTATAGGAATGACTAGGAATGACTATGTCTGCATGGTATTGAGAGAGACTGTACTTTCTCCCTCCCTTTCTTTCTAGTTGTTACTTTCAGAGTTAACTTCAAAATTGAAACATCAGGACTCCAGCAACATTTCTCAAGCTGTGTTCATCAGTAGATCTTAGTAACTAACCAGAATTAAGTAGGTTTCATGTTAAAATCAGTGCGAGAAATCAGACAGGTTTCCTTACTGTAGATCTTTTCAGAGCCTTCAGGAGGCTTATGTTCCCAGGGACTCTTCAAAATAGATATTGTATGTCACGGCTCCCAAATTTATTTCACCAGATAGCCTTTTTTCTCAGGATTCCTAACAGCTTGTCCTGGGCACTACTATTGCTCAAAGCACAGAGTAGGAAACACTGCTTCGCATTACTCATTCTTCAACTGAACTGTGAGTGCTGACCATATGTTAAAATGGAAAATCAGATTTTTTAAAATCTACAAATCGATTGCTGCTACCTTGAAAGATCCCAAGGAATGTGAGATGTATTTTTATTTTTAAAAAGAATGTGTATAAGAACAATGCTACAGTTTTAATGATTTCTTAGTGACTTGGTTTATAGGAAACAAATAGCTCTTTTTTTTTCTCTCTCTGCCCACAGGCCATCCACTGCAGAGCGATTCTTCCTTGCCAAGACACTCCTTCTGTGAAATTAACCTACACTGCAGAGGTAAATGTCACAAATTATTTACTGAATTAAATAATCCATATAAGTAAATTTGGGATTAATGATAAGCAGAGCTAATAATTGAATTTTGTCAGTTGATAATCATCGAATTTTAATAATTTTTACAAAATTAATTCTTACTGAAATATATAATAAAGAAACTGTGGACCTCATTTTGAACCTCTGTTTTAAAGGCAGTTTTGAACATAAGAGTAAAAAAAGGAACTGAGTACTATTCTGGTTTTTAAAAGATTGTAGACTTCTGGACCTAAAATTGAGAATTTAGGAACAATTTTTTTTTTCACTTTTAAAAATTGACAATTGCAAGATAAATGCACTTCATAGCCAAATAAACAGTATTTAGGCATACTAATGAGCATATATTGCAGACTTGTCTGTATACATTTTCAGCTTATTCTTGTCATAGATACTAATTCTTTTAAGAAAAGGTAGATTATAATTAATAAATAAATCCTATCCCAGAGCCTGGCTCTAGTTAGACCAAGCAGATAGAATTGAGGATGAACCTGTGTGTACAGGGCCTTTTTGATTGCCAGGGTCATCCCTCAACCTAACTACACCTCCTACAGTTCTATAGGAAACTGTACTTGGAGGCAAAGAATCTCAGGTTCTGGACTCTTCTCCACCACTTAATGATTACATGACCTTGGGCAAATCCTACAACCTCACAGCCTCAATTGTGCCATCTGTATAACATATCACTTCATAAATGAAGAGAGGAAGTGGAACCATATTATTTCTTGAATGCTTTTAGCTCTAGGATCTGTGGTTCTGAAGCTCCCGTTTCTTTGCCTGCCACCTTGGTAGCTCTAAGTACTGGGTCATGCAGGACAAAGGTGAAACTCTAGCACTTCCCGGAATGAATGCTTACTAGTTCATCAATATTCAGAGGGTAGTCCTCGATTCTGGCATTCATTAGAGATAAAACTTACAGAATCATAGAGCTAGGGTGCACATTTAAGCGACCATACAGTTTGCTTCATAAAGATATTTTCCATACAAAATCCAGAGAAAATTATTTCATAATTCTTGGTGATAAGTTTTAATTTCTCACGATCATGACCCTTAAAAAGTTCTATTTTTAACTCCAATTTTATGTTTTAAACATAAATGTTTAAAACTGGGTTCTCTACCCTAAAGTGACTGTAGCATCTTTTGGGGGAGCACTGAGGAGCGGTGGTGGTAGCTACTGTTGCCAGACACGGTGCTGGGCTCTTCATTTATTTGATTTATTCCTTACAGCAATCCTGTGAAGTAGTACTCTTGTTTGATTGGTGAACTGAGGCTCAGGGAGGTTATTTGTCCAAGTTCATGCAGTTAGCAAGTGGCAGAGCTGGGATTTTAACCTAGTTTCTACCAAATGCTCTCAATATGGATGGATAAATGGATAGATATTTCACATTTATTTTTAAAGGAGCCAGTTTTACTTACTGCTTATTTTATTTACAAAACCGGTACATATGAACTTATTGGGTTCACAGTCTATTTATTAAATAGATAGTCACAAAGGGGAGGAAAAGGTTATTTTACACAAGTACCTCAATAGTCATAGAGCCTTTTATTTATGACTGGAAATAACCCTTCTTCTCCATTAGGTGTCTGTCCCTAAAGACCTGGTGGCACTTATGAGTGCCATTCGTGATGGAGAAGCACCTGATCCAGAAGACCCAAGCAGGAAAATATACAGATTCAGCCAAAAAGTAAGGTCTTAGGGTCTAGATTTTTGTTTTAGTTGGTGGTAAACTACAAATAATGTTACCCGTTCAGAGAGCAGAATTGTTTCTGAAATATATCAGAATTTAGAAAGCAGCTTCTTTTTTTTTTTGTTATCATCATTTCTTTTGTGCTTTTGAAATATTTTGTTCTACTTAAATGTTGTATTGAGGAAAGAGGTTGCTGGATAGACATAGTAGAGAGCGCATCAGACCCCTGATTTCCTCATCCCACTTAGCAGATTTCCTGCTTCTCTAAGTTACACTTTTGCCTGTCCTGATACCAGACTGTGGTGTGTGGTTGTGTAATGTTTACAGAAGCAAGAGCTGTCTTAGGCCAAAAACATTTGCAAAAGGAAGAGCTGTCTTAGGTCAAAATGTTTACAAAAGGAAGAGCTGTCTTCAGATTCTGTTATAGTCCTTTGAGTTAAAATTTCTATGTAGCTGGTAATTTGACTTTATCTTTGACCTTTAATGAATTGTGTGTGTGTGTGGATGCATGCATGCACATGTGTATGCTTTTTTAATCAACCTCCGTGACATAACATGTAAGTGAGTCACAGTGCACATTTTGGCTCTCACCCTAGCTTCTGAGATTCCAAGCTCCCAAACCTTCAGCATCCTCTTTTTGCTGGATTATTTCATATGTCTCTCAAATACACCAGGGGTGGACTTTTAAAAGGAACTTAAAATTTTTGTTTTTTTAAGTCTAGAAAAAATTAAAAATTTAAGAGAAAAGCACACTTGCCTTATTACAGGTTAATTTTTGAGAAATACTTAACATGTACTGTGTAATATGTATAATCTTCCTTTTCACAATTCAGAAACTTTCCTTCCTAATGTAATAAAGGGAAATAAATGTTTTGAAATGTTTTACATCACAATTTTGAACTATTTGACCCCTTAAAAAAATGAGAACTATTTGAGAAGTACAGAGAAAAGTAATCTATACTAATGTCTGGAGATTTGAAAGAGAATTCACTTAACTTTTAAATACAAATTGCCTTACTCGGTAACATTTTCAAATACTAATTCCAGCATGTGGTGTGTGTTTTCTTTGCCCTTTTTAGGTACCGATCCCCAGCTACCTGATTGCTTTAGTTGTTGGAGCCTTAGAAAGCAGGTGAGCTTTTACAAATTTTGAGGTCAATGAAAAGATCAAACCTTAGGCATCTTGAACCTCTGTCTGGATTAACTAGTAGATAATTTGGGTATAAGTCAACAGCTCTAGAATAAATTTAAATCTAATTATAATGTGTAAGTAACAAATTAATTGTAGATTAAAAATCAGTGGTTATGTGGAACAAATGAGTGAGATAAAACATATAAAGCACTTGGAAGCCTATGAAGATAAGAGAAATATAAGATGTTAAACTTTTACAATAGCTGAGTGCCCTTCTTAATTTTTTGTTTCTTCTAAACAACTGAAAATTAAGAATATCTGTAATAATCACATTCTTTAAATTGCCAGAAATATGGACAAGATAGAAAAGTCTGGCAAACATAGATTCCAATTCCTGCCCCAGCTGTTACTAGGTACATCCTTGGGTGACTCACCTCTTTGAGTTGTTTTTGTTGTTTTTTTTTTTTCACCTAAAGACTAGAAATAATAAGATTTACTTCCAAGGATTTTTGTGAGGATTAATAGACCTAACATATTTAAAGCTCCTGGCCTATTAGAGGGACTCACTAAATAATTGTAATAATTATAACAGCAGCTGACATTTAAAAGGTCTTATTATGTACCAACTCTGATGCATTATCCCATTGAACCCTTACAACCCTGCAGAGTAGATATTTTTTCTCATCTTACCAATGAAGGAACCAATGCTCGGTGAGTTTGAGTAATTGGCTCAGAGTCATGTAGCTAGGAAATGTCAGAGCCAGGACCTAAACAAACCTAGTTCATCTGAACCCATGCAGCATAGACCTGCGCTGTCTAGTGTAGCAGCCACTAACCACGTGAGGCTCGAGGTGGGCTATAACTAAAATGCATACTGGATTTCTACAGATTTAGTATGAAAAAAAAAGTAAAGTATTTCATTAGTAAATTTTTATGTTGATTACATGGTTAAAATGATAATATTTAGATATATTTTAAACAATATGTTATTACAATTAATTTCATGTTTCATTTTGCTTTTTTTTTAATGTGGCCACAAGAACTTGAAATTACATATGTGGCTCACGTTTGTGGCTCTCATTAAATTTACATTGGACAGTCCTGGTTACTGTTGCTACTCAATGTGGCCTAGAGCAATAGCTTTGGCATCACCTGGGTGTTGGTTAGAAATGTAATTTCTTAGGCTCTAGCTCAGGCAAACTAAATCAAAATTTGTATTTTGACAAGCTCCTCAGGTTATTTGTATGCACATTGAAGTTTGAGAAGCACTGCCCTAGCGTCCACTGCCTCTCCAGAGGGGGCAGGGACACCAAGACAGGTCTTGTTGCTTGGGACTTTCTCCTACATAAAAATTTTTAAATGAAATTTGGATGGAAAAAATATTAAAAAAAAAAGTATTTTTGAGTTTGAACTCTATTAAATGATGTATAACTAGCTCTATTTGTTTCTTCCCTTTTTTATTGTGGTTAAAAAAAAAGATATAAAATTTCAACTTTTTAACCATTTTTAAGTGTATGGTTCAGTAATACTAAGTATGTTCACACTATCATGAAATCTCCAGAACTTTTTCATCTGCAGAATTAAAACTTTGTACCCTGTAAACAACTCTCCATTTCTACCTCTCTGTGGCCCCTGGTAACCACCATCCTGCTTTCTGTTTCTATGAATTTGATTACTTTAGATATCTCCTAAGTGGAATCAGAGTATTTGTCCCTTTGTAACAGGCGTATTTCACTTAGCATAATGCCCTCAAGTTTCATCCACGTTGTAGCATGTGACAAGATTTCCTTTTTTTCTATTTGTTTGTTATAAGAGTATTCAGCCTTTAAATGCACAACAAAGTTCCCCTGTTCTGGAATAGTCTCTTACTGAGCTGTGACTGGATTTTAGAATTGTGAGATTATGAGAGGAAACTAGATCCCCGAAGGTCTTTCCGGAAGCCAGTAAGCCAACTTTTGGGGGTTATGTCTCGGTTTTCATCCGTCCCAGACTGTACCTACATATAGAGCTGCACATCAGTGGCTGCATACACAACAGCAGGTTTGTACTCAGGCCATTTAATCTCATCACTGCCCTGTAAGCACGTGGTACATCACACTCCTATAAGGATTTGTGTATAAACTTTCCTAGAACCAGGTAGGTAATTTGCCTTGAATTTCCTTTTTATTAGACTTTTTAATTTTGCAGGCAAATTGGCCCAAGAACATTGGTCTGGTCTGAGAAAGAGCAGGTGGAAAAGTCAGCTTATGAATTTTCTGAGGTTGGTCATACAGTCACCCTTTTCAGTAACTGGTGGACATTTGTTTTAAGGTGTTAAGAATGAAATATGACAGTGTTAGGTGATGTAAAAAATCAAACATGTTAGTTGTTGCATTTGTTACTTTTTAATAACGTTTTCATTTAAAGTAAGCATCATTAGCTCTAAACTTCATAGAAAATAATATATAGTTGTAAGAAATGTATTATAATGATGAAGACATACAAATATATATTCATTAATTTTCCAGACTGAATCTATGCTTAAAATTGCAGAAGATCTGGGAGGCCCATATGTATGGGGGCAGTACGACCTATTGGTCCTGCCACCATCCTTCCCTTATGGTGGCATGGAAAATCCATGCCTCACCTTTGTAACCCCAACTCTGCTGGTAAGTGGAAATACTTCTTCCTTTGAAATTGAGTTCTCCTCAAACATAATCCTAGAAATGAAGAATCTTAGACCTCTAATAATATTTTTTAATCTTTATTTATATAACCCTTGTTTCTAACTTTATTGCTTATTGTGGTTATTATCATCTCATCTTTCAAAAGAAAATAAGTTGGCCATTTGGAAGAAAAGAATATTATGTATGAGGCGTTTTGGGATGTTAAGGGTCAGGGGCTGTGTAATACCAACCCACTGATGAATTATGTATCAAGACAAAGAAACTAAATCATTTCAGTATATAGGTACCAGTATAAAAAACAAAACCTCAGTTTACCATGTATTAGGCCACAGAATATAGCTATATTTTATATACCTTTGTAAGATATAGCAAATCCTTCCTAGAACCAACTGAGCAATGGATTAGCAACTAAATAAGGAAAATGAAATGTATCATAGGAGACACTATAAACTTTTTAAAAATATACTGTTGGTAATAAAGAGAAAGAAGGTAAAAGGGTAAATAAAAAAAAGATATAAAGAGTGGAAGTAGGAGAAATGTTTCTTAGATGTTAGAGACAAGTATACTGGCCTTCCTGGTACTGGAAAAATTCTCTTAGATTAGGAAGAGAAAGAATTACACAGTTTGTTAGTTCTTCATTCTTTGTTTTATTTTCTTACCACATGTCTCTTTTGAATTCTTTGGAGTGCCATGTAGAAATACAGTGGTCCATGAGTACCAGGATACTATATCTTGATATAAGTGGTCTTTGAAGAAACAGTCTGTACTAAGGTGTTTTTTTTTTTCTTTTTTAGGCAGGTGACAAGTCACTCTCCAATGTAAGTTAAAATTTTTTTGTCCTGGCCTTATCCTCAAGAAGTATTAAGTCAACTGATTTAAAAATACCCATTGTATTATGTTGAAGATGTAGTTATGAAAGATAAATGTAAGACATTTTACATTTACAATTAGATTTAACAGATTTAGAACATTTTATGGTTTGATCTCTTCATTCATGAATTTTTTTAATGGAGTGATGTATCCATTTAATGTTTTCTAAATGATTTTCTAATTTTTTTAAATAAATTTATTTATTTAGTTTCAAGTTTACATTACATTGGTTAGATATGTATAATGTTCATGAAACAATCCCCCCAATTGCTTCCTACTTCCCCTGGCCCTCTACTTAGCCATCTTATTAATGCTAACTGCATTCCCTCTTTCATGCTCCCCATGCCCAGCTATCAACTACTAATTTGTACTTCTTTAACCCTTCACCCCATTCTCCCAGCCTCACAATCCCCCTCCCCTCTGTCCATCACCAGATTGTCCACTATATTTGTGAGTCCATTTTTGATTTAGTTTGTTGTTTTTGTTCCTGAGATACCGCATATAAGTGAAATCATATGGTATCTTTCTCTCTGACTTATTTCACTCAGCATAATAACCTCTAGTTCCACCCATGTCATTGAAAATGGTAGGATTTCATTTTTTTTAATGGCTGAGTAATATTTCATTGTATATATGAATCATAATCTCTTTATCCAGTTGTCTGGGCATTTGGGTTACTTCCATATCTTGGCTGTTGTAAATTGTGCTGCCATGAATATTGGAGTGCATAGATCTTTACAAATTATTGTTTCGGTTTCCTAATTTTTTAACTGCTTTATTTTTTGTCTTTGTCTATATTGTGATTATTTTGGTGAACTAAGTAACTCCCTGAATATCTCAGCTAATGCTTTAAAAAAAAAATGAACAATGTGGAATTGAAAGAATTAGAATGATTGCATAATGGGTTTTTTTTAGAGTAAGGTAATCAGTTTTACTTCTAATCATTTTCCACTATTTCCTTTAGGTTATCGCACATGAAATATCTCATAGCTGGACAGGAAATCTGGTGACCAACAAAACTTGGGATCACTTTTGGTATGATTTTTTTACTATTTTTTCTTTATTGAATCTTACTATTAATTTCTTTTCCTGCTTCTAACCATTCTGAACTGTTTTGTGTGTACATCTTGTTTTTCTTTGATATCTCTTTGGTACAAAAGTTTTTTTTTTAATGCCGTAACACTTGTCACATTGTTAGGTAGAGTAGGGGTATTCAGTTTATGCTTGTTATTAGTTACTGGTCTAGTCATATTATAGTACTTGAATGTGTAAAACCAGGACCGTGGCTTAATTTTCCCTGCTGCCCTCTGCATTTAATTATTCTGAATTAAATGTAGGGAAGCCACCTTACAGCCTGCCTAGACTATAGTGATCATGCTTGGCTTTAAGAAAAGCCAAAAAGAAAATACCATGTTGATTAAAATGCCTTTTCCTCTCAGCTATGTCACTGTTTTGATTTTTATTTAAAAAAATTTTTTTTAGGTTAAATGAAGGGCATACTGTGTACTTGGAACGCCACATTTGTGGACGATTATTTGGCGAAAAGTTCAGACATTTTCATGCTCTAGGAGGATGGGGAGAACTACAGAATTCGGTAAGTGAGTCATACTTTTAAAAGTAGTCATCCAAAGTTGTGTAGGTGTTCAAAAATTTAAGTTTGAAAAGCATCTTTCCTAAACAGCAACAAGAAAAGCATTTTTACAGGTGTGGAAAAAGAAGCTGATGCTGGTGTAATATTCTGTTGAACCCTAACCTCAAATGTGTTCATGACCAGTAGGACCTCACTGGGTATTTGCAGTTGGAACAGTTACTGTGTTTGAATTTTATTTGGTATATATTTATGTCATTTTTCATTGACATTTAAATTCGGTTCTCCTGAAAGTTGAATTTGCTGACCAGGCATTAAAACATTTTTCTAGTTTTTCAAAAAACTAAATCTTCTTATTGGGCAATAAATACCATGGAACTATTCCATAAATAGTCATTCCATTAATAGACTTCCAGAATTTATGTTAACATATTCGACAACTTCCAGTGTCTAAGTCTGCATAAGTTCTACACTCCCCTAGTTATGCCACAGAGTGATGTAATACTTTCATACTAGCTTGTTCACATGGTGATATCTAGTCCTCATATTTGATTATTCTCCTACTTCTGTGTCTTACAGATAAAGACTTTTGGGGATACACATCCTTTCACCAAGCTTGTGGTTGATCTGACGAACGTAGACCCGGACGTAGCTTATTCTTCGGTTCCCTACGAGAAAGGCTTTGCTTTACTCTTTTACCTGGAGCAGCTTCTTGGAGGACCAGGCAAGTCATTGGCATTTTCTGATTTTTTTTTTTTTTGAGAGTAATATGAAAAATAAAGAAGAATTTTTAACTGTTGTTTTCTGCTCCATTGTCTTCTTCCAGTTCCTTCTGTCTGTGGCTGCTGAAGAAATCTGTTTCATTTTCTAATATTAACTCCTCTTAAAACCTTGAATAACAGCTGAGTTTGAAATTGTGCTGTTTGACTTACAAAATAAAAAAAAACACTCACCAATATTTTAAAATTAGGAAGATAATACATACTCATTGGAAAATTTGTGTGGTATAGAAGTTTGTAAGAGTAACAAGCGAGCACCTCTCAGCCCCTCCCTGGGGTAGCCACTCTTAACAATTTGGTGTGTATGACCCCAGATCTTTTTCTAAGTATAAATGAACAAATAGACAAATAAATATATACCATTATTTTAATTCCAGAAAATGGATCGTACTTTGTATTTATTCTACATTTTTTTAAATTCAAAATTTCACGTATATCCTTCCATATCGGAATATACAACTCTATCGTATACTTTTTAATGCCAGATAGTATTTCATTATTGAGATGTGCTGAGTTCATGTCACCTTCTCCACTGCTGGCAGCTGAGATGATCTCCCTTGTTGATTTATTTTGAAGGCCCTTCCTTACCTGGACCCATTCTGCCTGTCTGATCTTATTTTCTTCCTTTTTGGTCAAACTAGGGTCATTGCTTTTAGAACATGTGCTGTGTGTTCCTTTTCTGTGTTCATTGAGTCATCCCTTACCTATAATTAGGATTTCTTTTCTCTCTTCCATGAAATTACATACATTCTTCCAGTCCCAACTCAAGTCCTACCTCTTTTTTTTTTAACATTATTTCACTCTTAAGGCCCTCATTGGCTTCCCTCTTCTCCAGATGTTCTCTGTGGTTAACTGTACAATGCCAAGTGCCAAAAAAAGTTAAATAACTAACTTTCCATTAATACTTTTTTTTTAACTCTTAGAGGTTTTCCTCGGATTTTTAAAGGCTTATATTGAGAAATTTTCCTACAAGAGCATAACCACTGATGACTGGAAGGATTTTCTATATTCTCACTTTAAAGATAAGGTTGGATTTTAAAAGCTTTCTTTCTTTTTATGCCCAGTTTAGCTTTATTTAATGGCTGTTAGTTAGGCTGATTTAAATTATTTAATAGTAATGGTCTAGAACTTATGACTCAGTCTTTGCTTGTATCTTTTTATATTTAAAATGTGCTCTCAACAACATAAACTAATGTGTAGAATTGTCCTATTTCAGGGAGACCTGCAATAGTTTTAGAAATTTATTTTTTGTATGTACTTAATTTTTCTATTTTAATTACTTAGCAGAACACAATATAAATTTATTTTTAAAAAGAGACTTAGAAATTACCTTGACACATTAGTATAGACAAACCTGTAGATATGAGGACCTGAAAGTCTGTTTTAATTCTTTTTTTTTAATAGAAAAGATTGTTCTGTAACAAATTAAGTATTGTTGCTATTCACAGGTTGATATTCTCAATCAAGTTGATTGGAATACCTGGCTCTACTCCCCTGGGCTGCCTCCTGTAAAACCCAAGTCAGTACTTACCCTGTTACGATTTCCTTCACATTCTTCTGAATTCTAGAATATCCTCAAAATATCTGAAAGTGTTTTATGCCTTCCTTAAGCTGTTGGTTAGTGATGAGAGCAGAGTTCTTAGGTGTTTGAACCTTAACCCTGAGGTCAAAAGAATAATTTTCATGATATTATAAATATAAATTAGTTCAGTTCATTGCAAGTAGTTATTGAGGTCCTCCTTTCTGCACAAGGATGGTGAGCGAAAGAGGAGTTGCCCTTTCCTTGAAAACCTTTGCAATAAGAAAAATAACATAAGTATCATGTTAATCATAAAAACGGAGTTGTAAGTTATCATCCCCATTTCCAGAGGAGGCAAATGAGGCTTAGCTAGGTGAAGCATCTTGCCCAGGTTTACACAGCAAGTAAAAAATAAGAGTTGAGATTCAGACCCCTCAAATATAGTGCCTTTTAAACTGAACACCTTCCTCAATCAGGGACATAAATGCTGGCCTACCACAAGTCACATCAGGATGCACACTACCCTAGTTCCAGCCAGGAGTGCTGTTCCTTACAATTAGAGTGCTCTTTACCCAGCTAATTCAAGTCACAGCCCAAGACATGCTCCCTCATGGACGCAGTCAAGTCTCCCATTTAGGGTTTCTCGGTGCTGTGCATTACCTCTTTATAGCTATTGCTACAGTATTAACTTTACATTTATTTGTGTAATTATTAACATCTTTCTTTGCTACATTGAAACACTATGATAGCAGGGCTCATATCTGATTTTACTCATTACTTTTCTGAGGACTTTGCCATAAATGAGGGTTGCTTCCTCTCCCTGGGCTAATCCCGACTAGTTTTTTTCATTACCGTGAGACGGAAGTTTCAGGGCACCAAGAAACAGATCAGCCAAAGGTCTTTTGCTTTCCTATCATTTCTTTTGAAATCAGTGCTAAGTAATATTCTAGTTAAAGATAGTTTACTGCCTGAGCAGTCTAGGACCTCTCATCCCTCTCGGTCTTGAAGATAAACAAAAGGGTTTGCCCATGGCCCACAGCCTAACTACTTCATGAAGATAAACTATCAGCTGATTCAAAGACGGTCACAGCTTTGACCCCTTTATTATCTCCCTCTGGGCCCCAAACTCTCTTGAAGCATGTTCAATGACAACTTTTAATAAAAACTTCATTTAGTCCCTAAGGCCAACTACCTCTCTGTTCTCTAATAGAAACATTTCACAGCAAGCAAGAATGATTTACAGACAGAGATGGCAGTGGCAGTGTTTTGCAAGAATTTTGAGCATATTACATGTTACATGGCCTTTTCCATTGTTGTAAAACATGATTTATTTTCCAAGGTGAGAAGACACAAAACTTAGTGTAACATTCTTGGCTTAATTGTCAGAGTTTATTTCTACTTTCATCTGAAAAGAGAGGAACAAAATAATCACATGCTTTTAGAGTCTCCCAAAGTTCTCCTCATGTGACACCAGTATTTCCCCAGGACCTAGAACAGTGCCTATTTGCAGATCTGTTGATGGTCAGAGGGTTGAAACAACAGAATATGAGATCCACAAGAACAAGGTCTCTGTGTTGTTCATCTCTTATCCCAAGTACCTAGAACTCCTGGCCTACAGTAAACACTAAATATGGTCAACTGAGGCTACTTTAGCATTTACTACTAAAGCTTATGACAGTCTTTGCTGAAATGTTTTGGCATTCTGTCTAAAAATAATCAGGTGTTTCATTAATCTGGTATCCACGTGGATTTCCAAGTTCTTAGATGATGCCCGTATAAGTCAGGTAGAGGATTTTCTATTTCCATCACTCTGGAGTCCTTTACTTAAAAAGAACTTTGAAGTTTAAGTATGTCCTGTAGCTTCAAAATTGCATTTATGCAAAAGCATGTGCATTTTAATAGAATTTAATCTCTATTTTTTCATCTTTGCAGTTATGATATGACTCTGACAAATGCATGTATTGCCTTAAGTCAAAGATGGATTACTGTGAGTAGTAATGTGTGATTTTTGACTCTTTTTTTTGAATTGTATGAATATTTCTTTACTCATGAAGGAGATGGGGCAGATAGTGATAGGCACTTTACTCATGAACTCATGTATTTGGAAAGGCTATTTGTAAGTCAAGTTTGCCCAAAGTGATACTGTACCATTTCCCAATGTATAAAGTGTAGTTTAAGGGCAGTAAACAAGTAGATGTTGATGGCATTGGTTCTGATTGTTCTTGCTTCTTATCAACTCTTTAAAAAGTATGCAATGATATTTGCATTTTCCTCATAAATCTTTTATAAAGGTACTACTTCAAATATAGCCATTACACATACCAGATAAATCTAAAATGGTCCTGGGTGACAGCTAATGCCAACAGCTGGGGAAGAATTGAGACACTTGCGCTCTGTCAGTTTGATTGTTCACATCTATGAAACTTCCTAAAGAGGAGCTGCTTTATGTATACCCCCAACTTTAACCCTTAGAGAACCCAGGGGGAGTATGAACCCTGGATAATTCTTGAACGGAAAATTTAGCAACAAATCTTATAGGAAAAATAATTTTCCCTGTACTCTCTGAGTAGTTGACATGGATAGTACAAAGGATGTCAAAAGTTTCCTCCATTCTTACTATTAATTCTAATTTTACTTAAGTGTTATAGATTATAGGAATCTTAGTTATAGTGATATAATCTCTGAAATATTTAAGTAGCTAAGGCTTAAATTTATTTTTTACAATTTTGTGCATTCTTATATTTCTGTTTTTTCTTTCATTTTTACTTTCATGTCAGAAAACCAATAAATATTATTAATTGTATATGAATGGAAATAACTATGTAACATTTATTTTAGGCCAAAGAAGATGATTTAAATGCATTCAACTCAGCAGACCTGAAAGATCTCTCTTCTCATCAGTTGAATGAGTTTTTAGCACAGATGCTTCAGAGAGTAAGTACTAGCTCAAAAATGTTAGAAATTAGGATGGGCATAAAGACATAGCATTTATGTCGAACCCAACTTGGAAAAAAAATGATTAATGTGGAAACTAATGTAAAAAATAATTTATAAAATTCATTCATTTACCTAAAAACATTTGTTGAATGCCTACTGTTTAGTTATTGTGCTAAATATAAAAATATATAAGAAAGAAATGTACCAGTTCCCAGAAAGTTTACAAACCAAAGTAAGAAAGGTTACACATGCAAAATTTATCAATAAAAGGAGGAATAGTTTGGTGTAACTTGAGAAACACTTAGTTAGTGAAGAAGAACTTCCAACTGGTATAACCAAGGAAGGTTTTTGGAAGAATGAGCCTTGACTTGAGCAGAGCAGTGTTAGCAGGGAGGGAGAAATTCAAATCAGGGAGCAACAAGTGACAGAGCAGAAAGTAACAGAGCATGTCCAGGGACTAAGTCATAGCTCTGGTAAAGAGGTTAATGAAGGTAACACTAGAAAGGCTGGTAGAATCAGATGTGGTAAGTCTTGAATCCTAAGCTAAGAATTTTAGATTTTATTCTAGTCAGCAGGAAAGGTCTTAACATTTTTAAGAGTCATTTGATGTAATGGTGGTTATGAAAACTGCTCTGCTGGTGATGCAAAGGCTGGATTGCCATGAGGAATGCTGGTGATGAAGTTAGCTGGTGGACTCAGAGGAGTATAGGACCTGAGGGTGGGGCTGATGGGAAAGGAAAGAACAGGACAGATGAGAGGGGAGATTACAATGGATGAAAGAAAAGGGTTTTATGAATGACTGGATTTGGGGGTTAACAGGGAAGAGTCCAAGTAGATTTTAAAGTTTCAATCCCAGTAATTAAAAGAATATGTAAGATGAAAGATGCTGCATATTGAGAGGGAGATAATGACTGAGTCTTTACTATCACGTGACAGGGAGCTCTTAGATCTAAGGTCCTTGAGAGGGATGGAGACTTTGAACAGAATTTCCTATGGAATTGATGCAAAATGAGGAATAGGATTTCAAGACAACCGGGGTCTTAGAGCATCAGTTTTCAGTGCATTAAGTCATCGCAGCTTCACAAATGTCTGTAGCACTGCCATGTGGCCTAGGGCCGTAAAGAAAGAAAACATGATGGGACTCGATGACTTGAGGGTAGGATTGGCACACTTTGGGGAAAGTAAGGGAGCCAAGCAAGTGACCTTAACCAGGTGGACTTGGAGTTTAGCTGAAACTGAACATTTTGGGAAGTGCATAGTGATCACTGAGAAGTGAGATGGTTAGTGAGCATGGAGTGAGAGTTTTGTGAGTGGGGTTGTGGCTGGCAACAGTTACCATCACCTCATGGCACCTCAGCCTGCACTGCACAGGCACCTCAGACTCTCCTTGTCCAAACTGAACTCTTCTTTCTTTTTTCTCCCAAACCTGTTCTCCTTTTTAGCACAGGTTAAGAAGGGCACAGGAGGTTTATGAACCCCCTGAAATCATATATAGAAATTTGTGTTAATAAAGTAAGTGTATTTTTTTCCTAAGGAAAGGGTCTGTATTATTTATCAGATTCTGAAATGGGTCTGTAATATAAAAGTTTAAAAACTGATATTTTTTAGGGATCTTGATAATTTAAAAGGGATCTCAGAGGAAATATAAACCTGGGAAGGCGATTAGTGAGGAAAAATTTAAAGAACTCTGATTTAAGCTGGAGAGTGGAATATATTTAAAATATAGAAGGAATAGGGAGAACTTGAATGATTCTGGAAAGGGTCTGAAAGTTAATATTTTATATATGTACAAAGAAGAGTAATTCTCAATTAATTCTCTACATACCTCACAAATTAAATTATCCCTTGGCTCCCAGTAGAACATCTTTATCCAGAATAAGTTTGCACAAAATTTACTTTCGTGTGCATTTGTTTCTTTTATTTTTTTTAATCTAACTTACTATTATGTTATAAAATATTTAGCATTTTAATCTGGCTAAGAATTTCTCTCCAGCTCCTTTCTTCCAAGGAATCCTGTTGAAATGATACATTATACTTTCTTATTTTGCTCTTAGGCACCTCTTCCATTGGGGCACATAAAGCGAATGCAAGAGGTGTACAACTTCAATGTCATTAACAATTCTGAAATACGATTCAGGTACATCATTTTAACTTGTCTCTGTGGAAGAAAGTAGAAAACTAAACGGTGGAGAAAGGGAAAGCAGAGTATGAGACATACATAAGTATTGAGAAATCCTTGTCAAATTTATTGGTTCTAAATAATAATTAGTTTTTTTAAGGAATATTTGCAATGGCTATATAATGACAGTATTAATCTTTTTATTAGAATTTGTTCTAAGCTTCTCTTGCCTTTAAAAAAGATTAGAATTAAGGATTTAGTGGTAAACAGGCTCCACAACTAGCCAAATTGACCCTGAAATGGGAATAGTTAGAAATCTTTGATTCTGTTATATGGTAAATCTTTCTTAATTCAGATTTGTAGTGTTAAGCTTAAACCAAAGTTCAGTTTCTTCATGAATTACATATATAAGGTACATGAGCACCTACACAAGCTAGATCTTTTTAAAAAACAAACTCCTCTTCCTTCTCTTCTCCAATTGTATATGTAAGTATTTGAGATTCTCGGAATAAAGACATAATGTAAAGTGATGTGCAATGTAACTATAATGGGATTATTCATCATTACAAAAGCATTTTTTAAATATACCTGCCCTATCCTGTCCTGTGCTCATTTTCTACTCCATGCCCCCTAAAAATCTTCCTTTCAGATGGTTACGGCTCTGCATTCAATCGAAATGGGAGGAAGCGATTCCTTTAGCTCTAAAAATGGTGACTGAACAAGGAAGAATGAAATTTACACGACCCTTATTCAAGTAAGAACCAAATCAAACTATACTTTGAATTTATATAAGGAATGGGGAAGAAAAATCTTAAATCAATGTTCTTGTTGTTGCTAAAATACTTTGTAAAATGCAATGTAAAAATAATACATATTTTTTCATTTAGTAAATATTATAGATATAATTTTGGAATAGGAATGAACACTTCTGAATATTTAAAATTTGAGATAATTTCATTCACTTTTTTAGAAGCATTATACGTAGATTACCTAATATGGGCCAAATAGGGTTAGACACTGGTGAAAATGAAACAAATCAAAGACAATTTTATAGACACAGAAATATCTTTAAAAGAAAGTAGAAGATAATTAATAGGTAGGCATGGATAAGAAAAGAAGATCTAAAATTAAGTGCAAAAAAAATTGAGCAGGTAAAGCCAAATTTTTTTATTCAAATGTCGTAATGAGGTAGAAGAGTGGGTTGCTTGACATATAATAAAGGAGTGCTTGATAAAAGGGGGAAAAGTATCTTGACTATTTTAATGAAATTATTTTTGCCTGTGGATTTGGCAGGAATTCTGAAAAAATATAACCATGACATAAGTATCCACAATTAATCTATTTCACCATCTTCACAAGTATAAGTAAAGTTTTCCAAAACAAGAAAACAAGTCATGACCTGTCTGTCTTTTTTTTTCCTTTTTTTTTCTTTTTTTTTTTTTGCAGGGACCTCGCTGCCTTTGACAAGTCCCATGACCAAGCCATTCATACCTACCAAGAGCACAGAGCAAGTATGCACCCCGTGACTGCCATGCTGGTGGGGAAGGACTTAAAAGTGGATTAGGACCTGCTTGTTGCTGATTTCAGACATTTCTCTTTTCTAAATTGAATTCATAAAGAAATGTAAAACTTCAGCTCAGATTATAACTAGAAATGCCTTTTTACTTTTGGCTTTTTATTGTTTTGTCAGTGATTTTCATAAATAAAGCCAAGCTACCTTCCTTCTACCCGCCCCCCAATGTCATGTTCTTTATAAAAAGTGAATTTGAGCAAAAGTTTAATCTTTTGATTTATAAATGTTAAATTTTTAGGTTCATATATATTTTCTCCCAGCATAGTCACAAACAGTATCAACATATTATTTACTTGTGATTTTGAGTTCTTTAAACATGATTAGAGTTTTGATTTTTAAATAGCCTTAAACAGCAGCACTCAGTTGGATTTGCTCACCACCCGGCTGGTGGACGTAGGATGAACTCCCTTACCAAAACGTACACACTCTAGCGGAAGCACTCTGCTCCTTGTGCCCGGATTCACTGCGGACCTACTGGACTTGTCATGCAATCCTGTCCTCTAGGGTCAGGCGGCCAATATTTCCCATCAGTCTCCTAATGGTCTGTTTAGCTTGTGTCATCTCTTTAGCAGTCAACAAACATTCTTTACCCACATAGAGAATACAGCATATAGAGAGAAAAACTGGAAACAATACAATTTGATCCAAGTAAAAGTAAGAATCACAACGTTTTCCTGTAAATGCAATATATGCCCCGGGGTGCCTTGGCACAGAGCTTAGGAACCACTGTTGAAATAGTTAGGATTCTTCAACTGTAAGTGACAGTAACTCAAATGACTAGAAGTTAGAAAGGGAAAAGGAAGATTATTTTAATGATACAGGGTAGGGGGAGGTTATCAGAACCTGTGGACAGACGGAAGGGAACTGACGCCCATGACTGCAGAGCCATCAATACACTAGTCACATTGGATAGTCTGGCTACCCACAGCTTAACTGTTGCAAATAGTTCTTACCCCATGGAGAGACTATCTCAATTCCCAGTTTCCAGAGATTAGACTGACCCAGCTTGGATGCAGGGAAATAAACTCTAGCAAAGAGGAATGATTTCGAGTATAAATGTGGGTGGGGGGTATATCATAATTAAGTACCCCGCAAAAATGCTAACACAGTGACAAAAGTCTTAAAACCAGTAGGTGCAAACACCCAAAAGGGGCAGATATCAGAGACAGAGACTGGTCCGTTCCTGTAATCCTGACTTTTCCCTTGCTCTCACTCTCCTCTTGGACGTGTCCTCACACTGCAGTGTGATTCTGTTTCTCAGCGCTCCCCTCTCACTTGCCTTCTGTACCAGGAGTACTAGAGGAGAGAGTCCTGTGTACATCCCTGGAATGTAACCACATTCCAAGTGATGAAACTTTCCAAACCCACGGACCTGAAAGATGCTTTAGCAGATAGATTCTCCTGCCTGCCCTGTAAGCTTATTCCACACCCTGTGATAGTGAATTGGAGCAAGGGACACTGAAAGGTGGTGGTGAAGGGTGCTATGAGGAAGGTAGAGGGCGCTGAAGACTTGTCTATACAGATTGACCTAGAGCCAGCTCTCCACACTTACTTTTGCTAATAAGCGTATGTTGAGTGTCTGTGCCAGGCTGGATATATGCATACTTCCTGAGTGAACAAAGATAATGTCTGTAGAGTGGTAAAGAAGTATGCTAAAGCACCCCAGAGAAGGGCCACTTACTCCCACTGAAGGGTTTAGGGAATGAGAAGAGAAGGCCTCTTCTGAGTCTTAAGGAATAAGAAAGATCTAGCAGTGTGTTCCAGGTGGAAAAAATCATATAAGTAAAGGTACAGACTATGGGTTCTTTGGGGCAGGAATTTGGACAAAACCAGTAGAAATAGTTTGTCTCTGCTCTGCAGCATCTAGGCCCTGAGCTCATAATCCTCAGCTGGCTAGATGTGATTCACATTGCTGGGAGCTGGTATCTGGAGGCTTCTTCCCTCACATGTCTGATGTCTGGCCTGGGATCACTCAAAAGCTGGGCTCAAATGGGACTGGCAACTGGAATGCCCAAGTAGTTGGGTTTTCTTACAGCACTGGAAATAACTGGACTTCTTATCAGTCTTCTTTATATATCTGTACCTTATGTAAATTATATAATATATATACATATATATCCAATATAATATATATGTATGTCAGCAGAAAGTAAACCCTATAAAGGCAGAGAATGTGTAGTATTTATTTCAGCCCCAGCACCTAGCCTAGTGCTTGGGAACTGGGACATAATAGGAGTACAAGAAATATTTGTTGGATGAGAGCAGAAAGTTAAGGTGTATCATGTATAAGGGCCTCAGAGGTAGGAGGTTGGGTTTTCCTCTAAGGACTAGGGGAGGTGGATATTGAAAAGATCCTTGGGGAGGGGGTGAATGTTTGGGAAACAGGGGGAGGGGCAAGTAGAAGGGCAGTGCTGTGATCTACACCGTCACTGGACTTCCCGTAGCAGAGCCTTCCACCTGGGTGAACAAGACGAAAGACCCAGAGGTCAGGTTTTACTCAGAATGGAGGCATAGGTTTAGGATAATAAAGGAATTTCAAAGTGCTGAAGAAAGTGGTCCAGGTAAGCAAATGGGAGACCAGCTTCCTAGGAAAGTACGGAAGCTGGTGAGAAGTGGAGGGCAAGTTCCAAGGGCAGAGATAACTAAAGTAAGAGGAGAGTTGGAAGGCTACGAGGTGGTGATCAGAAGGTAGGGCATTGGAATTTAAGGTTTATGCATTTCAGATTCAGGTGATAACAAATTCCAGGGGACGGTCAGGATGTAGATGGCTCAGGTGCAAGTTTTGATAAGGTCTAAGGCATGGTAGCTCTTGATTTGTACACATTCCAGGAAGCTCTCAGAGAAAGATGCTGAGTGTGGGTGTGAGTATTCTCTGTGTCACTAGTCCCAGCAGAAGTCTGTTTTAGTGGAAACAGAATTTTCAGGATTTTTCTATAATCCTGAAATAATAAATTTCTAGAAACTGGCTTACTACTAAATGCTGCTTAGTTAAAGTAGTACTCACATTTCTTTGATTCCTTTTTTACGTTCTTCAGAGGTCCTTCCTTAATACTAGTGATAATGAATTGAGGGCAGGGAGCTATTTGTATTGAAGCTTAATTGGATGAGGGATATTTATGACCAAGATGAAAGAACATTTTATAAAGCAATATAGGTACAGAGTATTAAAGTTCAAATAATAACAATCACAAAAACTCTGTAGTATTTCCCAGGGGCTGCTCTAAGGACTTTAAATATATGAACTCACTTAATCCTCCACAGCCCTTTGAAATAGGTACTATCATTTCCATTTTGTAGATGAAGAAATAAAGGCCCAGAGAAGTCAGTAACTTGCCAGAGGTCCCACAACCAGTAAATGGCAGAGCCAGGATTTGATCCCAGGCAGATAATTGTAAAATTGCAGCAAGGCAGTGAGCATCTTCATCTTTTGAAGAGGAAACAGGCTAATTAGTAACTTAACTTGCTGGAGGCTCATAAGTAGTGGAGCTAGAGTCCCACCATGGCTGTCTGAGCTGTTAACCTCCAAGCCCTGGTGGCTCTTTAGCCCAACAGTGACCTTACTTGTGAAAATGACCTCTGGCCTTTGCAGTTTCCTTTTCTGGAGGGACAGCTTCAGAAAACGTTAGCAGTGGCAGAGAATAGTTACTCAACACTTATTTGTGGAATAAACATATGAATGAGGATTGCCAAACTCCCTGGTGTCACAGTTGGCCGGCAGGGTGCATTGTACAGTTGAGTAACTCCAGTAAAGGCAGGAACATGGTGCTTGCAAGCTGCCTTGATGGAGGGGAATGCAGACAGGAATCCCCAGGAAAGGGGGCCAGCAGGCACTAGGACCCCCAGGCCTATCTGCCGGCTGGACTGCATCACAGCTAGACAGGAGGCTGGCCTGCCTGCATCCCTCCCTCCTGCCACTAGCTCAGCTGCAAAAACCCAAAGGCACAACCATGGGGCCCTTAATAAATATTTGTACAATGCGTGAATGAGTAAAGTCAAGGGAGGTGGCATATTTTGAAAGTCCATCCTTGTCGTTCCCACCCACCACACCTCAGTAGTCACTGCCAGATAAATGTCTCCCCTCCTGGTGACAGTCACCACTGTCACCGGCAGAGGGGCAGGCCTCGCCTGGTTGCGGTGGCGTCATCGGGCTGCAGGGAAGGCAAAGGAGCCATGCCCAGGTACACAGTGCACGTGCGCGGAGAATGGCTGGCTGTGCCCTGCCGGGATGCACAGCTGTCCGTGGGCTGGCTGGGCCGCGAGGCCGTGCGGAGGTACATGAAGAACAAGCCAGACAACGGTGGCTTCGCCTCGGTGGACGATGTGCACTTTGTTGTGCGCCGATGCAAGGGCCTGGGCCTGTTGGACAGTGAAGACCCACTGGAGGTGGCCCTGGAGGACAATGAGTTCGTGGAAGTGGGTGAGTGGGTGGCCAGAGGGGAATGATGCAAACTCATTGCCATTGTCAACACACTCCAGGGAAAACGCGTGCTGGCTGTGTGCAGGCACTGCTAGGCCACTGTGTGCCTATGAGTCTCACACAGCCCTGCGAGAAAGGTCGGATTCTTATCCACATTTTACAATGTGGCCACAGACCCAGAAAGGAGGTGACTTGTACAGAGTCAGATGGCTAGTAAGAAGCAAAGATCGGATTTGAACTCAGGACCACAGGTCTGAATTTCTGTGCAGTTATTAAATTGCTTTGTGTTACACAATTATTTTCACAGGCTGAAAGGTGCTTTTGCCCTTCAAAAGAACCAGACCAGAGCCCAATGGCATAGAAAAGTTCAGATTTAAAACAAAATAAAGCTGAGAATGCGGATGGGGGGCAGGCAGGTTAGGTCTTGAACTTTCATTTAAACCCTAGTCCACACCCAACATAGATATCTCTGCCTGTTTCTCATCTCTGTAAATATACTAAGAACACTTGAAAGTCTCTAAAGTCATTTTAAAGCTGCCATTTTTATAGAATTTCAAAGCAATTGAAGAGCCCTTTCTTGGGTTACAGGCGAGGCCAAAAGGCTCTCCGCTGTGATCTGTAAGGGGTCACTCTTCATTCTCGTTTCAGTTATAGAAGGGGATATCATGTCTCCCAACTTCATTCCATCGCAGCCAGAAGGGGTTTACCTGTATCCTTTCCTGCAGCCTCCTTGGCCTGCTCTGGGGGCTCCTCCGGCTGGTGATGGGGCTGGGGCTCCTCCACACCCCCCAATATTTTCCTTTACCTGGCTCCAGGTACAGCAAATACCGGGAGCCTGAAGAGGTAAGCTTCAAACCACCCTCTTTTTTGTTAAGAACACTAAGCCCTTCTTATTTAAGGGAGGAGAGAACCAGCAAAAGTGATGAGCAAACACTATCAAATGGGACAGGACTTTGTCCAGCTCTGCGTAATCGGGAAAGGCATTAGGCTTTCCATTTCTAACTTTCCTTTCTCAGCCTCCTCTCAAGCAAGCTGCCTTTTAAATTAGGACATTAATGTGTCATAGCAGTGATAAAATCTCTGCAGTGTCAACGTTTGATTCTGCCTGAGGCCTCCCTTCTCTCTCGTTCGAGCGACTAAGCTGTGCAGACTCATGGAGGTCTCCTTTTGTGCAGTATATCGCCTTAGATGGGGATGGCCTGACCACAGAAGATCTGGTCAATCTGGGCAAAGGACGCTACAAAATAAAGGTATGGGGGAGGCAGGGGAAGGATGTCCTCTGATCTTTTTTGCGACATATGGACCCTTTCAACGTGCTCAGCCCTGACCCATGTTTTCCTAGCTCACCCCGAATGCTGAAAAGAAAGTGCAAAAGTCGAGGGAAGTCATAGACAGCATCGTAAAAGAAAAAACTGGTATCTTTTCCCCTTTGTGGTATACAATTATTTTTGTAGACTTAAAACATACGGCCTGCATCTGATGATGTAATGTCTTGTTATTTTTTATTCTAGTTGTTTACGGAATTACTACAGGCTTTGGGAAATTTGCCAGAACTGTAATTCCCATCAATAAGCTGCAGTAAGTTTGAGGTCAGCCCTTCCCCACCAAACACACACATTCCACTTGCCCCCATCTTTGAGATTTCCTTCACCAATGGAAATAATTAACATTCACCCCAATTTACAGATGAGGAGAATGAGGTGCCAGTTAACTTGCATGTGAGTTGATACTGAAAACACAGGCTTGCTGGTTTCTTCCACTGCCTCACGCTGCCTCATTCTGTCTCTCCAAAGATTTACCTATCTTTCCTACATTTCCCCAGCTGAGGGAGCATTTTCACCGAAAGGTATCTAAGCGGGCTTTCCCCCCTCTCTCTTCCAGAGAGCTCCAGGTCAACCTCGTACGGTCACATTCTTCAGGTAAATCATTCCAAACACTGAGTGCCTCCTAGATCGTGTTTGATTGGCTGGATACAGTAAAGCACAGAGTGAGGCATCCTATAACAGAGTGGGGATTAGATGCCAATTCTGCTGCCCGGGAGGAAGGGAGGCAGAAAGCATCTGACAAGACCAACTTCCAGATGAATCTCAGAAAAAGGAATGGGCCAGGTGGAGGGACAGGTTTGGCACAGGAGCACGTATACATCATGCTAAGAGAGCGGTGCATTCGGGGAACAAAAGTAAGGCTGAAAGTCAGGGAACGAGTTAATCAAGATGAGGTGAGAGGGAACAGTCTGTCAAATATCAGCTCCTGTCCGATTGCAAGGGAGTTTGTGCTCAGGCATCTGGACACTGTTCTAAGGGTGCTGGGCAGGTGGTGGGCTCTCCCTGAAGGGTTCCAAAAGGAAGACCGAGAAGGCAAACTGGAGTTTCGCCTTTGTCTGGAAGATGAGACCTTAAGAAGCAAGACAGTCAAGAGGGAGAGCAGTCCAACTATCTGAGTCAAGAAGCAGAGAAAGATTTGAGAGATGGAGGCAGCCAGGAGGTGGGAAAAAAATTTTCTTGGAGAAAACATCAGTTCTGTTTTGTAGGTGTTGGGACACCACTAATCCCTGAGAGATGTCGGATGCTCTTGGCTTTAAGAATCAATGTCTTAGCCAAAGGATACAGTGGCATTTCCCTGGAGACTCTCAAACAAGTTATCGAAGTATTTAATGGTAATACGATGGGTTCCCAGGTGACCGTCCATTGGGGCTGGGCATGTCCCACACGGTAGACTTGATTGATGGGATGGTGAGGAATTGGTAGTGACAAGAAGACATAAAATAATGGAGATGAATAGAAAATGGGCTCGTCAAGAAGGATAGCCAGGTGGGGGAGTGTGGCAGAGACACTTCATTCAAATTGCTATTCACTGCTCGGTATATCACATTTATGGGTTACTTGTGACTGCCCAGTGCTGCTTCTTCTCCCGCTCCTTCGCCCCAAAGAGTCTCTGAGCCTCTGCTGACCTAGAATATTTATCTTTATCTGTGAGAAGGGACAGTGGCCTCCCAAGCATTTCATATTTGAATTTTCCTAGCCCAAGAATGAAGCTCCAAAGAGTTGGATTGTGTCGGATCCTAGCACTAGACGGCTTTATGATCACAAGCAAGTCTTTAATCTCTTTTCTGTCCTCTCTTTGAGAGAAGCTAGTCAGTTATTTAAGTCTCGCGATCCTACCACTTAGAAAGCATTAAGATGTCAAATTCCCAGGCACCCACCAGAACCATTGAGTCAGTCTTTGGGATGGACATCCAGGAATCATGATGTTTCCCAGATGATTTGATGCAACTTCTCTAACCACTTCTGGGCACACTGAATCAAAATTCTTTCCAGCCCCGATCTTAAGGCCAGACTTAAGGGGCTGGTTTCAGTCTTACAGAGGTCAAATACTAAGCGAAGGATGGTAGAAAATGGGTTTAAAATGATACGAGATCCTACTGGGGGAGGTGGTACTCGCCGGCTAAATGAGGATAGCGAGAATGCAGTTCTCCTGCAGTAACTGGCGCCCGCTTCCCTCCTAGCCTCCTGCCTGCCCTACGTTCCAGAGAAAGGAACCGTTGGTGCCAGCGGAGACCTTGCTCCACTGTCTCATCTTGCTCTGGGGCTAATTGGAGAAGGGAAGATGTGGTCTCCAAAGAGTGGCTGGGCTGATGCTAAATACGTAAGGCTTTCCTAAGAGCCTCCACCTGCGGTATTTTCCCTAGGCTGGGCTCTGGGTGTATTCCATTGCTTTATATCCCTCATCCTTACAGCTGCCCAGGGAGGGAGCCACTGAAATCCCTGTTTTATAGATTGAAACTGAAGCTTAGACGTCAAACTAGGCCAGGCTCTTAGTTTCCATGCTCAACTGTCAGCCTCTGAACTTGATGATCGCCTGAGTGAAAAGGTAGAGCTGCTGCCAGTGTTGATGCCGGGAATTTAATCTGCATCTAAAACACTTCCAGTGCCTATCCAGGAGGGCACAGATTGTCACGAGTTTACTTAGTTGCTGGCCTCACAGGTGCAGGGCTGTGGATCATAGCACTCGCTCTCTGGCCTCTGGAAAGTAGGTGCCATTTCCTCTCCAAGCTCCCAGCTTGATGGCTAATCAGAAAGGCTTGTTTGTGATACAACTTTAACGTCTTTTATTCATCTCCAAATTCCATCAGAGCAGTGCGAAGAATTATTTGAAGTGCCATCTCTGATCAGTTGCTGGGAAGCCCCCTAACAGTAAGCAAAGGGCAGAGGACTAAGGAGGAGGGAGCAGTCAACCAGACAGAGAATGCTTGTGGGGATACAGGTTCTAGATCGGCTTTCTTCTGTGCCGTCTCATCTCAATTATTTCTCTATGTACAGTGTTCCCCAACCACCTTCACACAGCAAACCTGAGCATGTCCTGGCTAAAACCTGTAATGCTTCCCTTTGTCCTTATGAGAAAGTCAGAACTTAAAGTGGCCTACAAGGGTCCTGTTTGCCAGGTTACCCCCTCATCCCTCCCTGCCAGGGTCCTACCTCACGGTCACCGGACATTCCTTACAGCTGGAATGTGTTGTGCCCTGGGCAGAGGGAGCAGCACGGGTCCATCCTTCTCTTCCCCCACTCAGTCCTTTTCCTCCTTCCGATAAGTTCTCTGGGAAACTTCCCTCTCTGCTCTTCTGGTTCTTTTCCCTACCTACCCACAAGCCCCTTTTGCTCCTCTATTGTGCCCTGTTAGCATCTTATATGATTTTTTTCCACTGAACTATACGCACTTTCTTCTTCCTGGAGCATTCCCAGCTTAACATTCTATCACTGTAATTGCCCTTGAGCTTGTGAGTCTCCATTTTTCCTACCCCAGCCCCAGCCCAACACCCAGGACAGAGTTGGGTGTTTAATAGATAGGTTGATAAACTTGAGCAACTGCCGTTATACATGGTGCTGGCTCCTTCTTCCCTAGAAGGACCTTAACTTAGTGCCTGCTGTCACTTTCTTTATTTCAGGGGGAAATAATTTTGCCCACTTCCCCTCAGGATTCTGTTTCCATCTGTTAGGCCAACAGTTCCCCTTTCACTGGTGTTCACATCTGACACACAAGTAAGAAGCTACGCTCTGAGGTTCTGCCAGTGTTTGGGTATAAGTAGGATGAGGGTAGTGGACTTTTTAGGTCAAGCTCTGGAGTGAAGGAAGTGTAGGCAGACAGCCAGGAACCCAGCCTTAGTACAGTACATGTATGCTCAGGAAGCAGCAGGAGAAAGGTAAATTGCCAAAGTGGGTACTGGACACAAAAGATTTAGAAACCAAAACTCAGAATTAATTCTGTAGATGCTAGAGCCCTTGATTTAAGAACAAAAAATTATTCGAAAGCTAAGCTCCTCTCAGACTAAAGAATAAAACTGGTGAATAGACCAGAGATGATACACAGAACCGATTCATGTAGATCCAAACTTTTATAAGACAGACCTGTGGGCTTAAAGAGCTTTCATTGGATTCCTCATGGAATTAGAAATAGGCTGCTATTTCATTTGATAATAATTTTTATTTTTTTAAATTATTCTTTAGGTCCTGGAAGCCCATGGATTGAAACCAATTGTTTTGAAACCCAAAGAGGTAAGCAGATTCAAGGAAAATTTGTTCATGTTTACAAGTCTTTATGCACTGTTTTCAGTCTTAACATGTCTCACTGCTTGTTTTTTTTAAATAAATATGGCTTCTATGTTTGTTAAAATTTGTTCACTGAAGAAAGAGCTCCTCCATAAACATTTAAAATATTCTTTTTACCACAATTGCTTAGGGGCTCTCTTACCTAAGAACTTAAACTTCAGATTGGGATCTCTAGGGATGTGAAGAGATGCTCTAAGCCAGCATCTCTTAGGATGCTCTAAACCAAAGGTCTTGGATGAGAAACGTTTCAGGGTGTCATGTCTACAATGATGAGAAGTTAATGAATAAATGCAGCATAATTAAAAGCTAAAGATTTCATATGCATTCTACACTGGAGCCCTATTGCTGCGTTGAGAATGGGAATACTTGACAGCGTATTCATTTGCCAGATTTATGGTAACAATTTCGTACAGGATGGCACTTAGTCCTCAAGTGCTTAAATACGCATTTCTGCACTCCACTTCAGAAAACATGAATAAACATGATTCAGCTGACAGGCTAACTTTTCTCTTATGAAAGCAAAAGATACTAAATCAACTTGCACATAGACTTGCTATAATGAATACAGTAGGAAACTTCTCTCCCCCTCCCTGAAGGGCCTGGCACTCATCAACGGGACGCAGATGATCACTTCCCTGGGCTGTGAAGCTGTGGAGAGGGCCAGTGCTATTGCGCGGCAGGCTGACATAGTGGCAGCCTTGACCCTGGAGGTGCTGAAGGGCACCACCAAAGCCTTCGATACTGGTCAGCATGATTCTTCCTTTTAGTTACTATTCATTCAACCAGGGCTGGCGGGTGGACTGGTCGAGGTCTTTAGACACAGGAGTGGTGGGGGTCCCAAGTGCCTATGGCATACCCAATACTGCCATGACCTCTTCTAAATTATGCCACACTTGATACTTGAAATGACTACATTTTCTAGACAAACACTGACCCTAAGAGTTAACTGACCTGCTCTAGGTCACCCAGGTCTGACTCCCATCAAACTACGTGCTGTTTTGGGAACCTGATTGTAGAGTTTTAAAACTATAGGATTCAGGCCAGTCCCCCTTAGAAAATTGTATAAGTAGTAGATTACCTGGAAAGTAGTGAGTTTGAAGGACTCTACTATTGTATATAGTAGGACAGAAAACCTGTCTGAAAATGACTTAGTTAAATTAGGCCGCTATGGAGCTCCCTTCCAGTATGAGCCCACATCTTTGTAGAGTAGCCCAGGGGGTTGAATCCAATTCCCAGTAGACTCTACAGCACAGTTTGCACTCAGATATTTGAAGGAGAAAGAATAAAGACGATAAGGAAAAACTGGGATTGGTCCTGAGTCGTCTGTGGTCGTTTGTTCTAATACGAGAGTTGCTCCCATTTTTTTCTCCTTCATTGATTCTAGACATTCACGCTGTTCGCCCTCATCAAGGGCAAATTGAAGTTTCTTTTCGTTTTCGGTCACTCTTGGACTCGGATCACCATCCATCAGAAATAGCAGGTCTGGGTGTATTTACGTGAGTGAGCTTATTTGGTTTTGTGTTTTGTGAGGAAAAAATTGAAAACAAGTTCCCCTTTCATCTCTTCCACAGAAAGTCACAGGTTCTGTGATCATGTTCAGGATGCATACACCTTGCGCTGTTGTCCACAGGTAAATAAACAAAAAGCAAAAAGTTTCTTTTCACTCTCCCAAGGTAGGGAGGAAATAAGAAAAGAGAGAGATGTTAGGAAATTATATAATGGTCGATTATAATCCAAATTTTTTTACCGTCTTTACCAAAAATTATATACATCATACTTCCATTTGTGCAATTATTATAAAGTTTCTATTCAGTGTGACAAGCTGTTTTCTTTTGTTTACTTATTTTTTTTTTAGGCAAGGCAACCCTTGGTTGACCTCACAGATTGTAAGGACCTTGTCAGTTTACAATCTCTCATTTATTATTTTTATTGTTTTTACCCCTACAGCATCTGGTCTTCCTAGGTGGTCTCCCATCCAAGTACTGACCAGGCCCAAACCTGCTTAGCTTCTGAGATCAGACAGGATCTGGCTTGTTCAGGGTGGGATGGCTTTAGACTATTTTTTCTTTTTGAACTGTGTTGCTCGATTCCATTGTAGAAATGTCCAACAGACAACTTGCTGTGTTGATTTAGTGCCCTTTTTAAAATTCTTAATAATAACATCATCCTAACCAGTGAATGGAGTTTTACTTGTTCTCCAGCCTGCCAGGAACATTCTAAGAAAAACTTAATTAAAATTCAAGTGCCTTATCTGCATTTAATAGGCAGATATAAATCATCATAAATGACGCTGTGAGGCTTAATTTTAACTTAAAAAAAAATACAGACGACCTGGGTTGGCACAAAGCATCCTGTATTGCAGATGTTACAATTCATTTGCATATAGCAATTAGTTAAATGAGAGATTAACATGCATCTCAAGAATGAAACAATAGTTCAGCTTGTGCCTAGAGTGAATACCCTCGCTTCTTTGCACCTAGAAAGTTCTATTCTAGCTAGCTCGATCCAAAACGTCTCTGGGGAAGAACTGCCAAATTAGCTCAACAGCAAGAATAAATCCCACTTTGAAACCTCTTTGCTATTCTAATAAAAATATAAGACTCTACTTGACAGGCACCGTTATCAGTGTCTTCCATGTGTTAACTCATGTAATCTTACATTTTAGGTCCACGGTGTGGTGAATGACACAATAGCGTTTGTGAAGAACATCATCACCACCGAATTAAACAGTGCAACAGACAATCCCGTATCTTTTGACTGCTCACTAAACTGTCATTATAGATTGTCAGCTGGTAATTTTAAGATCTGCTGAAGTGATCATTTCGTATAGCATCTCTTTTCTTTCACTCCGTTTCATAAACTAAGTACCTGAGGCTCAGAGAGAGGTTAAATGACTTTCTCTAGGTCAGATCTGGTGAGTGGCAGAGGCAGATCTGTGAACCTAATCTCAGGCTTGGGGTTTAGCATGCTGCTCTTTCAAAATTGACCCATTAAAGATTAAAGGAGGCATTTCCAGCATTAGCTGAGAGGTTTCATGAAGACACTCACCCCAAAACCCACTGCTGAGGTTGTCGGTAGAAGGATGAAGACCCATGACACAACTGTGATTGTGTAGTCTCTGGGTAGGATGGCATTTATGGAAGACTTCTTGGTTCTAGTGACCCCGTGATGCATTAAACAGAATTTTTTAACACTTACTCAAGTGTTGATCAAGGAGTTATGGCTTTCTGCATCCCGAGTTTTTATTTCTGACTTGAACTTTACTCCAATCAGCGTTCCCAAATTTGTGCTAAGAATACCAAGAATGCTTCCATTTCTCAAGGATGCATCTCTTTTTTCCTTCATGGTGTGGGTATCTCAGAGCCATCTTGTCTTTGCTATGGAATGTTCTGTGATGGCTTCAGTCCCCCAGAAGTTGATGTGATCAACCAGGTCACTCTGGTGAAGTCTTCACAGAGAAAATACTGCCTTTGAAGACAACCAAAAGCCCTAAGAATCTATTTTTCTGATTCTACATTTGCCTTAGTTTTTAACACTGAAGAAGAGCTGAATTAGCAGCCCTAAAAGCAGCTTCACAGCAGCAGTGTAAGGATTCTCACAAGACCTTTTCTGTGTAGACTTTCGGCCAGGCTTACATCAGGTTGTATGTTTTATGTCCTCTCAGACTGTTTTACTGTTAAGTCAAACCCACACTAAATAATCCTCAACTCACTAATGCACCTCAATACCATCCCACTCCTTAAATAGAGTATTAGTTTTCATAAACTTCACATAGTCTTGTCTATCAGTTCATGTCCTATAAAAGAGAGATATCCAGTCTACATTTACATAATTTAGATTTGAAAGAATATCTTATAGTTTGTTTTAAAAAACCACTTATTAAATTATTGAAAACAGGCATGAAATAGTTCCCTACTAAAATCTTCTTCCACCACTTGCCTCAGCAAAAATTTCAGCCCAAAGTCCTTTCCTTCCTCAATGAAAGATTTTTAATTGCTGATGAATTTCTAATAAGCTAATCTTTGAGCATTCTCCTGCAATACCAGTGTTACCTGAAAGAATATTTTGTCTCCATTTTCCATTGCAGATAGAGAGCCCCTATTACAAAGTCGCTGGATATTATGGGAGTTAACTTCTAATTGTTGTAATCTAGTACAAATCTGGGAAAACTAGAGAACAATCGAACAAACTTCAGTTCTAAATCGGTACAGAGATCACTTACTGTAGGGATTCAGAGAATGGAGAGAAGACCGAGGCCCGTGGTTGGGGTTGGTTCATGGAGAGCAGAAGGAAGGCCTAGTAGGCTCTCGTGTAGAAAAGGGTAGCTCCAAACTTGACTACGTTGATGTAAATATGCATCTCTAGCTTTTTGGAAGTCAGAGTGAGTTCCTAGTAAACAGATAGTAAATAATCTCTAGTCGAGTAGGAGAAAATGAACTCTTTGGAACATAGAACAAGGGTCTGTTATTGCCTTTTATGGGGTTCCTGTTGGTTTCAGTAAAGTGCATGATACAATGGAATGATCTCCAAGAATACTAATACTCAGTAATATTCAAAGTTGCCACTCACTTAAACGGGTTTGGGAAAACCTTTTGGCTGCCATTACTGTGAATGCTGGCAAGGGTTCACTGAGTAGAGAATTTGAAAATTTTCTCAGAATTGATTGTTCCAGACGATTCGGTCATCCACACAGTCTTCCATTCAACAGGTTCTTCTATGGAGCACAAGCTCACGGTGCCCATTACAGAAATAGAATTTGCTTTTAAACTGGTGTCCTGGTCTTTGTTCTTTGTTTCAGGTCATAAACTTTGTGAGGGCAAGTACTAACCACCAGATTAGTGCAGTTACGGAGCTTGAGAATCTCTGATCTCAAGAGAGAACACCATTTCATGGCCCCCGACTGTGTATACACGATTCGTCTGTAAGGCTGTTTTGTTTGTTTGTTTTGTGTGTTCCTTTATGTCAACCATGTTTTGTGGAAAGACTTTCCTGCTACCTCAATGTTCAAAAGTTATACCTGAAGTGATCAGAAAGTGTTACGTTCAAGCCTTAACCTATCTTGAAAGATGGTTTTTGCCAGCAGGGGAGAAACTATTTCTGGAGGAAACTTCCATGGTGAATACCCAGCCAAAGTAAGCTTTTTAGAATTGCTTTTGACCCTGAAATCATATTTTAATATAGGCTAACTGAACTGAGACACTCTTTCAGGCCCTGGACTATTTGGCCATTGGTGTCCATGAACTTGCTGCAATTAGCGAAAGAAGAATCGAAAGGCTCTGTAACCCCTCCCTCAGTGAGCTGCCTGCCTTCCTGGTGGCTGAAGGTGGTCTGAACTCTGGGTTCATGATAGCCCACTGCACAGCGGCAGCCCTCGGTAAGCACACCACCATTTTCCCAGAACAAAAGCCTGTCCATCAAAAGGCCTTTCTTTCTATTTTATCTGAAGTATCAAATTTTGTCTTTGAATGAGATCTAACTTTTTTAACACCTCCATTAGCATCCTGCCTCTTTCAGTACAAATGCAGCAGATTGCCTCTTTAATAATTTTTAGAAAAAAATAAAATAAAAAAAACCTAAACAACATTATCCTGAAACATCATAGTATACTAGTGAGGTTGTAAACCATGAGGTACCCACAATTTTTCTGTTGGAAACAATTTGACATCACATATGAACTTTACCTTTGTACCTTTTACCCTGATCTCAATTTGAAGCCTATCAAAAAGAAAAAGAAAACGGTGTTTATAGTGAATGCTGAAGCTTGAACTGCCCTAAATGATTAAACTTTGGATACATTTCATTAGCTAAACCAACCACTTAAAATGTGATTACAGATCCAACAATGCGCATAAGAAGTAGGATGCCCTCTATGAATATTGAGCTTCAGTATAGCTGATTTCTGACCCACGACTGTACAGGACAGGTAAATAACTCACACAGAACAGGGCCTGGCACAAAGGAAGTGCTAAGGGTTTCATTTACATTCACTCTCTCGATTCTCCCAACAATGCCATGAGGCAGGTACTCTTATTGCCTTGATTTTACAGATGAATACCTAAAGATCTGAGAAGTTAAGTGACTTATCCAGTATTACACACCTAGTAAGAAGTAGAGCAAAATTTAAACCGAGATATTTTGGCTCCCAACTCTGTGCTTTAATTTCAATTAATGAGGATCTTATTTTAATCAATACTTAATCCTAAAATGTGGTTGCCAAATTTAACAAACAGAAATGTAGGATGCCCAGTGAAATTTAAATTATTCAGGGCATACTTGTACTCAAAATTAGTTTTTTATCCAAAATTCACATTTGACCAAGCATTCTGTATTTCTATCCAGCAAACCTATCCAAGAGGCAGGATAGCATGGCAGTTCATTAAGAGCATAAATTCTGGATTCATATCCTCACTCTACCACTTATAGTGTGACATGGAGCAAGTCTCCTTCCTGCTGACCCTCAGTTTACTCCCGTGTAAAACAAGCATGATAAGCTTACCCAGTGGGGCTGTTCTGAGGATTAAAGGAATTAATGCATGTAAAGCCTTAGAACTATGGCTGGTGCTAAATAAATATTAGTTGCTCTTACTATTACTCTTAACCCCTTCCCTACCTAAGCCCCACACTAAAACTCAAATCAAGTAACCAATCAAGAGCCAGTGAATTTATCTTCTCCTCAGTCCAGTATATCCTGTTTGCTTACTTGCTTATTAAAATACTCCCTTTCAAGGGTAGCAACTTCTCACATTAACAAGGCAAGCAGAGTGGTAACTGATCTCTAGAGGACATCATGGACTGTGAGAAGCCCCGTTTAAATGTGAGTAGCTTCCCAAGGTGCAACCGAGGTTGTTCAACTTAATTTCATTGTAATGAAACTGTCATCGTTCATATTTTGGCCACTTGCACATTACGTTTCTGAGCAAGCCTCACCACAGCCTGCTGATCCATGTGGCAGGTGTAGGAGCTTGCAGGGCTGAAATCTGCAAGTCTCAGGCAAACCAGGATGAGGTGATCCCTCTAGCTGATAGCTAGATTATCTCAGATACGGTCCCTTGTAGCACAGAGAACAACAGACGCTTCAAACAGAGCCACTCTCAGTGTCACAGAAAGAAGGGAAAAGACTTTGGTTTTGATCTTTTCTGGCTTCTGACACTGGGGAAAAGGAACTCTAGTCTAGATGCTGGCTACTTAAAGTGTGGTCCCTGGACCAAAAGTAAAGCCATCACCTGGGAGTTGGTTAAAACAGCAGAACCTCAGTCTCCACCCAAAACTCCACATTTACATTTTAATGATCCAGTGATTCATATGCACAATAAAGTCTGAGTGACCTGAATCTAGATAATCTCTAGGAGTTTCTCACCTCTACACAATCAGACATCAAGCCCCTGCTTAAACCCAGAACATCCACTGTGTCATCATCAAACAGTCTAAATTGTTAAATCTTCTTACCCAAGTCTGTAGGTCCAGCCTTAACCCCCAAATGCCACGTCTGAATTCCAACTCTGCCTCCTCTGGAGACACAAGCAGTCAAATTGTCCTTGAGTATCTGAAAATGACCACCATGCTCTTCTTTTCCTCAGCTCTCTAACATGCTAGATGCTTCCAGTATTTCCAACTTGACTTTATAACATCAGGGTTCCCATCCCAGTCTTGTCTCAGAACTCAGTATAGCTTTAGAGCCCTTCTCACTTTGGGGAAAAAAAACGACCTGCTTCCTTTTCCCCAAGTGACATCAGACTGGCCATCTGGCACTTGTATAACCACCAAGAGCTCCCAGAAAGGATGTTCTATGCGTGAAGCGCTTTGAGAAAACACATGTCATTTGGGCAGTTTTTCCTCTTAGGAGCATACTTAACTTGTACTGACGTCTTGCAGTTTCTGAGAACAAGGCTCTGTGCCACCCCTCGTCTGTGGACTCTCTCTCCACCAGTGCTGCCACAGAGGACCACGTCTCCATGGGAGGATGGGCAGCGAGGAAGGCCCTCAGGGTCATCGAGCACGTGGAGCAAGGTAACACTAACCTGTCCAGATGGCAGGCCCAGCTCATACACAACTAGTGGTCCTCAGGCATCATCTGTGAACTTGTTAGGCAGATTCTCAGCCCTCCCCAAATCAGCCGACTGCATCAGAAAGTGGAGGGAGGAGAGAGAGCAACCTGGGTTTAACAAGCCTTCCAGGTGATTCTGATGCTCGCTGAACCACACCTTCAAGTTAAGACAGTTCATCGGCTAGCTTTTTTTTTTTTTTTCAATCAAAAAAGTGACTTTCGAAATATATTTTAAAATGAGGAGATTAGTGCCATGAACCTCATATACACTTCACTCTGATTCAACCGTTAGGACATTTGCTTCATTTTTTCTTTTACTTTTCTCAAATTATTTTCAAACAAATCCCCATTATATTATTTTCTTCCTGCATTCTTTAATTCTTAAATATCAACACTTTCCTACCCACCAGGCTGCCATTATCATCTCCAACAAGTCTTGGGGGCATCATTAAGTACATACTCAAATTCTCCCAATTATTGCAAGGTCTTTGCAGCAGGTTGGTTCAAATCAGGATTCAAGGTCCACATTTTAAATTTGATGGTCAAGGTTTTAAGCTTCTTTTCATCTAGAACCATCTCATGTCTCCCCTTTTTTTCTTTTTATACCAGTGACTAGTTAAAAAACCAGGTCAGTTTTCTGATAGAGACCATTATTATGGACTTCCCTGTGGTGTTCCTTGTCACTTGTTCTCTGTCCCCTGTGTTTCCCATATGTTGCAGTTGGCCCAACCTTTTGGGCGAAGATACTTCATAGATGGACCCAGGATTAGGCCCACTTCTCCCTGCCTTCTTAATTACTGCTTGTTTAGCTTTTTAAAGAGAAATTACCTTTCTTTAGACACTGTTCCCTAGATTATTAAGTTTTTGCCACTGTATTGGAAGCAGTTAGATGACAAAAGAATATCACTGTTTTAAAATAAATGTGAGAGTATTAAATATTCTTTTTTCATCATGGCTTTATTGAGATATAATTTACACACCACACCCATTTTAAAAGTACGATTCAGTGATTTTTAGTTTAGTCACAGAATTGCGCAACCACCACCACAGCCGATTTTCGAACATTTTCATAATCCCCAAAAGAAGTCGTGTACCTTTTACTTACCACCCTTCCATTCTCCCGATCCCGCTCCCCCTGTCCCCTAGGTTTAGGCAACCACGAATGTACTTTCTCTCTCTATTGATTTGCCTGTTCTGGACATTTGATATAAATGGAATTATACAATATATGTTCAAGCTTCATCCATGTTGTAGCATGTGCTCGTACTTCATTTATTCCTTCTGGCCAGGTAATTTTCCATTGTACAGATATACCGCATTTTGTTTATCCATTTATCAATCAAGGGATGTTTGGGTTCTGTCTATCTTTTGGCTAATATGAAGAACGCTGCTATGGACATAAGTGTGTGAGTTTTTGTGCAGACTTGTTGAAATTTTACTAGAGTGGAATTGCTGGGTCATACGGTAGCTCAATGTTCTTCTATCAAGGAACTGCCAGACTGTTTTCCTCGATAACAAAAAGTGGCTGTTCCAGGTTATGTTCCTACCACCAACGTTTGAGATTTTTGATTTCTCCACATCCTCATCAACACTTGTTATTATCTGTAATGAACATTTTTAATGTTCATTCTTAAAATGGTCTTTCCATCGAACAATTGCTCTGGCCAAAAGTTTACAAAGCCATCCTCGTCAATTCTCAGATCTCCTATCCAATTCATCAGCAAATCAACCTTACCTTCAAAAGATACCAAATAGAGCCTCTGTATCATCTTCTGATTGGTCTCCTGTTTTCATTCCTGTTCCTCTATAGTCACCACATACAATAACCAGGCTGAGCTTCTTAAAACACAATTTCGACCACACTATGCCCTTGTTGAAAATTTGCCGATTACTTCCTATTGTTCCAAAAAAGATCCAACCCCCTTCCTGTGGCCTACAAGGATCATACAGAGTATGAGCTGGCTTCTGGCTCTCACTGCCACCTATCCCCATCCCATTCTCTTCCTTGGAACCACAGTGTTGTTCTTGTACCTGCCAAGTACACATCCTTCCCTCAGCACCTGCCACCCTGCTTTCAAAATGCTCCATGGGATTCGTTTCCTCACTCCATCCACCAGTCGCCCAGATTTCACTTAGATACCTTCCCACCATTCTATCCCCTGCCCGTTTTTTTCTACTAGCACTTAGTACTCCTGACATATTTATACTTGTTTGTCTTTCCCAGTAGATTATAAGCTCATGATGGCAGAGATTGGCTAGAAGGACCCAGAATACCTAGAGAAGTGCCTGGCATAGACTTGGTGTTTAAACATCTTCATGACAATACAGTTGAAGCTACAGGTCCAAATAATAGATCTTGCTCTTCTGATATAGTTTTATACTTATATATTTATATATCTATACATAAATATCATTTGTATTTTCAGCATGTTTCTTGTTACTTAAGTTTTCTTTGATTACAGATATTAAACAAATGCCTATAACACTTGAAATCCAGTGGTACAGGATATATAACACGAAATAAGTAACTGCTTATTGCATAGGAAGCACAGAAAGATAGTAATTCCACCTGTTAGGGGTGGAAAGTCATCTACCATTTGATTAATACAACTTGATCATCTACAGTGAATTAAACAGTAAATTAGGTATTTTTTTTTCTTTCTGCCCTTTTGAAAATTAGAGTCTAACCAGAGAAGTGGGCATTAGACAGCAACTAGGCAACGCTTTGTAGTATTTAACAAAATTCTGGCTGAAGAATAGAGTTGTAGGGGATATAACTGAACCTAATCTAGCCTGAAGGAATGAGAAAGGTATCTCCGAAGGAGTATTTAAGATTAAGACCTGAAAACGAATAGGGTCAGCTAATTAGGGGAAGATGCTACACTGATTTTGTAAGGAAAGGGGGGTGTGTGTGTGTGCACAAAATAAATTGTTCTGGGATGCAATGAGATGAAGATACAAGACATCCAAGCACCAGTTTCTAGAATTTCAGTTATAGTGGACTGGGGAGCCTTTGAGTTTGAAGACTCGAAACAGATGTTATACCATCAGTCCCAGGGCAATCAAGGACTCTTTTGTTCATTCACTGGCTCCTTCAATCCTTTGATGAAGGTCTCTGTACCATGTATTTCTGGCCAAAAGACCAGCAAGACTGAAAACAAATTGAACTTTATACAAAGATGAAAATAGAAAACAGATGTCATCTACCATGATCAGACGAGGTGAGAGGGGAGAACTGAGACATTTATCTGAATTGTTCTCTCCTTCTCACCATTAAAGATACAGCCAAGAGGTTAGAAAAGCAGATTTAAAATGGTAGCCAAATATCCGCTTCATTCTATCAGGAGACGAAGAACCACCCATCTGCAAGTTGGCTAGCAGTGACAGTGAACTGGCGTGCGATCTAGAGCCCGCAGGAGGAAGTCAGACTTTAATCAGTCATTCCTTCCCTCCACCTCTCTTGTCCCAGTGCTGGCCATCGAGCTTCTCGCAGCCTGCCAGGGCATAGAGTTTCTACGCCCCCTGAGAACCACCACACCCCTGGAGAAGGTCTACGACCTGGTGCGCTCTGTTGTAAGGTAAAGTCAAACAGATCCCTGGAAGTGACACCATTTCAGAACTGTGACCCCTGGCAGTGCTAATGTTTGGCTGATGCTTTGATGTGCTTTTTCTGTAGGCCCTGGATAAAAGATCGCTTCATGGCCCCAGACATCGAGGCAGCACACCGGCTGCTTGTTGAGCAAAAGGCAAACTGAACACTTGGCTTATTTCTTAGTTGGGGTCATTATAGGAAAGCAAAGTGGGAGTGGGAAGTGAAAAAGTATTGTCTTATTCTTTTGTTTCCTGGCTGTTCCTTGAAAGTGAAAAAAAAAAAAAAAGATACTTATACAACTTGCAAGGCCACTAAGAAGCTATTTTTGCACCCCAACGTTGAATATCTAAGGATTAGAAGCTGATATAAATTTTAAATAGAGTTTTGGAACAAGCATTCATGGGGAGAAAATGAGATGAAAGTTTTCTGGATCCCCTTCATCAAGGATGTACCCTTTCATTCAAAAGTACCTTTTCTTTCTGTAACACTGTCAACACCACCATCACCTGGTCCAATGCCTGCATAGATCTGAAGTGAAAACAAAGTCCCAGCTGTTTGCTTCAAAGGGCTGTGGATCTGGCTAGTGCTGCCCATCATCCTACTGATTTCCTCTGGCTGCACTAACTACAGTCTTGTCTGATAGGAGCAGATACCTAGCATCCTGACTCATTTTTTAAGTCTATATTTTTAAGTTCTTTAAGTTTTTAGTAACTTGTGGGTATCATGTTCCCTAGAATTGCTTGATTCTCCTGGAATCATTGCTCTACTCTTGGGGAATGATTTTTTCCTTTGATCTTCACAACTGTCATTTCTAAGAGTGCTATACACCCCTTGAGGGAGAGCTGCCAACTTTGGTGTTAGTAGAGAAGTGTGTGAGAGGTTAGCCTTTTAAAAATTGAAATATAATCATTACATTACATAATATTAGTTTCAGGTATACAACATGATTAAGTCATTGTATATACTGCAGAGTGATCACCATGGTAAGTCTACTTAATATCCATCACCAAACACAGTCACAGATTATTTCTTCTTGTGATGAGAACTTTTAGGATCTACTCTCTTAGCAACTTTCAAACAGACAACACAGTATTATTAACTACAGATGCCATGCTGTATACTATACCCCCAGGACCTATTTATTTTATAACTGGAAGGTGGTATCTTTGGACACTTTACTGATTTTGCCTGTGCCTACTCCCCACCTCTAGCAATCATCAATCATTCTCTGTATCTATAAGTTTTGTATTTTTATTAAATTTTTTTAGATTCCACATATAAGAGATAATGCAGTATTTGTCATTATCTGACTTATTCTATTTAGCATAATGCCCTCAAGATCCATCCATGTTGTCCCAAATGGCAAGATTACTTTTTTTAATGGCTGAATAATATTTCCTTTTATGTATCTGTATGTAGATGCAGATAAATAGACAGGTAGATAGATAGGTAGATGATAGATGGATAGACAGACACACACAGACATAAAACCATTTCTTTATCTATTTATCCATTGATGAGCACTTAGGTTACTTCCGTGTCTTGGCTATTGTAAATAATGCTGCAATGAACATGGGGTGCAGTTATCTTTTTGAGGAGCTTAGCCTTTAAATGAATAAAGTTTTCTAAAGCGATATAAAGAATCGGAAAAAAAGTTCCTTGGCTGTCAGCAGCAGTTCAATAAAAAGCAGTTGTCAATCAAAAACAGGGCCTTAATTTGAGAAAATGTTATGCTTAAAAGAGCATCAGCTGGTAGATGAAGGTGAAAAGCAAACACAAGGCTAAGGCAGTGCTTCTCAAACTGAGATGTGCGGGTGACTCTCCTGGAGTTCTGGTTAAAATGCTAATTTAGATTCAGTAGGTTTCGAGCAGGGCTGACATTCTGACTTGTCCCAGGTGATGCTGGTCCATGGGCCATACTTCGTGTAGCAAGAGTCGAATGGACAGAGCACATGCAGCAGGGAAATAAAGCAAATGAGGAAGCCCACTGCTCTCTGTCATTTGAGGCTTGCTTTAGATAACGCACGATCCGACCCTTGAGCAACTCTCCTTAATTCTGTCCACACCAAATTCTCTAGGTTTTGTTTGTTTATTGGCTTGTTTTGCTTTAGAAGAGTAAGCAGCTAAAAACATTCATGGTCACCGTAGAAAAGTTTTGGACTTTGTATTTTAAAAGCCGTGAATGCAACCAGAGGATTATTAACACAGATCGTGCGTCAAATGGCTTATAATAAAAGCAAGCAAACAGTTGCTACATGGCTAGTCAGTATAGATAATGTTTTGGCTCCGGATGAAGATGATGTTTCATTGCATGCGAAGACAGTGCTGCCAGCATTTCGACTTTGTTTCGTCCTTGTTTCTCAGGTTTGGGACGTCGCTTCGCCATACATCGAAAAATACAGAATGGAACATATTCCAGAATCAAGACCTATTTCTCCAACCGCCTTTTCACTGGAATCTCTGCACAAGAAATCCACCAGAATTCCAGAGTCGGAGGATCTTTAATGGACTTCGTCATGGAATCGCAGATCAGGTGGTACTCGGTTTAACAGCAAGCGGTATTGTGCCGAAAGAGAGACCTGTGAACTTTTTATTTTAGGCAGAAAAAAAAAGCACTTAGGCTACTTAGATGAGCTCTTAGTTTCCTTCTGTGTCTTTGCCATTGTAAATAATGCTGCGATGAACATGGAGTGCAGTTATCTTTTTGAGGAGGGAAGATCAATTCCTTATACAATTCAGTTCTTCTGAACCTACTTTGGTGAGGCTGGGAACAGCATCACAGCTACTAAATCGAGCACTGTGTTCTTGTTGACCTGGTTCGAGATGCAGCTGGTGTTTTCAGGTTATGGCTTTCTTTCTTTCTTTAATGATATCAACTGGCCATTCACTCTTAAGAGTAAGAAGAGTGGCCACATCGCATGGGTCTTTTACTCTTAACATTAGGTGAACTCGAATCTTAAAATGGGTTGATGGCATTCTTTTCCAAAAACCTTTGTGGGTTTGTTTGTTTGTTTGTTTGTTTGGTTTGACAAGCTTTCCACTGGTTAGCTCTGGTTGATTGTACTGTCCCATGATATGGTTAATGTTCCTTGAGACACCTTTATAAACAACCCTTTTAAAATCATAATTTGTCCTCAAGACGCTCTTTCTTCTCTTCATCGAATCACAGTAAAGAATAGTCATCAGGTCCATAAGAGGTTTGTGTAAAAGAATGAAGGAAAGAATACAAAGATGGCTTTTGGAGTGGCCCTTACTGAACTCTGCATTTTGTATTTATCAAATACCTCTGGCAGATCAAAATAAGGACTCAGATGCTTAAACTAGAGTTGGAGGTTAGTATTATCACTTCCTTACTATGTGTTAGTACTAGAGTCACACTCTTATAACAACCCTGCATCAACGAGCCTCCTCGTTTCACAGACATAATCTGATATTCAAAAGTTAACCAAACCCCCGCTGTAATGGTTACCATTGAAGTGAAGCTCTATTGGCAAAGATCAGATGGGACCTAGGATGTATTATTCCATCTTCCTGCCCTGCCCCCACCCCAAAGAAGATAAAGGACCTTCTGGGAAGGCGTAAGTGTAATTGTCCAGATGAAGGATGAGTCCGATGACCTCTTGGCTTCCAAGATCTGTGACTTCACACCCACCTGTGCAAATGTGTGCAAGTCTCTCCAAGTACAAGAGTCTGTAACAAGGGCTCTAAAACCTGCAGTTGGTTACGGAAAGGACAGACACACTTGCCAGCTTGCCTACCTGATTGCAGCCTAAAATTGGTCCAAAAGTATATTTCACAATAGAGTTTCTAGTCTAGATCACAGCCTATCCACAGGAAAGGTGGAGACAGAAGTGAAAACTGCTGCCTACAGCAATTCAGCGAACAAAACATCTGCTGGGGAACCCGTTTGCCTAAAGGTTGTTCTTGACGCTATTCTTTGCTAAAATGTGACCACACACGAATGAAGCTTGTTCATCCTCACCCATGAGCTGCAGTGCAGCCTGTACCCCACGGTCTGATGGCTGCTTTTCACCCCAGTTTGGGGAGTGCTGGATCTCACAGGTCCCTGTGGTCCTCTGGGGACACTTGTCACTGAGCTTTTTATACAGCTCTCTTAGTAACTGACATCACATGCCTTCAAGAGAATGTCAAGGTAAATATGGATAGAATAGGTCGAGTCTCAGTTGTCTTATGGTGTTGCAATATTGCTAGATTTTCATAACAAAGTTTAATACCTCTTTAGGGAAAGGCTATCCTAACTGCGATTAATCAAGTTTCTGAAAGATTTAGACAATGAATATTCACCCATGAGAAACTGTCTTCAGAAAATGTGATTGACTCAGGATACATTCTCTCTCTTTCCCATTGACTAGCAAGAAAAGAGTTAGAGGCATGGAGAGAATTCCTCTCCAATGGGCTTCCCTGGCTTCTTAACCTGCTGTCTAGGGGCAGCCAGAGGGCAGGCCCCAAAGCACAGAGGCTTTTCTACCTTCTGCTTTTCCTGTTGGCCAAAGCCAGTCAAGGTCAACTTGGGAGAGTAGTACCCAAGGACATGGGCAATTCATTTGGCATCATACGACTATCTACACATATATAAAATCTCATAAGTAACTCAAAATTTTGAAAGAAAATACTTTTCATACTATTTTAAACTTGTGTTTCATTTCTAGATCTGGTCACTAGATTATTATCTTTTTATTAAACCTTACATTTATTTCGTGAATACCATGATCGTTTTGTTTTTGGGAGGGCACTTTGTTCAAGGTATTTATTAAATTTAAATGCTGACAATTTACTGAGAAACAAGACCAAAAACAAATGTTGGCAAAAATCCATTTCAGCTGAGGGCGTGGGCCTGGTAGTGGTTAATTCACGAAAGGGCTGAGGTTGCAGCTTGGGTCATTGAGACAGAAAAGAGTTTCACTGGCAGCTCTGAGAATTCGTTTTCTCTCCTGAGAGCCACAGCAGCCAGCCTTTCTCACCCTCTGGCTTGACCTGAGTGAGGAGGCATGGAGCAACAATGCCTGTTGGCAGTCGGCCTGACCCAAGGGGGATTCTGGCCTTGGGGTGACACCAACACTGGGTAGCAGAGCAGAGGGAGAGAAGGAATGTGGGTCTTCAGCATTACTGAGTGCTGGATAAACCAGCCCTGAAGCCTGCTCTTCCTGTGAAATTTCCAAGCATAAACCAATAAAATTTTAGTCAGGTTTTGATCCTTACAGCTGTTAGTATTCTACTTATGCAGCCACTGTTTGTGAGGTGCTGCAGCGGAGCTGTGGGGCATCAATACAGCATGTGGTCTGGTATTCAGAGACTTTCCATCTCGCTGGGGACATGAAATGGCATTTACTTACCAAGCGCGTGTCCTGGAGGAAGGCACAACAACTACAGCACCTTTGGATCATCAGAGAGGCTTCCTGGCAAGGTGACTAAGCTGGGCTTTGAGTGATGGGAGTCACAGAGAAAAGAGAAAAGAGAGAAATATAAGCTAGACAGAGGGTTTACCGAGGAGCTAGGACTACAGAACAGAGCTTTGGAGGTAGAAAGAATCGCGATGAGAAGGAAAGGCTCTGAGATGGAACACCACGAAGTCTCAAGTTTATACAGGCCAGATGTGTGACCATTGGCTAAGGTGGGAAGGGAAAAGTGTTGGAGGAAAAGAACAAAAGGGTAACTGCTACTTAGGTCATTTCTCAACGCAACACAATAAATAATGGTGGATAAAAGTATAGGTGAAAATGACTAAATTGGCATGGAAGATTTTTTCTTTATGCATTAAGATTCTTACACTTTAGAAAAGATACCTTCAGTGGGGAGATTGCCCCATGCGTATTTACTATTTGTTTACATTTCAAGACCACGTACTGTAGAAAATGAAGCTTTCTCCATGTGCTTACTAAATCTTTGAGCTTAACAATATTCTCCAGGAGGGGAAACGGGTCCTAGTAAAACCATAAAGCCCAGGGGTGAATCATCAAATTATGCAAATGGCACCTTTTCTTCTTTCTCTGTGCCTGGAGGCATGCATGTGGCACAGAGCTATCCAATTATACTACTAGCTATACCTCTTTTTCTTGTTTCACAGGAAAATATTTTTAACAGAAATATTTTACAACTATTCATGTGCTTGTAGAAGTTTGACACTCTGCTCAGAAAGGCACATCAAAAATAATGACCACTGAAAAACAATGGGCATTAGGATTGAAGTCGCTGCCTAGAGCAACTAGTATGCCTTCATCTAACATCTTGGCTCAAGGTTGCTTCGTCTAAGGGAAGGAAAAACAGACATCAGTCTCTGAAATTGGAGCTTTTGCAGAATAGATGTTCTGAATGGAAGACTCAAGATATCTAACCGCTTTGTCTTCTGGAATAGAGGAAACAGAAACTCAAGGTGAATAGTTGATTGATATTTCCTGGTTTTCGTCTATACTGTGTCCACTCTTAAAATTAAGACAACAGTAATAATAATAGAAATGTATGAATTTATGTATAAAATCATGATGCATTGGAAAAAAGCGCCAAAACACTTTTTTCTTCTTCCTTTTAACAATTACTCAAAGCCTTGGCTTTTCAATTCCAAAAGCAGAGTTCTCAGCCTGCCTTGGCACATTTCATTTCTTGAGCTGGAGGTTGTTTGTTGTAGGTTGTTTAGCAGCATCCCAGGCTTCTATCCTCTAGATGTCAGTAGCACCCCTTAGTTGTGACAATCAAAGATGTTTCTAGACATTGACAAATGTCCCCTGAGGGGTGCAAGAGCACCCCAAGGTTGATAAACACTGTCCAAAGGCCATAACTGCAAAACCAAGCCTGAAGACCATGCATCCCAACCACATGGAAAGCACCCTGTCCTAAGAAAATACGCTGTCTCTGGCACACTGGTGTTGACTTAGGGAACACCAGCAAGGCCCTCTGGCTGACAAAAATTAATCTATGTGTCAAGGACACCTAGAGGGCAACCTGGATGCTTCCCTGACAACCCAACTATGGACTCCTTACCTGGGACTTTTCTACCATGTAACATTTTTCCTATGGGGTGAGGGAAAAAAAGTAGACAATCATATACCTTATATTCCTGGAGAAAAAAAAAAAAACTTGCTTTCTATAGACAGGTTGTCCTGAAAGTCTTAATGCACTTTTAAGATTTAATTTATTCAGAAGTATAAATGTTTAAAATATTCAATAACATCATTGGAAATGCTAATGTTTCTTTCTACTGAATTAGTTTTGTGAATTTTTAATAAATTTTAGTGATTTTTTAGTTCCTCTGAAGATATTACACACAAAATAACCATTATAATTTTATTTTTCAAAGTTTACAAAACTAAGTATATATAATATATGTATAAAGAATTTTTGTAAGTTTGTAGCATTTATGTATCTAAATTATCAAAGCTTAAAATTGCACTAGGACTTTGGAGAAGCCCTGTGGAGTCTCCAAGTCCTGGATTTCTTGTGGACGTGTTAGTTCTGGAACTGCGCGTTCCGATCTAGAAATTCCAGGACTGATAAGATGCAGGTGCAGAAGGGGACAGAACTCTACAATAAAACCATGCAAGAGAAATTTTGTAGATAAAGGAGAATGCTTAAAAAAAAATTGCAACAATAAAACAAAAATGTTTGTGGTTAAGAAAGCAAACATGAACAAAAATAAAAAACTGTTCTGAGTCCTCCTGACTTCAAGATTTGATCATCTCTTATAGGGTGTTACTCTTAATCCCTAAAGTGCTTTAATGCTGTCATGGGAAACTATTTAAATTAATATCAGTCATTTTAAAGGACCTACAAGGGAACATTTCTCTTTGTTAACCCAAAGAGTTTTGAGCATCTGTTCTTCCTTCATTGTTAATGGACTAGCAAACTGATGGGTGTGGTGGGGATCGCCTTCCTAAAGCCATGTGGGTGACCATTAGAATCTGAACATTTTCCCAAAGGCTTCTTTCTATTGGTTTCTCTGCAAAAGCTCCACGGTGAAGATGATCCCTCCTCCAGCCAGGTGAATTTCCATGTATGTGGCCCCTGCCAGCTGAACACATCGCTCACCCTTAGGCCCCAGCAAATGTGGGGAGACTGCAGGTTGGTCTACAGAACTTACCTGCAGGGGTGATATACAAAAGGATTCACAATCCATATGCCAGGGCACCTGCCAATCAGAAAGGATGCTAAGGCCCATACCCCAAGAGCCCCTACTCTGCCCCTGTAGTGGAGAGTTGGGTGAAAGGGCTGGGGGAGGGGAGATCCCAGGAAGAAACTGGGGTAGCAGAAATGGGAGATGTGGCGGGGACTTTGGGTCTCAGGGCAGCAGCAATTTACCAACCGGTACAGAAAGATTTCAGTATTTTAACAACCCAATGACCCGTGTGTACCAGGTAGGTCTCTGCCTCTAACTCAGCACTTCGAAGAAAACAAAGCTTAGGCAATTCCAGAATCCACTGCAGTTATCCAAATCTGCACTAATGGCTCATTAGTGGTTCTGAATGGAGTAAAATCAAAAGTCCCTTCAGACTGCTTTCGATTATATCCTGCTCTTTCTCATAAGGTTTCACCCTGACTTTATCTTCAACTCCCAAGAGCTACAAGGTAGAAGCTGTCAGATATACATAGGACGCACTTTAAATGTATAAATGTTAGCCTCTGTATTTGCATAGAACTCAAAATTTGTGAAACTTGTGTCAGATCATTATATGAAGCCATAAAGCATAGATAATGTAGGACATGATGGTAGAGAAACTGATTCTGTTGTCAGCCACTAACGATGAACTTCAGTGAAATCTCTAGACTTTTTTCCACTTAGCGATGAGTTCTCTGTTTCACTCTCAATATTAATTTAGAGTATGTTCTGGTATTAGAGATAGTAGCTTATACTGTTTCTTTCCGTATGTAAAGGATTAATAAAATTCTTCCAATAGTTTTCGAAACTAAACACATATAGTTGGTCTCTCCTCATCATTTGAGTGGGAAGAAGTGGAATGAGTAGATGGGTTTGATTCCCAGCTTGCCCTTTACCTGTTTAGCAATATTGGATAAGATTTTTTACCTCTAAACTTCAGTGTGCAAATCTGTATCATGCTTATGATGATACTTTGAGGCAGTTATAAAGATTCAATATGAAAACATGTTTGTAAAGCAGCTAGACATTTAATAGTATAAATTCAATAAATGGTAGATGTTATCATGTTTTAATATCATTGTGAGACTCCACTTAAAAACAAGCTACAGTTCTTCCTCTTTATTAGAACCACTTTCAGGGTTTTACTAAAAAGAAGTTAACACCTGGCAAGATGCATTTCCCAGAACAGTCAATTCTTTCTTCAAATTTTTCTTTGGAAAACTGTTTTTGGATAACATCAGCAGGACCGATCGCTTTTATAAACCCATCCCCGAAGAAAAATCAAGAAATAGTTACTAAAGTTTGGGGGTAATACTGTGAGAAATCTGACTAATGATTTAAAATGTCATTGATGTCTTTTGGTGTCAATCAACAATTGTATTTTCTTCTGGAAGTTGTCTTTGGAAAAGTGACTCCAGCCACATGCAGGGCAAAATGCCAAATTATGTGTAGCAGAGAATGCTAGTTGTTCCCTGAGATCACATTGTTCCCATTTCCCACAGTGCTAGATTCCCAAATTTTTTGCTGGACACATGACTGCCCAGGATAAACTACATTTCTGAGGTGACTCTTTGCCAGGTATGGCCATTTGACTGTGTTCAAGCCAATAGGATTGTATTCCTATTTCCTACTGGCTGGAATGTAGGCAACATAAGGAGGGATGGAGCACCCATCTTGAATGACAGAGTGACCCGAGAAGGAGGGTCGTGCACAGCAAAGCATGACAGTAAGGGTCAGGCTCCTCAAGACTCCATGGAGTGTGGCCATCAACTAGCCCTGGAATCCTACCCCTGTTCAATTCTGTTAACTGATTTTAATAAAATTTTGACAATGACACTGGGAATGTTTTAATCCCTTTGTTTTGTTTTAAACACGCACGCACGCGCGCACACACACACACACACACACACACACTCCATAAAAGTTAGGTCACCAGCTAAGTTTACACACCCCTAAGCAGCCTCAGATAAGGGTGAGACTGATTAATCAGGCAATCCAGGTGCCATGCGGCTCTCCAATTCAAATCCGTATCCAATAATTGGGCTGTTGTTTTATTCACGTCTGGCAAGGATTTCAGAAGTTTAAGTGAAGTTTAAATGAAAATAATCGAAAATGTCCCCTTTTTCTGGTGGCCGAACCTTAATTTCCTATCACCCCAAACCATCTAGACGTTTCCCGTGGCTCTCAAGCTTTAGTGGGTCGGAGAGGTACTTTGCGAAAATTCAGGTATCACAACTCCTCCCACGGAGATGCTTTGTCAACAACAGATCTGAGGATAGGGGGCGTGTGTGGGGGTGGGCAGGGGGAGAAATCTATTTATAAAAAAAAAAATCTCGGGCCACCTGAAGGCAGAGGGTCCCCTGGCACTTCAAGAAGCGTTGGAGAGATCCTCCGCCCCTTTTGACGGTCGGACCACGACATTTTATCAGCAGAAGCGGGATCGTGCCGCATCCCGGTGGCACGTGCACCTTGAGTGCGTTTTTCCATCAAATGACAACCCAAAGCCGTCCGACCCGGTAGCGACAGGAGCCTCAAGGGCGGGCCTGCCCATGTCTCCCTGGATGCAGCGCACAAGTTAGAGAGAAAGAGCGCCAGGCCGGGGCCGGGGCGGGGCCGACGGGTCCCGGCAGCCCGGCCGGGAAGCGCGCGCCGCGGGCGCACGAGCATCACTGGCCGCGCGTCCCGAGACGGGCACCGGGCGGGGGCCGCGGGCGGCCCTGGGGGGAGGGTGCGGGCCCGCGGGTGGCCCTTCCCCCCCCCGTTCCCCGGCCACGGTGATGACAGTGACAGTACCGACGACGAGCCCCGCGATGAGTGATCCATGTCGTAACGGATCCCCCCCCCCCTTTTTCTTGGTCTCCTGGTCACGTGTTGGGTAAATGGGGCAGGGATGATCGTCCTTACTTTACAGATAAGGGAACCGAAGCTCGGCCACCCGGAGAGATAAGGGGGGGCTGCGGGAGGGGTTGCCCCGGGGGAGGGCACCTGGAGGGGGCGGGGACGGGGGGACAGCCCGGGGGCCGGCCGCCTGCAGAAGGAACCTGGGCGCAGAGAGCGGAGGGGGACGCGGTGGCGGAGTCGCTCCGGGTCCGCGCGGCCTCCACGCAGGGTGGCGGGTGCCCCGCCCCGTTCGGTTGGCCCGCTCCGCCCCGAGATGCCCTACCAGACGATCCCCGAGATGCCGGGCGACCGTGGCGGGGGAGGACGGAGCCGAGACTAGAGGATCGATCGATTGGCGCCTCCGCCCATCTTCCCCTGACGCCTTTCCTGCAGGATTGGATGAAACCTCTCCTGGATCCAAACCCGAGGTAAAACTGGGTTCAGCTCCGGGTCCCCCACGCCCTTGACTCTATCTGGTGAGGCCTACCCTCAGTTTGCATCCAGGGCTGGAGACAGAATCAGGTTTGTTTATTAAAGAAGATGGTCTGTAACTCTCACCTGCGTCTCCTCCGCCTGTCGTTTGCTGTGAAAACACCGGCAGGCCCCAGGTTTTGTTTGGAGTTTCTTAATTATTTTTATTTTGTTTATATACTTTTAGCAGAAGCTTTGTGTTGGCCCTGTGGAACAGAGAGAGACAGGAAGGGCACTTTCCCTGCCCAGCACAGACTACAATCAAAAGGAAGACACTTTATGGCTACGAATAACATATTGTAAAAGCAGGCCGAGGCCTGTAAAACGGTAAAATATAAAAGCAAGTCAGTTTAGTGCCATTTAAAAGCCATTTAAAAACAACAGACAGCAAATACTCCTTAGATAAACACAATAAATAAGAATATACTTTGGCTTCACATTGTGACCATAAAAGAGAGAGACCAGTCAGGTAGGAAAGAGAGAGGAAAAAAATTGGAAAAGAATTCAATAAACAATGTAAAGTGAAAGACACTCGAAACGAAAAAAATCCTTCGATTATTCACAACTCAGACACACAATCACAAACATATGTGTCTGTGTCTATCCATGGTTTTAAAAAGAAAGGTATAATATATAGAGAGAAATAGTATAGAGAGAAGTAGAAATAGTGGAAAATAGAAACACAAAGTCAAAAGAGAAATATTAAAAGTTTATATTATGAAATTTCTGCTAAAGTCTTGAATTAGTTACATTTTGCAAAATTATATTTGCAGAATTATGCAATTACAAAGGATAGTGTGAAATTATAAGAAAATAGAGAGCTTTGGGGTTCAATAAACTTGCCTTAATCCCATTTCTGTTACTTATTAGCTATTTGATTTAGAAAATTAATTTCCCTGAGCCTCAGTTTTCTCATTCATATTGTTGGGATAATTATTTCTACTTTATGGGCTTATTTGAGCTTTAGATAAGATGAAATGTAGATCACTTAGCTCAGTGCTTAGTTCTAAATGTCATAGCTATTATTATTATTTATTATTATTATTTATCATCATCATCATCATCATCATCATCATCATCATTACGACTGTTGGTTTATTCCTGCTTTTTAACTTCTTGGTTAATTAAGTTAAAGATTAGATTTCAGCCAGTAATGCTAGGTTCTCCTCCTGACCTTACAGACTGTACCATGTCCTTAAAGCTTACAGGTTCTCAGGAAGTCCAAAACTAATTGTCCTTTTTTTGAAATGGGGATTGATATCTGTGGGTGAACTGAGTGCATTTGATGACAGTCCAGATAAACAACATTGCCTGAAAAGCCCTTGAAAACAAGAAGGATGAGAGTCAACTTCTGTCCTCCCTGGTCACTGTTAAATAATTACAGGGGGGTGAGGATAACACATTTTTCCTTAGTAATAACCAAAATCCCTATAGCACTTACTCTTCACATCATATGACTCACACTGGCTGACTCCTTTTCCCCTACTCTTCCTTCAACTTGACCTCCAGTTACTTTTTTCAGTTTGTAAAGGGTCAGTCAGAAATATCAACAGAAAAGTGCACACAAAACAACTAGCTTGACGCCAGTGGGGCCATAAAGGTCAGACTAAAGGTAATTTCTTCATCGCTGTGCTCTGCTTCTGACCTAATCAAAAAAGGTAGTCACTGGCAGGCCAGGGACATCCTGGCTCCAGGGTAAACAAAAAATTGCTACTCTGGTCTCTACACACCATCCAAGGACACAGTTCACAGCCCTTTCTCCTGGTATTTGTCCAAGTGGGTGGGAAGGAGGTGGGAAAAAAATTGAAAGGCATTGGGCCTGAGACAATCAGTCTAAATCCTCATTTGTATATGAGAGAAAAACAAAGCTCTTTATCTGGTATTGAGAAACTCTGGAAATAAATCCATTTTTATTGAGTATGTAAAGTTGTTGAGAAAATCAAACACAAACTGCTCCAAATAATATCTAGTAGATATTGTAATTGTTAATTCTATTTAGAGTTGGTCTAGGGCTTTAGTTTTGGGCGTTATAAAACCCTATTCCCCTTACCCCACTTCCACAAAGCTTGGAATGTTAAGAATCTGCATTAAGGTTGGTCAGGTTTTCCGAATTTGCACTGACATTGCTGGTAGATGCCTCTAAATTACTCAGTTTTAAGAACTTTAATTCAGGGTTTCTTATGAAAGCTAGTTGTCAGTTATCTTTCTTATTCTTTTCAAATACTGGTAGCTATTCATAAGACAGTAGACTAGAAAGAGGACAGATGTGGATGTCTACTTTGAAGAAAGTACAAGTAATCATCTCCCTCCTGTGGGTAGGCACTTGGCATATGTTATCTGTGTTAGAGAATTGCAACAAGCCTGTAAGAAAGGTATTATTCTTATTATCCATACTTGGTAGAAGAATCCAGGGTGCACTGAGTTTAACTGGACAGCCCTAAAAGAAGGAGCTGATAAAAGTCAGAGTCAGGATTCAAACCTACCTGCCCCCAGGGTCCTTCCAGGGTGCCTTCATGCTGCCCCTGTGATACCGATCAAAGGACCTGACTCAGTAGCCACATACAATTGCATACTATTAGAGGAATGCAAGAACTAAATAAGTCAACCAGCATGGTGTTCACTTGGAAGAAGAGTATATTTTATGCCCATGCTTCCTAGATATCTAAAAGATATCTCAAATTTAACATGTTCCAAACTGAAGCTTGATCTTCCCAAACACCCCTTCCTCCATAGCCTTCTCTGTCTCTGTTGATGGCTACTCCATCCTTTCTTTCCCGGGCTCTTTGTCTCATACCCCGCATCCAACAGATTCTAGATACTTTCCAAATATACCTAGAATCTGTTTACCTCTCACCGTTTTTATTACTACATCAAGGCCTCATTATTTCTTGCCTCCCAATAGCTGCAGTCTTGCAAGAGGTCTCCCTATTTCACCTTCATCTCTCTAGATTGTCTCTCCTCAGCTCAGCGGTCAGAATGATTCATTTCGTGATTCCCATTCCATTGAGCAAATGTCCTACAGGGCCCTTGTTATCTCTAGCTCATCTGTCATTCTCCCCTTGGTTCCCTGTACTTAAGTGCCACTAGTGTACTTGCTGTTCCTCAAACACAACAGGTACCTCCCTCATTAGAATGCATTCTCCATGGTTATACTTGGATGGCACTTACTATGTGCATGAGGCTGTCCAAAAGGCGGGCATATGTTAACTCATCTAACAATCCCGAAAAGTAAGCGCTACTCTTAACCGCTCTTTTGGAAGATGGAGAAATTGAAGTATGAGGATTAGGAAGCGTAATGGGAATCCATGCTCTTTATCATTAGCCTATGCCATGTCTAAAAATGATGGCTTGCATTATTTTAAAACTCCGATTTTTCTGAACTCTTTATCTTTTTCACTTGTTGGAAGTTGGATTTGAACACGTAGTTTACATGTGAACTTGCAAGGCACTTGCTATGGATTCCAGAAACATTTTCCTTCTCTTTTGGTACAGAGCCTTTGTTTAGCCATCATGCTATTTTCATTTTTCATAACAAAGACATTCACCAGCTTTGACTTATTTTTTTCCTGGTTGGCACATCGTATTGGTTTAGTTCAGAGAACTTCATAATCCCTTCCAAAGAATAGCTGGTTCTTGTCTTCTTTATGTTCTCCGGCCCTTCCCTAATTGATAAGGGGGTTAATCCACATGTAAGTACAGAAGTATAACAACTTCTAGAGACTATTCATCCCATTTACATGTTCTGTGAATTACAGGAGAGATGGATAAGAGCAGATATCTGCTATTAGCAGTTAGCTTAGAGGAATGGGAACTTTTCTATAAATGAAAAAGTACCAGAAGCCATGGATAAAGATGTTTATTGCGGATAGACTTTGAGGATAAAGGGAATGGGAGTGGGGATGGGGCAGGGAGTGAATTCAGACAGACAGAAGGATTGAAGGAGCAGAAGTATGACAAGAAAGAAGTTGTCAGAATTTTAGGGGTGGGGATAAGGGCAAAGTGGAAATCTAAGAAAATCTCCTACAAATTTTTATATATCAACCCAACAGATTGTCATCAATTTATCACCAACCCTTCTTTCTTTCATGTCAGAATGAGCCTAATGCTTATGAAAACATCTCCAGAAATCTGAAAAAGTATAATATTAATGTTATAGGTTTTCATTAATTTTTTCTCTTTTATGTTTTAACAATTTTTTTCTTTTTCATCTTTATAATCACTAGAAGTAAAACACATACTAATTAGTAAATATTAGCACATAATAGCTCCCACTTACTGAGTTCCATCTGTATGCTAGGGACCCTGCTTGGCTGTTTACACACATCGCCTCCTTCAATCCTCATGAAAGCCTTGAAAAGTAGGACTATTGTTCCTATTTTATGGAATAGGAACCTGAGACTCAGAGATGCTAAGCAATTAAAATGTAGGCTCCATGAAGACAATAGTTTTTTGTCCTTTTTGTGTGTAAGTCTTATTTTTTAATTGCCCTGTCTCCAGCAGTTAGAACAGGGCCTGGCACAGAGTATGTACTTAATAAATATGTTTTCAATGTTAAATGTACTTGTTCACACATCTGTAAATGACACACCAACAGGCTTGTCCATTCCAACCAACCTCTGTGTTCTTAGTCACCTGCTACAGTGCTTCTGGGACACAAGGCTTTTTGAGGTTCTGAGGGCTAAATTTAAGTGGGCAGCCCAAAATAGGATGTTTTGTCCCATTGTTCCTGTGGTAAGCACACCTTTTTTACATAAACTCCTGAGTATCTTTTTTTTCCACAAATGAAAATACTGTCATTATTATTTTCATTGTAAAAAATTATACAAGCTCATTGAGAAATTTGAGTGATACAAAAAAAGTATAAAAATTTAAGACAAGGATTGGGGTGAGGCACGTGAGGCTCTTGCCTTGCATGCATAATTTAAGAGGGAAGCAAAAACTCAGTAATCAAAATAAAATTTTAATTCACTGTTTAAAAAATAAAAATTAATTTAAAAAACCCACAATGAACAAAACATCAAAATTTTAAACAAAGACAAGATCTCTGCGCTGAGACAAGGGTGTGGCAAGTGACACACTCTCAGGGTCACATAAATGCAAAGTCAAATCCTATCTATATTTAAAATTTTGATATTTAGTTTTTTTCCTGCAGTAATTTTGAAAATTTTTTAAAAATTGCATTAACATTTTATTTATGTTGATAACTGAGAACTGAGTTTTTCAGTGCACGTTCTTAAATTTTGCGGCTAACACGAGTGCCTCACTCACCTAATCCTAAATCCTACCCTGATAAAAATGAAAGGAAATGTTTTAATGGGCCACATGGCAATTCATTTTGGGGTATATCATAGTTATTTAGTGAGCTCTCTATTAAATAACACTACGACAAACATTGTACATATTTTTTCTGCCCACTGTTCTGATTATTTTCTTGGGATGAGTTTCTAAAAGTGGAATTGCTGGGTCAAAGATTTTGTGTGCACAGTGCTTTTTAAAGCAGAAAAGCCTCTTTGGGAGTCACTAGTAGTTAAATATAGTGGCCTTACGCAATGTTTACAGAAAAAAAAATTAATGTATTTTCTATTTTTTGGACAGGGTCAGGAGACAAAATGTCATCACATCTTTTGCCGATGTCACTGACTTCTGAAGGTAAAAAAGAAATAAATCCATGAGCTCTTGCTTTGTGCTGAGCGTGGTTAGTCTCCATAGCAGATTGGGAGAGTAAGAAAAGGGGAATGCTACACACATGGTCTCTCCATGTAAAGAGTTTATAATCTACCTGCTGAGAAGGTGCTCTTCCACTTTTAATTCTCAAAAGAAAAATCTTCAAATTAGAGGGGCATTATTTTGTCATATTTAGCTAGACTAGTAGAGTCTTTCATGACATAAAACAATTACCTCAATGGTTTGTCATATTAAAAGATGTGAATAACCATCGAAATCTGCCCTCTCCTTTTCTTTACGACACTTTCTCTCCTTATCCTCCCACTTCTTTACAAGTATACAAGGAATTAGTATTTATCAGTGTACAAGAATCACTCTTTTTTCACTTAAAAAATTTGACAAAGATTTAAAAATTGGGCAACACTAAGAGTTTGTTATGGGGAACAGGCGCTCCATAGGAATTCTCTTAGAAGGAAATGTGGCCCTATCTGTATTTAGAATTAAATGGTTTGGCTGCAACTGACAAAAAATGTAAAACAACAGTGGCTTAAACATGATAGAAGTTTATGTCTCTCTTAGGTAACAGTCTGGACATAAGCATTCCAGAACCCATACAGAGGCTCTCTTTATGGGCCTTGGCTTCTTTTTGCTTCTCTCTGGCTTATGTTCTTGATCCAATGTGGCCACTTCTACACCAATGATCACACTCATATTCCTGCCAGCCAGGAGGAGAAAAGGGGAGAGGAAGAGCATGCCACTCCCTTTTGGGACACTTCCTAGAAATTGCACTCACCACTTCCCCTGACATCCCTTGTCCACAACTTAGACATATGGCTATATCCAGCTCCAAAAGAGGTTGAAAAATATAGTCTTTACTCTGGGTGCCCATGTGCCAAGCTAGAATTAAGGGCTCTATTCCGATAGAAGAAGGGAGAATGAGTACTGGGGGACCAGCAAATTTTTAAAAAGCATTCATATAGGGTGTTGGGAAAATTTTTCAACATATGCTGGAACCAACCACCAAAAGAAGACAGGCCAAGGGATCAAAGAAAAAGGCTGGCAACTCCAGAATTAAACAGTTTATTAAGGAAACTTATAGACAAATAAAAGAGTCTTGGGCTTCAGCAAAAAGGTGGAACTTCACACCTAAAAAGAGATGGGGCTTGATATAGCCTCCAGGAACACAGATGGCTTATGTGCTTGTTAAGAGCTGTATATTCCAAAGCATTAGACAACTTAATGTGCCTACTTATAATCTATGTAAGAACTTTCCATTCAGGCGATGCAAGCCTGCCCCTCCCATGGTGAACTGTCAGTCACTAAGAGTAACTTGCTTCTTAAGATGGCTTTGGTCACATCGATCACCAGAAATCATTTTGCCCAACAAAGGCCACACTAACAATTTTTTCTACAGATACATTTGCACAAGTCTTTAAAGATGTTTATAATATTCACCACAGCATGGTTTATAACAGGAAAAGACTGGGGCCAACCATAATGTCCACTGATACGGGATTGGTTATATAAAGTATGGCACATCCAAGGAATGGGATACGAGACAGATTTTTTGTTGTTGGTGGTGAGGTAAATAAATAAATACTGATGTCAAAAGAACTCCTAAGTATATTGTTAACTGAGAAAACAAGAATCAGAACAGTAGAGTATGTACTGAATGATCTCTTTCTGTTAAAGGGCTTATATTACTTTGTCAAGATCCATGAGGCATCTAAGCTAAGCTACTGCTATAAACATTCATGTACAAGTTTTTGTGTAGACAAATGTTCTTGTTTCTCTTGGCTATATACCTAGGAGTGGAATGGCTCTATGTTCAACTTTTTGAGGAACTGCCAGACTGTTTTCCAAAGTGGCTATACCATTTTGCATTCCCACCAGCAGTGTATGAGGGTCCAATTCTTCCACATCCTTGCCATACTTCTTATTATCTTAGACTTTAAGAACCTCTGGTCTAGAATGAGGATCTCACTAAGGACTTTGGCTGTGGCTATTGCAGCAGAAATGGTGGTATCAGGATAACTGTGGGTGTATTTGTGGTGATGGAAAGAATCAACATGTTAATACCTCAAAATATGATCCCACTCTGCTATAACAGGCCCCCTCATCTATTTTTGCACCAAATATACACTCATTCTCCATGAATCACTAAGCACTATGCTCAGTGCTATGGGAAACAGACATGACCCTGTGGCTCCTGTCCTCTAGATCCAGGTCCCACATCCCCACCTCAGTTTGGGAGGCAGAGCTGATTGCATCCTCCTCCTCAAAGACTGACATATCAAACTTACTCTACCCTGGCTGGTGGGAACCTTGCCATCTGATCAAAAGAGGAGGGATGATGGAGTTTTTTCTTCTTTTTTTCTTAACAGATAAAGTAAAAGATGACTCAATCAAAAAGGAGAGGCCATATAGGATCTTTTTCAAAGATCTCTTTCTTTTTAAAGAAAATGAAATGGCAGCAAAGAAAAAGGTAGGGTTTTATTAAAATCCCAATCCCAATTAGTGTTAAAAACATCTTATTATCCATCACTTTTATGAACTTTTTGTTAAGACATGGAGTCAGATGTCAATGTATGTGCTACACACTGTGCTAACACCCACGACAGAACAGCCACAAGCCTGTGGCAGGGACCTAATGATCACCCCCTACTGGGGGAAGACAAGCACACCACTATGATCCACTGTGACATGTACAGTATACCCTATTTCATTGATTCTAACACCCACATATTTCTATAATTTCTCATTTCTGAAATTGAGATCCAGCTTATGTAAATGGCAGTGCATCAAATAAGAGTGCATCTTACAGTAAATAGCATCTTAGAGTTGGTGCAATATAGTAATAGAGGCATACAAAGGAAATCTAGAGAAAGTGGTTGTTGGTGAGAAGAGGGAGAAGAGGGTAGTAGTGTGTGTGTGTGTGTGTGTGTGTGTGTGTGTGTGTGTGTAGGCTCCACTGAGGCAATAATAGGAGCAGAATTAATAAATCAAAATTTGCTAGGCAGATACACATAAGAGGCTATGTATGTGTGTGCTAGGAGGGCCGTTGGGGAAGAAAGAAGAAATAAAAGTGAAGCAGGGGGTGTCATTTTAGAATATTGGGTATGAAGCTAAATCACCAATGAGACTAACTTTCCAGCTGTGCCTTACATTGCATCCCATTACTATTTACATGGCATTGTTCTGATTTCATGAAGTTTGCTTTCCTTATTCCTAGAAGTAACAGTTGATTATATATATATATACATATATATATATATATATATATATATATATATATATATATGTATATATATATATATATATATATATATATATATATATATATATTTTAAGTATTGGGAAAATATCCAGAAATCCTCATTAACTGATTCAGCTGTAGGGTGATGGTTTTACACATGTGTTTTATAGTTTGATTGAAAGTATCCAAAATTAAACTGGGAAAAGATTCACAAATCAGAAGGCCTATTCTTCTTTTTATGTCTACTGGGGAGGTCCATTTCTTTCAGGTTTTCAATTCCACAGAATCATTCCTTTCAAATCAATGGAATTTCCAAGTTTGCTACATTTTGGGCAAGACAGGATTGTGACAATAAAGCCAGAGCAACATTTTCCAGTCTCATATATGTCGTGTACATGTTTAGTAAAGATCGAATGTTTTTGTAGTTGTGTTCAGCTTCATCTGAGAAGGAACTGAAAACTAAACACAGTTATTCAAAGATATGAATGTTAGGTTGCTTGTTTAATGTATTTAACAACAAAAGGACTTGTTGTAAATGATATTTTCTAGATGTGATCACTATTTTAAGACAACATTACTTTGATATATTAGCAAAACTTTTAAAACTTTTCCACTTGGGCAGGAAAAATATTTGAACCGCAACTTGAAGGTTCATCAAAAGTCTACTTTTTCATCCCGAATGAAGAGTCGTTCACACCTGAGCAAAATAGTATTCTACTCTGACACAGCTGGTGGTTCCTTTGAAAATTTTGGGCTAGATCCCACTCTTGTTCTCAGATTAACAGAAGGTAAATCTAAATAACTTTTTAAGAACATTGTTTTGAATATTTACTATTAATATCAGATTTGGTGGCTTTTCTGGAGGTAAGAAACACAAATATGGTGGGGGAGTCTTTGTAAATAGGGATTGTGAGTTGAGAGAAAATCTATTTTAAATAATAAAACATATTTTTCCAAGAAACAGACTGTTACTCATTTTCATGGCTCTAAGGAAGAAAATCACTGCCAAAATGACACCATATTAAAGGTAATAGCTCAGCTTGAGATGTAGAAATATAGAAAATTTTAAGGATAATTCTTGATTGTCAGGCCCAAACAGCTCATATATCCAGTCAGGAAGTTCAGAGAATTAAATAAGTTTGCCTGTAGTTGCAAAAGCATAACCTGTTTTAACGACCTATCAAGGCGACATGCTAAAATACTACAAGCCATTAATTATTGCTCGGTGAAAGAGGGCAATCTGGTAATCAAAATGTCAAGAGCATTTCCTACTTATCAGATCAAGAAAGTGCCTATGAATGAGAATGACCAACTTCAAAAATCCTTGCCACTCTAACTCTTATGAGATAGGTAAGGAGGTACGGTATGGCTTTCCAGATGACCGTATTTGTCACCATTGCTAGTTAAAAGGGTGTCACCGATCTCTTAAGAGTAAATGACATAGGGTAGACTCTTAAAAAGAAATAGTAAATTTGTTTGGTATGATCCAAGACAACCTGGGCTCTGTAGGCAATGGAAATCAGGTTGTCAGTTTCTGCTGATTACACAGTTCATTTGAAATAAATATGTCTCCCTCAGACTCTTTCCAACCAAGAGTTGATTTGGGTGAAAACTTCATTCCCCAACCTTGCATTTCCTGCTTGAATTATGAGTGAGGATAAGCCTACATAACAGTCAAACGAGCAAGTGACTCCCACTTTAGGAGTCTAGGGTATTTTGTTTTTGTGTAGGCAGGCAATAGTGGTGAACTACCAAATCACCATCGAATAAATTACACAGGCAACTGTCACAGACAGACAGATCAGTTAGGCTACATGACAGATGTGCTTTTTGCACCTCCATGCAGCCAGCAGCTTGACTTTGGTTTTGCTCTCCAAGGGCAACACCTCTGGACCACACCTCCAGGGAGTAACGGGATAGATGCTCTGGCATTGAGGAACACCACTTTTAAGAGTAAATGTACACTTTTATCGCATATCATCTCAGTCAGAAGAGCTGCCTGATAGTTGGAAGAGCCAAACTGGGAAACATTCTATACAGAGTCTACTTAGAGTTGAAAAATAAAATTGCATCAATGCAGCCAGGCAGTACCATGTTAAAATAGCCTGAAATAGACTGGCTATCATATTTAGTAAATTGACAGTAGAGGATTTTCTTTGGATATTGAAATTAACTTTCAATTCATCTGACCCACCATAAGTGGCCAAATGAAAACTACAGTAAGCACTTCCTTTTTTTTCTATTAAAAATTTTTTTTAAAAATAAAAATGTTAATGTAAATTGAACCTGAATCTAATCAAGTAAATATGGGAGATTAAGGGCCATATTAAATTACATCATTAGGATGCCATTTACCAGGTTCATTGTGTGGGAAATTCTACAGAGAAATAGATCTGGTTTGTTAAACAAATAAAAGGCATAGAAAAGGGGTAGGATGTGTGGAGAAGGTGGGTAGCTGTTATAGATTTAAAAAAAAAATAGAATTTAGGAGTCATACCAACCAAAATGATCTTTGTTTAGATTTAATTTTTTTTAATTCTAAAAAGTTCTTTTTGATAACAGCTGGGGAAATTTGAACCCAGCTTTCGTATTAGGTGATACTAAGGAATCACTATGATGGCTATGTTTTAAAATGTTTTTATCTCACAGAGTTTCACTGGTTATTTGGAACATATTAATTTATTTTTACTACTATTTACATTTTTATTAAAATATTTTATTTGCTATTACATTCTGTTGTTTTTTCACAAAGCGAACATTATTGAAATGTAGCCTATATATAATTTTTCCAGAACAAAGAAATCTTGAAAAAATTTTGGTATTTTCTATTGCTAGATGGTAAGCTGGTTGTCATCTTTTCCTTTCCCACCACAAATTTGGTTAGTGATCCCCAAACATACTTTGCCTAATGACTTCAGTTTTATGTCTAGATTGGACAATACTGGGTTTATTGTTAGGATTAAATAAAATGATGTATTTAAATTATTTATTAAAGTTCTTGGAATATCATGGACACAAAATAAATGGTAGTTACTTATTAAATTAGTTTTTAAGTCCAGATATATACGTATGCAATACTTCAATTACATAGCTTTTATTTTTACATCTTTGAGGGATAATGAACTAAACCTAAGTCAATTTCAATTTTCTTTAAAGGTTCAGACACTAAAAAGACTGTCCATGAATTTATTGATGACCAGAGAGACAGGTTTCTGCTCGAGGTAGTAAAAATAATTTTTCTCACATTAGACAAATAGCCAATATAAGACTTCTTGCATAGCATTGCCTAATTTTCACCTTGACATTTTATTTTTCCATAATGTGCTCAGATCTATTGCCTTTCCTATCCCCTCCTAAAACCACTTCTGTCGGATTTCAGGCCTCATCATTCTAGCAGGACTACTTTGGATGTGGTTACTGAAGACCTTCCTATTGTAAAATTTGAATTATCATTTCACACACTTCCTTTTACTTACCTTTCAGCAGCAGATGGCCCATTTGGTCACTTCTCTCTAGAAACCCTTTCTTCATCTGGTTTCCAGGATCCACTATCTCTTGGTTCTTCCTCATACCTGGCTGCTCACTCCTTTATAGTTTTCCTATTCCTCTTCTCCTTGATCTCTGAATTCTGGAAAGTCCCAGGGCTCACTCCTTACCCTGTGCTCTATCTACTCTCCTCCAGGCCTATGCTTTAAATTCCACTTCCATATTAACAACTTCCAAATTTAATTCTCTGGCCTGACCCTCCTTCCCAAACTCCAGACTCATAAGTGCAACTGTAGTTCTTAACATCTCCACTTAGATGCTCAACATCTAACTCTGACTTCACGTTTCTAAAACTTTGCCTCTGCTATAGTCTTCCCTACCCCTGAAAACCTGCACCTCATGCAGTGCTCCCTATCTCAGTAAATAGCAATTTCATTTTTCCAGTTGTTTAGTCTAAAAATATTAAAGTTGTCTTCAACTCCACCTTCTTACAACCCACAGCCAAATAGACTTTCAGATATATTTCTTCCAAATATATCCATAATCACACTACTTTTAATGACTGCCACTGCTGTCACCGTAGTCCACGTCACCAGTATCTTTTGCATAAGTTGTTGTTATAACTTTTAAACACTTCTGCTTCCTCTTTTGCTCCCTTTAGTCAGTCTGTTCTCCACAGAGCAGTAGGAGTCTCTTCTCACACATGCTCCTCCTCTGCTGAAGACGGTTAGTGATTTATCTGGTACCCAGCTCTCATTCTCTGACCTCATTCCTACTGCTCACCCCTTTGCTCCATCTGCTGCTCTAGCTACACTTTGCTGTCCCTGCAACACACCAATCATGCTGTTGCCTCAGGGCCTTTGCACAGGACCTTCTGGCAGGAACGTTCCCCTCTCGGATATCCACACGATTTGCTCTCTCCTCCTTCCAGTCTGTTTAATTTGTCACCATATTAAAGAGGATTTTCTTGGCTATACATGACAGTATCCCCTGCCCTTGTCCACTGGACTCCTTATTCCCCTCTAGACTGTATACCCCAAAAGCAATTTTGTTTATTTTGTTCATTGCTGTATGAACATCACTTAAAACAGTCCTGGCACACAGTAGGCACTCAATAAATACTTGGTGAATAAAGTAATAAATGAAATATATTTTTGTTATAGCCTTGGAGGATCATGTTATTGGTTGTCTCATTTATGTATTTTTAAAATATTTCATGTACATATTTTTAGTTCATTTATATGATAATATATGTGGTTTTGTTTCTTTATAGTTTATTTTCCACACATAGCATTAAAAATCCAAGTGGATTCTTACATTCTGTACTAAAAAATAGAAGCTTGGTGTCAGAGTAAGATTTGGGGATCTAAATGGGGCTCTTTAAAGCTGAACATCACCACCCTTGGGCTGGCTTGGAGGCATGCATCACTGACATACAGTATTGGAACCTGATTCTCCCTTGGTACTTACTACCTATGGGCAGAGTCTTTGTGACTGCACACAGCTCAGTTTTGCAATGCTCAGAAAATACTGGTGGGACACTGGGTGATACCAGGTGGATCTGCTCTTTGGAACAATATGTCGCTATTTCCCATTTGTGGGGCTCAGTCATGAACTTCGTTAGATATTTTAAATTAGATCAAGTGAGATACACTTGACCAAACAATATTGAGCCTCTTCACGAAAGTGGACGAGGAGAATTAGTCTCCTTTATTTCATGAAGGAATTATCCCCTAAATTCCTTCATGAAATAAAGTCCACAACCCCCAGATTTGAGCATACCACTTTTTTCTAATACAAATGATCACTTACAGTGTAGGTTATTTTCCCCTTTGTTACGAGACTGTTGAAATGTGCTAGAAATGTGGAATAATGTTCTCGACGCACTTCTGTTTTCAATATTCCTAGTATTCTCTGTCAACCAAAAGAAATACAATTACAAAATTTGATAATCACATAGCAACGAGGGAACGGCAACTCCTAAAAGCAGAAACAAAGCTCCAAGAAGATGCAATGGCCTTTGAAGAGTTCCTTCGAGAAAATGACCAGAGATCTGTAGACGCCCTTAAAATGTTCGTTTGTTTTCACCCTGGCAAAATTGCTTTTTACCTCCTTCTTTCTTCGTTTCAGTTTCTTAGAACACAACGCAAAACAAACTAACAAACCTCTGTTACCTTTCAGTGCAGCACAAGAAACTATAAACAAACTCCAAATGACCGCAGAGCTCAAGAAAGCAAATATGGAGGTCCAAGCAGTGAAAAGGTGAGGCCAGGACACGATCTCTTCCTCATCAAGTGTCCATGCCCCATTAAAACTCATTTGTGCCTAGCAAGACCTAAGTGAGAATAATCCTTATCAGTTGACGATTTCACAAGTGTGACCATATTTTTAAAAGGAGCGATCTGTCGATTGAGGATCGTCCCAGCTTGGATATAGGGACAGTGTAGTGATCTCTGGCTGAAAAGTTTCTCAACTTGTCAATACAGAAGCCAAGAAATTAGTTGAAAAGAAGCAAACCAATGTAAACAAATTATTTTCTAAGTGTCTTTTTTCTTCCATTCTAAGGCACATTCTCCCCTGCCTCCCACCACTACATTTTAACATCACCACAATGGGGATTCATTTCACAATCATCTTACAATTATAATTGTAATATTTCCTTGGACAGTAATTTCATGATCCAGGAGACAATGTAGTCTTTGGATCAAGTGTTGCTAAAATTTGTTTTTCCTTTTTTGAGGATTTGATGGTTAGCCCTCCTCTAAAACCAAGTCCTAAACTGTAGTCTTTGTTGTTACCATCAAATAAAAAAAATAAAATCTTGAAAAACAAACAAACAAACAAATAAATAAAACCAAGTCCTAGAGTTACACCCTAAACTCTAGGGGTTAGTGGGAGGAGAGGACAACAACTTGCAGGGAATGAACTGAATGGTAGTTTCTTCGAAACCCATTATTATAACAAAATGTATGTTTCAAGAACATTCTGGCTTCAGCAGCCTCTTCTATGTTGGGAGCCTAGTTTAAGATGCTCCAGAATGGACAGTTCCCTCCCCTCCTTCACTCATAACGTTATTAGATGATTCTATTCTATCTGTTTATAGAGTAGCAGCCTATGTTTGCATAGTATTTATGACAGTGACCACCCAGTGAAACCCTCTGACTAGCCTGTGGAGGAGGGCTTGCTGATTGTTTACATGTCTCATCATCTTAGCAAGGAGCAATATATAATGGAAAACAAGCTGGTAACAGAGCAAGGGATGCAGGTGCCTGCCACTTATTTCCCTTTTCTCTCTTTATGGGCTTGAGATGGCCCAGGGAGATCTCCTACCGCAGGTAGGGCTGGAAATCTGTTTACAAAGAGGAAGGGAGCTGGTTCTGAAGCTTTTGCTCAGGAGCTGTGCAATTCTAGTCATTTTAACCCCGTTTTTACATGCACATCTGGGAGGCTTTCAACCTAAAAAAGATAGTGGTAGGACAAGGGGCTCCCAACATCTTGTGACTGGTGGGTGATACATGAACTTCTTTAGATATTTAAAATTAGATCAAATGAGATACACTTGACCATAGAGAAAAACATCCAGGTTTGACTCTTGGATATCACTCACACACACAGGCTTCAGGAAGGCTCTGATCGAAAGAAGTACTGAAGCTGAAAACACTGACATAGGAGTGATATTGATAAGGGTATTGACAAAGGTATGAATAAGGAAGGCTCTGAAGGGTAAGGGCAAAGCTCACTTTCATGAGGGCCTTCATAGTTACTTTCCACATTCCTTCTGAATCCACTTGGGGAAAGACTCTCAATCCAGGTCATTGGGTACTGTTGGCAAGAGCTTCGGCATCTGAGTCAGACAGACCCAGGTTTGAGTGCTAGCTCTGCCACTTACCAGACAAAAGACTTTGCAAGTCATTCATTTCTTCTTCCAGAATATTAGTTCCCTCAGAAATAAAATAAGTAGGGTCGAACTATCATCAGTCTGTCCTATCTGTGCATATCTTAGGGTTTGTTTTATTCACATAGCATTCTTACAGTTTATTTCTTCTCATCTCATATATAATTGATGTCCATAATTTTATGGTCTTATTTACAATTTTTGGTAAATAAATTATTCAAATGATTATCAAGAGAATGAATTTTGTAAAAACTTATTTTTTTAAAAAAAAAAGAACATGGTTTCACACAGATGTATATAATCATACATTTGTTTTCTTTGAATAGTGAAATATCAAAAACAGAATTCCTCCTTAAAGAGTACATGAAATACGGTTTTTTTCTTCTGAAATTGTCTCCAAAACATTGGCAAGTCCAGCAAGCGCGGAAAAGGGTACAGATGTCGAAGAGTAAGGAAAATATAAATGGCGCACTTCCTAAAAGATTACCAAGTGAGTCGCATATTCTTAATTTCAATTAAGTAAATAGCCTTAATTCTGAAATGTTCTGCTTCAATATTTGTTATTTTTCATTAAATAGTTAGAATTTCTATTTCAAGTAGAACCTAAAGAAGGATCCCCACTATCTCTGATACTATATATTATTAATTTAGAAACTCAGGTTAATTTCAGAAAAAAGCAATAAAAATATATACAAGGAGAAATAGAAAATGTTATTTACAGATGATAGCATACCTAGAACCCCTGCCCACAAAAAAACCTGAAAAACGATTTGATTTTATTAAAGAGTACTGTAGAGTGAATGGACACAAAGTCAATTATACTTTATTCACCTGTAAATCTAAATAAACTATTAATTAGGAAATATATAAGGAAATTAAACCCAAGGAAGCAATAATAATTTGAATTGTGAGACCTGGAGATTTGACAAATAGAAAACGATGTCATGTTTTAAGATAGAAATACTGATATTATAAAGCTGCCAATTTTTCTGAATAGAAGTTTTATGGAATTATAATAAAAATGTTACCAAAAATTTGTCAGAGAGTTAGGTATTGGGTTGTGGAGAACTTTACACAATGATTCTGAGGTTCATCTTGAAAAATAAACAAATACTTTTGAAAGAAAAAAGTAATGGGGGTATCACTAATACTTTAAAATAGATAACGTATTATGACAGAGTCTCAGGAATTAAAATAGTATGGTACTGGTGTTTGGAAATCAGATCAATAGATCAGAAATAGATCCTATTACATACATTAGAATTCAATAAGTGATCAAAGTGGGGTCACAAGTCAAATGGGAAGACTTCAACTTCTAATAACTTCAAAGTAGCAAGAACCAGATATCGTCCTGCTTGAAAAGTCTGAAAAACAGAAGCGACAGTTTTCAGACCTTGGACATCAGGAAGCCATGCACAGTAATACTTTAGAGAGAGGAAACAAATGAGATGAGCACTGTTATGGCCTTGGGGTTCTGCCTAGGGGCAGTTTCCCGGATGCGGCTTAGGAAGGAGGGCACCCAACTGGGCCCAGCAGTCCCCATGAATTGTAAAGACGAGCTGGGGGTCTAGGGAGGTCATAGTGGCTGGCGTCCCCAGAGCAGAATACTAGAGAGGAGAAAACTACACAGAGTCCTGAGAGTGTGCAGAGTGTTCAGCTGAGAGCTGATCCGGAGACTATGGGGTATGAACACTTCACAGAAATCAGTCTATTACAAATCGGGGAGAATTTTTCCCCAGAGAGCTGTTTGTTAAACATTTGCCAGCATGCCACAGAGAGCTGCCCTGCTCAGTTCCCTTTGTGTCTTCCACTGTGTCGAGTGTGATTAAATTATACTATTGTGCATGAAATATCAAGCACAGTGATGATACCTGGTGAAACTCAATACATGGTGTTTGAAAAGAGAAATCAAATGAGAAAGGAAAGTGAGCAGTATCTGCATCTAACAGCCTGATTCAGGGCTGCTAGTCTTGTCCCCCAGTTAGAGGATGCTCAGAAAGCAATGAGTCTCTTGGGCCAGAGGACTGAATGGCTCACACTGAGAATTTAGAGGTGATGACAGACTGATGCAGGGCATAGAGACCTCCTCGTGCTCTGCAAGTCAGTCCTCGTCCGTTCTGCCTGCTCTAGAACCTAGCCCTTGCTGTCTACATCATACATTTGCTGGTTACGATGTCCCCATCTTATATTTCTGTCTCTGGAAGTTTTCACAATGACTCTACCTACACTCTAAACAAAGCCCTCATTCTCAAAAGTGTTTTTCCCCACTTCCTCCTCCCTCTCTCCTCTTTTTCCATTTCTAGCTTCAAACACAAAGAAAAAAGAGAGCAGTACCGAGAACCTCAGGAGGGCATCATTTTCGGAAGACTGTTCTCCGGGAAAAGGTAGCCAAGGTAACACAAAAGATGTGGGACTGCGCTCATGAAACCAGAGAAGGTGCTCATCTCAAAGTGGAGATGGAGGACCTGTAAGCTGACCAGGAAAACAAAGTTTGGGGAGAGAGGCCTGGTGTGGTTTCAAGAAAGAATGGCTAGAAGAGTGATTGACAGTCATAAGAATGCTGGCGGGAGGAAAGGTGACCTGGGGGCCCCAGGGGCCCCATTGGGTGAAAAGATCAGAGCCCACGGCTGATTCAGACCAGGATCAGGGCAGACATTGATGTGTGGGCAACTTGTATGTGGCCATGGTAGGTTTCTCCATAAGATGTAATGATTGAACTGGCCATCATTTGAATTTATTCCCTCACCTAAAAAAAAAAAAAATCTGTGATTGGAAATACATAAGATTGGGTAAAAATAGAACCATGGCTTATATTTCACAATTTGTGTCCCTGATTTGTGACATATATCATGTTTTTGACAAATACCCCACCACCACCAGTGTGCCTTCGATTTTATTCTTATACTTAGAACCCAATTTGAGTTCCATTTTCTATACGATTATCATTCTAACAATTTTAAAAAGCACTGGACATTTCCATACAGAAAAATGCATATCTTGTGTCAAGTAATAGGATTTCTAATTACGTGTTATTTCTTTTCATCACCACCAATGACATGGACTTCACCTGGATATTCTGAACAGGAAAACCATGCAAGAAGCCCACTTTCATCATGGAGAATAAGAAACTATCTATATCAAAGTACAGTACATACTTAATTAACTCTCTTGGAAACTGTGAATGTTTTTTTAGCAAGTATCTCTTTTAACCTTTCTTCACCATGTATACCATGCGTCCACACCCACCGATACTGGGTGTGGACATACAGATCCTGGGGGTAGCAGTTGTGTATCTGTGTGGCCTTAAGTGACTGAGCTCTCACAGGCCTCCCTGCAATCTTTTTAAAAAAAATTTTATTTTTCAATCACAGTTGATGTACACTATTATATTAGTTTTAGGTGTAAAAAACAGTGATTAGACATTTATATAATTAACAAAGTGATCCTCCCCAATAAATCTAGTACCCATCTGACACCATTTAATTATTACAATGTTGTTGACTATATTTCCTATGCCGTACTTCACATCCTCTTGACTATTTTGTAACAACCGATTTGAAGTTCTTAATCCTTTTTCCTTTTTCATTCAGTCCCCCAACTCCCTTCCTATCTGGCAACCATCAAAATGTTCTGTATCTATGAGTTTGTTTTTGTTGTTTGTTTGTTATTTTTTTTAGATTCCACATATAAGTGAGAACATGTGGCATTTGTCTTTTTCTGTTTGACTTATTCCACTCAGCATAATACCCTCTAGGTCCATCCATGTTGTTTCAAATGGAAAGGTTTCATTCTTTTTTTATGGCCGAATAATTTTCCACTGTATATATGTACCACCTCTTCTTTACCCATTCATCCATTGGTGGACACCCAGCAGGCCTCCCTGCATTCTTTGATGAGTGCCTGCAACTGCTCTTTGCAGAAACTGCCTGCCCCCTGCATCCTGGGTCTTTGCCTCTCAGAGTCTACTGCACAGTTGTTTATTAAGCTACTTTGCTGGCCTGTGTGTTTGCAGTTTCACCAAGTCATTCAAAATTGCCAAAGTAGAACCATAAAGCAGTTTTGTTTCAACTTTAGTTATGCCACAGAAGCTTTAAGAAAATATATTGGTGCCCAGGTTGGGTACACAGCCCCGAGGAAGAAATCTGGGCCAGCACAGTAGCATCCATAACAATCACACATGACAAAAATCAACACAGACACCATCCTCTGAATTCTAGGGCCACCAGGGTTAGTCTGCTACTGCAGCATTCAACAGTCACTGTTTCATTATTAATTAAACATTTGTTTTGAGGTAATTGTAGATTCATATGCAGTTGCAAGAAATAATACAGAATGATCCCATGTACCCTTTACCTAGATCACCCCAATGGTAACATCTTGCAAAATTGTAGTAAAATACCATAATAAAGACGTTGACATTCATACAGTCAAGATGTAGTCAAATACAGAACATTGTCACAAGGATTCTTCATGGTGCCCCTTTACAGTCACATCCACTTCCCTCCCTGCACCTCCCATTAGCCTCTGACAACCACAAATCTGTTCTCCACTTTTATGGTTTTTATTATTTAAAGAATGTTATATAAATGGAATCACATATTATGTAGCCTTTTGAGATTGGACGTTTTACTAAGCATAATTCACTGAAGATTCATCCAAGCTGTTGGGTCTATCAATAGTTGGTTCCTTTTTATTGCTGAGTAGTATTCAATGGTATGGACACGCTACAATTTAATTATGCATTCATTGAAGAACATCCAGATTGTTTCAAATCTGGGATGAGAATGAACAAAATTACTATACATGAATTTGTACAACTTTTGTGTGAAAACAGTTTTCATTTTTCTGGGATAAATACCTAGACCACAATTGCTGAGTTGGATGGTAGATGCATGTTGCATTTTTCAAGAAACTGCCAAGTTGTTTCTCAGAGTAGCTGTGCCATTTTACATCCCCACCAGCAATGTATGAAGGATCCAGTTTCTTCACATCCTCACCAGTATTTGGTATTTTCACTGTTTTCTTATTTTAGCTATTCTGATAGGTATGTGCATCTTATTGTGCTTTTAATTTGCATCTATCTCCCTAGTAGCTAATGGTGTTGAACATCTTTCATGTGTTTGTTTACATCTTTATACCCTCTTTGGTAAAGTGTCTGTTCATTTATTTTGATTGTCTGTTTTGTTTTTGACTGTTGGACTTTGAGAATTCTTTCTATATTTAGATATTAGTCCATTATGACTGTGGTTTGCAAATATTTTCTCCCAGTCTGTAGACTGTTCTTTTATCCTCTTAATGGGGTCTTTTATAGAGCAAAACTTTTAAATTTTGATGGTCTAATTTACCAATTTTTTCTTTTATGAATCATGCTTTTGATGTCAAGTCTAGAACTCTTAGCCTAACCCTAGATCCTAGAGACTTTTTCATGTTTTATTCTAGAAGCTTTATAATTTTATATCTAAATCTGTGATCCACTTGGGTCCATTTTTGTATAAGATATGAGGTTTATATTGAGGGGTTTTGTTTCTGTTTTTTCCTATGATGTCAATTATTTCAGCACAATTTGTTGAAATGGCTTCTCCACTGAATTGCTTCTGTACCTGTGTCAAAAATTAGTTAGGCATATTCGTTCAGGCCTATTTCTGGATTCTCAGTTCTGTTCCATTGACATATGTGGCTGTCCCTCCACCAGTACCACATGATCTTGATTACTATAGCTACTAGTCTTAAAATCAGGTAGACAGATTCTTCTTAATTCCTCTTTTTCAAAATTGTGTTAACTATTCCAGTTCTTTTGTCTTTCCATATAAATTTAAAAATAATCTTGTCTACATCTACAAAAATATCTTGCTGGAATTATGATAAGAATTGTGTTTAATCTTGTTAGGGGTTGAATTATGTCTCTCAAAAAGATGTTAAAGTCTCGGTCCATGGTATCTATGAATGTGACCTCATTTAGAAAGAGGATCTTTATAGATGTAATTAAGATGAAGTCATTAAGGTGAACCCTTAATCCAATATGACTGATGTCCTTGTAAGAAGAGAAGAAACACAGAAAGAACACCATGTAACAACAGAAGCAAAGATTGGAGTGATGCATCTACAAGCCAAGGAATGGCAAGGATGGCTGGCAACACAAGAAGATAAAAAGCATGAAACAGATTATTCCTTGGAACCTTCGGAGAGATCATGGCCTTGCTGACAACTTAATTTTGGATTTCCAGCCTCCAGAGCTATGAGAGAATAAAATTCTTTTTAAGCTCCCCCATTTGTGGTATTTTGTTAGGGCAGCCCCAGCAAACTAAACTATCTGTATATCACTTTGGGGAGAATTGACATCTTTACTGTGTTAACTCTTTCAGTCTATGAACATAGTATGTCTCTCCGTTTATTTAGTTATTTTTGATTCTTCGATCAGTCTTGCATAGTTTTCAGCATACAAGTATTGCACATTTTGTTAGATTTATACCTAAGTATTTCTTTTCTTGTTTTTCTTTTTGAACAATTATAAATGGCATTGTATTTTCAGTGTCCTGTGTTCATTGTTAGTATATAGACATATAATTGATTTTGTATTTGTATCTTGAATACTAACCTTGCTGAACTCAAATATTGGTTCTAGAAAACCATTTTTTTTTAAGATTCCTTTCAATTTTTTATGTAGGCCATCATGCCATCTGCAAAGAGTTTTATTTCTTCATTTATGATCTGTATATCTTTTTTTCCTATTGCCTTATTACAGTGGGTAGAACTTCCTATGTTGAATAAGAATAATAGGAGCAGATATCTTTCCCTCATTCCCAGTCTTAAAAGGATCCAGGTATTCACCATTAAGTTAAAATGTGAGCTGTAGAATTTTTGTAGATGTAGATGCTATATCAAGTTGAGGAAGGCCTCTCTTCAGATTTTTCTGAAAGTTTTTTAAAATCATAAATGAGTGTTGAATTTTGTATAATGCCTTTTCTGCATCTATTGCTAAACAAAGGAATATGCAGACACCACATTTGTCCCTTCAGAAAGCTCACTACTCTCATAGTTTCTTTCATCCTCTCAGCAATATTTATTGAGTGCCTTGTAGGCCCCCAAATAAGTAAATGACAGTCTCTGCTCTCAAGTTGGTTACAATATAATATGATAATGCCAGAGTGGCCTAGGCTTGCAAAGGAAGGACTCTTATCCCATAAGAGAGGTGATGGAGTGGGAGACTAAAGGCAGAATCAGTGAATACTCTCCAGAACAAGTAGCATCTAAGCTAACTTTGGTGAGAGGCAGTTAGTGAAGACAAGCTCTAGAAGGGGCCTCCTGGTACAGAAGTGGTAGAACTTGGTTCTGTTCAGAATGGTTGGGCCCCAGGGTGAAAGTGGGAGAGGCTCAAGGGGTAAATAGCTACAGGCATGGCTTGCTTTACTGCAAGACCCTCCACTAGCAAAAAGATAATGACTTGCTTTATTATGGTGGTCTAAACCTGAATCCACAGCATCTCTAAGTAATACTTGTATCATAAGCAGGTAAATGAAAATGTCAGCCTAAGGAGTTGGTGCTTTGTCCCAAAGGACAAAGAAAAATGGTTGTGGTAGTATTTTAGAAAATGAAATGGAGAGGGACAAAAATAGAGATAGAGGGGCCAGTTAGAAGCGTGTTGTCACAATTCAGGTGAGAGATCATGAACTGCCTCAACCAGATAGTGGCAGTGGGAATAATGAAAGAAAGGCTGTGAGACACATCAGGAAAGCAGCCTTGACAGACTTTGAAAGGCTCGCATAAGGATTGGGGAGAGTATGAGGAAAAGGGAGTGGGCAAAGGTAACTGCCAAATTTCTAGCATAGCAACTGAATATATGGTGTTGTCATTCAATATTGGAAACACAGTAAGAGGAGCAGGCCTAAAGAAGGTGATCAGGAGTATAATTTTGGATGTTAGTTTTCGCTCTCTCTGGAACAGCCAAGTGGCTATTGATGTCCAGTGGAAGTAGGACATTGAAGTCTAGAGTTCAAGAGAGAGAGATGAGATATGGGAATCATTAGTACACTAGCAGTGGTTGAATCCATGTGAGAAGGTGATGAGATTCACCCCAAAAGAATGGGTAGAACGAGAGAGGAAGAAAGCTGAGGAACTGCAGACAGTTTTGTAGAAAAGGAACCAAAAAAGGTAACAAGTTTCAGAGGTGGGAGAAGGCTGATCAGAAAACGATGTTACTGAGTCCAAGAGAAAAGAGGGGTAGACAATAGTACCAAATGCCTTCTCGGGGCATGGTCCCCAAATATTCATGTCCACTTATGTATGGATTTTTCTCTGTTTTCCCACACCTCAGCTCCAGGTAGGTATTTTGTCCCCTCAAACTCAACATGAACAACACAAATGTTAATCTTTTTCTTATTCCACCCTTAAACTGTTTTCCTTTGTTAGTGCTATATTCCGGGGTCACAGACTACAAATTGTAGACCCATCCTTGTCTCCTTTCGGCCCCAGTAACTCTTTCTATTCGTGGTTCCCGTGATTTCATTTTTTCATGTATCTCTAATTCTCCTCTCTTCCCCTTACCATTTATTCACTTCTCCCATCATCACTACCCTCTACTTGAAAGTTTCTATTTCTTTAATATTCACATTATTTTCAACATATCCTCCCTAAAGAATTTTTTCCAGAGCCACTTTGCAAGGCACACAATAAGGATGTATCTCATCACCCATCCTCTCAACTAACATTTCCCCAACCTGATCAGCAGATTTTTTAAAAGGTAAAATCTTCTCTTAAAAAGACTAATATTGTATTAGGGTACAAGCTTTGTTTCAAACACTAGAGCATGTTTACCTTCTCAAAAAAACTGCATTAAAATGGACAAAATGGATGTGGCAATGTAGGTTGTCGCTGCTTTATAGATGCACCTCAAATTATTCGTACTGTACAATATGCCCCTTCTTGTGGTCTCACTATTTGCATATGTAACCCCTGTCTGGGTGAATCTGATTTTCTTTTGCATATTTATGGAATCCATTGATGTTTGTAATAAGTGGTTTCCTGAAAGGCTAAAATAGTTATCGAAAGAAACTATGTTATAGTTAGTTTCCAAAGGAAATTTAAGGTAGATAGAAAATGACTCAGAAATCAGGGATTTTTTTTCTTTTTTCTTTTACAGTCCACCTGACAGTTTAAGTTCAGAAGACAGTTTGGAATTCACTTTAGATGATGATATGGACTATGACCTGGTAACTAGGTTATATTTCTTGATTTAACTATTCTGTCTGGTGAAATGTATAGATGCTCATTTCTTCTTTGGAAATTTGAAATTTCTTATTTCAAATATTCCACAACTTTCCAGAAGAAAACATGATTTTGATACCATTCCCTAATTGTACATATAGTTCATCTTTGTCATCAGACATTTGAGGAAAAATGAATGTCTATAACAAGGTAATAATTTAGGAGATATATATTATCTACATTCTTCCTATAAAAATAGCCACCTTCTGATTGCTTCTGATTTTATTGGGGGCTTGAGATATGTTGAGTAGCTAAACTGTAAGATAGACTGACCTTTAACAAAACAGCTCTTCATGGCTACAAGACTGACTTTCAGCTAACCCCACCCCAAATATAAACTCAGAAACTCAAAAGGAACAAAAACCACTTTAAAACACCACCCATTATTATATAGAACACACCTAACTGAAGACCTCTTTTTTTCTATTGTGGTAAAAAACATAAAAATTAAAAAAAAAAAAAAATTTACCATCTTAACCATTTTTAAGTTTATAGTAGTGCCAACTATATGCACACTGTTGTGTAACAAATCTCTTAACTTTTTCATCTTACAAAACTGAAACCATGCCCACTGAACAACTCCCCTATACCCTCTCTAGCCCCTAGTAACCACTGTTCTACTTTCTGTTTCTAAGAGCTTGATTAGTTTAGATGCCTCATAAAAATGGAATAACGTAGTATGTTTTTTTGTAACTGGTTTATTTCACTTAGAATAATGTCCTCCAGGTTCATCCATGTAGCATGTGATAGGATTTCCTTCTTTTTCAGGCTAATTAATATTCTATTGTATGAGTATACTATGTTTTCTTTATTCATTCATCCCTTGATGGATGCTTCCACCTCTTGGCTATAGGAAATATGATAAAATGGGTGTGCAAATACCCATCTTTTTAAAAGTTAAATTTAATACACACTTATTCCTAAGATTTTAGAAAATATAAAATAATTAAAATACAGGGAGAAGAGGACCTTCACTTAACCAAGTCTTTATCTTTTTTCCATTTCTTCTGCCTTGCCTTTCCCTAGACCCACCTTTCCATTTTTCCTGCCCCTGCCTCATTTTCTGCTCCATCCTTGATTTTTTTCTTTTCCTTATGATCTTCCCCCCCCCCTTTTCAAATACTTTTCATCTCCCCTAAATGTTCTCTTCCTGAGGGCCAGCTCTCACATGGAAATAGACTTCTTTGCCATTATCTACGTCTGCCTCATAATGAGAATGGTGTTCCTTTACCCCATTGCATTTTTCTAGATGTCACATGTGCACAGACAGCATATTTTTAAGTGAATTATATTCTTTATTATTGATTGATTAGGAGCCAGAACTTTATTTCAAAGAACCAGAAGAGTTACTTCAAGTCTTCACAGAGCTAGAAGAGCAGAATCTTACTTTGGTACAATATTCCCAAGATGTTGATGAAAATCTTGAAGATGTGAACAAAAGAGAAAAACTTATACAGGATAAAATGTAAGTCATTAAGAACAAGTAGTTTTATTCTATTAAGTGATTTCTGACCAGAGACAGAGTCCAACTCATTCATGTGTGGTCCTTCCTTGTGGTCTCTCTGGATTTAGGGTAGGATTTTTATTAATAATAGTTTACATTATAAAGGGTAGAAGTTATATTTATACAGAAGAGACAGACTGGCTTTAATTTTAGTCCCTACTTCCTTTCACCTGTCAAAATATTTTTCCTAGTTACAATAATAAAAGATTAAAAAGAGTTGAAATGTCACCTCCTGCCTTAATTTATTAAAAGATTTTTTATTAAAATCTAGCTAACAAGCTATATTAGTTTCAGGTGTACACCATAGTTATTCAACATTTATATACCTAAAGAAGTGGTCACCATCTGAAGTAACCATCTGACCAAAGTAACCAAAGAAGTAACCATCTATACCACACAACACTATCACAATATCACTGACAATACTCCCTATGCTGTATATCAGGGTTCCCCAACCCCTTGGCCATGGAACAGTACCAGTTCATGGCCTGTTAGGAACTGGGCCTTTCCTGTGACTCTCCCCAGCAAAACAGCTATTTTGAGACTTAAATACTGTATCATTTTGTAATGCACATATTAATGTATCAGGGCTATTATAAAAGGGATTTGTCATGAGAAGGAGGCTGGATTGGATGACTCACAACATTCCTTGTTATTCTAAAATTTTATATTTTTACTTATTATAATTACTATATTCATATTTTAGAATAACTGAGTCACAGGGAACAGATTTTTAAATCTACCCATTATAAAAATGTGTAGAACCAAGTTTTCTGGGCCAGCAGATGGCAATCTCTTTAAACTGTAGGTCAAACCACATTAAACTTTGGAACAAATTAACTCGTTTAGAAGAACCTAAAAATCATGATCTTATAGTCACCCATTACCACTAATGCATCATTTTACTCTGTATCTCCTCTTTCCCAATCCTCACAGCATATGGTATCCCAACTTCTGACCATATGACTTTTGGGAGTGGGGTGGTACTACCGGACATGAAAAGGGGATCTCTGTCAGAATCCATCTCCAGAAGATCTATCAGAATCTCTAGGTAAGGGAGTCAGGACTCTACTTTGCCTCAGGGCTCCCTAGATAGTCTGATAACCAACCAGGTTTGCGAACACAGATATAATAGATGTACCCACAACTTGGGCTCCTGACACCTCAGCTTTGCTGCTCTCTATTTGGGGGACTCGGAAACCACATAGTAGAGGGGAAGAAAATGCTTCCTGATGGAAATTAAAAGCAGCCTCTGTGCATTTATTTTTCTCATTTTAACCTGTTCTTTGGCAATGTCTTAAAAATAAAAATTCAGATTTGGCTTGCTAGACATAGGATGCTTACACATGTTCTGGAAGGAGTGTTGAAGCTCCTGACTGATGGTTTATTTCATTAAACCACAGACAAGGGTCTCTTTCTTCTTTTGCAATAGAAATAGCAACATAGAATTTCTTTTGGAGCACAAGGAAATGCTTAAGGCTAACTGTGTGAGAGAAGAGGAAAAAGCAGCAGAACTGGAATTAAGGTCCAGGCTATTTAATTTTGGACAATTTAATTCAGATGCCCAGGTAATCATTGCCTATGGTAATTTTATTTCAGCTCATGATAATAATTTGCATTGACTGTATACTAAACATTGTAATGGGGAAATGAAAGCAAATCACAAGTTCCAGGTTGATGAGAGAGAGAGAAAGCCAGCTTGGAATTAACCTGTCAATTATCTAACAGTCAATTTATATAGTCAAGCAGATAGAAAGCATTCAAAGTGGCACTGGGGTTCTCTTGAAATATTGCTGAGAATTTCCCCCCTATAAATACATTTCTTCTAGTCAGAGTGTTTACATATGAAATGATCACTGCCTGTGATCGTTTTGGCATTAATTTAAGGAGAAAATAAGAGAAGAAAAACTGAATCTATACTGAATGGAATATCTGACCAACACTGAGCTTGTAACAGGTTTTGGCCTCTTTGAGCCTACACAAATTCATCAGAACACCTAAGACACACAGTAGTGCAGTTTTATGTTTATATGTTAGTCTCTCCCAGCTGTATGCAAACCCCTTGAGGGCAGAGATTTCTTACCCATTTAGCTAAGTTTAGTGTCCCTATAAAGAAGGTGCTCAATAAATGTTTGTTGGATGATTTAGCTTCTAGACCCACAACTCCAGCTAACATTGGTTTCCTTATCAAAATCTCAAAATAAAAATTCAAGCTAATATGTGAGGCTAATATCACATTTACGGTTATGAACTTGATTTTCAAAAAGCAGTAGATATGAGGAAACTGTATAAGGTGATTGTCCACTTCTACCCATAGGTAGGCAGGGTTACAAAAAGCATCACTTTACACACTCACATTTCCTGGGGTGGTATAGTACTGACTTAGCAGGGGATGTGGCGTGCCTCGCTAGAGCAAGTGTGACAATATCATTTCTTCAATACTGTTTTTCCTTACTTTTTGTGGTAAAACATACATAAATTTTATGATTTAACCATTTTAAGTGTACAATTCATTGGCATTAAGTATATTTGCAATACCGTGTAGCCATCACTATTTATAGAATTTTTCATCATCCCAAATAGAAACTGTATGCGCTAAACAATAAAAAATCTCCAGTCCTCCATCTTCCCAGCCTCTGGTAAATCTCTATTCTACTTTCTGTCTCTATAAATTTGCCTGTTTTAGGTACATCATATAAATGAAATCATTCAGTAGTTGTCCTGGCTTATTTCCCTTAGCATAATGTATTCAACTTTCATCCATGTTGTAGCATGTATCAGAATTCCTTTTATGGCTGAAAAATATTCTACTGTATTTATTTACCACATTTCATTTATCCATTCATCTGTTAATGGATACTTGGGTTGTTTCCACCCTTCAATTCTCTTTGAAATAATTCTGAAGCAGATTGACAGAAAAAATGTGGTATCTCCCTTCATCCAAGTTTAGGGCAGCTAAAGTGTGTGTGTGTGTGTGTGTGTGTGTGTGTAGCATTTTCAATACTCTTAAACTGTGAGGTAACCAGATGCCTCAACAAAGATGGTACAATTGATTCGAAAATTACTTTTTAAAAGACTCTTAAAGATTATGGTCAGAACTATAATTTTGGCATTCATGTATTACACTCTGGGAAGATGCACACTGTCCTAGAGATTTAAAATGCTGGGGTGAAAAGGTGAGTACAGGAAGAAAGAAAAAGGCTGAAGAAAAATATTATTTTCTTAGAATTTTTCTGCTTGCCCACTCCCTTTCAGATTTCAAACTGTGAAACACACAATCCTTTATGAGTAAATAAGCATAGTCGCACTAATTTTGGTGTTCATAAATTGTTACTTTAGAGCTTTGATCACTATAAATTCGATATTTTATTCTTTCAAAACTTCTACACTCTTAACTGTACTTAATCCCTTAAAAACATTTTTCATTGACTACTTTTAAAATTATAAATTTGATAATTGAAAAATACACTCTCAAAGAATTTCCTCAAAGTAAAACATGCATGCACTATCCCCTATACCAGAGACCATGACCAGCACCCCCAGAAGCCTCCCTCATTCCCCTTTCCAGTCTCTATCCCTCAAAGGTGACCACTATCTTCACTCCCTCACCATCAATTACAGTTCATGTTTTTGACTTCACATAAATGGAATCACGTAATGTCTAACTTATCTGGCTTCTCTCTCTCAACATTATGCTGTTTTGTATAGCAGTTGTTGATTTTCCCTGAACGTGAAATGGAATGTAAGCTATTCCATTGTTCAATTTGCAGAGTGTATTCATCTCTGGTTTAATCTTTCTTTTGAACAGGGAGCTGATCCAGTTCCAATGGAAGAGTTGTTTAGAGTAAGCACACAGAATGTGACATGGATTAGAATCAGAATTCTTGAGTTGGAAAGGAAGTTTAAATGACATCTAGACCTATACCCACTCCCCTATCCAGCTTTGATACAGTTATTCCTTCTAAACATTGCTCTGGTCAGATAACTTCCCATTCATTGTTGGAACTTGCCCGGGTATTCAGTCTTCCAACCTGCTCCATTCAAGCAGGAACACTGACCATCTCTTGCAGCCTTTTAGCTGCCCCTTCTCTGAGATGCTCTGGGCTGGGCCTGCCATCTGGTGGCAGCTCCAGGGATTGGACTGACACTTTCCTTTTCTGTCATAAGTAGGCCTCAGCCTTGAACTCCCTTTTTCTTTGCTTTCTGCTCCATTGGGCCAGATCCTCAATCTCTTTCATGAGTATTTTCTTTAACCTCATTCCTTAATCCTGTTTCTTACACTATTCTTACCTTGTTATCTTAAGAAATATCTGTCTTTTCCTCTCTTGTTTGACAAGGGGAACTTAAAAACAAAAAAACAACAAAAAAAGATGTCATAAAAGACCTCTGCCCATCCACCTCTAAAAAACTTTTTAGTGTTCAAGAGGTCTCCTTCAGAAATTTCTACCAGCTACTAACCATTCTCACTGGTTGCTTTTTCTCAGAACCAGTGTCCAATAAATTTTTTTAAATGATTCACACTGCAGCAATTTTTTTTTTCATATCCAATATACATTTTAGCTCTTGTATTTCTAATCTTCTAAAGGAACATGTTATTAAATAGAAAATATAATAAACATTATTTAGGGGAGAAAAGGGGCTTTATAGCAAATAGGACTTTTACTTTCTTTTTATACTATTTTGTACAAGTTTTCCTTTAAAAAGCATAATTTCAATAGAGAAAAAAGGGGGTGATTCTCATTTTTTTGAGCAGAAACAAGAATTGGGGCAGAAAGCTATCTGGAGAACAATTTACTTTGCCCAGTAGTTTTTTGAGGCCCTATTAACCAAGGATGCTCAGTACACAGTAGAAATCTTCTCACAATCCTGAAACATGTTACCTACAAGCTCTGACATATCTACTACCAGTTAAAACAGTGCAGTAGCCAGGTATAGAGATCAGGTTTGGCCTAAGTCTTTGCTTAGTAGAATGCTTGCAACGGCTTCCCAATTGACAAAATAAAATTCAAACTCCTCAAAAGGCTTTTGTAGGCCAGCCTTGGAATCTGGTTGTAATTTTTTTTTCCTCTGAGAGAATGCATTCATTTGTTCAGCAAACATTATGAGAAGTTATGTGCAAGGCACTGTTTTAAATACAAGCATAAGATATAGCTCCTGCCTACAGTCTAGAAAGGGAGAAAAGGCATGTTTGCAAATAACTATCATACAGGATAATTATAGTTTTAGCATGGAGCTCACATGCTGTGCTGTGAGGAAATGCATTGGAGTGGAAAAAGGATTTTAAATGTGTATGTTGCCTCAACTTGAATACTCAGAGAATGAGATATACAAAAATATTCAAGCAAAAAGATTATACAGTCCTAATTACTTTAATACCTAGACTAAAATATTTTAAATAATCTACGATGTTACTTGGTAATGATCTGACTATAAATTGTTATAAGTATCACTGGGTTTTCTCACTGTTCTATGTAATATTAAAAGCTCTTCTTTTAAATAAAGAAACATTTAGTAGCATAAAAAAGCCTTGATTATAATATAGTAAAACAGAACTTTACATTTATTGGACAAGCAAATAGTGATGTTATGTTTTCTGCTCTCCTTTTCTCAATTTCAGGAAAAACTGATAGACTCTCTTAGTAAAAAAATTAATCAAGTATACAAAGTCTGCATTGGAGATGGTGAGGTTGGCAGCCTCAACCCAGTTCAAAAGCTGGTAAAAGTAGAGTCTCGCCTGGTGGAATTGAGTGATCTCATTGAATCCATTCCCAAAGAAAATGTGGAGGCAATTGAGAGGATAAAACAGAAAGAACGACGGCAAAAGTACAATGTCTCATATAAGTGTAGTGAATGACTGAATGAGTTGTTTTTGCTTGGATTCCACAAACATTTTGCCAGTCTTTATTATATGGCAAGGATAACGTACAGAGATACTGTGGGAGGAACCAAACCCAGGCCTGCCCTCCTTGTAAAGCTACTTAGATGGAGACACAGTCATCAGAGTCATATAAAATAAATGTGCCATTACCAATGGTACATGAACACTGTGAAAGAAAGGAACCAGGTGAACAAAGTTCACCGGGGCAAACTGACCTAGTTTAGGATGGGAGAAGGGTGCTTTCATTTGGAAAAGTGAATTTTCAAGGTGAATATTCATATAAGAAAATTTTTGAAGAGCTATCATGTGGAAGGAGAAATCCACTTGTGAAAATTCCAAGGCATAGATTGGAAACATTCATTGGAAAACTGCAGACACTCAATCTATGTAAGAATTGTCTGAAGGAGCCATGCAATGAGGGTGTTCCTGTGTAACTGCTGTAAATAGCATTTACACATTAACTTATCTATTCTTCAAGTTCATGAGAATTATCATTCCTGGAAAATACTGCACCCTCCCCCCACCCCCACATCCTTACCTAGTTTGGGGTCTTTCAGAATTCACCAATTTACCAATTATTTCCATACCAAGTAAGAATTTTATGTATGTACTATCTATGAAACAATGATTATTACAAATATGATCCCTAGTATGATATGGCACATAGAAAATGCTTATAAGTAGAATAATATTCATGTTATAGCAAAGAAAACATGTTGGGAGGCAGACTAGTACTATGGCTCCTACTAGAGGCATGAGAGCTGACCTGCCTGGGTTCAGTCCAGGTTCCACCATTCACAACTTTTGTGACCGTAAGCAAGCTGCATAACCTCTCTTAAATTTCAGTTTATCTGTAAAATGGCAGTAATAACGGAAGTAATAAATTGTAGGGCTGTTGTGAAGATTAAAGGATCTATGTAAAAGCACCGAAGCATGTTTGGCACATGGTTAAGTACTCAAATATTAGCCATTTATAGTATTCTGTTATCTTACTTATATTCTTGGTGAATAGGAGATATTGTTTCCCCCATATAAAGATGAAGTCCAGAATATATTAAGGTGATCCTGATGGAATTTTATCAAATATAAAGCAAATTTTTAAAAAATTGTAAGTGAAAAATGCCTCCTTCCATAACATAACCTGAGATTAATTACACTAATAACACATCTTTTTTACAGTGGGAAATGGTCACCAAAGTGTTGTTTTCAGTAGTGATACATGAAATCTAATTCTAATTGTTTATCATTCTTATCAAAGAGCATTTTAGTTGATTTTCTCCATGGTTTGGAGGCACCTAACATGATGCCTAATTTTGCATAAAAAATGTTCAGCAACTGTTACACTTAAAATATATCCATAAAATAGCCATCACTTATTGAGTGCCTATTCTGCACTTGGCATTGGAGTAGATCAACTGCACAGGTCATCTCACTTATCTTCTTAACAAATCCTAACAAAAACAAGACAAATAGCATTTCTTGGTCTTAATCTGAGAATTCCATTCAAAAAGATTAACTGGAAAATACACTTTTTGTGGTAATTCATTGAACTATATACTTGTGATCTGTGTACTTTTCTGCAGTTTATACTTCAATAAAAAGGTTAAGGGGGTGGATAACTGGAAATTAATTCACGTGGCCAGTGTACAAACTGTAAAGTGCTGAAATGTGAGTAGAGTAGCAAGAAGATTTTGCTGAGGTACTTGTTTTAAAGCAAGATCAGGATAGACTTTTATTTCCTCTAAAACGGTGACATGCAAATTTCTTCATATTTCAACACAAACAGGATCTATTGTTGAGATTTCACCTGAATATTCAAAAGCCATAGTTATGGGTAAAGATGAATTATTATTTTCATTTAACCTTAACGTAAATCTTATAATATTTAGATCGTTACCGAATAGTAATGATGTAGATCTTTTTTACTGTCTGTGATTTATAGTTAAGAAGAATATTTTCCCATCTTAACAGGCTGCGTGAAGAGAAAATGAAAGAAAAACAAAGACACCAGGAGGAAAGGCTAAAAGCTGCACTGGAAAGAGCAGTAGCACAACCAAAGAAAAAGGTGTGTATTTTATTATTAACAGGTCCAGTTGAATCAATGTGTGACTCCTGTGGTATGAAAACAAAATACTTAATTCATCTAACTTATCCAGGTTGACGTTAGTAAAATTATCTTTCTTGGTCATAGCTTCAACTGGTCTCGCTCAGGTTCCTTGTTACTTTTAGGTTAATTCAAATTACTAATGAAATTCTCCATTAGACCCACTTTTTAGTAAAAGAAACCTGTTCCCTACCCCCTTTTTCTTTAGCTCCAGGTTCATGAAACTAGAGATTTTTGTTTTTTAAGTTTGAATAGGTAGTACAACCATATGGTTTAAAGTTCCAAAGGTACAAGAGTATTCAGTGAAAGTCATTCACAGTTCCCATCCTCCCTAGAGGCAACCACTGCTAACAGTTTCATCTGCATCCTTTGGGAAATATTCTATTATTTGTATATATATGTTTCTTCTTATAAATGGTAGCTATGAATCTTGCTTTCACCTAATGATGAGATAGTGAACCTAGAGAATTATATATAACCAAAGGGTCTTCCAATCCTCACATTGTAAAAATAATGAGATGAATAGTTGAAGTTGAAATGACTTACCCAGCGTCACCTCAGATTTAGCAGCAGAATCAGGACCAGAAGCCAAGGTTCTTTATAGCGCAAGATTACCTATAAGTTTGGGACTGGAAAGTCACTGACTGCTTATGGTCCATGCCTCTACACGAGGTGTAGAGGGCCTTGTTTCTATGTGCTACTCTATCTCCTTTGGGTCAGGGTCTGAAATGTAGTCCAGGAAGCCAATTTTACGGTTATCTGATGTGGAAAGCTAATGCGGACATTGATTCTTACTATAGTAACAGCTAACCCGTACTGAATGCTTACTGTGTATTTCACAGCTTTTGAGGTATTTGGAAAAAACTCTGAAGTATTACAACAATACGTATGTCAAAAGTGACTACCTTATTTTATTTAAACAAGCATTTCGTTTGTAAAAGAATCTGTACTTCTCTAGTTCAACTCTTCCTAAACACCTGACTTGTCTTCTTCCTCCCGAGAGAAGTAACCATTCATCCCCCTCCAACACGTACATACTACAAACTAAACCCACAAAATTGAAATGATCATTTTTAAATATATCTTTCCTTCTAGACCATGTATGAGTTTTATGACCTTTGTATCCCCGATGGCTGGCACATAGTGGATATTCAATAAATGTTTATTGAATTAATGAATTGAAAATGAGAATGAAAAGAACTTGAAATTGAAAAAAAATGACCTGATAAGTTGACAATGTATAAAGACCTGTGATAGAAATTCTTACCCAGTTGGGACACCATCACTGGAAATTTTCTCATACAGTAATAACAACAAAAGTTACCAAAGGAGATCACTGAAAGTGAAAAAAGAATTCTGACTTTAGAAAAGGAATTCAGGTTTTCCAGTCCCATAAGGACATTTTTGTTGGTACAATAGTGACCAAAAATGTCAAACATTCTACACTGTAGGGGACCATCTCACAGATAGTGTCCCTTTTGAGACACAATGGAGATGCCCCATCAAATTTCTACACAAATTCAGATATAAAAAGCAAAGCAAAATAAATAAGATTATGGGGGAAAGAAGACTAAAAGAGGAGTATAATTAGTAATGATAAACTTGAGTATATACCCCAGAGAGAATGAACAAGTTTGAAAGTGAAATTAGGGATTTCCCTAAGCATGGGGGCATGTCCGGGTGGGAACACCTCCAAGAGCCAACAAGATTACTAGCATTTAAGAAGATAGTACATGGTTTTCTCCAGTTTTTGTTTAACAAGATTTTAAAATGTCAGTCATTTGGTACTCAGCAGAGGAAAGCAATCTATTCCAACCAATGAAGGAAAACTAGCTATGGCCCTTAGTGAGAAATGAAATGTTGGCCTTAAACACAGTGTTTTTCTAGGCTAACCATGTCTGAAACATGCTATACAATGACTTTACCTAAATCTCCCCTGCTTCCCCATAAAACCTAACTGCTCTGTCTTCTGCATAATAACTATGGTTCTCTAATTGTTGCTCAACTTTGCCTAACACGTTGGACATCCATTAGATTATCAATCCTTTTGTAATTGATTTACTGTTTTAAACCATATTAGTCTTTGGAAAAGTCAAGTTAATATTAGTATTTTACTTATACTTCAATTGAAAAAGGTTATGTTGAAGAATACTAAGTATTTTGTCTTTTGTTTCAGCTGGGAAGACGACTTCTCTATCGTTCAAAACCTCCATCTGGTGACAAACAGGAACTACTTTTAGTCAAGGATACAAAATCAAAATCGGTAGAGGATGAATACTTTTTCACTTGAATAGGAGCAATAAGATGTTTATTACCAGAATATTTTAGGCACATTTTATAAATTTTGGTTTTCAATAATGGCAATATTCTGCCCCATATGCTGGCCTAACCAATTTGAGGAAGACAGGTCCATGTTCGAAAGGTTATAGGATGGGGAAAGGGAGTTATTTTTTTTTTGTTGAAGCTTTTTATTATCCATATTTTAAGTATTATTCTAAACATTATATAACCACACTTTGAGTTGTCACAGTTGGGGTAACATATCGAAAGCTGCTTTACTGATGTAACTACACGGTGAATGACCATTAAATTGCAGTAGTGATATTCTCTGACAATTTAACACTTTAAATATATTTTTTTTCAACCAGTGCACAGGAAAGTTCATAGTACACATTTCATCACAGTGGAGTATACATTTTAACAATGTACAATTCTAAGATACCATAAGGGTTTTGAGTTTAAAACTTAAACGAAAACCAATGGGTTATGTTCTAAGAACATAACTTTAAGACTGGTTTTTAATTCACCTTAAAGAGTTCTGTTCCAAAAACTTAATTCTCTTAAGTGAACAATGTCCCCAGCCTGTCAGTTTACAATTTCTGTGTGTTCTATATCCACAATCATTTTAATTTTCAGGAGATGTTTCAATTTTAGCTATAATACATATACATTATTTAGCTTACACAGACATGGAATTAACACATAGTTTGTCAATGACTAAGTAAAACCATTTATTAATTCTAAGAAAATATTTAACTTTATATGTGTCAAAATAACTCAAAAATAACTTTAAAAGAATTAATTGCTTTTAAAAGGTCTCAGTTAATACATAAATAAAAGAGCTGCAATTCATGTTCATAAACATTTATAACGCATACAAATAATTTTCCCTTATAGAAAAGAAAGAATAGTGGACTTACAAAAGAAAACCAACTTGAATGAAGTTGGGTAACTTAAAGCATTACTCCTCTGAAAAATCTTTCAGTTGTTTCAACATTTGAACTTTGCATATAAATATCTGAATATGAATAGTTCACCAGTCAAGTTGAAAAACAAACAAATCTTTATTGTCTACAAATATATATAAAAAAGATTCCCCACAAAAGATGCTATTCTCTCATTTCCCCATCTTCTTCCTCTTCTTCAACACCCCTGATATAAAGCACATTATTACACCTGTAAATAGAAAAACAGTCCATTTTGTTGTCCCAACTAGAAACCATATAAGATCTGATTTATGATTACTACATTGTTTTCATTACAAACCACTGAATGCTAAATTTACAACACAACATTGTTTTCTTTCTCTTTAAAAAAAAGGTTTCTACCCCAGATTTATTAAAAAGTACGTGGCACTTATTTTACCATGCAGTTGTTATAAAATGGTATCTTTATGATCTTCCAAAGGGAATGACTAGAATTTGGAGGTGTAAAGTTAGTTCTGGAAAATGAATATAACCAAGATCCCTAACAACAGCCAGACCCAACTAAAATTAAACACCAAGCTCCTACAACTAAATGCACTGAAAAAAGTTACAGCTAAGAATTAGAAGGTTAATATTAACACTAGAAGAATCTTAAGGGTGGACAGATTCAAAATATTTAAAACTTCTTTGACAAGTTATAAAATTGTAAAATTTTGTTAAATTAACAGTAATTTTAAAAAATTCTGAAATTGAAGCACTAAATTAATTTAAATAGGTATTTCTAATGTTCACCAGTAACTCCTTATATACATATATTACTGCTGTTCTGTTTACCTTATTAAAACTTCACCCAGATGTCCAGACAATGCTCCATCTATGTATTCTTCTGTGTTTGCAAGCTTTAAATAAAAAGAAAATATACTGGTATAATTCAGAAGGGAAATACTATAACACACCTAATATTGGTGAGAACTTATTAACTGAGACCTTTCTATACCAACAACTTGTATTTATCTATAATTAATATAACCACTGTAGTACTTTTTGGTTTCATAAAAATATTCAGTAAAGTTAACATTGATGGATGTAGAACAAATATGAAATAAAGCTTATTGGAACAATTTTTAAAATCTCAGTTGTGTAATATTTCTATTAGATATTAAAACAATGTGCTGAGGAAGGCTGTCTCCCAATTTATGAATAAGTTGAGATTAAAAAGTTTTCTGAAAATTCAGTTCTAAAGAAGCAGACATTAACCTTTCTTGGGGTAGTAACATTATATACTGCAGTATATCATATTGAGGAACCCAAAGGGTGTACAAAAGCTATGGCTAAAATACTAAATACTTTTATATCAGTCACCAACCAAAGAAGTGAATGTTTTTTTTTAATTAAGTGATAATAAACAGAGAAAAACAAGTTCTTAAGAAGAGGTTAAACAATTAAGAGTGACCTTACAAATTTTCAGTTATAAAATACATAAATCACAAGGACATGATTCTTAGCACAGAGAATATAGTCAATAATATCATAATAACTTTGTACAGTGACAGATGGTTACTAGACTTATTGATCACTCCGTAGAGTATGTAAATGTTGAATCACTATGTTGTACAACTAAAACTAAATATGTCAATTATACTTTAATAAAAAAAAAACTCATTAAAAAAATTTGATCCTAAACACCTTAAGAACTGGGATTTGGAATTCATCATAGATATTTAAACTCAGTATTTTTATTACTAAATTGTGGCTGGTGAGTTACATACCTATTCTGTAATAAACATTTATTTTTGAAGGTGATCTTTTAGGGACTTAAAGTTTGATGAAAGCCTTCATGTTTCAACTGTTAAATGTTAAATAGTTAAAAGTAAAAAAAAAAAAAAAAAAAGAGTACCTTTATAGTTATGGAGCTATATTATTTATAATTTCACATCAAGATATTTAGCTTTCCTTCTACATTCAGGTATAAACTTTACTTGTAATTTATAAAAATCACAATCTGTGCAACCCGGGACTCACAAATGAACAGGCAAGAAAGGAGAGGGAAGTATTCTTCATTAGCTGGGCAAGTGGCAAAGGAAAATAAATAAAGGGCTTACGGAGAATGTAAGGTAAGGCATTTAAAACATGCTAATGAATTAACACTGCTATGAATGTTATTCCCTCTCCTACAGAGAACAAAAAGTAATGTCCTATGGCCACAGAATAAGGTTTTGTATGAAATATATGTGGTTGTTGAGATAACTAGTTTTGTATTTAACAGCTCTCAGAAACAATGTATAAATATCAACTGATTTTTTTTGTTAAAAGTGATTATTTTGGGCAGATATTCATACTGCCAACTGATTTCTACATTATATAATGTCCTAAAGCCTTCTGTCACATTTTAATAAAATCTAAAGTCCTTACTGTCATTTAAAAGGCCTTCTATGATTACCATTCCAACCATTCTATCATTCTTCCCTTAAATCACTCAGCTCTTGCCTTCTTGCTGTGCTCTGAACATTTATCATGTTCCTGCCTCAAAGCCTTTACTCTTGCTGTTTCCTCAAACTGGGATGCTCTCTCTCCAGCAACTCTACTGCTCACCCAATTCTGGTCTCTGCCTCCTAGAGACTTTTCCTGGCTATCCTATCAACACTGCACACTTCTGTCACCCTATTCCGCTTCTTTCTTTTACTCCACAGCATCTATCATTACCTGATACCATAACATATTATATTACTATCTCTCACCATAAAACACAAACTCCTTGAGGGTAGGGACTTTTATTCATTGGTGTATTCACAGTGCAAGGCACATAACAGGCACTTAATAAAATATATACTGTGAACAAACTCAAAAGCATCATCAATGTGGTTAGTCACTCAGATACATTTCCTAACTGACAGACTCATTAGGAAATTGTATCACTTTTAAAACCAAATATTTGGTGGGTACTCTTTGTTTTTATAATTTTTATAATTCCCGTAACATAAAATTCACTTTTAAAGTGTACTAGTCAGTGGTTTAAACTATATTTATAAAGTTGTGTAATCATCGCAACTAAGACTCGAATATTTTCAGCACAAAGGGTATACTCTTCAGATTTTTCTATGGTCTTGGTAAATGATTTCTGCTTGGGGAATTTTCCAGGCCAAACCATGCTCCATAAGAACTTTGGAGACCTGAGTACGAGTGTCATCTGTTCAGGTGATAGACTCTTGAATTAAGAAAAATCTCAGCTTTTTGCCTACTAGTATTCCTATACTTAGTACTCTGCCTCCAAGTATAAGTACTATCAGTGTAGAATACCTGGAATCATGGTTGGATTGACCACCTGTCTAGGTAACCTTTAAAATTCATCCACCTGCCATTAACCAGTCACATAAATACTTAAGTTTCAGGAAAATATAACCTCAAACTCTTTCCTCAAAAACCTGGCTGGAAACTACAATTAAGCAACAAAAAAAAAAACACCCCAATTTAAAAATGAGCAAAAGACATGAATAGATATTTCTCCAAAGATTACATAAATGGCCAATAAGGGCATAAAAAGATCTCAACATTACTACTAATTAGGGAAATGCAAATCAAAACATCAGGAAGGCTATTGTCAAAAAATAAAATAAAATAAATAACAAGTGTTAGTAAGAATGTGAAGAAATGGGAGTCTGTGAACATTACTGGTGATGTAAAACAGAGCTGCTGCTGTAGAAAACAGTATGGCAGTTCCTCAAAAAATTAAAGTCTACAGCCATACCACCCTGAACAAGCTTGATCCCATCTGATCTCGAAAGCTAAGCAGGGTTGAGCCTGGTTAGTATTTAGACGGGAGACCACCTAGGAAGACCAGGTGCTGTAGGTGTTTAAAAAAAAAAATTAAAGTATTACTGTATACATCTCCATTTCTGCATACCGAAAAGAACTGAAAGACAAGATTCTGGTAGACAGCTGTACAGCCATATTCACTGCATTATTCACGATAGTCAAAAAGTGGAAATAATTCAAATATCCACCAACTGAAGAACAGATTAAAATACAGTATATATATGCAATGAAATATTATTTCAACCATAAAAAGGAATGAAATTCTGATACATACTGCAATGTGGATGAACCTTGAAAACATTATGCTAAGTGAAATAGGTTAAAATAACAAATATTGTATGAGGTACCTAGAATAGGGACAGAAAGAATATTATTTGCCAAGGGCTGGAGGCAGGAGAAATGGGGAATTAATGGTGATGGCTGCAGAACAATGTGAATGCACTTAATGTCACTGAGTTGTACACCTGAAAATACTTAAAGTGGTAAATTTTCTGTACTACATTGTATCACAACTTTTTAAAAACTTGGCTGAAATATTTATATAAGCTAATGTTAACAGACATGCAGTCAGTTAATCAATTCCCTTGGCTGGTATGTCTTCTCCCTCAAGAAATACTTTATGGAATACTTTGATGTTGTGCCTTGAGTATTAAGAGACTTATGACTTTCACTTGAAAAATTTCTTTCAGAGCTAAGTGCTGGGAAAATTTTTGCTTTTTCTGCAAATTAGTGTTACCCTTATAGCATTATGAATCAAATATCTGAGTTCTTTTTACTTTAACCACTAGGAATCAAATCTGTGGCTAAACTTTTGTCTAACACCATGTCTCATATGTTTGTTATAACACCCTCCCTGACCTTGATTTTATTCTTAAATTTTGCTCTTTGTCAATTTAATTATTCTTATAAGTCACACTAAACCTTTGAGGAATAAAGTGAAAAAAAAATAAATTCAATTTAATGATCTTTTTAACACTTTAGCTTACCTGCATGTTCATATAACCATCTACAGATACCAGGTAGCCTTTGTACTCCATTCCCCACTTAAGTTTCACCATTACGGGCTTTCCTGTTAATCCATTGAGGAAAGGTTTGGGATTGAGGGGCAAACTCTGCACAAAGAATAAAAAAAGAACTCAATTATTTCTCCTGAGCTCAGCTCCCACCACCTACTCTCTGCTACCAAAGCATCAATATTTTATGTCATCCCAATGAAGCAAACTCTTGACTAACTCTCACTTTTATTTGTTGAAAAGCATCAGAGAAATTTAAATACCCAGTTAGCCAATTCGATGGTCAACACATCAAAACTTATGAAAGTATTCCTTTTTCCCTTAAACAGTGAGTAGCTACTATATCTCACACTCACTATTCCAGGCTATAAAGAAACAAAGGTAAGACAGTTAAAAAAAAAAAAAATGCAGGTGACAGTCCCTGTCCTCAAGCTCACAGTAGGAGAGGGAAGGGCAAAACACATACGAATAGACAATTACATTTCAACGCAGTAAAAGGAGATATGCTATGTACTAGCGTACCAAACCAATGCAGCCTTAAGAGGAAAGAAAAGGTTGTCTAAAAGTACTGTCTCCATTTTACAGGATGAGAAGTTATGTCCAGGGAGCCGAGGAAGGGGGACAGCTGTCCTAGGGGGCAGAGGAAGCTACCTAGGTAAAAGGAGGAAAGAATGAAGCAACAAGGTGATGTCAGGGACATACCGATTTGGTGCTGCCAGTGTCCCAATAGGAGGCTACAGAATGAAGCAAGGGTCAGATCACACTTGAGAGTCTTCGCTTTAATTCTAGACTCCAGGACTGGGTCTTACTTGACTTAGCTGTGCCTCTTACATGTGAGCTACCACTTAATGTTTGTTTATTCACCAAACCAGAGTATCCCCCATGAATTCAGACTTTTTTCCTTTCCTCATTCACTCATCCATCAGCCCAAAGGAAGAAAAGGATCAAGAAACTTAGCTACTAAACTCCTTTAAGATAAGTATATTCAGAGCGACCTCAAAAGACAAGGGGGGCTGCTGCAACAACTACCTAATGAGCATACCGTTTTCAGTCCTGTCTTTCTCTCCAACTTATTATCTACACAGCAACTACTATTTTTATCATGTCATATCTCTGCTTAAAATGCTTCAATGGCTTCCAACTGCACCTGGAGTAGAATCCAGGCCTCCTAAAATGATGCGAGAGGGTCTTGCCTGACCTCATTTCATAACCACTATTCTTGCAAACGGCTGTGGGTTTCTGTGAATTCCTCCCAGTGGTCAAGCTTTCTTTCCGGCCTCAAGGCCTATGCTCAAGTTCCCAGCGCTTGGAATAGACTCCACCTCCTGCTCTTTAAGGGACTGTATTCCGTATCATTTAGGAATCAGGTTAAATCCTTTCCCTTCCGGGGCTGCCATCCCTGACCACTCTTCTAACGTACCGGCACCGTGACCCCTCGCAGCATCCAGTTTGCTTCCTTCTTAGCACTTAACAGTATCTGCCATTACACATTTCTGTTATTTGATTAGTGTCTGTCTCCCACACGCGACTGAGTTCACCTAGACCGGGGTCTGCATCCTTTCCACCTCACAGTCCTAGCGCCTAGCAGCAGCATCTGGCCGGTGGCATGCACTAAATAAGTATTTGCTAAACGGAACACATGACTGCTCCAAAGCCCAGGAGATCTGGGTTCCGGAGCGCTGCGAGGCTGCGAGCCCCAACATCCAGGGATGAAAGCGGGTTTGCAGTGTGCAGGGTGGACCCTGTGGCCCCAGCCAGCAAGGATCCCTCCGGCTCAGATCCAAACAAACAAGAGGGGGGAGAGGGGAGGGGCACTCCTGGGCAGCGGAGGGGGCGCGCGCCTCACACCCCAGAGCAGGGAGAAAGGGGCAGGCGACCCGGCGCGCAGCGCCTCACGCGGATGAATGGGAAACGCGCGAACCGACCCCCAGGGCCGGGCGAGGCTGGCCTCCCGCCCTCCCTCTCTTTCTCTCTCCGGAGACTCAAGCCTTTCTTTTCCTCCTTACCATCGTGATGACGGACAAAGGTCGCAGGAGCCTCGCCGCCAACCCAGCTGCCGTGCGTCCCTCGCGCCTGAAGCAACTAGAGCCGGGATCGCACCGCGCTGCTTCGAGAGAAATGGCCGCCAAACGGCAGCGTGACCTTTCACCCTCGACTTCCGCCCTTCCGCGTCTGTGATTGGACGCAAAGAGCTCTGTGCTGATTGGAGGAAGCGGCTGGGCGGCGTGTCCTGGCAACCGGCGGCGTGGCGTGCGCCGCTGTCTGCCCCGCCACGTGCAGACCCGTGGGAAACCTCCGGCCGCTGGGCGCGGGAGCGGCCCTGCATCCTGCAAAGGCCGTGACCCCGACGGGTTTCTGGTCTGCTCACCCGCCTCGGGGGTTCGGCCGAAAGATGCCGTTGCACCCGGTAGCGCGGACGTTTCTCGCCAGCCTGACGAATTGGGCATCCCTTTGTCCTTTCAAACGAGTTTGGGGCCCTTGAGCTGTCAGATCCTGTGATTTGGGGGCTCCTCTGCCACGGACCCCTTCTACCGGACTGTTCTCGATTCGGTAACGTTCATTTCAACCCACGCTACAGGAAGTGAGAGGAGCAAGAGTAGACTGCGGGAGGTGAAACGCACCGAAGAAAGTCCAGTACAGAATGAATTTCAGATGAAGTCAAACCGAGACCACGGTGTGCTGGTCACCCTGTCCACCTGTTCCTCTGGCATCGCCCGCAGAAACCCAATACAGTCTTTTTACGTGCATTTATAATTAAGGACGTGGGGGAAGTTTATCATGAACTCACCCTTGACAGTACAGTGGTATTGATCAGAATCTCGCTTCTTTTTCTCCCGTATAGACTTTCAGCTCAGTCAGATCGGAAATGCTAAATACAGTTCTTGGAGAATACACACTTTAAATAGTACTATGTTTGTTTGTTTGTTTGTTTCTATTTTTTCAGCCCTTGTGAGATAAATTTGGAATTTCGGTTTAAATGTTGCATATTGTGGCATTAAGGAGTAGAGGGGTAAGACTTGGGAGGCAGCCTGAATTCATCGCATGAGAGTGGTGTTGGGCAGTTTCTTTACCCACTCAGGCCTTTGTTTCTTCAGCTGTCAGTGGATTAAAAAAACCGTACTATCCACAGGGTTGTTAGGATGAAATAATTAATTTGAAAGAGGTTAGGATTGTGCTTGATCATATAAGGGCCCAGTAGATGTTCACTATCTTTTTAAGGTCCATGTAAATGTTGGAGAATGCTGGCAAAATACAGTAATTTGTTTTAATGCAGTGTGTGCCAAATAGTCGGAATTATTTACCCCAAAGTTCAGTGGGCTTTTCTCTTAGTTCCACCATCATTTAATGGATATTTAGACCTTGTACAGACTTTGAGTTCCACCTATGTGCTAGGCTACTTCACAATTGTTATAATGGAAATTGTACCACAAAGACTGTGATTAAGTGGTTATGGCCCCATTTTAGAGATCAGAAACAGGCTTAGCAGGTAACTTGTGCAGGGACACACAGCTGGGCTTCAATTTAAAAACTCTGCTATTTCTGCTGCATAAAACTAACTTTCAAAAGCATAGTATATACTTTAGAAGTCTGACTTTTATTTTAGCTGTTAGTGGAGAGAAACAAAACATTACTGTAATCTCTATATAGTTGTGTTTAAAGTTCGTTTTTCTCATGTTAAATAATAATCATACCTTATGTGGATCCTAGAGCAAATTAAGTCTGAAACATCACTGGAGGCAAAAATGACAAAGCTGAAGCTGTCCTACTTTAAGCACATAATGAAAGGCATGGTTCTTTGGAAAGGACAATAATGCTGGGAAAAGAGAAGGCAGCAGGAAAAGAGAAACACCAAATATGAAATGGATTGACTCCCTAAAAGAAGCCCTAGGCATGAGTCAACAGTTGTTCAGCTGGGCTGTTGAGGAGAGAACACTGTGGACATCACTTATTGTAGGGTCTCCAGGAGTCAGGTTTACTCCATACTAAATTAGTTCTAGCAGCTGTCAGGCTATGTTATTTATAGTTGCTGCAATATAGTTGCTGCTAAAAACAAAAACATTTAAAATACTACACTTGGTACCATCAATATTTGGTTAAGTCCCTGGACTTCTCACTCCAGGCCTTAGTTTTGCATTAGTCAAATTAAAGGATTGAAATAGATTATCTTAAGGGCATTTTCAACTTTAATATACTATTAATTTATTAATAATATAAATATATTATTTAGCATAGTCTCTGATATTTTAAATTAATAATGAAAAAATGAAGATTGAAATAATGTCTTACATTGTAACTGCTTTCAATTATGAAAATAATTATAATTTATTGATTATTACTAAAAATTATAATCATCTCTCAAATAAAGGACAAAATAGTTATTCAATTTAGGTAACAATAAGCTTCTTGTAGATTAAAACTTTGAGTTTTCCATGTATGTTCAGAATGCTATGCAGTAAAATTATTTTAAAACCATACACTGTAAAATGAGGTTTTGCAGTGATATGGTTAATACTTTTCTCTTGATTCTCAAAGTACAGTAGAACAATTATCAATATAGTAAATTATAGATAACAGGTTAGATTATATTATTGACAGTGAAAAAGAAAATTTATCAGCAGAAAATATTTTTATAATATAATTCATTTAGCCATAATTATTTAGACTCAAAAGAAGTTTTCTTCTCCCTGTAGGTGCATATTTTGTTTGGGGAAAAGTCTAGATCTATATAACAATAATTTGTAATTCCTGGATCTATAAAACAATAATAAGTAAGCCAGCAACACCATTATGGCAGCCATTTATTGAGTGCTTATGTGCTAATACTTTACATAAATTATCTCATTTAATCTCATGGCAATTCTGTGAAGTAGGTATTATTAGCTAGAATTGCTAAGTAACTTGCTCACAAAGTTCCATAAAGAATAAGCCAGGATCTGTCTTTTCCCAAACTTTGCTCCTTAACTCTCCTATTCCAAACTGAAAGAACCTCAGGGTAAACAAATGAAGTGTCTGAATTTAATTCCACACATAGTTCATAGCCTCAGTAAGACAGTGAAATTCTTATACTGAAGACTGAGAGTGAATTCTTTTAAGATATATGACTGTCGACTTAATTACCCATACACACGACCTTCTGGATAGCATCAGATTCATCTGTCAGGTTTTGGTGAGTGGTCAAAGTTAAGATCATATCAGAATGTCTGCTATGCTTTACTTCATTCTCTATCTGTAAGCAGACAGCGGGCCCACAGAAAGCTTCTGGGAGTTAAAGTTAGAGGAAGACTTTCTTAGCTTCTTATAAATCTACCCCCTCTTTTGAATGGTAGTCCTTTATAGGCTTGCTTAAATAGACATTTCCCACACTCCCCTGCTGATTCTGAATGAACAGATTCTCAGCCTCCTGCTGACTGGTGAATATATTGCGTATCCTCAATTTTACTCTTTACTGACAGCCTTCATAATAACCTGCTTAGAAGACAAATGACATGATGGACTCTCTGACAACTCATTAAGCAAGAATACAGTAGATTCTTGCCGAATATCTCTACTGATTTAATGTGAACTCACAGCAGTTTTTGTCATGATGAAAGAAAGGATGATATTAAGAATTATTGCCTTAAAGAAGTTATGATTCATATATACAATGGTATATTACTCAGCCATTAAAAAATACGAAATTCTGCCATTTGCAATGACATGGTGGGTCTAGAGGTTATTATACTGAGTGAAATAAGTCAGAAAAAGGTAAATACAATAAGATTTCACTTATATGTGGAATCTAAGGAACAAAAAAACCCCAAACTAATCAAAAACAGACTCACAAATATAGAGGATAATCTGGTGACAACCAGAGGGGAGGAGGGTGGGAGAGTTGGGAAAAAGGGGTTGAATGGTTAGAGAAGTACAAATTAGAAGTTGAGAGACGGTCATGGGTTTGGAGAGCAAGGCATAGGGAATGCAGTCAGCAATAATGTAATGGCTAGCTGGAGAGCCAGAGGAGAGAAAGAGCAATTAGGGAGATCATTGTATAAACTATATAAATGTCTAACCAATGTACTGTATACTTGAAACCAATAATAAAATAACATTTTAAAAAAAAGAATTGTTGCCTTGTCAAAAGTAGCATAATGTCTCTCTGAATTGTTTTTGAAGAGAATTTAGTGAAGAAGTCACCATATAGATTATAGCATTTTGCCTTTGCACAGGCTGTTCCCTCTGCATGGAATGCCTGTCTCCGCCTTTCTGCCTACCTTTCCGTATGGTACATTCACTGGGAGCCCTTCCCAGACTCCCACGGCACCACTCCGTCCTCTGGGCTCTGACAACACTTTTTTTATACCTCTGTTTTAGCAGTTAACATGTTGCAGTGTAGTCTATAATTATTTGTCTGTCTTTACTCAACTAGAAGCTTCTTGGACACAGGGACCATAGCATGCTTATTCATCATTGCATACCCTGCACCCAGAACAGTGCCTACCACCCAAAATAGGTGCTCAGTTACTGATTGTTAAATGATTTCCCTACCATAGTATTAGATTTTTCTCATTGAGGTCTAGACTTACTTAAAGTATGGTGATTTCGATCCTAGAAACTATAGGCAAGGCCCAGATCTGCTAATTCCTTGATGTGTAGCCTTTCAAGTTTTCCCATTTTCTAAAATAGGGATTGTAATGATACCTGCCTCAGAGAAGTAAGTTTCTGCAAATGTTTTCAGTTTTATTCATAGCTATAGATCTATTCAGGTTTTCCGATGTTTATTCTTGAGTTGCTTAATGTAATTTATATTTTCCTAAGAATCATTTATATCTTGTTTTAATTTATTTTCACAAACTAGTAATAGATATTCTATTTGTAGATTTCCTCTATACACCTGGTTATACCCATTCCTAATCTGTGTATGTATGGTGTGTTTGTGCACATGCACACTCTCCTACTTTTTCCTCTTTCTAGAGAGAAATATGTTAAAATGTTAATAGTGGCTCTCTCTTTTGGGCGATAATATTATGGGTTATTTTTATATTTTTCTGGTTTTTTTCCCAAATGTTCAGAAATTAATGTATATATTACTTAACATATTCACAAAAAATGCTGAAAGAAAAATCCCTTTCAATTTCTTTATTTCCAAGAGAGGAAGCTGAGGCCAGGAACATTACATATGTGGATAATGGCCTTACTTTGGAATGAGGACACCTGTACTGGCTCAGCCCTTTTTGCTGAGAGCCATGAAACCACAATGCCTTCTCTAGTTTTCATCTGATGAAAGGAAACTGAGCTGCTAAACCATCTCGTTTCCTCTTGTTTTCATGTAAAAGTGAGGACCGTTAGAGTTGGGTAAAAGATCACTAAAAATTTATCATTGGGGCCTAACACATCTTCTATGGTAAATTGCATTTTTTTTGGGTAACTCAGCATATAGTTATGATGAAAGATAATTACTATAGTGATAATGGATAACTTAGTTAATATGTGAGGATAATAAATCTGGAAATAAGTGAAACATTTGAATGTGTAATTGGAAAGTGAGTGCTCTATATTTGTTGTTTTAAAGTTTCCTATGATTCTACAGTAGGATTTTTAAAGAAAAACAATTTTTTAAAAAACTGGGAAAAAGCTTCCTGTGGTTTTCCAACTTAGAGCAAATTAGAAAGATGAGATATGCAGTACGATTTGATTCAACAAATAATTTTGGATTACTTACTTTGAATCTTATACTAGACCACAATTATAAATGCTTTAATTACCTTGTTAAGGACATAAACTTTCAAAAAGACTTTCTACAATTAGATTTTTACTGTTAGATAACTAGTTTACTATACTGTAAATCACTCAAGGGCAGGCAAAGCATCTTAATTCATCTTTAAACTCTAAGTGATATGACTGTTGGTTACCGCATAGTAAATACAATAATTATATTCTTTTCTACTAGGTTATAAGCTTTATGCAAGCAAAGCCTTTTTCATATTTCATTGTTCTAAGGTTGTTAACAAACTTTGAAACACTGTATGTTCAGCGAAGGTGTTTATTTTTAAATTAATAATGACTATTGTAGGTAACATTTATTAATGTGCCAAACATTGTGCTATACCTTGTTAATTATTATATTTAATCCCCACAATAACTGCATGAGATACTATTAACATCTCTATTTTACTGAGGTTTGGAGAGAGATGATATCTTATTCAAAGTCACTTAGCTTAAACATGCTTTGGCCAGAATTTGACCCAGGTCTATCTTGATTCCAGAGTTGGATCTCTTTACTCTTTTGATCACCAAACTCAACAAATGTTTGGTCATTAAATGAATGAGTGAATTATCATTAAAATTGGTATTTATTTCATTGCTTTTCTTAAAAAAGAGAGGATTTCTGATTTTACAAACACCTCTACGAGAAGGAACAATGACAGGTGCCTATTAAGTTTGACTCTACCATTGTTTTATGTACCATTTATAATTGTAGATATCACTTATATATAAATTTGTGTGTCGATGGTAATTGCAGACCACACTGATAATATCCTTGATAATACCCTTTAGAGACATTAAAATATGTACTTCAGAATAGGTAATATACGTGGTGTGTGCATACATGTTTTCTATATTACAACATGAATTTCTTTTTCTATAAGTTCTGGGGCAATATAGTTTAGTGGTTAAGCACACAGACCTTGAAGCCAGTCTGCCTGGTTTCACAAACCAGTCTGCTTCTTATTTGCTTGTAGACCTGGGAAAATTACTTATTTTCTCTGATTTTAGACACTTTATTTATTAAATGGGGATAATAATAATATTTTCCTCTGGGTCACTCAAAGTACACATCATTAGACTTAGATAGGCATTTTTAGTTTGATTTCTGAAGCCTTTTGCAAAAGATAGATCTGATTCTTTGCTTAAAATATCTACTAGCTTTTAGAAAAACTGAGCCTGTATTTTATTTTCAGACTATAGTTCGAAGACTTTTGTCTTCAGGTGGTCTTCGGTCCTATGATCCCCTAAAAATAGCCATCTTATCAGGTTATTGACACTGACTGACTCACAGGAAGAGCACGACCTCACTGAGACGCTTGTACATGCATCCACTTCCCATGATAAGCCAGTTAATTTTGCACAAAGAAAATGTCCAATCAATCCATAACTATAGCCTTTACTTCTCATTCCAGCCATCTAGACAAGTGTTTGTTTCATCATATCTCTTTGCAATTGGAAGACATATATTCATTAATATTTTCTTGATCTGTTGCTCTTTCTCCCACCTCGTTAGTCTTTGCACAAATAAGCCTCTTAGCTCTATTTAGGTAGCAAGAGAATAAAATTCATTTTGTCAGACCAAGCCCATGGGTCCAGTGACTCTATTTGGAATGTGTTAAGCTGTTTGTTACTAATGTGATCTATAATGAATATTTGGAGGTAAAAAAAAAAGAAGTCATTTGTTTTAAGATTAGTAAATGTTTTCTGAAATTACATTTAGAAACTATTAAGATGTGCATTTTTTGGTTTGATTTTGTTGTACGCAATCCAGATAGCTAAGAAAAAATAAAGATGTTAACAAAGGCTAACTTTGAACAGATGTAAGAATGACCATTTTCTTTTGTATTCTTCTTCATTAAATTTAGGCTACATTTCCCCTGAAAAAAGAAGCCCAAATTTCTCTTTGAAAAAGTTGGGAACCACTTACCTAAAACATTATTTTACCTTAGTACAGTTGCCTTCAAACCTGGCTATTTATTAAAGCATCTGAGAACTTTATTTTAAATGCCATACCAAAACCAAATACAGAGATTCAAATTTAATTGTTGTGAGGTGAGACCTGGACATTATTATTGTTTAAAAGTGTCCTCTGGTGATTCTAATTTGCCGCCAGGCGTTAAAGTCAATGAGATAATGTGCTGCCTTACCTAAATGTCTCCCCAATCTCTTAGTAAACACCTTCAGAACCTTATGGAACATTTGATTGGTATTTGCTGTTGGAGTGAAAGTAAGAAGATGTGATCTGTGACCTGCACTTTGCAATGCAATGATATAATTATGATAGATCTGAAACTCAGTGGTTTATTTTTTAGTATTTCTGTGCCATAGATTTACTGTCAACCTTAAGCTAAATTTCAATGCCTATCTTTGCCACAGAAACATGAAATTTTACATAATAGAACGTGTTCCAAGACCCTGGTCAGTCTGTTCAATGAATAGGTGCTTGGCCATATGCCACGAGGCTCTGCTGCCCTCTGGAGGGTATTGTGCTATTACAGGCGAAACAGCATTTCTCTTCCTATATTCTAAGGCACATGAGAAGTTATGAAACAAACAAACAAAAAGAAACAAAACAAAAAAGTTTCCGGTCAAATAAAATCATTTAGAGAATGTTACACTATCTCTGTGTAGGGAAGTCACAATGCAAATTAGCAAAATAAAAGACTGAGAAGTTCTATAATAAATGTTTCCCAAACTAATTGCACCATTTTCTCCCCAAACTGAGCCCTGTTAATACTTGGTAAACTAATATTATACAAATAATATTTTGTGTTAAAAATATTCAAATAACATTTTAGATATGGAGAAAATAAAGGAGAAAAATAATGAAAGATCTTAAATAAGCTAGAAAAAAAAAAGGAAAGATTTATAAAGTTAGATGCAAATAAAATGAAATGAAAAGATCCCACATCCATGCAGCGACATTTTGACTGGAGACATACAATTGGATGTGGCAGTGTGATGTGCCATGCAATGATATTTGTGTTATCTTCCTTTTAGTTTTTATCCTAATGAAACATTTGAGATGATTGTACTATTGCATAACAATGGAATTGTGACTTGTGCTTTTTAACGTATGAAATTAACTTCATGTACTGTCAAATGTACCAAGAATCATATTAGACCAAAAATATATGGATAGCAAGAGGCTAGGCATAATGAGCATCTACCTGGAAGTTCAGTTAGTACAGGTGTAGACCCCTTGTGTGCAATTTACTCCTATGTTTTCCTCAGGCTAGGAAGATAGCAACTGTGTAGAAATAAAATATTTTCAGTCAAGAGGCTTTTGTGTCATTCTTTTGTGTCACTAATTTTGTGATACCTGCCAATGAAGACATACAGAGTTGTTGTAACTGTTCAGTGAGATACTATATGTGAAAATGCTTCCCACAGCCATGACACATAGTAGGTGCTCAACAAATATAAGTTCGATGTAAAGATGCTTGCTGAGCACAGAGATAAGGTCAAGCTAAAGAGTCATGGGGTCAACATAAGAGGAAGCTGAAATTAGAAGTAAGAACTGGAGACACCAACAATCCTGTCCCAATTGCTATGGACTGTCCCAGTTTTCACACTTAAAAGTCCTACATTGGGGAAACTCCTCAATCCTTGGCAAACTGGGATAGTTGGTCACCCTAACTCAGAACTCAGAATACCCCAAGTAGAAACTATTGGTCAGAACACAGACACAGAATCTAGGAACATAAGGCAGAATGGTTCTGAGATGGACCAATATTTCTCAGGCAGATGGCACCAGTCTCAGAGTGTGAGTCGGGGTAAGCCCACAGGTGGAGGTCAGTAGACACACTTGACTCAACCAAGGGAAACTCAAGGTGCTATACATATAGAGCTATACAAGGGAAATTTTACAACTAATTTCTTGAGTGACTTAGTGATAAGACTAAAGTAAACAATGAGAAAGGGATAGTCTCTTCAATAAATAATGCCAGGACAATTATTAACTACAGGAAAAAAAAAACATTCCACACCTTACATACTACACAAAAATTAGCAACATAGAAAACTAAATATGAAAATCAAATCTTTAAACATTTTAGAAGAAAATAATGAAGAAAAGCTTAATGAAGGATTTCTTAAGTAAGCTGTAAAAAGGAAAAGATTGATAAAGTCAATTGCGTTAAAATGAAAAAGACCCCACAATCATGGTGAAGAGCCAAGCCATAAACTGGGGAACAATATTTGCGATGTATCAAACCTACAAAGTACTTGTATCAAAAATATGTAAAAAAAAAAATTCAATAAGGAAAATGTCAGCAATCCAATAGACACATGAAAGAAACAGGCAATTCACAGAAGGAACTTGAGTGGTAAAGAAATTTTTTAAAGAGCTCAGTTGTACTGATCACTGAAATGGGAATGATATAACATTTTACACCAAGCAGATTGTCAGAAATTTAAAGGCCTGACAATACCAAATGTCGAGCAACAGAAATGTGAAGCAACAGAAATTCTCTCACACTGCTGGTGAAGGTGTAAATTGGTACAACCACTTTGGACAGCAAATTCTCATTCTAGATGTTTTAAAGATACATACCTGAGCACGATTTTCTAGGCGTACAGCCTATAGAAACACTCAAACATGTGCACGAGGGGTCTTGTGCTACAGTGTTCACTGTACACTGTTTATAGGAGCAAGAGACTGGAAAAAAAAACAAATGTCCATCAGCTGTAAGATAAATTGTGGTATAATCCAGTGAATGGATTACTGTCACACAGCGGTTAAAATAAATGATGAGTTAATGACTAATATGAATGAACCTGAAAAGCATAATATTGAAGTAGAAAAAGCAATTTTCAGAAGGATTTATAGAGTATGGTATCACCTATATCAAGTATAAAAATTCATTGTTATGAATTTTATGGGTATGCAAATAGGTAAAATATAAAAACACTCACAGAGGTAATAAGCCAGATTATGGGTACCTCTGAGAAGAAAAAGATGAAAATGAAATCAAGAAAGAGTCCACAAGGCATCAAATGTGTCTATTATGTGTCATTTCTAAATTATCTAAAGAAATATAGCAAAATGTTAAGATTTGCTAAAATTGGGTGACATATAAATGAGCATTATTTTGTTCTCTATTCTTCTCTCTGTTCTGAGCATTTTATTTTCTAAAGAAAGTAAAATCAGTGCTAGTAACATTTAAATTCAGATTATTCAAAATTACTCTAAAATACTAAAATAAAATGAAGCAAAACTATGACCTTAAGAGTTGGTCAAGCCAAATTTCAACATTATTTTCAAGGAATAAATTAAGCTACCTAGTGTCCTGACACATATTTCACTGTCACTTAGCCAACACTAGATGTCACTTTACTTCATGCATTTAGTTTAATTTGAGAGTTTCTAGTTAAAGTTAGATGGACTTGAGTATGTTTTATAAGTTTTTCCTTCAGTTGATATAGAAGATGAAGAAAAATGAGAGTGCTCTTTGCTATATATTCATCCAAGAAGGCAAGGAACACATCTATTGTGGCTTTGCTCCGTAGAGACTATGGTAATGCCATGAGAATGGCAGCGAATGGTACCGAATGGTACCAGAGTTAATTTTCCCCCTACTCATCAACTCTACTATATGCACTAGGCCATGGTAAAGTAAACCAAGCACATTTCAGAGTCCTGATTTGGTGCAGCGACTGTGGTTAGACCTAGCTAGTTATAGCACGCACTGTGAAATTACAAGTGAAAGACAGAACCTGTTGTAAGAAAAGAGAATCTTGGGTTCTAATTATTTGTCCAGCAAAAACGTTCACGACTCTTGCAAACAAATGCAAAAGAACATATGGCCTTTATCAGAGGTAGAAAGAACTCCATGCAGCTGTTTTATTGGGGCAATTAAAAAAAAATTCAGTTCTGCTTCCTTAAAGCAAAAAGCCTAACTATTGATCCTTTTCTCTTTTTTTTTTTGGTAATTGACAATGTCCTTAGGATCTTTTCTTAAACAAAATGATCAGTATACACATTTTAACTCTATGGAGAAAAACATTTTCACAACTAAATATTTAACAACTAAATATTTATCCAAAAAAACAGAAATTTTTTAGTTATTGGCTTAATTAACTATTTCTCTTTGGCCTTAAAATGTAAAAACATCTGACTTCTCTTTATAAAAAGCTATCATCCTAAGTGCTTAATTGAATGATCAACCTTTTCTTTGGAGGAAATCATCATATATGAGTAATGATAGACTTAAGCAATAGACTTGTATTTCTAGTCCTATAACTTAAATCTTGCAATAACTTTTGATCATTCTATCAATTTATGGTTCTGTGATAAAAGTTTTTTTGTATATGGTAATAGCATATTCTGAATTTAAGTGGTTATTTTACCTTAACGTTAATGTTTTTTAAATTATTAGCCTTTTTTAGTGTGCAGAATTGCTCAGCTTGGGGAGAAGTTCAGTGAGGAGGACTGCTGGGAGTTAGCATTAGACCTAGTTGTTCCTAAAAGCTGGCTTCACACCTTAAGCTGTTCCTTGGAAAAATAGACTTTCTAGCTCAAGTTATATCTTTTTTTTATTGTGTTCTAAGCATATTTCAAGGTCTTTCAGTCTTTTCTCTTTCTTAGTAACACAATAGAAGTAATTGGGGACACATGGGAATCCAACATAGTATAATTTTGGCAAAACAGAAACTATGTTAAACTTCTTCTGATTAAATCCCATCTGCACTCCTTACCCTCAAAGAATGTTAAGTGTCATGAGAGCTGGAACCTGCCTGTTTTATAACCCATGGAATCCCTTGTGCCCAAAATAGTGCGGGGAACATAGAAGGAAACTCAGTCAATATTGGCTGCATGAATGAGTGAGTAAATCCAATATTTAGGAATATGTGGATCTGGCTTTGGGATAAGAAGCCTATTGCAGCTCTTGCAGTCTCTACTCTGCAAGTAGTGTCATGATTTTGAAAGATTATCATGAAAAAATTTTAATTATAAACATTCTCCAAATTCACAAAAAAGTTCTATCTCTAATCCCTGGTCTTTAGTACTCAATCTACTTTAATATTTTAGAGTATCCTGAGACACTCACATGTGTATAGATCAACTATATTTATTTTTACATAAAGTATCACTAAATTTGTCAAATTAGATTCACTTTATATTAAGAGAATTTTTTAAATCCCATAGACATCATTGATTTTAGTATTAAATGAGTACTAGGTAACTACACTTTGTGATTGTTTTAACTCACTCAAATCCTTAGAATTTTACAGTGTTCTTTGCTTGAAATCTGAATTTTTATGAGGCAAATATATATCACAAATAATGCTGATATGTAAGAAAAACTTCTGGAGCTTTTCAACATCATATTGAATTATTTGAGCTGGCTAACAGTGGAAGGGCCATCCGCCCTGGGAAAGAGTGAATCCCCGGTCAGAGCATGGACTTTGCGGCCAGAATGTGTGTGAGAGGATTCTGGATCAGCCACTCACCAGCTCTGTGACCTGAGGCATATACTTGTCCTCTCCTTGCCTCACTTCCTCGTATGTGAGGTCAGGAGGATGACCATAACTCTGTCATAGACTTCTTATGAGACCACCTGAGTTAATATCTGCAAAGTCTTTAGAAGAGTATTTGGAGCATAATAATGTTTGCTAGACAAACAAGTAAGAAACGTACACTAGCAGATGTCAAATGGCTATCATCCAAAGATATTAAAAAAGATTTTTATTCTTTCAGAAAGATGACCTCTAAGCTCCCTTCCAGTGCTAAATTCTATTATTCTACTCACCTCTGTGTACCTTGTTCCTATAGACACATCAACTCAATGTATCCCAAACATTTCTTATTAAGTTTAAACCTTCATGCATGGTTTTGGAGAATGTCTCCCCTGCCCCCCTCTTTAGGTTATCCAAATCTTATCATCATTTCTCCCCAGCTTTCTTCCCCTTTTCCTTTTCCTCCTTCTTCTTGGCATCCCAGTCTCTATTGTGTTTTATTGCTTTATGTTATTCTCTCATTGTTTTATGTGTAATTATTGTATTCCAAATCAGACTGTAAATCTCTTAGGAAAAGTCCAATGCTTCACTCAAGTCTCCCAGCTCTTAAGTAAATACTTATTGAATGAATAAGTGGTAGGAGGGAAGTAAATTGGGAATCAACTCTTTAATGATAATTAATGCAAATAAAGTGGATTATACATTCAATGTTTAGATTATTAATGAGCAGTTCTTATTTCTAAAAAAGTTTTAGCTCATAACTACTCCCCCTCACTTTTTTTTGTCTGATCTACTGTTGGTAAAATATTTGTAGATTAGCTGGTTCCCCCTCATTCCTTCTCTTCTGAAATGTGTGGTAAAGTAAAAATGCCTAGAGCAATAATTTGTGGATAAAAAACAGCTGCACATGAAAAATAATTGATGTGGTTTTAAAATTACTCTAAGGTAGAAATTAAAATGCCTTTTCAACCTACGCTCTAGAAAGAGTATTAAAGCTAATTCTTTATAAATCATGAAATGGAAATAGAGGAAGACAGAAATTTTTAAATAGTCATTTGATTTTAAATAAGTAGAGTTTTGAAATTTTTATATAATATTCAAAAATATTCATTTTGCTGAGACTTAGCTGTAGTCAAATAAAGTCTTGTCTATATCCTTAGTACTGTGAGTATAATGTTTTTCATAATTATAAATAAGAAAGGTGATCCCTTTGAGTTCTTGATACATTAATTTGAATGCCTTTGTAGTTTTAATTCTTTTTTTCTATTATGCTTCTGACATTTTTCAAGGACCCAAATGGTAAGCATTGTTTATTCATCATGTTTCCCAAGAGGAGTTTATCACAACTGTGCTGACCTAATGCCACTTACACCTACCTGGTGTACAGGTATGTAAATGATGCCTGACATTGGAACAAGATTGGAAGATTCACAAAATAGTATTCTAACAACATGACACACACAATATTTGATTGAATTTTTAAATCTGGATCTACATAGACCCATTCCTTCTAAACTTATAAAAACTTTTATTCACTTGTTTCTTCATTGAAATTCTTAGCTCTAGAAGGTGTGCTTTTTAAGAGAATTCTAATTCCCTGGTTTTCTTTATATAGAGAATGTCAGAGTAATATTTAAAAACCAATACTTTCCTTTAGAAGGAGATTAAGCAGGAAATAGAGAAGGTTTTAGTCATTATTCTTTAAATTGTGGTATTTCTTAGCTAATTCATACAGGAAGCCAAAAAATTAAGCAGCATTAAAGCATTAAAATGTAATGAGTCACAGACATATTTCTCTGCTTGATTTGAGCCTGTTCTTAATTTCAATACTTCATAAACAGTAGTTAAGCATAAAGATAAAAAATATGTACATGAGTTTTTTAAATCTTTGAGCCCCAAGATTTATGATGTTTAGCAGTGTCTGTATAAAAGATAAAATATTCTAAGTATTTATCATATTTATTATATTCTAACTATTTGCTTTGCCAGGGAATTTGCTATAATATCATATAAACATTGTAGTTTAAACTTATGCATGGGTTTTGGGAAAAGCCAACAGGCTGAGATGACAAAAGTCAACTAAGTATCTGAGGATTAAAATAGAATTAAAGCAATAAATACAATGTACTAAAATTAGTAAGATAGTTATAAAGGCTTGAATTTTAACCACATATTAAATATATCTCAGGCATTTAGAGTAGAGAAATTTGAATGTTTTTTTTATGAATTTTGCTGATAAAGATTTAAAATTAATTGGCAAAATACATTTTTTCAATTATATAGAAAAGGAATCAAAGAAATAATAACTTACATAAGTGCATACTATGTACAAGACACTATTCCTAGAACTTTACAGGCAATGACTATTCCAATTTACAGATGAGGAAAGTAAGGCATCGAATCTAGATAATTTGATCAAAGTCACTGAGCTGGTGAGTAAAAGATCTAGGATTCGAAACCAGAGTTGAATGCCAGGGTCTGGGCTCTTAACCATTTCATCATTCTGCCTTTGCAACTTGATCAATAATCTTTTAACTCATTTTTGCTAAAATATGAATGTCTGGTTAAAACAGTAGGCTATGGAATATTGTATTTCACTACTAGAGGGAATAACCAAATAGTGTATCGAGTTTCTGAAAACAGTACATGCTAGAAAACACATTCTTGAGCTACAGAAACTGAAGACACATAGTGCTGTTGAAATTTTCTTTAAGCTAATTAGAAAAAAGAATTTCACTGCACATGATAACGAAAAAATAAATAAGTTATTTTATTAAATGTGCCAAGCATCATTCGAAGTATTTTATTTAACTCATTTAATCTTATTGAAACCTATAAGATACATGTTATTATTATTCCCATTTTATGAATGAGGTTAATTGGGAGGTAACAGGCTCACTGTGTCCTCTTTTATTCTTTCTTCCTGGATATTTACAGATATCGGGTATTTTATTCATCTGTTTTATATGGGTGGGTAATTTAGAAACTTTTAGGTGGCTTTTTCTGGCAGAAAGTTTAGAATCTTTGATTCAGTTGCTGCTTAACAATAGAACAGGAGGGAAAAAAAACTCTGAGGTATTTTGCTTTCTTCCTGCCATGTAACTACTACTTCACAATCTAGTTTAGTGGAATGGTAATGGCCAGGAGCTCTGGAGTCCAGTTTCTTAAATTCTGGGTCCATCTATTCCCAGGTGATTTGGGGCAAGGTATCTAATCTCCAAAGACAGTGATCTTGAATGGATTGTAGGGAAACATCCCTGGCTTGTAGGGTAGGGGTAAAAGGAGGTATGTGAAAGGAAATGAAAGGGGCAGAAGGTTATAATAAAAGTATCTAAAAATGTTTCTTCTTATCCTCATTCAACATTTTCCATTACCCATTTGATGTTTTCTATTTGTTTAATGGTGAAATCTGTCCAATTTCTGTCAGCTTCTTCTTAGTCATCAGAGAACTTTTTAGAATGAATACGCTTGTAAGAGAACTGACCTACCAGGCCCACCCATGCTGTTATAATGAGATCACTTTTTGTAGCACTTGTTTTCAGTCTGTTTGCCATCTTTCCTGATGTGTCACCAATGCTGCCTGTGAACCACACCCACAAAAACAACTCAGAAACAGATTTTCTTTAACCACATGTGACGTTGGTGAATTGGGATATTTTAACTAGGTCACATAGCTACCTAATTGATCATTCTTCCTCTATTGTCAATAAATATTTATCGAGGACTTATTCTGTGTCCAGCACTGGTGATATGAAGATGAATAAATCACAGTGGCTGTCCCTGGTCACCTCTCAGTAGCAACACGCCTAATATGCTTATACATGGTCAGTGCAGACTGCTTTTGCTTTTTCACTATTTTGCTTCTTCTTGACTATTCATAATGTTTTCTTATAACCTATAATTTCTATTTTTGCTTTCTGTTTAGCTCCTATGCTACTATCATTATTTGCAAATATATCAGATCATTTCAACTTTATCCTTTTCTATCAAGGTCATGATTGATTTTCACTCCTCTTTGGCTCCATCCAGTGCTTTTTTTCTGATGGTGCGAGAGAGTTGCATGGGCTTACTTTGCACCTAGAACATATCATTTCCTTTGTGATACTACCCGTGTGAGGTCATACTGAATAAATGACTGAGCCAAATATTTCCACAAATGTATGTGCATTAAAGATGTGGATTAAATGAATATAAATGTATATGTACATATAAAAGCCCTAGATATGAAGCTACATAGATGAGTTGGCTATAAAGTCTTTGTCCTATTTAGTCTATAATGAAAAACCTGCCTTTCTAAAAAGAACCTTATGGTTTCAATCATATAAAATATACTTTGACCTTGCTTGGCCATGAGATGAGAGTTTAAAAGGTTATAATTGAAAATCTAGCATTCATCATTAACACTGACTTTTCTTAGTGAGAAAGTAGCAGCTATGCTATGTAATCCCCTTTCCCACTTTTCTTTTTAAAGAATATTTTTATGGCAGATACGACAATGCGGCTTAAATTTGGAACTAAGCCAAACAACTAGGATTCATTATTAGCATTACCACTTTACCATTATCATTATCTCATCACAAATATTATTATTACGACTAATGAAATTTGTAACTATATTAGTTTTATGTTGATTCTTCCCCAGGAATTCCTCCCCACCCTTTCTATTTTTTTAACCTCATTCTAATGTGTTTATATAAACAAAAGTGACAATTTACTTAATTACATAATACCAAAGTCAAAAACACTGAATCAATACTGCTTTGAGGTAGAGGAAAGGGATTACCCTTCTAAAGCTATATTATAGTAACATATCTCTTAGACATAATATTTTTCTTTTTGTAGCCAAAGAGTGGTTTTGAAACACATATAGGTTTATTTTTGGAGTCAGACATTTGAAGATTATCACTACTTGCTTGAGAGAGACCCCAAAGCCCTAACTGGACCAAAGACTGAAATACATTAGGCAAGCAAATTGTACACTGCACAATTCCAGGGCATGGCATTCACAGAGACAGAGATACGAATGGAGCCTCTGATTTGTGCAACAAAGCAATCTGCATGTTTGGAAGTACTGGAAACATTATAGAAAAAAAATAAAGGACACTTTATTAAAGTGTTAGGTAGACCCAGAGTCATCTCATTGTCTTTGAAAGTAATTTCATTTTTCAATTAAGTTTTTTCTGGAAGCCATGGGTATTAAGAAATACTCTGAATGAAAAGAGAAGGACAAATTTTCAGTTGGAAATTGATTTCACAATCAATATTCAATTTCACAAATAGACACCATTGAGAAAAGTGAATTTAAAGCATGGACTTAGAAAGTGTATAAAGAGTAATTAAACTAGTAGGAAACGTAAAGATATGAGATATGATTAAAGACAGGATATGACCCTAGCAATAGCTTACATTGACTAGCTTGAATTCTATCAGTACAAAACACTTAGTGTTGGGTAAAAAAAATTTTAAAGTCTTCTTAAACACAATGCTTTTTATAAGGTAATGAGGAAAATCACCAGTCTTTCATTATTGTGACTATTCAAAATGTACTCAATGTTCTAGCCAGTACAATTAGCAGAGAAAAACAAAAGCAAGTTATAAGAATTAGAAAAGAAGAAACAAACTGTATGTATATGCATATGATATGGTTGTTTATACAGAAAAATAAAAAAGATTGTATATTATTAAACTTAAGAATTTAGTAAGGTTGCTAGATATAAGATCAATATACAAAAAAAAAACCAATCACATTCCAATATACCAACAACAAAGATTTGAAAAATATTATTTTGCAAAGAAATCATCTATAAAAACAAACTAGTGTTTAGTAATAAGTCTAATATAAGATTGGCAAGATTTTTATAAAGAAAGTTATAAAACGCTACTGAAATGTCTTAAAGAGGATCTAAATACATGTAGAGTTACACCATATTCATTAAAATGTACACTCAATTCCCTGAAGAGTAAACACTCCTAAAATCAACAATAAATGTATTACAACTCCAATTCACCCAACCCAACAGAGGTGAGTAGTGGAATAGAACTGAGCTGCTGGTTTTTGAAGTGAATTTGGATCTTCAGGGAAGCCTAATATAATTAATGGTATCCCTGGTTTTAAAATATCCCTGTAAAATCTGTTATCAAAAGGATGAATGCTCAGATATATCCTGCAAATAGAAAAACTATCTTATTTACCAAGAACTAGAATATTTATGTCAACATTAAGAAATTAAGAATAGGATTTCTTGGCAAAGGAATTGCTGTCTCAGTTGCAGCATGGCATTTTTCATCCACGACTCAGAAGTCTGGAATACCTGCCGAATGCCTAAGATACAGACTCTAGGTTTCCAGATCTAGAGAAGAGAATGTTTTAGCAAGTGTGCCTTGCCACACATGAGAGCACCCAAAGCATCCAGAGATATCTGAATGACTATACCTCACCCAAAGGCCACTTGTTAAACTATAACAGACACGCCACCTGTTCCTGTAGAGGCCAATAAATGATCTTTGAACAGGGTTGGAGTTAAAAAGTAAACCTGTGCTTCACGTTTTTGCATTGTTGTAACTAAAATACAACAACTGACTTGATATAAGTATGCAGTCAATGTTTGCTTCTAAGATTGGGTCAGTGTTTACCTTTTAAAGGAAGAACACATTTGTTATAAAAAAGGATTTCCAAACAGTCTGATTGCTTTCGAAGCGGCTCTTAAAACTACAACACCATGTAAACAGCCAAAGTTTCTGTACTACAGTTACCTTTACAAGTCTGTAACTGTGAGGTTATGGTATTTTACAGAGAAAGCAGAGTCAGTTGAAAACACAAGATTATAAATGCTCTTCTGAAATTATAACACTGCTTTTTATTTAAAATTATGAATTCTCAAGAAGATAAAGATAAAATCTTTGGTCAATAAACTCTTTTTTTTTTCAATAGGTGTGAAAGCATCATTTAGAATATGGAAAAATCTCAGACCAGTGACGTGATTGGTGTTTCCTTTCAACATTTTCTTCTCTGTTTCTGGCTCACCTAACTTTTCCTCTCATACATCTTTTCTATTGTTAGAAAGAGGGAATAGAAGAAAATCAGAAACTTCATAAAGAGCACACATGGAAATCTGTTTCCTACAATAGAAGCTTTAAGGGTAATTTAGTTTTTTATTACTTTCTTCTGTTGGCTTGTTCACTAGTTGCTAAAAGTGAGTATAATTTGAAAAGTGTGAAAAAAGTAGATATACAGATGATTTGCATGATCAATTAGTTCCATCAAGTTGACATTTATAGAATATTCTATCCAAAACAGCAGAATACACATCCTCCTAAAAATCACACAAAATATCAACCAAGATAGACCACATTCTAAGCCATTAAATACACCTTAAGAAGCTTAAAAAAATAGAAATCATACAAAGTATATTCTCAGACTACGATGAATTAAACTACAAATAAATAACAGAAAAATAGTTGAAAACCTCCAAATATCTGGAAATTAAACAACATATTTCTAAGTAATCCATGGGCCAAAGAAGAAGTCTCAAGAGAAATTTTAGAATATTTTAAATAAAAGGAAAATAAAAGAATAAAATCAAAATTTATGGGGCACAGTAAAATCAACTTGCTTAGAGAGAAATTTATGGCATCAAATGCATATATTAGAAAAGAAGGTCTAAAAACAATAACCTAAGCTTCCACTTTAGGAATCCAGTGGAAAAAAAAGCTAGTGAAAAGTAACTGATTAGCAGGCATAGAAAAAAGGTTCAATTTTACATACAATCCAGAAAAGAAATGCAAATAGAAAATATCACTCTTCACATACTGAATTTAAAAATTTGTATTTCTGTGGTATGATATACAGTGCTGGTAAGAGTAAAGTGAAATAGACACCATCTAATTAGTGATAGTAGTACAAATTGGTATAACTCTTTTGGAGAAGAAATTTGGCAATGTAGCCTTAAGTCTACCTTTCCTTTGACCTGGTATTTCCATTTTAATGGATATAAAGAAATAATTCCAAATTTAGAAAATATTTAATTCACATAGAGAGCTATAAAAGTGTTATTTTTAAAAAAATATTCTGAAAATAGCCCAAGTGCCCAGATAAGTTTGGCATTAAGTAGAACAGTTAATGGCCATGAAAACTGCTATTTGAAGAGAATGTCTAATAACTTAATCATAGCGAGTGAAAAGAGTATGGAACAAAAATTGTATAGGTAGAAATAAAATCAGAAAGAAATATACCAAAAGGAAAAATGATTTCTTGGGATGATAGGTTTGCCTTTCTTGTGGCTTTTTTAATATTTTCCAAAGGCCTATGAGGATATAACAGTTTTGCTCATAACTTCAGAGAATAGTGGCTTGAGTTACAATCTCAGCTCTGCCTAGTGAGTCTCTGTTCTCATTTGTAAGATAAGGATGATGACTGAAGTTTCTCCCTAGGGTGACTGTGAGGACTGAAGGTGATAGTGTATGTAGAGCATATAGCACAGGGCCTGCCATACATTAAGTCCTCAATAAACTCTAGTTATTGTTATGTTTTTAAAAGGCAGGAAAAAGTCCTATCAAGAATAAGCACATTAGGACTGTTTCCTTTAGATTTACAAAGGGGCATTTTTATTTCTCTATAGGACTCTATTTGTCCCTTTGGATTATATGCATATTCAAGATTTTATTTTATTTTTATTATTATTATTATTATTATTATTTTTTACTGATGGTAGAATATTTTCAGTCTATAAAGAGACAAATATCCTTTTGTATCCTCCCCCACCCAAAAAAGGAGGAGGGGCATATACAGGAAGCTATAGTGTATTTGACTCTGTGAAGTATTTAAAAGTACAATATTCAGAACCATACCAGTGAGGCTGAGAAAAGAATTCAAAGCTACTGGCTCTAGCTACTTATTACCCTGAGTCTGTAGGGTTGTTTTTTTTTTTTCAGGGTAAGAGATAGTAATCTATACCTCTGCTTTTGCCTGTTGGGTGGGTGGAAAGACAGAGAATATGATAGTTACATAGAGGAAACTTCCTTTAGGGTCATTGGTAGACTGAGAAATCTGCGGCTGCTTCAGAATTCTCTTCAATATAAATTTTAGTATTGCTTTAAAGTGTTAATATAGTTCTATGTGCTTTCATAACCAAAAAAGTTCTGTCCATAATAGGAATCTTATGTATTCTAACAATAATTAATCATTTTTGAAGGTTTCTTCTCTGTTTGCAGTAAAGCTTGCATTCATTCAAATTTTCCTGAAAGAGGGAGGAAAGTGGCAAAATGACATACTCCCTTTATGATGAAGGAATCTTCTGTAGTGATGTTCAAGAGACTAATTGCACATGTAAAAAAGTGCTTAGACTTCACTGGAGCAATACATTTTTTCAAATTAATTTTGTATTAATTTTGGCTTTAAGGTTTTTGTTCTTTAAGTTTAATAAGGAATGTTTCTGTGACTAAATAGCATTTGTAAGTAGAGAAGGGTTAAGGTAGAGCACATTGGAGTTGTTATTTTGAATTCTGCGGAAAAATAAATGAACTTATTTTTATTGTAACCTTTTGTGGCATGGTCTTCCAATTTCTTTTACCACTCACGAGTTTTCACAATGTATTAATACTCTGAAGCTGTTAAGCTTCAGCTCTGAGGATGGCATTATGGTTCAACATTGCTCAATGAAGTTCTGATGCTCCTGGTAACTGAATCTCTTCTATAATGAGGTCCCTTACACTGAATTTAGGGTTAAAGCAAATCGTGTCACAGATTTGCCTTCTAAATTGCATTGTAATCTTGTGAAATTTGGAATAAAAATGTCCAGAAAAGTGTTTGTGTTTGAAATTGTGGCACAATTTTAGGATTAGAAAGTATCCAGTGAAATTAAGACCTATAGGTAAAATCAAATAGAAGCATATCTTAATTCGCAGCTCATATACATTGTCCTATATTGTTTATCTGGAAATCCCACTTAATAGACAAAGGTTTTTCTTTTTTTAATCAAATTAGAAATCTGATTTAGAAGATTATGGGCTTTTAAATTTTGGTTTTCTAATTTTTGAACGATAGTTTCTTTGATTTTAAACGAAAGAACGAGGAAAATTTAGTAGAACTTTTGTGTTCTCAGTAGATGACTAAGAGTACTGGACACAGAGAAGGCTTAGTCTCAACTCAGTAGCTTAACCTAACTAGCTGTAGAACCCTGAGTAGACCAGAGTCTATGAAATAATAGGTTTTAAGTGTGTAATCTCAAAGGAGCTCAGTTTTCTCATGTCCAAAAAAGAGGTTGGCCTAAATAACTTCCAAAGTGTTTTCCTATGCATGATAAAAATGTATTATCGTCACAATTACAAATTAGGTAAAGTTATAATATTGACAGCAAGTGTTCTTAAAATAGTTCATTTCTCTTGACAATGTCATTTCTGCTTATTGTTTCAACTGTATCTTTATGTAGATGATTCTTAAACCTATATCTGGATACTTGACTGCTCTGCTAAGCTCTAAAGCCAGGTTAACTGTCCGCTGGACAGGACTTCTAAATCAACCTGTTTAAAATGCAGTCAGCCATCTCCTATTGTCCCACCTCCCAAACCAACTAAATTTCTGGATTCTCCTATTCCTGAAAAAAGAAACTATCATTTTTTTCAACTAACTAGGTTCAGAGCCCTGAGGTCCTTCTTGACCACTTCCCATCGTCTGTCAATTCTCATGATTGACACAATATTGTAGTCCTGTCAATTCCTTGTTTTTTGATTTTTTTCTTTCAATTCTTCTCTCTCTTTCTGTTTTCCTATCAGCACCTTGGTTTAGACCCATATTTTTCATAAAGTAGCTCTTAACCCTCCTTCTAGGTCCTCTCTTTTCTAATCCATTTTATGCCATTTCTAGATAACAACGGCTGTAATCATGTAATTTTCCAACACAAATCAGCCAGACCGGCCAAAGCCTTTACCTGTTTGCCTCTAATATACTTTTTCTTCCCCATCTCCCACTGACCTTTATGAATTTCTTCTCCTATTAGATTCTACTCACTCTGCCAGAGGCACTTTGTATATTCACACCTGAGCACTTACGTGACCGTTACCAGCTAAGCTCATCCACGCTGACCACAACATTCATCCACACCAACCCACTGTTAAAGGTCAAGGTAAGTCCACATCCTCCATGTAGCTCTTCTAGCTTCCTGAGCCCAGAGTGTTGCACTTTGCTGCAAATAGCCTATGATGTATCACTTTTCAGGTACTGCTTTTTCATAGTCTGCCTTAAGTTGTTATATTTTAAAAATAAAAATGTAATAAAAATTACATGGTTTTGCTGAAAGTTTAGAAACCAGAGAAATAATCATCTTTAATATTTTTATATAGACCGTGCCTTTTTTATATGTATATTTCCTATAGTTATAATTAAAACATAAATATAATTTTGCTTCCTGTTTTCACCTACTCAATATATAACAAAAAAATTATAATTGACAATGATGAAGTATCCCTTGGGAAGATAGAGGGGAATTAACCCTGTTAGAGGAGAAAGAAAGAAAGTTGTCATAGCAGTTACTGTCTGAACTAAATTTCTGAGGACCTGTGAGAACTAGCTAGAAAGAGAAGAGAAGAGGAGGCCAAGGGCAAGTGTGTGCAGAAGCAAGAGCATGAAGCACTGTTGTCCATCTCAGAGACTGCTGGTAGTTCATTGCAGTCTAGGGAGCCCATGGGAGGAACCGGTACATCATAGAATTTGGGTGCCAAGCCAAACAGAATGTCTTCCATGTGTCAATGATGGGAAGCTGCAGAAAATGTTAACTAGGTGCTTGGGCCAAGTACATTAGTGAAATTGCTGACTCTTGATGACGTATATAGCTAGCTTTCTACCTGACATTTTAACCTCCTTTTCTTTCTAATAAAGCCTGGTTTTGTTAAGGGTGGCAACGTGCCCAGTCAAAATAATCACCTCCTCAGACTTCTTCATGGTCTGGAGAGGCCCATAATCCAGATCTGGAAAATTAGATACAAGTATGTGGGTGAGGTTGCTGGAAAAGCCTTTTAAGACAGCTGGCATATATCTTCTTTCCTTTCCTCCTTTTTCCATTTCTCTTGCCTAGAATGGGGACACAAGTCCCGGGGGTGGAGCAGGCAGGCATCTTGTGACCATGAGGAAGAAAACCACACAAGTCATGATGACTTCACTCAGCAGCTGCACTTGTCCTGGACCGTCTACCTCCTGGCTTCTTGTCATGTGAAAAAAACTCAGTCTTGATTTAGTTAAGCTACTGAGTTAGGGTGAACCCAACCTAACTGCAACTGAATGCAATCATATTTAATATAATATTATGTCCGTTTCTTAGAGATTTGCAATGAACTTAGCATATTAAAAATTTGGAGAAATCCTATTTAACTTTATTTAACCTAATGTTAAAATTATTTGACCACAGGACTCTTTTTCCTCAAAATACTTAGTATATCTCACTAAACACGAGTGTTTTGAAGTTTAGTAAATGTTACTCTTTTTGTGTTGAACCTGTAGATGGATAGTTGTGACATTCTGCAGGATAGAGGATACAGGAGGAGTAACATGTTAGGAGAGAAAGATAATGAGCTTAGTTTTGAATGTGTTGAATTTGAGGTATCTAAATACAGCCATCCATTGACCATTGGATATGCAGGTCTGAGGCTCATGAGTGAGATTTGGAGGTAGGTGGTGGTTAAACCCATGGCTCCATGGATTAAACTGTGCTTATTAAGGTAGAAAATATTTTGGGATGTTTTTACCAATAAGAATATTGGCAGAATCCTTCCTTTAACTGCCTTGCTACACCACCTCCCTCCAAAGAGGAAATGGGAAGAATACTCCACTCAAAGTCAGATACACCAGAATTCACATCCTGACTTGTTGCGTTTACTTAGCTGTATGAGCTTGGCTCAGATGTTTAACTTCTCTGATCTTCAGTTTCCACATCAAGGGGTTGACAACCTAACCTTAAAGAGCTGTGACAATTATATTCAACATTGTGCCCAGTAAATTATAGCTATTCCATCAGTGCCAGTTCCCCTCTTCCTCTAGCTAGGAAAGATTTGTTGCTTCTTCCTTTCATCTCCCACGTAGTGCCTTTTATAGATGTACAGCAGCATTTCAAATTAAGCCAGGACAACGATTTAGCTTCTATTAAATATCTATGTATAACTGAAGTTGAAATTCCAGGGCAGACAAATACTATATGATTTTACTTACATGTGTAATCTAAAAAATAAAACAAATGAACAAAACAAAAGAGAAATAGACGCAGACATAGAGAACAAACTGATGGATACCAAAGGGGACTAGTTGGGGGGATGGTCAAAAAAGTCAAAGGGGATTAAGAAGTACAAATTTTCAGTTAAAAAATAAATCTTGGTCTATGGCCATGTCACCCTGAACGTGCCCGATCTCGTCTGATCTCAGAAGCTAAGCAGGGTTGGGCCTGGTTAGTACTTGGATAGGAGACCACCTAGGAATACCAGGTGCTGTAGGTGTTAATAAAAAAATTAAAAGTAAAAAGTAATAAAAAAGAAAGAAAGAAAGAAAGAAAGAAAGAAAGAAAGAAAGAAAGAAAGAAAAAGAAAGGTGGCTAAGAAAGCATCAATGTAATAAAACCAATTTAAAAAAATAAATAAATCATAGGAATGTACTATACAAGACAGGAAATATAGTCAATAATAAAATAATAACTTTGTATGGTAGCAGATGAGTGGTACATAAATATAAAATCACCATTTTGTACACCTGAAACTAATATTGTATGTTAATTATAATTTAAAAATAAATAAAATTTTTAAATGGTAAAATAAAAATTGAAAGAATCACACATATACAGGGCAGATCAAAACAGATTTATGTACATGATGGATTTGTATTTCACTATTTTACGTATTTAACAAATCTTAAAGTGCTTCATGTGTGTCTTGCTCTTTTCTACCACTTTATAAATATTAACTCATTTAATATTTATAATTACCTTGTTAATTGGGTATTATTATTATTTCTATATGGCAGATAAGAAAATAACTGCACCAAGAGGCTAAATAACTTTCCCACAGTCACACAGCTAGTAACTGGCAGAGACAGAATTCAAACCTGGGGAGTCAGACCTCATAATCCATGATCCTAACCTCTACACCACTATATAAAAGATATAAATAAGTAAAACCAATCATTCATATTGTTTACTGTTCTTTTATCCTTATGAAGCCCTTGGTAATTGTTCCTTCATCTATTTCCCTACATTTAAGAAAAGTAGTCATTTGATTCCAAGCATCTTTTCATCAATGTCAGAAATAGCAATATACATAGAAAGTTTTAACAAAGAGCTATATTGAAGAGAAAGTGTTTAAAATTTGTCAATACAGTGCTGTCTCGGGTAGCTATCTCTATAAAAACAACAAAATTGTTCTTGTTTATTTAAACTTTCTAGGTTCCAAATAATTAATTTAAACATGAGAGAGCAAGTGCAGTTTTTTTTTTTTTTTAAAGGAAAGTACTGCTTACCTTCTTGGAAAAGCACATGTATTTTCAATAGCTTTCACTCCCTTCCTAGGAATGAGCAGCTGTAGCCAGGAAGCACATGAAATGAGAAACAGTGCCAGTAGCAGAAGGCTTAGATTAAAGCTTAAGGAAATTCCCAAGATGATGTTTTTAAAGGCCGTTTAAAGGACACAGACCAGGTAGAAAACTAAATATAGGATTATTTCAATGGAAACAATTCTCCATTTCTTTCTCTCCCAATAGTCTTCTAGTTTGAAGAGAGATAAGATAGTATATGTAGAAAACTGATGAATAAGCAATAATTTTTCAAAAAAAAGATAAGTCTGGAAACCTATGTTCTATCTCCATTGTGTAGTTATTGAATGATCTAAGTTTGGCACTTACATCTTTTACATCACTTTCTTTCTTTCCACACATTGATGCTTTGAGGATAAATGAGATATTATTTATAGTTCCATGGAGGAAAGATACTAGGTATACTAAAAAAAAAATATTGCTATTTCGAAGTTCTTCCTTTCCTTGGAAATATATAGTAAATCATGTGTATATAGTGTTGTTGAAGAGTAAACTTTTCCATAGAAGTGATTTTTTTTTCCAGAAAATGCTTAATCCCATTCAGGACTAACAATTTTTTTTTTTAATTTTAACCACTTTTTGAATTTCACAGTTTGACATTGTTGATTTTTGTCCTGTAAATTAATATTTATTGAATGCTTACTACCTGCAATGTATTTCAATGGAACTCTTTCCTTTTGGTTAAACAAAATATATTTTATCTTTCATTAATGACTCTTTAAGACATCAATATATGAAAAGAGTATTTTAGTTTGCTTCAAGCATAATATCAGTCAGCATCACAAAGCTGCTAATGCATTTTTAGGCTATAGAAAATTAAGTCCTAGACTTAAATTAAGGGAATACTAGTTCAGTTTTATTCCACACCAATCTAGACAAACCTAGAGTTGAGTTCTAGACACACAGTAAAAAAGCAACATTGACAAACTGTAGTGTATCTGAAAAGGGGTGATTACGATGGTGAAAGGTTTGGAAATCATGTCATGTAGGTGATTAAACAAAACTTGGAGAAGAGGATAGTTAAGAGAAGCAATAAAACGTGACTTCAAATCTTTGTATACCCACAGAATTATATACATGGTACCCAAGATATGGAAACATCACAAGTGTTCTCCAATGGATGATTGGATAAAGAAGATGTGGTACACACACACACACACACACACACACACACACACACACACACAATGGAATATTATTCAGCCATAAGAAATGGAATATTGTCATTTGTGACACATAGATGGACCTTGAGAGTATCATGCTAAATGAAATAAGTCAGACAGAAAAATACAAGAATCATATAATCTCACTCATGTGTGAAATATGAACCAGAAAGCAACAAATAAGCAAACAAAAACAAACACATAAACACAGAAAATAGAAGGTTGGTTACTAGAGGGGAGGAGGGCGGGAGAGAATGAAGAGGGTTAAGGGGGTCAAATATATGGTGACAGAGGGAGACTAGACTTTTGGGTGGTGAGTATACAATGCAATATACAGATTCCATATTATAGAATTATACACTTGACACTTATGTAATGTTATTAACCAATGTCACCCTGATAAATTTAATTTTTAAAAATCTTTGAAAGAAATTGGACCTATTCTGTTTAGTTGCAGATGACTAAACTGTAAACATAAGTAGAATTTTAAGAAGAGGAATATCACAGTTTAAAAAAAAAACAAAAACAACAACAAAAAAAAACAGTACCAAAAGTGAAAAGGGCTACTTTTGAGGCTTTTGTTTACTGAGATTTCTAGAACAGAAACTAGATGACCATTGGACAGAGCTTTTGTGGGGAAGGTTCCTGACAGGGTGAGAAGTTGGGCTCAAGGATCCCTAATGTCCCTTCTGATGGTGTATATCCTATGACCCATTAGGAACTTCACTTATTGTAGTAAGTTATAATAGAGTGACAGCTTTATAGCCTTTTGGCACTTTGCCTCTGCACTAAAAGGCCTCGGCCTGCTGCGGGTTTTTGTCCTTATAGCTATTTTTTATAGTTCTCTCATCTTCCTTATTATCAGGTTGCCTCAACTCATTCCTTGTTTCAAAGATATCCTGCTCCATTCTAATTTGCTAATTATAATGTGCTGTGGCCTAAGGAGACAGCTTAACCAAACTTATTAACATTTCATGAATTATTTAAGTGAAGACCTAAAGAGCTCTCTCATGAATAAGGTTTTTGGTACATCAACTTTTTCCATCTATTTTAGTTCTTAAAGGCCCTTTTAGCTTTCTTCCAAGTTCTCAGGAGTATTCTAGATTTAATTTGTCAATTATGTCCTTTTGAAATTCCACAGATTTGCTAAGCTTCCTACTAATTCATAAAATTAAAAAAATGATTATAAACCCATTACTGAAATTTTCAAAAACAATCATAGGCAATGATATATGCACCACTGAGCAAGATATTCCTTATATAGGTAAACTTTTCCTGGACAGATTCTTCAAAATGAAAATAGAATTCATAATAAAGTAGAACTAAGTTAAATTGGAATTTAGAACTAAATTAGACTATATAGCTAAAGAAATTGATTAGAAGTTGATTAGAATCTAATTACTTTTTCTTCTGAAGTGCTTGATATATAAAGTATTGGTGTAAAGGTACAAATTTGTACAGAATATGGGGAATAATTCTAATTTCACATTTTTTTGGTAATCCCTGTTCTTAGTAGAATAGCAATAGTTTTAACATAACTCAGTCAAAAATATAAAAATGTACTGTATACCTAGTAGGTGTTCTCAGTTAAGAATAATGAAGAATAGTCTAAGCACTACGTAGTACACCTAAAACTAATATAATATTGTGTGCCAACTATAATTGAAAAAATAAAAATAAGTTTAAAAAATTACAGACCAGTCTAGTCAAGCCAAACATAAATTTAAAAGTTTTTAAAAATTGGGGGGGGGGAGAATAATAGAGAACATAAGAAAACTATAATAACATTTTGTATAAATTAAGTATAAAAGACTGCTTTACCATTAAGGAAATGATTTCCTATCATTTATTTGGTAAAAAGAATAATTTGGAGAGGTATTTCAATGACTCCATTGGGATCATATCTATAAGATATGAAGAAAGACCTAACATTGCCAACATTTGAAAACTCAAATATTTTATTTTCTAGAGTGTTATACAAATTTCTGTCCCATATCATTTGCCATTTCTCAGTGTTGACTAGAAGAATAATTTTAGTGTCTCTTAAATGGATAAAGCTGACCTCACCCCAGTTCCTCCTGGAGATAAAAACTTCCTATTTAACCCCAGATGAGTCATGATGTATAATATCTACATGTGCCCCAAAGCTCTGAATTGTCCTCATCGCTAACACACACAACTGAATGATACCTGTAAAGTAGTTAATCTTTTGGAAAATATTCAAAGGCACAAAGTGAACACTGCAATAAAAAAAAAAATTGCTTTCTACTTAATTTTGCCAGTTTACCTGGATATGCACATAGAATTATTTTTTCATAGAGCTTGCAGAAGTCCCAGGCTCAGGTGCTATTTAATCTCCTCCCATAAGCAGCAGCCTTGAGCAATTCTGTTCACAATTCGTTGCTGGTGGTTGCTATTGAACTATTTATTCCCCGTAACTATTTCCCGACAACATTGTTTCACAGCACAGCACCGCACAGCCCTATAGAGTGAGAGTGCTTGGAGGGGCCAAGGACGTGCTCTTTGTCATGCCCCTGTCTTTAGACAACGATGTCCTTAAACTGCCCGCTAGCTAATCCTGTGACCCTTTTCTTTTAGCACCTTGAGTTTGAAGTACCTTTTACATCACTATGGATAAAGTTAAGTATTGATCAAGTTTTGATAAAGTATCGGATAAAGTTAAGTATTGATTGTTTAGCCGATATATCCTCTCCCAGCCCCCAAAGGCGGCAGAGAAGCAGCGAGCGCCACTTAGCAATTAGTGCCCTCTCGGATACCCGTGACCCCGAGCTCGGTTGGCGAGGAGAAGGGGGGGGTCCTTTCCCGGGTCGCGAGACTCCGGGAGTAAGGGTGGCGGGGGTGCTGCGAGAGGGAGGGCTGTTTTGCTGGGGGATGTGAGGAGTAGGCGCTAGCCTGTTTCGCGGTTTTTTAAGCCCCTTGGCATGCCCTGACCTGATCAAGAGGGAGTCAACTGCTCTCTGGAATGTTCCGGGAGAAGGTGGGAGACTGCTTCCCCGAGGAGGCCTGTGGGTGCTGGAGGGCACCAGGGGGGTCACGCTGGGAGATGCAGGGCCAGCGCCGGGAGGGCGGGGAGGGAGGCCGGGGGCCGGGGTGACGGTCGCGTGCGGGGCGTGCGGCGGGCGGGCGGGGCTGGCAGCAGGGGCGGCGGGGGGTGTGGGGTGAGGGGTCCCCCCGCCCGGGGCGGCCGTGGCGATCGGGCCGCGCGGGCTGCGCCGCCCGGGCTGTCAGGCGAGCGCGGGGGGCGGGCGGGAGGAAGGGGTGGAGGTGCGAGGGGGGAGGAGGCGGGCTGGCACCGGAGCGCCGCGGCGTCGGTGCAATAAAAATGCATCCCATGGAACGGCCCGTGGAGAGGGACGGGACGGAGACGCGGCGGCCGGGGGCGGTGGAAGGAGCCGCGGAGGACGCCCCGGCGGCGGCGGCGGCGGCGGCCGGGAAGTGAAAGGTCTCGCAGAGTTCAGCAGCGGCTGCGGGCGCCCAGCCCCGGGCTAGCGGCGCGGAGCCCGCACGGCCGCTCTCCCGGGCAGCGCCGCCAGGCCGGCGATGCTCCCGGGGCCCCCGCCGCCCCCGCGGTGCCCGGGCGCCCCCAGGCCGGTGCGCGAGGGTCCCCCCTGCGCCCCGCGCGACCGCTGCGCGCGGCTCCCAGCCGCCGGCGCGCCCTGACGGGGCCCGGCGCCCCAGGACGAGAAGGAATAAGGAGCCCCGGTTCCCCCCGAGGACCGTCGGCGCTTCAGCCCGCACCCGCCCGCGGCCCGGGTCCGCCCGGCTCCTCCCGGCCATGGGGAGCTGCGCGCGGCTGCTGCTGCTCTGGGGCTGCTCGGCGGTGGCCGCAGGTGGGTGGTGACTCTGCCCGGCCCCCCACCCCCTTCCCTCTCTCCTTCTGCTCCCCACCCAGGGGCTCGCGGGGTGCAGGGCAGTGCGGGCCGGGAGCTCCGAGCTCGGCTCGGGAGGATGAAATGAGTGGCCATGTTCCGCCTCCTTTCTCAGGTCTCCTCAGTTTAAAATCCGATTGATTTTATTTTTATTTTTATTTTTGCAACTGCGATACCCATGCCCTTGGATAACCTGATAGCCTGGGTGCGCCCTGCCGGAGATCCCGCGACCTTGGTTTCTTGCTGGGTCTGGGCTAGCAAAAAACTGCCTTTCCACTTTGTGAGGGAACAAAGGACCAAGCTCGCCATCCCCCGGCACTTCATGGCCTGAGGAAGGATGGGGAGGGGTGGCCTGGCGACCCTGGGCGCGCGTGGACCAGGGCCAGTCTCTCGTTGAGCGCGATCGCCGTCGTCCTCGACCTCACGGTGGGGACTAGCGAGCCAGGTAGGGGACACCTGGAGCGGGGTGATGCCCTCTCACCGGGGCAGTGGCCGGAACGCAGTGAGACCCGGGGCTGAGACGGTAGGTGGTGATCAACCTGGGCTGCACGGAGCTGGCTGGCCGCCCCTGGGGAATTGGTACCCTGGCCGCGGCTCCGCGGGAGGTCGGAGGCGGGTCTGCGCCCTGTCTCGGTAACCGGACTACCGGCCCGGGCGTCGTCAGCTGCGCTCTCCCTCCCACTCCCATCCCGCTTTCCTTGGGCTGCCCTTGGCCACTCGCTCCTAGCTCGCCCTTTCTACATTCGGGAGCCCCTTCTACTCCTCTCCCGCACTGCTGAGGGTCACCTGGTTTCAGTTAGGTGGAAGGCACCTCAGTTTGTGAGGGGGAAAGAAAGGGACTCTCCGGCCATCCGGTCTCCCGAACGTCTCGCTTGCTTCAGAAAGGGGAGTGTGAGCTGGAGAGACCGACTCGTGGATCGAGAGCATCTCTGCTTCCTTCCCTTCGGCTTCTTCCACTCTGTCCCCCAGAGACGCTGGCAGGCGGCAAAAGCCAGGCTTTAGAGTCTGCATCCCAAACCAGTCAGACTCAGAAGCATCCTTGCCATACTTGGCGATCGCTTTTTTAGGAATCTTCAAGTGTTTCCCCCACTCTTTATTTATCTGGCTCCAATCTTTTCTGGACGTCTTATTACTTTAGAGGCATTTGAAATTATTCAGAACTTTCCCCAGTGAGCTGTTAAAGTTTTAAGATTTTACATTAGTTCTTCCTATTTAATGCACCCCTGTGTGGACTTATGCATGCTCCCCCAACCATAAGGTGAACTTTAATAAACCTTTCCCTTTTCAAACCATGTTATGGCAAAAACATGCAAGTAGTCAAGAAGCTGTAAATAAATATCACAAGCCAAATGTTTCAACTCAAAAATACTTGTACGGGCAGTATATGATTTTCCCTGAAATACTTTACAGGTGAGTCATAGCACATTGTTTGGGTGATCCTGGCCACAAGCAATTGTTGCGCCAACTAATCAGAACAGTGGCAAATAGAGTCCAGGCATAATGCACGCTTGAATGTGACATTTAAAACATATGCCTAAGGAATCCTTTTCTTTTGGTTGCAAAGGCTGTGTGGAGCTGATGATCAGCAGTGTATAAAATGTCTCTATTTTAGTATAAGTTGTCATTTGGCTTCTCTAACAGGACAATGATCACAGTTCAGAGATGCTCCCTCTCAAAAAGCAGAAACATTCAATTAGCTAGAATTTGGGGTTTGACTTCCTTTTCTTTCCCTATTTGTTTTAACTTTTAAAATAGATGATTTTGCTTAAGGTATTCAAGAAACCCAAATTAAAGGATTGCATTATGTAGTCAGGATGTTAATAAGTGGATAATGTTTATCATTTTAAGTAATTCTGAAACATTAAAGTCTGTTGGCTGGACCTTTGTTTGGCTGGAAGCACATGTTTCTTTAAGAGGAATATTACTTCACAGATTATGTTTAAAGGTGCTGTTAGTGGCAGCCAGACTGTAAACATTCTCTTGTTAAGCAAACAGGTAGCTACTATATAACCTGTCATAGGTAGAAGCACTCAAGAGACAAAGAGCATGTCAAATAAGCTTTTCTGCCATTTGGCAGTTTAGAGGATTTTTTCTTAGTTACATTTACTTAATATTAAAATAGATGTACATCTCAGCTCCAATGGTCTCTAGCTTTGCCTCCCATCATACATTTATTGAATACCTCATATTACTTTTCCCTTTTATCTGGAAGGAATTTGTCCCTATGAAGGGAATTTGTCCCTTCATATTTTGGTTTTAAAATATAGTAAGTTCTACATTTCCTTCTTAATATATTCTTATAAATATGTTACATAATGCTAATGATGTTCAAATTGTATATGAAAGACTACGTTGGGTGATCTCGGTACTATGACATCCAAAAAAAAAAAAAACAAATATTTCAAATATAGAGAACATTTAGAAAGCAAAGCACTAGAAAAGGTTTAGGCCCATCATCTTAACCCTGATGTTACCATTTTCCTTCCTCTTGTACTTTGCTAGAAGTGATTTCAGTTTCTTTCGTGTGACTTTGGCATCTGAACATGAAATGTGTGCACACTCACACGCTAGCATACACACACGTAGTGTAAATGCAGAATATTATTCAGCTCAAATTTGGTAGAATTTCCTCTTTACTGAAAGTCTCAAGCCCTTTGGGGGATAAGTCAACTGTTGAAGGTGGACTAGGTGGACAGAAGAGCTGACCAGATGGGTTTGTCTTGAATAACATATGCTTTCCCTTCCCTAGGGCTGAGTGGAGTAGCTGGAGCGAGTTCCCGCTGTGAAAAAGCCTGTAACCCTCAGATGGGAAATTTGGCTTTAGGGAGAAAACTCTGGGCAGACACCACCTGTGGTCAGAACACCACTGAACTGTATTGCTTCTACAGTGAAAACACCGATCTGACTTGTCGGCAGCCCAAATGTGATAAATGCAATGCTGCCCAGCCTCACCTGGCTCACCTGCCAGCTGCCATGGCAGACTCGTCCTTCAGGTTTCCTCGCACGTGGTGGCAGTCTGCTGAGGATGTACACAGAGAAAAGATCCAGTTAGACCTGGAAGCTGAATTCTACTTCACTCATCTAATTATGGTATTCAAGTCCCCCAGGCCAGCAGCCATGGTGCTGGACCGGTCCCAGGACTTTGGGAAGACGTGGAAGCCTTACAAGTACTTTGCAACTAACTGCTCGGCTACTTTTGGCCTCGAAGATGATGTTATCAAGAAGGGAGCTATTTGCACGTCTCGATACTCCAATCCTTTCCCATGCACTGGAGGAGAGGTAAGGGCACACGTTTAACTCTACACTGTAAGTAAGGTAGAAAAATGTTACCAGCCCACATTTTTTTTAAGGCATGAAGGTATACTTGTAGCAACATGAATGAAATTAGAATTTTTCATGAGCTTTATTTGTCATAAATTATTTCTCGCCCTTAGACATGGACATGGAGTCGTTTTCAAGCAGGTTGCCCACTGGCTGGGTTTAAGTCGGACTTCTAAGATTTTCATTTTTTCAACATCATCACTTTATCTTAGAGGTTTGAAAGGCTAATGGTTTCATTAGTTAGCGGGACTACTTACTGTGCTTCTGAAAGGGCAAGAGTTACTGAGACAGCCTGTTCCTGGAGCCCATGCTGATATCTTCCTGAAACTGTTAACATAAATAGGAAGTAAATAAAAATAAAGCCAAGGGAGAAAGCAATCTGTCAGAAGGATACTTTGTATAACAGTGGCATTTTATTGTTAAGATTGCAAGAATGCATAGCAAACAAATGAAGGTACGTTCTTTTAAGATTAAAAAGTTTTGTTTTTTGGTACTCATAAACACATCAACCAGTTTAGGGTCTTGAAGCTATCCCGGGCCCAAGACTATCTCAATTTTATTATGCAAAACAGCCTCCTTAGCTACTACTCCAATTTCTGTGTGGAATTGTTTTATATTTCCTCTCCTCTGAGGGGGAAACAGGTCTTTTTAATTTATATGGATGTACCTAGATGTACTTTCAGATATATGAAAAAATTCAGAGAAAATTGGGTGAAAGCAGATTAAGAGAATAAAATACCTTTAAAAGGCAGATCAAGAAATAATGATTCAGAGAAAAGAGAAGGCATGTCATAAACACACAGACTATATAAATGATTCTCAACCAGCAGTGATTTTGCTTCCTTCCCCTCTCCCAGAGGAGATTGGGCAATGTCTGAAGGCAGTTTTGTTGGGGGAAGGATGCTGCTAACCACCGCCCCCTCCACCCCACTCACAGTGCATAAGACAGTACCCCTCCCATTCCCAGCAAAGAATTATTAGCCCAAAATGTCAATAGTACTAAGGGTCAGAATGCTTAGACTAGTTGTTGGGCTCATATCTAATGCATGTGGCACAGTGGCTACAGGGACTAAGATAAGCACTCTTCTAGCATTCATTTATAAGTGTTATATTACTATTTATAGACTTTTCAGATGATAGTGTTTAGTAAACATTTACTGAGCCCCTACTACCTGTCAGGCACTGTACTCAGTGCCACTAATTCTGCCTTTGATTTGGTGGGGAAGGATACTGGTCAGGGGCCTGATAGAAAGACTGGTTTGGGAATTTCTTCCCCCTACTACTTTAGATATATGTAGACTTTTGCCGTATGATCCAGCTGCTTCTGTGTGCACTCTGCAAACCAGAAATAGTGCTGCTGGAACCAGAACCAAAGGATGTGGCACAGACAGCACACAGACTGTTTTCCATTCTTCTTCGTGGTCCCTAAAGTTGGCTTAATACTGTAAACCTGTATGCACCCTGTCATGATGGACATTTTAAAGATACCAGGACAGGAAAGAGACAGATAGGTTAGACTCATTGTTTTCTTATGTGGAGAACACTTTGTGTTGCAAACAAATGAGTGGCTTGAACGCTCAAATTGCTTTGGAATCGATCCACAGGCTCATATCAGCTCCCTCCATCTCAGTGCTACTGGGCCATGTGTATCTACGAAGCAGCAAAAATAAAGTTTCAGTAACCAGATGGCAGGCATGATTGCTTAGCAAACACTGCGTTGAATGTGTTACAATGGCCCAGCAATTACTTAGAGATAACTAAGATAAGGGTTAGTTAACCTATGGTAGAAGCGAAACCTTGTCTTCGTTAAACCCTAACGACTTACTGTCATCTACACTTACATCAAATTTCAAGGAGACAGAGACTAAAATTTGTTAGATAGTTATTGCAATGTATAGTCCCCCTTTCTATCCAGTTTCAAAATTTTTCATTGTAGTTGTTATTTCAGCAGACATATACTTCAATGGCAAGAAAAATATCAAGTGCCACTTAGCTCCCTCCAGAGCAGTATTTGCAATTGTACATTAAACCACAGTGGAATTTCTTCCTTTTAGAGGACAGGTTTGGGAATGAATCTCTCCCTCCTGAGTTAGAGAGTAGAAGAAAATCTGCAAAGGTAAGGATAAGAGCAAGCCTCCCTGGAAATAATTATTACCTACCTCTCCTATGTTGCTTTGGAACACAAATTATTTCTGAGTTACGAATTAATTTTGCAGTACACCTCTATATCATCAATCTTCATCTTTGGAAACTGAGCGACCAGAAAAATAAGCCAATTAATGTCAAATAAGCAGTCTCAAATTTCATTTATTGCTTGTTTGTAATATATAGACCTGTATCTTCTTCCACTCCATATAAGACTTCTTAGGACTTCTCTAGGTATTATCCTACTACTCAGGCTAACATACACATATCCCAGACTTAGTTTGTTTCCATCATTCATTCTAACATACTTCTTTGGGCTTTTAAGGCTTTAGAGAGCCTGAAGCTTCATGTCTAGGGAATCAGATACCTAAGAGTTGAAGGCACCAGTCATCTGAATGAGGACTTTAAAAATACAGGCCTACAACTCCACCTAGAAGAACATTTTTTAAATCAAAGTCTGCTACATAGAAACTTCCTAAAGTGGCCACAGTTCCAAAGAAAGGGATAGGGTGTCCTATAATGTGTCTCTTTTGCAGGAGAGTAGATTGAGGCTCAGAGGTGAAGTGATTTGCCTAAAAACCACTAGTTATGTGACAGAGCTAGGAATATCTCACTGATCTTCTGACCTTAAGTCTAGTACTTGTTCCACAAAACTACGTTCTCTCTCTGTTGTTGACCCCCGAGAACTGCCAGCAGAGAGAGGGGCTCATCTCTCTCTCAGCTCACTCTCACAACTATTTCCATTTAGCTATAACATGAAGGTATAAAATAATTTTCCAAACAGCTTTCTCCTTGGCAGGAATGTCCTCTGGGATGTCAGTGGTGTTCTTGGAATAAAAGACTCCATGGCCAAACCAGGTTGGGAAACACTGCCTGAGTGTAACAAAATTAAACATTTATAAATATACATAAGTAGTCTCAAAATGTGTCCTGTTTCTCCAAGGGGGAAATGTAGGATACGACATTCTCAGATTTATTTGTCCGTGGAAACCTTTTTGTGGAACTCTGGTTACTATCTCTCAGAACTCCAGAGACCCCCAGAACACGACTTTGGAAATGCTGGGGTGGAGGTGTGAAGCGTTCCCAAAATCCTAGTAAAAGCACAGATGGGAATGATGTTGTTTAAGGCGTACAAAGTTTCAGACATACAAGATGAATAACTTCTGCAGATCTAAGGTACAGCAGTGTGACTATTGTGAACAGGACACTAAAATTGGCTAAGAGGGTACATCTTAGGGTTCTCACCAACACACATACAAAAGTGGCAGCCATGGGAAGCAGTGGGTAAGTTAATTAGCTTGAGTGTGGTGATTTCACAGCGTATCTGTATCTGTATGATCAGATGATCAAATTGTACACCTTAAATAAATGTAATTCTTAATTTTCAAATATACCTCCATAATTTTTTAAATGTACAGACAGGGCTGGTGCTTGGTACAGTTAGACATCAAGTCTTTCTGTCAACTGGGGACTTAATCTCCTATTTATTTGGAGCAATAGATAAAAATCTTAAAACTTAAGGTGATGGGTTAATAAGGCTTTTTCAGGCTGCAGAGAAGCACCTCAGGTCACCTCTGGGTACAGAAAATAGAGGGAAATGGGGAGACGTAGTAAGCCATTTTAGGTCCCACACAGTCAAGCCTCATGGAACTGAAATTTCAGTTATTACTATTTAGAAAAAAGCATTGTTTTTAGTGAACACAAAGCAACTCTAAAATGATATGGTTAGCATCTCCTTAGAAGTAAGTGTGTGTGGTTTGCTCCCTGCTCCATTATCTCATTCTTAAAAGAACTCTATTTGGAATTGGATAGCAACCAATCAAACTGCATAGATTTTTTTTCCTCCAGGGAGTTATGAATATATAACATTCAAAAGGAGAAGCAGCACAAAGAAGCCAAGTACTGAGAGAGGCTGGGTCTCAAATGAAGCACTAGACAAGAAGTAAGGATTGCAGTATTGTTTACCTCTGTATCTCCAGTGTTTGGCACATTGCTGGGATCACAGTAGTCAATTAACGAATCTGAATCCGAATGAATGAACAAATGAATGATATGACAGGCATGGGTAGGGTAGGAGAATATCCTTAAATGACACAGAGGGAGGAATGAAAAGAAGTCTTGGGTAGAGAAAAGATTCAGAAATCTTGGTTAACATGGAAAAGCTGAGTTGGTAATAATATGGGATAAGCTGTGGTTGGGGAAAGGCAATTAATGAAGGATCTTAAATAATGTTTATTCATCCATTTATTCATCAAATAATTTTTGAGTTACTGTGTGTCTGATCCTGTTCCAGATGCTGGGGATATAACAGTGAACCAAACAGATAGAAATTCCTGTCCCAATGAAATTTAGGTTCTAGTGGAGGGAAGGGGAAGATAGAAAACATATAAATTAAAATATACAGTATGTCAGAGTATGATAGTAAGTACTAAGGAGAAAATAAGACTGGGTAAGGAATGGGGAATGGTGGCAGAGAAGGGCTTGCTGTCTTTAAAATATTGAAGGATTTGTATTTGATGGAATAGACAATGACAAGAACTCTGAGTTTCTAGCACATTTTCAAGAGTGAACAAAATCTGTAATTAAGGGTCTCATTCCTTTTGATCTTCAGATATGGAAAATCAAATTGTGTATTTATTACACACATTGGTTTTAAAAAATCCTTCTTGCTAGGGTTTCTTAGAATGAGAGCATTTGAAAAAAAAAATGTCATTGATGGAAAAGCACATGACTGATGAGTAATCTGAAGCCTAAAGGGATTTAAGTGACTTGTCTACAATTACTCAGCTGAAATCTGTATTTCCTGACTTCGAGCCTAGTGCTATTTCCACTATACGAGGTTAAACTTTCTTTGTGTCATGCCAGGTAGCGTGAAAAATACAAAAGTTGTATGTATTCCTTTCCTTGGCATTCCTTACAATCTACAGGGCAAGAGATTAAATGTGCTCATTTATGGACTAACTTATCAAATAATATAAGCTAGTGCATGATTAATTCCCTCAATATGTTGTACAGATAATATATATGCCTTTCAAAATTGGAGTATTTGTCTCTTTCGGCCTTTGGAAGGATTACTTGCAGTACCTCATTGATAAAGTCAGTATGGCACAAGTGTGCAGAAAATGATAATTACTTAACCAAGTTTTTACAGGTATTTACACTGATAATGTGCTAAGTGCTATTTAGGATTTTTAAACTTAAAAGATAGAACAAAGCAATACATAAGTAAGACTGCTTTCTAAGCATTATCCTCTGGTTAGCTACTTGTTTCTTTTATTATTGAAATCTGCGTGTGGCTATTTCTGCAGCAGCAACAGCCAAGAGTCATGGTGGCAGCTAATATCTACTGAAGTCTTCCCATGTGCCAGGCACTCTGTAAAGTGCATGCATGCACGGCATCCCTTATTCTCACAAGAACCCTATTAGTTGGGTACCAGCATCAACCCCGTTTTACAGACAAAGAAACCGAGACTTGGTCAAAATAACTTGATGAGAGTCAAATAAGTAATGAGCTAGCTTTCCCTCAGGTCATTATTCAAAAGTCTCAATGAGGCTTTTCCTGTCTAAAAATGTTTAGACAGAGCTGGGATTATTAGTTTGCATTGAAATTATTTATGTGGTTAAGTTTAATATATTCCAAAATGTCAAAAAAAAAAAAAACCACTACAAAACAAAATCCTAAATTAAAACTAAATTTTTGTGGTAATTATGTATTATATACAAATTACTGTTTAACTGATAATTCGTAATATGGTTGCATGAACTTTGCACAAAAAAAAGTTGATAGTTTTTTACATTAGACACAAACATTTTCTATAACAAGTAAAGATTGTTTACACTTAATATTATCCAAGATCATTTAAAGTGAGCAACATGGGAATGAATATCACAGTTCTTTTTGTTTTAGGGGCAGGGGAGTAATTTTTATCTAACTGCTGTAAGTAAGTTTTCTAAGTTGCCAAATGTATTAATGTTTTGCCTTGAAGCATATTCTCTGCTACAACTTTGTTGAACTTACTTGAAGATAAAATGTATAGATTTGTTTAGAGTGCTTCAATTATCCACACCGTGGGGCTACATCCTTCTTGTAGGGGTGGGGCTAATTTATAACATTTTCGAAAAATGCCTTTAATTTAAAGAAAATCCACAGGGTGATTATCAATTAAAATTACTTATCGAAGCGACATGAAAATTAGAACCCAAAGAGTAAATCAATAGACTTCGATTTATTGATTTCACAAGGTACATTTTTCCTTCAAAAATACCTTTTTTTCTAGCTACTTAAAAAAAAATCTGTTTACCATCTATTTGTTTTGTATTTGTTCCATTTGATAGTTTAACTTTGCCAATGTTTGGCCAAAATATTCTGGAAATCAGATCGTAAATGCCAAGTTAGTACTGAATGATTCACATTGAAAAATTAAGGCTGGACAATGAGGTGCAGGCACCTGGAGGTCAGGTATATCTGAGCATATGAGCAGCTTCCTCCTAAGGAATGGAGAACCCCATAATCAGAATGGAGGTCTTGGGGGTTGAGGGCTCTGGAAGATGAGGAAAATAAATCATGCCAGAGAATATGGAAGTTATTATTTCTGATCAATAATCAGAAGTGTCTTCACCAAGTAATCAAAAAACTCGGTGAGGATAATCTCTTCGTACTCTGCACTCTGTGTCACTCACATATAACATCATGTCTCCTATCTCTTCTACTCCTACTGGGTTTGCATCTTGAGGAACTTTGGCCCTTCTATCATTGCATATGCTTTGTGGCTCCTCGCCCCTCAACCTCTGCACCTAGCACACATTCCTGCAAGACATAAATATCTAAAATACGTTTGTTGAATTGAATTATATGAAACTAACTAATTCAACTAACTATAAAATAATATTATTGATTAACTGTGTTGGATGTTATACATCTACTAAGTACCGATCCTTTTAAAGTGGTAATGATTCATTCATTCTTCCTACAGATATTTAAAAAGTGTCTCCTACATGCCAGCCACTTTTTCAGGAGTTGGGGATACAGAACAAAAAGTCAAAAATTCCTGCTTGTGAGCTTATGTTCTAAATGTAAAATGCTAACCATGGTACAATATATAGAATGTTAGCTAGTAATAAGTGTTAAGGGGGAGAAAAACAATAAAGCAGGGAAGGAGGCTAGGAAATGAAGAGGGTTTTTTTTTTTTTTTAAATGTTTAAACAGAGCTTCCAGGAAAAGCTTCACTGAAACTTTTGAATAATGATCTGAGAGACAGCCAATGTGTCTTCATCAAGTCATCTGAAAACTTGGTGAACATAATCTCTCTGACTTCTGCACTGCCATGCACTCTGTGTCACTCCCATATAAGCGGTGGGAATATCTAGGGAAAGAGTAAAGGCCCTGAGGAAGTCTGCCTGGTGCCATCAGGAAAGTGAGGAAGCTGGTGCTGAGCAGAGCGGTTGAGATGCAATATAGTAGGTGATGTCAGACGTCAGGGATTATGGGTAGGGGTGGGAAAAAATGTGGTTCCTTGTAAGTGGGTACCCAGGATGACCCAAATTTACACTTAGATCAGTTAAAGCCTGTTAATTATTTTAGAACCCCCTTCACTCCCAAAGGGGTTCCAATTTAGACCATAAGTTATTATTATAATGCCATTGATTTTTACTGTGAATGATATTGAAAGCCGTTGAGGTTTTAAACAGAGGGATGATATGATCAATTTACTTTGAATAGGATTGCTCTGATTTGTGTGTTAAGAAAAGACCAAAGTCAGAAGGAGAGGGACCAGTTAGAATGCTATTGAAATGGTTCAGGCTAGATTTAGCGGTGCATGGACAGAGCATAGCAGTGGAAATGGTGAAAAGTAGTTGAGTTCTAGATCTATTTTATGGAATGAACCAATAGCATTTGCTGAAAGGTAGGATGTAAAGTGTGAGAGAAAGAGGGTAGTAAGGATGTTTTTAGCCTGAGCGCCTAGAATAGGAGAGCCACTTACTAAGATGGAGAAAACTCTAAGGGGAGCAGATTTAGAAAATGGCACCAGGAGCTCAGTGTTGGACACATTAAGTATGAGTTGCCTGTGAGACATCCAAGTGGAGATACTGAATAGTTGGATCTGTGAGTTTAGAGTTCAGAGGACAGATGGGAACTAAATATATAAATTTGGAAGTCATCAGTTTGGAGATGATATTTAAAGCTGTGAAACTTGGATGAGATCATCAAGGGAGTGGGTATGGATAGAAAAGGGGACAGTCCAAGAACTGAGCCCAAGGCAGGAACAAGCCGTTATCAAAAAACACTTTTGCAACTGCCAAGGTTTATAGGAAATACAGTCTCACCAATCTGTAGGTCCAACAACTGTTTAATTAAGTGGCAGCATGAACCAGATTACATTGATTTACCACAGTCAGAACAGTGGGTGCAAATTCTAAAACGATGAATAAGAAGGAAGGCATGAGAGCTGCAACTTTCGGTTTTCAAAAGATGAACCAAAACAAATAGGGGAGAGGGAAAGTACTGATTGGATCATGAATGAGGATGGAAAAGAGACAGGGAACAAGACAGGAGAAAGATGTCTTTGAAAATACCATGCTGAAAGAGACATGCTGATTTTACAAACTTTCAGGTTTTAAGGGCCTTGTATTTATTTCATTTTGACTCATCCATCTTTTTGTCCTTTTTAGTTTCAGAATTCCAGCTATAGGAGCATTTTCTTTTTCCAGAATGCCCCAGTGCCATCACAGTATTGGACATGAAATTAAAATATGGCACCATACACATTTTTTCTGCTTAGTATGTTGTGAAATTTGATTTGCAGGATAAGATGGAGAGTATCTACCTAAGGCATGAGAGCTATACAATTAATGCCATTTAAGTAAGTGTTTACATTTACATAATTTCAGGAAATCTCTTAGTCATGTTTCAATTAATATTTACTGTATTAATGTTTAATTGTTCTGTGAACGGGAGAAGAGAAAACCAACATTTAAAGATCATAGTAGAATATGCAGTTACTGTGCTGGGCATTTTGCACACATTATCTCTAAGAAACACACTCTTTTCCTGGGTGGTTTGTCTTGTTAATGAACAAGCAAAAACCAAACACCAACACTCTCTCTGTCATATTTCTCTTTTCTTCCTAACCTTCCTGCAACTGACAGAGAAGCAGAGATCTTTCCAGCTGTCAGCTCTGCTTGCTGATGTTACTTTATAATCACAGTTCCTAAAACAAACAAACAAAAATTATGGGAAATATTCAAATGCTTTCTGCATGACATCATGGTTTATTTGTGCTAACACTGCATCTTTGGGCTGCTGCTGAAAAAGCCTTCTTCGTTTTAAAATTGAAGAGAAAATGTAATCACCCTTCTACACTGTAATCTCCATTAAGAATTATTGTTTCTATTTTGTTCAGGCAATCTGACTCTTCTGAGGTCTTTGTTGTTGTCCATCAATTAATTCCTTTTGTAATTGACGTCTACATTTCTCTCATATTCTGTGTTCTAATAAAGAACCTCTGACTCCACTCCACCTTCAAATAAAAAGCGAAGGTCAATGGAGGACACATCAAACCAAGATCTCTTAGGAGAACCAGGCACCTGACTGTCCAGGGATCCTTATCTTTGTTTCCCGTCTCAGCACACAAAAAGGAATGCAACACTCACTCTTTTGTAACAATAGCTCTCTCTCTCTCTGATGATTATCAAAGTTCAGAAGAGAATAAGCCCACTGGTGGATACTTCCTGTGGGAGGGGTATAGTGAGGAGGTATAGTTTACAAAAAAAATAAAATACAATTAAAAAATAAGAGGATTGTCAAGTTCTGCTCCCCAGCTCCTCAACTCTCTTCCTTCTCATGTGCTCTATCAGTTCCTATTTGTTACTTCTGGCCATTTTTCTTTCTGATTTTCATTCATTTCCTTCAAGCACTCACCTAGTTATGTCACATTAGACTACTTCTTTTATCTCTTCTCTGGCCCCAAAATATTTATTTGTCTGCAAAAATGAATATGATAGCCTGCCCCTATGATTTTTTTCTCTGAAATCTTCTATCAGTTCCCTCAGCTCCACTGCCCCCTTGTACCTTTGCATCACAACCCAATTCTAGATCAATCTTTCTGTTTACCTTCTTGTTCCCACAGCTAGACAGCTGAACTCTAATGGGAAAAGTAATAACACACTTGTACTGGGAGATGTGTCTACAAATTTGTTTTCCAGTCTTGAACTTCCCTGGAAATTCTTTTTTCTCCAGCTCTCTTTCATTCCTTCAGCAACTCTTCCAAAGGATCTCTCCTCTCCCTAAGGCCTCTCCTTACATGCATTGCTCGCTTTCAGCTAAAGTGCTTGCCTCATACGTACCTCATCGAGAAAACAAAAACCTGTATAAATGGCATCACTGTCTAGCCCAGAAAGGCCCATCAAGGCAAAAAGCTGACATCCATTCTCAGTTCTTTTCTTTCCTCAGCCCGCTTCAATCGCTCCCCAAATCCCATCCCATTATGCTACTGGAGTCTCTCTTGAGTAGGTTATAGCTGCTATCCTGGTACCACCATTATTTGTCATCTATAATACATTATTACACTAGTCTCCTGAATGTTCTCTCTAGTCTGTCCTGCTTGCTCCCCAATCTATTCTCTATACCACGCTCCGAAGGATCTTTTTAAAATCCAAAAAGTCACTTCCCTTCTTAAAATTTCTCCATGACTCCCCAGTTCGCTCATAACCATAGTCCACATTCTTTAAAGTAGCTTGCTAGGCTCTTTCTGAGTGCCTCTTGGTCTTATCTCTCATCACGGCCTCTTATATCTTAGCCTCCAGTTGTATCTATTGAACTATGTGTACGACTCCAAGGTGCCATGTTTCTTCTTATTCTCTGAATGACTTCCTTTTCCTCATACTCTTCTGCTTTCCTCCCTCAGTCCTATCTTTCATTCACATGGCTAAGCTGTCATTCAAATACTTTCTGGATAGATGGTTTGATGTAGAGATTATTCCTACTCATTCTTAAGGACTTTGCTTGAACTTTACCTCTTCTCAAAATTCTGGGTTGGGCGCACTACTCATGTGTATCATCACACATGTGCACCATAGCCCATGTTCACCTCTGTTATTACATTTATTGCGTTTTTTTGTGAGCTCTTTAAGGTAGTCCAGACCACACTTTAAGAAACACTATCTTTATATCTAACATGCTGCCTGGCATATTAAATAGCTATTTATCAAAGAGATGAACTCTGAGGCATCATTTGTTAATATTATTAATAATAACCATTGATTATTATTTGTGGTTATTATTATTTGCTTTTTGTTGTTTAAAGCATTTGGGGACAGAGTATCTGGTATGCAGATACACTAAATAGTCTTTTTAAAAGATGACTGGCTAACGGCCTCATAAGTTAGCCATTTAGGATGGCAGGTCTTAAGACAGACAGTTTATCAGTATAATTTCTCAATAAGCAGAATGTCATAGGCTCAGTCTCTTTGCAAATCCAAACCACAGGCCCTATTCCTAATCTGCAAAGGCCTGACACAAAGGGTTCCTGTTTAGATGGAAAGGTATAAATCTATCACCACCTCTTGGAAAACAGTGGAAAGTGCACGTAAAGGTTAACTTGGGGATTTTATTTATTTTTCATCAGTATTATTGGATAGAGGGCCACCACATGCTTCTGCTTCTGCATTGTTTCCAGCTGGGCTTCTTTTCACAATGCGATGTTGGGTACAAAGGTTGTTATTTCGTGATTCTGGAAAATAATTGTCTCGTGACCTCCTCTGGACAAACTCGTGCCGCTATTTGGCTCTCTTGGATAAACTGGCAAGCTGGTTACTCCCTCGCCCTAAGTAAGAACTGCTATTTCAAGTAAGCCAAATCTAACTTCACTGCATTTATAGAATTTAGAAGAGAAACTAGCTTTGAAGAAAGAGGTTTAAATATTATTATTTTCTTTGACTAAACAAACCACAAAAACTTAAAAAAATGAAAACTTGTAAACTATGCCTCTTTCCCGTTACCTGAACTTCGTTGCAGTATATCCTTGCCATCTGGTTCACAGTATGATTGGGACTTTTAAATCACTGCCTCTTAAAGGATGAATAATAATTGAAAAGTAGGGGGAGGGAATTCCATGGAAAAGTGCACACGCGTAAGCGAAGGCAGCTCTCAGAATGGCTGGAGAGTGCGACATGGTGGGGAGTGGGGAAAAGAGAGGGATGAGGGAAAGAGTCTCACCCTGGAGGCTCAGGTCAGATTATACAAGGTCTAGTGAGCTAAGTATTTTGGACTTGATCCTGTGGGTAGCAGAGATCCATCAACAGTTCTTCTGGGAAGGGATAACATTATCATAACTTTTTAAGAACGATAACTCAGAGCAGTATGAAAGATTTATGAGCAAAACTTGTGAGATGAAATTTAATAGTGTTAAACATAAATTCCTCTTTTCAAAAATCAGCTGTACTACTGCCAGAGAGGTGTGACTTATCAAGCCGTTCGTATGAAAGATCTGAGGGTTTCAGTTGACTGTCATTTCAATGCGAGTAAACAATATATCATGACTGCCAAAAAAGCTAATGCAATCTGAGCTACGTTAATAAAAGAATAATGTTCTAAACAAAGGAGAGAATAACCCCTCTGTTGTGTTCTCTAGTCAAAGCATAGCTAGAATATTAGGTTCAGGTCAAGGTATTCCTATTTAGGCAAAGCTGAGCAGAACTGGTGCAATCAATTAGAAACCTCATTATATAATGAACAATTAACTTGGGATATGTTGCCTATGAGAGAGGATTTATGGATGTTCAGGCATTGCTAGCATTCTTCAGATGTTTGAAGGGGGATTAAATGGACTCCGATGCTTTCAGAAGGCAAGAGTATGACCAAAGAAAAATTCAAAAACTGGATGTATCCAAAAGACCAAATGAGCTCCCTTGAGTCCCGTGAAATGTTTTAGCAAAGGCTGAACGAACCCCAGCGAGAGATATTATGGAGAGGACTCATGTATAGATTTGGAGGTTTGTCTCTGATGTCTTATCTACTCTGAAAACACAGATTATATCATAGAGTGAGTAAACGACTGAAGAAAATCCTTTACACCCCAACTACTCCAATAGCAAAGGTCATGGGTTGGATACTGCTTCGCTAGTCATGTCAGTCTTCCTGCTGGGTAGGCATAAGCCTTCAATTTTGGTGTAAGCTCTTTCGGGAAATATCATTTCTTGCAGGATAAATGGTCCATAGGAAATAACTTAACTGACAAAGAAAGGGGAAGCAGGGGAAAAAGAAACGAGCCTCTACTTTCTGAATCTCTATTTTATATCAACAGATGATACTTTGTCTATAGTTTTTAATATTACTATATGCAATGTAGTAGCATAATATCGGAGTTGGAGTCCCACGACTAGTCCATCACCAGGTTCTGGTGGTTCTCTCTCTAAGTTAGTTCCCACCTCCACTGTCACCGGACCAGTCCAAGCTTCCTCATCTAACACTCAAACCTCTCAAGTATCTTAAATGGCTCTCTCTTTAATTAGGTGAATTAGGTCTTCCTTTGTGAATTTAATCAATGCGAGAAATAGTAAGATGAGGCATATATAAATAGGGTTTTATAAATAGCTAAGTACTATATAAATGCTAATTAGTAAGAATATAATTTAATTATATTATTAGCAAAGTGAACTTTTGGGCCAGTTCATCCAGCCATTCAGCAAATATTTGAGTATCCACTATGTGCCTAGCTATCTCAGGCTCTAGGGATACAATATTAAACAGAAGTAGACATAAAAGGCATTCTAACGCCCAAGCAACTGACTTACAAATAAATTTGCAGAACACAAATCGTTTGTGAGTTTGGGACTTCCTCTGCTGACATTGGTTAGCTGTTAATGTTTCCAAGAGTATCAAAGGTCTGCAGTTTTGCCCAGTGCTTTTGGACATTTAGTCAGAAAAGAACACCAGTCTTGGTCATTTAATAGTTGATAAAATTAATATAAAGAATTATATACTTCTTATTAAAGCAGTAGCCTAGTAATCCTCATAGAGAGGCAAAAATAGACTGCAAGGAGTTAGATTTAGAAAAAATGAACAAACCAGATAAAGGACAATTCATGCCTCTTTGTTCCATATTTAGTTCTGCATATCTATTGTGACTCTACAAATTCTTTTAAAATTATACTATGAATGTCAAGTACAAGATAAGGAACTAAGATTTTTAAAGATATTTTTAGATGACAGTGTTATGGTAAGACACAAGTATGAGCTTAAAGTAAAATTTCTTATCAGAACTTAAAAAGAATGTATCCACCTATACCTTGTTGGTATTTGTGACTCAGGGAGGAATTTCCAAGTGATTCTAGTAAGAGGTTGCTCTGTAGTGAACTTTTAGTGAGTGAGCAGTTCCTGCTACTCATCTGAATTCCGTATTTGGACTTGATTTATTCTTTTCCTACGATTAGATGCTCTTTGTGATTTTGTATGACAGGTTTGTTGTTAAGATCAATGGTCTTTTAAAATAATATGCTTGAAAAAGTCTCTCTTGAGGTCCTATTCAGGTTAGTTAGGGAATTATAACATATTTAAAAAATTATCCATTTGGAATACTGTAACCAAAACTCACAAGCACCTGTGTACGAAGAACTTACACCAGGCACACGTGGAAATTCATAGCCAGAAGTTCAGTGACATATTATTTCTGTTCCTGTTTGGCGCTTCTTTAAAAGCCCAATTGATCAAGCATTTAGCTACTTCTGGATGGTCCAGCAGGTACTGTGAGTATAACTAGGAGGATATATTACCTATGGAGCTGGCCCCCGGTACTGTCATTCTCAAAGGCCATTTTAATCTGCTGGTCAGTTTCCAGCCAGTCAGCTTCATCACTTCATTGCATAGGAAGACGGGGAACTGATTTCTGTTTTACATGTAGCTGCCAATTATTTAGATTGCTGCCACCTCTCCCACACCCCACCCCTTTATTTCCTCAGCCATTCCTGTCAGTTTGCCTGTCAGTTTAGTTGGCATATAACCAGAATCTTATTTTCTTATGAACTAAATAATGCAATGGTGGATGTTATGGAAATATGCAGATAATATCGCAACATTCTATTCAGATGTAGAAGTAATTCTTTCATCCTCTTCCCCACCTCACAGAATAATAACATTGGAACTGCAATCTCTCCTCCCTGTTCTACCATGATTGGAGATGAGTCCTCAAGAGGCTACATAAATGATAATATCATAGAGAACTACTTTTTCCCTCTCATTCCCCTGTCTCAACTCATCAATCTATTTCTTTCCAAATTGCTGTACTGAAAATACTATAGGTCTTTTAATATCTGAATATCCCTTACGTTACAGAAAAACTTTAAAATACATAAAATAAAATTGGGAAAAGGAATGTTCAAAAATAAAGGTTAGAGTTTGTTTGATATCGTAGAGGGTAAAATATCTGGAAAATATTGTCATCAGTAGCTTGTGCAAATAAATTAAAAGAAAAGAAAAAAAAGCGGATGTCATTTGCTATTCAGCCAGAGAGGTAAATGGTCTAGAAACTATATGAAATGAGACACTGTAGGTATTTTACCTGGAGAATGAAAGTTAATGGCTGCCTTTAAATATTTGAAGGCCTTTTTTTATTGAAAATAAAATAATGAGATACCACCTCACACCTATTAGAATAGCTATTATCAACAAGACAAGTAATAACAAGTGATGGAGAGATTATGGGAGAAAAGGAACCCTCACACACTGCTGTTGGGAATGTAAATTGGTGCAGCCACTATGGAAAAGAGTATGGAGGTTCCTCAAAAAACTAAGAACAGGATTACCATATGACCCAGCACAACATCTGGGTATCTACCCCCAAAATTTGAAAACATTTATCCGTAAAAATGTATGTACCACTGTGTTCATCGCAGCATTATTCACTGTGGCGAAGACATGGAAATAACCAAAGTGCTCTTTGATAGATGATTAGATAAAGAACATGTGATACATACATACAATGGAATATTACCCAGCCATAAGAAAAAACATGAAATACTGCCATTTTTGACAGTCTTGAGATTATCATGCTAAGTGAAATAGGTCAGAAAAAGTTGGGAACCATATGATTTCACTCATATATGGGATATAAAACTGAAAGCTACTAAAGAACAAGACAAACAGAAACTCATAGACACAGACAACAATTTAGTGGTTACCAGAGGGTAAGGGGGGTGGGAGGAGGTAAGGGTAAAGTGGGTCAAATATATGGTGACAGAAGGAGATTTGACTTGGGTGATGAACACACAATGTAATATACAGATGATGTGTTATTGGATTGTACACTTGAAATCTATATAATTTATTAAACAATGTCACCCAAATAAATTTTATTTTTAAAAAACTATAAAAAAAATTTTAAGAGAGACTTATTTTTTATAGGTCCAAGACCTGTCTTAGAAGTTGCAGAGGACAGATCCTAGCTTAACACGGAGAAACTTTTTGATAATTATGGCCATCATGAAATAAAACATGCTGCCTGCTTAAGGTGTGGGATCTAGTAGAGGATCAACGGATATCAGCTATTCTAATGGAACTTTCTAAATTGAGAAATTTGGGTTAAGTGGTGAATGTTCTCTTCTGATTTTTGAACTGTTTTCTACACCACTTTTGTCAGGGCTTAATTTTCAAGAATTAGGGGACAACTGAAATCTATACGTTATTAATTTTCTTATTCAGTTTTACATTCAGAGTACCTACCACAATGCCTAATACAAAGTATTTCCTCAATAAGTAATGACTGAATTAATAAACAATATAGTAAGTAAATGATAATAATTAATAAACAATATAGTAAGTAAATGATAATAATTCCTATATTAAAAAGCTTAATATCACATAGACCTGGGATTTTTGTCTTACTCATTCATGGCCTAGTCATCATTTAGAATAAAAAATGGCACTTATGATAAGAGATGCAATTAGAATTTATATTAGCCAAGCTTGCAACCTATCCAAGTTGGAATGTCTTTTTCTCATTTAAAGTATAAGAAATAAAGTTTAATTTGTTTCTCCTTGGAGGTCAGAATTTCTATTGTGAGCTTTCCTACTCTGTAAGCCCAATGGCTTAAGCATCTTAAAAAATTTTATACTTTCAGCTCTCTCTGTATAACCTCTACTCTGGAACAAAAGGAAACATAAACTAATTTTATAGTATATACTGTTTTATGTCCTTGTGATTCCTATCAACTAAGCTACCAGTCTTTCAGATGAGCTGATTGTAATTTGCTAAATATAGGTCAAAGGAGCAAAAGTAATATCTATTTTTTACTTTTTAAGCAGGTTACTGGCTTTTATTTCTGCAAATCTTTTCTTCTAATTTAGCATTCAATTCTCTCCCCTAATCATCTCTTGCAACTAATACTTAAATGTCAGACTGGAACTTAATGGGAAGAGGTAAATGAGATTAATCTCTACCGGGAAAACTTTTCATGGGGTGATTAATACCTATCTTCAAGGTTTCCTATAAATGAAGGACAAAGTGGCTCAATGCTACCTAGTACAACAGTCATAGCAAATATTTGTCTGTGGTTTAGGGCAAGTTGGAAGGTCTCTTTGAAGTCTATTTGTTTTGGTAGCCAGGATCTCTTCACCAGGGAAACAGTGTTTAAAGTTTGTTGTTTTTAAAACCTTGATCAGGACATTTTGGTTGCTTCTGATTAAGTCTCCTAAATGAAAAAATAAAAGCACATTCTAATGTAGGTTTGTACTATGGAAATCCTCCAATAGGCATATACATGTTCAATGAGAAAGCTAGTTTTAAGGTCAAACTACAGTAGTCCCCCCTTATCTGCAGGGGATATGTGTTCCAAGACCTCCAGTGGATGCCTGAAACTATGGGTGGTACCAACCCCCCCTCTCTATTATATATAAATATGTTTTTTCCTATAGATCCATACCTATGATAAAGTTGAAACTACTCTTGAACTTTAGGGCCATTATTAAGTAAAATGAGGGTTATTTCAACACACAAGTACTGTCGTAGTGAGACAGTCCATCTGATAACTGGATGGCTACTAAGTGACTAACTGGTGGGGAATGTATACAGCTTGGATGATGGATTCCTGGGCAGGACTCATTAGGATGGCGTGAGATTTCATCATCCTACTCAGAGTGGCATGCAATTTAAAACTTATTGTTTATTTCTGGAATAGTCCACTTAATATTTTCAGACCACAGTTGACCACAAATAACTGAAACCAAGGAAAAAGAAACCACAGGTAAAAGAGAATTACTATAACTGCCAACTATCATTTGCTGTGGCATCAGGGAAAGTGTTTTATACATATGCATTTTTATAAGGAAGATTAATTGAAGAGATAAACAGAAGTGAATAAAACCATTTTTCAACTTTTAATGTGAAAAATGGCTGAAAAAATTTTCCACAATGAATAGTTTTACTGGCATTTGGTCTTGTTAGTATTTAAGAGTTGTTTTACTCTTAAAGAGGGGTAAAATAAAAGAACTATGTGTTCATCGAAATGTAGATATAGTTAGGTCAACTTAGAGAATTGAGTGTTCATAGTTTATCTTTTTCTTAAGTGACTAGGTTTTGTAAGTCAATTGGAGATCCAAGGGTGACTCTTTTTAGTGCTCTTAATTTAAAGCAATATCTATATTGTCCTGCCACAGGAAAAATCCACTTTTACTATATGCATAATTTTACAATCTGCATTAAAGTAGCTTGATATTATAATTAAGTGACTGAGGCATGGAAGAGTTTAAATAGCTTTGTTCTGATTATGTTGAGTGATAGCAGGGCCAAAGTGAAATTCTAGGAACTTTTAAATTCAATTAGTGAAACAGGCACCTAGAGGTGTTGTAATTTCATCTAATTTAAAAAAAAAAATCACTTTAAATACAACAAATTATATGGAAAGCAATTTTATTTGCAAGTTTAATTTACTTAAGGGAAAAATCTCCATTAGAATTTTCTACCCTTTTGGGAAGAAATAAAAAGGAATAATTATATTTCATATTCAAACCGATCTTAAAAATCAGATAGGTTTTTCTTTTTGTCTCATTTCTGACACTCCATAAGTTGCAGCATGTTAAAAGTTATCAATTTGAAATGAGATTTCTGTTTCTGTTTGTGAAGGATTAATGGTTACAGTAATTACTTTCCCACACTAAAAAAAAAAAAAAAAAACTAGAAAGCCAGAAAAAATATGTGATGCAATTGTTTCAGGCACAACAGGCCGCACAAGATGATCTCTGAGAGAGGGAAAACACACAGTGAGCCCTGTGATTACTGATTATTACCCATAGCTTACTGATGGGGCTCGCTTCCTTCCACCCTTCCTTCCTTCCTTCCTTCCTTCCTTCCTTCCTTCCTTCCTTCCTTCCTTCCTTCCTCTCTTTCTTTTCTTTCTTTCTTTCTTTCTTTCTTTCTTTCTTTCTTTCTTTCTTTCTTTCTTTCTTTCTCTCTCTCTCTCTCTCTCTCTCTCTCTCTCTCTCTCTCTCTCTCTTTCTTTCTTTCTTTCTTCTCTCTCTCTCTCTCTCTCTCTCTCTCTCTCTCTTTCTCTTTCTCTTTCTGTGTGTCTGTCTTTTGTAAATAAGATAGGTTTATTTTATTTTTAAATACATCCAGTAGATTTCAGATGTACAATTTAACAGTAAGGCATATATATATTGCATTTTGTGTTTCATTCACATAGTTAGATTTCTTTCTGACACCACATATTTACCCCATCTACCTCCTCCTGTAGCCTCTGGTAACCACTAATCTATTGTCCATGTCCATGAGTCTCTGTTTGTCCTGTTCATTTGTCATTTTTAGTTTTCTATTCCACATATAAGTGATAATGTGCAGTTTTCAACTTTTTCTGTCTGGCTTATTTCGCTTAGCATGATTACCTCGAGGTCCATTCATGTTGTCACAAATGGCAGTATTTCATCTCTGAAATACTATTGTATTTATGTACCACAGCTTTTTTAGCCAATCATCTATCATAGGACACTTCGGTTGTTTCCATGTCCTGGCCACTGTGAATAATGCTGCTATGAACATCGGTGTGCAAATATCTTTTCGGATATGAGTTTTCAAGTCTTTGGGGTAAATACCCAGTAGAGGGACTGCTGGATTATATGGTAGATCAATTCTTGAGGAAGCTCCATACTGTTCCATAGTGGCTGTACCAATTTACAGTCCCACCAGCAGTGTGTGAGAGTTCCTTTTTATCCGCATCCTCTCCAACACAACATAGAAAGGGAAACCCAGAGCCCAGTGAAGTCATGACTTAAAAGGACAGTATGTGGACTCTTGTGTTGGCTTTTTTTCACTTAGCATAATGTTTTCAATGTTCATTCATGTTATAGCATGTATCCGTACTTCATTCCTTTTCATGGTTGTATAATATTCCATTATATAGATATACTACATTTTGTTCATTTATTCATCAGTTGACAGACATTGGGTTGTTTCCACTTTGAGGCTACTATGAATAATGCTGCTGTGAACACTAATATACAAGATTTTATGTAAATATATGTTTTCAATTCACTTGGGTATATACTGAAGCGTAGAATTGCTGGTCACATGGTTAACTATAAATTAAACTTTTTGAGGAACTGACAGACTGTTTTCCACAGCAGTGGCAATGATTTACATTTCCACCAACAATGTATGAGGCTTCCAATTTCTCCACATGTTCATTAACACTTGTTATGTCTTTTTGATTATAGTCATCCTAGTAGATGTGAAATGATATCTCATTATGGTTTTGATTTGTATTTCCCTAATGACTAAGGATGTCCTTTCATGTGCTTATTGGGCATTTGCATATCTTCTTTGGAGAAATGTCCATTCAAACCTTTGCTCATTTTTAAATTGGGTTCTTTTCTTCACATTATGTGGGAAAATGTGACATAAAGATAAGTTTTGAAATTAGATACATGAGGTTTCTAATCCCTGCTCTCAATAATCTTGGATAAATTCTTTAATAACAAGACATATGGAAAATGTCTACCTATAAAATGAAGATAATAATACAGTCAATCAAGAACAATCATTATTATTAGTTTCAGGTGTATAACATAGCAATTAGACATTTGTATAACTTACAAAGGGATCACCCCAATATGTCTAGTACCCCTGTGACACCATATATAGTTATTATAATATCACTGACTATATTCCCTATGCTGAACTTTATATCCACGTGACTCTTTTGTAATAGTTTGTACTTCTTAATCATTTCCCCTTTCTCATTCATGCCCCCAAACCTCCTCCTATCCAGCAACCATCAATTTGTTCTCTGTACCTGAGTTTGTTTTGTTTGCTCATTTGTTTTGTTTTTTAGATTCCACATATGAGTGAAATCATACAGTATTTGTCTTTCTTTGTCTGACTTATTTGATTTAGCATAAAACCCTCTAGGTTTATCTACTTTTTTTTGCAAAAGGTAAGATTTCATTCTTTTTATGGTCAAGGAATATTCCATTGTATATACGTACCACATCTTTAACCATTCATCTATAAACAGACACTTAGATTGCACCCCATATCTTGGCTATTGTAAATAATGCTGCAAGGAGCACAGGGGTGCACATGTCTTTTCAAATTAGTGTTTTGAATTTCTTTGGATAAATACCCAGAATTGAGATTGCTGGGTCATATGATTGTTCTATTTTTAATAATTTGAGGAACCTTCATTCTATTTTCCATAGTGGCCGCAACAGTTTATAGTTCCATCAACAGTGCAGTTGGGTTCCCTTTTCTCCACAACTTTACCAACACTTTTTGTTGATTTATTCATGATAGCCATTCTGACAGATGTGAGGTGATATTTAATTGTGGTTTTAATTTGTATTTCTCTGATGATTAGTGATGTTGACCATCTTTTCATATGTTTATTGGCCATCTCTATGTCCTCTTTTGAAAAATATCTATTTGGGTCCTCCCTTAATTTTTAAATTAGATTGTTTGTTTGTTTGTTTGTTTGTTATTAAGTTGTATGAGTTTTCTATATATTTTGGATATTAATCCCTTATCAAATATATCATTGGCAAATACCTTTTCCCATTCAGTAGGTTATCTTGTTTTGTTGATGGTTTCCTTCACTGTGCAAAAACTCGTTAGTTTGATGAACAGACACTTCAGCAAAGAAGATGTATATCAAATAAACATGAAAAGATGCTAAACCCTATTAGTCAACAGAGAAAGCACACTAAAACCACAGTGATATACTATTCACATTCCACTTTCAAGGCTGAAATTAAGAAGACTGATGATACCAAGTGTTGGTTAGGGTGTATAGTAGCTAAAACTTTCATCATACATTGCCAGTAGAAATGCAAAATAGTGCAATCACATTTAAAAACAGTCCTGCAGTTCCTTACTAATTTAATATGTTCTTACCATACCACCTAGCAATTCTTCTCCAAAGTACCCATGAAAAATAACTTATGCTCTCACACTGAATTCTATTCGAATGTTCATAGCACTTTAATTCATAATAGCCAAAATCTGTAAACAACCCAAATGCCTACCAACTGATGAATGAATAAACAAATGGCCAAAATTCTTCAATCACTTCTTTCTTGCTTTTATTTCCTTGTCCTCTATTCTTTCTTGAAACCTTTATAAAGTGTCCCTTATTTCATCTAGGCTCTCAAAAGTCTTCTGTGAGCCAGCCAACCCCCCCCCCATTTTTTTCTTTTTTCTTTCTTGCTTCCTGAATTGCATTTGTCATTACTATTTACATTTTTTTTCCTTTGCATTTTCACTTCTTTTGGCTTCCATGACAATGAATTTTCATTATTTCTTAAGTTGCTCACTGATCCTCATTTTGTATTATTTCTGGCTCATCTTCTATCTTCCAACCTCTATCAGTGACTCTTAAAACTTAGCCCTTAGTTTTTACTTTTTATTCTGGCATTTATTTCTTTGCCTGTCACACATGGCTCTTCTGTCCACCCTGCTCCCGCTGCCTACACCATGGTTCAAGCTCTTCTCTTAGCCCGATTTATCCTCCTAAAAAGAAGTTCTGGTCATTTCACTCCCCTGAAGACTTGCCTAATAACTATAAGCAAACAAAGTTAGTCATGATGTAATAGTAAGAACACTAAACTTGGTCTTTAATAACCTGAATTTAAATTCTAGCTCTACCATATACTAGCAAGGTAACCTTGGGCAAGTCAATTAACATCTTCTCAGAGTTTTTGTATTTTAAAAAAGGGAATAATTAATAATACATCACAAGTTTATAGTAAGAATGAAATGAGATAAATAAAAATGAAAGCAGTTTATAAAATGTAAATCATTATTAAGCATGAGTATGATCTTTCAACAAATGTGTTTACTCTTATATGTATCAAGCACTGGCTGTTCATCAGTGGGCAAGCAGACAAGGCCTTTTGCATACATGGATCTCAGTCGAGAGAGGAATATAAGCAGTTAATATAGTTCTATGTCTGGAAGAAATAACAGGTGCTTGAAGTAGCACATAGGAAGAACTATCACCTAGGGAAACAGTGGAGAGGGAGGGTGAAGAACGCTTTCTAAACAAAGTGACATCTAAGCTGACCCTAAAATATAGGTTGCATTGGCCAAATCAGGGGTGGAACAGTCAGTGGCAATGGCAAAAAAGTGTGAAAAGCAGGGGGAATAATATCATGAGGCCAGGAAGGGAGAGAGACCATGGAGTGTTCTAGGAATAGAAAGGAGTTCAGTATGACTGGAATATAAAATTAAGTACAAAGGGACGGAACAAGTCATGGAAGGGATGAGCAAGTGATAGCAGAGAGATAATGTGTGCAATGTCCAGCATAGGCCAGGTAAACAGAAAGTACTGAAGGTCTAAGATGAAGTAGAGGATACTCGAAACTGCACCAAGTGTGTTGGTAAGAAACAAAGGCGATCAGCGTTGGGAAGTTACCCAGGTAGACAAATAATCAACATCTGGCTCCTGGCACTACATTCCCTGATAGGACTCAGTCCCAAAGGTGGGACTGAGTGAAAACCAGACAGGTCCTCAATAATACGGCTATTCACCAACCAATTTTACTTATAAACAGCATTAATTTTTCAAGGCATTTCTACATCTGATACCTTTCTTAAAATCTTTACCACATCCCTGTGAGGCATGCGGGAGCAGGTATCATCACTTTTATCAAGGGTATCTTTAGTTATATCCATTAACATAATAAAGGTGACACAGTTAGTCCTAGCCATTATTAGGATGACAAGTGGAAGAGAGATAAATTGTATATAGTATTTTCTTTGATCCTACATTTTAAATGTAACTTTAGTCCAGGAATAGCTGCCAAACAAGTATAAACTGGGATATAGTGAAACATTTTTTGGATTGAAGATCAGGAAACTGGATTTTAATATTAACTTAGTCAAAAATCTATTTGATGGCTTTTGGCAGGTCATTTTAAGCACTCTGCACCTCCGTTTTTTCAAGCGGGACTAGATTATTGATTGCTAAGGACTCTTCTAACACTCAGATTCTATGATTCCAAGTACAGAGAGCAAAGGGAAGCTAGGATTCCAAATGTATTGGGAGATTTTTAAAATTTATTTTTAGTCCCAAACTTAATTTTTATTTTGGTTTTCTGTCTTGTTTCTTGTTCTTCATTGCAGTTCTGTCATTTCTCTTCCCCATGAAGATATTTAAGAAGCTGCCTTTTCATCACTTTAAAACTGTAAATATGCCCTTGAAACATGCAAAGAGGCTTTTGTGTACTTACAAATCGAGGTTATTATCGTACAAGTAAGTCACTTGAGTGCACTGCATTCCTCAGCTTGTTCCATTGAGAGCTTTAGTAGGTTATATTGTCCTATCTTAGAAGGACTACTGAGTAGATAAGACTCTCCCACTTTAAAAGGTGGACTATCTGATGAAACAGCGTACCTAATGCTCTAGAGTGTAAGCAAAAGGATTTGGTACTGCCCAAGAGACAGACACACTTCTCTAAGACAAGTAGGTGCTCCACTTAAAGTGGCACAGTCAAGGACAAATGTTCTAAAATTAAACCAACCAGCTGCTCTGTACAGACGCCCACCCATCAATTATACTATCTTCTCCTTGTCCAGCCTTCTTTCTGTTAAACCAGAGCTCCCACTCATTGCAACTCTTTAAAAGCCTGAAACTTCACATACTTTCCAAAAGGTTACCTATCCAGGAAAGCAGAAATCCTGTGTCAAGAACATATTAGCATTAGGGTACCTGTACTCGTTTAAGGGACCTATGCTCTTTAAGCTTTTCATATCAAATACCTAAAACTTCAGTCTAAATGATGCCATGAACTGGCTTCAGAAGTCAATTGATGTAAAACTTTCCTTGTTAGTGAGGTGGCATTACAAAATGAGAGTGTGTGAATCCCACTAAGTTTTAGGAGCTTAAAAATATGAGAGTTTTCAGTTTGGGGGATAGCTTGATAAACAGTAGAAATGGAGACAAACATATCAGTTTCTATGTTTAGGTCTTAGGTGTGTCATCAACCTAACAATAAACAGAGCAGTTGTCAATGTGTAACCAGGTGCTATTTGTAATTAACTGGTAAACGGCCACATAAAACTAATGATGGGTTTATAGTAAAATTGGAAAATGTTTCTCAATATAGATGTTATTCTAACCAGGCTTAAATAGAGTAGGAAAGAAATGTAGTTGGCTTTTTTTTATATAGAAATAGTTTTTACTGTTGAGGTGCTATCTTTTTGTGAAATTATGTTAGGCAAAAGTTCCAGAGATTCCTCTCTAAATGTGTTGTCATTCTTGCAGTTGGTATAAACTTATTACTGAAAATACCTTTTCAAAGTATTTTATTTTAATATTAAAAATAATTTTAATATTGGTTAATATTAAGTCCATTCTTTTTCTATAAAGTAAAATTTTATTATTCATGTTGGGTGTGGTATATATTAGCATACAACTATTATTTTGTAAGATTATAAAGTTTATTATGAAGTACTGTGTATGTAGTATATTCTCTTATGAATAAAATGCACATTATATAAATAAAATTTTACTATTTATATTATATCATAAAAATTAAAATAGACCTATTTACCATGATTTTGTATTGACTCACTCTTTTGATATGTGTTATTGAGAATCTATAAGACACAGGATTAAATGGGAATTCAAAGATGCATAGAAATATAAGATAAACATAAAAAATATAAAGTAGAAAAATATAATAGGTATCATAAGTTATAAAGAAAAGTTATAGTGAGGGCTTACCTATCTATTAAAAGATGCAAATTAATCAAAAAGAATTATTGAATAAATTTATAAAATTCAGATGCCTATATTTTAAACTATTTTTCATATTTCTTAGTTTGACATGCCCAATAAGAAAACTCATTTTTTTCAAACCTTTTTATCTACTTAATGTAACCACACTTCTAACTTTATTCTAGAACTTCCATTATGTCATTTCTATAATATTTTTATACAAAAATAAGGGCTTAATCCAGTTATAGTTTTATAAATTATTTTTCATAAAAGTGAAGCTGCCTTTGATTTTAGACTTCAGCTCTGAGCCAAGTTGCAGTAACAAAAACCAGGCTAACCCTACTGCCTGAAACAACTAAAAAACTGAACAAAATATATGAAACAATTGTTTTTAGGTATTAGATACCAGGCAACAGAGGACAGTGATCCCTGAGGGAATAGAAGCAGAGGTGAGCTCTATGATTGCCTCAGCTTACTTCCTAAAGAGAATTTCCAGGCTGGGGTGCAGGGAGTAGGAACCAAGGAGAAGCCAAATAGATTTCCTGAATTAAGATGCTGAGAGTCTGAGAAGGCCAAGGTAGCTGGAATTTGGCAGGGCATAGCACCGGTTTGGAGAGAAATGTACCGAGAGAGATTTCCAGATATCTACAATGGTCCCACTCAAGTCTTCAGCGGAATACTGATCAACAGTTGCATGTAAGAAAACCTGAAGCCAGAGAATGAATCACCACGAAAGACAGAGGGAGCAACTCTTCAGAGGTCACACAGGACCAGGAATAGTCAGCCATAGTGGAAAACTTTATAATTCAACTTTGTAGTGCATCAATAGCATAATTAGAAGTGTACTGCCTCAGTAGAAGGGCAGAATTAGCTCTATACAAAAAGATACATTGGTCCTACCTAGAAGAACTTGAAAGCAAGCCTGAAAAGAAGTGAGCTACTTCTAAGTAATATATCTGCATCTCAGAATAAAGCTCAAGAATACAAGAATATCCAGCACTCAACAAGGTAAAATTCACAATTTCTTGCAGCTAATCAAGCCATATAAAAAGCAGAAAAATACAGTCTATAATGAATATAAAAGTAAACCAATAGTAACAGATTCAGAAATGATACAAATGATAGAATTAGTATTCAAGGACTCAAAAAAGTTACTATAACTATATTTCTTATGTCCAAGAATGTAAAGATTGACCACATTAAGCAGAACAAACAAAAAATTTAAAATAAACTTGTGTTGTTGAAAAATACAATGTCTGAGATGAAAAATACATTGAATAAGATTAGTAGATTGGATGCTACTGAAGAGAAGATTTTTGAAGTTCCATACATAGCAATAGAAATGATCCAATATAAAACACAGGAAGAAGAGAGGGGGAGAGAGAGAGTAATCTGTTATTTAAATAAATCAGTGAGCTGTGGAATGACTTCAAACAATCTAATATATGTGTAGTTGGAGTCCATGAAGGAGAGAAGTGAGAAGAGAACAACAACAAAAAATTTTTAAATAATGACTGAAAATTTTCTAAACTTGATTATAACTATAAATCCACAGATCCAAGAAAAACAACAAATTTTTAAAATATAAAACACAAGAAAACTACCCCCAGGCACATAATAATCAGATTGCTTAACAACCAGTAATAAAGAAACCCTAAAAAGCAGCCAAAGAGGGGGAAAATAACACATTATATATAGAAGAACCAATATAAAAATGACATCTCTTTTTCAGAAACAATGCAAGCTAGAAGACAGGGGGGCAGAATCCTGAAAATACTAACAGGAAAAAAAATTGTCAACCTAGAATTCTATACCCAAGGAAAATATCTTTTAAAAACGAAGATGAAATACTTATTTTCAGTCATAGAAATAAAAGAGTTGATCAGCATCAGACCTGCATTACAGGAAAATAATTAATTAGGCAGAAGAAAAATGATACCAGGTGAATATCTAGACCTATACAAAGGAATGAAGATCATCAAAAAGGGAAAATATGTTCAAACATGTAAATAATTTTTTTTTATTTTTAAAATCTCTTTAAAAGATAATTGAGTTTCCAGTGCAAAAATATTAACAATGAATTGTGGAGTTTATAATATAAGTAGAAGTCAAATGTATGACAATATCAATGTAAAGGTAGAGAAGAGAAATTGGGAGCATACTTTTGTTCCTTTTACTTGTGAAGTGGTAAATATTACTTAAAGATAGAGTGTGTTAAGTTAAAGATATACACTATCAACCCTAAAGTAACCATTATTTTTGTAAAAAAATAGGTACAACTAATAAACTAAAAAAGGAATTAAAAGGGACTCTAAAATAGTCAATCCAACAGAAGACAGAAAAAGAAGAGCAATAGAATATAATACAAAAGCAAGATGGTAGATTTAAACACAACTGTATCAACAATCACATTAAATGTAAAAGGTATAAATACTCAAATTGAAGGCATAGATTATCAGGTTGGATAAAATCTTTTAAAAGACATAACTATGCTGCCTATAAAAAATCCACTTTAAATATAAAAACATAACTAAGTTAAAGGTGAAAGAATGGGAAAAGGTATATCACACTAACACTAATCAAAAGCTTTGATAGTGGCTATATTAGTATTATTATCAGACAAAATAGATTTCAGGTCAAAGTAGATTTCAGGTCTATTATCAGAAATAGAGAGAGACATTTTATACTGATAAAAGAGACAATTCATCAGGGATATAACAATCCTAAGTGTTTATGCATCAAATAATAAAACTTCAAAATCCATGAAGCAAAAACTGCAAGAAGAAATAGGTAAGTAGATAATTATAGTTGGAGATTTCAGTACTTTTCTCTGTATAATTGATAAAACAAGTAGAGAAAATCAGTAAGGATAAAGATTTGAATAACATTGTCAACCAAATTGACCTAATTAACATTTATCTAACAGTCTACCAACAACAGTGGAATACACAATCTTTTCAAGGGATCAGAAGCATTTATCAAGATAGTTCCCATACTGGTCCATAAAACTGGTATTGATAAATGTAAAAGGATGCAGATCATTCCAAGTATGTTCTCTAACCACAAAGGAATTAAATTAGAAATCAAAACAGGGAGGTATCTGGGAAGTCCCCAAATATTTGAAAACTAAATAATATACTTTTGAATAATCCCTGGGTCAAAGAAGAAATCAAAAGGGAGATTATAAATCATTTTTAACTGAATTGGAAATGAAAACACAAGGTATCAAAATGTATGGGATGCAACTAAAAAAGTACTTAGAAGAAAAAAATCTCAAATCAATGACCTACGATTCCATTTTACGAAACTAGTAAGAGAAAATTAGACCTAAAGTAAACAGAACTTACATAATAAAGATAAAAGCAAAAATTAACTTGAAAAACAATAGAGGAAAGTCCTCTAAGGCAAGAGCTGTTTTTTTAAGAACACGAAGATATCTAGGGTTTCAAAAACCATTAAAAACTAGATTAGAAACCATAGAAAAGACCTAATATTTGTATGTGTTTGGATGCTTGCTCATGCCTGCCTGACCTGTTTTCTTAAGATAATGAAAAGATCTCGTGTGCCACTGAAGAGAAGGAATCAACAAAGCCATTTGAAATCACATTTTTCTACATAGGTAATTATACATAGGGGTGTGTGTTCACTACTCATCAAGAGCACAGAACCTCTGGTAAGAACATTTTGCTTTCCTTATTCTTCTAAACCCTATTTGGCTTCTCCTTTCTTAAAATGCTATTTTGAGAAACAGTTCATTTATTCATTCATTCAACATCATTATGAAGTGCTGCAATTTGCCAGAGACAGTAGGGCATTCTTAAGAACACGGATGTTAATCAGACATACAAGATCCCTGCCCACTGAGCGGAGCCTAATGTGAGATATAGACAAGTAAATAGGCAACAGCAATGTACTAGTGTAAAAGTGCTATCATGGAAAGAACAAATGCCAAGGGAGTCCACAGGCGGGATGGCACCTTGAACCTGAAGTATTCCTCAAGCTAGCAGCTAAAAAGAATTTCTTAAAAATATGACAACCAAGTTTCTTTAATTATTATTACTCGACATAGACAATGCAACTTGAGGTATGGAGCAAGATGTAAGGTATGAGTTTGATGCTGAAAAAATTCCTTGACTACTATGTAGCTAATATTTACTGTACTTATTAATCTGTTCACACCGTGTTAATACTCTATTGAAATTTTCATCTCAGGGTATAAATAAGTTATTATAGAATGCTATTTTTTTACTAATTTGGGATATTATTGAGAATTTTTATAAGTATTCTAGAAAAGACAGAACATACTAGTGATCTTAACCTGTTCATAACGTTTTAAGGATTTCTTCGTTATACTAGGACATAAGACATGGCAGAACCTAAGCCGAGAATCCAGATCTTTAGGCAAAATTTGAGGGATTCCAGGCTTATAGAAGTGAGGCATGACCAGAGAAATATGAAGTTTCCAAAGATTAGGTAGAAAAGGTTCGTGATTAATTCGTAAGATCAAATATATTTTAAAATTACGCATTTCCTTTACCTCATTGATCTCACATTTGACATGTATCTTCATAATATTATAAACTTCCACATTTTAGCTACAAAATTGATTATACTGAGATGTTAGAAACGACTTTGATGCCTATAAGCAGCAGCATGGCTAAATAAATTATGTTGCATACACACAGTGGAATTTAACCCAGTTTTAAAATTATGTAGCAGTGTTTCTCAGACTTCATTGGGCTTCAGAATCACCTAGAAGTCTTGTTGAAACAGATTGCTGAGCCCCACCTCCCAAGTTTCTGATTCTGTCATTCCAGGATAGGGCCAAAGGATTTGCATTTCTTACAAGTTCCCAAGTTAATACTGATGCCGTCAATTTTTATTGACTAGGAAAAATATTCACAAAGTGTTGTTAAGTTAAAACAAAGCTGTATAAATTATATTCTATATGTATGCACATAGCAGTTTACATGAAAAAATATTATCAAGTTGGTATTCCTGGTCGTCTTTGGGGTGGATAGCATTGTAGATTCTTATTGATGAGTGACAGATTTTTCTTTAACGAGCATAGCATTAATCAGTGAAACATACACAATCAAATTTCTTAATTTAAATAACAAGACCATGAAGTTCTGGCTAATGTTTAGCACTAACAATCTGGAAACATCAAAGTGGGCTGAATTTTAGTCTACCTCTGGCTTTTTAACTGTCTTGTTAAGAGTATATTCTCAGAAGCAGTCACAGAAAGAAGATTGATGGGAACAAAAATAGAAGAGGCTGACATTATATGGAGTGTTTCTACACTTTTTCTAATTTCATTTTAGTAGTGCCATACAGGCTTCTTCTGGGGATATTTGAAGCAAACCTGGGTGGGAACCAAGGGGCGATGTGCCAGAAGTTTGAAGCATCTTTGTTTCCTGATGCAGGGGAGATCCATTTCCCAGGGTATCAGATTAAGGCGTCTCCTTTCTGGAAAAAAGATTTCATGGCTTAAATTCCCGTTCACTTTTGTGTCTGTGGCATTCGGCTGTCTCCTTTCCAGCATGCAGCCTTAGGGGTCATGATGTCCCTTCCCTGCTGATATCGGCGTGCCAACTGTGGTGTCATGCACACCAAGCACAGAGCTGCCATTCAGCTTCTACAATCTGGATTCAGGAAGCAAAAGAGCTTCTAACATCCTACAAACCTTGACAGATCTTCCCCTAGCCTTGCATCTGAACAGTTCTCAGGGGAAGGCGAGGGAGGGGAAGGGAGGGAGAGGGAACAGGGTAAATGTCAAGGGTGAACAGAGAGAGCAAACAGTTGCCACCAATGTTCAGGAAAAGGAAGGGTGGGCAACACCACAGAGAAGAATGCCATAGACTTTTCAGTGGAATACGTATTTGGTTAGCGTTGGTTGCCCTTTTCCATGTCATTGCATTATAGTGGTTGGTAAACTAGGAGATAGTCACATTATTTATCTTTTTTAGAGCAAGTGTACTTCACAAGTGTCTAACAGAATGCCAGTGTTTAGGGTGTCATGTTGAAAACAAATCTCATATAAAGCTCACAATGGATTCAATGTTTTTAATGTTTCAAAATGTAAAATCATGTCCTGATTTAAGCTATTATTGAAAGAAGAAGACATTGCTTCTATACTGACTTTCAAGTAGGTGACACATTATTTGCTGGAAAATTTTATTCCACAGTATGTTGCCTTTCACCACTTTACATGTGAATAAATGAGGCAGGATATTGTTTGAGTTTAAGATACAACTTCTAAGTTTTGCAAGTTCAAAAATAGCTAGAAATGTAGATACTGGTTAATAATGTAATTATTTATAACTGCTATTATGATACAAGTTCTTACTTATTACCTTCTTGTGCTATAATGTGAATTCACTACATGAGTCTGTTTTGCACCCTATAAAAGGGTCCAAAGTTATTTGAAATTCTCATCTATTACTTGAATGCCAAGAACAATGTTACAATTAATTAATTAATTTATCAAAATGTGTTAAATACCTGCTCTGTGCCAGGCACTGTCCTGGGATACCTCAGTGACTCCTCTCTAGAAGTTTATATTACAGACTTGGAAGACAGTAGATCATTAAACAATTACAAATCTAATGTCAGGTACTAATAAGCACTAAGAACAAAAACAAGGCAAGGCCATTGCAAGGACTTTGTATTTTATTGAGAGAAATGGGAGGTTTGGGGATGGAGATGAATTCAAACAAGAGCACAACATGATCTTACTTCTGTTTATAGAGAATCACTCTGGCTGCTAGATGAATTGGCTGGAGAAAGCCAGGTGCCCACTGAATTATCACCCCTCCCCCACAGTTATATTTTATTCAAGATAGTTCTGTAGACCTGAAGATGTGATCCTACACATTCTCACCTTTTCAATACTCTTAGTGTAAAATGGGTTTCTCAAGTGAAATTTTATATTCAAAGTATTCCTTAAAAAATTTTTTTTTCTGGAAAGTTACTTTTGGATACATTCTCTCTAAATGGGAGTTTATCGAAAGCCAAGTTTTTAATAACTACCTTACTTTCATAGCACAGTTGATGAACAACATGGGTTTGAACTGTGCAGGTCCACTAATATGTAGATTTTTTCTAATAAATCCTAAAAATGTGTTTTTGATTTTTTTAAAAATTTTCTTAACATTTTCTCTTCTCTAGCTTACTTTGTTATAAGAGTAAGTACATCATACATATAACATACAAAATACGTGCTAATTGGCTATGTTATTGGTAAGGCTTCTGATCAACAGCAGGCTATTAGTAGTTGAGTTTGGGGAATGTCAAAGTTATACTTAGAATTTCTGACTGGGGGGTGGAGGGTGGGGGTAGGGGGTTCAGCACTCTTAACCCCCATGTTGTTCACAGGTCAACTATACTTGGTTTTTAAAATATTTCTGTATATGTCAACTATATTTCATTTAAAAAGATAAAACTATTTCTGTGTGTGTGTGTGTGTGTGTGTGTGTGTGTGTGTGTGTGTGTGTGTGTGTGTATTTTAACCTATCTTTAAAGGGCCAAGAGATACAAGAATCTTTCAGGGAGCTTTGTGTCTTATATTATATAAATTAATAAGATTGCTTGAAATTTTGTTTGTAGGATTTTTTAAAATTTGCATAATTAGATATAACTTCGTATTAGCCTTCTTATAATAGCATTTCATGCTATATTATATTTTGGAATTCCTTTCTTATATTCCTTGTTTTTTTATCAGCAGTGGTTTCCTCTTCCACCAACCTCTTCTTCCCCAAAGTAACAGGTCCTCTAGAGAATTTTGCACCACCTTGCCCTGGAGTCCCTTTTCTTTCCCCCATATGATGTACTTCACACACAAGCCCAAAGTTTATCTCTTCTGAGCTTTCCTCCCTCTGGTTCCTCCTCAGGACTAAAGTTTTAAATTGCCTTGAAAGTATATCTATAATCTACACAATAAAAACATTTTTATTACTTAATTATACTTTGCATTTAAGTGCTAACTTGATCAGCCACTTATTACATTTGGGCTTAAGTGACTTAAGACTAATTTCAGAAATCAAATCTACCCTTAAGGGGTTGCATATTTACTACTAGTAAGGGTATTCCAAACGCATGCCACAAGCTTGAAAGGCAGATACAGAAAAGGAGAACCAAAAATATTCACAGCAGCAGGGACCTCGATTAACAACTGATTAGTCTCTGAAAAGGTCACACCTCTTTTAGAAATACCAGTGCCTGGATTTTGATTTAGCAACCACTTCCTAACTGGTCTTCCTGCTTCTATTTTTCACCCTTTATAATCCATTCTCCTCACAGAATCAAAAGTTATCTTTTAAAAAATGTAAGTCATATCATATCACTTCTCTGCCTATAGGCTTCTAGTGGCTTCCACTAGGAAAACTCTACCATGGCCTTTACAGGGATGCCTTTGGGATCTGTCATGCACCAGTTGTCTTCCTCTCAAAACACTGTTCTCTTGTCCCCTGGACTCCAGGCACATTGGCCTTGTTGTTCCTCCTTGAATATGCCAAGTGTGATTCCACTCAAGGCCTTTAAAATTGCTGCTCCTTCTGCCCAGAATGCTCTTCCCCAGGATCTTATTTTTTTTTTAATTAAGCTTATTGGGATAACATTGGTTAATACAATTACATAATTTTCAGGTGTACATTATAATTTGATGGCTGTATATCTATTGTGTGTTTACTACATGAAGTCCAGTTCCTTCAGCTACCATATACTTGATCCTCTTTACCCACTTCTCCCTCTCCCTATACCCTATATTTTACCCCCTTTACCCTGCCTACCTTCCCTCTCCTTCCCTACTCCCTACCCTCTGGTAACCAGTAGTCTATAGCCCATGTCCATGAGTCTCTGTTTCTCCTGTTCCTTTATTGTTTTTAGGTTTATATCCCACATATAAGTAATGTCATGTGGTTTTCAACTTATTTGCATGGCTGCCTTCACCTCAAGAGTCAGTTCTCTACTGGTTACTCAACTTATACTTCTGCATCCAAAAAGGCAGCACATCTGTTTCTTGGAATAACAGGGCAATTCTTCCCCAGGTATGATCAAGGTCTAAAAACCTCTTGTGATCTTATTACTTACAAATGACAAAAGGTATAAATCAAACCAAGAGTATATGGGGCAAGCAACTCAAGGTATGTCCACAGTCCTATACATTCATGGTATTCCTTTTCCTTTACAGGTTATCTTCAGAGCTTTGTCACCACCATACGATGTGGAGAACCCTTACAGTGCCAAAGTACAGGAGCAGCTAAAGATTACCAACCTTCGTGTACAGCTGCTAAAACGACAGTCTTGTCCCTGTCAGAGAAATGATCTGAACACAAAGCCTCAACATTTTACACACTATGCAATCTATGATTTCATTGTCAAGGGCAGCTGCTTCTGTAATGGCCATGCAGATCATTGCATACCTGTTGATGGTTTCAGACCTGTCAAGGCCCCAGGAGCATTCCACGTGGTAAGTAAAACAAGTCTTATCCAATGAAAAACAAATCATAAGTTACCTTCAGCTTTGGGCACTGGTAGTGTAAGTCCTAACAGAGTTGGTCTATGCTTGCATAGTGCTTCTTGTTTCTTCCTCTGATGATTCAGTTCTCTGATTTCATACTAGTCCTATAAAGTACCTATTAACTTGTTTTTTAATCTTCAATTTTAGAATTATAAATAGTCAAGCATGAAAACAAGATTTCTTGGAAAACGTCCATGCCAGTTTTTAGTACTATGACCTTCAGATATAAAGTGTAAGATGAGCAGTTGGAGAAGTTGGCATAATCATATTAGTGGCATTATCACACAGAAGCCAGCTTGACAATAAATGGGGACCATTGTTAAGTAGACTTGAAAGTGGAAAAAATAAGAACCCCAGTTTAATGCCTGGTATCTTTTGCTGTCCAGGCAATAGAATGAATAATAATTCTCCTCAGGGAGGAATAGCCTGACCCCCTCCTACCTGAGGCAGAGTTAAGCTTTCTTTCCTCTACATTCACATATCTCCTTGCACTTTCTTCTAAACTTTTACTTGATGCATCTCCCAGGAGATCATGAACTCCCTGAGGACAGAGCCTGTGTCATCTTTGTATCCTCAGGACCTAGTGTATTACTTGAGCCAGAGCTACTTCTTTGTTAGGTGTTTGATTGAATGATAGCAACATAGGAATAGGGAGATGATGAAAAATTACTGTAATTTTTGTTCTTACCTCACCTTCTTCCAAAAAACACACAAAGTGTCACAAACAGCAAGCACCTTCTTAGCATCTGGGATGGGGATTAGGCAAAGACATGGCAAGCAGGAGAGCACTACAATTCTTAGTTTTATATTCTTCTGATCCTTCTGATCAAAGCAAAACAAAAAAATAAAAATGTAAAAGGCCTCCTAATATTGTAAAAGGTTTATTTTTTTATTTTTCTTTTTTTTCCCCCAGTCCTGATATAGGATAGGGCCTCGTGAGACCATGAGCCAGTTAGCCAGCAGGACAGTTAGTGTTGGCTGGGCTGAGTACAGAGCAACAACGGGGTACAGAGCAACAACGGGGTGACTAAAATGACTAGGAGAACAGCCAGAGAGTAACAAAAATAGCAACAATGTTATGATGTCTAGAAGTGAGCTGGGGCTCCCAAGGTGAAGACAGTACAGCATCATTCAACAAGCACCAACTAATGGGTCTTTGAACTAATATTGCTTCAAATAAAGGATGGAATAATTTTTTTATGTCAAAGATGATTGAGTCTGAGTATAATTCAAGTAGAAAATAATTCAGATGTTCTAGAGACATGTCAACCTACTGGAGTGCAGTTTGGGTGAGGTAGAGTGCTAGTATATTTCTACCATTATATTTAAGTGAATTGGTGAAAGGAGAGCCTAGGCTACAATATACTGAATGTTTGCGTCCCCACAAAATTCATATGTTGAAACCCTAATCCCAGTGTAATGGTATGTAGAGGCAGGGTCTTTGGGAGGTAATTAGGTCCTGAGAGTAGAGTCCTCATGACTAGGGTTAGTGTCCTTCAAAGAAGAGGCAAGCTAGCTAGCTAGCTCTCTTTCTGCCATGTGAGAACACAAGGAGAAGTTGGCAGTCTGCAACCTGGATGAGAGCCTCACCAGAACCTGACCATGCTGGCACATGATTTTAGGCTTCCAGCCCCCAGAATAGTGAGATATAAATTTCTATTGTTTACAAGTCCATCAGTTCATACTTTTGTCATAGCAGCCTATAATCAAAGCCTTGTAGGATCACTTCAGGGTAGAGTACTGGCCAGAGAGACAGACACAAGCAAGCCACAGAATAGGCCATACCTATGGAGTGAATGACCTCTGAGACAACCTGAATGGCTCTGATCAACCAAACTGAATTACCAGAGTTCTTAGGAGCCTTTAAAAATATTCATGAGTATGCATTTAAAAGCAATAGTTTCTCTCTCTTTTTTTTTTAATGTAAACTTTCAAAAAGTTAGCCACACTTTCTAAAGCTAAAGAGAAAAATTCTAGATGTTTCTTTACATTCTCTGGATGTATGCAAATACACCGTTTGGGATGAGAGACACTTGAGTATCTTGTGTCTGCTTCTCACCCAACAGTGGCAATCCCACCATTATCACCATTATCTATCTATTGTGGCTGGGACAAGATGGGCAAGGTATAGAACCTGTCAAAACTGCAAGTTGGTGACAAACCACATCAGCCACCCAGGCTACCTGAACACTGTGAATGTCTCTCTAGATGGATCCCCCTATGATTTTAGAGCCAAGAATGGCCAGGCCATGGTATGGGACCTCAACAAAGGCAAGCACCTTTATATGATAGATGATGGGAATGTCATCAACACCCTGGGCTTCAGCCCTAACTGCTGCTTGGCTCTGTGCCACCATGGGCCCCAGACTTAAGATCTGGAACTTGAAGGGCATGATTTTTGTAGAAGAACTAAAGCAAGAAGTTATCAGTCCCAGTAGTAAGGCAGAGCCACCCCAGTGTACCTCTTTGGCCTGGTCTACTGATGGTCAAACTCTGTTTGCTGGCTACACAAACAACTTGGTACAAGTTTGGGAAATGACCATCAGCACCAACTACAAATAAACGCCAGAGCTTTAGAAATTAAAACCGGCTTTCTGACTTAAAAAGAAAAATTCTATTCTGCTAAATTCAACAAGTGGTAATTGTGCAGTTATCAGAGACTTGCAAAAGTCTTCAAATATAACTATTCCATGCAGTCTTGTCTCCTGCCAGCAAGAAAACTGTCCACCATGAGCCCACGCCCCTGTCTGTGCCTGTTGACCCTGGGCTCCATCCTGCCAGTACCCCCTGACTTTACTGCCCAGAGGGTTCTGCTGCACTCTGACTGCATCCTGTCCAGGGTCATTGCCGCCTTCCTCTCAGGCCTTGCTTCCTCAGCCTCTGCCATGGCCAGCGCCTGGTGGGCCCATGTGGAAACGGGAGCCTCAGATCCCATCCTAGTAGTCACAGAAGCTTATAAGAGAGACACACCAATAGCAAAAAGATGAGTCTGAGAGGTGGTGCCTACTGGGATGATAATGGAAAGCTTTACCTGCTTCCTAGTGTTTGGGGGCAGAGGCCCAGATTGTTGCAAACAAACAAACAAACAAACAAAAAACAGGATAAAGAATATCTTCCTATTGCTGAAATGGCTGAATTTTGCAAGGCATCTGCAGAAGTGGTCTTAGATGAGAACTGCAAAGTGTTGAAAAGTGGCCAGTACATCACTATGCAGATAATTTCTGGAACTAAAGTCTTAAGGATCGGAGCCAGTTATCTGCAAAGATTTTTTTAAGTTCAGCTAAGATGTCTTTCTGCCCAAACCATCCTGGGGGAAATTACACACTCATCTTCAGGGATACTGGCATTTGGCTACAGTTATCTATACTATGAACCCGACATTTGTGTCTTTGACTTCACGGACACTAAGAAGGGCATTTAAGAAATGCCAGAGCAAAGCATTCTGTACACCTGTGCCCACGGTCTTAAAGGAGTGGACGTTGTCTTGATCAATGGAAGGAAATAGCAACAGTAGTGAGGAAAAAGAATTTCTCTGCATATTTTGACATGACCTACTGAGATTTTGCCAGTGATGACAGTAACAAGGATGTCTGGGCTATGTGTCACTTCATCACAAAGGGCGTTAATGTTTGTCTCTGCCAATCCTATGCCAAGAACATGGGCTTCCGTAGTGAGCGTGTGGGAGCCTTCACTGCGGTCAGCAAAGATGTTGAGCCAAAGAGTGGAATCACAGTTGAAGATCTCAATCAGTCCAGATCATTCCAATCCTCCTCTCAAAGGGACCCAGATTGCTTCAACTATTCTGACCAGCCTGGATTTTCAAAAACAGTGGTTTAAGAAGTTAATGTCACAGCCGACCTCATCATGAGCAGACAGGCTCAGCTGGTCTTCTCCCACAACTGGCAGCACATCCCCGAACACACTGTCATGTTTTGTTTCACAGGGCTAAAGCCTGAACAGGTAGAGCGGCTGACCAAGGATTTCTCCATTCATATGACAAAGGTTGCTTACATCTCTGTGGCAGGGTCACCTTGGTCAACTGGGCTACCTTGCTCATGCCATTCACCAGGACACCAAGTGATTTCGCTGGTGAGAGGGAACAGAGACCACCTTCCTGTCTTCAGCATTTGCTGTTGTGAGGTTCACACAGAGCATGAGAGAAGGTATATGGCGGTAGGCAGATCATTTTTTCAACCACAGTGCTCAACACTCAGTGATTGAATGTGTTTCTGAGAAAAGAACATATAGTGAAACTGGACAGAGACATCGGTAGCTGGTGTCTGGAACTTCTTGGCCCTAAACAAAACTCTTGCCCATCCTTTTATCTCCAGCTTTTCAAAAAGAGTTTACATGGGGAAGAAAATTAATAGTCCCCCAAAATCTGTCAATCACACCATTGCAATACTGCAGGAGCTTTAACTGAGGCACTTTGTGCTGTTGGGGTTGTAGGGTTCCTCTGTGGATCCAGCATGAGAAATAGCCTATATAAGAGGTGAAGACCTAGTTCAAACATTAATAGTTACCCTGTTTGTCCTCCCATAGTTGAGTAATCTTATCAACAAACCACATTACAGAAGTGGTGTTTTATGAAAACTAGCAAATCTACTTGCTACTGCAGCAAGGAAAATATAAGTTGCTGTTTCCTGTTTTATTTGAGAATAAAAGAAAGAAAATTATTTTTTTAATTAATAATTGCAGTCATTTTAATGTTCCTCTCTTCTCCCTTATCACTGTTTTCCTTAGGCATAAAGGTTTATAACCAGCCTAAATTTTCATTCTGTTTTACTAGTTGATTGATCATAGACTTCATCTTTAAGAATTTACTTATTTGAAAAATAAAGAATATCATTTACTGTTCATCCCATACCCTCACCTTTCTTGGCAAAGAATAGCAGAGAGTAAGCACCTGCATTTTTTCTTAGCATCCTTTTCAATGATTGTTTAATTGTTTCTTGTTGCGTTGTTGCCTCTACCCAGCTGGACCTCATACTTTTGTTCAGTGCTGTTGTGCAGTCACTCATTTCACATCACGAGTTAGGCAGTGCAGGACAGAACCAAGAAACAGGTTACTCTGCATTGTTTTTTAACATTTGTGTGTTGCCAGCTGGGCTTAAGATTTACCCTTTGGAAAGATAACCACCATTTGCTTTAATCATGTAGACTTATTCAGTCTGGTTTCTCAGTTACAGTAAGTTTACTGTAGACTCCCTTCAGTAAAGAAGGAGAAGAAGAAGAAGAAGAAGAAGAAGAAGAAGAAGAAGAAGAAGAAGGAGGAGGAGGAGGAGGAGGAGGAGGAGGAGGAGGAGGAGGAGGAGGAGGAGGAGGAGGAGGAGGAGGAGGAGGAGGAGAGGAAAAGAGGAGAGGAGAGAGGAGAGGAGAGGAGAAGAGAGGAGAGGAGAGGAGAGGAGAGGAGAGGAGAGGAGAGGAGAGGAGAGAAGAGAAGAGAAGAGAAGAGAAGAGAAGAGAAGAGAAGAGAAGAGAAGAGAGAAGAGAAAAGTAAGGGGAGACTGTCAACCTGTAAAGAGGATCTGGATAACCAACCAAGTAAAGGGGATTATATAGTAAGTGTTTTTCCATTTCAAAAGGATGTTAGAATGAGCATTCTCCATTCCAGAAGACCCTATAGGATGGAAACCTCATTTCCTTACTAATCTAAGGCTCTTTGAAATCAGAAGCAATTTCCTTTTAAAATAATGCTAGTTTTGTGGCTTCCTGTTGTCCAGCTTCCATACTGATTTTGACTTCTGCCAGCAGTTGTGGTAGCCTCTAGTGCTGTAACTACAGCATGTGCTGAAACCAAAGCATGACCAAGGCAGACCTGGAGCTAGAGTTCGGAAGATGTAAAAAACAGGCTATGTGGCCAAGGCTATGCTGGCTTCTGGGGATGCAGTTCCATGAGAATCTTTGCTGTCTCAATTCTTTAAAAAAAAAAAAGCCATAAGCAATTGGTTCAGGAGAGACTTATGGTTGGAAATGTGAATGGTTCTGGTTTCAGATTATTCCATCCCTCAGCTTAGATGCATTTTATTCTTATGTAATTTTTCCTGGATTATAAAGACCCGGTTATTAAATTTAGGTATGGTTGCCTCTTTTGAATGTGGTGTTCTTATTCCTATGATTGCTTAGCTGGGAAAATTGCACATTAAAAGCAGTCTTTTGCCTCATGAAGGACATGACCATAAGGTCAATCGTCCTTCCACATTTGTGTATCTGTGTACACTATTTACTATAGGTAGGTGGAAATAAATAATTGGATTTGTCAATTGTGCCTGCAGAATGAAAGATAGCCTCTCAAGAAATGCTATTCTTTTACTAGTCAGCTTGTCCCTAAGTATGTGTGCATAAATCTAACTTTCTTTAGCACGATTTATAGCAGCCTGCTGAGATCCCAGAAATTATGTGAAGAGGAGATCTTAAGCGTTTTTTCTTTGCAGCTGAAGAGAACTACTGTAGTTCTTTTTCCTAGCAGCTGGTAACTGTACAACTGTTGGTTGATGGATGGTAATAGAAAAGAACATGGAAAGTTTCATTGTTTCACTAAAATATCATCCATTGGATAGCAAGGTAGTCTTAGAATACCATGGAGAATTGTTTAAATATCTTCACTTATACTTGTTAAGATGTTTTTTTTCTTTTGTAATCAGAAACTCATTATCAAAAAGTATTGGTGTTTTGACTGATATGTTCAAATCTAAGATCAGACATTGAGACCTGTGGGGTTCAAGGAGAATGTTACTTAGCTACCGAGCTGTGTGAGGCAAGTTTTAAAATTATTCATACAGTTTTATTATTAGAGTTTTCCCCATCTAAACCTGAATGCATTTATTCACATATCTATGTTTACATATATGTCATGTTTTATAGATTCAGAACAGATTTAAGATTGTAGTTTTTCTTTTTAAAAATTCTTTACCATGCTGTGAATAAGCCAGAAGTAATAATCTGAAAGGTCTTGACTCTTCAAGGTATCAAGGAAAAGAACAGAGGGCTTAAAAACAATCAACAAAGTTATTAAATAAGAACATTAAATCAGAGTTTTAAAATATTTTTATATAGTAAAATCTATATTCATGTTTGGAAGTGAACATCTGCAAATTAGTTCTATATCTTCTCAGCAGAGGAAAAAATATTATCATGGATTATAAATACTACTACTAATAGTTACTACCAATTGAATGCTTACTATACAGCAGGTTTTGTGCTGCCCATGGTACAAATGTTATTGAATTTAATCTTCTCAACAAGTGAATGATGCATTATTATTTTCTTTCATAGATGAGGAAGTAAGCCTTGGAAATGTTAACTGGTTTCCCAAAAGTGAAGAAAGGGTAGAGCCATGGTATAAATTCACCTGTCAGACACTAAAGCCCATTCTCTTTTTGCTATTGTTGTGCTGTTAAAGATTTGGATCTAACCAGAGTTGATATTATGCCAAGAACAGAGAAAAAGGAGAGGCAAAGGACAGGAGGGGCAAGAGAGATGAGGATGGACTCACGGGATCAATTATCAAGATGGGATGTAGATCTAAACTGAGCAAGCAGGGAAGTGAGGACACGGGAGAGCAGAGACTATTCTCACCACTAAATGTTTGCTGTTTTATATTTTATAAAGCCCTTTCCCATGCATTGTTTCACTTGATTCTTACTAAAACTAAGAAGGTAGATATTTTTATTTTAATTCTTCAGATAAGAGAAACAGATACAGAGAGATTAATTTACTTGCTTGAAGTGATAGAGCAATAACTCATTCAGAATCCCTACTGCTGTGCCCCATCTTTACCCCCAATAAGCTACCAAAGAAAAAGCTCTTATTAAAAAGACCCTTTTTATAGGAATAGGTAATCTATCCAAGTCATCTATATTTGAATATTGAACCAGAAATTAACATTGATTCCTCCTTTTCTTCCATTCACTAATTTATGAAATAGCTCAAAAAGAAGAGAGAGAGAGAGAGAGAGAGAGAGAGAGAGAGAGAAAATAAAGAAAGAAAGAAAGAAAACAAAGAAAGAAAGAAAGAAAGAAAGAAAGAAAGAAAGAAAGAAAGAAAGAAAGAAAGAAAGTAAAAACAATAAGTTTTGATAATCTACTACAAAGTAAATAATTTAGAAATGTCTATCTTTTAGGGGAACATATCTCCTTTGATAGATATTTTTGGTTTTATAAGAAAAAGGAATTTCTGGATCTACATTCCTTTACTTTCATATCTAGCACTACATAATTTTCACTGTGAATGAAAGGCAGCAGCAGTCCCAGTTATTTCATTTTGTCACGTCAGATCCAGAGGAATGGGTAATTCTATCATGAAAGGGAGTGCAATGTTGTATTCCTAATATTAATGAAATATAAAGCCTGCCAACTTGATACTGTTAGTGTGAGACTATTTTCAATCAATTTCAAGGTCTTAACATTCTTATTTCAATGTTCCTGGGTTCGTATGGTATAGTTTTACCAGTAGTTTCTTGGCAATGAGTAACTACAGATATTGTAGAAGGTGAACAGAATGTTGTTCTACTTCATTTACTACCTTGTGTTTCCTAGTAGAAGGCCAACCCAGTTAAAATAAGTTCATGGCTGGAAATTATTCGTGTTTTGACTGCAAAACTTCCAATAAGTCTAGCCTCATTTTCTCTTTTAACAGTAAGACATGCTCTCTTGTAATAGCAAAGTTTGCCTGAGATTTTGCTTTTTATTGGATGATCAGGAAACCAGAGGACTTCAGAACTGGAGGCATTACAAAATAATTTTTGTACTCATGGATGAATTCCCAGTAAGTTTCCTTTTCAGAGTTCCCCCAGAACATTTAAATATTTATTTATAGTCCTTTGACTATACACTGAGAGGCTAAAGGATAAAAACTCCTGACAGCTAAAATGTTGGTATCAGAGCTGACATCTGTGAAAGTAAAATAAAAGCCGATAGGAAAGTAAGGTTGAGTCTCCAAATATAATATTGGTACAATCAACGTTTCATGAACATGCGTTGCATAATATAAAACACATGTATATATTTAGGTCAAAACTGGGGCATTGTAAAGGTACCAAAATGAGTTTCTTTAAGCTGCTAGTTCTATGAATTAGGGAAATAAAAAGTTGAATTTGACTCTTTATTTTACTATAAAGTGCTCCTCAGATTTTTATAATATTTATAAAGTTTGCAGATTTCCTTATGAATATTTCCTTTTCAGTGTAGCATTTTGGGGTCTACTCTGTGGATAGTTGGGAACCTAGAGTCAGAGCTCTTGGTCCAGAAAGCCTAGTCTCCCTATTTAACTGCTAATATAATGGAGTGAAAGAGCTAATATAATGGGGTGAGGGAGAAACTTTATGGAAAGAGAAGAGCCGATAGATATCTGACTTCTGGTTCACAGTCCCAAGTCTCATATCTCTATGGTATTTCATTTGTGTCTTGCCAATTTTGTAAGAGCTGGAAGTGTACTTCAATTTGTCCTAAAACAATTATATCCAGTAGAAGATAAGTTGTAATTTAAGTTCTTATTTCCTTTTATGAAGAGAATTCTTAGTGACCAGACACTTAAGGTTAAAATACACACACACACACACACACACACACACAATTATTCCAGTAGAGAAAATTCACAGCCATTTTAAATAGTGAGGAAAATAAGGTTCGTTGATCTTAGCATTCAGAACCTTAATACTATAATTAGAACTACAGTTTGTATTATATGTTAGCAATGTAATTCTAATGGAATAAAATAATACATGTGTGGGGATATAGAAAGATGATATAATTTGTTACTTCATGATAAGATTTCTTTTAGTGGTAAGGAATTTTGATATCTTTTAACCTTTTCTCTCTAGCTCTTTAGATAGAAAGGAAAAACAGAAAATCACGGTTTCAAAACTATAATGTGTTTAGCTTTAAGAGAGCTTACATATTAGAAATGCAAAAAAGCCATTACATTTGTTCTACTACTAAATAGTTTATATATAATACAAATGATCATGAAATTTGTTAAGAGTAAATACTGATCAAGTGAGCTTTGCCTTTTATTTTTGCATCTCTAAGGGCACCACTAACTTGGCTGGCTAGGTCAGCTCTCAGAATTCCTAAAGGGCAATAGTTTCATTTCTTCCCAGATAAGGCCCTGATAGGCATTAAAATGAAAGAGAAGATAGAATCCTAGTATTTCCATAATCTAAAGGTGGTAGCTGTAGCCTATTTATCTTCTAATTCTCATTTGTAATTTAATTCAATTTTCAAATGTAATAAAAAGGAAACTTAACTGTGAGATTAGAATTTGCCACCTAATTTCACTTACATGCAAAGCAAAAAATTATAGCCTATTTTGTCAAACATTAGATTATTAGTGGCCTTGATACAAAACCCCTTGACACAATTATTCTTCTGTCCTTCCAGAATCCCCTGTACTTCTCTCAATTAAAACATTTACCTTACTATATTGCAATTATTTGCTTACATATTCAACTTTCCCTATCTGCTAAATTGTCCCATCCTTTAATGGCAAATACTGGGCCATTCACAATGTTTAACATAAAATAGGTTAAAAAAAAATCTTGGGTCAATATATGAATGAATTTGGCATTTTAAAAATAAGAGGTTCATATCAGATAATAATGTTAATAATATTAATAATAACGATTGTTTTTGATTGATTATCAAATTATATATATATATATGTGTGTGTGTATGTATGTATATATATACACACATATACATACACACACATTAAGCCTCAAACATATGGGGCCAGTATTATTATCTTTATTTTATAGGCAGATATTTTCCATATGTCTTGTTATTAAGGAATTTTTCCAAGATTATTGTCAGCAAAGATTAGAAACCTCAAGTATCTAATTCCAAAATTTACTCTCTTGACATCACATTTATCCACATAATGCAAAGAACCAAATTTAAAAATGGGCAAAGGTTTGAATGGACATTTCTCCAAAGAAGATATACAAACGGTTAGTAAGCACATGAAACAATGTTTGACATCCTTAGTCATTAGAGAAATGCAAATCAAAACCACAGTGAGATAACCACTTCATATCCACTAGAATGACTATAATCAAAAAGACAGAAGTGTTGATGAGCATGTGGAGAAATTGGAAGCCTCATACATTGCTGGTGGAAATTTAAATTGTTGCTGCTGCTGTGGAAAACAGTCTGTCAGTTCCTCAAAAAGTTTAATGTAGAGTTACCATATGACCAGCAATTCCACTTTCCAGTATATATATACCCAAGTGAATTGAAAATCCATGTCTACATAAAATTTTGTACATGAATGTTCATAGCAGCATTATTCATAGTAGCCACAGAATGGAAATAACCCAATGTTTATCAATTGATGATGAATGAACAAAAAGTGGTATGTCCATACAATGGACTATTATACAACTATAAAAAGGAATGAAGTACTGATGCATGTTACAATATGAATAAACCTTGAAAACATTATGCTAAGTGAAAAAAGCTAAACACAAAAGGCCACATATTACGTTATCCACTATCTATAAAATATCCACAGTAGGGAAATTCCTAAAGACAAAATATGCTACTGGTTTCCAGAAGTTGGAATTCAGGGAGGAATGAGAAGAGACTGCTTAATGGGCACAAAGTTTCTTCTGGGGCAACGAAAATGCTATAGAATTAGATGGTGGTATTGACTGCACAGTTATTTTGAATATACTAAAAACCACTGGATTGTATGTTTTAAAATGGTTTCAATAATGAATTTTATGTTATGTAAACATAATATCAATAAGAAAAAAATCAATACCTGAAAAACAAAACAACAAATGTGGCTACTTATATAGGAATTTACAGTATAAATATATTTCAAGGCCCAGTCATTAATCTGACTGTTTTAAAAAGCAATAGCTTTGGATGGAAAAGTATTGAAGAAAACCAATTCTTCTAATAGCCGTGGCTGTTGATTTTGGTTGATTTTGGCCATATACAAAAGATCACAGATTTGTTAATGATTCTGCATTCTGATAGAGTTTCCAAACAAGCATAAATTTTTAAGAAATCAGTATTTCCACCTTGATCTTTTATCTGAGCACACTCAGCAATGAAGACTATGTTTTATAAGGTTCACCTAGAAACAAGCAATTTTTCAATACTAAAATAAGCGTGTGAATGAATTAATTCAACAACAAAAGACTATGGAAGAAAACATGCCCTAGCAACTGGCTTCTTGTACTACAATCAGGGGCTCATTTATCTTAAACAAGTCAACTTTTGTAACACCGTCTGCACTGTATAGAATACTGAGTGACAGTCAAACAGAGCTGTCAAGAAAAAAGGAAAACAGTGGGAAATGTGAACTAGAATGAATTAAAAAAAAAAAACTTTGTAAGAGAATGCAAAATAGTCTGTGACAAAGAATTTTCCTTGAAAATAACCAGAAGCTATGTGAGCACATTGAGCAAGTGAATGTCATTAGGGTGAAAAGTACTTAATAATCCCCCACAGCATTTCTAATAGCATTTACCTGGCCTCCAACTAATTATAAAAACCCATCTAAATCCTAAAAGACATTGAACAAAACCCCACAAAACCCTCCTTCATTCTCAAATCAAATGCTGCTTGACAGATAAGTTGCTTACTAAATGAGTTCTACTAGATCTTGCCTTCACTTAAGAAGCTTCCCAGGTTCTTGCCTCATAGTTGTGTTAATAGTTTAACAGCATATTAGAAGTTCTATATTTTTAATGCCACTTTTGCTACTTTTTTCTAAAATTCTTTAAATAGGTATTAAGAAATTGAGATTGATATGATCCCTTTTCCCCTCAGTGAGATTTTATCATAAGAAGTGATTTTAGGTGTTTGTGGAAAGGAAAAAAATTGCTCCTGATGACATCACTGTTCTAAGAAAGAGCTTCTAATATTTTAGAACTCTCTTGGGAGTTATGAGCCCTGTTCTGCCAATGATTTGCATTGCAACTTGAAAAGTTTATATATAAAAAGACAAGTGCAAAGAAATTATGTAGAGACTTAGATGAGGCCAAATAAATGAAGAGCAGAGATGGGGTGGGTTGAATGGCTGGCTTTTAGTAACTAATAACACAATAACCAGTTAGCAATTTTGTTTGAAAGAAATTTCAAATTACTTAGCTGTATACTGAGATAGTTTTCATATGGTATTACAGGAAACTCGAAGTCTGTCTATGGACAAGAATTGCAGCAGGAATCTAATGATATTTGTCAATCTTCTCCTGTTCTATATCTTGCAACTGAAGAAATTGTGGCTTTTATAGAGGAAAAAATAAACTAGTTTGATATTTTAAGGCAAGGAAGTCTTAGATATATTGAAAGAAATGTCTTAAAACCTCTGTGCCTTACTTTATTGCCATAATAACAAGCACATCTGAAACCCAATTATGCAGGTAACCTAGGATAATTTATAGTATTTAGTTAACTACATATATCTATTGGATAAACATCATTGTTAAAAGCCCAGAAGTCAAAAATAATCCTTAAACTCTATTGGAAACAAAGAACAAATGAGAAATAGTCTATGCAATAAAGGTAGAAAAAAATCTCATAAATTGGTAATAGTGTGATCTTGTCTAAATGTCATCTTCATAAGCCTCCTGGGCATTACCATTTTCCGTTCAATGCTATTTGCATTGTTATGGCAGAAATATTTACTACAGTCACCAGAGGAAAGATAAAGTGCCTGTGCCTGATGATACTGAAAAGAGAAAGCTAGTAGAATTAAATCTAGTGGCAAGTATAAGGCATTCAAAACCCATTTAGTTTCATAAAGTATGGAGCTAAAGTTTAAAAAAGTTGAAATTCCACTTTTAGAAGTACATCCTCAAGTAGTTTTAATAGAAGAACTTTAGTGGAGGACGAGAAATGGCAGTGATAAGGGATACATTTTTAAAGATTAAAAATCATGACACACAGATATAAAATAAACATGTCAACAATTTTATTTACCTCATTAATTAATGAGGACCGATTCAAAGGAAAATTCAAAGTAAAATTCACATACACAGGTGAATAAAGAATTCTGAAATATATTTACAAATTGATGCAAAATACGTCAAGATTAAAGGCAATGGTCAATTGGATTCTACCAGACACAAGCGATTTGCATTTCTATGGACAAGTATTGTTTGCATTACTATTAGTATTATACAATTTAAAGAGCTGTAAAAATAGTTTAGTAAAAATAAAAGGCAGAGATAACCCAGAAGGGTGTGTTAGACAGATTATTCAGTCATCTTTGGAGGAAGGGGACATTCCAAAGTCTTTCACAATTTTTCTCAACAGAGAGAATATTTTTTGTTAATTAGGGAAATATGTAAAGAAATATGTGGTGTCCCAAAAGATGCGACATTTGGACTTCTTACAGCCATCATTATTAATAAAAATTGTTTCCTTCCCCAAACTCATAAAAAGAGTCTTGCTTTGTTTTAAAAAATCATTACTCCGAATGATAATAGAATCCTACCAAAAATTAAGAATCCAAATGTAAATGAAAAGTGCTCACTAACAAAGAACATACTGTTGAACCAATAGTAAATTTTAAAACAATGGGAATATTTTAAAACTTTCTTTTACTTAGCTTTTTAAGTGAGGTTATTTAAGTAACAACATTTTTAACTCAAAAAATGATTTTACAATTTATTTGAAAGACCCAAGTGATGCTTTTCTCTGCCCTAGAGCAGTTTCTGCCTTTCTGCTAATGGGTAGGTTGGGGTGCGGGGGAAGGTTACTTTTTCCTTTCTTTTATTTTGATTTTTGACTAATCATCTAATTGTCACAAAAGGGGCCATGACATAGGTTGAAAGATAAACCACAAAACTTGATCTCACTTCTTAGTTCTAGCTGTACTACAACAAAACAAAGGTCTACTGAACCACATCTTTAAGCAATCTTGGAATTAATACTCACAGTTTGGAGTACACAGATTTGATATCATTTGCAAATTTTCTATGTGTGTATGAATGTTTCTGAAACTTCTTTTATTCCTGATTTCTTATGGTAAATAGCATGCACCATAGCACAGATAAACTGCCATTTAGATATGTAAATCAAAGCTTAGGGGCACACAAAGTTTTGTACATGAAAAGATGAAAATAAGCCAGCAACCCGAATCTAAAAATGTACCTAAATTATTAGGTTATGCACAGTGTTCTCATTATTCTTCATAACCTAAATTAAAACTGACTGTAAAACCCATCACACTATGCAATATTACTGTCCTTATCAGATCATATCTAATAGGGAGAGTAAATAATATAAAGGAGGTGCTATCTACAAGGAACAAATCTCCAATTAGAGTTTATTTACATACCTTTTATCATTTCCTTTTGTAAATTTCTTCACTGGAGTTTCTGATAAGTGAGCTTGTTAATGCTTGCTTGCGGTGGCCCAGAAACACCCCTAGGAGGCATCAGAATAATCAGCCACAGATAGGGTTTACACTGAAGCAGTGAGGATCTAAAAGGATTCTCTATATTCCTATATGCCCTGAACTTATTCATGCCAGTTGTGGGAAATGGGGGGTCAATTTTACTGTATTCTCTTTTCCCCAAAGTTTCTATGCTTCTGCCAGAGGAACAGGACTAATAACCTACTAAAGAACAGAATACCCATAAATGAAATGGCTCACTTTTACATACTAGACTTTGTCCTAAACAGCTTTCCAAGGACAAATTGGTTTGGAATGCACCAGTTTTTATTTAGGTAACACCCTGAAGAGACTCGGGCCAAAGTGGATCCTTTAAAAATCCCACTCCACATGGCCTTATAATAGCATAGTTTAGAGTTTAAGGTGGTGACTGCATCAGATTGTTAGAATTAGCTTCACCACTTATTGGCTTTGTGACCTTAGGCAAATTGCTTAAATTCTTTGAACTTCAGTTTTCTTCGTTTGTGAAATGGCAGTGTTAATTATACCTACCTTATCTTGTGTAAATCCATTGAGTTATTATTTATACAATGCCTGGAACTGAGCCCAGTGCATAGTGCTACCTAATCTTAGCTATTACTAATATTATTGTCATTATTTATCATCGTTATCATTATTATTACTCCATTTCCCTCCATGACTAACCTACATTCCTTGGGCTTACAGTAGATCTCTCAGAGCAAATATGATGACTACTACACATAAAACATACCAACATGCCTTGCCCAGATGTGAACTAGTAAACCCCTTAAAGGAAGCACCCCAGACCAAATGTCTTTAAATCCTATTCTACCCCAAATCCTGCTTAGTGACAATTAAAATTATTGCATTCCCACTTCAAATGCATAATTAGCAACCTGAGTTTTCAGAAAGTTTTTAAAATGGAACTAAAATCCATACCTAAGGTTCTCAATAGTCCATGAAATATATATTGGATGAATTAAAAATAGTAACACATATTTGTTAAAAACCTATATTATGTTACTTATTGGGGATTCAGAGAAATTTAAGCCACTGTTTCTTGGATGCAAGGGCTTAATGGAGAAAGGCAGATAAACACATGATTACCATACAGTGTACTAAAGGTTTCCTGCAAAATTTGCATTGGCTCCATTCATGCTTATTTTCCAGCTCTGTCAGCCAGAGCAAGGTTCTTGGCAAAATAGTGAAGTAGGTACAGTTTATCTTTGGCTCCTTTCCTCTCCCCTTCAGACATTCCTTTCTTCTTCATCAGAGTCACTTCCTCTTCTAGGCAACTGAGTCCAGTTCTTTGGTTGAGAACAGATGGCAATAATATCTGCTGATACGTTTGTTGCTGATATGAAATTTAAGGATATTCCCTTTCTGAATGTAAGTGCATTCTTGCAGAGAGCTCCTAGACCTAAAACATCATTGAGGAGCTCAAGAAATGAATCTCTACAGAAAGAATTTCAGGCAACTGACAAGCTGAGAAGAGAGAAGTCTCAAAGTACTGCCAAATTTTCATTCTTTAATCATAATTGCTTCTGCTCCATATTTTATTATATTGCCCATGCTTTCTGACAAAAGCTGTGTTCTGTAGCATTCAAGTACAGACCAATGAATAGATTGTAGGGCTTTTCAATTGCTTGCATTCTTGCTATCTATATTATTGGACAAGGGTTTGGAATACTCAGACTTCAACCTATTTTGCCCCATTCTGACAGTACGTTTCAAGCCCCCTTTTCCATCAAACTCAATTATTATGCTTCATATTCACAATAGAGCTCCTTCTTCTTCTGTTAAATTGAAACATGCAAACCTTCAGTGGAGAAAAGGAATATTTTATTCATCAATGAAAAGACATGTTTTCCTCACAATGCTTTCTATTCAAAGGTTTGTGCTGTAGTATTGTGCATGTTTTTGTCCTATATAAGAGGAGCAGGTTCTAACAGGCTAGCCTGTTATTAGAATTTATCTCTTTTCATGCATAAGAAGTTCATTCTTTTAAAAGTTAATCCTTTTCTCTAAAAGGGATATACTATCTCTTTAGAAATTAATCAGCTCTTGCCTTCAAATTTTGTCTCAAATTGCTGCATAGCTTTGTTTCCACTTCTAAATCATTTCTCATAGCTAAATGGAGGTCTGTGAATTGCTGCAGCTGCCTTTAAGTGAGCATTTTTCTTTGGTTCGTAGAACAGGCACTGTTTGCAACCTCTTTTCACAAACATTTTTTAAAGTTCCAATGACAGAATGAAAGAAGATTCGTTTTCCATGGGAATCCAAAGTCGAATGGTAAATAATGAAAATAAAATCATGTATATATAAATAATAATGGCCCAGCAGCACAAGAAAATTAATTATGAAATTCAAGACTTTCTGAATACTTAGCTGCTAAAACTCCACTAACTTTCATTATAATTTTTAGTCAGACATGAATAACAGTTGTTTTTTTCTTGGAAAGCAGTTGAGAAGCAAATTTTATCGCATATTCTTAAAAGAATTCAATTAATGTGCCGCCTCCAAAGTGTTAACCAGGCTGATTTTTTTGCTTTGGTAATTCCATTATGGTAAATGTCTGTAATACAACATCACTAGATGATTAAAAATACCTTTATTTGTGAAGGCAGGAGCTAGAATGATATTTAGTCTATGATTTCTTTAGTCACAAACAATGGGGAAAAATGCAATATAGGAGGAGGAAAACAGAAAAACCAGAGAGAGCAGAACTCAGTTTAGGTATAGTCAGTATTGACAAATGAAAGTCTATCTTCAGAGACTATCTATTAATATTAATATAATATTTATTTTTTTATTTGTGACAAAAATAGTACTTGCAAGAAAGACAAGATATTCTCCTAGCTTTCTCTTATTTGATATTCAAATAATCTGGAAATGTTCTGCATTGGTGAAATGGCGATAGGACCTAGACATATGACATTTAAGTCTTCTCTGGCAGCTCGGAAAAGGCTTTGGGTATTTGCCTACAACTAAGCAGTATTCACAACATAGAGAAGGAAACCTTAAAATAATAGAGACTTGAGACTAGAAGTTGTCTTGCATTTAATATTTGAATATTCTACATCATGGTAAATGATTGTCCAACCCATATGCCTGATGTTGCCCAGATTCTCACAACCTCTTGCCATAGCCAATTTCCTCAACTGCATGACTGCTAACTACTAGAAAGTCTTCTGCTCCTCAAAAGGACAAATTAACAAGTAGTTTATCTAGGTGAGAAATATCTTCTAAAGAATCCAAAAGATGATAATTTCCTCACTTTGTCCCCCACCTAGATTTCTACATCAGTCACCTCAAATATAAAAAAAATGATATTTTCTGTGTCTATTTGGCGTTTATATATATATTTATCACCAATATGCAGCTATTAATGAGTGTGCAGTTTCAATAATTCCTTAAATTACTGGCTCAATTTGTATGAATCCTTCCTTGTAAAATAAATGTGCTAAAAATGACTTACAGTTAGATTAATATTAGTAACAAATAAATAATATCAGATACAGGTAGAAAAATTTTTAACATCAACAGGATAAAGTATTCTTGGTATAATAGAAGAGGTTCTGAAACTCATCAAATATCCAAAATGACAAGGTGTACCTTTCAGATAATTAGGAGTTATAAACTTGTTAAAGTAGATTTCTCATTTTTCAGTTAGACAGCCAGACACCACTCTTCTTTGACTAAGCTTTAAGTACATAATTTCATTTTCTTGTTCTTTATCTAGCTCATGTTTGTGTACCAAATAAGAACTATGTTTAACTTGTTACTGTTTCCTTTTTCTGTTTGTTTTTTTTTTTTTTTCAATGAAGACCTAGTTTTACTTGCACATTTTTCACGAGCATCAAATAGTGGGTGATCTTTCAAGCTTGAACAGTAACAGTTGTATTGCTGAGGAAGGATTTCTTGTTTCAAATGATTTAGGTAATGATTTACAGCTATTTTTAGTAATACTCAAAATGACAGCTCCTTGAATTTTTCTGTGTGCAGAAAAATTTACTGGGCTGGCATCTTTCAGACCCTGGGAGGTTCTTCTCAATTCTTGGCATGTGGGAACAAGGGAATACTCTGAAATCCTTACTCCAGAGGGAATTGACCTATCCACATTATCTTGTAATACATGTGAGGTTTCCCTAAATGTCTGTGGCCTCTTGAGGCCTGGGATTTGTGGGACAGGGCTAACCTGTGAATTGGGTGAAATTGCATATAAACCTTGGGCATTCCAAGACCACGCCTAATAATCTGACCTATAATGATAGTTTAGTTCTCCTAAAGAAAACTAACTCTATTTTGCAGCATCTATCTTTATATAGTACTCTATAAATGGTTGTAAAAAAGTTTAAAAAAATGCAAAAAGGTGATTTATAAGAATTAACAACCTTTTAAAATTCTGAACATCATCAGAAGATACATGTGGGTACCATTGGCTGTTGGAAAGCATAAACCATGGTAAAGGAGGACGGGGAAGAAAGTGCATAACAGACAAAATAGGAGTGGGGTAGAAAGAAATTTTTTAAAAGAGAAGAAAAGTATTAAATATAGCTTTCAATCATTTCCTTACTCAAAAACCTTCAGCAGATCTTTCATAGTTACAGGACAAATCACAGCATCTTCAAACTGATATTTTATGTGTTCCATGATCTAGATAGAACCTACCTCTCCAACACGTCTTTATTTATTATTTCCAGAATATTCCTTTGGGGTTCTTATCTTCTTGTCTTTGCTTCCTAAGGAAAAATTCCATGTATTCTTCAAGATACAGCCCTCGGTGACTAGACTTAGAAGTTTTAGACAGAATGTATTGACCTTGATCTCTACCATATTTGCCTTATATGTCTTAACATTTTTTCAAATGCCCTCCTCAGATAGTTCTCTATACAATAAATCCCCTTAAAAGCAGTGATGGATTAGGGATGCTTTATTCTAAGAACTCTAAATCTAATTTTATCAAATATTTGTATCCTGGTGTTTTGCATGTTTTATTTTTATAGGTTATAAAATTTAGACAATTATAAAACTTTTTCCCCACTAATCTTCATTATGCTATACAAGCATAACTTCACCTCACTAAATTCTTCAACTTTGAAAGATTTTACTTACTTAGATTTTCCAAAGACTCTATTTTGTTTGAAACAGCATCTAGTACAAGCAAATAAAGTTTTTACTGGGAACCTTTTTAAAGAAACTTATCATGTAGAAGTTATTTGATAAAGAGTTTCTATTTTTCTCATGATGATAAGGAATGTCGAATTTAAAATATGTAATAAAAGCAGTAGCACTGGAGCATTTCTACAGAAATACATAAAAAATCAGATATCCAGGAATTAAGATAAAAATACCTCACTCTTAGAGAGCAGTAGAAATTGTCCTGCAGATCTCCAAACTTAAGTGCAAACTTGTCTTTAGAGCTTGCCTGGATGTGTGAATGAACATGTATAGTAAACACAACTTCCATGGGACTTTATGTATAAAGAGCTCCTAACGAAGATAGTCACAAAGAGAAGCCCAAGAAAATATGTAACTATAACTCACATTTACAAACTCCAAGACCTAAACCAATAAACGGAATGTATAACAATTGAATTTCTACAAGGAGAATCAACAACAATTTCTGCAACATCATGCAATTCGACCCTCTTAAAAAAAAAGAAGAAGAAGCAGTATCCTTACTAATTCCTAAAAGCTAAAAGGACAGCAACATTAACTTTCAGTAAGCACAAAAACCTCACCATACACAGAAATGAAATTTAAAAGCAAGATGGCCACCAAAATCATCATTTATGAAATTTTCCAGAATATAACTCTTAGGCCTCATGTGGTTTACTCACAAATAGCCTGCAATACCCAAGCCCTATATAATTCTTGCCCTTGAATGTTATGTGAGTCTAAGGTCCATAGTGGTTATATAACACACTTGGATAACGCATATGCTATATCCAGAGTGCCTCCACAGGTGGAACCAAAGACATTTATACTAAGAGAATGAAAAGAGAAAGGGGCTCTTGAGTAAAACAGCACAACTTACTGGAGTGTCAAGCAATAAGTACATCAGTATATTGGTGTAACTATTTCCAGATTCATCGAACTCTCGGGACTCATTTTGATTTTGGCCAAAATAGCTTAGATTTTTCCCTATCCTCCTAGCACCACAACTTGTTTCATTTTATTTCCTCTTCCTGGAAACTTTCTTCCCTTCTGTCTGTCAGAAATATTGTACATCTTTAAGGACAAGCTCAAAACCTAACCCTTCTCTTAAAGCCCTCCAGAACCTCCAACCTATGGTGGTTTCTGTGTCTTTTAAGTTCCAGCATCATTTTGTTTTCTAGGTATTTATTTATGGTCTAGCTTATCTGTAATTTTTTTCCATGTAAATCTTTTCTTCCTTCAGCTACATTATACATTTCTTGAATACAGAAATTATATTTTGTAACATTCCGTGTATCAAACATTGCCTAACATAGTGACTCTCCCTTGTAGATATTCGTTAAATATTTGTTGACTGGTTGATGTAATTTATAACCCTTATGCTGACTTACCTTTTATGTTTCTCAAGGAAAAAAAAAAAACTCATAGATCCAAATTTGGAAACCTAGATAATTTGAGAATTATGAGCTACTTTTCAAAACTTTGTCTAATCATGACATCATGTGTCAATAAATGCATCTTGGTACTAGAATTCATGACTATGCTTAATTAGGAAGTATTCAAGATGATTCAAAATATTAATTTTTAGAAATTCAGTGAGTTAACACAAAACAATATTAAAATTCTCATAAACTTCAGATCCCAAAGAATTCTACCCAAGGATTCCTTCCTATGAGAAATACTATTTTAATGAACCCTTAACTATTCCAAACTGTGGAATTAAAAGAAAATGCCCAGTCAGTATGAAAAAATGTATTCAAAGACTTAAACATATATGTATTTTTACTTTAATTTTACTTCCAAAAACCACATTCCAAGTAAATAAATATATATACAAATAGTTAGCTATAAAGATATTGATTATACAATTTAAATATATAAAAATATTTTAAAGCCTAAATAATAATAGGTGAATGGATGTCATATGGCTAAAGCTAACCAGTGAGAGGAGATTGTGGGAAGAATGTTCTTTCCTAGCATCATTTGTGCTCACAGTTCTTACATATTTTTTGTTTGTAGGTCCATGGGAAGTGTATGTGTAAACACAACACAGCAGGCACCCACTGCCAACGTTGTGCACCATTATACAATGACCGCCCCTGGGAGGCAGCTGATGGCAAAACAGGATCTCCTAAAGAGTGCAGAAGTAAGTACCAAGTCCACAAGACTCAAAGGCTTCTTTGTAAACTAATCTGTGGACTCCTTGTCATCTCTGGAAACATGAAGTAGTGGGTGACAGACGCTGTAACCTACACAAACAGATCCCATATCACTCACTGCCCACGATGACCTCAATCACGGGAAACAATTAACTGTTTGCAAATTTGCCAATATGTCTGTTTTGCCAAGAATGTGTTGCCTATTTGCTTGGCCACTTTGCAGGACCTAAGCACCCTCCTTGAAAAATTTGACTTCATAAAAACATAGCAAGACACAAGAACAATTGAGGATTGTGGTGTACAGTTACTCTCATGGCTGAGATAATAAATTAGAATCATGAAAATAGCTATGTTGAGGTCATTTCTCAAAACAACCCTATAAAGCAGGTAGTGTTAATCCTATTTTAGAGATCAGGAAACTAAGTCTTAGCGAGGTTAAGTAAATTGCCAAAATTAATAAATGATAGTAGAGTCAGGACTTGATCCCAAATTCTCAGCCTCCAAATTAAATGTATTATTTTTTCTATAATACCATCATGCCTTTCTTCTTGCTTTACTTAAAATGACAAATCAAATTTGAAATTAATCCAGTTAGTCAAGAAGGAGACTGCATTACCAGGGCTAACTTTGGGTTCAAAGTTTGAGATTAGACAGGAAAGTAAAAAATATGGGAATATGAACCTTTTCCTTTTTTTTTTTCAATTCAAAATGTTCAGAGAAACACACATGCCCATGACAATGCTAACACTCACAGACTTCGATTTCACCAGGCTTTAAAGGCAGGTACTGTGGGTAAAGTTGTGAGGAGTCTCTTCTTATACATAATTTGGAATCATAACTGATTTATTTTAGTTTCTAGGAAATGTAAAGGATTTCCTCCAAGCATAAATCTTAAATTATCTTGTATCTTTTAAAGATTATGAATCATCAAAATATCATGATACATCAAGGAAACAATGAAAAACAATAGCACAAACATTTTTAAATACAGTTTACCTCCAGGAAAATGTCTGGATTCTTATTCTAAATCACTCATCACGAGAATCTAAAGAATTTCTCCTAAATTCCTAGAATGCCATTCTGGCCCTTTCCAAAGAAACCATGTGCATATCTAATACATATAGAACACAGAGATTTGTCACTTGGCCTTATTAACTGATCATCTTAGAAATGACTTTGAGAAATAATTACATAAGAAACACTGACAGCTTCTTCTACAAGAAATTTGAGGCTTCTGTAGGAAATGATATGGTACAAGAGCTGATAAATAGAAAGGTAAGTCAATCTACCTGCCAACTTACTTATTCCTCCCAGGCTCATTAGTGAGCATGAATTCAGGCCCGTATCTGCAATATGAATTGCCATTTTTAGATAATGCCTGACAATCTAGCTTTTTAAAGCAAGGTCATGGGACCCACAGTGATGACAGTGGTTCTTAGGAAGTAGCAGAAATGGAAATGATGATATGTTACCATTAAAGAGAGAGAAAAAACTGGTGGCCACTCAAACAGGCTTTCCAAAATAAATTTCAACTCTAGTTGCTAAGGTAATATCTCTGCCTAAGACAAAACTATACTTTGTTGGTTTTTAGGTATACCCCAAAACTTTTTAAATTAAAACTGTATCGATTATATCTCAAAATAATCTAAAAAAACATTAGAAAACTACACATACTCAGTGTTTTGATTCTCGTGTACTATGAAAATGTGCATTATTTGAAATAACTAAAAATTTAAAGCATTACCAACAGCTTACTCTCTTCTTAACAGTTTGAATGTTAGAAAACCTGCCACTTTATTTTTAATTATTTATTTTCCTTCCATGCTTCTTTTTTTCCAGCCTGTAAGTGCAATGGGCATGCTGATGCCTGTCACTTTGACATTAATGTGTGGGAAGCATCAGGGAATCTTACTGGTGGTGTCTGCAAAGACTGTCAGCACAACACGGAAGGTCAACATTGCCAGCGATGTAAGCCAGGCTTCTATCGGGACCTCCGGAGACCCTTCTCTGCTCCAGATGCTTGCAAAAGTAAGTGAACTTAAGCTTCCTGGGAAAAAGGAGGATTTGTACAAAAGAGGTGAATCTTCCTATCCTCCATTTGCTGGCCCAAGGGAGAGGGGTCATGAAATTTCAGACAGTAAATCTCACACATCAGTTAATTTCTTCACTAATAAAGGGCAAGAATTTTTTACGTGTTAGGTGAAAACAGTGCAATATTCATAAAAGTAATTTTCTTTTCTCATTCTTCATGAAGTAAAATTATTTCCTGTAGCACCACATTTTGGAAAATAAGATAACTAATATAAGAGAAGAAAGAATGATGAAAAAAGAGATATATTTAAAATTATCTGAAGACTAAATATATGAATAAAACATAGACAATAGATGGACTCAAACTGATGAAATAAAGAGTGGTTACCTACACTTGGATCATTCTAGCTTTCATCTCTAGAGTGAACTTGAACACCTGTTTTGGTTTCAGTATGATTGCAATTTGGTTGACACCACTCTAATATATCCCTGTATCATAAACATATTTAGAACATAATAATTTTCCAGTCTCCTTCAAAATACTATTCACATAGAATAGATTATGCTTTTTGGCATAACTTCAAGAAGTTTATTAGGAAAAAGAGCAGAATTTTTAAGCATCTGTCCATGTGACTATAAAGGTTTTATGCAGAGCCTAAATGTCCAATGTGGCTGAATAGCTCATCTAATTCCATGAGTATTTACATGTCCATCAACTCGGAAATTATTAAAGGACAAAAACCACTCAAGACTGTTAATCGAGATTGATGACCATGCCCTTCCTATCCCTACCAAGTACTCTATGTTCTAGCTCAAAACAGTGACAGGAAAAGAGCAATACAACAGGAAACAGTCAGTTAAAATCTTGTTTTTTAATTTAAAAGAAAAATTCTATTGATCTTGAAAAATACATATTTTTAACAACAGGCAGGAAATATCTACATTAAAATTTGAGTGGGCCTATGTGTTACAAGCTTTCTCTCTTAAATTATGGAAGATAGACTGTGGTACAGCTCACTTTCAACAGTGAGCCCAAAATTTAGATTTGTCATAATATTTCTCAGAGAGTTTTATTTTACTCCTACTCTTGTGTGTACTAAGAATTGAAGTTAGAAACTACTAATAATAAGTCATGTTGCTAATCTCTTCTAGTTAACAAATACTTGCACCAAGTAGGGGATTATAAAAATAACCAATGCCAATTTACTCCTTTTAGCATAACTTGTGGGAGGCAGTTAGGAGGCAGATGGCTTGGTAAGGAATATCTATATTTTCTTCTTTCTTTCTACAGACAGCCCCCTGATCCACTGGGTAGACTGCCTGAGGAAGGGCTATCTCCATTCACTTTACGACTATTCCAGCATATTTCTGAGACAGATTCCTGTGACCATTCACTTCCCTAGCATGGCTTTCCTTACTGACAGCTTCTGGTCCTTCTCTTTACTTTTCTGAGCCAGGGGTAGATCCCAGCATGTATTAGCACATTTAATTCTTCTTTCTACCTAAATACTCTCTATAATATATTATTTACTTGGGAATATGTTTGGCAACATTTTCACTACTTAGTAATATTTTCATATCATTAACTCTCTCCTTGGAAGACATGTCCCTATATCACCTCTAAAGCCATTAATTCTGATAATAAAATTTATGACAAGTAAGTTAATATACTTAACATTTATTAAGTACCCATAGTGAATCAGATTTCATGCTAGCTAATGATAGAGATGTTGCTATAGCCATAACTTTTCACCCCATTAGTTCCCACTTTACTTTTATGAGGAAGGTAGTACCAAGTAAACAAGATGGTATTTTTAAAAATTTAAAGTATCCCAGTATGTGGTTCCATCAACAACATGTACAATGTTATTCAAAATAACAATTTTATTATATTTATTCTACTGTGCTCACCAAGGCAGAAAAGTAACCTGTTACTCAGTGTGTGGTCCAGAGACCAATTCCACTGGCATCATCTGATTAGAAAACGCAGAACTTCTGATCCCACCAAAACCTACTGAATCAAATATATACTTTAACAAAATTTCCAGGTAATTGTATCATATTAAAGCTTGAACACTTTTCAACAAGAATTAATTAGCACTTAGTAAGGACTAGGTCTGTAAAGATGAAAAGGTCTTCCTTACAAGCTCTAAGGTTAATTTTTAAAAATTAGCCCAACATTTTACCATTCCCTGAGCATCCAAATTAACTAAGATTTGCATCTCTACCTGTGTGTATGCAGACTTAAAATTTTTTAAATTAATTACATAAAGAATTACTGAGAAAAAAAATGAAAATCTGGACAAATGTGTTTCTACAGTACAGCACTTTCCAAGGTTTGATCCATGGAATACTAATTCCATGAGCTGTTAATAGGTATTAGGATAAAGGGAAATTTTTCTATGGCTTTAAAATTGAGGAAATGGTGACTTAATCAAAGGTTTCTTTACCTCCAGGATTTCTCGGAGACTTTCATATGCTAACATTCATTATAAACCTCCTATAGCGCTTTGACATATGTCTCTCAAATGTAGCCAGAAAATGATTTTCTTACACAGCATCTTGTGGGATCAGTGTTCTACAGAACACACTGGAAAATGCTGCTATGTGAAGACTTCACTTGGGAGTACGTATCCTAGAGAATTCCTTCCATTTATTTGTTTCTCATTTCCAAGACCTAGAGCCTATAACGGTATATCAAGGAAATGATAAACCTTTTGAAATAATTACAAACATAATGTTAACTAAGCCTGGGCAATCTGCCAGCAGTGATATATGAAAGCGCGTATCTTCTTTATTTCCTAGTTAATGTCTTGTCAGGAGTGGGAACCGTTGAATACCTAAAGCAGCAGCCCAGACAGAATTTACTAGAAATGTATAAATTATAACTCAGTTTAGCTCAGGAGACATTTATTGAGTGGCTTTTCCGAGCCAGGAACTTCAGTAAGGACTAGGTCCGTAAAGATGAAAAGGTCTTCCCTACAAGATCTTGCACTCTAAGAGAAATGTACAATAACAGGTCATTTTAGTATGTCGTGGTGATGGTAATGATATAGTAGCAATAGCTGACATTTTTGAGTGCCTTTTCTTCTCTGTTCACTGTTCAAAGGGCTAACATATGTATTAACTAACTTAACTTTAGCAAAAGCACTCCAATGTAGATACGCCAAGTGCCTTAAGGAGAGTGTGGGGGTGGGCTATAGGCAGTTAAGGAAGACGTCCTTGATGAGATGCCTCTGATACTTTTTTGGTGGATGTTTTTATTTTTTTCCTCTAAAAGTGTTAAAACAGAAAGTGTAGTTTGGTTTTTAATCAATGATTGCCTTTGTTGCCTTTGAGTTCATCTATAAAATGGAATGAATTGATGTTATTCAATCTTCTACACATTTAATAGAATATTCATCTGAGCATATTAATCATTCAATAAATATTGGTGACACTAATCTTGGGACTCTGTTCCCCATTAGATAGCTAGCTCCTGGCCAAATATGCCAAAGATTTGTTGACCCCATTCATGGTCCAAGCTATATTTTCCCTCCCACTTTCCTGATAAACACTATGCTAAATGCAATGGTACTTATGTGTACAGGTAATTGATGGTCACAAATTCATCAAACATGAATGAAAAGGGCCATGAATCAAATCTACTAATCAACAGATATATTCCTGTAAGCAATTAAATCATCGCTCTATTCTCACTTCCTCTTTATTGCAAATGTAACCAGAGTCAGCTGTGGGACCCAAACAATCAACTACACATGTCTATTGCCAAGAAATCACTTGAGGTTTCCAAAGATGTTGTTTGTTTTTTTAAGACTACTGGAGATCATTGTAACTGAATTTATTTCGACAATTCAGAAAAAGAATTTTAAAAGGGCAGGGTGTTTAAGGTCTGTGAACATGAGGTACAATGTGAAATCTCTCCAGCTGAATCTAGGGTTGGGAGCAGAAATGCAAGCTCGAAGTCACAAAGGTAGAGAAATAAAGAAAAATATAATTATCACTGTATACTAAGATACTTTGAGGAATACTGTCTCTCTGTTCTAAAAGAGAAGTCTCTTTTGAAATCTTTACAGAGAGTAACTCATTTGAAATCTCTTAAGTCACTAATGTCTTCAGTATCTTGTAACCTAAATATGTTTTCCTATGGCAGGCATATTATAAGTGTAAGAATAACCCTAATATGCAGTGGCATGCTGGCTCTCTAGGGAGAAGAAAAATCCCTGATTTGTAGCATTCTGCAGTTTAAATAGTTCCACCATGGCCAGTTTCAAGCTACCAGATCACTGTTTTTAATCAGAAAGTCAGTGACTCAGAAAAGACTCTAAAACCAGAAGTGAAATGGTTTCTCTTTTTTGAACAAAGTCTTGCCTCCACCTTCACTACTACCTTGTCTGATACAAGCTCTTCACCTTTTAGTCAAACCTATATGTGGATTGGAATCAGCTGGGAACACTTATTGAAAATGTGAAATCTCAGAGCTCTGCCCCTGAGTTTCTGAATCAGAATCTCCAACAAAGATAGGGACAGAAATCGGTGTGTTTTTTAAAGCACCATTGGTGATTCGTATTCAGCCTGTTGGTCTCCTGGCCAGCACTTAAGAACTACTACGTATGCATTCCTGGGCTCGGTTCACTTTCATCTTTGGATGAAAGATTTTGAGCTAATAATCATCTATAACTTAATCTACTCTCTGAATTAGCCATATCTCTGACAGAAAATCCTAAAGGATTACTAAAACTCTGGCTAGACATGTTTTTCCCGACACGATGATAGATATGAATGCTGGTAAGCATTCATGTTGATTATATTCTCCCACTTATTAATGTATAACTTCGAACTTCTGCTTTTCTCCAAAATATTTCTGGCAGAATTCGATGATGTATGTTTTTCACCTATCAGTTTAAAAATAAATACCTAGCAATTCTATGCAGAGAATGCCCTCCTATTCATAGTATATAAATTTATTTACTGTAAACATCTCATTTTTTAAGCCAATTATTATAATGTGACTGGGATTTATAATAAAATTAATTTACTATTACACTGACAATTGACTTTTATATATTTCAGAACATAACATTAAAATACTATAAGTATATTATTGTGTTTGATTTAAATAATTATTGAATCCCATTCTTCATGAAGTCCCCCTTCCCTTCCCCACTCCTTTAACAGTAAAGGATACATTAAATGTTAGACAATGAAAAACTGACATGGAATTAGTATGGAATATTAACAGCTATTCCATGACATAAAATTTTCTGTAGAAAATTTCCCTTACTTTGGTAAAATACATGGTTTGAAACAGATTTTTAAAGAAAATGCTTTGTAGAGCAGGATTAGCTCTTTTTAGGAAATAGCCAGGTAGTAAGTTTATTGACTTTATGTCAAGACATATTTTTAACTATTGCATAGTCTCCCCATATTTAAAAAAAAAATGAGCAAATGGAAAAAAAAAAGAGCAGAATTCATTCCCTGTTAAAGTAAACAATCTCTTGAAAAAACTGACATGCCCTTCCTTCCTCCCTGGTGGGCCAAAATAAATGTAGTCAATTGCCTTTTAGCAGAGAATGAATAAAAATAAATTTGGTCCCTCTGCTCTAAAACCCAAACCAAGTGTTTACCTAGAATATTGTCTGGTTACTTGGTTACTGTTACCCTAACTAGCCAGCTATCTCTGTAAAGAAAGAGTTCTATTATCCGTCCAAATCTTTTTTCTTCTTGTTGTTGCCTTTTTTCTTCTTGCTGGCTTAGGTGAGAACTGCTCAACTGATGGAAATTCAAGTGCTTTGAGAGTGGGTGACTATCTGGAGGCAGACTACCTTTCCATCTGTCACAGTCTGCTCAGATATCACTTTCTCACGATGCTATTTGTCTGTTTGCTTGCACCTCTCTTTAACAATTATTTCATTCTGTCTCTGGGATGGTTATTCTTCCCTTTTAAATTGTGTTAGAAGTAAAAATTTTAAGTAATTAAGTCCAGAATACCTTACCACAGTGACACATTTAGGAACCCATAAGCATCTTCCATTTTTCATTCTGTACCTGTGTTCTGGTCTATCTCAGAAAAGGATTTGTTCCCAAGAGTCATTGACATTTCTTTTAGTAGTAGCTTAGTGGGCTTTTTCTTTCAAATTGTAATTTTAGAAAAGCCACATGAGGTCATTTTATGTCATATAAACAACACAGACATCTTTGTTTTATATTTAAAGTAACTGTGAATGATTTCAGCATAGAATCAATATGAAGTAACTGTTTTTGAAAAGCAAACTTTTAAATAGAACCAGTAACTTGGCAATAATAGTTGGGAAACTTTAATCTCAGATTTAAAAAAAAAATCTAGTGTATAAAATCAGAGGGTTAAGGAGTAAAAAAAAAGAGAGAGAAAATACATGTTATAATATATCATAGTAGGACTATCCTTTAGATAGATTCAATAATGTATATTAAAATTCATCCAAAAATGAGAAATATTATGAGTTGATGAATAATAAAAGTCAGTCAAACTAGAGAAGTAGGAGAGGTCATGAAATTCTCTAAAATGTTTCCAAAACAGAAAGAGTAATTTGCTGAATAAATATATAATGTCATTCTGCGTTTGATGAGGACAAGCTTTAAATAAATAATCAAGCAAATCATTATAAAACACTGAAACCCTCAGAAATCCTGGACAAAATTAGATGGGATATAAAAAAGAATAGTGTTTGTTGAGTGGTTATTATGGGCCAGACATTGTACTGGGCAATTTACATAAGTTATCTCAGTTAGCAATTTTTATGAGTTAGGTATTAACTCATTAATGAGGACACTGAGGCTTAAATTATACTTAATTATTATATAATTTGTCCAAGTTCATGCAGCTGGTCAGAGGCAGGGCTGAGATTAAAATCCAGGTTTGTTTGACCCCAAAGACTTTGATCCAAAGACCTACAAAGATCCTAAGAACTTGATTTCACATTGTGACCTAGTTGATGAAATAAAATGAATTAACAAAAGTAGAAATAATCAGACATGTAGAGCCAAAAATAATTTCTAAAGAACTTAGATTTTTAAAAGAATTTATTACTTTGGGTTTTGAGTTAGACCCTGCTTACCAATAAATTGCCATATAAAATTTGAATATAAAGAACTGCATTTATGCTAAGGAATCTTAGTACAAGAAAGACGGAGATAACTGGAGAGTGTTCCAGATAGACCAACAAAACAAGAGAGATACTAATGAATAAATATGAAAAAGGATAAATATCCTCAGGTCAACTAGGAAACCTCCCAGAGAGAACATAACTTTCTACACATACTCAAAAGCTATAAGAGGATATAGGAGTTACAAAAAAATTTACTTCCCTAGAACAAAGGATTATAATTATATATAAGTGGATGAAAGTGAGAAAAGGAATTTCAGATTGATTAATGTGACAAAAAAATTTTTCTGCTAGTGAGGGACATTATAGGTGAGGAATGTTTCCTACAGAGGTGGAATAAAGAATTTCTATTACAAACAATAAATAATAAAATCTGACTGAGTGAATGTAGGAAATAGTCTTTTTCTCATGTAAGGAACAATCTTGCACTGGCAAGATTAAGAATAATCTGTTCTACTTGACCATTTCAGTTCTACAGATTTGTTGTTTAGCTATGTTTTTTGTTTGTTTGTTTCTAGTATCTTAGTATTGCAAATGCTGGGGTGCTAAGATACTACAAACCTATAAAAGAAATGACATGAGCCTTTTAGGAGGTTTATTAAAATGTAATATCATTTCAGGTTGTTGCTTATCGAGAGGCACCATTCATTTATTTATTCATTCAAGAAAGGTTGAGTGAGTCCCTAAAATAGGTCAGTTATGGTCCTAGGTTTTGAAGATATAGAAATGAAAAGATGTGGCTTCTACCTTCTAGGACTTCATAGTGTGCTGTAGAGAGAGCAATGAGACAAAAAAAGAAATCATAACGAGATCACATTGGAGGCTAGCAGGCCAGTCATTAAGAAATATTTGTCACTATAATTCATTCATTTTTAAAAACTCAACAGATTTACTCAGTGCCTACCATATGGCAGGCCTATCATAATCATTGTATATGCAATAAAAGAGTCTCTAATCCCATGGAAACGGACTATAAATAAATTTACCCAAGTAGATAAGTAATTAAAAACTGCAGTCAGTGTTGTGAAGAAAAGGACACAATGACAGGTTATGGTATCCTATCATGCAGAGACTAGTGACATCAGTTCAAAGGAGAGATCTAAGATTGATGGAATAAATAAAAATTATTTCTCCAAAGAAAAAAGAAGTTAAGGATGACCCCAATTCCTCCTTTGGTTCCTGGGTGGCTTGTGCCTGAGTGGATTGGGAAAATAGGCTTTCTTCATCAAAAAAAATGATGATGTGGGATATAACCAAATTCTTCAAAGCAAAATACAGTCTCCAAAATGATACCAAAGTTTTCTCATAATAAAGTTTGTCTGTACACTCAAAAGCACTTTCGTTAGTTTTAACTGAAAAAGCAACCCAGGAATATAAGACTGGCTATTTAGCTAAGATCTCTGAGATACACCCAGGAATACAGTGTAACTGAATCAGTTACAACTAGTAAACAGAAAAGGAATGATACAGAAATCAAATTGAGAGTCTGAGTAGTGGTCACATAGTGAAGCATTAAAATTAAATAGTATGACTTTTATATTTATTTGCATCACTCATTTAAAAGTTAATAGAAAACAGACAGTAAATATACTTAGATAATTTACATTTATTTTTTAAAGCATTAAATAGAGGCAAGAATGGCTGGATTTCATTCATAAATGGATCTCCTTTTGTGTGGGATGTACAATAACTCAAGACATTGGATTTTAGTAAGTGAAAGGCAAGTCTTAATATAGATTATTCTCTTATTAGACTTATTCTGTAATACATTTATTTAAAATTAACATGGACCTTGAATATTGTGGAACTAGCTGTCTTTGAACATGATGCATAAAATATTTAAAGGATGAATAGAAAACTATTCTCTAGGATAGAAAAGGGATAAACCATATTGCCTTTGACAGAGAGTAAAGTTCATTTACAGTTTTTATTATTTTATAGCTATTTATCCACTAGCAAAAATAGTTGATAGTAGAAGAAAAGGAGAAAACAGTACCAAAAAAAGATAGAAGACTCTGTTTTATCTAACATTTAAATTCACACTTAATATAGTAATAACAGTTCATATTGTCTCCTTTCTGTTTGGAGCTGCAGCTCAAAGTCTCAGTCCATCTAAGAACCATCACAGGCAACTGGGCAGCTTTTGAAATGGCTCTGACAATAAAAATTCCCTATCAGAAATTCCATAGGGCCTTGGCCTTTTCAGGAGAAAACAACACTGGGAGCCTGGGCAGCGCACTGAAGGAGTGGCCACCGGGCAGTGGTGAAAGGGCTTGACAAGCAGCTTCTTTCCCAGATGAGGGCCTTGAACTTTGAGTTCTGTTTTTAGAAAAGCTAAATCAGGAGCAAATACTTTCAGGGTATTTTGCTCCCAGTGTGGCTTTTACTTACAGAATAGCAAAAGCTAGAGCCAGCAGAAGGTAATGCTAAGGAGTCCTAGCAATTTAAAAGAGGTTGTTCCTACAACAAGCTTGGCATCATGGATCACTGTCTGAGAGAAAGATGTGCATACAGACTCCTAGAGTTCTAGTGAAGCTGCAAATAAAGATGAAAAGGCAGCGATGGTTTCTTATGACTCCACCACCAAAGACTTTAGCATTCCCATCAGAATAAAGGAAGCCATAACTCTCCCATTATGTCCCTGGCCATTTTGTACCCATAGTTACATACTTATTATGTTCACATAGGTTGACAGCTGTGACTCTTGTCCTACATTGCATTGTAGGATACCTTCCCATAACCAGCGGGACTTTAGAACATACCTTACTTTACCTCAGCATACTGTGATCCACAAAAGGAGAGTAATAGCAGATTGATTTTTTTTTTAACTAAAGAAAGGAACATATAACAGGAGAGTTACCTAAGTCAAGAAAGCTATATGCCACCAAATTCCTCCCAGGTGCAAAGCAAGGAATCTCAGCCTATTTTGAAGGCCAATTAGATCATCTGTTTTCTTTGAAAACAATCCATATCTACAATGGGCCAGTAATTGCCCTTTCCTCTGTGTACCCATGCCTGCTGGACTACATCTTTATAATATTTACTGCCATGTAATTTGCATATCTACCTTCCCTCAGTAAAGAGTTGGTGACTCTGTATTTATCTTTGTATCTTCAGCCCCTAGCATAGTTCATGTTAACATTACAGTTCAAGAACTCTTTGATGAAGGTGTGAATGAATGAAAGATGGGCATTTTAAAACTAATGTTTCATCGAGATAATAATAATTATTCTCTGAGCCGCTGGTGCCACTAAATGTCTGATATTATGCCACATACATACATTATCTTATTTAATTATCATATAACCCTATGGCATAGGTATTATTTCTTACTTCGTCATTGAGAAAATTGAGATTTGAGGTGATTAATTTCATAAAGTCTTGTAAGGAATAAACCTCGTAACCAGAATTTGAACTCACCTAAGTCTGACTTCTCAGCTTGTGCCCTTACCAACTCTATTATACTGCCCTTGTTTATTTTCTGTCTTCCTATTACAGGTATTACAGGTAATTTCAAAACAGCTGCATTTATTGTCAGCCTTTGTGGTTAAAACAAATATTAGTTTTAGAGCCTTACAGATACACAAAGTTATTTTTAAAATGTGTTCATCCATTGTTTCATTAACACTTATGTTTCCTGGTAGAAGATATTCCAAGGCAGGCTAATGTCCTAACTCTTTTCTATAAATGCTCTATAGAGGGACAGTGCTTCACATAATAGACATATTGCTGCAACTATATATCTTTAATTAAAAATCTGTATAGCATTTAGCAATTACCTAAATTCATTATTTGAAGGGAACCTACATGAAATCATTTGTAAAAATACCCATTTCCTCTATCTCATCTGCTTTGAATGTTTTGTATTATTATTTCAGGTTTTCTTAAAACAGGCAGAACTAATCAGTACAGAGTATACTACTTCAGTCATTTGCACTATTTAAAAAGAACTTGTGACAATATTTAGATATTAAAAGTGACATTTTAAATAATTTTGCTTTATTAATTGGTTGTGAATGCAGCTTAGGGCAAATGTTTACTATTGGATTTTATGTCTAATAAGAAAAAGACAAAGCTAAAGTCAAGGATTTATGTCACTTCAATTAGACTGTAACTTTGACATTCATCATAATGAATATACAAAAAGTAAGCGCTTGGGTTGCATTTTAGAATCAGTAAGAAATATATGTCAGAGAATCAGAGCCTGAACCAGAATCTAAGAAGGACCATATATATCTTCCCCAAGCCAGAAAAAAACATATTTCCATTTTGGAAGAAAATAAGAAATGTGGATTAAGTGTGTCAGATATTGCCTGCTACACAAACTTCAGCAGATGGGTATGCAAGGCAAGCTTCATTGTGCAGTCTGAAAAAGTATGCCATGAAAGGTGTCAAGGCCTTCTGCCTGGAGCTAGTTCTGCATAGTTTCCAAATGGTATTTTTATCTTTTAATTATGTAAAAAGTCACATTTACAGAAATCCACTAGCACATGTGATGGAATCACATTTTTTTCTGGCCATTCCCGAAATGTGTGTAGATTTTAATATCTATGGCAGTACCGAGGGGTCAAATCCTAAAAAGGCTTGACATTTTTATTAAAGGAAAAAATAATGGTGGTGGAAGAATATCACATATTACATTAGATATGAGTCCTACAACATCTTCCTTCTAGTCCCCCAATCTGCTGTCAATAACAAAATAGACTTAACTGAGTGATAAAGTAACTGTAGGTTTACTCACCTCAAAATGATGACATTTATATTGGATTATGAGATTTCCTTTAAAATCTTCACATAGCATTTTGATAGATTCATGTTACATATTAAACATTCTCCCTAAATATAATAAACTTCGATCTTCAATTGTTTTCTACTCAATGTACACTCCAGACACTCTAAACCAGCGGTTCCCAACCCCTGGGCCATGGACCAATACCGGTCTGTGGCCTGTTAGGAACCAGGCTGCACAGCAGGAGGTGAACGGTGGGTGAGAGAGTGAAGCTCATCTGTATTTGCAGCTGCTCCCCAGCACTATTATCACCACCTCAGCTCTACCTCAGATCATCAGGTAGTAGATTCTCATAGGAGCACTGGTCCCTGGTGCCAAAAAGGTTGGGAATCACTGCTCTAAATTTCTCACAGTCCCCAAATGGCCATGCCCTTTCACATAATTTCCACAGCCTTAAATGTCCTTCGGGTCAATTCCACAAATGCTTATGTGGGCATCTACTACGTACCAGATGCTGTTCTGGGATCTAGAAAACAAAAAATGTCAAAGATCCTCTGTCAATGAGTTCAGAGTTTAGTAGTAAGGGAGACAGGCATGTAAACAAATAATAACGATGTACTGTGATATACACAAAATAGAAATATATACAAAAAAAAAACAGAGGCAGCATAAAGGAAAGAGTCGTTAGCTGTCTGGAGGGAATAGGACAAGAAAGCATGTCAGGGGCCAGATGGACAGGTGGGGGGAGGGGAAAGCAATGCAGGCACAACCAGGGGCACCAAAGCATGAAAGAGCTTCATATTTTCAGGAAGCAGTAAGAGCTTCCACATATAATGAAATGGGGATGAATTGTACATTTAAAAATGATTAAGATGGTACATTTTATGTTATGTATTTTTACCACGATTAAATTTTTAAAAAATTATTTAAAAAAAAATGTATTAGGGAGAGTATCTAAAGACCAGGTTGGAATAAGCAACTGCCCATCTTTTTCTCTTCAACTCCTACTCATCAGATGTCTATGAGCCCTCCTTTATGGGCCCTAAGTGATTCCCTCAGCCTCTATTCCCTTTTTCTTGGCTCCCATAGCATAGAAGTCCCATATAGACCTCTACTGGAGTATTTATCAGTATATAGAATTTTTTTTTGTTTACTCCTCTGTTTTCCCAATGAGACTGTGAGTTCCTCAAGGGCTAAATTTATCAATTATGCAAGTGTAGATCCTACAGCTATACAAGTTTATTGAAGTAATCAGTTAATTTATGATTAACTAACCATGTACCAGATACTACACTGTTTACAGACATAATCTCCTTTCATCCTTACAACTACTGTTATGAGGTTAGATATTGTTCTCTTTCCATTTTACAGAAAAGAAAACAAAAAATAAGAGGCTAGGTCTCTTGCCAAAAGTTATACAGTTAGTCAGTGGTTGAGGTTTGAAGCCAGATTGAAGCCAACTAGGATTTTAATGACAAAGAAAGTAATCAATGAAAGTAGTTTCTAAGGGGATAAAAGAGGGAATGGGATCTAGAATATTAGTTGAGAAGACTTAGAAGTGTTAGTCTAGTAGATGTCAGATTCTATGCTATTTACCTTGCTGAAGTAATTTCACTTAAAGGAATTTTATCCTCATATCTCTATGAGATATATACCTCACTGAAGAAACTAAGGTTCAAGAAAGTTAAATTTCTTGCCTAAGATTAGACAGCTAGTGAGTAGCTAGGCTATAAACAGAGAACTCTCCCAGCATTTTTCATGTGACTTTTAGAGAAGATTGGGAAGATGAAGATAAAGATAATTTGAGGTGGAGCAATGATTATCCGGAGGAACTTGTTGATTAATTTGAATTTTTAAACCAAGTAGTTAGAGTAAATTAAAAAGTAGGGATATTTTAGGACAGCCACCATAAGGAATCTTTTTTATTTTTATTTTTTTTAAAGTGAGGTAAAATTGAATATAGGGCTAATAAGCATCTGTTCAGGGACCCAACTGAGGTTAGGGTACACAAATTTGTGAAGCATTCATAGCACATTTTTAAAAAACTTTTTCAACATTTTTTGCTATCTCAGGAACAAAGAAAATATTAGGGATTGTCAAACTATGAGCAGTGGGCAACTGTGGGAATTGGGTGAGAAGTGAAGGGAAAGACACTTGATTAATAGCAAGGACTTGCAGAAATGACCAATCATAGATCCTAGTTTGAGGAGCTAGGTTTAACCCCTTATGTCTTAGTCCATACAGGCTACTATAACAAAATACCACAGACTGGGTGGCTTAAACAATAAACATTTATTTCTCACAGTTTTGGAAGCTGAAAGTCTGTGATCATGGTACCAGCATGGTTGGATTCTGGTGAGAGCTATCTTTGGGGCTGCAGACTGCTGACTTCTGTTGTAGCCTCACATCCTTCACAGAAAAAATTGCTTTTCCCTTTTCATCCCCTTATAAGGGCACCAATTTCATCATGCCCAAGACCATTCCAAACCTCCCAAAGGTCCTACCTCCAAATACTATCACATTGAAGATTAGGCTTCAATAAATGAATTTGGGTTGAGGAACACAAACATTCAGTCTATAGCACATACTAATTAAATCCATAGTTCTTCCTATATCAAACCTGAACCCTCTCAGATGAAGTCCTAAGTACCAGACCAGAGAAATAACCAATCATTTTATCTGGTGTCGCTATAAATTCATGAATCTAACTTCAAATGTGACCTTTATGCTGCCTGGCAATTATATTTCACTTCCTAAGTTTCTCATTCACTGTTCCACTCCCACTCTTTATGATCTCTCTCACCTGATCACCTTGCTTCCTATTTCATCCAGAAAATACAAGCAATCAGAAAAAATCCCACCAGCTCTCACTACTGCATGTATCACTCACCTGTATTCATGTCCATATGCTCTACCTTCCTTCCTGTTTCTACGAACTGATCGTGCTTCTACCCAAGGCCCACACCTCTTCTTCTACACCAGGTCCCATACTTTTTCCTTTCTCAAGTATGTGCAAGTATTCCTCTAACAATTCTCTCATTTCTCTTTTGATCCTCAAGTTTTCCCTTTCCACTGAACCATTTCCAACAACACCAGACATCTTAAAACAAACAAAACTCAAACATTCACTTGAGTTCATATCCCCATTCAGTTTTAGCTGCTACTATATTTCTATGCCCTTAAAAAAAAAAAAAACAACAACTCAGAAGGGCTGTCTGTTCTCATGTTCAACTTCTTTGATTCCCATTCTCTCCCAAGTCCTCTTCGATTAGGTTTGTCACTCACTATTACACTGAAACTGTTTCGATCAAGGATACCAATGGCCTTCATGTTGTCAAATGCAGTAATTCCTATTCTTCATTTTCTTGGACCTACCAGCATTTGACACAGTTGATATTGCCTACCTCTTTGAATCTTTCTTTCTTTGGCTTGCAGAACATCATACTCTTTTTTTTTCCTTTCTCATGAATTGCTTCTTCTTTGTCTTTTTTGCTGATTTGTTCTCATCACTGCAACCAAAATCCATTCATATTTAATCCCTTTAATTTTAAAATTATGTAGTTAATTTTGCAGCAGACATGCTTTTCTGATTTTATCTTCTTACCTATAATTTAATTAACTTTTATTCTATGAGCATATACCAACTGGCTAACAGAGATATGCTATGTGGTGAAGGGGAACCATTTTGGAATTGCCAGGCTTAATCTCCAGAGATAATCTAGTCACTCATTCATCCTTCCTTGTGTGTCCTCTCTGTTGTAGTGTGTTCCTGCCATCCAGTTGGATCAGTTGTCCTTCCTTTCAGCTCAGTGACCTTCTGTGATCCCAGCAATGGTGACTGCCCTTGCAAGCCTGGGGTGGCAGGGCCACAATGTGACAGGTGTATGGTGGGATACTGGGGCTTCGGAGACTATGGCTGCAGGCCCTGTGACTGCGCAGGGAGCTGTGACCCTCTCACAGGAGACTGCATCAGCAGGTGAATGAGCATGGATCTTGTTCTCAACTGTGTGTCTTTCAGATTCTTTTGAAGTTCTAATAGTGATTTGGAAAATCTTTTATGCTGTTAATGGAGCAAAGATGTCTTTGCACATCTATTTAAAGAATTTTTGTTAAGTGGCAGAGCCAAGTCATTTGTTTTTACAAGGTTCTAGAGATGGTCTAGTTCATTTTGCAAAGTAAATTGTTCCTCTTAACAGTAGGCCCTCAAAACACTATTTCTGAAAAGTGAAAGAATGGAAAGGTAGCTGATAAAGTTTGAATTTCTGTAAATATATTCATTTTGATCACATTCTGAGACATTCCTTTAAAAGTTCTTCATTATTTTCTATTTTATGAGCAGCACAGACATAGACTGGTATCATGAAATTCCTGACTTCCATTCCACGCGCAATAAGAGTGAACCAACCTGGGAGTGGGAGGATGAGCAAGGATTTTCTGCACTTCGACACTCAGGTGAGACAGTAGATATAAGCGGATATTGTATTTCTAGGTCTGGTCTTGACTAACAGAGATTCATAAGAAAACAGAGAATAGCTTTTGGATCCTATAAAGGGAACTCTTTAGTTCTGAGATTTAATAAAGTAGTGACACCCATAAGTATAAAACTATTAAATATAACTAAGGGGTATTTCAACAAGCTTTTGTTTATTATTTGATTATTAGAGTAACATAAGTAATTAGCATAGAAAATTGGAAAAATGCAAAACATCACAGTAAAAAAAATGTCACCCAAATCTTATTATCCCACTGTTAATACTTTGGTGTGTCTTCTTCAATCTAAAACATAGTGATTTACACAGTTGAGAGTTAACTGAAATTATCAGGTTAGGAAATACACAGATCCATTTAAAGGAAGAATATTCTTACTGAATATAACTTAATATGTACAAAGCAAAAGCTAGTTGTGAATGCCTTGTGTTTATAGCTTTTTTACAACTAGGAAACAAAAATAATTTTACAAACTAAATATAAGCCAAATGATAAAACTAATAAAATTCAAATTAACAACATTAATTGAATATGAAAAATGATTTTTACAGAAACCAAAAACACATAAATATAGTTCTTTAAATTTACCAAGTCTGTACTAGTACCCTCTGATTAAATTTTCCTGTGATGTTTATCTGCTTTTTTAATTTGAAGACTATGCTTTGATATTGGTGGGAATACATAAATTCTGTGTTCATCCTGTCTCTGTTCTTTTCTCATAGAAAATCTAGTGGTCCTATTTAGCACCACCTTGCTCCTTATAACACAAACATAAATGTGGGCATGGAATCTTGTATCAGCATTTGGTTGTAAAGTGCTCACCAAATAATCCAAATTAGACTTAAAATAAGTTTAAAATATTTATTGTTAAGCACTACGAATGCCAAAAATGTTATATGTAAACCCATAACACATCTTCTAGTGTTACCAAATCTTATACTTTACCATAATTGTTTTATTTAATTTCAATTTTTATTTAAATTTTAAAGTGTTACAGGTACATTTCAAGCCCTTGGTAGACCAATCTACAAGCTCACTAGCCTATAAGATTCTTGTTCTAAGGTTTAAATGGTTACACTTTAAATGGTTATATAAATACCTACAATCTTTAATTTTGCCTCTTGGCTCACAAAGCCTAAAACATTTATCATCTGCCCCTTTATAGAAAATGTTTTCTGACCTTTCTTCTAGGGTACAATCTAGACATTATTCGGTTATAGGTATGCTTATTGTCAAATTTACCACATATTGCTAAATAGCTCTCCTAAAGTGGTTATATAGATTTGCATTCCACCAGCAAACTATGACATTCTGTTGCTCCACATCCTCATTAATACTTTGTATTTATTTAACAAATTTTATATAGCAGATACAAGGGGTCAAACTCTAATCTAACTCATTAACTCAGGCACAGTTTGACTCATTTAATAGTTATGGGACTTCTAAAGTTAATGTTATCAAACTTCTCAATTTTTGCCAATATGATGGGTATAAAATGGGACCTTGCTATTTTTAATTGCATTTTCCTGGTTACTAACAGGTTTGGCAAACTTTTATAATTTCTTAGCCATTCAGGTTTGCTTTTTTTGTGTGCATTTCCTATTTGCAATTTTCTTACTAATTTGTAGAAGTTCTTTATGAGTTTGTTCATTCATCCAACAAATATTTATTGAGTATTCATACTATGTGCCAGTGCTGTAAATATAGTAATTGAGCAAGACAAACAAAAATCCCAGCCTTCAAGGAGTCTATATTCTTGCAGAGGAAGACAGCTAATAAATAAATAAACAAACAAACAAACAAACAAATAAATAAATACCAAAAAAACATTTTTTCATATAACGATATTTAGTGTAATTGAGAGATAAAGCAAGGATGGGGGATAAGAAGTGCTTGGGAGTCTAAGTACTTTTAGTTAGAGTAATCAGGGAAAGTCCTATGAAAGGTGACATTTGAGAAGAAAAACTTGAAGGAGGTAAGAGGGTGAGCCGTACAGATAACAGAAGGAGGAGAGTTTGGGCAGAAGACATACCAAGTGCAAAAGCCCTGAGTTGGGACTAGGCCTGATTTATTCAGGAAACAGAAAGGAGGCCAGTGTGCTAGATCAGATTAAGAAACCACAATTTTAATATATCTTCATAAAGAACTTAGGGACCCTTCAAGAATTAAGAACTCAAATTTGAGAAACACTTGTATATGTAATTCCATATCATCGTTTTTTCACTTAACCATAATCTTATGATCATTTTCCTAATGGCTTCATTTTAATTCACAATAGAAAAGGTTGTGGGAAATATAAGGTAGGATGACATTGTCATAATGATCTTTTTTGTATTTTAAAAAGGAAAAATCTTTCTCATTTTTTTTGCCTTAATGCTACATTGTCTATAGTTATTAATTCTATGATCTTAATAACCACTTTTGAAAGTTTCCTTCTATTTTTCTAACAATGATTTTCATATCTCCAACCTTGTCTGCTAAACTAATCTGTAAAAGTCAAGTTTTAGGACATTCATTAAGCCAGTTATCATGTTACTAGGGAGCCAGCAGCACACTAATTAAGCACATAACGTGCTGGCATCAGAATGACTCCAGACTCTCACGTCCACAACAGCTGTTAGGTCCCCAGAGAGCCTCTGAAATTAATCTGGATGAACTCCAGATTGAGGAAGATATTTTCAGTTTCCGGCTACATAGTATTATACCCACTGGGTATAGATTAGTACTCCTGGGCACCTTTTTTTCAACTAAAAAGTGATAATTAGTTTCCTAAGCATTGTGATTCATTTTGAAATGCTTGTGCCTACCTATTTACCTACCATAAGTGTCCATAAGTAGGCAAGTACTGTCCCATACCAACAAGATATTCTTAATTTGTACCAGTTCTTGTGAGGTAGAGAAACATCAAATGCAAAATTGGCTCTAACTAATGTCAAAAAACTGTAAACAATGTGCTCGCGCTCTCTCTCTCTCCTTCTCCCTCTCTCCTCTCTTTTTAAATACCTTAATACCTAGTATATCTAAACAGATTTTACTCTCCTTTCAAGTTTCTTTTAAGAAGATACATCTTAGCTGAAGCCTGATCAACAGAGTCATGCAAAAACAAATTTTAATATCTGATTTCTTAACATATGAAAAGAGGGTATTGGAAGGTAGCCAAAGAAAGATCTTCAAATACCAGACCTATGTATGTTCTTGTAGGTTAAAGGGCTAAAGAGAAGAACATTACCCTGAGGAATAACATATGCCATTTGAAATTCCACTAGGTTTCGTATCATGGTAGTTACCATACTCTCCTGCTTTGGTGAAGAGATATCTGAACAAGTAATCTTCCCTGCTATGTTTAGACTATAAGCAACATTACCTAATAAATCACAACAGCTCATTTTAAGCACTTTTGATTTCTCCTTCTCACTATTTAATTCCACTGTGATTTCTCTTTCTCACTATTTAATTCCACTTGCAAATCTTATTCTCTGATCTCTACACAAGCTTTAGTTAGAGCCAATGTCACTGTTTTCCACATTGCTACGTCTACCTATCCAGTCTCACTAGAATCATACTCTCATTTCCACCTGGATGTTCTGTTAGCGTCTCTAATTTATTATATTCTCCTCGCACTAGACTTCTGTTGTGTTTTGTCTTACCAGACCCATTTCCTCTTCTTTCCTGCTATTTCTATGGTAACTCGATCCAATTTTATTTTGAGGAACCATTCTTCTCCCATTTAATACGTCTCTTGGAGAGACCAATCAGATGTTCTCTCCCTGGAATTTAAATCTTGAGCTGAAAGTGGCAAAGTCTGAAAACGATTAGAGTTCATGATTCCAATGGTGAAGCCATAAAAGAGACTACCTGACACTTCCTAGATTACTGGCGCTCTCCCAATCCTTGTCCTTTCAGAGTTCCAGTTCCTCAGCTTTTTCTCCTTTCTGTGAGCTCCTCCATATCCTTTTAGTGATCAAGTTAGGCAATTGATTGCTACCAAAGAAACCCTTAAATTTTATACCCCTGAATGCTCTCTTTCTCCTAACTTCTCTATTTCTGTTAGCGATACTACAATTCTGTCACCTTGGCTGAAAACTTCAAGTTCATTTTTATGTTTTCATTTTCCTTGACCTCATCTAATCCATTGACAAGATTTGTAGACCCTAACTCTCCAGCATCCCCTGATATTTCTTCCTATCTAAACCTATAGCCGCCTCTCAGACCCACATTCCGTCTGACTTAGAGAGACAATATAGTGAAAAGATCAGGGGCTTCATATTCTCTCAAAGCCAAGCTTAAAATCTGGCTTTTCTACTTGTTAGCTATGCTACCTTGAACAAACTAATTAACTTCTCTGAGCCTTCGTTTTTTTTTTTCATTTTTTAATAATACCTACCTCATAAGATTATTATAAATATTAAACAAGATCATGTGGACAAAATTCCTTAGATAGTTTATGGCTTATAGTTAGCACCAAATTTGGTTACTGTTGTTATCATCAGTTTCACTAGCTTCTAATTGGTCCCTGGCTCCATTTTCTTTTTATTCCAATACTTTTGATATGCTGTAAGATTAATTTTCATATATATTTTAATTCATGTACTTTATTTAAGCTGAAAACTTTCAAAATTCCCCTTTACCTAACAAATTAAATTTGGGCCCTAATAACATATCAATCAAAGTCCTCCGTGATACCTTCTATTATTCTCTACTCAATCTGCAACTGAGATAAACAGAACCACTGACTCCCATGAATACACTCTGCCCTTTCTTTCTTACATTTCTTTGCTCATTCTTTTATCTCTAAATTCCTGTCAAATTTCTATATGTTAGAATTTTATAAGAGTAAATATATGTAAAATTCTTTAAAATAGTGCCTGGCATACAGTAAGTACTCTTTAATAAATGTTACCTGCTGTTATTATCACTCAATGCCTATGAAATGTAATCATAAGGGCAAGAGGGGAAGGGTGAGAGAATTATATCTAACTGTAAAATCCATTAAAAATAAAAATCCTATCCATTAGGGTATCTAGGAATATAATGATAAAACATAACCAATGTCCTCAAGGATCACAGACTAGAGAACAGATACATAAATAATTATGAGAATGCTGTATATAGACTATATTCAAAGGCATTTTGAAAGTCTTTCACAGGGCCTGGCAAATCTCTCACTAATTATAATACATGATTTTGACTCTTGGTAGAAAGTATCCAACTTATTCTTCAAAGTCTATTTCAAATCCTTCTTCAGCCATGAAGCCTTTTCCCATCTTCCTAAACATGTGACCTTCCCACCCAAATATTTTATACCTGTCTTAGAATACTTATTAGTTGTTTTTGTACTTGCTTTATTCACCTTATTGAATTATAACCCTTAAGACAAGAATTGAGCCTTGCTCATCCTAGTATACTCTGAAATATATAGCACCATATCTTGTATATACCATAGATGCTCAATAAATACTTTAAAATTAGATTGCATTGCCTTCAAAGGACTGACCAACTATTTTATTTTGGTGAACATTAATTATAAAAAGTTAATCATCTTTTCTGTAGGTAATCCATTCTGTTATTCCTTTCCATTAGCATGGACTATTAATACTAAACTATATTTATCACAACACCAATTATAAGAATTAAAATATATCACTGTTTCTACATTTCTATATTTCTATATTTCTGTTAGGTCAGTACTTTACTGGATAATAACTACTTCAATTCAGCAAATAACTACTATTTCTTTTGAATGACTTTTCATGTTTTGTTAGTATTTACAGACTATATTATATAAATCACTCAAGCCTTAAAGTGTTAGGTTGGATTAACTAGCTGGTTTCTTTTATTGTTGTTTCTAAATAACAAACACCATTTTTCATTTAATTTGTATAGGTAAATGTGAATGTAAGGAACAAGTGTTAGGAAACTCCAAGGCCTTCTGTGGAATGAAATATTCATATGGTAAGTTTGAAGTCCTTGAGTGCTTCTAAGAATCTATTCAAACTAAGTACAAAGTTTTCTAGGAAATGGGAGGCCTGGTGTATGAAATTCTCAATAAATCAAAGCATTAGTCTTATATAATAACACTAAACACAGTATCCTGGTGCTGGCCTAGATTTTTCTAGCAGAGATGGTGTTGGATGTCCTGATGAGGGCAGGAGGCTTATAGAACAAAGGCAAGGTTATCCTACTATAAGGAAAAGAAACAAAGAACAAAAAGAAAAAAAAAAACACATAATCCTTTCTTATGGATGGTTCTTGCCTTAGTAATCTAAAAGAGAAGTCTCTAGCCACTTAAATAATTCCTGTGGCAGTTTATCAGGTAATACTAAGCAGAAATTAGTTAAAAGCAGTATTTCATAAAGATTATGAGCATAGGCTTTGGGCTCAGACCTGTATGGGTTTGATTTCTGATTTATTGGTGGTAACTTAACCAGACTATCTCATCTGTAAAATAGCAATGATGTCATCTTCTCCATGAAATGAGATTTTTTGAAAAGCACATAGCACATTACCTTGCACATACTAAATGCTCAGTAAGTGGTTGAGAAGAGGAAGAGGATATATATTTTTGAGGTACAGAGACGGACTGTCTGCCTGAGTTTCTTCCCTGCCCTCTCTGTGTACTCTATACTCCTCTACCTCTCATATACCAGGAAAATTAGCAGATAGACAAAAAAAGTCACTTCCCTAAATAGAAACTGTTACTATCTTCAAATTCTAAATGGCTTTATGTTTGCTATTAAATATATTAAAGATAGTCTATCTTACCAACATAATCTTGACTTGTGTCTAGGCTTTTTATTGTTCTATAATTTATAAGGCCTGAAATATGCATTACAATGAAGAGAAAATTTTAAGTCATGATTTCTGAAACCAAGTGTTTAGGTTCTTGATAACATTGTATTTAATCTCATAAGAGATAAAAAGGTAAATGTTAAAAACCTCATAAATTTTATCTAACATTACACGGGTATTCCCCTCCTTTAACCTGCCAACTTGACTAAATAATGGAATAAAACTTTTAAACATATAGTGTCTCATAAAGAAAAGTCAGTTTAGAGAGAAAGTTATTTACTATTGAAAGCAAAGAAAAAAAAGATCATTTAGTTCAAAGTCAGTCAGTTCAGTGGAAATATCAACTGGTTTTCATTATCACAGTTCAATAGTTCTCTGACTGAGTTTGTAACCATACTGGCATCTTTTAATGCAACTGTATCATTTTCTGCTTAACAGAACTTGAATACTCCTAATGATGTAATGAAATACCTTGGTCTTAGTGCAATAAACCTATAGACTTGGGAAAAAATGTTTCTCTTCCCCCGAAACTCAAATCTGTTCTCTGTCTTAATGGGGGGCGGAGAACAACTTGATTTATTTGCTTATCCTTTAGCAAATATTTGAGCTATCATAGTGAATATACACGAGCCCTGCTCTCTTTGAGCTTACAGTCTAGTGAAAAAAATTACATTTATTGAGCATTGGCTAAGTGTGAGGCATTATGCTATGTACCTTCATGCAATTATCTCATCAGGATTCTTGTCCAAACTCTACCTCTAACCAACTAGCCATACAAACTTAATCAGTTCACTTAATTTCTTAAAACTCTCCTCTTCAAACATAAAACAAAACAGGATGAACTCTAAAATTTGGTGATTCTATAAAGACAGCTGTTTGATAGCTGTATTCTCAGGAAATGGGACCAGCCAGGATAGGGTTCTCTCATTACACACGATCTTCCATCAAGATATAGATGAGCCAGTAAGAACTCTCCTAATAATACCGAATGTTACACACAATGTTCCTTGGGTCTACTACTTCCTTCCCTACCCCAACTTACTCCATTACTTAATCCCCCGCCAACATCTATATCATAAATGTTAGAGTATAACAGAATCATTAGTTATGTAGAACATTGGAGCTCTGCCATCATGTAGGACAGTCTCCCTAACCCCAGTCAGCTTTCATTTTATTCCTGGAGAAGATGATTAAGTAATCAATAATATTACTTAATTTTTTTAGAATATTTAAAATATATCCTGGCAGTAGCATTTATACTTTGTCTTAACATTATACACAGTCATCCAGCAGAATATAATATAGTTAGAATCTAAATTAAAAAAAAAAAGATAAACAATTCTACTTCCTATGCATCTTCTTTCTATTTAGATTTAATAGCTGAATATATTTAAGATTATATTTGCTGTAAGCAAATGGCTGATATTCTCTTAGCATAGTGATACAGGAATGAGTATCATTTGAAAATATCTTAGAAGAAAAAGTATAGTTTATATAAATGAGATGAAGCCAATGTAAAATCAATGAGCTCAAAGACTTTTAAAGTAAATTTCCATATTCTTATCTTCATTAATTCACTTTTCCATTATACTCTGAAATGCATATTTAAATTATTGTTCAAACCTCAAAAGATAATATGAAATTTTATGCATCTTGACTTTTGGAATTGTGTGTTACAGTGCTAAAAATAAAGATTTTATCAGCTCATGATAAAGGATCTCATGCTGAGGTCAATGTGAAGATCAAAAAAGTCTTAAAATCTACCAAACTGAAAATTTTACGAGGAAAGAGAACTTTATATCCAGAATCATGGACCAACAGAGGCTGCACTTGTCCAATCCTCAATCCTGGTGAGCATTAGACTTTTCTAGCTTAATAACTACCTTGTCTCTGCTGATTTACTATTTGTCTTACATTCTCTGAACCACAAACTAAACAAACTCAGCAAGAGCTTCTCTCCTTGTCACATCTGAATTCTGGGGGACACCCAGATGGAATTCTTTGAAATGATATCAAAAAATGAATTCTTCCCAGGTGCTCTATTAAAGTATAATATTTTAAAACCCAGCAATATAATATTTTCTGTCCTAAAAGAGAAGTCTTAGATTGGTTCCAGGTGTCAGTAGCATAGAAAGCACTTTCATGAATTTATCTGCCACTAACACTTTATCTGAAAGCTAGGTCCTATTACAGTGCCCTGGGTAGAACTTGCTCCCAGAGGAAATTCAAATGCAAAATTCCATCTGTACAAATAATATTAAATTCATTTTTATTATTGCATGAGAAGCATCTGTTTCTCCTGGAGAGAAAACAACTCTCAAGTTCTCATCATGTTGTTTTTCATTAAATGATCATTCTGGTTTCAAACTAGAAACAGCAGAAATAAACAAACAAGCAAACAAACAAAATTCTGTAGAATCTTAGAGAAACTTGGAATGAAATAAAATTTGCACTTTAAAATGTTATGGCATAAATAGAGACAAGCAAATAAGCATGGAATTCATACCTTGACACTCTACAAGTACATTTTTCATACTGGGCCATAAACTGCTTATTTCTCTGTCTTCCTCATAAATTTGAGGACAGGGTTTAGATTTTTGATTATGGTGTCCCTAGTGCCTACTATTAGTATCTAAATGATAGTAACATGGTTCCCAGATAGTAAGTTCTAGCAAAACAAAATTATTTTTTTAAATCCTCTTTATTACCCTGTTCATATAGTTGCCATCTGTCTCTTAATGGTACTGTTGAAAACAGGTGTATAATTTCTCTTCTGGATATAATTCCTTCCAAATACAAGTCTAGAAAACCATAATTATATTAATAAGAAGTCATTTGTGATCTTTGATAAATAAGTTTGGGAGAAACAAATAGATAGATGAAAGAGAGAAAAACTATTAATATAATGTCCCCCCATCCTAAACCATCTAAACAATGATATACAACTCTTGATTTTTTTCTGTTAATTTCTCCTACACTTTTATACCCCTTCAGTATTCTATTTAAACTAACTTAAATGTTAATAAAAGAAAAGAGTCATTTTAAATAAATAGATATAGTTTCAAAGAATAAATGAAGTAATCAGATTCCTAGATTTTGAATACAGGAAACAAAGAGTCATTAATCTGCATTCTAGCTCCCCATGATCTGTGCACAGGGGCTCTTCACATAAGCACTTTCTACTATCTTGGCAAAAGAAAAAAAAAAGTCCACCCGGTTTTTTAGCAAGACATTAAAAACAAAAGCTTTGACCATCTGAGCCAACCTCCAGGAAGTGAACTATACTTCCTAATCAGGTTCCTGCCAAACAAAGAATCAACTGAGTTCATCACAATTGAAAACATAAGCGCAATTATTCAAAGAATTCTTGAAAACATGTTTACTTGCTTTGAAGCAAAAACTGGAACCTGCCAAATCAAAATCAAACACTGTTTCATTTCACTTTGTTTTTCCATTTTTACAAGTTCAATAGCTAAGGCCAAATAAAGCTGATAAGAAAATTCTGAAACCTTATATGCCAGCTTGCTTCCTTTGCTACTTTTCAAAAGTAGCAATCTAATAGGGCATCCCTGCAAATTTATTCATTCCTACATTCATACATACTTTTACTCCCTCATTAATCATATATTTTAGAATGTCAAGACTAGCACTGAAGTATTATTTTTTTTATGGGTACAAAATAAACTTTGTGCCCTCAAACATGTAGCAAAGTAGATGTCAAAAGCATAGAGATAGGAAAATCACATGTAACTGCTAACAAGCACTGCAACAGAAAACATTGCTTTCCATGCTAATTTTTGACATAATGCTGCTCCATACTTTATGAATATATTTAGTATTATTTTTATTAGTTTATATTTTAAATTAATAGCAAGTTCCTATAGTGTTTGTTCTATTTATAGTTTGAAAGTACATTCATTTAAAATACTAAATTTAACATTGAAGTTTTCTAAAAGTTATTGTATTTTTAATGAGGATTTTGTTATTTTAGAGATGATACAAACAATATTAAGAACATTATATTTTAACTAATCTATTAATTAAATATTGGGATTCTTTTTCATGCAGAAGCTAAAGTCATTCTTTAAAGAATTTAAATATATTATAATCTATCTTACATTTGTGCTCTCCAGTGTTTAAACCTCTCTATGTCATTATTTTCTTTTTATTTTTCCTCTTTTGGAAAACATTTATCATCTTTAAATTTAAGACTGATTTATTTTCATAACCTTTTAAATAACCCTTTTATTATTATAAAAACAATAAATGTACATTATAGAAATTTAGAAAAAAAATTTTAATTTCACATTTCTGTCCCCCAGATGTTAACATCTTAGTGCAAATCCTTCCAGATCTTTCTCTGTGCATGTACATATTGTGTTTTTTAACCAAAACAAAATCATAGTATTTGGTCTATTTTATAGCCTGCTTTACTCAGTTAATGATCTTTACCTTCAATTTTAGTTTATTGTCATATAATCTGATACTCAGACCATAATCCAATTTCCCAACTGATTTCAAAATGCTTGTTAGAGCTGGTTTATCCTTGCCAGTATTCAGTCCAGGATCACACATTGTATCTGGTTTTTAATTCCCTCAAGTCTTATTCAAGTATAGTTTCCTTTTTATTGTTGAAAAATCCAGGCCATCCTACCCTTCCTTCTATATTTATGTGATAGGTTCCTTGTGGTGTCCTATATTTCCTGTAATCTCTAAAGAAAAGCTTGCTAGGTTCAAGATAAACATTTTGGATAGTATTCATTACACTTATTATATACTTCATGTGTTCTACTTCATGTTAAATCACATAGTACCTGGATAACTCACCTTCAGTGTTGCTAAACTTGACCTTTGGGTTACAGTGATAATGATGTGGTCTCTCCATTGGGCAGTTTTATTTTCCCATTTGAGACTAGAAAATAATGAGTATGGTGTTACTTTAGTCACTATACAAACATCAGGTTTTCTATTAACCCATTCACTTAATGATTTTATCACCAATTGGTAATCTTTTCCTGAACCAATAATTAGTTTGAGAAATGATGTTTTTCTAATTCTGATTCCCTTTATTTATTAGTTGACATTCTTCTGTAAATTGACATTCTTCTCTCCTAATTGGGCTATTATGTTACCATGAAATACATTTCTATTGTAAAGGCAAGATAAACGCTAAATTCTTTCTCTTTTCTAATTTTCAAAGAAGCGGTTCTAAAAACCTGCCTCAAAAGATGACAAATTAATTTTTCTCTGAATTTTTCTCTTTTGCATATCATTTTGGAATTACAGATATTTGTTGATTTGGTATGTTTCAGTACAAACCATTATGTTTCTTGGTGCTCAAATTATTCCAACTTTAATAAGTTATAACTCCTTCTTGCTAGCTCTTGTATTCTTTTTAAATCATCTCCATTAATCTTTGAAAGCTTACCTGCATTTTAGCACAATAAGATGTCTCATGCTTACCTTGTATCTTTCTGCCCTGAATCTGGAATAAGCCAGTCTCCAAGAAGCCTTGCTTTGTTTTTAGTTTTATTTTGTTTTTAGTGAGACTTGTTATTAGAGACCACAGTATGTCTCTTATGGAAGTTTATTACAAGTGAGATGATATTTTTTCTAGGTCATTTCAGTGAATAATCAAGAATGTGTGTGTGTGTGTGTGTATGTATACATATATATACACATATATATGTGTGTGTGTGTGTGTATGTGTGTATATTTAAGCCATGAGTGTAAATTGATATTTTTCAATGGAATTTTAACATCTAGTGTTTTCCTTTGAGTTTTAAAGTATATGTCTCTTTATCTCATATTGGAAATTTTTACTTTATACACATATTTACTTATTTGCTCTATCCTATAATATTTTAAAAATTATTTCAAAACACCAGTATTGATAATACATAAACATCTACTGAAGGAGATTATTATATTTCTTTTTATTACTATATAGATAATGAGGATGTCTTCTCATTTTATGTGTATGTTTGTTAGCCAGAATATTTTATTTGAAGCCTAAGAAAAATTTTGAATTTCAGAGTCAACTCTAGGTTTGGTCAATTCTCACCATTTTTTTAAATGCATGACAAACATCCTAAAACACATTGACTTTATATAGGAAATATGTGTTATGTATAATCCACAGCTGTCTTCCATTATGTTTTCTTAAATGGTTCTTAAACTGTTATAAAATTCTTCTTAATATGCACTACCATACATAGTGAGTCCCCAAGAAATACTGATTTACAGTAGTATGTTAAGTGCCCATGGAATCCTCAATTCTTTATCCCAGAGTGGTATAGTATAGAGTAAAAGTTCTAAAATCAGACATACCTGAGCTACGTTAAAGTGCTGCTACTACACACTGAGAGACACTGAACAAGTTCTTAATCTTGCCAAGCCTTAGTTTCCGTATTTGTAAAACAAGAAGGAAAATAATACCTCATAAGGTTATTTTCAAGAATAATGAGATAATACACATAAAGCACTTAGTAAATGCTTATTAAATGTCAGCTGTTATTACTTATTACTCCCTGAATATATAAAACCATGAACCGTGCATATATAAAAGTGCTGAAGTCACATCTCCCTTTATTAAATCATGATGCTATATAGTCCCTTTTGTTCTCTTTTAGGTTTGGAGTACCTTGTAGCAGGACATGAGGATGTAAGAACAGGCAAATTAGTTGTGAATATGAAAAGTTTTGTACAGCACTGGAAACCATCTCTTGGAAGAAAAGTCATGGATATTTTAAAAAGAGAGTGCAAGTAGCAGGAAAGGTGTATAGCACACAATGGCACTTCTCTACGTATAAACCACAAACTTAATGGAAAGAAGACCTCGAATACGAAACTGGAATTTTTTAAAGTGCCAAAATGTATAGAAATGTTCCAATGCATGGGCCTTGTCTAACCGATCTCTTTTGGGCCCATGTTTAAATACAGTTCATTTCATAAAGAGGAATAAAAAATCCTATGGTGATACATGTTTTCTATGGAAGTGCTTCTGTAATTCATAACTATTAAGAATACTTTAACAGAATATTAAGGGCAATACATAAAACAAGGACTTCTTCAGCTTCAGATATGTTACTTACATTTGTGCTACTTAAAGTAATTAATAAGATTTTAAGGACTTCCCAACCCTACTATCAGAAAAGGTGTTTCTTAAAAAGAGCCTTCTCTTGCGTGATGTGTGTGAACTTCAGTCTTTGGGGTGTTAAATGGAATCTTTCCACATGTATATAGTATTTCTTTGTATAAAGCACTTTACTACCTATTACTTGTGGTGTGAAAGTTTGGAGACTGCTGTTGACAGAGAGAAAAAAAGAGTGTGTAAAAAAAAAAACCTACTGAAACAAGCACTGCCACTACATGTGGACAAAAGTGACCATGAAAAGGAAGTTTATAAAGGAAGTACTATTTAACTCTGAATACTTGGAGAAATTATGTGAAGATACAGCCTTAAAGGAGAATATGTTTTCATGAAGTCTCAGCTTCAGGCTAGAGCTTAGAGTCTACATATACCAGTCATGATGAAACTTTAAAAAATAATAAATAAATAAATAAATAAATAAATAAATAAATAAATAAATAAAGACTTTAAAATAAGAGAAAGAAATAATAATTGTAGAAACATGCTTCGGTAAAGAGAAAATGAACTTTAAATTTTAAAAAGCTCACTTATTTGCAATGCACTTGTATACACTTCAAAAATTATTGTAGACACAGAATTTGTTTTATTTTTGTGTTTAGTATTTAAACCTGAATATTGAAACAGTTTCCTCCCTTTCTTTATTAACATTATATGGTCATTTATATTTACTCATTTTTTGGACACAATGTATGTGATAGTTCACCAAATTACAGTTTTTACTATTATTCAACTTCTGTACCCATACATAATCACTCTACATACATTTTTTTTGTACTTGAATATACAAAACATGAACCACAGTGCCATAAGATTAACTTCACATACAAAACATATTTTTTTCCTGAGGTCCTGTGGACTTGCAAAAATATATATATATTGCTTTGTTAATTTTTTATATGTAATAAAGAAATATTATCTTCTGATTTTTGTGTCATTTCCTGATCAACTTTTTCAATGGTGCTAAAGGTTACCTTCTCTTAATAAGGGCACTCAAATCTAATTTCTTAAAATCAAACAAGGACCTAATGTTTCTACACTGTCACTCGCAGTGTTGGGGATGGAGTAGATGCTAGTTCAGATGAGTTAGCCTCTGTAGTCTTTAGACAAACCTTTTTCATACATGAATTGCATTGTTTCATCACATTTACTTTTTAACTAGTTTTAAAAGTAATAAAAGTTCATTGTTGAAAATACAGAAAACCATAATGGGAAAAAACGCCTATATTCCAACCATTCTATGGTAACAGCTGTTAGCATTTTAGTGTCTATGTTGCTAGATCATTTTCTATGCATATACATATCTTTTATAGCATTGAAATTATGCTGTACATTTTCTTACAAAATCTATATTTATCACCTGTATTATGTCTCTCAGCTTATTACCTATTTCTATCTTTTCCTAGTAAGTGGAACACTAATAGAGTATCATTTACAAGCAACTTATAAAACATGTTGGTAAGTAAATCATACCAAAAAAATATTTTTAAAACATCAAATATAGGATTTTCTTAAGTTTCAGAATCGCCAAGTTGCTTTCTTTCCCATTTTACTTTATTTAAAATAACTATTGCCATTAGAAATATAAGAAATGTCTATTTTTAAAGAGTAGAAAAATGCTCATAATATATAATTAAGTGAAAAAAAACTGCAGAACAATGCATATAGCATTAGCCTCCACTCCAAAAACACATTTATAATATGTATAGTGTTTTAAAAGTTCTGAAAGATAGAAAGATTATAGCAGTATTTGCCCTTGTATGGGAAAGAGGAGGGAGATTTTCCCTTTTTATTTTGCATATATCTGTATTGCTTGACTTTCTTTTGTTATGTACTACATTTCTTTTTTTAAAAAAATTCAAATGCAATCAATGGTTGTAAAAGCATATTCAAGAAAAAAATAAAAACTAAAAGTTTAATTTTATCTAGTTTACCAAGTTGTTGACCCTCAATACATCTTCCCAGCCCTCCTAGACTAGAATCATCTTTCAGGTACCTTTTCTGGCAACATTCCAAAAAACAGGTTACTTGAATAATCATTTCTTAAGGTCTTGATTCTCAAATCACTTGCAGCCCTTCCACTGTAGTTTTAATTTTTTATGAGTATTATTTGGCTTCCAGAGTAAAAAATGGGAAAGAAAAAGAAAACGCCTGTGTTCCCCATTTGTAAAAGTAAACAACGAACCAGGGTGCAAGCTAAGTTGGCCCATGACCCTATTCCCATTCCATCATTCCATCATTCTGCCACACTTCTCTATACACTTTCTCCTCCTTGGCATCTTTCAAAATAACTATCTTGGTACCAAGGCAACAGAGTTAAATAAAACTTCCATCTATGGCTTCATATGAACCTGAACACTTCCTTCAAGAAGTACTGGGAAAGTCTCTGCCCCCAGAGCTTTACTCCCTATACTGTGGGGCTTTATTAGGCAGTAGATTAGTTGCATAATCTCCACATACCTCTCTGTATAATTTGCCTGAGGTCAACTCAGTCTACGCCCTCCCGTTACATCACTTTCCCCACAGAGAAATGTTACTAATATTTAGTATTTGATGCAATGGAAATTCTCAATAATAGGATAATCTTTTAATAGTGTTCGCTAAATGAGGTCAAATCTGTGGGGATGTGACCACAAGTTCAGAAAGCACTGTCCATCTGGCTATATTAAACAGAGAGCCAGGCCTGTTATGGTTAAACATAGTTCTTTGGGATACTTTGGATTCCTGCAAAACAAATCCTTTTCTGAATGATCAGAGACTTATCAACTCTAAAGGGTGGGAAAAAGAACCTTGAAAATTCCTTGTGCTGGCCTTCCCTTTGCCACTCCCCTGGAATGCCTGAGAACAAGGCGCAAGAGTACCGCCTGGGCTGCTGAGGAGTTTTCCAGAGGCCCCAGGACTGAATCGCTTTTGTGTTCATTGTTTCAATGATAAGCAGTCTCCTAACTTAACTTTATCAAAGAGCCAAAGTTACTCAAGACTTATTTCCCACAGATTGGAAAGAAAATATTTATGAACAACCTCAATTTTGCAAGGGAGATTGCTATGATAAAAATGGAATAGAAGCAAAGGGGCGTATCTTGCATGATGGATGGTTTTTTAAAGTCTCTCAGAATGATTTACCTGAGAATACATTTTTTTTAAATGATGCCGCCTTGTCTTTTCTTTCCTATACTTTCACCAAAGAGATTTTATCATTTCTCTACTTTCTGAGCTTTACTGTCTATACTTGAGAACTGCAATTTTTAATGAAATATTCTCAGATTTATTATCAATCAGCTCATACATACTGAATGATGAAAAAAGTAGAATGTTAGTCATGAGAAAGAAATATGCACTAGGTCAAAGAGGTATCTTCAAAACATGAGATGCATGTTCTGTAGAAGAGGGTGTTAGTAAGCACTGACTAACATGTTCTCACGGGTGAGTGACCAGGTACCAAAGTGTGATCATTAGTAGTGAATTATTTTATAAATCCAAGAATATCTAAGATTTATTAGGAATGATCAAATCATAGTGCACTTATTTGAATAAAGAAGAATGGCAGCCAGACATAGAACCTTGCTTTCCTGAAAGAAAAATAACCACTGTCAGCAAATTTTCACAGTATAAGCAAAAACAGTCTGCCCAAAAACTCCCTAGACACATCCTTCTCAGCCAGGACATCACTAAGGATTTCAAACTTGGTGAATAAAAAATAATAAAGATAATAACATCAATAGCAATCAATAATTTTTACCACAAGCCAGGTATTTTTCTAAGAGCTTTACATGTGTTATTCTCAGTTGATCCTCCCTTGAAATACATAAATACATGCTATTATTATCGCCATTTTCCAGATGAGGAAACTGAGACACAGAGAGACTAGTTAGTCCAAGAACACTCAGCCAATACTAATTGTGGAAGCTGGATTTGAACCTAAGTACTCTAACTCTCAGAGCTCATATATTAAAAGTTCAACTATTAAAAGAGGATTCTGGCATTGAGAAAAGATCCATGTGAGATGATACCAACAGCCTCATTTTCATCATTGGCTGTTTCTTTTAGATCATAGTTGGGGGAAGAGCACTGAAGGTCAGCATTTCTCCCATTTTTCTGCTCCATACTCTATATTATAATGTATTGTAATATTCCATTCTGTGATTACATCATTTTCTGCTATATTTCTCATTGTTACATTGCCATTAGCGTAATACTGCATACCATAATTTATACTAAGATGAAATAGTAAGAGTCCATTTCTTACCTTTGCTCTTTTCCTCTTGGTCTGGTTTTCTGAGCTCTAATTAGGCATAAGGTCCTCTTTAGCATTTATCAATAATGGCCCTGAATAAACTACTGTGAAATTCAACAGCATTTCATATCAATTCTCTCAGCTCTGAATTTTGTTATGTAGAGCAATTCTCCTTGCAAGATGAATGAGAAGGCATTACACCAGAGACAAGGAAACAGAAAGAAAGAAAGAAAGAAAGAAAGAAAGAAAGAAAGAAAGAAAGAAAGAAAGAAAGAAAGAAAGAAAGAAAGAAAGAAAGAAAGATTGTAGACATTTTGTTAACCAAGAAGAGAGAGCAAGAGACAGAAAACAAAGAATAAAGATATAAGAGAATAAAGAAAAGCAACAGCTGAAAAGGAACCAGGTAATTTGTTGTAGTAAAAATAAGCAGAATATTCAAAAATAGAACATAGTCAACCAATTCTCCCATTGCTAAATATCACAATTTATGTGAATTTACTACCAGTAGCATTGCATAAGAGTCTTTTTCTATATGTATACTCATTATAACAGTTATCACTTTTGTTCTTATTTTGTGCCAGGTACTGTGCTAAACTTTACATGACTATCTCCTCAGGCCTCATATAATAACCTTGCGAAGCTGGTACTATTAGAAGGTTGAAACTGAAGGCTAGGGGGTTAAATAACTTATCTAAGGTCACAAAGAAAGTAAGCAGGAAAGCTAGTATTTCAATTCAGATTTAGCTACCTTTAGAATACTTTTAACTTCTATTATCTACTGAAACCTCTAAACCAGTCCTTCTCAAAAACTGTGCACAAAATCAGCAAACATATTTGTTAAAACTCTAAGTCCAGGACCCTGCCTTAGAACATCTATTTCAGAAGGTCTGGATGAGAATGAGGGATGAACATTTTAATAAGCAGTGGTGACTCAGATACAGGTGGTACACAGACAAGACTTTGAGAACCACTGCTCTAGACACTCCTATAGATACTCTCAACAATAACATAGAATTATTCATTAGTTCTGTTTCTGCAAATGTATCTCTCTCTGGTCATAAATCTACTTGGCCTTCATCACAAATGTTGTTTTATGAATAACAGAATAATTAAACATGTTATGGTTATCCAACAACCTAGACAGTGGAACTGGGGAATTTAAAGGAGATCCCTCCAGCTTGTTTGTACCCTGCTCCCTAACCTGGCCTTAAACGAAATTGTGAAATACCTAAATTTGTCTTTGATATCTTAGCTCCTCCATCATCTTTGGCATCTCCTCCCAGGTGCTCATTGGCTTCATACTGCTCAGAGACTACATGAAGACACTACACAAAACTCTAAACTCCCAACTTTCCCTCCAGCCTTAAACAGTATACCTACTTGTCAAGATGCTACTCTTCATCGAGACTGATAGATTGATAAAATAAATCATTCTAATGAGATACTTTCTGTTTCCCATTTCCTTCTTTCTCCCTAACACAATGCTTTATTGACCCAAATAAACCATGCGTGTCTGCAGAAAACTTTTAATGAGTGATTCTTATCATGGGAATTTCAGGCCCTGATGACAGGCCAGTGATGGAAATATTTTTGGTCATCTGAGCCTTTCAATGCCTCATAAAATAGGCTGCTTAGGCAGCTTCCTAATTTCCTTTTAGGTGGTGCCAGTTGTGCTCACACACTCAATTGTACCCCACTCAGAAGCTTAAGAAGTAAAGAGACAGGTGGAAGAGCAGTGAAAGAGCAGTGACGTCGGGAAAGGAAAATACAGAGGGGACTGCCTAACTTAACCTCTCTCAGAAATGAAGATTCAAGCCACAAATATAATAATAATCCACACAGACTTTACATCTTTCTTTCCCATTCCTGTAAATGAGAATTAAAATCCCAGATAACATTTACTTTGATAGGAATGGGGAGAAAAATCAAGGAAATGTACACAACTCGCATCACAGCGAATGGAATTCCTTAACCTCAGAAACACTCATGTTACATACACTCACATGCTCTGACCTCTAAAACAAGGAGACTTGCCCAGCAATGACCTTTAGCAACCTAGAAAGCTTTTTATAACAACTGAGAATGCACAACTGGATATTTTTATCAGTGTGTTTTCTGTCTTCGATAAATGGGATATTTTTATCAGTGTGTTTTCTGTCTTCGATAAATGTTATATTAAACAGATTGAAATAAAAACACAGTGAATACATTTTTTAAATGCGATATGTAAAAGTACACTTAATTAGACTGCTCCAAAATTTTACAGGTTTCACCAAATGTCTCAGGAAAGATTAACTTTAGGAAAGTCCCCCTCCTCCAAGTTTGCATTTGCTTTCCAATGTTTTCCTACTAGGATTAGGTAAAAGCTATTTGTGAAGTGGTGTTTAAAGACTCATTTTGGCCAGAGTTGATTTTTCAGGCCCCCAATTTAATATCTTTATGGAATATGTCCTTTCTTAAGCAGAAATAACATAACATGTGTAGGAAAAAAAACAATAAGTACCCTACAACATGAAGAGTTCTTTATAATCTATTTTTATGACAATAAATAGATGCTTGCCTTTTCTTACTCTCTCACTGAGTAGGTAGCCCATTATGTAAATTACATACTGAAGCAATATGATTTACGGAAGGGTAAGGGATAGGACCAGCATTTTCAAAGTGCCAAACACTATTGCAATCATTATCTCAATTAATCCTCAGAACAACTTTTAGAAGGAGGTGTTACTTTTTTCATTTTACAGATGTGGAATGTGAGATTAAGAGGAGTGAAGTAACTTGCCCAGGGCCAGTAACTAGCTGGTAACTAGCTGAGCCAAATATTCAAAATAAGGGTCTGTCTTATTCCAAATCCTATGTTCTTTCAATGGAATAATGCTGTATTAAAGCCTGAGCTCTTTTCTCAGCAGCATTTGTTGGACTGTAGATCTTCATTCATAAATTTAACAGATATTTCTTATGACCCTCCTATCCGATGGGCACTGTTCTGGGCCCTGGTGATATAGCAGTGAACAAAACAAAATCCCTACTCTCATAGAGCTTACATTCTAATGGAGAAGGGCCTTCACAAGACAGCTATAAGAATCCTTGCTCTGCATCCAGATTATAAGGCTTCTTTATCGAGCACTAAACGATTTTAAGAGAAATATTCTTTTTCCATCACTAAATGGAAAATTCAATGCAATAGACTCCATCATCTTGATTATATTGAATACTGTTTTCCTCCCAGTGAACTGAAAGCAATAAATGACTAAATTCTTCAGAGTGGAAAGCTGATATAATTGGCCAATGACCACAAAGCAGGCGGTTTTTTTTTTTTTGAGTTACACTAAATGCCTAGAGGGAAACAGTAGAATTCTTCCTCCCACTGCCCATTATGGAGTTGACAAGGTCCTGCTCTGTGTAGAGCTCATTAATTTTCCTGTTGGCTTTAAAGATTTATAACAGCTCTGTCTGACACCCATTCGTGAGAAACACAGGGATCCTCCATGGCCAACTTTGCTCCCTACAAGTCTGCTGGGGGCTCATCTACTTGAATCACAGTGGCTCGGGAAGATTCACTTGCCTCTGTGAGAAATAACAGTGACCATAATAGAAAAAGAAATTCTAGGCATTCTTTCAAGCCATTGGGAAGTTCCAGCACATTCCAGCTATGAAAGAATCTGAGTCCCTCCACTCATGTCAAAGCTCTAGTGCCATCCGTGTGAGCTTTGTGCATTTAATAGACCAAGGCCCAGTAATTAACTCTTCAAATTCTCTCCCTGCCTTTTTTTTTCTTTTTGTCATAAACTGCAAGCTGATTCTCTGGGAAGGTAAATCTGGAATTTGGTAAATTATTCTCAGGTTTGGGGCAATGACAGATTTCAAGGATTTGCAGATTCTCAACATAAAGCACTGCTATTCCAGAGCACTCAGCCAGTCATTTGTGACCTGGAGATTTTTGCATCCATGACTACTTACGGCTGTTATAAAAAGTCTTCACTCCTTTCAGGGTCCAGAAAGTCAAATGTTCTTGTGTCATTTTCTAGGCCCAAATGCTTCTTCCAAATCAACCTTGTTTGAACCTCTCCTGAAAATTTTATTCTCACTTGTGATTCTATTTACAAACACTCACTTCCACTTAGCTCCTCTTTTTTCGTTTTTTGTTTTTTGTTTGACCTATTTCATTTTCTATGAAAGAAGGGAGAGAAATAAACAGAAAAACAAAAGAAGTTGGTTGCTCTAATTTTTCCTGAGACAAAAAAAGAAAAAAAAAAAAACTTCCATCATTAAGGAGTGTCCCCAGGCAGCTTCAACTGGTACAAATTTCAATTACTGTTACCAGGAGTGAAAAACACTGACCTTGATGACATTGCAGAGATAATTATTACACTCAGAAAATAAACCATTTCTTCTCTGTCCCACAGGCTTAGCATGTATTTCTTCAATATAGAATGCACATGACCTCATTCTGATAATGGAGAGGTGGTAGAGAGATAAGACTAATAATTCAAACACTAGCAAATAGAGGTCTAACTGGGGAGATAATGCAAACAAGCAACAATAGTATGTCACACCTAGAGAAGTACTATTAATGAACTACAAATTAGTAGTGCTAAGGACGCCCTGAATGAGAGATTGTAGGCAATATTATAAAGAAAGTGATTTGAACTAGGTCTTATCAGCAACTTCTCAGCTTTTGAATTCCACTAGGCAAAGGAGACAGATTCTAATTGTGGTTTATAATAACTGAGATGACTCTGATGCCCACACTCCCCTGAAATCCAAATACTATTGTCACTGAGGTCTGCTTTATATGCATTATCTTCACCACAACTTGATGCTAACTTCTAAGGCAGCTGCTATCATTATTCCCACTTTACACATAACAAAAAGGAAGCTCAAGTGATCAAGTAGGTCATCATATTACAGGCAGTAAGTGACAGAGCAAGCGTACAAGCCCAGGATGAGCCCCAGAGTCCCTGTCACTATACTATGGCACTTCCTCCCTAACATGTGCTTTCTCAGTGTGCAGAGGCAGCCAACTGTTCTGGTTCTCCCTGAATCTTTCTCTTCCTTCTGGTCCCCTGGACCATTTGCCAGAAAGACTCAGGAATTGAGTCTCAAGACAATGAACCAAGTAACTCTTTCTATGGCTAGGCACCATCATGAATAAGAGCTAGCATCTTCATTCTCTTCTCCCTGGTAAGGCTGAGAGATGATGACTGCTCTACAATCTTTGAAAAAAATAAATCACTGAGCATAGGAAATGTCATCACAGCCCCATATAGTACACCCTGTAGCAGTGGTCCCCAACCTTTTTGGTAAAAGGGACCAGCACCCCTATGAGAATCTAATCCCTGATGATCTAAGGTGAAGCAGAGGTGGTGATACTAACACTGGGGAGTAGCTGAAAATACAGATGACACTTAGCTCTCTTGCCCACCACTCACCTCCTACTGTGTGGCCTGGTACCTGGTCTGTGGCCCAGGGGTTGGGGACCTCTGCCCTATAGAACACGTAGGGGTGGTACTCAGATTGGCTAAAAAGGAAAACAAACATCTGATTGAAAAAGAAACCAAACATCATGGATAACAATAATAGTGGTCCTACTTGTAGACCATTGACTTAGCAAAGTGAAAATTCATAGACTGTACAAACTTTTTGAAGACAGGCATCACATTTTTGTTTTCACATCATATGCCCTATGCATACCCGAGTGCCTGGCACATAGTACTCAAAAAATATTTATCAAATATTTATCAAATGAATAAATATTTATCGAATGAATAGGTAATATCCCCAAATTAGAAAAGCATATTTTACTACCTTTTTTTTTATTCTGTAATTTAACATTTATTGGAACAACTGCTACCAAAACAAACAAACGAATAAACAAACCAGCATAATGGAGTGGTTAAGTACATAAAATCTAGACCCTAACTGCCTAGATTCAAATATTGGCTCTTCTCACTTACCAGCTGCATGACCTGAACTAGTCAACCTTTCTGTATTTTAGTTTCTCAGTCTATGAAATGGGGGAAATAATAGCACCCACCTTACAGAGTTGTGAGGATGAAGTGAATTGGTATAAGTGAAGTATTTAGAACAGCAACTGGCATATAATAAATACTAGGTGCTTGTTATGGTAATAATGATGTACCAGGTTTCAGAACAGTGGGAAAACAATGGTGAAGAAGTCAGACAAGTCTTTGTGTGCATGTAACTTATATTGTAACAGGAAAAACAAAAAATAGACTTACAAACAAATTGGTAAAATAATTTCAAGTAGTTTTAAATGCTATAAAGGACATAACACTTCTCTGGCATAGAGAAACTGACACTGAGGCAGAATTTGGCATGCAGAATGTTTCCTAAGGAGGGTCCTGGGGATCAACATTCATGGATAGAAGGAGAAGCAACCAGCAGTGAACAGAGGGAGAAGTCATACTGCAAAGCAGGCCCAGTGACAGCCTCAGTCCAACCCAGAAGGAACAGTGGAGTGGAATGACCCTTCAGGGGTGTCTGGAGCTGAACTAAGGTGGCTAGTCCTTGATATACTCCCCTCGATGTGGGATAACCTAGGAAGGGGTGTGGCCTCACTCTCTGCCCTGAAGCAGTCCTTCCTTCCTGGAGCTAACGCTGAAGATGACCAGCAGCACTCAGAGCAGCGGAGACAGCAGGGCCCCTTTTGAAGGGAGATAGGACAGCACAAAACAGTATGCATTCCACCTAGCATGTATGACAGTGGGGTGAGTCACTACCTAAAATATAGTGGTCATGGAAGGCCTTTCTGAGGAGGTAACATTTAGACTGATAAGCAAACTGTGAGGAGGCAGCAGAAACACAGATGGGAGAAAGCCTTCTTATTAGAGGAAATAGCCAGTAGTGTCCCCCAGATCAGACCGAGTTGGGTGTGTTTGAAGTGCAAGAAGAAGAGTGAGGCTAGAGAGTGGTATAAGGTGAGATCTGATGAGGCAGGCAGTGGGGCCAGAACAAAAGAACCTTGCAGGAGTCTGGATTTTATTCTAGGTAGTGATAAGTAGTAATTAGAGAGAAGGGACAAGATCTGATTTACTCTTTTAAAAGATCTCTCTGGCTCATATGTGGGGAATAAATTAAAGGAAGGACATAAGTGAAAGAGAGACCAATTAAAAGGTTATTGAAGTTTTTCAATCAAGAGACAGTATGTTGATGAAGAGAGAGAAAAGTGGCTGCATTTAAATGCAGTACTCTGTAGGAAACCCCACAGGGCTTGCTAATGAATTAAGTGTGGAAGGTGAAGGAAAGGAGACTAAAATATGACTCCTAGATTTTTGTTTGAACAACTAGCAGCATGGGAACCACAGCCCAGCCCATTAGGCCATGTTCGCCATTCCAGGCTGCTGCTCAGACTTGTCTCCTAATCCCTGCTGCTCTCCTTCCCTCAGCCCATCCCTGTCCATTCTCCCAGAGGACTCACAGCACACTAACTAACTGTTCATGGAGTTCGGAACATGGTGATAGCCCCTAATTCACTGGCATAGGCTCTATTCTTCCTTCTCTAGTCATCGTCACCTTGGGCTTGACATCTTAGAGATTTCCACCCTGTGCAAATGCTGTTACTACTTAAAGTCCCCCTTGGCCCCTCTAGTGACTTAGCAGGGGATTGAGAGGGGAAGATGTGACCAAGCAATGCTGCTGAAAAGTGGTCACTCTGTCCACTATGTGGCTCAATCTGCACCATTTTCCAAAGAGGTTAAAAGGCAAATACACCACCAATTGTCTCATATACTGAAATATTACTATCAGTGTTACATAGTAGTTTGGCTTGGAGAATTTTTCCAACATTCTTATACCTGGGCTTCCAACAGATCTACAGGAAGATGAAAAGCTATTGTTTCTAGACCACAAGGATTACTTGAAATGAGTTATAGTTAAAAATGAGAAGTCATTATTGAATATGTTCTAGGATTTTCCTTGTTGATTTATAGGACTATCATGTTTTTTCCATAATACAAACATCTTCAGTTGCTATGCATGGTATTTTCCTGTTGTCTGCTAGCCAAATATTCTTTAGATGACTGGTCCTAGTGGAGAATGCAGAGAATCATAAAACTGGAAATCAGGAAGTAATGACATCATAAAAAGGCAAGGCGAAAGCAAATATTCTTCTTTAACCTTTGTTTACACTATTAACAAAGGATTAAATCTGGGAAATTTGGAGAAGTCTAAGTCTTCCTGGTCACTACAATTTAGTAAAAATTTGTTTCCCTGAACTCAATTGTACTTCATTTGGCTATGGTGCTTACTGGGAAATATTCAGTTACAAATGAATTCTAGGATTCTACCTTTACTGGGTTCTGGTTATATATCTTTTCTACAGAGTCCTTTTGTGGTCTTTGCCTCTTCTTTCATTCTTCGCTCTGCAAATAAGGCAAAGAGAAACTATGCTCTCCACAAGATGGCAAAACCACTCAGAGCTTCCTTGTTCTCACCTTACATTAGACATCTTCATAAACAGCTTGAAATGTGGTCTCTGCTTCAGACATTTCATTATTTGATTTACTTCAGATTTTGTGATGCCCAGACTGAATTAATCTTGTTTGGTAGGCATCAGTCTCTTTTACCTGATGCTTCACGTTGCTGCTTTCAGCCATTGCTCCCCCTGTGGCAAACTTCTCATACACTTTGATGTCCTTTGTTGCCTCAAGAGTTAGTTACACCTCTTAGAGTGACTCTGTAATACCTTTATCAAAGGGAGCGGATATCAGTTTTTCCACTGAGTATCCATATTGCTTGCATAGATCATATCTCCTACCTCTTTCCAAAATGACTTTTTGAATCAAACTTGTTTAGATCCCTGAAAAATTTATAGTAGGGAAGCTAGCAAAAGGAACACACCACAGTCACACTCAAAGCTGCCTCTTGGATCTGTTATTTGGATCATTAAGGCAGGACATAAGCCCACTCACTTCTTTTAGCCTCATGTCTTTTTGAGTGTGTTCTTGAGTTTTCCTCCATGACACCTACCCTTACCACTAGCTCCAAAAGAAATAGGGACACATGAGCAAAAATAGCCCTGGGTATTTGTTAGTTTCCTCAACATAGACCTACAAAACTGTGGGTTATATTGGTAAAGGAATGGAGTCTGTGACTAGAGCCTGTGTCAATCAAGTCACATCAAATATTTATTGAGCACCTTGTTTATGCTCCATACCAAGGAGTTCTTGGCAACCAGCTATTATCACTTGTCCTGACAGGTTTCCTTGAAAGTGTGATTGCATCACATGCTTTTCACAGACCTCATTGCCCTCCAGTAGCTATGATGCAATACTGGCTAACTATGGACTATGCTGAATAGAGCAAGCCTGGACCATAGATGAACTAAAGGCAGATATAATATAGCTGACTCCTTCATCCCTCCTCTATCCTCCAAAATGCACAGAATAAATAATACCTTTTGTACTTCCCTCCTTTGCTTCATTACCTCATATCTGTTGCTTAGACTGTAAACACAGACCAAATGCCAAGGCAGAGATAAAGTCACCAGGAAACCCAGTTCTATGTGCCAGACCCACCTATATGCTTTTGGACTGTTGCTGTGTTTGCTTAGAGATGGCAGGAAAAAGGTGCCACATGGCTCAGTGCTCATTTGCTTCCTGCTCTGCTAGGTATTAAACTCCAGAAACTTGTGCAAGTCTCCGTCTCCCTTACCACGGAACACAGAACTGACTAGAACACTAGCCCTAGCTTAATGCCCAAAGTGTGTTTTCTTCTCCTCCTCTTCTTTTTTCTTCTCTTTAAAGATCCTGTGAGCTAAACACTATATAATAAGCAAGAAGTGTATGATGCTGAGATTTCTCTTCATTATGGTTCTACTCATAGGAAAAAGAACTGTTGACTATCTTAACCAGCACATAACTTGTAGGACAAAAAGATTCCTGTCAAATAATCCTTCCTCAATAAATTTTCTTCACCATTGTAAACTAAGAAACGACCTTCAAGTATTAATACTCAGACAATATAACATTTGTCTGTTATTTAATTAGTTTATTGCTTTTGTTAATATACATTCCTGTGGTTATGCCACTTTCCACTCAAACTTGGAAAAATACTACATGGGATTAAAAAATGTTTTTAACCAATGTGCCCATACTTTTGCTCCATTTTTAGATGATTTTTTTTTTACCTACTAGACAGGATTCTTAATGTTTTGAGATCATCTCCTAACAATGGCGAATTTATTAAGTCCTGGAAAACTACAACAACAATAAGTCTTTGTGCAAACTTTTGGCATGATAGAGATTTTCGGTTTAAAAAAAAAAAAAAGAATGTGACAGATCCAGCAGAGACCACTGTCATTATTGTACCATCTAATCCCCATTATGAAGTGATTTTTATCAAATTGGGAAGTGATCATCTGGCAGTATAAACAACACTGGAAAAGCTAATTCAATAAATCAAAGGGGTTATTCCATGTCATCTACATGCTCAAACAAGAGAGATAGAACATTGGCTTTAATAAATCCTCAGTTTCCAGCCAAAGGCCTTTCAGAGCTCTTGGCTGCCTGGTCAGATGTCTGGAATTATGAAAGCAGAGAAAGTTTTGGGAGCTGAGGGAAGAACTTCAGATTTACCATAAAAAGACTTTAATTGGACAGCTTGCTAAGTATTCTAGATAAGTATCTAATGACCATATAATTATCTAATAATTATTATCTCATTTTACATATGAGGAAACTAAGACAAAAACGTTAAGAAATTTGCCCATAGGCAGGCAGCTAGGAAATGATAGATCTGGAATGCAAACCTTTCCACAATGTCCACATCATAAAACACAATATCAGAGGGTGCTGCTGGTCCTTACCAGTGATTCCATTTTAGTCCCATAGGTTGCCTAGTCTGAACATGACATATGTAAGCAGGTGACTCAGATTGCTATGCTGATGAGGCCCGGAGTCATTCAATGATTCAACAGATATTATAGAGCAACTACTTAGTGCCAGGCACTGTTCTAGGTGCTAGGGATACAACCATGAATAAACAGACAAAGCTCCTGTCCTCACTGAGTTTACACTCCACTGAGCAGAAACAAGCAAATATGTACATAATAACACTAGATAGTGATAAGCTCTATGAAGAGAAATAAAGAAGGGTATGGAGGATAAGAGAAAATTTTAGTGGGGTTGCTATTCTGTTTAGTCAGGGAAATCTTCTCCAATAAGAAGACATTTGAACAGACTGAAGAAAATGAGGGGAAAGAGAAGAAAGTGAACCATGTGATATCTGGGGAAAGAGCGTTTTAGGCAAAAGGCACACCAAGTGAAGGCCTAAGCAGAATGCTCTCTATGTTTAAGAAAAAGCACAAGGATGCCAGTGTGACTGCACCAGAGTAAGCAAAGAGGAGGGTTTAAAGAGATGAGGTGGAATCGGGTGACAGGGAGGGAGGTGACCATGAAGGGCCCTGTAGATCCTGTAAACATTTTAGATATCAGTTTATGTAAAATGGAAGTCTTTGGGAAATTTTCAGTAGGGGAGTGACATGCTCTGATTTGTTTAAGAGAATCACTCTTAGCCAGTTGATTTGGCTGCCACCAGTCAGCAAGGCCCCAAACTACACATAGAATGAGAGGTGGGAGCCATATAAAGAATATAGGCTTTGGAGTTAGACAGATCTGTGTCCAAACCTCAGGCTCCATCACGTGCTGGCTTTATTAACCTTACACAGTTATTTAAGCTCTCTGAACCTGTTTCTTCAAGTACAAAAGAAGAATAATATAACCTTCTCTACAGTTATTGAGATATTTATAAAGCATCTGAAATATAGTAGTTAGCACTAATATAGATATTACATATTATAATGTATACATATATATACATATATATATTCAGCCATTATAGTTATTTAATTTAGTAATTAATTGTTGAATTATTTTATTATGTTATAAATAATATAGGCAAGACCTGGATTGAATAGTATTTCTTCTCTGTTACTAAAATAATAACAATAACAAATTAACAGTGGGATAAATAAAGAATGTGCTTTTTCTCTCTTTAAAAAAAATTTGTATTTTGAAAAATTTCCAAACATATACAAAATTAAAGCAACTAATATAATGAATCTTCACATATACAGAGTCAATAATCATTGTTTATCCAATCTTATTTCATCTTATTTTTCTGGAATGTCAAAAGCAAATCCCAAATATATTATCATTTCAATTATAAGTACTTCTGTTTGTGTCTCTAACAGAAAATAATGTTTTTTAATATAACCCCAATATAATGATCATATCTAATAGAACTAATGATTGTTTTAATATTAGCTAGTGTCCAGTTAATAGTCAAATTTCCCAGTTGTCTCAAAAGTATCTTTTTACAATTGTATTGCTCAAATTAGGATCTAAACCAGGCCCATAGATTAGTTGGCTGATATAGCTCTCAAGTCTCCTTCTATCTGTGACAGTTCCTTCTCCCCACATCTTCAATCAGACCATGACTTTCATTTTTGAATAAATTGTCATTTGAAGAATATGCTCTATTAATGACGGGTTAATAATGTTTCCTCCACATGCAAAAGACCAACATATTTACTGTGGACACATTACAAGTGCTTTCAGAGAAGAATAAGAGGAGTGTTTTCTGAAAGGAGATTAACACTATCAATTCTTGTAGAGAAAATGCCACTTAATGCAGTGAGGAGATGGTCAAAAGCAGACTTAGACTCTTGAACATGGGTATAAAGGACTGTAATAGAAACAAACAATATTACCTGAGGGCTTTTTTCCAGCCTAGAATCCTCTGGAACCTATCATCAGATATGTATTTAGATGATCACCCTGTGATAATGATCAGTAGAATTTCTTGTTTTCTGTTTAAGAGCACTCAGAAATTTTTCCTTGCAGGTATGAAATGACAAGAGTATTTCCTGTCCTAGTAGAAAAGGGACAGGTCAGTTATTGCTATGAAGGCCTATACTGGCCCTTAAAATTGATTGCCCAATCGAGTTGGTTTAGTTAAATTCAACTCTGGTTATCATAGCTAGAGCTAGCTGGCTTTCATTGGTTCTTTCAGGTAATGCTTTAGAACAAGACCCAAAAGAACTAATGGGATACTGATAAATTGTGATTGAGCAAAAGTTTTTGTTTTCTTTTGTTTCTGAGATGAGAGAAAAGAAAACCAGGTTAAGGCAGCCCCTGTTGATTACATATCCTGGTATGAATAGGTTTTTCCAAAAGATCCCTTGTGAAAATAACTACCAAGGAACTAAACTTTCAAGAGCTGACCACTGGAAACAAGTTGTAAACTTAAATTTAGATGTTGGTTCCCATATATTTTATTTAACTATCAAGTACAAAATTCCTTTATAAACCTTAATAAGAGGCCAAAATTAGATATGAAGTATTGTTATTTATTGTAAATTTTCTGGACTTAGGGATCATTTTGAAATGTCCATGTGAGTCAACATGGGTGGGAGTTGGAAAAAGAAAGTGTGGTATCCCACTCATAGCTAATTCTGTCTCTGGTAATCAGGGTAACATAGGAGGCAGCCAAGTATGGACTGGCATCTCCAACTAGCTTGTTTTGTTAGTTTGTTTTTCAATAATCAACCTTCCTTCAACATCATTAGAGTGTGGCCTAGCACTAGGCCCACTGTGTTCTGAGTATAATAATTCTTCATCAAAACGTGAAGCCAAGAGTTTGGTTTAACACTGACATTCACTTTTAATGAAGATGGATAATTCAGAAAGACATTACTGATGGCAACCAATCACAGAAGGAAAACAGTGGTCTATGAGACACTAAGGCAGAATGGTAGAGAGAAAAGAGAATGACAGAAGAAGAAAATAGGAGAAGAATGTTTTGTTTTTATTTTTACTATCTCAGGTATCTGATGAAAATGAGGGAAAATGAAAGATAAAAAAGTTTATAGTGATAGTTATTAAGATGTTATTTAAAAGTCAGCACACATAGAATTGTGGGGGAAAATTTCAAGTCTCCTTCATGCTGGACTGGCTGTGGGTAGGAATGGCAGTGGTCAAGGATGATTCAGTATGTGTTTTATCGGTACTAACAATAAGAGGAGTCAGTGAAGCTCTGTGTTGGGTAAGGCCTCTCCTGTACAAGCAAAGGCTTGAGCTCTTACTGGAGCGTGGTCTTTGGGGCGTAGAGAAGACATGCCCAGCCTATTCAACCTATGCATACTTTTTATATTACTGTCTTTGTCTTTTAAGGCCCAAAATTGATAGTAGCACCAAAATTTTAAAACTCTTCAATTTTAAATTTCAATAGGAGGAATTTTGGTTAGATTTAACTAAGACTCATTATGTTTTGTTTTTTTTTAATAAATAAATAAAGGAAAGGATAGGTGGCAACTGATAAGGGCTATTCCTTGGAAGAAGGCATAATGTATTGATTCTGTTTCTTCAAACTAATAAGACTAACAGGAAATTACAGGGGAGACAGATTTCAACCCAATATGAACAGGAACATTTTAATGTCTTTATTTGCCCAATCATGAAACATACCACTCCTTGAAGATGTGAGCTGTATGACCCTGGAAATAGCCAAAACTGGAAAACTTCCCCTCTGGGAAACTGAATACAAGTGTTTTCTAACCTCTGTAGATATGAGGACACACTTTTAGATTTAGTTAGAACTCCCCTAAGTTAATATTTGTTTTCTTAGTATCTATTAAGAAACCATGAAAACTAATGCCACAGAACTCTACTTAGAAATGGTTAAAATGGTAAATTTTATGTTATGAATAGTTCATTTTTTTTTTAGTAAAAAAAAAAAATAATGACAAAATATCAATTTAGCAATGCTTTCTAAATTTGGGTTTTATTTATTATAATATCTAACATATGTTAGAAAAGTCATATTCATTATTTCATTCATTCATTCGTTCATTCATTTATGAAATGCCTAATATATCTAGGCATGGAGGCAGGCACTGAGGATACAAAGGTCAGTAAAAACCAATATGGCACCCAACCTTATTAAAGAAATACATATGCGCAAAGCTCGTTATATATTGATCTATAGACAATATTGTTTCACATGCTGATTGGAGACCTTCTCTTTAATTCTCCACTTTCTCTGGAGTCCTCAACCCACAATATAAAGCAATATTTTTCTTTAACCATCATACCCTACTGGATGCATTATGAACAAAAACACAGGTCAGGAACAATATTTGGCTACAGGTAACGTGGTAAGGTGTCAAAAGCTCATCCTATGCTGACTTGGTCATCAGACAACAGATTTAGGATCTTTTTCAAGGTAATCCAATGTGCCTTTGTCTTGAATATGTGTTAATTGGTTATGCTAAATTTGGACTTTTGCTTCTATTGTACAAAAGAGCCAGGGAGCACACTTTTTAAAGTTCTTGGGAAGGACTATGAACCACTGGTTTAAAATAAAGAGGTTTTGCTTTAATATCACATTCAATTTTGGTGCTGTAAAAGAATAGTCAGAGAGTTAACAATTTACCTGATATCTTGGGTGCTTGCCAAGATATTTGCTGATTTCATTTTAAAATGTATCCTGCCAGGGACTACAAATAAGAGAAATTCCTATGTTTTGCATCTGTATTTGATACATGTTCTTTTAGGAAAGGAGTCATGAGAGAAGGAAGGTCTTTTATATTAGGTATAATATTTGACAACAGAGAGCCTCTGAATAATCTGATTTTTTTTCCTCCACTTGGCCCCCAACTGAGCAGGATTGCAATCCTTTCCTAGCTGTAACGCTGCAGGGGGTGTGACAAGTGGAGACATTACTGGACATTTGCATTTAAAGAATTAATAAAAATTCCTCATTTGCCTGAAAGCCCCATGAAGTTTATAACCTTGATACTTTATTACCCCCTACACTGGTTTTTCTCCTGGGATGGCCAAACAAACCAACATAAATCTGTATTTTAAAGAATGCAATTAGTTATGTGCTACTGGACCGCATACTGGAACTATGCAGTTCCTTGGCCACAGAATTTCACAAAAGGGAAATAAATAATACAGCACAATGTAAAGAATTCCCTGGGGTATATTAACCTTTAGGTCACCCATATTAATGACAGCTATTCCAGGTGAACATTTCTTACTTCAAGCAAACAATCTATTGAGGACAAAAGGTCAAAACAGCTTTTTGTTTGGGATTAATGTAGAACTTACTTTCACTTATTCTTGCCTGGAAATTGATATTATTAGTCTCTCCTGGGGGTGATTTTCAAGGCTTCGTTTGCAAATCTACCTTGGGGTTCTCTGTGATGTATCCCTAGAGCAGTACATGAGCTCAGTTTTCCTTCTTGGTCCTATACCCTACTTGGAGCCACGTAAAAAGGTAATTAAGGCTGTTGCCAAGACCATTAGACCCCTGAAAATGAGTCTTGTCAGGGGAAAGTGATGGGCTCTACCATAAACACCCTGCATTGTAGAAAGAGCACTGAGAAGAAGGTACCTGTGGAAAATTCAAGAATGTTCCCTGAGCCAAGGGAAATAGAGGGGAGAATGTCCTGAGCCTGACAGAATACTGGTCAGGACTCCACAAGCCGTAAAAAAAAGGAATTTCTTGGAAGATAAGTGGAATCCCAAACCAGTGAGGCCGCTCTAACTCTTTTGTTAGAGACTCAAGCGCCCTCTAGAGGTGATGCTCAGGTTTCCAGTCACAGTGCTGCTTGAGGATGTTTGAGGAGGTTGGGGGTGGGGGGCTTATCAACACACAAACCTGAGAAAGACCCGGAGACCACCAGCACCATTGGGAGCTGTCAAGGAAGCCCTGGTTAATAAGAATGGTTCCCAAGGGCAGTAGTTACAGGCTCTGTCTTCTCTTCCTGTTCATCACCCTTGAGGGAAATTGAAATCAGTCTTTACTGGCTACTTAACATCTAGAACATCTAGCGGTTGAGCAAAGAGAGCGAAAAGGTGGTCTTTCCTTCTTTTGGAAACTACTCTGTGCACTTGAGTCCTTTTATTCCAAATCGTCTGGATCCTTGACTCCAAAACGATTTCCTCTGATTTCTTCTCCTGAAAAACTCCTGCAGACTTCAACCTTGCCACCTCCACGTAGCCTAAGGCTGCTGCCTCTCACAATGTCCCTAATGAGAAAGCCAATCTACTAGCATAGCTTTTTTCCAGCTTAGCTCCCACTGCTCTGGTCTTAGGGGTACAGCATCACCCTCCCCTTTCCCATACCTTTTTAAGCATTTAAACAGGCCCTTCTGATATCAATGTGTCACAGGAAACTACTACCTAACAAAGGATCAAAAGTAACCAACTGAAAAGCCGTTAAGATTATCTCCTAAAATGTGAACTAAATATATTAGAATTAACTGGAGTGCTTGTTATAGACAAGGTTAAGGGTCCCACTTAAAACTTATTTAGAATTTCTGGAAGTGGGTGTCAGATATCTGCATATACGACAGGCTTCCCAGGAGATAAATATGTACAGCAATATTTGAATCATTATCCTGGGAAGTAATTTACCATTGCTATTAAGATGTGGCTCCTCTTAGAGCTACAGGACCAGGAACCAACACAAGGGGTTGTCAGGGCACTTCCATGCCTGCATTTCAACCTGCATCCATGTGGAAAGCATTGGGTCACCCCCACCACTGGCAGTTTACTGGCATGTCCATGCAGCAAAGCCCAGACAAAATGCCAAAAGTCCAGTGAGACAAAAATGTCCTCCCCTCATTCTCAGTCTAAAGCTCACACTAGTTCTTCCTTATTTCCAGTCCTAGGAACTGCTTCTTCCGAGCTGACAGGGGAATTCCCACCGTCATCATGGAAACCACCACTCCCAATTCACAAAGGTAGGATCTTGCTCTAAGAGTCTCAAGGATAATCACTTCAATACATTTCCAAAAGCCTGGGTCATTTCTTTCCCAAATAACACATAGCTCAAGCATTAACAGAACAAGTTGAGCTTCACCAAGTCCAATCCAGTTCTTTTTATAGTCTTTCCTCTTTTGTAAGATAATGTCTATACTCCTTTCTTGTAGTTATTTTGGTACTGATGAAGACTATGTAGTAAATCTCACTTAATCAGAATCCAAGATCTCCCTAAGAAAAAGCAAGAAGTAGCAGACAGAGGAATCTTGCTCTATAGTTGGGAAAGCAGCAAGATTCTAAAACACTATTAATTATCAGACAGACCATAAATATAGCAGTTTTTTTTTTCAGAAAAGAACAATTTATTAAATGTACACAAAAATGTTTTACTAATTAACAACAGCATATATTATCCATATAATTACATACTTTATTATGCATTACAGTCAAAGTTTGAGACTTTTCCTATTTTTTTAACTTCCAAAAAGTCAGCATGATAAGTGGCATCAAACAGTCACCTCCATTTGGCATAACACTTGCTAATCATCTTTACTGCTTCCAGGATAATTTTAAAACATATTAATTAAAAAATACCAGGATGTATTCTTCACTCTGCATTTGTTTTTATTTTCTTAGTTGAATTACATGACTGGAAGTCAGATGTTTTTCTTTGCCTATTACCCAGAAATTTTTGAAATATATTTATTACCCAAGTCTTTGATGATGTGTGAATCAGTCATAGTAGTCTATCCCGTGTTTAGCAAATTCCACTGCTTTTAATTGCATTGTCAGGCCCATGACACATAACCCTTTTGTACATGTTACAGTGACAAAACAGAACAAAGTATTTGTGGGTGGCTTCCTTTCTTGGAACCCGCAAAGCATGTGGTTTTTGCTAATCAAGAAAATAGGGACAGCAAGCTAGTTTTAGAATAACAAACTTTTGTTCCCACATAAAAAATTATATCCCATAGATCTGTTTTCATGCCCTTTTGAATACACAATAACTTTTCTTCCCAATGCTATATTAAAGTGTAATATTTTTGAAGTTATTTTAAGTGAAACTAAGAAACCCAAATTTAAATTTAAATGTTTATGGTACTATGAAAATAACTCAACCAAAGTGACAATCAGGTGATAGAAATTTCTGTACAGGGCTGTTTCTAGGTACACATAAAATGGTAACTATCTAAATTTTTCTTTTGACGCATAGCTCTGATGGCCAGTTGGCAATTTCAGAATCATTAAAATGTGACAAGGCGGGGAAACCCTGTTAAGATATAACACTACCTGCACTATAAAGGATCTATTTTTTAACACCAGAACATGTATCAATAGTTTCACATTTAGAAAAAATAATACACCAAAATAAGTTCCAGAAAGTTAAAAGATTTAAAGTGAAAAACAAATCTTTAATAGAAAAAAATGTAATTTAAAAGAATGATCAATAAGCATCTGAAGAGATGCTCAACCTCACTAATAATAAGAGAAATGTAAATTTAAACAATGAATGAGATAGCATCAGATTGATAAAATTAAGAAGTCTGATAATACCCAGTGATACTGAAGAGCTGGAGAAATAGAAATTCTAATGCACTATGATTTGCATAACACAGCAATTTGCCAATATCTAACAGACTTACAGGTATATCCCACCTCTTGGTTTATACCATAGAAAGCTGTCACACATGCACATAAAGAAACATATCAAGTAAAAACCTAAATATCAACTAACAGAAAAATAGAGAAATTATGGTATATTTAAACAATGAAACAGAATACAGCATTTTAAATAAATGTTTTAGAGCTGTATCTGTCAATATGGATAAATCTTTTATGTTAAAAAAAAAGAAAAGTAATTTACAGGCTATAGGTACAGTCCTACCTATTATTTATGAATGCATAATTCATATAATAAAAGAGTATAAAACAGGCAAAACAAAAACAAATAACCAGGCATGGGAATGATAAATACCAAGCTCAGGATAGTGGTTATCACAGGAGAGGGACAGAGTAGGGTACACAGGATATTTCAACTATATCTTACTTTTCAGTACTCTTATTTCAAAAAAAGAACCAAAAAATTTTAAAAGAAATGTGGTAAGATGCTAATATTTTTTAAAGATGGGTCAGTAGAGAAATATTATTTGTCATATTATTTTCTATACTTTTTCTATATGCTTAAAATATTTTATAATTTTATATAAGGGAAAGACTGTAAGACAGTAACAATGGAACTTAAAGACAATTGATGTATAATTATTGATAATATGTTAACTTTGTCTTCCACTGTAGATGAAAGTTACTTCAGTAGATAAATGCAAGTAAGTCAAAAGTTTTCTGTGACATAGTTCTTTAAAGCATCAGCATAATTTAGTAGGTATTTTAAGCATATTGATCACTTCAACCGAGCTGAATGATAATGAGAAGTAATTTTCCATTATTTTCATTTAACAATAAAGCTTAAAATTGAAAACAACTAATAAAACTTTATATTTTTCTTTAGGAGTTCTCTTCTTGTTTTGATGTATTAGTCCTTTTATGCCCCTGAAGACTTAGGAGAGATAAATTTTTAAATGATGCTTTTAGTGACTTGAAGGAAATAAAGTTCCAAAAGGTGAACATGCCACCCTTTTTTCAATGCCAAATCAACTCATTAAAATATTGGAGGCAGCATATTATAGGAAAAGACCACAAAGTCAGAAATCAAGAAACTGAATTTTAATCTTGCCTTGCTACTAAGTAGACATATGGAAAAGTATAACCTCTTGACCTATAAAATCTGGACATTGGATTAGTTAATCTCTAAATTTCCTTCCAGTCCTGACTATGAATGTGTTCATTTATCTTGAACAGTAAAGCATGTAGTAAGATGGTGGTAAGTGAAAAAGAAAAGCAAAATGTAACCTCCAAATAAAAAGAAAGCATTTTAAAACTCCTGACCAGTGGCCTAATAGTTTAAATCCAGAGTACAATTTATCTAGGCGCCAAGTAATAATCAGATGGCCAAGTGAATCATGGAAGTATTTCTAATTTAATACTATCTGAATGAGCTTCTTGAAGCTTGGGGAAAATTGAAGTAATTGAAGAAAACGAAAACTAGTAAGAGAAGGACACTATAATCAGTGGTTCTCACATTTTCTTATAAATCAGAAGACTTACCAATGTGTCTTGTGGAAAACACAGCTGCCTGGGATCCACCATAAAAATTCTGATTTAGAAAGTCTGAAGAGGGACTCAGCTATGTTCTTCATAAGCCCCATAGATGATTTTAACACAAAAATTTTTAAGAACCATACCAGCAGATTTAGTGGTCATTTTACTTGGTTATTAGTTACAGAATTGAAACTACATGGCTATGATTAATTATCATTTACCTCCTCATTTAAAAACTGGTACAATGATGATGATGAAGACGATAATAATGATGATAACAGTTAACATTAAACATGTATTATGAGCCAAACATCAGGCGTCATGCTCTCTCTATATATCTGTTTAAAACCTCACAACCACCCCAGGGGATAGGTATTATAATTACCATCAGTTAGCCCAATTTAAGACAGAATATGAGTGGCAATGCCAGGATTACAATTCAGGCAAATCAAGGTGGGATCCCATAATTTCAACCAACACCTTACACAACTTTTATAAATGGCATAGTCAAAAACAATAGCTATCAATAACAATAGCTATCATTTTATAGTGTATCTACTATGTACTGAATTATCTCATTTAATCCTTGAAGCATTCCTGCAAGTTAAGTATGTTTATCCCTGTTTTATAGATGGAAAAATTGGGACTGAGAGATGGGCTAACACAGCCTTGAAGTGACAGAACTCAAAGTTTAAATCAGATCTGTCGACTCCTAAGCCTATTCTCTTCTGGCTACATAATGCTGCCTCCTCTCAAGCTATCATTAGTCAGAACCTCAGTTTCTGTCCAGGTTTCTCCTTTTCCTGGCATTTTATCCTTGTCCTCTGGATTTGTCATCTTCTCAAATACCAGTGACTCTACACGTATAATGTTCGTCATATCTACTTCTAAATCTGCAACATTCTTTTTGGACATCTGCCTTTTAAGGATAAGTTTTCATTTTCCCAGCCCTCTACAGCAGTGACTCCCAAATTTTGTTTTGACTGCTGAACCCAATCAGTAAAACATTTTGAACACATGTTCCACTATACGAATATTTATTCATAAATTATATCACATAATATGTATTCATATTTCATCTATTTCATAAAACATGAAAAAGTAGATCTTTTAAAATGAGATTTTCAAAAGATAAATATATAAATATTTTTAATATTTTCTTCCAAAATCCCTGCTTTAGGGACTATTTCTAAGAAACTCTCACCAGGCCCAATGGCCAGAGTTGGCAATCTCACAATTAAAAAATTATAAATCTTTAAGACAGCAGCTCGTAACCTGGTTGAGTTGAAAACGTTTTAAAAAGACAGAATCTCAAGCCCCACTCCCAAAGATTCTGACTTACAACATGTTAATGTCCCAGTTACCGGTTGATGTTCAGATATGGAGACCACTGAGTCAGTGACAACAGTGATTTTTATCTGTTTGGTACTGATATGATGGCCTCTCCTTGACTGGACTCATTCCTGACCATCTTCTCTCTCTGATAAACCCTGATTCACAGGATTTCAATTATTCCTCTGATCTCTGCTTTAATTTGGGAGGAGAGGTTACCTATCCCTATTTTTTGGTGTTATATGAAAGTGAATAGTTTCTAGAGTATTTTTATTTCTAGGAAGACTGCCCTAGGTAACAAGAGACAACTTCCTCAGTGGGCTGATCCTCTGTCCCTTTTAAAGAAAGTTCTCCCTTTTTCCCATAATAACAGTTCTAGCACAAAGTAGGTCTGAGAGTTTCTGGTGGGCTCTATCCAGAAAAGGCTTTAATTATTTCTTGGCCACTATCTTTGGGTAATATTTACACTCAAAACACCACCACTTCTGAAATAAATAGTTTTAATAATTAATTTGATTTGCACAGCTGTGTGTGTGTGTGTGTGAGAGAGAGAGAGAGAGAGAGAGAGAGAGAGAGAGAGAGAGAGAGATAAATAATTGAGGAGAGTACAATCATGCAATCTGTTCTCAGGGCCACATCTTAATGACTAAACTTTATTCATACTCGTGGTTTATTAAGTGTTTGCACAAGCCGTTGTGTTTTGATGTATCAAGAAGAGATTTTCACTAAGCCAGCTGATTAGCATTCATTAAAATAGATTAAAGTATTTACTCTGGTTCTCTGACCCACTCTGTCCGGCTTCACCATTTACTTAAGTCCTTCTTGCTTGATTTGGTATTAATTTCTAATCTATCTTTGGTCGCAAGTCTTTGTTTCTACCTCCACCCTCCAAAAACACCTGTCCAAATGACAGGATGATAATATCAGGCTGATAGCCATATATGGATTTCTGAGAATGAAGCAATGGGGCACTCATGGTAGGAGGGGACTCCAAGCCATTTTGTTCCTCAAATGCATTTGCAATGCTTACAAAGTCATATACAAATAGCCACAGATAAAGTTTAATATGCTGGACAAGCCAAAACTATCTTTCCCTTTGGGGAAAAAAAAAGATTATTTTCTTAGAGAATTTGTTTTTCACATATAGAAACAAAAAGAAACTAGACTTGAAAATAACAAGTTAAAAAAATTTTTTTTACCCATTCAAATTAAGGTGACTATAACTGTGGACTCATTAATCTTAGATTTAGAAATTTATGTTAAGGAAATAATAAAGATACATCCAAAGATTTATGTTCAATGGTATTCTACTGAATGTTACTATAAAAAGGAAAACTGGAGCCCACTCTAAATGTTCAACAACAGGAATTTTGTTAAATAAATTATAGTATGTTCATTTGGTTAAACTTTAAAATCATGTTACAAAATAATATTTGAATAGTAAAATGTACAAAAGGTCACATGGTGAGAGAAAACACAGACAGTAAAACAGTTGGATTTCTACAGATTTTTATATTAATTTTGTAAAGAGAAAAAGCTTGAGTGCATTTCTCTTAAAAGACTGAAAAGATATATAACAAAATATTTGTAATTGTTTTATACAATTCCTCAAGATTCTAAGACTTTCAGAAGCAGCAAACAAGGAATAAAAATTTTTAAACAGATATTTTAAAGTGTTGACATTTGGAATTCTTAAAGGCCCACCTCTTCATGGGATTTATGCCATTGAAAACATAGATAAATCACAGAAGAAAAGCGCCTTCCATCTAATTATTCCAATGAGGATGAGGCAGAGAAAGGGAGGGGAGACCTTCCACCCAGTGATTCAGCTTTAAACTTTCACGTGTTGTTGGGACATAAGAGCACAAACAGTTTTAATGCACTCACAAAACAGTATTCCTCTAACAAGTTATTTAAAAGGTGAGTGCCAGATATTAAAGAGTGTGAAAGCTGAGTTCAGCTGGGTTAGTGTTGATCTTTAAATTGAGCTATCAAATAATATTTTTCTCTAACTAACTATGCAACGTAGGACAAAAAGGGCAGAGAAGCTTAAAAGAGCTATTCATGAGAACAAAATTTGAGCTCTGAATCAACTGTTTACACATTGCAAATGTATTTCATCCTCTTTAACACAACACCACTGCTGGTGGCGATGCCTGCCAAACTCCAGCTGTCTTAAGTTTAAGGACCCAAAGTTACAGGCTTTAAAATGTCCCCAAATGCACTCTCCTCCCAGGCAAAAGGAAAGCACCTGTATTTTGGACTAGCCCTCCTAATAAATTTACTACTATATAAAATGCCAACTTGGAATTTCTTCCTTCTACTCATTCAGATGCTGTCATAACTGGAAAGGCTTCCCCAGACAAAAAGCAAACATGGTTCAAGGTTGAGACCTTATTAGCATTTCCAAAGAGCTGTAAAAAGCCTCTATTCTCTCTCCCCTGCCAAGTAAATTTTGTTTTGCTGAGCTTTGGAACTGTTCCTCTGTTGTCATGGTGGGGCATTATTGTCAGCTCTCTCAGGGTGTGCTGCTTTGAATATCTTTAGAAAATAACACACAAATAAGAAACATGACATTGGCAACCACACCTACTACTACAAAACTCCAAACTGGTAATATAAACATCTCTTTGCACTTTTAAAACCATGGAGCCAAAGATAAAATTAGGTAAATGAACAAATATATTTACTACAGATAACAAAGAGTACATACAGATGTCTTCACTAAACAGAGAAAGCAAAATGGAGAAAAGAATACTATGAAGATTTACTTTTTCATATGAACAATTGATGCAAACTTTCTGACAAAGAATTATAACCCATTCCATTCAACGGTCTACTGCATTTAGTAAATTTTCTTTTTTAAAATGACCAGTTATTTTGTTTTGATTTCTTGCTCTTTAGAAAACAGTGGACTGCCAGAAACATGAAAGAAACTATTTCACTATTCTTCTCAATTTCATATTGATTATGAATTAAAAAGGTGGTTAAAGAAGCTTATGATAGTACATACAATGATGCCTTGAATGATGGGTAAAATGTGAATACATTATGCAACATATTGGAATTTACTAGTATGCTGCCTTTAAGATATTTATGTTTAACCAGAATTGCAGATAGGAACCTGCAACTAATGTGTAATAGCAAAATGTTATTCATCATAGTATCTTTTCTACTAAATAAGTGGCTCAGAGATCATTTAACATCTCCTAAGCACTTTCATCATCATTTCAGGTTAAAAACAAAAATCTTAGTTGCTACTTCTAGCTAGCATCTTCAGAATCAAGGGAAATGGGAACATTTCTCATCAGACTTGACGCAAGATTTTGAGAAAGTTATTTTCCCAATCATTGCTCCTTCTTCTAGAAATAGATTATTGATTAAAGTAAAAATAGCTCCAGGGGACCATGATCATTGGTTTAAACACTTTAACAGAATCCAACAGTCACTAATAAGAATGAAGAATCATTTCTTCTTCACAGAGGTCTGAGTTGGTAGATGATGTAGAGTATATGGTGACTTTCTTTCATGAGGTCATTCAAGGACCCACATTTCACCTGTTATTGTTCCACTAGAGCAGGGGTAAAGAAACTATAGTTAGTCGGCAGGTCTCCTGTTTTTGTAAATTAAATTTTACAGGAATACAGTTATGCTCAATTGTATAAGTATTGTCTGTGGTTGTTTTTGAGCTATAATGGCAGAATTGAGTAGTTGTAACAGACACTCTATGGCCTACAAGTTAAGGTATTTTCGATTAGGCCGTTTAAGAAAATTTGCCAACACCTACAAAGAAAATGTACTAAATGAAGCTCTCAACTGCACAAAGTTGGTTTACCACACCATTGCAGCTGTGTGAAAGGGTAAAAAAGGGAATGGAAATATCTTCTCTAGTGCACCAATCATCTTCTTTTGCATTCCATTAGCCAGAGGTTAGTCATATGACCCACCAGACAGCTGGAAATGTTTTTTAGATTGATAGCCATGTGCCTGTCTAAAAACTGGTAGTTCTATTAACAAGAGTAACATTGAGAGAATGGATATCAGAGGCCAATTACAGAGCCCTTTCCACAGACCACTTTTTCTGAAGGCCTAAACATCGATACATACCCTTCCAATACATAAGAACACATTCACCTCCTTCCCGAGAAAACCGATACAACATCCCATGCAGTTACCATACCCTCCCAACCCAGTTACCATACTCATCTCAAATTCCAAGATCTCTGAGTGCTAGACAGTCCTCTCTGTCAAGTTTGTCTATGGCTCCTTTTGGAGAATTGAATTATAACTTAAGATGTCCAATATGCAGTGGTGTGGCAAAGACAGGATAACCACCAAAAAACACGCCAAGTCAGAAAAGGGGAGAATGGGAAACATATAGTAGTCACTGGCCCACAACAATTCTTAAATTCTAATGAGCAGGAACTGCCCTGGCAAAAGTAAGTCCCTTGATTGGCCCATCTGATCACCCCTGATTCTGCTATCATGCCCATTATCTTCTGTAGCCACAACTGCAGTCTGTATTGGAGACTATGTCCTTGGAAATTCTAAATTTTCTCATTTTGTTTTCTGTTGGTGTAAGCTCAGAGGCCCCAGGGGTTATGTTAGGAGTTGAAAAATCATAGGTTTATGGTTCCTTGCACACATTTCATAGGTTTCTGTGAGTGGTGTCCCTGGAGTTGTATAGTACACAATCTACAACACTGTGTGTGATGACTCTAATCCCAATTGAGGTCAGATTACAAGGGGATAAGAAGACTCACTTAGAAGCCTTTTAAGAGATTCACTGTGACTAGCGACTGTGACTAGTGAGCCGAGCGTTCCAAGAAAGGTTGAAAGTCAATGCTGGCTGCAAGTACTTTGCAGCTAATATCAGAGCCCTTCCTGAACCAGGTACAACAGAGCTGTGAGTGTAACTGTGGGGGACTTATAAATTGAGTAGAGCTCTACTTTTGAAGATCCAGAGATTTTTTGCCAGAGTACACCCCTGAATGAGCATTAGTCAGAGAGGAAATATTTTCTCCTTCTCTCTATTCCCCACCGTCAGCACAACATGCCAATTATACAAATTTATACCCTTCTTTCCAAGCAAAGTAAAAATACCCCTCCTCTATAATGTCTTCTTATTATACCCACATCAGAATTAATCATTTTTTCCTCAGGGCTCCAATAGTACTTACAAATTTTTGTGATTATTTATGGGCTCATTACTAGTTACTTAACCTTCCTATGTCTTAGCTTCCTTGTAGAAATAATAGTAAATATTTCATAGAATTGTTATGAGAATTAGATCTGTTAATATTTGGAACACTTTTAGAATAATTCCTGCTAAATATCTGGCTATGATTTTTATTAAAAGCAGTGAGTTCCATTTTTGCATAAGCAGTTTGGATTAGATTTTTGTAACTTCCAACTTAAAGTGGCCTGACCTGACTCAGTTTTACTTTTATAAGAAACTGCTGAGACAAGAATCAACCCCCTTAACATAAGTTTGTTCTTCACTTCTACTTTCACTGAGCTGTACAGAAGTTGGGTTTTGAGAATACATAAGAGAGGAAAACTAAAATTTTTAATTGCATACTGAACTTATCATGCTTTTGTCTTCAATAAGCATTAATAATGGACATCATTAGCTACCTCACCAGATCCATTACCTTCCTAACAGAACCCTGATTGGTTCAAGTATAGATCTTCATCTGCCGTACTCAGAGTTGATCCACTCTCAGCTTCTGGAGTAATCCTAAATTATCAAAAGCACTGTTTTTCAATCAGGGTGATTTTGTCTCCCTGGATATATTTGGCAATATCTGGAGTCATTTTGATGGTTGCAACTGGAAGGAGGATGCTACTGGTATCTAGTGGGTAAAAGCCAGCATTTGACAATGGACAGGACAGCCTCCCACCCTTCTCCACTCCCAAAAAAAGAATTAGTCCAAAATGCCGATAGTGCCAAAATTAGGAAACTCTGATCCAAAGAGAATCCCTTCCCTTTTATAAAGGGGAAAAATATGTGACCCAATTCCAACCAATAAGATATAGGAGGAGATTTTCTAGAAGATTCTGAGAAAGTTTTTTGTCTCTCCTAAAAAAAGAAGCACAAGTGTCTGTCTGTCTCTCATTCTCTCTCTCTTTCCCCATTGCCAACTGAGTATTCAGCCTAATCTCTCCAGCAGCCATACTCCAACCATAAGAAACAAACCTGAGGATTAAAACAGAACAGAGCAATACAAACAACTTCTATGATGACATAATGAAATCACTGGATCCACCCAGCCCCTAGAGTTTCCCTCATGTGAAATAACACCCTTCCTCATTTTTTAACTTAGTTTGAATTGTATGTTTCATGAGGCACATCAACATCAAGTTTTTATTAAATACTTACAGTGCCAGGGACAGTAGTAGGTGCTGAGAATATACAAATGAATAGGACAGTCAATTTGTTACATTGCAGAGTTTTTATTCTAAAAAAAGATATACATCTTTAAGGAAATAGTTATAATATGTGCTGTAATAGAGATAGGTACAATGAGAGCCTAATGGAAGAGATGTTAGTAATTCTGCTTATGTGGGAAATCACATGTATTTTCCTTATTAGATTCCTTAAAGTTAAAGAATCAAATCATTTTCATCCTCTCATTCTCAATATTTGGCATGATTTCTTGTACACGGGTATTCAATAATATTTGGTTAATTTAGTTTAAGCATTTATCAAAAGGATCACTTTTACTAGGTTCTTTAATATGCTTGTTAATTTTTTAGAGGATAAGTTTGAGCCGAAATGCAATGCATGTTTCTATTAATATTTCCTCCTATTTTGCCAGAAATCTCCAGCCCTAATTAGTCTGTATATGTGTGTATCTGTTATACTTCCAAAATGTGTTTAAGGTTCCTTAAAACATAAAGTACAGATATACCTGAGTAAATATTTTTCCAAAGACATACATAAAGGCCACTAGGTATATGAAAAGATGCTCAACATCACTAATCATCAGGGAAATATGCAAATCAAAACAATGAGATCTCTCACACTTGTTATCAAAAAGTCAAAAGGTGACAAATGTTGGAGATGCAGAGAAAGGGAATTGCCATGTACTACTACTGGTGGGAATATTAATTGGAATGGCCATTAAGAAAAACAGTTTGGAGGCGCTTTAAAATATTAAAAATAGAACTACCATTTTTAATCCAGCAATCCCACTCCAGGGTATATATCCAAAAGAAATACATACATTCCTATGTTCATTGCAGCATTATTCACAGTAGCCAAAATATGAAAATAACCTAAGTGTTCATAGACAGATGATTGGATGAAGAAAATATACATATATAACACAACGAAATATTGTTCATCCTTAAAAAAAAAAAGAAATCTTGCTATTTACAATGATATAGTTGAACTTGGAAGACATTATGCTAAATGAAGTTAGCCAGACACATAAGACAAATATTGCATGATCTCACTTATATGTATAATATTTTTTTACTCATAGTAACAGAATGGAATGGTGGTCAACAGAGGCTAGGGGTAACGGAAGGGGGAGGTATTGATAAAAGGTACAAACTCAATTATAAAATAAATATATTCTGGAGATCTAATATAAGTTCAGTGACTATAGTTAATGTATTGCATACTTGAAATTTGCTAAGAGAATAGATCTCAGATGTTCTCACCACAAAAAAGAAAAAAGTGGTAAAAACAAGAAGTGATGGACATTAATTGGTTTGATTATGGTAATCATTTCACACTTTATACATATATTAAAACCACGCTGTGTACCTTAAATATATACAATTTTTATTTGTCAAAAATAAAATACAGTTTAAACTGAAAATTACTAATTAAAGTGAACAAATTCAAGTAAAAAAAGTGGAAGGAGAAGTAGAAGGAAGGAGGAAGCATTCTTAAATTTGGAAAATCTTGGAGGATTATGCTAGTTTTCTTTGTAAAGATGAAAAACATGTAATTACAAAGCAGGCAGTTATAAATTAATTAAAAACATATTTGCTGATCATCTGTGCTTAGAAGTGTCCTTTTTCACTGCTCCTGACACACCCAACAGAAAATAGCTTATGCTCAGTGGATTCATCATATCATCATCGTTTTGAAATCAATATTGCCTATCTCCAACAAGCATTCCTAAGGAGGTACATTGGCAAGAGTTCCTTACTGCTAATTATTTCTCTGGATCCCATATTCCTAATACTTCAGGCTAGAGTGAAGCCACAGCTATATTCTTGGGCTAAAGCCTTCCAGTAGGTAGCAGTGCATTTTTTTGAAAGGAGATTAGAATGGAGAATCTTGTCAAACAAGGCTCTCCCTGTCTGGATTAAGAATCCTACTTCCAGCTCTGGCACTCCTGCCTTCTGAAAAATTACCAAATTATATGCAAATTCTGTTCTCAAATTTCAACAACTGTCATTTACATTTCCAAAAAGAAAGCTATTTTTTTTTATATCACTGAAACTTGGACACTTTTTATCAAACTCTCCCTATTTTCCCCACACCTCTGACAACCACTTTTCTACTCTTTCTATGAGTTTGACCTTTTATTCAGATTCCACATATAAATGATGCCAGGCAATATTTGTCTTTTCTCTGTCTTGTTTATTCCACTTAGCATAATGCCCTCTAGATTCATCCATGTTCTTGCATTTCCTACTTTAAAAATAAATAAATAAAAGGCGGAATAATATTCCATTGTGTGTGTGTGTGTCAGAGTTTCTTAATTCATCATCCATTGATGGACATTTGGATTGTTATCATACCTTGGCTATTGTGAACAACACTGCAATGAACATGGAAGTATAAACATCTCTTTGAAATATTGGTTTCATTTTTTTTGGATAAATACCCAGAAATAAAATTGCTAGATAAAAAGATATTTTTAAGGCTGCATAAATTTTACTTAAAAAATAGGCTGATATTTTATAATTCTTGATTGCAAATGAGACATGCAATTTAAATTAGTTTAAGCAAAATTGCAAATGACTACAGTAATCCTCCCTTATCCATTGGAAGATACATTCTAAGAACGCCAGTGGATGCCTGAAACCACAGACAGTACCAAATCCTACATATACTATGTTTTTTTCTATGTATATATACATTTGATAAAGTTTAATTTATAAATTAGGCACATTAAGAGATTAACAACTAATAATAAAATAGAACAATTGTAACAGTATACTATAATAAAAGTAGTTATATGAATGTGGCATTATTAGTAAAACAAGGGTTACTTGAATACAAGCACCAGGATACCATGACTGTTGATCTGACAACTAAGACAGTTATAATGAGCAGGGACCATATACAGAGTATGCTAGAGAAAGGGCTGATTCACATCCAGGCAGGACATAGTGAGACAGTGTGAGATTTCATCACGCTATTTAGAATGGTGCACAATTTAAAAAGTATAAATTGTTTATTTCTAGAATTTTTCATTTAATGTTTTTCAGCTGCAGTTGACTGCAGGTATCTGAAACCACGGAAAATGAAACCATGGATAAGAGGGAACTACTGTAGGTTGTCTGAGAAGTGTAAATATAGCTGTATCCAGAGGCCAGACCAATTTTGGCACCTTTCATTTTCTCTGTGTCTGCTCCTATGTGTTAGTTTTCTCTTAATATAAGACAGACTCCTTGAGGCTTGAGAAAATTACTCATTGTGGCTCTGTGCTTCATCATAATCTAGCAACTTTTGCAGAAGTAATCCTCTTTACCACCTCTGATTGGTCCTTCTTGAATCAACGACCCACTCCTGAACCAATCACTGCACCTACAGGAAAAGTATACTATGAATGGCTAAGCCTGGTTCATGTGCCATTATTATGGACAAATGAGTGAGGCCCTGGGAAATGCAGCCCATCAGAATTACAGGAAGTGGAGGAGAGGTAGTTCTTCTACAGAAGGAAACTTGATAGAAAATAATAATAATGTCCAGTGCAATAGGAAAGCATAATATCTGGTGTGTCACATTACCCCAGAAAAATTTATAGGTATATATTTAAGGAGTCTGTGACAATTAGTACATTTCCAATTGAGAAGGTTAGTGGAGAAGGGAAACAGTGGCTTTCTGTCCTGAAACTGGTAACCTTGCATGATGGGAATTTGTGTTGTGTTAACCTTACAGCCTACCTGTCCCAAAGATCAACTCTTCTGTGATGTTGCTACCTCAGATAGCATGTTTAGCTCCTAGATATTTTGAGTATATCATCTGTAAGACAGGATATGTGGGCCCCAATATAGCATGTGGTTCTTTTCTAAAGTACTTTGAAATCCTGGGAAGACCAGGATTGTAGCATATGCTCTAGTGAGCCTGTTAAGATTACTCACAATGACTCTAGGCTATGTTTGGAACTCTTTCTGAAGTGAATAAACAGATCGCCAGCAGTGGCTAAAATTGAAAGTAGTTTTTAAAATGCTGAGAATCTATTATTTTAATACTCTCTAAGAGTCTACTACTCTCCAAGCTTAAAGGTCCTTTAAAAATGACTAGACATTATTTACTAAGAAATATATTCCTTCTTGGAATGAATTCAGCTCAAGGAGAGCAGATGTGTTGTAATATTCTGAGACACAAATTCAAAGTGATGTAAAAAAAAATTACTGGCTTCACATCCCTATCACAAAAGTCTTGAGGCATAATTAATAAATGATGATTGCTTCAGAAATAACCTGAGTCAAAAAAGAGAAGTATTTTTCTCATTAACTTTCTTATAGCACATATTATTCACAAGAAATTCACAGGAACAGGCATGCTATCTTGGAAAAATTACCTATTTTGGAGTGTGCTTGAGCCAGAAACTAGCAAAATAGTGGGAAAGGCAAGTTTTAGGATTTTGAATCTTAGAAACTATGCCAGTAGCATTTTCTGAGAGCCAAAAAAAAAAAAAAAGACAGTGAATCAGCCAGTCCAGCTGTGAGAATGCAGCTGTGAGATTGCTGAAAGAAATGATCAAGTAGAAGGAAAGCTCATACAATGGACACACCACCAGCTAAGAGCAATATTAACTCACTAGAGGACCAAATCAGTATTTAAAATGACTTTGGCAAGTTAGACTTGGGTGTGAGAAAAAAGAAAAAAATTTCAACAAGATCAGTCATAAATTGGTATAAAGTAAGAATCTATAGGAGCAATATAAGGTGATAGGCAGAAGTTAAGCAGCAATGGAACAAAGTGGAACACACACTAAGAGAGAGTTTATAATATATAGAGATTATCTCATCCATCTAGTAATTCATTTTACAGATAAAAAGCAAGTGTTGCCCAGAGAAGTTGTTTCAATTGCCACTTGCTATTTAACAAGTTATTCCCCCAAATAGTGGCTTTAAAAAGTTATTTATTTGCTCACAATTCTGCAATCTGGGCACAGATTGTCAAGGATAGCGTATCATTGTTCCACGTGGCGTCAGATGCGGTGGTGCAACTATGATTAGAGAATCTACTTCCAAGATAGCCTCACTCACTGGCAGGCAAGTTAGTGTAGTCAGATTAGCTAGGGCTCTTGACCAAGAATTTGATTCTCCCCCACATGGCCTCTGCATTTGGCCAAGTTGGGCCATAGGGAGGCTACAGGGAGGACAACTTTTACAGCATGGCAGTCTTGGAGTAGACTTATTAAACACAGCTGGCTTCCCCCATGAAACTTGCTAAGTCTCTTTAAAGCTTAAGCCTGCAACAAGCACAGTGTCACTTCTTCTGAATGCTATTGGTTAAAATTGGTCTCAGGGCCAGCCCAGATTCAAAAGAAGAAACACCACACAGGGGTGTGAATATCAAGAGGCATGGTTCAATTTACCACAGAGATGTGATTTATGCAAAGTTAACTATATGCTACTAATGATTAGAGGAAATTTTGATGTTTTTATAAATACAAATTTAATGTTTTAATAATATGTCTGTACGATAAAATAGGAAAAAAAGAGAATTGTTTTGTGTGGCCAACAGAAATAAATAAATGGATGGATGGATGAATGGATGGATGGATGGATGGATGGATGGATGGATAGAAAAGAAAATATGCAGAAATACTAAAAAGGAAAATAGGCAGAAATATTAAAATAATAACAATTTTGAAATCCATCACAAGTATCTATGACTACACAGGAAAGAAACCAATGAAACTCTTAAGAGAACATGTGTGTATGTCTACATATTTTAACACCTGTTAATACTGTTGAGCTAACATTTAAACCAATAATAATAGGCAGAAATACTAAAATAATAATCTCATTATAAGGACCATGATCAAATTTTAGCCTCACAACTAAAAAGAAACCTGAAAATTTTAGAGATAAATTAGAGAACAGTGATTATGACTGGAAGATAGAAAAATGAAAATTAAAAAAATAAATAAAATTTTATAGCTTAGAAAAAAGGAGACTGGAGAATGATTTAATAATGATCCTCAAAGCCTAAATATGAATATTCACCACTAATTCCTACTTTCCAAGAAGAGAAAAAGAGGATGTTTGTTTCGATTGACCATATAAGATTTAGGTTGAAAAAATTTCCTGGAATACACAATAGATGAGCAAAAGGAGACATAAAACTCTCTTTCTAAACATCCTTAAGAGACGCTACAGTTTTCTATGTCCTAGAGAAAGGAAACTCTCCAGGATGACCCCCTCCTGTGAAGCTGTAAAGCTCCTAGAGCCTGGTTGAAGTTCTCTATAGATCAGTTGTCTATAATGTCCCACAGCCTTATTTTGTGTTCACATCTTTCAAGAATTGCCTCAATCGTTCTTCAGGGGTCAGCCAGCCCTTTGGGTGATTGCCTCAGAAACAGGGAGCAGCCTTGACCAAAGTCACACCCCTTCCAGAGTGGCCAAATCCAATGACTAGTTGGTGTGGGATTTCCTGTATTCCAAACAGTATTACCATTTCTTACATCCATTGTGGAGTTATAGTCTAATTTCCCCTTAGTAATCAGGGTCAAACACCCCAGCCAGTACAGTAACCCTCTTCTTTCCCTGCTGCTTTACGTTCTGCCTACTGGGATTTGCCTTCATCACACTGCCATTCAGGGATGTCCCAGAAAGAGGGTATGATATTGTAGCTGTGTGTTTTCAAGTGGTATCTGTGTACCACACAGAATCCCCTGTAAATCAGACCCAAATTATATCAACCAATTATAGGGAACTTCCCAATGAGGCCATAGGTACAGGTTGGGAGATAAAACATTATGTAGATGGAGTGGGGATACTTTTATATCCATACTCAAAATCTAGCTCATTCATTAACAGCTGGATAGGATTTCATTTTATTCTTGTACCATAATACAACCTTCTCATTGTAATGGACTTTTAACTTGTCTCCATTTTTAAAAATACACACATACACATATATAATCTTTTTGTACACTTGTGAGATTTCCATAAAATTAGATAATAAATATAGGAAATAAAATATTAACTATGGCAACCAGATTGGTTACCCCAGCACAAAAGATGCATTAAGAGACTCAAAGGACCATTTTGAAATCTATCACAGGTATCTATGACTACACAGAAAAGAAACCAATGAAACTCTTAAGAGAATGTGTGTGTATGTCTACATATTTTAACACCTGTTTATACTGTTGAGCTAACATTTAAACCAATAATAACAGCAATTAATTTCACCCACAACTTTGATGTGGCTTACCAATTATTGTCATTAAATGAATTTTGAGTATTCAACAGAATATAGTCCAACTTTTAAAAAATTCTTCTGTTAGCTGCAAGCACTGCTCTACAAATTATATAGTAGATCAACTGGATATTTAGTATTTTCTGATGATTGTTTATATCCCAGGAGATGGTCCAATCTTGGGTATAATTATTTAAAGAATTTGTTTCAAATTCAACAGTAGTCTTATATTAATGCATACTAATATATCTTTTTAAATTTGCCAAACTAGTCATATTAGTTTATACTTAGTAAATCAAAGAAACTCATTCTATTCCAGCCAAGAGTTTGATTTTTCCAGTTTCTTTTATGAAGAACTTCAAAGCTTCAGACTTTAGTGGGTGGTTACACTTCATTTGACTGAGTTGAGAATAGCCATCTCATACATTGGCTGCTAAAATGTGTATCTCCACTTATAGTCCATTGAGTTAGTAGAGATTTCACCACTGACACACACAGCAAGAACTTCAGGCAAAGTGCTTTAAATCTTCATCAGTTTCCAAAGAAACCAACCTCCAAGCTAGAAGGGGCTTCTTCTTTGGTGGATCTTCTATACACAGAAGCTGCTTATACTCATGAAAACTTACAAGTGTGTATGCTTGTAAAAAAACTGTCCCATATTTAAAATAGCTTATATTACATCATCTAAGGTTTTATTAGAGGTCTTTAAAGCCTTTCAGTCTTGGAAAAAATCTCTTAAAATACAAATCTCTGGGAGAGTTCATCCCTTAAACCAAAAGAGCAGCTATCATCCTCATTAAACAATTTAGAAATAAGATACAGGATTTGGGCAAGTAGATAAAAATCAAGAGAGAAAGGGTCATAGAGCCAAAAAAAATTTTTTTGCCTATTTTACAATTTTACCAATAATCTATCCTCATAGAATTTCAGGTAATAAACGAATCAGAAATATAAACTCGTAATAATTTTAGCTTGTATATTAATTATCTTCTGAAATATTTAAAAATATTAATCTGATAACTCTAGATAATAATAACTTAACAATCTCTCTTCTATTAGGCATACTTTCTTTTCAACATATGAACTTTCTATACTTTGTTTTTTCTAGAAATTATCAATATTTACTAACTCTGGAGAATAAGTCCCTTTTTATTCTCCCATCCCTTGAGAGCTAACCATTATCTTAACTTTTATCATGATCACGTCCTGTAGTTTTACAACCCATATGTATATCCTTAAAGAACACAATTTAGTTTTGCCAATTTTTGAACTTAATAGAAATGGAGTACTATATATACTTTTTGGCTCCATATTACTGCTTATAGCTTTACTTTGTTCATTTTCATTTCTGAATAATTTTCTATTTTACAAATTTACTTCAGTTTATTCCTCTATTTTACAGCTGATGATTATTTATAATATTTCTATTTGGGGGCTACTATGAATAATGTTGTTACGAACACTATTCAACATGAACTCTGATAAATATAAGCACACAGTATATTCCTAGGAATGGAATTGTTGTATCATAGGTTATAAGTACCTTCAACTTTACTGGAAAATGCAGACTAATTTCCAAAGCCATTGTGACAATATACTCTGCCACTAGAAATATGTGAGAGCTCCTGTTGCTTCTTATCCTGGCCAACCTTGATATTGTCAGACTTTCTAATTTTTGCAAATCTGGTGGATATGTAAAAATATCGCATTTATTCCACGAGCCCTGTTTAGAAATGAGGTTGAGCACCTTTTTCATAACACTTTATCAACTATTTAGATATCCTTTATTGTGAAATGGCGAAATACCCATTTTTTTTTCACGATTGCCCTTTTTCTATTGGATTGTCTTTTAATTTGTTAAGGAGTTCTGTATTCTGGATACTTGTATTTGCTTAGTGCTATCGGTTGCAAATATTTTTCTATATTTTGTGCCTTGTCTTTTCTTTTATATTGACACTTAATTTTAATTCAGTCAATTTTTCCCTTAACATCTAGTGCCTTTTATGATTTGTTTAATAAATCATTTTCTATCCTTATTATCTCCTAATGGCTTTATAATTTTGACTTTAATATTTAAGTCATTAATCTAACTAGTATCAATTTTTGTCTATAGTATAAGGTAGAAGTCAATTCACTTTTTTCCATGTAGATACCTAATTGTTCCAGAACCAATCTTCCAGAACAAAAAGAGATTCTTCTGAGTTGTTTTTTTTTCCTTCTAATGCAGGCATTAGGAAACCTCTAACCTCTAACTCAATTACTTTCAACTCATAGAGAAGGTAACAAGGAGGGGTTCAATTTATTCCATTATTAGCTAAAACTCAAGAGCTTTTTACTTTACATAGTTGCATTAATTTACAAAAGGCTAAATGTAGAAATGTTTTTCTAACTAAAACTGAGATCCAGCATGCCTAACTTATAGTATAAAAAATAGGCTTAACTATATTGAAAATGAAAAGATGAATAAAAATATTTCTGGGCATATAATATTTAATCTAATTCAACAAAGCTTTAAGAAGTAAAAGATTTTATAACACTTGTTTTATGCCTAAAGATTGTGAATGTTTAGTTTTTTGCTAATTTATCTTCACTATCTTTATAAATAAATTGAGTTTTGAGTTTTTTTAACTCTCAAAATTTTGGCTGAATTGAGCTGTATCTCTATCTCAGAGACTCTATCCTATTGTCATGGTATCTTCATACTTGAATCTTCTTTACAACATTACTGCTCAATGATTAACCAATTTGAAGAGCTCAGTATTGAACCAATATTTGACTGATTCATATTTTTTCTATTCACTGAACAAAATTCAACTTGGAGGGCCCATCCAGAAGCAACCTGATCCTTCTTCCTCCTCCTGATTCCTCTAGACTTGCCTTCTCACTAAACAATACTAAGATTCTTTCATTCTTCATTGATCTTCCTAATTTCACATATCCTTATCATCCTAGTTCTTTTAAAGGAAGGGACTGACATTGTGAATTATAAAACTGATGAGCAGAAAGTAGAATAAACTATCACCTTCTTTACATCAGATATAATACCTCCATTTAATGTATTTGCTTTTTTAGAAGCTGCTTTCCCTGCATTTTTTGTACTCTATCAATAGCTAGCCATAATAATGACATAATTGTTTATTAACACTATCAAATAGCATTTTGTTTCCAAAGTGACTATGTCTAATATTTCTATACCTTTCATTCTTAAAAAATAACCCCAATTATGTTGCTTATGCACTTATAGATGATCCCAAATAGTTACACACACACACACACACACACACACACACACACACACGCACACACTTCTTGAGAAGAAATAGAACCACTTCTAATAAAACGTGTATCTAAGAGTTTCATATTTAACTCTATAACATATAAAGGTAGAGATATTTTTGGTCTCTTGTTTCCTTCACTATTCCTTTCTTTTAGTTTGACAAGGAAAATTTAGTCTGCTTATTCACAGTTTTCAGCACGTGAATGGGGCAACACCTTTGCCCTCTTAGATTTTTTCTAGCACAGCCAGTTATAATTTTGAAGTCTTTTCTTTATTCAATTGTAGGGTTCTATTTCTTTTTGAAGAATTATGACTGATGATCCAAAAACTCAATTATGCTAGAAAAATTCCATTATCTCATTTCCCAAGGGGTATGAGTGAGCCCTGCCCCACCAGCCAGGATACACAAGAACTCTGTTTTAAAGCATTTCCACATGAATGCCTGTCTCTCCCTTGTGTTCTCCACGGCTGGGAATCACCTCTTTGAAAAACACAATGCCATGCTGAATGTGCATTTTTCATTAAAATGTGACCTGTTTTCAGGCTGCTATCTGTGTTCCACATTAAACTAACCCTTTGGCCAAATTCACACCCACATATTTTGGACATTCTTCTGGCCTAAAACTGCACCCAGAGCATCTGTTCTGTGCAAAGGATTAATGAAAATAATGATAAAAAAAATGTGTGTGCAGGTCAGAAGCCAGACTAGTGACCACACATCCCCCTTCTGGTGCTTGATCATCCTACAAAATATATGAGACAACTACCAGCCACGTGGAGTTTATGCCTTACTTTAAATCTTAAAACTTCTGTAGACAGAAAGGTAGCAAGAAAAATAAAAATGAAAACAAATGTTAGAGAACATTCTCTTTCTGTTTTAGTTCTTGGCCATGTGATAACCACTTATAGCTTCTAATATTAAACTTTTAAAGAAAGTCTTTTTCTTAGGATGTTCTATTGTAATAAAGAGTCTAAGAAAAGTTTAGGGTTTTATTTATCCCACCCTAGTGGAAAGAACAAAAACAATATAATTTTAAAACTCACAATTAAAGGAGAAAGAAATCTTATGTGCATTTTTCTTTAACAGAACTCTTTTTTCCCCCTCTTTTCTCTGTTACCTCTAGGGAAAAAGAAAAAAAGAAACAAACATAAAGGTAACCAATTCTAGGAAGTGGAACCTAACTGATATTTAAGGAAAATGTATTTTTAAAATACAGAGGTTGGTATAAATATATCTAGTTTTTTTAAAACCAAAACTATGCATAAAAGGGAAACTGAAGACTGATGACTACACATGATTCTCAAATAAAATCTCTCATTATACTATCTATATATTAATCCTTAGCCAAACTTCCCTCTTGCATTTAGAGTTAAATGGTTTTTTAAAAAATGACTAAATTAGCCTCACCTAGTTTTGCCTAAGGAGACGAGTTCAGAAATATACACAGAGAACTACTCTTTCATAAACAAAAGTGTAACATTTCTCTCTATTACTCTGCCATAGTCCAAGGCCAGGATTATGGAAAGAGATGGCACCTTCAGACATCCTGCAGTAGAACCCCGTGAGTTCTTTTGACCAAAACAATTAAGAACTCTTCGTTCTGGCCACATGAGATAGCCATTTCTCTAAATGTCCTGTTGACGACCTTGACTAATTAGTTGTCCACAGCACTCTGTGTTTGGAATAGCTACTACTATGATTGCCTCTGATGCTCCCTTCTAGTCTGTGCAAACAGAATTGAGTTTACCCTCCACTGCCTCACCCCTACACCATACTTAGGAAGGCAAAAACAGAATCTATAGAACTGATCAATAAATATGGTATGGGTGACTGTGAAACTACTTGTGGAATTCTTGGTTCCTAACCCCCTGCCATTAAGGATAGAACCTTTTAAGAAAGAGATTTCAACTCTTATGTATTCCCACAGTACTGGCCAAAGACATAGTGAAAGTACTGCTACAAAAAAGAGCAAGGGGTAAGCAAATGAGCAAATGCTAACCCCGGAAATATGGTTTTCAGTTCCTTACCCAGCAGAATACAGGTGCAGCTTCAGTTTATTGTGATTCTAATATCTTAAAAAAAGCAACAAGGATCTACACAAAATATTTTCCAATGTTTGTCTTTTCCTTCACAGTCAGACATTGGTTGTTTACAGTTTAAATGGTTTTCATCTTTTTAAATTGACACCTTTCAAACGTTTATGAATCTGGATGGGAAGTAGAATTAACAAATCTAAATGTTTACTTTTTTTCAGGTAGTAGAACAGAAAAACAGTTATTTTGCAGAAATGTGTTATACCAGAGCACCCCCTGATGGTGAAACACACTAAAGAATGTGCTTCCATGGAAAAAGTCAAAAAATGTTTCAAATGTTCAGTGTAAGGAGATAGATATTGCTTTTCCACTCTTCAGACCTCCTCTTCTTTTTTTGGTGAAAAATTAGAAATCATCTTTTCACTCAAAAGAATAGTGTCAGAGTGGGGAAGAGGGAGGTAGACAAGGGGGAAAAGGAAATGAAATTTAAATAACTTCTTCAATTAAATAGAATAGTCTCAGTTTGCTTTATAAGTAGACTTAAGTACTACTTCAAAAATTAATTTATTTTATGCTAGAAGAACATGGAACCCTATCATAGCAAACCTAAACTAACCCAGTTTTTATACTCCTGATAAACTTAATTTCCAGATGGATTTCTTCTACCACCATCTGGACTTGAACTATTTAGTAAAGTGTCATCTTTGATTAAACCATTCATAGCCACTAACCTCTGAGCAACTCTTGGATGCCAGCTTCATAGTCTGTGTTCTGAGCACTGCAGTATGAGCTGTTATTCACTAAGTAGGATCATTTGGATTGCTATTGTTAAGATCATGAATGGCCACAGCTGTAAACGTGGTTCTCTGGAGGGTTTTTGCTGCAGCTGGAAAGACAAGAAATAAGATAATTCTGACCAAAGCAGGCAAATGTTTACAATAGTTTATCATGACAGGAAATTTACACATAACTCTATTTCTTGTTATTTTTTAACCCATTATTTAAGACTTTTCAAATGTTCTGTATATATTAAAAATAAATCTCTATGTTCTTATATTAAACATTAAAAAATCCATTCAAATTTAAACCTATGACAGAACTTGGTTTAAGAGAACCTTTAAATGCTAATCTAGAAAATAATATTAGATATTGAGTTTCTCTAGCCCTCTGAGAAAATGTACTCATTATTAAATATACAATCTCCTTATCCTGAAAGCACAATATGAATCCCATCATTGCAGGGTTCTAAAAAGGTTAGGACTAACTAAGGAAACCTGAGCCCTACAGTTAGATGAAATCTACGTGTTCAACATGAGACCAAAGCCAGGGAGTGGGGTCTTGAGAAACAGGCTCACATATACAAGACTAATACAAGGTTAGAAAGGACAAGGGCAGGAGGAATTATTAATAGACAAAAGGCCCAAACCAAATATTCAAACTTGCTGTTTCTTAACATAAAAGTGAGCCAGCTGCTACCAGGGTTTAGATCCTTGTAAACAAGGTGGTGGGGGGAGGGAAGGGGGCAGGGTATCTCCCTAAAGCATCCAGGAGTGGGCATTGCCAAGAGATAAGTACAAGTTAAAAGAGTCCCTAGAAGCAAGCCAGGTAACCAAGGTCGGTGCACATCCAATGGACAGGAAGCAAGGAAACATGACCTAGAGTCAGAAAAGTAGGCAGGGCGTGCCCTGAGCAACGACCGAAAATGAAGCTTGCTTTTTCTTTCTTTTTCTTTTTCTTTTCTTTTTTTTTTTTTTGGTTGTTGACTAGGGTTGGATAAAAGGTACAGAGTGAGGGTCAGAGAGACAGAGACTGGGAGACTGAGAAACTGTTGAGCCCCAAGTTGGAACTTTTAAAATGCTTATTTCCTTCTCTTCCTCCTACCAAAATGTCCCCGTACTCAAAACAGAACATAAAATGTGGAATACTTACTCCCTCACTTTGCCTACAAGTTCTTCATGACTTCAAATTATTCACTGTTAATTATTTAAAAGAGACTTTTTCCCCCTAAAATTCGTTCAGTGAATTGGTCCTGATCCACTGATCATAACCCTTTGTCCTTTAGAAAAATGTTAGTTCCAAGGATTCAAGGTCTCTTGAAGCCACTCTACCCAGTGGTGAATCTTATTTCATCCAGATGTATCTTTTTCACCACCCCAGCAATGGCACTGAAGCTGATTGTGTATCCAAAGGAACTTCAGGGTATTCCATGGCTGAAGAGGTGACCTAATTTCAGCGTTCAAGTCCCTCCATCAGCAAGCAATGCTTATTCCAGAATTTCCTGAAAACTACCAGGGAAGTCCACTAGAGGTCACTTTACTGCCACATACAACGGACTGGGAATTTCCGCGCTTCATCTCCCCTAAAAAAGGTTGTGAAATAAGTGTGAGGTGTTGAAGTTCTAAGAAAATATGATAGCAAATTGGAAAATAACAATGTCTTTCCCATATCCAAGTGCACAGTGCTTCCAGAATTTTAAATATATGAAGCTGAGAGTGCTTATGCAAATATGTAAAATTGAGAGGAAATCAGTTTATTCCTTCTCAAAAGCCACACTCACTACTTATTTCTTCATACTAGTTTAGAACCCATGACTCCAGAAGGACACTAGATCAGATGGGGTCCCTAATTTGGAGATGGTACATTCATGGGTATCAGAAGGTCTGTGAAACTCTAAAACAGTGTGCATTTTTTCTGAGGACCGAAAGAGTCTCAAGGGAGTTTAAGAGATAAAAGAGATATTCAGAACACTGGCAAAGAACCTTTTTTTTTTTTTTTTTTTCACTCTTTCCTGACACCAAAGAAAATTCAAAGAGAAATTTGGACTTAGAAGCTCTAACTCTGATTATCTCAGCCAGAGACAGATCAAGGAATTGATGTTTGAGCTCTGTTCTTTAGAAAGAGCCTGAATGACAGAACTGAAAGGCTAGCAAAGCCTCAGCATTCACAACCAAATTAAAAGGTACAGAATAAATGATAATTGTCAATAGTTAAGGCAGAATGCAGGCTGAAAACAAAAGTAAGATAAATGAGAATGGCTCACCAGGACCTGAAACCGCAGGATCTAAGGACAAATGGGGATCATTGACATAGAAAAAGGGGTGGAAACCCACAGTGTGATGCAGATTTGTTTGAAGCTGAGTGACCAGATCCTAGAGATGTCCCCACAAGCCAGCTTACCCCTCCTCCACAGCCCTGTGTGAGCTTACAATACATGGCCTTCAGATGGCAGTTGCCTAGTAGGGATTTAAACTGACCAAAATGAAAAGCTTGGGGTGAGCTGGAGCCTGCCATTCCTGTGAAGTTTGAGAATTCAAAATGTTCTGAAGTGTGGACAGGTGAGGCTGAAAGAAAAGAGAATTCAGGGAACTGTAATTTATTTCTGTTGATTTCTGTTTGGGCTTTGATGTATATTTAAGCCATTTCTGAGGAGTTTGGAATTTAGGATGTATTAGAAAGTAAAATTCTTTGTTTTTGACTGTTATTCCTGAACTTTCCCATCTATCAATTAAATCTGACTTATTAACAATATCTGGCAAAAATCCTGTCCATTTGAAAATGGTACTGCGTATCCTTGTACTTAACTACTTTCCCTAATCCTTTGAGAAAACAACCACATTCTCTCATTGTAGCACTGGACTCCATCAGAACTGGCTGGGCCAAGGAAAGAACTGTCTTAAAGGCAAGCAAACTGAAAATCCTAGAATGGATCATCTCAAACTTAGAGTCATAGTCCACTTTTGGAGCAGTTTGCTATTCATATAGTCCTAAATATACTAAAACAAGTTCTTTTTAAATCAAAGGATTGAACAGGCACCACTGCTTGCAAGTGTTTGAGAAAAAAATATGCCAAATTTATACTCTCAAGGCAATAACATTTAGACTACACAAACAAGTAGAAATAAAACCAAGAGACTGCAAGATTGAGTCCAGCTCCAAAATAAATTCTGTGACCACCGCAGTTCTCTTTCCTGTTACCACAGTGTATTACAGTGAAAAGTGTAAGAATTTGAAGCCCAGTCATTCATCCATTGGGTTTTTAATGCCAGTGCAGTTACTTTATAGTTAGATGGTTTTGAAGTTATTTAACCTCAGTTTCCTCATCTGTAAAATGGGAAGAAGATACACCTTATGAAGAGCAGGGACGCATGTGTGTATGAGTGTATGTTTAAACTATTCCATCCTCCCTCTCAAATGAGAGAGTACGACAAAATACAATGTATTATACAGAAAGCACTTACTAAAATAAAAGTACTATATAAAGAACAGTAATTAACAAATCCATAATAATGACCTAGAGCATATGGAGGGCTCACCTCTGCCATCATGCACAATAAAAATAGACTAAAACTTGTCTCAGATCTATTGCAATTGCTCTACAATCACTTGTAGGACCAATAAGAACCTACCAGGGGTAATTCCTACTCAACATCAGGAAAAGTTACTAAAGTGGTTCTAAAACAGTGGTCTGCTCCCTGAAATTGAGTTCCTTGTTACTAGTGGTGGGCTGGTAGGAAAAGGGAAGAAGGTGGGAAGAGAATGAGGAAGGGATTCAAGGATGTCCAGATCAACTACTGGCATGGATTTATAAGACCTCTTCCAAACCTAAAAACTCTTTACTCTTCACCTATATTACTACATTTGCTCAACTTCCCAATAAGCATCTTTCCTACACTGGTTGCACTAATGGAAGAAAAAAATGTCCACATTTCCTACTTCTTTGCAATTATGCCTGAAAACAGCTCCAGGAGCTAGAAACCTGGCTCCAGAAGACAATGGCTTAAAAAGCAAAAGCTACGTTAATGACGTAAAAAAGAATTTTGTAGCATGATTCAGATTGATTGGTCAAAAATAAAACTGAATGCATATTTGAATTCAATCTCCAGTTATATTCTTAATGAAATACTTGGCTTTTTTCATAGAATTCTAAGAAAAGCAAAAACATTTCTTATCAGAGCATCTGAAGTCCTATTTATATGTCTTTTTAAAACTTAAAATAAACTAGAAGCCAGTAAACAGATCTTGTGTGTGGCATATCTAAAATACAGCAATGGAAGAGAGCCTCCAGGGTCTCAGTGAGTATATAGACCAGAGCACTATATTCTATAGTGGAAATATGCATAGGAAGATCTAGAGTCAGACTTCCTGAATTCAAATCCTAGTGTTACTGCCTGTTAGCTACATGACCTAAAACAAGTAATTTGATCTTGGTACCTGAATCTGTTCATCTCTAAATGAGAATAACAGTGCATACTTCACAGGCTTAGTGTGAGGATAGGATAGAGTGACAAAATACTTATGATATGAAACTGCTCGCACAGTCCTTAGGTATATAAGTGAGTACTCATGAAATAATAGCAATCATTAACACAATGGCTCCCTTGAGGTGCGTGATAGGTTTTAAATGTAAACCTCCTGAAATATTTTTAATAAAAATTTTATTATAAAAATAACACATGCTTATTGTAAAATGTAGAAATGACTACAAAAAAAATTTTTTTAAGAACATTAATCACCCCTAATTCACCAATTAGAGAAGAGGTCATTTATCATTTGGTGTATTTCTTACAAATATTTTTCCTTGGACACTTTTACCTAGTTGGGGATCATATGTACACAATTTGGGCAAATGATGACTAGGGTTTAGACTGGACTGAGAGATTACATTACCCTTCCTGCAGTGTCATAAGTGAGCTATTCCCACAGATACCACCTTGAAAACCATATTTTCTTCTTCCTATTCTTCATTAACCTTTTTTTTTCTTTTCAGGAGCTTACTATATACCTAGGAAAGACACAGCCCTGCGATCTCTGGCATTTTAATGTGAATTTTCTCACTTTCAGATGTCTATCTCTTTCTTCAAGTGCCTCAGGAAGTACCCTCTCCCTATACAGTCTACAACTTCTCTTCCCCTTTCTCTCCAACGCCTGAGCTCCAGAGTTCTGGTCTTAGTCTGGCTCTACATCTTGGTCCTACAGAATTCCTCCCATACGTGTTTTGAAGAGTGAAGTTTATAGATTGAGCTTCTTTCCACAACAATTTTCTTCAATGTTTTTTAACTATACAAGTTACATAAAGCTTCATAGATATAATTACCTATGTGTTCTCATATTACACATAGAACAAATATAACTTTAATCTAGATAGTTAAGAAATTGATTGCTCCTTTCTCTATAGTAAAGCACAGTGTCAGAGTTAGGGATCATCCACTACTACCATCTATTCTAGCCATCTATTCTAGTATGTTTAACTCTGTAGTTCATTCTTCCTATACTATAGCTATTACTATTTTCAGCAATAAAATATGTTGCCATAATAATAAGGTACTATCACCACATCAACAAATCACCTACCATTATCATGTGCTTAAGTGAGATCACTTAAAGGTAAAAAAAAAAAGAAGATTTGAATCAAGGTTTATTTTGATTCCAAAACCACTGAAATTTTATTCTAATTCATATCCTAACAACCTTCTATGGACCATACCTAGTTCCAGAGTTTGGGCACAATAACATTTCATTAATAATCTAACATAATCTTTTAGATTCATGCCAGAATTTTAGAGCTAGGAGAGAAAGACATAAAAGTAACTGTGTCTGAGAAGAGTGTAGTCTCTGAGGAGAAAAACATGAAGTTGGGGAGATACAGAGAAGATGCCTATCCAACCAGGCAAACTCAATCAGTCCTGGAGGTAGCTATCCCAGCCAGCACAAGCACAGCCTCACAAAAAAAACAGGTTGGTAAAAAAACACCTCAGGTAACCAAACTTCTTGGAGAATGTGCAAGACAGTCCAGTGCACCATTGGGTACTACCACTCTTTGGCTGACAGAATTATAGGGAGGTTCTTAGGTTGAATCTTTTTATATGATTACTACTCCTATCACTTGGTGAAATATTTTCCAGCCTAGCCCCTATAATCTGCAGTAACAATATAGTTTGTTTGTTTTTTTTCCTGAGGGCTAAAAAGAACGTAAAAGTTCAATTTATCAAAATGCTCTGGGAAAAGACATCTTTTAATACCTTTTCCTGCCTTCTATGATGTCTCCTTTACATGGCTGATGGAAGTAAGAATAGCAAATGACTCAGGTGGAACAAGCTGCTGCTGTGCTGCTATTTTCAAACCTCTCAAAATAACAAAACAAAACAAAAATTTAATATCTGCCATCCTATCTACAATGTCTATCTCTGGTTCTTCCCACCTCTGTTATCTGTCTTCTCTAAAGCATCTGGCTGGTCTTGGACCCAAATAAAAACTACTTCCGTGTGACTTTCCTGACTGATAATGGCACAGGGAGCAAGCCAGGCTGAAAAGCATAGCACAGACAGCATGTATAGTACTCATAATGTATGCATACATGCACACACAAATGTCCTACAGGACACCCACACACAACAGATATACAGGAACAGCTCCAAAATTAAAGAAGAGTTATTCTAGAGCATAAGCAAAAAGTTGTATTTAGATTTGAAAGGAAATACAATTGGATGCTTGATAGTCAAATGAACTTATGGAAGAAAATTTAACCTCAAGAGGCTGACTGAATGGAGGGTGTCATTCTCATAGGACCAGTTATCTATCTTTAGTCAATGAATACATATAGCAAAAGTTCAAAAGGTTGCAAGGCAGACTGATAAGATATTAATACTAATAACTACCAGTAGTAACATCTTAACGTGAGTGTTGTTTTGTCTCATCTATTCTCTCATTAGATTCTTACCACAGTTCACAGGAAGTTAAAGATCAGACATAATTTTTGTTGTTTACATTTGATTCCTTCCTTCCACTCCCTTCCTTCCTTCCTTCCTTCCTTTCTTCCTTCCTTCCTTCCTTCCTTCCTTCCTTCCTTCCTTCCTTTCCTTCCTTCCTTCCTTTCCTTCTTTCCTTCCTTCCTTCCTTCCTTCCTTCCTTCCTTCCTTCCTTCCTACTTTCCTTCCTTCCTTCCTTCTTTCCTTCCTTCCTTCCTTCCATCCATCCATCCATCCACAAAAATAGTACTTGGCCTAACATGTGCCAAGTACTGTTTAACATACTGAAAACTCAGCAGTGAACAAGACAGATAAAAGTTGCTGTTCTTATATGGCTCACATTCTAGTAAGAGAGAGATAATACATGACATTGATAATAAAAAACATAATATTAGAATAATGCAGTAATTTGGAAAGTACAAAATACTATAGAAAAATAAATAACCAGAGTAATAAAACATGCTAGGGAAGGGGTGCATTATTAAGTGGCATTGTCAAAACAGGTCTAATTGAGAAGGTCTCATTTGAAAGAGTATATTTTGCGAGAAGAGTGATCCAATCAGGGCAATAGTCTGTGAGTGTAGATGAAATCACTAAGAGAATGAGAAAGAGGTAAGGATCGAGAAATGAGCCCTGATGCTCTCCAATGTAAAAGGTGGGGAAAAGAAAAGAATTCAGCAAAGAAGCCTGAGAGGAAACAACTAGTGAGGGAGGAGAAAAACCAGGAGTGTGGTATTATTGGGAGGCAAAGGGAAGTAAGTATTTCCAGTAAGAGAAAGCGACTAATGATGAATTCTAAGAATTGACTACTTTAGTTAACAATGTTGAAATTGCCGTTAGGAGGAAGCTCAACAAGAGCTGCTTCAATGAAATGATGGAGATGAAAGCCTGACTAGAGTATGTTTAAAAGATAATGGGAACAGGAAAACTAAAGAGAGCAAATATAGAACATTTTCAAGGGCATTTGCCATTAAGAACAGAGGAATAGGAGAGTGAATGCAGAAGGCATTCATCAACCTCTGCATGTGTTAATCTATCTCTAATCTACCCCTTAATTATAATGATGGGGATATTGAATATAGCCCATGGTGCCATAGAAATAACCTGTTCATTCTCCAAGTTCTTATGTTTACATATAAGTGAATAAATTATGGTGGAAGAGTTTCTATAAATTATGATAGAATGGCTTTTCAGTTGATTTAGACACCTTGGAATTTATGTCAAATTAGCTTGGCAAGGCTACTTACTATCTAATAGGAGATGAGCTATAGGTAAAATTCTCTAAACCAATTTTTCTCATACTTATATAAATTCTGCTTGGAGATTCCAGCACACTGTTCTGTGTGATTTAAGCAGTCGGGTCTAAATAAATTTGAGGGGGGAAAGGTTTTAATAAATATTTCTCAAAATAAATCACTTCCAAGGTATCTGTAAGATACACTGTAAAAAAAAAATGGTATCTATAAGGAACACACACTGTATTAGAACAATGGCTGGTAATAAAAAGACTTGTTTTCTAATCCCAGGTCTAATGATTGCTGTGTGGCTTCAGACAAGTCACTGAATACCTTAATTTCCTTGGCTATATAACATTAAGTATGAAGAAAGAATGTCTATGAAAATCCTTGGAGAGGTGTAAATTGTTCTGCAATTAAAGGCTTTATTACTAATGCATAATCCCCCCTTTCATCATTCTATTTATATTGAAATGATGACCTTAATATATCTTTGAGATAACTCATAATTCTCTCTACCTTTCATCAGATTTGTTAATCAAATGATTGAAAGGATTTTGATAGATTAGGTAAAAGATTCAGTGACAAAATCTGCTAAAGGAATAAAGCCAAATGCCTCCGAAAAAGGTAAGGGTATGTTAAACGAGAAAATCAAGGACTATACATTTAATGTGTTTGTAAGACAGATACTGTGTCTTTATTATTTTTTAGACCTGTCAGTTAAAAAACAAAAGTAGTGGTGTAATATACTCAAGAGGTTTAATCTTACATTAATCAAAGCTGACAACCATGAAAACCATTTATTGTTGTATTTGAACCACTAATTTCAGATGAAATCTGAAACACTCAAGTCCCAATTGTTAACACTGACATGCCAACAAAAACCTTAAGAAAATCTTTTGTAGCTAGATTATACTGTTGTTATGCATTTATTTGAGAAAACAAAATATGTAAGTAACTAATAATGTATGTAACTAAAATCCTCGTCGATCACTATCATGGCTTTACTAAAATCTACTCCGTCAAAAGTTGAACAAATTATACTACATAGCTGAATTTAAAATGTACGTTGTTATCCATCAAATTCTAATAACTACACTTTTCAATTTACTCTATGTAGTTGGCGCATTGCCTAGCCTAACTGAATCCAAAATTGTATGCCCATTCCTACAGGAGCCAGTTAACTTGAAAAGGAGAAAAAAATGAGCGACTGATCACAACTCACTATCTCGCCACCTTATCTGATCTCAGTGAAACTGAGTTACAAGGCTACTAGATAAAAATTGTGGGTGGACAGCCTGGGCAAAAAACTACTTAAAGTGCTATTTCATAAATGAAGTCTAGTACTCCCCCAAACTACAGAGAAATGCAATAAAACAAATATGCTTTGCTTTATCTAAATAATAGGCAACAGAGCATGCTGTGATCCAGTTGGGGAAAGGCTTATCCTTTCCATTGCTAAATCTAATACTTCCCAGGGCAGATCTTGCTCTGATGTCAGAATTTAAGCAAGTTGATCAAATTCTGAACATGTTTTCTCCTCATCTGTAAAATGAGGATAATGATACTGACCTCCTTAGGATAGTTGTGATAAAGAGTAAGGAGTGAATACAAGTTTAACTACCAAGTAAAAGCGGCAATAATAGTAGCAGGAACAGCAGCAGCCATAGTTCTCATTCTGTCCTGATGCACAGGGGATCACGTACAGATAGGTCTTAGAATAAAAACAGAGAATGTTTTAAGAAAGTATGATCAACCTTAGCAAATAGTGAAGGAAGATCAAAGACTAGAATTTGACAAGAATAGTTGGTTACTTTGTTTCGAGAAAACATTTTCAAAGAAGGCAGGGAAGCCTGACTGTAGTTGGTTATGGAAAAAAACAAATGCATATAGAGATAGTAGGTACAAGTCAGGGGTTTTCTACATTTTATATCCACCAATCATTATCGTAGAGTCATGATGATTTTTTAAAAATTGGAGAAGAACTTATGTTTCTAAGCCTTTGGATTGAGAAAAATACTACTGACACTATCTTATTGCCATTGTTCTAATGCACACACATTAAAGATGGTCCATTAGCAGTTGACAATATATAAAACTATTGAGGATATACAATTCTATTATGATTTCAACAGAGCACATTTACGAAAAATTAAAAATTAGAAAGTAAAGTGGGCAGGGAGAAACCAGCCATATCTTGAAGTATGGAGATCGAAGAATGAATTTCCAGTGGTTGTGACATAGTTTCATGCCAATTAGACTATTTATGCCATTGAGATCTAATACAAAGCTTCTCACTGATGATGTAAGAGAGAAGAGAAATAAAGTGTTTGAGACAGTAAATAGGTCAAGCAATTTCTTTCAAGATATAGAATACTGCCTGTTTGAAAGCAGAGGGTAAGAGGCTAGTGAAAAGAAAAATAACAAAGAGATGGAAGAAGGGGAAAACTTAGCAATAAAGTTTAATTATAAACTTTAATAATACCCCACATATTTAGACAGGATAAAATTCAATAATAATAGCACCTAACATTTATTGAAAACTATTATCATTTAAACATTTTATTAGATCTCTGTCTTACACATAGCTGTAACTAATACTGCAATTCACATCGAATTATTTCCTGGTATCCAATATAAATTGTAAATTAAATAGAAATGTCATTTATCCACCTTTGGACTTAAATCTGTCCTTGAATTAGTGTAGCACTTCAAACCTTATAAAAGCTTTCACATAATCCTCAAAACGTGAATCTGCACCGTCAATTTTGAAATTCTCAATTTTTAGAGAAATTGAGAGGCTTGAATGTTAAAAAAAACTATAAAAGAGGTTCTTTTTGTTTTACCTAAGCACACAGTTGACTCAAAAATTCATTCTTCCCAGAGAATTCTTACATTTTTGGTAGATATTTAAGTGTTGGATTTCCTGACTAGCGCTTCTATTCAATAAAACGTTTTGCGTGCATTCAGATTCCCTCTTTCTATTTCTGCAAAGACCCAGTGAGTACTTAATGTTGCTCATAACCCAAAACTAACATCCTTACTCTCATTATCTTCAGAAAACTTTTAGCTTATCTAATTCATTATTTTGCACTAAGATAGTAGAACTAGTAAGAGCTTAAAAAATTACCCCCTCTCAGATTTGCATTTTAACCTGGGGCCTTAAATTGTTTAATAATATGGGCATTTCTGACCCTTGTAATTGAGTCAAGGAAGTTTGGCCTATTACATTAACATGGCAAATCTGTTCTGTTAAAGCCTAGAAAGCCTTTTTGTAGGGATACCCTAATCTTCAGTATATGCAGAGCAGTATTAAACAAACAATAAGGAGAAATTATTCATAATGAGACTAGTCAAAATTATAACTCTTTTGCACAATTTAATTTTGTGACTGGCTAATGTTAAAACCAGATTTTGCCTTAATTCAATAAAATGTTATGGGCACAAGGAAATAAGTTATATGTTTAAGTCATCCTTAATACAACCAGTGATTTCAAGTAAAAAAAAAAGAGATAATTTCACAAGTCTTCAATGGTTAATTTGTACAAATTTCCTTCTGTAATAATTTCTGAGGCTTTTTAGAATTTTCATGAAAATAGACAAAAGAAAGAAAACTTCTATACTTGCTAATGACCTTACATGTCACCCTCTTTTCCTACTAACTGGCTCATTATTACTTTTCTAAAGATCAGGAGTCATAAACACTTAGTTTTAAAAATATTAAGAAATCTGTATCAAGCATTTGGTTCTTAGTTCTGTAAACACTAGTTTCAGGACCAAAGATAAAATGCAATATATGGGGGTTATCTACTAAACCTACAATCTCTTTGCCCCTGAAGAGTCTCCAGTCAAAATGTGGTTTTCCAGGACTTCACTAATCTCTGGTTAGCTGAAGAAAGGGAGATTTACAGACTCTACTCACAGATGGCTGAACTAATGATTGTTATGGAGAGCACCTTTGACTTGAAAGGAAGGAATCTTAAGTTGGCAGAGAAAAGCAGAATGATCATCACATCTCTTGTACATGAAGAACTGGTAGCTCTTTATTGCATGCATATGATTCAGTATACTGCATTGATTATTGCTTCCTATTCAACTTTCCTGTTTTTTTACAAACTAGGAGCAATACTGCAGGATTTCAATTTGCAAATAGAGAAGATGTATATAACTATACAAACAACGATGGTTAATGACTTAAAGGTTTAAAAGCATGTATAGAGTATAAAATAAAACTTAGGTGACTCAATAATCCTCCCCCATGAAAGATTACTAGTATCTTCTTGGCATGGTTAACTAAAGCTTTCAAAGTTAAAATTTCCATGCCTTAATGCGTTTCCTTCCCTCTGCTTTTCCAGATCCTTTCTCATACACACCTGTGAGAAAAGGAGACAAAAAACTTTATTCTGCTTGTTTCTCAGAGTACTAAAATTAATTATTCTAATTAACCATTACTTTAGTACAGAAGTAAAACTCAATTTAAATGATTATAAATATGAACAAAACGCAGTTCTTGACTTCAAGGAGTGTCATAGGGTGGTAATGATCTTAAGAGAAATAATAATGATAATTTTCTCTTTACCTTTTAGGAAGGGTTTACACATGCAAAACTTATTTTTAAAACATCCTTGTAAGGAAGACAGGACAGAAGCTATTTTCCTAACTTTACAGAGGAGATAGAGATAAAGTATGTAACATATTTAAAGAACTAAAGTTGACTAAACTGTCACGTACTGTGATTATAACTAGATACCCGTATATACACACACTTAATAGCTTATCCTTGGAAAGGAGTCTTAGCTTAATATCTCATTAATCTAACACAATGCTTAAAATTTCATTTTAGAAATTCCATACTGTTGTCTACAGGAAGTCCCATTAGAACACAATCTTAGAAATGCAAAAAACATTACTAAACACTAATAATTTACAAGTGATTCAATTTGCTACATGATAATGGGGACCTTTAGAAAATGAAAGGTTGGGGTAAGAGTTCTATAACAAAATGGGAAAAGTTTTGATGGAAAAGAAAGGCCTTGAGAGACTGAGGGTAAGCCCTGGGCAGAAGCAGGTGAGGATCCTTGAAAAACCGAGTAGGGTGGTGGTGGAGAGGATGTTAAAAGTAGAGACAAATTAGCTAGTTTCACAATTTTGCTTTTGTTAATGCCAAAACCCTAGGTTGTTTCCAATAAGCCTACATTGAAAATTCACCTCCAATGTGTTTCCCTCACAGACCTCCAAATAAATACTTAATAGTCCTTTAAAATTAAATCAGCTTTGGTTTATTACTTCTTCACTTGAATTTACCTCCCCTACTTGTCACCACCTTTATTCTTTCTTAGAATTAAAAAACGCTAATTCTAATAATTTGCTTACTTTCCTCGCTGTTTACTAAGACCATATCATGTCTTTTGCTTTTCTACTTCAATACTGTTCTCTCAACTCCTTTCTTACATATTTGCCACAAATTTGTTCTTTGGGTCACTCATTAAAATAAAAAATTCAACTGCATTGTGTTGCTACACATTAATTAAACATTAGGTCTGAGCTCTTTAGTGTTTTTACTTGCTTTCTCTATTCAATCCTTCATCTCCTAATATTTAAATGAAAGCTGAGGACATTTTAGTGCTTAGCATGGTGTCAAGGACTGAGGTGCTCAAACTATGTTTGTCAAATGTGTTTTTAATAACTTCAAAGTTATTAGATAGGAACATTCAGTCTATTTTTGGAAGTAGTTTCATCAAAGTTAACAAGTTCATAAATTCATCATTTGTCTACAATTAAGATTCCCAAGAAACTTCTCAGATTCATGAAAAACTGGACTAGAAAATTCTAAAAATCAACACAAAGCATAAAAAACAGCTCTAAGGTTTACACAATTTGCAGTATTTTGTCTCCAATTCATTCACACTCTTCTCGGGATACAAGAAGCAAAACCAGTTTTTGGTATTCCTACTTCAAAAGTTGAATATGACCTGGGAATTGAAGTATTGGAGTCATTAAAATTTCATCTTGTGTAGGAAACTGCTTTCCTTGGACAAAGTGCAATTGCTATTTCTCCCAATATGGGGACTAGAAACAAGAGAAAACCCTACACATCATTTTTACAACCCTATGTTACGGTAGGGAACTTCTAATTTTGTTAATACATTATCATTTTAAGACTACTTTTGGCCAGCATTGTACTAAATGCTGCAAAAAGGTTTACAAATGGAGAAAGTCCACAGTTCTTGCTTTGCCCCCAAAGAGGTTACAAGGCAAAGAGAGAGTACCAGGGGTGGAACTAAGAAAAGCCGTGAGTGCATAATAATGTACTAGTGGCAGTGGAGGTGGGGGATGGGGAATCTGGAAGCCCGTTTACTAGGAAAGCAGTTTCCAGGAGGTGAGAGCTTAAGCTGGCTCTGAAAGAGGTTAATTGTAAGGATTTGCAGGAGTGAAAGTTGGGAGAGCCTTCTACTTAGGAGATAAACATCTGCCCTGATTTAAAGGTGGGAGGCCATAAGGAGACTGACTTCCTAGCAGTCAGAATGCTGACTGGGTGAAAGACTGATTTTGAGGATGTATTAGGTAAGTTTGGAGAAGTCACTTGATGAAGGTAGGAAGGGAAGATTTTTTTTATATATAGTCAAAAGTTTAGATTTGATGAGGTGGGTAAAAAAAAAACCAGAAAAATTACATGGTAGGAATGATTTTTTTTTTTTTAATAACAGCTTTGTAAAAATGAGATTACAATAGAGAGGTCCTGGAGCTCAGGAAACAAACTAGACATGCCATAATTTAGGTCTAAGTTGTTAAGGCCTGGAATAAAATCATAACAGAAAATCTTCGAAGTTGAACTATAATAATAAATATAAAGTTACACCCAAAACTACCTCACTACTACTCTTAAAAATATAATTAACAATAATCTCCAGGAATTTTATCTACATTTCCCCTCTTCCCACCCAGCCCCTCTCCCTAGCTTACATCTTTGCATTCAAAACATTTTATTGAGGACACCCTAAGCCTATGCCTTACTCAGCTTGTCTTTGCTTTGTCTTCTTCCCATTCCACCTCCTTCTCTTCATTTATTCAAATAATTTTAGTCCTTAAAAGACCCAGCCTACATGCCACCTTTTCCTTGAAGTCATTTATGACCTCAGGGAATACACCTTTCTCTAAATATCAGTCTGTTATTCACTTTGACCACATGCAACTTATTTTCTGCTTAGAATTTTTGACTATCTATGGTCTTCATTCCATTTAATTCTTTAGTTTTTAAAAATTATGATTGTAGAAAACAATAAAAATCGCTTGTAACCTCACCATTATTAAAATATTGATGCAGTCCTTCAAGTGTTTAAATAATTTATACATATGTATTTTAAAATACAGTATATATTTTCGCATCCTATCACTTTTTAAGTTATTTTAGAGGCTCCTGAAATCCCAGTTCTACTCAGAATTTTAAGACCACTACTACTACTACTCTTTAACTCAGCTGCTATTCCTTATATCCTCTATTATTCAAGGGCTCCTTTGTGGCTCTTTGCTGCCTGGTGTCCACTGCTTGCCTACTTAATGTGTCTTTAAACCATTATTCAATCCACCTCAAACCTCTTTTACCTTGAGCAGTGTTTGGGTAAAGCTCTGACAAGCTTCCTACAGATTGACTGCCTTTGGTTAGATATCCATTCCAGTCCAATAAACTGTTGCGAAGAGGGAGAGGGGGTCATGTATCGTAAGATTAATTCATGAAGAAGAAACTTCTCAGAGGAATGGGAATGGCCAACAAAGTTGGCTTGACCTATAATCCTTCACTTAATATTTTTTGAAAATAAGATTTTTTATGACTATTTAAGTCTGTCCTATGAATGTACCAGATGTACTTAAGCATTCCCATAGTGCTGAACTATTAGAGTGTGGTTTTCACAATTCACATTGATATGAACAGCCTTCTAAGTTGCCCGAATCTCAAGTGAACACTCTTTGCATTTCTAAAATAGAATTACTAGATCAGGTGGCAGTCTTGTCGAATGACCTTTCAGAAGGGTTTCATGACATTAAAGAGTTTCATGACATTAAAGAGCAAGATTTTTAACCTTTATTATATTTTGCTTTCTATGAACTATAGAAAAAAACTATACTGTATGCCAGAAATACTCAATTGGAAGAAACACTTCCTCTTAGGAGATGCTTTCATGTAATGTATTTAGTGCATTTTAGAAATTAAGGTGGTGGGGGAAATTATAAGATAGCAATTTACGTTTTGAGTGGGAGAAATGCACTGGGGACAGAATGAAATAAGAATTATGTACTGAAATATATAGAAAAAAAGAATGAAAGAGGTATTAAACTAAACGAATTCACTCCTTAGCTTTAATCTTTATGTGCATAACTACACTTTATGCAGTTGACTCTGCCATGTACATATTTGGTAAGTTTTCAAATACAAATTGACTAGACTTTGTTGCCATTTTGTTAACTACATAAGGATCCCTGAGGTTAATATGCCAAGTGTTTAATCATTTCCCTTCGGTCAGACTTTTTTCCCTTCAAATTTTTGTTGTTGGGATAACATGCTACGAATAACCCTTGTGTGCCCCCCCAACCCCTTTTCAGGCCGTACCTTAAATATATTAAAAGATACTCCCCCCAAGCGGAACTGTTATTTAAAATATAAAAACAATTTAATAGCTTGCCTTATATATTGCAAGATACTGTACTCCAGTGTCATGTTATTAACTTTGCACGTTTGTCTGCTGCTGCTTCAAGTTCCCCTTGGGAAGACAGTGTCTTTTCATTCTTAGCATGCCCCACCGAGTAGCGGAGGTACCACTGGCTCAGAGATCAGCGCAAAGTAAAGCTCAGTAAATATTAAGGGATGAATCCGCTTGTATCTGCAGGCTCGACTTTCTTCTCTAGGATTTTTTCCCTCTTTTCTTTTCGAAATCTACTTCATCGTCTTGAGTTGGCAATTTCGGGTAAGTGCATTTTGGACAGAGGTCCCTTTCCGTGTGCCTTACATCTTATTTCTCAGGAAGCGTCCCGTTCTGGAACCTGGCCGGCCCTGCTGCCGTCTGAGGAAGCCACACTCGAGGCAGGCAGCGTCCCATGCGCTCACACCTAGGTGCCCGCCTGCTCGGGAAGGAAAACGTGCGTCTTAAAATGCCTGCGCCGGTTCTTTCGGGCTGATTTTGAAGATGCCGGCCTTGGCCCCGCGTCTCTGCCGTCGGACGCTGGGTGGGCTGCGCCGCAGGAGTGAATGTCCTGCATCTCACCAGCGCAGGTGGCCCCGGCCCGGGTCACGGACAGGTGCGCAGGCCGCCGGGGGACTCTGGCCCCACCGACACGTTGAGGCGGGTTGACACCCGGGAGCCGGTGGCCCTCAGGCCAGCCGCCCTCAGCCGCCCGCCGTGGCCGCGCCGAGGCGCCCCCTCCGTCTCCACCGCGGCCCTCCGAGCGCGAGGGGCGGGGCCCGCGCCGCGTCACGTGTGACGTCACCGCCCGGCTGGGCCGCCGCCGCGTCACGTGTGACGTAACCGCCCGGCCGGGCTGCCGCCGCCGCCGCCGCCCCGGGGTGCGTGGGCGGGGGCGTCCGCGGGGCGGGGGCGTCCGCGGGGCGGGCGCCAAGATGGCCGCTCCGGCTCGGGCGGGTGAGTGACGGGGAGAGGGGCGCGCGGCGGCGGCGGCGGTTGGCGGAGCGAGGCTCCCGGCGGGAGTGGAGGTGCGACGGGAGCCCCGGGGGCCGGGCAGCACCTGCGGGTTTGTCGCGCCGCGCAGGTTGCCGGGGGCGGGGGTCAGAGAGGGAGGGAGGGACCGGGGGCTGCGGACCCGCCGAGGCGAGCGAGCCGACGGGCGCGTGGAGGCGGCGGTTCCGGCGAATTTAGAATTGGCGCCTCTGGGGAGTTTGGGTGGGTCGGACCACCTCTGGGTGGCGGGCCACCTCAGGAGCGCGCTCGGGGATGCTGCGGGAAGCGTAGCCCCTGCCTGTCCCTAGGAGCATCGCGTAGCCGCCCCCGCGGTGGGCTGCAGGGGGACAAGTTGGGAGGAAGAAGGGGGGAGAATTGGAGGACTTTAGGGGATGAGGAGGGAGGAGAGTGGTGCCCTGACCCGGGTTCCGGAGCGCGGGAGAGACGGGGTCGCGACTCCGATGCGGGCCGGGACGTCTGCGGAGCTGGCACTGTCGAGCTCGCCCTGCATCCCACCCCCGGCTCCCAGCGCCGCCAAACGATGCTCGAAGGCGGCGGGATGCCTTGCAAGGGCGGTTCTAGTCCTCCGTTTCGAAGAGCATGTCTTCTTGCCTTCGCTCCATCGTTGGGGGCCCAGCGCTGCCAGCACCTGCTGCCACTTAAGTTTCGAATTTTGAATACCAGCTTTTCCTAAACCGTTCCCGCTGGCCTTCAGGGAAGGAATACTAACAGGCTGGGCGGGGGGGGGGGGGGCGTAAGAAACGTGTCAGCCTGAGAAGAAAAAAAAAAAAAAGATTACTCAAGGTTAAGAGATGGTAGCACTCGTCTCCATCCCCATCTCTACAAAAAGAAAGTGAAACATGGTAATTGTTTCGACTGCAAGTTTGAGCTGTTGTAAATTCTGTTGCTAACTGGATAATTTCTTGCAATTTTAATTATGAAGGTAAAAATACAATTTAGCAAGTCTTGGGAAAGTCCCTTTATCCTCAAGCCTACTCTGTTCCCCACTTTTATACTTTAATTGCAGTATCTTTCAAGTAATTGGGGTTGTGAAATTAGCATGGAAATACGACTTTCAGGGTCTGCACTTGAATACCTTATTATCTGTTAAGTAGCTGCCTGTGGGGTAAAAGTGGGGGCGGGTGGTAACATTGGGCCTGGAATTCCATAGTTGTATTTAAAACCAGCTTTCGGTGTAAACAAGTGTCTTGTCGTGATCAAATTCCGAAAGCCAAACGTGAGTTAAGCACGTTTATTGAATATTTAATCATCTTAGATTCAGTATTCAGTTGTCTTGAAAGAGATAAAAACTTTGTATTCTTGAAACCCTAATCTTTTCATTAATTTAGCATCTCTGGAGTTGAAAAAGATTTTAAAACATTTTGGTTCACGTAGCTTCTCTCCCCACCCCCTACTCCGATTTCCTTAGCTTTTTGTGTACTAGCCATTAATTTTACATGGATGGCAGATTTTTAATTCAATACTTATCATTGTAGACTATCTATATTGCAATTTCGAGATATTCTGATATTGAACAAATAGTTCGGTGCATACACTGTAGAAAGTCGAAATGTTTGGGCTATTTTGTTTGTCCATCAGTCTCGTTTTTCATCCAAAATATTGTGTCAGGTTTTTCTTTTGTTTAAAAAAATTTAAGTGATAGGGGAATCTGTGTTTAGTATGTAATACAGTATACACTTTTTGGAATATTTAAAATGGAAAGTCTGTTGAAGATTTGGGTTAAATATTTGAGACATGTTTCTACCTAATCGTCTTTACACTCCCCCCTTCACAGATTTTCCAAAAAGAAAGGAATAAAGTTTTGTATTTATACTCTCTACCAAACTCCTCTACACACTTGACTCTTATTGAATATTATGGCATGGGTGGTACATTAGAGGATTTTCTGCTCATGGGGTTGTTTGAGGATAGAGTCTGAATGTAATTTATTTGTATCCCTAGCACCTAACTGCTTAACATGGAGAACGCCTTTGTCGGTGTTTGTTGAATTGGGTTTTTTAATGGTATAGAGGTGCTGGTTTCTTGGTATCAGAAAAAGCATACTTCCAAGTTTTTCTACTTCCTATATGGTTAGACAGAATGAACATGGTTTCCAGATTCTAATGGAGTTGTCTGGTTGAGGGTAATTAGAGAGATTCTGTGGCCACTGGTTTAGGAGTCTAATCAAGATAGGAAACGTGTGCCCAGTCATTCTCTGGATTCAGTAACGGGAAACAGTTTTGCCATTAAGCTCAGTTTAAAATAGGCGACAAGTAACTAAAATATAGAATTCTGCAAATACTGGCTTTCTGGAAAAGATTAAGATAATTGTAAGAAGTACATTGATTTTTCACAGTACTTTCAGACATAAAATCTTTATTATAAAGAATTCATTTTTAATGCAGTTTTACATGCTATAGGAAAAAGCTCATTTATTTATCATCCAGGAATATACTTGTTAGGCCAAGTCATGGATGTACTAGAATGATAGTGTGTCTAGGCATTTTACACAAACTATTTGTACTCAGTTTACTAGACCTATAATAGAATGTTTATCTCTATTTCCCCTATTTTGAAGTTAGCTGCAATAGGTTGATGTATAAGTATGATGGCATGACAGTAATGATAAATATTTGAAACAAAATTGCCCATGAATGAAATGCTTTTAAGTAGTGAGAGATGAGGAAATCAAATAACCTGGCAGCAGAACTTGCTTTCCGGGAACCTTTCCTTAGAACCTCATTAACTGAATTTAATCTCTGTGCTTCAGGAGAGGCATGTTAGAGACATGAAGAAGACCCAGGGAAAAAGTGTATCTTTTATTGTTCAATGAGTTTCAAGTGAGATCAGGGTGATTATGGATTCTAGATCTCTGGAGGAAGAAAGAAATACATCATGATTGACAGGGAGAGGTACCAAAGTACCTAATAGGCATAATAGCATACCTAAGAGAGAGCACGGAGAGTTTGAGAGCCTGTTGTGTTAATTAGTTCAATAATTTGTTCATTCTAAAATATTGATTGAACTACTTTCAGTATACCAGGCACTATGCTTGACCATTGGCATTTCACAAACGTCTGTTAAGAGTACAGGATACTATGGTAGTTTCATGAAATAAATGGAACATTTAAAAACTGCTCATGAAGTGTGGGTAGGATTTGCCATACTTACTAGGGATGAAGTTATTTTCATTCTTATCAAAGTGTGTGTAACGATTGGTGGTTAGTAGTTCCTAAGGTCTGCTTCCTACTTAAATTGCCATTTCTTTCTATCCTTTATTGTGGAAAATAACAAATCTTTCTAATTTTAATAACTTTTAGAAAATCTACTTAGGTTATTTGGTATTGTTAAAATATTTTAACAAAAATTATTGTTAAAATAAAGATTGAACATATACCTATTCTTTAATATAAATCCTCTGGGAGGTCTCAGGAGAATTTTCTTTAATGAAAAAAAGATAGTTACTGTGATGGTTTTATTTAAATAGTTATTCTACTTTATACCCAGTGGTACCTATGTTTTTCTTTAATTGTAGTAAAAGGTATGTAATTATATAAAAAGTGCACACCCATTTCCTATGAATCAATAGTTCATATCCTGGTTATGAAAAGTTATTTAAAAAATTGAAGTTATCCATAATATGATCATTTGTATATAAAAACATTTTAACAAAAGATGTGTGGGAAGTGGCTGGTCATAGGTGGAGAGTAGAAAAATATATATTGTGCCACAATTTGAAGGCTTTTATATGCCATGTAAGGAGTTTAGATTTATCTTGTGGTCTTTCAAGACTTTTAAATAATCCTTTAATAATTGTAAAACCATGTCTGTTAAGACACACTAGGAATTATAAAAAATGTAAATGTTTATTTGACTATGAGCTACAAAAGGGGAAAGCTACATAATAGAGCATAATGATGTTATTTTAGTGTCTATTCAGATTTAAAAATATAGATTAATTCTTTTTATGAATGTATATTAGCCATTTTCCTTGTTTTATCAGTTTTTAAAGTAGTAATAGTTTGGCTATTTTTATGTTTATTTTTCATGGTACCTTCTTGACTTCCATAAAAAATATATTTTTTAAAGTGAAGAATCTGAAACTCGTAGTACTTGCACTGATTATTATTAGATCTAGATTACTTTGGTATGACTGATTTTTGGTACCTGGCCTCTAGGAAGTTCCAGGGCTTATAACTGTATTGTACCTTTCCATGCTCTTTGAGTGTCTTCTTATGAAACCAAGATGGAAAGGGAGAAGTCACCTGAAAAGATCATTATGTTGAAGATAACTAAAATTTATAGTGGAATTTGTAAAGTTAAAAAATTAACTGCCCCTCTAATTTTTCAGTTTTTCTCATAACTCTTAGTAATGCTTATATTTTGAGTAAGACTGTTTAAAAAGATCACTACATACCGTACCAAAATTTCAAAATAACCTAAACCTAATTAGGTTTGAGGAAGTATGTCTCAGTTTATTTTTATATAAAATCTATTTTGGGTATCTGCAAGCATGTAGCAAAGGGCAAGACACATGGTAAGAACAGAGAAAGTGGGATAATGACATCCCAAAACATCAGGAAACTGCCTTCACTGACCACAGCGGGGGGAGGGGGGGCTACTTGGTCAAGGATGAAGGGCAGTTTTGGCCACTGCTGATCCATGACTTCCTATTTTTATCCACTGATTCAAATATTATAAAGAACTGAAGTGAAACCTGCAGTTAATACAATTTGATTGTGTCAAGAATTTGGTAGCCTCAAACGATATAAAAACTATAAAACTTAGAAGATCTTCGTAAAGCCCTTATTATTTTTTTTGTTGTTGTTATGATAAAAAGATGTTGAAATATGTAGTCCTTTCCTGACCAGAGAACCTACTCAAAAATTAGGTGGCTGAGTAAGGATGTACATATACACAAATAAACATGAGAGTTCGTTCACATTTGACGCCACCCAAACCCTTTGGTAAGTTAGAGGAAAAGAGATTTTTTTTTAAACTAGAAATACATTATGAAGGGGTTGCGCCTTGGAAGATGAATAAATTTTTAAAGGTGAAGGCGAGGGAATGATGATGAGTTCAGGAAATTAGCGGGGGATGATTTTTTTTGGCTCTAGTGCAAATGACAGAAGGGTAATAAGAGAAGACAAAGAAGGTAGGTTGGAATTGAGAATTTTCAAGTCAAGAGTGATGAATGTATAATATTTTGTATTGCAATATTTATCAGAGTGCCGTTATGAAATCAATTTAGTGAGTCATCAGTATTTTTAAAAAAATGAAATGGGAAATATTAGAATACATTATTATAAGGATTATTTATGAAATTTTTGTTCCAGGTATGTTGTGTGTATTATGTGTGTAGACACATTTACTGAAACCCAATGTAAAATTTATTAGTCTGAGTCTTAGTCAACATTAGAAATCTGCTTTATTGGACTATAGAAAACAGAATTTTAAGTGCAAGGTTAAATGCTCAAAGCATTTCTTTGGCAGACTAATTCTATGGAGAGTGAGAGTTTCAGATGATGGGAGACCAGATAAGAGGTTACTGCTGTGCTTCAGGAATGATATAAGTCCATAATGAAAAGAAATATAAAGACTTGAGGAATGATAACCCTATATACATAGGTGACAAACTGAATACGGGAGTGGAAAAGATAGGAGGGAGGAGTAAAAAAAAACTAACAATTTCTAGCCTGGGTGCTTGAATACAGTATCTTTAATAAGAGTATTGGGAAAGAAGCTAATCCGTGAAGGCAACATGTGTAGGTAAGCTGAGTTTGAGGTGTATCTGAGAATGGTTCATAAAGCCTGGGCTAAGGATAAGGTCTTGGTGGTCAGCTATCTAGATATTATTGAACCTCTGCTTTGTAGGATGAGTTCGTTATGATAAGAGGTGTGAAAAGCCATTAAAATAGATCAGAAAAGTATCGCTACGTGCTTAAAGCCTGGATTGTATGTTGCAATGAGCAAAAGAAAATTTCAGAGAACCCTCACTGGGTAGTACATAAAAGCAATTTGTGCCATTTAACAGGTTAAATATTTTACCCGAGATCTTGGTTTTTGTGTGTGATACAAACTTTTGACTAAATACCGTTTCTAATTAAATCTTATGCTTTATTTCTCTTCCAGTCATTTTAGCTATTTTATAATTGTTTTAATGATATGCTAACTCTGTATGAAATAATTTGCTTTCAGGAAGTCAAATACAACTATTTTCTTAAGCTTTAGAAATTTTCTGAAGGAAATTTTGAAAATGAAAATGTTTGCTCAGTTACATGGCATGGAAAGTTTAAATAGCTTGAATGTTTTTTTTTTAACAAATTAAAATTTTTATTGTCTTTAAGCAGTGAAGAATGATAAAAAGCTTTCAGAATATTTATAAATCCATCTATCTTTCAAATAAAATTAGCATACTTGTTTTAAAAAAAGCCAATTCATAGCTCTTAATTGGAATTTCAAATATGAGATTTTTTAAATATATGAGAAAATAATAGTATAATTTTAGTCTTTATAGATTTCATTCAAAACATCTTGACTTTTTATGTTGCTACTATGTATAGGTACGGATAATATTTTATCAGAATCTATTTGGGGGATACAAAAATGTTTTGTTAGCTCTCTTTAAAATGAGTATACTGCCAAAAACTACATATCCCATCTGTTGAAGCCAGAGTTAAGACATATATACTTCTCTGCAGTGGATTAGCAAATGAAAAGAAGTGCTCAGAACCCAGTAAAGGAAAATAGGAAGTGTCAAGAAAATACTCCCATCCCCCTTTCTTTTCCTTCAAGCTTTTAGACCTTTGTGTGATGAGGCCGCTTTGGGGATACCCTAGTAACTGTCTCTGCGCTTTTGCTCCAAGCAGCAGAGCAAACTGGAAACCTCTGATTCCAGCAGCCTGGCTCTCTAGCTTTGGCTTCTTCCTTGTCCTTCTCTTGGTCATCCATCCTGTACTGTTATTTTTTCATAAGTAGACAGGGTATCGTGGGCCTCCTACTCTAAAATATTCTCATAATCTTTCATCAACCATTCTGGTGTCACTTCTTTGGATTTTTAGAAAGATTTTATATTTGAGAGATCTTTTAAAATGCAAATACCCCTGGGAGAGGTCAGACCTTAGTTCTCAGCTAACGTCTTGATTATCAGCACCTTAGTAGGGCTTAGTACACATTTGGCTGAAAAGAAGGAACTCCTCACTAAAAGTGGTAAAACTATAAGGAATTAGCATTTATAATAACAATAATTATTATTATTGTAATTATTGTTGTTATTACTATTGGCAGCTGAGATGTACTGGGGGACATATTTAGTGCCAGGAATTGTTCTTCATGCTTTCTAAATATACATTTTTTCAGTTCCCTCAACAACCCTATTCATATTATTACTATTTGTTATTTTACAGATAAGAAAACTGAAGTATGCGGAGCCTAAATAATGTGTCTAGGTCACATAGTAAATACAGCTAACTGTTAAACTCAGGCATTTGGATTCCTGAATGTGCTCTCTAACCCTTTGCTGTGATACCACTCCCCTGCTATATACATAGTGCCTGTCAGAGAGATGATCAGCAATTCATCCTTTTCACAATTTTCCATCAAATGGAATCATGTTATTCAATTATAGGTCACTTCCTGTTGAAGGTCAGAGACCTTCCCATCATCTAACTAGAAATTTTTAGTAATAAATGCAATGATATAGACAAATTCCTTGTAACCAAGGGAATTTATTTGCTGATAAAGAGGGGAGTAAAGAGGCTAGTGTATAATTTAGCACTTTCTTAAAACTTATTATACAAGTTAAGATGTTCATTATTTTTAGAAATTTTAAAGTAAAGGATTAATAAATAATTTTCAGTCCCACTACCCAAAGATAACTCCAGGATCTATTTACTTTTATTTTAAAAAGATAACATAGTTAATTGTTTCTGGCAAGTCATAGACAATAATTCAGCTATTTAAAGAGATGACAAGGTAAATGATATTTATTTACACTCAAGAAAAATTACTTCATTCTAAAATTTTAAAAAGGTGGTATGAGTTGATACCTTGCACAACATTTAAAATGGGCTTCAAAACTCATTTTAACTATGATCATGCTGTGTAACTCCACAGAGGGCTCTCAGAATGTAGGTAATAGATATATTTTGATCTTGCCCCAATCTTAAACTGCCATCAGACTTTTGGGTAAAAAGGATGCATCTTATTCTAGTTCAGTAAAAAGTGAACTACGCATTCACCAGTGGATGTTGGCAGAAAACTTAAAAAGCTTTTTAGGTTGCCCTCTCAGAAAGTGAAATGAAGTGTGTTCTTTTAGAGTAAGGTAGATGAGAGATTAGAGAAGTCTAGAGCAGAGGAAATGTGAGAGCTGCCTATGGTGATCGTGACAGGCAGCCCAGAAATTGAGAGCAGAGCAAATTTATAAAATAACTCTTGGAAAAATACGTTATAAAAAATATTGGCTTCTTTTTTTTTATTTTATTAAAATTGACATTGTTCTGCTTAGTTTTCAGATGTTTCAAGTGCGAACAGAGACTTATTTGGATTATGTGTTTCTCAGCTAGACTGAATAAATGTTAACAATGGATAAGTGCAAGCACATTGAGCAATTGGAGCTTGATCAAGACCATTCCATCCTCAACCCTCAGAAATGGCATTGTGTGGACTGCAATACAACTGAGTCAATCTGGGCTTGCCTTAGCTGTTCTCACGTTGCCTGTGGAAGATATATTGAAGAACATGCACTCAAGCACTTTCAAGAAAGCAATCATCCTGTTGCATTGGAGGTGAATGAGATGTATGTTTTTTGTTACCTTTGTGATGATTATGTTCTTAATGATAATGCAACCGGAGACCTGAAGTTACTACGAAGTACATTAAGTGCAATCAAAAGTCAAAGTTATTGTTGCACCACTCGTAGTGGAAGGGTTTTACGGTCTATGGGTATAAATGATAATTCTTATTTCTTAAATGATGGTGCCCAATCTCTGCTTCAAAATGAAAGTCAAATGTATACTGCTCTTTGGCACAGGAGAAGGATCCTAATGGGTAAAATCTTTCGAATTTGGTTTGAACAGTCACCCATTGGAAGAAAAAGGCAAGAAGAACAATTTCAGGAAAAAACAGAAAAAAGAGAAGTGAAGAAAAGACGGCAAGAATTAGAACATCAAGTTAAAGCAGAATTGGAAAGTATGCCTCCAAGAAAGAGTTTACGTTTGCAAGGTCAAGCTCAGTCCACCACAGTAGAGATAGTTCCTGTTCAAGAACCACTACAAACCCCAGCATCACCAGCAAAAGATGATGTAATATCTACCTCAGAAGATGTAAAATTTAAAAAAACCAGTGATTCCTCAGTTAATCAAAGGCCAGTAATAACTCCTGGTGTAACAGGATTGAGAAATTTAGGAAATACTTGCTATATGAATTCTGTTCTTCAAGTGTTGAGTCATTTACTTATTTTTCGACAGTGTTTTTTAAAACTTGATCTGAACCAATGGCTGTCTGTGACAGCTAGTGATAAAACAAGATCATCTTATAAGCACCCACCAGTCACAGATACACTATATCAAATGAATGAATGCCAAGAAAAAGATACAGGCTCTGTTTTCTCTAGACATCCAAGTTTATCCTCCAGACTAACTGATGGCGTATCAAAGACTGGAAAGATGGAACTTATTCAGCTAAGGGAGTCAAGTTCACAATACATTTCTCTCTGTCATGAATTGCATACTTTATTCCAAGTCATGTGGTCTGGAAAGTGGGCCTTGGTCTCACCATTTGCTATGCTACACTCTGTGTGGAGACTAATTCCTGCTTTTCGTGGTTATGCCCAACAAGATGCTCAGGAATTTCTTTGTGAACTTTTGGATAAAATACAACATGAACTAGAAACAACTGGTACCAGGTTACCAGCTCTTATCCCCATTTCTCAAAGGAAACTTATCAAACAGGTTCTGAATGTTGTGAATAACATTTTTCATGGACAACTACTTAGTCAGGTATGGATTTTTAAATATATCATTTTCATCATGGGGAATTCATAAAACAAACCCTAAAAAATGCATATGCTCTGTATATCTAGTGTGTTAGAACTGCTGCTATTTTCAGGTCAAAATAGGTCACTTTTACAAATATATGTAAAGTCACCTCACTTCTTTACAGTTGTATCCTTCGTGAATCATTGACATGATTATGTCCATGGTATGAAAGCTTTTTTTGTGGGGAGAGGGCCAGCCAGAGCTTCATAAGTTAGCAATATTACATTCATTTTCTGTGAGACTGAGAAGGGGAGAGTGTAATCCCACAGGGAACAGATTTGAAGATGCTGATGTACCAGGAATGGATTTGGTGCACACTTGAGTAATTTCAGGGACTAAGGAGTGGCCCTAGAGGAATTCCTATAAAACCAAAGGAGGCAGGGTCTGAAAGCTTTAACAAGTAGGTGGGGAAATTTTAAGGTAAATAAGTGTGATTTCATCGAGAACAATCCTAAATGGTTTTTCTTTATTTTAATTACAGCTGTAAAAGTTTTCCTTGTGAAAAGGAATCACAAAACCAGAATCTTCCATCTAATTAATGGTTCTCTGTAATAAGTGGACTTGTTAGTAGACTGTTACTAAATATAAACTTCTCTACTTTTCCATACCATGGAGCTCTAAAAAAGTTTTTTTTTTCTTTTTCATTAACAGAAGCAATTGGGCTCTTAGGTCATTACCCATCGCTGCACATGTGCCCGTTTTTCAGTTCAACTTCCGTGGTGATAATAGCACCTTTGGTTTGCATAGCATACTTTCTCCAAAATGTAGTTTAAATATTTCAAATGTAATTCTTTCTAAGGGATATCTATGAAGTTTATTTCACTTGTTTCATAAATGTAAAGATTCTACATTGTACTGATTAGCAAATAAGAGTTATGCTTCCTGTGTTGTATGCAATTTTATCTTTCTACTATCTTCCTCTGTCATTTCTAACTTTATCTATAAATTTAAAATACATTATTATAAATAATAGTAATATATAGTCATAGAAAACCTATATGATACAGTAAATCTATGTGAAAGAAAGAAAAATCATCCCTTAACCCCACAACCCACACGTAAAACTATTACTATTTGGAATACTTCCTTCTAGTTTTTTTTTTCCTGTACATTTATCTATGTTTTTGTCCCCTAATTGTGTGGTCATATTGAATAGACCTGCTTTCTTCTTTTATTTTTATTTAACATAAAGATTTTTTTCATAGTCATTAACATTTTTTATCATTCTTTTCACACCATGTTAATGTCCATCATACATACTAAAATTTATTTAACCATTCCCCTGTTGTTGACTTGCAATCTATTTCGGATTTTTCCATTATTATAATTTACAATCAATACATGATTTCTTTAGGGCAGAATCCTAGAAGTAGAATTATTTTGTCAAAGGTAAGACTTTTGGTACTTAGTTACAAACTTATTTCCAGAAATAGTTTATATTTCAAATGGTATGAGAGTACCTATGTGCTTGTTTTTTTCCTTTATGGATGAATTTCAAAATCAATAAAAATTGTTTTACTGGATTTTTACTCTCTTCTCTTTAAACATGTAATAAACTCTTAGGAAACTGGTCATCTCAAGAGTTTGAGATGGTTGGTTTTTGAAAAAGGCTTTTTTTTTTTTCCCCCAAGAACTTCTCAAAAGGTCAACCCTTGCCCTAGTCCCCAGACTAAATGCCAGGAATATTCTTTAGTTTTTGTCAGTTTGTTAAATCTAAACTCTGCATTACAATTGGCTCTTTTATTTTGTTGCCTGTTCCAGTAATATAGTGTATATGAAAGAGCTTAGTAATATAGTTGACTTGAACAACATGGGTTTGAGCTGCATAGGTCCACGTATATGTGGATTTTTTTTTTTCTAGTAAATGCTGTCTATGTATTTTCCTTATAATTTTCTTAATAATTCCTTTTCTCAAGCTTACCATATTGTAAGAATACAGTATATAATACATATAGCATACAAAATATATGTTAATCAACTGTTTATATTACCAGTAAGGCTTCTGGTCAACAGTAACTATTAATAGTTAAGTATTTGGGTAGTCAAAAGTTACATGAGAATTTTCAAGTGCACAGGGGAATGGGGAATGTTAGCACCTCTAACCTCCACACATTGTTCAAGTATCAACTGTACTTCATATCGTGTATGTTATTAAATTTATGAAGTTTATCTTCAGTTATTTGCAGTGTTTGTTGGTATTAAATCCTGCTGAATTCTTCACTGAAATGATTCTTTCCCTTTCCAGTTCCTGTATTTCCTACATAAGTTGTTAGAACAGATCCATATTCTTTGTAGTTCCTATATTTTGATGAGGATTTTAATATAGCAATGTTTGCTTTAAGTGGGTATCATTTGTCATATAGTCTTGAAATTTTCAGTTGGTTTGGCTTTAAAATCTATATATGCTAATATACTTTATATAAAAACCTACTAGTAGAATTCTACTTGTATCATGGCTAAGAGGTTACAGGGATTTGGGGAGAGAAAAATCAGTGAAAGATAAAGAAGGAAAGGGGCAAATAACCTCAAGTCTAATTATCTAAACACATTAAATGCACATAAATATATATATATATACACACATATATAATGTATATCTGATTGAGTCCACAATTTGTTTTTTACCAAAATTCAAATTTGACTAATGCCCTTGGAGATTTTTGAATGCCTAGTAGTTAAAGCCCACCAGTGCATAATGGCTTTAATGAGTCTCGGAAGGAAAATTATAATAAAAAAATTCCCTGAAAATATAAAGCAGATTATTAGGAATTTTGATAGTGCATTTTCTTTTTTATTGGCAGTGACCTCTAGTGATAGGAGTAAATGTTTTGACGGAAGAATTGTAATCTGAGAAACTATTTTTATTTGCAGGTTACGTGTCTTGTATGTGACAACAAATCAAATACTATAGAACCTTTCTGGGACTTGTCACTGGAATTTCCAGAAAGATACCAATGTAGTGGAAAAGATACTGCTTCCCAGCCATGTCTTGTTACTGAAATGTTGGCCAAATTCACAGCAACAGAAGCTTTAGAAGGAAAAATCTATGTATGTGACCAGTGTAACTGTAAGTAGAGACTGTATATTCTCTGCTTTTCTAAGATTGGCAAAGAGAAACACCAATGAGAGGAAGCTTGAAGAAAAAATAAAAACTCCATCAAAAGAAAATGGGCTAGATAGTTCTACTTTATTATAATTGGCATTTGTGAACTTTGTGTATGTTTTGCCTTGTTGATGACATTAATTTTTTTTGATCCTATAGTCAGTTGTGGAGAGGGCTCATAAAATAAAATTTTAAATATGTAAGGCAGAATAAGGTAGCAAAGGGTAATAGTAAAAGGAAAGCATGTCATTTAATACTGAAAGAAATGTTTGCTTTAAGTCTTTTTGCTACATATCAAAACATTGACATATATATATATAGAGAGAGAGAGAAAGAGTATACATACCTTTATAATAGGAAATAATATGTAGCTGCACTGCTGCTGTGGAGATTGGCTTCATAAAAGCAAAGGTTTATTCAAAAACCGTTTACTATATCTTATGTATTAGACATTGTTCTCGTTGCTATGAACAGAGGTAAGACACTTTCAAGGTGCTCACATACCAAATGGAGGAAATAGACAATGTCTACTATGATAAGCTCTCTAATAGAGGTGGACACAGGCACTTAACATTGGGGGATAAAACAGTCATTTCAATTGAAGAGAAGCATTATCCTCTAGGGGAATGGTGTATAAAACCATATCAGATCTGTTGTGTCTTTATTTCCTCTAGTAATGTATACATGGCATTTTAGTGTTTACACTGTATATTTTCAGGTATTCTCCCTACTTTTTGCTTCTGAAAAAATGATTTTAGGGCTTTCGATACTAAACTCCGGTAATGTTAAAAAATATTGGATGTTCCAGCATTGAAGAAATGTCATAACAGTTGACTTATACCAGCATTGTTTTCTAAGTGTTGTCTAATATGAACTCATAAGGAGCCTAAGATTTATAAGGTTAGGGAAAAATGAACCTTATCAAATTTGTATGGTGAGGTACTTTTTTTCTTGGACATGAATGTGAATGATCATAGGTGCTTTCGTCACCAAATCTGGGAGTAGAACAATATTATAAATGAAGTGCAGAATATAGTTTTATAACATGTTTGTGCGTGTCTTCTGGGTCTACCAAATGAAGACCCAAATGATTAATTGCTTTAATAGATAAAGGGAAAATGCTTAAAATTATAAGTCAAGGAGTAGACATCCATTGTCTAGCTATGCTTGGACCATATATTCTGGGAGATCATCCAAAAGTAGATCCAGGACATTCAGCAGCAGCTGGATACCTAGATCTCAGAGGCATAGATCTTGAAGGAAAGGCTTCTTGTGGCTTAGAGGTCACTTTCATAGTAGACTGATTCCACTTTCTACATGGGAAGCAGCTGTTACATCCATGGCTGGAGTCAGAGCTGGTGTACACATTATAAGACAGCTCCTGGACATCAGGAGCAAACTTTGTTTCCCAGTGGCCCAGCCAGAGATGGCAGGATACAATTCTAGAGAAGCAGAGGGGACAACAAAAGGAATCCTAAATTCCACTCGTTTAAGATCTTGTGCTAAAATAGCAAAAGCAAGACACTAAGGGGGCGGGGGGCAGCGCCTAAGATGCAGAACCAGTAAAAGCCTGCTTTCTTAGGCTTTGGCCAGGGATTGAGTGGGTCCCCAGGAATTTGGAGGGGTGTTCTGGGAAGTAAGGCTTCATGCCCCTCTGGGATTTTGCTTTGCCTCAGTAAATGAACCAACCATGCAACCTTTAAATTGAGAATTTGCTAAGAGTGTTAAACTATGTTTAAGAAGACTTTCAACTGTTCCTATTTGTCATAGCCATATTTGTTTAAAAATATTATAGCACTATATCATTCTGGTGCCTTATTTGGAAAGTTATATTGTCATTGTTTGCATATCTGTCCACCTTGCCTAGTTCATACATTTTTTAAAAAATTGTAAGTATAAGTGTCTTAAGGGCAAAGCCATGTCTTTATCTCCAGCGCAGTACAATGTCTATAACAGTAGATATTTAAGTGATAATACATGTGTGAATTAAAGTTTACTCAGCTTTTCCTGTGTCCTTATTTTGATTCTTATTCTGTCCTTGATATCACAGCAAAGCGTAGAAGGTTTTCCACAAAACCAGTTGTACTCACAGAAGCCCAAAAACAGCTTATGATTTGCCACCTACCTCAAGTTCTCAGACTACACCTCAAACGATTCAGGTTAGTAGTAGTAGTAGTACCAGTTGCCTTCCAACTACACACTTCTAACTGAATCATTCCTCATTCTTATGGTGCTTCAGAACTTAACACATGATAAATTATATGTTAATGCTATATACCTGGCTAGTAGATTACTTATGTCTATTCTGCTTTTTGTTTTTTAAGGGAAAAAAATTCTGTCATTGTCTCTATCCTTGACCAGTAGACACCGTATTCAATAACTAAGCTGATTAGCATTCCCTTGTAGAATGCCTTGCTGATCACATTTTGGTCAGCTGAGTAATACTATTCTCCTAGTAAGTTTCTACTTACAATGTTTACTATTCAGCATATTTTAGGTGTAAAATTTTTAATCTATAACTTATAGAGTATTTGGCTCAATTGCTTCATCCTTGGAAAATATTTGAACCAAGGTACAGCAGTTCAATATTCAGAGCAGTTAAACAAAAACAAACTGTAGTCTTCGGAAATAATATCAGTCAGGTGAAATTAGTTTTCAAATCTGTTGGTTAATCAAAGCATATGATTTTTATACCTTGTAATAACCATGTTAATCTGAGATCTTGCTGTTCTCTTAAGGAATGAGAAGTCACTTTACATGCTATGGTTTGGAAACTATTGAGACCATGGTTTAATTTTTTTTTAACAAAGGAATACATGTTTAAAATTTTAAAACATTACAAAAGGTAAAGGAAAAGCCCAAAGTAAAAGTACCTCTTTCCTCTCAGTCCCTTTCCCCAGAGATAATCACTTTTAATTTTAATCTGCTATTTCAATAAGGGATAGTGAACAAATATCATGTGAGTGCTTTTTAATGCAAGATGTTGTTTTATATTCTTTGGGGAATCTAAAGTAGAATCCTTTTCTCAAAATTATAGTAGGGCATGCACAGAAATAATGGTGAAGTAGAAATACTAAGTATCACAACTGTAAACAAATTGATTTATCTGAGACTTGGAGGAGGGAGTTAGCTGATCTCTAAATGTTCCCAAAGCCTCTAATGGCAGAGGGGTCTTTATATCATTCAAGTCTCAGTTCATATGTCATCTCTTTAGAGAGGACTCCCCTGACCAACCCTCACATTACCCTATTTTGCTTAAAGGCAAAAACTACTGTCTGAAATTAAGAGTTATTTATCTCCCCTTGCCGGTGGAACAGCTCAGTAATTAGAGATCTTTTCTTTCTCATTCCTATATACCAAGTCTCAGAACCAAGCTCTGTACATAGCAGATGCCCCAAAATATTTATTAAGTGAATAAATTGGTGTGTATAGGAGGAAGAGCACTTCAGTCTAAGGGAGCAACCTGAATAGAGATATGGAGGAAGGAACAAGGAAGGGTATACAACAAAAGTGAAAAGTCAGGTGAGACTTATCATTGTGTACAAAATCAAGTGGACTGAAAACAGGAAGATTAGTTAGGAGGTTAATATTTTATTTCCGGGGCTGGGTAACAAGGGTCAGGGAGCATGGAGAGTGAGAACATATGTGAGATTCTGTAAAGACAGAATTGAAAGGATTTCAATTTTTGTTACTTAAACTGATACTTAATTGGTTAGTATAAACTATTGAAGAACCTCCTGTTCTTCATAATTGCTATTTAATCTGGCATTTGAAGCTCTTAATATAAACCTATTTAATTCTCTGCCCTTCTGCCTAAAACATTTTTGACCCATCATGCCTTGATTTATTTCTGATTCAGAGATGTTGTTTATGCTGCCTTTACCCATCACATTTATCTTTTTCCTTTATCTATTAAAAAAGTACTATTGTATTTTTCAGCATATAAAATATATAGGGTATCTAAAAGACAAAAAGGGATAATGGGATTGAAGAAGCAGAAGAAAGGGAATATTTCTAGTAACTTAGATGCTCCCTATGTGTGCCTCCTAGTCGTCTTGTTCCCCTCTCCTCAGAAGTAATCCATTATGAATTTTGGGTATAATGTTATCTTGTTCTTGTCATTTTACTGTATTTCAGCAGAAAAAGGGGAACTCACCAATAGGAATGAATATTTTCTATGTAGATGGCTTACAAGTTTCTATTTAGCATAATTAAACAATTTAAAGTTTGAATTTTATGATAAAGTAAAAGAATGATTACTTCTCGTGTTAAGCAGGTCCCATTATTGGTCTTGGTCTTCCATCTTTACTAAAGTTTAAGGTACATTGGATACAGGATCTTTAATGCATTTATTAGGGAAGGGTTGGGATATGACTACTGGTCCAGCAGATGATATAATGTGAAGGTCTTTTTAGTTCCATACTGTTTTATATTGTACTAAGAATCATTTTCACATTAATTTTTTTCTTTCATATAACCTATCTATATTCCTTTTTTCTCTGCTATTGTTTTAATCTCGTTTTAATTTGTTAATACCGCCATTTTCATCTGTCTTGTCTCTAAATGACACCACCCTAAATAGATTATAATCTCTTGAAAGAATTACCATATTTTACATTCTCCCTCCCCATAACATCAGCTCATATTATACATGACAAAAATATTGCTTGATATGCTTAGATCCGGTACCGGGAGGCATGACCAATATGTTGAGAAAATGACAATACATGGGCATTGTTTGAATTTTGTTACTAATAAGCATTGTGGTGGTTTACACACAGAGAAGGGTCACAGTTCCTATTTTGTCTTAGTCTGAAGTCTGAGGTATTAGGAGGAAATAGAGGGGCCCTATTTGGTTCTTTTCCTCCACACCTGGTCAAGTAAGATCGAAATTATGTGTCCCAAGAACAGTCTACCTTCTGGGATACCCTTCTCATGATGTGGCAAGACAATAGAGAATTGAGAATCTCTTGGTGCCTTGAATTTATTAAAAGGAGGAAAATGTCGTAGGGCCATACTTTTCTTTTCTGAAAATTAAAACTTCCTGTATTATGGTCTAATTACAGAAGGCAAATATTTATTTTAAAACCGAACTGGACCTATTTAGTAAATAAGCCTGAATTCCTGCATAAATAGCCAGCTTCAGCATTGAAAATGTTTTCTATTACTATTATTTATTATATATGATACTCTGTATTCCATACTGAGGCTATTTTATTTTTATTTATTTATTTATTTATTTATTTATTTATTTATTTATTTATTTATGACTGTCTTAACCTAGTACATGGTTATTTTTCTTTGATTTTGTTAATAATTTACCCTGGTTTGTTCACAGGTGGTCAGGACACAATAACCGAGAGAAGATTGGTGTTCATGTGGGCTTTGAAGAAATCCTAAACATGGAGCCTTATTGCTGCAGGGAGTCATTGAAAGCCCTCAGACCAGAATGTTTTATCTATGATTTATCTGCTGTAGTAATGCATCATGGGAAAGGATTTGGCTCAGGACACTACACTGCCTACTGCTATAATTCTGAAGGAGGTATAGACAGGAAAAAGTATTTTATCTGGGGCTAGACTTGGAAGTTGGAGTGCAGGCTTTAGCAATTTCGATATTGGCCACTAAATCATCTTAAGCAGACACTTGTTTTCTTTCTAGAGGAATGCTTCTGCAGTATTATTCATAAAAAACTGAGGGAAGGGCCTGTGCAGGAAATGCAATTTTTTTGTGTGTGGGATTGCACTAGTTTTGACTGCTAAGGGCTGTAGGGATAGGATAATATGGTCAGAAAGAGTGTGCTATCTTTTCTTAAAGGCACATGTTCAAGAGCAGTTGCTCTGTTCACTGGTTTAATTTGGTTTTGTTAAAGAACAGAGCATTTAATGAACTGGCGTATCACAGGCAATTGGAACAAACTTTGAGTTCAGGTTTTTAACATAAAACTCACTTTCACTTGCTGCCTCTATGGACACTTATCGGTAGTGATTGGATTTCGGTTTTATATTTTATTTCCCCTTTCCCAACCTAACTGTTAAACAAAGAATGAACCTCCTCTTTTTTCCTATTTCTCTACCCACCCCCCAAAACATAGATGTGGTCAAAAAGCCCAAACCTTCCAGGAAGGCAGTTAAATCATAACACTAAACTACCAAGTTAGGTGTAAACTATTTGCTTTATAGTATGATAAGCAGCTAAAGCATCGATTGGTAAGATAATACCAGGAATTAAAGATAGTGACAAGTGAACTAATTAGATTTTATAGCTTCAAGTTGCTTTCAGGATAAAGGTAGATAATTCCAGAGTAACAATATACTGCCAAAGCTGTATTTCTCATTAAAAGAAATGAATTAGCTAGCCAATTAGTTTCCCTTCAGAAATAGCTTAACTCAACCTGTGTAGCTTAAGTCAGCAGATGAAATGATAAAGATGGGGTACATATGTATGTATGTATACTATGGAATATTACACAGTCATGAAAAGATTGCCATTTGTGACAACACGGATAGACCTAGAGGGTAGGGTATTATGTTAAGAGAAAGACAAATACCATATAATTGCACTTGTAGGATCTAAAAAACAATGAACTCTGTTATAGAGAACAAATTGATGGCCCTCAGATGAGCCGGGGAGTGGGGAGTCTGGGTGAAAAAGGTGAAAGGAAATTAAGTAGTGCAAAATACCGGTTATAAAAATAGTCACAGGATATAAAGTACAGTATATGGAATATAGTCAGTAATATTGTAACAACTATGTATGGTGCCAGATGGGTATCACCTAATAGGGTATATAAATGTCCATTACTTTTGTACACCTGAAATATGTCAGCTATAATTGAAAAAATATTTTTAAACTTAATTCACTAAAACTAATGCCTCTACATTCATGTTCTAGTTTACACCAGAAAGTTCTGAAGTTCCTTTATAAGCCTAAAGGTATATTTCTGTGTTCCACTCTAGGGTTCTGGGTACACTGCAATGATTCCAAGCTAAGCATGTGCACTATGGATGAAGTATGCAAGGCCCAAGCTTATATCTTGTTTTATACCCAGCGAGTTACTGAGAATGGACATTCTAAACTCTTGCCTCCAGAACTCCTATCTAGTAGCCTACCTCTCAGTGAAGAAGCTGATACCTCTGAGATCCTTAGCTGATCCTACGAATGGATTTCTTGCGATTTGTACATATACTTTTTGAAAGGGCTGACTTACATTTTTGAGCTTGTTTTTTTTACTTATGAATCAGTGCACACTGTTTATATATTTTGTATCAACTTCATCTTCTTACGGGACAAAGCATAAATATGTATTAGTGACAGCAGGTAACTAAACTTTTGTCACGTCCTTGGGAGTTTTAAGCTTTTAGTGTTTACCTCAGACTAGTGTTACCTCTTTTACATTTTGATATCTTAATTGCTTCAGATCATGAATTTGTGCAATCTTCAACTGAAATTCAGGTGGCATCATTTTATACATTTCTTATTTATCTTTTGTAGCTATTTTCTATACACATTCTTACTCAGTGGAAAATTAGACACTTCATTGTCTTACCAAAAAAAAAAAAAAAACAGTATTTCTTTCAGGCCATTTGTATGTTGATGTTACCTTTGCCCCTTTAAGGGAGTTAGACTACTACTTTCAGAAATATCAAGGTATTGTCTAAATACTCATCAATCTATTCCTGAGGCTTTGTGCATTACAGGACTCAGAAGACATTTTCATTAATGGAATTTATTTTTTTTAAATTATTGTTTTAATAATTATTTGGCATAGTCAAACTACACAAATGAAAATGACAACTTAATAGTGTGTTTAAATGACGTCAGTACTATGGACATGAAAATAATGATGGCTGGGACTTATGATTTGTCTGGCAGTTATGATTATTTGTCTGGCAGTGAACAGGTTTGTTCAGATTCTAATAATAAAGTAGTTGTATCAAAAATTTGAATTTACCGAACAGTGTATTATGATGTTATACAAGTACAATTTAATTTGGATATGAGTCCATTTTAGAACCTCTTAAGGCTTTGTACTGTATCACTTTTTGAGATTTTATTTAAAGGAATAAAAATAAGCCTAGAAGAGAAAAAATTGCATAGGGCAGAGAAAATAACTTCAAAATTGGCAACTGGCAACAGGCATCTCATTTCTCTAACTAAAGCCTGGACTACTCTTGATAGGATTATATGACTATTAGGAGCCTTTTAACATAAATACTAGGCCCTGACATTTAAAAAAATTATCTAAACTTGCATTATATTAAAAATGTATGAAATAATCTTTGCTCTTCCCTAATAATCTTACTAGATTTCTTTAAACTACTACTACTGCTAACTTTATTTCAGAAAGAGGAAAATCTTCTAACCTCTGTTGATCTGATCTTAGCTCAGTGTTAACCACTGCAGGATCTTCTCTTTAAGTGGGTTTGTTTGCAAGTTGAAATCTTAAGATATCTTATAGAATGCTGTTCTCCCCTAGGGATCATCTACAAGTTTGAGAAGGACCTCTATTTGCAAATTTTCCTTAAATTTCAGAGAACAAGTCATATGAAGCAGCTGACTGTAAAGTGCAATGAGAATTTATCACTGAACAGACAAATCATTTATGCCAAAATACGGCTTGAGTGTTAAATGACTAAGGTTTAAAATCATTTATTAAATACCTATGCAAGTTGTTACCTCAAATGTTAATTATACCTCATTAAAGATTTCTGTGGTCAAGATTACCTGAGTTTTCCCTTTTTTAATTTCAAGGATTACTTTATACTCAGGTTAACTCTCTACATTTTAGCACCTAATTTTTAGTGGGATATTTTAAAAACTCTGGAAGCTATGTTATTTATATAATGGTGTAGTTAGCTTGTTTCAGTACTTATTTCAATGTAATAGATGAGAAAGAACGTGGCGTAGCCTTTTTGATCCTTTGAAACTAAAACCAATGGGGCAGGCTGTGTGTATAATGTCTAGGAGGTAAATGGGAACTCTGTACTTTATGCTCAATATTGCTATGAACCTAAATTGATCTAAAGAAAAATTATTAAAACTGAAACCTAGACAATGAACAGAAATTTAGATTTACTGTACATCTCAGTGTGGACTTTACATTCTAGGTTTATCTAACAAAAAACAACATGTTTTGGTTGTAAAATAATTTACTAAAGGCACTATTGTTAAACATTCAAGCTAATAATTTGTTACCAATAAGATACATCATCATAAACATGACAGAATGATTCAAGAGAGAACATGGCTAGTAAACAATACAATTTTTTTTTTAAGTGACAGCTTTCCTATTTACAAGATCATATTTATCCCTTCTAGTCATTTCAGGGGCATGCAGTGATGCCATTGCTTCCGACTGTTACCTGGGAAGGAAGCTTGGAGAGCTTAATTCGTTTGCAACTGCTACTGCTATAAGAGGTCTTACAAAGCTCCATAATTCTTCACTGGTAGGGTCAAGATACTTTGTAACTCCCATGAAAGCACATTAAAATGATGAATTCAAAACCCCAAAAGAGCTAGCTGGAGGGCCCAAGCCCCGTTAACATGTCCAGGCATGAGGTGGTGAGCTCTGCCACTTGTACATGACAAAAAATGGAGAACTTCAAAGGTAGCTAGCTATTGAACATTAGCACCATAGTAAACATGGTTCATATAGATAACTGGATTGTTTATCCCACAAAGTAACAATAATAGCTTTAATGCTGAAAGCAGCTTTTTAATGTATAATAAATGATCTAAGTACAGAAGTCAGGTTTCTCTCCCTATGAGATTAACATTAAACAAAATACAAAACGGCATCCCAGAGGCAAAAAATCTTATTGTGCTAAAGCATTACAAATTAAGGCTTTACCTTGGTACATAACTTTTGATACTGGAACATTCCTAACAAATTATTTACATAGAATTCAAGCAATTTGTTCAAGGATCGGTAGTGGGTCTCAGTTCAAGTATTATGCATCTTACATTCAACTTATGCACTTAGCTGCTAACTTAACCTTCCTTCCTGAAATACCATCCATGTTATGAATCCAAGCCAGTTGAGAGGCAGGGTACTAAAGGATTTGGTTAACTAGTGAAAAAGCCTACTAATTCAATTTAGCTTTCTAACTAGGACAGGATCCAATCATGGGAAATTTTCCTGTTTTTGTGGTTTTAAATGCCCTTTGGTGTGCTAAGCAAACTGACTACATTTCCTGATAAATATATACCACTGGATAGAGGATCTAAATGTTGAAGTTTTACTAAATCAAGGTTTCAAGTTGGTACAATATTCCTAAGTCAAGTTTCAATTAGTAGATCTTGCCAATGTGAGGGGAAAAAATGAAAGGATTAATATCTTGAAAAGCAAAGTATTCCTAGAGCTTGTTAATTTATGAAGCATCTATTTTATGCATGTATAGATCTTGTTTAACCACTATGTCAAGAAAAGTTTCAGCGTAGAGGTCTACAATCCAGATAAAAGGTTCTACATTTCCCTACATTAAGTTTAGCTATTTCCTATGCAAAATTATAACCACAGACATTGAAATGTAGCTCTCAGATCTGAAAATGTCTTTATTTTTTAGAAAATGGATTCCAGGAAGGTTAAAAAGCAATACCAGAGGGTATAGGTGGATGTAGTCATTCACTCAAAGCATTCAGTTAAGAATATGGCAATATAAATATCTGAAAAGCATCTCTTCAGTGTTCAAAACAAAATGTATAAGTCATTCCTAACTAATATGAACTTTATAGCATTTTCTAGATAGGAGAAAAACAGTTAACATTTAAAAGTCTTGAAAGCTTTTCCCTTGGTTAATTACATTAGACGTTTTGCCTTTATCAAATTCTTTCCTTTTTAAACATGGATAAAAGTATTATATAGGTCCACTGTTAAAGAGACAACGTGTTGCAAATTAATTCTGGTACAATGTATTCCAACAAAGCTTAAAAAATAAAAGATGTGGTGGCTTTGGACTAAGTTTAATAGTCATCTCCTCTGCTGACAACTTCTTTACATGTTGGACGCAACAGTATGGTATGTTCAAACTGTGCTGTATATGATCCTTTAATGTCACATAATGGTGGATATGGATCTACAATGCCCAAGTCACACAGATTTTTCAGAGCCATCAAGTATTTACTTTCTCCCAAGCGATCCAGCCATCTGCGGCAGAAGGCAAGGGTGCCAAAGTTTTCATTGATGACATTTAACAAGTGTTTTGTTCTTGGAAGCCTAAGGGGAGAAAATCCAAGATTAATAGTTGGCTAAAAAGTTACCAAAACTCATTTCCCCCATTAAGGAAAACTCAAACTGTAGCCGTGGCATTACTTAAGTAACTGAAGTTAAAGAAAACTTTTTTCATTGCCACTTTCAACATTCAAAAGCCAGAAAGCCCATACCTAATTATAAATGGCAGCTAAATAGGAAGCCAGGTGAAGGCTGTTATATTTATTTGTGTCTATGAATGTGTGAAATTCCCAGTTCAGACTCATCAACATTATTATGATGGGATTTCCTTATTTTTGTGCATCAAGCTGAAAGACCTGCACATAAAGTAGTTGTAAATCTATCCTTCAACCACCCAAACAAAGGTTTAGAAAAAATAAAAACAAAGTTTACCATTGGGAAAATATTAAGAACAAATCTAGAAATGCCGGCAAAATAAGCTCTGAAATTATGATTATTAGAAACTGGACCTGAAAAAAACTTGTCTATATTATTTTCATCTCAATTAAAATTTTACAGGCCAATTTCTTTGCTATATTATAGAAATCCACAGAACTTACTGTTCAACTACAGAACTATGGTAACCTGTCACATTTTTAAAAATACTGTTAACCTGGAAGAGAAACTTACTATTGATATAAAAATAAATCTCACCTTATTGGCACATGTCCAACATCAAAATTTTTCATGTAATGTGAACATTCCATATCATCATGAACAACACCTTTTCCTGTGCTACCGAAGGTTTCAATGGCATAAACTTCTCCTTCCTAAAAATACATTTGGGTCAAGCAAAGACAATAAAATTCAGAACTAATCAAAATTACCATATCCTAACTTCAGGCTGAGGTATTCCCTACTTCATGTAAGAAACATGATATGTCTCCTGGCAGTCCTTATCCACCTTTCCCTGCTTTATCTTAGCACTTTTTGGTCTATGTCCTCCTAATTGAATGTAGGCTTTAATGGGCAGGAAATTTTGTTCACTACTATATCTTCAGTGCCTACTGAATAGACTGCTGCCTACAAGATGTTCAATACTAAGTGTTGAATAAATCAATTTTCTGACATACCCAAATTCCACAGCTGAGTCCTGATCTGACTAGACACAATCTGCACACTCACATGGCCCACTTCCTATCAAGGTGAGTATGGATGGCAAGTCAGTTTTGCTCAACATACTATGTACTCAACCATCACCAGCTTTAGCTTGGAAAAAAATCAAAATGCTTCATAAAGAACAGTGTTAATGGCATGCATACCTCCATTCTTGTTGCTTCTCCTCCTTTCACAATGGGCACTGTTTTCCCGGCATGTATTCTATATGGCCCAATTGAATGTCCATTTAGATTACGGATTGGTTTCACTGACATAACAAATAGGAAAAAAAGAGTTATCGAAGGTGTCTAGAAGCACAAACAGGTCTCTTGGTCTTTCGGCTAGGGTCAAGCACTTATTTAAAAAGATAAGGCTCTACTAAATAACTTCACATTAAGGTAGTTAAAATACAAACTGGAAAACTAGTATAATATAAAAAGATGCTTATTACAATGTGATTGATTAAAAACTAGAAAGAAGTAAGGGGAGGTGGTAGAAAAATATAAACTGATGACACAATGGGGGTCATCTAAGGAAGTACTGGTAAGTCAAAATGCTATGTATATAATGATTATAAACGTAAAAATTATATGTTTTTATAATTATGAACTAAAAGGTAATGTGAAAATGAGGATTCTGTCAAAATGACAGGATTCCGTAACCTTAAATTTTATTATTACATCAACATTTCAGGTGTTAAAGAAAATGTAAAAACTCAAGGTTCTGAGATCAATGACAGAAAAATCGAATTGTGGTATACTAATACACTGCAACATTGCTCAATAAAAACAAAAGGAAGATACACTGAACAACTGAAATAAAACTTAAAGAAAAAAATGAGCAAAAGAAAGCACAATTATAAATAACTGCAATTTCAAATATATATGGAATATTTATAAATGTATATTTAGTTCAAAATCAAGTATTATTACATTACTGTTTAGGGATGAATAATTAGACAGTGAAAGGCAAAGAAAAGCAAATGCAAATACTTTAGTACTCAAGACTGGTTATTGGAGGAACGCTGCTGTAACTGGAAAGGGCTACACAGAATTAGGGGCTTCTGGAATGTTGGCAATATTCTATTTCTCAGGGGGTGAGGCCACATAGCTTTTATAACTGTGTGATTGAAGTTTTACGTTGTATTTTTAGGGTTTATTATATTCCTCAATTAAAAAAAAAAGTTTTCAAAAACCTATTTATATACTGCTAAAATCTTCAGTATAAGCTACCTTTCTTCCAGGCCAGAATTAGGTAGCAAGGTTTTTCCAAATCTGTAACAATGAAATAATGCCAAGTATATTACAAATTTAGGTGGTAGTTCAGACAAGTAAAACTCTTAATTAGCTCTTCAAAAAAAAACTTCCTTCTTACATAAATAAGCTAAATTTACATGAAATTCAGCAAGTATTTCTCTAAGACCAAGCAAAATGACTCCACAGGCCAAACAAAAACACATTTAAGTAAAAAGAGATTTTCTTAAAAAAATACATTTAAATTAAAAAACCAACCTAACATATAACCAAATTACACAGAAGAAGCAGGGCACAGGGCCATTTTTATATCATACAGATTTTGACAGTGGCAGGCTAATTCTGGGAGCAATAGTTATAAAGGTAACTTTCAATTCTACATCTTCCTGCTCAAGGTAAATAAAATCTCTCCCCTGATGGCCCAGTTCTGTTACATAGTTTTGAGGACTTGCTTCTGAAAGCTCAGCCTGTAGTCCATTTCTTCATTTTCTCAATGTCATGATGTGTCTATATTCTTTCTGCTGAAACTAGTAAAAATAAATTCGGTCACCCTCAACTAAGAACCCCATTCAGTACAATAACTGATATCAAAAAGGAGTGCTAAAATAATATAGTGTTAAAACAAACAGTGGAAGAAGTTTAAGAAGGCAGATATTATGATAATATTACAGGCTGGAACTGTTACATGGTCATGGTAACTAAACATTAAGCAAAACCGTCTCCTAATATACCTTGAAAGGCAGACTACATGTCAACCAAAGTTGTAGGATTAGTAGAAAATAGAAGGAAATGATGATTTGAGAGGGACATGATTAAGCATTATTTTTTGTGGTACTAATCCCAAAACTGGGGTGGGAAATGAAAAAAATTTGTTGAATACTAATAAGTATCAGACACTGTCATAAAATTTACATTTCTAAACAAAACAAAAACCATATCATTAATCTTATTTCAGTCAAAGACCCTGGGATCTTAAAGAAGACTTATCTAAGCTCAAAGATAGACCTGCCTGACCCCAAAACATGTTTTCTTCATTATCCCATAACACCTCCCATCCAAGTGTGAGTGAGCAGCCTTAAGAGTTTTTTGATTTGTAAGTTCACTAGCCTAGAAATCTGCAACAGAGCAACAAAGACAGGTACTGTCAGATCTCAAAGGGAGAATCACTTTTGCACTTGGTACAAACACAATAGAAGTCTCAACAGGGTAATACAAAGAATGCTGAATGCTGAATTTACTGAAGGGCAAGGAAGCATGACAGTTGCCAAATACAGGGCTATAAAGGAGAGACAGGTTTTGGTTAAAGTTATTAAAATGGGGTTACAGAAAGTAATTAGCATAGATTAGGAAGGATGATGGTGCATGAAGAGTAGTCAGACAGATGCTGGGAGTCGGAAGAAAGCTAGACTGATGGAGAGTATGAGAAAGCACAGGTGGGCTCTGGGACTGTGTACCTAAGGCACAGTGGCTGGGAAAGACCAAGAGGCAAAGGGAATAAAGATTAAAGAAAGGATACACAAGGAATTGGCCTCCAAATTTTAAATTCAACTTAAAATAACTGGGGAGTCACTGACAAAAAGGGCCTCTGGCTTCTCTCTGAGTCGATTTGACCAGTCACAGAAAACCCAGTCTGCATTTTGGCCACCCTGGAATAAGTACCCAAGTTATCTTCTTATCAGCTACCAGAGGAGCTTTGTGACAGTTCCCAGCTAGTGACCACATAACTACGAGGTCATTTCCCCATCTTCTCTCTTTATAGTTTCAAGAGATAAGATGAAGCAGCTGACTCAAAAAAAGCACTCAACAATTTAAAAATTAATTCTACAAAGGTAATACACATTTCACATAAGATAACATTTTTAATGAACATACCTTGATATGTCTTTCCATCTATTTCAACCTCATAGGATTCCATAACTTCTTGGATGGCCTCACCAACATCACACAGACGGACATCAATTCCAGCACACTAAATATGGAATAATGTATACTTTGTTATTCCAAGTGCAGAATTTTACAGCAACTTAACTTCTTAATATTTTAAAATAAGGGACAATAAGAAAATCTGCTCTGCACATTATAACTTCCTCTATAAAAAATTTGGTACATTAAAATAACCCACTTAAAACCCTAAGAGCTGTGGACCAGTCTTACATAACCCAAAGGCCTTAAACAGGCTATAATGAGCTCAAAATGTGTTAAATGAAATGGTGCTTACAATTCACATACCTTTATTCCAGTGTTAGTGGCATCTTTTACAGCTTTTAATAATGTATCATATTTGGGATTAAAAGTGACAGTAAAAGCACAGTCAATAATCCTACCTGAAAAAGAAAATTTTTAAGTTTACTTATCAGCTAGTTAATTTATCTACTTTATAGCATCTGTTCTATTGATTATCCTTGCTAGTTAACGGAAAAATAAAATGAAGAACTCAAATAAAAGCAGCACTCCAAGCACCCAGATGGCACTCATAATCAAAGGGGGTGTGGGTGTGTGTGAAAGTATAAGTTATATAAAGATTTCAGAATGAAAAGATTAATTCCAGGGTGAGTATATATTACTTCAAGGCAACACCAATTAAATACTCGCCCAGGCAGTTACCCAAAAATATAAACAGAAAATTCAAAGTGAGATAAGCCTAGAGAACTAAGAAACAGCAAAGTGAGCAGAGAAAAAGTGTAGGATCTACAGGATACTAACCATCAGTCCAGCTTCTCCAATTTAGTAAAAGCTCAGTTAAGTACTTAGAAGCTAAACTTGTTTTCTCACGGGGTTTAGAAAAGTTAACAAGTATATAAAGGTCGGTAAACTTAAAGGTTCTCAGTTAACATTTGCTATTAATATGAATAAATGATGTCTAAAACAATGACCTGAAGAAATTTAAGATTATACATTCATGCCTTGATACCAAAGGGTAAACCTCAATTACCTGAGTTTCATTATACTTCATTTAGTAGGATGCTTTAAAGTAAATCTCGAAATCTGCCTCAACACAGGTCTAGTTATGTGAGGAATCAAGAAAATTTAAGAACTCAGTTATCTATAGCTCCATCCAACAAGACTAGAGTTTTGTAGGGAGAGTATAGAGTAGAAATTATTTCCAAAAACTTACCACTTATATGTGTTCCAAAGTCTATCTTACAGATATCATCATACTGCAATACTGTAGTGTCACCAGCATTGGGAGTATAATGGGCAGCACAGTTATTGAGAGAACACCCAGTAGGAAATGCTAGGCCAGCGTTTAATCCATTCTCTTTTATTAGCTTTCGTGAACAGTCTTCCAACTTTTCACTAAAAAATAAAAAGGAAATTTGTTACTTTAACATCTCATGTAAGGTACAATTTTACACACATTACAGCTCATCATGTTTAGAAAGCTAACTAAAACTATTACTTTCTGGGAGTGACCTGAGCACTTTCTGAATGTGAATAAATAACGGCTCTCTAAAGCTATGAAAATAGTAGCTCATCTCTAAAAGATAAAGAACTTAATTCCACTAGAATCTGGAGAAATGGAATGATATAATCCACTTTAACTTAGTTTCCTAGGAACATTCTTGATTTAGACTAAAATTCTTGATTTAAAAGCTGATTAGATTTGCTCGATGTTGCATATTTTGAAAATTATCTGAATCAGAGAATTAGGTTGCATTTTTTTCTCAAGGGGAAAATTGGAGTAATAATTGCTTTTAAGGGTTTTTTCACTGCATTATAAATGTTTTGTGTCCAACGATGTTAGTATGAATTGCTAGATAACAACAGATTTCCAGACAGAAAATAAGAATGTGTGTTTGCACATATGAGTGTACGTGAGTACAAAATAAAGTTGCTAAAGTACAAATATTCTCTATGGTTTCCTCGTTACATCAACATTACAAGAATTTAAAAGATATTTCTAGAATCTTCATTTATAGTTTTAACAAAGTAGTAATGAAATTAAACATTGTAAGTGAAAAGTTGATTCTAGAAAAATTTTTTTTTTAAATCACATTTGTAATTACAAAAACATATTCCTTTTACCAGATTTCTATCATTGTCATCCCAGGCTTGATCCAGCTCATAACGTATTTTCTAACTTGTCGATGTGCTTCTGCAGCTTCTCGAAAATCATTCCAAATCTCTTCGCTAGCTTGATCTAATGCTTTCTTTTCTTCACTTGTAGTTCTCCAAGCAGCTGTTCGCCTTTATAGTATGATAGCATAATATTAGTCATTTAAGAAACAGCATAATAAGCATAAAAGCTGAAATAAAACTATACTAACATGAGACACTTTAGATAAAAATATTGCACATTTAGTTTCTTTCATTAAATGTCTGTAGTGCTTCTGAAATACAAGTAAGCCACAAACAATCAATCTAAATCAATTAAACCTTTTCTAAGAATCTGTAGGGAAAAAAAAATCCTCAAGTGAGATTCCAATCAGTCAGAGACTAATATCCTGCCACAAAAAAATAACACAAAAGGAGAAAACCAAGAAAAGTCAGAAAAGAGTCCTAGAAATCAAGCAGGTGGTAGAATAATGTCATCCTTCCACTCGAGGTAACTGTATTAATAGACTTCAAAAGAGCACACTAAAAATTACCATTTAACTTCACCAACAGGGCAAGTACTAATCTAAAGACTTGACCCCAGAAATGTGCATATACTTTCCTCAAAACATAAAATATTATGCTTTTGCAGGATTTTTCGGATCATATGTATGTTAGAGGTACTCTTCCTTGAAGGATATGACTCACATTTTAAAACTTCCAGGAGTAACAAATAGATTTTTATTTTCAGTTATCGGGGAATAAGGAGATCCACTGAATTCCCTTTAAGCAGTAGTACGTTTTGAAAACAACTGTTTTCAAATGAAAATCTTTTTAAAGTTGTTATACTTTCATACATTCCTAAATACTATATAAACAGGCCACAAGTCAGTGATCACTGAGGTATATAAACCATACTTAGTATAAAAGTGATGTCTTCAAGGAGTTACTCCTATTGCCTCAAAGCTAGTGGCTGGCAAACTATGTTTTGCAGGCAAATCCAGTCCTGACACCTGTTTTGTAAATAAAATTTTACTGCAACAAAGCCGCAATGGCAGAACTGAATAACACTCAAGGCCTAAAATATTTATGGTTTTTTATAGAAAAATTTACCCAACTGCTCTAAACTACAGGTCCTTATGTTAAGGCCCCAAAATGCTGAGTTTTTCTGCATGTCACAATCAAGTTCATTATGACTACTTCCTACTATAACAGGTCCCTGAGTGCCAACATCTAGCACCTGTAATTTGCTACAAGGCCCAAAGGAGCTGTCCTATGTGAATTTAGGGTACTTAAAGCATCACAGAGGCTTATCTTTTTGCTTAGAAATGTGTTTTGAATCTATCCACTTATGTTACCAGATAACTGAAATATTACAGTATCGTCAACTTAAGGTCATTTTTAAACTCCATAAGTACTTAAATGCATATGAATTACTTTAATTGGAACAGTGAAAACTCAAGAGACCATTTCTAATCAAAGAGTTCAAACGAAAGCCCTCAGACTAGAAGGGAATAGGATAAGATCCTTAAAAAGTACAATCTAAAATGTGGCTCAACTTTTTTCAGCTGCAATACACATATAATTGCTCACTCCGTGCTGTGACACACAAGCTACAATCTCCTGACCTCTTTCTCCAGCCTGTTCTCTTCCATGATCCCAAAAATCTTTCCTGGGAACCAAGAACCCAAATGTTTTAAGAATAAATTATCTTCAGGCTTAAGAGTACTGGCTATATTCTCAGATCAATTTTAAAACGAAATACATCACAACTCTTCTTCTCTTAAATGTGCTATAATTCTGGCATATATGCTACAGCCATTACCTAGCAGTAAATGGCTGAAGCAACCCTGCCTCAGAGGCCAAAAATTTTGTGAAATGTAAAAACATCAACAAATATTTACTCTAGAGTATTAAGATGAAAGACTGTCCACAGGGAACATGTAGTGCTGTGAAGTAGAACAGGCCATTATCAATTCCATTACTTCTCATAGGTCCAACCCTTAATATTCTTCAAATCCACTTCTTTAAGTATAATTAAATTTCAAATGTTTCTGACTATATTTTAGAATCAGAACATGATACAATAAAGATCCCCAATACTGAAACCAATAGGTATCTCACGAGTATCTTACATTTCTGAAGGTTGCATGGCTGACTATATTCTTCGAAAGATTACGAAATGTTCCGCATTGTTGGAAAAGAACTATCCATCAGAAATTGAATTAAAGACATTCTTTTGCTAAGTCTTGAGTTCGAACTGAAAGTCATTAATTATATTCGAGAAATCTACTGCCAGGGCCTACAATATAACTCTAGGCCCCAAAGAAAGACACTTATGAAGGAGGCTCTCCCTTTTCTTAAATATCTTTTGATGTTCAGTCTATTTAACAAAAATACAGATGTTATTAAGATTAAAAAAAAAAATTCCGTGCTCATAACAATTATTCCAAAAGAAAATTCATCCAAATGACTGAGGCAGGTTAGAAATGCTTTCAAAATATATTATGTCTGTAAAACAAAACTACCAAAACAACTGCTTGGAAGAGAGTCTTTATAGGGAGTGTTTACAGAGTATGTAAATTTTCACATCTTTTTGATACCATTGAGTCTTTTCAATAGTTCATCATTTTTATCAGTGGATATATTAAGAGCAGAAAAATATAAGTAAAAGCAAAAGATAGAAAAAATGATTAGTAATTTCAGTCAAACATTTCTAAATTCATTGCATAAATAACTTAAAATAATTACATTTGTATTTTTAAGCACTACACATTTACAAAAACTATTTTAAAATGCTTATCTTTAACTCGAAAATAATTAAGAATGCTTGCAGATATGACAGCAATTCTCACCTCTGAAAACTGAAACTTAAAGGAAAAAAAAAGCAGTTTAACTCTGCATATAAGAAACTATAGTTGCACCCCAGGTGATAAAAGTAAATTCTTCTTATAGAATAATATCAGCTAATAAATGTAGAAGAAATGATAGAATTTGAAATTCACCATATTGCAGTCCCCAATGGAATAACTGATAAAGCAAGAATCATCAACAGATATGAAAACAGTGAAGTGAGTCTGTTGAAGACAATAACATTCCAATGATACCAAAGTACCCCACATTTTACAATGGTAACTGCGAAAAGAAAAAAGCACCTTTAAAAAAGATACAGAGCTAACTGCCACATTAAGCAAGTGACCAAATACAGTAAAACTAAAAGAACCTGAAATTATATCTGATGGAACAGACTATAATATAATATGAAGTGTATATCATATATGATATATCCTCGTTGAAGATATTCAATCTAAGTCTAAGCTAAGATTTATCAAATGTATTTTCCAGTTTATGGAAAATATAGAGAGAAAAAGTTTAATGACACCACAAGGAAAAAATTGGAAAAATCCCAAAATATGAGACTTTTTAAATTATCTGGTCTCTTCAAAAAGTGCAATGGAAGAGAAGGTGAGGATTCTAATTAGATGCGATGTATAAACTTTGGACCCTAGTTTGGAGAGGCAGGGGGCGAGTGGGCATGGGAATAGCTAAAAAGATGTTCCATGGACAACAGAAAAAAATTCTAAATACAAACTAGGTATTTATATGATACTGGAAAATTACTGTCGATTTACTTAGATGTGGTAATTTGGAGAATGTCTAATTCTTGGGAGAAGCTTGAAGTTTTTAAAAGGACTCAAAATAAATGAAACATTTTTAAACAGCCCAGCCAAAAGAAAAAAATCAGTAACAACAAAAATCACATGTACAGAGATAAAACATTCAATCTTGGGAGTGAGTTCACTATCTTTAAAACTCTGGAATTCACTACAGAAGTTGAAACAACATAAAGATATTTAGTCCATCATTGCTTATAATAAACAAATAAACTGTCCAATAACAAAGGACTGGACAAATCAATTACGGTATGCACACAGATGTGTAAAATTATTTAACCATTAGAGATACCACTGATTTCTTTACCAACTTGAAAACAAATTTTAAAAGGGTTGCAGTTTGCAGAATAGTTCTATCTTAAAAAACATTCGCAGGTATTTATAAAAGATATTTATATAGAGGCTTTAGAGGAAAAAATACCAACATGTTGAAGTAGTTTTATTTCACTGGCAGAATTAAGGAGATTATTTTCTTCTTTTTGTTTATCTGTATTTGCTATCTTATTTCTATAGTGAATATGTATTGCTTGTAAAATTAACATTTTCCCCAAAAAACTGTCTACTAAATTTAGAAACAGTTAAGGATTTCAAACTAATTCTTCATTCTACTTCTAGATATCCAGAATAAGAGAAAAATCAGATCCAATTAACATACTACAATGTTCATCACAGAATTTTTCTAATGATAAAAAATTAAAAGCAGTATAAATATTCAAAAATAAGAAAATAGCTAAAAAATTATGCTAGATATAGAATAGGAAAATAGCTAATAACATTATGCCAGATACAGAATGGAACAGTATTATAGTGATTAAAAATAGCTTCAAAAATTTTAATAACAGGAAATGCACACAGAATATTATTATTTTTAAAAGGGGCAACAACCATCATATCAATACCTGATCCAAAGATTATCAATGAATATGAGGACATTCATAAGGAATGAGATACTTATCTATTCACAAAGTAATCTCTCACAAATTAGTAATTACAGGAGAAAAAATTATGATACACTAGAGAAACTAGATAATATCTTATCTAAGTGAAAATATTGACATCATGAGCCTCCATATGTGAAAACCCTAATAATGATACAATACCTACTTATCTAGTATATCATCCAAAATTGCACAAGCTACTCTCAAACAGTTCAGTAAAAAAAAAAAAAAGTACGTATACAGATTTACCAATGTTAACGTTTTCCACATTTGCCTTCTACCTTCCTATCTTACAAGGAGAAAATGTAATGCTATTTGGATGTTATACATAATATGTACAACTGTCATATTCCATTGAGAAAGAGAATGATAAAAAGTGTAAAAATAAAATGTTAAAGAGAATCTGAGTTAAAAGTATGCAGGAGTTCTCTGTACTATTCCCACAGTGTGGAATTATTTGTTAAGTATGGAATTATTTCAAAAAAAAAAAAAAAAAAAAGTTAAAATAATGTACTCAACCTGGATGGCAACTACATAGGTGAGTTCTTTGTGATGATTCATGTAATTTTCAATAAGTTTATTAAAAAGAACAATGAGGGCAAGATTACAGAACTATATTTAATACCTTACCAAATGTATAAGAATAATCTGATCTATTTGCAAAGTCAAACCTGGCTGTATGAATGTCAAAAAATATTGAGATTTATTAAAAAGCAAACATAACAATATATTCATTTCTTTTGCATTTCTCTGGGACAATATACAGCATTGCTTTCAATAGTTAAGTATTATCTCAAGAGATATAACACATAATTAATATTTTCTTCTATTGTTTCAGAAACTAAAGTTATTCTACCTATACAATGTTTAATTTGTAATAAAAAATGATAGTAAGGAAAGGTAGTTTTTAAGATTTATAAAACCTCAATTTTTTTTTTCTTATATTAAACATTATATTGAGTATTCCAGTATTCCACCATTCCACCATATTGATGGTGTTAAAAATATTAATAATCTGTTAATAAGCATAGGAAATCAACGGCTTTCCTTCGCTTTAGCAATAATCATATAGAAATGAAAACAAAAATATCTTGCTCACGTCGGTAACACCGTAAGAATAAATTTAACAAGACAGAGAAAGGACCTACCTAGAAAAAAACAATCAGAGCAAGTGGGAAAATATACCATGATACTGGATAAGACAAGGTGACATGACTGTCAATTTTCTGAAACCAATACATAAATATCATGATCAGAATTCTAAGAAGGGCATTTCTCTGTGGGTATGTGTGTGAAGACTACATGACTTAAAATAGCTAAGAAAAAAAGTATTTTAAAAACTGTTTGGGTATGTGTGGCAGAGGAGAAAAACTGCCTTACCAAATTATCGAAATATAAAGTTTCTGATAGTGAATCAAAATAGCATTAGCATAGGAACAGACAAATAGATCAGAGGAACAGAACATCTAAGAAACTGCTAGGAACCCAGAAGTGTAAAATATAAACGTATACTGTATATTTAAATATTTAAAATTTCTGAAAGAGCAAAAGAACAAAGTGAACAAAAGATGCTAAAGATCACTAGCAGTCTGGGAATCAAAAAGTATTAAAATGTTCTTTGAGCCTATGGCCACACTACCCTGAACAAGCTGGATCCCATCTGATCTTGGAAGCTAAGCAGAGTCGGGCCTGGTCAGTTCTTGGATGGGAGACCACCTAGGAAGATCAGGTGCTATAGGTGTAAAAAATAAAAAAATAAGGGATTGTAAGCTAACAAACTCCTTGCAATCTGTGAGATCAACCAAGGGTTGCCTCGCCTGAAAAAAAAATTTTCTTTTGATTCAGGAACCCCACTTCTGGAAAACTGTCACACAATATAACTGCCAGCACATAAAAAGGTATATATGTGTAAATATGTATGTATACACGCACACACTATATGTACATATACACGTACATGTTTACATACATATACATAAATATATGCTCATAGAAATGTTTATTGCAAAATGGTTTATACTGGCAAAAAATAATGGAGACAAAGTGAATGCTCATCAATTAGAAAATGGTGGAATCGAGAATGGTACATTCACACCATGGAATATTGTGAAGCCACTCAAAAGAATTACAGAGCTATTCTAATTAACCTGGAGGAACTTCCAAGAGGTAGTACTAAATGAGAAAAGACAGAGAAAAGTAAGCCTATGATTTCATTTTTGTAAAACAAACAATGACCAAATACTTTCCTTACATCAACAGAGTTTAAACACACATGACCATAAAAAAATATGGAAGGCCACCTGCTATGTGCTTACATGGATCTGGAAGGTAGGGAAGGTAGAGGAAACAAGCAAAAAATTAAAAAGACTATTTAAAAATAAATGTGATCACACTGTATGTACTATAAAAATTTATATAATTAATCTAAAATTACATGTCTGTACCATCTTAAATAGATGCTTCAAGACAGGGATATTGACTATGAACTCAATTTAAAGAAAAGATGCCAATGCCATAAAATTCCACACAACTTTACAGACTTATTCCCTGAGAGTATTGGGAATGAGAGAAGGGGAAAAAATATAAGTACATCAAGTTCTTTTCTAGATTTAAAGAAAAACAATGATGCCTTCACAGGTAAATGAAACAATACTACAGTAGAAGCTTTCTTAACCAACTATTGCAACCATTCAATTAACCAATGCTCCAGATTCCCTGTGTAAAAAATACCAAACTGACCAATGCCCATTGTATTCTAGTGTATAACAGGTTGCTATTCTGAATAGCAGCAGCTAACACCTACTCAATGCTTACTATGTGTCTGTTACTCTTCTAAGTGCTTTACACATATTACTATTCCTCATAAAAACTTTCTGACGCGCCCTTTTTATGGATGAAGAAATAAAACCATGATAAATTACTTGCCCAAGTCACAAAGCTACTAAGTGTTAGAGCTGGGATTCAAATGCACTAGTCTAGTCCCAGCTTCTATGCTCTTAATCAGGCTGCCACTTCGCTGACCAGCTGAAATGTATCCTTTCACAACACTTCCAAGAAATCAGGTGGTCTGTTACCAAACTTGTGTAAGTCATCTGTACTTATTACTATAATTATACAATTATATATTACATAAAAATAACTATTTCTATGAAAACTAAATTAAATACTCAGAAAAATCTCAATAAAGACAAGTCATCAAAAAATACTTGTCAAATGTCAAATTAAGTGAAGAAAAAAACTCTAAATGGTTTTAAAAAACATGTAAAGATATAGGTGTCAGCCCCTCGGATTACTTGGTTCTTGCTTTTCACAGAAACTCAAAATGGAATAGACTCATAGACAATATATTACGGACACAGTTTATGGGGAAAAAGAAGAGTGAATGCAAATCCATGCTCAAATAACAAGAATGATGAAAAACAAAGGTTTTACTTTTATCAATAAAGATTTTTATTTTTTTGTGATTTCCCACTTTTACAAACTATTTTGGTTAGCTGAACTACTACTGGTCCCAATTATTTTGGATAAGACAGCTTCTACTGTATTTTCTCTGCAATGAATTCATAGCTTTTATATTAAGGTAGTGGAACAAGTTCTGAGACAAAAATCAAATCTGCTTTATTGCTAAGCTACGACTTTAGAAAGTAAAACTGGAAGTTATTTTATGATCCTTACCCATCTTGTGTGGGTGGGTACTCGCATTCTTGTCCTTTAGGAAATACACCATTAGGATACAGGTCACATATTGGAACTGAGGGAGGGTCTGTTTGAACTTTTGCTGTGAGATAACAAACAGAGCATTAACTTCTGTGGTTAAAAATAAAATTAAGCAGTTATCATCATAGTTTTTTCTCAGTTCCTAATGGTTGTTATAAGTCCTGATTTTAAGGAACTTCCTTGTTATTGCCTTACAGTTAGAAATATCATGCTGGTCACCTCCTCTTTGATTTACTATTGCTTGGAAATAAAAAATATTCAATTCCTTAGAACTCCATTATGTATTTAAATTGTACATCCCTTGGCAGAAAGCACATTTCTAACGTTTCTGACTTCATTTCCTATACTGAAAATGAAAAAGCATATAGAGGCTGGCTGTGCAAATAAAAATCAAAGAAACAACAATAAGAAAAGTCCTATTAAGTAAAAATGCAAAGCTATTATGTATTAATACAAGCAAAAAACTTATTTTAAGGGTAGATTAGGTGTAAAAGTTAAAGAGTACACATACCCAGTGGTAAAAAACTTTAGACAGCCACACACAAATTTCTATATACTCAAAAAAAATTACAATATCTACCACATGTTTTAGGACACTATTTCCCAAGCTAGATTCCAAGACACCAGTGTTTCAAGATGTTTGTAAAAGCTACATAGAGATTTCGTCTTCTAAATTCTTTTTTTAAATATATAAGAGAATTCTCTGTATAGTTCTTATCATGAGAACTCCCTTTTAGTAATGAATGCTGTTTCTGAGGAATGCCAGAAAGGAGTGTGTTAATTTACACAGCATTATGTCTTTTAACGCATGCCTGTAGCATTTACCAACTACTGAGGCGATGTGGTTTTTCTTTATGTAATCAATTTTATTATTATTTATGCCTACAGCACCTGGTCTTCCTAGGTGGTCTCCCATCCAAATACTAACCAAGCCTGACCCTGCTTAGCTTCGGAGATCAGACATGGGCTTGTTCAGGGTGGCATGGCTATAGACCATGAACTATGGCTCCACTGGGGCACAAATCCAGGACCTTCTGCATGTAAAGCAGACATGCTGACTGCTACACTATGGAACCACGTCCTGTAATCAATTTTTGTCTTAAATTTTAACACATATTGTGCTTTTTGTTCTGCAATGGGGAATAAAGAATGTGTATAAATATAAATGTGTTTATTGAGCCAAATCATTTACCTATGAAACCATTTTTTGGTTTCCCCCCTTTAATCAAAATGCTCAATATCATAAGCACCAAATGGTTTTCTCTCTTTACATAATGTTTAAAAGTGTTCTGTGGGTAAGTAAACTTAGAAAACACTATTTTAGATTCCTCTTAAGAGAGATTGTTATAATTTAAAATCAAAAAATATCTTAGAGGTTATCTAATTTAGCTTCATACTCAACCTACGAATTCCCAGTTTTATACCCCTGACATGTGGTACTGAGCTCCTGACCATGGAGGCAGTCACTATCTCCCAAGAGCTATAGCTGTTAGAAAGTTCTTCCTACATTAAATCTTTCCCTGTTACTTTCATCTGTTACTTCTAGCTTGATTCTTTGCAGTTAAGAAATTTTACTTTTCATTTCTACTGATTCCTTCCTTTCTATAACGAGAAACCACTTTAAGGGATATGGTTAACACTTTCACTATATTTGCCATCTTGAATTGTCAAAGTTCCTTTTAAGTTGACACTAAAACTGACTATACTAATAGACCAAACACGGTATAATTGATGTAAGACTACACTGCTGCTGCCTCTAAAAATGCTATTGCTTTTGAAAAGTTAAGTCTATGGCCATGCCACCCTAAACATGCCCAATTCCATCTCATCTCAGAAGCTTAACAGGGTCGAACCTAGTTAGTACTTGGATAGGAGACCACCTAGAAGACCAGGTGCTCTAGGCATAAAAAAAAAAAGTTGACTTCTTGCTCTTTGGTTTACATTGTACTAATACTCAAATCCTTAGACTCCTAACACCCTGTACTAACTTTACATGTTTATTAAATTTCAGCTTGTTAATATCAGCCAATTGTCTGTTTTTCTGATCTTTTGAAATATTATTTGTCAACCAAAGTATTATCACTCTCAGCATTATCTCATCTACAAATCTGAGAGAGATGCCTTTATATTGTCAACAAATTATTCAGACAAAGAACTCCAAAGGAGTATTGGAAAAAAAATAATCTGCAATCAAAACATCAGAGTTGAAGTCTAGCCTTTACCACTTATTAGCTGTGACTTGGACAAATGGCTAATATGCCAAACCTCAGTTTCCTCATCTACAAAATAAAGAACCAGATGAAATTTTGGATAATCTTTGAAAATTATTAATGTACTATATCCAATTATCAATTATAATAATTTGTATTGCAATTATCATTAACTATTATTTATAATTCTCTCACTTTATAAATGAGGAAAAGGAGGACAGTGAACTGCCTATGTTATTCCAGAAGTGATTTGTGATAACCTACAAGGATACCTAAAATACACAAATAAGAGATGTTCAAAGTAAATTAGAGAGCAAAAATGGAAAGAAAATAAAACCTGAAACAAGGCTAGTATAAACCACAGATTTGGCTCTAAGCATCTCAGTAGCCAAAAACAAAAACAAAAAAACAAAAACGTAGGTTATTTACATGATTCATGATGTTTCTGAGATAAAATACAAAACTACTCAGAAAAGCACAATTATTATTGATACTGAGACCAGAAAAAAGAATCTCTTGAGAGTGCTTATAAATAAATATAATAATAAACAGTACATTGATCCTGAGAGGAAGTACGATAAAGGCTGATGGCATCACACTAAAACATCTGTCAGTGGAAGGATACAAGAGCGAATACAAAGTAACTCCTTAACATTCATTCCTCCCTGCTTATCCACCTTCATTAGTGAGCTATTTTTGAGTAGAGAACTAGGTATCTCTTAAGCCATTCTCAGATAATACCAAGTCTCACAGGTATACTTTCTAACAATTTCTGAATAGAAAAAAATATGACATCATAATCCCTAGAAGATTCCTGGAATACAAGTAACCTATGCTCATTAAATATGGACCATGCTGGGGCAGAACGGACATTCTAAGAGAAAAAGAATCTAACAAGGATGCTTGAAAATAAAGACTATCCCATCTCTACCTGGAGACATATGAGGAGAAAGGTTGGCAAGTAGTTCTTTCAATACAGAGATAAAAACAGATGTCAACCCCCAATATTTTGATTCATAAAATTTTAGCCTGAAAGATTTTAAAGAAAGATATAACCAGAATTTAGTGCCCTCCGATAGTGCAAGGGAACCCAAGATTGGAATTTGTTCTGCTTCTCAACCTAAACATTATTCCCCAATACTATATGGTCTCCCCTTAGTTTCCCTGATAGTTTCAGGTCCCTGAAGTTATTTGGTTATGTCAGTTGTAGAAACAAAACACAAGCAGGATCGTATTATAAGTGAAATTGAAATAGTGAAATATAAACATTATAAATAAAATTTCATCACATGCACAAATTTTAAATAATAGACTGCTCATTAAATATTTATCAAGAATAACATAATTTCAAAGCTGGCAAGTGAACTACCAACTTTGTTTATGCTATTACCACATGGTGGCACTGCAGTCATCCCCAACAGAATTATTTGAATTACTCAGGTTTTAAATTATAGTTTTTAGAAACTCATTCCAACCTTGCAGTAAAATGTAACCAACCAATTAACATTCCTTAGCTGAACAGGTTAAAAAAAAAAAAGACATCAAGATTGTTAAACCAAATTACTTGAAAAAGTGGTTACGAATTTCACTAAATTTTCTCTTTATCAAGCCTAAATTTATTTCCCTGACATATACCAGAATCTTAAGCACCTTCAAACCCACTCTTTAAACCTACTGGTTAATAACTGCTTGTAATTTGTCAAGTAAAATTAACTTAAGACACTAACATCCTCTCTTCTTCTTCTTCTTTTTCTTCTTCTTTCCAGTTGCTCCATCTCCATCACCATCTCCATCTGAGAAAAGACAATTTCAAGTATTCATTTATACCTCATAAGCAGAGGAACGAAACAAGAGCAAGTGGACATGTAAACACACACACACACACACACACACACACACACACACACACACACAGCATCTTAAACAGCATATAACAAAGTTGACCTAACACTCTTGGAATTTTGTATATTGCTACCTTTAGGTATTAGAATTGACTTGTGTAATAAAAAGCACCAGTAAACTTTACTTTGACTCACTCTAACAAAGAAAGGTTGAATAAGATATTTTTAACAATAAAAAAACATATAGAATAACATTCTTTTTTAAAAGCTAAGAAAAATAACTAGTGATAGCTTAATACCAATAATGACTGTATGAGTTCAAATAATACAATTTACATATGCTTTGCAGTTAAACACTTGCATTTCATGACTTCATGTGATTCTCAAAGCAACCCTATAAAGTTATAAAGGAGTGTTTAATGGACATGCTCAAGGTAATTCCAACCAGTAAATAGCAAAATTGGACTAAGATTATATCATCTGATTCTTAACCCAGTATGTGGTATTTGGGGGTTCTCATATTTTAAAATATCTATTCCTGCATAGTTGTTACTAGAGAAAGAGTTCTTCTTCAGAGTCAAAGTGTATGCAAAAATAAGAGGACATACATATTTTTCTTGGGTTCGGGGATCTCAGATTCTCTGATGCTCCAAAAATGAGGGTTACGAACTATTTCAAATAATAGTTGGTAAAAAGAGTACCCAAAATAGTCATGATCTGCTTGTGCTTTTATGACAATCTTCTATGAAGCCCACAGCCATATCCCTGAACTCTGAGAAAAGATAAAGGATATTACGGCCAAGAATAGTGACTTAAAACATTTTAAGTAAAGGTATCAAACATAGACCTAAATGACTGAATTTCTAAAAATGCTACTTAATAAATTTCAACCATCATTTCTGAAGTACACTGACTGCACTACTATGAAACAGGGATGAAGAGGATACTGTCTCAATTAGAAGTTGACAGTTTAATAGTACGCTCACCATAGAGTATTATTATATTAACACATATAGCATCTGGTATTCTGAAGTAGTCTCCCATCCAAGTACTAACCAGTCCTGACCCTCCTCAGCTTCCGAGATCAGACAAGATCAGGCATATTCAGGGCGACATGGGTGTGGACGTATTATTTTAAATATATGTTTCACCTAATGGCAGTAACTCATGGCTAGCATCAATAATTTTAGATAATGAAATCCACACTCAAACAATGTGAATGACTGCTTACATTTACTTCTCAAAGAGCATCATTTTTATTCCCGGACTATAGGCAGGTGCCATACTGAAATTCTCCCACCATGCTACTTACTATTTCTTTTAATTATCACACAAAATTGTAATCACTGAGTTATGCTGACTCCTACTCATCTGTAAGGTTCTCATGGATTAGACACAATTTCTTAAATTAAGTATAGTACCAAGTACATGACAAATATTAAGTCTACTCAATAAATGAATGTTCTTTTAGTTTATTTTATCTTGTTTTTATTTGTTTTTACCTAAATGAGAAACAGGAAGCAGCAGTTTAGCAAAGAGGGAGGTAACATGATCTAGGGCTTTAAACAGGTTGAGTGATAGGAAATTGCCAATATTTGATTTACAAAATTGCAATTTCTTACGTTCAATCTAATAAAACAACAAGAACATAGTGGAAGCAAATAGTGCTGATTTATTGGTTTCTAGGATCAAAAGCCTAACAAAAGTAACATGAAAAATTTTGGAAAACACAATTTTCATTTTCCTGTGTCATATAACCTAATTCACCACATATTCTACGCTATCATTTTAACAGTAACTGTCTTCATTTAATCCAAAAAAATGTCTGCTAAATTCTTAGGTGCCAGGGAATAAGGACAGGTTAGTAAACAAGATAGTCTTTACTCTGAAAGAACATTCAATGTCTAGCACACTGCTACATGCACTAGACTCAACCCAAAATGCTTCAAAATGTATTATAACTAGTTACATATATATACTAAAATTCCTTCCAGCCGTGACCTTGGGCAACTTATGTAGCCTTTCTCTACTATAGTTTCATCATCTTTAAAATTAGTTAAAATAAAGCTCCCCTTTTGATACTTATATCCTTATGAGGCTAATTACCCAATGTTCAAGGCCTGTATTTAGTACAGAATAGCAGCCACCATTTATTGAACCCATGAGCCAGGATGGTTGGTAGAGCCAGGATCTGAATATTAAACTACATGTTTACAGTTCCACCCATCAAATAATGCTGCAATTTAGGTTTCTGCATGTCTTTCTTTCACAGCATCCCAGGATATTCTTAACAGGCAGAGACTGTTCATATTTATTTGTCCAAATCAATTAATATTTGCTGAATGACAACTGGACATCCATATGCAAGAAAAGTACTTCAATCCTCACCATGCACTATATATGAAAATTAATTCTAAATGGAACAAAGATCTAAACTTAACAGCTAAAAATGTACAAAACTTCTCGAAGAGAACATAAGATAAAATCTTCACAACAGCTATTACATAACTTTTTGGACAGACCACAAAAAGCATGACCCATACAGAAAAAAAAACAGATAAATTGGACCTCATCAAAATTAAAATCTTTTTTGTTCCAAACAGCACTAGCATGGGAGAAAATATCTGTAAAACATATATCTGATTAAGAACTTGGTATATCAAGAATATATGAAGAACTACTACAATTCAGACAAAAAGTAACCCAACTGAAAAATGGACAAAGGATGTGAATACTTCACCAAAGATATATGAAAGGAAAATAAAAATATGAAAAACATCAGTATCATCAGTTATTAGGGAAATGCAAATTAAAACCACATGATATACCACTACACATCTATTAGAAAAGCTAAACATTTTAAACTACACCAAGTGCTTATAAGGATACAAAGGACATAGAACTCTCTACCACTACTAATAGGAATGCAAAATGGTACAGATACTTTGGAAAAGTTTCTTATGCAGCTAAATATATACTTAACATAAGACTCACAACCCTATTCCTTGGTACTTACTCAGGACAAATGAAAACATATGCCTACACAAAGACCTGTGTGCAAATGTTCATAGTAATAGACAAAAACTGGAAATATCCATCAATGGATAAACAAATTTCATTTACTACTCAGCAATAGAAAGTAATGAAGTACTGATATATATGCAACTAGAAGACTGAAAAGTATTACACTGAGTGAAACAAGCCAGGCACAAAAAAGCTGCATACTATAATAATTCTACTTATATGATATTGTAGAAGAAATTAAAGGAACAGATAATGTATCAGTGGTTTCCAGGGGTCAGAGAGTAGAGCTGGAGAACTAATTACAAAGGAACATTTTTTTGTGGAGATGGAAACGTTAAATAGAAGTGGTCTATATCTTGGTCGTGTCAAAACTCATCATACACTTAAAAAGTGTGAATATATAGAATGTATAATATCAAGAGTAAACTCGAATGTAAATTATAGACTTTACATGATAACGATGTGTCTGTGTAGGTTCATCAATTCTAACAAATGTACCACTCCCATGAGAGATGCTGATAATGAAAGAAGCTCTGAATGCCTGTGGTAGGAAGTATATGACAAATCTCTGTACCTTCTGCTCAATTTTGCTGAGGACCTAAAACTGCTCTAAAATAAGAAGACTACTTTTTTAAACAGTGAGTATTATCCTAGGCAAAGTATACCTCAATAAACCTGATTTAAAACATTGCGTGAATTACCTCCAGCACACTGTCAAATGCCCACGAGATTAACTTCACACCAGTAGCCCTGGTTTCAAATTAAACATGTGTAAAATTAAACTCAATACTTTCTTCTTTGCCTCCAAGTCTCCTCCTCCAATCTCTTAACCAAATCTCCTACCCTATTTCACTTTCAGTCAACAGCACCAACATTCTGTCACCCAAATTCAACCCCTGGGGTCTACTAATGCCTCTCTTTCATCTTTCTTCCCAAAATGAAAGTCTCATAGTCCTCTGAATTCTGCTTCCACAACTGCTGTTCCATTTGACCTTTCTTTTCCATTCTCATTTATGCCTACCAATTTAAACTGTCATTACCACATGCTTGGGCTATTGTTAAGTGGCCTCCAAAATGATCTCCTTACCTTTCCTGTATGTTTTCTCTTTTATAACAATCCTGCATATCTACATATATATGAAGACTAAGTTATTTTTTCATAACATTCTTTTTATAAAAAAATGCTCAAAGGCTTCCTCAGTGATCTCACATGGCCAGTTTGCACTGTCCACTACTTTGAATACCTTCTCAGCATTGTTCTACCCCAAAATGATCTTTCCTTTCTACAGCAATCTATATTACCTTGAACTTATATGCCCCTTTCTTAAGAGCTCAGAACTTGTTCATAATCTGAAGCATAACCAAAGGCATGATGAATAAGAGTTCTGCTTAAGGAAATGAAAAAGCTAATTATTCCCTTAAATTTTAGTACCTCTTCCACCAAATTTTGACTAAGCTCCTTGAAGGCAGAAAACATCTTTCTAAAGTAAAGATAAGCATTCTGCATTATCCTAACACAAAACACAAAGTACAACAGGTATTTGTTGATAAAGGTTGGAAGGCATAAGTCTAAGATGGCAGTGCTTGAGGTAGAACAGCAGCAGGACATAGTTGTAGATACTTGAGAATGGGAAAAGCCCCACTTCCCGTGCCAAAAGACACTGTAGAATAATAGTTGTCTTATCCAATTACTCCCTCCACTGTATTACTGATATCATCATCAATTCCTAGCATTTTAAGAGTTGCCATCTTGAAGGAAATCTAATAGCATCAAAATACAAGGATCTAGAGGCTAAGAGTTTATAATAGAGTTTAGAAGCACTCCACTACATCCCTTTGAGAATAAAGGTAGCTTTAGTACGGAACGTTAAAGGAACAGACTTGGAATCAGGTGCTAGGTTTGAAACCCTGGTTCTATTCTACCATACTAACTGTGTCACATTGGAAAAATCACATAATTATCGGGGTAAAATGAGAATGCATGTGAAAGTATCCTAGAATAGTGCCTAGTACATGCTAGTTGTTCAATAAATGTTAAATAAACAATCCTCTTTTATCTTATTAATACTCACACATTACTTGGCCTTTTACCAAGTATACTTTTAAAAGTTAAGAACTATGATAACTGAGCAGACCCAACTTTTTAAAGAGTTGCTAATAAATACCTTTTCCTTTTTATCTGTCAATTGAAGCTTTACTGTCAATTAAGAAAAACATCAAAGAATAATGGACTATATGAATAGATTTTGTTTTAAAGAATGTCACATTTTCTTGCTTTTCTAACCACAAGTATCAAATTAACCATTTACCTTCATCGTCATCATCTCTTTCTTTCTCTTCCAATGCTTGTCTTTCCAACTGTCTTGCTACCTCATCAACTGAGGCTACTGATTCTTTGTCAGGTTCTTGTTGCCCTGCTTGATCAAATATAAAAACATAAGTCAAATCTAATAAAGATACTTTTCCACTCGAGTATGGTCTTAGGATACTGGAGAACACACATCTTTTCCTGATAAGTGTTTAGGAAACAAAAACAGAAACATTATTGTGAACGTAACAGAATTTATTTAATGAGAGAAAAATCTTCCAAATTTAAGTAGTATTGTCCATCAACAAAATATTACACATTCCCAGTGCTGGCAGCTGAAGGATAAATAAAAGTGTGAACTGGTCCCTATCTTTAAGTAGTTTACATTTTTAAATATTTAACAATTACACTGAACAGGCACTTAAAATAGGCAATAAATGTTGAAAACCTTAGTTAAGATGAGGATTTCTGTGGGACACTGGAGGATTCAGGGATTCATTAAAAAAAAGTTGTCAAGCTGGGCTGGGTAAATAAAAATGAATAGGAAAAACTATCCCATTACTAAAAAACAAAATTCTTAAACAGTTAAGCAAGTGATTACAATTCAGCCAGAGGAGCTATATGCATGTGTAGAGAGATAGTATTACCAGGCAGAACATAATGAAGTCACATTCTGGCTACTGGAGAGGATGTGTAACAGTCGAGAAATACAAGTGTTAAAAAGTATATTAGGGTCTGAATACTTTAAAGGACAAACTGAAAGAACTAGAAACTGGTACAAATTTTCCTAAAATGAAGGACCTGGTGCAACGAAAATATTAACTTCTCAAAACACTTACACTCCTGACTCATAATATCCAAATATACATTTTCAGCTGTTTCCCTTGCCTTACAGGAGATTTAGAAAAGTCTCACAGAATACCCTATGCAGGTTGCTTTCAAATGGCATATTTAGGCCCACACGCGCTAACGCTTGGTGATGCTGTGGGGTTAGGCAGGTGAATATCCACACCACCACCACCACCGCACGTTCTGCAATTACAACTCAGTGACACGAGCGTGTGGGAATACACACACCCCAACAAGTGCGACCCGCAACAAAAATCCCTGCGGGAACTGGGGATGGCGGGGGAAAGTGCGGACAAGGCAGTGGGACACGCTCATTTCGCCCACACCCTCGACGAAAAAGAAGTTCCAGGATGCTCCTGTAAAGCAGCCGCAGTATCGGCCGGGACCAGATTTCTGAAGAGGCCAAACAGCGAGGAGGGTGGAAGGGCTGGGTTCCGTGCACGGCTTCATACCCATCGCAAGGTCTGTGCTGGAGCTGAGTTCTGGCCGTCCAGGGGCTCAGGCCTACTGACCCCAGGGCTACCTCGTGAGAAGCCGAGGCACCCTCTTCTCCCTCATCCCGCCCCCACCAGCTCCCTGGTCCCACAGGACGAGAAGTCGCCCCTCCCCGGGACTGAGAATCGGAGCCCAGCCTTGACACACACTCAGTCCTGGGACTCAGTCCCGTCTGAGTCCCCAGTCCCCTGTGCCCCCGCGCTGGGCCTAAGCAAGCCGAGCTGTTCGGCCATCCCTGGCGGTGCCAGGGAAAACCCATAAAACTCCCTTTTACCTGTGGCAGCCCCTTTGCTCTTCTTCTTCTTTCGTCTCTTTTTCTTGGCTGCCTCCTCGGCGGTCGAGGCAGCTCCCTCTTCCCTGTCGTCTGGATCCAGGTCGCCATTCAGGTGGCTCCCGGAGGACGCCGCCGCCTCCTCCACACCCGCCATGTTGCCCGAGCGAGCGCGAGGGAGTGAGGCAGAGCGGCCAGGGCCCGCTCCTCCCTCACCCGCCTAGACCGGCGACGCCGGAAGCTGCTCTCAGTGGTGCGGCGCAGGGGACGCTGGGACGGCGGAGGACTGGGTCGCGGGGCCCGCGCGCCGACGGTTGACGGCCCGGCTTCCGGCCGGACGCTGCCGCCGCCACGGTCGGTGCCTGAGGTGGGGTCCGGCGGGCCTGGCTGCGGTTCCCAGGGGTCCGAGCGGCCACACCTGCCTCGTCCCGCACCTGGCGCGTTCTTCGGGCTCCCCTGCCGGCGTAGGGTCGAGTTGAATGCCTGTGCCGTGTGCACGGGCGCCGTCCGCCAGAGGGGGCGTGTCTGTTGGCGCGGAAAAGTCTTTCCATGCTGTTTTATAAAGCGGTCCCGGGAGCGAGGAAAGGGGCTTAAAAAAAAAAAAGTGCTCATTCGTACACACTGCTCTTTTATTATTATTATTTTTTTAAATGACTTAAAAGGACCGCGTTGTTATTTACAGTCGCAGCCCACGGCGAGGCCGTCCAGGTCACTTCAGGAGATGAGGCTGAAAGAGGGGACCTGAAGCGGCACAGGGGAACGGCTGAGGACGCCGAGGGAGGACCACGTGTCAAACAGCGAGAGAGCCCCTGCGTTGAGTGCTACCAAGAGGTCAAGTAAGAGGACTCTGAAAAAAAAATGTCATTTCTATGGTAACGTGGGAGCTGTCGGTGACCTTAGCCAGAGGTATCTAGGGGTACCGCTGGAAGCCAGACTAAAGAGAGGTGAGAATCTCTTCTTCACCCTTCAAGTTTCAGCTCAGGTGTCACCTCTGAGAATGCATCCTCAACCGTCTAAACCAGGCCCTGCTCTGAAAACCTCTCACTGAATTGCTAACCCTTTCTTCATGGCAATTTGTAAATGAATTTACTAGTACGATTTATTATTATTATTATTTATTTTATGTTTGCCTCCTCAGGACCTTGAGTTCCATGAAGGCTGGAATCCTGCGCCACAGTTTATGCTCTTATCGCCAGAACCTATCCATACGTGAGCGTGTAATAGGAGCTTATTAAATATTTGAATAAATAGCGTTTGGGAAGTGCCAAGTACTTAGATTCATTGTCTCATTAAATGCACTTTTGAGTTGAGGAAATTAGGAGTTAGAGAGTTTTGGTCATTTGCACCAGGTCATATAGTAAGTAATTAGAGTTAGAATCCAAATTCAGATCATCAGGTGCCAAAAGTTTGATAATTCTGTATTCTGCCTTCCCAACTGAAGTTTAGACTCAGTTCAGTAAATGTTTATTGATAGTAGACTAGAAATAATTTTTCTCAAGACACAACTCTGTACCCGCAAGAAATTTTAGCATTCAATGAAACATGTAAAAAAATAAAGTACTAATACTATCCTCACATCATTTATTAATTATTTTCTATTTCACATTACTCTATCACAAAGCTAAGGAATTTTCAGAGGGTCTATGAGATATTCAGATTGAGGGCAAGAATGAAGCTGGTCAACCTTAGAAAGAATCAAGGCTCACCCAGAAGCTATTAACACCCTTAAAAGGAAGATCTGCTACATCAAAAAAAAAACCCTTAAGCTTTGTTGTGAATCTTCCCAGTTCCTCTCTAAGTTCTGGGAACACTTTGGTTATGGCTGCTAACTTAGACTCACCCCAGGAAACACAAGGTCCTGGGGGACAGAACCTAAAGGCTTGGCTTGATGGATGAATTTTGACAAAGGCTACTTAAAACATGAGTTGATTTACAGAATTATCAATGTCAAAGTTTGTTCAATGAAAAATTCAAGATGCTAAAATACAATAAAATACTGTTTCTTTGCTACAAAGGGATTGTACGCCTCCCCCTTTCCTGAAAAGAGGCAAGAAAACAAAACTTGAAGGTAGTTGTGAAAAACAATATATTTCTTAACACTATGGTAATGGATATTCGCTGAATCATTGATTATTTTCAAGGATACTGAAGAGTTTGAGGTAACTAAGTTAACTATGCTTAAAATAACAGCCCAGCTCACTCCTTATTTTTATAATTTGGTTTTCTTTACAAGAAGAAATTGAATGAAGTAAAAGAACGAGAAATAACAAAAACCTAAGTAAGAATCTAAGAGAACCAGTAATATAATTCAGTACTAGCACAGGCTAGAATATTTTTTCTAGCTAATTACATGAAGTCATTTTGTCTCAGATGGTTAAATCTAGCAGATAAAAACAAGTTTTTTTTCCCCCTTAGATAACTTTTACTATTATAAAAACAATACATTGTGATATGTCAATTTTTTTGCTAAAAAAATATTTTTGCTGAGAAAATTTTGATTCCAAATGAACAACATAATTTGCACCAGCCTTATTTTCTTTGAAGTCTTTAGTTATGATATGGCTCTGGACAAGTCAATCTCTCCAAACTTCAGTTTCTTCATTTGTAAAATGAGCATAATAATAGTACCACATCATAGGACAAAGCAATTAAATTTTAAAATGGAGAGAAAGCACTTATGATAGTACAGTGTCTGACACAGTAGTGATACTAGCTAACACTATTAAATAAGCCATGCTCTTTTAAATTTTGCATTTGCGTGGACTATATGTTGGTCTAAATGTTTTAAGGCACACATCTATTATATAATCTTTGGCAATGGGTTAACAAGGTATAAGTTAAGAGTAAAACTGAGAAAGCCTGATTGCTTGACAGTAAAGGAAATACTAAGTATTTTTTCATATCTCTACAGTTAAAAAATAGTATACATGTTAATTTTAAAATGTATAGATAGTTAGGACTTCACCATATGAATTTGGGAGGGAACACAATTCAGATCATAACAGACATTGCCAAGTGTCCCATTGAAGAAGAGGGCAGGGATCTGCTCGTGATCAAAAATCACTGACATAGAGGCATGAAAGAATGGGTATGTTTAGGGGAAGTTCTTACTGAGGAGTAAGTAAATTAAAACCAGATTGTAAAGGACATTCAATGTTACCCTAAAGAGTGTGGCTTTTATTGTAAGGCTTCAAGGTGATATGTGACAAAGAATATTTAAATTTTAATATTTAAAAAATTCCTAAAATAGAAGACTACAACAGTCATGTCAATAGCATGTCAACACAATGCGTACTATGTATGCATTAAAAGCCAGTAAAATGATAGGCATGTATATTATGTGAGCAAATTTAAATGTTTATATAATACAAATAGATTGTCAAGCTAGGGAAAATTAGTCATTTTTGCTTAGCAAAAGATGACTCTAATAGTAATCTAGATTCTAGAACAGTGGTCCCATCCAGCAAACTTTCTGTTAAAAAGCCAAATATATTTTAAAAACTTTTCTATTCTCTGAATATAGTATTTTTCATTTTTTGAAGTTGAACAGTTTTAAAATTATTATTATGAAATGACAGAGTAGATGATGTTGGTTTTTGTGCCCTTACGAAAAAAAAAAAAAAACTTTTTGTTTTAAAGGCCATCTCTCAAAACCATTTTTAAAATTTTTCTCAGTAGTGAAATCCCTACATCTGGTGTCCTCTAAAGAGAGATGTGGAAATGGCAGAGCCTAGGAGTATGGGAGACTTGCTAAGATGTTACTATCGATAAAAAAAAAAAATTCATAAGAGCTCACGGTTTTTAGGTAGCTGGAGAGAAGAGACTGGGTTGCAGAAACATTTCTAAAACAATTAAGACTTAATGGTCCAGGGAGGGGCTAAGAATGACACCCAGGTTTCTGGCAGGGTTCCTAGGCCGGTAGTGGTACCACTCCATGAGATAGGGGATAGAAGAGGAGGAGTAGGTTTTAAAGGAGGTGGAGGGGAAGATAAGCTTTTGGCATTTTAAGTTTGAGATGCCTGTAGGGCAACCAGGCAAAGATATCTAGTCGTCAGTTAGAAACATCGGTCTGAAGAGAGACATGAGAGTTATTAGGCCTTGTGTGTGGTGGAACACTATGATTGAGGTAGCTCAGAGAAAAGAGAAAAGGACCCAAAATAGACCCCAACCCAGAAAGACACTAATATTTGGGGGATTCTGTTAGTTTATAACAAGGGGCAGATATTCTGTTAAGGAAACGACAAAGGAATAATAGAACAAGAAAGAGAAAATGCTTTAGAGGATAATCACACGGAAGTGAGAGAAAAGTGTTTCACAAAAAACAGAAGTTTGCTCAGCTATTATAACTGCTGAAGAAAGATTAAATGGTAAAAAGTCTAAAACTAGACCATTGATTTTAGTCATTAGGAGGCCACTGGTAACTTGAGTGAGAGCAATTTTGTTAGTACCAAGAAAGGGTCCTCGCAAGAGGTTGGGATGCACTATCCTGGACACCAGCTCAAGGAGCAAAGGATCCTTTATCACAAACCCACTTCACCAATTACATTTGCAATGCTCTCTTTTGTTCTCCTGGAGAGTACCTTTCTTGAAATTAAATGTGGTTCTCTTAGCATACTCTCTTCTGTAAATCTTTCCCTATTTTAGTTCTATCTAAAGACACCCTAAGTTACTCTTTATCTTACAGTATATTATCTCCTTTTGTAACTGTAAAATAGATAATAATAGAACTTCTTTACCTTCCCCATAATCTCTATGTAGCATCCATGCATTTAGGCTAGACTTTGGGAAAGACATATATGGTTTCAAGCAATATTTCTAAGGCCAAAATGTCAGGAGTATCATTACCCACATAGAAGTTTTAAGTGTTTATTGGCTAGGGCTACATTGAAATCAATGTCAGTGCTTCATGAAAAATAAGAGCTATATGCTGGAAGACAAACGACAGTACTACCCATAGGCTCTCTTCCAGTCTCTTCTGATAATGCTTCCCACTACCAATTAAAGAATGAGGGTTATTCTGGTGTTGGAGGCAGAGGTGGGTAGAGGTGAACTAGGAATATATTGTGAGTGAGGTTGTTTATGGAAAAGGGATAGAGGTTCTCAAACTTTTGGTCTCGGAACTTTTTACACTTGAAAAATTATAGAGAACCCACAGATAATGTTTATTTATAGGATCCCATAGGCTAAATGTTTATATTTCCCCAGAATTCATATGTTGAAACCTAATTCCCAATATAATAGGAGGGCTTCTGGGAAATGGGGCTCTGCCCTCATGAATGGAATTAGTATAGTACTCTTGTAAAAGAAATCCCAGAGGGCTCCCTTGCCCCGCTTCCACCATGTGAAAGACACAGTGAGGAGACAGCTATCTATGAACCAGGAAGCTGGACTTCACCAGTCATTGAATCAGACAACTTGATAATGTCCCAGAATCACTGAGGCCTTGGTAGATTTTGTTTTTTTTTTGTTGTTGTTGTTTGTTTGTTTGTTTTTGCCTTTTTTTCTTTTTTCTCTTGCTTCAGTTTGGATGGTTTTCATTGCTTTGCCTTCAAATTTGCATGTTTCTTATTTCATAATATCTAATTTCATCAAACCCCTCCAGTTAATTTTTCACTTTAGATACTATATTTTTCAGTTCTAGAATTGCTGTTTGTTTCTTTTTTATAGTTTTCATTTGTCTGTTGAGATTTTCTGTTTACTCATTATATTTGTTTTCCTTTAAATATTTAAACACATTTATAATAGCTGCTTTAAAGTTCTTATTTCTTGTTCTCATAATTCCTACTCATTTCTGAGTTCATAGTTTTTTCTTCTGGTTGAGTCATGTTTTCCAATTCTTAAGTCGAGTAACTTTTTTATCTTACGCTGGACGCCACAGATGCAACTTTGAGTGGCTTTTTTGTCTTTCTGTATAATAGAGTATTGAATATTATTAAAGTAGTCAATTTACTTGCATCTTATTGTGATAGTTTCAAGCTTTGTTTTTAAGCTTTGCTTAGACAGAGCTAGAGTAGCCTTTACTCTAAAGTACCACTATCCAATATGAAATCTGCTAGCCATGTATGGCTTTTAAGCACTTGAAATGTCCAAATTGAAGAGTGCTATAATTGAAAAATGAACACTGAATTTCAGACTTAGCATGAAAAAGAGATTGTAAAACATCTCATTAATGATCTACATTAGTTACATGTTGAAATGATAATATTTTGGATATATTTGGTTAAATAAAATATTTTATTAACATTAATTTTATCTGTTGAGTTTGACTTTTTTTAAAGAGGGTATTAGAAAATTATAAATTACATTTCTGACATGTTATATTTCTCTTGAATAGTGCCGGTTTAATGCTAGATTGGCCCTGTTCCTAAAACCCAGCCTTTCTGAGATTTCAACTAAATTCCTAGGGTTGTCAATGAGATCTCTCCACTGTGACTGGTTGGAACACCAACATCCTGTGCAATCTCTAGTGATCAGCCTCTAGCTCCCCAGAGTTGTTCTCTCTCTAGTAGTTGTTCATTGCGTAGTTTTGTGGAGACTTTCCCTGTGCGGACTTTGTGCAGTTTCCTTTTCCCTGATATCTGATCTCCATTTGCTCAGCTCAGTGACATCATTGTGCTTTGTTTGGCTGTTCCCTGTGCTGTGGTCTAAAAAGTACCTCCATGCAAGAGCTGTGGTGATCATGAAGCTTGTTTGTTTATTTTTATTTTTTAGGAATCATAGTTCTATATTTCCTATTGACCAAGGTCTAAAAACAGTTATTTATGTTTCCCAGTTTAATAATTGCATTAGTGGAAGGTCTTGTGTCCAATAACAATTATTATATTATGTGAAAATGCAAGTCCTATCATGATCTTTCACTTTGTTGTTGCAAGTTTTCCTTAAATGTCTGATAGACATTACTTTCCAGTTCATATTTTAAAATGTTGCAGACAGTCTGGAATAGTAAACTTGGCAGCAGCCGTAAGATGCCTCGGTAGAGTCTTGATACAGCATCAAAGGCACAGTCTTTCCGACATAGCTAATCAGACACTTTATCCTTACTCTATGTGTTCAGGTGCCCAACAGACATTTTGCTGCTACAAAACCTACAAAGAAAACAAAAAAGGTGCCAAAGAAAAAGCATTCAATGACAAAAAAGATGAGATAGAAAAAATAAAGTCATATCCCTTTATGGAAGGTGAACCTGAAGATGATGTTTACTTAAAATGCCTATATCCAAGGTAGATATATGAGGTGGAGAAAGCTATTCACTTAAAGAAATGCCAAATTCTGGACTTTACAAATACAAAGCAAGGGGTTTATCTTGATTTGACACTGGATGTGGCACTAGGAAAGAAAAAAAAAAAGTAGAGCCATTTGCCAGTGTTCTTAGTTTTCAATGCCAACTTGCTTTAGAAATAAGTAAAGTTGCTGTATTTACAGGGAATGCATCAGAGATTAAAATGGCAGGAGAAAATGGAGCTGCATTTATAGGAGGAACTAATCTGATCCAGAATATTTTGGATGATGAAATTCAGTCAGACTATTATGTAGCTGTTCCAGAAATAATGCCCGAGCTTAATCCATTAAAGAAGAAACTGAAAAAAATTTCCAAAGCTTACCCAAAGTTCCATTGGCTGTTACATCCCCCAAATGCTTGAATATTTAAAACTGGGCATGAAATTAGGTAGATGAAGAAATGGAGAGTTTTCTTGAGATAAAAATAGCAACACTAGATATGTCAAGTGACCAGATAGCTGCCAATTTGCAAGCAGTTATCAATGAAGTTTGTAGACAGAGACCACTGAATTTGGGACCCTTTGTGGTAAGAGCTTTTCTTTGAAGTTAGACAAGTGAAGGTTTGTTGTTAAAGGTTGAGCCATTGTTACCTAAAGAAGTAGAAACCAAAGAAAACAACAAAGAAGCTGCCTAAAATTGTTGTATTGTGAAGTTATTTTTAGTGGATTGAGAAGCAACAGAGAAAATTACAAAACTGTATAATTTCAAAAAACAAAAATGTTGCAGAGTAAAAAACCTGACTGAAATCTGTGTGTTTGTGGGCAGTACTTTGTAAAGTGCTCAGGTTTGCTTTAATGTGAATGAATGAAAAGCAAACTATAGACATTGGATCTATGTAATAGACACTGTTGGATGCCTACCCAGAATTAATTTTTAGTTTTTTCTTTGCCAACATACCCCTTTTCTGCCTAACATGTTCCTAACCAGGTGAATCTATCCTTAACTCAAGGGTATTGAGCTAAGCTAATATATAACAATTCCAATCCCTCTTCCCAGTGGTTTGTTTAGGCAAAAACACATGTTGCAATTTTAGTAAGACATGAAGAAAAATCATTGAGAACTTCTGGAGAAGGTTTACTAAATCTATGTATATATATGTATATAGAGATTTCATTTTCTTTTAAATGTTTTAGGAATAATCACTGGGAGTAAAATCTGAAGAACACAGAAAGATGAAAATGTGCTGGACCCTTGAAGATATTATTCAGCCACTGAATTGGAGAAAACCCTAGGCTAGTCACTCTTCCTCCAAGTATGTAAGATATCACATCTCTGTACTGTTAAAACTGAGATTTCTGATACTATAAATAAAGTCAGTCTAACTGAAAAATTCCAGAATGTAGCAGACTTGGTGCTCATTCAGCTCTCTTGATCTGGGAATTCCAAGTTTACATTTACAGTGACTGAGGATGACTGAGATAGAAGACATGAATGGAATCAACTGGTCTTGAGGTTCTGAATGGAATACTGGTATAAAGTTATTTTGGGATCAGAACCAACAGATCTCTAATATTCTTTGGGTCTGAAAACTGGCAGCAGTGGATGGGACAAAAGATAGATATTTTTTAAGGCACTCAGATATTTTCAAGGACCTAATCTCTGTAAGTTGACATCTCTAGATTAGTATGTGTGGGAGCTGGAACTGGTTGAGGCTCTTGGGTACTCCTTTAACATTTTTTGATAATTTACATGCCATAGAGCTCACTATTTTAAAGTGTAAAATACTGTGAGTTTTAGTATTTATAAGTGTACAACCACCACCACTATCTAATTATAGAACATTTTCCATTCATTATTTAATAGACATTTGGGTTGTTTCTACTTTTTGACTATTATGCCTGCTATGAACTTTCCTGTACAAGTTTTGGTGTGGATATGTTTTCATTTCTCTTGGTCATATATCTATGAATACAATTGCTGAGTCATATGGCAACTTTACGTTTAATCTTTTGATGAACCATCAGACTATTTAAAAAATTAAACATTTTTAAAAATTTAAGTTGAATTCATTATTATATTAGTTTCAGGTATACAGCCTACACATCTCTCTCTCTCTCTCTATCCATTCTTCTTTTCTTTTTTCCTAATTGTCTTGGCGAGAACTTCTAGTACAATATTGAACAGAAGTGATGAGAGTAGACACCTTGTCCTTGTCTTGTTCCTGATTTTAGGGGGAAATATTTCCATCATTTATTATTAAATATGTTAGCTATAGGTTTTTCAGGTGCCTTTTGTGAGATTGAGGAAGTTACCTTCTATTTCTAGTTTGTTGAATGTTTTTATTATAAAAAATTGTTGGATTTAGTCATATACTTTTTGTATATCTATAATGATGATCATATGGTTTCTTGCCCTTTATTCTGTTGATAGATTTTTGGGTGTTAAACCAACCTTGCATTCTGGGATCAATCCCACATGGATATCCTTTTTATGTGATGCTGGATTTGGTTTGCCAATATTTTAAAAAAGATATCTGAGTCTATACTCATAAGGGTATGGTCTGTGGTTTTCTTCCTGTGATGCCTTTGGTTTTTGTATCAGAGTAATGCTGACTTTTTTGGGAAGGTTTTTCTCTTCTATTTTTTGGAAGAGTTGAGAATATTCTTAATGCTTGATTTTTGACAGCTCCAGCTTTCTTTTTGTTGTGGATCTGGACTAGAACTGTTTGAAGTTCTTTGATGTTCTCAGAGTTATTCCTTTACTTTCTTCTTCTACCTCACTGATTTTGTCAAGACCTGCTCTCTCTGTTTCAAGTTGATAATAATCTCATTTGAAATACTATACATTTATTTGTTTTAACTATTTCTTTTTTCCTCCCAAGAAAACATAGTCTGTTTCACCACAATTTATGTTTTCATAATGCAAATTAACTAATGATTATTAAATAGGGGAATGATGTTATTATACCATGGAAGTTACCATTCTCAATTTTTCACACTTAGATTTTTCTTCTGAAAGGAGAACCACAAGAGGGGCAATAGAATTATAACCTTTATTAGGACAGAAAGGCGTTCAGTTTAGCTGCTGCACAGGCAAGAACTCTTTCAACTCGTTAAAAAAAAAACAAACAAAAAAATGAACACTAGTACCCAGGTAGTCAGCTTCAGAAAGGCACTCTCACCCCCCGCCCTCCAGATGTACAGTTCGTTCTCAGATTCTGGCATGTTTCTCTTTTTTCTATGCCTATCTTAAAATCAACCCCACTGGCAAGGAGATCCACTTCATCCACATTATTTCAGTACCCATAAATTTGCATTCTACTCTGTTGTTTTTAAAAAAATTCCCTTCAGCTCTGGCCACAAGGACCTGCCTGAACAATTTAAATTACTCCTGCGGTATCAATTATTGTTTTTCTTTCATACTATAGTTCTAGAGTGGTGTGCCCTCACTCTGTTTTTCCCATAAGCCATACTATTTTGTAGTGCACAGTTTTGCAGAACATGAGGTTTTTCACAAATGTGTATATCATATTACAGCATAAATGCCTGTATTTACATTTTAACCAGGAATTTTGGAAATATTGGATTTACTCTGTGCGGGAGGAACAAACTTTTCTCTTTAACGTTCTTTTGACTGGTTTCATAATCAAATGGACCTGAGACAGATTAGTAAGAGAAAATAACCAAATTTAGTGCATGCATATGTATGGGAACCTCACATACATAAGAGTGTCAGAGATTCCACATGTATAAGAGGTTCAGAGATAGAAAGAAAACATGGGTATATAAGACACCTTGAGTTAGGGATGAGGTAAGGTGACCTTGGGGCTTCAAAGGTCATTATAGGATAGAAAGAAAAGTAGATACCTAGAGAATGGAAGTTTGTCCTGCCCTATAGATAGGTCAAAAGAGGTTATCTTTGATAATCTCTTATTACAGGCAAGGCCCCTGATTCAGATTCTTTTAGATAGTATAGGGAGGGGCAGAAGTATCTCCTGAGACCAGATTAAAGTTGTCTTTAGCCCAAAATTTGTGTACCACAGAGGCACGTCTTGGGGTGTGCCCAAGCCCCTATAACTCAGAATGGAATCTTTAGTTAACAGTGGCAGGATAACGCAATAGAGGTTTTTATATAAACATAATATAACGATATAATTAATAAATTAATATTATTATTAATATCATTAGCTATTAGCTAATGATGCTCAGTCCTCTGTGTGTCCCAGTCTTTTGATACTGTTGCTGCTGCCTAGTCCTCCGTTGTGGGTTCATCTTCTTCATTGTAAACTAATGAGGCCAATTAGCTTTGGTTTAGCCAGCCCAAGCCTTCCTCTCAGTCACAATAGTGTGGTTTTCACAACCTGCTTGGTAAAATACGTCCCCTTGGTCAGTGTTTTCCAAACTTGACATGTATGAGAATCACTTGGAGGTCTTGTTCAACCACAGATTCCTGAGTGCAATTTCTGGAGATTCTGACACATTATGTCACAATAGGTCTGAGTGAGGATTTGCATTTCTTGCAGGGTCTTAGATGATGTTGATTCTGCTGATCCAGAACCACATTTTAAATGGCATTGCTCTGATGGTCCTGCCATTAGCAGTATCATTCATCCTCACGGGCATCAGTTCCTTCCCTATCGAACCTTTTTTTTCCTTTTTTTGGGGGATAGAGGGGTATTGCATCAGCACAGTCATTCTCAACTGGGGGCAATTTTGATCCCCAGGAGACATTTGATAATGTCAGGAGACACTTTCTGTTGTCATAACTGGGTAAGAAGGTATCCTTCTGGCACCTGGTAGGTAGAGGTCAGACATACTGCTACACATCCTACAGTGCACAAGACAGCTCCTTACCACAAAGAATTATGTGGCCCAAAATGTCAATAATACTAAAGTTGAGAAACCTTAACATGATATATCTCTATTTGCCAATAACATGAAATCTTGCTGATTGTGCCTATGTCAAGTTGATAAGCCTGTGAAGTGAAGATAGAGATAAGGAATGGTTGTGTGGTTGTGTCCTTGCCCCCTAACAATTTTTAAAATAAGTTATTAAAAATGGTTTTCATTTTCAAAATAATTGAAAATAAAACATCTAAACTTTAAAATCATCAAGTGCTTTGAAATAGCACAGACATAATAACTTCAGATTTCAACTTCCCCCTCTTAGGTCTTCAGATTTCCAACTTCTCCCTCTCATGGAAGATTTTACTGAAGCTAAACTTTTCAACATTGAGCCTCTCTATTTCTTTGAACAGGTAATAATATAGCTCAGTCTCATAAATTGTAGTTTACTTTTTAAAAAATAATTCACTTTGACCAGTATTTTTCTCTGCTTTTTAATGAGAAAGATTTCTTTCATTTTAGATGAAACCAAAAAGGAAAAAATGGGAAAAGAGAAAGTACAAAGACCATTTCCCCCATTCGAGATACACCTCACAAGATAAGAATAGGTAAAACATTTGGAATTATTCTTCAATTACTGGCGTCACTTTACATTTTCAAAGGCATATAAGTTATCAGGACCAATCCTTCCTATTCCCCACCCTCCAAGAAACTACTTAAAGAAATTACCACTTCAAAGCTGACCATGAAGTCAACCAGAGAACTTTATTTCAGCCAGATCAGTGGTTCATTTAAGCTTAATTGATCAAATCTACTAGTCATTTCTGGTTTCTTTGCTATTCCATTCAGACCCAGCCTTCTGCTTACTCCGTGTTCCCTTTAAGACTTTATTTAAATATCACCTTCATGGTGAGACTTTTCTTGATTATCCTATTTCACATTTCAACCCTGTCCCCACCATGGCAATCCCTACCCCTATTCCTAACTTTTCTGTGTACTTCTGACTTTCTAACATTGTAAATGATATCCTATTTATTTGTTTGCTTTCTCCTCATTGGGTGTCAAGTCTACCTACAAGGGTAGGATTTTTTAATCTACTTGAACTTTTCTCTATCTACAGTCCCCAAAACAGTACTTGGCACATAGGATGTGCTTAATAGAGATTTGTGATTAACAGCCATAGAATTGTGTCAAACCCATGAAGATAAATGAAGTAATGGAACTAATCATTCCACCACATTTTTACCCTCCAGTTACTATAATTTCTTAACTTGTGAAGTGGAAATTAAAATATCCCAACCTGTCTTGAACATATATCACAAGGCTGTATCAGTTTAAAAGTTATTGATTATACCAGTGAATTCAGGGACAATTTTGCCCCATATGAGACATTTAGCAATTTTTGGAGACATTTTTGTCATCACAACTATGGAGTATGGTACTATTGTCATTTAGTGTATAGAGACCCGTGGTGCTGCTAAATATCCTACAAGACATCGGACAGCCCTCCACAATAGAGAATTATCTGGTCCAAAATGTCAATGGTGCCAGCGTTGAGAAACTCGCATTATACAGTAATCTGTATTTTTTTTTTTTTTTGAGCCTGCTATAACTTTTTTCAGGACCACTACAAGCTGCTGCTATTTTTAGAAGTTCATTGTCTCTTCATTTCCAACTCTTTTTGCTTAAAAAGCAATTCAACATAACTTGGTCATTTTGTACCCACAGTGCTTGGTAATCAATGAGTTCAGCTTGTCATATGAGCATTAAATAGGTCTATTTATCTTAGAGTTTCAGGGGTTAATTGGTTTCCCAACTTTCTCATTTGATGTAGTCCTCATGGTATGACTGAAACAGAATGAATTGGAAGATTATAGTAAGGGATAAGACCATAATGAGAAGAAAGAGAGAGGGTCAGATCATGAAAGACTTTGAAAGCCACTGCTACAATGAATGAGATGGGAAACCATTGGAGAATTTGAGCAGAGAAGGGTTACTTGACATGATTAAATGACCTGGCTTCTATGTTGAGGTTCAATTTTAAGGAATGAGGAAGTAAAATTTCTACTCTGCTCTCTTAAGGTCTCTGGCTGGGACCAACATAAGACAGATCAATAGGGAAATAACATACACATTTCATCCAGTAATTTTTACATGTTTGTAGGAACCCTTATAAAAATGAAGACCCCAAGAAACAATTATAGCCGAAGGCTCATATACAAAGTGTAATAAACTATGAAAATGTGATAAAAGGTTTGGGCTAGGGCAGTCAATCATGGAGAAATGACTAGGAAGGGAAGGGTTAGTTTAACAAAGTCTGTTTGTACACATTTCTTTCGGCCTTAACTACTTCTCTCTGGTGGTAAGAATGTTTCTTACTTCTGGTATAGGAAGAGCATGTTTCACATGGGAGTTTCACCTCCTGCTTTCAAGAATTAAAAAGAAGATTGGAAGGTCCTCTTTGTATTTGGGAATGGCATGCTCTGAAGCCCACATAGGGAGAATGGGGAGTTAGTGGTTAATAGGTACAGACTTTCAATTGGGGAAGATGAAAAATTTGGAAATGTTTTGTAGTACTCAACAAGGTTGATGTATTTAATGCTATAGAACTATATACTTTAAAATGGTTAAAATGGGAAATTATATATTATGTGTATTTTATCACAGTTAAAAAAAGAATTTTGCTATAAAGGGGGTAGATAAATGGTATAGTAGTTGGCAGGGCATGTTCACCTCTATATCAGTCCCTAAAAGTTTATTGAGGAAAGTACTGAAGAAATTTGTAAAAGGAGGTTGTTAGTAATACTTTATAAGAGAGAGTCAGCTGAAGTATCAACTCCCTTCAGTTTCTACATTCCCGATTCAAGCCCTGTGCCTTTAAGGGCCCAGAGATGATTTCAGTCAAAGACAAAAGTAATTAACTGGGATATGGGCTCGGGTCAACCAAAATGTCTGTGGGACCGGGAAGGACTAAGTCATTCATTAATTTCTAATTGTTTTGAAAAATTATCTTAGGAGCAAAATACTTAAATGACAATCAGCAACACATTCTCTCTCCCAGAAATTTAGGCACATGGTAGGTCAAATCTTAATTATAATCACATTAATAGTAGAGTTAAAACATTAAGAATTTAGAAGGTTGTATAGCAAAGGTGAACAACTTCGGCACAAGAGAATGCCAAAACACTCCCTCTCAAGATAGTAGTGGCCATGGAGTTGTACATCTGTTCTTTTTCATAGAAATTCCAAAATACTATAGATATTAGTGTGAAATATTAGTATAGATGCAGCATAACTGTCTATTTCTTTAGACATCTTTAATGATTGTCCGACTCATAGCCTTATCATAACAGTGAGAGAGAAACCAACTTAAATGCTAGTGGGCAGCTGCAACTCAGTTGCAGTTTATTTCTACAGTATAGAAATGCAGCCCCAGAGTGGACAGTTCTTTCCATTTTTTAAAAGAGAAACCTGGAGTATAGATTTTTACAGAATACAGCTGGTCTTCACATATTGTTGACTAATCCAAAAATTTTGAAATACTGTGTATACTTTACTAGACAAGCCAAAAGAAATAGATCTATGGCTACTGGTTGCTGAGCTCTGGCCTACAGTTACTCAGTTTATAGGATTTGCAGAAATTTGTTCATTGCCACAAAGAAGTATTGTCAAGTCTGGTATTTTTCTGAATTCATTTGGCAACCTTAGTCTGTTTTTCGTATTTAACAACATTCCAGAAAAATGCCAAGGAAACTGAAGAAGCCCAGATCATTGTTTCTCATTATACTACATATTTTTTTGAGCTGTTTTATTGAAAGTTGAGTTGTACTTATTCTATAAATAAATATAACATTTCCCTTTCAGTAATAAGGGAGATAAAAGATTTATTTCATAGAGTTGTTGAAACATTTAGTCCAATATCAACCAGCTATTATTAAAAATATTAGACAAACCACAGTTATTATTGAATAGATAACTGATGGTTTTACACTTATTCATAAAATACTGTGAAATAGAGACAATGTAATATACCCATCTAATAGAGTTACTATGTGGGTTGGAGAAAGTGATATATGTGAAAATACTTTGTAATTACAAAGTGATAAATACATTTATGGTGTCATAATAGTTAATAAAGGTTATTAAAATAAGATGTCTTTTAAAAACTAGTAAGTATATAAAATATACATATAGATGTACAATCTATAAATATGTATGCGTCTGTGTGTAAGTGTATTTTCTCTTCCACCATGTCTAATATGCTATTAAACCCATCCACCCTCTGAGATCTTAATTTTGGTTATTATATTTTTCAGTTTTATTTCTATTTGATTCTTTTTCATATGTGCTTGTGTGTGCACGTGTGTGTATGAGTAGTTTCCAGTTCTTTGCAAAAATTCTCAATTTATTTGGACATAGTAAGCAGAATAATTTTAAACTCTATCCAGTTAAGGTTCTATTTCTGTTAATTGCTGTTTCTGCTGATTCTCATTCATTTTCTTTCAATGCCTTGTGAATGTAATTTTTTAAAAAGCTTTGTGTCAAATATTATATTTGAAAAATAGGTTTTTTTTAAATAATTTGAGATCTAGGATGACAATTTTTTCCAATGAAGGAGATTTACATTTGTTTCTATCAGAGGCTTGTGGATACATCAATATTTTGGGGTCACCTTAGTTCATTTCAGGAAGTAAGATAGTATGAAGCTGTGTTCCAATATGCTGTTCTAGGTCTACTTCTGGATAACTCTTATAGCCTTTTTGGGTCTCAACTAGTAATCTCACTTTAGAAAACCCTGGATTCCAAATTTTGAGCCCTTAGCCTCCAGAAAGCTATTAAAATCCCTGATCAGTCTCTAAGGCTCTCAGACACCTATTTTAGAATTAGGGTTTACCTTTTTGGATTTCTGTCTTCCCCCAGGTACTCATGGCAGCATATGATAGGGGTGTGTTGGATGGGCTAGGGGAACACAGAATGTGTTTGCAGACTAACCTAAGAAACTCAGGGAAGGCTTTCTGTAAGAAATTATCTCTGTCTTGTCTTATAATTAAACTAATGAATTAACAACACACATGTATTGGTTTTTATCATCTGTATATAAACACAGTAAATGTTCATTGTAGAAAAGTTAGAAAAGTATAAAGCATAAAAGGAGAAAATAAAAAATGACTTCCATAATTCCATATATTCCTATGAGCCATTAGGTTCTTTACAATTTTTACTAGTCTAAAAAAAAAAAAAAGTTAGTGGTTTTATACATAGATGGTATAAATTTTTTTAAAGTCTATTTTAAGATTAATTTCTAGAAGTCAAATTACTAAGTTAAAGAGTACTAAATATCTTCAAGGCTCACATATATTTTTTACAGTTATCTAAAGATTAGAGAATCTAAAAATCTAGAAGAGGAAGCAAGACTATCTACAGTAACTGATTGTGAGAAGTATGAGTTCCACTCATTTGACATCTCACAAACTCCTGTTTCCAAGTTTTCTGCTAAATCTAAACTCTCCAAAATACACTTGCAAAAGTGTCTATTTGAAGAATACAAACTCATTGCCACTGAGATGCTATATGAACTTGGGGAGATGTTGCAGAAATATGCTGAATATAACATTACTTTCCCTGTGGGAATTGCGAATCTTGTGAATTATAGTTGGCACGATCTTACTGAAGAAGTTTGTAAGTGTGCTACCAGAAATTCAATGTTGAATAAACATGATGCCTTGCAAAGCCATTGCAATTCCATGACAATAGTTGACAACATCAGCAGCTGTTCAAGAGAAGAGTATGATAAGAAAAATCATCTGGTGAAAGCAAAAATAGACCATCACCGTGCTGCATCAAGTAAGTATATGGAAAAAACATGTAAGTAGAAATTGCTAGTTAGATTTATAAATAATCAGGTTTTAAAAAAAGCAAATAAGTGAGATATTGACAAAATATATTAACGGTATTTGGTTTGTGTTAATCACTTTAGTAATTAGGTCTTCATGAATGTCAGGAGTAAGATACAAAAACTTATAGTGCTTTCAGTTTAATAAAGCATTTATTCTGCTTCATTTCCATATTATATGAAGTCTTTGTTTCAGAGGATCTTACAAATTCTCTTACAGCAGCACAGTCTAACAAAAAAGTGATGCTAGCTATATATATTATTGTTTAAATTAAACTTTTAATTTTAAGATAATCATAGATGCACATGTAGGGACAATGCAGAGAGATCCCATATACCCTTCACCTATTTTCCCCACATGGCAACATCTTGAAAAATTATAGTACAATATCATAATTAAGATATTCATGGATGCAGTCATGATTCAGAATATTTCCATCATCTCAAGGATCACTCATTTTGTCCTTTTGCACCTAAAAACACTTTCATCCTGCCCGCACCCCCTCTTTAACCTTGGCAACCACCAACGTGGTCTCCATTTCTATATTTTTGTGATTTCAAAAATGTTATGTAAATGGAACCATACAATGTATAACTTTTGGTGATTGCCTTTTTTGCAGTTAGCTTAATTCCCTAGAGATTCATCCAGGTTGCATGTATCAATAGTTTGATCCTTTTTGTTGCTCAGTAGCATTCCATGGTACGGATATATATGGCAGGTCGTTTAACCATTCACTCCTTGAAGGACATCTGGATTTTTCTCTTCCCTTCCTTTCTCCCTTCTTCCTTTTTCCTTCCTTCCTTCCTTCCTTCCTTCCTTCCTTCCTTCCTTCCTTCCTTCCTCCCTCCCTCCCTCCCTCCCTCCCTCCCCTCCCTCCCTCCGTCCTCCCTCCTTGCCTCCTTTCTTTCTTTCTTTCTTTCTTTCTTTCTTTCTTTCTTTCTTTCTTTCTTTCTTTCTTTCTTTCTTTCTTTCTTTCTTTCTTTCTTTCTTTCTTTCTTTCTCTCTCTCTCTCTCTCTCTCTCTCTCTCTCTCTCTCTCTCTCTCTTTCTTTCTGTTTTTCAGTTTTTTAGCTATTATGAAAGCTGCTAAAACATTAATGTACTGACTTTTGTATAAATATAAGTTTTCATTTCTCTTTGATAAATTTCAGAATTACAGTTGTTGGGCTGTGTGGTAATTACAGGTTTACATTTATATGAAATTGCAAACTGTTTTCCAGATAGGCTGTATTTTTACATTCCCAGCAACAACATATGAGTGATCCTGTTTTTCTATATTCTTACCAGCATGTGGAAATTTTCACTATTTTTTATTTTAGCCATTCTTATAGGCGTGTAGTGATATTTCATTTTAGTTTTAATTTACATTTCTCTAATGGCTAATGATGTTGAATATATGCCATCTTTGTATGTTCTTCAGTAAAATGTATTCTATGTCTTTGCTCATATTCTAATTGAATTATTTGCTTTTTTTATACTGAATTTTGAGAGTTGTTTATATATTTTAAATACTAGTCATTTGTTGTAAATGTGCTTTGCAAATATTTTCTCCCAGTGTCTTTTAATGCTTTTAAAAGGGTCCTTTGCAGAGAAAAGTTTTAAATTTTGATGAAGTCCAATTTATCCAAAAAAAAAAAAAAAAAAGATTAGTATTTTTGGTATCAAGTCTAAGAACTCTTTGCCTAGCCCTAGATCCTGAAGGTTTTCTTTCTTTTTTTTTTTTTCCTAAAAGCTTTATAGATTTATATTTCACATTTAAGCCCATGACTCATTTTAGGTTAACTTTTGTATATGATACAAAATCTAGATTGAGGCTCATTTTTATGTCTGTGGATGTCCAGATGCTTCAGCATCATTTGTTGTAAATACTGTCTTTGCTCCATTGAATGGCTTTGCATCCTTGTAAAAAATCAGATGGGTATGTTTATGTGAATCTGTTCTGGATTGTTTGGTTTCTGACAGTTCTCATTCACGTTCTTTTGATTCCCTGTGAATAGGATTATTTTTTATTTTATGTCAGACATTTGAAAAACTTTTTAAAAATGACTTGAGACCTAGGATGAAGTTATCTTCAACAGGAGGTGATTGAAAGCAGGGACTCAAACAGATATTTGCTCATCAATGATCATAACAGCCCTATTCACAATAACTAAAAGATGGAAACAACCCAAATATCTACCGACAGATGAATGGATAAACAGTTTAAAAAGGGAAGAAATTCTGATATATTATACAACTGGGTAAAAGTTAAAGACATTCTGCTAAGTGAAATAAGCCAGAAACAAATATAGTATGACTTCACTTAAATGAAGTACCTAGTGTAGCCAAATTAATAGACACAGAAAATAGAAAGGTGGTTGTCAGGGCTGGGAGGAGGTGGGATAAGGAGTTATTGTAAAATAGGTAGAGAGTTTCAATTGAGAAAGATGAAAATTTTCTGAAGGTGGATGATGATGATGGTTAGGCAAAAATGTGAATGAACTTAATGCTACAGAAATGTATACATTAAAATGGTGATTTTTATGTTTGCATATTCAACCACAATAACAAATATTTTAATGTTTAAAATGGTAACTTTTGTATTTTGTGTATTTTTACCACAATTTTTTTTAAAAGGAAAACCTAGGCCAACTGTGGAAAAGAAAGTTTTCTTATAAAGAGATAAATGAAAGGAATTGAGCGGAAGGACAGATGTATACAACTATCCTTGAAGGACATTTAAGTTCATAGTGAGGAGTGAAGACTTGAGTCTGTAAGCCTAGAATTAGGAACCTGTGATATATGTGTGAAATTGTACAAGCTGTCCCACTTTAGAGGCACTTGAGTTGATGCTGCTTCTTCAGCCCATTTCTGCCTACCACTGCATCTCTGTTCCCTCAGTCCTCGGGCCAAATTATGACTTTAATGGGCTATAGGCACTTTTCTCTTTGTGGGTCCCTTCTTCCATAAAAATTATTAAAAATTGGATCTTACAACTGTATTCTTGTAAAGGTAAATATAATACAGTTGGACTCTTTAATATATATATTCACCATTGTCACATTTATTTTTTTCTTCTGCCTTCAAAGAAAATAAAACATTTTTCTCATTTGCTTAGTAGAGAAATCAGTTCTGCTGCCTTGTTCCCTTGCTTCTAAGGGACAACTCTCCCTTCTCAGAAGTTTGCTCCATCCACCTGATCATTGCCAGATATTAGCCTCTAAGTTTTTCGCAGTTAAAATGAATTTACTTTTTTTTTTTTGCCAAGAAATGGATGCGGTTCTAAGATCCTGCAAGTACTAAACCCAAGAATATTGTAAGAAAAGGCTTAAGGGTCTAAAATATTTACATTTCACTAATAATAATTTCAGTAAACTTAGTAGTGAAATGTTAGTGACTGGCACAGCCATACAATTAATAAAAGTTGAGGAACCTCACCAGAGATTAGCACTATGCAGTGAAGATACTGGTAGAGCCTGCTTTTATCCCCAGAGTGAAATTTAATATTCAGGGCTTTAAGGTTTTTCCTTTTATCTTCTATTGTGTTGAATATATATAAACAAAATTAAATGTAGCCACCAAAAAAAAGCCCTTATAGTTTAAATAATAAAATATTAGTTCATAGCATTTTACAAATCACAGGGAACTTTATAGACATTCAGTCATCTGGATGTCCCTGTTGGATAGCTAATAGGATTTCTGTTTCACTGAAAAAATATTCCAAAAAGCTGAGTATATATTTTGTTCAAACTGATCCTTGAGCAACATGGGTTTGAACTACGCAGTCCACTTAGATGTGGATTATTTTCAATAAATACTGTATAAATGTATCTTTCTTATTATTTTCTTAGTAACATTTTCTAGTCTCTAACTTACTTTATTATAATAAAGTATATGTAATGCATATAACATACAAAATATGTGTTAATCCACTGTTTATGTTATCGGTAAGGCTTCTAGTCAACAGTCAACTATTAGTAGTTAAGTTTTTGAGGAGTCAAAAGTTATACTTCGATTTTTGACAGTGCTAGGGGTCAGCACCCTTAACCTCTGCATTGTTTAAGGGTCAACTATATAAAGTTTAAGAAGCTTCCACGAGTTTTGCTTTTTTCCCAAAAATATCTCTAATTTTCTTTTTGGTTTTAGACAGCTTTTAAAACATCTATTTTTTTTTTCTCTACAGGATTAGTCTATTCCACTTCATAGATAAATAAAATTTGAGTTAGATTTATATTTTTTGTGCTAAACTTAATAGTGATACAGAAAGAAACAGTTGCTAACAGAAGAAATGAAAATAAAACATGAATCTTTTCTCAGTAGTTCTCATGTGGAAGAGCAGTTCTTAGAACTATACAGTTGTTTAATAAATCAAGAAATTATGCAGTGAAAGTTTTAATTTAAAAAGCTGATTAATTTCCAGAGCAAATGAATATAATTTCATGGGTCATTTTGGGTGCTTATGGAAAATTTGAAAATTTTAAAAAATATGACAACTGGATTTTTTGATCTAGCAAAATGCTCTTTTTCTTCTTTTTCTTCTCCTCTTTTCCTCATCTTTGTCCTTCTTCCTTTTTTCCAGCTCTTGTCACCCAAAAGCAGTATTCTCAGATTTCTCAAGACAACAGTTTACCTGCTATCATCCACTTTTCACTGACATCCAAGATCTGTTTTGAAAATGGTAAGATCCTTTTACCTACCCAAATCAATGTCAACTTTGAAGAGGAACCAATGTGAGAAACACTTCCATTCCCTGGAGGAGGCCTTCCAGTGAAGATTATGATTGCACAAATCTAGAAAGAAATACTGTTTATCCCTGGATGAGGTTATAAAATAGATAAAGTATAGGTTGTTAGGAAAAAAGAACCTTGTGTTTCCTCAGGACACAGACATAATATAGCTAACTGCTGTGTGGCTCAGAGAATGACTAAGAGTTGGAGCTGATTGCCATGAGTCTTACAGATTTGCTTTTCATGACATTTCATCATAGTCCTAACAACCTCAAAAACAGTTGAAAGGTTCTGCTTTTAGAGAATATCCTTGGGGGTTAAGTGTTTCTTCTATGCCTCTCCATTTCCTCCATATATTGATTAATTTGATGTACTGAGGGATTAAAATTTAGGACTGGACTGTCTGACTGGGATGGATCATGTAGTGAGAAAACAGAACAGGTGCATATGCTAAGAACAAATTCAGTAGGCATGGCAAAAAAGCAAATAGGAATGAAATAAATCATAAGGTAACAAGAGGGTTCAGCATGAACATGGCCAGGAATCCAAATAGGTGGGTAAAGTCCAGTGACAGGAAATCCCTCAGCAAACAACCGAATGGCAAACAGGTGGTCATCCCACTAAATTATCTGTGAGCAAGGAGCAAGGCCTTGGTCATTGAAGGGCAGGACTGAAATCCCAAGCTAGGAAAGTGGAAATAATTAAAACAGTATCTAATCCTAAAGAAACTGGGATGGAGCTTGTTCAGTTTTTCCAGTTGAAGGTTAGGATGGTTCTCATGATCCAGTGGAGATGAGCCTGAATGTGATTATGTTAGGCAGGGATCTTTAGACAGTTAGTGACAAGAACCCAGCTCAAACCAGTTTAAGCAACAAGAGAATTATTTGGTCATGTCCTGGAAGGTAGCTCACAAGATTAAAGGAAAACTGCAGGAACAATGTCCAAGGCAGGATATAGGATTCAACACAGCAGGAACTTTTCTCTTTTCGTCTCTGCTAGGCTGAATTCTACAGTTAGGCTTGCTCTGCACAGTGAAGATGGTCAGTGCCAGCCCTAGATTCATGTGCTTCCTGCTTAGGAAGAAAGCGCTTTCTCCCTCTCCCACAATGTCCATGAGTAAACCTCAGGTAATGACTGATTAGCTCTACTTGAGTCAAGTGTGCACCTTGCGGTCCAATCACTGTTGACTGGGAAATGGAAAAATATTATTGTTCAAACTGGGTCATTAGCTCATGGTTGGCAAGGAAGAATAACTGTCAGCCCAACTTGAGTCACATAGGCTGGGAGTGAGGGATACCTCAAAAGAAGGGAAGTCAAATAGTTCCACTGTTCTGGAAGAAAAGGTAAAGCCCATCTTTAACCTAGATTAGGGTGAGGAATAGCAGTGAAGAAAAAATTGGAGAGAAGTCACAATGCCCTGATTCAAAGTGTCACCTGGAATTATGGCCAAATGAAGAGCTCATGGCTAAGGTAGAGGACCTGGAGATAGAATAAACAATATACCCATTCTCATTATAACTAATGTTTTAAACACCTATTCATGGGGAAAAATTCTGGAAGGAGCTACACCAAAATGGCTGCAGTGCTTGTGTGGTGAGATTCCATGTCCACCTCCCTGCCTTTCACACCTTTATTGTTTGAATTTTCTTCTATATGTAATGTACTGGTTTATTAAATGATCTAGACTTGGTAGGATGGAATAAAGAAATGGCAAGTTTTTTTCAACCCCAAAATTCCTTGAAGTCATCTGCCTATCTTTCCATATGTTCATTATGAGGGCAGAATTTTACTAGGGAACAGTTAGAATTGAGAGGCCTTAGAGATTATCTGTTTCAGATCCCTCATTTTGTAGTTGAGAAACCTGAAGCTCAGAAATGTTGAGTACCCAAACTGGTTAGTGGGAGAATCAGGAGCAGAACCCAAGTCTACTGACTGTAGATAACATGTTCCCTCTGGTAGACAGGATTCTGTCCAGAGACTGATGTATGCTGAAGAATCTGGTCTACAGGTCTACAAAGTGTATAGGGATTCTTGAAAGGCATCTAATAATATGTCTGATGTTATCACAGGGGTTTAATTCCCTGAGGTTAAAAACTAGATCCCATTTCAGAGCAAATCTGCTTGAGGTGAGGTAATTCTTAACTGATAATTACTTATATTTGAAACAGGACTTTGGTTCCTTTTTCAAGTAGACTTTGGTAGACTGATGGTTGGGCAGGATTTACCCAGTAAATACTGACTCTGTAAATTTTGAAATATCCCTTTTGTGTTAATGTCTTTTTTCTAAGGTTGGATCTTTCAACAACCTTACTCAATATCAGAAATTCTGAAATGGAAGACAATCCTCAGTATTGCTGTGAAGAAACTACAAGGAACCATAATTCAAATGTAGGGAGTTCTCTGCAGTCTTTAGAATTATATATTTTTATGAAGCATGTGATACGGTAGTCAAGAAAAGATATAGAGCCATGGAACCCTGGATACGTCACCCTATCACCTTACTTATGGTATCTGTAATATGAAAATTATGCACACACAAACCTTTCTTTTCCTAGTAACTCATGGAAAAGTCACTCTATGATGCAGGATTTATCAGTTAATCAGCCTTGTCATATGACCAGTACAGTATCAGGATCCTGTGTGACAAGCTGTAAGTGAAGTACCATTCTAAGAAAACATGAAATCAGTCCCTGTGTTCAAGGAACGTGTCACCTAAAATGGGAAACTAAACATCTCAGCAAGTTAACAGTCAACAGAGGACAGATCAGACAATTAAGATATGATAATAACAATAATAAGCATTGACAAATACCTACTCTCTGCTAGACAGTGGACCTGGCACTTTACACATGTTATATCTCTACTACTTACAGCACAACAATCCCATGAAAAAGGTATGATTATCATCTCCATTTTACATAGGAGGATACTAATGTGCCACGAATTATGGCCATTTGTTCAGAGTCTTACAGAGCTAGAAAAGCAGAGCCAGAGGTGAAACCCAGCTCTATCTGACTCCAATGTCCACCCACTTCCCACCATGCTTTGTTTCTACTCCAGTTCTCCACCTGGCTTCTGTTGTGAAAATAACCACTTATTGATTGTGAGAGTGTATTTTGAATGTAAAATTTGCTTAGTATTCAAATTTTTTAAAAATTTAGAAAAGTGTAAGAAAAAAAGTTACAACCTTTTCATTAAGAGAATACCATTTTTATCATTTGGGCATAGTTTCTTCCAGCATTTTTTCCAATATGCATACAAACCCACAACCTCCACATACATATAGTAAACACCATGTATTTAAATGCTGTGTATTTATATTTGTTTATATATTATCTTTTTAAATATATACCATCTTTTGAATGTTATTATTGTCCTGCTTTTTCTTCTTTCACTTGAGCCATGAGCATTTTCTCATGCTGTTAAATTCTTCGAGAACAAGATTTTGAATGGCTGCCTTGAATTCTATTGCATGGATATTCCATGATATTATTTTATTTTATTTTATATTTTATAATCTTTTATTTTTATTTTATTTTTTATTTTATATTTTATTTTATTTTTTAAGGCACAGCAACCCTTGGTAGACCTCACAGATTGCAAGGATTTTGTCAGTTTACAATCCCTTATTTTTCTTTTTTTTTTTTTTATGTCTACAGCACCTGGTCTTCCTAGGTGGTCTTCCATCCAAGTACTAACCAGGCCTGACCTTACTTAGCTTACGAGATCAGATGGGATCGGGCTTGTTCAGGGTGACATGGCCATAGACTTCCATGATTTTTTGAACCATTCTCATATTGTCAAACATTTGCATTTTGTTCAACTGTCCTATAAACATTTTTCATTTCTTTAATTTCTTCCTAAAGCTAGATTCCTGGAAGTGGAACTTGGTTAAAGGATATAAACATTTTTAAAGTTCTAAAGAGGTACTGCCAAATTGCTTTCCACAAAACCCATGCGGCTAACCCTTCATAGCAATGTGAGAGGGGCCATCTCAGCATTGTTAGCACTGAACATAACTGTTAGGGTTCAGACTTGCTAAATTCATAGGCAAAAATACTCAAGTATCTATTTCTTTGCTAACTAGAGAAGTTTAATTTTTAAGTATTTCTTGATATTAAAAAAAATTTATTCTGTGAACTGGGTGTTCCTAATCTCTGTACTTTTTCTATTCCTATGGGTGTTTGTGTCTTTCTTGTCTAAGTTTTTTCATATCAAGGATATTCATCTTTTATTATTTGTGGTAAATATTTATTTCTCATTTATTGTTTTCTTTTTTAATTTTATGGTTAAGCTATTTTAACTTTTCTTACTGCACAATTAATTTTTTTAAAGATTTTTTCTTATTCTTTTTCTCCCCTTTTGTTTTATAACTGGAAAAATCTTTTCTCATTCTGCGATTAGATAGAGATAGACCTACCATATTTTCTATATCTTGTTTTTTGTACATTTATCTGGAAATTTTGTTGTGAGTGTCATAAGGTGATGAGATTCTAGCTTTAATCTTCTTATGCCAATAATAATGATAGCCAGTATTTGTTGGGTGCTAATACTAACAGCCGATGTTTACTAATGCTCTTTTTGTGTAAAGCACTACACAAGGCAATTTATATGCCTCCATGAATAAATTACTGTTGTTATGCCAAGGTACGAGAGCTAGTTAAGTGGGAAGCTTAGGTTTGTCTGATACTAAAGCCTATGCACTTAACCTCAATATTCCATTATTTTCTCTAAAGCCATGTATTGAATACATCTCTGTTATCTACACATTTGATTTCTTGATTTAATTATATCTTCAGTCTTGTATACATTAGTGTCTGCTTTTGAGCTATTGATTTTATCCATTAATCTGCCTATTAAGTTTTCAGCTATTTTAATTATTCGTATTACATAATATGAGAGAGGCAGAGAATGATGTTAAAAAGAGACTTGAAGTCCAATTAATTGGGCTAAAATCCTAGCTTCATTCATTCATGTGACTTTGGGAAGGTCACTTAATATTCTTCGCTTCGCTTTCTTCATCTGTGAAATGGGAGTAATCATAGAAGTTACCTTTTAGAGTTGTAAAGATTCCTAGGGCAAAAAGCACTCAATAAATGTTAGTTATTACTATCCATAGTAAATCCCCTCTTGTTTCTCTGTCTACATCAAAACGTCTTAGCCAGTTTCACCAACTTATTCTTTCAAGTGATCTTAGAATTAGTTTTTAGAATTTAGAAAAGCCTCAGAGCAATGTTGATCAGGCAGCACATTTTAATCAAAAGCAAACTTTTAGAGGGTATACTTGTGAACTCTCTGTACTTTCCACTTAGTTTTGCTGTTTACCTAAAGCTGCTTTAAAAAAAAATAAAGTCTAAAAAAATTGAAAGGAAAAAAAGAAGCCAGACTTAGAGTTAGAACATCCAGATTCATTAGTCAAGGGGTGTGGGATCTTGTGTAAGTCACTTGGACTCCCTGAACCTGTGTTTCTTCAGTCATTTAGGGATAATAAGCACGTCTTCTACTTACCACAGCAGGTTATTTTGAAGCTTAAAGTAATACAATATATATAAACATGTTTTGTAGATGTTAAAGCACTAAGCAAGTAAAAAGCATTTTAAATAATAGCCCAATCCCATCAGAAGTGGTTTCTTGAAACAAATGTGTTTTGAACCAATAAGAGATGGTTTGGCATAGTAGATGGAGGAGGAAAATTTAGCTGGCACACAGCAACAGGGATGAGAAAGGTGTTATTATATATGACCCATAGTAATAAATGGTGCCAGGGGAGTGGTTATTTTTTTAACAATGAGAATTGCTAAAGTTGGTAGAATTATTTCCCAAGTGATATGTCATAAAAAATCCAAGCTTTTAAAAAGCACAGGTAATTTTACAATATACTCTTTACAAAACATTTCTGCAAGGAAAACATCCCCTGACTACCAAAGTTAGAGATACCATGGAGATTAAATGAATGCTTGCTGGATGAAGCACAATTTTAGGCAAATCAGAACTATTAGCCTTTTATCTTACCAAATTTCTACCACACTTGCTAAACACATGACATTATAGAAATTTAATATCAAGTCAGACCCAAAGAAATTAAGGGCAAGAAGAAAGAATCCCCTTTACCCCAGTGGTAGGTCCATGCTTATATAGACTTTAGATTTAAGACAGGAAGTCTGGTCTGACAAACATAGTGAACCAACATAGTGAACCCTCCCATCCTAGACCAGACCCAAGGCACTCCTTATAACAGAGCACATTCTCTAGACTGGGTTGACCTAGATCTTTTGTCTAAGCCTAAATCAGATCTCAGATCTCTAGGCTATAGCTGGTAAAACTCTAGCCCTCTGATTTTAGTCATATTCACTGTTAGAGCATGGTGGTACAAAAGCACTAGTCTGGGAATCCCAGGCTGGCTTCCAACCCTGAACCTGCTATTTCCTAACTGTTTGACCAAGGGTATGGGAGTCAATGTCATATAAAGTTTTAGAACCCAAGCTTTGGAGTCTATACAACTCTCATGCTCTCATTTGCCAATCATGGCATGTAGGGCATTTACTCTGATTCTCAAAGCCTTGCTTTCCTCATATAAAATGGGGATTCTACTAGGATCTGCTACATAGAGTTGTTAAAAGCATTAAATGAAATAATGCAGCTAAATAACAGTATAATCTGTAGAATACAATGGTAAATACTTGATAAACAGTATCTATTATTTAGCATTATTTTTCCCTCATCTGTAAAATGAATGGTATTAGATATTCTCTAAGTATCCTTCAATTCTTACATTCAGTGGATGCCTTTGCCGTAAGGACTCTAGCTTACTGATAGTTTCTTAGGCCTATTTGATCTGAGATGATCTGTAGTGTAGTTTCATTTCAGTTCCAGCCTCTGTCTTAGAGTGGTATGTTGGAGAAACCAGAGGTCAACTTCTGGTCCTTAAGCAGGAGAAGACTAAGACTACTGCCACTGCCAACACTTTGAGAAAAGACAGAGAAGAGGCAGTTTTTGTTGGCATGGGAGACTTATTAGTTTTAAAACACTTACTAAAAGACTCTGTCTAGAAGCCTGTTAAAGGTTTAGAAAAGGAAACACTGCTTTTAAAAGGGTGATGGGGAACTTTCCTGAGTTACAGCTGCCTACCCTATTTAAGTAATGTGGCACTTATATAATGTAAGATTTTGCATTGGGGTTTTTTTTTTTTTCACTAGAGCTTTTGTATCTTAATTTTTGGCCTTATTGGTAAAAAGGTGGAGTGTGCCTTTTTTCCTGAATGACTGCAGGTATTTACACTTTAAAGGCATACTTATCTTTCTTTTAAGAATAATCCAAAAGGTCCATTTGTGGAGTCACAGAAAAATAGAATCAGGTCTAGGCATTGAATGAAAGGGCCAAAGTGTAGGCTTGGAAAATGATAATTAGACTTGTGTTTCCAGTTGGTTTATAAATGCATGTTGTTAAGCTGACATTCTGCCAGCCTTTGATGCTTATAAAAGAAATGGTATGCATGTGTTTTGGTGTGGGGAAGAATGACAGTCTATAAGTGCTTTGCTTTTTTCACATTGTTTAAAAATTGTGTCCACTCACCTCATTTTTGACAGTGAGATACATTTTCATGAAAATATTAGAAAGGAAGGAATGGAAGTAAGAGGAAAGCAAGAGAAGAGACAACAGGGAAGAGAGAAAGCTGTTGTTAATCAAGCATTTCCATTTTCTAGCTACCAAGTGGCAGATTTGGCCCTTGCCCACCCTGCTGGCTCTGGTTCCTTCCCCCATAAGACTTACTGAGAAACTCCACACCCTGTTTCTTTGAGAGGGGTCAGTGACTTTTGATGTTTGCTAAGGACTCCCACCCGCAGGATCCCCAACACCAACAATGGTGTGGATATTATTACCTCTTCCGCTTTTCATTTTTCAGCTGTATTATTTCCAATTACTTTTAATTTTTTAAAAATTTTCCTTTTAGCATGGCTCTTCCCATATCTCAAATCCTGCACACAACCAATAAATACATGTGCGCGTACACACACACACACACACACACACACACACACACACACACACACACACATCTTCTAAATAGTCCCAGACCCTTCTTGAGATATGCCAGCTTAGTTTTAAGAATTTTCAAGTGCACCTTACAATGGAAAACTTTGGGGAGTTTGGATCTGCTCTGAATCTGAAGGTACTTGCTGAGGGCAGCCTTAGACATTCCTTCTTTCTGTTGCTGAGATTTGCTTGTTTATTTGAGTCCCACTTTATGCCCCTGATGGAAATACCCAAACTACTGACTCATTCCTGAGAAGATGGCTCCTGCTTCCCTTAATTATTCTCAAATTTTGGTCATGGATCTACCCAATTCCATGCCCATATTGTCTTAATAACCGAGAGGCCCAGCAGTCCACCTTTGATAGCTGGGCAGCAGCTCATGTGGATTTTAAGCAGGTGGTATTGGCCTCCAAGAGAGTTAAGACTGTTTCTTTAGTATGTGACCTCTGCTTTGCCAGCTTGACCCTGGAGGCTTCTAATGGCATATTGCCAACAGCTACTACTTGGCATGCTTGGCTACATGAGTGTGAGTGCACATGTGTGTGTGTTAGGGGTAGAAAGCTGGACAGGAATAGGAAGGTCTAATACGTGGCTGACTCAGATACAGAGCCCTTGGTGGGTCTGCATTTTAAACTGCCCATAGCTCCTGTAGCGCCCAACACTAGGTATGTGGGGAGCAATATTGTGACGTGGAGAGAGTAGAATTTGGAGTGAATATGCATGAACTTGAAGCCTGGCTTTACTATGTAGCTGCATAATTCAGGCACTCTCTTTGAAGTGGAAATAGATAACACCTTTCTCATGCATTTTGCCTGTGGGAGATACCTAGTGAACATTGATTGGTTAAATGAATGTTTTAAGAGGTTACCTTAATTTCAAGGTCTTAGTCTAAAACCTTGAAATTAGTTTGCTTCATATTCACCTACTCTTTCCTTTTACCACCCTATTATTAATGAACATGTATGTGTATGTTCTCCCACTCAAATGGTAATGAAAACAACTAGCATTTATAGAGTGCGTGCTAAATACTGGGGTCTGGGTCCCAGGGTTTGTGTGCATTAACCAGAGATTCTTTACATTTCTATGAGGTATTGTTATCCCCATTTTACAGATATTGAAACAAAAGCTCAGAGGAGATTAGTACTTTGCCCACTTTCTACAGTCCCAAGTGGCAGTGCCAGGATTTAACTCAGTTCTCATCCAAAGCCTGCGCTGCGTCATAATGCTCCTATAGGGACAGGCTACTTACTAGTCCTGCAGTTTCTGCAGCCTCTGGTATAGTGAGTCACACACAGTAGGTACTCAATAACAGTTTTGAAATGGCAGGCACTCAATAAAAGCTTGGCTAAGGATTTCAAAGTCTAGCTGTCCTGATTTAAAGGAAGACCATTAGATTTGTGGTAAACGTGAGGTCACAGAGACTTGAACAGCCATTGGCTGTCCTCCAGTCCTTGTTAAGACCAAGAAATTATCCAAGTCTTGAATTATTATTTTTTTAACAGAAAAACAGAAAAAGCTAAGCTAATGAAAGAGGGATTCAACAAACGACTTATCCTGAGCCACTATAATGATACTGAAGACAAGGTGAAGCTGAGCAAGAGTCCCCATTGTTCTCACTGTTTCTGGCTGGAACTACTGAAGCGGAGACCTCTGATGCCAACAGTCAAAGAAGCTGACCCACACATGAAAAAGTTTCACTATGCCCTGATAGATGGTTCCTCTGTGACCTAATATCCTTGTGAAATTTCAAAGGGAACAAAGGATGGATGGGCCAGGCATGATGGAAGGAGCTGACAGGTGGGGCATTTCAGCAGAAAATTCCAGAAGCATTGAGAAAGGAAGTCGGATGTCTTGCATTTATTCAGTCCCTTTCTCTCAAGGATCCATAGTTTCTCAAGCCAGGAGGCAGGAAAAGTCAATTTGAGAAAGAGGTTGGGACAAATTCTCCAGTTTACAAAATTTACTTCTAGTTATAGTTGATATTTTTGTTAAGCACCTGAGGATTCATGTGTTTCTGAGAAAATGGATTCTCTATTCATTTTCATGGTAATATGGAGAACCACATGGGGATTTAGCATCTAGAGAATCTAGAGAGAAGAGGGATTTTGTAATAAATTTCTACAAATCTAAAATGGAAAAGATCTCAAGAATCCATGGTAGTTTTGTACAGGTTGGTACAGCTAGGTTTTGTGAAATTGTTCATATATCCACAATTATGCCTGAACCCTCTTTTGCCCCTATCTGTCTTTAGACATTGGTGGAGAAACTCAGTCCTCCCGCTGTGTGCTGGAATGAACTGGTCATTGCTGGGTACCAATGGGCAACTTTAGTTTTCAGTAACTTTGCCATTAACAGGACCAGTCTGACCAGACTTTCCCATTATTATTCACATGATTGATTTAAAAGAATTTGGGGCTAAAATGAGGGTGTGAGTAATGTAAATATATGGGAAGATCTTGCAACTGGGAGTCAGGGAACCCATGTGCTGGCCTGGCACTGTCATTATTGTACTCAGTGACTATGGGAAATTGAGCCACTCTCTCTGGATTTCTGTTGTGTTATTGGTAAATAGGTGATTAAAATAATTAAGTAGACTGAGAATTAACAGCATTCTATATGAGTTATTATTAGCATTATTGTTGTTTATAACAATATCAGTTCCTTAACCTTGATTTTATTTATCCTTCTGGCCGTCTAGCTGTCTGCCAAAGTTATTCTGCCCTCCCTTGGGGTGGTGTGTACACCAACATATTCAGTGACTTGCCACAACAAGTTATTCTTGGGACCTTTACACCTTTTGGATGTGGTAGCATTTCTTTTTCTAATGGGTATGTGAGATTCCAGACAAACTGGAACTTATGGGTAAGCCAAGGGGTGGAGGAAGAGCTAAATCCTGACAAGGGGATGGGGTAGGGAATGAAAAAGCAATTTTTTAAATGGTCAGTCTATTTGGGAAAACAGGTAAAGAAAATGAAAATATGTGTTTATGTCATTTGTAAGTCATGTACAAAATTACAAATTAGAATAGGCCAAAAATCCTTGGGTCTCAAAGAATCCAATTATGCCATCCACAAGGTGATGCTGTGGCTAGATGAAGGGAAGGCCCCAAGAATGAACAGGTTGGGAACTAAAAGAGGAAACTATTACTTAGATGAGCCAGGTGTCAGCTGGGCTTGCCTGATCGCTTAAGAACTAGATACACTGACAGGACCCTCGTTTCATACCCCATGAAAAGTCTCACATCCAACTCAAGATTTTTGCAAAGTTCTTACGGTTTATTATCTCGTAGTCTCCTCTAACTTTGACACTTCACCTCCCCGGAATCTTGTTCTCCACTCTATGTCTTGTATCTGTGGGTTTATTTTGGCTCTCTTTTGATTTGAGCCAATTGGGGAATTTTCTCCTTTTCCTGATTTTCACACATTTTAAAAACTGTACTGTATACCAGAGGCCTCTATGAGAGTAGTAGAATTTCTTGATGGTTTGAGTTGCATAACATGGTTTGAGTTACATAGCATTCCCATTAATAATGACAAGTACATAAACAGTGTAAATACTTAGAAATTATATGTTTATATTGCATCATACTTATATTATATTATATTAATTATTATATTAATTATTATATTAATTATTATATTAATTATTATATTATATTATATTATATATTATATTATATTATATATAAACAGTGAGGAGCATATAGCAGTTGATATAGTGTTTGTAGTAATTTAACAAGAAGTATATAGGGTTGTTTTTAATCAGAAAAACCTAAACATTATTTTAAAATTCACATATATATAATACACACACATTGTATGGTTGTAAGACCTAAATAAGACAAATTACCACAGAACTTTTTAGTATATTCTAATATAGATAAGATAGAGATAGATAACTTTTTGAGGTGATGGAGATGTTTATAGCATAGAATGTGGTAGTGGTTTTACAGATGTATACTTACCTCCGAATTATCTAGTTGTATACATTAAATATGTACAGCTTTTTGTGTATCAATCATAACTCAATAAAGCAGTTTTACAATAAATATATAATGGATGGATGAATGGAAAGACAGACAGACACAGACAGACAGAAATGGAGATAGGTGGGTAGATAAAGAGCTGAAAAGTTCATGAAGCAGTGATTCCAAGTGGCAGGAAGTGGGGGCAGAGGCTATGTGGGGTGGGGAATTTTGAGAATCCTGGAGCGTAATGGGAAATACGGTTGGAAGTGATAGTATACACACAGGAGCAAGACCGAGAGATGCTGTCGTAGGGAGCATGAAGACTGGGATTTTAATGTACTACTGCTCTCTACTACTTTAAGAAATGTGCCATAGCATAAAAACAGACTCTACAATTTTTTTTGTTTCATCTTTGAAAATTGCTCACGAGGGTCTTGACCCCAACCTCCTAACCCAGTGCCATCCCTGAGCCTAACCCGTGCTCTATTCAAGCTCCTCTTGATTTCCGCCATATCTCACAGCCTCCCTGGATCCCTCACATCTCACACCTCAGAAGCTCAGAAAGAGGATGGTGAGGGGTGGCATTAAGTGTCAGCAAGGGTCAGAATAACAAAGGTATACTGGAGGGGTCAGGTGAGAACATCAAAATGTCTACAGCCAACCAAGTGCAGGTAGCAGAGGCTTCAGGTCTCTTCAAGACTAGCTATTAATTTCCTAAGGCTCCCATCACAAATTACCATAAATTATGTGGCTTAAAGCAACAGAAATTTATTATTTCAGTTCAGAAGGCCAGAAGTCAGAAATCAAAGTGTTGGCAGAGTTGATTCCTTCTGGAGACTCTAGGGGAATATCCATTCTATGTTACTCTCCTAGCTTCTGGTGGTTGCCAGCAATCTTTGGTGTTCTTTGGTTTGTAGACACATTACTTCAATCTCTGCCTCCATCTTCACATCGCCACCTTCTCTGTGTGTTTGTCTGTGACCTCTCCTCTTTTTATAGGGATAACAGTCATTGAATTTAGGACCCACCCTAAATCTAGGATGATTTCATTTAGAGATCCTTAACTAATTACATCTACAAAGGCCTTTATTTCCAATTAAGGTCACATTCTGAGGTTCAGGGTGTACATGAATTTTGGAAGTACACCGCAACTCACTATAGTTACTATTCCTCTGTATGCACCCTTCTTTGTGGCATTACTTACCCTTATACCTCTTCCTGTTCCTCTTCCATGTGTCCAACTTTAGTTGGTGACTCATACTTAAAGCACCCTAGATGAAAATTTTGGACCAAAGGCACATTGAATATATAAATGCAGCAAATTAAAAAGTATGAAATGTGGACTTAGAAAAACATTTTCTGGTCCTTGGAGTTTTAGGAAGAGATAGACATTGTAACTTATTCATAAGACAGCCCCTCAGGAAACTAAGCCACCATGTGTGTAAACGTACCCTCCAGATTTGCTGAATTTGACATTTTTGAATGAGCCCCAATCACATATTTTCCTGTATCTTATATTTTGACAACTCTTGATTTCAAAACTGTGGAAGTTGAGAGGTAGGTTATCCAGAGAGCAATGAATTCCCCCTTGCCCTGCTTTTTAAAAAACTGGTTCATAAATATGCTTTTGTGTTTCTGCCATGTTCAGCATTTCGTATGCTCTGATCATACTTCTGGTAAAGCCCCTCCCTTCCTTGGCTGTTTTTATGACCCAAGTCACCTGTCAAAATGTGTCAGCAGCTTGCCAGCTATGAGAGTGCAGGTCAGCAAAAAGCTAAAAGAACTAAAAGACAAATGCTTGATTCTCAAGACACAGAGAGACAGATTAATGGGGACAGCAGAGTGTCTCAGTGTGTGGCATGTAAACACCTGCCCGTGGAGTGGAAGAGCCTTTCCCAACTTTGATGTTGAGATGAAAAAATGACAGAGCCTGGAAGCATTTCAAACGCTGAGAAAGCACATACTTCCCTCTCTCAACCCTAGTAGTTCAACAGCTTTGGAAGAAAGTTTTGGAAACATTATGTAATTTTATAGCATTTTAATTTGAACATCTTATTCTGTGACACTACAGGCAAAGTGGAAAAGTAGCAATTGCTTTTTTGAAGAACAAATATATTTTCACTTATTTTTGTAGGGATTGTTAAATTTGGGTCCTTTGGAAACTGTTTCTGGTGGGGTTGCTTAAAATACCTCACTGTCATTAATTGATAATATGTATCACTTTAAGCAGAGAGAAACACAGAGAAATTCAGACAGAGAGAGTGTGCTTTTTCATGTTATTTAATTTTCCTGGGAACCATATGGTTAGGTGTAATTCCCAGCTAAGGAACCTGAGGCTCATAGATGTATACCTTTTCTAAAACCACACGATAGAGAAAAACATTAAAGTCAGTTTTCAGACTCTACAATTCTTTTTTTTCTTTTCCAGCCCTTAACATGTTGAGAGAAAGAGAGGTCTGGAGCTGAGTACATACTACACGAGTGATAATAAGAGTAGTAATGATGATTATGATGATGATATGATAATGATGTGGTCATGAGCATAGTCTTTGGGATTAGATATATCTGGCAGTTGGCTGGAGCAACAGGGGAACTGGGTCATGTGTCTCCAGTATCTAGCAGGCTCTCTCGGGCTTCTTCACAGGTGGATGCATTCCAAAAGCAACGAGAGTAAAGATGAGTCCCAGTGCGTAAGCACTTTTTGAGCCTCATCTAACGTCATGTTTGCTAATGACTCATTGATCAAAGCAAGTCACATGGCCAAACTTAGATTTAAGAAATGGGGAAATAGACTCCTGCTCTTCTTGGGAGTAGCTACAAAATATTGCAGCCATTTTTTTTTTTTTTGCATTTATCACAAGGCTAACCCCAGAATCTAAATTATTCTCTCTCTCTCTCTCTCTCTCTCTCTCTCTCTCTCTCTCTCTCTCTCTCTCTCTCTCTCTCTCTCTCTTACCATCCCCAATTCTGTTTACACTGATCATGTATAGTAGAATTTGAGAAGTGAAAATACATTTAAATGAAGGATCTTGCCAGCATTAGTCTGTTAACCACCAGTCCTTCTTCTCAAGGGTATTGATGAAAATGTGCAAGGCTTGATTATCTTTTTTCCCTTGGTTTTGGTCCAGATAGTCTTATATTCTCACTTGGAATTCTGTGTCATCCTTCGATTCTTTTTATATCCCGTGGATTGGTCATTTCCCTTTATCTTAAGTCTCAAGTATGTCACCTACAACTGTTCACACCATAAAGTCTATATTTATATTGCTTTTGTGATTTCTGTTCCTCTTTGGTATTCTATATGATCCCATATGTCTTTTACCTTCTGAAGATGTGCTTCATGTGCTTAATAAATGTCTGTAAATATCTCCTAGAACTTCATCATTATGACATGGGGGGGAGTAATTTAATGGACTTCCTCAGTTATAGGCCAAGTATTGCTTTAAAGACTTTTTCCTTTTAAAACTTGATGATTCTTCTTTTCTTCACATAAGATGTTTTTCAGCTAAAGCATTTGGAATTAGCAGCTCTCCACTTGCTCTCTTATCTATGGATTTCACTGTTAAATATTTCATGCTAACTTCCATATGGATTATACTGCCCAATAGAATATGTGTGTTACAATAGAACTTGGTGACTTTGAGAGTTTCAAAAGATGCTGACTGCTCAGGTCCCTTTCCAACATCATCTCCTACAACTCACTCCCTTGTTTATGGACCTTCTGTCTCTTTTCAAGGCCTCTGTACATGTTCCCTGTGACTGAAAGCTTTTGTCCCAACTCTTTATATTACTGCTTTCCCCTTATCTTTCAGGTCTCAGTTTAAATGTCACCTCCAAAAAAGGAGAGACCTTTTTTTTGGTTTTTGTTTTAGATAGCTTTATTAAGAAAAAAGTATATATTTCATAAAATTTACCCATTTAAAGCATACAATTAAATTGTTTTTAGTATATTTACAGAGTTTTGCAACCATAGCCAAAATCAAATGTTAGAACATTTTTATCAACCTAAAAAGAAGTCTTGTACTAATTAACAGTCTCTCATTATTCCCACACCCTCACCTCCAACCATAGGCAACCAATAATTTACCTCCTATTCCAAACATGTAATATACATGAAATCATACAATCTATAATCTTTTGTGACTGGCTCTTTTCACTCAGCATAAAGCTTCCAAGGTTCATTCGTGTTGTAATATGTATTAGTACTTCATGCCTTTTTATGGCCAAATATTTCATTGTATGGAGATACCATCTTTTGTTTCTCCATAAGTTGATGGAAATTTGTGTCATTTCCACTTTTTGGCTACTATGAATAATGTTGCTGAGAACATTTTGTACAAGTTTTGTGTGGACATATGTTTTAATTTCTCTTGGATAAATACCTATGAGTGGAATTGCTGGGTCATATGGTAACTCTATTTTTAACTTTTTGAGGAACTTCCAGGCTGTTTTCCAAAAAAACCCTTTTCTGACCACTCATTTTAAGAAGCCCTGTCCTTCCCTTTTCACTACTTTAGGGATGAGTTTATTTCCTCTTAGTACTAATCATAATCTTAAATTTTCATTGACTGAGTCAGTACAAGTACAATGTGAGCTGCTTTATGGGAGAGACCTTGTCTATCTTGTTCACTGCTCTGCTCCCACTACTTAATATGAGCTTAGTATATAGTGAGTGCTTAATAAATATCTGAATGATTGAATAATGAGTGAATAAAACTTTTGGGAATGTTTGCGTCAGGCTATTAGAAATGGGTGGTGGGGGATGATGGGGAGGCTAGGACAGACAGGATTCTAAAAGAGCCAGTCATAGATAATTAATTGAAGGGGTTGAAGTAGTTAGGTTTTTGTTTGTTTGTTTGTTTTTTGTTTGTTTGTTTTTTGTTTTGTTTTGTTTTTGCTGACAGTGAAGTTAGGATGATTTGCTACAACGAGTAAATGAAAATCCTATTGTAAATTGAAGATAAAATGGGCTCTAGATGTAATATAATTTATGGCTCAGTGATGTCATCAAAGATCTAGGTTCTTTTCATCTCTACCCTTGGATATTCTTGGCATTCTTTCCTTCAAGGTGGTTCCCCTGGTGGCTACCAGAGACACTTAGTATCTGCTCCTTTTCATTTTCACTGGTGGGGGGTGGAGGAGGGGGAACCTTGTTTTTCAAGAATAAATGATATGTTCTTCAGGCCAACTTATTCATAGGCCCAACCCTGAACCAAAAACAGCTGTCAAGGGCATGCCATGTACCTATGGGCTTAGATTACTCAGCATCTACCCCTGTAAATGGGGATGGGCTCAGAGAGGGATGAATTGCTGAATGAACAGGAATTTGTTAAAAAGAAGGAAGGGATAGTGAATAGATGCTGAGTAGGCAACAAACAATGGAGCAGAGAGAATTTGATTCAGGACAACAATGATCTCTTAGGGCAGCAGTTCCCAACCTTTTTGGCACTAGGGCTTAGTGCTCCTATGAGAATCTAATGCCTGATGATCTGAGGTGGTGATGCTAGTTCTGGGGAGCGGCTACAAATTCAGATGAAGCTTCCCTCGCTTGCCCACTGCTCACCTCCTGCTGTTCAGCCTGGTTCCTCACACACCACAGACTGGTACTGGTCTGTGGCCCGGGAGTTGGGCACCCCTGTCTCAGGGTATGATTAGGTGGGAAGGGGCTTGGAAGCAGCAGGATTTCCAAAGCTGTGGTGATTGATATTCAGTGGCAGAAATGAGAAGTATCTAGACCAGGGACTGGCAAACTTTTTCTATAAAGGGCTGGATAGTAAATATTTTAGGCTCTGCAGGTCATATAGTCTCTATTGCAACTATTCAACTCTACCATTATAGAACGGAAGTATCCATAGTCAACATATAAACAAATGGGCATGGCTGTGTTCTAATAAAATTTTATTTACAAAAACAAGCAGCAGGCCAAATTTGGCCTGTAGATTGCAGTTTTCCTATTTCTATCCTAGACTATGAATATTATCACATAATTATCCTCACTATTAGAAAAACAGCCTAGAACCTCTGCTTTCCTGAAGTTAGGCTGGCATTTTTATTTGTTGTACATACATTTCTTCAAGGATGCTAGTTGATTATTTTGTAAACTTTGTTCACAATTTTATGAAATATTTTTAAAATGTCTCATGTGATTTAAATAACATTAAATTAAAAATAAAAGCTATAAATTAAAAAAATTATAGTGGTCAATACAAATTTGGGCCACAAGATTTCTGTGATCTCCTTTAGTACTAACTTACAGACAGACTTACAAAATTACAAGTCAACAAAGTTAAAATAAAAGTACGTCCCAAATTTTTATTTTCAGGTAGAAGCCAGAATGTTCAGTGCCCTGGTCAGACTTTAATATTGCCCAGGGTTTTAGTTTATACTGGGAAATTATCCCCTTGATTATTTGTTACATAAAATTAAATGTCCAAAATGAGAATTATATCCATAACACAAACAGAAGATGACAACATTTCCTCTGACTTGTGATTGCCTTCCTCATCCTCTCCCTGTCTTCTTTGGTAATAGTAACTAAGCAGAAAAATACAATACCATCTGACAAGAAGCCCCAAAATGATAATTCCTGCCCCTGTTTAATTTTATCCTTGGTACCACTCCTTGGCAGAGGGCACTGTCTGCTTTCAGCAGAGCCAAAGACTCTGAAAGAGAGAAAGGAGGAGGAAAAGCTGCCTCCAAAGGGAATGCATTATTTAAGTTAATGATCTTTTAAACCACTCTTTCTTTTGCTTGTCTGTCCTCCCGCCAAATGGGAGTCTTGGCAAGAAGGCTTAGCAACTGGCAGCAGCAGGAAGATGAATGAAAGGGGCACGTGGCCTGGGACCCTCTTGCCAGCATCCAGTGTACAGGGAAAGCCACTTTGCAGGCAGGGGGGCAGCTGCTGTAGCTGGAGCTCCTACTGCAGTTAGTGGGGGATAGTTAGCTAGGATCTTCCCTGAGGCTTTTGCAGGAATGAGAACAGCTGAAGGCTAGACTGCCCACGGTGAGTGAAAGGGTAGACTGTTCAGGAAAGGAATATGCCCAAGGTGTCCAAGGCATGGGACTTCTATTTCTGCTGTTTTCACTGGTTTGATTGCTTTGCGCTTCCTGCATGTCTGTTAGACTGTGGGCTCCTTGATTAAGCCAAAAGCATCCTTTTTATACTGTGAACTGTTACTCTTCCATTAAAGGGTGAGCCCCTTTGTTGAACTTTACATTAGGCTGCAGGTACTCTATTTACTAACCTCCCTCAGCCTGTTGGGGAAATGGGACTCATTAATACCTATAAATGGAATTGTTAATAATAATAATTTAAAAAGCCAACAGTTTTAGAACTCTTTTCAAACTGCTTAGTCCTCACAACAGCTCTATGAGGTAGATACTGTTGTTGCCATTTTTAAAAATTAATTTTATTGGGGTAACATTGGTTTATACAATTATATAATTTTCAGGTGCACATTATAATTTTATATTCATTATATAATTCATTATATAATTCGATTACATTATAATCTGTATATTCTGTTGTGTGTTTACCACCCAAAGTCCAGTTTCCTTCAGCTACAATATATTTGATCCCCTTTACCCACTTTACCCTCCCCCTCCCCCCATTGTAGATCCCCTTTACCCTTTCTACCTCCCCTGTCCTCCCCCACTCTCTACCCTCTGATAACCACTAGTTTATAGTCTACGTCCATGAGTCTCTGTTTGTTTGTTCCGTTCATTTGTTGCTTTTAGGGATATATCCCACATATAAATGATATGATGTGATTTTCAACATTTTCTGTCTGGCTTATTTTGCTTAGCATGATTATCTCGAGGTCTTCACTACCCAAATCTCATCTATCCAAATCTAGATGATTTTTGAATTATCACATGTGTCTTCATCTCTCTCACCCCTGCCCTAGTCCAAACTACCACACTCTCTCCTGAACCACTGCCATGACCTCTTAACTAGTCTCCAGCGTTTATTTATTTTGGTTCCTTACCAATCTGTTTGATCATTATCACCTCTTTGCTTTGTTATTAAATTCTTTTATGACTTTTCATTCTTAAGATAAAATTCATAATACGGCATATGAAGCCTTGCACATCTGTTCACTATCTGCCAACCACTGCAAGCTTCACTTGTACTACTCTGGACTCTAGCCACACTGTCTTTCTTTCAGTCCCTTGAACATGCTATGCCTACCACCTTCCTCATGGCCCTTTGTGTACATTGTTGCATCCATTTGGAACACGGTTCTGGGTCAAATATTTACCCCCCATTCAGTCGGCCACAGACAAGGCAGTAGGGCCATGTGGTACATAACCATAGCTAGCAGGGCCATTCCTATGACTCCTTAAATGGGAAGTGTCATTTAAAGAGTCATAGGAATGGCCCTGCTAGCCATGGAAGTAGAAGGGAATGTGTCTCAGAGGAGAGAAATCTTGACCAACTGAGTTGTATATACCAACCTTTCCTTCAAGGGGAATATAAAGGCAGAAGCAAGGTTACTATCCTCTAAGAATGTGAAGGAAGAAACTTCTGTTCTTTTAAAGCTAGTGACTTTCATCACTTTGGCCAAATCAATGAGTCCCTGAATTTTTCTTCTTCTGAATCAGTCATGTTTCTGTCTTTTTTGTAGCCTAATAATATCAATGATGTTTAATCAGGATGGAGGCATGGTGATCAGCAAAAAAGGAAACATCGTAAGGGAATGGATGTGGCCTTCAAAGGGAAAACTTGATGATCCAGTTGAAATTTGGGTATTAATCTACAATTTATCATTCTTCTGGGCATTTCTTATGCTGTAATAATAATTTACTTTGGGTTTCTAAAATATACTGTTGGGGAAAAGAGGATCGAAAGGATTGAATTATTTAGTTTGGCTGTCTACACTAGCCAGTTGATATGATGAATCTTTATTTCAGTTCTTCACTTGGCACTTTCTTGATGGATTTGTCATTGCTAAGCAGCAGTAACTTAAAACAGTAGTTTTAAAAATTATTAGAAAAGCATTTTGTGCTTACTGTAAAAACATTTTTAAAATAAGAAAGTATACAGTGTTCAAAGTGAGAGTCTTCTTAATTTCACTGTGCAGAAATTACCTCTATTAATAGATTGGTGTGTATCTCTGTAGGATGAAGCATCAGAAATTCAGATATGTTAAAAGTGAGCCTAGCCGGTAGACCTGTGGCAAACTGGGAAGTGTTTACCCCCGAACAGAACAGCCTCGACTCAGGTCCAGAAGGCCATTGCCACACCGAAATATAAACTTGCTATATTTTATGGTTTAAAAGAGAAGCCATAAATTTAGATTTTTTTTTTTTTTGGTGAAATAGTTGGCAATTTAAAAGTTGGCAATTAATTCAAACTCTGAAAGAACTAAACCAAACACTATGAGAGTCCTCTGTAACCTCTGTGCTAGACTTCTCGATTCATACGGAGTTACTGTGTGTGTGTGTGTGTGTGTGTGTGTGTGTGTGTGTGTGTGTGTGTGTGTTGCATTTTGTATCCAGGGCCACTTTATATGGTACACTGCACAACCAAAGTTAGGGACACCATTTATATAGAGCTGTGCTATTCAGTATAGAAGCCACTATCCATGTGTGTTATGAAACCCTTAAAATATACCATAAGTGTAAAATACACACCAGGTTTTAAAGACTTAGCATAAAAAAATGAGACTATAAAATATCTTACAAATAATTTTTATATTGGTTATGTGTTGACATGTTAATATTTGGATATATTTAGTTATAAAAGGTTAAAATTTACTTCATCTGATTTTTTACTCTTCTTAATGTGGCTACTACAAAATTTGAAATTACTTATGTGGCTCACATTTGTGACTCACGTTATAGTTCTACTAGACAGGCTTTTGTGTGCAGAGTACCTCCAGGTCTCTGTTTTGTATAACTAACAAAATCATCCATGGTGATATACTATTTAGATGACCATTTTTAAAGAAGTGCCACATTTCTGGAGGGTTAGGAAAGTAAAGAGCAGGTAAAGAAACTGTACTAGGCAAGCCTGCATGTGCAAGTTTCCTGACACCCCAGAGTTAGAGATTCCTCATCCTTCATCTACAAAAAATCAGGGTCCCTCATAGGATAGGTTTTTCAGATCAGATTACCACAGCTGGCAGCCTTCAGGAAGCAAGAGAGTGTAACTTTTAATCAAAGAAAAATCCTTGCATGCCATAGCAGCTGGCTTAATTAGGATGCTATTGATCTACACAAGCCTTTTAAATATTCTATACAAATCTGCAGATGTCCACTTAAGCTTTAAGAAGTGGCTTGTTTGTTGTTACTTTTCTGTTCTTGTCATTTATAAAATCTAACTTTAATGAGTTTCACAGTAATATGAAGACTTTTAAAACTTCTAAGCACTTGGCAGCCCCTTCAGTGAAATTTCTCACCATTAAGTGAATCAGATGTTATCAACTGTATTTTACAGGGGAGATGTTCTGTGTCTCAGGGCTAGAATTAGGATTCAGAAGTACCTGTTAATCGACCCAGAATTTTCTCAATCTAAAATGAATTTGACTTTTCTTTTGTAAGACAGGACCACATTAATTGGAAATAGTTTATCCCCACTCCTTTCCCTCAGTAGGTTGTAGCAACAAATGAGTTTGCAGCACAAAATCTAAAACTCATTCTGACTTAATAGAATTAAACTGGAGCTGTCTGTGAATATTGGTCCCAAATTTCTTTCCAGGCATCATGCAAATGTCTATGATTTCCACTTGAGTCTTGAGTGTAAGAATTCTGTGCAAGAAATGACAATTCTCTCTGTTGACCCCAGGTGAATAAATTCATTACCGTGAAGATTTCTGGGCGCTTTGCCATCACCTTGGTCTACAAATGGGATCCCCAAAGCCTAAAGTTATCGCTGGCACCTGTAAAATTCAAGTCTTTTCCTCCATGCTTCCCTAAGGTGGTAGGTCCAGAGGTTTCTTCAATGATCTTCATTATAGCACCTCAGCACTGACCAGAGCAGGAAAAATATTTACCAATTTTAGACTTTCCTGGTAATTTCTTCAATGTAGTTGTTTATGGACCTTACCAGAGAAATAACTGAAAGTTTGGGATGAAGTGAGGTTAGAAGATAAAGGTAGAGTTGAGAGAAAAATTAATACTTAGTTTTTCCTAAAGCTGTGATTCCTAAGTTTCGGAGAACTAATTTTCTGTGTCCTAACTGGTTGAATTGTATGAATTTATGTAATCTATGATTCCTTAAAAATGATGTGAAGTTCATATATTGTTTTTAACTAAAGTGAAATTAAATCAATATAAAGTTTTTTTTTAAGCATAAGTAATATTCCGAATAAAGTTGGAGATGTTAGAGCATTGTTAAAACTATGGCTCAGAATAACCTCTTCATTATCATTTTATACTCGCACTAAATCTCTGATGAAAATTTTAGGCTAACCTTTTGTTAAGAGGTGAGACACTAAAACATTAGTATCTCTAATTTCATATAGTTAAGTAGTGAGCTAGCTTGATAAATTTTGATCAAATTTTTGAAGCTTTTAAAATTTTGAATGCATTCATTTGAATGGTATACATGTTATAGAACATCTATGAACATATGTAAAAGATTTTTATATTTAGGGACAAATACCAAGACTGTTACTTTTTAAAATTACTATGGTTATTTCATCTATGCTGGGGAAAAATATATATATATATATGTGTGTGTGTATATACATATATATATATATCCATAAATAATGCCTTTATATCATGCTCTTTTGCCTCTCTGGGTTTTTATAAGCCATGTCATCTGAGTTTACAATCTCTCTCAGTCATTAGCTGATGTCAATCCCGTCTCCAAAAAAGCCCGGGAGTTATTCAAGGCCTATGAAGTGAATTGCAAGCAAATGAAATCCACAACACAGGTCAAAGATGTAAGTGTGAAATAGTATTACAGGCAAAGGGAGATTTTAGTTTTCATGTTATTCTAAATTACTTTTCATTTTTGACATAGGCTGGATTTGTTCAGACCCAGAGAGTCAAGCTATTAAACACAAATAGGCCCATTTATATAATTACAGGAAGGATCATATGCTGACTTCTGTTTGTTTGTTTGTATTTACATGTATTTTTAACATCTTAATGCCAGTGACAAATATATTTACATTGTTGTACAACCATCACCTCCCTCCATCTCCAGATTTTTTTATGTTGCAAAACTAGAACTCTGTACCCATTAAACAACAACTTCCCACTCCCTCTCCTCTCTCCAGCTTCTGGCAAGAGCCATTTTATTTGTCTCTATGAATTTGACTATTTTAAGTACATTACATAAGTGGAATCATATAGTATATGTCCTTCTATAACTGCCTAATTTTACTTAGCATGATGTCCTCAAAGTCCACCTATGTTGTCTAATGTGTCAGAATTTCTTTCCTTTTTAAGGGTGAATAATAGTCCATTGTCTTTATAGACTATGTTTTGTTTATTCATCTGTTGATGAATACTACGATTTCTTTTATAGTTTACCTATTGTGAATAATGCTGCTATGCATATGAGTATACAAATATTACTTCAAGACCTTGCTTTCAATTATTTTGAATATATTCCCAAAAGTGGAATTGCTAGATGATATAGTAATTCTTTTTAATTGTTTGAGGACATGTCATATGTTATTGGGTTCAAGTTTCTCTATATATCCTCATCGACATTTGTTATTTTTTTTTAATAGTAACCATTCCAATGGATGTGAGGTGTGTATTGAACTTTTTAAAAGTCAACTTTTTAAAAGTATTGTTTATTTACAGTAAAATGCATCCATTTTAAGTATATACCTGTTGATTTTTGACAAATGTGTACCCCTGTATAACCACCACCAAAATCAAGATATAAATAACTTCCATCACACTTAAAGGTTTCCATATGCCTTTTCTTAATCATCCCTCCCTGCGCCTGACCCCAGACAACACTTCTTTCTGTCACTATTAATTAACTTGTGTTTCTAGTGTGTCAAATAGAATCATTCACATAAGAAGAACCAATATGTACTCTTTTCTGTCTGGCTACTTTTGCTCAGTTTAATGTGTTTGAGATTCATCATGCTAGTGAATGTATCTGTAGTTTGTTCCTTTGTATGGTTCACTGGTATTCCCTTATATGGATATATCATGCTTTGTGTATCCATTCACCAGTTGATGGACGTTTGTGTTGTTTCAGTCTTTGCTATTATGCATAACATTGCTATAAACATTTGTGTACAAATTATTTTTTTTTCTGACATTAGATACTTCTCATAAAACAATAGTGGCAGAAGATGGTAGTAATTTTGTTCAACATATCTACGTCGTGAAATTCAAAGTTGATCCTAATTTTTTTTTTAATTTAGCATCTATAAAATTCTTAATCTAGAAATTCTTGTTTCTAAAGGGGGCACTTTTGGTGTTTGGGGCCAGATAATTTATGGTTATACAGGACCATCTAGCACATTTCAGAATGCATGTCTGGTGCCCACACGGTAAGTGACTGTTGTGCCATCAATCAAAAGGCCTGTGCACATTTTTGAATACCCCCAAGGAAAGATGTATTTACTTTGGTTGAGAACTGTTACATTATATTGATTATTCCTGGGAAAATATTTGGGCCTCTAGTGTGGGGAGATCAATCATATGATTGTTGCACTAATCTAGCCAAGCTATAATGGACTGGACTAAGGTAGTGAGAATGTAAAATAGATGAGAACTACAAGTAAATTAGGTGGCAGAACCCATAGGACAGTTTTCCTGGTGTATGTTTTAAGTTGGAGAATCAATCACCACCACTTTCCAAAGACTTAGAATGAGGACATCTCTACAGGGCATGAAAAGCCTTCTTGGGCTATTTTCTCAGTAAAGATTGTTATATTTAACTCTTGAATTCACAAATAGCATGAAGTAATCACCAGAGTTCCTTTCTGTAACTTCCATAAATAACTCCTACAATCAGCAATTTCCCAAGATATCTCATCTCTTGAAAATAAATGTTCAAGATTGTATGAGCAAGAAAAATGAACCGTCTTCTCATTGTAACAATTTATTTCTTTCTCAAATCTTTTTGAAATATGAGTTCTTCTGGTTTTTAAATGTTTCATGTTTTCTTTCAATATTTCCAAAGGATAATGTAAAGGCATGACATTTCAAAGAAGATTTTGCAGTACTTGTTTAATTTCTTCTTGATAATTTGAGTTTTCACATTGAAAGTTGATGAGGTAACTGTAGCATACCAAAAAATCAATAATTGTAACAGGTATACTACTGAGTTTTTTACTTTTGAAGCCATACACACAATGTATTAACAGATGTCTGACATTTTTTGAAATTATTTTCCATATCAAACATCTCTTACAACCTGATTTCTTTGTGGTTAGTGTGACATGAAAGGCAAGCTGCCTTCCAAGTTTATCTCAGGTCTCCCACCCTACCCAATATATTTGCATATTAAGCTGGCTAGAATTAAGCTTCTTGAAGAAAGAAGGGAGTTGAAAAATTTTAAGATAAAATGAATGATATGAATCCAACTCAACCAAAAAAAGCCCATTGAAAACTGAAATAGAAACTCAACCTTGTGTAAAGCATAACCTATCCAAAGAGCAAACAGAGATAAGAAGCCAAATAGAAATCAAGGCATTCATTACTGAAAGGATAGGCCTGTCCGGTAGAGTTGAATTGGAAAAGGTAATTTGGACCTGAGGCCAAAATAGGGCTTCCTAAAGCCTTCCACTAAATTGAAGGAAACCAGTTACCTTACTCATCAAAGTACAAATTAGAACAAGGAATATAGACACAATCTTATCACACAGGGATTGGTTAGGCAAGGAAAACTCATGCTACTAGTCATGCAAGTGGTCAGCAAAAACAGTGTGGCCTAATGAGGAAAGGTGATCCAACATGACAGGGTTTCACCTGCCTCATTTTGGCTGTGAAAGAGGCACATAGAGAAAAATGTACTGCTTTCTGAAGTCTTCACTGTTTCAGGGTCTTTCTGTCACACTGCTCTAACAAAATCTTTTTCTTTTTACTTGTAACAATTACCCAGACAACAAATTAACTTAAAAGCTGTTGAAAAGTGCCACTTTGGAGAATGTGGTCACAACCATTGTCTGCTCTTCCATTAGTTTAATTCTATCCTCCTATGTGAGGAGAAATAAGGCGATGGAAGCAGAAATTGGACATGTTGACCTTCATAAGATTTCTTAAAGAAAGGAGAGAAAGACACTCCTTCTATGGTAATGTAAGGAAATGGAGATCATATCTTCTCTTAATAAAAAACCAACTGAGCTTCCATGACAATTAAATAATAGTCTTTACAACAAATGGTGCTGGGAAAACTGGATACCCACATGCACTACAATGAAGTTGGATCTCATCCTTATACTATAGACTTAAATGTTGGAGCTAAATGTATAAAACTCTTAGAAGAAATATAGATGTAAAGCTTTACAATTTTTCATTAGACAATGATGTCTTAGATACAACTCTAAAAGGACAAATAAAAAAAGGATAAACAAATCTTATCGCACAGAAAATAAATTAATAGTTACCTAGGGCTGGAGAAATGGGGGCGATTGCTAATTACTACAGGGATTTTTTTTTTTTTTTGGAGAGGTGACAAAAATGTTCTGAAATTATATTGTGGAAGTGATTGTACAACTCTGAATATATTTTAAAAAACCTTATGTTTTATACTCTAAATGGATGAATAGCCTCATATGTGAGTTACATCCCAATATAGCTGTTTTTTAAAAATCTGGCTGGATACTTTTACTTCCATTTATATAGCAGGAAAGATATTCTGAGAAGTTTCTTTATTATAAAACACCTGGAACTGAATACATTATAACTAATAAAATTTTAAATGTATTATTGAGTTCATAGGGAAGGAAGGGGTATTGTTTTATTATTTAATAATCTATACATATCAAGTAAAATTATAGAGAAAAACAATATCATAAAATCACCAAAGTCAAAATAATGCAAATACTTTCCCCTGTGGGGAAGGAGTGAATGACACTCGATAAACATTAGTTGGACAACCTACTGAAAAATGAATGAGTGAATAAATGAATGGATGTTTTATAATCATAGAATAAGTAATCTCTCTCTCTCTCCCCCCCCAAAACTTCCTGTTTTGAAGTCTTCAAATTTAACAGGCCCAGAGGACACAGCTACATTTGATCCAGCAATGGACATGGACATAAGCCCTATGACTGACATTCCAACAGTTATTAAATTAAGAAGATTGCAGAGAAAGGCCAAGCACATCCTATTCAACTGGCTGGATCACTACAGATTTGCAATGGGTCAGTTACAGAATCCATTCTGTTGTTCCTCATAACCCATTCCCATCATTCAGATTTCCAGAGGACCAACATTTAAATGCCTCTTCCTCCCAAGGTTCCCGAGGTGGTGAGTTTGTAAACTGTAAAGTGTCATAAATATAGGTTCTTACTCATTGATCCAGGGTGATTGGTCATAGAAATAAAAATAAAGAATCTAACCTTAATTTTATTTTCTTTCTCTTGTTTGGATAGTTAATCTATTTGACCATTTCTGTATTTTTATAAGAAGAGGTGTTTTCATATTCATTTTTAGAATCAGAAAATACTCTTACCCCAAAACATCATTCCTTACTAATGTCTTTTGTTCATATGCTCTGTTGAGAAGGGGCCTGTGTCCTCATGTTCAAATGTGCTATTGTAGGATCATCTCAGAGCTGGTGTTTGATTACAGAGTCTATCACAATTTCATTTCTTGACTAGTGGTATAACACTGTTGATTCTCATTATTCATGGTAGTCAGGTTCTGTAGTATCTCTGCAAACACTGAGTTAGTGACTATTGAACCATTGCTCATAGGGGGAATTCAGGTTGAGGATCCTTCAAGCTTTTAGTCACAATATTTTTGTTACCTAATTGTTATGTAACCTTATTTACATATGTTTCTGTCTAAAGACACCTTATTATATGTTTTTGATACAGTAGCATTGAACCCATGGCCAACATAACTCATGCTTGAACCGAGCTTATTTAACACATATTTTTTTCATAAGGCACATCACAACCTTCTTTTGCTTTGGAACACTAGATAGCCCTTCAGTAATAAGTGTGAAAGCTATTTCAAATGGCAAAAACACCAGCAAATAGCTCAAAAAATGCATAAAACATGGCGCTGAATAGACCATGTAAAGGACACTTGCTTACAATGTAGCAGCAGAAACAAGAAGGCAGACTGTCACCTTGTTCAATCTCAACTGGGAATGTGCACAACACAAATTAAAATTTTTACCACTTCACATGATTGCGAATGACCATGAAAGTACCACAAATATTGATTTGGGGTTACAAATGAGTTTTAGTGAGTAGACAAATTTACAAATACAGAATCTGCAAATAATTAGCATCAATTATATGCTAAATGCAAAAGTCAAGCTTTTCTATTTGAAGAGGTAATTTGCTACTTATGGTACATAGCAGAACTTCCCAAAGGACATGCCACAAATATTTTACACTGGAATTTACTCCTCAAGGGAGCAGCAGGGCTGAGGCAATTGAGCCCCTGGGATCATTGGTTTTCACTACAGCAGCCTAGTATATCATAGTTTTTATGATAAGAATCTATAAGCTTAGGGCTTTACACTTTACAATTTTCTACTTTATAAAAAGAGGTTGGGGAGCACTGGCCTATAACATAGTGTAAAAGCACCGTCTTCAGAATCAAATAGATCTGTTCAAATCTTGGTTCTAGCTGAGTTATCTTGGACTTATCTATGATATCACGAAAGTAAGAGTACTCACTGATGAGAGTACTTAATTCAATGGAATAATGTACTTAAAGTACTTGGCACATTACCTAGCACGAGGTAAGCATAGACAATCAAACTCCTATGGATTAGATTTGTTAATAGCCTAGGATTTTTTTTTTTTTTTTTTTTGTTTAGTGCATAGATACCATGTATCCTCTGAGCAGACCAAGGGTGCATTTAAAATATTGGAACTGACAAAAATTTGTGAAAGAGCGCCCAGATTATTGCAGCTAACTTAATCCAGCCACAGAGACCTTGGTTCACTAAGGGTTTTTAGTAAAGTATATTCTGTTTCCATTTCAGGTTTAGAAACCCTGAACATTTGCAAAGTAAATAAGTTTGCACGAAAAGTGGTTGGGAAACAAAAAGTCTCACCAGAATTTCCTCTGAAACAAAATGCAAAGGAAAAAGATGAGGAAAAGGAATATCTTAGATATCGAAATACCTTCCTAAAACTCAAGGGTGTCTTTAAGCCTTCACCTCTCTTTCACATCCAGAAGACTCCAGCCAGTAATCAGTCCTTCAGGTAATGAGCCTCATTTGTCTTAATAATTCATAGGCAGTGTATGTTTGAAAGAGCTTCAGGTGGACGTCTCATTCAGTTCACCTACAAATGCTGAGCGAGGCCTTCTGTTAAGCTGCTTCACACAACAGTTGTTTCTAAGCAGGCTGGATTAAGTTGCCACTTACATGCTATCAGTAAAAAATCTTTCCTAAAACTGAGACAAACTTACATGAATAGATTCAAGCATTTGAGCTTTCTTCAACCTGCTTCCTAAGAGGCCACCCGTTTAGCAGTGGAATTCCAATTAATCGAGAATTAAGGCTCAGTTTTGTTTTTACCGCTTCAGTGAACACATGCTTAAAACTTGACTCTATGCCAAAATTCCTGACTCCATATTTGGTGATGGTTGATGAAGGTTGGGAGTTACTTCTTCTCCTGCCTACTCACTCTATTCTCCTGAGAGACTGTTTTTTGTTGGTTTGTTTGTTTCCTTTATCAGTATAAAAAGCCAAGTCCTCTATGCATTTGTATCTCTGTGACTAGATGCTAAGCAGGGATGCTTCCTACCTCAGGCAGAGAAGCCCCTGGTGTCATCTCCATCCAGGTCTAAGAGGCATGGGGGATGGGAGGGGTTTTTGAAGAAGTGAGTTGGTCTCTATATTTAGAAGCCACAGTAGAAGCCTTGCCCACTCCCACCACATGTGCTATAAACCAGCTGGGTGCACATCCATTAGGACCCCCAGGAGCTGATGACCCCTATAGCTCCCCAATCCTATTATTGCTTCAGTAACGTTTGGTGAAGATATTAAATTTAAAGAGGAGCGGTCAGTGTCATGAGGGAAATGTTTCCTGTATTTGAAGAATCATCAAAAGACTTCATTAATGCCACTAAACAAGCAGATACTGGCCATGAAATGAATTCATTCAACTAATAACTGTCGTCTGATACCTACAGGCATTACGGGCACAGTGAGCAGTACAAACACATGGTCTCTGTCCTCCAAGGGCTTCAAGTCTGCAAAGTGAGATAAAAATGTGTATACCATTAATCAACGGAAAATAAGGAAACCAGTGCTATCAGAGCAATATAGATAGAATGCCGAAGAGGTTTTTGTGGAGGAAGAGATTTTTTAAGAAAGGCTTTTTTTTTTTTCAGGAGGCTTTGAATAGGATCTTGAGTTATGGGGGAGAATTTGGATATGTAGGTAGGAAGAGAAGGGTACTCCAGGTGGGGAGATGCATAATAAGAACAGTGATGATATTAATAATGTGAAGGATGGTTAACATTTACTGAGCACTTACTATATACTAGGTACTGTGCTAAACCCTGTACTTGCAGGATTTCATTTAACATTCATGACACACCTAAGGGGTACCTATAATTAATTCCATGCTGCCCTCCCAACTCCAAAGTCACAGCTAGCTAGTGAGCAGTAGAGCAGGAATTTGGCCAAGGCATGCATGGTTCAAGCAAATTAGAGAATACCGAGTAGTCTGGCATTGCTAATGCATAGAACGTGGATGGGATAGATTTGGGGCCAGATCTTAGAGTACCTTGACCCCAGGCCAGAGCTAGGGGCAAATAACAAAATTTACCCAATCCTTTAAAATTTGCAATGATGAAACAAGCAGGCACTGTGGGAGGCAGTTCTAAAATGTTTAGTCAGACTTTCAGATTTGCCCTAAGAAATCAAAAGCCAATTATTTCACATTTAAATGTAGAATTATTTTTATTGCTCAGCTACACAAGTTGCAGTGACATTTGAAGAAATTAATATTAATTTAATAAGGGCTTCATTTATTTCTGCAAAAAACTAACTGAAACTTAATCTAAAAAAACTAACAAACTTTTAAATGCACAAGTGGACTCTAAATCTTGACATTAAAAAAAAAACATAAAGCCTTCACACAACCCAGCAAGCATGTCTATACCTATAAGGTTCAAGTTTGAAGTTAATATTGCCAATGCAACCCACAAAATGCAAGTTTATTAAATACAGCTGAGAATAACAATAAAAAGGCAAAAACATGTATTCAAATAAATAAAAAATTCATTTATTTATAAAGTTTAGTAACTGTTGAGTTTTCACGTGCAGAGCTTAATGCACAAGAAAATGGTGTTTCTATGTAATGTTAGGACATCTTGAAATGCTGAAAAATATTAACAGATTCACAAACACATTACGGTTTAGCTACAGGTCAATTAACAAACCTATTGAGTTTTCATATAGCATACAATCTAGTTTCAATTTCTCCTTTTTTAGGCACAAACAAGTTCCCACATTCTTCATAATGGTCCATAGTCGCCACCAATAAGGTTGAACTACAGTAACGAGTTTAAATATTCCTTCATTTACAGAATTCTCCATGCTATCATGAAAATATACAGCATGCTTCAAAGAATGAGAACAGAATTTTAAAAGCCCAGATTCTAACTCATAATATGTGAATGGAGAAAAACAAGTAGTGTCTATGCAACACAGTGCATTATTTCATATAGAATACTGTTAAGGCTTAATGCAGTCTGTAAATTGAAATGAATATTCAATTCCAGAACTTAATTTGAGCACTGTCTACATAAGTGCTGTTTAACAAAAGAAACAAAATTAGCTACAGTGTGAGACAACACATAAGCACTGACTGTACTACAATTTTACCTATGACAGTCTCTACATGAATGTCAATTCACAGGTGAGCTGTATTAATGTCTTTTCCCTAAGTTTTTATGCTTTGTTTCTGATTTTTGCAGAAAGTACACATTTTAAGTCATAACATTTGTGGTGGACATTGGTGAACATTATTTTTAGCTGAATACCAGGAGTCATTTTTGTCTTCACTCTTTCTAATAGAACCCTAAGTGAATTTAGTGAGCACCTCTCTCTTCCACAGCTCAGGTGCCTCAAGGACAGCTGACCCCACCTCAAACACCAGGGATAGGCCTGCTGGTTTAAGGCAGTCAAATTTCTCATTTATCTAGCCACAGCCATTGGTATGTGAGGGGAGGGGAGAAAGTGACACCAGACATAGTTTATCCCAGGTATTTATATTTGGAATGCTGATGACAAAAACCCCCCTCTCTTCCTTGATGGGTGTTCTGAATAGATGTGGGGCTTGGAACTATTTGAGCATCTGTTTCCTGCCCACAGATGAAGCTAATGCATAAAGAATGAGGAAGATGGAGATGGAGTCACTGGGTGATGCCTACCTTAAAGCCCTACCTTCAGACTTCCAATTGTGGGAGCCAACAGGTGTCCTTATTAAGCCAGTTTGAGTTGAATTGTCTGTTACTTGCAGCCAAAGAAAAGCATTCTAATTAATATAACATGTGAAATATAATAGGCCTGATAGGGTTTTTTTTTGTATTTGTGTTGACAAAACTAGCATGTTCTTATACATTTTAACCTGTATTATCCTTTTACAGTCATTTTAGTAAGGTTTTAGCAGAATTGCGGTAAACCTGAGTGTGTTCAATCCACCATATCTTAATTAAATGTATTTAATTCTTTTTTTTCAGTTATTTCATCATTAGTCACCTTAAGGATTCTAAACTTACCTGTTTTTAAGTACTTTTTAGATTTGCTCTATTATTTTTTTTGTCTATATTGAATCCGTCTTTTGACTATTGATTTTGTGAATTGTCTTAGAAATCTCTTTCTTGACATGTTTTAGAATTTTGGATTATAGGCTTATCTTAAGTTGAAGGTTTTTTTTCTCTTTCTGTGTATCTGGTATGTGTATGTGTGTATGCACATGCACACGTGCACACATGTGTCTACCCCTCCTCTCTAATGATTTTTCAGTTGCTACAACCCAAAATCCTGAGGCCTCATGTTTAGAACTAGGTCAGATAATGGTGGGATGGGTGCCCTGCCCCATGAATATTAGGAACATTGCAGACCCAGTCCCCAGGCCAGCAAGCAGCTTGGCTTAGTCCTGGTTGGAGGGCTGTGTCTGTGTTCTCCAACCTACCTGGGCATGAAGCATCCTATGAGCCATGGTGTCAAGCAGGAGAAGACAGCAGCTATTCTAGCCTTGTATGAAGAGTAATGGAAGCCCTGTCCTGTCTTTAGTTTCAATATGTGAGCCAGGTAACATCCACCCAAGCCACTTCACCCTGTCTTGAGAGGAGCATTTTATTCTGTTTTCCCACAAGAGCCAAATTCATGTTCACTTTTGCTGTTTCTAGCCCAAGAGCCAAGCAAGCTCATGGCTTTAGCCCCACTAACACATTGAGTTTCTACTCACAGAGGTGTTCATGGTTTGGAGTGCAGCTTTTTTCTTTTAAATTGTTTCATTTTACCATTATTGCAATATGTTTGAGGTAGGAGGTTGGAGGGGATACTCAAAGCAAGAACTCAAAATGCCTTTTTGACCAGAGATCGATATAGAGGATTATAGCCTGAAACCTGACTTATAATGATTTCTTGGCACACTAGCTGACACATTGGAAATATTCAGGGATGTTTAGAGTGCCTCTTCAGGGGCCCTGATATCAGTACACTCTGTGTTCACCTGAGATAGGCCCCTGGGAAGGCAAAGATGGGGATAGATGAGTAAATGGTCGTGGGAAAACAAGAGCGTCTTTGAGGCTGGTACTCCAACAGCCTGTTCTTTCTTTACAGGGTGGAGAGCAGAGCCTTGATTCAAAACACATATGATTTTTTTTTATAATAACCCTCTGCCTCCTGCTCTCAGAGCTCTCTGACACTGTGCAGCCACCAGCAAAGGCAGTATTGCTACTCTTTATGGCTCATATTGTATTCTAAACCATGCATACCAGAAGTTCTTTTTTTTTTGATCATTGTGCTCTTTGGGGTATAAGGTAGCTAATTCTAGAAATGTCATTAATATGTAGGAAAAGTTGTCCTACCAGATTTCAAAACCTTTTATGAAGTGATCATAGCTAAGATATTGTGGTTTCAGCACCAGGCTAGTTAGACCAATGGAACAGAATAGAGAGACCTAACCAGACACATACTTGTATAGAAGCCTGATATGCAACAGAGATAGCATTTATAACCAGTGAGAAAAGAATGGCTTATTCAGTCAATGGTAGTAAGACAATTGGTTATCTATCATCTATCTATCTATGTATCTATGTATCTATCTATGTATCTATGTATGTATGTATCTATCTATCTATCTATCAACCATCTATCATCTATCTATATTAACTTCATACTTCCCATCAGAAACTCCAGGTAGATTAAAGAGCTAAATATAAAAAAACAAATAATAAAAAAAAATGGAATAAAACATGAGGAGAATATTTTTATAAACTCGAGGTAGAAGAATTCTTAAACCAAACATATACAAAACACAAACATGAACGAGAGGATTGATGAGTTTAACTACATTAAAATCAAAGTCTCATGTACAAAAAAAGAAATATACACAAATTTCATTGCAGCAGTTTGTAAAAGTAGAAAATTGGAAACTACCTTCATCTCCATTAACAAGAGAATGTATAAGTTGTTGTGGACAACTGTCATTTGTTTTGACCTTCCAGCATCAATCTACTTTCTTTGGAGACTCCCCTATCTGCTGAGGCATAGTGCCATCCCATATAGATGCCAAAAATGCCAGATTCCTGCTTTCCCAGTCTCCTGAAGCTAGGGCCCAGGCATGTAATCCAGGCTCCACCAACTCAACAAGCCTGTCCCAGACTTTTAGGCAGCTGCAGGGGCTGCCCAGACCCCCTAGGAAGGGAGGGGCAGCAGCTCCCATGGCTTCCAGAGTTATTGCACCAGTGTCAGCAGGTCCGGCAGTACAAGTTTTAGAGTCTGCTCAGCAGCTGTGGCTGTCGTGTGTTCCCATTGGACATTTTCCCTGGCAGTGGAGCCTGAAAACCCTTTTCTTTCACCTTTCTAGAGATTTTCTGAGTTCTTTAATAGATTCCTTTGTTTTTGTTTGTTTAAATTAGCCAGAATTTGTTTCTACTGCTTGCAACTAAAACCCCCCACCCTGATAGATTACAGATTATGATATATTTATATAAGACACATAAAAGTGGCATTTAACTTTAGTGTATTGACAAATGTTTTAGTGTGTTGGCAAATAAAATTCTGTCCGGAATTAAATTTCAGTGTTTTACTAAAGTAGCCACTTTAGGGTACACAATGTGAAATGCTATTTTTCTCTTGACTGTATTTTTATTGTAAAAAAAGAGGGGGGGGTAATTTAATCAAACCTAAAATAATAATAATAAAAATAACAACTTTGGTTCTTTGGTACTTTTAAAAATGATGTTCTTTCTGTCCTTTTAGTTCTTCAAACATGATTTTCTATCATTACATTTCTAGACTTCCTCCTCCCATTGAGAGCAAAGATACATCATTTGCTTCCCAGCTGGTTTGTCCTGTGGTCCTAAGGAGAACACTGTGTGGCAAAGAAGGGGACACATGCCGATGTAGCGCTTATAGCATCCCTGAAGTGACAGACCTCGAGTACGATCACCTTATAAGCACCCAGCTGTCCCCTGTGGATCAGATCATTATAGTCTACGTGTTATCATTTAATGAAAAGGACAAGACTCTGAAAGAAGTGGCCAAAGTGTATAGGAAACAAAATAGAATGAGAAGCATGCCTTGTGTTCAGGTGAGCGTCGTGTGTACAAAGACAAATTGTGGAATAATGTTTACTTGCATGCTATATCTTAATACATTTTCTGAGCCACAAAAGAGATTATATAAGGAATCCCATTAATTTCATATAATAAAAGGCACCAATATTAAGGATGTATAGCTTAATGAAATTATATGTAAGTATAAGATTGCATGATTACCACCCAGATCAAGATACAGAATATTTCCAGGCCCTAAAAAGCTTCTTTCCCCTTCTCAGTCAATAATCCACCCACCAACCCTTACCCAGGTAACTGCTATTCTATCACCATAAACTAGATTTGTCTGTTTTAGATCTTCCTACACATGGAACCATACAGTATGCATATTTCAAAAACACACAGTACATATTTATGCTTCCTCTGCCAGAGAATAGGACTAGTAAATACCAGTCATGCCAACATCCTCCCATTGTGCATCCATGGCTGACGTTACTAATCCATCATTCCTTTCAACCGAGTCTAGACTGGACCTTAAACTCATTTTTTTCTGATTGCACTCCAAGCAGCCATTACCAGTAGATTTGAGTAGGCACACATGAAACTTCTTCTACATGACAGCTGAGTCTTTGTTCTCTTTAATACTACCTAACCAAGGAACTGGGGCCTCCTTTGTGGTGATGAAATTATTGAGCTCTCTTGGAAGTTGAACAACAGTGGGAGTTTATTGGATAATCTGGTGGAAGCATCAGAGGTGCAGACAAAGCTCCTAAAAGGGTGATCTGAGTCACAGAGGGTGTGTGGCAGGTTCTGGGAGCACAGGTTATAGGAGTAGCAGCCCCATCTGATACCGTGTGTTGAAGCTGGATTCCTCTGCCAACAGTGGAGAAGATTCGTGATGGCAGGACAATATCTTGTTTATCATTACTTAAAACATATTTGTCAAATTAATGCATGAACCAATGAATGAGTGAATGATTTTTCAGCTTGAGGGCCAGTTGTATGTACCATGGAGGTGCATCTGGGACCATGGGCTTATGAACTGAGCTAGGGCTTCTGAAGAGACAGAGAAGCTAAATGGATGACAGACCAAGGCCTCAGTCAGGAATTCAACTTTTCACTGGAACAAGAACGATATTCATCAAATCCCAAGGGCTCTGACATCTTCGGCGCAGACCGTGCATACTCCCCCATGCCTGGCATTCAACAGACACTCAATAAATGTTTGCTGAAATGACCAGAAATGGCAGTCAGAATAAGATCAAGAGAGCAAATATTTATTGAGCACTTACTGTGTTGCAACCCTTGTTTACCTGAAATAGCATTTAATTCCCAAAAGAGTCCTAAATTGCTGGCTATCTACATGTGAGTCCATTGAGCACAGGTCAAAAACTGAGACACAAGAGAGTGAGTCACTTGTTCAAGGTTACTCAGAAGTGGTAGGGCTGGGGTTCAGACCAGGGGGTCTTACTCTAGGACTCATGCTCATAAGCACCACACCATGTCAGGTAACATCGTGTAGTAGGTACATCAGTGGCTTCAGGAAGCAAAAGTGGAATCAAGGAAGTGATTAGATTGGGAGGAATGTGCTCCTAGGCATGTTGGGACAGGAGGTGTGGAAGGGGGCTTCATACGTATTTGGTAGACATAAATGGTAGTTAAAATTATGGGTTGCCCAAGAAGTGCGTCAAGAGAGTGAATAGCAGGAAGCAAGATTGGAGATTTTAGTACAGTAGGTATTTAGAGATCAAATAGAGAAAAGACTAGAATAAAAGGCATAGAGAAATAAGAAGAAAACAGAAGCGAGTGGGGCCTCAGAAGTCCAACAGAGAGTTTGTTCAATAATTTCAAATGCCCTAAAGAGGTCAAGTAGTATAGAAAACTTGAAAATGTCTACTGGCCTTGGCAATATAGATGTCTTTGGTGAGCTTAATAAAGGGTTTCTGATGGAGTGATGGGGATAGACTGTAGAATTTTTGGTTCAAAATACAAATACTGCTGGATAGAGCAAAAGATTGGCTACCTAGAATTTAATGTCTTTACAATTGTTTCTTTTTTTAGAGTCATTTGGATTCCTTTCGATTTCTCAAATACAACATCATCTCTGCATCTAAATTTACGGGCATCAGTTGCCCACTTCTGGTTCAAAGGCACAATGTCATTCCAGGAATTTTTTTGGTATGTGCTTTGAGATATATGACTCTTTTAACCGACTGTTGTGTATGATACTTGTGTGGCTTGGAGATCATTCATAGAAGAGCACAGAATGCTAGAGAGAATGCAGAAATGGATCAACTCTAATCACTACCTTCTGTGGCACCCCCTTGGCTACTGGTCTTATAACTGCAGGCTTTATAACTTAGATTGGCCATACAGTTAACAATGAAGTAGACAAACCATCTGCCCCATGAATTGATATGGAATTATAAATGCTAAACTTTAATTCTTATATTTAAGAAGCTTATCATCTAACTGAAGAGATGATAAGTGAGACAGGCTGTCCGGTGGAGATAGCATGAACTTTGAAAACAGACCCAAGTCCAAACCTTGATTTAAACACGTAGTTGTACTTGCTTGCTGGATGACCTTGGGCAAATTACTATCCCTCTCTGAGTTCTTTTGCTCCTTTACAAAAAGGGGAAATAATAACCAATTCATAAAATTATAAAAATTCAGTGAAATAATATGTATAAATTGCTTATTTCAATTCTTGGCACATCATGGGCACTTAATAAATGTTCATTCTCTTCTGCCAACTTTTCAGTTCAACACATGTTTATTGAATGTCTGCTTTGTGCCACGCACAGTATTGGGTACTGAGGATACAAAAATAAAAAGCCACAGACCCTCCTGACAAGGATCTAGTCCAGTGGGGAGAGCTATAACCTGAGGCTTCCTGAAGACTGTGATGTGGGAGCTGGGCTCTAAATGTGGAAGAGATTTTGATAGAAAGAGGTGAGAAGGAGGAGAAAGAAGCTCCAGGGGAGAGAATATTATTAGTAAAGGTTAAGGTGTGGAGCACAGTGTACCGGGAGACCTGGTTTTCAGTTCTGCACCTTACACAATAACCAGCTGTATGTGTTTGGGTTAACTTCATCTAGAATAAGAAAAAACTGGATTAGATCAGTGGCTCCCAACCCGGGCTGATGCCTGTGTGCATTAAAAAATAATGATTTCTGGGCCTCACCCTAGAACAATTAAATCAGAATTTTTGCAGGTGAGGCCCAGCATTCTTTTTGCATCAACTTTATTATGATATATTTTACAGGTACTCACTTCTACGTATAGTTTCGATGACTTTTGACAAATGTATGTATTCGTGTAACCACCCCCACAAGTAAGATAGAAAACATTGACATCACTCCAAAAAGTTTCCTTCGGCCCTTTGGCTGTTAAGTCCATCTAACGTCATCCCCAGGCAATCACAAATCTGCTTTCTGTCACTACAGATTAGGTTTGCCTTTTCTAGAATGTCATCTAAAAGGATTCATACAATAAGTATTCTTTTGTCTGGCTATTTGGAATATCAGTGTTTTTAAAAAGCTTCCCTGCATGATTCTAATGAGAAGCAGTGGACTAGATCATCTCTCAGGTCCTTTCCATCTTAAAAAATACAATGATTTCCTCTGCTAGTCTAGAGGTAATTTATAAAAGTTGCATTTTAGAAATAACAAGTACAACTGCTGTCTTGCAATAATTATGATGATACTAACACTAATATTTAATGGAGCTTTTCCCCCTATGTACCCAGGTACTGTGCTAAGTTATTCATATGTGTTTTCTTGTCTAAATCCTCATAGCAATCCAAAGGGTAGGTACTAATATTATTCCTAATAATAGGGGTGGGAATCGAAACTTTAGAGAGATCAAGTAACCTGTCAAGAAGCTAGCTAGCAAGCAGAAGGGTAAGCTTTCAAACCCAGAGACTTTGCTTTTAATCACAAGACTACAAGACCTCCTAAAAGTGAAGTCTCAATCCCTACACTAGCAGACATTTTTCAGAAGTGTAAAGTGATACCAGATGAATGTGTTCAGCTTGTTAATGAGTTCCAGCTGGGGAGAAGAAACTAATTTAAAGGTACATTTACCAAGAAAGGTGTTAGGCAAAGAGCCCCTTATTATAATATGAAAAGTAAGCCAGTTTTTTGCAAGGGTCAAATGACATTTTAGACAAGAAAAAGAGACTCAGGACAAATGAGGTGAGGCAAAGGTACATCTATAAATATCTTTTGAGATATATACTAAACAGAGAAATTAAGAGTAGCTCATCCACTGATTTCACTATAGTAAATTGAATAACTTCCTCAGATTTCAATCCACATACACACAAAAACCTATTTTCAACATACACATTATTGTCACTATGAACAATGAACAATGGGTCTTATTCTGTGGTAAGGAAGTCTTCCCACAGTACCTGGCAGGTGATCAAATATCACCCTGTTCCTGCAAGCCTGTTTGATCCTGTGAGTCTTGGCAGACTCACTTGGTTGGTGTATAGCTTTGCTTCCTATAAATTTGCTGGTTATAGAAATTTGGTGGTTAAAGAAAAAAGAAACCTTCATTCAGCGCAATGAAGTATACGTCCTCCTCTAACTGCACTTATCTGTGACATCTAAATCAAAGGCTTGTCAGCTGAGGTCCCCATTCCCTGTAAGAGAGTATTAACAATTATTCGTGATCACCTAAAACAAACAGGTTTCTGTTTACACACTGGCTGTCAACATCTGGCTGTCAAGCCAAGAGCAAGGCAGAGGCCTCAGGCCACCTAGTTGTCTGTCCACTGGGTGACAGTGTTGATCTGTCTGAAATACATGTGCTTTGTCCTTGGGCCAGAAAACGCTGAGAAAGTTTGCAGCCAGGTGGCGTTCTGAGGGCCTTAGAGACCAGCTCTGCCTTTCTTTCCTGAGCTAGGCAGAATGATTCTGTTTATCTTTCAAGGGAATATGTGAGGTGAAGAATTTTTCTGATGTCACCATGTTGGGCTGGGTTTCTTTGGACAAAAAAATACCTTCAGAGAGTGAATGCGATTGTTCACAACAAACGAACCTGCATTTTTCTGATAATTTAACAAAGGCAAAAAGCTTGCAAAGAGCATTGTGAAAACTAAGCTTAGGTGATTCTTTAAGGCATTAATTCTTATGCAAATAGGCTAGTGTATGGGATGTACATTACCCTGGGCTCTGAAGAGGGACAAGATTATCTTTGTGGAATGTTATTTCCAATTCGCCAGGTCATGTTTTTACATTATTCTATCTGTTCTGACATGATCTCCATCTTCAAAAGGAGAGCTAGGTAAGCAAGAACAGATACTGTAGTAAGAATTCTTGTGATCAGTGGAGATATGGAGGTGTGTTATGATAATGCAGTAGAGGACAGGGAATGACAGAACCTGCCACATGTCCATTTTAAAAGGACAGGTGTGTTCGCTTCTGGATGCTTTAAGAGAGTTGGTTTGGGAAATTATTTTTTGTTTTCATTCACCATTCTCCAAAATGAAGAAGATAATGATTCAAATCATTGGGACTCTTCATTAGAGAGTGAGAAATAAAGTCACATTAATGAGGGACTATGTCCTCACTTCTTTTAAATCAGGTTGAAGGACTAACATAGAACTATCAATTTAAGAAATTACAAAAAAAGAAAAAAGAAAAGAAAAAAAATTACACCGTGGAACTTCTTTAGTATCTAAAACATTTCTTTTTCCTTTGCTTTATTGGATATTATTTGGTCTGATCTATTGTGCTAAGTTAGCACATTTATATTTTATTACACTTACCATACAAAAACTTCAGGTTTTTTTGATACTTAAAAATACACTAAAACTGAAGCAGTATTTTCTTAGGAAGTTCTACTTGAGTTCTGAGATTAGAAATACAGGTTGTCTGGCTGCATGCTGTGGGATCAGGTTCTCACTCCCTGGGACTCACACTGACCTTGAGCAGCAAAGAAGAAAGGGCCTTAGAAGCCAGAAGGTGAAGCCTTTGAGCTGTAAGTGACTTCCTTGTTGGCTCTTTGGACATTTCAAGGCCTTATCTACCACATCCAGACAGTGGGAGGACCTACTTAAGGCAAACTGTAACCACAGCATTTTGATAGTCTCTTCAGTGCTTCTTAAGGACATTTTATCAGAGTTTTGTTATTCTCCACCTAGCAGGAGGCAAACATTTTATCAGCCAAGAGGATGAAAGAATTTATGAGAGGAGGCCCTGGGCAAGGGAAATTGACAACTTTCTAGGACTCACAAGCACAGAGCCTATTCTCCTGGGAAGCAAACCCAATCTGGCATCTCTGGTGTGTCTGTCATCTTCGCCAATGAGTCACAATGAAAGCAAAGCTAAAAAGAGGGTGGGATAGAAGCTAGAATTACACTTTTTTTAGGGAATATGTCAGAAAGAATGCTTACCGTGAGGAGATACCTTCTTTCTGTTATTCTCTTGGCAATTATTTTTCTTCCCAGGATTTACCCTTTTCCTGTGCTTCACAGTCTCATCTTAACCTTATGAGGCCAGCTGTCTCCTTACCTCTCCTTACTGCCGAATTCAGAAAGTACTGATTTGAATCTCTGCCCTTACCATAGGACTTTGGAGCCAAGGAAGAGAGTCCCTTTCCTGGCCAACATGACCAGATACTCTCTAGGCCCAATAATCTTTTCTGTTTAGTCGTCGAGTAGCTCAGCATAATTTCATAAAAATATTCTACGACTTTAATGTTCTTAAAAATGGGATATTATTTAGGATAGGCACAAAAGAGTAGCAGAAGTTTAAGTGTGTTTAAAACAAGAAAAAATCTTTAATGGGGGATGCCCTTTAAGTACAATAGTATCTATGTATGAAGAGCGAAAACAATTCAGTTCTGTCATTAATTATAAAGTTTAGCAATGTTGTATTAGTCTCTTGAGATCCTCAGTTCTAACTTTGACCACATTAGGTCAGGGACTCCGCTCTTCTTATTTTTATTGCATTTTTTACAGTTGTGACTAAAAAATCAGTATTTATTCAGTTGATTTGTAATGAAAGAGTAAGTTTAATATTTAGGATCCCAAATCAAAGGGGTATTTCTAACTTTTTCCCAAAGCCAGCATGTAGCTTTTATTTCTTATTTAGAGACTACTGTTTAACCTACATAAGTAAAACTAAGCGTGTGATTTAAGTTCAGACACAAAAGTAAATTTCTGGAAATATTTCAGCAACTCTTAACGTTAATCAAAGGGAATGAGCCACACTGTCCTAGCAATGATGTGTTTTGGAGAATTATAAATACAAATCTGAATGCTTCAAACATTGACCTAACAGAGCATCGGCCTGAAATGGCTGGCTGATCCACTGCTGCTTTTTAAAATGCTGATTTGCCCTTTTCTAGCCTCCCCCAAGCTGGCTCTAACTTCACACTTACAAGGAGGAATAATGCTCTTTATTTAGAGTCAAACTGTCTACGTTTTAGGGAAAAAAAAGATCGTTAGATGAAAGTCTCTGTTGGAGGTTAAATTTCTTTAATGGGCCCTTTCCTTGCAGGGTTTTGTGCTTTGACATTGGATTTGAGTTTGATTATGCAGCTAACTAATCCTGGGGCTAGGTCGGCAGCTTCCAATCCAACAGTCTTTCTACTGCTCATCAAAAACTAACGAGTAAGAGTGCAGCCACTGTGATGCAGCCACTGTGAAAAACAGTATGGTGGTTTCTCAAAATACTAAAAATAGAATTATCATATTTTCCAGTGATTTTATTTCCAGGTATATACCCGAAAGAATTGAACGTAGGGACTTAGACAGATTTTTGTTTCATAGCAGCATTACCACAATAGTCAAAAGGTGGAAACAACCCGAATATCCATCATCAGATAAATGATAAACAAAATGTGGAATATGCATACAGAGAAGTATTATTCAGCCTTAAAAAGAATGAATTCTGATATATGCTGTAACATGGGTGAACCTTAAAGACATTACGCTAAGTGGAATAAGAGAGACACAAAAGGACAAACACTATATAATTCCACTCATGTGAGTTTTCTAAAGCAGTCAAATGCCTGGAGACAGAAAACAGAGCAGTGGTTACCAGAGCCCAGGCTGAGGGGTGAATGTGAACTTCTTGTTTAAAGGGTACGGAGTTTCGATTTATAATGATAAAAAAGTTCTGCAGATGAATAGTGGCAATGGTTACACAATGGAGTGAATGTACTTAATGCCACTGAACTGTACACTTAAAAGTGGCTAAAGTGGTCAATTTTGTTATATGTATTCTACCACAATAACAAACAGAAAAAAGAGGTGGTGAGGCAGCGTAGGAAAAGCAGCAAACCTTATTCTAGTCCCGGTTCTACCTCTGACTTGTTAGGTGACCGCAGATAGCTAACCTTTCTAGTCCTCAATTTCTTTACCCATAAATCAAGGGGAACTGGATTACATGATTGGTAGGCACCCTTCCAATTCTAACAGTCATCAGAAAAATGCACGTTCTGAGGACAAAGCCATATCAGGATTTCTACTGGGGTCCCATCTGGTGGTTGAACATTTGTGGCAAAGACAGCTCTCTCGAACAAATGATAAAGAAAAACTGACATTTACACGCTTCTCAGAAATGAACGTTAGATTCGCCAGGCTCATAAAACACAAGCCTGTAGGAAGAGGTCTAGACAAAAGGTCTAGGTGCTTTCTGATTTTAAAGAATTCAGACACCAATTAGTGTCTAGAGAAGCTACAGGATAAAGCTGGTGAATGAAGCTATTATCTCAAGTTTGGCAGGTAAAAATCAATCTCTTATACAAATATAGTTTATAACTAAGTAAACAAATATCGGAACAAATGCAATTTCCAATTACAAATATTTATGATCTCAAGAATACAAGTCAACAGTTCTTGGAACCTTTACAACAAAACTTTGTGTATCACCAGAAAGCTCTTTCCTTTTGTAACAAACAGCCGGAGAAAATCAACTTTATAATAACAAGCTACAGAATAAGTATAAACATTATGGTAGTTATATGTAAATATAATCTTTTTTCAATCGTTTTTTTCTTTAAAGAGATCTTTTTAATTTTTGTTTAAATTAATTTTGTTCAAATTCTCTATCATTTAGCTGCAGAACACTTTTTTAACATAATTCTTAACATTCCACAGATCTGATGTTCTAAATAATGTATCAACTGGGCTTCTACTTGATAGGAGAAACAAGAAGTAGAGATGATTTTAATGACCCTCTCCCAGTCCCAGTCACTTCCTGCCCTTTCAATCATCCCACAGTCCTAGGCCACCTTAGATGCAACTCCAGAGCCCCCCAGGGCAGTGATTGGAACAAATCAGGGCCAAGCAGGTGGGCTGTGACCATGTCGGGGTGAGGCTCAGGTTAGGGACATTGAAGGTGGGATCTGTGATGCTGCCTGGTCAGAGTGACTAGGGTGCTCATAGCCTTTTTTTCTGAAATCTCTCCTGTACTGGCTTGCTGACTATTTACCTTGTCAAATACCCAGTTTGTTGTTAAATTACTGGGACTTGCTTCAATAATAATTTGTAACCAGTGTTGAATTAAGGAACGTAAGGCTTAGAATTGTGTCTCCTCACTAAAAACTAGAAAAGGGAAGAATGAGCTGAAAATAGAAAAATTAATTCTTTTGATCTTGATTATAAAGGAGTCATGATATTTAAGAGAGCATTTCTGGTTAAGGCCCCTTCCTGGAATGTTGGCAATTCCTGTGTTCTGCCTTGAGTCCTCTTTGAACTTTCCACACATTCGCTCTTTCCCACAGATTCAGCAACTACCTCTGTACGCTAGCGGCACCCAAATTTCCATCATCAGTTCAGACTTGTCACCCCGAGCCTTAAACCCAGGGGCTTACTGGACCTCTTTACTTGGAGGTGAGGGTAACCAACCAATCATCCTACTGTCCCAGTTCCAGGTTCTGATTTCAGAGTCATATTTGAGCAGGAGCTTAAAAGCTTCTATGGGCATCCCTAACAAAAATGTTTTCCCATAAAAGACTCTGGGAGCAAAATCATTACCTCCCAAGATAGTGTGAACATTTGGTTGAGGTTGATGTTTCTTATCCTTTCTGGAAAAACTATAATGGTGCTGTGGTTTAAAAGCTAACCTAGTTTAGTAGCCATTTTTTTTTAGAAAAGTGAAGCAGTGTAGCAATCAATTTTTTTATATTTGATGAAATGAGGGCGTTAGCTTTGGAGTCTGCAACTTGAGTTTGAATCCCAGATCTACCACTTTTTTTTTTTGTGGCTTGCCTCAGTTTCCTCATCTGTAAATTGGTGAGAACATCACCACCTTTACTGTTGAGATGTGAGGATATAATGAGTTAGCATATCAATAGGACCTGGATTTAACGACTGCATTTAAGTAAATGCAATCCTTACCTGTTGTTCACAAATTTGATGTGGGAATGTGTGTTCAAATGAAAAGGAGTGTCCAAATGAAAATATATGTTTAAAAGAGAAAATGTATACAAAAACTACTGGCAAACCAAAAAAATATTGTGTAAGTTATCATTACAATAATTTTTTTTTTTTTTTTTTTTTTTTTGGAATGGAAGTTATACTCACATATGGGTACGGAGCTCAGTCTTTAAGACTTTTATTAGTGATGGTGGTAGGAGAGTGGTGATGGTGTGTGTGTGTGTGTGTGTGTGTGTGTGTGTGTGTGTAGCAATGAAGGATTTAGTGGGTTCTTGTTTGAGGCCCTGCTCGATTTTTTTTTAGTACAGTCTGAGCCATAGCCGTCCCTGCACTCTTTACCCTTACATTTTCCTTGGTTAGTTGTCCTCAAACCTGACTGAGCTCTTTAGAAATACAAGCCTCAGCCCTTGTAGGTTCTCAAATATTCAGTAAATCTGGATGGACCCTAAGTATCTATTTTTTATTAGATTCTGGAGTGATTTTTACATGTAGCCGAGGTTAAGAGTGGGTCCTGGCACTTGGCCTCCAGGGAGAGGTAAGGGTAACTCATCTCAGGTCTGTTTTCTTTTTCATCCACGCTCTCTCTAGGTACTCTCACATAGTCCCGTGGCTTTAAAAATACCTCAATATGCAGATGACTCCCACAGCAGTGTTCCAATGTCATGTTTTCCCTGAACTCCAGGTTCCTCTTAATTACAACTCACTATTCAATATTTCTCTTTGACATTTAATAAATAGGCATCTTGACTTGCCCAAATAGAACTCTATTTCCTCCTAAAATCAGCTCCTCCCCCATATCTTCCTTATTTTAAAAGATGGTTCTCACCCAGTTTATTCAGACCAGAAATGTTGAAATGAATGTTGACTTTTCCTTTTTCAAACCCTACCTTTATGCAGTCCATCTGCCAATCTTGAAGGCATCTACCTTCCTAATATGTCCAGAATCTGACTATTCACATTATCTTAACCACCCCCAGACGTCATCTTTCACTTGCCTGCATCTGCCCTTGTCCCTCTAATGCCTGTCCTCTGCAAAGCAACCAGAATAATCTTTATAAAACCTAAATCAGATGACAGCTCTGCCCTACTCAGAACCCTCTAATGGGTGCTAATTATGCTTGAAATAAAATCTTAGGTCATTTCTGTGGGCCACAAGACTTTGGATAATCATGCCCCAGCTGCCTCGCTTCTACTCGTTGGTTGGCCCCAGCCGCTCTCATCTCATTGCTGACCCCCTCAGGGCCTTTACACACAGTGCTCACTTTGTGGGATGTTCTCCAGATAGCTGCATGGTTTATTCTTTCACATAATCAGGTCTCTAGACAAAGGTTACCCACTCTGTGGCCTTTCCTTTCTGTTCTATCTAAAAGAACCCTTTTCACTCTCCATTCCTTACCCCGTTTTATTTGGTTCATAGCACTCATCACTCCCAGGCATCTTTTGTCTGTCTACTGGTTTATTATCTGATCCCTCCACCAAGGGCAGGGTATTTGTCCATTCTGTTCATTTCTGCATCCCAGTGCCTGTAGAAAAGTGCCTGGAAAATGGTAGTCTTTCAACAAATATTTTTTGACTGAGTAAAAAATAAACACTCGTCATTCTTTGCAACAGGAATGTCAAACCCATTTTTACTTTGCTTTGTCTCTTTGACTTATCACCCGAATCTTTGTGCCAGACACAGCCCCAGGCTTTTCTACCAGGCAGGAACTTACTGACAAAAAAGATAAATACTGGTTGACTCAAAAGGAAAAGAGTATCTGCTGAGACTAATAACTTTTCATGTAACTAATTCCCTGAATCCTGGCAACAGTCCTCTGAGGTGATATTGCCGTTTTCATTTTACATTAAAGAAAACTGAAGCTTCAAGGAGATCACATAGCTAAAGTGAGAAACTGAGATATCCTGACCCATAATTCAAAAAGAGGAAAATGAAGACTCTTTTGGCAACGTTGGGATATAGTGCATGGGAGGTAGGGTAGAAAATTGTCTCTTCTTTGTTTTTTGTAAATGAGACTTTTCAGGCTTCTGGGAGAAAGTTTTTTGGAGGTCTCTACTTACTCTACTGATACATAACCCTTTCCTAGTCTCTACTTAATGGAAAGAGTAGCTATTTGAAAGTGTCTTGGGTAAGTGCTTTAGGTAGTTAGAACCTTTTTGCTTTCCTTTAGTCATTAGGTCAATATTTGGACACCATGAGGCTAATATATTTTTTTTTAGAGAGCAAATCAGGGACTGTTTGCTTGGTTGGAGTTGTTTGGAAAAGTCTTTCAATTCCACTCAATTCAATTCCTGGAACAATAGAGTAATTGGTATAATTTAAATATTTAACCTCTCAGAACAGTCAACCAGATCAAGTCAGACAGACCGAATCCCACAATGAGAAAAATATCTTTTCAGTGTATAAAGTGCTTTTGCAAAAAGATTCTTGCATCAACTCATAAGTAATAAGGAATGTAAACACTGAGGCCAGTGGCATGGGGGGAGAATGTCTAAAGCAATGAGGTGAACAGTTTTAGTATGTGAGTGAACCATTCAGATGAATTAATTGCCCACTTAGTTGACTTTTATAGGAATCCTGTGATTAAACTAAATGTAGATTAAGGGGATTATACTGCTTGCAGTGCTAATTAGAATGTGTGTGTGTGTGTGTGCGCGCTCGCGCGCGTGTGCGCGCGCCTTGTGTGTGGTGACCTATACAGAAAAAGAGAAAACTGACAAAATACATAGAATTCTGGATATTAAAAACAACAAAAAATAACCCAACTTAAAAAAGGGTGGGGGAGGGGCCTAAAGGACTTGAACAGACATTTCTCCAAAGGTATACAAATGGCCTCATTTTTCTTGATCTTTTGGCAGCCTTTGACATGTTAATCAGAGCTACCTCATTCCTCACAAAAAAATATTTTCTTCGTTCTGCTTTTAGGACCCCACTTCTATGTCACTGGCTGTTTCCTTTCAGTCTCCTTCGCAGGTTCCTTTTTAACTCCTGACCAAATTTAAATACTGCAAGTATCTCAAGGGTTCTGACGGAGTCCTCAGCTACATTCATCATTTTAAACGTGACCCAAAATGCTGACATCTCCTAGTCTGGATCCTTCTCCTGAGCTTAGACTCATAGATCCAACTGCTTATTCAACATTTCCATCTAAAGATTAATAAGTATTTCATATTTAACCTATCCCAGACCAGGTCAGCTTCTACCCCAACTTCATTTGCTGCCCCATCTCAGTAAATGACAACTCAAACCTTGGAATCGTCTAGTCCTCCTCTTTCTTATACTGTACATTACATCAGCAAATGCTGTTGGCTCTGCCTCCAACATATATCCTGAATTTGATCACCCCTCACTACATTCATGACCACCAACCATCATCCCTCACACGGATAAGTGCAATAGCCAACAGGTCTCCCTTCTCCCCATCCCTGTCAGACTTCCATATAGAAGACCGTTTTTTAAACTTTATAACACTTTAAAAATCTAAGCATGTCACTCCACTGCTTAAAACCTCTCCGATGGCTTCCTATATCCGAGGAAAAGCTGTATCCATTACACGGTCCTCCTCGACTGGCCAGCCCTTCTGGGGGCTTCAGCCATGCTTGCTCTTTGCTTCTGATCCTGCCTCAAGGCCCCTTGACTTGTTACTTTTAATAATACTCTATTTGTGGGGCTGGTTTCCTCGCTCCCTTTATACCTGACTGCTCTCTATTAAAAAGCACTCTGCATCCTCCACTTCCCTCTTGTTTGGCTTTATTTTCTGTATAGCATTTACCACCACCTGACCTGCTCGGCATGTTAGTTGTCTGACTCTCCCCAATAGCATTCAATGAGGGCAGAAGCTTTTTGTTCACTGCTCTGTTCTCAGCACCAAGAACAGTATCTGGCATGGAAGTGGCACATACTCGAACTGAATGGCCATTGTCTCTTTGCTTAAAAAAATAAATAAATAAAAGACAGGGGGGTGTACAACTTACAGGGTTTTAGTAAATATAAATTATTTGATAGATAAAAATTCTTCAACATGGGGCTTAGAGGGAAAATAGCACCAGGAGTCCTTAATTGATAAAATGTGGAAAACCTCTAAATTAGATTATTCTAGGTTTTGAAGTTCAATTGAAATTCAAATTCAACAGTTTCAGTAAGAATAGATTTTGAATTCTGGTAATAGGTCTGGTTATATACTCTATTCTCTGGACATATATACCAACAAAGTTTTTTCTAGTTTAACATTTCTCTGTATTCCAACCAGCTTATTTCTGCAAGAACAAAACACTGCAGCCTTGCCTCCTTTTCTCTAGACCCTAGGTTTAGCCTAAGAGGTGATAGCTGTAATATACACAGAATGAAAAGCTTTCTTGTATTTGAATATAAACCCAAAGTAACAATGAAACCCTGTACATGCTTATCTATTTCTTACCTTTTCCCTATTATCCAAGTATTTCATGTTTATTGTGTAAAAACTGGCTAAAAGTCACTCATATGCCACTGTTTATCACTGTTAAATTCTTTCGATCTTATAAAATATTCACATATATCAGATTGTGTAAAGTAACTTTTTCATCGGCTATAATTACTCATGTACGATAGCTTAATCTTTTTCTAAGTTGAGGCAAGATAGTGGCTTCATGGCTCACGGCCTGGCATGAATGCCAAAAAACAAGAAACAACACAGAACTGCATTCTGGCCAGCACTGGCTATGGATTGTCCTAGATATGAAATGAGACAGATTCTTTTGTTGCTGAAATGAAGATAAAATGGAAAATTCTATTCCTGCAGAGAAAACTTTGTAACAGGACATTTCTTCCTGATGAAAAGATTATGCTAAGGGGAAAGAAATAACATGTAATCGTAGAAAACTGTTTCTTTTGAATTCTTATACTCTCTCAAGTACTTATATGGATTGCTTTAAGATAAAAGGTATACTTAGCAGGTAAAGTTTGGTGCTAATTTCTAATCCTTTTTAATTTCTTAAAAGTTTAACATTTCTCAAGCTACCCACTTTATATATAATAAAGTCTCTTGCACCCAAGAATGACAAACTTGGCTGTATAGAGTTGTATCTCTTTATTAAGAATCTGAAAATGTTAGTGGTGGAAGATTTTAGAGGTCTAGACCAACTTGTAAATCATAATTGTTAGTTTTTCTTACAGAATAAACTGTGGCTCAATATGGTTAAATGATTTCCCTGAATTTTAGAGTATTTTTATCCATAATCCAAGTCTACCAACTTTCAAAATTAAAGAGCACTCTGTACTCTCTCTTAGAGGTTAGCTTCAAAATGAAAGTATCCACAGGCGGCTTATCATAATGATGAACAAGTGTTGGTGTCTTTTAGAATTGGTTGGGATAGTGGTTCTTTCACTTTGTGTGTATGACTTTGAATGAGAAATCTACTGAGCCTATTTCCTAATTTTCAACCAATGTATTCAGATTCTAGGATCATGTTTGATACCTAATATTATTTTGCATATAAACATTTTCTTAAGGGATACAAGATCGCCTTTCAAATAAATAGGACTAATTTTCACATGACCAGATTCTAAAAATGTTCTATTAATTTTTACAGATGTATATTCAGGGAAAATTACTATTTGCCAACTTTATTTTCAATGGTTATAGCACATCTGCTGAAGACCTTCAAAAACAAATTGTGAAGACAAGGAGTGATTATCACATGGGATATTTCCTACCTGATGACTTCAAAATCCGGTAATTACACACATTCTACCTTATCTCACATTTTTAATTAGTAAATTCCAGATAAGGGCCGCATTTCAAGAACAGCCTTTGAGTATTTATTCCTTGCTTCAAATCTTTTCTGAAAAGAAGTAGCTTATTTATTTAAAAGTTCAGTTTAAGGAAGGCCACTTTTTCTTTAACTAGTGAATGTTCCCAAGACTGGAAGCTAAGCTTAAAAAGATTCAAACCAATTCAGTTACATAGGCCAAAATATGATGCAATGCATATTAACTTCCTTCTTAGTTAAGCATGTCTTTTCTATCAGGGAGGTCACATAAGTCAACAAATTAACATGATTAGAATATATCCAATGGCTGACACTCACTTTGAATGGTGAAAATGGAGCTTTTAAACTTAATCTTCTGTTTTCACTGATACATTACCATGTGAGGCACCTGAATGACCAAACAAAACTTAAACCAATGAATCTAAGCCTTTTTTAGTCAGCTTCTGTATTCTGAAAAATACTGTAATAGAAGAAAAAGAGAGACAAAACAGAAAAATAATTTTTACCTTTGGCTAATTAATGCATGTTGCAAATACCAGAAAAAAGCTACACATACAAAATATAAAGAAGTACAGATTTTATTAGAGACTTAAGCTTAGGATGAACAATAATACAGATACATACAAACCTACTATTGGGTTCTTATAAAATCCTTTAAAACAGATGACAAAAATTCAATATAATAAACTATATAAAGCTATGAAACTACATTGTTAGAAAAGGTTATAATCTCAAGTCTTCAGGAAGAGTAGGAAATATATATTTTTACTACATAATACATAAGTAGTCAGAAAGTAAAAATTAAACTATCTCTGAAAGAATATTCTCAAATTATAACTTAAAAAGTTTAATATGCTGAAAGTATCTTAAGTGAAGGCAGATTTTAGAAACTTATCATGTAAACAAGCCTAAACTCTGTAAGACAGTTCATAAATTCTTATTTTTAGTGTTCATATTTAATGATGTTAAGAGTACAAAGGCCCTCCAAATACTGAGAACATTTACATTTACATAAAAATAGCATGGGTTTCATGCATTTCAGACTATGTGAAGAAATACAGTTAACTATGCTCATAGATTAGTGCACTGATAAAAGATTACTGATGTTAGAACATTTTCATATTTGGGTGGATACAAAATGTCATAATTCTGGAAGAAATGGATTATAAGGCTCACCAATTTAATTCTACATAGTTCATTAGAAAAACATGAATGAGAAGAACTGAAGCATAAATTAAGAGTGAATTCATGAGACAAAAGAAAAAGCATTTAGATCATTTGGCTTTAAAAGGAATCAAAATCCAAAGATTATCAGATCGTCTACTGTTATCAAAAGAAATATTATGTGCACATAGTAGCACGTATTTTGACTTATGTAAACAGAAAACACTATGCAAAAATGAAAACACTGAGAAAGAAGGGCAAACATAAAACATTTAAAAGGCAAAAATAGAATCCATGGGATGAAGCATCTCTGTAATGAATATAATAGAGCTAATCCCAGGGTTGAGTTCTTCAGAATGAGCTTAGTCCTACTTTAAAAAATAACCCACTGACCCAATTTTTCTGGTGTGACAAGGCTTGGAGGAATAGCAGTTTGGACTCTTTTCACATGTGGAGTCCCTGATTAGTCTGTAGTTATTTCAAACAGGGTCTAAACCTGTTGAAACGCCAGTATTACCAAGAGTATACATTTTCATTGTGTATCCTAACCTTTGGATTTGGGATCTCTTCATGCCTTTTCAGAAATCCTATTCTCAAAATTAAACGAAAACATGCATGTTGCTATAACTATGTTATAGATTTGATGTGAGAGCTGCAGGGAACGAAAATCAAGAAACTTAGTAAAAAACCCAAAAAGTATTTTATAAAATATTTTTGTAAAATGTTGGACATTAGATTATTTATATTCTATCATCCTAGCTTATTTTCATCAACCATAGCAGATTCAAAAATGTAGCATACAATGACTCCAATAAGGGACAGTATGTCTACCAATGATGCTAAAGGATCTTCCCAGGTCTGAACCTCAAAGAGTGAGTTCAAGGCAATTTTGTGGATTTAATAACAGATTAAAAGACAAAGGCAGTCTCCAGACACAAGAGTTTAAAATTCCTTGAAATTACTTAGCATTGGAGCCAGAGGGCAAAGACCAATACCTTTCAGAAACTATGAATGATTAGTTAAATGAGACTATTACAATACTGTTGTGTAGAAAATCTTGCGAAAAAAATAAAACAAAAAATAAAGCAAAATAAACCCCAGAAATCATTAATTTGGGGGAGAATTTTTTTTGGCTAAGCTGTTTAACTTAAAAGTAGATATCTGATAATAAAAGTTACAAGTATAGTTCTCACTGGCAATTAATAACCATATTACATATCACATTTCTGTTGTGATAAATTGCTATAATGTCAAAGTCTGATAAAGCTTTATCTCATTATCCATTATTATCACTCTAATTATAGAAGAATTAACTAACCAAAATTCTTGTTAAAATGTAGGCACACATATAAAAATGTGAGTCTCAGCGAATGTAGGATGTCTGAAGCCTCGGGTCATCTTCAGTCTTCACACTCTTGATGTTTCAGGAATGATGCACGAGTTTAGGTTGGTTCTAGGATAGGCCCAGGGGCCTGGTTTGATCTGGGATCCCTGGGACCATACCTAGAACAAACCCAAACAAAACCAAATGCCTTGGGAGTGCTTTCAGCTCAGGTAGACTTCTGCTTTTCACTCATATGGGACTCCAGGGCTGTACCAGGACCATACACCAATCTTTAAAGAATGGGAGTAACATTTCTGGAGCTTTCTGTACGTTGCCAAATACCTGTACTGTGCCTGAGTAAGCATTATGTAAGTCATAGTACAAACAGAAGGTATTACACATTGGTGTAATAAAAGTGCAGAGAATACTTTGATTTGGAAATGGAGTTAATTAAGAATTTACTTTGGAGGAAACAAGAATATGTAATTTCTTAGGATATAAAAGAATAAACTTATAAAAGCCATGTTAGTTTTAGGAAAAAATGACAAACTCATTTGTAGGTAGCCAAAGTTTAGGAAATGCTACACAAGTGAGAAATCCCAAGTCAAAAATGGTAAAATCATCCCTTATTTTGAGAAACTTAGGATATGAGAAAAAAATATTTCTACAACAAAATTTCATAGAATATACCCACTTTTAAAGTGTAGTCCGAAGTATACACAACTTGCCATCCTATTGCAATATGTTTGATATGTGCCAAATGAAATCAATTAGTAGGTATGAAACAAGCTAATTTAATGGCCGACAGTTAAAATATAGCATTAAAAATACCATATACATTTTAATTTAACACACATTTTAGGATATCCATTAAACCTACTCCTTATTCACGTCAAATTTTTGTGTAAGTGAATCCTGGAATGAATTCATCTTCTTTTTGTTTTATAGCAATTAATGAGTAGAATCACTTTCCTCCCACAACTATACTCCAAGAGAATTTTTCTTCTTTTACCACCAACCCAAGTTCAGCATCATGACTATCAGTTCTCTAATACCAGTCTCAATTCAAGAAACTGTTTTGGATTATTTATTTAAAAATGAATATTGTATCATAACTCCCAGTAAGTGAATGACTGAAAGCTGACTGTGATAGAGAGTCATAAAACAAACAGACTGATTTTCTAATTACCCTGTATATTAGGGAAGAGTCAATCAACATATGGTTATTAAAACTCAATCAGCCTGTAGGTAAAACTAAGTTGTTAAATGCTAGATATCCCCTTCTAGACAGATTTGAATTTTACTTACAAACATTAGAACATGCAAATTTCATGTTTATTTTTCATTCGAGAGAAAAATCATCATGCTTGATTACTTAACATATTAAATGATAATTTAAACATGCAAAATATAGAATGACAGTGGGAATTTAGTCATTCAAATATCTGTCAGTATCATTAGATCTAACACTAATAACTGTTGGCAAGATTTCAAAATACAATTAACTGAATAAAAATAAAAATACTGTCTTAAAAACCTCCATAATCAAAGAATAAATTATTTGAGGTATAATTTCCTAGAGTCTAAAAACTATTACTTCTCAGTTCTCTCTGATAACAATAATGAAAGTTTTCTTATTTTCCAGGGCTCAACCTACCTCATGTTTTGGAAATGAAAATATATTTCTCTAAAAACAAAACCAAAACAACAAAATACAATCTCACCAAAGGAATTCTTAGCAGCATGTGGTAGCCAATTCAAATAGAAAGTAGTGTAGAAAATACTGATTTGATTGAACTGGTTTTAATTTAATTTGAAATGGAGCCCAAAAATTAGAGGATAGAAATACAGATAAGTATGAAAAGAAAGCAGTTCTTTTTGTACAGTAACAGCTCTTCTAATTTGAGAGCAGGTATCTAATCTAGTAACTTCACTCATTTTCAGGACGCAATGAAATAGGTACTGAGGTAAGAGATGTCATAAAATCCATGCACTCAAGTATAATCCAGCTTTTCACATCTTTACTGAGTCAATTTACTCTTTATACATTATTCTAGCTGTCTTAGTCACTTTGCTTCCAAAAACCAAAGCAGACTAGAAGGAGCATCTTGAAGATGGAGAAAGGCTATTGCTACAGGCACACTTAAGCAAGCAGTAATAAAAATCGAAGAAATTAGAACTATTAGAAACAAAGACAAGAAAACAAAAAAAGCACTGCAGAATGGAGCCTTTTAGTAAAGGGGCATATCGCTCTCAATGACTAATTTAGTCTATCGCAGTATAATAAAAAAACATTGTTATGATGACCATTTTGACATCAAAAAAGATTAAAATGTATTCCATAGATCATTTAAGATAGCAATGTATATATTAAATTTTTAAAACATTTCCTTCAGAAATTATTCCAAAATATTTTAATGCTTAGAGGTTCAAGCTCAATTGAAAACTGGGATATCTAGAATGACTCATTCCCCAAATAATTCAGTTAGCCATTTCTTACTAAATTAGCCATGCATGTTTAGTCTTAAACCAATAGCTCTAAAATATAAATTTTGGTAAACAGAATTGATGTCACATTTATAGTGCTGTAAATTTTAAGTCTGTGTACTATACTAGGAACAATTATTAAGAACAAAATGTTTAACGTTTTCCTAAAATATACACAATGATTTAAACAAAGATGATAGTCAAATTTTCTTTTATAGCTAAATTCATTAATGGAGAGTCTTACAACCATCAATATATAAAAATTTAATTAATAGTTCAAATATATGGCAACACAGAGTCAACCCTGCATTTTTTTTTTAGCAAGTTCTTAGTAAAGAACTAAGAGGCAAACAAAAGTATGCAGCCAAACAGGTACTACAAATCCATGCACTTTACTGACAGAAAAGCCCCTTATCCTTCTTTCAGTCTACTTACTCTTATTTTAGACACAATTCTAGCAAGGTTGGCAATCCTGTTTCTCAGTCCACAGCAGATTAGAAGCAGCAAATTAGGGGCCTAGTGCAGGAGGCAAGCACACAAGACAGCAGCAAAAAGTGATAGCTGATTACAAGGGAAGACAGAGAAACTGTGAAGAACAGACACAACTCAAAAAAGCATAGCAATGCAGGATCACATAGTAAAAGGGCATTATATACATCAGTAACCACTTGAGAGTGCATTTCTGGTTATCACCCTATGACAGGAATTGATGTTCTTAAAGATGACAAAAAAAGTTAAAGTTAAATCCTAAACACTAGAAAAAGTGGAGAAGTAGAAGGTACATTTTAGAAAATTTTCTGTTATACTGTTAAAAAAATTTAATGATTAAATGAATTTGCCTCAATCACCTGAAAAACTAATTATGCAGGTTAGTCATTTGTCAATTACAGATAAATGGTTACTGTACTTAGGACACTTTCCCATAGTTTCTCTTCTAAAATATTTGTAGCTTCATTTTCTACTATGTGTGAATTGCACATATATGTTCTTATAAACATAATGGGAAGAATCAATCTTTATGATTTGTCTGCTTGTCATTCATGGCATGATATGTACTTTAGTTCAAATAATGAGTTAGCTGAGTTCTTGTCTTGTGTAGGTATGGAAACAATATACTAATTAAGACAAATTAATTTAACTTTTCTTTCCACATGATTTCTAATACTTTATCAAATTACTTCATTCTACATTACTGATGGTATTTAAGTAAAACTCAGTTACCAGAATGAAATGACCTCTAGGGTCCCTTCTGATTAAGAAGGGACTGTACTGATTAGTAATTTCGTGAAATGTATCAGAACTTAATTCTTTTTATGCTTTAACATTGAAAGTTTTACCACATTTATTATGTGAATCTGAATATTACTATTTATTAAGAAAATTGAATTAATTTTTTCATCTATTTTACTAACATATTTATAAATAGATCTCGTTTTTCAGCCTCAAAGGTTTTATTTTTAACTACCTCGAGATGTGAGAAATCAAAACATCATTTAGAAATCTGGAGAATTTGCTGGAAAAACTCCGTGATGTTATTAGGTCAGCTGCTCCCATAGGTTTTACAAGATGGATCTAGGATTTAAATGCATGCCTATTCTTCTGTGTTACACTTTTAAACCCATATTCTTAAATTTCCTTAGTAATTTGCCTTAAATGTGCTTCTTCTGACTTGCTCGTCCCCAATAACTTCAGAAATCAAATTTGAGTCAATGCATCAGTTCTTAATGAAATACATTCAGACACTGTAAATACAATTAGATTTAATAAGGACTTAACTAATAAAGTCAGATACTACAGACATTTGTGAAAATAAGAAGAGGACTACAAATCAAAGACCAACAAGAATCTGGCCCTAGAGAGTCCAGATATGTAAAGTTTTAAATGAAAACTAAGGAAAGAAAGGATTTAAGATGATAACTGTAGGCAAAGAATAAAAGTCCTCTCTTCAAGACTGACCTAAATAAATAGCTGATTTCATGCATTCTTACATTAAGGACTAGATTTAAAACAAACTATTAATATTAAAAGCTGTCAGGATATTACTCCTTAAGATAATTATCCTGTCAGAATACTGTTGTAAAATTTGGAAAGCACAATTACAAGTTTTCCCAGAGAACTTCTTTTGGATGTGTGATGGCAGATATTAAAACTAGTCAAAAGCCTGATAAGACAAGGTGAAATATTCTTGGAAAAGTAACAAAAAAGGATACCTACTTATCTTACATTGACCTATTTGTTTCCTTTTCTAAGGCATTTATGGCAAGAAGCATAAAGTCCTAGAGAGGTTCTTAGATTTTACTGGGAATAAACATCACATTACCTAGGTCTCATTCCAAAATGACGGACTTTAGGAGGATGGCCCTAAATCTGCATTTTAAATATAAGACCTCCCATTTATTCTAATATAGGTAGACTATGAAAAAAAAAAAAAAAATAGAGAAACACTGACCTTCACACTATTATGAGAGAAAAATAGGAATTTTCACAAGGAAGGTAATATTTTATCTTGTAAATACTTTCAAAGATGAAAGAAATTTTGAAAACTACATACACCAAAAAAACCATTGAATTAAAGTTCCAAGATCCTTGTATCAAGATTTCACCAAGTAGGATTTTCATCAAACTCAGTAACAACTAGTGAACAAAACAGGTCAGACTGAAAGATTAGAAATTTCCGATTAAAATTTGTCTTTCAAAATTATCAACTATCACCTTAGAGAGCATTGGATAAAACTGATATATTTCTCTCAAACTTAAAAATAAAATACAAAACTTAAAAATTATCAAACTCTAATTCTTATATAAGGTTATAGATGAGGTGGAAAGATTACAAAGTTTTTCCATAATTCTAAATTCAAGAAAAAAAGGAGTTGGCAAACTAAATAACTAAAAAAAAGTAAACTGAAAGTTATTATTTAAGAATAGTTACAAAACAAGATAGTTTTTTCTTGAAATTTGGTTCATTATTTCTATTATATACCTAAAAGTGGGCCTAGTGGTAAACCACTTTTAGGTATTGCTCCTATATGCTTAACTATAGATAAATCCCAGAATTTTTGGCAAATGGCAGAATTTCTTATAATACAAAAGATCTCTACCATTCATATAAAGTAGAAACAAGTTTTTCCTCAGGATAAAAAATAAATTTCCTTACATTATTTTAAAAAAATCCCCTTTGATATATGAAAATTTACTCACTTGTGCTGAGTTATAGGAATTTGAATGTGTTTCTTAACTTTAAAGATGATCTAAATTCATCATGTAATTTTCTTTCAGGGGCAGCAGCATAAATTAAGCTATTCCTACACTTTGCCCAAATAATGTCTATAAACTCTGTCAGTGCATAGGATCTATAGGTTTCAAAAAATAATATACTCCTGAAAATATCACTATTTGAAAATATAATCACAACACAAAATAGATGAGACTGGACAATTTGGAAAGCAACCTCTTTCAAGAGGTAGTTTGTAAATGAAGTATTAAGAAGACAAGGATGCTTTCCAGGAGGAAGCTGACAGGATGTTTCCAAAATCTTACTCAGGTGGAGAGGGCATAGACTCAGTATAGAAATCAGCAGCATGGTGACCTGCTTGTGTTAATGGCACCTGTTAGCTCTAGGCAAACTGATAAAAAGAACTTTAGCTGAGTTGGGGATGAGGCCTTGGACCACAGGGATCCCATGGACTTCTCTTTTAGTTGCAACAAGAACAGAAAAGATAAACACACAAAAAATTAAAAGGGTAATTCCTAAAATGGTACAATAGCTTTCTTTAAAAGATCATTAGGAAATCTTAAAATAAACCACTGAATACACTTATGAATAAACCTAAGAAACAAGTCATAAACTAAGTACTTTTGAGACTACTTTTTAGTTCCAAACCCCAGTACACATCAATTGCATGAACTCATTTTTTTTTATTCAGAACCTGTATCTTTGTTTTAAGACTTGGTATAAACAAAAATAAAATACAAACAACTTATTATTAACATAATAGCTGCAGTTATTAACTGTGAGAATACAGTAAAAAGGAGTCATACTAAACGTTAATGTTCTTGCAACAGAATTATCCCAGTCATTTTATGGTATTGAAAATTCTGGCAAGAAATGATAAATTCATTTGTTATTAAAAGTACTTAAAGAATTTCCAAGATCAATGGGTTGTGCTGCAAATAAAACAGCAGTTTATTCAAAAGAGCCCTTACCTTTCTTTCTCTTATTTTCCTAAAAGATCTGCCATACAGGTAACTACTATTTTGTATCAGTTGTTCAAACCAGAGTTCTTCCTGTAAATTTACATCTTAGCTTTATATATAGTAAACTTACACGCATTTCCCCTTTCCAGTGGAATATCTAGTCTTGAAGCTAAAACACTTTCATAAAAGGAACAATTTAAAATCCTTCATGTAAATCTTGGTTCTTACTTTTCTTCTACCTCATTTTTATTTTCTTGTATTAGTAGTTCTTCCTCTTCATCCCCAAAAGTCTGTTCCTGCATAGTGGTAAAGGACAGAGATCTAGCAGCCACTTCGGCAGCAAGGCCAGCAGTGAAGGTAAAATCTGGTGACAGCTGCAGCCGTGCCAGCCTCTGCTTAATGGAGGGCTGAGACGAGTCCCTGGGAGTCAGATGGGCAGTGGCCAGGCCACCAACAACTGCCTGCTGAGAGTCCTCCTCATTATCACATTGGTAACACATTCTTGCTTCGGCTCCTTGCAGGAAGACTTCATTTGCAGAACTGTCTTTATTTTTACCATCTAGAGGGTTTTCACATAAATATTCAGTCCTACTACTTATTCCATTGTCAGTTGTGGAGGGTTTACTGTTTTCTTCTTCAGTGTCATTTTTACCAATTTTTATCATTTTCCCCATATCTGAATCCATTGATGGTTCTGAATTACTTATGGGTTCCACTGGGTCTACAGGAGACAAGGATTTCAACACGGCTTCAAAGGAGAAAAATAAAAAAAGAAAGGAAGAAAGAAATATAACTAAGGACCCAGCAATAATAAACTCCTAGTTTCTTTTCTTATAAAGAACAATAAATAAAGGCTAAATAAAACTTTCTAGTAAAATCAATGTAAATTTATAAATTCAGAAAACCTTATGAGATAAAATGCCCACAAAACAAAATGAGATGGAGTTTTGGTGAAGATTTAAAAACATCTCACATATTCTCTTATTCAAAATATTAAAGCGGTGGTTCTCAAAGTATGGTCCCCAAACTAACAGTATTACCTAGGAATTTGGTAGAAATGCATATTCTCAGGCCCCACCCCAGACGCACTCAATTGGAAACTGGGAATGGGGACCAGCTATGTTTTACAAGCCTTCCACTTTGTTCTGATGCATACTAAATTTCGAAGACCATTGCATTAAAGAATAAGCAGCATGGTTTTCATTGATAACATGTCAGGTACAGGGCCTAAAAGTAATCTAGATAATGATCATATTTTTAACACATATATATTTACAAATTAAAATAGCTTGGAAGACAAATGCAACATACAATTTGACTTACTTGCCAACCACCTAAAAAGACCCTGATGAAAGTAAAGCCATAACTTCTACACACTTTGTAATGTCACATAAAAATATAAAATAAAATCTGCATTCAAGATCAACTACTATACAAAGTGTAATACATAAATATGATATATATCCATACGGCAGAAGTTGTCCTTTCAAGGAAAATGAAGTTTTATTTAGCCCCTCTTGATGTTAGTAGGCAGTGGGTTGCTTGCTAGGCAGTCTCTCCTCCCAGTATGAGGGGTTAGTACAATACAATATGTTATGAAGCATGGCGGAAGAAAAAAAAAAGCGCGTCTTGAAGTTCTGGCGTTTATTTAAAAAGTAATTTTGTAAAATGTGTCCATTTTCAAGAAACAGATCCCTAAGCTGCAGTATCTCCACTAGAGAAGCAGCAACAACAGAAAAAAATGGCCACAGCAGGTTCCAGTGTAGAGTTTCCCTCTCTAATTCCATTCGGACTTTACCCCTGTAGGCAGAGATGAAAACAACTCTGGAAGATGTACTGAACATTTTCATGGGAAAAGCATTTTATGGTATCAGCAGCTTTTTACTTATTTTCACAAACTAAAGTAGCATTATTGCTCTTTCAAATGTAAACTATCAAAAGCACATACCTGGAAAAGAGACACATCTGTCATCGTTTTATCTTTGCCCGTACTGTCAATAGGATAATTTTAAAGCTACATGATGAAATACTAAACAATAAAAAAGGATATAAATTTATATACAGTGCTATTTTCAGTCTTCATGTGCAGTTTTAATCTATACATCTTCTAGTTCTTAAAGAATGTAGCATATATTAAAAGTTGATTTGATATTCCTGATGACTGCTAATTAAATGGGGGGATACAATCTGTGTAATGAGTCAACTGACGTGTCAACACTGTGCTAGAATATAAGACTCTGGGAATGTAGGGATTTTTGTCTCTTAACCTACATCTTAGGGATACAGCAGTAAATGGTGCCTTAATAACTACTTGTTGAATGAATAATTTGCTGAATGAATACTGTAGAGGATAACAAAGCCCTTAAGGAGACTATAATTTAATTACAAAGACAAAAAAAAAATTAAATGCACAGAAAAACAATAGTGCCTAAAACCTAATACTCTTAATCTCTGATTTATGTAGGCTCAATATATAAACAAGCAGATTACAGGAGCTTTATTTTTACTGCTGCTTTTAGGATGTTCCTAATCTCATATATGCTTTGCTGCCCAAGACTTCATTACACTACAGTGGCCCTCTTGTGTGAGGGTCTGCAGTGGTAGGGAAGGGCAGCAGGGCTGGAATTGTCAGAGGAGGAGTCACAGAGGAGAGAGGCTGACTGAGAGAGGCCAGCTTGGTGAAGACAGAATTCTTGGTAAAGGAATCACCATGAATGTTTTTTCATGAATAAAAACATTAAGTGTGTAGAAATATAGTTTAATTAGATAAATATAACTAGAGGAAGGTATCTATACTAGAAATAGTGGGAAATGTAATTGGATATGATGAACTCATATGATGGATAAGCTTGAAACCAGGAAAGAAGGTTAGATTTAATATAATAAAAAAGTGGGTACCACTGTAGGGTTTTAAGATAAAGAGCCATTATCAATGTGCTATTTGAGAAAAATCTGGAAGGAGTTTGCAAGGACAGAAGCTATCTTAGAAGCTTGGAAGCTATCTTTTAAGCGTAGCTTACAAGAAGGTATTGAAAATGAAAGTCAGCTAAGAGGCTATTATAACACGTGGGTATAATCTAATAAAGGGCACCAATGGGAAAAGGAATGATAAAATCAAGAAATGTACAAGGGAGAAAGGTAGGGAGGGCTCCTAAGAGAAGAAAAGAGAATCTTAAGGAACTTTCCAGAAGTATAGGTAATCTATATATTTCAAATAAAAAAAAAAAAAGGCAAAGAAGGCAGTTGATTTTGAGGTTCTGCATAAATACTCAAAAATGAAAGGGAAGTTCCACTCTTTTTCTTCTGAGAAATCTATAATTCCTCAACTAAGAATTAACTAGTTTGATACTGTCAAGTATTAAGCTTTCCCGCCATTCCCTCCCCCATCTCCCATGAAGTTTAACTAAAGAAGGGTAAGAAACATAAAGAAGTTTTAGACCAATCTTCAGTATTACCAGTCACCCAACTTTGTCCACATCCAAGTACGGAGATAGTGCGCGCACAAGCACCTCCTCTGCTCCCATATATTAAAGTGCTCAAATTCTTTAAGTAACCTTAACGATGTAGCTAAGTAGCCTAGGTCATTTGTTTCAATTGTGAAGTTATTAATCTTGTGTTTCACTGGGGTATTTATAATATCAACATAAAGAGAACAGAGGTTAGTGAAAACACTTTGATTTATTCAATTAACTGCCCATTCCAAAGCAAATTTAGTAAAAAATCAAATAACTGATGAAAAGTATGATTTCATATTCCCAGTTTGATTATATATCTACTGCTCTACTGATCCAATTGATTTTGTCTAGAAGATAAAGTACTATAATTACTGATGAATCCTTAAAATTATAGCCATAAGAATTCTACAGCTAAAATAAGATTCACAGTTAAACAAAAAAGGGTCCCCTACATTGAAATAACCTTTTACTCTGAAGTCAGTCCTTACCGTGATCACTAAATAGAAGTTGCTTCCACTTTTGCCTTTCTGCCTCCGATGCTTTGAATCCCAGCACAGATTTTAATTCTTGGAGTACCCTCTTGGATTCTTCCTGCTCATGCTTCTGTCTCTCTCTGTCTTCTTGAGACAAGTAATAAAAATCATCCTTTATGATATCATTGTCCATATCTATATCATCTACATAAGCTTCTAATTCCTGAAAATGAATAAAAGAAAAAGCACTTTAGTAGAAGCAGATAATTTTCCAGTAGTATTCATTTACTTGTACAGGACTGGTGGTCTGGGGAGGTGGTCAGGTATGCTTAGTCTTCTTGTGGTAGACATTTGTGGTGCTTTTGACTTCCCAGTAAGTTTATACACTATACATAGGATTGGGGAACACCTCGTCACTGGATCTCTATATCGTCACAGCAAGGGGCAGGAACTTTCCATGTCCAGCCTCCTTTGTAGTTATGGTTCAAGTAAATGGCTTGGGATTCTCTAATTAGGTATACCTGGATCAAATCTGATTCAGAAGTTTGTTATAAAAGAAGCAGGCATCTTGAGGAAGCCATTCTGGTAAGGATGGTGGCAGATCAAGGTTCCAGAGGCAGCAGTTCTGAAGGTAATATTCATGGAGCAAGTGGCAATGTCTGTGCTCAGTGACTTAGCAATGATGTTGCCACTGAAACAGTTCTTTTGAGTGATTTTAACTCTTTACCTCAGCCTGGTTCAAGCCTGATTATCTGGCCCTCTGAAATATTCTGTCATCTATCCAATGTTTGAAAAAAATTTTGTTTGTTGGTCTCTCTTTGAAATTAAGAATGCTGAATAGACTGTATGATCTCAGGAAAAGTTGTTTTCCTTAGGATGAACAAAAGAAATCTTTGTCACTATCTAATGCAATCATTAAAAATTGTTTTTGAAAGTGAGGTATAACATACATGCAGTCAAATGCACAAAATAATTGTATAAGATTTTTACATATGTATATATGCTTGTAACCACCACTCAGATCCAAATAAAAACATTTCCAGCATCCCAGAAGGTACCTTTACCAAGGCATTAACTTTTACTGTGTTTAATCACTTTTAAGTCTAAGAAACAGACAATTTAAAATAATAAGAAAGTCTGCTTGTAGATTCAATGGATTAAAATTCAAGGCATAAAAACTAATGATTTGATATAAATTTGGTACAATATCTTATGATTTTGAAGCTTATTAGAAACATAAATTCAACACTTATTCAATTAACCATGTCACTTACAGAAAAAGGTAGGTAAGCTTTGTAAAATAAATTTTCTTTAGGGGAATAAAAAGCACTTTTCAGCCTTACCTGCTCCTCAGGGATTGGATCTTTGTCTGCAATGTGCAAAGTAGGCTGCATCAAAGGTACCACTGTACAGTGTGGGTTTTCACATGCTATTTCTGGCTTGCCTTAAAAAGAAACAGGCCACAAAGAAATGAGGATCTAATTAACAATCAAGATCTAGGATGGTCCATCATCTGAAAGCATTTACTTATGTTGCCTTTTTATACCCTATTCTTACCTCCATATCCAACTCCTAGTAGCCACTGATGTTTTCTGTTCCTAGGATTGTAAAAATTAATTTTACTGTTTTAAGAATGTCATATAAATGGAATCATACAATATGTAGTGATTTAAGTTTGGCTTCTTTCAATTAGCATAGTACATTAGCGATTCCTCCATCTTATTTATATATTAGTAGTTCATTTCTTTTTTATTACTGAGTAGTATTCCACTGAATGGATATAACAATTTATTCACCAGCTGAAAGACATGAGCTGCTTTTAGTTTTTCAATGATTATGAATAAAACCATTAGAAACATTTGTGTACAGGTTTTTGTGTGAATATTAAGTTTGATATCTCTGGGGTAAATATCTGGGAATGATCTTACTGGGTTATATGATATGTATATGCTTAATAGCAGGAAAAATTTTGATGAGGAAATGATATTCATACAACCTTAAGGTATTTTTTTTACAAAACACTTATGAAAGAGAAGAAAGGCTAAAGGAGAATAAAGATCATGAAAACTAAATACCATGTGTGATCTGAATCTGGACATTAATGGTTCAAAATAATACCACTGAAAGAATTTATAGACAGGTACACAGAAATATAAGGCAAATGTGGTAGAATGTCAACAAATGGGGAATCATGGATGAAGGGTACTTTGAACTCTTCTTGGTATATTTCTGTAATTTTGAAGTAACAACAACAAAAAGATATGGCGAACTAAAGCACCTACTTAAAAACTTCAAATGAACATTTTATTTAAAGTTGTATAGCCATGGCTACTATAAGCATTTTAGTGAGAAAAGTTTGTGAATTGCTTTTATCTTAATTCATATCATCATGTATGAGCAAAAGCCATGGATATAGAGCAGAATTAAGAAATGGCTTATAATCATCCAATAATTTGGAGACGGTTTTAACAATTATGTTTTAAGTGACTAAGATTCAAATCTCAGAATATTCTAAGGGAGGAGTTAGGGGGAATGCATCTTTTAACACTCTATATATAGTTTTCTGAGTTTCTATTTATAGAAAATGTACTCAAAAGCTCTAGATATTAGTCCTTTCAGAAAGTTTAACATGCATAAAATTCATGTCAAGTAAAATCCTTTCAAATTTATCCTTTGGAGAAAAAAATTACTATTTACATCTGAGATATAAAGAAAACCTTTTGGTTAAACATCAGTAATTAGCACGTTACATTTCCTTTGAAAAAAACAATATTTTCACTATCTAAGGACTTATTCAGCTTTTTAAGACATTAAACAGTATTACAGATTTAGCTATAAACAAAACAATGACTAACAGAATGATAAAGCATCAATTTCTCTATATAAATTTGATTGACCTCATCATAAAAGTCCAAGGAATAAACATGGTTCTGTTTTATAACACAAATTTAAAAATTAACGTGCCAAACATTTACAAGGAAATTAGTAAAATTAGTATAAAATCTGGGTCCAATGAAAGCAGTTTTGCAGAAAGTTTTGATACTGCCTTCTTACCTAGCAGTATAAGGCACTTTGATGGTACCATTAAATAATGGTACCTAATACATTTTATACCCCTAAAAACAAATATGCAGTGCCACCTATGACAGAATTTATATATTGTTTCTTAATGACTAATGTATTTTACTTAAAAGTAAAATTCAATTTCAGGCCCCTGAATATCAAACCCATTATTACTCTAACTGGAAAAGAGATTCTGAAGTTCTAAAAATGAATATTATTAAAATCTATCCCTTCATTTAAGTTTTTTAAACACAAGGTACATGCGCTCACTTTGGCATGCCGAGCACTAAAATTGGAGCGACACAGAGAAGATTAGCATGGCACCTGTTCAAGAATGACATGCAAGTTTGTGAAGGGTTCCATATTTCAAAAAAGTGAATAAAAATAAAAATGAGGTATATGATTCAAGGAACTTTCAAATCATATTCGATTTTTATTAATAAGACCCAAGACTTTATAGTCAATGTCAATTAGTGCATATAAGTTTAACTTCTTCTTTAGTAAATTAAGAAATTTTGTCAAGTCAGTCATCATGGAGACAAGAAATAAATCTAACAACATCCTATCAGAGGGAATAAACATGTCTGGTAAGTGTATGCAAATGAAACCTCTAATAGGCACCTTTTTTATCTGTATTTCTTCGTAGCAGTTTGTCCACTTGAGAAATGGCCTCTTCCCAGCAATTATTGCTTGCTTGAACGTGGGGCTGAATCAACTTTAATTTCTGTTCCAGTATCTGATAAGCTTCTGACACTAGTTCTTGTGTTTCTTTAGTACAAACGAGCTTTTCAAGTTCATCTTCAAGAATTATTACCCTGAGTAATAAAGAAAAAAGATTTTATCATATAGATCTCTAAAAATATTACATGGAAAATTTATAATTTACAAGGCTTATTTAAGTAATAAGTTTATAAGATGAAAAAAGTTTTGGAGATGGAAGGTGGTGATGGTGGTATAACAATGTCTATGTACTTACTGCCACTTAACTGTACACTTAAAAATGGTTAAATGGTCAATTTTATGTTACTTATATTTTACCACAATTTTTAAAAAGCTTATAAACAATATCATATATTTTATTCAACAAATATTTCTTGCATACATACTAGGCATTTTATGAACTGAAAGACAAACTAAACCTATCTCCTACTTAGAAGAAATTTATAACTGAATCAGGGAAATCATATATACATAAAAATATAATATCATAAAATGTTATAACTAACATTTCCATTTTACAGATGAGGAATTAAGTCCAGAGAGTTGAAACTTGCCCAGAATCATACAGTTGGTAAGCTGTAAAACTGGGTTAATCCAAGCACAAAAGGAAAAAAAGAGAAAAAGATAATGTTATAAGAATTCAAATGGAAGTTACTATCAGCAATGGTACAGACAGAGAACAGTCAAGGAAAAGGGACTTTTGAGGTAGCATTGTCAATGGATAAAATTTAAGCATGTACAAAAGATGAACAAGGTCATTCTAGACAGAAGACGGGAAAAGGCAATTTATACAGTTTGGCTGGATTGAAGGAAAAGGAGTAAGAAATAAAGACAGAAAAGCAGACTGTAGTTAGGTATGGAAAACTTTCTACAGTTTTTATACAGACTTTAGTCTAAGCATCTATACTCTGAAGCCAGTGAAGATTTTCAGTTAAATGAGAAAACAAACATATTCTTCAGAAACAATCTAGTAGTGAACATTCTGGAGGCAGGAAGAACAGCTAAAGGGTGGATGCCCTAGTGTAGGCAAGTGAGAATGAGACAGAAGAGTGAAACACAAAACAATTTTTTACATAACACTTTTAAAAGTTGTGTGTAGCAGTGCTATAGAGCAAATTAGAAATGATGTTTAAATTTTTAGTTAAAATTTGTGAAAGGTGATGTTTAGTATAATTGATTTTCAAACAGGAAACATACTTCCCATCATAATCCACAAAGCAAGGCACAAAGATCCTCTTTCATTTTCCTGTCCATCCAGGAAAATGAGTCATCATCTTCCCTCATTCTAATGTATTCCATTATGCTCTGTATGTTTCTTGCCAAAAGTTAATTATTCAGAGGCTCTAGCTTTGCCTAATAAACCTTTCCCCTGAAATCTGGTTTTCCTCTATGATGCTGCCATCCACTCAAGTAGAGACTGCCTTGCCTCCCATGTCCCCTGTGGGAGACAGGGCTCAGTCAGGTTAGCATTCACCTGCTTTCTTAAAATAGCAGCTACAGACCACTAGAACATCCCTACCTCATAGCTTTTTAATTTTTCCACTATGCCCTTTCACTATGCACTTTACATCAGCCTAACATAGCTATGTCAAATCTTGAACTGATGGGTAAAAATTTATCTTCTTAAAATGTCTTAATGACCTTAGTTTCTTATCCTTGTATATCATATCCTTCGTCAGGCCTGTAAGCTAGCCTTTTGATTCTACTGAGATTTTTTGAGAACTTCAGACCCATTTTTTTATCTTACAAAGTTGACTGCTACCCTCCCACTTCTCCTTCTTTCCTGGTAGCCAGGGTCAAGTACACAAACTATAATCTTATCAACTTATTAAATTCCTATGACCTTCCTGATTACCAACACAACATGAACCCAGCCATTCATTTGATCCAATACTACACTATAAGTGTCTGTTATGGGAAAATTTTGCTGGAATAACTGGAACTTACATTTTACCATAGCAAAGTACCAACAATATCATGCAAAGTATAAGATCGACAAATATAAACTACGGACCCTACATCTTACTATTCAACCGGGGCCAATGAGCTTGTCCTATGTTAGAAAAGAAAGGCCCAATTTGCTGTAATCTATTTAGAAAAATAGCAATATGTTATTATTCAATTACATATAATATTATCTCTTATAATTTCCTGTTCCAGTGCTGGTAGATATTTCTCTTAGATTGCAGGTTCCAGTTTAAGAGCCCTACTTAAAGAGAGAACGAGATCACTCCTCATAAACTTCTCCATTGCAGCTCTCAAATAAACATCTGCTTTTGTACTATCTTCCTAGGTTTTGTTGAATTCAGGAAAAGAAAAAATTATAAATGACTCCCCCAAATTATAGTACCTACAAATCACTGTTTCTCTGCTACATCTGTAGCTATAAACCATCCTTCATGCTGCATGTCTCAAATTTGCTTCTTCTTTCTAGCTAGGACACAAGCCAACAACCACAATGGCACAAAAATGAAGCCTGCTAATCACAGGGACATTTCTTTAGATGGCTTCTAAACTTACTCATTCAGTAATGCTTTCAGATGGAGCTGCAAGCTGCGTACTGCTGTGTGAACGTTATTCAGTTCTCTTGACTTCTGTTGAGTTTTGGATAAACGCTGGGGTACTGACTGGTGCTGAGTTTCAAAGTACCGATAGAACTCATAGCTGCGCTTAAGCTCTTCCAAGCAGGCAGAATGAGCATGAGGTAGACCCTGAGTCACATCAGATACAATACAATGAGGCAAAAGTGCTGGAGTAAGTAAGGGTCCAGGAGGTGCATTAGCTGTAGAAAGCAACAGGGCTAACCGTCTGAAGAACTCTGAACTCTGTGCCACCCAGAGTTGGAACAGAACCTAAAAAAAAAGGATTAGATCAATAAAAACTATTGGCCGACATTCAAAACAAAGTACATATTTAACTTTTGGTTTACTTTTTCTCTTTGCTGCCTATACTTAAGCAGAAAATACAATTCAGGATTTAATAAGCTTTTAAAAACAATATATCAAAAGCATAAGGAAACAGGGAAATCACTGATAGCCTGATAAAATAATTTTAAAAGGAAATGAAAAAACATGACCATAATTCCTTCTCCAAATCCTTCTTAAAGAATAATAGCTATTACCACTTTTGGTACCCATTATACAAGCAGCCCTCCAGTAGGTATTTTGTCTGTCTTCTCATCTAATCTAACATCTTGTAGGGCAGGTATGGTAATCCTTTTTTACAGATGAGGTTTTAAGTTCAAAGAAGGTCAAATGGCTAATCAGTGTCAGGGCTAAAATATAAGCCTAGTTCTGCTTGGTTCCAAACTCCCTTCTTATTCTTCATTAAGAATATCTCTCAAATTGTCCTTTGAAAATATCTTTTTCCATTATAGAGTAAAGTATGACCATGGTATTGAATTTGGAAATAAATGGAATTGTTTCTCTAAAGTGCTACAAGTAGCTATTGGTATCTTAGTATGTTCTCCCAGAAACAGAGTAGTGGCTATATTGTACCTGCATTTATATATCCTGGTTGTTTCACTGGTTTTAAGAGACATTTTTCCAAGTTTTTATAAAATCTTCATAAGCAAGTTGTAACTGCTACACAATGGTTCACCACGTGGATTTACCATAATTCATAAATCATAATTCATGCAACCATTCCTTTATTGCTGCATATTTAGGCTGTGTTCCATTTTCCTCTATTATATGCAAAGATAAGAAGCAACTTGGTACATAAAGCTTTACTATATTTGGAATCATTTCTTTAAAGATTTGCAGAATTACTGATTGGAAGCGTGTATCATTTTTAAGGTTCTCTGTGTGTCAAACTGCATTCTGAAACACCTTTAGGGAACTAAGAAAACCTGTAAGAAAACCTGCAGTAGCTTGGGTAAGAGATGATGACAGTTTGGACTAGGATGGTGGGAAGGGACATGGGAAAAAGTAGATGAGTTTAAACTGTATTTTGAAGTTATAACTGATATAAAAATCTAACAGACTGGATGTGAGGAGTAAAAAAGATGGATAAGATGGATGGTGCCTAAGTTTCTTCTACTTTAATAAGTTGTGTTGTACCATTTATTGGGATGGGTGAGAATGAGGGTAAGAATAAGTGAAAGCATATTTCAAGTAACAGTAAGGAAAAATGAGAAGGAAATTTAAACATTTAGGTGGATCCGAAAATTTTAAAGATGTAGAAATTTATAGTCTCCAAACAAAATGGATCTTGATAAATATGCTGTCAACTACACTCATACTAATTTTCACAGTAAAACTTCACTTGATACTGAAGTTTTAAAAACTAGAAACAAAGAAATATCAGTTTGCTAAACAAATAGTGAAAAGGAATGTAACGACATGTGGACTGGTCTCTTAGAAATACTACTGGAATCTTCATGCATACACTTTTGTAACATGTGTTAACTTATGTTTTTCCACATTATTTTGTTCCTACTACTAACTCCAAAATGGTTCATTAAATGAATGTACCACAAATCACACATCTCATATCACTAAACTTAAATAATTTGTCTCCAATATCTGCTGCTATAGTAATATCATGAGCATACTTTGAGTATATCTTTGGTTACTTCCTGAGACAGATCTGCAAGCTTAAAATTGCTGGAGTAAAAGGTACACACCTTTGTGAATATTGGTATTCACTGCTCAAGTGAAGCAGTTTATATTTTTATAGCTAGTGTGAATAATGAATAATATCAACTTTCAATATCCTTGGCAAAATGTTTACTTATTTTCATCTGCATTTCTTTCATTACTAACAAAATTGAAAGTTTTATATTTATTGGTCATTTCTATTTCTTATTTTGCGAACTAGCAGTTCACACACTTGACCTATCTTCTATAGGTTTTACATACCTTAGTGTTCTTTATATAGAAAGAATTCAAGCCCTTTGTTGTAAATCACTGCATTTTTATCTGAGCCTGTTTACATTTAAAGTACATAGCATTTGGAAGTTTAGAAGTTTAATTCTCATGTGCTCAAATATATCCTTTTATATGGCTTTTCATATATGAAAAAATTCTTGTCCTAAACAAGAATTTTAGAGATTTTCCAAGGGAAGATGCAGATCTTGTAAGTTCCTTACTCATGTTTATTGAAACAAATGTCTAGTAAATAAAATGACTCACACTGGTTTCCTATTAAACTCATTTATCTCCAAACTGTAATTTAAGACAAGAAATACTTATGGTAAGAATTTTAAATATTTTGATATAAAACTATTAGGATCTTCTATCCAGTCTTCATGATGCTCTCTGCTTTTAAAGGCACAACATCAGAAAAGCTATTACAATAATAGTATTATTCAGTAAATAATGAAAGGGAAGAAGCGCACCATTCATGGATAGAAAGCACAGGCATAACCCAAGCACACCTATCTTTTCTTCTGCCCTTCCTTCCCTTCCACAAATGGATTACCTTCAATGCAGGCAGGCTGAAGCCATCTGTAAGGTTATGTGCTTCTTCTTCTGTAATCTGCTCTTCACTAAGTCCAAGGCCCAGCTCCTTAAAAGGCACCACACAGATGTAGTTGGTTACATTGTCACTCTCAGAGTTCAGGGGGTAGGTTAAATTAGGTTAAGGCAATCAACAAAACCTTTTATTTAAAGCATATGTTCAGTAAACAGTCACTGAATGAATAACTACTTGAAGTTCACATGCCACACTGTCGTGTCTCTATTTTTTCCCATTATCTATACTTCCATCTACTTGGAATGCAGCCTCTTATATCCTTAGGCCAACTCCTTCTTACCCATTCCTTGAGGGTCCACTCAGGTGCCCTCTCTGACTGTACACTGCACCAGCTTATCTATTCACTATATTAAAAATATCTAATAAGTAAATAGTACAAATTTTTACTCTGTCTTCTTAGCCCATAACAGGCAGGCATTTAGGCAGTAGGGGAACTAAATGGACAAGTCCTTGACTAAAATTGAAATGTTTTCTCTCAATTTCCAAAGAGGCAGTAGAATATAGTAAATATACAGAGAAAGAAAAAGTTTTAGTCATAAGTCCCAGTCAAGACACAATTTTACCTCTTTCAGTTGTGTAACACTGAGTAAACCACACATAAAATGGAGATTGTATGCAGTCTTCTCATAAAGTGGAGATAAGAAAAATTATCTGGAAAAGTTTGTATAAAGATATACTGGTAGGCTATAAAGCACTATAAACTTTAAGTGTTATATATTATACAGTACTACAGGTACCCAGCATACTGAAGGTATAGTCTTTGCATTCCATTTACTTTTTATTTATGAATTTTAACTAAAATAAAGATCATATAAACCTTCATTTCCTGACTAACAGAATTAATTTCCTGATTTAGAAAATTTAAGTGACTGACTCATTGAGTGCTTATTATAAGCCAGATACTGTTTAAGCACCTTATATGCACTAACTCATTTGATCACAACAAAAACATGGTCAGGAGATTATGCTATTTATTCCCATTTTAAAAATAAATAAAGCAAAATACAAAGAGTAAGAAACCTGCTTAAGGTTACTGCGGCAGTAACATATAGCCAAAACTTAAATGTAGCCAATCTGACTCTAGAGCCTCTATTTTTTGAAAGGGGAAGGATTTCCTGTTTCCAATTTATTTCCACATCATGACACAAATTTGCCACGTTCAGTAATTAAAAAAAATGTCATACCTAGCAAAGCTAGGTTCTTTTGACTTTATTCTTTGGATCAGTAAAGGGAGGGTCTTCACATTTTTTCTTTGTTAAACACGGGCCACATGAGAGCAGAACTATCTTCCTGTCTGTTACTGTGGGTCCCCTTGGAATGCATTTCCAGTTTTAAAATAGAAGCGATAATGAAAATTAGCTTCAAAACAGGCAGTCTGTTTATAGTTAACTTTTACAGGATGCAACTATAATACCTATATTCGAAACCCCTGAAACATTGCTATTCTTAAATATAAAAGAAAAGGATATTTTTTCAGCATATACAGGGTTGCTAGCCTTGCTGCTTGAAAGTTGGCTCTTACAGTTCTGTAGACAGCTTTCCGAAGACCGATGAGATGCTGACTGGGATGCTGTCCAGCTTTATTAAATGAGCAAGCAGCACTGACCCTGTCAAGCAAACTTGAAAAGTAAAATGTGATACAACTGTACAGGTGTTCTAAAGTTTTTGTTTCCTAAATCCACAATTCTATCAAACTTAGAAAAAAATTCCTTTTTCATATTTTCCTTAAAAAATTATTATAAATATCTCAACTCAGGTCTCATAAATAGCCATTTCCCTAATACTTATATAGCCACCAGAAAAAGACAAATGAAAACTTAAAATCTTAAAGAGTAAAGGCTTCCTCTTATACAGGGAAACAAAGAATTTTAGTTGAAATATAGTAGAAATACAGAAATATTTATGTAAGAAATTGTAACTTTTTTATAGATACACTACTTGCTAGAATATGCTGAAGTGGTACTATACATTTAGTTTTAAAAACCTGTATCTACAGTAAATATGAAAGCCTTAATTATAAACACTTTCACATTCTTAACATCTGTTTACATATTTTCATCAATCAAATTTTTGGTTACTTGCACAGAACAATACAGAAATGCATTCTGTACATTCATAAAAAATGACTTACCCACCTGCTGCCACTGGCACTTACCTACTCAAAATGAAGTAGGGGGACGCAGAAAGATAACAGGACCAGTGGCCAACAGGGGAATGCAAGTAGAAAGGCAAAGTAAGGGTTACTATGCAGTAGCAAAGCTACTCTCAAAACTGTTCAAGAGGAAGCACATTTCATAGCACTTCCCAAAAGATAAACGGAGAATACCTATTTGTAACAATGACATATATTTGCTTTTATAAGTGAAGTTAATAATGATTAAATATTACGTAAGTATCAGATAATAGTTTTTTTTCCCCACTTAACCAGTAACCTCTCTGAATAGCAAAACAAAATATTGGAATTTATAAATTTTTTACACTAAAACTAAAATTTTTTAAACAGGACATCTAACTCAAAACTTTAAAAATGTTAAAACCAAACTAAAATATATTCAGGCATTAAAAATCTAATATATAAAAAGAGGACAATGACTAACAGGCTTATTTTAAAATAAGGGAATGAGGCAGAGAAGAGTTAAATTATTTGCTAGAGAGGAAAAATTGTAGAAGAACAAAAGCACTCATTTTTAACACAGACACTATTGTTTGTGATCCATTTTATTTACTAAATGAGTTTTAAAAACTAAAAATATTTCTAAAATATTATGATTCAAGATTTATTATTCCTCATAATTTTTTTCAATCAATTATCCTGTTAGATGAAGACAAGTGAAGCACAATTTTTTCCAACATTTCTTCTGCCTGTCTGTATCTGAATAGATGCTTATTCTGTACATATTGGTAAAAATTGGCCAATGACAAAAGGTAGAGAATCCTCTATACATGCCTAACCATTAATTGGACACATATCCACTTTAGTTAACCAGTCAGTCCTCTCAATAAAGTCCTGTGCAATCCCAGAATGAAAAGTAGCTTTTACTGACTCTTAGTGTTTTTTAACTTTAAAACCTGATACTCAAACCACTTAATATTTGCTAACCTCCATCATTAAGAAGTGGTTTTTAACTATAATGAAAAGATAAATATTTACAGACACTGAGGACTGTTCCATTTTGAACAGAGCAGAAGGAGAATAAAATCTCTATGTCTCAGGAGTGTTTAAATACTGTTCTAGAACGCAACAGAGAATGAGGTGACTCCTGGAGGTTCTTCCACTTCTCTGTTTCATGATTTTTCAGATAAAGCTAATTGAGAGCAATAATTATTCTTCACCATATACTTACTTTCTCCCACCTATAGATAGCAAGGTGATATGTTACATAAATTATTAAATATACGACAGTACAGCTGTTATCTGTTAGTGTTTAGCTGACAGCCTAGTGTACTAGAAACAAGTTCTAGAGTCTGATGGAATGGACTTGAACATTTGCTCAACCATTTATAATTGCACACCTTTAGTTGTATGCAAAATTGCCTAGCATAGTACATGGAACATAACTGGTGCTCAATAAATACAACTTTACTTTTATGAATAGAATAAAGAGCCTATTTAGCCTGTAGCTTAATACACTTACAACTAGACTGGTGAATATTTAATTTCCTATGGGACTGTGAAACATCATTAATTTGTATATTCTGAGAGTATCAGTGCCATAATATCTAATAACATTTACCCGTATTATTCTTATTGGGGTGATAACTTTGGAAGTTATATAAATGTCTAACTAGCACATTTACAATTGAAACTAATATACTAATGTATGTCAACTGTATTAAAAAATTTCTAAAAACAAAAAAAAAATAAAGAGTATTACTACTACATGACAAGTTTTTTCAAAATAAATTCATGTCAGATATATCTGTCATTTAAATTGAGGAGAGCATCTGACAGGGAGTAAAGGGAACAAGCGTTTATTGGGTAACTGCATGCTAGGTTCAATGTTATTCTCCTTCTATATATTATGTCATATATTCACATGGTAACAGAAATATCTCAAAGCACTATGGTTTCTCAAAGTAGATAAACAGAATCATACTATATATTAAACCTAGCATATAATGTATATATTTCTTCAATTAGCAGTTAATAAACTTTAGTATGTAGTAAACAGAAGCTTGCTTTTTTCTGTATGCAACACAGAAAAATAAGTAATAAATATCTAATTTTACTATGTAGCATAAAAGAACTATTTAAAAACAAACAAAAAAATGAACTCACAGTGTAAATCCTCTGGAAATGACTTCTGTTTCTTGTATGAGACGTAAAGCTTTTCTCACAAGGTTAGTAAAAGCTCGGCTATTTGTTGCTGTATCTTCCAAACGGACATTGTATTTTTTTAGGGTTACTTGCAGTTTAGCTGTCCTCCATAATCTCAAAGCTCTTGTGATCAGATAAGCAAACAGAATCACTCCCCATACCAGCCAGAAAGATAAAATCCACCAACTGGGAAGCATAATGAGCAAACTAATGAAGGCAAATAGCATTGAGACATCCCTATAACAGAGAAACCAAGAAAATAATATCCATAAATTTAGAAAAAAATGAGTTACTTTTATCAGTAATTTAGTTTACTAAAATAGATAAAATGCTAGCTTCTTTGTAATATATATCTTAAAAAATATTTTTAAAAAATAATGTGAAATAATTAAAAAATATCTAGCAACCAGACAATGGTGTATAGGTATTAAAATCTGAGCTAACAAGCTTAGGTAAAGAACATATGAAATAGGGGCCTTCTCAAATAAATTTTTTTTTAAGATACAAACTCTAACCTAAAAACAAATTAAAAACCCAATTTTACAGATTTAAAAATCTAATTTTAGGAATTTAAAAGTAAAAACACTTTAATTTTATTTTTTTAAATATGAAAATATTTTAATGTTCAAATATATTATTAATTCCTTTTCCCTAGAGTCGGAATTTAATTATTTGAACAGAAATGTATATCTCAATAAAATAAAAACATTTTTCCAATTAGAAATAATATATACTTGATGAGTAATTGTTTCAAATAAAGTCATTTGATTTTAGATAACCATTACGAATTTGGAATACACATATCTATACTGCAGATCATGATATAAACAAGCTTTGTACTTTTACACTGCTTTAACTGAAGTAAAAATTTAACTGAGAAATGACATTCTTTTACTTAGGTCAATTGCAAACCTACAGGTTAATATGCATCTTTTAAGCAATGAAGGCTTTGGTGAAAATGTGCATATATAAGAGAGAGTCATATAGGGGAGAAGTATCTGAAAAACAACTTTAATACTTGAAGACAGTTATAGTCAAATCATACAGAAAATTATATGTAAAAATACTTCTTAATAAATATTTCCCTGCCCTAATTTCCCTTGGAGTCTTTTACTTTTAAACAATTCTGGTAATATCATAAAGCAAAATCTCATCAAATACTTATATGCTTAATCACCTTTGTGGCTAAAGAAAATCTGAAAGTTGTAAAATTCTGAAAACCTATGGTTCCTTCAAGTAGCTCTTTAAGCTCTTATATTTTTAAAGGATAAGATGCTTTATTACGATGATGTCTGAGTGATACAAATTTGGGAAACATCATACTTTGCTGTCATAATATAAAGGAGTTGTCAGTGCGACAGGAAAGACAGATGGATTCAGAACACTGAGGGCAAGAATGTAATTGCCTGTATGACTTGAACAGTTTGAGCAATGACTTAGCTCATTTAATAAACTCACATTTTAACAGGTAGAGAACATTAACAGTTAAATATATAATTCCTTCTTACTGTTCTTTTTTTATTTTTATTTTTTAACAGATTATGGCCTGCGACTTCATTAGCCTCAAATATTTGAAGAGGTCAAAAAGTTTAGAACAGTCTGAATGATCAGACTATGTTCCCTATGATCTCTTCTCAGCCTCAAACCAATGGGTGACTGTTTACCACCATGGCCTATCCTACCCTTGTGTCTACAATGTGATTATGATATAATCTATTAATTGCAAAAAGAATCATAAAGAACTGCCTAGGTCTGCATTCACACAAGTGTAAAGGTATATGGCTAAGCAATTATTTTTGGTACATGTTACACCTGTTGGGCTGTTAAACACAGAACTAATTATACTTAGTTGAAAGTACATAAAAATCAAATTGAAATTTTTTCCCAGCTTCACTTTAAATAGTATTTACTTTAGAAAGGTACTTTTTTTTTAAACCTCTGATATATCATTACATTAATTACAATGCAAAATGTGTGGAATGTTTACAATGCCTTTATAATGGGCAGCATGATGTTAGATTTCTTCTGCTCTTACTCTATATGTAAGCAAAGGATAGATGTTTTCTGGACAGTACCAAATGTTAGGGGTTGCCAGGGAGAGAAGTGTTGGAAGGTGTCCATTTTCCTGTTGCTGAGGTTGCCCTACAGACAGGATACTGGGATCAAGCAGCTCAATCAGCTCCACATCCTCTTGTAACAGGACTTCCTGTTGCAGGATAGTATGTAGTGAGTCGAGTCGAAATCCAATATCCTTGTCATTAAAAGACCAGAAAAGCGGTATTAATACATACATTATTTTGTATTAAATGCTAAACTCTTATTGTGCTAATAAAATTTAGAAGTGTTTATTTTCTGTATAGACTCTAAGAAGAAGAAACAACAGTCCAATCTATCTTCAGTATGATGTATGGGGTTTTCACTGTAAATGTGAGACAATAAAGACTGAGGTGGACATTACTGAACCACCAGATATAAAATATAAATGTTTAATAAAGAGATTTGAAGTATTATAGATTAATAAGCCTGCCTAGTTAAACCCAATTAAATTAAATCAACTAAAATGCTGGAACACAACATGGAAAATATAATCTTATAAGATGCTGTCCCTGGATACTGTAACAATATAGCTAATATCTAAGGATTATGTCAGTGGGATCAAGGCCTCCTAAAAATGGACATTCAGTTATTAAAAATACATCATTAAGGAATGTAATGCAAAACCATACTAGCATGTGCACAGCATTTATAGTTTACAAAATGCTTTCACATATACCAGCTCATTTATTCGTCCCTCCTTTCCTTCTATCTATCAAGAAATATTATATACACCAGGCACCATGTTTGAACCAGGGACACAAAAAAATGATTCAAGACATACAAGTCTCTACTCTTGAAGAATTCAGTTTAATGAAGAGCAATTCAAGGGTATTATGAAATGACATAGAGGGACCAAAACTTGCAATAAAGACAGACAAAGTGAAAGAGTTGATACCTGAGCTGAGTCTTAAAGTATGAACAAGAACTGACTAGATGAAAAGAGTTGGAAGAGTGGGATAAAACAGAATAAAAGCCTCTCTAAAACTACAATGTTAGAGCAGACAAGGTTAATTCTCACAGAATCCCTATCACGTATCTTTATCCTCATCTTCATTCTAGAATTGAAAACTAAAGCCAAAAGACATTAAATAACTTTCCAGAATTCTGATTTGAAATCTTAAGTCTTTGGTAGTAGATTTTGATTTCCTGTATATAATCTGTTCTATCAGAAAATTTAAACTTTTCTTTTGTATTAAATTTAAGAACAGAGTAACCCTATTGTAAGATAAAAAATAAAGGGAACTTTTTAAGGACAAGGCCTTTATCATTTAAAGGAAAAGTTAGGTGTTCAGGTGTACTGGGTTTGCTTTTCTTAGTCAGGTAATCAGTCCCGTACTGCAGAGTCCAGCCCTTGCTGATCAAAAGTGAAATTAAGCAGGAATGAAATGACCCACATATTAAACCACAGTACGCATTCATTTGATTATGGGTTATACAGCACTGTTAGAAAAGAAAAATTTCAATATTGGGCCTATTTTAATATAGTTATTTATTTTCACTAAATCAAAACAAGATCATTTCTATGGAATGCTGATGATCTTCCTTTTAGCCTGATGTGGCTTTCTCACCATCTACTGACACACTCCGCATGTGCCTCTGCAGCACTTTTATGTTTCATATTTGAACTACTGCCTCTTCTATCTTCTTAAAAATCCTAATTCTAACATTAAGAACCACTTAATTATTTGACATCCCACCCACTTTTATAAAGAGAGAACAGCACAACTCACTACTGTTGGGTGGAGGGACGGAACAAAGGGGGCAGGAAGTGGAGCATGGTAGATTTTCAAGAAATCTTTCAAATAAATCTTCACATATTGGTCTTACTATTTGGTTTGGAATCCCCAATCAGACACTGAATTTTAAAATACAAGTATTAAAAATCAAGTTTTTGCTACAAAATTTTAAATCATACCTTTTATGAGACCTCTATATACCTATATATGGGTAAGTATAAAGAAGCCTAACTAAATGAAAGCTAAGGCTCAGAGAGAGGGGGAAAGCTATTGATGCAATGAGAGCTTTCCCTCTTTACAGATGCTCTTAGAGACACGTTACTTCATCACATACTCACTTTCTTCAATACCATACCCTGGCATTAGATCTGTCTCCAAAACTGGCATAATATATTTCCCCCAAACCAATGTGCTCTGAAGCAGTATTAATAGCTACGGGAATATTTGATTTAAAAGTGTGACAAACTAATAACTTACTATCATCTGCATGTACAAATAAACCTGAAAGGTAACTAAATATAACTAAAGCAGCGTTATCTTAGTAGACTGCCTCTATACTAGAAGAATTTGAACTATATTGATAACTATAGCTGTAAAACTGAATCAGGTTAATGAATTAAGGTTTTTCTTAAGGATAAATTATATTACTCTTTAGTTATAAAAATAACTGCAGAAAACATAGAAATGGTGTTGTAATATGGCAATCAAAATACTGGAAAATAGATACGTGCTGAATTAAGAAACATGTTACAATAGCTCTATTTGGACTCAGGTCTGAGCCTCAAACAAATTTAAAAGGTACTAATCCTGATGGACTTAAATATAGTAAGTATCATCTGAATAGCCGGGTGCCCTGTGCTGCAGGGAGGTGAACTATGTGAACTCTGGCTCACCTGAAAAAGTTTTGAGTGCCAAGACTTACTTAGTGCCTAGCTCCACAACCTAAGTAAGTTAATAACTTCTCTGTTCCAGTTTCCTTATATGCAAAATAAGTAGCCCCTACTTCACAGGGTTGTTGTGAGGATTAAATAAGTCAATATCTATAAAATACTAAGAGTATTTGATGCACAGTAAGCATATGTGTTAGCTGTTACTGTTGTTAGTATACATGAAATAATAAAAATATAACAAAGAAAAGCACACATATTACAAAACTTATAGAAAATAGCATAGAAAATTATTACTAGGTTGTTGCAGAAAATAAGAGATACATTCAATGGGCTAAAGTTTCTGGGAAAAGCCTTAAGGAAGAGTTAAGACTGCTTACTGAAAGATTCCAATAATAGCAGAAGGAATTCCACCATAGTATAATAGCACAAAGACAGACATAGAGAATAGGTACAGAATAAAGGAAAAGAAAGACTGGGTTGGCTAATGAAAATATTGGTAGATAATGCTGGCAAGGTAGATTAGGGCCAACTTAGGCAAACTCTTTTATGCCTAACTGATGAATTGGATTTGATATGGTACATAATGGGGATCATTTTAGGATCTAAATAGAGAAATGGCATGAGAAGGTAACTGATAAAGATTTCTGCCTGGAAGGATAAAAAGGGTATGAAAAGCACAGCTAAAGAATAAAGAGATTTTTATTTTTGCCCCTAGGGACGGAGAAAAAAATTTACCCATGTGCTGATACACTTCAAGAATCTTAAGCATTTTTTAATACATAGTGCTATTTCATAAAGATGAGGATCAAATGAGAATGTGTGAAAGCACTTTATAGACTAAAAGTGCTTAAAAAGTGCTAAAACTACTACCATCATAGTTGCTATAAAGGATTTTTAATCTTTAGGAAGAAAAGTACTACCTTAATAAAACTGAACAATGGCAAAATGTTCAGATATCATGGAGCAATTGCCACTATTTTTATAAAGAGAAAGAAGTACTGGTTCAATATCTATAGCTAACAAAAATTAAATATGTCACAATCCAGGAGAATAAGTCAAGCAATCTCATACTAGAAGAAGTATCGGGGCAATTCCTTGTTTCATTACTTGTAAACTATTTCTTAGGTATGTACTTCCTGCAATTCTTCATAATATAAGCACAAAAGGGGTTCATAAAGAAGCTGGTACTTTATAGTGAAACATAACATGAAACATGAAGGCCAGCAACAGCCAAGAATGAAAAGATCAGGACTATGCAGACTATGATTAAATCACAGAAAAATGTATATGGATCCATATACCTTACCACGGTCCTAGTATCACTGCAGAATGAAGATGGCTCCACCTGGATAGAGATGAGATTCTACGTAGATGACAAGATACTTCATTAACCTTCTCAACACACCTACAAAGATGAAACCCTGAACAGAGAACTTACTCTTTGGGATTGCTAAAAAAGTAATTTTAGTCAGTCAAAACATAATACTACTCAAGCCAGAGAGGTAGTCTAGTATGATGGAAATAGCCTGGGCTTTAAAACCAGGAGACGTGAATTTAAATTCTAACCCTATCCCTCTCTAGCTGAACAATCTTGAACAATTTCACTTAATAAGTATTCTTAAACCAAACTGAGCTGTCTGAACTTCAGGTTTTCCAACTGATAAAATGCACTCAAACTTATAGTGTTTGGATTACAAAATCAAAATGTGAAAGCACTTTGTAAATATTTCTTTATAAATAATAATTTACAAGAATGATAATTATCACCTTAAGGCCACAGGCCAGCAGAAGCATCTGAAAACCTCTTTACCTATAATCTGATCACCCTTACTCAGAGCCTGGAGAATATAACAACTTTGATTTTTTAGCTATACTACCTGGATTTTGTATTGTTAGGATGTAAAAACTTGAAGTACTCCCTTTTGGGAGTCAAGAGGTAAAGCAACAGATATATTACAGCAGAGAGAAGAAGAAAAAAGCAAGCCTCAAGGGAATCACGAAGACACTCAATGTTAACTACTTCCAGTCTTTGGGGAATTCTGTGATTTATCAGTCCCAGCAGACTAAATTTTATATATGAAGTTGTCAGAGAATGGTAGATTAATGATAAATAAATTAAGGAAGAACCAATATTGATTTTGCCCAAACTCTATAATCACAGGCTGTGGAATAAAGATAGAGACAGTCAAGTTTCTCAGGAAAAGGGAGAAGATCCCACAAACAGATACATCCTCTCCCTTACTGAGAGGACCTGCTGATGGAGGAAAATGGCAGCAGGCAATTAGTAATTTAACAAATAAGATCTGTTAGATACCAGAATATTATTTTCTAAGTGGCTAATAATCTCTCAGATGAACTATGCAACAAAACTAATGAGTCTAAATTCAAAGATCCCCAGTTATCAAAGAATTTATTTTTCTGTTGTTTAGGTGACACAAACAACTTTATTTAATACTTCATGAAAGAGGCAGTCTCCTTTTGGAGAATACCCAGAATTTCTAATCATAATCAATCACTGCCCAAATCAGTAGAAAACAAATTCTGATTCATCGATTCTCTCACTAATAAACTGGAGCCCTGAAAATTGACAAAAAAAGTAAAACAAAACTTACCAACTTGTGAAGTAAATCATCGTTCTTACTGCACTGAGAAAAAACCCAGCTTTTGATAGTTTCAGCCACTTTTAACAGGATTCCTCGCTGAAGGAGATGAATGACATTGTATAGGATTATTAAACCACACCCAAATAGCAGTAAAATTTCAAATAATTTGCTTCTAATCAATCAGAATTTTTATCAGAAAAAGGGGGAAAATAGTCTCCAGGTTATAGCTTTGTCTCAGCCTCATTAGTTCCCAAATTTACCTGCACATTAGAATCCTCTGGATTCTATTTTGGTTAGAAACATATTCTTGGGTCCCCAAACCAAAGGTTTAGATTCAGTAAATTTGGAATGAGACCTGGAAATGTGATTTTCAATAAGAAGTCATCTCGATGTTGCCTATTTATCTTGGGCACACTATACTATGTCAAGATGATGATGGTATGTATTTCAAAACGAAAAACCATTGGGTGTTCCAAGTTCTCAAATATTAAGGACATTTCATTCTATAATTTAAGGCAGAAATATTATTTCAATCAATTTTAGAAAAACTACATCAGTGAAATAAAATTTATATTACTGAATCATCCAAAAATTCAGTATGGCTTAATAGCCTATTTCCTGTACATGCCAGTAAATGGAATTTACATTCATTGAGTTATTATGTCTCAGGTACTGGAAAAGAGTCATGGGAACAAACATGAATATACATAATTGCTGTCAAGAACTTAGTACAGACGAGACAGTAGAAATAATTACGAGCCAATGTAAAGTATAAAAAAACAGGACAAGAAGAGGCCAACAGGAGCTAACACTGGAACTAAGACCTAACAGATGAATAGGAATGCAATAACAAAGATTAGAACACTCCAGGCAAGGCAATGAGAGCCATGGAAGCACATGCCATGGGGTTGGTGGCATAGTTTGAGATAAGAGAAGAAGAAAATAGTAAAAACTTTAAAAGGTACATTGAGATGGGTTTTTAAGGACTTTGGTCTTATACAAAAAATTTGTTTTCCAAAGAAAATAATTGGTACTTCACTCCTTGAACAGAATTTTGGGGCAATTCTAAAACTATATCCACTAAGAAGGAACTAAATAGTTTAACAATTTTCAAAAATTTAGCTGCCTCAAATTTAGAAAAACTCCATTTTAGAAAATTATAGCTTATATACTTGAAATGTGTAAATATAAAGACTAAATAAACTTTCTAGATAAAAGGTAATTTTGAAAAACATCTCTGGCTATGCTATTTACTCTTCCTCAATATCTGAGGAATGGTATTTAAACCTTCATTTTATTTATTTATAAATTAATAACAACATTTCTACATGTAAAAATATCTCTCATAAATGAAAAGGATTGAATACCTACAAAACCCAATAGGTCAATGCCCAAGCATACACACAAGGAGGTCTCATCTCCTGCCCCAAGATTATCTTTTGGCCTTTGTCTTTTGTTGACAAATAATTTCCTATTCAAGTTTTAATCTATAAATAACCTATTAATTAAATATAGCTTTAGGTTCCCCTTGCAAAACTCTTCCTGGGAAGGTTCATATTTAAAAGGGGCAAGTAGAGAGGGTCTTATTGTATAGGACTAGCAAAACTGGTTTTGATCCATGTGAGCTGTAACTCCCCTAACTCCTCTCCTGTGGGTGTGAGTCAACAAAGCAAACAAAATAAAACATTTCTTTGGTATTTATTTTGTTGTTGCAAATGGGCCCAGCTTAGTTACCTCACATTTTAGGGGGTTTTCTAAGAACAAGAGAAAAGACCTCTATCACAACAGAGTAAATGACTAATTGAAACTTTAAAAGCCTCCTCTTGAAAGTATTTGAGTCTTGTAATAAAACACTGATTACTAGAATGCTCAAGAAATTAGGTTAGCTGGTTATATTTTTTCTATTAAATTATAATTCCTTCTTTTAAACGAAAATGTTCTGGAATATTTTCTTCAGCAAATATGTCTAATAGAACATAAATTAATTCATTAGGTTATATGTTTTATTGGACATAATGGAGATACTTCTGGTATCAGCCTCATAATGCTGTACACATCAACTACCTATGAGATATTTACAGTACAAAAGTACATAACAACTGCAGATATAAAGCGCATCAGAAATTGAGGTAAGTATACCCACTCCATATATCCTTGAAACTGTTTATGAAATATCAATTTGCGTTCTTTCTTATAGTTTGTGCTTTAAGAAAAAATATTCAGAGAAAATAATTCCAGTTAATATAAGAGTCCTAATAGTTGGGTTCTCATTAAAGTTTTACTATATTTTTCTGGTCTCTCCAGATAACTTCGATATTTAAATAAATAACACATTTTAATCCTCAATCATATTTATTTCCACTCATTATACAAATTACTAATGAGATCATCCAAAGTAGCAAAGATTCATGTTTATCTACAGACAGTTTTGTACTACTGATAAAATAAAAAAGTTTACCTGTGTGGGGAGGATACAGAAGTGCTTACTAGTGTTTTTTGTTTGTTTGTTTATTTGTTTTTGTAAGGTAAAGAACAAGATTAAGTCATACAGGATGAGCATGCTTTCTTACTTTTGGCAGGGCTCTTGTAGAAGGCTTTTGTTGTTCCTCTGTCACTGTGCATTTTTCTGGTTTTGGTGACAGAGAAGAACATATTTCAAAGTCTGTATGTCCCAGATCTTGTAAGTACTGATAAAGTGGAGAATTCTGAAAGAGACATATAAAATAAAGCAAATGTCAAGATCATTATTATTTGAAAGTTTTAGGGGCCAAATTCAATACTAGATTTCACTATCATGATCAGTATGCCCCAATTCTTTAAGGCTTAATCTATAAAGAATTGAATTATGTCACAATGCCATTTAACATTAAAAAAAAAAAATTAACTATTTAACAGAGAAACCCAAATAAAGGGAACTCTAAATAAAACACACAGATTTTTTTGAGTGAGTACCAGCAAGGAAAAATTAATTTAGGAGTATAAATAGAGTTGTTAAACAATTTCTTTGCCCCAATTTTTGTAGTATTAGAGTAGACGCTTTAAAAAAACCAATCCTGGCTATAGATAGCTCCTAGAAGGACCTACAGTGAAAAACAATTACTTGAAACAAAGAAGAATTAGGCAATAATTGTACCGTATTAATTATAAATTTATCATACTATGATATTCATTAATTCATTCAAACACAAATATGTATTAACTAATAGATAATACATACAGTATGAGCAAATGTAAAACTCTAAGATAAGCTTATATACAAGCATATGGCAAATGAAAGACGGATAATAAAAGCATTTAACACAGTGTTTAAAAACACAAAGTCTGGAGCCCGACTACAGGTTCAAATTCCTACTCTGCCTCTCACTAGCTGGGTAACCTATGGCAATTTATTAATTTTTCATGCTTTGGCTGTCTCATCTAAAAATCGGAATAATAATATCTAGTTCATAGGGTTCTTATGAGGACTAATTAAATATAAAGCACTTAGAATAGTCCTTGGCACATAGTAAGCGCTCAATTTATACTTCAACTTTATATAAACTATGTGAGAAGAACACAGGTTTTGCAACAGATTAAAAAAAAAATCACCCTAACTTCACCAAACAGAAATATCGTCATTGCTATTGGACGAAAATCTATGGACACCTCTTTCTGGATAAACAGCAGCTTTAATTTTAACTTTTAGTACTCTCTAAAGTTTGTGACATGTTTAAAAATAAACCTTGATTCCATTCAACAAAATATGTAATACTTAAAAAAGACCTTTTGTTGGGTGTTAGAGACTCAATAACAATCACCAATAAGAACATAGCTGGCACAATACTATGTAGCAAAAGCTTAACTAAGCATTTTACACGCATCACCTAAGATTCACAACAAAATCTAAAATTATCATCAGCATTATTACTATTATTATTCCTATTTATAGTTAAGGAAACATTTAGACTTGACTCCAAAAACAGTATGCTGAAATACCTATCATACTGTACTACTTAAAATTATAAACAATCCTCTGTGTCTAGAGGAAAAAACACCAGAGAGGCTTACTTACAGTTTAATACAAAAATACCAAGCGAATTAATAATTACCAGAAGGTAATGGCTGCTACAGAAACTGAGGAGCAATAGCTAAATTAGACCAACATTTTTAGGGTCTACATCCTTGAGTTTGGAAAAATGAGGAAGAGTGGGAATTTGCTGGACTGGTAACAATATCAATTTAAGGGAACAAGAAGATGAGTCAAATGCCTTCCTTTTAAACTGTTTAATTTCTCTTTTGAGAAAAATATGCAAAACAATTATAAAATAAGGATGAATATGTTTATCCCTGTGGTTTTAAAATCTCTGGTGGCTAATCAAATGGTTAATCTTTATATTACCCATAATGGATCTTCAAATATTGCCTTGAATTACTCAATCTGTATTTTCAAACTGAACTATGAAACCCCAGAGTAGAAGAACAAGAATGCTAGTTCATTTGAGCTGACCTTTTGAAAAGCTTACTTTCTTAAACACACACACACACACACACACACACACACACACACAAAACCAACTTGTTTTAAAGGCAGTAGAATCCTTTCTTCAAATGAACTCCTATGGAGAAGAACAATAAATATGATGGATCATCAAAATGGGGTTATTCTAATTCAAAGGTCGTTAAACTTTTTTGTTAACAGGCCAGATAGTAAAATATTTTAGGCTTTGCAGGCCATATGGTCTCTGTCTCAGCTAATTAACTCTATCATGCAAAAGTAGCCACAGATGATACATAAACCAATGAGTGTGGTTATGTTACAATAAAACTTTATGGATATAATGAACTTCATATCATTTTCATGTGTCACAAAATATCACTGACAGTTTATTTTTCCCAACCATTAAAAAAATGTAAAAACTATTCCTTGTTCACCAGTTATATAAAAATAGGCATGGAGGAGGGACAAATCTGGCCCAATAGTCTTAGTTCGCTGATTCCTGTTCAAATTGAAGACTCGGTGCAGATCATGAGGCACAGTCTTGACTGCTAACTGTTCTCTGGGCAGAGGCTTGGTGGGTGAGAATGGGGCCAAATGGCTTTTTATTCAAATTGCACTTTCTTACTGCACACTTAGGTGATGTTGTGTCAGTATTGACCCCAATTTCCCTTAATTTTTCACTTTGTCACAGTGCATAAAATAACAAAATGGATACCTGTAGCAGCTCTTTTAAGTGATTAAACAAAAGAGAAACAATGACTACTGTTTTCCATATATGTTCTGCATATCAGCTAAGAGACCATACTTAGTCTGAATCACCATAATCTGGAACACCTGCTATTTCATATTTCACAAAAAAGCAGCATTAATTGTCTACCTTATATATACTACTGAAAATGTTCAACAGTGTCATCTGATATAGTAATTCTACCAGTAGCCTATTCTGCATTCCCCACCCCCGCCGCCCGCCAAATGTAGGACTTCTCATGAACTTTTGGCTGCTTTCACAAACTTCTTGTCAAAGGTGTGACTGTGCTCTGCAACTATAAACTTTGGTAGATCTAGTTTTTTCCCCATCTGCGGTGACATAATTTATCACTTTCATCCTAGAAAGCATTATTCTACAATTCTGGAAAATTCTGGCTTGCCAAGACCATCACTGTGCTTTGTTTCATGCTTAATGTAACTAAGTATTGGACAAAATTTCAGAATGGACAACCTTTAGACACGAGGAATGAAGGTACTGCAGGTCTAATCAGCTACAATTCCAGTCATCATTGTATTTCATATTTGCACTTTTGTCTTTTTGTCTATCAGTGGAAATCATATCACTTTCTAACTTATAAACTTGGACTATATGGACTTATGAACATTAAAGCTCTACTCGCTATGTTTATGACGATTTTCTAAGTTGTAGCTGTTTTATTTTTATTTTTATGCTTATTTCATTTTAGTCTTTTATTTCTACTCTTTTGCTTCAATCACTTTTGAGCTGAAGAAAATTGAAAATTTGACCAATGATGAGACAAATGAAAAACAAACACTCCTTGGTTAACAAACTGAAAGTTCAATCAAGATGAACTGACAAAGGCAGGCCTATAGCACAGGAGCAATTTGTAAGAATGCAGAAGATTAGTAAAATTATTTTATATTAATTAAAAGATATGAGTGATAAGATTACTATTACTTTTTCTCTGAAACTGCCAAATAACCTGTGTACTATTTGACAGATTTCAGAAATTATATCATGATTAGTGATTCTTAAATTTTTTTCATCTCCAGGCCTCTTTATAACCTTTTAAATTATTGAGGATCCTAAAGAACTTTTGTTTATGTGGCTGTCTAACAATATTTATCATATTAGAAATTTAACTAAAAAGTTTCATTTATTAGTTTACATAAAATAAACTCATTATAACATTAATGTAAACAACATAAATTTTAATGAAAAAAATTTTTCCAGCATAAAAAGAAAGAATTCAGAAGAGTGTATTGTTTTATATTTTTACAAATCTCTTTAATGTCTGGCTTAATAGGAGATAGCTGGATTCTTATATCTGCTTCTGTATTTGATCTGTTGCAATTTCTTGTTTTAGATGAAGTATATAAAGAAAATCAGGCCTTAAACAGATGTATAGTTGGAAGAGGATGAGTGTTTTAATAGCCTTTTCTGATAGTTGTATTATCAAAGAATAGCTATAACAAAACTCAACAAATGATAGTTTCAAAAAGGTTAATTTTAATATGGAATGTGAAATCATATTGATGAGCTGTTTGTACTCTGTACATGCATGAGAGAATGAGAATGAAAAAGCAAATACTGTCTCAGTATTAAAACTTGATCACCCAATATAAAATAATTTATTTTTCTTTTTTCTTTTACAGCAATGTGAGACTTCCTATTGCAATAGCCCTAACCATTATATTTGAAGGTTTTGGTCTATTAGGCTTATAAACTAATACACAGAAATTTCTATGTTTCATAAGTAAAGTTAGGGAATTGTTATCCAATTTACTAGATAATTGTATGGAATTATCTTCAAAAAAATATTATTATATTGGTTGATGGTAGCTTTAGAAAGGGACTTTTTTTGTGCAGGGTAAGGCAGAGTATGTGGTGAAAGGTAATTTTCTGTTATAAACTTTTCCCTTGGTTCAAGCAAAACAGAACCACAAATGTTTCAATTAAGTTGTTTTCCTGAAGAGACATTATTAGCACTGAACTCAAATTATAATTCCGTAGTATTGGAGAATATTACTGCTGCCAAAAGAAATATGAGAAACCTCAGACACAGCATGTGGGAGCTTCTCCTCAGGAAATCTTTGTGGTTTACAATTCCTGTAAATTTTAGCTGACAGAAAACACACATCATAGCACGAGAAAGAATTTTGCTAAATGAAAGATAGCCAAGAGTCTTTGGTTATGCTAAGACTGTTCTGATGGCTGAAACATATTTTTGTAAGAAAAACAAACAAAAATACACAGGAAACCCCAACATTTTTGCTGAACATTTAGAAAAATGACTCAATTTAAATCCTAGACTATCTGCATTTCATACTTCACTCCCATTAAAGATACCAGATCCTACATTAATGGATTATATAAAGTCTGAACCACTCATTCAATGCACTATTTATTTTCTGTGTGATTTATGGTGCATTCTATAGATATGCCAATACCTTTATTGATGGTTTGCATTTAAGAAGGAAGATTAGTGTAGAAATGGAAGTGTTGGGTAAAATACTTCTATTATTAGCTTCTCTCTTCTAAACTGCTTCAAATCCTTACAGATAGAACAAGTTAGAACCCTTCAGGTTCTAGCCCACAGAGGGAAGAATAGGACAATAAATACTAACTGAACATTCTCTATGTGCCAGGCAATATCTAGGCACCAGGAGAAAACAAAACAAAAGAGGTGAAGTTCTTGCTAAAAGGTTCCATACTATGCTACTTCTGATAAGACCATGGTATACCCAGCTTTCAAAACTATGTAGGAAAATACTGAACGGTCAGATACTTTATAGGTTTCTATGTTTCAGGAAAATCTTCTCTTGGTCTCAGCATCCTTAAGTACAAAAGAAGAATGCTATGGAGTTCTTAAACTTGTTCAGGTGGTAAAACAAAACACATGATATTCTCTTAAAGACAAGATAAATATACTGAAATGTTAAGATATAACATTTTGTGCTAAATCAAATGCTATCTTATCCTATGCAATAAGCCAAATCCAGAATATGGAATTCTACAGATGAAATTACCCAGTTTCTTGAACAAACACATGATGTAAAAAAAGTGGAGGAGGTAGAGAAAACTGTTAAAGACAAAGGGACATATCACCCAAACGTGATGTATATACTTTGTTTGTATCCTTAAAAGAAGACATTTTTTGAGATATTCAAGAAAATCCATACACAGCCTATTAAGTAACGTTAGGGAATTGTTATCCAATTTACTAGATAATTGTATGGAATTATCTTCAAAAAAAAAAAAAGTACTCAACTGTTGGAGATGCATACTGAAGCCTTTACAAGTGAAATTCAGCAATGTCTAGGATTTGCTTTAAAATACTCCAAGAAGATGGTAGGGGAAGTAGAGGAATGGATGAGACAGTTTGGCAAAATATTAATAGCTGCTGCAACTGGGTGATGGGTATATGAAGCTTTCACTGTATTATTCTTTTTTTAAATATAATTTAAACAGTCCATTATAAAAGGTTTTTTTCTAAAAAACCAGATGCTAGGTTTTCCTAGAGTCTGGCATAAAAGACTTAATAAAATAATATGGCAGAAAATGTAAAATTGAGAAAATTCAACTTATTCTTTTAATCTGTGGAAAAGATAAGCTTATTAAATTTTAGAATAGAACACGCAAGTCTATAAATAATGGCAGTGATACTTTTAATATCTACTGAAAGAGAATATGGCAAAAAGCAAAAGTCAACTTAGTAACATCTTGAAATGAGTCTGTGAGTTAATCACCCAATCAGCTAGTGTAAGGTACACATGACATTTTATGAATTCATGGAAAATATTCAGAAAACAGTGGGCAAACTTCCTTTGCAACAATGCCTGGGCCACAAATGTCTAAAATAGCCTCCAGCAACAAGATTTCAAGTTACTGGTATCAGGAGGTGCACAGAAATGACTAATTATAGTTACTCATATTTACTTTCCACAAACTAATGTAAAGTTTGTGGAATAGGAAATTCTCAATTACATGATTTTTAAAGTCATGTTTTTAAAATACTATTAAGCAAGACAGTTAAAAAGAAAATACAAAACCCAGTATGCTCCTATAGTTCTCAAAGGAGATTTTGCTCCCATCCCCCTGACTCTGACATTTGTTGTTTATAACTAAGGGGTAGAGGGGTGACGCATCTAGTGGGTAGAGGTCACAGATGTCAGTCAACATCCAATAATACACAAGACAAGCCCCACGAAGAGTTATCCATCTTGAATTGTCAATAATGCTGAGGTTCAGAAACCCCATTTTAGAATATAAAGAACCATATATTGAAAAATTTACAAAAAATAAGTATTTCAGCAGCTGCTTTCATTATTTCTTAATTTTGGAGAATGATAGATTCATAAAGCAAAAACTGAAATTGAAGATTAGTTATTTTACCATGATTTGCAATCTAAAAACTTAATAGGCTTTCTAAGAGTGAAATGAGTTACCTTCAAAATAACTGCATCGGAATTTATGCATTAGAAGTTTAACCAGTCGTTAATATTACATAAAATCAAAATAATTCTAGCACTTGGTCATATTTGGAGTATGTCTAAATGAACTTCCTGTTTACCTACTGAACTTCAGTTTTCCAATAACACAATTTCCTTATTAATTTTTTTTATTGGGGCTTCAACATAAAAAAAGAAATATATCTGACTAACTGGCCATATTGGTAAGCTAGGAAAGTGAGATATCTAAATAACTAGCCTATGCCACAAATGGCATCTTACTGAGTGGTTTCCTTTGACTACTGACACACCTCTGTGAATGCTATAGGTCTACAACCAAATACCTGCATCAGGCTAAGTAAGCAGCCAGCCGAACCCTAGATGCTCTTTTCACACTAACCCTGATGCACACTCTGAACTCGCTACTCCTCTTTCCCAGAAGAACTGCTCTAGGAGCTCTAAGTATGCCCTTTCTGAAAAGCAATTTGTAGTCTGCAACCATTACTGGCTAAATTCTGATTTTGGATCCTCATGAACTATATCTACTCTGTTTTCTAAATGCAAATGACTCAGTACTAAGAGCACTCCACTAGAAAATGCATTTGGCTAGAAAAATGGCAACTTAAATGGCAATCATTATTTGTTCATTTATCTCTAATCAAATATTTATTGAGCACCTACTATATGCCTGGCACAAGAGTTATAGTTTTTTTACCATTAACTTCTCTCTGGGGATATTCAAGAAGTTAAATATTTTTTTCTACTTATAAAAGGAAACTAAGTTCAACTGCTCGACTTCACGAATTTCTATTTTTGTTTTTACTGATTTGCTATTTTTAAACTAAAAATTAAAACAAAAAGATATAATTAAAAATAACGTCCTTTATCCTACTCCTGATCCTTACTCCCTTTTCCAAAATGCAAAATCATTCTTCAGTTTGCAAATCCCCCCACTCATTTAGTATACATTTATGATTGAAAGTGGTTGGCAAGGAAAGGGCTGAAATGACTCCTAGATTTCTGGTTTGAACATTAGGCGGTGCTATTTAGTGAAATATATAATAGTGGGGGCAACCAATCTGAAGGGGAAGGCAATGAGTTAAAAGTGTCTGTGAGATGTTCAAATGTGAATAACTTAGATCTAAAGTACCTAGATATCAGGAGAGTGAACTATTCTTAATGAATAGATTTAAGTTTTTAGCAAACAGGCAAACCCACAGTAGCATATACATGTGGACACATATGAAGTAGTTCAGCTCAGCTAGAGATAGTATGAGAAGACAAGAAAAGTTAAAGTTATGGAAGAACAGAGCAAAAGCTAGAAAATAAGAGTTACCAGTGAAAATGTTTAACATTTGTTGAGTTGCTTATAGGCTAGGTATTAAGTTAAACATGTTTTATAATAACCTAACTTATATGTTTTATAATACCATATTAACAACAAATTCTAAAGAGGTATTAGTAATAATACTCCTATTTTAGAGAAAATTGGGGCATATAGAGGTTAAATAACTTGTCCAACATCACCCAGCAGAATGTGAAGCTAGCTAGCTGGTCTGAGTCCAATGCCTACACCCTTAACCATAACATATAATTGCCTCTTTGAGGAAAATGGAAATCTAGAAGGAAAAACTAAGTCTCTCTCAAGTTCATCCTGCTGTTTTAAAATATAGGTTTATTACTCAGGTGTGGTGAGGCCAACAGACAACTGCCATAGAAAAGATAATCTGTTATACACACAGATTCCAAGGGCAGGTGAGACAGCACCAGGATTGGTCAGGAGGGAGAGGGAGAAACTACAGGTAAAAGCCTTTACTGTAGTTTCTAAGGGAAGGAATGGGCCAGGCAAAGTAAGCAGGTCTAAAATTGACGAATTTCAATAATTTCAATAAATGACAGTAACCCAAACACTTCCTGAGTACCCACACTGTGCCAGGCGCTATTCTAAGCATTTTCACATACCAACTCATCTCATCTTTACAATAACCTTACGAGCCAGAGCTCATTTAAACTAAGAGAAAGAGAGAGAGAGACCTGAGTAACTTGCCCGAGATCATGTATGTAAATGATAGAACCAGGAATGTAGGCAGCTGGACAAGAGCCAAATCTGTTCCACTGCAAACAACTTAAATAAGTTCATTACCTTGGTCTAATATGTATTTTGCATAATCTGTACATTTTTTAAACCAGAAACTGGACTTACAATTTTAAAATTATTTAACAGATTAATTAGAAAATTCACAACAGATCAATATGTATCTTATGATAATATCTACATTTATTCTCAATCATTTCTGTTTCAGATGAACTAGAATCCATACATGTCTGCCTCTCATTACACAAGCCTAAAAACTGATTGCAAAGAATCTTGGGAGTATAAAAACAATAATCCTGTATCCTTACAAATTATTTTCAAGTCCAGTTTCCTGGGTTTTAAAATTAACACGACATTGGAGAGAAAGTATGGCCAACATATGATAAAACTATTTCATTAATTTTCAATAAGCCCATATAAACCAATAAGAAAAAGATTTTAAAAACTGCAAAAATGAGCAAAGGATATAAAGAGGCAGTTCAAAAAATAATACAGAAATGGTAAATACAAATGAAAGCATGTTAGACTTCACCTTTGATAGAAGAAGTGGAAGTTAAAACAAAGATATAATTTTTATCTGGTAGTCGACAACGATTAAGAAATATGATCATTTTAGTGTTGTCAAGGTTATGAGGAAATAAATACATCACATATTATTAGTAGGAGTATATCTATAAAAATATAAATGTATATATCTATTGACCTAGCAATTCTGCTAGGTTTCTATTCTATGGACATAATTATAAAAGTATGTTTAAATGTACATATGAGAATACTAGCTCCTATAATCATTTAAGAACCCCATTACATTTTAAAGTCAAATTATACAATATTTCTATTAGACATACCTATTTGCATATATGTATATGTGAATATAATTGCATTGAAAATGATCTGGAAGAAAACTGATTACAGTGGTTACTTCTGAGGAGAAAAACAAAACTGGAGGAGGAAAAGGGGGATTAAGGGAGGATTAATATTTCCCTGCATTTGACTTTTTTACAATGAGAATATATTCATATGTTATTCATGTGGTAAAAGGTGCCCAACATAAGCCCTCATTAAAAAAAAAAGGTGTTGAATTGTTAGTTTAGCGAATGAATAGAATGATCCTGTGTACTTTTGTATATCAAAACTAATGATCTACTCAACTATTAAACAGTTCATTTATTTAAAATGTCAGTACTATATCAAAGCCATACAATTAGATCTCGCAGAATGCTTACTTTGTCAGATGGCAGATAATATTTGATCTCTGCAAGTCTATATTAAACACAAAAGCAATAAGAAAATACAGTTAGCTAGCTACTAACAGAAGACAGCAGGAGGCCAGAAGCATAGGCACAGAAATCTCAAATTGTGCAATGTAGAAGTAACTTTGTTAATGAAGATTTCACACCTATACAAATCAGTGCTTCTTTAAAAGCCTTTGATTTCCATTTCCTTGACAAAAGAATTTATCAAATTACTTACAGGTAACATTTCTTTAAAAATCTGTTATGTTTTTAATTTCTTCAGAAAAAAAGTACTATTATGTAAGTTATATAATTTTAAAGTTTCTACTATGCCAATAGACCTCTAAAAGATTTTTTCTTGAAAACAAAATCTTTAATGAAAAAGAAATCTGTCGTTAAAGGGGTTTGGAGAAAATTTGTCTGGAAAATATTTATTAGCTACTATAAAGATTTTAAAAATATTTTATCTTTGAAAATAGCTTAAGGTTATAAGGTTATAATTGGGGTTTTTTTTTCCCATTTCTTAAAAAATGTTGTTTATTTTTCACCTTCCTCCTACTCCCTATATTTGACCAGGCTATAGGTCTAACTGTGATTATTGCATATAAAACAACATATTTAAAATATATAATTGAAAAGGATGAACTCTGGTTGTCAATTGCTATGATTTCCTTATTTCTTTCCAGGCTAACTGCAGAACACCACAAAATAAACTAACGAGGAAGGCTGTTATTATCAAATTACACAAGGTAGCTATTTTCTATATTTTTAAGAAAGAAGCTTTGGGTATGTAAAGAGCTAAAACTGTCATAAGAAAACCCTACAAGGGAAAATAAATTTCTCCATTACTGTTATGTTGCTAATACACTGTTTCTATATACTTTGCACCTATCTTTAATCACTATACAATTAGAAAGTATAATTTGAAAATAGCCATTTGTCTCCCACCCTCCCCACCTTTAACCTTAAAAAATAACACAGAATAGTATCTTGCAAAATCAAAGATATTATAAAATAACAACATATATTTTGGAATTTACATATTTCAGCATAACTTTTCTAGGTTGCTATTGCAAAAGCCCCAAATCCAAGTGTTAATTTAATTGCTACTCAATATCAGCAAAGCAAAATCTAATCATAGAATTTAAAAGACAAAGTAGCCTAAAGGGGTCCATAAAAATTAGTCCAACTAATTAAACTACTCACAGACAGCATAGTTCTAATTTCTCCACTTGACCTAGATGAAAAATTTACTGCCTCTTGCTCATATTCTTTTGATCTGTACACTTCTTTCTTTGATGGTTCCCACTTGTTTCTCCAGAACTACACTACAAAATGGCCACTGAACTGGAGGGCGTGTCTTCATCATTACTAAGCATTTTCCTATCAGAAGCAGCTCTTTGAAAAAATCTGAACATAATTTCTTCAGTGCCACTCAGTATTACTTGGCAACTGCAGAAGAAGTAATCAGGAGAGTGGGGGTTTTTAAATGCCTTTAGAAGATATTACTTAATATTTACATTTACTTAAAAGTTTTTTTCAACCAGCAGCTGGTAAGAGACATAACTCATAAATTTTCCTGGCTGTAGGCTTCTAATATTTTCCAAGAGAAATGCATCTCATCCAATGAATTTTACATGAAATGTTATGAACAACAGAAAGTTTTTAAAAGTATAACTTAAAATTTTTTATACAGTACAAATATACTTAAGTACAATAAAATTAGCCCAAGACAAAATACAGTCATCAAAAGAAAGATGAAGAGATGCAATGAGAGAAAAATGACTTACACAACTTACACACTCAAATGACTAACAAGGGAAGAGCAGACAGCAATGGTGGACTGAGCTCTCCCTACCCTCAATATTATTCAATACCTAGTTAATCAACTAGCATATATTGGGCACGTACTAAATGCAGAGCAGAAAAGAGGAATTAAAACTATCATTTTAAACTACTTTAGGAAACAAAAATAGAGGCATGTCAGACACATTGGCAAAATGTGGGGTGCTGAAAAGCAAGCAATAAACATTAGAAAGAGGTTTGGCTACTATTAGATCACATTCGATCTCATTTTCTTTCTTATCCCAAATAATATAATAATAACAATAATAAATAATAATAATAATAATAATAATAGTGGAGACAGAATTTGTGGTTCCATTAAGAAATAGAGAGATCTTTCTCTCGAAATGATTTACTATTCCCTGTCATTAAAAAGGGAGAATTTGTAAGGAAAAGTAAAACAAAAACGACAGGGCAAGACAGATAATACACTGAAGTAGAAAATCCACTTTAATAAAGGTGGTAAAGACATATGGGATTAATGGTTACGAATTAATTAGCAAAATACCAACAATAAGATATAGGTTGCCAGACTGTCAGCTAAAACAATTACTATGTGAATTTTAAAATAAATAATGTCCTTAAATATATTATTTTAAATAAAAACTGATGGGCATTTTGATCTGCCACAGTGAGAATAATAAGTCTCAATAGACATATAAGCAATACTCTAAAAATCCATAGGCAATGAAGTCAGTAACAGTGTCTGATAGAATGCCACTGTGGAGTACACTGAGTTTGAGGCCTTTTCTTCTAAATCCTTAAGGTATGATTCGCTTCTAGGAATACAGCGAACACCTGGTACAGAAACAGGAAAACTAAAATTGAGTCAGGGTTTCCGATCTAAAAACAGACTGGAAATAAGCAGAATTTCTTCCTATATTTCTTAATTAATGAAAGCCTCTAAAGGCCTACTCTCCCTCAACTTATCAGATTTGAAAATAATTTAACACTAAAAAATATAATTCTTTCGTGTAAGAAATGGGAAGCAAGCTTTAAAGAAAGTAAATGATTCATTCAAGATATCATCATTAATTAACGTCATTCCTAATGGTCTAGTCCCATTTCCACAAGGCTTTTAAGAAATGAAAGTTTTTAACTATATAAGATACTAAGATAATCATAAAAAATAATTTAAATACTGTGTGTAATAGCTTGAGACAAAGAAACCTGCCTTTTATTAAGTGCTTTCAAAATACAAAAATGAGAGACCTATTTAATACCTTTTGGAATGTTTATATATATATTTTAAATGTTGAAATTTATACTGGAACTCTGAGGATATATGAAGAAGCCAAAATGGAAAAAATAACATGACCCAGAGTAAAAAGCAAAGACCTGTTCCCTAAGAAGAATTTATATAATTCCTGTTTATGCCTGAATATCTATCTGGTGATAAACTAGCTTTGGTCTTAATGTTCAATCTTTTATGTCAACATGGTTAATATTTATAACTCCATTAATAAATATTCTATTAAAGATAGTGATAAAATCATGAATTTTGCTATACTTCCAATTTCAATTACTATTCAGAAGTTATTTTATATAGTACAATTGTAGAGCTTCATATACTATAGGAAACTGAAGACACATTTTAAGTAAAAATAAAACGATACAATACCTTAAATTTTATATGTATAATTATTCCAGACAGCAAGCGCCATTATCAAAATAGCAACTAATGTCAATGTATACACTCACAGACAAAAACAATTTTTTTCCATTAGTCAAATCAATAATGCAAATAGAAAAGAATCTACAAATGATACTTATAAAAATGCTTTAATGTTCTTTAGGGATGTATAATATAAAAAAGGAGAATCAAGTGCAAGAGGATTTAAAAAAACAAAACAACTTAATATGGGAGATGTGTCAGAGCTATCACATTCATTTGGTTCATGTAGTGCTGGCAGGTGGAGAGCTAAACCTGAACACATTGCCAACAAAGGGTTAACATTTCATAATTTATTGAGAAAGGATGAAGGGGAGGAAAGAGATCAAGAGAAGAGGGGCAAAAATTAGCTTTCCCACTTATAGATGAAGGTAGATTATGAATATCTGCAAACACCAAAGAATTCAACTACAGAAAATGTTACCAAAAACAGATTTGAAAGAGTAAACATTCCCTGAGGACAACATTGTCTCTATAATGAAGAACATTGTCTCTATAATGAAGTTACAAAGAAACAGTTTAGAGGCACTACAGATAAAGCAAAGAGGTAGAAATATTAGTCCTTCAGATAAAAAGTTCTTATTTTCAGGTACTCTTCCCTCCAGAGATAGCAGGATTCAAGATAGGATGACTTGAAGCTTCTGCAATTAATTTATAATGAAAAAAATCTGAAGCTATGAAGGAGCTATATCAGAACTTTATCACCTGACTCAGGTGACTAGAGAATTCTTATTCAAACATCTTATTTAGAGATTACAATAGCAGTAAAATGACAGTACTGGTATTTCAGTATTTACTTTGCTTAATATCGTTAGATATGGTGTCCTTCATTTTCTAAACTTTGTCTTGAAGCTGTTCAGGCTAGTCAGGCTCCAAGATAATGCAATTTTGAAGGTATGTAGGGAATCCAACCCTGATGAAAGGAAGGTCAAATTTTAGGGCAAGTATTGGGAATTGGTCCTGCAAACCTCATTCTTGTTTCCCCTGTCTTAATTCCTCTACTACACTACCCTAGTCCTCTGAGACTAGAAGGACTTAACAGTGACCTTAGAAGGAGAATTTAAAAGACCAAAATTAGAAGAAAAGATAGTAAAATTAACTAACAATCCAGGAAATTGATATTAAAACAAGGTATTTCAAAGGTGTTTTAAACAGGAAAAGAATATGATTGGGACACTTTCCAATAATTTAAAACTCTTTACTTGATTTAAAATTTTTACTTTTAATTTTAATGCAGCATATAACTCTTAAGTCTTGACATAAAAAATGAGTCCAACTTCTGATTCTAAAAATCATTTAAATAATAGTATTATATCAAATATACCAAAAATATCTCCATTACATTTTCTTATGGGAGGAGAGGTTAGGTCCTAATATTGGATATGGTGCACTGGTTTGCTCCACATCCATCCTACCGTCTTTCCTTCTAGTGCCTCTTGTATTAAAGAAACAAGAAAGCTAAATGTGGCATTTCCCAAATTATCCTTCAGCTAGGGTTCTAGATATACACTGGGCTCCAACAATTACATACACTTGTAAGAGATCTGGAAGGTGGAAAAAAAGCAGATTCACTTCTTGCTGCTTTTTCTTTTTTTTTTTTTCTTTTTTTCAGGGGCTGGAGCTACTAAACAACTGTGGAAGCAGAATGTTTCTAAAGCAATCTTCCAACAAGTATTCTCCAGCTTCCTAGTAATGTAGAGGCAGCTGTGGCAGAGACAGTGGCTAGATTCTGAGTTCCAGTACCATTGTACCAGCTTTGTAGGTTATTGAGGGCAGATGTGGTTGATGGCTCCTGATTCTTGGATCTTAGCTGTGATCATGATCACGTGTTCTTCACTTACTGAGCATTAACAACTTGATTTAACTTAATCTTCTAGACTTCCCAACAATATTGTAACCATTAATTCCCTGTATTAAATTTTTTCCTGTTTATAGCAGATAGTGGGGTTTCTGTATTCTGCACTAAGATCTATAGCTGATGTAGTACTTGTTATCTAGTAGGTCTGACTTAGCAAAAATGGAAATTTGTACTGGCTTACCAGCTAAGTGGTAGATGGCAAGGTAAACGTATTGCAAACTAAAAAGCTGATGATCCACTATGGCCAAATGGATAAAACTATTGTCATTGTATTGCAATACCTTGGAAGACACACCTGATAAACTTTGGGCTTTGAAAAAAAAGCTCTGCCTGTGGCTGGAGATTGAAGTTGACTGAAAGTAGTGATTGGGGGTGGGGAGAGAAAGGATTCTCATGGCTGGAAATGTCAAAAGGCAGAAAATAAGAAGGTGGCTTCTAGCTTTTCCCAAGACCCTTTCCAAAATAATGGGAACCAGCTGAGATGTTAAGATCTGATTAAGAAATATGCCTCTTCACCCAAGCCTCTTATTGCAGATGGTCAGGGCTATTGCCATTAAGTTGAACGAGAGAGAGAAAAGATACAAAACAGAACCAATGAGTAATCTACAGATTTCAGATTTAAGAACTATGTCTAAATGGGTTCTTTGTGATGATTACTTGTATCTGAAACTGCCTAGAAGCAGCCTTACTACATTTCAAGGAACTACACTGCCAAAGAAATCAAAATCCTACAAAAACCTGTAATCATTTGACCTCTACTAAAGTGCTCTTAGGCCCAGAACAGGGACAGCAAAATAGTTAACCAGGAAGTTATCTTGCAGGAAGACTTTGCAAGAAATAGATGGATGGCATACTTAAAAGGAGTAACTGAAAAGAGTTTAGTGTTAATGAAATGACCATTTAAGTTCAATGCTGTAAACTGGGTTGAGGCAACCAACAGGGATAGTGGAAGGCCCAGGGAATATCAACAGCAGGACGTTATTACCAAAGGCTTAAAGGCCAAGGGAAAGAGAATCACCGAAAATCTGTAAGAGATGAAGCTAAAGAAGTCCCCCAACAAGAGTTGTGATTTTAGGTACAGGAACACAATCACCACCGAATGATAGCCTGGCAGGGAGACAACAAGGAGGATAAATACCTCTCCAGTACTCTCTCTTCTAACTTCTTGCTATAGACTGAATATTTGTGTTCTCCCAAAATTCATGTTGAAACCTAATCTCCAATATGACAGTATTTGAAGGTGGTGCCTATGAGAGGTGATAAGGTCATGCATTTGGAGCCCACAAGAATGGAATCAGTCCCCTTAAAAGAGATCCTAGAGAGCTCCCTCACCCTATGCTGATGTGAAGACAGAGGGAAAAGACAGCCTTCTGTAGACCAGAAAGCAGGTCCTCACCAGAATGACCATGTTGGCACTCTGACCTTAGATTTTCCAGCCTCTAAAACTGTGACAAATAAATTCTTGTTGTTTATAAGCCACCCAATGAATGATATTTTTGTTACAGCAGCCTGAACGAACTTAGAAACCTTGGATTTGCAGGTTCTTCTCACTGGCTGAACATAAATGATATCCACAGGACAACGAAATATAGGTGATGCATTCCATAATGACTAGGGTGAAATTATGGGTCTAGAGGGGCATGGGAGAAAAATCATCACTAACAATAACATTGATCCTTTATCCAAACACTTGGATATTAAATAAATTGTGGGCTAAAGAGGAAATTAAAATGAAAATTACAAAACCATGATAAAAACTTCATTTTAAAATTCACGATATAGCCAATGCAGTACTAATAGGAAAATCTGTAACTTTACATATTATTTTCAGTACTTAAGTCTTTAGCTCAGGAAGCTGGGGGGGGGCACGACAGTAAAATAAACACATATAAAGCAGAAGAAAAAAATTAAAAAAAGCCGAAAAGTAGAAATTTTGAAAATTAAAACAATTTTAACCTTAAACACATTCAAGTGAGCCGATAAACACAATCAGTAACTAGTTATTTGAAAAATCTATCTGGTAAGTTAATACTGTGGCAAATCCATGTAACATAAACAGAGAGGGCATAAATAAACGTAGTAAGATCTAAGTAGCGTTATGAAACTAAAAACCGAGAAACTACTATGAATACACCAATAATCCTGAAAATGTGGGTAAAAAGAAATTTTCTGCAAAAATTTAATAACTAACATTTACTGAATGCTTACAATGTTCCAGGCACTCATCTAAGTTCTTCCCTTATATTAAGTCATTTAATACTCACAACTGCTCTGAGATAAGTACTGCTATTCCTATTTAATACTGAGAAAACTGAAACATGGAGAAGTTAAAAAAACTGCTCAAAGTTACATTACTAATAAATACTGGAGCCTAGAATTCCCTATGTTGTCCAGCTCCAGGGTCTACTTTAACTATATTACATTGCCTTTCAGAATTAAAAAAAGAAAAAACTATCAAAATATCCCCCAAATAGAAAACCAGAACTGAGCGATAACCATAAAAAAAATGGAATTGGAGGACCAGCATCCATTCCCCTTATCCCCAGCAAAGGGCTAGATAGTTTAAGGACCAGTTTAGCTATACCTTTGAGAAACAGGTCATTCTTAAAGAGTAGCAGAATATACCACCCCCAAATATGCCACTTTGGTATGTTACGTTGAGCTCTAGGTACTTGAAAAACAGAAAATTCACTTTCACTGAACTTCCCTTATTGCCTTCAGATAGATCTTCCAAAAGGAACTCAATTGTCATAGAATACCCTCTCCAGAGTTTCATCAACCAGGGAAGACTGACTGTTATCACAGGAAAGGAGGCTAGAAAGCTACCCACCCAGACAAACTTTGTCACAAACTATCATATCTTCCACGTATTCCTCAAAAGATCCATTCAATCATCTTTCCTAAAAATAACTTATTCTCCCCTAAAAGGCTTATAGCTCCCTCACCCCAATTGAGATAGTATTTAATTTTGATTTCTAAGCCAGCTTGGGGAGTTAGAATTTTCCCCTGGGTATTGAAAAAGATTTATTTGCTTGACCAAACTTTAGCCAGGCTCCAGGACCTTCTCCTAAGCCCATCCGTGTACTTTCTTGCAAAGATTAGTAAGAATCTTGCTAGATCATTTTGGCAAGTCTCTCATCCTCCACATCTGAAAACCCTCAATATAGGGTTCCTCATCTTCTACTATTCCCCAGGTGATGTCTAACCACTCTGGCCTGTGTTCAGCAAGAATCTCTTAATAGTGTCTTTCAATGAACAAAAGCTCTTACCTTATTATAATTCAATTAAACCTTTTTCTTTTATGCTTAGGGCTTAAAAGAGGTCTAAGGGCATAAAGATATTTTCTCTAAAAGCTTCGTTTTACCTTTTGCATTTAGATCTACCATTCATCTGGAGCCAATTTTTGTATGGAACCAAGTAAAGGTCAATAAATTTCTTTCTCCCACATAGATGTCCAGTTAACTTGGCATTGACTGAACAGACCTTCCGTTCCCCATTGAACTACAATGTTGCCTTTGTCATAAATCAAGATACCATGTATATGTGCCTCTGCTTCTAGATACTCTTTTCCATTGGTCAATTCGACCATTCTTGTGCCAGTACCACATTATTTAATTACCATAACTTTATAATAGGTCTTTAGTATCTGATAGACTATAACCCTGCAGCTTTATTTTCCTTCAAGATTGCTTTGGCTATTTCTGGTCAATTGTATTTCTGAATGAATTTTAGAATCAGCCCATCAATTTCAGTTTAAAAAAAAAAAACCTACTGAGATTTTGACTGGGATTGCTTTGAATCCATAGATTGATTTTGGAAGATCTAACATCTTTGCAATAAATCTTCCAATCCATGAACATTTTTATTGCTTGCCTTCTAAATGAGTCAGATAGCTTCTCATCCCTTTCTGTTTCTTGAAATAAGATATTTGAGGTACAGTGTATCCAGCAAAGGCCTTATATCTATCATATGTAAGAGCTTCTTTGAATCAGTAAGAAAGAGATAACCCAATAGAAAAATATGCAAAAAAAACTTTGAATTGGCTTCACAAAAGTGGACATATGGGTTCATAAACACATAAAAAGACTCAATTTTCTTATCAGGGACATGCAAATTAAAGCCATGAGGAGACACACACCCAGCAGAATGATAAAAACAGACCGAAATTAGCAAATGTTGGTGAGAATATAGAGGACCTGGAGACTGCTGGTAGTATAAATTGGTATATTTGGAATAGCATTTGGCAATATCTACAAAAGGCAAACATATGCACTTCCTATGACTCAGCAATTCCACTTCTAAATATACATCCAACAGAAATGTGTTCAACAAACACATATACTAAAAGGTTCACAATAGCACTACTCTTAATAATCGCAAACTGAAAACTAACCAAAGACCATCAAAGTGGAATGAATTTTAAAAACTGTCATATATTCACATGGAATACTATGGAGAAATAAAAATATTGTCACATGACAATATGGATGAATCTAACAAACAAAACCAAAAAGAAAAAAAAGTCATACAAAAAGAGCATATACAAATGGAATTTCAGTGTCTACACTATAAAAATAGATAAAGCTAATTTAAATTAGTTATTATAACTCTGAATAGTGGTTATTTATCCTTGGAGTGGGGAGAAGTGACTGAAGGAAAGAAAGAGAGCTTCTGGTGTGCTGGTGATGTTCAATTTCTTGATCTGGGTGCTTGCTACAGGGGTGTATTCACACGTGAAAATTCATCCATCTGCACCTTTATGATTTGTGCACTTTTCTCATGAATATTACATTGCAATAAAAATTAATGCATATGACACAAGGCAAATGAATCAAACAGCAATCTGGAAAAAATTTTCTGCAAGTAACATGAATAAATCATGCAAGACAATTTTTTGGAAGCTACCATCCAATAGGGAAATGGGTAAAAAATACAAAAAGAAATGCTCAAGCAAAGAAAAGTGGCTCCAATAAATGCACAAAATATAAATTAGAACAATGGAATGCTATTTTTTCCTAGCAAGTTAGCAAAGAAACTAATGAAACTAATAAGGCTGTTGCTGAGGATCTGGTGAAACTAATACTTATTCCTAATGAAAACATGAAATCTTAAAAAAAGTTCATCCTTTTACCCACTAATTTCCCTTCTAGAAATTATTCTAAGGAAAATTCAGAGTTGTAATTAAAGATGGGTTTACGTCAGTGTTGATTACAATGGTATCTTGAAACAATATAATTATCCAATAATGGTAAAATGGTTATGATACATACACATGATGAGATATTAACTTATTAATAATGTTTTCAAAGAGTAATAAATAGGAAGAGACTCGTGATAAATTTAGGTGAAAAACATACAGAATTTTATGTGGTATATCTTCTGTGTTAAAAAATCACACACTTAAAGGTTCATTTGCATAGAAAAATCTGGAAAGAAAACATTCTAATGTTAATAGTGGCCATCTTTGGATACTAGGATAATGGGTAATTTTAATTTTGTGGCTCATTTTCTACAGTTAAGGGTTCTTAGAGTGTTTATTACTATTATGTTCAGAAATCTAAGAAGATATGGTTATAAAAATAACATCCACCCAGATTTTCTGTCTCTAGAAATCTAACCAACCCAGATTTTTGTCTCTCCTTTTGCTCCCACTCTCAACCTGGAACCGTTTCTTCGATTTTACCTGAGAAGTATTTGTGCAAGCCATTACAATATTCCGTGACTCCCTCTCTCATTTCCCAAATTCAGGCTCTTCCCTAGTGAGCTCCTCACATCCAGACTCCTCATTTTGGTAAAACAGCCCCTACCTTTCACCACTTCTACACTGGAGCCACATCAAACCGCTTTATATAGTGACCCTCCCACACTCAAGCCCCTGAAAAATCCCCACCAGGTATTTTTACTCCTCCCACCCTTGGCATGCTCTACCCTCTTTGTAATGCATTTCCTTCCTTCTTCTTCCTAATCCGCTTCACAGTTCAAGATGCACCTCCAATATCATTTACTGGGCGTAGCTTCTTGGAGGCTAACAAGAACGAACCGCGGTTTCCGAATCAATCCTCCAATGACAATTTGAACATATATCGACATTTATCATTCTGTACTGTTTAATGCCTAACTCTCCCATTGTACGGAACGGGCCATATCTTTTTTAAAAAAATTCTTAAAATATAGCTGGATGCGCGAATGGAAAACACCATATACCCAAGACACCTATAGAGGGGTGGTGAGTTTTCACTTGTGTCGGATAGATAAATGGCAACAAAAACACTCGCCCCCCTCCCTTTTCCATTCAAGATGGCAGAGAACGTCTTAAAATAGTCCCACACAAAAGCACTCACGCCTTGAGTCGAGGAACGGGCTACACCTAGCGCAAGAGCAAAGGACAAAAGAACTGAACCTAGATGCTGGGATGCCCTGGCCCGGATCACTCACCGTAGTCCACCCCCCACCCCACCCCTCTGCCACATATTTTAAACCTTGTTAGAAAACTGGCACCTGCTGCCCTCATTCCAAAGGCCACGCCTCGTTCAGGATCAGGGACCTAAGCACGCCTAGATCATGATCCAAAAAAACCAAGGACGAGAAAGGGAGGCTAAGTTGTACTGATGATCAGTATCCAAAACGCACGACTGGGTCCCGCCCCAGCCGGGAGCAGCCCCCTACAGAGCATCGGTCCCTGGGGAAGGAACCGCAGGGCTCTCTCCCGCTGCCCTGACTGGGAATTCTGGGCCCGGGGGAGGCGGTGTCCGCCGCGGAGAAGGCGTCTCGGGCTGCACCTGTCAGGCTGCATGCAGTCCACACTAGGCCCAGACATCGCCGAGATTTCTGTCACCGACCGAGGCTGGCAGGAGCGTCCTCGGATCCTTCACCCCGGGATCGGCTCTTCGCCTTGCCTCCTCACCTTCCCCTCCTCGTCCCTCTTAAACAAAGGCAGTCCACACCCACCGCCATTTTCCCCTTACCTCAAAAACCACCTCTTCGTCAAACTCCGGTGTCATCCTTCTCCGCCATGCCACCCGCCTCAGCACGATGGGAAATGAGGGCGGGGGAACCGGCAAGCACCCAGGCGCCGACTTCTGCAGGGCTCCCGGGTCCAGAAAAAACTGCAGTTCCCAGCATGCCTCGCGGCTCACGCCCCCTTTCCAGGCCCGCTTATTGGGGCAAGAGGAATCACGTGAGGCAGAAATGGGCGGGAGCAAAGAGGAGCTCGAGCCCTCTGATTGGAGGAGGCTGTGGCTTTTGTCCGCCTTTTATGGCTGCGACGGGCAGGGGGCGCCTGGAGCCCGGCGCTGCTCCAGAGCTCGAGACGGGCACGCGCCGGCCGAGCGGCCGGGAGCACAGCGCGCGCCCGCCGCCTGCGGCTCGCGCCCGGCGTCGCCGCGGGGTCCCCGGAGCCCGCCGCATCCTTTGTGCGGCGCTCAGATTGCGCCCGGAGGCGGCGGGGGGAGGTGGGCTGGGCGAGCCACCGGACGGAATGTGGGCGCCGCGGCGGCTCTTCTTCTCTGCCCCAAACTCTTGGGACGGTGGACTGTGAGGGGAGCATGGATTGAGGGGAGCGAGCGGGCAAGCGAGCTGCGCGGGGGGCATCATGACTTCGGCCGCCGGTGAGTGACGGCGCTGGCGCTGGCGCTGCCGCGGGAAAGTTGGTGGCGAGCGCTCGCTGCCACGTCCCGGGCTCCGGAGCCACTTTTCCTCCTCTCCGGGGTGGGTTCGCGGGGTTCCCTCCGCCTCTTTATCCTCCAGGATTGTGGCAAGTGCGGAGCAGGCGGCGTTTGCTGCCGCCTTTTCCCCTCGTCCCTTCCTGCCCTCAGAGGCTGTTTGGAAACCGTCTGCCTCTTGGGACCTGCCCTGTGCTGGGGGCTCTTTTCTTTGCACCAGGTGCAGCTCCAAGCGTAAAGGGTACGTTCTGTCCCTCCGAAAATTTGAGCGACTTCGCCTCTGCGTGCGAAAATAGTTGAGCTTCCCATGTTCGGAAATCTGTTATTCTAGGAAAGGGCAGTGTCCCCGGCGTATTTAAACTCGGCCACCGTGCTGAGTCGCTTGAAATCTAGTATCGACTGGAAACTCTCTGACCCTCAATTGCTTAATAGGTAAAGAGATTTAAACATTGTTACTCCTTTCCTGGTGGTTTTCTCCGTTACCTGAGAAGTAGAGAGCAGTAGCGTTGCCGATGGCAGTTTTTTGCTCATCTTCACCTAATATTTTATGGATTTTTCTTTCTATTTCTACCTGGTTAGTGTAAACAAAGCCTTATTTTCCGCCTGCCTCTCAAAGTCCTTCCCTTTCATCCAAAGAACAAAGTCTGTGTTTACCTTTGTGTGGATTTTGAGCAATTCTGGAGGTTGTGTTTCTAAACATTCTTAAGGAACAGTTCTTATTTTTTTAAAATAATTACTGTAAAGTGGTGTTAAATTCACTTTATAAGAACACAAGTTAATTTTTAAACCGCAATTGAATAATGTGTTAAGTATTAACATTTTTTTCTTTGTTTTGTCTACGTCGAAGGAAAGAAACGTCCATTAGAAATTTTATAGTAAAATAGTGTAAAGTTATCTCTCAAAGTGGCTTCTAGAATCAGCACTTAAGTATCAGATTAAGTTTTCTTTGCTTTTCTTGGCGTTTGTTTTAAATTTCTGCAACTTGAAACTGTCAAACAGCACTCTCAATGTTCTGATTTGTACTATTTCTCAAGTCTAGATATATTGGAGTGTTGCATTGCTAGGTGTAATCAGATTACAGCCAACTAGGGAAGAAATTAGCCAATCGGAATAAGAAAGCTGGAAATGAAATATTCCTGTAGTATTCCTAAGAAAATGTGGATCTTTCCTTTATGATATTATATGTATAGGAGATATGTCATCATACGACTGTTGAGGTTATGTTATTTATAAACTCTTTTCCTTACCAAAGGGAAGGTTTCTATTTACTCGAAGTGAATTAATTTCATTCTAAATGTCTGTACTTCACTTTTGTTCAAGTTTTCTTTGTTACCAAACTAGTCTTATATAAGTTTAAAGTGGTTGGAAATTTTTAAATCCTTCCAGCCAGTTTTAGCTCTCTCCTCTCTTGGAGTGTCAAACACATTTAAAATATTCATACCTTATATGTATCAGTTTTCAATTCCAGTCCTAACAGTTTATAACGAACAGATACAGAAGCATTTAATTTCACATTTAAATATGTAAACCTGATCTAGGGCTCAGTCTGGAAATTTATGATTCTTTTATTTGAATTACCCTAGAATAATGCAAGCTATTTTTATATTTTATCAACTTTACAATTAAAGAAATCCACAGACATTTTTGTGGTGTTTTAAGAGGGACACTTCCTGTGTTTAGCTGAGTTAGATGGTTTTTAGCATGGCTTGCTGAGAAGCATTAACTATGTTTTTTGTTCACCCATTTGTTAAGATTTATTTTAATTCTTTCTAATGTCTAAATGGAGAATATGTATGACAACTGGGTTTTATTTCATCCTATTCTTATAAAATTATGTTTTCATTCTTGCAAGCTGTTTAAGCTCTTTGGGACAATAATCAAATTCATTAAAACTTTAGGAAAATTATTTGCAATTGGGGGAGGGATGTTTATATGGGATCTAATCTGTGGTATTTGGGATGGTTGTCTTAAGGAAATAAGAGCAATGTGGAACATCTAAGTTATATGTATCCTGCAGAAGAGCTTGCTTTGTTTTGCTGCATCTGTAAAAGAGTTGGCCAATAGTAGAGACTTTAGAATTATTCTAATCAATATATTTAACAGGAGAGATAACTATAGGTATATATTTTCTATTTTTTTGAACTTGTAAGGGTTACTGTCTCAGTGCTTTATGCTTGGCTGGTCCAATAGCTAAGAAAGTGTGCAGGTGAACCACAGCCATCTGTGTAACGGATGACAGTATATTTGTAATAGTAAAATGATTCTGGTTCTTTACTTTCTTACCTTATTTTTCCTTGGAGTCAAACAGCTGTGTAAATAGAAGATTTGCTGCTTTACTCTAAAAAGCTTTGGGTCTGACTGTTGATACAGTATTAAGATCCAAAGGGGTTGGATTCATTTCCAAATACCATGTACTTATTTCAAGAGTTTGATATTGGAGCAGGCCATAATATAATGGCTTATTATTTTTTGAGTTCTGTTGCTTTCAAAACAAAGCCACGAAAAAATAATGATAATAATAATGAACGATTTCAGATATTGCTCTACAAATGACTTAGTCCAACACCTGTTCCTACTAATAAGAATTTAGTAATTCTATTGAAGTCGATTCCCACTAAGTTTTCAAAATATTAATCTGCATTAAAATGGACATTGATTTTTTAAAAAAGAAATTTCTGTAACTGAGACATATTAAATGATATTTGTATGTGACAGCTCTGACTATTCCCAAGGCCCTATTTTCACCACTGGGGACATTGCAGTGGAGGGTGCCTGCCCTCTTGAAGCTTGCCTTCTTGTTCTGGAAACAAAATTATACTGAAAAAAAAAAAATCATACAGGGCAAAGGGGCTAGAGAATATAAGGATTCTCCTGAAACAAGTATCTCAGTTATAATCACAGACTTATACAGGCATTTTTAGAGTTCTGTCCATCTCTCTCATTCACAAGTAAGGAAACTGAGGCACTCACATCTGCACAAGGCACACAGTTACCTTAGCCAGCTCTCCAAATTTGTTATTGGCTTCCTCCAGTACATGCTTAACTAGCAATAGTGAACCACATTTCACCATTTACTTCATTAGAGTATGCACTGAGTGCATTAGGTACGTAATGCTGGGAATCAAGCACAACTCATATGTAGTTAATTGAATTTCTAGTACACTAAAGAGAATAGGGATTTATGTCTTTTGGAAGCAGACTTATGTACAAAACACATTTAAAGAGTAAAATTGGGACCAAAGATTAAAAAGCAATTTAAAAAGCAAAAATTGATTGATTAAATGACCTGAAAACTTCTGACAGAGTGGCAAGATCCAGAAGGTAAAAGATAAATTTGATGAGCTGGGTTCTTTTAGCTTTTTCATAGTTGTAGTAAAATATACCTGACAAATTTATTATCTTTGCCATTTTTAAGTTTACAGTTCAGTAGCATTAAGTACATTCGCTTTGCTGTGCAATCTCCGTAACTCTTTTTGACTTATAAAATGGATTTTTTTAAGTTCTTTAAAAAATTCCTGAGGTAGGATGCTTTAAGAATAGTTACAGAAACGAAATCAACATGACAGTCTGTCAGTTTTCATTATCTTTAGTAAGATGGGGGGTTGGGAAAAGGCCTAGGGCATTCATATTTTTTTGTAAAACTTAGTAGATCAGTACTTGAATTTAATAGATCATTTATTATACCAAGCTTTATCATTAGGCTTTGAAGTGTTTTACAATTTTTTTCCTGCTTAAAACAAAACAAAACTAATAACATGCTTATTGGATAGATAACTGAAATGATAAAGCTTTGGGAATTTGTTATTTTGAAAATATTTCATTATCTTCTTTATCACAACATACTGAGTGACAAGGCATCTCTTATGTGACCCTGATTGAACACATATTAAGGGTTTGGGACATTCTTCCTTGTTTAGTAAAAGGAAGTAGAGCACCCTACTCTTTTTTTTTTTTAACTCAGTTCCATGTGTATCTTCCCTAGTGTTGTGACTAATTTCCTTTGTAGAAAAGAAATTAATCACCAAATGAAGTATCAAAGCCTCTGTGTATTCTAGTAATTAAATACTGTTTAGTACATATTTTGAAAGGTTTATTTTAATTTTTTTTCAGTAAGTTAAGTTTTTATTAAGCATTAGATCCTGTTGGAGGAACAAACTTTTTTTTTTTTTTTAACGCCTCTAGCACCTGGTCTTTCTAGGTGGTCTCCAACATTTTATCTCATGTCTTCTTGGGGAAGTATGACTGGGTGATAGTGACGTATAGGTTTATCTTTTCATTTTATAGGTCTTTTGTGTGAAGCTTTTTTAAGGTTTCTAGGAGCAGGTCTGTACAAGTCTAGCAGGTATCATAGGTACTCATTAAGTACTTTTTATATAATGTCGAGGAAGAATTGCTACACTAGAAGTTGTCATCTTTTAAATGCACTAAAATGGTGATGACTAATGAAAGGTAGACAGCATAATCACCAGTGGAACCTAAAAGAAATTACAGATGTCCAGGCCCTGTCTCCAGAAACTGATTGATTAGACCTGGGCTAGAGCTTAGATATGTGACATTTTTAAAAAGGAAGTTCCATAAAGGATTACAATGAAAATTCCCAATTGACAACACTTGCACAGAGAAATATCAACTTTATTATGAGCCTCCACTAATACAGAAGAATTACGTTTTAGTTTTAAATTTGGAAAGTTTCTGATTTCTATATTTCTTTAAGATTGTTTTGGGGTTTTAGTAATCTAGATTATTGATAAAAGGCATTTATATAACTTTATATTATTGAGGTAGAAGAATATGGCTTTCATATGAAAGCTTAAAGAGTTGTGTTCTGCATGTAACTTAGACAAGTTCAACTCTTAGCACTTAGCAAATTAAATGAAGTACTTTCTGCCGCTATTCAGGTCCCAAGCAAAAACCAATTATTTATTTCATTTAGTGTTGTCTGCAGATATGGTAATCTGTTCCAAAGTTAGAAGAAAAATCGTATTGGATTTATTAAGGAATGTGCAATATACCCAAAGCTACGTACACTAGAAAGAAATGGCAATTTAAGAAATTTTCAAGACTAATATTGACTGTTTACAATGTAACACAATCTACCTAGTGAAATGAAAGTTCACTATATTGTCAAAATTAAAAGTTATCTAATTTAGTCATTTATCATCTTGTGCTTTGGTTTTTTTTTCATCAAATTATTATTATTTTCTTTCTAGAGGTTAAGAAGCCACCAGTGGCCCCCAAGCCAAAGTTTGTGGTGGCAAATAATAAGCCACCTCCACCTCCTGTTGCACCCAAACCCGATATTGTGATTTCTAGTGTTCCACAGTCAACAAAGAAAACCAAACCAGCAATAGCTCCGAAACCAAAAGTTCCAAAGGACTCATCTGTTTGTGAAATTGGGCAGTCACCATCAAGGAAAATCATCGTGAACCTGGAAGAAGATAAACAGGAATTACCTGAAAGTGCCAATAACTCTTCTTGCAAAAACATAGGGCGTCAGAACAGTGATTATATTTTACCAATGTGTTCCTGCAGTTCTGAGTGTATCCATAAGCTTGGGAATAGAGAGAATCTCTGTGTAAAGCATCTTGTCTTAGAGCCCTTAGAAGCACCTGAAAATTTAGAAAATAGCAAAAGCGATGCATCCTCTCCGTCTATAAAAACAAGGAGTAAATGTGATTCTAATGGTGAATCAGTTAAGAGCCACAGTGGAGTCGTTTTAAAGGCAAGCATCCTAGAAGAAAAGCTTAAAGGTGTTTTAACAAAACGAACATCACCTTTTATTTCCCCACAGAAACACAGATCCACAGACAACCCGGAAATGAATGATTGCTGTAATTCCAACAGACAATTCAGAATTGAATTTGCAGACTTGTCCAGCTTTGAAAAAGTTCCTGATCACCATTGCCACCTACAACTTCCTAGTAATGAATTTCAAAATTTTGAAACTGGTCAGGACGGCAGTGAGAAAAACAGTACTTGCTTTCATTCATCTGAACAAGAAGCTCTAGCAAATGGTAAAAGAAGTCCTTTTTTATCTTCAGATGGAGTTAGTAAGAAATCAGAAGTCAAAGACCATGGTCTCTTAGAAATTCACTTAGTACCATATACCCCCAAATTTCCAACTCCGAAACCCAGGAAGGCACGTACTGCTCGCCTGCTACGCCAAAAGCATGTGGATGCTTCTAGTGAAAGGACTGAAGGACCAGAGAATTTAGAGAGTAACTCTTCTTCTCTTCCTGAAGATAGTTTGAGGAATAATAAAATCAGTGTCATTTATCAAAATGTTTTGTATAACCAGGAACAGGTGGGAAAAGTGAAGCCAGGCAATAAAAGTGAATTCAGTGTGGACTCCAGCAGTGACAGACAAAACTTAGCTGATTCACAGAAAGCCATGTGTCATGAAACATCATCTTCTGACAAAATGACACCTCCTTTAAATACAGACTCTAATTTGAGTTCTGACAACAAGACAGTAGATGGCTCTAGTATGTTCCCTGCTGTAGACAAAGAGGCCAGTTTTGCAAGGTGCAGTACTCTATCTATGAGCCTGCCTAAGCAAGTGAAATTAACTTGCAACAAATACTTGCCGAACCTGGGAGTGTCTGCCTCTCAAAAAGAATCTATAATGAAAGATGACAGTTCTTCAAAAATTGTCCCCAAAAAACCTCAAAGACACAGCTTGCCTGCTGCAGGAGTACTTAAAAAGGCTGCTTCAGAGGAGCTTGTGGAGAAAAGTTCTTATCCTTCAAATGACGAAAAAAATTTGGAGAAGGATCCAGAAAGAAACCACCTTCAACAATTGTGTGCCCAAAACCATGGTATGTCATCTTCCTTTGATATGCCTAAACGGACTTCAGAAAAGCCAGTGTGGAAATTACCTCATCCTATTTTACCCTTTTCAGGGAATCCAGAATCCTTGAAGTCTGTCACCATACCCTCAAGTAGTGAGCCTTCCACTGTCCTGACCAAGCCTAGAGCAAAATCACTATCTGCCGTGGATTTGGAAAGGTGCAATAAGCCTTGCAAAGACTCTCAAAAGAAAAACTCTTTAAAGAAGTTGCTCAACATGAAACTGTCCATCTGTTTCATGAAGAATGACTTTCAGAAGTTATGGTCCAAGAGTAGCCAGCTTGGAGACACAACTGCAGGCAGCCTTTCAGGTGCGGGGCAAAAAGGGCTTGAAAATAATTGGCATGGCTTCTTGGTAGATGAAGAGAAGAGAAATAAACCCATTAAAGCTTATTCTGCAGACAACTACAGTCTGGAATCCCAAAAGAAGAGGAAGAAGTCTCGGGGCCAGACCAGTGCAGCTAGTGGACCAAGAGCTGAGTCTTTGGATGACCAACTGCTCTACAGGGAGGCAACATCTCAGGTGCCTTGCAAATCTGTTGCAAGTGGCTGTGCACCAGAGTATGAACATATACGGCATTATGAGGAAATACCAGAGTATGAGAACCTGCCATTTATTATGGCTGTAGGGAAAACTCCAGAGTTGGAATGGCAGAATTCCAGCAGCATGGAGGCCTCAGAAGCAAATGTGTATGAGGTAGAAGAGCCGTATGAACCCCCAGATGGTCAGCTGCAACTTGGACCTACACATCAACATTCCAGGTAACACTCTTGCCATACAATCACTGCACTTTTTTATCCATCACTGAAATTAACCTTCAACAACCCCATGCGATAGATATAATTGCACATAGAGGGAGATCACTTGGTGAGAGAGACAGGGTCAGGTAAGCGTATGTTAAATTATTCCAAAGTGCAGTCTCTTATCATTTAGTCAGAATGTAGGTATTTGCAATGCAAGATTGAAGTACCTAGGGGAGGAAATTGGCCAGTTTAGTGAGGTGTCTATGCTCGGTGTAAGAAATATGTGAAGTTACTGAAATCTATGCATTTACCTATGATACCCTTGCCAGGTGGAACCTCTAAGTTTGCAAAAGTTACTACTCTGAGAATTAGTTATTTTATATGTCAAAGGCTAAGAATAAGTACTAACTTCAAATGGATATAGGAAAAATACAGGAAACATTAACTGCTCTCCTTTCTTGTTTTTATGTAGGCGCTTTCTGCCCTTAACATACTTATGCCACCCATCTTACTGAAACCTTGCCTATCCTTGATGGCCCAGCTCAGTAATCACTGGCTTCGTAAAGCTTGTACAGTTGCCTAGTGGGAAATGTTTACTTTCTGTTCTGACTTCCCAGTTATGCTGTGGTGTCCTCACAGCCTTTCCCTCAGTCTGTCTTATGGTGTGGTTCCTTATTGATAACGTCTGATGTTCTGTATTTGGCTTTAAGCTCCATGAAGAGGTCTGATCGTATCTTTTTGTCCTGTATGAGGCCAAGCAAGGGGCTTCGTAGGGATCAGTAGATGTTGGTTGGGTGTACAAGAGAATAAATGAAAAAGAGGTAAAGGAAACAATCACTTCAGTTGCTGCCTTCTTTCTCCACAGTCACAAAGGGAGTCTTTGCACTTTATTAAGGCATTGGTGTTGTGTTTAACACAGAGCTCATAGGCCCTTTTTGAAGTCTTTATATTCTTCTTAGGTCTCTAACTTCAGGCCTCTGAATACTCAGGTCTTAAAATAGAACTTTCATGGAAATATTAACATACATGGTACATAGTAGGGGCTAAAAAGGTAATTGGGTGAATTGAATAAATTGTCTAATAAAATTGTAGTGCACCAAGTAAAATAAATTATTTTTTTAATTTCACATGTTCTAGCAATTTTCTTTATTCATAATCTTCTCTGCCCTTCCTCCTTGACCCATAGAAGATGACTTACCCTCCTTGCCTAACTTTTCTCATAGCTGACTATTCTGTTGACAACTGTCTACTCTCTGAATGTTAGTACCCAGGCATAAGCCTCTTCCTTGGCCTAAATATTTTGATGGAGAATTGGAGTCAAATATCCAACTTTTAAAAAAAGTTGTCTATTTTTATGTCTGCTCTTCCTTCCGTGAAACAATTTTGTTGGTATTATCCTCCTTTTAACGTGATTTTGTGTAGTGGTGTGTATGTGTACAAGAAGAATGAATTTGGCTTCTTTATGATATGCTACTATTCTTAGGTAAGGTAAAGTTTTATCTTGAAATTAGAGGTATGGCCCTTGGTGTATAAGTTTCCTGTTGGCCCTAATGCTTAAATACTAAGGGTTTGTCATTTTTTTTTTAACACAAGCTGTAAATGTCTACAACTTGTCCTTTATCTGTTGTGCTTCTTATACAGTTAGAGGCACCACTGTTTAGTTTGGGGAAGCAAGATCAGAATGGGTAATGTACACAGCCAGTGCACCTAGGTGGCATCCATAAGGAGGGCTCTTTCTCAAGGCCACAGTAAACCAAGGGTGGCTTTTGATAGGTTACGAGTCCTCAAGTAGGGCAGCCTGGTGAAGAGTGGGTGAGCTCTGCTTTTGAATTTTCCATGGAGATTTATTTTTAGGCCTGGAGCAGAGAGCTCTAAACAGGCTTGAGACTCCTAAAATGTGCCAGCTGAATCAAAAGCCTTCAGTCATAGGACCAGAATAACAGTTTTGCCTGGGAGATTGTACCTTTTGTAACAAACATTGAAAAGACAGAGAAAGCAAAAATCCAGGCCTTCATGTGGAGGGCAGCCTGGACACCCTAAAATAAGGTAAATGAGAAGTGGGGCAGGCAAGCTGAGAGGATCCAAGTCGAAATTGTTTGGTAGTCTGGCTATTGAAATTATCGACCTGTTCTTTGCAGAAATTCAAAATCAAACACCGTAGGGTTCTAAAATGATAAGAAAAAATGCAGGTGAACCCTGTTTAAGATTTTTCTGCTGGAGTGAATAGGAAGAATGTTTGTAACAGTTTCTCAATCCTTAGGGAAGAGTGGATCATATCTACGGGCTAGTTTATACAGTCTACATATTTTTTAATTTAACGTATAATAGCCAACCAGATTCTAGATCAAACAGAAATTTGGCAAGCTTAGGGGTAATCCTTATGGTCGCCTTTTTTAGAATGTAGATGTTTCATGAACTAGCTTAACATTTACAAATTTAAAACAACATGCTTATAAGTTATCAGAAAATAACGGGCAGTCCCCAGTTCCAGATAGTGTTGTGTTCTGAAAGTTCATTATAATTCAAAACTCAGACTATATTTCCCAAAGAAACATTTTGGGTAAACAGTGGTAAAGTTCCCAATTTAGCCCCCAAATTATATTAACCTGGCCACCTATTCCCAGGTGAATTCTTCTGAGCACTTCCTTGGGCTGAGGCAGGAGTGTCGGCTGGGGCGGGGTTAAGCACCAGGATGTCAGAGGAGCAAATTTACTGGGTCTGAGGCTGCAGGGTTTATGGAAAGGGTGAGGTGACTGAAGAAGAATGAGGAAACTGGAGGCTGGGCTTGCTGTGTGAGAAAGACTGTAAAGCTTTGGAAGTGATAAGGAGAAAAGAAGGGCTGGGTGGATGGGACTTAGTATGCTCTAGATTTTCTTTGCCTTCCTTTTTTCTTATTCTGTCCCTTCCCTCTCACCCTCACAGTTCTTTGCTAACTGCTTGACATTGCTAATTGAGTTTCTGACCCTTAGGCAAGAGTGAGTAGAAGAAACTGGGGGAGGGGTCCTGGGTGGGTAAGGAGTGGCACTGGGGAAATCCGGCAATGAGGAAGGAAGTCTGGCCAAAACTGAAGGTGAAGGAGGGTACAGGGGAGTTCCCATGGCCATAAGACACCGTAGCTTTAAGGTGTTCCCAGTAAAGTCATCATTGTATCACTGCTCTGGGTTCTTAGAAGCACTTTTGTTGGAAATAAGATTGTGTGCCACTCTGGGTTATTTTTGTTGTATTTTGGGTATAGTTATGTGTTCTCTTCCCCCAAAGATTTCAGGCTTAATAAATCTAAAACAACTAGCAGGCAATGGGCATTTCTCTCACTGCATACAGGTAATAATGTGCTTAGTTACTACTATTATTTTAGAGGTTTGATTTCCATAAGTATATCTGAAAATATGGGCCTTTTAAGAATTATAGACAAACCAGCAAAATAATAGTGTCCAATGTTGAAATTTTTTCTTGAAATTATAGCAGCCTTCTTGACTCTAACCAAGAAAAATATTTCCCTGGAAACATTCCAGGTTTTCCCTCTGTTGTTTTAGTTTGTTCTTACTGTAAGCACTTCAAAGAAAACGTATGATAATTGGGTTTTCCTAGGTAACCTAGCATGCCCTTAGTTTATTTATTCCGGAATACTGACCATCTATCAAGCAGTGCACTTTCAAAGGTGGAAGGGAGTGCCCGCTTGAGACAGCAGACAATGATAGGACAACATGGTTTTATTCAACCAAGCTTTGTCTGAGCTATACTCCAGAATGGTAATAAAGATGACTTCCCAGAGGTGGTGACACTTGACCCAAGGCTTGTAAAATAGATGTGATTGGATTTGGTGATTAGAGATCCCTTTCTAACCTTGAGAAAAGTAGTTTCATTGGTGCCCTTGAGTGAAGGAGCCCGATTACAGACTCAGAAGAGAGGAAGTGGAATCAGGAAATGTGTATTGCTGTCCCTTGAAACTCTGCCCAGGAGTCCCCATTGCTTAACAAGTTTGATTTTATATTTTGATTTTTCTCAAGCACCAGAATTCAAAATAAAATAAACTTCAAAATCATTTCTTTTTAGTTAATCAGTTTGCCCTCATCTCTGATGAAGGAAAATACTAAATTTTTTGTTTGTTTTTTCACCATTTTAAACACAAAACTGTGCTTAAAGAGCCATCAAGGGGCATTAATAAGTTGCCTCAAATCCCATTATGGCATTTGTATTACAGATCATCAGAACTGATCTAGAAGATACCTCTCTTGGGTTTCATTTACCATCTGGTGGTAAGGGTGAATTTTAATAATGATTAGAGTATAATTTAATAGCCCTAATGAGCATTTCCATGTTGTCATAGCATCTACAAGATTATGCAGTTAGAGGAAGGGAGTTGGGACCCATATATCTTAACAGCAGCCCTTTCCTGTGAGTTATTTTGAGCATCAGCTCAGGAAATATCAAATATTTGTATGCCTCTTTAATTTAGTGTTTCTTGTGTTGGAATCATAGCCACACAGTTTTGGAAAATGTGTTTATATACTTAACCTTACATTTGAAGCTTCAGCTAGAGACATTCAATTTTATTTCTTGGCAATAAAGCTTTTTCTTTTTCTTATTAGTAATTAGTTAATTGCAGTGTTTTGTCCAGCTCTATTGCTTTGGCCTCATTTCCTGCCAAAACATGTAAGTGATATTTTGTCAAGTATATGTGCTTTAATATAGTAAGATCCTACTTTATATTTTTAGAGGTGTATTTTTAGTCCAAGATGAAAGAATATTCAATGTTGTGATTTTATGTACACACATATGCACACACATCCTGTGTTGCATTGTAAAACTACCAAGATAGTCGCTATGTGCACATTTTGAGGGAAAAAGGCCTTATATTTAGAGATAATTGATTATTTTCCCATTGCTGGGTTTTTATTAAAGTTTTGAATAGTAAAAATCTAAACATTTTATAATTTGGCGATTATTTGTTTTCATAAAATTGTAGTTAATTATACCAGCGAGATAGAAATTGCTTTGCAAAATGAGCTTCTGACCCACATCCTGGAGAAATATTCCCAGTGTGAACCTTTTGGGAAAGGGCAGATGGCAAGGTGACAAGGAGGGGCTCATTCTTTTCCTAAGCATTTTAAATTCCTGTAAGGACCTGATAGGTAAAGGTAATAAGACAATCCAGCAGTCTGTGAATGTTTTAAATGTATTAGTAGGATGTCTAGAACTCAATGCATTTTTTTTTTCGCGGTAGAAATAACTGTGAGTAGGAGTTAGGTTCCCAGCCAGCCCACAAGAAGCATATTTAGCTTCTAATATATGAAAAATATAATGGAAAGTAATAGAAATGAGACCGTAGCAGGACTGAAACTGAGCAGTAAACTTAAATGAATAGTTTTTATGACTTTTAAATGCTGGTGCATTAAAAGAGGAAAAGAGTGTGCTGAGGAAAATATTAAGGGAGAAGGGAATAAGATGAAGTGCGGAAGATGAACTTTGGTTCAGCAGTACTCCAGGTGGTTCAGGGACATTCCAGATGTGCACTCATGTTCGTACAGAAGGGGATGAGTGTGTTCTTATTCCAGTATTCATAAGTAATGCTTGTGCTTGTGTATTACTTTTGTAAGCTTTCTGTGTTCTTTCAGACATTTCTTTTAAATGCATCATCTTTTCCTGGCATTGCATAGATTAATTTGATATTTAGGGAAAACCCTTTATTTAAAAAGTAGACATTTTTATATGAGTATATTTATTATAATACTTTCCTAAAACTGTATTAGGTACAAAGAGTCATTTGAGCTGTAGCACATTTGGGTGTAGGACGCTGCAAAGAAGTGCTGACCTTTTTATTAAATACTGAGCTTAAAAGTTAAGTTCAAGAACGGAGCTGCCTACTATTCTTCTAGGTGGTATAGAAAAATCTACTTTGGTTGTTTAGTCTGGGTCTGGTAATTGTGTTCATGGACCTCTGGAGAGGAAAAAATGTTTTTGTAAGTAGTTTTGACATCAGGCAGAGATAATCATTGGAGCTATAAAAATTGAGCCAGCTAAATAGACTATATCAATGGAGTAAAGTATTATGATAGTATTTCTAGGAAGAGCAGTTGTTTTCTGCAGTTTTTAAGTTTTTCAGCCCTTGTCATTTGCATGTATTTTAAGTCCATTCTAGTTTTATATAAGTATGAATTAGAGTAAGGCTGTATTTGGTGTTATACCCTTTTATACATAAAGAAATTGAATCATAGTGGTAGTGGCTTCGGGGGAAAAGTGGACAAAGATGGAAATGCAACTGGATTAGTGGTTCTGATTCCTAATGTTCAAGAGTCTGTTTACCAGACTCTCCCATTTATCGAAGAGTTTTGGTTTCTGATTCAGAAAAGGTAAAATAATAAACACTGAACAAAGAAGTCAGTTTCTCCTGAATGTTTGGATAAAAATAAAATGGAAAACAAAACACATTTAGCCTTTTTATGTTTGAAATGGTGTAACTGCTTGTTCCTTTAGCCCCTGTGGATTCTGCTGAACACTTGGTTTTACTTAGATCATATATTTTTTTTTTTGTAGTCAGTTTCTTGGTAACATTTATAACAATTGATATACTTTGGCATATGTTTTATCATTTGAAACATTAGGAATTAAAGAATAGATGTGTGTTAATAAATTTAGAATAGCTTTTTTTTCTTCATCTAAAAAGCAGTTCTGATTTAAATTAATAACTAATTTCAAGTCCAGGAAAGTAGATATATATATAAAAGAAATAATTGGTAGCTGTTTTTTCAATGGTCTTTAGATATAATGGCAGTCACAAGTAAACAGAGATTTCAACTTTAATGAGTAGCTTTTTCACTAAACTTTAAAGAGCTTCACTGTTAGAAACGAGGGTAAAGCACAGTTCCTCTCTACAGCCCTGTTAGATTATGGGAAGGACTTGGAAGGGGGCAGAAAGATAATGAGATCATTCACGAGTCCAGGTCTAATTTATTTGATAGCATAAGTTTGGGTGAGCAATCTTAAATGGGAGCCTTTGGGTAGTTTGAAAATTAGGAAATTCAAGTATGTTTTTTAATGGTTTTAGGTTAAATGTAGTCATAGAATCATTAAATTTTAGAACTAAAGCGATCGTAAATTATCCAATCCAGCCTCCTCATTCATGAATGAAACCAAGCCCAACAAGACTTGACTTTCCCTACACCACAGAGATGAGACTTTGCAAAACAAAGGCTCCAACCATGTGCTTCAAATTATCACATTGCCTCTTCTAAGGCTATTGTGGAAGCATTACAGAGAAAATAAGATTTAGAAAACTTAAGTGATTTTAGTTCCAAAAGATTCGGATTTGCTTGTACCACTGCCATTTTTCTCCTGTTAAAGCAGATAGTGGTACCTCTATCAAAAAGATGGGCTACACACAGCTGCGTAAGAACACAGGATTATATGGCTCTGATTTTTTAAATGGTTATTTCGGGGTGGGGGGGAGGGCGGAAAGTGGGATGGGGGATGAGTATTCAAATTAAGCAGAACCTTTCAGCCAGAAAATATCTGATCCTACTAGTATATGTTAACAAAACTTCCTTCCATTTTCTCCCCATCAACCTGTTTTTTTCCCCACTTCACCAAAAGTTTATCAGCCAGACAATATTAAAGATAAATGCTATTAACACCAAACATCATGGATTCTATGCCCAATAGTAATGGCTACTATTTACTTAACATTTCTGACATGTCCAGCATTAAGCTAGGAGCTCTCACATGTATTATTTAGTCCCTAAAGTCCTATGAAATAAATATTATCTTCTTTTACAGATGAGGAAACTAGGACTTAATAAGGTTAAATAACTTGACCAAAGGCACACAGCTAATATGTAGATAAACTGAGTGTGGAACCAAGTTTTCTGATCCTGAGACACATCAATTTTGAATCAGAACATGTTCATATTGTTCTGGGCTTTAATGCATTTGTTTTGCTGTTATTTTATTTTCTATGTTTAGTATTGGTGGAGGTCTGTGAATCTTCTGCCCAGGGGACTGTGATGGACAAAATAATACTGACTCTGATTTGTTCATGATCTAGTGGGAAAACACAGGGACACCTGCAGTGATATGTATAAATATTAACAGGCATTTCAGAGGACCCAGATCTTTCATGCAAGAAGAGCTCATTGGTTGGAAAGCTTTTAATGGTTAGGAAACAGATGCTTCAGTGGTTGGAAACTGAACTAATTGTGTCATGTTTGCATTTGGTCAAGTTATTGGTGGCTGCTATTCAAAGCAAGTTAAAATGGTTCTTGTCATTTACCAGTTTACATGTGGACATCAGTGACATAGAAAGGATTGTGCATGTCTCATATTTCCCCACTGATTTACATGACAGTTGCTTATCTCATCTCTGTTCCTCATTTCATTCTCTGTCAAGTACTTTCTGACATCTGAAGAACTGTAGTTTGTTAATTACTATTTATCCCCAAGGTAAATAATTTTATTAGGCTGAAATGCCTTTTATAATAATATCTCTATTATTTTAATGGAAAAATAGATTTAAATGGTAGGGTTTTTTTTTCTCCATAGAGACAGGTAATACAGTCTCTCTTGTAGAGGGGATAGGATTTCTGGAGGCTTATGAATTATGGAGAGGGCAAGACCTGGAAACTGGGTGAAGGACCACATTCAGTTTGGCTGTAGGTGAGAGAAATTCTTAAAGCATCATTGCTGGCGCTGCCAGCACGGGTCACAATCACTGACCCTGTTCACCAAGAGACCGGCTGAACCTACCTCCAACCTGAAAATGAATTAAGATGCATCTTTGAGACTTAATCTGTATTCATCCTGCCTAGGCTCAACTGAATTGGCTAATCTCGTGTTAAGCAAGTGCTGTAAATCATATTACAGAAAACATTTAAATTTCTTCTCTGAACTCACTGCTGGGCATTTTAACACTGTTTGCATTAAGCAGTTACAGTGCAAATTATAATAGGCTGCTTTAAAGTAAGCCTGGCAAGACCTCTCTTTTGGCTGTTAAAGGTAGATATGTGTATATGAAAGTACTCAAACTATTTAAAATATCCTATAATTCAGACTTCTAATGAATTTTTAGTTTTTTCTCTCAATTTAATCCAAGTCTACCCAGATATAGCTACGCAATGGGTTTCATTATCAAAGAGCATATAAGTACATACTTAACAGTTTTTAGTATTCAGGTATAGATACATCTAAGTTTCACTTCCCTACATCACTTATTTCCTGCCTTTACTCTTCCCATGTTTTATGGTAAAACAGAGGATGGAAAAGAAACAGTGGGATGATACTGCTCTGGAGACTCTTGTTATAGTAGTCTGCTGAAATTCCATGACCTCAAACTGCCAGTTTTCCACGACTCTAGTGCCCAAAGACTCTTAAGCTAATGACAGTTGATATCAACGGTGTCTAAGTTCTCATGTAAATATAGTGACATTTTAACTGCTAGAGGGGATATTTTCAAGTGATTTTATTCCTTAGTAGCTATTTCAGAAAGAGTTGGATTTTTAAATTGTGTTGTATAGAATTTATATAGAAAAATTTTGTAAAATATAGGTTTTACTTTTATAGAAATTAATAAACTTAATTTCGCCTTGGTAAACCAAGCAAAGAATTACCTCTAGGTATGTTTTTCTCAGGCTGGTCTCAACATTTGGAAATGGGGTGGAGGGTCAGGATTAGACTAAAAGTCATAAAGTAAGGACAATTACTACTCACAAGATATTTACATTCATCCTACTTTATTATTTTTTAAAATTAAAATTGTTATCAATATATTTGTAGATTCACATGCAATTGTAAGAAATAGTACAGAGGAAAAACTATAATTTAGCTAATTTCTCATAATAGTAACATTTTATAAAACCTATAGTAAAATAGCACAGCCAGGATATTAACATTAATACAATCTACTGATCTTATTTAGATTTCCCCAATTTTGTACTTAGTGTGTTTGTGTATTTAGTTCTATACAGTTTTATCACATGTGTAGGTTTGTGTATCCACCACCATGGTCAAGATACTGAAAAATTCCATCACCACAAAGATCCATCCCCTTTGTTACCCTTTTAAAACCACACCCACCTCTCACCCACCCCACAACCCAATCCTTGACAACCAATAATCCATTTCAAATTTTTGTCATTTCAAAAAATGTTATATGTCATGGAATCATATAGTATGGAACCCTTTGGATTTGGCTTTGTACATTCTGCATAATTCTCTGGAGATTTATCAGTTGTTGCATGCATGGATAGTTCTTTTCTTTTTATTCTGAATAATATGCCAGGTGAAGGACACCCAGTTAAAAGGCCATTTCCACTGTTTGGCTCTTAACAAATAAAACTATAGTGAACATTCATGTACCTACTGGTTTTTGTGTGACAATATATTCGTTCTCATTTCTCTGGGATAAATGCCCAAATGTGCCATTGTGGGTTATGTGGTAATTGCATGGTTAGTTTTATAAGAAGCTACCAAAATGTTTTTCAGAGTAACTATCATTTTACTTTCTAACCAGTAATGTGTGAGTGAACCAGTGTCTTTCCATTTTGGCTAGCACTTGGTGTTTGTCACTTTTTTGTTTTGCCATTCTGATAGGTGTGTAGTGACATCCCATTGTGGTATAATTTGCACTTGCTTGGATATTGAGGATGTTAATTATCTTTTCATGTGCATATTTGCCGTCAGTATATCCTCTAAAGTGAAATCTGTTTCTTTTGCCCCTTTTCTAATGAGAATTCTTGTCTGTTTTTTTCAAGAATTACATTTTATAATTAAGCATCATTTGGTGTCTCACTCCCTAGAGAACAAAATTCAAACTCTGTTGCTTAATATCTAAGACTTTTTGTGGTCTGGCCCCAGTTGGCCTTTCTAATCTCATGGTTTATCCACTTTTATAAGACTGACTTAACATTCCTAAACATCCTATTCCCTTTCATCGGTTTATTCCATTACCTGGCATACCCTTTGCCCCAGATTATCTCATCCTTCTAGACCTAACTCAGATGTTACCTTTTGCAGAAATCTCTCCTTTCAATGTAGGAAAGGTAACAAAACACCCCTTATTTTCTATTTGCTCATCAGTCTTCCCTACTATAATCCAATATACATGAATGAGAGCCACTTACTGTTGTTACTTCACTTTAATCCCAGCCTAGGACAGTGTCAGACACATTGTAGGCACACGGTAAAATTTTGTTGAAAGACTGAAAACAAGGAAGTGAATTTGTGGATGCCTGTGTGGCTACTCCCTTCCATAGCATATTGCCTAGCATATCCTGTTTATAGTATAATAAAAGCAATAGCTAATGGTTAGTATAACAATTATATACCAAGTAGTACAAAGTATACCTCTTTCCTTGGTTCACTATTGTTTAGCACTGACTCACTCTGTCACAGCACTTTGTTAACCTTCCCCTACGACCACCTACAAAAAATGAAACTTAAGGTATGTGAAATATAAGAATAAATATTGTAAGAGATTGTAAGACCTTTTATCACTGGCCCCAGCATACACCTGGCACAAAACAGGTGGTCACATCTGAGTAAATAGTTGTCAGGTTGTATATTGCTTTTACTTGTGTGAGGTCAGAAGCCAGCTGCATTTTAAGTAAACCCGTATCCCACTGACCAGCCTTCCAGAATGTACAGGAAACATCTGTTAATTTTGGAAAGCAGTTACACTGATTTTGAGAATTGCTGCTATTTGTGAAACAGAGCTCCCTTGGAGAAGAGAGGTTGAGTTAAAAGGACTCACATGCATCTGTCTTTATTAAATATAGTGAGTATCCTTCCATGTTGTGGACTGGTTAAACAAGAAACATTCCATTCCTCTCACTCCACTTACCTGCAGAAAGAAGCGACAGTCTAATTCCCACACCAATCACAAGCAGTTTTTAATAGTTTCATAAGTAGTACAGGTCTTAAGATATCTTCATGTTCTTTCAGAAAATAGACAATTGTATCACTAAAAAAAAAACTGAAGTTTTATAAAACTGTCTCTGTGTTTTGCATGTAGTAAGACTGGAAGGAAGTCTGGGCAGTCTGTAGGAACATTTGGAGTTAAGACGCCTCAGAGTCAAGAGCCTGGTGAAGCGCCTGTGCAGTTTTTGTGTACATGGGAAATGATTAAAATGATTTCGCTGCAGATAATTCATCCTATGGTGAATTATGCATATAATTATTTCAGGGTTTGAGCATGGATCAGTCTGCCAAAATATATTATTTTAGAGTCATTGTTCTTTTGTCTCCAAATAAAGTGTTACAAACCCCAATAGCATGGACTAGTTGGAGACGGGAAAGATATAAGAGGCTCACCTAAGAACATTTTGAAATCTTTTAGAAAAATGTTAAGAAAACTTCTTTTAGTATTCTCACTGTACAGCTGATAAAATCCCATGTGTTCACTGTTCAGAAGCCAGGCAAAACATGCTATGGATTTGCACAAATAACCTGTGAAAGCTCTAATAGCTTACAGCTTTCCTGTTAACATATTAAATCCTGTTTCTAGTTAACAGGTACTAACTGCACATTGTGTGCTGAGCACCATTTTTGGGGGAGTCGAAAAGGAACTTTCAAAATGAAAATCAGTACTAAGACTTTAGTGAAGAAAAAAAAGATTAGAAGAGTGAAAGTTCTATGACTATTAAAGAAATCAGTTTTGATCTCATTAAAATATCTGAAATCTTTTTATAGAGAAAAACTAAATACCTCAAAAATAAGCAAATACAGTATCTCTGATAGTTCAGGAGCTTTTTTGATGGTAAAGTGAGTTGGGGTATATTTTTATATCTAGTAGTTAGAATTTTAGTAACTCAATACTTTCATACGGTAGGCTACAATGAGTTCTTAGCTGTTTTCTTATTTGATTGACTCTTGATGGTAGTTATTCTAAGCATCATTAATTCTTATTGAGCCTGCTTACTGTTAAGACTCAAAGTATTTTTGTATGCTCTCCTGTACTCTATAAATCAATGTCTTCTTTGCCTGCTCACTGAAATCTTGGCCCCAATAAATATTTCTGCTAATGCCCTTTTGGGCAGATTCCGTAAGTTGAATCTGTGACTGTGAACAGATATGTTGGGGTTTATAGAAGTCTCTATTTCACTATACTTGATGTTAGTATGAAATATTCTTTCTTCCCTGGATTACCTTACAAGGAATTTATCATTTTCCCTGGTGGATGTAGACAGTATAGAGTGTTAGAAGTGTATTCATTTATAGGCTGTCTACAGGGTGTATACCAAAAACCATTGCTGTATCCATATGTCAACATGGTGTGATTTTTTTGCATTTTAGGGCAAGTCCAGATGGGTTTGGCAGTCTCCAGCCCCTCCTTTCCCTTGCCACTTATCTTTCCTTCCCAAGTATTAAAAAAATAATAATATCCATTTATGAGGAATGCTTAATGTAATTGAGATTAATAAACAGAGAAAGGAGAATGGGGATTTTCAATTCTTTCTGTGTTAATTTATTTATAAGAGATATAGAATTCTTGTGGTTTTTTTTTAAGTTAAAGGTGCATAAAGTGAAAAGTAAAGTGCTCCCTCCTTTTGCTCTCATTATCCCTCTCCATTCTAGTTGAGAGAAAAGGTTTTGGGAGTGCTTTGTTTTTTGGTTTTGTTTTTTAATATGGAAAGTTTTAGAGTGAATGGAAAGTTTAGGGTAGTTAATCTCTGTCCCTAGAAGGCTTTTGTACCTTAGAGGTACTTGAAAGGCAGAGTCTGTCAGCACTATTCCCCCCTGGGCAGGAACAGTCTTTCTCCTTGTGTCACTTCACTGCCCCAAAGCCTACCCCACCAGGAGCTCAGGAAAAAGCCAGGGTAACAGAGCTCACATCACAGATGATGCTTTGTCTTTCCACCTGCTCTTTTATTTCTTTCTTCTGTCTCTCTCTTCTTACTGTTTTCTGGTATCTCTATTTCTCCTTTCCTCTTTTTTTTTTCTTTTGGTGCCTTTAGTGACAAGAGATCAGTGTTTTGAAGTGCTAACCACTAGACTCTACTTTAGTCCAGTACAAAAACCTGTATTTAGAAAAGAAATAAGGTACTTTACATTGCAAGATGAAGTTCTCATTACCAAAGGAGTTAGCAACCTAATTGCACAAGTGACACATGCTTCTTATATCACTTGTCCTTTTCAGCCCATGTGGCCCATTGAGGTTGTCAGTTTTGTGATCATTATTTACCAAAGAGACAGAAAGCTGACTTTCAGAAAGTTGCTTTAAAAAGTACCTCGAGATCTAATGGGATATCTCTAAATTAGTCATTTAAGTTGGTTACTGAAATTCATTCAGGGATAGGGGATGGCAGTAGTCAGCTGCCCAAAAGAAGTAGTGAAGTTGTAAGCTATTCAAAAGAAACAGTGAAATTAAACATGGAAAACAAGACCCGAGTGACCTGCTGCAAAACCGTGGCTTCACATGACCTCATTTCAGGAGTTCTTTACTCAGACGTGTACACTGGTGATGAGCTGTTTCACATGACTGATAATGCAGAAGCTTCTCTCTGAAGTCATTTTTATATTTCTAGACTCTTTAGTGTCTAGAGTAACAATATATTTTTTAAATATTAGGGAGTGCACACAGTAAGCTTTCTACGTACCAGGCATTGTTAGTGAGTTATGTGTATTAATTCATTTAATCCTCATAAAAGCTTGTCAGGTGGGCACTATTATTGTCCTCATTTTATGGATGAGGAAACTGAAGCTTAGTGGGGTAAAGAGCTTACTCAATTTTACTTTGTAAGTGGTGGAACTAGGATTCAAATGCAGGCAGTTTTGCCCCAAAGAAGATACATTGCTCTCTTCTGGGTAATCTACTATACCAAAAGTCAGCATACTTTTTCCATAAAGGGTCAGATGGTAAATACTTTAGACTTTATGGGCTATATGGTCTCTGTTGTAACTTTTCAACTCTGCAGCTATAGTGCAAAGGTAGCTACAAGCAGTACAATAATGAGTGTGTGGTTGTGTGCCAATAAAACTTAACTTGTGGACACTGAAATTTGAGTTTTGTGTAATTTTCACATGCCAAAAAATATTATTCTTGATTCTTTTTTGTTACCATTTAAAAATGTAAAAGCATTTCTCAGCTCACAGGCCTTACAAGAAAAGGCTGGCTTTGCCTACTCAAACTATCCTATTTTGCTTTGTTTTTCTGTGTGTGTGTGTGATATGTTAAGATGAAGTCCATTCATTTATTAATTCATTCATGAAATAAATAGATCAGACATCATACTGAATTCTGGGGTTACCAGGGGTGGACAAGAACAAAAGCTTCCTAGTTCCTCTTGTCATTCTATTTACTTAATGGACTTTGATATTCTCCCTCTTCTCATGCCTGCTTTTAAAAATTTGTCTTTATTTCCTGTCTAGTGTGTGTACCAGGCATGTTCACACTATTTCATTTAACTTTATAGCCTGTAGTATTATCTCAGTTTTATAGTTTAGGGAAGTATAAAATTGAAGAGCCTAAAGAACTTGCCAGTTATAGTCAGGTGAGTGGTGGAGCCTAGATTTAAATGCAGATTTGTCTTGGGCAGAAACCAGTGATTTTTCTTCTCTACTGCCTTTTCTCTGATCCTAAAAATGTATGAAACCATAACCCTGTCCAAGGTGAATCTGTCTTATTTCTTGAATGCATGTTTATTTTCACTTCCCTTTCATTTTCCCTGACTCTAGCTTTCGAAGATGTTACCCCAGTATGATAGAAATGTTATGATTTTTCTTAGTTTCCCAATCAAGGAAGCTAAAAATAAACACAGAGCTAGTCAGCAGTGTAACTCGTGGAAAGATACTATGATGCATGGGATTAAGAGTGGAGGAAGAAACCCATGTCCTTTCCTGATGCCCTCTACAGTCTCTCAGTCTTGAAAAAAAAAAAAAAAAGGACTTGTAGCCCCAGGATGCTCTGAGAAGGAAATGGGTTCCATATGGTCTTGGTGGCTATCCATAATCCATAGTTGGTCTTGACTAGACCTTTAAGATTGTTCTTTTGTGTATAGTTGTGTATATTTACTTGTGTATAGATTTAGATAAGGAAGTAGACTGATTTATTCATAGTGACAGTTTAATGTCCCCTTCTCTGACTCCTTATGGGCTCCCAAGAAGCCTACTATCCTTTCCCCATCACAGTGGAAAATCCCAATTATAGGTTATGTTTCCTGTTAAAAAATGGGAACACTCAAGTAGGCTGAGATAAAATAAGATATGGGGATGAAAGCAGATGTCCTTTAGGTTTAACTCCTGGTTTCCTTGTAATTTCCCACTATTTTATTATAGCAGGGCCTTTATTTAATGTAACATTTAATATTCTGTAACATAGATATGTCATATTTCTGTAGCATATAACAAATACCTTTAACTTAAAAATTGCTTGAGTTTATCATGGGAGAATCTGTTGGGATGTTTATACAAAATGTAATTAGGTATCCATGAAGATAACGTTATAGACCCTTCAGTTTAACTTCTCAGGATAATCCTATTAGAAACACCAGTGTACCTACTTTATACTTAAGGGTCCCGGGAAATGGCATCCTCTTTGATAGTTGTTTAAATTATTTCTTCATCATCCTCTTAGTGAGGGAGGCATTGCTGCCCTAGGGTTATGGGGATGACCAAACACATGACACTGGACAGATGAGATTGACAGCAGTTTATAAGTCACATGTGCTCATAGCCTGGGAGAGGAGGACATAACATGCATGCCACACAGGCCTATACTGGGGTTGTACTTGGCAGAGTGAACTGCCAAGGACTGTGGGGGCAGTCTCTGTAATTTCAAGAGGGTAGGGTGACCCTGCTTTGCATGTGTAGGTGTGATGGGCTAGTTTGAATAATTCTACCCATTGGCAAGGAACTATGGTATTATCCTCTACTCAGGGCTAAGCCAGAACTGTCCCTGTAGTAGAGAAGGTGGTTTGGCTAGAGCATCTTATCTGAGAGAGCAGAGTGGGAAGGGCGACTTGTAGTTAGGACATTAGGAGCCCCCTTGGTTTTCCTAAGATGTCAAGAGAGAACTCAGTATTAGACCTTATGCCACATTGGTTTCAAATTGGGTTACAATCAAGAGTATAACATGGGCAGAGGGAGTGGTCATATTTTCCAGAAGTCTTACCACCTTTTCAATGGCCATTAGGATTATGATGAAAAGATATTAGCAGAAGTAATATGGCATTTACAACTGACACAAAACACATGGTCACCCTGTTAGAGAAGGTAATCAAAAGGTGAGCTCTTTCTTTTCACTTACCAACCAGTCTTACTTCCCTGGCCCAGCTCTCCCATTAAGTTTCCTACTCTAGTGTTTGAAACTGGTAAAACCAAGGAGAGGAATTGAGTTTGGATCCCCAGTTCCCATCAGGGATGGATGATTATTCCTTCCTTCCATCTATCTATCTATTCCTCCCTCCCTCCCTCCCTCCCTTCCTCCCTCCCTCCCTGCCTCCAATCCATTCATCCATCCATCCATCCTTTTTAAACATTCTCATCACCCTAGTAAGGAATAAGGTATCCCTAAAGAGCTAATGCTCTGAACCATCTCTTGTAAAACTATATAAACTTTCTGGTTCTGTGTGTGTGTGAGCTTGTGAACTGTCTTTGATAAAGTAATAATACCATTAATAAAAGTGCCCTTAAAAAGCAACAAAGGGTAAATTATAGGCTCTTTCTTACCTCAGACTTTAGTCCCAGAGGCAATCATTGCTATCAGTTTCTTCTGAATCTTTCCAGAGCTATCTACCAGCATATTTTTGTGGGTTTTTTTTGTGTGTGTATACATTTATTTATATACATATATATGTATGTATGTATGTATGTATGTATATGTATGTATATGTATATATGTATACACACGTATACATTTATATGTGGGTATGTATATGTGTTCATTTGTTTTTTATACAAATGAATGCATATTGCTCTGGGCCTTTTTTTAACCAAGCAATATTTCTTGGTGAACAATCTATATCCTTGCATGTAAATCTACCTCAGTTTTTAAATAGTTGTTTATTAATTCTTTGTATGGATTTGACCCTATTTGTCTAATTAGTCTCTTATTTGGCCATTGATGAAATCTTTTCAAACTGCTTTTTTTTTTTTTTTTTTGGTAGTTAAAACTTAATAACTCTAAACTACTTAGATAAAAGGGATTTAAATACAAGGGTAGGTTCTCTTCTACTCTAAGGAATTTTGCATTCTGTTTGTTTTGTAATCCATTTACACAGTGTCCTGCTTGACTGTATTTTAAGTAGCAGCCTCAGGGTACTAAGCCTGATTTTGCTTTTGGTCAGTGAGGTACAGCTTTTAGAATCCTTGTAGTAAGTGCATTTTTGGGGGAAGGAGGTGGCAATGGTATTTTTTAAGGGTAGAGGTTGCCCCAGGAAAAGGAAGCAGACTAGTTTTTTCAAGGTCTTCACTGAAGCCAGGTATTCCTTCCTAACAGAGTTACCCAACACCAGTTTTCAAGCAGTCTTCCAGTTTACGTTGCGGGGAACCTGGATATTTTTCTGTGGTTTCTTTTTCTGAAGCCATAGAACCCTGGCTTGCTAGTTTTAAAGGCTTGGTTATTAACACCTCTAAAATTCATGGACCAAAGAATAAAAACACTAATTGCGCGTATTTTACATCGCAAATCTCTCTTTTACTTTTACTGTGGGGGAGGGGTAACAAGCTCCTGTTGTGGTATCTTTTATTTTAATGATTTTATTTGTGTTCTGTGGTTATTAATCAAAACGTTTAACTCAAAATAGTTAATATACTCATGTATATGTTAAATTACAGACTTTTAAATGGAAATCAAGATAGTAAAATTATTAATTTAAAAAATAAAAGAGTTTGCCCTAAAATTTAGGCAGTCTCAAACGAAGATTAAAAATTAATGTATATTAAGAAACTAATGTAGATACCTTTCTTGAGGGTGGGGGAAGGATTTTTGCTATTATACTATAAGAAGAACATCAGCCATCCACAGCTTTACATATTATTGATGCATCAGTGCTTTTTCTAGTAGAAGCAGTTAGTAACAGAGACCTGTCAGATGGTCTGGTTTACCTCCCAGTACAGAAGGGTCACACTTATTGAACTTGATATTTGTTCAGGTCAGATAAGTTTGCTTCAGTCTCTTTTATCTCTTGGTTTTTATGTTTTGTCACCCTGGCTCTGCAAATCCTTAAAATAATTGTTCAAGATCCTGTGTTTGGAAAACCTCAAAACATGGTATGAATAAATTAATCTTGTTTATTAGAGGATGAAAATGGCCACATATAGCTATTTCACAAGTTATGCTTTGTTTCTTAGGAGAAGTAGAGAGAGAATTTATTCATTTTAGGTGTAGTTACAAGGAAAATATGAGTGGGGGATGAAGAAAATTCTACAAGTATTGTGTAATTAAGAAGGAGAATAAGAATGATTTTTAAATTGTTTTTTGTTGATTTGATTTGTGGTTTCAACCTGACCCTGAAATATGCAATTTCATAAGGGAATGGAAATAACAGAGTAAAAAAGTTTTCTGATGAAACTAAATAGAAACAGTTTTCTAGTGAAAATTATGAAACAAATTTATATAGTTGGCATATTATAATGTATAACATTAAAATTTCTTTACTAATTTTTCCATGTAATGTTCATCCTTGAAGTTCTTAGTAGTAGTTTTTTCCATTCGATCTGTGATAAATATGAAAGCAGCCAAAGGAAACACATAATCACTAAGTCATAATGAGATAGCATTTGAAAAAGAATTATAACAACATCCTGAGGATGAGCAGGTTTTGTTCACTTTGGGCCAGGAGTGGAAAGAAGAGGAAGAGAAAGATCACAGAAGTTCATATTTACATGTTGTGACTTGGAAATGAGAAACTTCTGAAGGTGAGGGTCTTGGAATAAACAAAACTTTGAGTTCGGGAGGAATTACTACATTCTTTGTTTAAGGGGTTCAGAATAAGATCACAGGCAAGAGGGGAAAAAAAAAAAAACAGATTTGTCTACAGCAGAGGACAGGATTCAGTGCTTTTAAAGTGTTCTTCAGTTAATGCTGCTTCTCTTCCTCTCTCTCTCATCCCTGTCCTTTTCCCTTCCCCTTGCTGGAATTGTTAACTTAATGAAGGTTCACAGAATGTTTTGTTGGTAATGCCTGGCTCAGCATTGTGCAGGTTTTATGCTCCTGAAAAATCTTAGGGGAAAGGGATTAAATAAGTATTTTTTAAAAGACAATTCCCTCTAACAGAGAGATCACCCTTGATGTGACATTTTACCTGATAGAGAAATACATTGTACTCCCAGTAGAGGATGTACTGTCTCTATATAAAAGAAGTAATTTTTAAAAATTTTATAACATTAACTAATCATCTTTATTCCAGTGTATTTGAAAAAAAAATTTTTTTTCTAGACTCCCTCCAGAAGCAAATCTGACCTAGAAAAGATGGCCTGGGGACATAGTCTTAACTCTGTTCTGGTTGTTGTTGCCACTTACTTCACTCTTACTATGATTATCAAATTATGATATAACTAGGCAGGAAAGTGTGGAGGAAACACTATGTCCTGTTCCTTTAACCCCAGCACAGACAATGTTTTAGGACATTATCTTCCTGATGATGGGAAGGAAATATAAGGAATAGAAAGAAGAGCCCGCACTCAATGACTGACGTTGTTAGAGAACCCATATTTCATTATTAGAAATCTAAAATTACCTAGATGGATTTGAAAGCTGTTAACAATGTGTGGGAAAATAGATTAATCAAACAATTTTTTCTAATCATGTGGAGATGAAATATAAACGTGGGTACTAGATGCCATCTTTCCTGATTTCATTGCTAAACTCATCATCTTTCTTTTAAAATCAGATTTTTTTTGTTAACATTTCTGTTTCAGTTGATATCACCCTCATTTTACTAGTGACTGTTCATGAAACCTTGAAGAAAGACATGAGTTTTTTTTACCAGCTCTTTATCCTAGCCCTGATCGTTTATCTTCTCTTACATCTAACCCTTCCTATCAATTCCTGATGTAGTCACTCTGGTTTATTATTGAAATTACCTTCTGAATCTCCTACTTCTGTCACTGTGCCCATTCCCCAGTATACCACCCAGTTAATTCATTGGCATTGCATTACAATATTAATTTTCCTAAAACCCCACTTTGCTCACTTTCCTCCCTCCTAAGCTTCAGAAATCATAAATGGTCTCTACTGTTCACTGTTCAGGTGTGTGGGAAACTTCTTTAACTTCAATTTAAGCTTTGAGATCATCAAGGGGAGCTCACTGATGCTAATAAACAGGGTTGTTTCCTCCCGCTCCCAGTTAGGTCTGGGGAGTGGGGCAGGGACTGGGCTTACAAATTTTGATTAAAGAGATGCCAGTCTCTTCTCTATTGGCATTAACAAGAAGTATGGTAGTGACATCCAGCTTGGAGGTCTGTTAGGGAAATCAAGAAGTCTGCTGGAAGATTTGGGTCTACTTGTTGAAGGCCTACAGGATGAACATAAACTCTTGACAACCTGGCATCTGTCTTCTTCTCCAAGCTTGTTTTCCATTAATTATAGGAGACTTCTCCTATAGCCAGTGTTCTTTTGTTTTTTGAATATAAACATTCCCACCTCCACACCATTGGATATAATGCCTAGGATTCCCTTCTCTTTTAAACCATGTACTATTTTCAGTATTCCCCCCCAAACATTTTTTTGTGATCACCACTACCTTAAATATGTACATCTCCTGAACATCTGAACATCTCCTGAAATTTAACACCAATTGCTTTTAATATCATTTTTGTTCAGTAAAAAAGTATCAAGGGCCTATTATGTCAAGCAGTATGCTGGGGATTCAAGTGGAAACAACAATTTCCTTTTCCTTGGGAGTTCCCATTTTAATGAGAGAAACAAATTTACTCTGAGCGTATTCAAGTGAGGTTGTATAGGATACAGAAGAGACAAGTAAATTTGAGTTAAGGAGGGTGGACAGGTAAGGTATTTCATAGGAAAGCAGTTATCAGAACTAAAATCTCCCAGTGTCTTATGGCAGTATGTTTTGATCCATGTCATTTTTTTTCTTAAATGTTAACTTTTATTAACATATCTCTAATGGATGTGGTGACCAATTGGTTACTGTCTTCTCAGTAATAGCTTTCCAAATGTTGGAATAACAAACTCCTCTCAGCTTCCCTTTTAGAAACTTAATTTCCTCACAGGTGCCATAGCCCTATTAGTGATTTTTTGAAATTTTTATACCGTTGAGTCCAAAAGAGAGCACAAATAGGCTGATCTAAAAAAAAATAACCCAAATTACTAGGATTTTGTTAGAACCAGATTCTTTTGCAGTGGGGTGGTGTAGGGCCTGAGGTTTTATATTTCTGAGAAACTCCATGGTGATGCTGAAGCTTTCGTAGATTGAAAGTGTTTTGAGTGACAGTTTTAGAGGATGTAAGGAGACAAAGAATTAACACAAAAACAAGTTAAGGTATGTTTTTCTTCTACTTGCATTAATCCTACAGTCTGTACATCCTGTTAACTCTCATTTACTCTTGATCTAATTATTTAATTAGATTAATCTAAATCAACTAATTACTCAGCTGGGTTGGGGTCACCTTCCTACACCGAGAGACAATGAATCTTGCCAGTGATCTGACTAGAAAGCTTCACTCTTCACCCTCACCCCTCTCCAGGGAGTGAGTCTCCTCCATGTCATGGGGAACTATGATAAGGTGTTCACCCACCTAACTGAGACTGTGATATGATTCCCTGAGGCCCTCCAACCATGAGTAATAGGAAACTCCATCTCTGGCAGAGGGAAGTGTTCCTTTTGGCATTCTGCCTTCATCCAACTGGTTTGTTTAACAGTTGGGCTCCAGGAATGGCATCTGAGGCAAGTCTGTATCCTACAGGAACTGGCAGAAAATTCATCTTTAGCTTTTAAGATTTCTCTTTGAAATTCTCATAACTTGTAGGAACCTTGGCCATTGAGTGACCTGCCCATGACCTGCTAAAGAAGCCTGCCATAGTGGAATTCAACTGTCTTTTTTGCCTGAGTGTTTCCCCTGATGATTTTATGTAGATTTTTTACTGACTTCTGTTCTGCAGATATTCTTGTAGGCTGCAGACAGGAAAGCAGTTACTACGGGCACTTTGTTCCTGAGTCCTTACTACCAAAACTAGAAAGTATTATTTCTGTCGTCTTCCTGGGGAACTTTGCTATGGAATTCCCCCCACAGATTGGATTGCAACAACGATAATAAGATTCAAGAGCTCTGTCTCGGTACAAAATGGGAAACGTTGATGATGTCAGGCTGGCAAGGAGGAGTTGGTAAATGGCCTGATACAGTGGTTTTTAAATTTCAGCATGTATCCTTAGGGGCCCTGTACCCTCAAGGGTTTCTGATTTAGCAGGTCTGGAGCAGAGCCTGAGAATTTGTAACATCCTCTTTCCTTCCCATGCCTTGTGATATGGTTACATAAAAGGCCATTGGTTATAACCAGGGAGACAGGCACACATTCACAATAGCACATGCATTTTTGATTGTGATGGCCATCATTACCTCCCAATCCTTGTAGATTTTTTAGCTGAAAAACAAAACAAAACAGCAAGACCCAAGGAAGCAGCACCTCTTCTAATGTTCCTATGTAGACAGTACCCTTCTGTGGTAACCCAGCTCACGTCCTGTGAAGCTTCTTAGTTTGTCCTAGTAGACACCTGATCTTCCAGACTGAGGCTGTATTGAAGCATAGGATTGGGCAGCTGGGAAAATTGCTTCTCACCCACTTTCATATCAAGAAAATACATGTTTTCAAGATGATTATTTTAAACTCGAAAAGTGTTTGGGTTTTTGAAAGCTGAGGTGGGGAAAGAGAAGGGGAAGTTTGATTGATCTGGCTATTTTCTATCTCTCTAAATCCCTGAGATGCAACTTGCTTACATCACATGAATAACATGGTTAATTTTGTATGTTTTCGATAGCATTCCTTGTTTTTAAAGGTGGCTAATGGTATACTTTTTATCGAAGCAGTTCTGGAGCATCCCAGGAGGGCCACAATGATCTGGACCTTGGCCTTGGTGACCTTCCTTCGGATGAGGAGGAAGTCGTCAACAGTTCTGATGAAGATGATGTTAGCTCTGATTCTAGTAAAGGGGAGCCTGACCTGCTGGGAGATAAACAGGTAGATGTTGGTATTTAATTGTTTTTGCTTCTGTGTGTGGGTCTCTTATGACACTCAGAATTAATATTTATTGGCATGAGATATACAAAACCTCCTCTAGTTTTTTTAAAACTTTCAAAATGTAGTGCCTAAGATGTTATATTTCTAAGAGCATATCACTTAGTGATTATTTAGTAATTTTTGAAGATTTATTTTTGGTTATGTCCATTGGTTTTCTTTTTAATAACAAAAATCTCTTAGGATTGTTCCTTCTACTACTAGTGATGCTACTTGAAAGAAATGAATTTGATGCATTTCAGACTCTAACAAATCTTTTTAGGGATCAAATAAAGATTGCTGTTAATTACATATCAGGATTTCCTTTGAAATAATCCAGTATATGTGCATTTGCAGAATACGTGGAACAAGATTGATCATGTGTTAATAATTAGTTAAGATGTGTCACAGGTACATAGGGTTTTGTTATATTGTTTCTCTAGATTTCTGTGAATGTCTGTTTCATTTTAAATTATATTTGTTTGAATAAAGACATAATTACAGCAAAAAGTAGTATATCAGCATTGTACCCAGAATGTGTTGGAATGTTGCATCAACATGGAATTTGAAAGGACCCACATATTCATAAGCATGTCAAGCCATAGAGAAAATCAGCATCACCTAATTCCTATGCCATAACTTACCAATATGTTTAAATCCCAACTCTTCCACCAATGATCTGGGTATTCTTGGACAAAATATTTAACCTCTTTAGGCTAAAGAATCCCATTTATGAAGAAGAGAACAGTACTTACCGCATATAATTGTGAATATTAAATGTTTTGATATATGTAAAGACTTAGACCACTGTCCAGTACGTGGTAAGAGCTCAATGATTATTTGTTTATGTATTCCTTACAAGACTTAATTTCTCTGCTGTAAGGTATTGAATCATGAATTGGGAGTAACCACTAGAAATTAGCCTTAGGGCAGGTGAGTTTGTAAGACACCTAAAACAGATGAATGACTGTTCTTAATCCTCACAGTGCCCCTCGGCAGTCTGGGATTTATTTTGACTATCAGTAATTCCCCCTGTGTTTTACTGGTATCTGTCTTGCTTTAATTTAAAAGCTCATTTTCTTTATTGCTTCTTGTAGATGTAGATTCTACAAATATTTGTGGAATACCCCTAGGTCCCAGGTACTGTCGGCATGTACTAGACATAAAGCAGAGCTCATAGTTACCGCTCTTGAAGAGCTTACATACTAATGGGAAAAGAGCAGCCATAAAGGCATAAACAGTTAGAACTTCAGAGTATTTTGTGTTACGAAGGGCAGAAAACAGGGTGATATGCTAGAAACTGAAGAGGCTACTTAGGATAAAAGCCTTTAAGAAAGCATTATTTAACTGAGACAAATGAACTGGCAGGAATTAAAGCCTGCAGAGTTTGGGGAAGAGCCTTTAAATGGCCTTCCTCTCTAATGATCATAATGAAATGAACCTTTACTCTCTTTAATAAACTTCATGTTCTTTCTTTTCTTAGTAAATACAGTTTTTCATAATTTTGTTTGTTTCTCTTGCTCAAATCCTTTCCATTTTCTCCCCATGCTTCTAAGAGTATGATGACCAAAATTGGTTTCTATATTCTACTAGGGATCTCACCAACACATGGTATAAAAGAGGCATTAATCTCTAACCTTTTTGTGTCATACATCTTACAAACACATCTTGTCATAACACTGCCTGGTTGACTTATTTGTTTTGTGGTCATTGGAGACTTCAGGGTTCCTTCTTCTGTTTTCATGCCTGCCTGTCCTTTCCCTTCCAGTATTTATATTATTGCTTTTTTGTCTTTAATTACACCATGTTACAATATCTCTGTTAAATCTTTTTTTCTGTTTTTAAAATGACATTATTTCTATTAATTATGGACATTTAATATTTTTGTACCTGATGTCAGTGTATTAATAATTTCTTGCCTGTAGAATCGTCAACCACTCTGATGAGCTTATTCTGTCTGTCTTCATCTGAGACAGCAATGGTAATAATAAAATAGACTAGCTCTGCCTTTCTAGGCAGTCATTGGTCCATCTAAGCATTGTCTGGTGAATGTTTTTTTTTTAAGTAATTTGCTTTCATAGTGGCTGAAAAGAACAAAGTCTGCTAAGTCAGATTGCCTGGATTCTTACCATTTATCAGCTCTGTAATCTGAGCAATTTACTTAGTGTGCCTTAGTTTTTTCATCTGTAAAAAGAAGATGGAGTAGGGTGGACACTTGTTCTTATTTTCTGACACTTCGTAATGATTAAATGATTACATACTGTTTAAACTAGTATCTGACATAAAATGAATGCTATTATTATTGGCTTATATGAACAGAAGGAAGCAAAAAAGTATCTGAATGCAATCTTTATACTAATAAATGTATATTTATTTTGCATATTTACCAAATATATATTGTTTCAAGTTAATCTTTCTTATTTTCGAAGAATAAATCTGAAACATGTTTACATGAAAGGCAGTTCTATTAAAAACACATGTAATTTGGCATTCAAAGACTGATGGTTCAGTCCTAGCTCTGCCATTTACCAGCTGTCTGACCTTGGTCAAATTATTTTTTAAAGTCAGTTTATTTACACCATTTTCATTTCACAGTGGATTTCAGGCAACAGCAAAAAGAAATTATGTAATACAAAAAGTCAAAATATGTAGTTAAAGAAATCAGTTAATAAATAGTATTGGAATTACTGGATATCCACTTGCAAAAGAATGAAGTTAGACCCCTTCCTTTCACCATTCATGAAAACTAACTTAAAATAGATCATTTACCTAAATGTAAGAGCTGAAACTATAAAACTCTTAGAAGAAAATATGGGAATAACCCTTTATGACCTTGGTTAGGCAAAGTCTTCTTAGCTAAAACAACAGAAGTAAAAGTGATAAGAGAAAAAATAAATTGGACTTCATTAAAGTTAAAAACTTTGGTGTTGCACACAGTACCATCAAGAAAATGAAAAGACAACCCAGAGAATAAGAGAAAATATTTGCAAATATCTCTGGTAAAGGACTTACATACAGAACATATAAACTCTTACAACTGAACAATACAAAAGTAAGTGAACCAATTAAAAATATCTTTGGAGATATTTCTCCAAAGATATACAAATGGCCATAATGAGATGCCCAACATCCTTATCCATCGGGGAAATGCAAAGCAAAACCTTAGTGAACTGCCACTTCACACCTACTAAGATGATTGTAAAATCAAAAAGATGGACAATAACAAATGTTGGGGAGGATGTGGAGAAGTTGGAACTCTTATACATTGCTGGAAAGAATGCAAAATGATGCAGTGTCTTTGGAAAACAGTCTAGCAGTTCCTTAAAAGGTTAAATATACACTTATTATATAACCCAGCAGTTCTACTCCTGGGTATATATCCATGAGAAATGAAAACATATATCCATGTAAAAATTTGTACAGGAATGTTCATAGCGGCATTATTTATGATAGCCCCAAAAATGGGAAGAACTCAAGCATCCATCAATTGATAAATAGAATATTACTAAGCAATAAAAAAATTGTACCCATACATGCTACAACATGGATGAATCTTAAAAACAGGCTAAGTGAAAGAAGTCAGTCACAAAAGATTACGTTTTATGTGATTCTGTTTATATGAAATGTCCAGAATAGGCATATCCATAGAGACAGAAAATAGCTTAGTGATTGCCAGAGACTGTTTAAAAATGACATCTATTCGTTCTGCTTCATTGTGGTTGGAATATTTACTACTGTTCAACTTTCCTGTATATTGATTTCTCTGCCTCTTTTTAAATTTTCTTAAAACAGCTCATGTGATATATATTATCATGAAGAGAGGGGTGAACCTAAGAGAACTTTGTCCTGTAGAGGTTAGTCATGGAGTCAGCTCTGTTTTGGCATAGCTAAATGATAGAGATATTTCTCAGGCAGGTCTGGTTGTTAAGTTTTTGCTTTCTAATGGAACTCAAGTAGCACAGCAGAGGCCTTTTAAAAATTCTATTAAATTCTATTAAAAAATAACAAAATTCACTGAACTTTATTTTCAATGAACAAATGTGAAAAGAGAACACAGTTCAGAACTTGCGAAACTGGACTATTATCAAGAGATTGGAACATACAACTGGGTTTCAGATCAAAGGTTCTGTTTTGGAATTTGTTTGACTTATTTTATGACCTTGACAAAGTAATTTCATTTGTGACTCATGTTTCAACCTCCACAGCAGTGTGCTTCCAGAGGTGCCGTTATTTCACAGGCATTGTGCTTTGAAATGCAACCTAACTTAAGTGAGGACTTTCATTAACTGAAAAGTTGAGATGCCAAGTATGGCCTCTCTTGAGGTTTTACAGTGGGATGTATTTCTCCATCATTGTTTGACTTGGCTAAGAATCAGCGTTTTTCTTACAAGTTGTAGATAAGGTAGAGCTCTTCATTTTGTTTTGCTTTTTTAGCTATCTTTGACTTTGTTACTTTGAAAATTATTGTGATCCATTGAACCACTTTCTAATAATTACTTTTTGTTTTAGTGCTATAGTTTTCCTAGTTTAAAGGTAAAATAGACAATAGAATACATGGACTTCCAGAATTTTAGAATTACAAAAGGCCTTAGTTGTCTAATATAAATTCTTACTTTTTAGTTGATGAAATATCCTTAAAGAGCTTTTAGTTGTTTGAGTTTACATTTTCATGTTACTCAACCACATACTCAAAAGCAATGTACTCCGCTCTTAGATTCTGAGAGTGTGGTAGCTGCCCTGGTACACATTTGTTTATTCATATATATTAATTGCACAGTGGACCAGGCACTGTGCTATGCACAGAAGGATACAAGAATGAATAAGATCATAGACTAGAGGTAATTCAGACATGTCAGCAAATAAAGACTGAGTTCAGTCCTATAAATATCATATGAATAAGCAAATAATCTTGCATTTTGGGAAGGGTGGAGAGAAAATATCAAGTCAGCCTTTATAAAAGAGACATCTTCTGAGTGCTGTCATAAAGGATGAGTTAGAATATAACAGGCTGAAAGCTTTAGAGGGGGAAATGATGAAGCAGGAAGGAAAGGTATAATGGAACGGACATGTAAGGGCAGAGCATACTTGAAGTTGCAGGGTAGTTTCAATTTGGCCGGAGCTGAGAGAACACAGTGTGGAGGAGTAGGAATGAGACTAGTGAAGATAGCTAGGAATGTCTTATATGCATGGCAAAGGAAAGTTTGGTCTTTGTTGCCCATAGGTGATAGAGCTACAGTGGGATGAATCCAGAGCTGAGGTTACAGTAACCACTGAGGTTATTGTAATAGTGTAGGCAAGAAATAAGGAGGCAGTATTGAGGGAGAAGAAAGGATCAAATAAGCTTTAAAGAAATATTCATAAGGACAAATAGACAGGGTTCGATGACTCAGTTGTGATGATAGAAGGTGGCGGAGTCCAGGTGTCTGGCTTTGATGAGTGAGTATTTAGAGTATCTAGCATGCATGTACTTGAAGCTTGTTTAAAGAGTGACTGAAGGTCATCAAATGCCTTATTTTTTGTTAATCTTTTCCTGAATTACCACTTCCTAATTATGCTCTTTCTCTTTTTCAAGATGTCAGTACATTTCATAGTTGTTCTTATAAATACTTATTTGAATATTTGGTTCACTCCCATCATTCACTTCTTGAAAGCTAGGGCTATTTTCTTATTTATCTTTAATTTTTAATTCTCTCTTCTAACACCCGCTTTCATGCCCTATCTCAGACCTATAGAATCAGAATTTTCAAGTTACCCAGGAATCTGAAATTTAAGAGCTACTCAGAAGTTTTAAGGATCAGTAATGTTTTCAGGTTCAGCTCTAGAACAATGAATCAGCTGAGTGGAGCTGTTGTCTCCTCTTAAACTTGCTATCAAATATTGGAGTAAAGATGGTCCTGACTCCTTGGAAATGATCTCAGAATAACAAAGAGGATAAGAAATACAAATTCTGCCTTTAGAGGTATGAGGAGACAGCTAAAACCCCAAATCACAATATCCGAGTAAGGGCTACTATTCCCACCAGCAATGTATAAAATGTTTCAGTTTCTCCACATCTTCACAACTCTGGCTTTTATCTGATTTTTGATTATAGCCTTTGTGTGTGTGTGAAGTTCTGTCTCATTGTGTTCTTAATTTGCATTTTCCTGATGATGAATTATATTGAGCATCTTTTCATACACTTACTGGCTATTGTTCTGTCTTTAGTGAAATGTCTATTCATATTCCTGTCTTTTACCCATTTTTAATTGGATTGTATTATAGGAGTTATTTATGTATTCTGGATACAGAATCATGATTTGCAAATATTTCCTCTCTGCCCATGGCTTTTCTTTTCATTTTCTTTATGGTGTATTTTGAACCATAAGAGTTTTAAATTTATGAAATTCAATTTATCATCATTTTTTTATTTTATAGATCATGCTTTTGGTGTTGTATCAAAGAACTGTCAGCCTAAATCAAGGTCCTAAGGATTTTTTTTTTCTACAAGTTTTATCATTTTACCTATATGAACAATTTCTAGTCAGTTTTTGTAAATGGTGTCAGGTAGATTATCAATTCACCTTTTTGCTTGTGGATATCCAATTGATCCAGCAATTTTCAGTCATTTGTTGAAAAAACTATCCTTTCTCCCATTGAATTGCTTTGACAACTTGGTCAAAAATTCATTGACCATAAATTTAAGGGGTGTACTTCTCTCATTTCCTTCCCAGTGATCTGCATGTCTGTCTTCATGCCAGTACCCAACATTTCCTCCCACCCCAAAATTTACAACCTCAGGTTCTAGAAAAGAAACACATACTTTAGAGTCACCAGCCCTAGTGCTGACTCTGAATCTCTGCCACCCTCTGTTTCACTGACTTGTCATACCATATCTGAGATTTAAGATCTGAGATACTCAGTGTTTAAACCTTAGGATTTTAAAGTTGAAAGTTCAACAATCATTTTACAAATAAGGTATGTCTGCCCCACCATAGCTGTTATTATAAGTATTCTTGTCCCCTGCTATAACAGAAGGATGATATCTGCCTGAGGATAACATATTTATTGCCTTTGAGTCACTCTGCACAATTTTCTGTAACCCAGGGCCTTGCAGAGCAAGATCCTGAGGAAGAAAAAAAGTTCAGAGTAGAGACAGAACAAAGAGAGTGAGAAAAAGAAGAAAGGAAATTAAGGGCAGATACACATTTTAGGCAACTCCACTAAAATGCTTCAGCATCTGTAGTGTGCCTACGTTTCTTTATAGCCACTGCTAAAACTACCTTTTGACCTTTAAGGGAAAATGGAGAATGCACAGTCAAGCCTTCAGTTCTTTCAAGGGTTTAGATTCATTTTTAATGATAATTTAGATTCATTTAATGCTAATTTTAAAAAGATATATTGTATTTTACAAATAGTAAACTTTCCAGGTACCAGTATTATAGAGAAACCTATTTTAATAGTTAGAAAAGCATTGGTTTGCTAAAATAGTTTTCAAAGTAATAGTTATTTGTGTATGTGTACGTGTACACAGTCATGGTTGTTAGTGCATGTGTGAGACTTGGTTAGTCTGTAAGATCAGACTGTGCTTTAAGACTGCTTCTTGAGGAATGTTAGCTACGTGTAGTTTAAAAGGTGGGTGAATGGAGTTGAGTATCTTGTGTTTCATCTTGCTCAGTTGAGCAACACTTACCCAACCTGCTAATTGCAATTATTCAACAAACTGTCTTAGTAAGAGGAATAATAATGGGGATAGAGGTTGAAGTCATCTATCTAATTGTTCCTTTAAATGTAGAGTTTGGGAGCTAAGGTTAAGTAAAAAGGCAAAATATTCTAGGCTGATTAGACTGGACTGTTAAACACTGTGAATTAATCAATTGATCTTTAAAGATTGTTTTCATAAGTGGTTGGTTTTATAACCTACTTTGAATATTTTTTGCATAACCTTTCTGTTGAAAGGTTTAAAATTTCTTGATATTGTATGTAAGTAAATTCTCTAGTGAAATATGAAAACACAGAAGGGACAAATATATACTGTAAGATCAATGCTTACTCCTGGAAGAGGAGGGAGCTTTAATGTTATATGTGATAATTTGTTTCACAAAAAAGTTTAAACCGAATATTGCAGACTGTTTGGATTTGTTATATCTTAAAGAGAGGGTAGGGGAAATATATGTGGGTAAATCTTTAGCAGTGATTGTCTGTGAGGGTATAATTACTAGCAAATATCACCTTTAAATTTGGCAAAACCTTGATTTAAGTGGGTTGTTTTTAGGATTCTCATCTTGGTCCAATCCTTACTTTATATGTTCCTTGCATTTGACTTCATTCACTTCTATGACTTCAGCTACCATTTTATGGTCCAGTGGGTTTTGATATAGTAAAAAATGAATCTAAAAATAAAGGTCTCCCTTGTATTTACCATAACTGACTGACTTGTTATAAGAACATAAATGATTGTAATAAAAAAATCTAAATTTTAACATGTTTATAAAACCTGAGGAGTCCGCTTCATTTACTCACTTGACTGTCACCAAAGCTTTAAGTAAGTTAATAAAAGAGTTCTCATGTATGTATAGAACATCAGCAGACATTCTTTAAAAAAATCATTAAAATGTAATTTTCAGAAGAGCTTCATTCATCATTAAACGGCATCTGTTTTATGCCTTGGTTCTGACACTGAAATTCTGGGAGCAGGTAAAAACAGTTGACTTTTTTCAAATAAGGAATGAATATAGTCCTTTGACCCATCACAGTGATGCTTAAGTAAGCAAATGTGCTAGGGTGATCCATGATTTCAATTTAGAAAAGAAGACTACTTCACTACCGTTATTTTTTTTTTAAATAATAAGTCACTACCATTATTTTTTTCCTGTGTCATTTCACTCATGACTGACTATTGGACTGTCATGGTCACTTTTTATTCTTACTGTGACATTACCTTGTTTAACTGCACTCTGGACAGCACACACACACACAAAAAAAATACGGGTCCTGGTATTGCCAATGCTGCCATGAATGCAGAGAGGCCTGTACTAAAACCCGATCTGACATGTCTTCAATGGAAGTGTCAGCACATTTTCCTTTTAATGGCAGCAGCCCTAATTTTCGTTTTAGGTGAAATTTCTAAAATGTGGTAATTGCTTGTTCCTTGTTTTTTCTCTTTTGCCTCTTACTTTGGAACTGTGGTATGCAGGTCTTTCACCAGAATAGAAGTGGAGAGAAGCATTTCCTTTTTTCTAATGCCCTAGAGTCAAAGTCGACTCTTACCAGTTTTAAATGAAAACAACAATTTCTAAATTCTCAAATATTGAGACCTCATTTTTAATCACCCCCCCCCCCAGAAGTGTACGTTTTTTTCTCCCGGCTAGAGCATTTAATATACACACAAAGCAGTACATATTTAAGGAATTTCATTTCAGCTTTTTAGAGTAAAGCTGCCTTGACTATAAGAGTGTATTTTTTAAAAGGGATTTGGAGTCAACTGAAGAGAGCCTGTGGCCGAAATGTCTGCAATGTGTTTGGTATAGACTGTGAAAAAGCCCTTTTCAGTCTGCACTTAAGTTGTTTGGCTTGGAGTGGCTCTACTTAGAGTGAAGTTCTCTTACACATTCCTACTGGATATTCACTAATCTCACATTACTGTGTGCAATCTAAGAATTCGTGTTCAGGTAATATCTGTAGGAGTCATTTCCCTTGCAGAATGTGACTTTTAAGTTTTGAACCACTGATGACTGTGCTCCACCAAGGATTTGGTGCTTCTCAGAGAAATGCATCAGTCCAGCGCTGATGATGGTAAAGGCTTACCGATTGCTCTCAGCTTCCCTGTATTGTGGTTTAATAACCACATCTAATTCTCTCCATTTGTCATTTGAGATGTTATATAGTATGAAATGTGTTCTAATCGGGAACTTGTAAATATCAAAGATTGAGTTTACATCTGACTAGCTCAGAGCTGATTTTCACTATCCTTTATGATGAGTTCATGCTTTCTTAATGCATTCTTATCCACAGGATGAAGACACTGGAATAAAAAGTAAAGTTCATTATATTGCCAAGGAGATCATGAGCTCAGAGAAAGTGTAGGTATCTTAGTTTATAATTCAGAAGACTAGTTGTTTCCCAATTGGCTCATTTAAAACATTTCTTTCATTGCTGTTTTTTTACAGGTTTGTGGATGTGTTAAAACTTCTGCATATTGTAAGTATCTGCTAGTATTTTCTTGAAATCTAAGACTATCCTCTTTTACATCTTTCTCTATTCCCCCAATTTTTCAACATAATACTTAAGTTGACATGTATATACATGTTTGTGCTTTCTAATACAGGGTTATATTTTTAAATTCACACATTTGTGAATGTAGAGTTTTCTAAAACGTATATATCTCATATATGTGTGGTATACCCAGGTGATTTCTGAAAAATAGGGAGCCTTTATATCTATCTGTATCTTCAAACTTTCTATCTTCATAATAAAGAGTTTTTAAAGTGATAGTATTTCTTTTGGGGCATTTGTAGAAGTCTGCCATTGGTAGAATTTTACACTAGTGATGTATAAAGAATGTCATGAACAGTGTTCTGTTTTTTTTCTATCTGAATAAGCTCCCAGAAAGACACTCAAAATAGACATTTTTACAACTAGCTTTTTACAGTTCTCTTTTCATAATTGTCAACTAGAACAAACCTGTTGGGAAACAATATATGTGTCTGGCTGCATGTTCACTTTTCTCATGCACTCCTTTGTACTTGCAAGTTTTTACAAGTTTCATTATGCACTGGCAATTTAGTGTTTTTAGTATTAACTTTCCATTGTCTTTTAGCAAGATATTAAGACTTAACAAAAGAAAGGGTTAAGGTAGAGGAAACAATAAAAAATATTGAAGTGAAAATTTACTTAGATGGTATAATTATTCACATCATCTTAAACTTAATTGCTAAGAAATGGTAGGTTCACAAAATACACCCTTTTAGGTCTCTGCAAAGAGTATCATTATTTTCAGTTTTCCTTTTAATATGTACATATGAACATTAAAACTGAGTTTTACTTAAGGGTGATTCACATTCACCAAATGATTCCCTTGTGTTCAATGCTTGGTATAACAGAAACATGGAGGCTTTATTCCTGTGTGAAAAATCTCTAGCTTTGGAAGCATTTTCTAAAATAATTTTTAACAATTCTAATCTGTTTTGTAAAATTATTTCCCCATGAATAGTTTCTCACATAACTCTTGACTAAGTTCTCTTTTGTAATTTATTTAGAAAATTATAATACAGTATTTGGTTATTCAAACAAATTTGTAGAGTTTCAAGCCTATTGTCATTTCAAATAGATAACAATAAGCTTGATAAAGAAATGTCTTTTCTAAATATATGCTGTGTGCATTTGCAGCTATGCCTGGAACCTCTCTTTTGTAAAAGCAATCATAGGGGAAACAGAAAAAGCTAAACTGCTATTTTCTGGAAAACTCAGAATATACCTCTAGGTTGAGGAAATTGTATGTAATTGACATATTTGCTGACAGACATGTCTAATAGGAATAGTACCTCTCCAAGGAAATTTTAAGCAACTGTAAGTTAATTGGTAAGCTCTATTGTTAATAGATGCAAAAAGAAAAAAAAATGCTATGGAGTCAGAAAGACTTCACTGCACCATTTCAGCAAATCTTGCGTGGAATAGGTATTGAGAGTTCCACTGTGAACAGCACAGAGCCCCTGGCCTCATGATGCTTACAGTCTAGTATAATGCTTCTCACTAGATTTTATGATTTCCAATCCATGGGGGACCAGAACTTTGGGAAAACGCAGTAAAAATGTCATGGTCATATCAAATCGATATAAAAGTTTTTATTCCCTTATTCTCACTTTTTGACTAATCTCTTTGCAGACCAGTAATAATTTGTGGACCATACTTTGAGAAGCATTGGCTTACTAGATTGTTTTTTACTAGCTATGTAATTTTAGAAAATTGTTTAACTTTTTGAGTCTAGCTTCCCTCACTTATAAAATGGGGATAAAAATACCCATCTGTGAGAAATAGGGTATGTGAAAAGTCTAGTATTACACATGGTATACAGTAGATTCTCAAATTGCCTTTCCATCACCTTCTTCTTCTTTGTCTTCCCTTTTAAAGCATCAACAAATGTGAAACATTCGTTCTATAACCAGGCAGTTGACTTTTCATTTTTTTCTAATGACTTTTTTTTCTGTACTAAAATTTCATTTTAATGAAGGAAATTTTGATTCTAGTAGGCAGGGAAGCACTTAAAAGATTTGCCAGTCATTTGGTTATTTAAAAATAGATGTCCTTATCTCTATATTTTTGGAACAAATCATAAGCACTATAAGAATGGACAATCAGATCAAATATTACCCATATCATCTCATATTCAATCTGATTGCCTTGGGCTCTTCCCAGCTGCTGTTGAGTAGAGTGAATCATTCATAACCCACCTTGACTTCTGCATTTCAAAACCTCCTAAGCCTTTAATGTAGGAGGATTGTCTGCCAACCTGATGTAAATGCCCTGTCTGGTTTGTACAAATGTTAACTCAGCAGAGCCCAACTCTAATGAGCATCTTAACAACAGGGCATTAACCAGGTGTGAGCCATTACTAGGAGGGGCTTGGTCTCAGGATAGTGTGGATTAAGCCAAAAGAGTCTCTTGCTTTACTCTCTAACACCCTGACTATGGTATTTAAACTCATATTTACCTAAAGTGCCCTAGAAAGGTAGCACATAGATCATTTTAATCCTGAGCACTGCTGCTATCTGATTTCATCTAAGTGAATTATTTTCTGTCTTAGATGATAGAATATGACTGCTTTAAACTATGTAAACAACACCCCTTAGGTAATCCAATGCGTATTTTTTTTGGAAATTAATTAGCTATCCAGGTGGCTTGGGAGAAATGATTGTTTTAGTTATATATAATTTCCCATGAATAGTGTTGCAAATTAGATACATTATAGTAGTAGCATTAGTAGGTCTTTCTGTGATAACAAAAATGTTCATTATCTGCCCTGACCAATATGGTAGCATATTTAAAAAAAATTAATATATCACTGTAGCTTACAACACTTCGTTTAGCATTTGGTAAATAACTAGGTGAAATAGCTCATAAAAACTTTTAAATCTAAACTAATATATCTTATCATTTAAGTTATTACACTGAGAGGAAATAGACCTGGGTAGAAGACACACAATTTAAAATATACTTAAGATATTTTAAAATATACTTAAGATATATTAAAATATACTAAAAGCCAGTGTACTCAGTTGATGACTTTGATTCTTCTGCCTGATGTTTGTGAGAAAAAATTGGTCCTGTAGAGGCAGTGGCAAAACTTTATCATTAATGTTTTATGAGGTACATACACTGTAGTATCTACCGTGAGCTCCTGGATTTTGAATTGTACTTTTTAAAAAAAGGTCCAATGTGCACATTGTCTCTCTGTTAGTACACTATTGAGTCCAGAGAGAAAGGAGATTCCTAAATGATCAGAGACTTGGAGGTCTTTTGGACAAAGATGGATTGATTAAGTCACAGTTAAGTGGTACTAAAAATGAGGTATCTTTGTTTCACTAATTTCTTAAGGTTGGGGTATACATTACTTTGAAAATTTGATAGGCTCTCAATAAAATACATAGAGTTAGAGGCAGATCTTGGATATCCAGATGTGTGTTAGTAAATGGAATATATCTTTTAGTTTTTAAAAAATTTATTATAAAAAGAATAAAAGGCTTCCTTATAGAAGCTTCCAGTTTTTCCCATCTTAAAATCTTATGAACCTTTTAATTATCATTTATTCTTTCCTTGCAAAGATCCTCCTTAAGCATCAATTGACATGGCTATTAAACTTTCACTTTTGAGCAGCAGCTTCTTATGAGAACTGTCCTTCACTGAATGAAGTTTATTGTTAAAAGCACCTTTGTCTTGCTGCTATGTTTGTTTTCCCCACCTTGGTTTGGTATTTCCTTCACTTTATAGGCCTCTACTTCAAAGCTCACTTTCCAGCCTTCCAGGGACCTGTGGATTTTAAATGATATTCATGTGATTATGTAAATTAACCAGATCTTTTATTAAATAAATGGCCTTCTATTGAGCACTTTTTATGTGCTTTTCAACATGCTAACTTTGTTATATAAATTATCTGTTTTAATCCCCATAACAACTGTATCAAATAGATGTTATTTCTATTTTTTAAATGATGAAAGTAAGCTAACTCCCAAAAGTAACCCACTACTAGTTGGCAAAGCCATACTTTGACTCTGGTCTGTCTGAGCCCTAGTACATAGTGGATTGTTCAGAAATTGATTAAAAATTGTTTCTTGAAATCTCACCATGCTATAGGGTATGGTCTATCTTTCAGTATATTAGCCAGTTTTCAGAGCTCTTTCATTTGGCCCAGGAAACCAGAGAAATTCTAGTTTTTCATCTTCTAAAGATGAGAATAAAGGTGGATATTGGTTACTTAGAATATATTATGATTATTTATTAATGTTGTTAAGGAGGTTGGAGATGAGATAAAGGGTTGGTTTTAGTAATGTTTTATACAATTTTGCATTCATGATTATCCACAATATCAGTAGGTCCGAACATATAGAGAGGTAGAAATACTTTCGTTGGGCAAATGTTTTCATTTTAAAACTAAGTTAAATTGTTAATTTAGGACTTTCTCCCTCTGCTTTTACTTCATAGTTTCATACTCATTTCTGCATATTTATTAAAGCTTTTTGACCTTAGCAGCTGCTTTGCTTTTGCTTAATACGAAGTGATTTTTAATGGCCTTCACGAAGTCAGGGAGCCCTGCAGAGCTCCCTGTCTGTCCATATGTTCATTTGGTCTTTGTAATTCACTGTGTCATAGCAATGGTTAAGTCATGCCCTAAGGTCAGGAAGCCCAGTCAGGACAGCTGGTAATTAAGTCACTTACTTCTCTTGGGCACTGGAAATATAAAACCTGATCCGAGGAACAAGGCCATCTGTTTTGTGCTTTGTTGCTTTAGATGTTCATACTTGATTTTATTTGCATTGATTTTTGCTTAAGTCTTAGCCAAGTGATCAGAGCTGGTAAGCTAGTATGGTTCATACCTCAAAGGAACTAAGTTTTTTTAAGTTGATCTGGTTTATATTTGTAAGTTTTATGGGAATTATTAAGAAAAATATTATGATATGCTGTGTAATTCAGAAGGCCATTTGTATTTCAAAAAATGTCAGTTGAACAAGCATTTGGTTTTTGTGACCAGAAACAAGAGTGTAGGTTGTTCCATTTTGCATACAGAATCTTTGGTGGGTTTTGTGTCAGAACAATAGGCGGGAATGTTCAGTTGACAACAATAAATTCTGTCACCTAACAGTTTCACATTCTAACTCCCCTTATCCTTTTTAATTATCCAGCATTACCAGTGTGAAAAAATATAATCTGGATCTAATTTTTGAAGTGCTAGTTCTGTGGTCCTGTATCTCGATTTAGTCAAGAAAATGTTGGTAAATTTAGATTCTTCTGTCCCAAAATAGCTTTACTTCTGGCTCTTAAGTGTCATCACACTTTCTCAAATTATACTGGATGTTAGCATTTAGAAAAATAACCAAACATGTGTTGTAATCATCCTTTTTATTTAAAAAAAAAAAAAAATCCTTCTTCCCATGGCACCAGTTCTAGTAATGGTTGAGGTTCATGAAGAGCTAAGAAGTTAAAATTTCTGTATGTTATTCCTGGCACTGGAACCGTAGCACATTGCTTTCAGGAGTTGGTGGCCTAAGAGGAGAGAGAATGAGATTGGGGCCACGCTGCCGCACGTGATAAAGGCCAGTTGTTGCGATTAGGGCCTTTGGTGTGAGTTGGATTGGCTTAGAATAAGGGATGCGATTCCCTTTTCTATTTTCAAAAAGGCACCTTGAAGACCAGCAATTGCCCTGGTAGTGCTTGCTTAGAATATATGTAATTTCCTGCATTTTAGGAAGAATTTGTCATAGGAAGCTAAATATGAATTCTCTAAATCCCTATAGTCTTTATTAAATGTTCTTTTTTTTGTCATTTTAACTATTAAATTTCTGTTTTATTCTGACATGCTACTCATAGTTTTTAAAAAGACATTGTGGGCTATTGGTTCATTCAGTGCTGCCTGTACCATCCAGTAGTACTGGAAAAGTAAAGTTTTACCTGGTTTGAGACAGGGGCCTTCGATTAGAGGCAGTCATCCTACTGGTCACCCCAGTGTGGATTTGGCTGGTTTCTGTTGAATGTGTCTTAAATAAACAAGTTTCTTTTTTGGCAATGGTGGCAGACATATGGAATGCAGAGTCTGGCAAAAGCTGTGTCAAACAAAGTCCTTAAGCTACTTAGCAGCTAATGTCTACTGTCAACTGTTGTGACTGAGGAAATACCTTCCAACTGGAAAATAAAAGTCATCTTGCTGCCAAGAGACAAACATTCATCATTTATTCTACCAGAAGAAAGGCCAGTGCTTAATTGCTTTGTTGAACAAGAAACTCTTATGTCTAAATTATATTAATCATTAAAGTGGTAAAAAAAATGCTATAGAAGATGTTTAATTGTTATGTTTTGAATACATTTACAATTGAGGAAGTTATTCATGATATATAAATATATTGTATAGTTAGTTCTGCATGATGGAAAATTTCATGATTTTCAAAAGTGTTAAGTAGCTCTATTTTCTCTTAGTAAATGTGAGTGCTGATAGAAACAAGCTGTTGGGAGGTGGAATTTGGCCACTATCCATTTGGTTTCTGGAGATCTTTTGTGTGGTTTTCTGGATTGGAGTTTATACAAGTTACGAATCCTTATTTTATAGTACAGTAATTAGTTGTAAAAGAAGTTCTTTAGTTACTGGTGTAAGTAGATGGTTCCTATATGTTAATGTACTGTTGGGCAAGTAAAGTTAGTCACAGTACTGAGGTGAAGGATTTTGTTTTGTGTTTTAGTATTTGTTGAGCCATAAGAGGATTTGAATTATCTAAAATATCCATATTTTAGAAAAGGAATCCTCTCATGTACTTTTAAATCATATGTGAGGTTTTTGTCTTCCGCAAAAGAAATGCTTATGGTTAATGTATATATGTTGGAGGCAGGTGTTGAAGGACTCAAGGGAGAAAACCAGTATCTTTTTTTTGTTTATTTGATTTGCTGAGGCAGTCCCTAAAGGGAAAGCAGTTGGAAATAAAAGTAAAGGAAGATAAAGCCTATTAGAGTCTGCTTTACCCAATCATTGCTTTAAGGTTTTAATTAAACTTAACTGTTTTCTAAAAAAAAACTCAATCTCTATTTTTGAATCCTCAGGCCTGTGAAACAGATTCTACCATTTTTTAACTTATATCTTGAGGCTTACCCTCTGGGGACAGTGCAATCTAGACAAATGCCATTCTGCTACCCCACCCTCTCTAAGTCATTAAAATGATAGAATGAGTGTGGTGTGGGCTAGCCTTAAAACATGGTATGAAGTGTTCTAGGGAAAAGTTGACTAAAGATAATATGTGGAGAGAAAATTTTTTATTTGTAAAAAGCATAAATTCTAGTGAAATAATGGGAAGGGTAGCTAGAGGGGGGAGCGGAGAGTTTAAGGTCCACAGTTAAAATATTTTGTTGACTTGTGTGCCAAACATTGTAAAAAGGTTTGGGTGCAATGATTAAATTAAAGTTTTACAGCCCATTTAACAGATGAGAGGGAGAAATGGGTGAAGGACTTCGAAAGGAAAAAAGAAATAAATATGGTGCATTACTGAACAATAACAGAAAAATGGCTTGCTGTTCTCTAGTAATTTGTGACCTAAATAAATAATACTAAACCTCTTTCAAAGAAGAAAAACTACCTCAACTTCAATGTTAATGGAATACATACTAAAACTAAACAGTGCCAGTGGCAACAAAGCCATACTTTAAATTCTAATGATATCTGCTAGAAACAATTTATATCCAGATCAAGTACTCCACAGTTTAATAAATTATCTATGATACAAAATATGACAAAATTTAGAAGGTAAAGAAAAATCTATTCCCATTAAAAAGATTTTCCTGACACCCTACACAGAAGTATTTGTCTGTATCTCAATAGCTACAATAAGATGGGTCAAATGGCCATCCTAGGCTGAAAAGAATCTGAAAAAAAAGGGTATTTTTTAGCTGTGCATATTGCCCTTCTCTCCCAGAAACAAATAAAAACTCTAGAAATAACAACATAACATCACATTCATTATTAAGAGACAGTCAGTGGTTTCCTTCAGAAACTTTTTTTTTCTGCTTCAACCATACTTATATTTCCCTCCTACATACTTTGCTGGACAGTTCACTTTTCTTTTAACCAATGAATAAATAATATCTAATAAAATGAAACCTTTCTGCAAGAAAGTCATTTTGTTCAAATTACTTTGATAGAAATGAAATGCATTGTTATTTAGCTTTATTTTTAATATTTTTTTTAACAAGATGAAGAAAATGAGGCTAGCTCAAGTAAATCAGGAGTGAGGACCTGGATCCAGCATTCTCTGATTATTAAGAATGTGCCACCCTCCCCATATGTCGCCTAAAATGCTCTAATTGTTGCGAAATGATTATTGAAAGTGCACAAAGAGGCCCTTTCAGAATAGAATTAGTTAAGATCTCCTTAAGACTTTTCAGATAATGGATTATATTCATATAGCACTACCAGAATAATTTTATTTGTTTGTTTGTTTTTAGGTGAGACAACCTTTGGTTGACCTCACAGATTGCAAGGAATGTGTCGTTTTACAATCTCTTATTTTTCTAAAATTTTTTATGCCTACAGCACCTGGTCTTCCTAGGTAGTCTCCCATCCAAGTACCAACCAAGCCCAATCTGCTTAGCTTCTAAGATCAAATGGGATTGGATTTGTTCAGGGTAGCATGGCCACAGACAGTAGTGCAATAATTTTAAAGACTGCTTAGAGTTGCAATACAATTTCCAGATTCCCTGCTTGGTATAACTGCTGAGTTTGGAGATCAGACTAAAGGATTTAAGAGAAATATCACAAAGTCTGTTTTAAAACCAAATATCTACCCCATTCACTTTGTAGTTTTTAAAAAATATCCTGTCTCGAAAAGTGGGATGGGAGAAAGTGGGTACTTTTCAATTTGTCATTCTATAAGGGAAACACAGTTTTGTAATTTATATTTTAGCGTAGAAGGCGATGAGGGAATAAAAGTTTTTTTTATCAAGTTATATGTGTATGTATATTGTTTTTTCTCCTCTGCACTGTGATAGGATTTCCGGGACGCAGTAGCCCATGCTTCCAGGCAACTTGGGAAACCAGTGATTGAGGACCGGATCCTAAATCAGATCCTGTACTACTTGCCTCAGCTGTATGAGCTCAACCGGGATCTCCTGAAGGAACTGGAGGAAAGAATGTTGAACTGGTAAAAATGGACTGACCAGCTTTCCCAGAGATTTCAATTTTAGATGAAGCCCATGAGGGCTCTGCGTGTGACACAGAAGTGTTCTGTACATTGAGTTGTTTCACTGTATTGAATTTTCTTGGCATTTATCTATAGATCATATTAGATGGCCAGAATTCACAACCTTCCTGCATTCTGTTCCATACTATAAATTTTTAAAATCTTTGGTAATGCTACCTCAGAAGCAAGAAGGGGCCCATCATCAGCCAATTTAAGTTTTTATAGGTGACTTTTGGTAGTCAGGATTTTTGAGACTGAGGAAATTTCACATTGGAAAAAATTTTAAATGTTTTATCTATCTCTTCTCAAGTTTCAAATCATGAAACTCCCCTTGCATATGGAAAAGAGGCCATTCACTAAGATAATTTGATAACTAATTTGGTTCATTTAGAAAATTTACATGTGTCTGATGTCATTGTAGATGCTGTAGATTTCAGAACAGGAAAAGGCTACCAAAAGGTTAAGAGCTTCCACTGGGCTGTAGAAAGTGAGCTGAGATTTTGGTGACAGCTTTGGAGATATGTGAAAAGTTTGGTCTAGGGGATTGAATTTACGTTGAAATCCATGGAGAAAAAATGATTTGAATGAAAAAACAGTATCACATACTTTCCTGATCACAATTTCTCTCTAAGTTCTCTTCATGCATAATCCAAAAAATACCACCATCTGTTTTGGAAATATCATCATGCTTTTGTTTGTTGGGAAACTATGCTAGATAAGCAATTAATACATAGCTGCAGTTTAAGTATAAAGTGGCACAGAGTTAAGGACTAAGGAATGACTAAAAGGTAGTTTTTAAAGTCATGGCAGAAATAAAATGTATTTACAAAGAATTCCTGTACATCATTCTTATAAAAATTAACCTAAACTTAATCTGAATTGGCTTAAAAAGATGTGTATATTTATGCAAGCAAGTGGAGGCTTAAATATGTTTTTGCTGGTGGTAAAAATATTCTTAGGTTTAGATTTGTAGATGTTCTGTGTTAAAATGTTAAGTATTTCTAAGAGATAACCTAACTTAAGGGACAACTAAAACAACAATTACGGAAAAAGCTATAGTTATTACTTATAATTTTTCTAATCTTTGGATATTTTCTACTTATTAAAATATTTTTTTCTCAGAGATCTGAAGTAACATTTATTTTTGCATTGGCTTTAAATAACAATTGATAAAGTCTTCATTTCTACATTCAGCAAGGTTTTGGATACCTATCATGTGCTAGTCAGCACTCTGAGTGTGCTAAGAATATCACAGTGCACAAAACAGACAAGACTCTTGTTCTCATGCAGCAAATATTTTTTGGGGGAAGCACCAGACAAATATACCAAAAAAAAAAAAAAGTTTCTTATCTACATAAATGTAAACTAGGATGATATGCTAGGGAATGAAGACTGGGTGGCTAAGGAAGGCTCTCTAAGAAGGCTGAGCATTTAAACTGACATCTTAACAAAAAAAGGACTAGCCTGGGTCTTATATTTCCAGGCATGTGGAACCATTAGAGTTCTAAAGTGGTAAGGGACTCTGTATGTCAAAAGAATATGATGAAGGCCAGTGTTGCGGGAAAGTAATGAGAAGGGGGATAAAGAGTGAGATGGGTCAGAAAGGTAGCACCGGTAGCACCTGTGAGTCTTTGCAAGTCCAAGAAAGGTGTGCCAAGGAGGCCATTGGAAGTCACATGATATGATATACATTTTTAGCCTATGGCTGCACAGTGGAAGCAAGGAGACCATCTTGCTGACAGAGTCCAGACAAGATATAATTGTGACATGGTGAAGAGTAGGTATTTTGAGATATGTTTCACAAGAAAAAGGAAAAAGATGGCTTGGGTAGAGACTCTGCTTATTGGATATGTCTTGGATATGTTAATGGCTCTGGTTTTATATTTTTGTGTATCTCTTCTTTATCCTTAGGATGGAACAACAAAGAATTGCTGATATCTTTGTAAAGAAGGGACCATATCTAAAAATGTATTCTACATACATCAAAGAATTTGATAAGAATATAGCTTTGTTGGATGAGCAGTGCAAGAAAAACCCAGGTTTTGCTGCTGTTGTGAGAGAATTTGAGGTATTTTGCTTCCATCTAATTTTGAACTTTTTTGGGGGGTGGGGAGATTGCTTTTTAAACTTTAATAATTTGCTGTTAGTTGAAAATAAACCTTGAAAACAAGAAGATATTAAAATATCCCTTCAAAATCAAAGAGGGAATTGAATAAATTAGTGAGAACTCTGTTCATAAGATTTAACTTTGAAAATATTGCACATCGAAATATTTGAATGGGTCTCTTTTTATTTGGTAAGATACACATAAAATAAAACAATGATCTTAACCATTTTTAAGTGTACGTGTAGTAGTTTTAAGTACATTCACTTTGTTATGCAACCAATCTCTGTTTTCATCAAGCAAAACTGAAATTTTGCCCATTAAAAAACTAGCTCCACATTCTCTGCTTCCCCCAGCCCCTGGCATGTACCATTCTACTTTGTCTCTGAATTTGACTGCTCTCTAGGGAACATTTATTTTTAACTCAACCTTTCCCTTTATTCTTGTAACAACTAATCTAATCATAGATGGGAAATATAATTTGATTCTCTTTAAATAAATGACACAATTTTATTTTCAAAGAAAAATGAGTAATATGTTTATTGCCAAAACTTTGTATTTGACCCAGAGCTATGAGAGTACAAGCTTGATTTGATTAATGATGATATAAAGCATCTTTAAAAAATATTAGCTTTTAACTAAAATTTTACTTAATTTCTCCTACTTTTGAGTAAAAGGTTGGTTACTATATATTTTAATGATTATTTGTGTTGAAACTAAAAATATCTGAATTTTAGTCACACAAGACTAGAAAAGCTTTAGACATATTAAGATTGTGCTGATTTCTAATTCATGCAGTAGACAAACAATTAAACTTTAAAATTGTAGTATTTTTTTTCTTATCTCTCTGCTGATGTCTTCACACTATTAAGAAAGGAAATGTGAAATATATAGTTGTAGCACTGATAACTGACCCAGTTTTCATCAGTGTCCAAGGAGTTGTTCTGTTGCCTTGGCAGCAGAAAAAAAAAAGACAGGAAAGTTAGCTGCCTTGGTTAATGATGCTCGCATGATAGATGCTTTCTTAACACGAATCATCATCATAATTTCATAATCATTCTGATACCAGAACCTGGAGCTGGTGTAAGAAGTTCAGGACATCTTAGCACGAGGGACATTTTCATTTGGCCATTTTGATGCTACCTCACAGGAAATTCCTGTGATGGAGAATGGGGTGAGGCTCAAGATTGGGCAGACGTATCTTGTACACACTAAGAAGAGCTTTAAAGGCAGAATCAAATGTCCTTGTGGTCAGAATGGTTCCAGATCAAATGTTCCTATATACACTGTCTTTTAAAGCCAATAAACTGAGAAACGATTTACATTCTTCAGGCTTATTAGGGAAGGGATGCTTAGCAAGGCTGCTTTTTGGGTTATCTTTAATTCTCCCTACTATTATCTGTTGTTGTTATAAGTATATTGATAGGCTCTGACTATTACTTGAATCCAGTTCCTAGTTGTTTTATTTCTGCCACCTTATTTTGGAGACCATGCACATCCTTCTTGGTTGAAGGGTTTGTTTATGAATGCTCGCCCAAGTGGCAGACAGCTGCTGAGTAGGATGAGCTCTAATTGGCCTAGAATGTAGACTGTAGCTGCCACCTTCTGTGAGCATGCCATGAATAAATTTTCCCAATGAGTCAGTGATTTGAGAGATCTGCCTGTGGGAGAGGGTGGGCTACATGGTGAATTGGTGACGTTTCACTCTCAGCATCACAGCTGTGTCTTAAAAGGAGCATCTCCAAGAGTCTCCTTCCAGAGCTGCTGGCTATTTAAAGTTTGGCTCCACAGGCACCTGAATCTGCATCCCTTGCTTAGAAAAACTCTGTATTTATACTGATGGCCTTTTCCTTTCAGATGAGCCCACGATGTGCTAATCTGGCCCTCAAGCACTACCTGCTTAAGCCGGTTCAGAGGATCCCTCAGTACAAGCTGCTGCTGACAGGTGGGCATCTCTGCCAGTTTACTTCTCTCTTTCTGTCAGTCCAGTTACACCTTTACCTAAAATATGGAATCATAGATTGCTTAGAATGTTGCATATACACTACCTGAACTCCTTTTAGTTCTTTGATCATTGCTGTGCCCATGCTCTCTGCTCTGGGCATTCATACATGTTAATTCATTTTGCTTAGAACTTTTACCATCCCACCCCACAATCCTGCCTCATTTTACCTGATTGATGTTAACCCCAAGAAGATAATTTTCCCAGCCACTCAAGAATGAGGTTTAGAGGGTCACTGTACATCAACTGTCATGGCCCTAGTCACTTGAGAGGGTTTTTATAAGAATTGATTAGTGAGCTATGTGATTAAAATAGTGCTTTGCTCACAGTGTGTTCTAAAATAAGTACTAGTTGCTATTAGGAATTGCAGTGGTCTATCATCCTGACGTCTGGGCATTATTGTCTGTGTCTTCTACTTGGCTGTGGGCTTCAAAATTATAGGACTGTGTCTATCTAGTTTGCACTGTAATGGTAAAAAGGAAAAAAAGGAAATAAATTTTTTAAAAGCTTTGATTTGAGTGGAGTCACATATTTTGCTCAGGACTTTCTATTCATTGGCTTTTTAAATCTTCACCATAGCCATGCATATATCATGATGTTTACATAGATGAAATAACAGGCTTTTGGAGATTAAGTGGTTTGGCATCACAAAAGAGTTGATATAGTCTCAGTACCAAGCACAGTATCCAGCACATACTACTCAGCCCCCTGGAGTATTTGCTGAAATTTATTGGGTGTGCAGTGAGTTAATATACATATGTAACACAACAGTAAGAATTTGGTTAAAATAGACAAGAACATTGAAATGCCAATTCACAATTCTAAATTCAATCTGTTGTAATTTTATGTCAGCAGATTTTAAGGTACTTGGTTCCTATTAGTGTTCTTAAGAAATGGCGTGCATGCTTTTATCCTTAACTTAGTCACTGTCTCTTAATCCAAGAGCCATATTGAATGAAGTAAATGAATCCTGGAAAGCCAGGGTTTCCTGATTTCCTTTAAGGCAAAGTCTTCATACCTTCCAAGCTTGCCTACCAAGCTTACCTACTGAAAGACAAACCACTGATGAAGAAAGCCTACTCTTTAGCCCCAGGACTGGCTACTCGAGGTGTTTCTTTAATTTGAATTTCTAACCATGAATCAGGCACTAGATTTCTCTCTAGAATGACATAAGGCAAAGCAAATAATTTGAGGATGTCCTGTCCATCTGTACTTTTTCCCCCTCTGCATTTGGCTGAGATTTAGAATACACAGGACAAAAGGAAGAAACCATGTATGTGTTGTCTTTTTGCTAGATAAATTCAGTGCTGTATCATAAATGAGCTATTGACTGGCTTAAGCTATTTCTACAGCTGTCAAATGAAGTACTGTTTTTAGTGGCAAAAGACAAGTATGGTTTTAAAAGCTATGATTTTGTGATAAGGATGCAGCAAGATTCTGAAATTTTCATATAAACTTTTTCCCCCTACACTATGATTTAAGTAAAAATGTTAGATATTTATTTAAGTTAGGTTTCATACTGACTTTGGTTTTAATTGATTAATAGTGAAAAAGCAAAACCAAGTTTTAGAAAATCTCTTTAAAAAGAACATTTTTTATAACCAATATAATGTGAGTTTAGGATTATTTTTAATTTTGAGCTGTCTTTAATTTTAAAGCCATTTCCTCCTTAAATTTGAAAATATTTATGATTTAAATAATGCACAATACCTTACATATAGTAAATGCTCAGTGATTATGGATTCATTGAAGGGTAAAAGTGAAAAATGGCTTGTTCAAAGTCAAAAAACCAGGACTAAAATTAGAGAAAGACCATAGACTTTGTAAAGAAATAACATAGACTTCATAGTCTTTGTCCTATGCCTTTACTTTCATTGATTCAATTTTTCTCTCCATTCCTGACCTGAAGTCCTCTATTCCCTTTGAAGACATCTCTAATTATTTTTTCTTGACCCTTACTATCAGTGCAATGTGACTTAGTAAATATTTATATGATGCCTTGTGAATGTGCTAATATTTGTATGATTTGAATATTGATTCCTTAATTTAATTATAGACTTTCTGAGGTGAAGGAGTGAGTCTTTTTCTAATAATTTATTGTATCCTGCTATATCTGGGTCAGTTTTGGATACTTCGAAAGCTGTTCAGGAAATAATTTTAGTTGATTTTAAGCATGGTTCAAAACATCCCTTTAACCAAAATATCTTTAGCCTAAAGGACAAAATGATATAGAGAATTTAAATATTATTTTTTCCTAAATGAAAGACACATTCAGAGAGGTGAAATATCCTTGCCCAAGACAACACAATTAATTGAAACACCTATGGTCATAATAAGCCTAAGGAAATATATGGATTGGTACTAAGGGTTAGTTTCATTTGTATTTAAAATTCTGATTTCCAATACTCATTTTTTGTGGTGTTCTAATTGCTCTCTACTTTTGCAAGATATTTCTACTGTTTCTATCGGAGTGCTCTCGTCTATGCACTTACATTTTTTAGAAAGTGTATTTTAAGTCTTAAGTTTGCATCTATTCAAACATGTTATTTAACTGGGTCCTCATCCTTGGATAAATAAACTCAGTGATTTATCCTTGGAACAACCATGTGAGATAAGTACTTTTATTTCCCTTGTAGAATGTGGAATAAATCCAAGTTCAGAGAATATACCGGAGCAGAGAGGAGGAGTGAGACTATGTGACAACTCCTGACAACTTTGATTTATTAATGAGTTTCAGGCAGAGAAAGGGAAGGATTCCTGCCTGACTTGGTGTAGGTAGATTTGTGCCTGCTTGGTTTCTTGGGAGGGGAAGATTGAGAAATGCAGAGATGAAGCAGATAGGATAGTTTCTTTTGGAATCCTTTCTTAGAGAAAGGTGAGTGGAAATTCCCAGATTCAGCCGTCCCGGCCCTACTATTTAAACAGCCATCCCATTGTCTTGCATGTGTTCTTTAGGACTTAATTGGGGTTTTTTATTTGGGCATTTTACTTAGGCTGTCTCTTCCTTCCCTGTAGTAAAAAACTTCCAATTAAATTCTTGGTAGTATTTTTTAAGTCAGCTCAAAATAGGATCGAAGAAAAGGCATATGTTGTATCATGAAATGCTTAAGATTAAAATTTTAAAAAGCAAAAAAAAAAAAAAAAAAAGGTTAAATGAAGTGATTTTTAAAATTTAGGTGGAAAAACTTGTAAATTTTACCTTTATTTTGGCTATTCAAGGCCAGTCGATCTAGCCAGATCTTTAAAATATGTGGGACCCAGACCTATTTGGAGTTAGGAGAAGTGGGAATCCTGGGGCAGCAGTGAGAAAGCAAAGAAAGAAAACAGATACTGCTTATAGAAGCAGCATTTATTTTTACCACTGGTTATTTCCTTCCTCCTCATCTCCTTAGGGTAAAGACTGTTTCTAATATCCTAACTCAGTGTCTAGCATAGTTTCTGGCACATAATAGGGACTCAATAAACCAAAAGGCATAGGGAAATAAATGTTCCTTTTTATAAAGTTAAGAAGCCCTCCTATGCAGTGGTGCCAGTGGATATCTGATGAATGGATGGGTGGATCAATCAATTAATTGCTTTTAAGAGTAAAAATAATCTTCCAGTTACCCAGGCACAAAGTCATGGAAAGGCTCTGGGATACTTCCCTGTCCTCATTTTTCCTCCCTGACTAGATTTCCTGTGCCTGTGCTTCCTGCTCTTTTCCATTTCCCTTGTTAAGCTCCAGGCCAGACCGTTCTATACTCACATCAAACCCTGGCATTATCTCCCTACTGGTCATGCTACCTCTTACCACTCCCCCAGGTAGCCTGATACATCATCACTTTAGTTCTCACCCAAAACACTATAAAGGAAAAAATACCACACTATCTATCTAGAGACAGTGTCAGAGCCTACAGATTAAGGGCGAAGTCCCACAGGACTGCCTCCTGCTTCCAAAATTCAGACGCCAATGGCAAGTTTCAGGTTGTCACTTGTGTTTCTGACCAAGCAACTATAAACCAAGGTTCTCTTGACACCTCCCTTCTTGGCTTTGATAATTTGCTAGAATGGCTCTTGGAACTCAAGAAAACACTTATTTACATTTAAGAGTTTATTATAAAAGCGTGTGATTAAGGATACAGATTAAACATCCAGTTGGAAGAGATGCATGGGGTGGGGTATAGGGAAGGGTTCAAACTTCCACACCCTCTCCAGGCACACTCCTCTCCCAGCACCTCCTCCTGTTGAGCAACCCGGAAGTTCACCAAACCCTGTACTTTGGGATTTTTATGGAGACTTCATTATTTGGGCATGGTCCATCATTAATTCCACTTCTACCCCCTCGTGCCTTCCTGTAGGATGGAGAGTGGGACTGAAAGTTCCAAGCTTCTATTCATGGCTTGGTCTTTCTGGTGACCAGCCTCATCTAGGAGCCATTCAGGAGCCCACTAAGAGTCACCTCATAAGACCATAAGACACTCCTATTACCTAGGAAAATCCAAGGGATTTAGGAGATCTGTGTCAGAACTAGAATCAAAGACCTAATATTAGAAAAAAATGCTCTCAGGGCTCCTATCACTTAGAAAATTGCAAGGGTTTTAGGAGCTCTATGCCAGGAATTGGGAATATATTTCACAGACATACTTTTATTCTGTTTATTAGGAATATTGAAAATGTACTCATCCTACCATAGTGATGGATACATGTCATTATACATTTGTCCAAATCCATAGAATGTACAACACCAGGAGTGAACCCTAATGTAAACTATGGATTTGGGGTGATTCTGATGTGTCAGTGTAAGCTTATCCATTGTAACAAATGTACCATTCTGGTAGGATATGTTGATGATGGGGGAAGCAAGTCCTATTTTAGAAAAATAAATTAAAAAATTTACTTATCCACAGTATAAAGACTGCAGTATATAACCCCAAAGTGCCCAAACCTTTTTTTCCTTTCCTCTAGCTGCGGTGAGTTTCTTACTCTCTCCTGATACCTTTCCGTCAAGGCCAGATTTTTTTTTCTGTTAATCAATCACTAACTCATTCATCAAGTATTTACATGGGCTAGCAATGAGCTGGACACCTGTATACCCTGGCAGATAACATGCCTGGAGTCCCTCGTCCGTATGGAGCTTACAGTCCTCTTTGGGGCCATACCCAATCACTCAGGCTCCCACCACACTCTTCTCAATTCCTAAAAATTATGTTGATCTTGTCACTTGTTTGAGTATATTCTGAGGACTCATTTTTGTAAGGGTCACTTCTTTTTTGAAGTGATCTTTTGTGCCTATTAAAAACATAAGTATTTTAAATAAAAAAAAAAAGTCCCTCTTTGTCTTCTACCATCTAGATATGACTATCATATATCTTCTTAGATTTTTTTTTGTCTGTTATATGTGGTATAAATTTTTTCAATGAAAAACCTTTTATTTGTGGAAAGTTACTACACTGGTGTTGAAATAGGTTGAATCAGTGAGAATCACAGTGGAGAAAATATAATGAAAAATATAATTTAAAAATTCCTCTGAGATATCTTTTTCACTTATATATTAAAAAAAAACCAGTTCTTTTGAACTTTGATTAAATTTAGATCAGGTAGTTTCTTTGATCTTGTTCAAAATATTTATGTTATAAGTGACTTTAACAACATATGTTATATTACTTTTCCAGTAATTTGCCCTTAGTATGGGATGGTATTAACTCTCTCTGCGTTTTAGAAATCCAGGATTTCCCATGTTGGCAGAAAATATGATATTGAAAACATCTGTTCTAGTGTTTTGAAGTTATAAATTTGACCTATGATTAGGCTAATAAGCAGATTTATAAAAAGATCAGAATCAACTTAATGCATGACTTTTAAAAAACTCTTAGTGAAAAACAAACTTCTGCTTGGCAAATATTTGTTTTAAAAACCAGGGCTAATTGTTTACATCAAAGATCATTCTCACACTTTCTCTCAGGCAGAGAAAAGGTGGGGTTACCCTGGACACCAGCCAAAGAATTTAGTTTCTAAGGAACCCCAAATCCCTGATGTAAAGCAGTTTCCATCCCTGTAACATAGGAGGGTGAGATATTTAGGATTCTCATTGTAATTAGCTCAGCCCTTATTCTTTTGCAATTCATTTTTAATTATAGCTGTGAACAAAGCATTTTGAAAGATGCTATTTAATAAATTATATCCATGAAATATTTTAATACTATGGAAAGACTTTAAGGTATAAGAGGTATGCACATTTTATCTGTCTGTTCTATTAAAGTACAGTTTTTTTTAAATATAATCTCACTTTCTCTCTGTAGAACAGGGTTTCTTAACCTTTTAAGTGCCTGGATCCCTTTGGCAATCTGCTGAAGCCTATGGATCTCTTCTCAGAATAATTTTTTTAACAATTTTTTTTCAGTTACAGTTGGAATACAATATTATATTAGTTTCAGGTCTATAACATGGCAGTTAGACATTTATATATTGTACAAAGTGATCACCCCAATAAATCTAGTACCCGTCTGACAACATACATAGTTATTACAGTATTATTGACTATACGTATTATTGACTTATGCTGTACTTTACATGATCGTGACTGTTTTGTAACTACCAATTTGTACTTTAATCCCTTTCCCTTTTTCATCTACCTCCTCAACCTCCTTCCATTAGACAACCACCAAAATGTTCTCTGTATCTATGAGTTTGTGTCTATTTTGCTAATTTATTTATTTCATTCTTTAGATTCCACATGTAAGTGAAATCATATGGCATATGTCTGTCTTTGTCTGACTTACTCCACTCAACACAATACCCTCTAGGTCCATCCATCTTATTGCAGAGGGCAAGATATCATTCTTTTTTTTATGTCTGAGTAATATTCCATGGTATATATGTACCACTTCTTTATATTGATGGACATCCAGTTTCCCTCCATATTTTGGCTATTGTAAATAATGCTGCAAGGAAATATGGATACCCACATCCCTTCGAAGTAGTGTTTTGGGTTTGTTCAGGTAAATACTCAGAAGTGGGATTACTGGGTCCTTTTTTCTCTCTTGTTATAGACTTTCTTTTAAAGTCTATTTTGTCTGGTATAAGTATTACTACCCTAGGTTTTTTTGTCGTCATTTTCATTTTCATGAAATATCTTTTTCTTCTATCCTTTTACTTTCAGCCTGTGTGTGTCTTTTAATCTTAAGTGAGTCTCTTGTAGGCAGCATGTGTAAGAGTCTTGTTTTTTATCTATTCAGCCACCCAATCCTTTGATTGGAGCATTTAATTCATTTACTTTTAAAGTAATTGTTGATGGGTATGTAGTTATTAGCATTTTATTATTCACATTTCTAGTCTTTTTTTTCCTTCTTTTCTTCTTAAAGAAGTCCCTCTAACATTTTTTATAATACTGGTTTAGTATTGATGAACTCCTTCAGCTTTCTCTTGTCTGGAAAGGTCTTTATCTGTTCTTTGATTCTGAATGATAGCTTTGCGGGGTAGAGTAATCTTGGTTGTATGAACTTGCTTTTTTATCACTTTGATCATCTCATGCCTATCCCTTTTGGCCTTCAAAGTTTCTGTTGCGTAGTTACCTGTCTTATGGGAGCTCCCTGTAGGTAACTAGATGCTTTTCTCTTGCTGCTTTGAACATTCTCTGTCTTTAACCTTTGGCATTTAAATAATGATGTGTCTTGGTGTGGGCTTATTTGGGTTCATCTTGTTTGGAACTCTGCACTTCCTGGACTTGTATATTTATTTTCTTCACCAAGTTAGGGATGTTTTCGCTCATTATTTCATCAAATATGTTCTCAATTTCTTGCTGTCTCCTTTCTCCTCATTTGACATGAATGTTGGTTTACTGACGTCTTGGAGGCCCTTAAATTATCCTTATTTTTTTGGACTCTTCTTGTTTCTATTCCTATTAGGTGTTTTCTGCTACCTTATCTTCTAAATTGCTGTTTTGGTCCTCTGCTTCATTTAATCTATTGTTGATTCCCTCTAACGTATTCTTCATTTCTGATTGGTCCTTTTTTATGTTTTCTGTCTTTTTGTTAAAGCTATCACTGAGTTCATCTTTTCTTCCCCTAAATTTATTGAACATCCTTATAACCAGTGTTTTGAACTTTACATCTAGTAGATTACTCATCTCCATTTTGTTTAGTTCTTTTTCTGGAGCTTTATTCTGTTCTTTCATTTGGGACATGTTTCTTTGTCTTCCCATTTCAGCTGCCTCCCTTTATTTTTCCTTATGTATTAGGTAGGGCTCCTATGTTTCCCAGTCTTAGTAGCATGGCCCAGTGGCAGGCACAGTCTTCCCTGGTAACCTGAGCCAGGTGCACCAGGTATGTCCCTTGTATGGGTTTTGTGTGCCCTCCTGTTGTGGTTGAATCTTGGTTGCTATTTGCACATCAGTGGGAGGGATTGACCCTCAAGCGATTGGTTGTGAGGACTGGCCACTGAGGGTCTGACCCTATGAAGTAGTATTCTCTTTAGTAGGGCCCTGGTGCCTGCCTAGTCTGCCCTTTGGGTTCATCATTTTTGGATGCAGTCCCAGGTGGTCCTCTGCCTTGTCTGAAGCTGGCCACTGGCATGCTGGCCCAGGGCTTCCTGGGAGGGGACCCACCATAGGCCAAGTTCTACTGCAGCCTGTGCCCTACCTGAAGCCACCTGGCAAGAGTCACCAAGCAGTCTGCAGGTGGCTCCCACCTGTGCTGAGCTTGCGTCTTCTCAGCAAGAGGTACAGGGCATGCCGAGGCCAAGTGCTACTTGTTTGGGTTTTGCACACCTTTGAGAGATTTAAAGAAAGTCCAAAACATAAACAAAGGCCATTTGTATGGAAAAGCCACTGCAAGCAACTTGGTAGACCTGCAAGTTGGGTGGGGCAGTGTCGCAGGGAATCACCAGTGTTAACCAGGTTGATGGGGACTCAGATATGGTGGCACTTGCATCTGTGTGCTGGGAGGTGTGAGAGTTCAACAAAGGAAGAATGACCTCTGCCAGCACCGCTGTCTGGGAGAAAACTGCCCCTCCAGCCCTTGCCCATATGTCCCTTGCACCCTTCAAGCTGCTGACCCAGCACTGGAGCTCAGAGCGAGTGAGTTTGTTGTCGAGTGAGTTTGTTGTCAAGTGAGTCTGCACTTAGACCCCTTAAGAGAAATATCTACACTCAGCCAGTCTCCACAGGTTTTCAGAGCCAGAAGTTGCGGGAACTTCTTCTGGCACTGGAACCTGGGCTGGAAAGCCCTGTGTGTGGCTGAGATCCCTTGCTCCTTTGGGGGGACCTCTGTAGCTGAGATATCCTTTCACATTCTCAACTGCTACACGCAGGTATGGGACCAGCCCCATTACACTTCACCCATCCTACCAGTCTTGAGGTGGCTTCTTCTGTATGTCCCCAGTTGTAGGACTTCTGTTCAACTAGACTTTAGGAGACTCCAGATGATGGTTGTTCTGTAGTTTAGTAGTAATTTTGATTGTGGTTGTGAGAGGAGGAAAACAGTGTATACCTAATCCTCCATCTTGACTACAAGCCCCAGAATAATTTTTTAACTTATAGAATAAAATATATGAGATTAAAAGGAAACCAGATGGGCTAAAATGCAGTTATTAAAATAGTTTTGAATCATGACATAGTAATACATGTGCTTCTATAGTACTGTATTAAATAAGGCCTAGTTGTGGATCTAATAACTGCCCTGATTTCAAAGTTGTAAAAGTAAACTGGTAATGTGATACAAAAAATATGTGATTTCTATTGTGACAAAGTCACTGGTGTCATTGATAAAACTGTGGTTTGTTGCCTACATTCATAAGTGAAGGAAATTCTGTATTCCACTTAGAGTTTAGTGAAAATATTTGTTTTTTGCCATTCCTTGATTGCAGATCCTCTGAATTCTACCTTCGTAGACATTACTGTGAAGTAATCCTTTACCAATTCTGTGTAAATTTGATGTAGATTTCCTACAAGAAGCCAAATGCCTCTATTGCCTTGTCATAGTTCTGACAAGCTGACTCTTGTTAAAGAGTTTCTTTCTTAATGTTTCTCGGAATCATGGGCTAATAGCAGGAATGTTCCAGTTGGGGAAAACGCTGAAATTTGCCCAAACTTGAATTCACCTTGGTGTTTGCATTTGCTGTATTCTTCACCTGGCTATTTTGGGGGGTAATAAAACATACTTATCTCATTAAACCTAAATTTGCTCTTTGTTGATAATTAGCACTTTGGGGACCAAATATGGGTAAGAGCTTCTTTAAATGGGGCTTGATGATGCCAGGGCTGTTTCTGTACATTTGAGATTCTCACTTGATAAACTGGCAGCTTTAATGATTGGAAAATGTGTCCACAAAGAAAACCATTTGTCTCAACTAAGTCAAAATAATAGACGTTTACTTTTGTTGGGAGATTTTCTATGGCTTTGACACTTTAAGGTCATTTTGAATATGCTTGGCCAGTCTGTCCTGCTAAAAAGAGACTGCAGGGAGATTCTGTCCATTGTAAGATCTACTCCAAAATTTTGCCACAGGATGAGCTTAGTGTCAGGTGGTGAGTGAGTCCTTTTGGCATGCCACCTCAGGACCAGATTTACCAAAGTCTAGGATAGACCAGAGCTGCTTCATATGGTCATGCCCTGCACAAGGGCTCCCTGCTTAGGTCCAGTGGAGCCCACACTTTACTCACCATATTGTGTGTCCCAGTGAGGGGCTGCATCAGCCCAGGTGAAGTGGCCTTTTCTAATTCACAGATAGTCATTGCCTGCTTTCCAAGCCATGAATCTGTGAGACTGAGACTCCTGAAAGGTTACTTTTTCGAACTGAGAAAGGTACCATATGTACAAGAGGCAATCTTGGGCCACATAGTCAGGGACCAGAATTGAACTAATATTCAAGGAACAAGAGAAATGGAACAGGAGCCAGAGTACTTTTTAATTTGTCAGACTCTCAAATATCTCAAATGCTTAGTAGAATGTGAAGCAAGAAGTGGTAACCCTAATCAGAATGTCTGTGATAAATTCAGGAAACCTTTACTGAATATGCACCAGACTTTGTTCTAGGTGCTGGATATATAAGAATAATTAATTCAGGTTCCTCGTTCTCATGAAGCCCACAGTTTAACATTTGTGCCTAAAATGATACTTAACACTATAGAACCATTAACTTAGCTTTTAACGTATCGCCAATACTCTATATTCCCAGTAAGGTTAACTTAGAATTTTGGAATTTTATCAGTATATATCAAAATGATTTGTATATTGGAATAAATAGAATATTAAAGAATATTGTGGGAGAGAAGTACAGTTAATTCATATTCTAAAACTTTAATAATTATAGATATAATACCATTGCAAGCATAAACCTATTGATTAAAAAGTAATAATATTCTATCATTGGAATAGGAAGGTACTAGAACTAGACCTCGTTGTTTATAAGAATTGAATATGTGACAAATAGGAAGTATATGACAATAGAAAAAGAAAGGATTGTTTATTGAATAACCTGTTAAAATTTGTAAAATTAAGGTTCATACATCAATGGATATACTAAGTAAAATCAAACTAAATATAAATAGGCAGATCACAGAGGCTTCTTGGGGTAGTGAAAATACTTTGATATCATAGTGATAGATACATGTCTTTATATATTTGTCCAAACCCACAGAATGTATAACGCCAAGAATAAACCCTAATGTGATTATGGACTTTGGGTGATAATGATGTGTCAATGTAGGTTAGTAAGGAATGTTGATAATGAGAGAGGCTGTGCATGTGTGGAAGTAGGATATACATGAAAAATCTCGGTACCTTCCCCTGAATTTTGCTGTGAATGTAAAATTGCTCTAAAAAAATGGCTTTATTATTTAAAAGCCTGAATATAAAGCATTAAACTATAGGAAAACTATGAAAACAATAAATGTAGTTATTTGTTAAAACTCTGAGGATAGCAAGAGGAGGAGAGATGATTTTCTAAACCCAGAAAAATAAAGAAATTTTAAAGGAAAATATTGACACCTTTCAACTAATTAATGAAAGCGTTATCGAGATTTAAAATGTCATTAAAATGAAAGTATAAACAGTACATTAGAAAATATATTTGTAATAAAAATGAGAAAATTATTATTTTACTAAAGTGTTAAAACTCATAGGTATCTATCTGGACAAAAAATTTGAACAAAAAAAATCACTCAATAAAATTATATGTAATAAATATACAGTAGCATGTCTGATATCCTCTGGATCAAAAATTAAAACAAGTTACCAGTTTATTCTGCTACTTAGCAGTAAAAAACTACAATGCACAAAACTGACAATCATTTACTAACACTAGTATTTTTATGTATTTATATCGTTACTTTAAATTTGTATATCTCTTTAGGAAAGGTTTCTCATGATATATATCAAGTGCCTAAAAAAAAAAACTTTTCTATTGATCCCAAGGAAATAATCTAAAGTATGGAAAAAGACAGATACATCAAGATAGCAAATCAATGTTACTTGTCATAAAAATGTTCTGTTATTCAAATCTGTTACCTTTTAAGAGTGCATGCAACACTATTTATAGTTATGCCTGGATAATAGGTATACAACAGAATCATTATCAGCAAATTAGGATGTATGCCATCTATTGAAGGCAGCCAAAACAAGACGATTTAAAAAAGAATTCGGAGTCTAATAGTAGAGTATCTAAGTACCCTATGACATATCCCTATGATGAGATGTTATTCAGCTGCTCCTATGGAAAAAAAGGAAATGTATGGGCTAGAATGCTCTAAATAGGCTATAAAATTTTATAGTATTAAAATTAAGTAAAATCAAACATTTACAAAATAGGACATACTTTATGTTATTTCAAAGAGGTGCTCATGGTTGAAGTTTTCTCCATTATTTAATCTTCCAAATTTCCTATATTGCATCTTAGAATTTTAAAAAAAATTATGCTTCATGGTACTTTAAATGAGAATCATTCATTTTTCACTCTGGTCCAGCCTACTTATTTTATGTATGAGATTACTGATACATAGAAATACATGGTCAAAGTCACATGCCCCTGCTAGACATAGGTAGAATAAGAGGGTAAGACTTACCTTCTCACTCCTAACAATTGCTCTTGACCACTTCACCAAGCTGCCTTGAAGATGGCAACAGTATGTCTTACAACTTGACATTTGGTCTTATTTTTCGGTATTTAAAATAATGAGTACTTTGTTTCAGAAGTCAAGATAATTTTAGATTGTTTTTCTTTTCTTCGAAACCGGTAAACAAGCTTATTAATTAGAATTCTTTTTCTTTGGATTCCATAATTCTATATGTGATGCTGATATCATTACGTATTTAGGGAGGAAATAAGAAATCTGGATACAAAGCAAAATGTCCTCAAATTCAAAATACTTGACTTTGAAACATTACCTGTCTTATATGCTCATTTTCTCTGTTCTCTGCCATCACTATTTCTCAGCACACAGTCAAGGAATTTGACTGGGTGTTTTTGAGTCAAAAAGTCCCAGATTCCCACAGATGACTCATTTTGAGTAAAGGTTAACTGTACTTCTGAATGGTTTTCTGCTTTAATTATTCGTCGATTGTGTAATGAGGGTTACAGTTGGCTTACTAGGAGCTCATATATAGAAAACTTAGACCTCTAACAAGATACAGTATTTGCTGGGTCTGCATTCTTTCACTCTGGGCCTCATATGTGAGAACCAAAGTTAACTTGCATGCCCTTGGAGGCTGCACGTAGTGATTATGGGGGTTAATTAACTTTTATTAATCAATGATGCCACCTGGTGGCCAGAAAGTACATTTCATGGTGCCCATACATGCTGCGCCAATCTGTTTTTTGATAGAAATAAATTCACTAGCATTTAAGGCATTTTTATTAGTGAAGTTTTGAAAAATGCTTAGTTTGGTTTGGCAGAAGCAGGAAAGTCATAAAATACAAGTCTAACATGGCAAATTGAATTGAATACTCTGCTCTCTTCCTCATTTTTTTTTTTTTTTAATAAATCTCCCATAGGATACTAGATCCTAAATGGTACATAGTAAATAATTCCCTGTGACCAATACAACCCTGTCCTGGGTTTCACCTGAGTTATAACCATCACTGGGGCAGCTGATGGTTTCAGTGTTCCTCCCATCTGACTCAAGGGCTGGTTAATCATGTTCTTCTCATTCTGCAGTTAAGGCACTGAGTAATTCTTTAGGCGTCATGGTCTTGTCTTCTTTGAAAAGGTAAAAGTTCTCAAAAGGGTGTAGTACAAGATGTCCTGAAAATATGGATGGATGGATGGATGGATGGATGGATGGATGGATATGTTGTAAAGTTGTGTTTTGAAAGTTGAATTTTAAGTTTTTTTTTTAATTGGCAAGGAAAGTAAATCTAACTCCATTATCTCCTTGATTAATAGCACGATTTTGCAGTGTTTTATTGGTAGGCTTTCTGCTCAGCCAATTTGTGTATTTCCATCCACTCTGCTCCTGAGAGTGCAAGCTAGCAGGCAGCAGCTGAGCTTGAGTACAAGCAAAGGAAATGCAATTCCAGGTTATCGGGCTCAGCACAGTGATTCTGAGGTCAGGATTTCCTAATACAGCCATCTTCCAGTGAGCTCTCTTGGTTTAGAGAAATGTCTCAGTTCGCATGGGTAGATTTCCATATTAAAGAACAAGAATTGACAAAATGGGAACTTGCCATGATATTTAGGTGATATGATACTTAGATAAATCTGCTTTCTACACTTTTCATCTCCCTAGAGACTTTACAAAACATCACTTTTGATTAATGAGGTAGCCTAGACATTGAGAACATCTAAGAAGGGTTTTTTCCCCCATGTCACTCTTACAGAAAAGTTAAATATTTGGACTTACCAAACATGATTGGTATATGGAATTCATTTAGAATGGGGTTAGAGTGAGGCTAGGTTACTTTTTCATCTTCAGTTAAAGCTAAATGTAATGCATAATCAATGTATTTTGTTAATTTTGTGGTTTTCTTATCTCTTTGGAAACATACTCTGTAACTTCTATGTTTGGATTACTTTAAGATCTAAATTGCTAGTGATGGTCTCTGGCAAGATAGAACATATGCCGCAGTCCATGGAAGCTTAATGTCGTCATATACAATATCTCACCATGGCTTCCTGCCAGTGCTGGTTATTTATAATGTGCTTCTCTAGACTCAGCACAAATTCTTGGATCACTCTCTCAAAGATGTAGTTTTAGCACTTAGGTGTGTATGTTTGTGTCATCTGTTAAGTTTGAAAAGCTGGCACTAATATCCAAGTTTCCTTTTGTGCCTTTCAGCGTGCCTTCATAAATCCATGGATGAAATTATATACTTCATAATATTGCTATATGGAGATTGAGTCTGATAAAAATTCATTCAGACTCTTAATGTGCCTTTTGTCTTTTCATTTTCTCAACTCCCACTGGCATTAGGATTGGCTTCAGCCTTTATTATCTTTTATCTAAACTAAGACACAATCCTGTCTTAAAAATTGTTTTATTGTTCTAAGTATTTCTTGTTCCCTATATGCACAGGCCCTGGCTAAGCACTATGAGAGATAGAAAGATGAATCAGATGTGGGTTCTGCCCACAGAGACATTTGTGTCAAATAGAAAAAGAAATTGATAGAAGGTATAAAGTGAGTAACTGTCGTGTAATGTGTTATTCAGAGGGAGAAACTGTTTCTTTCAAATGCAAAGTTTGGTAGGAGAGGAATTTGAGATGAGCCTTGAAGAATATGAGAATTTTTATATGGAGAAACAGAAAGGGTTCATTAAAAGGGAACTTTAGAGACAAAATATGGAGCCAGAAGACATATGGGAAGTGTTTAAGAAATTGTGCAGAGTCAAACTTTGGTAAAAACAAAGGGCCTGTGTTAGTAGCAAGAAAGAAAATCAGAAAGTCAATAGAGAACATGTAGTGGCAGGGCTTTAAATTCTAGGAAACAGCATTTGTTTTAATTTGATAGGTAATGGGAAGGTTTTCAACATTTCTCAACAGAGAAGATAGTATTACCTTGAAATCCTATGATTCCTTTATGTTAAAGATTCATTAAGTGTAACTTATTGCTTGAATTCTTTTCCATGTTATAAGAACCCCTATATACCACATTGCTCATTTACAGGCTGTCCTCATCTAGATAAGATTTTTCAGCTGCAGCCCTATTGACATTTTAGGTCAGATAATTCTTTGTTGTAGGGCTGTCCTGTGCATTTGGAGGATGTTTAGCAGCATCCCAGACCTCTAACAACTAGATGCCAGTAGCCCCCGTTCCCCCAACTTGTGACAATCAGAAATATCTTCAGATATTTCCAAATGACTCCTAGGGGGCAAATTGGCTCCCATTTGAGAATTACTGGTATAGTGTGGTGTTCCTCCAGTGTTCTGGTAAATCTAAGAGTCCCTCAGGCATTCAATCTATTAATGCTTGGAATTTTGCACTAGACATGCATCTGATCTTGAGATTAAGGTATTTCATGTATTTTCAAGTGAAAGAGCTGAACTGGGCATCTAGAGACCTGGATTCTAGTCCTGGCCCTGCCACAAATATGTTGTATGACTCAGTGAGACCGTGTACTCAGTAACCTGACTCCTCGTTCTAAAATGACCAACTGACCTCTAAAGTCTCTTTCCAGCTCAGATTCAATGGCCTGATTTCAGATTGATCTCAAGGTTTTATTCTTTCACATTTTTAGAAACTTAGCAGAAATCGAACTACCATGTATATTAACCAATAAGAATGGCTAAAGTATTAAATAAGAAAGACAAGTGTTTTTTTCTTTACTACTTTGTTATGCTAAATACTATCATTCCCCCCCCCCCCCCCTTTCTAGATTATTTGAAAAACCTTTTAGAAGACTCTGGAGATTATAGAGACACTCAAGGTACATAACTTTTTTGGTCTCATATATTGCAGGAGGTTTTGTATTTCATTTCTTTGGGCCTAGAAAGTATAAATATAATGAAAACCATATACAAAATTCTGTTTTGTTCATTGGCCTTTTCTTAAATAACTGTATTTGGGGCAGATTAAGCTAGGACTCGGTCAAGTGGTACATACAGTGGTGCTGGATATAGATAAAATTATAGGGACAAGAGAAACCCATGGTCAGCCGGCTGTGGGAGCCAGCCTCCTGAGAGGGTGGACCCAGCATTGTCTGGGTTCAGGAAGCTTCATCTTCCTGTGCTCAATTGCCCTTGCTGGTAGTAGATTCACCTTCTCTAGATAGATGTCCATTGCCTCGAAAGGAGGGATTGAACCAGTTGATCTACACGGTCCTTTCAAGCTTTAAAATCATGAGCCCATGAAATGATGACTAAAATTCAGGGATGACATCTAAAATAGCATATTCTGGGACTGTTTAATAGGCATTAGCTCTACCCCCTCCACCCCTAAATTCTAAAGCTTTTCTTGCTGCCCACTTGGAATTCAAGCAGGCCAGAAAGCAAGGAATATGCCCACCTCTCGAATATTTGCCATGATGAGTGCCAGGTGCAGTAAATTCTGATGTAAGGTTGGGGTCTCCATAAGGAGACACTACTTTCCTTTAATAATGGTGATAATAATACATTTGTATTTAAAGAATGTAGGAACTTCCAGAGTTGGTAACAGAAACAGCATCTTTTTTTTTTGGTAGAGCATCTCTCAGAATGTTGTTATAGTAGCCGGACTAAAAATCCTCAACCTCTTTCCAAAAATTGATCTTTTGTTGATGATTGTTGTCACTGCCACACCAGCCTCAGGAGGGCATGTTCCCTCTTTAATACTCTACCAGTTTTTCTCAATGGGAATGTTACTGTCATATTGTATGGGATAACCTTCCTAATTAGTTTCTAATTAGTACTGCAGGATATTTAGCATTCCTGATTCCTGACCTCTAAAGGCCAGTGGACGTTCCCCGTCATATGACAACCAAAAATTAACACCTGTCCAAGTGTCTCTTGGGGAGCACTACTGTTTTGAATTGCAAATAACTATAGCCCAAAAGGAGACAAAGTGCAGACTTTTTTCTTTTTTCTAAATGGCTAGTTTCAAGGATGATATGACTGGAGCATTCAAAAACACTTTGCTAAAGGCAAGAGGTTATTAAAAAGACTAAAATACAGATGAAATGAAATAACGCAGCTTACAAAATAATGCATGTAATTTCCTAAGGTCTAATATGCTCATATGTGGCTTCCTTCCCTCTTAAGGTCAGACTAAGAGAAGACAGCTGACCCTCTTACATAGTCACTTGTTGTAGATAATGATTTCCTCTCCTAGGATTCTTTCTCCCAAGGCAGTTAGTTTATCCTGGAATGGTCTTTCCCTGGGCACATTTCAGCTTCCAGGTGAAATCCTATCCTTATCCTTGTGAACTTCAACAGGATAATCTAATCTCATTAGGAAGCAACCCTGACATTCATATTATTGATACGCATGGTCTATAATGTCTTTTTAGAGTCTTTCTTTGGCTCATTTGTTTTTTTCTTATGTACTGTTTTGGCCTGTTTTTCTTTGGTTTTGCTCTTATTGAACCTCATCATCCAAAATTCTACCTACTGACAGTTAACTGAGTGGTTGGTTGTTGTGAAGTAGTATTCCTGTCTTCTGGAGTTGTTTCATATTACAATTCATTGATAATGACCAAATGCCCCTTCTGTTCCTATAAATTTTAGATGCCCTTGCTGTTGTTATAGAGGTAGCCAACCATGCCAATGACACCATGAAGCAAGGAGTAAGTATCTGATTTTAATCGTGGGTGTACTACAGACCTGGGAATACAGGCCTTCATATGCTCTGCATTCTCTTTCTGTAGGACAATTTTCAGAAACTTATGCAAATTCAGTACAGCTTAAATGGACACCATGAAATAGTGCAGCCTGGACGGGTAAGTGTTTTAGACTACCTTTTGCAAATCTAATATAATGCAGTTAGGCACAGTTTGTAGCTGTTTTTCATTTCAGTTATGCAAATAGGATATTCATTATTGTTACTCTTCATTGGCCCAGTCTGGATCAACTAAGTTCATTCTTTTCATTCATGACTTAAGTTACTGTGACAAAAAGTCTAGCTCAATTTGGAGAGTGGCAAGGGACCCCACAGAGTATCTGATTAAATAGGATAATTTTATTGCGTAATACTAGCTGACCTCACACAGCTTTAAAGACAATTTCATTTAAAATCTTTAATATAAGAGAGGATTATGAGGAGAGGGAGAAAATTGGTATTTTGATACTCCTCATAAAGCACAAAAGTAGCCTAGGGAATGAATTCAGGAAAATTACAAAATGCAATCATCAGGATGTTGGCAATGCCTCAGGATCAAGTACACGCTCAGGCAATTACATTTCAGACCACATAGTACCCCTGGGGCCACTATTGGATTTATGAAACTCTGTAGTCTTGTCCAGTTCCTAAATGACTTATAGGGGTTGAAAAGAAACCATGACTGTAAAAAGTCACAAGGAAACTATGCCTGCCCAGCCCCCATACAAAAAAAAACTTCTGGGGAAAAAGTTGAAAGGGAAATTATATGTATATGGTAGTTGTGTTATGATGGTAGGACTAAATGAGTGTGTGTTTGGATGAATCAGGTTTTTCTCAAAGAAGGGACTCTGATGAAGCTTTCCCGGAAAGTCATGCAGCCTCGAGTGTTTTTCCTGGTAAGTGGCTCTGTTGGTTCTGATGAGCCCAAGGCAAGGATAGTTTAATGAAAGGAGACATTTGTACATTAGCACATTCAAATAGCCATTTGGCTGTATTGCTTCTTTGAATTTCAAGTATAGGAAACAAAGTCTTTTACAATGCCTAACTGGAAAATTACTTCCTTTTTGAATTTTGTTTATTTCTAATTTGATTCAATCAATTATTTATTTAGGCAGATTGTAATACCTTAGTGGGATTTAGAATTCAGAAACATTAAATCTGTCTACAGAACTTGGAAAAAAAGCACATTTTTTTAGAAATTGCCTTTGTAATACTATTCTAATAAAACATTCTGGGTGGTTTTAGTTTCTACAAGCAGAAGAACATAATATTTTATTCAGAGAGCTTTTAATAAAGACGTAATACTTTCCTTTATTCCTGTGTCTTATCAATAACTTTGTAGCTGAAATTCATTTTTTTACTTTATCCCATGAAATGTTTCCACTTTCAGTTTAATGATGCCCTGTTGTATACAACACCAGTGCAGTCTGGGATGTATAAACTGAACAACATGCTCTCATTGGCTGGAATGAAGGTCAGTGTATATTTTAGATTTTTTTTTTAACCTAAGTATATTTAGAGAAAAAGCCCCAAGATAATCATCTTTCTTACATCTTTAACTTTTTCTGTATATTACTGTTCATGTGTTCATTTATTCACTCATGTAGTCATTTGTTCACTCATGCATTAATTTATTCATAAGATATTTATTGAGAACAACTATAAACAAAACAAGGCAATAAGTTTAGTGGAAAATACAAAGAAATGGAAACATGATTCTTTTGGTCCTCCGCTTCTACACCAGTCTCTCCAGGAGCCTAGCAGCTAGTTGGGAAGATGTAAACTACACATAAGTGCTTATAAAATAGTAAGAAATATTACTGTAAAGGCACAGTTAAAATTTTTGATTGGGAGTTCAGAAAGTAAAGAACAGCTTTTGGTGGGACATGGTGGAGGGATGAATGGCAGTTCGAAAGAGGGAGAACCAAGGAAAGATTTTTGGAGAAAGAGCGAAGGATGGGTCAGACACGGGTGTGCAGAGAGATGTGAGGAGAGGCCCGAGGGTGGGAAAGTTGGTCCTATGTGTAGATAGGTGTTTAAATTCAATTGGAGCAGATGGTAAGGGAGGGAGAGTCATGCTAGATAAAGCCAGGAACGAAGATTGGTGGTGAATGTCAGCAGCCAGGACATTGGGCAACTTTAGCTATGTTTCAGAGATGAGATCTCCAATAAGATGAGTTTGCTCAAATTGTTTTGCTTTTTTCCAGGTCAAAAAACCCACCCAAGAAGCATATCAGAATGAACTGAAGATTGAGAGTGTAGAACGTTCCTTCATTCTCTCAGCCAGGTAAATTAAAAAGATATATGTATAAATGAGCACTTGCCAGTTTTATAGGGTCAGACCTTTCCAGTGTTTTTTTTACATTTAGGTTAACAACTAGACCTGTCTTTGTTCTTTTCTTTCTGGATACCACACAGTTTTCTCTTGATTTACCACGTAGGTAAAATGTCTGAGGTTTGATATAACTGTGTACTAGAAGCACAAAAATAAAAACGTTTCTCTGAATAGAATAATCATGCTGAAAATGTTTTGCTGATCATTTTTTTAAAACTGAATATTTCAAATCTCTTCACAACACATAATGTTTTTTAAGAACATCGGCACTTTATCATTTTGCTTTATCATTTACTAGGAAGTTTTCACATAACACTGAAAGGATATAACAAATTTAAGAGGTAAGTATCCTCTCATTAAAAATGAGTATAACTTAAGTTACAGAAAAATTAAGTTGCTGTCTTAAGGAGACATAGTTGGTAAAGTCAGGATACAAACAGAGATTTTTTACTTTTAAATCTGTTGTTATTTTTGATACCCATTGCCACAAACTAGAACCTGCAGTGATTGATGTGTAAATCAAACTATATTACCATAAGTAAATAAAATCCTAAAAAACTTGAATCTATATGAGTCATAAACATACATTATTGAGTTATTGGCCAAGTGGTAGACATGGATGTTTGGCAGGATTTGATTAGTGAAGGGGGAGACACCAATAGCCATACATACTCTCCTGCCAGTTCTGGGGTAGTGAGTCCAGGTGTCTCTCAGATCTAACTTTTGATGTAATAAAAATAGCAGATACTTTTATAGCACTTACTTTGTGCCAGGCACTATTCTAACAAAAACCTTTTAAGGTAAGTGATCTGTTACACCCATTTTATGGTGAGCAAAGACACCTGGCTATTAAGTAGGAGGATCAGGATTTGGACCCAAGCAACCTGCTTCCAGCTGTGTCCAAACCACAAAAATCAACTTGGGCCTTAGTAGCAGCTTGAATCGTAACTGGAATCATTTATTTTTCTGCATCAGGATGGTGCTAAACATTTTATATTTATGTTCTCTTTTAATTTTTATGATAACTAGTGAGGTAGGTATTGTCTTGACCTCCCATATAAGAAAACTGGAGGCTCAGAGAGGTTAAAAAATAAATTCAGGGTTACACAGCTAGTAAGCAGTGGAGCTGAAATTTGACCCTGGGTGCATCTGACTCTAAATTTATTATTTTAATCATGATAATATTGCCTGTGTCCATGGATGTTAAGGACTCAGACCAAATGTCTGACTTTCCAAAATCAGAGGGACCACAAGAGCAGCTAGCTCCTTGGGTCATGTCACTCTTCTGAAATGGAATGGCCACTGCTGCCTGACATCAAAGCTCAGGATGCAGGGGAAGACAAATACCCATTTTCATGGTTTGTCAAATGCTTCCTAGTTCCCACCTAGAGCTGTGACCATTTTCCTTCTTTTTTCTCCTTCCTTCCTTCCTTCCTTCTTCCTTCCTTCCTTCCTTCCTTCCTTCCTTCCTTCCTTCCTTCCTTCCTTCCTTCTTTCCTTCTTTTTTTCTCTCTTCTTTTTTTCTTTTCTTTCTGTTTGAATAAAAGGGCAAAGAACATTAGGCTTCTAGCAAATGTTTAAACTTGATTCTTAAAGTCAAGAAAGTTATTTTTCAAAGATCTGGAGAGGAAATGCCTATAGGAAAGTCAGGTTTTCAGTTGTATTTAAGTTTTTAACTAAAAATTTGCTTTGGTAAAAACAAAATTCTATTTTGTTAAAAATTAAATAATTCAGCAAACAATGGTACATCTTTCTTTGGTTGCCTGTCACGTAAATATTTGGATGTCCATATCTTTCTAGATTGGCCTTCTTCAGTAAGGTCATTGAATTTTTAAGTGTAATGGGAAGCCCCAAGAGTTTTAAGCTAAGAATTGATATGATCTAATTTATATTATTAAAAGAGTACACTGGCTGCTTTGTAGAAGACAGGCCACTAGAGACTACAGTAGAAGTTAGGAGCTTAGGTAGGAGACCATAGACTATAGTGTCTTGGATTAGAGAGGGAAGAAGTGGTCAGAATCAGGTATAGCCAGTAAAATTGTCGATGGATTGAATGCGGTATATGCAGGAGAAATGATAAAACAGGCAAGTTCTTGATAAGTGAAAAGTAAATTTTCAAGGAACCATTAAGGTGGTGTGTGGGAAAGGGAACTTCCACTTCTTGAATGCCACTGGTGTGCCATGCTCCCCTGAATTCCCCCAACTACAGTGAGGCAGGTACTGTATAATATGTAAAAGGGATAAGAAGGCCTCTTGTGATCTGGTTCTCATCTGCCTTATTGTTCTGATCTCCATTCCCTCTCCCTGTACTCACTCCTATGAAAGCATGGCATATTCCATCAGCATGGATCTGCTTATGATTCTCTATGTATGCAGCCTACTTCACACTCTTCTGCCTTGCACAAGCAGCTATTTCCTCCTGTAATTCATTGTAACACGAAGTCAGGGGTCAGGCATTGGGATACAGTAGAGAATTAAAAGGGTCCTACCTTCCCTGAGCTTACAGTCTATTATGGAAGATACACACTTAGCAAATATTAACACAATTACTATTGTGATGAAGTAGTTGTAGGAAAACCACCAGGTGCTGTGAGGCTGTAAAATGAGGGACCTTGAACTAGATTTGGTAGAGAAAGGGCACTTGCCTAAAGACCTGCTTTGTCTGTTGAGTTATGAAGGATAAATAGGAAGGAGTTGGATAGCTAGGCGAAGGGGGAAGAGGCTCATGGTCAGAGGGATGATGTTTACCAAGGTCCTAAGGTGGAAAGGGGCATGGCATAGTCAAAGAACTGAAAGACCAGTGTTGCGTGAACACAGAGAATGAAAGAGAAAGTGACCCAGGATAAGCCTGGAAGGACAAGGATACAGACTTTGTAGAACCATCTTGTAGACTCTGGTCTTTAGCTTAAGAGCCACAGAAAACCACTGAAAAGTTTACACGGGAATGATATGATCAGACTGGCATTTTGGTATCCAGTTGCTGTGTGGAGAATGGCTTGGGAGAACTAAAGGAGATGGCTAATTGGACATAGGTGATGCGAAAGGCTTGGAGGGTAAGTCTACAGCTTGTACAATGTATTGGGTAGTGTTGCCATTTGCTGTGATAGAGAACTCTGGGAAAGGAGCAGCTTTGAGGAGAATTTAGTTTCAGATGTGCATATTGAATGTGAGATGCCTATGACTCACCAAAATGGAGTCATCAAGGAGGTAGTTTATGTAAGGATCTGAATGACAGAAGGAAGCCCTGACTAGAGGCATATGTTTGGAGTCATCAGGTTAGGGGTGATAACCAAAGCTAGGAGACTAAATGAGAGTGCAAAGAGAGACTAAAAGATTTCCCTGTCCAACTCCTATAATTCTTCTAATCCTAACTTAGTCATCACCGCTGCAAAGCCTTCCCCACTACCTACAGTAAGGTAATTTACTACTTTTGTGTTATTTATCTACCTTACATTTATTATACATATGTTGATTACTTGTTTCTATGTAGACGTGAGCCTTTACAAGTGAGGTGTGTGCTCAGTTTACCGCTTAGTGCCTGGCCCTTAGTGAGCTCCTAGTAAATGTTAACCAAATAAAGTGAATTGAAGCAGTATGGCCTTTGAACCTCAGAGTAACATGTATAGTTGACACAAGTAGTAAATGGTGTGACAGGGTATAACACACCAGAAATCTCTTCTGTTGGAGGGTTTTTCCTCTTGGAAATTCATCCCAACCAATGAGAAAATGGTGCTTATTGAATTCAAATTTTCTTTTAATTAATGTGTGCATTCCATAAGGAAAAGAATACTTGGTTTAACTGTTTTGATCTGAGAAAGGTACTGATTCTTGTACTAACCATGTTACAAAAGGAGAGCTAGAATGTCTCCTCTGGATGCTGCAATCAATCGTGTGTGGTCTGTGAGAAATGTGTTATCGAGAGCCGGTAAACATTGTTTTGGCAGAAACCCCACACAAGAGAGTGCCAGGAATGATTAAATGAAAGAACAGCATATGTGACATTATTTGCACAGTTGAATCACATTCCACATCTTTCAGGGCTCCAGAAAAATCAGACAGCGGTTCTCAAATTAGCCATCTGCCTCTTGGCGTTCTGTTACTCTTCCAGTGAAAAGTAGGGGAGACAGAGAGGGAGGGAGGGACCGTAATATTTTGTGAATGTTTACTTGGAAGCCTCAGTGTATGTTCTCATAGTGTAGTTCTTCAGAGAACATGAACAGAGGCCAGAGATGACATGGTGGTGAAAGGTTCAACCCTTAGCCACACTTGGGTCTGATACCAACTCATCATTTAGCATAGTCTGTTATCTAAAGCAAACTGTCTAATGTTTTGAATCTTCAGTTTCCATATCTGTAAGTGGTGATGGTGGGTGGTGATGTTGGAATAAGAGTGTGTATAAGATTCAGTATATATTCCAGGAAGTAGCTCTAAAGATGAGATATTGTGAGATATTTGCAAAGCATTTAGCACACTTGGCTGACATGTAGTAACTGAAAAATAAATGTCAGCTAATTGTGATAGTAATGGTAGAATAGTGGAGGTAAACTGAGGCAGGTTTTATTTGGTTTGGAGAGAGAGGGGCTGTTTCTATTTTATTTTGTTCTAGGTATATAATGTATATTTTATTTTGTTCTAGGTATATAATGTTCTAGGTATATAAATTCGGGAAAGATATTGGTTTAAAATTTTTATTTGTAAACTGGATTTCTACTTTTTAATATACATATGAGTGTAAATTCTAAATGGCACTTAGGTTATTTAGAAAGAAGGTACATTTGTGAGAATGATTATTATGGGGAAGACAAGTGGTGTTTTAGTATCTTCTTGGCTTTGTGTGGGTTCATTGAAATGAAACAAAATATGCCTATTTATAATATTATTTATGATTGAATTTTTTATTTTAAAAAATATCATTTAAGAGTTCCAAAACCACACCGATTCCCATGCTCTCAGTGTTTTATTCAGTGTGAAACATAATGTTCTTCTATTTATTTTTTTATATAAACTTTTATTAATAAAACATTTTGGAATAGAAGTTCATATATACTAAAATTAGAGTGAATAATATATAATCAAACTGTATATTCAGTCACACAAACTCAAAAATTATTGAGAATAATCTGTCACATATTTTTTTGTTTTCTAAAGTATTTCAAAACAAATTACAGATATCAATCAGGTCATTTCACTCCTTCATACTTTAGTATGGTTCTCCAAAAAAAATACACATTTTCTTACACAATCACATTTTCATTATTATGATGGATTTCATTTTATTATGATAGAGTTTTAAATCACTCATTTCTCTGTGTCTCTACATAATTGCGTGGGTGCACGCGTGTGCACACACTCACACTAAAATGTGCCACTCCCTCTTGAATATGCAAAACAAAATGTGCTAATACCAGTGATAATCTGGAGTTACTACACAAGTTTTTTGGGAGGAGCTGTGGTTGTCCAAAAGCAGAACAAGAATCCCTTTTTCTGAAATGGCTTTCCTCCTATTTAGCCCATTTTCATCTAGATTTGAGTCATAGCTCCTGGTGAACTGAGGGTAGGACAGGAAATGTGATGAGCTTTTTAGGTAGAGGCACTCTAACAACTACATACCATGTCCCTTGTTAACCACTCTTTAAACATCTGTTTATGATACCCAAAACGTTTTCTTAACGCACTGCCCTTTCTAGAAAATTTTAGTAGTACTTAGTAACCTAAAAATATTTAGTATTCTATGCTATAAATTTGGGTTTGAAACTTGATTTCTTGGAATATTGTAAATTTTAGGATTGTATCTCAGAAAACACCTTGGTTATATAATCGTAATTATTAATTGTGCGAATAAGTTCTTAAACCAAAAAAAAATACTTCCAAAGTTAGGAGAGTTCAAAAGCCATTCAGTGTAAAGCAGCACTTTTGGAAAGGAAAAGAGCATTGTATTTGCTAAAATGCCATATGTTCCCTATTGCCTGCTCTGATTATTTGTGCACATAAACCTCAGAGTTGCTGCCTGTGAGTGGTGTTGTAGGAGGGGGTGAAATCTGTTGCCATGGGAGAAGGAAAAGAAGAAAGAAAAGGCAGAGAATAAGAGCTGACATCTGGTTGATGGAAACTTCTTTTGCCCCCAACAGTTCCGCCACAGAAAGGGATGAATGGCTAGAAGCGATTTCCAGGTCAATAGAAGAGTATGCCAAGAAAAGAATCACATTCTGTCCTAGTCGGAGTCTTGACGAGGTATTGTCTTTTTCCTTCTTTTTTTTTCAATCTATTTCACTTTTTCCTTAAAGAAACTTTTCCCAGGGGTTTAGAAAGGCAATGTGTGTTTCACAGAAGGGTTGGAGGGTATGTGTAATTTCAGAGCTAAATATTTATCCTGTTAATGTCCCCTTGTAGGTCTATGGTAGCATGTAGCATATTCATGTTTTCTTTTTCTAGTTGTAAAACCTCATTGTAGAAAATTTAGAAAATACAGTTTAGTTTAAGGTAACTAGTCAGCTGTCATCACACTACCATAGGAATCTTTTTAAGTTAATTTTGCATTAGAGGATTGTTAGAATGTAGCATCTTAATATCCTGAGAACATGAAAAATAGCCCATATTTCATTTTGTATCCTTAATGATACCATCAGCATTGTGAACCATCACTACTTAATAAAAAGGCTTGATTCTATAGCAGTCACTGTGTATGGAGATAATCAGAAGTCATTCTTTCACAGGCGGACTCAGAAATTAAAGAGGAAGTCAGTCCTCTTGGATCAAAGGCTCCTATCTGGATTCCTGATACCAGAGCCACAATGTGTATGATCTGCACAAGTGAATTTACTCTGACTTGGAGACGACACCATTGCCGGGCCTGTGGAAAGGTTGGAGAGGATAACACCTGTCTCCATTGTGATTTTTAATAGCTCTGGGCTGTACATAGTGAGGAAGCATATTTCCCCCTTTAAACCACTGAAGGTGGGAAAGGATACTGAATTATGAATGGTAGTTTCTCTTGATATTTAGGCATGGAACACTCTTGTTGGGGAAGTTACCCCCTCCTACCTTAGGATTACTCTAGTATGTCAGTAATAGACAGCTTTCATTAAAATAAAAAAAAGCTAACAAATTCACAATTAATAGACCCTCACATTTACAGATAATTATCTAAACTATATTTATCTAGATACTAAGTACAGAAGTCTTCACTTAACATTGATAGGTTCTCCAACTTTAAGGGAAACAACATATAATGAAACCAGTTTTACCACAGGCTAATTGATATAACCCAGAGTTAAGTTCCAGTGACATCAACATTATAACAAAATGATGTCATTCAAGGACCTGCTGTATTTAATAGGGGCACTTTCAGTGTTGAAGTTATCACTGGTGGTATTTCTAAGTGTTCCCAACCTCATTAGTAAAATGAGCATAGTAACGGACATCAGAGAGTTCCTGTAACAATTTAATGAGGTCTTAGAGAGCATTTAGTACATGGCTAGACACTTGGTAGAGGCACAGCAGAAGTGGTCGTCATTATAGCAGTAATGATGACAATGACCACAATGATAATGATGGCAATACAGTTAACACCAAACTTACGGCACGCCAGGCGCAGTTCAAACGTTTTGCACACGTTAATTCTTCAGCGCATTATTTTATGTAGTAAGTACTCACTAATAATTTGTGGCCTATGCATCTTCAGGTGTAGTATTGTGTGTGAGTTCATTACATGCCTGACTCCATAGAGTTGTTATTGAGATTCAATGTCTATAAAAGGGTTTTGAAAAATAGATGGCACTATAAATTGTAACATACCTGGTGGTTTGAATACAAAGGTTATTTAAATTAAATAATCCCCATGTGTTTTCAGATTGTATGCCAAGCTTGTTCATCAAATAAGTATGGCTTAGATTACCTGAAAAATCAACCAGCAAGAGTATGCGAACATTGTTTCCAAGAACTGCAGAAATTAGGTAATTTTTAAGTAAAGATTTAACCAAAAATTTCTTTATTCCCCATATACTTTCAAACAACTTTCTGGATCATCTTAGATACATTAGCAATATGATTGGTGATATTCATCTCAAAATATTAAGTATTTTGCTTTCTTAACTGAGTTAAGCTCTCCTGACTTATATTTTGTGGTATTTCCAAGAGAGTTGGACTGAAATTAGTTTTACTTTGAAAACAGTTTTGCTAAGAATACTAACTGTAGAAATGAAATTATAGGATGGAATGTTTAAAATAGTTACATGATAACTAACTTAAGTAATTTTTAAGTTTCTAGTTTCATAATTTGCTCATTACAAATATTTTTTATCTATTTTTAAAGTAATTTTCTATGGAAATATACTGGGTAGCATTTTGTTAAGCTAATTCTGATCATTTGGACTGATTTAGTGAGGGTTTATTATAACCTAAATGTTCAGCTTTTCACCAAATACAGAATGATATATCTGCCTGTTCATTGCAGAGGTATCCATCTCTGCAATTAAGATGAATGCAGATAGCAGTATTGCTCAGGTCCCTATTTTAGGAAGAGATCTTTAGTTAAATACTTGAAACTTATAGGATCTGAATTTTAAAAAGATTATCTTTCATTTCCACAAAGAATAGCTTTTCATCAGCAAATGAGAATATCTAAGTGAATAAAACTAGATGACATGCTATTTCAGAATCTGTATAGTTATTGTCTAAGTACGTTTTCCAAGAAGACACATCTACCTAATCCTTTGCCAGCCTTTATACTTCTTCCTTTGTTTCCTGGGGTATATAATGTAGAGTTCAAACATTCAAAATTCACTTTTGAATCCTCCTCCCATATCATCAACACCCATTTGGTCAGTAAATCTTAAATTTCTTTGAAAACCTCTCTGTCCTTCTCTTGATTTCTTCATCTCAGCTCTAATAAGGCTTTCATTATCTTTCACCTGGACTGCTGTAATAATTTCCTAACAGGTTTTGCTGCTGCAAATCCTTCCTCCTTCCTACTGCCAGATTTATTTTTCTAAGTTCAGTCTGCTCATGTCACTCCTTATCCTAAAAGGCCTTTGATTTCCCACTGCCTAAACAATAGTCCAGTCTCCTTAGAACTGGCCTTTTGTCCCCTAGCCTCATTCTTTTCCAAATAGATGACCTAATTTCACACCTCTCTGCTTTTGCTCATGCTGACCTCTCTTCATGGAGCATCCTTCCTCTTTTTTGTTTGGCAAACTCTTCTTTATACCTTAATGGCCAACTCAAACATCTCATTCTCTTCTAAGCTTTTCCTGAGCCTCTGCAGTCAAAATTAATTCCTTCGTCATGTTGACTTATAGTGCCTTTTCTAGCACTTTGTTCATTGTAATATTATTATTTGGTCATGAATCTAGATACTAAATGATATTATTATATTTTTTTAAGCCAGAAGTTTTTTTAAATTTATTATTTTAAGTTGGTAGTACACTAATATGTTTCAGAATTCTAAAGGCACAAAAGAATGTTGAAAAATTATAAAGTCATAGACAGTGGAACATCTTCCTCCCACTCAGCTTCTGGCCACCTGTCTTTCTTACCCAGGGAATTCTATATCCTTACATTGCTATTTTATGCAGTAATGTTTATTGACTTGAGTTAAATTGAATTGCAGAATAGCTACCATTAGCTTCATAAGTGTACCTGATTTCTTTAGATCACCAGAACTCTCCTAAGATTGGATCTCCTGGAAATCATAAATCTCCTTCAAGTGCTTTATCATCAGTCTTACATAGTATTCCATCAGGGAGGAAACAGAAAAAAATCCCAGCTGCTCTCAAAGAAGTAAGTGTTTCCATTAAACTTGCAACCTGATAGAGGCTGAATTATTCATATGCATATAATACACTGTTTTTCTTTCATAAAGGAAGATGTCATTTCCCACTATTATTATGACACACATTTTCATACTGGTAATGGGTGTAGCTGATGCCTCTTTATCTTGCTTGGTCTCCCATATGAGCTAGTCATTTAGAAAATGACTCTGAAAGGTTTAGAGAACACTTTGTAACAATGAAAGAAAATAAAAATAACTTAGATACACATGAATTTTAAAAATTACTTTGAGGAGACCCCTTACCAGAGGGAAGAAGTCTATAGAATATTTGGGGCATTTTATTAGCATTTATTGATCTGCACAGGTTATTTGTAGACATTGGTTGATTATATACAGCTGATATCACTAATAGTAGATTGTCTTTCCTTTAAACTTAAAAGAAAATTTTTAAAGTGATAGTAGCCTGAAAGTTAGACCTATCAGTGACATAATCCACAGACGTCACTGATACGCCACCCCAGTTCTTCAAATTCAAGGTTCAACCTATGTGAGAGATCAGACAGCCCTGCCTTTTTGGTCACTCCCATTTTAGTTAGCTTATTAATTAGTTTCACCTACGCTAGTTTTATGGCCAGCAGAACCAGAGTAGACTTTTAAATTCTGTTCTCTTATTTGGTTACTGTGGAAGTGTTCTGTCACGGAGTATAGAAGTAAACAACTCTAAAAAACTTGACGAAAATCATGTTTCTTATATAAAGCTGAGTGTATTCTATCATTGCAATCGAAATACTAAGAGGTGATTTTTAGCCAATCTCATGAAATAGTGAGAATAGAACTTAAAGTCCTAATTGCCAAATTTCATACGAAACTGGTTAAGCCAGTTTACTGAGTACTTCTCAACTCTTGCATCACTCATACCTGAATCTAAATTGATATTTAGAGCCTTAAGTTTCTTCGTTAACTGAAAATGTTTTCAGTTCTCTAATTTTTCACCTCTCCATGCTGATGCCTCAGTTTATAAATACAATTCTTACATTTGCTCTCCTCTTCAGTCTAAATTCCACAACATTGGTTACAGATCTCTTTATAGTCCAGACTCAGCCTAACTCCAGTCCCATTTCATATGTCTTTCCACCCAACCACACAAATAGGCCTTCACTTTCAAACCTCTGCTTCCTGACTGCAGCCATTTCTTCTACTCCACTAGTTGTCAAAGTGTCCTTCAGAGCAGCCACAGCAGCATCACCTGAGAACTTATTAGAAATTTGAATTATTAGGCCCCACCCAAGGCCTACAGAATCTGAAATTTTTACAAGCCTTCTTGGTGATTTAGATGTATAGTTAAATTAGAGAACCACTACTTTGCTCCTTTTTAGGCAGACTGGGGAAATTAATCTGTCCAAGTATTCCTAAGAAGCTGAGATTTTTTTGTCTTTTTTTTTTAATCAAGGTGAAGTTCACATAACATAATTAATCAATTTAATGTATACAGTTCAGTAGTATTTAGTGTATTCACAATGTTGTCCAACTACCATATTGTTCTACTTTCGAAACTTTTTCATCACCCCATAAAAGCACCCTGAACACATTAAGCAGTCAGTCTCCCTCTACCCCCTGGGAACCACTCATCTACTTTATGTCTCTATGTATTTTCTTATTTTGCGTGTATCATATAAAAAGAATCACACAATATGCAACCTTTTGTTATCTGGCGTCTTGTACTTAGCACAGTATTTTCAAGGTTCTTTAAAGGTAAGGCACATATCAGTATGCTGTTTCTTTTTATGTCTTAATACTTCTCCATGGTATGTATATACCACAGTTTATCCATTCATCTGTTGATGGACATTTGGGTCCTTTCTACCTTTTGACTATTATGAATAACAATGCTATGAACATTTATGTACTGATTTCCATGTGGGCATATGTTTTCATTTGGCTATATAGCTCGGAGTAGAATTGCTTGGTCATATGGTAATTCTGTGTTTAACTTTTGAGGGATTGAGAAATTTCATTCTTATTCTAATAATGTTCAATACATATTTAGAAACTTCTCTTAGAATTACATTCAGAGCCTCAGACCATCAGTCATAGCAGGCTATGTCTCTTGAGTTGGATCTAATTTATTTTTAAACAATCAGATCATTGGAAGGAAAGTTTTGTGCATCAGATGAATAAGCTGGTTATTACCAATTTTATTTTTAAAAAGATAATAGAGGATTATGCATGGCTATTCAGTATTGTGCTTAATCTTCTTGTATCGCTGATAAACTAACTCTAAAATGCTCCAAAAGAATAATGCACAAAATATTTTGAACAATGATCACAACACTTATATTAAGTACATAGGAGTATACCAATGTAACTACATTTTAAGTGAAATCTCATCTGAATGTAAACATTCTAATTTTTTAAATAAATTATTTGGTAATTTTATACAACGATGCTATTTCTTTATATAAATTTACTTGCACTTAATATTTCTAATTTAACAGTAGATATTAAATTTTCCATGAAACAATACAACATCCTTTTCATGAAATTTATATGAAATTAATACAATTACTACATGCTTAAGATATAATTTTGAAATTCATAGATTCCACCAGTGTTAGTTTTCTAGCACTGTGTAACAAATTATCACAAACTTGGTGGCTTAAAACAATACACATTTATTAGCTCAGCAGTCCAGGCATAGCTTAGCTAGGATCTCTCTCGGTCCACAATCATGGTTTTGGCCAGTGTTCAGTTCTCATCTGGAGATTGAGTACGGAAGAGTCTGCTTTCATCCTCACAGGTTGTTGGCAGAATTCATTTCCTTGAGATTATAAGACAGAGGACCCTGGCTTCTTATGGGCTTTTGCCTGGAGGTTGTCCTCAGCTCCTTGCCAGATGGTCGTCTCAAGATGGCTGTTTACTTCTTCAAAGTGAGCATGGAAGAAAGTCTCTAGAACTATCCACTAGCAAGATGGAGTCTTATATAACCTAGCCGTCATGGGAGTGACATCCCATTACCTTCACCATATTCTATTGGTTAGGAACAAGTCATAGGATCTGCCCACACTCAAGGGGAAGAGGTTGTACAGAGGTGACTATTAGAGGAAGGAGTCATGGGAGCCAGTTAAGAGTCCTTTCACCATACCACTGATAAGGCAGTTCCTAAACTTCACTTTTTATATCTCTTTTGTTATTTGTTAAAGAAAAAAATCAGAAAAGTCTCAGTTGACAGATTATAATCACTAAAGTTTATTATTTTTGTGCCTAGGTATTAAAACATTTTCAGCCTTTTATGAAGTAAGCTTCTTTCAGTCCAAAATTTGAAGAGCAGAAACTGATCTTTAAAATCACCATTAATAATAGAATTTTCTATTTACTTTTAATAATAGAATTTTCTGTTTGCTTTTCTGTTGGTACAGTTTTTAGAAGTTCAGAAAGTTATTTAAGGGACAAAATTAAAGTTATAAGTGATTTTCTTTAATACCCCAGAATAAGAGCAATAAACCATATAGATGCCCCAAAATGCAGTTTTAAAAGTTTTGACTTCTGGAATTATTTTTCTTCTCCTGGCAACCCAGAAACACATGCAAACCCACAAAGAGATATAAACAATGTAAACCAGGTAAAATTCTAGAACTGCTTCTGTATAAAAGGGTTTTTATGCTCATGGTAATAATGGCAAGTATTCAATTTGTACAGTAGCAGACTTTGAAAATAAACAATTTCATTCTGAAACATTATTATGGTTATTGCTATCAAAATCAGTGATTAAAAGCAATTCTGTTATTTAAAATTTTGTTTTTGTCTGAAAACCATTAAACACTGTATGGTTTTTTTTAATCTAGGTATCAGCAAACACAGAAGATTCTTCTATGAGTGGCTATTTGTACAGATCAAAGGGTAATAAAAAACCTTGGAAACACTTCTGGTTTGTCATAAAAAATAAAGTGCTATATACATATGCTGCAAGTGAGGTAAGATCGGAAATCTAAATATGAGTAATTTGGGAGTCTTGTTTTATAATGCCAACTCGAAACAGTTACAGTATTTGTTTAATCTGTTTTTTGTATGTTTTGGCTTTGATTTTGGAAGAGGAGATGTTGCTGTTATTTTTACTATGAACAATGTCTTTGTTTTTTTTCTAGAGAGCTCTTACTCAAAAATATTAGTTTTTCATAGTATTAAAATATAAGTTCTTTTTGATGTCACCTTCACTAATGGCAGAAGTTCTTATTCTTTCTACCAAGCTCTCTTGAATATCCCTAGATTATATTGATCAAACATCAGCTTAGATAAGATAGATTTCCTTTGGGTTATAAACAGTGTCTGGCTGTTTAAAAGTACCATCTCTCCTATGTGATCACTTTATGTTCTGACATCCTATGAAAAACCACTGCTCTAGGGTCCCAGCTTTTTCCTTGTGGGGCTGGAGTAAATCACCTGCCTTTCTGAGCTACATTTTCTGTATCCATAAAATGAAAGTAACATAGTTACCTACCTCCTGTGGTTGCAGGGAAATATAATGTGAAATTCAATGGATGTGAACACACTGAAAAACTGTCTAGCATAGTGTCTGGTTCCTGGGGTGGGTAGGAAGGAGGTGGCTCAATAAATATTGTTGAATAAATGAGAAATAAATGAGTTGCTAGAATTATGAGTTTTATATATATGCATGCGAAATTAATTTGGAGCTATATAAATCAAGAGTTTGCAAATTTGAATTTTTATCTATTTTAAAACCCATTGTCCTTCATGTCATTTTAAATTAGGATGTGGCAGCTCTGGAGAGTCAACCTTTACTAGGATTCACTGTCACTCAAGTCAAAGATGAGAATTCAGAGTCTAGAGTATTTCAGTTACTTCACAAAAGCATGGTGTTTTATGTATTCAAAGCCGATGATGCTCACATAGCTCAGAAGTAAGTAATTTAGACATATTTGTCTTTTATACATGAAAGTTTGAGTTGTTACTTTAAATGATTGATTTTCAGATAACCTTTTATGCATAAGACAACTAAGAATTTAAGTCAGCTATACAAATTGGAAAGATTTTATTCAAACTCTTTAGAATTGCTTCTAAAGACAGGCAAGAGTATCTGGAATACTTTCAGGAGGCTGAAGGGGAAAGAAAATAGGTAGTTCTGTACAAAATATTTTGCGTACATATGACCTCTGAGGAAGCAGCATGATGCTGCTCTGCTGAAAGGAAGGGAAGCTGAGGTATTTGACCTCTCCTTCAATGAGGGTAAGAATCTTCTCTTGAAACATTCCAGGATTTGGCAATCCAATGATTCCATTGTGCCAGGGAACAGCAGGAGTTTAAACAGCTGCCTGCTAACTTACTTTTTTGGGATAAAGGTCAAACACATTAAGAGGCTCCCATGCTGTTTCCAGTGATGAGTAGAAGGAAATGGATATTTTAGATGGTAAAGGCTGAAACAAGTCTCTTCAAAATTCCAACAAGAATATTTATTTAGATGTCATGAGGTTGCTTAATAGAGAAGCATCTCTCTGAAATCGAGGTCCTTTCTGAACAAAAAACAGTTTATTCAGTTCACCTTTTCCATTTTATTTTTATTGTAGCTTTGTAAAATACACATTTTTGTTTTCATTAAAAAGTGCTCATGATTTCTGAATAGACTTAAAAGTGCAAAAAAAAAAAACAAAAAAAGATTGCTTTAAGAAAGCAAGGTTTGTCATTTCTTAAAGGCAGTTAAATTACCAGAATTACATATGTCCGGTGCAATGTTATAGTCTATAAGACATTTTTTTTCCAGTCTGAGTTAGGATATTCAGCCCTGTAAAGCTGTTGCTCCAAATAATTTCTTTTGGGTACTGAAAAATATTTTTAAATTATGTCACTTAACTATTTTTTTTTCTGTAAAAATTACTTAGATAAAATAATAATTGCCCTAATATTCTGTTAGACATTATATTTCTCATCATTTTCATCTGTATTCATCAGCAAACTGATAAACGTTACTGCTCTTGAATATACATCTTTTGCTTACATTTTTAAGTTGAAAGCTAGAAATCACTTTTAGAATTGAATGTAGTTAGGTGAAGGGAATTGGCTTACTTGTATAATTATTAATACAGGCTAAATTATAAGTTTCTCTTAAAGGTTATTAATACCAAATAGGTTGCTTTTTTGCACATTACAGAATATTCAAATGTGTTCATTTCAAAGGAAAATTTGGGCTTTTCAAAGGCCTTCTTATGGTATAATTTATATGCCATTTGCATTTTAAATTTAAATTTTTGAAATTCTGTTCTTTAAATATGAACCAATCTGTTATAGGCTGTTTTTACTAATTAAATTGAGTGACTTCAAATGTTCCTAGTTAAGTTCAGAAGCAATTACACTACTGGAGAAATACTAACTCCCAGGGTCTTCTGAATAGATAATTGCAGCTCATTGTATTGTCAGATAAAACTTTGAGGCTAAAGGATTTTGGAAAGACATCTGTGAAACTGTGAGACAATGTTATATTGCATGCAATATTTTGATCACCTGGAGGTAGATTGAATGCTAGATTCCCTATCACTGAAAATTTTAGTACAGGTCTACACTATGGCCACCCAAGCGATCTCTGGTTAAGAGAGCAGACAGGGAGAGAGCTACTGTCCCTAAAAGCAGAAAGGGGTTGAAATAAAGGCCTCTGTAAAGAGATTTCCACTTCCAAAACCAGTTAAATGAGGTCATTGGGACTTCATAGAGCTTTTCCATGAATGGCCCCTTCCTCATGCCTCAGAGAAATAAGCAATGCACTTTTCAGGCTAGATTTTTGGTCAAATTACCAAATAAAGGATAGTTCCATATATACAGAATTCTAATTTGCTATAGGAAATCTTAAATATAATGTTAGGGTAATTGGATTCACAGGCACAGCTATTATCTATATTGTTGTAACACATATAGGATGATTACATTTACAAATCTAACAAATTTCTCTTATTAATAGGTGGATAGAAGCATTTCAGGAAGGCACAATATTATAGCACTATCTGTTTCATCTCTGTGATTCCAAAAGGGTTGAATTTCATCACAATGGAGTAAATGCATTACAAAAATTTTGTAAATGAACACTGCCAAGATAAATCCAGCCAAAATCTTCATCAAGTATAAGAAATTATTTTGTTAGGTATAAGGTAATTTTTTAAATGTTTGTTTTTTCATGTATGTTATTTATTAAAATTTTGATGTTTACTTAATAGAGCTGTTTCTGAAATTCACACTGAATTCTAAAGTACCTTTTCATTAGAAACCAGAAAACATATTTTAATATTATATGCCCTATTAACTGTTTGTGACATAGTCCCTTATTTTCTTAATGTGTTTTATAGTGTTACATTGTAATAACATTCTCACTAGTGGCAAGTCTTTGTAAATAAAAAACATCAAGGAGCAAGTTTCCATGCAGTGTTTGGTTTAGAAATTATTATTCTAAAACTGCTGATAACAAAAGTGCATGTCTTTGAATAAATAAACTAAGATGAAGTTTTGTATCTTTTAATGGAAAAACACATGGCCAACTTCTACCTCAGTAACTGTGAAATGAAATTCCAGTAAATTATCTAACCTATTTCTACTGTGATGTACTTCTTTTGGCATGAAATAATGTTACAGCATCAAGGAATTATAGCAAACAGATAGAACCTGAGTTTTTATTTAACTGAACTGTGAGTAGGAAAAGATGTTTCATTTGCAGAGGAACATAAATAATCAACCCCATAGCTTTTACATTTAGCCTGATCTTTTTTAAAAAACCAATTATGGCAAATATTATATAATGTCCCTTGCTATTGTATTCTGAGCCCAAGTCAATGGTGGTATTTATATCTTAAAAGAATGTTTCATTTCCTATAATATTGTGCTTTAAAAAATGAACTGGAATTACCATATCAAAAAAGCACAAATTTTAAGCCAGTATTAACTGAATTGTATAGTATTCTTTTTAAAGGTTTTTTAATACTACTTTGTGTTGTCTTTCCTAGTAATTTTTAAAAAGTCCTTTATTTCTTTAACCAATTGTGCACTTCATTAGGGACAGTTTATATTCATAATTCTGGTGCACTTATTAACAGAGGAACTACTTTGTAAATAAAATTATTCAGAGAAGAAAAGTGAAATTAACACTATAATTAAAGTCATTCCTGATGTTTATAAGATACATTTATTGACTGAGTTTAAACTAAATATAAATTATTTTAAAAGGCAAGGTTATCCATAGAATATTTCATTAAAGGACGTAAGAATTTTCCTTTCTTTTACATAAGGGATTTCCTAATTCAGTGTGATATTTACGATTGCCAAGAGAATTACTGAGTGCCTTTCTGAAGCTTTTGAATGTTGTTGCAACACCAGAGTCCATATTAAATCTAGAGTTGGCTGCTGTATTTTTTTTTCTGGCTCCTGCTTGCTATGGAATAGTTTTAAACCCTGTTGCAGCCTCACAGTCCTCAAATGCTATCTCCCAAGTATTTCTGCTACTGTAGGTAAGCTAATATTTCTTTGTAGCTCATTAATTTTATTTAAGATAGCATAAATAAGGCTTCCATGTTTAAATCCCAGCAATTTTTAGTATATCCTTTTTGGAGACCAAAGGTATACCTTATAAAGTGTTTCCTTCTACATCATTGCATTTAGCACTGCACAAAACAATGTTATTTGGAGTTCTTTTACCCTCCTCTTGAGCTCTTAACCTTCTAACTACAAAATTTGCTTTAAACCTCAGAGTTTTACAAAATATCAGCTAGGCTATTCTATCTTCCAACAGCTAGCTGAATCAAGAGCCAGTTATAAACCTGAACAGAAGTAACACTGCACAAACTCCTAGTTCTCCTAGCTACATGTGAAACTCATTTATGGTTGTACTAGCTACTGACTTAACCCCATAAGGGGTTTTGAAAAATATACCATATAGCTTTTTGAGGAAGTCATCAGATTACCCACCCCCCATAAAGATGTTTTAAATGTGGAATTGTATTACATTCCCTTTCCCCCTTATCAATCCTCATAACTTACTAAAGCTGATCATTATTTAACCTGGTTCATTCAGTGTCAACTGAGAAACCTAATTATATACATTATGTTGTATAGCTACTTTGAAAAATCTCTTGATAGCTAACATTTTAGAGAATAGAAAGGTATTATTGTATATGTTCTGTAGGTATAAATAGTACCTAGATCCCAAGAATGCTGTATATATTACACTGATACACACGCTTACATCAAACCCTTTTCAGTAACTCCTTTTATTTGTGAGGAGAAAGAAGAGCAGCAATAAAGCTAAGCCCAAGAGGATGATGAACGTAACCTATACGAGAGGTGCCAGGTTAAACTAGGGGAAGGCTGGTGTTCTCAGTGTGTGTCAACTAGTGTTCTTCCTTTGTCTGTGGCAGCTGTAAATGTAGAGGACCCAACCAGAGCCCTAGTAAAATGAGAAAGGTTATCTGAACTTTTCCCCTGTTTCTGAACAATTCTTCAACCTCTTTTCCCCTGTTCACTATTATACCGGGTATCCTCCTATTGGCTTTTGCCCAAGATACTTAATTATCTCTTCTTCAAACCAAAAAAGCTTGATTTCTTTGAGTATGTAGTAGCATTTCTTAAAATAAGATAATCAGCAACCTTTGTTTAATATAAAGTTATAATGGCACAACTGAGTGAAGAAGACAACTTTAAAGTACAATTTTGTTAGCCAAATGTGTATATTTGGTTGGTAGACTATATCCAGAAATAGGAAGAATCTGCTATTTAGTAATTTAGTTAAAATGTAAATGTTATCACAGCATATGTTGATGTCTCGGAATGTGCTTTCATTGTACCTGTTTTTGAAGTTCGGAATGTGCTTTCTTTGTACCTGTTTTTGAAGTTCGAAATCCACTGTAGTAGTCAAATGTAGTTACAGGGACTTCCAGAGAAGCAAATCCTATTTTTCTTATACTGTACACTCCTTGAATGCAGATACTGTGTCTAATATATCAGTTTCTCATAAAATACTTACTTTGTATCTTTTAGAAAATATTTGTTGAATATTATTTGAATGTTTCTTATACAAGTGAAGACAAGTGATTTTTGTCATGTACAACTCAAATACAACCTCCCCAAATGCCCTAATTATAACTCAGAGCTTAGACCTACTCTTTCCACCATCCTGAAGACCACATTTGCACCTACCTGTTGGACATCTACACATGAGTCCTTCTTAAACATTTTAAACTTTACGTGACTAAAATTCAACTTACTTTCTTTTCATTCAGACCTGTTTATTTTCTTCTATAATGGAAAAAAACACCATTCTAGACTCCAAGTCTCAAAGGACCCTCTGCAATTGCTCTTGTATATTTTCCATATTCATCGCCCTGGCTCAAATCTTTGTTACCTCTTCCCAGTGACTAGAATAACTTTTCTTCTAATTCCAGTGCCTTCTTTGCATGGTCCCATCTTAAACACTGCCAGAGCCATCTTCTAAAGCATAGCTCCAGTTTCATCCCTGCTTCTCACAACCTTCATTGGCTTGCCAGTGGCTTGGCATAGAACACTTATTCTCAGTTATTATACACTCTAGCCAACCTCAAAATTTCTGTTCAGTTTTTTTTATTTTCACCCTTCTCAACCCCTATTTCCATTTATCCAAGACTTCTTTGTGAAGTTGATCCTAGTCCTTCCCCTTTTCTTTCAGACTAGATCTGGTTTTTCTTCCTAAACAAACTTTCTTATTGTGCTTATCACATTCTTGAGGACAGCAACTGTAGCTTTTCATTTGAGATTTCCCCCTCAGTATCTGACAGAGCGAATGCATTGGGTACTTAGTATTTGGTGAACTAAATTACTTCAAGTGGATCCCTTGTGAGATAGATATATGTACATATAAATAAAATTTTTGAGTGCATCCAAGACAAATATTCTGGAGCCCATGCCACTTGTAATATTATTTTCTAAAGGAAAATTTTATCTGTAACCATTTCCCCCTTTAATAAATAATTTCTAGTAGTTTTTTTCCCCCAAAGATAAAGGTAGTAGTAAATTTTCAAAAAACCTCAATATCAAACTTTTTTTTTCTTTTATTTGCTGGGGGTGGGGGAGATGGAGATGAGGCATGAAGGGGAGGCAGCCTTTTCTTTTATATGAGTTGGTCATCCTATCTTAAGAACCAATCTTGAAATGCTTTTGTTTTTTAAAAATGACATGAATTTCTAGAAACTATTTACTTAAAGTGATAATAGTTTGTACTTTATTGTCCATATAGATAGATTCTTTATAAATTGTTAGCATTGTAAATAATGTTAATATGTACTATATTTATACAAAATAAATTTATATCTACTTTTGGTGTGATGATGTCTTTTAAACCATATTTTTTTAAGAGCTACATTTAAGGACAAACCACACTGACCTGTTTTCCTGAAGCAGATTAGGGGATGCTCTTCACTCACAAATGACGTTCCCAAAATGGCTTCTACTTTCAAATTTTAATAAGTCAGCTTATTGTGACTTAAGTGAAATTAATTGGATGTCATAATCACAAGCATCACTGTAAGCATGCATATTATGCACTGAGAATAGAGAAAGGGTCTCAGATTGCCTTTTTTTCCATTGGACCTAAAATAGACTTTCTCAGCTTTCACCTTTGGGACCATCTTAAGGATTTGGGGGTGGGGTAGAAGGAGGAGGGGCTGCCTTAAAACCACCAAACAGAACAAATGATACTAAAAGGAAGAGGGGGACTTATAGAGAATGGAGCATAACGCATATTTCCACTTGTTAGGGAGTGTTGCGTGCCCTTTTTCTGTGTCTTGCCTAGTTCTAGACGGAAATGACAAAGGAAATGTCCTCAATGCACCTTTCTTCACTTGAGTTTCTGGCCTGAATCCATAACTGCTTTTCTAGTGTAATCAATACTAAAGAAATTTCGAGGTCCCCTTCTCATGAAGTCCAAAGCACACGGTGCCTTGCGCACAGGCCAGCGCTTCCTGTCACACCTAGGTGCCACAGGGGACCACTGTCAGGATGTGATGCCCCATCAGGGCCTCTTCACTTCACAAATCGTTACTGACCATCAGGCACTGTGCTATATAGGCCTGGGAATACATCACTGAACCAAAACAGCAGCCTTCCACAAGTTTACGTCCTAAATGATTCTATTCCTGCTCGGTAGTCAGTACACCTGTTTATTAACAAGGGTTGATAAGTGAAACTTTGCCTTCTTACACAGGATTCTACCCTAGCTTGTTCTATTAAAGGGGACTTTAAATACCTCACTGGTCTGAGTCCTCTCATAAACCCCATCTAAGGTAAAAACCCATCATAGAGCCCGGTTTTCCACAAATTAGAAACAGAATTGATGAGGGTATCGATTGCTACTGAGATCTGGAACGTCTCAAAACTTTTAACCACCTAAGGGCGGGCACGCGACTTCCGGAGACCCTCGACCCTGACAGGCAGCCGTGGCGGGGCAGTCTCCCTCCTCGCCGGGAGGGGGCAGTCGCCTCGGGGAGGCCGCGGCCCCTCGCGCCTCCACCCGGGGGACGTCACGGCCGCCGCTCGCCGCTCGCCGCTCGGCCACGCGCCACTCCTGCGCAGGCGCGGCCGGGGGCGCGCACTGCGGCGACGCGCGCGCGAGGGAGCGAGAGCGAGAGGTCACGAACTCTGACCCCCGCCCCCCAAATACGCCCAGCAAGCTCCCAGTCCCCCTCCCCTTCTCCACCCCCCATCCCCCTCAGCTTTCTCCATCCTGTCTCCTCCCGGAGCCCCCCCCCGCCCCTACAGCCGCGGCAGCGGGGCCGTCCGGTCCACGCCGGGCGCAGGACGCGGCTGGGCGGCGAAGCGCCGGTAAGGAGCGCCGGGCGCGGAGAGGGGCGGCCGCGCCCCGGGCGGGGGGCCGGGGGTCCCCGCTCCCAACCGCCGCCGCCCCCCGCCCTCCCGGCAGCCTGCGGGCTTCGGCCGGCGGTGTTGGCCGGAGGGGCGGCCCCGGGGCCGGGCCGGGAGGGCGGCCGAGGCAGCCGGGGCGCGGAGCGGGGCCCCGGGGGGCCGTCCGCGAGCCGCCGGCGCGCACGGAGCCGCCCCCGCGGCGCCGCTGACCTTTCACCTCCAGGAACAGCTTCCGCCGGGCGCCGACGCGGCTCCCCGCGGCGGGCCGGCTCCCCGGGGCGCGGCGTCGGCGGCGCCCGAACCCCTCTCACGGAGGGTCCCTTCCTGCTCCCCGTGTTGACGCGGCACGGACGGGGTAACGCGCCCCGCGGCCGCCGCAAACGGGGCGCGGGGAGCCGCGGCCTTCAGACTGGTGTCTCCCGAGAAATTCAGCCTAACGGCCCCGGGGACCTCGCTGCGCGCCGGACACGGCCAAGCTTCCCGTAGCCCTTTTGTTAAAAAACCCTCTGCCTCCCACTCCTGCAGGTCCGGTTTTAGCGGTTACACATGTTGCCATGACTTTGACTAAGTAGGGCAGCCTGTTTAAAAAAAAATAATAAATAAAAACTGGAAAGGGAAAGTAAAAAGACGTGAACAGTAAGGCCTTTGGGGGTTTTGTGCCTCTGGAAGCAGTGAGTGGGCCTTGGACTTTGATGTGGTGTTTGAACGATGTCTGCTGTGTAGTTGGTTGGTTGGTTGGTAGGTTAGTGCACAGTGATTGTTTTAAAATGTTGCATAGATGTAAAATATCTTTCTAGCCTTATAAAAAAAAATGTGGATCACATGAAATGTAATGTCATTCTTTGTAGGAGTGCTTCGTTCTTTTGGAAAGGGTTTTGAAGTAGTAAAGGCAGCAAACATTTCCAAAATAACTACTGTGTGTGTGTCTCTACACATAAAGAATGTAATTCTTACTGTTGGGAAATAGAAAAGATGAAACAGCACAGGATAAAGAATTAGTAGTATAAACATAATTATTTACCTTTTTTGCATTATAGGACCCTCTGCAACAACCTATTTTATGAAAGGAAGAAGGATGGACTAGCCTTCTGGAAAAATGCACCTTTATATATAATTTTGTACACGGTCTTAAAATTTTGCGCACGGTTAGGTACAATTTAAATGAGGGAGGAGGAGCTTGAAATACTGTATTAGGGAATAAAGACCATCCCAGTTCTACCTGAAGAGAGACCGTTCTTGGAAGTGATAGATAAAATGAGAAGATGAGGAAGTCAGTCTGTAAAGGAACTCCTTTGCGGCCACTGTGCTAGGCATGTTATAGAGACTTAATAAATATTGAAAAAAAATCAGGAGAAGAGCCGAAACTTTATTCCTTGACCATTAAAGATCATTGATGGTTATGAAGCAGGTGAACACGGTTGTGGTTCAGTTTTGTAAACATCCTGAAATAATGCTGCTTATCAAAGTTGGCTGACAACTTGCCTTCTTAGGACTTCCAATGTATGCAAACATGGTTCTTTCCTTTTAGGAGCCTTTCATATGCACAAAGTTTTGTGTATTAAATGTATATTCAGGAAGCTCAATTCTGGCAGTAGTTGAAATTTTAACAATAAAATTTTTAACTTGAAGGCCTTGGATTGGCCACAGGAGGTTTTATGAACCCCTTGAAATTGAACATAGACCATCATTTGTAGTGTGAATGTGAGCTTGTGTTTTCTGGTGAGTGAAACCTTAACTTCCATCAGATTTTCAGATATGTTCCACCTATCCCAGCGGGGGCAGGGAAGGAGAATCATTGTTTTACGTCACATTTTCAAACTTTTTTTGACTACACCGCACAGAAAAAAAATACAATTTGCATCATGACTCAGTCATGGACACACATTAAATTAAAATCAAGTCTTCCTGAAACTATTCTTATACTCACTATACCTGATGCACTCACTATTTTCTATTCTATTTTTCTTTAAAAAATAATCTGAAAAATGTCCCCATCTATAAGTGGCTCACAACACAGAGTTTGCAAAACAGTGCTTGGGATGACAACAGCCTACATTCAGTTAATGGGAGTGGGACTAGGGAGGAAAGAACGGAGGGAGAGCAAATGTTGGGAAAAGAAAATGAACTGTATCTGATGTAGCTAAAGGGCACAGACTTAAAAGTTTGAATCTGAATGGAAGAAGGATGTCATTATCCGATGGTACTTTTTTCTGTGGGCAAGGTATGTAGAAATGAGATCGAGGTAAATGTGTGAAAAAAATCAAGGGCAAGAATATAGAACTGTGTGTCTTTTGTGTGTGAACTAGCTCTGTGTGTCTTTTGTGTGTGAACATCCTCATGCTTTTTGCTTTGTCCCTCAGACTGGTAAAAACATATCCTTCAATGCGTTGTTCAGATGTCTCTTCAATAAGGTTTTCTCAGACTCCCCCTCCAGTGTGATGGTTGTGCTCCTCTTCTTTTGTGGAGCACTTTGCTTATTCAGCTAACTTTCAGGGATGGCTACGTGCTACTTGTAAGAAACTGTTAGCCATTGGTATAGATATTTTGACTCACATTGAATTTGTACAACTTTATTTAAATAGATTGTATTGAAACTATTTCCTTTTTTGAGGAGACAGCATCAGTGTGACTGACATGTCATTTAGTAAGTAGTCAAAATGAGATTAGAACTCTTGATTTATTGACCTGAGGCTTAGATCTCTCTACTACCTATATATAAACTCCCTCCCTCTAGTTCCCTATTTTTCTCTTTGTCATTCCTCCATTGCATTTAATACATGGTAATTTTTAAAAATTTGTTTTCTCATTAAAATACGAACTCCACAGAGGCAGAGAGCTTAGATCTGTCTTGTTCACTGTCAAATCCCAAAGTCTCACAGTGTTTGTTAAGTATGTTTCAGTAAATACTTACTGAGTGAATACTAGGCACTGTTAAACAGTAGTTCATTGAAAAAATTAGTTCATTGAAAAGCTATGCAAATAAGGGCAGGGTGCTTTAGAAGATAAATGGGCGCACAATATATAGTGGGCCACGGATAAGGGAATGCTTGCTTTTCTCGTTACGATAGTTGATACCCATTCAGAAGGCATGAAGACAATATGTGGCCTGTAAATCTTCACATAGTCACTGTTAGAAAGGTCACACATTCACTTGAGAATGTTTATTTTTAATCCTTGTGTGTTTTTCATAAAGTCACTTATAAGTAAACTTTTGTTTCTTGATCTTTGCATTTAGTTTGTCATAAGCATGTTCTCTTCGTCATTAAGTATTTTTCTTACACATGAGAATATTTTTTGCACAAACTTTTTTTTAGCTAAAATGTCACCTTCACAGTAAGGCCATCTCTGATCTCTTATTCAAAAATGCAGTTCTCCCCCTGCCCCCAGCATTTTCTATCACTAGTTCCTACTCTATTTTTCTCCATTCCACTTTTTACATTTTGTTAATATTGTATATTTTGTTTGTTGTCTGTTCACCCCACCAAAATGTAAACTTCACAAAGGGAAGTTTGTTTTAATATTCCCTACTGTATCCCTAACATGTAGAAAAATGCCTGACTATAGTAAGCATGCAAGTGTTTGTTGAATGGAAGTATATTGAATAATTGGGTCAATGAATATGAATATTTTTAAGTTAATATGATTGGCAGTTTCTGTTGTTTTTTTTTTTTTTTTTTGAAAGGCCTATTCACCAAAAGACGGGACTCGCACAGACATGCCTACTGATAATAATCATGAGCCAGGCAACCACTCCAGTTTGCTTCTACTATTGATACACGAAACTCTTCAACCAGAAGTCCACTGAACACTACTAAGTTACTCAGAAAAATTTAATTTGGCATTGACTCCAATTTTTTGCCATCAGTTGGAGGTGCACATTGACAAATTACTTTTCTAGGAAGGTTATAACATTTTAGACTTCAGATGGCAATATGTGAAGAATGCCTGTTTTGTCTCACTTTTTTTGGCAGTACATTTATTGTTGGAAAACAAACATGTCAATGTAGTGATTCTGTGGTATTTGTGGTAGAGAGAAGCCATTAGCAAAGACACGAAAGCATGATATACCATACTATCAAGGAATAACAGTGACGTATGTAGCTAAAATGTATGGTTTAGCAAATGCCACTTCATCCTGAAGATATAGAGAAGGCTTTGATGAATATTAAGAGGTGTTGTAATATACATGTTAGATAAGTCTGGCAGCAAAATATTAAAGTAGCAATAAGGTGGATGTTATTAGATTTTGAGGTCAAGAAACTTGGAGACTGGATTGCTTACAGTTTGAGTTGTCCTTACGGACAGTGAACATGTTGATGGCAGGAAAGGGACGACACTTCTAAAACCATCAGTGAAAATGGCATTGGGACAAATTAATGAATGACGCTAATAAAATCATTAGAAACTACTATGTAATTGTCTCACATGAATCTAAAAAGAAGAGTTTTTGCTGTGGGATGAGCAGTTCCCCTTCAGAGGACATTAGCAGTATTTTTGAGATGTCTGTGTTGTTACATGTGTATGTACAAGATACATAGATTGTTTCTTGCTCATTTGCCTATTTTTAAAAATACTTTGTTAATAATGATTCCTTTTAAAATTAATTTTCTTTAGAAAACATTTAAGACTATATATCTCTCTTCTCTGTTACTGAATTCTCCTTCATGAGCCTCCCAATTTTTCAGCTTTCCTTTCAAACTGGGCATAAAATCAGGACTGGTAACACACATTATTTGATTTTTAAAAAACTGTCAGTAGACCCTTCCTATTGAGAAGATTCTGTAACTGGTAATCCCTAATGTCTTGATTTCACGAGAAAGTAAAAGTGCCTCCATCCTTAAAAGACTCCAAAACCTCAAGTTTTTAATGTTGAAGATTGCAAGGCTGCCTCGACCTTAAAATCCTTATGTCTATTTTTACCAATCTAAGAAAAAAAAAAATAATGTTTTTAGTATGTTTACGGTATGCTTGAAAAAATTCAAACTAATTTTGTTTTGTGAATTCTCTAGAATCTTTGGAGATTATTTAAAGCAACATTGCTTTAAAACTGAATTTGTGATTTACTGAAGAACTGACAAAGCAAGAAATTAGGACTTTGATTTGGAAGTAGCCAGAGTAGACCCCCTGATATAGTCTCTTATAAAAATTAGCGTTTATTTATTTTTTTTTTTTTTTATTTTTTTTGAGATTTCTCCAACTGACTGTGGAAAATTTTAGTTAATGTTGAATTAAATTTTTTTGAGTAGCTTGGTAGTGTTCAGTGGATTTCTGGTTGAAGAGTTTCATGTATCAGTAATAGAAGCAAATTGGAGTGGTTGCCTGGCTATTGCTGATATCAGTAGCATGTCTGTGCTAGTCCCATCTTTTGGTAAATAGGCCTTTCAAAAAAAAACCCAAAAAACAAAAAACTGCCAATCATATTAATCTTTGTCTCTTCCTGCCCCATGTACAATGATTAATCTGAGAGATGAGCACACAATTTAAGCTAGGCCAATCAGAATCCATTATTAAGATTTTAAAATTGGAATTCAGGAATTGTAATTTCCTTTCCTGGTGCTTTTTTACAAAGTTGGAAATAAGCCCCGGTCAGCTCTTCTGTAGTCCCAGCAGTGTATATTCATTCCCCTGTCCTCCTGCTTTCTTCACATTTTTTTTACCTAAACTAGCAGTTGTTGATTTGTTATCACAGCCAAAGTGACTACGACACTCTAATAAATACTTGATTTCATACCAAATACCTATTTTATTCTCACCAATTTTTATCATTTCCACTTTGCTAGGAATTTTTCTATCAAAGTGAATAATACTATCATGTGGAAATTTGTGTTTAGTAGAACTTAATAAGTAGATGGGATTTGTAATTAATTGAGATAGTCTCTCTCATTTTTGTAAATGGTGAAAGTTTTTTTGAAATAAGATTTATGATATAGTTTAATTATTTCATGGATATGTTTATTTCATGGATATAACATCTAAATATATATTTCTATATAGTATGAGAGAGGTTGGTAATGATGAAAATAGGATTATAGATTTGACTTTATATCACTGTGTCTCTGCCTTCCTAATTTGAATCTTAAAATGATGAGCCGACTTGACAGACACCTAACAGACTTTACAAAGGAGAATATGATAGTTTAAGGTCACAGTGGAAGATATGTTTAGTTGGAGAGGGGTCCAGTGGGGAAAAGTGGTTCTTAGTCTGCCTTTCTGGTCAAATGTGTTTCCCAGATCCTTCTCATTCTTGTTTTGCTCCCCACAAATAGAGGTATATATGATCACTGAAGTAAAACTTTCCCTGAGCATTCTTTTGCTATATAATTTGGATTATATGAGTCTACAAAATGAAAAAAAGCACTAGACTAGTGTAGTGCAGAGGGTTTCTATAGCAAGAAGTAGAAGATTGATACGTTGGATCACAAAATAAATTTCACCAAATATAAATTATGTGTATGTTTTCCTGAGGATGGTGTATAGCATCAGTCACATTGTCTAAGGATTTTATAACTCTAAAACAGGTTAAGAATCCATTGCAGCGTCCTGCTCTTTTCTTCCTAAACAGAAAAGAAAAATCCAAAAATCCCTGAATTCACTACACAAGAATACTGTTCCAAGAATGTTAACATTCAGGTCCTTTAGCATTGTTATTGACAAACTACACAGTTAAGCATGCACATGCTGTACATGCCTACATACATGCATCTCAGTGTGTACTCTATACTCTTTGGTCTCTGGTTAAAACAATCGTTCACCTTAGTGTAATTGTTAGCTTGTATAATAGTGCTTAGAGATGAATTCAGGCCTTCCTATTTATATACTTTTATTTATGTATATTTATATACTTTTAAGTCATCAAACAATAATATATAGAAATAGTTTACCCAAGTTTTTACTACGAAGTTGCTTCTTGGAGTCTAATACACTGATAACACTAGTGTCGATTTTAGGATTTCTGCTAAAGATTCCTTTAAGCTATTTGTGTTACTATTAATCAACTTGTGTGGTAATAAATTTTTGGTAATTAAAATTTTGAAGGAACAAGCATTTGGTGAAAAATAAGTCTCCATCCAATCCCTGTTTCCAAACTTCCATTTCTTCTCCCTAAAGGTAGTCACTGTAACCATTTTCTTATGTGTCGTACCAGGTGGTTTTCCCTCTCTATGTAGCATTTTATAGTTTTCTTTACATAGATTTTACTCATTATTAGATTTATGCCTAAGTATTACGGACTAAATTGTCTCCCCCCCAAATTTGTATGTTGAAGTCCTGGTCCCCAGTACCTCAGAATGTAACTATATTTACAGAAGAAGCCTTTAAAGAGGTAATTGAGTTAAAATGAGGATGTTAGGGTGGGCCCCAATACAATATGGCTATTATTCTTATAAGAGATTGCAACACAGAGAGAGGGTAGACATGTGAAGATACAGAGAGAAGACAGCAATCTACAAGCCAAGGAGATAGGTCTCAAGAAACCGATCTTATCAACAGCTTGTCTCTGACTTTTAGCCTCCAGAATTGTGAGAGAGTTCATTTTTGTTGTTTTAACTACCCAGCCTGTGCTACTTTGTTATGTCAGCCCTGATAGACAAATACAGATTGTGGTACTGATAAGTGGGTGCTGCTGTTACAAATACCTAAAAATTTGAAATTGGAAAATGAGTATAGGCTGGAAGAGTTTTGAGATGCATGCTAGGAAAAGTCTGGATTGCCTTGAAGAGATGTTGGTGGAAATCTGAAAGTCAAAGGCATTTCCGATGAGGGTTCAGAAAGGAAAGAGAATAGCTGTGGAAAAAGCTGCCGTTGTCTTAGAGATATATACATATCATCATCAACAGAATGTTGGTAGATGCGAACATTAAAGGTGCTCCTGATGCTGTCTCAGATGGAAATGAACATGTTATTGGAACCACTGGAGGAAAGGCGAACCTTGTTATAAAGTAAACTACAAAAACTTGGCTATGTCCTAGTGTTTTGTATAGAGTAGAACTTGTAGTGATGAACTTGGATATTTATCCAAGGAGATTTCTAAGTTAAAGTATCCAAGATACAGCCTGACTTCCCCTTGCTGCATACAGTAAAATGTGAGAGGAGGGAGATAAATTGAAGAAGGAATTATTAAGAAATATAGAACCAGAACTTGAAGATTTGGAAAATACTCAGCCTATCCATATTCGAAAAAAAGAGAAAGCATTTTCTGGAGAGACTACCCAGGGTGTGACTGAACAACCATTTGCTAAAGAGATTATGGGCATGTGATTTATGAATCCACTTAGCCATGTCAACAGAAGCTAGGAATAGAGGTGGGTTATCCAGGAGAAATCTATTGAGGACTCTCTTGTTTGATGGCTTGCACCATGATAGGTTGCATGGAAGGCAACAAGATTTTTGAGAATTTTATACCAGCAGAAATGCTGCCAGCTTGGAATTGATGGACACATGGATGACATGAATGAAGACTCCTGTACCTCTGGAATTCTACTGGATGGGCCCATAGAGCTGTTCAGCTTTGAACATGTGTTATCCTTCAAGAAAAGAAAAGAATGACCCTAAAGATGGGTCAGAAGTTGGTGAGCTTGTCACTGCCACCATGGGCCCAGAGCATACAGGCCCGGGGAACAGAATTGTCCCTTTGGTTGGTTCCAGAGAGGTTGAGGCCATTGCTTTTCAACCTAGTGAGAGATAGTTGAATAATCAAGCTAAATATTGAATATTGCTTTTAACAGAACTAATTGAAGCATTTGAAATTTTAATAGTAATTAAAGAAAAAAATTAAGATAATTTGGAAATTAAAATTATAGAATATTTTTGAATAATACTATATAAAGTCAGAAGTAAATTTTGTATTCTTGACCATCTCAGAGAAAAAGCAAAGGTCAAGTCAACTCAATCTTACAGGCTCTCAAATTTATTTGGAGACAGTTTTGCATCAAATTCAAATTAACCTTAATATATAAGAAGGTGCCACTAATGAAGAAGTCACAAAATTCTAAAGAAATCTTCCAAATGAATGCAATTATTTTGTCAGTTTTTACAATATATTGATAAAAGAGTGTTAAATGGCTACAGTGATGTTTGTTTACAGATGGGATTGCCTTGTTTAAATTAATAAACACCTGATCTGTATCAGAGTTCTGTTTAGGCTTCAGTATCTTTGAAAAGTGAAATTGTTTGGTTGAGTCATTTTTTAGGTAGATATTTTTAAAACATATAAAAGCAGAGAGAATAATTTTATCAACTCTTGTATAAACTTCACCAGTCTTCAGTAACTCAGTGCATGGCCAAATTTTTTAAATTCCTTTCTACTCCCATCCACCTAACTGGATTACTTTGAAGAAAATCCTATCATCAAAATTTTTTTTCTAAATTCTTCAATAAATATGTTTTTGTGGGTATAATTATGAAAAGCCATCTTTTTATTTTTGGCAGGACAGTTTGGCAGTTAGATCATGGCAACCATAGAAGAAATTGCACATCAAATTATTGAGCAACAGATGGGAGAGGTATGTCTAGTTTACAGTTCATTCACTGATTTACCGAACTTAATTACACCAAATGTATATGCTAGACTCTGGAGTACAGAATATACTCCTTATTTTAAGGTAACTGTAATCTAGTGAGAGATAGTTAAAAAATTGGACTATCACAATAGAATATGGTAAGTGCTATGAGAGATAATTGTTTAGGGTGCTGTGGGAGCATAGAAGAAAAACAACTAATGAAAAATTATAGAGGAGTGTAGGGACTTGGTCAGGGAATAATTTTGGGGGGTGCAATATCTGAGGCCAGTCACATGGACCATTGGGAACAGATACATGTCAGTAGACAGATCTTCATTTTTTGAACAGTTATGTCCTATTCCTTAGTAAGAGGTATGCTGATCCCAAGGTTTTCAAAGTATCATCTAGGGACTCCTTCAAAGAATCAGCAGGGTCAAAACCATTTTTATAATAATAGTAAAATGTTATATGCCTTTTCACTGTCATTCTCTCACAAGTATATAGCAGAATATTGCAGAGGCTACATGACGTGTAAAATGTCAACATTTAAAAAGTGTATAACTTAGTAAACCTATGTTTCCGAGATAACCAATGCATGATGTTATACATCACTCATGAGTAAAGGGTCCATTCAGATTGCAGGGCAGACTAATGGATTTTAATATAGCTTCTAATTTCATACTGCAGTAAACTTTTAAAAAGCTGTAACTTGTCAAGATTTGGTGTAGTATCAGAGAATAGTTTCCACACTGTGAAGAGCCTTTTTATTAAGATAGTCTTCCTCCTTTCAACCAATAAATGTAAGACTGGATTTTCTTTTTATATTTTAACCAAAACAACATATTGCAACAGATTGAATGCAGAGGCAGGTTCTAGCTACTCAGTAAAACATTTTGGAAAAATGTACATCAGTGCCACTGTCACAACTAAATTTTTGTTTGTTTGGAATGTATACTTATTTTTCACAAATATTATGTATTTATGTTAATAGTTAATGTTATTTTTAATTAATAATTTTTAAATTTCTTTTTGAAATTCTAATATGGTAAAATGTATATAACCCATATAAGCAAAAGCCCTTAAAGAGTTTCATTTTAAAGTGTTTATAGAGGTTAGAAACTGGATTTGTTAAAAAACAGGCTATGCAAAATAAAATTGATAATAGTTAAAACTGCACCCAGAAAAATAGGGCAAGGTAGAAATAATGGGCAACAAAGAAAATAAATTGGCAGCAGCTATAATCAGTACAGTCTGCTCTAGACAAAAACCTTAGTGATTCAGAACTTTGTTGTAAATTTTGCATAGAAAATAATCTTAATGAAAATTTCAGAGAAATGAAAAGAGTTGGAAACAAAGCAACTTTGCCATTTAAAACGAATCAAGGAATTAACGTGGCTTAATGAGTTTACTAGGTAAAATATTTGCTCAACAACAAAAATCCTCAATGCTGGGCTAGTTCTCTTTATTCATGAACTTGCTTTTCCCCGAACTACTCCATCTCATTCTGTCTTCTCAATTTCTCAGGCCAAAATTTTATAGTCATCCTTGACTCTTCTTATATTCCACATTGAGTCCATTAGCTCATCTTGTCATGTTTTTCTTCATAAAATATCCCAAATTCAGTTGTCCTCCCTAGCCCCAGCATGGCTACTTCCCTGTCCTCAGCCAGTATCTTCCCATATCTAATACACAGATTTTGCTAGTGTCTGCAGTAGTAGTCTTTCTTGTCTCTTTTAATTCTGCTCTTGAACATTTACAATCTAGTCTTCACACTAGATCTAGAATGATCCTTTTGAAAAAAATCCTAGCTCTCCTGTGCTCCATAAACCCTCTAGTGTGTCACCATTTCACATAGTAGAAATTCCAGACTTCACATGGCCTCAGAATCCTTCAACAATCTGGCCCATCCCATTTTCTGCCATTATCCCTCTCTTCCACTTTTTTTCACTTTCATGGCTCTCTTACTGTGTCTCTTGCCTCATATGTGTCGAACACTCTTTTCCTGCCCCATGGCCTTTTATGATGTGTTTCTTCAACCTAGGATGCACTCCCCTAGTGAATTCTAAGCCATGGTCTATTAATTCACCCAGGTCTGTGCAAAAAATGTTACTTCCTCATTGCTCTCATTTTATCAGTGAGTCTCACCCTAACCCTGCTTTATTTTTCTTCAAAGCACTTAATACCACCTGACAATATTATTTATTTATTTGGTTTTTATTTGCCTTTTCTCACTAAAATAAAAGCTTTATGAGAACAAAGATTTTTTTGTTGCTCTGTCCCAGGATCCAGAACAGTACTTCATAAATAGAATGCACCTAATATGTTTGTCTAAGTGGGAGGTGGGAGGAAAGAGGAAGGAAGGAATAAAAATAGTGAGGTCTAAATGTTTTTACTATTTATTTGCACATTTGTTTATTTCTGTAAGATAAGTTTTAATGGAAGTAGAATTCTTAGTTTAAAAGATGTATGTATGTGTATTATATTGAATATTTATGTAATGGTATGTTTTTTTAGCTTGTCTATAGGCATGGCAAAACTGTTTTTTGAGGGGAAAAAATTAGTTGATTACTAATTTTACATGATTGTTTTAGATTGTTACGGAGCAGCAAACTGGCCAAAAAATCCAGATCGTAACAGCACTTGATCATAGTACACAAGGCAAGCAGTTCATTCTGACAAATCACGATGGCTCTACTCCAAGCAAAGTCATTCTGGCCAGGCAAGATTCCACTCCGGGGAAAGTTTTCCTCACAACTCCAGATGCAGCAGGTGTCAACCAGTTATTTTTTACAACTCCTGATCTGTCTGCACAACACCTCCAGGTAAATAACTATAGAGTCTCTTTTCATCTTATACTTGAAAAAATTAAAAAACATGTCATAAGTATAAAGCTTGACATTAAAAATTTAGGTCATGCATGTTGAGTAGGAAAAAAAATCTTGCATAAATTTATGAGCTGTGCAGATTGTCTGTGGTGGCTGCCCTTTCCTAGGGGTCACTATACTTTCCCCCCACACATTCTCACATCCATATATTTTGGGGGTTCTTAGTGCATGCAGTAAAATTCACTCTGGCCAGTTTGATCAGGAAGGGATTTAATAAAGGATATTGAGAACTCAAAGAATTGTTCAGAAGGCTGAAGAAACAGTTCTAGGTCAGGCTTCAAAAAATAGCTACTGTAGCATGCATCAGAACTTATTTCTAAGAGACATGCTGCTCCTACACAGTTGGGACACTGCCAGGTCAGGAGCATCTTCTGTAGCTGTGGTGTCTAGGACCAACCTTCTGTTCCTCAGACAAGTAGCTGCCAAATAGAGAAGTTGGTATGATAGTAGCCGTCTTCATCGCCACCTTTTTTGTTGTCATCTACTCCTTCACTGATGTAGCAAGCAGTCTACCCTGTGGTCTGCTTTAACTCTTGAACTCAGTCAGTAGTGTAGATTAACTTTACATTGAGTTAGGATTAATTTTTGCTAGTTATACATATTTTTCAAGAGCTAGTTAAGGCTCCTACACACTGCATGCCTTTGTTTGTATAGATATTTTTAACTGCTTGTTTCTAGAATTGAATACAAATGCAATTAACCCTTCCGTTTGCCTTCAGAAATATTTTGGGGAAGTGCCCACTTAAAATTGGATTCCCGTCTATGGCCATGCTACTCTGAACAAACCCAATCCCGTCTGATCTTGGAAGCTAAGCAGGATTGGGCCTGGTTAGTACTTGGATGGGAGACCACCTAGGAAGACCAGGTGCTGTAGGCATAAAAAATTTTAGAAAAATAAGAGATTGTAAGATGACAAGGTCCTTGCAATCTGAGGTCAACCAAGGGTTGCCTTGCCTAAAAAAAAAAAAAATCTTAGGTTCAAGAACTGACCAAAAGATACATGATTATTAAGAGGCTGATTGGGAATTAAAATTATATGTTCCCTCCTCATGACATATATAAAAATTAAATTGATTCCAAATGTATCAGAGACCTAAATGTAGAACTAAAACTACAAATCTCTTAGAAGAAAATGTAGGTGTAAGTATTTGTGAACTTGTATTAGACAGTAGTTTCTTAGATATGACACCAAAAGCACAAGCAGCAACAATAACAAAAAAAAAAGAAAAATTAGCTTCCATTATTCTGTAATTAAAAACTGACTAGATAATTCCTTTTAGGATTAAAAAACTTCTAATTCATGCAAAATTTTTCTCTACATCCTGATAGATTGTATTATTATTTCATTTACATCATTATTATTTTTAGAAACTGAGCTGCTAAGGTAGAAAATGGATAGGATTAAGTTACAAGATAGAAGTTACTAAAAAAATACCACATTATACATACCTTAATTTCTTTTATTAACAGACGTGAATTTTTTTGAAACAGCTTTACATTTACAGAAATATTGAGCAGCTGGTACAGAGTTCTCATCTCTGAACATAGTTTCTCTTGTTTTCAACATTTTACTTTAGTATGATATGTTTTTATAATTAATGAACTAATATGGATACATCGCTAACTAAAATCTATAGATATTTTTAGCTTTCCCTAATTTTTAGCTAATATCTTTTTTTGTTTTAGGGTACCACATTACATTTAGTTGCCATGTCTTTTTAGATTCTTTTTGCCTATGGCAGTTTCTTATACTTTCCTTGGAAATTTTGAGGTATACTGGCCAAGGGTATTGTAGATTGCCCCATTGTGGGACTTTGGCTGTTTTTCTCATGAATAGACTGGGATTGTAGGTTTTGGTTGAGGAGGTTCACAGAGGTTAAGTGCCATTTTAATCACATCATACCAAGGGAACTTACTATGATGCTTTATCACTGGTGACCCTGACCTTGACCACCTGGCTGAAGGAATATTTGCCAAATGTCTCCACTGTAAAATTATTCTTTTAAAAAAATTTTTTGTGTTTTAAAAATAAAGGTAACATTGGTACTTTGACTACTTTTCTTTGTAACTCCTTTTCTATTTAAAAAATATAAAGTTATCTTTTATGCTTTTATAGCATATTTCAATCATGTCATTACATGTGGAAAGTTTCTTAACTATTCAAAGACAAATGTTATAATGGGACTGATGACTGCTGCAATAATTTGATGTTTTCCCTGTGAATAATATGTGCTTAATGAGTGAGATGCATTAAAAATAACTCAGGTATTTGTTTAACAATCTATTTAATGAAATTATTGTATAGATGAAAAAGGTATTCTTACTGCCTTCTTGTAACATTGAAATTTTTACCTGTAAAGAAAATTATGAATAGTTTAATTACTGTGTTCATAATAATAGAGTTCAGTTTCAGAATGACTTATGAAAAAGAAAGCAAAAAGTAAGACTGACCTTTTAATTTTTTACATGACTTTATTATTGAATAAAAACAAATTACTGTGTTTTTGTTTTGTTTGGGGTTTTTTTCTTTAGCTCTTAACAGATAATTCTTCTCCAGACCAAGGACCAAATAAGATTTTTGATCTTTGCGTAGTATGTGGAGACAAAGCATCAGGTAACATTAAAAATAGCCTTCTATAAGTATTCTATTGTTAAAATAACTACCACACTCCACGTTTCTTCTATTGATATTACAAAGAAAGGTAAATGAGCATCTAATTTTTATGGTTTGTATTTGTAGCCTATGAACTTGGACTGATTTTTCCCCAGAGCTTTTTATTCACGTAAAGATGTTTCATTTCATCGCAATTTAATTTGACCTTTGTAGTGACATAAAATGTATATTTCAAAGAATTATGAAAGACAGTTCACCTTTTGAAAGTAAATGGAAATTTTTTGAATGTGACACCAGTTTTATGGAAATTTTTTGGATGTGACACCAGTTTTATCAAAGGAATTGCTTAAAAATGAGTCTTGATTCTTAATAATATATAACATTAAGTTGTTAACCTACCTATTGAGCTCTGTTATCATTCTAGGAATATAGAGTAACTTGAATTATTGAGGTAGAAGAAGCGCTGGTTGACCTTTTTTTAATTCTTTGCACAGCCAAGCAAGCCTTTCTCTAAACTTAGTACTCAGAGTTATGTCATTTTAGTTCTGGCCATTGTTACTTCATGCCAGAAACACAAAGCCATGTTCACTCATATATGTTTACAAGTGCCAGTAAACTGTAGTTTAAGAGCTCAGTTTGTTTTTCTTTAATCCTTTTTAAGCTTTTCCATAGCTTAATTACAAAATCTTCCACTAGAGCTTTTCTCAGAGTATGTTCAATCTGTCAATAGATGTTGCACTAAAGAATTAGTTTGTGAAATGATAGGTTAATCAGAGTGCAACAGATTTCTGCAGAGATTTCAAAAGTGGAACCCACAGTGAAGGGGGAATTATTACAGTTCAAATACTAACTGAAATACCTCTTTTGGAATATAGTTTTCAGAATAAAATATACAGTATGTAACAGGACTATAATTTGTAAGTGATCTCAGAAGTAAAAATAGTTATTATGTTAAAGGGTCATGGGTGATTTTGTTCTCTTTCCCAAATTTTCCATTAAGGTTACTTTATAAAATTTTAAAAACTCAAATTGTTCAGTATATTTTAACAGAGAATATGGTTGTTTCATTCTCTGTTTGATAACACCTGAAAATTTTTTTCAAGTCATTAAACTCATATCTTTTATTTCATGTATTGTTTAAAAGTGAAGAAATGGGCTTATTTCATTTCTATTCTAAAATATGTGACTTGTGTTTTCCTAAACATTTGTCTCTAGGACGTCATTATGGAGCAGTGACTTGTGAAGGCTGCAAAGGGTTTTTTAAAAGAAGCATCCGAAAAAATTTAGTTTATTCATGTCGAGGATCAAAAGACTGTATTATCAATAAACACCACCGAAACCGCTGTCAATACTGCAGGTTACAGAGATGTATTGCGTTTGGAATGAAACAAGACTGTATGTATTAGCTTTAAAGGAGAAAATACTTTTAAGGATTCAGGCAAACTCTAGAAGTATGTTAAAATTAACACATATGTCAAACATATATGCTTTTTAGTTTTCCAACTAAAATATAGAAATATGTATATATGTATATATTTTTATTCACTCAACAAATATAACAGTTTTTTATTAAATTACTAATGTGATTAATAAGATAATGACAATAGCTAACACTGATTGAGCTTTCACTGTCACTAGCTCTAGCTATAGCATATGAATTAACTTTCTTATTCTCACAGCAAAAGTCTATGTAGTAGATACTTCTACTGTTACTCATTTTATGTTTGAGTAAACAGATTTAGTAACTTGTCCAAGGTCACACACCTGATAAGTGACAAAACTTAGATTTGATTCTTGACTGGCTTTTTATCCCCTCAGAAAATGTACATTTTAACAGCTGCACTTATACTATCTCCTACGTGTCTTGAAATAAAATTCCAATGAAATAAGTGAAATAGATTCCCTATAGTTTATAAATGAAGACTAAGCAGTTGAATTACTTCTCAAAAATCCCCCTGCCTTTTACTAAAGAAATAGATCTAACTTTAGTCTTTTTGTGGCTCTTTATTGTTATTTTTCAAATGGTTAAATATTATTTCAGTTTTTAAGACTCATAGATAGCTAAGGAACTGGCTCTTAGCATCAGGTTTTCCTTCTTGACGATGAACTTTTAAAAAGTTCTTCTACATTTCTGCCATAGCTGAAGCAGGGAGAGAAAAGAGAGATGCAAAATGGCCAGTTTTACTATTTACTATTATCATTTACTAAAACAACATCATTGAACTAGCAAATAATTTGTAAAGATTGATGATTATCTTTGGAGTTCTGTTACAGTGCCATGTCTCTCATTAGCAGCAATGGTTAACCTACAGCTTACATTTATTCTTGCCTCTAAAATCTGCTTTGGGATATAATAGTGTGACACGTTTTTTGTAGCTGTTCAGTGCGAAAGAAAACCCATTGAAGTATCACGAGAAAAATCTTCCAACTGCGCCGCTTCAACAGAAAAAATCTACATTCGGAAAGACCTTCGAAGCCCATTAGCTGCAACTCCAACTTTTGTAACAGATAGTGAAACTGCAAGGTATAGTAAAAACAACAAATAAAACATATTAAGTAGCTGGTCATTTGTTTTTCTTTTCATCGAAACTTTGGCTGAAATTTGTTCTCATTTGTTACAGGTCAGCAGGACTGTTAGATTCAGGAATGTTTGTGAATATTCATCAGTCTGGAATAAAACCTGAGTCAGCTGTGCTAATGACACCAGATAAGGTGTGTTTAGTGGTATTAACTTAAAGCTTAAATATTTTTAAGCCTTTAAAATGGTTTCCTTTTCTTATCTTCACTATTAATTTTGCCAATTGATTGGTCTTAAACATTCCCTATTACAAATTGCTTTTTTTTTTTAAACATAAATTATCAACTAATTAGTAGTGTCAGATGGCAAAACTAACGAGTTTGATGTCCTCTGTTCAAGGGAAAAGAGTCCATGGATTGGGGGAGTACAGTGCCTCATAAGTGGTAGAACACTCTTCTGGAAGGACTTTGGGCAAGAGTGAGTTTTATAGAGTATTAGTAGCAGCAACAAGGAAACAAGGCACAATTGGCCATGAAGTCAGGGATTTCCTTATAAGGCTGATGGGTCATGTTTTCCTAGGGTAAGGTAAGCCAGCTAAAGCTGAGTTGGAAGACTGCGATCAGTATATGTTAGGTTTCCTTGATAGTTATTTCCTATAAGTATAGGCTGACTTAGGTTTAGTTTTATGACATGGGTGGGGTCACTGGTGGCCTCCATTTTCTGGATCTCAATACTACAGGAATGAACTTTATTAGTAGAAATGTTTATTCTACTTGGACAATTATAGCTTCAGTGTGAAAGTGACAAACATTTAAAAATCTTCACCTTGACATTAAAGTCCTTAAAAAGAGGTATTTATATGTAATAAGTGAAAAAATTTTAATATGTTTTTTATGCTCTCCTACAGATTTTGTAGTGTCAGAATACTTAGAATATTCTATTTCAGATGAAGAGAAATTTCTAACACACCTGACTCAAAACTGACTTGAGTCAAGAGTAGGAACAGGATTTTAAGAACTATTTTATACTCAAGTCATATGAGTTCTCTTATAGATTTAGAGCAACTCTTTATTGAGCAAGAGATCTGAAAGAAAAAATGTTTATTTAGATTATGCATGTAGAGTTTCTGTAGTCTTCAGAAACCCTTATGAGGACAGAAAGCAAAAATTTCTCCTAAAGACTCATATCTGAAGACAGATTTTGTCTATGGTGATGCTACCCTGAACACACCCAACCCCATCTGATCTCAGAAGCTAAGCAAGGTTGGGCCCGGTTAGTATTTAGATGGGAGACCACCTAGAAAAACCAGGTGCTATAGGCATAGAAATGACAGATTTTTAGGGAGCCTGTGACTGTTGTTTCTCTCAACCTGTAATTCAATATGGTTTTATATATTCTCTAAGATTATTCATCCTATTTGTGGCCAGATTTGTTATATATTTGTTGCTTAACACTTTTAAGGCACTCTTAATAATTATGCTCTTAAGTCAAATTTCAGCTGCCACTTACTGCCACAAATGCATAACATTGGACAAGTCATTTGACCGCTCAGTGCCTCAGTGCCTTCTTCATCTGTAAAATAGGGATAATGAGAGTGTGTACCTTACAAATTGGGCTATAGCTTTTTGCTCCTAAGTGAGGCCTCTTTCCATGTGTTTTGAGATTATAAGATTTCACTTAGCATTGTCTGTGTTTCAGAGTTATATTGGTAGCTGCAATTTCATTAACATGTCAATTCCTTTAAGAAAGGAAGAGAACTAAGTTTTGTTGAGAAATTACTATTTGTCCACACACTGTGCATTTCCATACCTTTGTATTAAATTGTAGTAACAACCATGTGTGGTAATTTTCTGACAAATGGTCACAAAACTGTTAAGTCACAAGATGAGGTCTTTCCACATTGCCTAAGAGTCTCCCTCAGCAAAAACTTAAAAATCTAGTTAAATGGATATGTTATGAAGTGGAAAAGAACATATGAATATTTAAGTTTTAACTGAAAATTAAAACACCTAAAAATGTATAAGACTGGCACAGTGGTTAGGAGCAGACCTGATTCTTACTTCACATGATGTGAGGATTAAATAAAAAACATATGTAAGTAGTAATCATGTAAGAACTGGTGGGTTACTCAGTAAATGAGACCATTATTTTGGAGAGAGCGCAAAAATTGTTTCATTCTACTTATTCACCAAAATTAATTTCACATTAACTAAGAATTGACATAACAAATGAAACATCAAGGAAACATGTATTCTCTTAGGATTGAGAACACCAAAAACAAGTCATAAAGGAAAATCCAAAAATAACCATTAAGGGGTCCTGTCAGTAGGCCATAGAGGGCAACTGAAGGGCTTCTCATTAGGTGAGATTGGAATAATTTGAGCATTTAAAAAAGAATGACTAATGGATTGAAACACATCAAATATATAAAAATCTATGAACTTGAGATGATACTCAAAATTCATCTCTCATCATTAGAGGTTGCTAAGGCATTGACTTACTGCTTTGAAAATTCATAAATAAAAGGAAGAAGAATTAAGAACTTCTGCCTTTTTTGTACAAATTATATTTGTGGGTAGTCAGGAAAGTTCTTTTTCATAGAAGATTTATAACTCATCTGCATATATAATATACAAATATATGCATCTTTAACAAAAATAAAAGTTGAAAACAGATGGGAAACTGTGCAGTATTTAATAAAAGCCCAGCAATTTAAATATGTAGAGATGTTTCAACTACACATTTTCTGGTATTTAACACAGTAATTGGTAAAAGTTGGCATACTATGAAGCCTGTTCAATAATACATTAATGTTTTTGTTCTCTTTTCACTAATACTAATTTTATTACATTTTATACAACTTTATAGTTAATAAGGCTTTGGAAATTATTAAAATATTATCAGAATTTTAATGTTAAGAAAAGATCATCTAATTTATATGCTTATACAGAGGAAGCAACTGTGACATGGATACATGAGCCACTAAGTGCCATTTTTGGTTTAAAGTAACTTTTGTATAAACGTTTCCTAGGAAATGTACCTGATGTTTTTAAACTTGTATTTTCCTCAGGAAGTTTCTAGATGCTCAGAGCTCTTTGATTTTACTTTCTAGATTTTACCGCAGAGTACTTTTGCCATTTCATAATCTAGAACTGAGTATTTTGGATTTGAATGTTTACTGTTACCAACATACAGAATTTGAATACTTTTTTCTTTTTTTTAAGGCTGAATCATGTCAGGGAGATTTAAGTACATTGGCCAGTGTGGTTACATCATTAGCAAATCTTGGAAAAACTAAAGATTTTTCTCAAAATAGTAATGAAATGTCTATGATCGAAAGCTTAAGTAATGGTGATACCTCTTTGTGTGAATTTAATCAAGAAATGCAGACCAATGGTGATGTTTCAAGGTAAAATGCTTTTTAATCATAAGTATTTTTTTGCTTGTGTTCTTCAGTATTTCTTAAAATATTTTTATGTTGAATACTATTTACAGAATTTTCAGGAAACAAGTATTTCTGTTAGACTTAGAAAATTTAAGGCATACTAAGTTTTAACTGAAAAACTGCATTCAGTGTAAAATGCTGTCTAGCAGGTTACATTCTAAGTAATGAGCAATAAGTGAATATTAGAAATATAGACACAAAATTCAAGAGTTTTTTTTTCCACTAAAGATGATAATTTGCCTCTGAAATTTCAGATAGTTTAGTTGCCAGTTTTTATCTTCTGTGTATTTAGAATTAAACATTTTGTCTCATTAGGCAGTCATGTTCACTTTCCTCACCAATTTCTAGTGTTGAAATAGATTTAAAAGATTTAGTTGAATCAACTATAGTTTTGTTATACTTTGGGAAACTCATCAGAATTGTATTTTTCATTCTTTCAATGTTAATATTTAGAATGTAGAAACCAAATTTTCTTCAGGTTTTTTTCACACTCCATTCATCATCTAAAATGTTGAAGAAACTCCATTTAAGAGTCTCAATAAGTACTTTATTGAACATGGGCTTTTAAGGAACTCTAGAAGGCATCTTCTTGAAAAATAGGGGGAACTATTTAGAATAATTATTTGCTAACATTATTTAATTATTTGCCATCCTGATCTCATTCTTACAGTTTAGACTTAGCTATGTTACCATAAGTTAAAAAATATTCTCTTAATTTTTAGATAAAATTAAAACCTAACTTTGTGTTGTATAGAATACAGTAATGTCAACATAACTTCTTGCCTTTGTTCTTTCTAAATAACTGCTATATGTAGAATAAATGAGCTGATATCTTGTAGTATCAAATGTATAGCTTGTAAAAAGCATATTTTCATACCAAAGTATAAGGATTTTTCTCCCTCTTAATTATATGTGATTTCTTTAAAAGACTAGTTCTTTGGTAGTACATTAATATAATACAGGTTTTCATTCAATACATACGAAGTTTAATTTGTTGCTTTTGGAGAGAGTCATAGATATCACTGAAATAGAATGTTCAGTGATAACACCAAAGTTCTATTTTCTAGACACATTTTAGGCCTAAATCTTAATTCCGGAATTTTATGTAGAATTCTCATTTTATTGTGGAGATTGGCCAAGCTCACAGCTTCTGATGTCTCCTTATAGGGCCTTTGACACTCTTGCAAAAGCATTGAATCCTGGAGAGAGCGCAGCCTGTCAGAACTCAGTAGAGGGCATGGAAGGAAACGTACACCTAATTGCTGGAGACTCGAGCATAAATTACATCGAAAAAGAGGGGCCACTTCTCAGCGATTCACATGTAGCTTTCAGGGTATTTCCATATATATATTTTATAATTTTTATGTTGTATTATCCATTTTGATTTTAATCTTCCTTTCAAAAATAGAAGCATATTTGTTATGTTTTTAAAAGTCAGAAATATCCCTGATAGAATTTAAAACAGCAGCTAAAACATACATATGGCTATATAAAATAATGGCTTAATAAAGCAGCCTGTTTATAAATCGTAGTTATAATATCAATGGGTGTAAGTCTATAAAAGTTAGTTTTTAGAATATTTAGACATATATTTTTTTTAACTTTATGTTTTGGCATTCATGATGTGTCAAATGCAGTGGTTTTGTTCAGCACCTAGCTATTATTACTTGAGTGTAAACCCGTATGTAAGACCCAGATATTCTGCTCTTTCCATAGTAGCTAAAGAGAACTGCATTTATTACAGATTGCCCCAATTAGCTAGCACTCAGAATTATTTTAAGAAGGTAAAAAAATATTTAATACATTTTAACTTTAGTTTTTTAACTTTTTATGCTTTAACCATTATGAAGAGAATACATTTGTAATTTCTTTTTTGCTCCCCTAAATACATTAATTTATGATGGAAACAATACATGTAGAATACTAGAAACAGTTTACATAGAATATTAGAAAATAGCTTTCTGACATTTGATTTGTCACTTAAGTAATGTTTGTACCACAGCTATAGATATGCTGACCATCGAGGCCCTAATTAAGACCCCACTGTTTTGACCCCTCCATGTTAACCACTCTGTATCTTTGCTCTGTCAGCCAGCAATACTGTTAGCAAATCATATGAAAACTGATTGGCAGTACTTAGGGCATTTCAGTTAGCAATACATAGTCCTGGAATACCTGAGTGTAATTGCTCATAACGTTATTATGGGTTATACATTTTTATGGGTTTCTTATGAAAATACAGTTATCAGATAGATATGTGTGTTAGTGGTAGAAATAATGAATACAAAATAAATATAACACTGGTCAAAATGACATTTGATAAATATATTTGCAAAATTCGACTTGGTAGAAATAACCACAGAGAAAACTCACGGTGACTTAAGCAATAATTGCTGTAATTTGATAGTCAGTAAAACAGATCAATGAAACCAATCTTTATATAAAATTTTACCAAAGATAACTGATGGAAAAAATTAGAAATGTTTTATTTATAACGTACACGAAAGCTTTTTATGAGGACTGTAAGAAAAGGCAATGTCATTCTTTAAAATTATAGTAGGAGCTATGGAGAAGGCTGGAGCAAAGCAAAACTGATTTTTCTCATTGTTCTTATTCTAAATAAAAATGATTCTTTTGTATTCCTAGTTTTCTTTTCTGCCTTTGGACTTTAATAAAAAGAAAAGGTAAAGGACAGATGTAGGAAGAAGGCCCATTGCAAGGAAAAAGTACGCTAATTACTACCTCCATAGAAAGTAGAAATAGTCTACCTTTTTTTATTATTGATGTTGGCCCTCAAAATTTTTTAGTCTTTCACATATTTGTTTTGGACAGATGAATTAGATAAGTAGAGTTTTTTATTTTTTCCATTCCATCTTTAACCTGCTGTATTCCAGATATTCTCAGAATCATCACTGTAAAGTTTCTTGCTCTCCTGAAAAAGAGAATTCCTTCTTTCTCTGAATTTGTTTACAGCCTCTGTGAAATGAAGAGTTTTTTTCAATGACTTCCCAGCCTGGTACTTTTATGGTTCTTTAATTGAGGTTTAATGGTTATGAGTTCCAAGACCTGACATCTGTAATCAAAAAATTCATCTTAATTGATGAGCTATATAGTATTTTGTTTCTCTCTTGCATTTTTATATATGGTATAGTTTGCAGCATGCTTTCATGTACATTTTTTTCATTTGCTCCTCACCACAATCTATTGAGAAGGTTTGGATTTTTATTGTGATTTCATGAATGAGAAAAGAGATTTGGAGGTTTTCAATGTCTTGTTCAAAGCAGTCCAGACAGGAGAAATAGTCTAATAATGCAAATTGCATTTGATTCTGAAGAATCTAGGACAATAGAAATATTTAACTTCAGAATTTTTGGTGCGATTTCATATACTTTATGCCACTTGATTCTAACACTTCCTTGTAAAAATAATCAAAATGAATAGTATTCCCATTTTCAAATAAGTGTATGAGACAGGTTAAATGATATCTCAAACTGTTCTTCTTCCATGTTTATTATTTCAGTGTTAGAATCACAATCCTTCCAGTCACCATGTTTGACATTTGGGAGTCCTCATTCTCCCTATGCCTCACTTCCCTCCATTCTCTGACTGAATCCTAACCCTTATACTGTTTTAAATTTCTTCCTTTCTCTTTATTTTCATTGCCATATTCCAAGACTTTTAATATTTATTACTTAAACTATTATAGTAATATCTTTGTTTCTAGTCCCTCTTCATTTTGTCCTGTGTACTAGTAACAGAATAATTGTTAAAATCAAGCTAGTTATGTTACTCTGCTACCTAAAAGCTTTCAGTAACTTTCCATTACAGATAGGAGGTAAAGTCCATGACCTTTTAGGACCATCTACATTCTGATCCAATTGCCCATTTCTCAGACAGGCCATTCCCTTTCTTAGCTTCTATAACTCATTCAGTTTCTCTTTTAATCCCCTAGTGAGTTTTAGCTCTTAGCTTATTGGCTCACAGTGAACTCTCAATAAGTGGTTGATGAATTAATATATGATCCAGGGCCACACAACTAATTAATGTCAAATTGAGAGTCTAAATCTCTTCACTCAAGTCAGATAATTTTTAAAAGCTCCATCATTCAGCCTGTTATCAGAATTTTTTATACAGAAACTGCTAGAAAGGTAATCGCAGAAAACAACTTCTAAAATAGGTAGCCTATTGAGTTCATGTCAATACTCTTAAAAATCTCAATGTATTAAATTATATATTTGAAAAATGTGTGTAATTCAATTTATAAACATAAGAGTCCAAAGGCTTTTAGGAAATACAGAATATTTATATTCTACAAGTTTTGGGGAACCTTTAACATCTTCGTAGTAGAAACTTACCTATTCTATGTAGAGGAAGAAATATTTGTCTCTGCAATTGCAAAGGCATGTTTCTTTAGCCAGCATTGGCTTTCTGATTCATAATGCTAAAGGTGTATCTTGTCTTAAGAAAATTAAGTATATAATACATAAATTGTGAGATATTTTCTCTATAATATAATATGATAGTCTCTTAAATAATGTGTTTTTGTCATGTATATTGCAAATGATTTCAGTTTTATGACTAAAACAAAGTTTTCATTGTTACAACCACTGTTGTGTAAGGCAAGGTCGTATGTGTCCTTTAGCCTTTACATCCGGTTTTTACATATTTGATTTTAAACTATTTAGCAAAGGGTTGTTTTGCATCTTACCTACTCTTCCCCCCTAAAACTATTAATCTTTGGTAATTCCCTTATTTTTTAGGCTTTTTCTCCCTGTTCACCTTGGGCAATTCTGAAAAGTTATGATAGATAGTTCCCAATTTGTTTTTTACATAGTTATGTGTAGAAGCAGTTGTATCTTAATGATTACATTTAAGATGCTTAATACATGCTTCCCTATAGCTCTCTTAAGAATTATCTTAAATAATGGTATTTTAATTTACTGCTCCAGTAAACATTTCTCAAACATTTAAAAATTATCTTCTGATACAGTGGTTCCTAACCTTTTTGGCACCAGGGCTCGGTGCTCCTATGAAAATCTAATGCCTGATCTGAGGTGGAGCTGAGGCAGTGATGCTAGCGCTGGGGAGCAGCTGCGAATACAGACGAAGCTTTGCTCACTTGTCTGCCGCTCACCTCCTGCTGTGCGGTCCAGTTTCTAACAGGCCACGGACTGGTACCAGTCCGTAGCCTGGGGATTGGGGAACCCTGTTCTAATACATGGAATTTCAGCTGTTAATTGCCTTGTTTTGTTACTTGGCACCATTTATAAAGAGGTAAACTATTTGGGGCTAATATTGAACAAAGGCAGTTAATGTCTTTTACATTTTTATCTAACATTTCTGAATGTTATATTGTTTTGATGAAAACCTTTTGATCTGTTTGGGATCACAGACACCTTTGAAAATCTGATGAAAGCTATATGTCTATTCCCTCAGAAAAACATGTGGACACATTTACCTACCCCACCCAAGGGGTAGACACTGCTGTTAATGTGTGGTCCTTTTGGGGGTGTGTGTGTGTAGGTAGAGATATATATACACACACATACACTCATACACATAATTTGGGTCATCTACACTTTGTTTTGCAGTTTTTCCCACCTGGGTGTCTATGAGATGTTTTTTCTATGCCATTATAACTCAATTTATGTTACTAATTTTAATGCCTACAAGATGCTCTATAGCATGAATTATTCTTTTCCTTAGTCATGGAAATTTGGGTTATTGTCAGCATTTAATTTCTCCATTAGTAGTACTACAATGGACATCCTTATACATGCTTTTTTTGTGCAGGTATAGAAGTATTTTTCTGGAATAGAGATTTAGAAGTGTCATTATTAAGTCACAGGATATGCTCAGTTTTAAAATTTTTATAGATACTGCCAAAATGCCTTACATTTTACCTACCCTCAGTAGTATGTGAGTCCTTATTTACTGTATCATCACATACAGGTGAAATTACTTTTTATTTATAGCAATAAAAGTTCTCTTTAACAAGATTTTAAAAAATTCTTTTAAAAGTGTTTTGGCGTAGGAAATTTATTTTCAACAGTAGTCACACATTTAAAGTAACTACGTCAGGTCAGCAGTATAAACATAGCCTGTGAGTATTATGGTCACAGATACATTTTGTTTTACCTATAGATTAAATGGAGAGATTTTACACAGAACCTGCTATTTTGAACGTTAGAGTAGGCAATACTGAGCCCAGATTCCCACATTTTCAGTGTGTTGAATTCAGGTCACAGCTGTGCCCTTTATCTGGGAATATATACTTCCCAGATGGTACCGGCAGGCCTGCTTACTGATTACTCTCTTGCTCCTGTAAGCATTTGAATTTGTTAATCTCATAGCCTAAATGAAAAGAACATTTAATATGCAGCATTGATCCTTAAACTGAAGTTGTATACCATTGTTAATAAAGAAGAGGAGAAGAGGAAAAAACACTTTGTTAGACCAAGACATTAAGTAACTTTTAAAAACACTACCAGATAATTTCGTAGTTGGTTTTAGTAAGTAGGATTCTGCTTGTCTGAATATTACTTTATTAGAAACTATAATCTCATTTATTCTAAATGTTTTTAGCTGTAAAATCCAGTGACTTAGGTTATTTCAAGATATGCCTTTTGGTAAATATATTAGACTCATATTTGATACATTTACATTTAACTTTTGCAAAGAAATGATTATTTAGACTGAGATAATTTACCTGAGTCTCTGTTCACACTAGCTCACCATGCCTTCTCCGATGCCTGAGTACCTGAATGTGCACTACATTGGGGAGTCTGCCTCCAGACTGCTGTTCTTATCAATGCACTGGGCACTTTCAATTCCTTCCTTCCAGGCTTTAGGGTAAGTGTTTTGAAGTCCTCATCTATAAATGTGATTTTGTAGCACAGACGTTCATTAAACAAGAACTTCATTTTAGGAGGATCTGAATTAAAGGAAAAAAGTGGTATAACATAACTTTAATTTTCGTCATTGATATTATAAATCATGGCAGCTGGTTGTTTCTGTATATTTATGTGGAAAAGTAGCCATGTTTCATAATTTGACTAAGATAACAATTTGAGTGGATTATATGTGGTGATGCTGATAAATCATGGCCAGCATTTTATAGGATGTCTTTAAATGACAAAAAGATAGGAAGGATGTAAGGATGTCCTAAGGTGGTTTTTTCCCTCCCAACACCGCAGTTTCAAGATTCATCTCAGGCATTTTAATAAGGAGCTGAAACGTGCAAACAGTGAATATGTTTTAAAATAGAGAAATTTGTTTTCTAATCGTATGACTGAAAAAAAGAGCAAGGAAAAAAATGTAAACCTTTAGTACCACTGTGATAATTTAGAAGTTTGATCCTTCTGTTGAATAGCACATCTGTATTCTCTTTTCCAAAGTAATCGGCTGTTAATGGAAATGGTCTACTGTAAGAAATGCAAGCTTTACTTAAAAGTTTGCCAAAGTTATTTAGATTGCTCTAACGTAACTTTTTATGAAGAGGCAAAGAGACCATGGAAAAAGTTAAGCCCATAATTAGAAAAGTGTTATTCTAGTTACAGGACCGTATTCACCAATATGATTTTGTAAACAGTTCACTTTCATATCCTATGCAAATAGAGATAATAACTGCTCACTTTATCTTTAGAGAATATTCTGAATATAACAAAGAAATGTATCTGAATCAGGGCTTTAAAAGGTATATATAGAACTCCACCATAATTTGGTTTATTAATGAGGGTTGGATATTCCATGCATTAGATAATTTGTTTAAGTAATACAGTTACATAAACTAAAAGCCTGATTCATAATGGATTACCTTTAAAATGATTGTTAGCTCTTTCAAAATAACATTTAACTTTAGGAATTTCTCCAAATACAACCTTTTTTAAAAGAAATAATTAAAATACAGTATAAATGTACACATTAGCAGTTTATTTTAAAGCATTAAATATAGTTCCTTAAGCTTTTAATTGACATACTTAATGCCTTGAAAAGTAACCTGGTGGTATTTTTTTATAATAGGCTATTAATTGTCAATAGTAAAACAAAAAGAAGGATTGAGAGGTAATGATTTGAACTCCTGGGATTATTTGTAACACCACTGATCTTAAGTACTCTTGTTAAATTAAGTGTGCTACTGAAATAATGCAAATGTTGAAGAAACCAAAAATAAAGCCTGAGATTTCTAATTATAACGTAGTATAATTTTATAGTGGCAGCCACCTTTCTCTGTGATTGTATTGAAAATTGGTTTTAATGTTACAGACACACGACTCTTTGCAGTTAGAATTAACTATTAATATGGTCTTCAAGGCCATTAACTGCTAGGTAAACTATTATCACTATCTAAATGATTTATAGTTTGAATTAATCAGGTGGATGAGGACTAAGTACTAAGGATAGAAATTCTGTTACATGGTAAAAAAAACTATTCTAAGTCCCCTAGAAACTGTCATTGGTTGCATTTTTATTTTTAGATGTAATACTAAAAACAAAGTTTTAATTTTATAGAGAAACAGATAAACAACATTAATCATTTTCTAAAAGTCCAGCTTATTTTGATCACTTACTTTAATAGAAGGAAACAAAACTTAAAGAATCTTGAGCTGGTTAATGCTATTTGTAATTACAAGGCTTCTGTGTTTTATAAGGATATTGCTTTTCTCTTTAAGATTTGTAGTTTTAGTACTTCCAGTAATTAAATTGTTTTCCAGTTCTACCTGAATAATTGAGGTAGGTGACTACACAGTAGTATACATTCAATAGAGGATGAGGGGCACTTGGCACAGTTTGTCTGGAGTAAAGGCAGCAGTCCTCTCTACCTAGATTTTTATAATTAACCAACAGCTCCAAACTATCACCATTTAGCTACAGGATACTTGATTTACAGAATACTTTTTAAAAACCTTCCATTAAACGTTGTCTCAAATTCAAATCTTTAAAAATCCCACCACAATAAAACAGTGTTTACTCTATCTGTGGATTTCAGCTCCATTGCCATATCACTATTTTTCTTTAAGGTCCAGACATAGCTTCATTTCAAACAGATGCTACCAGGTAAAGTATAATGCCTTGGGTTTATTTGTGTAGAAGCCAAGTGGTTAGATTATCTCCAGCTATAGATAACTTCAAGTCATATCCCTTTATCAAAATAAATATTATAAACAATGATCTGACCTCTGAATTTGAGTACTACGTGCATATTTTAGTGAACACTAACAATATAATGTAGTAGTTAAAGTACCTATACCTATTTGTAAAAGAAGTTGACATGTTTACTCTTAGGCAGCTTATTGCTTTTATTAACACTTGCATAACTTTCCACATACTTAACTGATACTATGTAATGATTTCATAGACTTTGAACACCTGAGTTTAAGTTTTGGATTTTTCATCTACTAGCTATATCACTTAACTGAGCCTCCATTTCCATGTCTGTAAATTGAAATGCTTCCTTGCAGGCTATGCTGCTTAGGTGAGATGATGAATGTAAATTTAATCCAGTGCTGCTACGAATTAGTAGTAGTTTTGCTTCATTCTCTTAGGATCCTTCTTTTTAAAGGGGACTTGCTGTTTTTCTTTCATAATGTACTTTTAAAAAACATTTGGACAGTGTAACTAGCTATACTACAAGGATCTTTTTTGATGTTTGGATGAGAATGTGAATAGATATCTTTCTTTAATTGATCTCTACAGTTCTTTCACTTTTTCTTTGGAAACAAAATAATCTGGTAGTTTATTCCTTAGTTTTTATCTTTATTCCTTAGGGGAAGGGTACTTGTACCAAATTTGGTTTTCATCTTCCTCTTCAGTGATACTCCTTAACCTTTTCTCTGAGTCTCCCCCAACAATGTCATAATACTCTGGGTTTCTGTTTCTTTCAGTCGGCTCTGTTCTTTTTCAGGTCCTGTGTTCATTAGTTAATTACCTTGGTTAGCTGTTTCCTCTTTAAAACTTCAGAATCAGAGGTTAAAGTGAAAACTTTTCCATCATGTTTGCTTTTAACCTTTTCCTCATGCTTGTCAAATTTTAAAGTAATATTGAAGTATAGAAGTCTAAAGTAAAACATCCCTCTCCTGAGGTAACTAACCCCACCAACCACTTATTGCCCCACAGATCTTTCCCATGCCCTATTTAAACAGTCAAATACACTCACATTTACACTTCCTATTCTTTGCCTTTCTTTTCACATTTATATGTGGACTTCTTCCTTTACATATGTGTCAGCATATGTAAATTTACCTTGTTCTCCTTAACAGCTACCTAGTATTCCATTTGATGGATTTATTATAACTTATCTCTTATTAGTAGGCATTTGAGTTGTTGCTAGTTTTCTTTGTTATTATACCCAGTGATACAGTAAGCATTGTAGCAATATATATTTGTCTGTTTGTGTTAGTATTTCTATAAAATAGGTTCTTAAAGTAGAATTACTGAGTCTGAGGGTGTGCCTTCTAGTTTTTTAATAGGTACTACCAAATTGTCCTCCAAAGAGATATGAGCCAGTTTACACTCTCATCAGCAATGTACGAGCATGAATCTTATTTTTGCACACCCTCGATTCTGAATTTTACCCATCTTTTCTGATAAATGAAAATAGTATCTTTTTATCTTTCATTTTCATTGATTTTGAGATCGAAATTTTAATCATTTTTATATGGAGATTTAAAAATACTGATTTTCTTTTAATTTAAACTTTTAAATAGATTTTAATAGTCAATATTTTATGGTAAGTGATTCTTCTCAGTTACAAAATGGAAAAGAGTGATCAATGTAGAGTAAAAATATCGCCTAAATAATTTCTAGTGAGGAAAAATTACTTTCTTTAACTCTTAATTGGCAGTATTAGCTTATGTTTGAGTATATTCAATTCTCAAATAAAATTTAATGTCGTAAGGAAGGCTGTGATCTTGATTAATGATTTCTGTTAAGCATGCTGATTATCCTAATTTTGAAGATTTATTGAGAAAATGAAAACTTTAAGTACCTTTTATCAGAATATACATATATCCTGTCAGGATGTTTTTACCAATTTAAATCTCTGAAGAAAGGAAATCTTAACTTTCTTTATCCTATTTATAATAAAGTATTATAATAAAGTATATAATAAAGTAGTGTAATCCATGTTGCTTGTGCTATTTCTCAAGTACTTAGAACAGTGCCTGGCTTATCACATATGTCATGTTCTGTTCACGTAATTCTTACATTCGTGTTTCATAATAACTGAAATAGGGATAGGATTTATAGTGTTTCTTCATTTTGTATTGCTAAGTAGACTGAGACTTGGGAAGTTTGTTTTGCCTAATTTCAAATTGATAATAAGTGGATGATATGTTTTAAAACCCTGGTCCCTTAACTCCTAATACTTTTTCTACTCTCTCATGCTGCTTAGATTCTTATTTAGAAATTCAGGAAAGGACTTTTGACTTTTCTTTTTCTCTTTGTTACTCTTAGTAATTCTTAGTATCTCATATACAGGGATACTAATATCTCATCTGAAACATACCTAATTCATTTCTCCAGGGAAACTGGTTGCTTACCTACCATTGAATAATTCTAATTGCCCTTTTAAAAAAAAGTATTCACCTTCATTTAAAGCAAAAGAAAACTTGGGCAAGGTTTTTAAAATGTATGCTTTTGCTTTTAACTTTTTAAAACAATCTTTAGCTGTTTCCACAAAATGTGGAACTACAGCCCCAACTTCTGTATTTTGAAACTGTTCTTATGAACTGGCTGATTAATTAATGAGCTAGCTAATATTAAGCCTTCCTCATTAATTGCTATCATCTGTACAAAATTTAGAATTGATTAAATTCATGCCTAGTTGGTCTCTTTAGAGTAATTGTACTTCAGTAGTATTTTGTTTTTAAATATATGAATCAGATGTAAACTTTATAAAATATATTTTAATATCTGATTTGTGTGTGTGTGTATTTTTTGATAGGCAAGAAAACAGCATATCATTGGTGAAAGCTTATTGGAATGAACTTTTTACTCTTGGTCTTGCCCAGTGCTGGCAAGTAATGAATGTGGCAACTATATTAGCAACATTTGTCAATTGTCTTCACAGTAGCCTTCAACAAGGTAAAAGGCACTGCATTTATTTCCTTTTCCAGGATATAAGAGGGGATGTCAGTTTTATAAAGTGTTAACTATTAAAATTAGATATCTGATAATGTCTTAGATACCAACATCCTTTTACTTTAGATAATTTTTACATATTGATAATTCATTGATCACCCCAAAATATTTTTAAATGAGAACACAACAAAATTGAAACAATATTTAACTATATATAAGTCTGGCTGACTATTTCTGACCAGACTTTATGAGTTTTTGTTCTTTGGTATAGGTACCAAGGAATCCAGGGTTATCTTATGTAGAATTGATCAAATATTTTAACATGTATTCTTTCAACCAATGTTTAAAGTACCTTTCTTCACTGTAATTCTTCGAATGCCAAGATAGGCTGATTTTTGGGGTCTGTTCATCGAGGTGTATTCTCTTATTTTAAAAGTACTGAAGAGTCATAGAATAATCCTTAGTCTCTTTTTCCTTTACTTGATGCCAAGGTAATTTCAACTAATTTATTTGAGGAGACAGGCAGTCACTGATTTATTAATGTTTAACCTCAAAATGGCATGAGACTAATCAAGAAGGTGCCCCATTCTCAAATAGAAACTTGCTTTTGAGTTCAGGAATAATTTATAAATTAGGAATTATGTTTTATTTCCTTACAAGTTTCCCATTGTTTTATATGATTTTTAAATTATCTACTTCTTCTCCTTTTTAAGGGCAGAGAAATCACCTTAAAATCTCATCAATAGTAGATCTACTAGAAAGCAGCACTAAATTCCCATTTTATTTGTGGACTCCTTGATTCATTTCTCATAAATGTGTAATGTACTATATACACTTTGCCTTTATTAAAGCAGTGGTTGACTAATCAAATACATTTTAAATATATCCCTCCACAATCAATTTCAATATTTGTCATAAAAGCTTATTTTACCCAGTTCTTTGGTCTTGGCAGTGTTTTTTGCTAAATATTTTTATGTTAGTAGTGCTGGTAATTTAAAAATCTAGATTTTGCTCATTTTTAAAAATCAGTATAAACAAACTCAAAATTTGAACCTTTTGCTCTTTGATTGGCTAGTTTGTCTTTACAGGTTGTCTTCTCAAAGGTATATCTTGAAAAGGAGGCACTTAGTTTCCTTTATACTTGCAGAGATACTGAATTTTACATATATATAGATTTTATATTTAAGCTAGAAATTAGTGAGATGGAAAAATGTTGGATAAAAATAGTCATGCATTTTAGCTGAAAACTAGAAGCCTTTATTAGATTGTTTGTTTTTTTTTAATTGAAGATAAAATGTCAACAGAAAGAAGAAAATTATTGATGGAGCATATCTTCAAACTACAGGAGTTTTGTAACAGCATGGTTAAACTTTGCATTGATGGATATGAATATGCCTACCTGAAGGCAATAGTACTCTTCAGTCCAGGTATGTAAATACTGACTTCTTATTTAACATACAACTTTTGAGGGTGTAGAGAAAGTGGAACCCTCATACAGTGCGGGTGGAATATAAGATGCTACAGTTAAAATGAAAGCGACCCAAGCGTTCATCAACAAATGAATGAATAAACAAAATGTAATATATGCATACAATAGAATATCATTTTGCCATAAAAAGAAATTTTGATACATGCTACAACATGGATGAACATTGAAAACAGTATGCTAAGTGAAAGAAGCCAGTCACAAAAGACGCCATATGATTCCATTTATATTGAACATCTAGTATAGGCACATCTTACAGACAAAGTAGATTGATAAGTGGTTACCAGAGACCAAGGAGAGGGGAGAATAGAGAGTGACTGATAATGGGTACACAGTTATTTTGGGGTGACAAAATGTTCTAAAATTTTAGATTGTGGTGATGGTTGCACAACTGTGACTATCCTAAAACCACTGAATTATGTAAATTGGTAAATTTTATGAATGTTAAGACATTTATCTAGGTATGAAAAGGAACTTTGAAGAAATTAATGAAGTGACATCATAGAGCTTTAGTTTGGTTGTCACATCGACATTTGAATTCTTAGGTATTTTTTGCTAGACATCATTGAAAGGAAGAATTAGAGATGAATATTGTGTTAATAAGGTAAACATCCAAACATCTTATTAGGATTACCAAAATATAGAGAAATGGGTCTCTTATTTACCTGCCAGTTTCTAGGTTGCACATGTAGTAAGTGCTAGTAAGTTCAGTGATCAATCTCTGAATAAGAAAAATTGATTGTTCTCTTAGGCTCTGTATTTTTCATTTTGGTATATATTTCTGTTCCTATGTATTATCATAATAAAATTATCTGCCTTTTACCATTGATACCTGTAAGATAAAGCTTTTTTTTTGTACTGTTTCTTAGAATGTTTCACATAAGTTAATAATATGCTTCTCCATTTTTATCACAACCAACTTGCCATTTTCATTTTCCTTAAAATTGAAAGAACATAGATTTGAAGTTAGAGGTATAATGTAATTTTATTGAATATTCCCAATATTTTCTATTTATTACTTTTAATTCTCTTTGGTCAAGACAGCTTTCTATAGTTTTCAGTATTTAAGTTAGGCATAATTTTTATGAAGTTTTTTTTTTTTTTAACTGTTTCCATTTTGTTCATAGTTTTATTGTTTCATAAGTACCTCTTTAACAATAGTGGGATTTTTTAAAAATAAAGAAATGTAGTATAGAATATAATCTACAAATATTTTATTGGGTTAAAAATGCCTTTTTAACTAAGCTACTTAATTTTTTTATTCCTGTTGAAAGCAAAATGAGCAAAATCTCTTCTACCACTTTTGAAACAGAAAGCTATTCATTTTAGTACAGCTCATTGGTCTCAGTTTTTTTTTTATTAGATGTTAATACTAATATGAGATCAAACAGTTTTAAGGGTTTAAAGTACAGTCCCTGGTATTTAGTAATATTTGTAGAAAGAGCCACATATATTGAGAGACTTCATTTTTGACTGAACTGTTCTTCTCACGCTCTTCTATCTCCACTCTAGGTGCTTTATTAAATGAACATTCAGAAGTAGGGTGACAATATATTCTTTAATGTTTCAGATCATCCAGGCCTAGAAAACATGGAACAGATTGAGAAATTTCAGGAAAAGGCTTATGTGGAATTTCAAGATTATATAACAAAAACATATCCAGATGATACCTACAGGTACTAGAAGTTAAATATTGCTTAATTAAATTCATCTTAAGACTTTTGCGAATCTGTTTTTTTTCCATTCCAAGAGTAATTAAATGTTCTAGGCGACTTTGACCTTTGAAATAATTATTAAAAAGCATTATTAAAAGCTATTAAAAGCATTGTTACAAGTACTCTACATGTAATATTTCATCCAATTCTTACATTTTATATAGAGGAGAGGTTAAGTAACTTGCTTAAGGTCACACAATAAATGACAAATCCTGACTGTGAACCCAGATAGTCTGACTATAGAACCCAAACTTTATTTTCTTCCAATGAAGTAATAGATTTTATTAATTAAAAGGGGCAGGGTGACTGAACAAAATTATACCATCAGACTATTTGAAATTTGGCTTATATTTCTACCAAGGTATTTCTTGCCTATGTCCTTTGGGCCAAAATCTTTTTTAAATAAGATTATTTCCATCTTTTGAAGAGGGACAGTTTTGTAGAGTAGTTAATAAGCACATGGCCATCAGACCAGAGTACCTAGGTTTGACCATATACTTACTAGCTGTATGACCTTGGGCAAGTTATTTAACTTCTCCCTTTCAGTTTCTTAACTTATAAAAGAGAGATAATAATTGTATCCACACTTTACAATTAGTATAACAATTAAATCAGTCAATATATGTAAAGAGCTTAAAACAGTACCTTTTACATAGTAAAAGCTATATAATTGTTTACTAACATTTATTTAACATACTTTAAACAAAAGAACATTTCACATAAAATGTTTTACATATATTAAATAATAGATTTATAAGCCAGTTCCATCATGAAAATCAGCCTTAGTTTGTGTAACCAGTTTTCTTACCCTGCTTCCTACCAGTTCTATGGATGCAGCTCACCTGGTGGGAACAAAAGGAACTGAATAATTTGAGGAGTAGAGTACATGGCTATAGGAAGATCACTTAATCCTGGGGCTGCTTGCTGGTTTCATTTGGTCTCAAGTGTTGGAGTGCAAGGCCTTAGACTAGAGGAACGATAAACATACCACAAGCTTTTTGGAAAGGTGGTTCTTTTGTTGTTGGTTTTGTTATGATTTTCAATTATTTGAAGTGTCTAATGTTGTTTTATACCTCATTATACAAATAAATACAGTATTTAAATTTTTTCTCTGTTAGACATACTACTGTTTGCTGACCTCTGCTCTGTGAGGTTCCAGGTGCTTTGACTGATATCTGGGATTACGTCTCAGTTTCTTACATTCCTAGTAACTTAAAGATAATAAATTATCTTTGGATAGCAGTTTTTAATTTATAATGTACTTTCACATAAGACGTTACCCTGCCAAAGTTTAAGAACCTCACTAATACAGAAACTGGCAGAGATCATTTTGTTAATTCTCACAACACTGTGAGAGACAAGAGTGAATAAGTGGCTTATACACATTCACATAGCTAGGGGGCAGTAGAATCAAGATCTGAATCCAGTGATCTTGATTCCATATTGTGTTTTTTCCATAATAATAACTATTGCCTGTTTTACCATTCTTAGTAGTTTTTTCTAAAGAAAAACTAAGAAAACTATTATAATTGAGCCTTGTGTGTCCTAATAACACAAAATATTGCTGTTCTTACAACCTCAGATGACCTCCTAAGCCATTTTTAAATGTATAACTCAATCCACAGTTGAATAACTTAGCTCCATGGTTTATGCAGCCAACTGGAGGCAGTGCAGCATAGCAGTTAGGAACAGGGCTTTCCTGTGAGTTCTGCCAGACTGTAACTGTCATGCACGTTAAGGTTTGAGAATACTAAGGTTTTTATTTTAACTTTATTAAAGTAGGCCACAAACAATATACATGTAGAAATTACTCATATTTTTCTACTAAATCTTTTTTTGATTTATAATTTTGTTCCCCCGTGTCCCCCTATTTATATTTTTAGATTGTCCAGACTGCTTCTCAGATTGCCAGCTTTGAGGCTGATGAATGCTACCATCACTGAAGAACTGTTTTTCAAAGGTCTCATTGGCAATGTACGAATTGACAGTGTCATCCCACATATTTTAAAAATGGAACCTGCAGATTATAACTCACAAATAATTGGTCACAGCATCTGAAAGCTGAGAGCTCAGTGTAAACTTCTTGTTTTTTCTAAGAGTACAAGAAGACACAAAATTGAACTCTGCTTCCAGGGCATTTGGAAATTTTGACTTTAAAGAATAACCAAAAACCAAGTTATTTTTATTTTAACTTCCTTAAGAAGAATTTTCAAAATGACTGGGCAGGTAGCAGGAATTAGAATTTCCCTTCCTGTCTTATTTAAGTGAATAAGAAATACTATGAATTTATTCTTGGTTAAGATGACACCTAAAGCTGTCACCTCTTAACTATCTAAAGATCTCTCATATCTTCATTTTATAAAACAAATAAATTAGTCTTTTTCCAGAATTGTGTTTTATTCATGTTTAACTTTGTTATGAACTAGTCGTATAAACACTTAATTGTCAGAAATCTCTGAGGATGTCCTTGTATTTTACTCTTCTAAATACCTGTTTTATTTACTATGTCAAAGATTATTTTATGCTCAATTGTATAATGATAACATTAGAACCAGACAAAATAATAATTGAGTATATATATTTTTTGTCTTTTGTAAATATTATGGCACCCTTAGCATATACCACTCTCATTGCTGGCAATGAGACATAGATCATTTGTGATTTTAAGAGTTCACTTTTTAGTGTTATCTATTAGCTATAAGCACTTCTTATTTATATATGTAGCAGAAAATTGTTTTTGAGAATAAGATAAGGCTTGTTTTAATAGTTTTGGTTTACTGCTATATTTTAAAAGGAGTGGAAGTGAGCCAAAAATGTTTCAGTATTGCAAAACAGATATTAAAAGTTTGCTCTCCCATTCCACAAAAAGCATCTGTCCTTGCCCTCTTTTCTGATCTGAATTATAGCTTCCTGATCTTTCCATGGTTTTAGCCAACTTCTTTCCCATTATTAGAAATACACAATTTGTTAAATAACGGATTTATCATAGCCAATCTTTGTTTTCAAAATGAGTGAAATAATTTTTTTAAAAACAGTTGATAATTTTTTAAAAATAAGACATTTTAACACATGGAGGAATATGCACCAATTTTTCACTGCAAAGAGGAAAGGGCTGTTTTAACATGAGCATCAGCCTAAAGCCGTGTTATTGCCACAACAAAAGCATTTTAGACTCATTGGATGTCTTCCACAATAATATTTTCCTTAGCAAACCTGATACTGTTAAATATTTCTTTGCTCTGATTTAATGATAAATTATTTTGGTATGTCTATTGGTTGATTAAAAAAAACAAATATGGAGATTTTATTGCACTCAGTACATTTTTTTATAAAGATTTTTGCAATAGAAGAGGAGTTGAATTTTGGGGGAGCCTGTGGATTTTACTAATTACTACTTTATAGTAAAGTTTAATAAAAGTATTAACTTACAGTCTTTACCAAGTTATTAAGGAAACTTTTTTCCCTATTTAAAACATGATTTTTGTCAACAGGTTTATTTATAGTTATCAGCTGGGAAAAACTACATTTACAACAAAATACTCAAATGGAAAAATCAGTTGATTTATACCTTTGTAAACACAAAGAAGCAAGCCAAAGATTTAGGAAAATAATTCTTTTAAAATAATGTACTAATGGTCAATTAAAACACATGTTTCTTTCAGGTATTTTTTCTGATTAAATCTGTAGTTATATTTGAAAGTGTTTTTAAAACCATATTAAAATGTGACCTGCATTACAAATTTCTGTTTTCTGAAAGTGTATTGGATTTCAAATCCTGTTTGTTCACTAGCCATTTTTTGTTTGTTGGTACATTGTTAAGAAATCTCTAGTAAGATTTATTAAAGTACTTCCAGGAAGAGAGAAGTATGGAAAACATTTCTGTAGCCAGTGTTTTAGTATTATTACAATTCAGTTTGAAGACTTCCAGCTAAATACTACAGATTGACTGTAATGTATTCTCTTCTGAAATCTCAGTGAAATCACAGCAAACTGTAACCACACAATCACAAATAAAACAGAAGAGAAGAAATCAAAAGCTAAGAGAGTTTAATATATTTTTAGAAAACAAAATGCAAGTAGAGAAGGACAGACATAGCAGAACCAGAGTCAAAGAAGCCTGCAAAAGGCAGTGTAGTGAGAAGACAGTATACCTTGTGGTACCCCAAAAAGATGCTCAGTACCTGGAGGAACCAGGTGTTCATATTCAGAGATGGTGCTTGGGACAAAAAGGATTGGTTGCAAGTCTGTATACAGAACCACTGAACTATCTACCTTAAGACAGGTAACTACATTCTATTTTTCCACCTTTTCAAGCAGGAGGCCAGGGTTGATTCTGAGAAACTAGTTGGAAAGTCATAAGATTTACAGGATATCAGGGATAACAGAAGGTTTGGATTAGATATAGGATTGAAAATATGGATTAAATGAAAATCTGCATTCTGAATGTTGGCTCCCTGTGTTCCCAGAATGCTGGCCATCAAGTATAGGGGTCTCTGCTAGGATTTTTATTCTTTAGAGAAACTAATTGCCTCCAGAGCAAAGATCTCCAGACACTCACTTTTGGTTGTGCCTAGGTAAAAGCCTGACCACCACTTTATCACTTCAGTGAAGCCCACTAATGTCCAAGTCATATAAGTATACATGGTGTTTCCATTCAGCTTTTTAGTACCTATATTAAATATGAGCTTAGAGCCAGGATCATCAGACATTTGAGGAAAATCTCTAATACCTAAGAGATCAGAATTGGGGAGGGGAGACATGCAGGAATCAGAAAACTATCCACCCCCACTATAATTAATATATTGAAAGAAACCAGACATTGTGTGGGAAGCTTTAGCAGCATAAAATTAAATCCTTTCTCTGGGTCTAGTTACATTACTTGATTTAATGTAAGTCTTATAAATGTTGACCTTTTAAAAGGAACGATGTGGTTGATTAGAGTTTGGAAGAGCAAAGGATGAGAAGTGAAGGAAGTGACGTGCTGAGAATAGGATGCTTTGAAAAGGAAAATTGGAGCAAGGAACTGTCCCCTGGAAAGTAAAAAAATAATAGTCAAAGAAATTCATTAGAACTGTTGGAAGATAAAGCTGAGGAATCCTGAAAGTATAAGAACAAAAAATAGAAAATAAAATTACAGAATCAAATCAGTAGGTCTTAATAGTAGAGTTTAACAGTTTAAGACGGAGTGGATGAGGGGAGAAAGGTAGATGGTTATAAAAAGGCAACAGGAGAGATCGTTGTAATAAAATTATTCAGAATCTTGATCATGGTAACAACTTACGGGAACTTACATGTGATGTAATGACATAGAAATAAACAAATGCACACACAAATGAGTACAGGTAAAACAGGACATCTGAATAAGATTAGTGGATTGTGTTAGTGCCAGTATCCCGGTTGTGATGATCTAGTTTGCAAAATGTTATACCATTAAGAGAAACTGAGAAAAATATAAACAGGATTTTTCTCTGTATGACTTTATAACGGCATGTAAATCTATAGCAATCAATTAAAAATTTCAAGGGAAAAGGGAACTTTAAGGAGGTAATGAAATGATTTAGTGCTCATCAATGGCTGCTAAGATCACAAAAAGTAATACAATGTGTGCTTCCTAATGCATATTGTCATCTATGAAATATATTTTAACTCCCACCCCCCAATCTGGTGAAGCACCTAGGTTTAATTACTTATATACAGGAAACACGGGATAGAACAACACAGGTACACAACAAAATTGAGACTGGAAAACCACAGGATAAACTGCCAGTTTCTTCAACATAAATTGGACAAAAAAAGCAGGGGATGGAGAATGTGAGAAACCTATAGATCTAAAGAAATTTAAATGAAAACCAACCCGCTACAATATATGAACCTTATTTGGAATAACTAAAAATATGCAACAATTGGAGAAATTTGAATGCTCATGAATGATGATATTAAGGAATTACTAACCTTTCAATGTGAGATAATGGGAATATAGTTATGGTTTTAAAATTTTAAGAGTTCTCATGTAGAAATATTTCTGATGGAATTTTTTTAAATAGGCAAAAAAGTGCATCAAAGACCATTCAAATTCAAATGTGACATGATTTTGAGCAGTTGATAGAGGAGGAAAATTTGACCCTGATTGCAACAAATTTGGAAGTTTGTTGTGGCGGGAGGGTGGGAAGCTTTAGTAGCATAAAATTAAATCCTTTCTCTGGGTCTAGTCGCATTACTTGATTTAATGTAAGTCTTATAAATGTTGACCTTTTAAAAGGAACGATGTGGTTGATTTGAGTTTGGAAGAGCAAAGGATGAGAAGTGAAGGCAGTGACGTGCTGAATTTCTCGTTTCAATTAGTTGGGAATAGAATGTTCCAAACCGGTGGGTCAAAGAATATAGGTTTTAAAACATATTATTTAAAATCATAAAATAGCCCCTAGAAAATTAGAATGTTCATTTAATATCTTTTAAACCTTTAAATATGCGTATTTTCTAATAAGTTTAAATGTTTAAATTCTGAATTTTCCATGAGAGCAGATAATCTTAATACTTTTCTATTCCCCCTCGCTTCGCTACCCTACACAACCCTACTGTGTGTACTCAATATCATTATGTGCTCAATACTGAATGCCTTTAAGGGCACCTTGGTTTCTAAAGAATTCGGCACTAGAAAGGATTTTTGAAGTAGCACGAGCCAAGCATTTGAGATAAGGAAACTGAGGTCCCTAAAGGAGGTACCTTCACCTGGGGAAGCCTGGGGAAGCCTAGTCTAGATGAGTTTTACCCCCACATGCTCCATCCTGTAGATGCAAGCTCTGAGAACTGGTTTGCCGCGCCTTTGCTTCCCGGGAAACCTACCGCACGCGCCCCGGGTGATAGGAAGGTCATCGCACCGGGCAGCTCCAGTTCTGCGCGCGAGCACCCGCGCGCATGCGCGAGGGGGAACCTTAGGCGCTCGGACGCCCGCCGCTGAGCGTTCGCTTCCTTCCGGCGCGGTTTGAGCGGCGCACCCGGGAGGCCGGGGCTGCGGGACGAGATGGAGCTCCTGCAGGTGCTGAGGCGCGGCCTGCAGCAGGTCAGCGGCCACGGCGGCCTCAGAGGGTACCTGCGAGTGTTATTCCGGTAGGCAGCGAGAGCCGTGCTTCTGATCTCTGCGCTGGCCTCGCGCTGGCGGGGTCTTGGAAAGGGGTGCGGGTTTGGGTCACCTTGGATGAACTGCAGCCTGGTCAAGGGCAGCCGGCCGGATCTCCGCGTTTCTTCCATCGGGCCGAAGTCTCTGTCCAGGGGCGGGCGGTCTCCCAGAAACACTTCCAAAGCCAGTTCGAGAGGCAGCGCGGTGACACCGAGGCAAGGACGTCTGTGCTGCACCCCTGTCCTGCCTCCGGGAGAGCAGTGAGCACTTGGGGAAGCAGGGTGACCTTGGGGAAGTTTGTTTCCCTTCCCTGGCCTTCAGGCTTCTCCTCCGTACAGGGTGGCGTCGAACGACGTGCCCATCGTGGCCCTTCGTAGCCCTGACGGTCGTTGAATCGGACGAGCAGCATCGTCCGCGGAAGCCGCTGTAGAGACCCAGAGTCGAATGGCGGCCAGGACATTCACACGTTACGGTGGAATAGTTTGGCTTCCTGATTTCCTGAAGGGTTTCGCTAACGCCAGAGCCTCGTAACCTAGGGATAGTAGATAAAAGTCTTGTAATTTGAAGATACTGCGCCTATATAGTTCATATAATTTATACATGTCACCTAGGTCGGTGTTATCTTGTGCTGTGTCTACTTGGTGCTGGGGCACCATGAGCATCTTATTCTAGAGCTCTTACCCGAAAGCCGATTGATTCTTCAGCAATGGGTGGTGTGGGCCTGGAGAGGAAGGCTAGAAGTGTAGACCGATGGACCGTTCCCAAGCATCTCCTCGTTGTTCTGATGCAGCAGCCTTTGTTTCTGAAAGTTGGTATTCTCATCCTGTTTACGTTTGTGTTTGCACAGACGATAATTCTAAAATGTCTGCTTTCTTTTGGATGTTGACAGGGCAAATGATGTGAGGGTTGGTACCTTAGTGGGGGAAGACAAATACGGAAATAAATACTATGAAGACAACAAGCAGTTTTTTGGTGAGTTCAGTATTTTGGGATGTGAATAACGGGAGTGAGATTGAGAGGTGATTTGAATCTGTTTTCCATAATATACAAGAAGCTTTAATGAATGTATAAACCTACCTATGCTTTTTTTTTTTATTTCATGGGAATATGTTATACATATTGTTTGTAAACCAAATATTTTTACTAAAAATCATGGTCCAGTTTTTCATACGAGTAAGTTGGATGTATCTGTAGCATTCTTTTTTGTTTTGATATTGTGCTTTCATATATGAATTTTTTTGATGGTATTCTTTTTAATAGCAGCACAGCATTCCACTTTATGGAAGAAGAATCATTATTTTTCAAACGCTTCACTACTGATAGACATTTAGATTGCCTTCAGCTTTTTCCTATTAGAAACAATGCAATGAATTTGCTTGTAACTATATCCACATTCATTTGTTTAAATATTCTAAGTTCTGGAAGTGGAATTGCTGTGTCTGAGTGTGTGTATTTAAATTTTTGATATATTCATTGCAATATTGTTAATCCCGGCTCTGTCGTCATGGTTCTAGTCATGGTCTGATTCTATGTAACCTTTCCCAAGGTCTCTTCCATCTGTCTTCATGTTTCCCTGACTCACTGGATTACAGTTTACTTTTACTCATTTTCAAAATTGATTTCTCTGGTAGAAGGAGCAAATCCTGATTGAAATCTGTGTTTCTTTAAATAAGGTCATGTTAAATAGCATTATTCAGTATTTGTTGATTAAATGTTAACATAGGAAAACTCTTAAAGTAAATGCAAATTACCTTTTGCTTATTAGTTTAAAATCCATTATAGAGATGAATTCAGTATTATCTGTTTGGAGGTTAGGGGCAGTGAGGAAGGGGTAAAAGAAAGAAATATGTACTTTCATGCTTGATGCTGAACTAGATGTATGTGTGTAATATTTAATTTTCATAGCTATCTTAAAATGAATATAATAATTCGCTTTTAATAGATAAAGAAACTGAGGTTCATAAAGTTTGCCTAATACCCACTAATGTGACAAAGTCTTCATTGGAATTCAGGTTTTTTGCCCAACTTAAGGACCCACCCAATAGAAAGTCTCATAAATTGTTAGGCCCCCAACTAACTTTTACACAGAAATTTGATAAATAAAGAATGCAGCCATACTGTTTGACAAAATGAGCTGTCCTACTTATCCAACCATCTAACCATCAGTTATAATGTTTGCTTATTATGTCTAATCACTAATTTCCCAACAGATTTCCGGTGGTCATTTAAAATATTTATATGAAACACATAATTCAAGTATGATTGTTGTGAATACGTTTCTCCTGCCCCAGTCTCAAGAGGAGCACTTTCTCTCCTGAATTCTCTGACCAGCTGTGAATACATTCACCTACCCTCTCTGCTACTCCCTTGGCAGGGGCACTGAGAGAAAAGCAAGGATTCTTCACTGTGGGGAATGGCCTGAGCCCAATCCACAGAGTGAATCTCAGTCCCTGTAAAGAGATTTTGCTGTGGCAGCTGCCAGGCTGTTGATAAAAGCTTGCCATACATTTCCTGGAGCTTGCTTTCTCTAACATACCCAGGGTGCTATTCCACTAGCATTTCTATTAAGTTAGAGCACATGAGAGTCTTATCTTAATAAAAAGGTTGTCTTCTTTGATATTATGCAGTTATGTTTTCTTAAGGTTGTGTTTATTTTCTTGCATCCTTCTAAATGTTGATCTTTCTACCCAGGCCGTCACCGATGGGTTATATATACTACTGAAATGAATGGTAAAAACACATTCTGGGATGTGGATGGAAGCATGGTGCCCCCTGAATGGTAAGTTAAGTCAAAATTTTCTTTTATTTGCCTTGGAACGAGTTGTTTCATTACACAAATATTTGTTGAATATCTTTTTATAAGGTAATCAGTGATATTCTGAAAGTATCTGTCCCAGTTGGGATGCTCATGTACTAAGTTACCCTAAAATTTAGTGGCTTAAAACAACAATAAGTGTTTATCTCCTGTAGCTTTTTGGGTCACAAGTTTAGACAAGACACACCCAGGATGGCTTATCTCTGCTCCAGGGTGTCAGGCCTCAGGTGGAAAATACAAAGGCTGGATACATCTGAAGACTTGTTCACTCACTGTCTGGCAGTTGATGTTGCCTGTCTGCTGGAGGCATATTTGGGGCATTGGGTTGGAACACTCTCATATAGCCTGGGCTTCCTGAGGCAAGTGCTCTGAGCGAGCAAGAGCACCAGGAAGAAGCCCTATCGCTTTGTCTGACTTAGTCTTGGAAATCATCCAATATCAATTCTGTATTCCATTGGTCAAGGCAGTTAGAAAACTCTGCCCAAGTTTAATAGGAGAGAACATAGACATTATCTCTTAATGGAGGTATGTCACTGCCATGTTATATGTTGGAATATAGAGTAGTGTAGCTGTCTTTGAGGGGAAAACTGTGTCACGTTATCTCCCGGCTATGGGGAAAGGGAATGGCAAGAACTCTGGCTCTGATCTTATTTGACAATTTGACCTTAAGCAAGTTCCTTAATGTCTGTGGGGTTTTGTTTCCTCACTTGTAAAGTGAGAGCCCCCAAATTCCTTAGATCTCTAAAAATTGAGTTTATATATATTTTAAAATGAAATTTTATATTTTAAAATGAAATTCTAAATGCTCTTACTTGAATTACTAAATTTTATAGAAAATATTCCAAAGCCAAGTACTGATATCTATTCCATAGATTGCTAAAATTATACTATTTGGTTGATACACATTTAAACTCTGGAGAGCCTTTCCAGTTAGTCTAGAAATTTTCACCAAAAAACTAGAAATAAGTGTATCAGGTTAACTGACATTTTAGTCAAACTTGATCATCAGAAATAGTTTCAGGCTCTATTGAGTAGAAACTGAGATAATCTCAGAGTATTCATTTCCATTCTAAAGACTCGATTAGAAATCCAAGCATGTACTGTGAGTGAGTGAAGTGTAGATATGAGACAGTAGGGAGTGGCGAGGACTGTAAGGAACTGAAAATCACATACTTCATCCAGGAGGGTGGCAGCCCTTTTTCTCTCTTCCCAGTTCTGTCAGGTAAGAATTCAGCCGGGGGTTTCTAGATAGGATTTTTCAAGAGAAAGTGGAAATCTGTATTTAATTGTGAGATTTCTTGTTTTTTAAATGTTAACTTAAAATATTTGTCAGGTTAAATAACAGCACTATCTAATAGATGATGGAATATTCTATATCTGTTCTGTCCAGTAGAGTAACCACTAGTCACATGTGGCTCAGAGCACTTTGAAATGTAGCTAATGTGACTAAGGAAGTGGATTTTTAATTTTATTTAAATAGGCTACATGATTGTACAGAATATTTTTCAAAATATTGTGTGTGCTAAGCAAACATGTTTGTAAGATTTCACACCTGCAACCAGTTTTCAGCCTCTGGTATACTACCCACATTGAGCCACATCAGTGATGCAGCTTGAAAACCATGTTATTGGATTTTGTTGTTATAATAAAACTGATTGGCTCTCAGCAGCATTGATGGTACATTTGAGGCTGGGTTTTGTGCTCTTTTTTAATGGGAAATAATAACCTATGGTTCTGTTGAGTTCTGAGGAGCTGTGATTTTAGGTGTAGAGCTATCTGCCTTCTCCGAAGAGGCATTCAATATGGCAGGGGCACTGTTTTTGAGACCAAAGTCTAAGTGGAACGTCAGCTTTAGAGGGTGAGGTGTCCTAGTTTTTATTTGTTTAGTTGTTTGTTTTGGGGATGAGGTTAGTCCTGGGAGGATGTGGAAGGCTGGTGGGCTGTCTTGTCCATATCGAGGTCTTTCTCTTTCAGGACACTCATCTAACATCGGTGATTGGGATCAGTATTTTGGGGAGGTGGGGGAGAAAACCAATTTCAGTGATGTGGGATGAAACATTTAAAGTTATAAAACAGAAAAATTGGAAAGATAAAAGTACTATTAAGCCAAACAAGTCCTTTTATATGACATCGCATGAAAAAGAAGCTGCAAGCTTCTTTATCACTATATCTATATCACTCTAGCAGGTGCCTGAGGGCAGTTGAGGAATCAGCTGAATTTCTTTGTGAAGTGGAGCCTCCTAAGGGCTGAGTGCCTTTGATGACTCTTGTTTGTAAGGGAAACTTAAAGGCCTGTGAGGAGTCTTTGTAGGGAGAAGTGATATTGGACAAGCTCAGCTGTTTGCTTCTCAGACTCCCTTTTGCTGAGTGTCATACATTGTGGAATTCTAAGTGTGTGGATTCTTACCTTTGATTTGACTCATGAATAAATTTGAAGTTGGATTGATTTATTTTCAATTAGAGAGTCAGATATTATCTTATATAGAGAGTAATAAATAATAAATACACTTTATCATCTTTATTTATTCATGTAACTATTGTGTTTCTAATGGGAGCCAAGAGCTATAGTAGGTGCGGGGGGCTTCAACAGTGAATAAAACAAAGTCCATGCTCTCATGGGAGGAAGCAGAAAAACAAATATGTTATATATTTTAGGCAACAATAAACAAGGAAGATAAACTGGCATCCATGAAGGGATAAGGAGCATGGGAAGGTCAGGTGGCTCTTTTATACTGGGGTTAGGAAAGACTTCTTTGAGGAAATGACATTTGCAATGGGATGGGGGATCAAGAGCTCAAGGCAGCAGGAATAACAGGTGCTAAAGCCCTGTGTGTTTGAGATGTATTGTTTGTATTCAAAGAACAACAATATGGCCAGTTTGGCTGGAATGGAATAGGTGAGAGGAAGATGTTAGGAAGTGAGGTAGCAGAAATAGCTAGGGCCCACGTCACTTAGATCTTGTAAGTCATGGGAAACACTTTGACGTTTTTCCTAAATTTCTTTCACAGTCACTAGAAGGTAAGATAGCATAATCTGTTTTAAAATTTTTCAAAACTGGGAATAATCTCAGATTTCTGAAGTTACAAGTATTTGGATTATTTTAAAGTTAGTTGCCAAAATGATACCCTAACACTCCTGAATACTTTAGCATTTAATTCCCACAAACAAGGACATTCTCCTACATGTCCACAACATAACTATCAAAGAAAGTCAGGAAATTACCAATGATATATCACTACTGTCTAATCTTCAGTCTTTGTTCAAGTTTCATCAGTTGTCCCAGCAGTGTCCTTTGTAGTAAGAGGATCTAATCATGTATTTCATGTGTGTTTCATTTCTCTCTTGTCTCTTTCACACCAAATTAGTTCCTTGGCTTTTCCTTGATTTTTATGACCTTGTTACTTTTGAAAATTACAGGCCAATTGTGTTGTAGAATGTTTCTTCATGTGGGTTTCTCCACTGCTTCCTCATGACTAGATTCAGGCTATACATCTTTGGCAGGAGTGTCACAGAAGCAATGTTCAATTCTTGTTGCCTTCTATTAAATTTATCTCATTACTGATAACTTCTGTCACTTGAAATTTGTCAAGCCAGTTTTCTCCATTTGAAGTTACTTATTTTTCTTTTGCAATTAATTAGCATTTTGAGGAGAGATACCTTGAGGTTATATAACTCATTTACTCATTACTCCATTACTCGTTTATATTAGTATGAACTTTTTTTTTTAATCAGTTTATTATACGTTACCGTAATTGGTTCTTTTCTTGCTCAAATTGAACTCAGTTTGATTCAGTGGGAACCCATTTGTGCTGCATTTGGAGTCATTTTGAAATGTCCCCATCATTCTTGGAGAAGTTTCTTGCATTCCAACAAAAGATGTTCCAGGTTCATATTATATTTTCTCTGCCCCATCCAGTCATTTCTCAGAGGAGCCTTGTGTTTTGTTATGTTTCTTGCTTGTATTTTTTAGTGGAGAATGACATTTAAAAACTAAGGTCTTAGTGCACAGTATTGTTCATTGCTGTTGGGGTGTCAGCCCTCCCAGACCCTTTCAGTAGACAATGTAGGGAATATATGTAATGAGTGTGTTTGTGTGTGTGTTTCTATTTCTATATCTTTTTCTGGATATATATTGAAAACCATAATTCACAGTAATGCCACTGATTTTAGTCCAACATTGGTTATATTCTAGTTTTCTCTTTCCATATTTGTATTTTTTTTCTTAATATAATTACTTATTTAATCATTCCCATTGTTGCCATCCTGCCTTCCTCACTGGACTTCTTCCTTACCTCACTCTGCCTCCAACACATCACACCAGGTTGCCATCCTCCCTGTGTGGACACTCTCCTCTCTGCATGCAGGCTCTGGAACCTTACTGAGCTGCTACAACACACTTCCTTCCCAGTTCTCTACCCCAGTGCCAAGCACAGATGCCTGCCTTGCTAGACCCCACCTAATGGCTTTGGACTCTGATTTAGATTTTCAAAGTACCTTTGCGGTGTCTGTGAATAGAGGAAGGGAGCTAAGTGGAAATAAGCTAATCATTTACAAGCGTCTAATAAATACAATACAGTAGAAGTCTGAGATGCTGAGACAGAGTTTAAAGAGACTGTGCTTTCCATCTCGAGTGTTTTCTTTCATTCACTCTCAGATTGCTTCCTCTGGGGAGGCCAGCTGCTGTGTTAAAATATGGCCTTGTGGAAAAACCCACGTGAGTGAACTTGAAAGCAAATCTTCTGAGGTCTGTCTGCAGCCACGTGAATGAGTTTGGTAGTAGATCCTTCTCAAGTCAAACCTTGACATGACTACAGCCCCAGATGATATCTTGATTGTAACCTTTTGAGAGACCCTAAGCCAGAGGCATCCAGCTAAGCTGCACTCAAATTTCTTAACCACAGAAATTGTGAGATAATATTTACTGTTTTAAACTAAATATAGGATAATCTGTTACACAGTAATAGATAACATACAATCCCAAATCTTACAACCTGCATCACTAACACCTTATCCAGCCTCTTTCACCTCCATTCTAGATAACTACATAAATAGTCCTAAATGTGATCAGTGGAGGTTGCCTACCAAGGGATGTATTTTGAAGCAAGATGCAGTGAACAGGATATGCTGATCGGATTTTGAGGAAAAAGTTATCAAGGATGAGTTTAAGATTTTTGGTCTGAACTACTAGTGGTACATTTATTGAGATGAGTAAGACGGGGTAGGATGGGGAAAGCAGAATTGGAAGGGATACTTGAGTTCTACTTTGTCCGTGTTGAGTATGAGATTCCTGATAGACAACCAAGTAGGGATGGATAGTGGGTAGACAGTAGAAAACATATCTTAAGGTCAGGGTAGAGTTTAATGCTGGAGATAGGACTTTAGTGTGATTTTACCTGGTGTAGAATACAGTTTAACTTTATAAATTATAGGTATAATGGTAAAGAGAATCTGACCTTCGGTTTAATGCCTAGCTCTGTTACCTTAGAAATCAAATTACATTGTATAAACCATATTGTGAGATAAAAATTGACCCTTGATTGGTAAATTACATTTGGATTGAGAGGAATTATAAATGCCTGATGAATTAGCTATGTTTAGGCTTCCCTGTGTTGCTGTTTTTAGAGCTGGCATGTCCCTTGTGGGGATGGGAATCCTGAAGCAATGCCTGTGGAGCTGTTTTTAGAGATGTTAGCTCTTGTGAATCATGAAGCTTTTATGCATTGCACTTTTTAGTTGCACCTGCCTGATATGGCTCTCATCTCTCTTGAGCCTGTGCTGTATTATCTAGGGCTGGGATCCCCAAACCCTGGACTGCGGACCCATACCTATTAGGAACCAGGCCTGTTAGGAACCAGGCTGCACAGCAGGAGATGTGTGGTGAGAGAGAGAGTGAAGCTTCATCTTTATTTGCAGCTGCTCCCCAGCACTAGCATCACTACCTCAGCTCCACCTCGGATCCTCAGGCATTAGATTCTCATAAGAGCATCAGTCCCTGGTGCTAAAAAGGTTGGGGACCATTGATCTTGAGAATCAAAGAAAATAGCTCCTGGATGGCTGAGTGAGCTGTCACTTGCATAAACTACTGTGAAGACTCCTACTGATAGGGACACCTGATGCTGTCTGGCTGAAAAGCTTTGGTTCTTGTCCTCTGTCCTTCTGAGTCATCTGATGCCAAGTGTGGTCTATGACAGTCAATGAGTCTGTTCAGTAGCTGCAAAATCTCACTTAGAGAAGGATTTCGCTTCAGAAGCATCAGTATTTTTGACAGAATCAGTGAATACATTTAATGAACATCTGTGGCTCACTTAATGTTCCCTAATCTTGTAGAAACATTAGAGCCTTGTAGGAAAAATGAATTCATTTAATCTGTCTTGTCTCTGGCCCTTCATTTCTTTGAATCTGTCAGCAGCCAGTAAGGCTGTTAGCTCTACCAACAGATTAAGAAAAAGTATGCATGGTAGTACAAATGTCTACACATACTGCAAAATAAATAAATACATACATACATACATACATACATACATACATACATACATACTTATTGTGTAGAACCTAGCACAGTACTCAGCTTACAAGTTTATTCATTCACCAAATATTATTGAGCACCCCACTGTGTGTCAGGCATAATAGGTTAATACATTCATAGTAGTGAGCAAAATAGGTAGTCCTTGCTACCTTGGAGTTTATAGTCACTTAATGAATACTAGCTGGTAGACTAATAATGTGCCATAACTTAGTGTCTATTATTTTTCCTTGTCAGAGTATCTTCATTCTCAGTGTTACAATACTTATGGCATCAACAATGAGATTTTTAATTCTTTCAGGAATTTGTATTAGTTTAACTTCATTGAATAGAATAATCAAAATATTTCAAAAGGTTGCAAATACTGTTTATGCCACTTTTGATTGCCTTAATTTAAGCAAGCTAACTGCCACTATCCATACAGTAACACACAAAATTCTTTATTTTCATTTTTATCCTAATAAACCAAGTAAGTGATCAGTGTCTAGATGACATGTGACAAGGTAAAATGTTGAGGGTAGAAAGGTAGAAAGTTTGGACTATTTTATGCATAATTGTATAAAATTACTGTTTTCACTTACATCCGGAGAAAAATATTTTTGTGTGTGTGGTTTGAAGTTTTGGAACTGAAATTCTTTGAACCAAGTTTAAAAAAATATATGGCTTGCCTAGATTTTTCTCTATTGTGTATATACTTTTTTTCCCACTTGGTGGCACCTTCAGTTCATTTCTATGTAACATAACATCTTCTTCCTCCCATGTAGTGCATCAGTCTTCCTCCTTGTATGTTGATTTTTTCTTATTAAAATTAATGGTTAAATTACTCAAGTAATACATAAACATTCTTTTAAAAATAACATATGTTAAAAAGTTTTCTTTTTTAACAGGAAATAATTTTGTCCTTAAAAATCTTTCCTTTTCCTTGGTAAAATTCACAAATGTTTGTTGTTCTATAAGGTTAATTAGGATACTTAATATTGTGGTTAGCTTTTTTTCAGTTGGCATAAGATGTTCTAGAGGCCTAAGTAGAGAAACAGGGAGGCAGGTGGCAGGGATTATTCACAGGTGATAGAGAATAATCAGAAATGATTCATAGCTTTTGGGCTCGAAAGAATGGTTAGATAGTGGTATTATTCATTCAGATGAGAAGACTGGGAGAAGGGTGGGTTGGGGGAGAGGTGTGGAGGATTGAAATCAGAAACCTTTTTTGAAAGTAGTAAGTTTGAGATACCTGTTGAAAATTCAGGTGAATACAGATGTCAGGTAAATAGCTGAATGTATACATTTAAAGCTTAAAACAGGTCATACCAGCAAAGAAGAATGAGAAGTAGCTAGCAAGGTAAGAAATAGGAAAGGCAAGAGAGATTAGCATTTCAACATGGGAAGGCTCTCTGTATTGATTGTTGCTGAGGAATTTGAGTAAGAAAAGGGCAGAGATTTATCCAAATTGATTGGGCAATATGACCTTTATTGAATCTAAATGGAATCTTTTCTTGAAAAATAGAGAAACATTTAGAGAATCTGTTAGGAGGCAGGGATAATGCATGTAGCCCCTGTAAGAGACTACCACTGTCAACATTTGGCATATTTTCTTTAGTGCTTTTATTTGTTTGTTTGTTTGTTTGTTTTTAGGCGAGGCAACCCTTGGTTGACCTCACAGATTGCAAGGACCTTGACAATCAATCCCTTATTTTTTATTTCTTACGCCTACAGTACCTGGTCTCTCATCCAAGTACTAACCAGGCCCGACCTTGCTTAGCTTCCGAGATCAGATGGGATCGAGCTTGTTCAGGGTGGCATGGCCGAAGATTCTTCAGTGCTTTTAAATAATTTTTATGTAATTGTCATGTTCATAATCGTATACAGTTTTATTTTCTGTTTTTTTTCTCTTGATGTTATAAGCTACTTGCCATGTTATTAAAACAAGCTTTATAATCATTAAAATATTTTTCAGATTATAAAAATGTACAACTGTTGTAGAAAACTTGGAAAATCCAGAGAAGTACAAGGTAGAAACAAAAATAAACTCAGGATCCTCGGTCTAAAAATGATCACTGTTAACATTTCATTTTTTGATTTGACAAATATTTGAGGGTCTGTTTTGAGTAGAGAAGGAATGCTTTTAAAAAATGAGTGCAGGGAATAAATTGTAGTTTATTGGTCACACTTTCTTAGAATGTTTGTGATTGTAAATAACTATATCTACATATATATGGGTATATGTACATATATATCTGTTTATTATACATAAAATTTTGTTTGCTTTCCCCCTCCCCTCACTTAACATATCACAGATGTTTTCCCCATTTCACTAAATATTCTACTTGTCAGTTTCAGTTTTTTAGTGTCTGAGGGGCTGATGTATATAGAAAGGATTAATTGCAGTTTGGGTTTAAGTTAATATTTATTATAGCTGCAAGTATAAAAACCTAGTTGTTCTTAAGTCTTGTGGTTCAATATATAAATAAGATAACAAGATTAATAAATTGAATATTTTTGCATAAAAATAAAGAACAGTAATATTCTCTTGTTCTTTGATGGATATTTGATAAACTAATGGAAAGGACTAAATTCTCCTAAACAGTTATCTCCATTTGCAAGTTTAGTTAATTACATCCTTTTAAACATTTTAAAGCACATTTAAAATGTAACATATTTGAGTTTTTTAAAATTATTTTCAAAATCCCAATGTACGTGAATTAACCTATCAAGCAAAAAGTTCCTATGCGCTTAAATGACTTGCTTACTCAAGCCACAAACTTAAGTCATCCTCAACTCTTCTTCTATATTCAGTCTGTCAGCAGGTTCTTTCTGCTTTACTTTCTGAATATGTTCCACATCTGATTACTACCTTGTGACTCTTACCCTGATCCAAGTCACAATTATCTCTTGCCTGGACCACAGCCTTTCAGCTGCCATGCTTACATTCACGGAATACACTAGTATTCTCCACATACTTAGTGATTAAAGTGATGCTTTTTAATGTAAATCAGGTCACATCAAATCCCTGCCCAGACTCTCCATTGAATTTTCATAATAGTGAGAATTAAAACTCCTTATGTGGTCTCCAAGGGCTTACGTAATCTCAGCCCTGCCTGTGGTCAGATTTGAACTTGAATTTAAGATGCATGCAGAGACCCTCTTCTTCAGCATTGGGTTTCAAAGTACAGCTTCATGAGCCAGAGCACCTTGAGCACGCAGAAACTCCCGAGTCAGCCTCTAGTATCTCACAGTGATACTGTATTTCATCAGTTTTAAAATACATTTTCACATCGAAAATTAGGATACATATTTTAAATAGTATCAGTTTAATTGGTGGCATTTTTCTTAGCGATACAGAAAATAATGGGTATCTTAAAATAGATCGTGTTCGAGATTTGATGAAACACAGTAATGATAATAGCAATAGCTATTATTTGTTGAATACCTACTATGGACAGGAATTTTTCTAGGTGTTTTATTATTTAATCCTTATACCATTCTTAAGAAGTAAGGATGTCCAGATGAAAAAACTAAGACTTAGAAAAATTGAGCTAGTGATAGAGCTTAGATTTGAGCTCAATGAACAAAATTGCTCCAGACTTACCCTCTTAACCCTACTCCCACTATGCTATACTGCCTCTTCATAACTGTGTTTTTTCCCTCTTTAAGGCATCGTTGGCTTCACTGCATGACTGATGATCCTCCAACAACAAAACCACCTACTCCTCGTAAGTTCATCTGGACAAACCATAAATTCAACGTGAGTGGCACTCCAGAACAATATGTACCTTATTCCACTACTAGAAAGAAGATTCAGGAGTGGGTCCCACCTTCAACACCTTACAAATAAAGACAATGACAGATAATTTAAACATGTAAAATATGGGGCTTTTCATGTAATTGCACTTTTACTGCTTATTGTTAACTTGATTAAAATTATTTGATTAAGTATTGTCTTTTCTGTCTTTTTGGCCTTATCTTAGTCATTTATCAGTTGCAAAATAGAAGCTTACATACAAAGGTAATTGAAGTAGGCTCCTTTTGGGGTGACTGCCGGTTTATAGATTCCCCTTGCCCCAGTGGTGTGTCTGCTTTGTGCCCCTGCCTCACTGCCATAGCTGATGGGTAGGGGACCTGAGCCCAACAGAAAGGAGAGACAGACTGTAAGTCATCAGAGCCGGATGGCTTTTGTGGTAGCTCTCTCTAAGGAGAAGGTTATCAGAGGATTTCTTGTTTCCTGAGCTTTGATTCTTTCACTGTTTATTTGGGTCTGTGAACTATCCCAGGATCCATTCAGTGTTGTTACTCTTTAAGCTAACTAGAGTCACTGATTTTTTTGTAGTTGTTACTTACAAACAAAAGAATTTTAATAATCAGATTGGTCCCAGAGCATGAGTTGTAGGCAAATGATGTTCAGGGAAATGACGGATCTTTGGAATTGATTGTATCTGGGTAGGATGAAAGGCAGTGCTGCATCCCTCTGTATCCTGGATAGAAAGTTTGCAGCTTCCATAGTCAAATAGCTTATCAAGCTATTGCTTTTAGTTACCAGGATCCATGAATCCCCTGAGACTAAAGTCCCTGGATGCTGGTTTGCAGCCACCATAGAATATAATGGTGATGGAAAAAGAAAGCAAGGATTATGGAGTCAGATAGTTACTTTCAAGGGTACCAGATAACTTTAGGGAGAGAGTGAACCTTGATTCTCAAATCTCAACTCAAAGCATGGAGTGAAACTGGGCAATTTTATGACCTAGCTAACCTCCTCAGGTTACTTATATATAAATTAAGGGATAGAGTGCAGTCCTGATTGTTGGTTCTGGAAGGAGCTAGAATATCTTTGATTATACATTATAGTCACCTAGGGAGGTCTTTTTAAGTTCTAGAGGCCCAAGGTATTAAAACCAGCATCTCTAAGGGTTCTACACACACACACACACACACACACACACACACACACAGCACCCCCCCCCACACACACACACACTTGACACCATTGCTGCTAAGGTTGTGAACTCCTAGGTTAAAGAAAACACACCAGACTAGTTCTTCTAAAACTCTTAACCATAAAAAAGATAAAGTTTTTTCACGGCCTCACCACTGAGTATCCCTTACTTAGCTGGATCAGATTGAATCTGGTGCTCTCGAGAGATACTATGTTCAGCTGTCTGCAATTTGCTGATGGACCAAAGTGGAGCAGGACCATATACTGAAAGCTAATTGAGGTTTCATATGCTCTCTCCATCTCACACCTCCTAGCTTTTTTCTCAGGGCCTAAATCACTGTTTCTAGGTGTCCTGTCTTCCTGTTCTTTGCGTCAGGTATGTTGGGTATGGTCTTTCTGGGGAAGGAGGTGGAAAGAGGTGGTAATTAGGAAATGTGTGACCTGAATAGTCTCCTACCGTGGTTAAGTAATCTTAAGATCTCTAAGAATGAAAGCAACAGGCAGCTAACTTAGATTTTAACTTGATTTTTTTTTTAAAGCTAACTTTATAGATTTAGGTCATAGACACTTGAATCAAGCTAGAAGATCACATCTTTTTTCTTAATTCCTAGACCTGAGTTAATTCACAGGATCAGAACCCTTGATTTAAGGGCTGTGATATAATAATAGAGATGTTTATTATGAACCTTCCACCCAGCTACTCATTTAGAGGATGTATCCTTGGAAAAGATGGATATATCCATAGTTTCTAGAGATTAGTTCAAACTTTTTCCAAGTTAGCACCAACTTTGGGGGGATCAAGAACACTATGGCCCCTGGTATTATGAAAGGGAGATTGGACCCCATTTCACTGTAAGGCTGCTGGGACACAATTCCTCTTCCCTCCTCCCATCCCATGGCTTATTTCCTCAGTTCCTAAGTGTAGGTCCTTTGCAGAATCTCAACACTGTCTCCCTGCCCCTGAGGAGTACATATTGCTGTGAAAAAAGGGTCAAGGGGAAGCCATTGGAGCATTCCTTCCCTCCCAAAATTATAAGTAAAAAGCAATATGTCTGTGGGGGTAATTACAGAGGTCAGTACAACCATCAAAAGGTAGAAAGATACAAATGTGGTAATCCACTATATTCTCAAATGCACAGTGTACTTCCATTTGACCAGTGGAAAGATTGGTGGGTCTTGGAGAATGACAGTGGACTCTACATTAAAACTTAATCTTGAGGAGATCTGAATTATAGTTGCTATTCCTGAAATGGTCTCTTTATTGGAGCAACTTAGTATGGCCTCTGCATCTTATATGTAACGATTGGTCTAACCACTGCATTTTTACCCATTTTGGTTTACAAAGTTCACTTGCAGTTTGCTTTTACCTGGCATGAACAGAAATAACTTTATAAATCCGTCCCACAGGTGTCAACTCTAGCCGTTTGCTGCACAAGGACATTGAGTGCCTCACCAAACCTTTGGATGTGTTGATACAGGAAATACCAGCTGCATTGATACCTTGCTAGGATACATGTATTACAAAGGATGAGATCTAAATCTGCTGGCAATATAGGCACTTGACTGCTTAGGAATATCCCCAAGGGTATTCAGTGGTCTAGCACATGTTGAGATAGTCCCTCCAGTGTTAGGAACCAATTGCTACATCTTGCCTGTTCTACAACAAAGGAAAGCACAATACCTCGTGACACCATGGATTTTAAAGACAGCATATAGCACATGAGGGTTTTGCACTTATGTAGTTACCAGGTGACTTGAAAAACTGGCAGCATAAAAACAGTTCCAGTAGGAGGCTCAGGCTGCCATCCAAGCAGCTCTACTCCTTGGACCTCTCAAAATATCTGGAAGAATGAGATACTTCCTGAAGTTAGAAACAAGTCTCTCCAGAAGAATCGCAAAGGAAACCCACATGATTTTGGAGCAAGCCCAACCTTCAGGAAGATGATTACTATTTTCCTTTTCAAGAGTAGTTCCAACTTGCTACTGGTAATTTAGGGACCATGCAACACCAGGTGCTATCTAGTCCACGTACCCATAAAGTAGACCATTTCCAGTAACACTCATCACCTGGTAGATGGGACCAGAGCAGGCCATGAGGGCACATTTAGTTTGAACAGATTTTTCCCCTTCTGTTCTATTCCCATGCCTCACTCCTACCTATCTCTTTGCCCTTGTGAAGAATTGTTGGCCAATTAACAGAAAAAAAGTCAAGCCTGGTTTATAGATCTTGTTGAACAATATGCACTACCAGCTGGAAGTTTGCTACTGTACACCACAGGCCCTCTCAGCAGTTCTCTTGAAGGACAGCAGAGGGCAGAATTTCAGCAGGAATCAGCAGGCCGGACTTCAAACAATGCCTGTTATCAAGTATTTTGACTAGAAGGAAACATGACCTAAATGAGAGGTTCTATAACCAATCACTAGCTAGGTAGTCAGAGACTTGAAAAGAGTGACATTGAAACTTGGTGTGAGGGTTTTGGGAAGGGCTTTGCAAATGAACATCGACGATTGGACCTAGAATCCAGGGAGATGTAGAGCAAAGCAGCCAGGTGTTTACAATTATCTTAAGCATAAATCCTTGTCCCAGCATTAGCTTCTGGGGAAATACAATAAAAAACATATCTAAGGCCAGTAGCATCACAGTGGCAAGTTCATTTCATTGGACTTCTTCCATTTGCGGGGGGAAGCTTGATTTGTTTTCATGGAAATAGAATATTACTCTGAATTCAGATTGGCTTGCATTGTCCATCACACCTTGGCCAACACCAACATTCGTGGGCTTAACAATGCCTTCTGCCTTGTTGTATATAGAATAATGCCCCTGGCCAAGAAACCACAGGAAAGAGGCCATGAACTCGTGTTTGCAAGAGGCCCTGCTTGTGTTCCTAAAGTGCCCCTGTTTACCTCACAGACATCATCTTATTTTTCTCTCTTAACACCTACCATACGTCAGTTATACCAGCCTTTCTAATCTTTTTTAATTAAATTGATTGGGGCAACATTGGTTAATAACATACGAGTTTCAGGACTATAATTTCATAATACATCATCTGTATATTGCATTGTGTGCTCACCACCCAAAGTCTAGTTTCCTTTTACCACCATATTTTTGACCCCCTTGACCATCTTCATCTTCCCCTCAGCCTTCTTTTTCTCTGGTAACTACCATACTATTATCTGTGTCTATAAGTTTGTTTGGTTCATTTGTTTTTTGTTTTATATCCCACATATGAGTGAAATCATAGTTCTTGTCCTTTTCCATCTGACCTACTTCATTTATCTTGATACTCCAGGTCCATCCATGTTGTTGCAAATGGCAATATTTCATCATTTTTTGTGGCTGAGTAGTATTCCATTGTATGTATGTACCACATCTTTATCTAGTCATCAGTCAGAAGACACTTGGGTCATTTGCACGTCTTGGCTATTGTGAATAATGCTGCAATGGACATCGAGGTATGTACATCTTTACAAATAACTGTTCTCAAAATTTTCAGGTGGATACCCAGAAGAAGAACTGATGGGTTATATGGTAACTCTAGACTTAATTTTTTGAGGAACCTCTATACTGGCTGCACCAATAGTAGCTGCACTAATTTACATTCCCACCAGCACTGTGTGAGGGTTTCCTTTTCTCCACATCCTCTCCAACAGTTATTTCTTGTCTTGTTGATCATAATTATTATAAAGGATGTGAAGTGGTATCTCTTGTGGTTTTGATTTGCATCTCATTAAACAGCTAGGTTCATTCTTGTCTTCAGGCCTTTGTACTTGCTGTTCCTTCTGCCTGGAATAATAACATCTTTGTGTTGCTTCCTCATTTGTATCACTGATATTTCACTTTACCAATATTATCTCCCCAGCAAGGTCTTCTGTGTACATCTAATGTCAAGTAGCTCCCTTGACATTTCTTATTTTAAAATTTTATTCATATAAATTTGCTTGTTCTATTTTCTTCACAGTAATTATTCTTCCTTTTTGAGAAAAGGCATGAACAAAATTCTTCCAGTAAATAATCCATGTGTTCCGCATTTACTGAACACCTACTGTCCACACCTGAAGTAAACCAGAATTGATCAGATTTAATAATTTTGCTAGAGGTGAGATAATGACTCGGCACCAGACTTGTACTTCAAATTCTGAAATTTCAGGAAGTAAAAGCCCTTGTGGGGAATAACATTAAAGCATGCAAATAGTTATAAATGAAAAACTTAAAGCGTTTTCTTGAGTGATTTTTGTAAGAGAAGGAAAAAGTACACTAATTGTCATGATGTCATGCTATGTTTCCAAAAAGATTACAGATTATTTCGGGGTTTGTAATCATAGTGTGATCAGTTTGCAAAGACCTCTGGGCTGGCATCCTTGCTTTAAATCATGTTTCTACTTATAGAGAAGTCCTATTTATAACATTCTCCTCAAATAAAATTTAATTCGTACACTGGTGTCAAATGTCCATGATGAGTATGCAATGCAGTTGCATCATTAGTGCACAGTAATCAAGCCACGTTTGTTAGCTCTGGCTCCAGGAAGGCCACATCTGTGTATATTCCAAAGACTTATGGAAATAATGGAAATATAAAAATGAACATGTAGTGGTAGATTGTCTAACAAATGCATTGGGACAGAACTTGTCCTAGAAGATTGTTTCCCATAACAAATGCATTGGGACAGAACCTGTCCTAGAAAATTGTTTCCCAGGCTGATGTCTGGGATTGATGGAGCTTTCCTGGCTCAGAGCAAAGAGGATACACAAGGACCACTGTGTTGCACATTTCACCTGTGTGGATACATTATGAATGGTGTTCCCTGGAGTTGTAAAATACATTAGTTCCAGATTAGCCACCAGAATGTGTCAGGGAGAGAATCCAGTTCCTGGAAACATATGTCTGGACATCTATTGTTTATGCTTGCCCACATTCCTTTTTCTTTTTCTTTTTTCTTTCTTTTTTTTTTTTTTTTTGGTCATAGAATCCTGACTTCTCTTGGAAAATGACAATTACTTTTATATCACTAATTAATAAGACTAAGCGTCAAGCCCACAATCTTAGTTGATTTATGATACTCTTCAAAGCAATAGAAAGAGAATGAAAAATTAGTTGCCAGAACATCGGCATTCCAACTTGAAATTTAAACACTAAGTTACCGTGAAAAACTCTCTCTTTGCAGGTAGGATTAATGAAGTTAAGAGTTTTATTTAAGGCAAAGCAGATCACTAGAATCATCAACTCTAATTTGAGCCAGGTGGAAGAAAACAAAAAATTACTCATGAGAGAAGTGGTTGGCCATATATAACCCATCCACACAAAATATGCACATCTCACAAGTATCATCTAATGGAGCAATCTTCAGTCAGAGCTATGAGAGGTGCTCATGGGTGGTGAGGAGTGTTGTAATCAGAATCTGGGAGGCATCTATATTTTGAAAAAGCATATGTAACATTAAAACATAGTTTTGCATTGGTAAAATGAATAAAACAATCCACCTTACTGTTTTTATAATATAAACAATAAGAAACAAGACTCAATTTTGTCTGGACATGTAAGTTAAAACAAACATTGAGAATTGGGATAAACTGCTAACAGATACGGGGGTTTCTTTTTGGGGTGATGGAAATGTTCTAGGATTAGATGATGATTATGTTGTACAACATTGTAAATATACTAAAAAGCTACTGTGTAATACACAAAATGATTTTTAGATGGTAAAATTTATGCCGTGAAACTTTTATCTCCGTCTTTAAAAGAGGATTAAGAAACAGTAATCCTATATCCTCAGCAGAAAAGAAAGTGATATTTACCATCCTATAGATCCTCTCAAAAGCAGACTTTCTTCTGGGCAAGCACCATATGATTATTCCATCTTTGGGCAATTGGACTTAACATGGATTGAGTTGAGTCTCTTTCTACAAATTCTATTCCCTGAATGAAGGTCAGGGAAGTGTGGTTTGAGGGTGGATAAGGTTTGGAGTAAAGGTTGGGGAGGGGAATGTAAAGGAAGGGAGGGAGGAGAAGGAGGATAGGGATGCCAAGTTCCCAAGCATTGGAAGGCCACACAAAAGATGGGCAGCAAATAAGGAAGGCTGGAAGGCAGATCTGACCCGGATGTCCTGAGGTTGCATTTTGAGACCTCTGACTTGCATTCCCTCTGAGACCAAGTGGCCCCCAGGTGGAGATGATGATCTAGAAATCATGAGAAGAATTCCACATAGTTGCAGAGAGAAGAGGGGATGGGTTCCTTACTAGTGTTTGAGAATCTAGACTCTTGCGATGCCATTCCTGGGACCAAGAAAATTCCATGTCCAGAGCTAGAAGCACTAAAATGCCCCATATGACTGGGACTGGAACTGATATTACCCAGACCACTGTCTGCCTGGCCTCCTTGAATTGTGTGGTGACCACATGTTTTTTCCAGACTTAGAAGGGATGCTCCTTTCATGATAATAAAATCATTTTACATTTGCTTAAGCACTTTAAAAATAAAGCACTTTTTTCTCATATATCTTGATTCATAGCCTAAACTCATAAATACATCTTAATGCAATGAGGACAATAATAGAGCTGGAAAAGCAATTGAATGTAAAATACTCAACTAATGTTTTCCTTGATTTGGCTGCCTAAGCCGAGAGTTAGGAAGTAAAATTTGCAGCTGTTATTGAGAAAGTAAAAAACAATTCAAATATCTTAACCCTAACAACAAATGAAGCTCTTGGTTCACAGTTGCAGAGTTCGAAAGTTTTCATATTATGCAATTGAATAGCATCGTGAGACACGTTGAGGGAGGAAAAGATGGACATGAGGAAAAGAAAAATAGTCATACTGCATCTCTAACCCAGCTGATCAATAGAGGTGGGAAAGGGAAGAGTGAAGGAATACCAATATTCTCCCAGCAAGGCCTCCCCCGCACCTCCTAGCCCCTGTATATCTAGGTCACTTTCTTTTCTATGTTTGGCCTCTGAAAATGCACTGGACCCATTAATGAATTTATTCCTGGATTATATTGGGGGAGGAAGGGAGGGCAAAAGCCAAGCTCCAGATGTGAGCCTTGACTTGATTTGTGAATGGCTTCTCATCTTAATTCCTCTAAACAGGAAATCATAACAGGTGTCTCCCAGATCTGGGTCAATTTAATCATAATCTCTCCCTCTCCTCTAACCTCAGCCTCCTTCTGCTGCTTCCATCTCTTAACACAGTAAATACATTCTCTCTCCCCACACCCCGCAAACACATCTGTTTTATTTTATTTTATTATTTTATTTTATTATTAGTTTCAAATATACAGTACGTTGGTTAGACATTTATATAGTTTATAAAATAATCCTCCTAATTGCTCTTTCTCTCCTCTGGCTCTCCACATAGCTATTACATTAATGCTAACTGCATTCCCTATGCTATGCTCCCCAGCTCCGTGACCCTATATCAACTACTAATTTGTATTTCTTTACCCTTCACTCCATTCTCTTAGCCCCTCAACCCCCCACGCCTCTGGCCATCATCAGATTGTCCTCTATATGTGTGACTCTGTTTTTGATTAGTTTGATATTTTTGTTTCTCAGATTCTGCATCTAAGTGAAAATATGTGGTATTTATCTTTCTCTGACTTATTTCACTCAGTATAATAACCTCTAGGATCTGTTTTGTACGTGTGTTTTGCTTTATTCCACCTTTGACGCTTCCATCAAACAGGAAAGCAAGGTCATTTCCAGGGCTTCCTTCCCTAGGTGTTGCATTGAGGGGCAAGTGAGAAGGGAAGGGGAGGGGAAGGAAGAACAGCTGTTCTCCTCATTAAAATGTTTTTAACTACAGATCTGTAAGGGGAATGCATCTGGGGGAGAGGATTAGATGAGAGAGAGCTTTATCCTTTTTCTGATTAACACGCCACCAACAATTATTGCTTGACAATATATCCTCGTGATATCTTACTTAATAGTAACGCACCATAGAATTATATACTTCGTAGCATTCAGCAGTAAGACCCAGCCTACCAAGGAACTATTAATCAAGTATTCCTCTTTTAAAAAAAATTGTTTTAAAGATATTTTGGTTAATTTTAACTCTGCTGCCTTCCCTTTGTCTCTCCCTGGTCCAGCCTAGGAAGTCCTGAGCCCTCGCCTTTGACTCCCAGTGCCTCTGTGTTCCTTAGAAAGATTTCGATCAAGGGATTGTGAGGAAATGGAGAAAACAAGTCTCTTCAATCTTGGGGGAACAGCTTCCCTTGTGGAGGAGAGGCTATGGTGGTTTTGTTCAACTTCTTTTTTTTTTTTTATGGAGAGGTGATTCAGGGTGATGAGGGTAATTCGAAAAAACTGGTTTACCAGAGTAATAGTAAAAGGGACTGAGAAAGCAGCTGAATGCACTTCTCTTTCCTAAGAAATCCAAGCTCTCAGAGCCATCCCTGGGGTTTGGCTGGTAGAGCCCTGGCAGAGTGCCTGGGGATGCCTCAGGGATGTGGTCCCCTCAGCAGAGCCTCTCTTCCCATTGAAAGTGGGGAGCAGAAGCGGCCTGAGTGCTGAGTGCTGGACTTGCCAGTTAGTATGGTTACTTTGCTCCTCTGGTTTGCAGGGTGTGTCAGTCTAGGTTGTTGTGTGGAACCTCTCACTGCATTCCTGACGAGGTTATCATGTCTATAACTCTCCAAAGTGAAGGAACAAAATCAATGTGTGACAGGAAAGATTAGCGGTATAATTAGAACAGAATTTTATTTTTGCCTCCTCCTGTCTTTTTAAAATTTAATCCAATAGGAGAAGCTTTTCCCTTGATCTAGATGAAAATTCAGAATATTCCATGTTTTTTGGTTGTTCCTTATATAATAAACAGGCTATAGTAACTTTAGGTCTCCAACACTATCTCCATTTAGGAATTAAGTTACACAGTTCAAAGCATTCAATTGTTTTTATCTACAAAGTTATTTTAATCCACAAAGTTAAGGAAGTTTGTATAGTAGTAGATAATGCAGTAATACATACTCTGAATAAAGGGCCAAAACAGATTTAATTCACCGCTTTCCCTATGCAGCTAACCAAAGCAGTCTTAAAATTTTCTGGTTAAGCCCCCCACAACCAGCCTGAGGATTTAGCTAATCTCAGAAATCACCCTTCAGTTCCCTATCAGTTGATTTCCTCCACCCGCTCTGCTTCACAGGTGAAATCCTTTATCTCAGTTCAATTGCATTCAACACATAAGTGTTGACATTCACAGTATGGACATGGTACTTGTTTGTATGTTTGGCATTGTAAGGCAAGTTAGAGATGAGTACAACGTGGTCCTCAATTTCAAGCTATCCTTGTCTTGCTCTATATTATGCATCATCTATCTGTCATCTATCCATATTGGTGTGGTAGATACTGTTTATCAATAGGATCAATGAACAGATAGGTACAGACATATGTCAGTATGTAATAAACACATACATATGCACATAGAGATAAAGATATACTCCACTGGAAGTGGAGGGGGAGAAGAGGCTAAAATAAGTAATGGAGAGAGTTTTTTTTTTTTAAAGCATAGTGGCACATTCGCTTTATATGACACAAGCAATGTATCTGAGAGGGGAATAAAGGGGTTATTATTACATCTTGCTGTGGAAATCATGAAACATGACCTTGAAGGCTCTTCATGGTCTGGCTTTCCTCCACCTCCCTTGCCCAATCTCACAGAACATTTCTTCCCTGGCCCTCTGTGTCAACTACACTAACTTTCTTTCAGTTCCTCAAACAAGCCCTGTTTCTTCCTCCCTAGAGCCTTGGGACATACTCCTCCACCTGGAATAGTTTGTTTTTCCATCATCACCTCAGAAAGCTTCCCTGGGTCCTAGATAGTGTCTTTCCCTAGAGAGTGTCTTTTCCTATTCTCACAGCACCCAGTATTCTAGATGCCCCTTAAAATTGTAACCAAACAATTAATGTAAAATTAGATGCTCAGTCGGTATCTTTTATCTTCTCCGGAATGTAACTCCACAGAAGAAATATGTCTGTCTTGGTCTTCAATATAGTCCCAGTATTTGTAACAATTCCTTGTATAAAGTAGGTACTTGATAAATATTTTTGAATGGATTAATAAGGGTAGAATTTAAATTTTTTTCTCTTCCTCCTCTACTCCCTTTCCTCTCTCTTTCAGTCCAGCTCTCCTTTCTTTCAATCTCTTATTTCTTCTGATAATATTTTTTCTCTTGGTTTTGTACACCCTTACAAGTCCTGTGGTCTACTAGGACCAGTTTGTGAATTGAAAGAAGACATTCCGTTTGTTCTTCTTTCCGGGGACGTAATCTAGGTGTTGAAAATAATTCTTTCAGAGATGTTGTTTGGGGTTTGTCTAAGGAGAGGGTTTTGTCAAAGTGTTGTTTTTGGACACTGGGGAGCTTGTTTGAAATGCAGTCGAAGCCCAGCCTGGGTCTAGATCCTCAGGTGATGGTACACATTAAGCATTGCTATAAAAGAGCTCATCTCCTAGGACTGGATGGGCAGAGAAAAAAACAAATTGAGTCATGTGATGCATCAGCTGCATCCTCTTCAAAGAAGATGAGATGGAGTTAGGAGTGCAAGAGGTTTATTGAGAGGCGATAAAAGAAAGATAAAGGAACCTGCAGAACTCAGTAGGGGAAGCTGCCAGACCGTGGTGCTACTCTGACCCCCATGAAAGGAAAGAGGAGGGGAAGAAGGTTGGATAGGGAGAGTCTCAGATGGCAGTGTATTTCTTACAAAGACTTGGCCAACCCAGTGGGGAGATCCAGAGCAAAGATGTTACAGTAGCAGAGTCAGCGCTGGGCAGAAATGGCCCCGTCCTTGTAAGTCTGCTATGCTCAGTCGTTGGCAGAGGGCTTCCCAGGAAGAGTGTGGCCTTGGCATGAAAGCCAAGACAGAGACAGGAGGTCTTAACAGCTGGAGGCTGTCAGCTCACTGCACCCCTTGAAGCTGAAAAGGAAGATCTTTCTTTGAGGGAGATCCTAACATGTAACATCTGAAGGTAATGTTGCAAGAAACCTATGAAAACTAGTAAATGCATGGAAAGCAGATTTAAGAAAAGACCGCATTGAAGGAAGATTGGCTTAGACGTTTTTCTAGGACTGTTTATGTTATACTCCTTCTTCAGGAAACAGTCTCCCTGAGGGCCTCTGGAAGACAAGGTCCAGAGAAAGTTTTCCCTTAGGGAGCCCAGGGAAAGCCCGTGTGAACCAATATGGTGCCCCTGTATTTACAAGATGTGTGAGTCGGTAAATAAGACACAGTGGCCATGGGTTCCTGAGCTCACCTTGTGCAAACTCAGTAAGGCCCAGCTCCCCAGGGGCAGACCTGATTGGTAACCTCAGAACCAGAGAATATAAAAACCCAGAGGAAGGAGATGGAGCATGGCAGATTTCTAGGAGGGGAGTACAGGCCCTATGGTTAACCAGAGATGCCTCCACATTCTGATTTTCACTGTCATGCCCCTTCCTTATTCATGCATGTCTGCGAGGACAGCCAACCACGAGCACAAACACATTCACAAACAACAAAAATATACACATGCCAAATTCACAGCTGCCCTCATGTACACTTAAGCCACATGCACAAATAATTCTCCACCCCTGGCATGAGCTTATATGTCCATACTCTGCTATTTCAACAAACACTTGTGTACCTGGTACCACGTTTCTAACACATCCTCTATGTGTTGATCACAGATAAGAGGATGTAACATCCACATGTATAAGCTCCAAACAACATATAGGAACGAAAGTCATAAAACAGGCATTCAAAAACACTGTGACTTTATGGTAACTTAAGACCAACAAACATCTGGAGAGTGTGTCTGGAACTGCCCGACAGGTCTTGAAACATATTTTCCTTGGCTGTGGATGTCCACTCAAACCCTGCAGGAGCTGGGGTAGGGACAGATAGCCTGGTGCACTAACCCAGGACTTAGCTGCTATCTTAGCCATTCTCCTGCCCCCTGTAGGAGGGAACAAAAGCGCTCAGGCCAGATGTTGGGGGGAGTGAGCACTTTTATCTGGAAATAGATTTACACCTTTCTACAAAGGAGTAGAGTGGAGAGAGCAAGGGCCCAAACATTGCTTGCTTGGGGCTGAAATCCATCCTCACTACTTTCTACCTGGATGACCTAGGGCAAGCTAGTCAATCTCTCTGTCTCATTTTCCTCATCTATACAATGAGGGTAATAATAGTATTGACAAGACAGGTTGTTGTAGGAATACGCCAGTCAATATTTGTAAAGTGCTGAGAATGGGCCTGGTGCATCATAAGAACAAAATAAGTATTGGTTATTTTCCTCCTGGGAGTTCTCCCATCCTAGGAATTCCACAGCCCCCCAGATTCCCTCTCATAAACTGCCCCGCCCCGACCCCTATACGGTTGCCAGCTCACTTCACCAGGCAGGAGCAGCTCTCGCTAGGATCTCTTTATCTCTCCTCCCCTCCACTATTCAGGTTTCTGCAAATGGATGTGTGGAGAGTGAGAAGGGGTTTCCCATCTGCTTGCCTGCAAGGATATGAGACCAGGCATTCAGTCTCCAGACTCCTGCAGTACTGGTTTGTCTGGCTGATGACCACTGCAGTCTGGACTGGGAATGAGGGCTTTCCCCAGGGAATGGCAGGAGGATGCTGCAAGGTTTCAGCGGGTTACCTTTTGATTGGTTTGTGAGAAGAGATGCTTCTCCTTTGATCTGAAGATCGATCTATGTATGTATCAATCAATCAATCAATCAATCAATCATTTATCTATCATCTATCTAACTAACATCTTTCTGCCTATCTGTCACAGCCCATAGCTCTGCCACGCCCCTTCCTGTGTGTAATTCTTCCAGAGAACTGTTATTCCTCCAAGGGAGATACAAAAAGGTCTGTTGTCTCTTCTCTCTTTCTCCGGCTCAGCTCAAAGCCTCATCCCTTCAACCCAAGACAATTCATTTCCCCCTCGACTCCACTCCGCGTTGAGCGGATTCCCAGGTGGACTGAAATCCAGCGCTGTTCTCATCTGGTTGCCCTGGGAGTTTCAGCGCTCTGGGTACAACCTGTTCCTCCATCCTCCTCCCCACTCCCTCCCTCCCTCTCTCGCCGGGCTGCGCCCTCCTCAGCCCCCCTCCCTCCTCTGTCTGGGGCCCCTGCTGCGCCCTCCAGAGAGAGGCTGTCCGCTGCCACGGTACCCGGGCAAGGGAGGCGGAGGGGAGGAGGAGGAGGAGGGGAGGGGAGGAGGCGGGGAGCGTGCGGGTGGAGGCCAGCACCGCCGCGCAGCCTGAGCGGGGCGGCTGGAGCTTGCATCTGCTGGAAGGAGGCTTTGGGCTGCTTGGGAACTGGGCCGCCAGGACAGAGGGAGAGAGGCAGAGAGCGGGGCAGCGGTTTCTTGACGTCAGGACCCAGCGAGGGGATCGCGCGTCCCAGCACCCCCGGCGCCTCCTGTTCGCCCGGCGGCGGCGCGAGAGCAGCCCCGTGCGGGGCCCCTGCGCGGCGTGAGGCGGGGGCTGGGGAGCGGGTCGACAGGGGCGCAGCATGCCCCCCGCTCCGGGGGCATGGAGCTCGCCCTGGTGCCCCTGGAGAACGGCGGGGCCATGACCGTCAAAGGAGGAGGGGAGGCCCGGGCGGGCTGTGGCCAGGCCACGGGAGGAGAGCCCCGGTGTCCCCCGACGGCTGCGCTCAGCGATGGACCCCAGGAGCCAGAGCCCCGGGGGTGCGGCGTGCAGAGGGGCGCACACCCGGGGAGGCGGCCTCTGCCTCCTCTGCCCCGGCCCAGACAGCTGCCTCCGGCGGACAAGGACGAGGAGGAGGAGGAGGGGGAAGGCGACCCCACGCTGGGCGTGGAGGGGGACCCTGGCGCCCTTCCCCACCAGCGCATCTTCATCAACATCTCGGGGCTGCGCTTCGAGACGCAGCTGGGCACCCTGGCGCAGTTCCCCAACACCCTCCTGGGGGACCCGGCCAAGCGCCTGCGCTACTTCGACCCCCTGAGGAACGAGTACTTCTTCGATCGCAACCGGCCCAGCTTCGACGGCATCCTCTACTACTACCAGTCGGGGGGCCGGCTGCGGAGGCCGGTCAACGTGTCCCTGGACGTGTTCGCGGATGAGATCCGCTTCTACCAGCTGGGCGACGAGGCCATGGCGCGCTTCCGAGAGGACGAGGGCTTCCTGAAGGACGAGGAGAAGCCCCTGCCCCGCAACGACTTCCAGCGCCAGGTGTGGCTTATCTTCGAATACCCGGAGAGCTCGGGGTCCGCCCGGGCCATCGCCATCGTCTCGGTCCTGGTCATCCTCATCTCCATCATCACCTTCTGCTTGGAGACCTTGCCTGAGTTCAGGGATGAGCGGGAGCTGCTCCGCCATCCCCCGGTGCCCCAGCAGCCTGCAGGGCCGGCCCGGGGAGCCAACGGCAGCAGAGCCCGGGGGCCTCCCTCCGGCCCCACGGTGGCACCCCTCCTGCCTCGGACCCTGGCGGACCCCTTCTTCATCGTGGAGACCACGTGCGTAATTTGGTTCACCTTCGAGCTGCTCGTGCGCTTCTTCGCCTGCCCCAGCAAGGCTGACTTCTCGCGCAACATTATGAACATCATCGACGTGGTGGCCATCGTCCCCTACTTCATTACCCTGGGCACCGAGCTAGCAGAGACACAGCCCGGGGGCGGAGGAGGGGGTGGCCAGAACGGGCAGCAGGCCATGTCCCTGGCCATCCTCAGGGTGATCCGCCTGGTCCGCGTGTTCCGCATCTTCAAGCTCTCGCGCCACTCGAAGGGGCTGCAGATCCTGGGCAAGACCCTGCAGGCCTCCATGCGGGAGCTGGGCCTGCTCATCTTCTTCCTCTTCATCGGAGTCATCCTCTTCTCCAGCGCCGTCTACTTCGCGGAGGCTGACAACCAGGAGACCCACTTCTCCAGCATCCCGGATGCTTTCTGGTGGGCAGTGGTCACCATGACCACGGTGGGCTATGGGGACATGAGGCCCGTCACTGTAGGGGGCAAGATCGTGGGCTCGCTGTGTGCCATTGCTGGGGTCCTCACCATCGCCCTGCCGGTGCCTGTCATCGTGTCCAACTTCAACTACTTCTACCACCGGGAGACGGACCACGAGGAACAGGCGGCCCTTAAGGAAGAGCAGGGCGGCCAGAGCCAGGGGACAGGGACGGACAGCAGAGGCCAGCGGAAGGCCAGCTGGAACAAGGGATCCTTCTGCAAAGCTGCGGGGCCCCTGGATAATGCAGAGGGAGCCCGAAGGGGCAGCTGCCCCCTGGAGAAGTGTAACCTCAAGGCCAAGAGCAATGTGGACTTGAGGAGGTCCCTGTATGCCCTCTGCCTGGACGCCAGCCGAGAAACAGATTTGTAAGGGGGGATCCAGGCCGACTGGTGACAGTGGGGTGGAGACAGCAGAAGCCTCCTAAACCTGGGTATCTGCTTTATACCGCAGAGTATTTCAGACCCACCTATAACCTAAGTCTGTCCCTTTTACTCCTTCCCTCCCTCCCTCACTCCCTCTCTCCATCTCTCCCCGGATCCCCCCATTTTCCTCTTCTTTCCATGACACCAAGGGTCGCCTATTTTTAAAAAGTACCACATTCCATGACGCAGGAGCTGTTGAGATGGTGAGCACTATGAGATGGATGTATTTGTAGCCAGTTTTCTATACTCAGCAGAGGAATAACCCAAACAAAAATGACTTTAAATAGCCCAGATCCCAAGAGATTTTTGTAACCCACCCCCCCAACATCCATGTGTTCCAAATTTGCTTAACATATGATATTTATGTGTGTGGGGGGAGATATTATTTTTATGGCTGGTGAGTGGATTTTTGTACTAAAGGTCAGATGGAGATATTTTGATATATTTTTAAGACGTATGTCATATTTATGGAAGAGAGAGTGATGTTTTCTGTGATACTTAATATTAGAGGCAGAGACTCTGGTTATGGCTGTTCTGGTTCCTGTGTCTGCAAGTCTCTCTCTTTTCTGGGATGTGGTATTGGTGCTTTGTGTCTAGGGCAGGGAATGTTCTGGAAGAAAGGCAAGTCTGACTTTTTCTGTGCGCCTTAAACAATTCTTGTAACTTTCTTCGAAAGGCATTTTAATGATGCTGGGGGAAGACTTCTGATAATTCATGCTTTTTATTTTTATCCCAGGAAATAAAATGTTACTTGGTGAGGCTAGTGTTAGTTTTCCTACAGCTGATGTATTTTTTTTTTTTTTTGAAATTGAAAAAAGTAGTCTGTCACTTGCTGTTTCTGGTTTTGGAGTCAGAGCAAATGCCACATTGACTGGGGTAGAAAACCTGGAATGCTGATGATTTGATCAACATCTTTTTGCCGGGCCCCCTCTATGCCTCAGAGGAGGAGTGACTCTGTTTCAGGCTGTTGATGACTTGGACACCCCTGCAACATATTGTCTGATGGTATTAGACTCTGTGTGGAGTGGGGATGAAGCTAAAAGGCAGAGGGTGATCAGCCCCACAACAAAGGCTCCCTGCTGTGGCCTCCTGGGCCTGGATTTCTAAACTCTCATTTGTCTGCAGGTTTTAAGTCCTATTTACCAAGGCTCTCAACAGCTCTGAGAAATAAGCCTGACTCTCATAGACATGAAGCCTGTTCATACAACATAGCCCTGATGTGAAAGTCATGGAAGGGGGGAGGGAACAACACCTGGTTCCACTTCCAGGCCAATACAGAGCAGCAGAGGAGAGTGCCCTGCCCTTGTGAAAGACAGAGGCAGCGAGAAGCCAAACTGAAGGATTTGCTAGTCTACATTAAAGGTTGGTTTCCTTTGTGGCCTTGCCCTGGGTAATCTCTAAACTCAGGATGAATCCCTTTGTTTTCTTTTCACTGGATGGTTGTGGAAAAACATCTCAGTAGGTATAACACTGCCTGCAATTTCTCTCTGGGATTAGCTTTTCCCTTTGGGCTCTGAATTCCTGCTATTGCTTTTTCTGCTAAATAATTCAAAGATTGGTGGTCATTTTACATCCTCAGCCCGGTTGGGTGGTGGTCCACAATCACACCTCCCCCACAGCAACAGTGAGCTTATCAGGTAGTTCTGAGGGCACATCCAGGTCTCCAGGGAGGATCTACCAAACTGATGTCTGGGAATCCTGGATTTAAATAAGATGCCAACGCAATAATTAAAGCCAGTGTTTGAGACTGCCTGGAGTCATTTCCAGTCAGGAACTGTTAGCAGCAAATCTGAGAAGAAAACAGAAGGATTTTGCAGGTGGGGCTCTGTTGTTTTTCATTACATGCTGAGGCGAAGGAAGAACAGACACCGTATTTATTTACAATTTACAATCTGCCTAAAAGCAGGGCATCTTGCCAAAGCTCAGCTCTACACAGTCTCACCTCCAAGCCCTCTATGGCCAATGTGTGGGACTGGACCACCTGGTCCCAGGCTTCACCCTCCCTTAAAGACAAAAGAGCAGTTACCACCTTGGACCTGAAGGTCGGGTGCAACAAAGAGCAGTGCCCAGATATTAGATGTATCCAAGTACCTGACAGATGTTGGTCCAAGTAGAACAGCCTTTATCTTTAAAATGTTCAGTAAATGAGTGTAAGCTTATTATACAAATCCTCAGGGATGGAGTGGAGGAAACGAGAGAGTAAGTCTTGTTCCGCGTGGGAGGAGGGGTTACCACAGAGCAGGTTTATAAAGTGTATCAATGCGGGTTCCAGAGGGCCCCCTAAAGTGGGGTACCCTAGTCTCCTGATGCAGCCTTCTATCCAGGTACCTGCCCTGAGGCCCTGGGAGGGGCACCCAATAGTTAGTGCAAGTATTTCCATTTCTCTGTCTTCTCCATGCACCTGTTGCTATGGTTCTGGAAATAGATGCCACTGTTTCACTCTAGACATCACGCTTCGCCTGTTCACATGTTTATCAGGAAAGGAACTTGAATGTCAAGGCTGTTATGCAGGCTGCTGGAGGTAAGGGGCCCCTCCTGTCCTCTTCCACCCTTCCCTGCTCTGCTGTCATTGATTTTCCACAGCCTCTATCTTCCTGAGGAGATTAGATCAAGTGGCCTGAGCCAAGCTTTTTATCCAGATGTTGCTTCTTGGCCCCTGCAGCAGGAAACCATCCCTGCCTGGGTTTACAATGTACCAGCTTCGGCAAGCACAGCACAGAGAGCAGGGTCGTGCTTGGTCTGTGCTTGGTGACAGGATAGCTTCCCCACCGCAAAGCATCTAGTCCCCTCTTTTTCACTGGTTTTTTTCTTCTCCTGTCTCTATGCTCACTGAACCCTAAGAAATGATAGATTAAAGCCCTAGCTCCTTAATTCACCCTGCCTGGGACATTTCCTGCAGGGGAAAATGAAACAGAAGGCAGCCCTCGAAGAAACTTTCCACTGAGTAGGGTTTTGAGTGGTTCTAGTGTTAATGATATGAGCACTTCCAGGTTTAGAGCAGATGGCAAAGCTTCTCTGGGTGCAGGATACCTTGCTCCAAGTCCCCTCCAGAAGTGGCAGGCCGTGTACAGTGAAGTGTGACCCTGGGTGATGTTCACGTGCTCTACTCTGACCTCAGCAGCACCCACCTACTCAGTAGCTACCTGGGCCCAGCACTCCTGCATGTGCTAAGGACACTGGAACAAATATGGGTGTGTGGTCCTGCCTTCATATGCTTCCAGTCCCAGTGGGGAGGCAATCAGCGTAAAACAAAAGCAAATCATGCCAAGTCAATGTGTGATCAAGTACCTTATAAGGCTTCCAAAATGAAGTGTTACAGGGTCAGGAGTGCGAGGTGAGGAGAAATGGAAAAGAGAAGTTTCTGGAGACCTTTAAGGGTGGCTAGGAAGACAGGATGCGGGAAATGGGAATAGTGGGCTGGAGAATGGCTGCCCAGTCCCCATCACAGACATTCTGGGATGGATGATCCCTGCTCCCCAGGACCACAGTGGGACTTCTGGTTTTACCAGTTGTTTAGGGCAAGGGTTGGCAAAAGTTCTGAAAAGGGCCATATTGTAAATATTAAAGCCTTTGTAGGCCAAGAAGCGAAAGTGAAGCTATTATTACAGGTACTTATATAACTATTTAAAAATGTTGAAACCAGCCTTAGCTTGAGAGTTATACATCCCTGTCAAACCAGGTTATCAGTCACACAGAGGCTGCCCCCAGGCCACTCCCTTAGGACCATGAGCCCTGAACCGGCTCCGGCTTTGATTTTACTCCATTGAACTTGCTTTTCTTGCAAATGCCAATCCTGGGCTTGGGGAGGGGATCTCATGTTAGCTTTTCCTAGACTAGGGACAAACTTAGAAAGACGTAGCTTACTTCTATCTCCTCATGAAATTTAGATTTCTCTAAGCAGCCATGGGACGGGCTTCTCTATATCTAAGGAGGGAGAAGAAAATGCCAAATCGGAAATTCTGCCTGGGACTTGGCCGTGGGTTTCCCCTGAGCCATTGGTGGAAGTGGGCCTAGACTGCCAGGAGATGAGCCTCCTTCTCCTCCCTAGTCTTTCCCTGCATATAACATTCACATGGAGCCTTGAGAGTGCACTTACCTGTCCCTTTTCACATGGCTCTTCTCTGGCTATAGAGATGGGCCCTGGGCTGGTGGTGTGGCTTCTGTGTGCACATGGTGTGCGTATGGAGTGTACACATATAGGAGTGTGCCTGGTGAAAGCAGGGGTGTTGGCCCAGCCTGGAGCGAATCAACTTCAGATCACAAGTCCTTAGACAGAGCAAAATGCTTGTTACCTTCCCTTTTAACTGGCATTTATTTTCTAATGTGAAACTTTGCACCATGCAATGTTTCAGCTGGAAGGAACCTTACAAATAGTCTGGTCTGTCCCACTCTGTTTACTGATGAGCAAATCAAGGCCCAGAGAGAAGAGGTGACAGACCCAAGGTCACACCCCCTGTGAAAGTAACCTAGGACTGGAATTTTTTCCCCTCTTAGGCTGGATTTCTCTCTGTGTTCCACTCTGTTCCTTCTGCATGACAGCCTCCAAGTTCTCATTAAGCTGCTCCTCACCCCTCCTCCTGAGGCACAACCCTGCCACATCCGTTTATCTGCATCCAGTCTGCCTGTGAAGGCTGCCTCCTGGGTCTCCAGTCATGCTTGTGAAGCCCTAATCTGTCTCCTCGGATTTGATTTTACTCAAATCATCCTGCATTGATTGCAAACGTCAAGCCTATATAGACAATGGAGATACAGCACTGTGGTAAACAGACGCCTGTATACAAGCATCTCACTGTCTAGGGAGGAAACCGAAACATTTTATAATTCAGTGTCCTTAGAACTATCATTCATTCATCATCTGTTCACTCATTCATTCATTCCTCCCTTCATTCAACAAATACTTATTTGACAGTGTTATTTACTATGTGACAGGCACCGTGCCAGGCATTGGGAATAAGTGGCAAGGGATCGTCCATATTTGGTTTTCCAGGCTGTTAAGAAGAATCAATAATCAAGTGAGAAAACGAGTATTTTGCTAGATCATTTTAAAATTGAGCTGAGAACCATGGGGGCAATGAGCAGAACTGTAATTGAGGGAGCGATGTACTAGTTAGGAGATGCATGGTTAAGGAAGAGTGCACGTGAGTGAAGCATGAGAAAGCATGAAATGAGGCGGGGAGAGGCGGACGGCAGCGTGGGGACTCTGGAGGCATTAGAAGGGAGCATGTGTTTTCTTGCAGAAGCAGAGAGGTGGAGACCTCAAGTAGAACAGGGGACAGGGAAAGGCCAAGGCCCCCTGGAGAGCTCTGGGCAGGACTTTCCACCCTAGCAACACCCCTGGTCACTCAGCACTGAGGAGCAGGCAGCATACCCAAAAGAGATGCAGTGGGACCGTCTCACCGAAGGAAGCATAACACAGATTTCTGCTGATAGCAAGCAATGGGTTGAAATCTGATCTTTTTTTTTTTTAATTTGTGGGAGCAGGCCAAGACCCTTAATGCCCCCTCGATTAGTTAGCCAACTTTTAGGAGACTCTAGCAGATATTTGAAACCTGGGGCTGAGGGCTGAGACAGGTGCCAAGGTTGTGGTTAGGGCGGTGGTGCAGGGTAGGAGGGTGGGCATAAGCTCTGGAGACCTAGAGTTCCTCATAACTATTCTAAGATCAGGAACAGAAATAAAAATATCTAAGAGGAGATATGGTGAGGTCGAGAAGAGAGCACTGTGGGAAAGACGAACTTCTGTGTGCAAAGCCTGTCATTGCCCAGAAACCCAGAGTGAGAACTCCACTTGCACCTGCACAGTAAACTTGGCTTGGCCCCCCCAAAAGCATGCTTCTCTGTGGTTCTTTCAGGACTGAAGGGTTCTGGAGCAGGACAGTGGCTTTCACCTTTCAGCCCCTGTCCTTCTGGTAACTCACTAGTAGGTATTAGGTCTTTCCCCTTGTGTGCGAGCCTCGCTGGGGAGACTGGAGAGGTGTGGACTGATGACCAGCAAGGAGGCTCACTCAGTGTCTCCCTCTTCCCACTGTGTTCTCTGTACCCTCTCTCATGGGTGACTTTCTGTGCCCAGAAGTCACTTCTGCCTCCTGCAGGTATCTCTCACATCTGTTAGTCCTGGATACTGTGGTGGGGACAGAAATGAGACCGAGTCTGCTCTCAGGACACTCAGAGACTGACGTGAGCAGGCTACTCCTGCCTGTACACAAGGATACACCTGCAAGAATCACAAGAGAGAAAATCAAGAGTAAACGGAGAACCAGCTGTACATGTCCCTGAACAGCATAATTTTGCTCAAAGGTTTTGGGGATTGATCTAAGTCCAGTAGACTTTTTTGAATGAGGATTACAGGGAGAAGTGTGAAATTAGAAGCAGTGCAAAAAAAAGAAAACATAGATTCAGTGCTTATTAATATGTCTCTCCATCGCTCCAGCCCAAAGCCTCGTCCCTTTCTCCAGTGCTCCTGTTGTAAACACATTCTGCTCAAACTCTAGTCGGTTGTTCACCTACTTCTCTCCTATCTAAGCTCAAACAAGCCCTTCCTTCAGAATAGGAATTGGCTCGTCATCTTCCTGCTCACCTCAGTGCCTGGAATTGGGCCTGGAATATAACAAGTGCTCAATGACTCTGCCTCCTGAACTGAATTGGCTCCTCCTATGCCTTTTTACCTGTCCTGTAGAATTAGGTCTCCCAAGCCACTGGATATACGAACTAGCTTCACCATTATTCCATATGTGATGTGTTGGAGAGATACCTGCTGGGAGTGGGGGAACTCGGTTAAGTGCTTGTCAAGCTTTTTTATAATACAATAAAATACATCACTCTGGGTCTCCTGCATTGCATACGGTGGAACAATCATTAATACAGCCATTCCCTGGCATCTAGGCAGCTGTGGAAGAATAGCCCTCATATCACAGGTGTCATCGCTCTCTCTTTATTCACCATATGTGTGGTCCAGGTAGATGATACCATTTGATGTGAGCTGAGATTCCTAGAATTAGAAAGATGGAGCACTCTCTGGGTGAGGATTCAGGGGAGCGTTTTAGACACCAAGGAAGAGCCACGGGGTAGAGATGGAAGAGAGAATGGTCTGAAAGACAGAGGTGAAAACTGGAGAAACTGTCACTCTGAGTAAAAAAAATACTAGTGAAAGATACAGTGACTGTATATAAAATCTACCACGACAACCAAGAATATTGGTCAGAGAAATCATATTGTTTTTATCACTTCAATTTATAAGTCTCAATTTAGAAGATGAAGTGAATGGTAACCCAGATGGGGGTGAGAGGCAATAAAGGTGGTGACAGTTTATTTTTCCATCATTCTCTGCTGATGTTTTTAGGGGGAACCCTGGGTCTCCAGGTTGGTTGGCTGTAGCGCTAGCAGCAGTGCTGCTCACAGAGACAAGCACAGTCAGGTCGTCATGCATTTTCTGAGCTCCCAAATGCCAGGTGCTGTGCCAGATGCTGGGACTTAGGCATACAGAAGACACTGGGAAACCTGTGTGACACCGAGATCATATCTTCAGCCCAGTTCAGTATGATATAATCCTCAAACCTCTGGACCAGGGCTGGGTAAAATCTTTAGAAGTCTTGAGCACTGAAAAGAATATAATGCTCCCCCGAATATAATTCAAAATTAAAATCATACTAATTAAAATAGAAATGTAAGAAAGTTCTAACTCCCACAAGTCCTAATATTTTTCTTGACGCTTTTACTAAAATATCAAGTGTTAAGTTATTTCAAATACTTTTTTGACTCCCCTGTTGAGCTGGTGCCTTCAGCTCAGGTTGTCTTTTCTTATTGGATAATCTGGCACTGATCCAATTCCCTCCCAGCTGGCAGGGTCCCTCCCCATCCTTCCTGGACCACATCACTGGGTCCAGCGTGGCCACAGGCAATTCTGTCTGGGTGGCTTTTTTTGGAATGGGAAAATGTATTCCAGATATTGACAGCTGGTGGCCACCAAGGCAGACTTGAGTGGAGCATGGCATTTATTAGAGTCGCAGAGAGGCCTCTGTTCTACAGCTTTGAAAGGGACGCACTGATGCCACCACTACCGAGGAGGCATGGTTCCTTGAGTCGTTTCTGGAAATTGCCGAGGGGGCAAAGCTGAGGAGTAAGTCTCTGTTGTGAATTAGTGATCACTCCTTTCCGATGCTGGGCCTGGACTACTCTTGAGATTGTGGGCAACAAAGGGGATTTCTAGGACCTTGAATTTTAGAGGTGGAAGAGGCTGACCTGACCCAAATGAACGATAGAATCACAATGGAAAGTGTACATTAATGAGGCATCTAAACTGAATGAGATCTGACCATGAACTCATTCAGCTTCTTTTTAAGGAGATGGATATGTATAGACCTTCAGATATACAAATATATGTGTTCTAAGGGGTCATCTTGGAGAATGCCATGCATGTAACTGGAAGATGCTGCCATTACTCAAATGTTTTGGGACTCTTTCTTGGGAACACATTCAGATTTAGTTTCTGAAGGTAGCAGATATCCCTTGTCAATCGGAAATTTCTCACTGAATTTTAAGGGACTAGCAGTCACTCACACCTTGGTATGGACTACTTAAAATGAACACCTTAACTACAATCTGACAGTCGAGGACATGGGAGGTTAAGCAGAAGTATATATGGGGGAGGCAGGACTCTGCAGGTGGTGGAATGCTGGATGGCAGAGTGGGTTAAAGAATTGTGGAGAATAAAGAACTTAGGGCCTCCTGAAAGTAGCTGAGAAATGTGCTGTCCCTAGGAGGTCAAGGACAGAAGGGCTGGGAGGCAGGGCTGAGAGGGTGGCAGAGGATCGGGAAGGCATAAAGAGGAGCCTTGGGACCACCAGTACATGAGGAGGCAGCCATGCACCCAAATGTTTTGGTTGCGTGAGAAGTTTGGCGGCAGGTGTTTCTGAATTCAGACCCTAGTTTTGTCATTGATTAGCCTGTGACTAAATGCAACTGATACCATAGTTTTCTCCAACTATATGGTAGGGATAATTATAAGACCTTCTTTCAGATTTGTTACGAGGCAGCTTTGAAATAAACTACTTAGATGTTTGTTAGGCAGGAAACCCTTCGGGGAAGGTCAGTAGTTGTTGTTTATTGTCATTGTTGTTATTATTATTATTATATTTATTGAGCACTAACATCTCCTGTACTGTGCTAGAACTAGAAGACGTAAAAAGATGAATTAAAGAGAATTATTTACTCACAATCTAACAAGCAGGTCAAACAAAGTGGCTAATCATGAAATCACACGTAGGAATTGGGTATCTGAGATGGCTCTGGAGGGACAAAGGAGACTTCCACAGGTCAGGACGTGAGCAGGGTGGTGATTGACGAGGAGGAATCCATCTGAGCAGAGGCACGGAGGTGGGGACGCCTGGGTCTGAGAGTCCACCGGGTAGTGCTGCAGGGCAGGAGTAAAACTGTCCTGTCACAGCGTCTGTGAAGCCCTGCACGTGTTCTGGTTTCTCACTTCATCTCAGCTCCAGGTTCAGCAGAGGTCTGAGAATGAGCTCATTCCTGACCATAGCAGGGCAGTGTACACGACTGGTCAGTACTATGATGAGCTTATGGGGATTAAGACTCAACTGTAAAAATCTGCTTGTGAACGAAGGAGCTACAGAGGAGGGAAGAAATGCCATTTATTTTGCTATTGGATTTGCCCAACCTCAGAAATGAAATCTATCTCGGACTGCCTCTTTTCTGAGACAAGTGGTTATTTGGTTGCGTATTCAAAAAGCTGTGAACCTTGGGTGTAGCCACATTTCAGATGCAATTTAATATATGGATTCTGACAATCCGAGGCCTGGAGCAGAGAGCCTGCGTCTCTATATACCTCCTAGAAACGAACGAGATCTATAATCAAGTAGAAGGGTCATTTACCCGTTAGTTTGTGCTGCATGCATTACAGGGTAGGACTAGAGGTGGCTGGAAGTAGAGTGCTTGGGTTTGCATTCTAGTGACAGCTGACGTTCTGTGAAAACCTGTGTGTCTGTCATATAGGGATAAGAGTACCTTCCTTGTTTAATGGTTTTGAGCATTAAATGAAATAGCACATAGTGCATTGCCTGGCACGTAGTAAACTGTGAATATTGTGATTCTTCACTGTCATTCAACATCTACTGTGAGCAGATGCGTTTCGTGCCATGAATAATGAATGTATGGCCCTAGACCAAGAGGCATAGAAGGTTACAGTGGGCAGCAGCTCAAGACACTGCTGTATCCTTAGTGTTTCCCCAGGGTAAAAGGGCAGGCCCCCTCCTGGAAGGGATTTTTAAGTCTCTTCTCTGATATGTCAGCCCTTGTGACAGAGTAGTCATGCCACCTCTTCAGAAAGAATTTCTGGAGCATCCAGCCCCTCTAACTGCCATCTACCTATCTCTGACCCAATGTCCTTCATAATGCTTACCAGTTTCTGAAATTAAAATACCTGTTTTCTTGCTCATTGCCTCTTTCTCCTGCTGGAATACAAACTCCCTGGGAACCAGGACTTTGCCTAGCTCAGACACCCTCTCTATCCCGGGCACACAGCAGTGTTGGATACATACATGTTGAATGACTGACTACTGGATGAAGAACGTAGGTCTTGGAGTGGTGCAGATCCAACAAAACAACTAGATTTTAAGTTGTTCCATGACGACAGAGGCCATGTTTTCTTTTGTTATCTTTCTTGGCTGCCCACAGAGTTCTGGGAACACAGCAGAGCATGATAAAGACTTGTTAGTTGATCGGTTGAATCAGCAGCTTCTGAGAAGAGGCAAACCCAGATAGAGCGAAGGGAATATGAGATTATGGGTCTTGGAGACAAAAAAAAAATATTGTTTTTAGTGTAGAGCAAGTTTTATTATTGTGCTGCGGTGGTCAGGAGAAGTAGATTTATGATGCTCATTTTTACTATTTATAAGTATAAAAATAGGGTACATGAGCTTATACAAGAAAGCTGAAAGTGTCACAGTTTTCCATTGCTTTGAAACAGAGGTGACTTCCATCTACACTGGCTTCCACCCCTGGGTCTACGTGACATTTACAAATCATTTATCAACACCAAACTCCCAAGAGCTTGCTCTGCCATTCTCCAAGATGTCGGCTGACACCCCCGACAGGAGAAGCCAGCATGTGTTTTGACAACCAAGTGGTATCCTTAGCAAGCTGCTGGTGTGCTCAGGCAGCTCAGCAGAGAAAGCTTTGGCTTTCAGATCAAGCCTGCAATTCTTAAGGGCTTCTCATCTCAGAAGCACATGCCAACTTTATCTTAAGACTGCCATTTGGATTTGTCTCTGGGCTCTGTGAAACTGACTTGTCAGTTGAATGCAAATCAGGTCTCAGACCTCATCACCTTTGTTATTTTACTTAAGAAAAGCCATTGGGCTTGTACCATAAATACCCAGAGACCCCAGAAAATATGTTCCGAGCCCTTTCTAAGAACTCAAAAGGGGCTAAACACCATGGGGAGGAGGTGTACAGCGAAGACACCAATAGTCAGATTGCAGGTTCAACTGCTACACAGGTGAGATTCAAGAATTCAAGGTAGGAGGGGCTCCTGTTAATGCTAGTTACTGCTTGCTGAGCACCTACCGTGTTTCATGCTTCGTGGTAGACATTTTATATTTTTTGTCCTCAATGACAGAAATAACCTTGCCAAGGAAATGTGGAGAAACCACAAAGCTAAAAATTGGCAAAGCTGAATTCAAACCCACGCTGTCTGCCTCCAAACTGTGTGTCTCTTTCCACCCAGCCAGCCAGTAAGGGCTGTTAAGGGTTGACCATGGAGGAGCAAAGATCCATGCTGGTGGGTTGTTCAGGTAGAGCAATGAGGATGTGCCTTAAGGCAAACACAGGTTGAATAGTTGGAAAGAGGGGCCAGGTTGGAGGAGGGTAGAGCTCTGTAACAGGAAGGAAAAATTATGACAGCATAAATCTGGAGATAAATACAGGAAGAATGCGTTGGGATGAGAGTGAGGGGCTGTTTTGCCTGAGCAAAAGGTCTGTGAGCATTTGTGAGGGTTTGTAGGAATTGTGAGAACCACATTTGAGAAGGTAAGTGAGGTCGGGCTGTGGCGGGCTTTGAAGAGCAGACTGAGGAGTTTGAAACTTATTCCGTACTGTAGGTGTGGGCAGCGGGGAGGGTTTCAGGAGGGGAAATTAACTCTATGAAACTGGTACAAGAAGACTGGCAGAAGAATGATACATGGGAAATCTGGGTCAGGGAACCAGCAGTGAGGTTCTGCAAGGCAGGGCATGAGGATGCCCCCACTGCCTCATTGGCTGTTCTGTCAGAGGTGATTTCCCTTCTTCTCTGCTCTTCTCCATTTCAGCACAGCTGCTAATGTCCCTTCAAAATAGCCAAGACAGTTCTGTCCTTCCTAGATGCTCTGCTCAGCTCCTGGTAGGCCTGTGGCCTGCCTTCCTCAGGCCAGGGGCCACCACTCTGTCCGAGGTTGCCTGGCTGTGCTAGGTCTGAGCAGATTCATACAAACCCAAGGGAAGCCTGCCAACATGTCGCCATCACAAAGGGGCACACATCTTTGGCTCTCTTGCTAAAAATGTTGCTGGTCATTATAGAAACAAGAGAGATGTTGCAGAACACAACTTATTTCCCTTGTCCCCTTCAGAGAAGGATGGGAAGATGATGCCTCTTGTGTTAAATGGGAGATCAGCATCACATATTCTACAAAGTCAGATTTGATTTTTTGCTGGAAAGTTACTAGAAAGTTGTCCATAGAGTACAAATGAGATAGCATGATTTTTTCCCCCATAATGCAGTCAGGGTTCTTGGAAAATACAGTTATTTTTACCAAGTGAGAGGTGTCAGTTCCTTAATTGTGGGTTGCTGCAAGCACCACAGACTCAGGCGACATGCCTCTGGCAGATGTGAGTGTAGCATTTGGGCCTGAGGGGACAGAGACAAGAGGGCTCTGGGGCACCTGCTCCCCTGTAGTGTCCTCAGTGGAAGGATAACTTCAGTCTCTGAAAACTGCCCAGTGGACCTGGCAACCTTGAGAGGGCCCTGGAGCTCATACAGCCAGACAAACATAGAATCAAAGACTATTGGAGATGGAGGGTGTCTCAGAATCCAACAATAGCAGGCAATACAAACAAAAATACAGATTAGTGGGCCCTTTTCCTAGAGATTCTGACTTAGTAGGTCTGGGATATCTGCAATATTAGTTGGAACTTTTTGTTATAAGCCAGAGGAACTGCTTCTTGTCTCATTTAAGCAGAAAAGTCGCTTACAGAAAGCACATTATAGCACATGGAGCCTGAGTAAGCTGGGCAGGCAGCGTTGTTCCCAGGACTGTGGACTCTGATAAAACAAAGAGGGAGGTGGAATGCCATCCCAGAGAGTCATCTGGTCAACCTAATTGCTAAACATTAGCCCGACATATGAGACCTTATGGAGACATCCACATGGTACCCCTTCCAAAGGGTCTTTTCTCAATCCTCCTTCCAGAACCTCCTTGTCACCAACCTTCTGGATTTGGCCCTTTTAGGTCCTTAACTATGGAGCTAAACTATTGTGTACTTCCTTTAATTTTACTTGGGGTCTTATTTCAGATTATCTCCTTTTATAGGAAAAATGAACAGTCATTTGTTCATTGGCTGGAGATAGGTGTTGTGTTATAAACCTGTGATGTTTTTTGATCATTTAATTAGACCTAATGTTCGTACAATGTTACTGTGTGCCATTATACATTTAATCCTTGCAGTAGCTCTGGAAAATTGGTATTCTATTGTCATTCCCATTTTACAGAGGAGTAGGCTGAAACCAGGAGAGGTTGAGTAACATGCCCATGATGTATGGAAAGTAATGGCCTTCCTGGGATTTTAGCCTAAGCATTCTGGAGTTTGTGTTCTTCTAACCACTGTATCTCACCTAGACTCTGCTTCTTTGGACGAACTCTGTGACATATATCTAAACATGGCATCTTTAGTTTTTTCTTTAATAAAATAGGCTTTTACTGAGATGCCCAATAAACCTCTTTTGGCCCTAAATATACCTATGATCAATAACCCAGTGCCAAAGGTGCTCGCGGTTTACATCCTGATAGCTTTGACAACCCATTGTCTGTTCTGGTTGTGATGCCCACCTTCTCTCTAGTTATAGAGACACTGTCTAGGTACAGCCAATACCTTTACTGAATAATTACACTTAGCAAATCTTTTTTTTGTTTTGTTTTAACTCTAAAAACTGCCTCCCTGCATATGCGTAAGGTATCACATTTCTTCTGCATCTTGCAAAGGGCAAAATCAAAACTTTTTCCTTAGCCGCCCACCATCTGCAAGCAAGCTGTAGTTGGCTCATATTTATTGAGTATTTATGTTTCCCAGAGACTGTTTGAAGTTACATGTATTATCTAATTCTCAAAACAACTATATGGAGTAGAAACTACTATTACTGCCATTTAGAACTATAAAATAAGGCAGGACAGTGATATTTCCTAAGCTCTCCTAAGAAGTAAGTTGCAGAGCCAGGATTTAAAACCCACTTCTAGAGTAGTGTTTAACTAATCCTTCTTGCCATAGCCTGAGCTCATTCTTTCTTGCTGTGTCAGCAGTGAAGATTAATTCATCCATTCAACAAATATTTATTGAGTGCTTGCTCTAGGCCAGGTGAGGGAAACTGTATGGCCTCTGACTTTATGTGGCTTAGTCTAATGGGAGGTAAAGACACTAATCAATAATCCTGAGTCTATGTAAAATAGCTTGTGTGAAAAAGCAAAAAGCACTGAATGGAATGTCCATGGTGTGTGAAAGTGCAAAATAGGATGATTTTATCTTACCAGGTAGGTATGAGATGGAGGTTTGAAATTAATTACAATGCCCTTATGACATGGACCTGCAAGCCCGTTTGTGCCTGCAACTGCTAAGGACCCTATAATCTAACCCCAGCTTTGGAAGTCTTGTGGTGGAAGGAGAAGAGAAGAAGCAGGAGAATGTTATGCAACCCTCTAGGCCAGGGGTCTCCAACCTCCAGGCCACGGAACAGTAACATCCAGTGGCCTGTTAGGAACTGGGCCACACAGCAGGAGGTGAGTGGCAGGTGAATAAGCAAAGCCTCTTCTGTATTTGCAGCCATTCTCCAGTGCTAGCATCACCATGTCAGCATCACCTCAGATCATTAGGCATTAGATTCTCACAGGAACATCAATCCCTGGTGCCAAAAAGGTTGGGGACCGCTGCTCTAGACAGCTTATCTTCTTGTCCCTCTTACAGACTGCATTTTTCAGCCCTGAGGTTAAACCCTGGGCCTCCTACAGGTCACCCTAAAAGCTTATTCAAGCTTTCTGTGGTAGAAGAGATTTCTTGAAAAGAATCAACCACATCAGATCTTCTGGGGGAGAAATGGGTGTCAAGCATGCAGGCCTCGGCGGATAGGAGGGTAGGGACGGCATGGGAACTGGAGTCCTGATGACAGATCCTAGAAAGGTGGCATATCCTTCTTCTTGTGTTTCCTGGTGTGCCTTCTGTGGTGAAGTGAGCACAAGCATGGGGCCCCTTGATACCACATTGCCTTGGAAGGTTAATGTGAGTCTCACTGCAATGATTCACAGGAGAACTTTGCAAAATCAGGGACCACATGACCACATGAGTGATTCCATTTGACCATCTGGGTATAGTGCATTAACTGGAGAAATGATGGAGAGGGTTTCTGTATCTGTCACCTTTGAAGACCCTTGAAGATGAAGACTTTTCAGTCAGATCTCTGAGTTCTTCTGCCCCAGTCCAACTGACAGCCCAGGAATCAGTGACCCAGAAAATGGGGAGATTTTATTCATGTAAATCCAATTTTAAAAAGGAGGCTGGGAGTGGCTCCATAGTGTGGTGGTTAGCACGTCTGCTTTACACGCAGAAGGTCCTGGGTTCGCACCTCAGGTGCAGCCACGGACCATACCCTGGGTGTGCCAGGCCCAGGGTGCACACCACGAGCATGTGGTTGGGAACAACCCACCTTCAGAGATCCAGTACTTAAGGGGAAATGGTGACATCCATAGGTCAGGGGTGGAAGTGGCGGGAGGGAGTGGGGGGAGTTAAAGAGGGAAAAAAATGAGGCTAAACTAAAACTGAAGATTTACTAAAAGGAACAACACAGAAGGGAAAAGGAAAAGGACAGAGCAGTGTGGGAGAAGTCACACTTGAGCTCTTTGGGTGAGGAGCTGGGAAGTGACGTGGGGTTATCTATCACCCTACCTCATGCTTACTGTCCCACACTTCAGAGGTGAGGTAATTTGCCAAGTCCAGAGTGTGGGATTACTCATAGCACAGGCTGTCAGCCTCTCCAAACTCAGGGTCAAGACCGATAACCAAGGCAGGACGCCAGGAGTTCAGGGCTTTCTAGATAGTCAGCCTCCACTGTATCGAGCCCAGTGGATGGCATTTTCTTCTAGACCCACCAGACATAATGACGTGACTGCCCTGGGAGCACATGGTGGAAGGTTTCTGCCAGCAACATTTTTTGAACAACCAGATTGCAAATAACTAATGACGATGAGCTACCAGGCCCTCAGTAAAATTTGTGACATGAATGACTGTTGACTCCGGGCCACATACTGTGTGCGAGGTGCTTCTTAAACAATTTATCTTGTCCTCACAGCAACTTGAAGGGTAGATATTATCAGTCCCATTTCACAGATGAAAAAACTAAGGCTAACTAGTAGAGGCCCTGTAGATAATAAATGTATGAGTCAGGGCTTGCCCTAGGCTCCAAAGCTACACTCTTTCCAAGTACTAGCGATTTGTCTTTTTTTTTTCAACGTTTTTACCTCAAGTCCATACACTTCTTAGGCTCGGCTTCATGGTATAAGCATCCTCGTTTGCTTATGTAACCTGGAAAAAGTGCCATGCACATAATACATGGAACAGAAATAGGTATTGAAAACATTAAATTTTGGCACAATCAAATTGAAACTTAAGTCTCTGAAAACATTGCCGGGAAAGTTTGCTGAGTTTGGTCCCTGGAGTCACACAGATCTGGCTTTGAACCCCTGTTCTGCCACTTAGTTCTTAGCTGTGTGAGCCTGGCAGGCCATTTAAGCTCTATCAGCTTCTGTTCACTCATCTGTAAAATGGTGATAGAAATACCTCATTGACAAGGTTGTGAGGATCAATGAGATAACACAACCAAAATGCGTAGTAAAGTCCCTGCTATTATGTAGATGGCATCGGCAGTAATAATAGAAGAAATTATAATTAATAGAGATTTCGAACAGAGAGAAAATTGCTGGTAGGTTATCTAAAGTTCATCCTTGTATGTTTTCTTCAAGCCGTTCCATGGTCATTTGTTTGCTCTTTGACAAGCTCCTGTTTGAATAGTGGCCAAGAGGCTTGCGTCTTTCAAATGTGCAGTTCTTGATTTGCTTCTGATAGAATTCGGGACACAGTATCCCAAAATATGACACCTGGACATATTGAGCATTTTAAGCTGAGTCTGAGAAAACGGCAGAAGCAGGGGGGTCACTCTGATCTGCCTCTCTCTTGCCCTTCTTCTTCCTCAAGTGAGAGGTTTTAGACTCAGAAGAACAAAGCCATTCTTATCACCAGAGACAAAAGAATTCGGGGCCTAGAAATTTGGACACAGAAACATTTAACTTTTGTCTTCCTTGTTACATCTTCACCATTTACTACCAGTAGGCAAAACCTCTTTGTCTTGTCAATTCTTCACAAATATATTGTTTTCTTTATCCAAAATGTGTTAAAGTTTCCTGCTCTGGTCACTTTCTTGGGTCTTCATTCTCTTGCAAATCTCCCATTTACATGTAAAAATTAAAAATAATTTGTATGCTGTCCTCTTGTTAATTTGTCTTAATTTAATTTTAAATTAAATTAAGTTTAATTTTCCGACCCAGCCAGGGACCTTACAAGGGATGAGGAAAACTTTTCCTTTCCTAGAGATTTGAGCAGCAAAATCACTCATTGATTTTTAGGTACTCGAAACTCAAAGTGTGTGGGTGAGAAAACAGCACCATGTCCCGACTCCCCCTGTAAAACCAACCCCATTAAAGGAAGGTGCCGTGATGGTTGGAAGTAAGGCACAGCAAATACCAAGTCCTTTTTTAAGAACGGAATTATTTGTGTGTGTGAGTTTTAAGTCAGTCAAATCCTATTTCTTCCTTTAGTCATCTTTGTCTACAAAATGTGGATATATGGCTTTCCCCAACAAATAGAAATGGTATAAAGATTAAAATATTTAATCATTGAAATCTCTGAGGTCTTTCAAAAGAAACGAACTATGGATATTCAGTGTATCCTCATTGCTATTATGAAAATCATATGACTTTAAATTTAGAGGAAAAAAGTCTGGGCCTGGGTCCCATCTGTGTTGTCTGAGCAGATGGTTAAATACCTCTGAATTTCAGTTTGCTGACCCCAAAGTGGGGTTGAAGGAACCCCCTCACTTCCTCCCATATCTATCTTAGGGAGATGTGGTGAGGCTCTCTGTAAACGTGTTTATACATTCTCAGGCATTTTTCTAATTTTAGTTATTGCTTTTGCAATTATTGCCTTGAGGCTATGTGTTCCTGGGGAGTGAAACACTTGACAGTGACGAGGAAAGTGCGGAGTGACAGTTCCCAAGAAGGGGCTATTTTGGTGGGCCCGGCCCCACTCGCTGACTGTGGCAGGTGTGAAGAGACACGGTTGGCTTTATCTTCTCAGTGCTGGCCTGCAGTGTGAGTTTCCTGGCCACCCTCTCCAGTCCTCTGGTGTCTTGGCAGGAGCACAGGGAGTGTGGTGGTGAAGGTGGGCCTTGAGCAGGGGGAGGCCCCCTCCCTCCTGCAGGTGAGAGAGGGCTTAGGGCACCAGGCTAAGGGCTGAATTTGAAACCCAGATAACAGAGCTATGGTAGTGAGATCTGATCCTCCTAATCCAGAGTTTTAGAGTGGCTGGTAACAAAGGCTTTGCATTTTCACGTTGCACTTATAAAATGCATAGTAATTCTTTTATGTCGTGTTACTAATAGTTTGTAATGATGTAATTGTTTGAAAAATGACCCCTTTTAAACCTATCAGACAAACACATTTTTTAAGTTGCAAGCCTTTCTTTTCTTTTACTTTTGTTCTTTTCATTGTTTTATGAAACATTCATAAACTTTCTGCTATGAACCCCAGACATAGGTGCTTGGGACATAAGGGAATAGCACCCACATTGCCTAATGTGGCTGAACTAATTGTAATATTGGCAAGAAAGGGATGGATGTTTGTTGAATATTCATTTATCAGACCCATTTTCACATATTTTCATTTGAACCTGTAAACAACCTTCATGAGGTAGCTAATGATAACAGTATACACACATACATTATTTCATTTAATCCTCAAAATAACCCCATAAGGTGAATACGAATATTAACTCCACACTGTACGTCAGGCTAAAGGTGGGCAAGGTCAGGAATTTGAAGTGTGTGACTGAGCAGGTGTTCGGGCGCCAGTGCTCTAAGTATGGAGCCACTGTGCACCTTGGCTTGTCCTGGAAATTACCCCGAGGACTCCTGGCGCTGAGGGGTGCAGCTGTGTTCCTGCCGAGGCACAAGGCTCAAGGGGTGCAAAGCTCTTCGACCCTGAGCAGAGACCACCTCTCAGACACTGAGTTCAGTCCTGAGGCCAGAGAGTAGGGGAGAGACAGGAGCTGGGGTGATTGGGCAGGGCCGTGGTGGGCCAGGGCAAGGAGTTTGACTTTATCCAGTTTAGCATGGGCAGTGACGATGAGTGAAAGGGAAGAACTGTGGGCTGGAAGTGGGCAGAGCATCATTTCTGTGCTGGTGTGCCATCTTCATCCTGGAATGCACAAGAGGCAGACTATTTATGCCTCAGTTATCCCGGCTGTGATGGGAAATTGGGGACAGAGAGGCAAAGGACATTGAATGCTCCTTCTTTCCAGCAACAGAAAGCCTGACAGGAACTCAAGTGACCAGGGTGCTAGTCCCATTCTCTCATTTACCAACTGAGTGACTATGGGCGAGTCAACTTTTCGCAGCCACTTTTTTCCCACTTTCCCAGAAGAGGGTTACTCTATGTTGCCCATGGAGTTCTTGTGAGTAGTAAATAAGGCAACACGTAAGTAAACGAAACTACTGACACCTGGAAGGATAAGCAGTGTAATCATGGCGATTATTTTCGTGTGAGAAACCAAACATATCACCATGTCTGCAGGGTACTGTGATGGTTTATGTTACGTGTCACCTTGCCTGGGCCGAGGAATGCCCAGATAGCAAGTGAAGTGTGATTTCTGGGTGTGTGAGGGTGTCTTTGGAGTAGATTAGCATTTGCATCACAGACAGAGTGTGAAGATCAGCTTCACCAGGGTGGCGGGTCATCATCCAATCTCTGAGGGCCAGAATAGAACAAAAAGGGAGAAGGGGCAAGAATATGCTCTCTGCTTAAACCGAGACAGTCAACTTCTCCTGCCTCGGACATTGCTGCTCTTGGTCATCCTGCTTTGGGACTAAAGCCAGGACTTACACCATCAGCCCCCAATTCTCAGATTTTGGGACTTGGACTGAATTACACCACTGGTTTTCCTGGACCTCCAGCTTGCTCACAGCAGGTTATGGGATTTCTCAGCCTCCATAACTGTGTGAGCCAATCCCTATAATAAGTCTCTTTATATACTATCTCTCTATATATCCTATCCTATAGGTTCTGTTTCTCCAGAGAATCTTAACTAATACAGGCACTATTCCCTTTTTACAGGATATGCCCTGGCTACCTGTCAGCCTGCTGTCAACGTGGGCTTTGAAGTCAGAATGTCTCACATTTAAAAATAATTCTCCCCTGCTGCCCAACCTTCTAACTAGGCTACTCAATTTAATAGAATCTCAGTCCCTTTCATTGTAAATGGGGATGATAATATTGGCCTAGTATTCTTGTTAAAGGTTTAAATGTACATAAAGCAGTTGTTGTAGTACCTGACACCCTGTCAGTTCTCCAGAGACAGAGAAGGCTCCTCGTTCTATCCAGGGGCTTAGGCCCTGAGCCCACCATCCCTCTCGGAAAGAAGACATGAACACAGGAGAAGTACATTGGCAGGCCTGTGCTTGCTGAATCTCTCCTAATGCTATAGAGCTGGACAAGGGCTTAGAAATCTTCAAGCCCAAGCCTGTCATTTTCCAAACAAGGAAGCTGAAGACCAGAGAGGTGAAGTTTGGTGATAGCTGAGAGTGGTTCTGGGCAGGCACCAGGTCTCCTATGCCCTCCTCTGGACTCAGCTCCCAGGCACCTTTGTTCATCTCATCATTGGCTCTGTCTGCTTCCAGCCCAACAGCAGCCTTGCAAGCCAGGCTGCCCTGGGTGGCTCTGGGCTGCTTGCTGGAGCAGGCAAAGAAGGCGCTGGAGTAGGTCATGCAGCACTGGCCCAAGAAAGCGTTGGAAGTAGAGCCTTAAGGGCTCCAGCAGCAGTGACCTACTTACAAAGGGAGCCATCAGGGTGAGGCCACAGACTTGGAAGGGTTGAGCCTGAGGAAAAGGGACTAGGGTGCCTACGGGCTCTGCTGTCACAGGTACCCAGGCTTGTCATCCAAATAGAGGCCTATGAAGGGAGGGGAAAGAGAAGGGGAGAGGGAGGCAGGGAGAGAGAGAGAGAGAGAGAGAGAGACGGGGGGGGGGGACACAAAAGCACAGAAACACTTGTTACAGAGGAAAGGAAGGGGACAGGTAGTGGATGCTGAGAGCCCCAAACCACTCCCACTGCAGACTCTACTCTGAATGTTATCAATGAGACTCTGCATGGCATCTTACAGTTTGCACGCTGCTTTCGTGTTACTTCATTTAATTCTCCCCAACAGCACTAAGGAAGGCATTTATTTTTCTTTCGACAAGTATTTATTGAATTCTTACTGTGTGACTGGGCATAGGTATTGGTGTCTAGACATTTTTGCTGGTCAAGTGTATTTTGAATTATTAACCACATTTTACAGATGAGGGAACTGAAGTTCAGTGACTGCCCCATAGTAAGTGTTCTATAGAGTCAGAACCCAGATTTGGGATTCAAACCCTTTTTATCATACCACATAGCTGGGTAATCTCTAGGGTCATCACACTTTAACGTCCCTCACTTTGTTCCCCCCTCCCTCGACCTGCAATGACTCATGGGGATGAATTCATAAAAGCTCTGCGTTCATTGTCGTCAGCTCACACGGGTTCACAAACAGAGCCAGAATCTTCTGCTTTGCCTCACAGTCTCAGCTTTTAAAATGGAATCATCAAAGGTGTCTCTGTTTCCTCTTCTTCTTCTAAGAATTGGGTACAGCCATAGTTATACATTCAGATTCCTAATTCAAGAAATATATCTATTGTAACCAGAAGGGTGTAAACTGGACATCCATTGATGACTATCTATTGAATATCTTCTACCTGCCGAGCAATGTGCCAGGTATGTGGAGAAGATATGGGAATATAAATTGACTTACAGGACGTGTAAGAATTAGAGAAATCAAACTGGAGGATGCCAGGATCGAAGGCTGTGAGATACTAGGGCCACGGGTCAGGTCTTAAAGGACGGGCTGTTCTTGGACTGGTACCAGGCCAGAGGGAGCATCTTAGGCAGAGGCACAGTTGGGGTAGACGCAGGTGGGATGTATTACGGTGCTAAGGAAAGGCTGGCATGAGAGAGGCCTGAGGACATGAGTGCTCGGACCTCAGAGCACAGAGCTGAGGGAGCGGCCCCGGATTCCCACTCCCTAAGGAGGTGAAGGCCATGACAGCAGCGCTCGTGGGTCTAGAAGAGACCCTGGAGTCTCTAGGTTCTGACCCTTCAGCCATTTTGAGATGCTCCTCATTCCTTGGTGTGAGGCTCAGAAAAGGGGGAAAACTGCAAAATTCCCACCAGATGGCAGTATTTCCTAGTGTGACTGCCCTGGGGGAACACCACCGAGGGGATTTGGCCTGCAGAGTGCCTGGTGTCATGACTTACAGTGCCAGGCAGCTGTCCCTGGAACCAGGGTTCAGGTTTCTGGTTCATCCCATAGCAATAGAATACTTCCAAGGATTTCATTTCGGGAATGGGAAACACGAAGTTGTCAGAGTGACCGTCTCCAGTTCAAGGGAAGGGATAACCAGTTCTCTTCCTCTTTCCCTGGTACCTCCTCCTCCCCATTTAAAAATCTGAATGGTGCAGGCATGCTTACTTTCCCCATAAGCCACAGTTACCTGGGGAGCAGAGCAGCTAGACCCTGCCTGTGTTTGGCTTTGCCTTGCTCTAGTGTGATTCCTCAATGACTCCCCTGAACCTGACTTTTCAGCTCCCTTCCTGTGAGCTCACGCACTTGTATTCCCTTGAAGGCGAGATGGGGGCAGGTGGGGACAGAAACACATGGAGACACAGATGCCCCAAGCATAAGATGCTTACTTAGCTGCACATGTGCTACAAACTTGAGCACAGGGTGGAAGAAGGTGCAGAAGGCAGAAGATGGGCAGGAGAACCTGGGATTCTCTTGGTGCTTTAATTCTGCAAACTGTAGGGGATCTGGGGGCTTTTGGACCAGTTTCACATCATTGGAGCAGCCAAAATGCAAATGCTGCCATTTTCTCATTTCCCGAAGCCAAGAAAGTGCCTACCTAAAGAGTACAAATGAAGTTATTTTCCAGTTTAGAGAAATATTTTAAGACAGCAACAGATACCATTTAAACAAAGGGCTCAATTTAGCCAAAAATGCCAAAAGAGATGCATTATTCAGAAAGTACATGGCTTCATTTTGGGACTTAGAGCTCACCAGGACTCTTTGGCCAATGTCAATAGTTGGAACAAAGATGATCAGAGCACATGACAAACAAAGGGATCCAGAGATGGTGAGGGACAGGTGCAACTTGATCTAGATTTAGGTCAACCTGTAGCCCAGGGCATTTCATACAGTGAGATCCCCAGGCTCAGCTATCTCTCCAAGCACACCTGGATTGCTTGCACGTTGCCACATGACTCCTTTAGAGCTCTGTTTTGCTATTTGTGAAAATGCAGCTAAGTGTGCTACTGTTCTGTAAGCTCGGAGGCATTCTCTCTCAAATGTGCCCTCTTCCTTACCCTCCTCTTGCATGGTCACTGGAAATACTGTGTCACAAGCTAAAGGGAAAGGCGTGTCAGGACTCTGAGCCTGTTCCTCTGACATCACTGCTGTCAGTGTTCCTCTATTGCATCATACATGTGAGAGAGACAGTACGGCAGAGTGGAAATCCCACAGAATTTATAATCTGAAGACTGGAATTGTGTCCCTAGCTTGACAGAGAGCTGTCAACTCTTCAGCATCTCTGAACAGTTTCTGTAAAAAAATTGATACTGTGTGTGGCTTAAATCCCAGAGTTTATTGTAAACCGAATTCATTCATGTTGATAGGAAAACAAGATAAACTATAAAGAATTGTTATTATTATGACCAAGATATGAAGTATTTCCCAAATCTCCTTCCAGTTTTATGGGGTTCTCCTTGGGAAAAGCAGAAGATACCTTCTCCTGGCGGTAGAGCAAGTTTTGCCCATGATCTTGCCGTAGCTGGGTGCAGAGGGATCTGGGCTATCTTCTATAGCATAGTCATGGGACTGTCTCCCCTCATCACATTCCATCCAGTTTTGTCGATCACATGGTCTGGGATGTTCTGTGGCCTGTGACCAGGAGTAGCTGAGGCTTAGACTGAGTCCTCTCTCTCTGTACTCTGCCACTGCTGCCTTCTTGACAAGAGCACACTTGGGCTTTGTTCTCATTATAAATGGTGAGTAGAGGGTCCTTACAACCCAGCTTCTGCCTCATTGGTCTGGTTAGTTTTCATTTTACTTCTTCCCTATGTGTGACAACAGCTGCAATAGCTTCCCAGAAGGCACTGAGGACCCTGTGCTCCCAACTGTGTTCCTAGCAATAGGTATGTCCTCTGAGGAACACTCAGTAAACACCAGGGCCTGGACTGTATCCAGGGTAAGCCTGTTTTCTCCAAGAAGCTCTCCAGATCCCCTAAATCACATCCCTCTGGAGTCCCTGTGCAGCTACCTGCAGCCCTACCTGACTATTATTACTCCTTAGGATCTGTTTTGCAGCAGGGAGGTGTGGATACAGGGTTTCCTGGGTGGGTGCAGGGAGAGGCTTGGTTTTTTTTTTTTTTTTTTTTGATATTTACAGTCCCTGCCACCTCCACCCCACATATTTGCCAAGTTTTGTGCTTTGTGTGCGATAAACCTAAGAAAGAAAAAGCATTCAATACGTGTAAGTTGAGGAGTTAGACTGAAGAGTTAAGGATCCTGCCTTAAGGCATTCACAGCCTTACTAGGGGGAAGGGGTATAGGAATGAGAAACAGGAGAGTTAAATCACCTATAACAGAAACCTTAATGTCCCTTCTACCTCCAAGATGCTGAGTCTGTAGGTAAGTTACAAACTTGAGGCTTTACTTAGCTCTGTCTTTGTCCATTCCATAGTGTGCTAGAGTGAACGGTGTGCTCAGTCCCATTGTGCCTGATCCTCCTTTTCCAGAAAAATGAAAAGGCAGAATGAAAATTCCATAGCTGCACGAAGCAAGGGGTCACGTCCTGACGGTCCCCTGGCTCTAGCTGATCTAGGTGGCTCTTCCTTTCTTAGGTGATGGAAAGGAAACAAGCAGACACCAGAAATCTCAGTAAGGCCTAGCACTTTCTACTTGCCCCATAAAAAGATCCACTTTCCTGTGATGGGTGCAGTGTGAGCTGCTCTCATGACGTGCTCCATGGAGCAAATAGTATAAACTGTGGCAACAGCAACCCTGGGCATGGGCTAACTCCAACGGAGCCCTGGAACCCACGAGCCTATAAGCACCTGAACCAAGTGCCTGATCCAAGCACCAGGAGAAAGATTCTAGGCTCATGAGGCAAATCCCTCACCTAGACCTCAGCCGGCAGTCCACAGGCTTGGCAGTCTCTCAAAATCAGTTAAGGCACAAGAAACGGATCAGTGTGGATCAACATCATTACCCCTTGAAGTCATGATGCTGAATGAAAAACTCCAAGTGGGAAAGGACACGTGCACGAGGAAACAGCTGTGGGAACTTTGCAGGCGAGCAGGTGCGCTTGCAGCGGAGTGGACCCAGGCATGGGAAGGATGCGTGCTGACGTCAGGGCAAAGACTTCCTCTCAGAGGCGAGGGTGGAGAGAAAGATGGGGTATTCAGATAGGCCATGATGCTTATTTGTAATTTTTTTTCTGAACAAAAATATCCAGAACCAATGTGCCAAAGCACAAACATATTTGTTAAATCTTGGCGGTAGGTACATGTGTTATTTCCTGAATATTTGAAAATTCATTAATAGACTAAAACTTAAAAAAAAAAAAACAAGGGGGCTGGGTAAGCAGAAAAAATAAGGACAATTGTGGTTGTAAAGAGCTATTGTCCAGCTGTCACCATCACCTGTGCGTCTCAGTTCTAACCGTGTGTCAGAACCACCGGTGACACCTAGCACCCTGCCCAGACTCATAAATAAAGTTATAATTTCAGAAGTCGAAACTTAGGTGAGTCAGTGTCTGAAAGCACACAGTGATTCTGACCCCACCAGGGTCAGATGTGATTTCATAAGAATAGCTGCCACTGGTCTACACAACTGTAAAGCCTACACTGCAGGCTCTCTCCGCAAGGTCCTGATTCCATGTCTGGCTCTTGTCTGGGTGGACTTCAGCTCTGATTTCAGAAGCCACTTCTGGATTAGGCTTCTACCACGAGAAAACGGTTCTTGTTGTTAGGGAAAATCTCGGTGGTGCTGTGCTCCAGCCACAGGTTGTCAGGACAGCTGAGGTCACAGAGCTGGATGAAAACCCTAAGCTACCTTGCTAGTTCTCTATCTGGTCGGATCACTTCTAACCACCTTGGGCATGATGCTGTGAGAACACCCTGCATTCTGTGGTCCTCCAGGGCTTTTGTGTGGCTCTTTTGGGGTCTCCCAGCCCTTGCTGGTGGTGTTCTTTTAAAAAAAAATATTTTTAATATATTATTTTTTAATCTCTCCTCCCAAAGATAGATTTCTTTCTGTCACTACATCTTTGACCCTCTTTATCCCATGTACCTCTCTTCTGGTAACCACTGGTCTACAGTCTATGCCCATGAGTCTCTGTTTTTTCTCCTGTTTATTTGTTGCTTTTGGGTTTATATCCCACATATAAATGATACCATGTGATTTTCACTTTTTTCAGTCTGGCTTATTTAGCTTAGTATGATTATTTCAAGGTCCATCCAGGCTGTGGCAAAGAGCAGTATTTCATCTCTTCTTATGGCTGAGTAATATTCCATTGTATATATGTACCACGGCTTCTTTAGCCAATCACCTATCATAGGACACTTTGGTTGCTTCCATGTCCTGGCCACCGTGAATAATGCTGTGATGAAAATTGGTGTGCAAATATTTTTTCGGATATGAATGTTCAAGTCTTTGGGAGTAAATACCCTGTAGAGGGATTGCGAGATCATATGGTGGTAGATCAATTCTCAGTTTTTTGAGGAACCGCCATACTGTTCTCCATAGTGGCTGTACCAATTTGCAGTCCCACCAACTGGTGGGGTTCTTATTTTGTCTCATTTCAGATCCTCAAATGTCTCTTTTGCATTCGTTTCCTCTTTTGGGGGTCTGAGAGTGGTCGGGGGGAAGCCCCTGCATGAATCTATGCTAGTGGTTAAAGGATGCATCGTGTTGGATGAGATTAACTCTGAACTGTAGTCCTGGCTCCAGGGGTGACTGCCTCCAGTGACCTTGGTTGCTCCCCTCCGGGCTGGCAAAGGCAGGTCCCTTGAGCCTTCCTGCATATAAAAATGTCTTGAGGAATGAACACCGTAGGAGATCCTAATACCAGGGCAGCATTTTGCCTCTTTCTTGCTGTCTGATGGTCAATATGGCTTTTGTGGTCTCAGCTCCTTCCTTGAGGGCATAATGCAATGCTAGGCATGTTGCTCGTACTCAATAATTATTTGTCGATGAGAAGAATGAATGAAGTGTTTGGAGAAGTGTGTGTACAACCTGAGAGCAAGAGACTGTTATAATTAGAAAATCGTGGCTGGAGCTGGGAACCTAACCGAGGCACTGCTTCCCGGCACCCTCGTTACTAGCCGTGGCTGACCGGGCTCCCAGACGGCCTGGTCCTTGGCCAAGACTCAGAATGCTGGCTTTAAACAAAGCCCCGAGGGGAAAAGTCATCCATCATAGAAGGTAATGGTGCGTGGAAAGATTTGTCTCCCCTCACCCTCTCACAATCTTCCTCAGACTAGTTGGGAAAGAATCTGACTTTCCCAAGAGAAGAAAGGCCAATTTTAGAACAGCCTTCTTTTTCTTTTTTTTTCTAAGCAAGTTGGTATCAGTGCAGGACGTTCTGCACTGGTCTCATGTAAGGTATTCCTGAGCTTTCTCAGACTTCGACCACTTTCCCCTTGGCCAGTCTTGCTACCCTAGGTCTCAGTTCTCCATTTCATCATTATCTATGCCTTCTCCCAGTTGTCAACTAATCTGGAGGGCAATAAAAACAAGGAGCCACTCCACAAAGCCCTTGGCTTCTGGAGCCAATGTGGTGGGCTCAGTGCTGGCCTCACTGACTTCCTCATTAGTATTATAAGTGACGGAAGGCAGGCTGAAGCAAAAGACACCTTAAGAAGGATCAGAGTGGCGCCTTCTTCTCTTTCATGTATCTATTTGTGGTAGGTATAGGTAACAAGAAGGAGAATGATAGAAGAGTAACTTTTTGAGCCTTGCCCCTCAAAATGTGATCCTGAACCAGAAGCACTAGCGTCACCTGGGAATTTGTTAAATGTGAGAATCTCAGGCTTCACCTCAGTCCCATGGAAGAGCATCTGGATTGGACCAAGATGCCCAAGTGGCTTTTATGCCCATATAAGTGTGAGAGGTAGTGCTTCAGCCCAGTGGTTCTCAAAGTGTGGTCCATGGACCAGTAGCATCAATGTCACTTGGGAACTCATTACATGTGCATTCTCAGGACCTGTCCCAGACCTGCTGAATCATAGACTCCAGGGACAAGATGCAGCAATCAGGGTGTCACTGAGTCGTCCTGATGATTCGAATGCACACTAGAATTTAAGAACCTCTGATTTAGAGTAGGCTTCCACTTTAAAGATCATTTAATGAGCAAGGAGAATGGCACTGACTCGAACCATGGCAAATGCGGCCAGAATAACATCAAGTAGTCTGCTTTGGGTTCCAGCTAAAATAAGTGCCTCGGGGTCCCTCCAATTTCTTCTGTTAGCAGAGAATCAGCCTTGGTAATGTGGAAGACACACAGCTAGACATCTCGGGAGCTAGAAAGATGGGGAGGGAGGGTCAGGCGAGTCAGTGATGAGTTAGATGATCAATGGAACCATGTCTTTTGCCATTTAATGGAGGGCTCACCCAAACCATCAGAATCCTTCTGCTCACACAGGCTCTGGATACGGGTGCTGCAATTTCCTGGCTATTTGTATGGGAGTGGAAATAGATGCTATTATTTTAGCTTTTGTCCCACCACCCTCACTGCCACCTCACCTCCAAGAGCCAGTCTGTGGTTTTAGGAGCCTGAGGTTTCCTCCCATTCCATCATAGCCCCCCGCACCCCCACCTCCCCGCCAAAGTCACAGCCTGCTCCCTAGGATTCAGAGTCCTCATGTGTAAGACGAGGGGTGGCACTGGGAGAAAAGGTGTCTGGTCCCTCCTGACTTTCTTATTTTTTTTCTCCTGGGATGGTTTGGGGACGGCCTTGCTCAAAGAAATCAGGTATGGATGAAGTGGCACTCACTTATGGTGTTTGTTTTGTAATATCTCTTAAATTGTTATGTTACATGTTATTTAACATGTTCTAGCAGAGCTGAGTCTCACTCATGCTATTTCTCAAGATGATTTGAAGAATTTTATCATGAGCTCATCTTTACCAGAATTGTCTAAGTGGAAATTCTGGGCTGCTTGGTCATAGGGTCCCTGTTGCAACATGAACTTTGTTTCCATGAGAGGCCTCAGGGTGGGTATCACGGCCCAGGACCAATTTCTATATTGACGTGTTTCTCCATCATGGAAGCGAACTCATGCTCGACATGGCCATGAGGTGTTTTGGTGTCTCAAGAGAGTCTTTTCCCACCCAGAACTCCAAGTAGAGACATCCTTCTTTGCCAGCACCCTGGGCTGGAGGGTAGAGATTTTATAGTCACTTTTTATTGAGATTATTGCCCTTGGAGAATAAGGTGCTTTTTCTTTTCTTGAGGATCACAGTTTAGCGTTAGGTTCTCAGATCTGCTCCTTACAACCTTATCTTCTGCTCTGTCTCTGCTAATGAAGCCTCTGGCTGTTGGGGCTCAACTCAGAATCTGGTCCCCATGTACCCCTCTCCCAAAGCCACTGCGATTGCAGACCATTATTCTTCTGGCTTTTGAGCCATCATTATTTCAGGCCTCTATGAATTTTCCTTTCTTTCTTGTGAGCCCAACTACATATTTGCTTTTTAAACTGATTTAGTGTTTTTGTGTTGAGGTGGAAGCTTGCGAGGGCTTAGCCCACCATATCCCATAACTGAAGGTCCCAGGTGGTACAATGTTCAAGATTCCTTTCTAGACAAGGAAGTCATTTACTGGATTACTAAAGGGAGTCTTTTAAATTCTATTTAAATCAAGGAATAAACCAAAAAATAGAAGCATAAACATTTTATTTTATGCTATAATGGTAACCACAAAAGAATAAAGCCCAGAAATTGGTGAGAATAGTTCCCTCTGGAAGGCAGAGGAGGGAAAATGTCCTTATTTCATGCCTTTCTGTAATGTGACTATTTATTAAAATCATGGTCCTGCAATTATTTCTATAATAATAAAAGCCATTTTCCATGCCAGTGAGTCAGGGATAATTGTGTTCTGGTCAGTAAGATCTGGCCAGAGGACTGTTTTGATTTCTTGTAATGCCAAATCTATCTTCTTAAGTAAGATAAAGCCGTGGAGGTCGTGGAGGGTAAGCTCGCTCTGACATGACGGCCTGGTGGAGAGAGAGCCAGATAAAATTCACCTCTTTCAGCTGTAGGGAGCGTGGGAGTGGAGGAAGATTGAACGCTTGCTAAAGGTCAGGCTGCTGGGGACGCATCCCCTTTCAGGGTCGTTAATATCATGTCCAAGAAGACAATCTCAGTGGGTGGGCGTGGGGGTAAGAGTTTTCTACCTGAACAAAAGGAAAAGGAGATTAGAAAAAGGAGTGTTGTCATGATGTTTTCCTTTTGGCCCAGGGTCCCCCACAGTCAATAATTGGCTTTTTGGACAACTTTACAGCTCTGCGTTGGAGTTCTTATGCTGTTTAAGTTAAGGAGTAGCCTAGAGAAAATAAAAGACAAAAGGTATTTTAACCCAGATACCATCCTGTGAAAAGGAAAAATACCTAAGCACAGGTGAGATTTCGACGGTCTGTTTTGTATATGGCCTGGGCCCTTGGTCCTTTGGGAACCTCAGCAGGTAAGCTGGATCTTCCCAACAGGTTGTCAGGGTGGTATTCAAGTTCCTGATTTCTTCTTGAGTGATGGCAGCAAAGGAAGCTGTCTTTTCCCCTTTTCTGAACTAAAGTATTTCCTTGAGTCCATCATGGGAAGTAGAAAACACTGTACGGCCAGCGGGCAAGTGCCCCTCTGTCCTCTGGGAAGCAGCTCTCCCTTCCCAGCCCTTCAGAACACACTGGCCCTTTCATCCCCTTGTGCCCCATTGGTGGAAATCCAGCCTCTGCGTCATGCTGTAAGTGGTTCTTCAGGGTTAGGCCTAAGAGAAGTTTTAAAATTTCCCTCTTCCTCTTTCCCATGCACCCTGTGCTCATCATTCTTTCTGGACACTGCAAGTATGCCTCTGTGCCTTTGCAGTCTCTCCCCTGTGCCTGAGATGCCCTTCTGTACCTCTCGAGGTGATGACTTTGATGACCTCACAGGCTCACTGGTCCATTTTCTGGCTGTGAGAGCATTTGTACACATCTGTGTACTGCATTTGGCCCTTCGTATTTCATTTATGTCTGTGTCTCTCTGTACTCCCTAAAGTCAGGGATTATGTCCCATTGATCTCTAAGCTTAACCCCTAGTACAACAGACCCACACAGTACAGACTCTGGAGCTTTTAAAGCATGAAAGGTATGAATCCGAACTTCGAAATATAACAGACCTGGGTAGAAGTCTTGGCTCTGCTACTTACTTACTATGTAACTGCTGAACCTTCGTTTCTCCATCTGTATGGGGATGAGAAGTTTCTACCTCATTGAGTGGTTGTGATGATTACATCAGATCATTCCTGAAAAATACTTTGTGCATACTAAGGGCTCGATCAAACTCAACTATAATTACTAGATAAAAGGAATGTAGAGGGCACAATTTTAATTTTTTTTATTCCAGGGTTTTTTCCCCCCATCTTTTCTAAAACTCTTACACTTGGCAGCATCAATGACAAAAGCTTTAGAGCTTGAAGATGGGTCCCTAAAATTACAACAATAAGCCAAACTTCACATGCTTAAAAATGTGCATTCCAGGATGGAAGCAAAGGCAGATTTCTGGAGAGGCTGGTTTTTCCCATTTCCTCTCTCCAGCTTGCAGCTCCCAGACTGCTAAGAGGTCGTCCATTTAAAAGTCCTCTGCAGGTGGAGGCACCTCTCTGCGAGCCAGCAGCATACATCAGCTGTTTCTTATTTTCGTCTCATTTCCATCCATCATAATGGATGCAGTTGTTGGCCCCCTGCCCGTGTTCTGTCACCATACACTTCTGCTCCACAGAGAACGAGTGGTAAAGTCTGCAGCATCTTCGCTGGTTCTCCTTCCAGAGCAGAAGTTTCCAGCAAAGGCTGCAGACCAGTGCGAAATCTCGAACATGGGCCTTGGGTGCCGCCGAGTGGACAAATGCCATATTGCAAACCTTTTTTCTTCTATCTAACAGTCTGCAATTAAGCAGAAGAGTCGACTGTTGAATGCAGATTTGTTTGTTCCCATCATTTAAGGTAACCTGCCAGGCCAAGGATAAGACACAGAAAATAGCAACTGTGATTCAGCAAGCTGAGCTCAGGATATCTCAGTCACAGAGGAGGGGACCATGGGAGGCAGGAGGAATGTGTTCAGTGAGACACCCACTTTACCCAGACCCCAGAGGACGGGCCTCTGTCCTGCTCTGTTCGTACAAAGGTTGGTTTCACTCATCCTTGATCACAGATTCATGAAGTAATAGAGCTGTCTTCACCAGTGGTGCTCCAGTGACCACGACAGTGACCCCAACTCCATTTTTTTTTGTTGTTGTTTTCCTCTCTTTTTCAAAGTACTTGTGCATTTTGAGCTTATCAAAAAATGGATAACCCAGGAAGGTGGACAATGCCAGCGTAATTCTCCTGACCATTTCATAGGGGAGTTAAAATGTCTTGTCAAAACCAGAGCTGTTGAAGGGTGTTGCTGGGACTAAAAGGCAGAGCCCTTTCCTTCTATTGTCCCAGTTTTGCTATCTCTCCTACATAAGCCTTGGTTTTGTTCCTCAGAGAATAATATTTAAAACCTAAGATCTGAGCACTGGGGATACTCACTGCTGCTGGAGTGCACCTGCTTCTATGGCCTTTCATCAGAAAGAGCTAAGGCATGTATATATGTGTGCTAACCTGTGCGAACACACAAATCCTGAGTCTATTTTTCAGTAGAAATACACACGAGTTCATATATCTTTAACTCATATCCATAATTACAGGGTTGATTCTAGCTTTTCCCCCTTACTTATTTGTAATTTCTCCAACAGTAACAAACTTGGCTCCCATTGTCTATAACTTATTTACTTCCTTGTTCAACCTTAATATACATGTAGTTTCAGAGCTGATAATGTGTACCTCTGGCGTATGGAGTTTTATATATCAGTTTTTTTCTTTTTTCTTTTTATGATATACACTTTCTGGAAGTATAAATACATACATTAAAGTGTACAAGTCAAAAGTGTGAGGCTTGGGTTTTCACAAAGCGAACACGTTCCCACACCCAGGTTAAGGAGTAAATCATCACCACCTCCAACCTTCCAAATGTCCCCTTGCTCCTTGGCCAATCTCGTCTCCCCACAAAGGGCAAGCGTGGCTCTGACTGCTAACACCATGCGTAAGCTTTGGCTGGATTTGAACTTTATGGAAATGGAATCATACTCCATTGTGTCTGCTTCTTTTGTTTGACATTATGCTGGTGGGATTGTTGCAGGTAGTTGCAGTGACTCATTCCTACGTGCCCTGCTTTCTGAATTTAAGATTATCTCATGAACTATTTCCTTTGATCATAAATATTTTTTACAGTATGATTTTAATGCCTATATAGTATTCCACAGTATAATTATACTATAAACTATTTAATTATTCCCCTATTGTGTGTCATTTAATTGACCTCTGGTTTCTACATTATAAATAATGCTGGCTAAAGATACCTTAAAAAGATTGGTAGGAAAATAATATAATAATTCTAATGCCTCTAAATTAGTCAAACCCCATATGAAGTCTTGCTTAGTCTAAGTCTTCAAAGCACATGCAGTGAGGCTCATGAAGGGTAGTGAGGATCCTGGAAGCCATGACTTACGAAGCTTAGCTGGGTGAACTGTGACTATCTGGCATGGATGTGGGCAAGACAGCTGTTTGCAAATATTTGAAATGCTATTTGAAAAGGGGTATTGTTCTGTATTATGAAGTCTTACTCTTCATATTGAACTAAGGAGAGTTTTTTTTTTTTTTTGGGTTTGGCATCAGGAAGGTGACCAGTCGTGTAAACTAGGACGCTTCTGAGACAGAAAGGCGTACTAGTCGTAATTACACCTGTACGACAGGCATAAAGTGAGACCGTCCCAGATGAACCAAGATGTGGAGCATCACCCACAAAAGTCTTCCCAATGAGCAGAAGCCTGACTGAGAGATGGAAAGGCTGACGCGCAGTGCAGACCCCTCCATTACTTGAGGTGTGTCATATCCTTAAGCATGAAGGTGCAAAGATTTCCTGCTTTGGATGTTACTAGTTACCAGATGACTTCCAAGGTGCTGGAGGGTCATTGGATGACATTCTAGTTCTAAAAGTTCCTAATTTAAAGTGGGCAACCGTCACCTGTATTGCTAAAATGATTAGATGAGATTCACATTTCTTTCTTTCAGTTTCCATGTGTTGCTCAAACCTGGCTTTTGCAGGTTAGGAGGAGAGGAAGGTGATGATGCTTTGTAACTTGTAACCATTAAGGTCAATGCCCTGTATTGGTTCAAGGAGGATTCTATCTAACGTGCTAAGAATTTTAATGACTTGTGCAGGTGCACTTGTCAGACTTTTTTGGTTGTAAGGAACAAAGGTCACTGGAGCCATCATAGCCTGGGCTCAACTATATTCATGCCCTTGAGTTCCATGTGGGATCCCTCTATCTTGATAGGAAATCATACCCCATTTCCTTTTAAACTTTTAAAGGTAATTTTAGAGTTACAGGGGAATTGTAAAAATAATAATTCCCACATATACTTTATTTAAATTTCCCTAATGTTAGTACCTTACAAAATCAGAGCACAATGAACAAAGCTAAGAAATTAACATTGGAGCAATATTATCAACTGAACTGCAGATTTTAGTCATTATTTCACCATTTTTCCTATGAATGGCTTCTTTCTGTTCCAAGATCTAATCTAGGATCTCACATTGCATTTGGTAATCATGTTTCCTCCTAACTCAGTCTTTTCTTTCAGATCTTGACAGTTTTGAAGAGTATTGGTCTGATATTTTGTAGAATACCTCTTAATTTGGGTTTCTCTGATTAAAAATTTTTTTTTTCAATTACAACTGACATTCAGTATTACATTAGTTTCAGGTGTACAGCATATTGATTCGAGATTTATATCAATTACCAAGAGATCCCCCTGTTAAGTCTAGTACCCACCTGGCACCACATAATTATTACAATATTGTTGACTATATTCCCTGTGCTGTACTTTACATCCCTGTGACTATGTTGTAACTGTCAATTTATACTTAATTCCTTCATTCATTTCACCCAGTCCCCAGTCTCCTTCCCACTCGGCAACCATAAGTTTATTCTCTGTATCTATGAGTTTGTTTCTATTTTGTTTGTTTGTTTTGTTTTTTAGGTTTTATATGTAAGTGAAATCATACAATATTTATCTTTCTCTGACTTATTTCACTTAGCATACCTTCTAGGTCCATCTATGTTGTCACAAATGGTAAGATTTCATTCTTTTTTATGCTGAGTAATATTCCATGGTGTATATGTCCCACCTCTTCTTTACTCAGTTATCTATTAATGGACTCTTAGGTTCTTTCCATATCTTGGCTATTATAAATAATGCTGCAATGAACCTAGGGTGCGTATGTCTTTTCAAATTAATGTTTTAGATTTCTTTGGATAAATACCCAGAAGTGGGATTGCTGGGTCATATCATAGTTCTATTTTTAAGTTTTTGAAGAGCTGCCATACTATTTTCCATAATGGCTGTGCCAATTTGCAATCCCACCAACAATGCACTCAAGTTCCCTTTATCTTCATATCCTTGGCAATACTTTTTGTTTGTTGATATTTTTGATAATAGCCATTCTGACAAGTGTGAGGTGATATCTCATTATGGTTTTAATTTGCATTTCTTTAGCAATGTTGAGAGTCTTTTCATATGTCTATTGGCCATCTGTATGTCCCCTTTGGAGAAATGTCTATTCATGTCTTCTGCCCATTTTTAAACCTGATCATTTGTCTTTCTGGTGTTAAGTTGTTTGAGTTTCTTATATATTTTGGATATTAACCCCTTATTGAATGTATCATTGGCTAATATGGTCTTCCATTCGTAGATTATCTTTTCATTTTGTTGATGGTTTCCTTTGCTGTGCAAAACTTTTTAGTTTGGTGTCCCATTTTAAAATCTGTTCTTTTATTTCCCTTACCCAGGGAGATATATTAAAAAATATATTACTAATATTTTCTACTATAAGTTTTATGGTTTCAGATCTTACATTTATGTCTTTAATCTACTTTGAGTTTATTCTTGTATCTAGTGTAAGAAAGTGGTCTAATTTCTTTTCTTTTTTCTTTTGCATGTATCTGTTTAATTTTTCCAACACCATTTATCAAAGAGATTGTCTTTTCCCCATTGGATATTCTTGCATCCTTTGTCATAGATTAATTGACCACTCAGGTATGAATTTATATCTGGGCTCTCTATTCTTTTTGATTGATGGATGCACCTGTTTTTTGCCAGTACCGTGCCATGTCGATTATTATAGCCTTGTAGTATAGTTTCATACCAGGCAACATGATACCTACAACTTTGTTTTTCTTTCTCAAGATTGCTTGTGTTATTCAGGGTCTTTTGTGGTTCCTCTCTGATATATATATATTTTTTATGCTAACTTTTTGAATTAAGGTTGCTGATATTGAGAATATTACCCCAGAAGTGATACTGTGTCCTTCTCCATGCATCATATTGGGGGGTAAAAGAAGTTAATACGTCCCATTACTGGTGATGTTAACTTTGATCACTGTCTTAAGATGGTATTTGCCATGTTTCTTCACTGTAAAGTTATAATTTTCCCTTTCTAATTAACAAATTTAACTTTGAGATCATTCAAATATTGCTTTTCACACAAATATTGCTTTTCCCTTAAAAATTCACTCACTAATTTTAATGTTCTTCATACATTGCCTTTTCTGTTTAAATGAAATCAAGTGAATTCCTAAAGGAAAAATTCATAAGGGCAAAGAGCTGACTTCCTGCTTCCTATAGTCATGTCTCTGTCTTTGTCACTTGGGTCAGCTTTTCCTCTTCCAGTCTTCATTCTTCTCTGTCTGCATGGCTGTTTCTGCTCTCCAGTTTATGTGGTGGAGAACATAGTTGCCATCAGCATCTTTCATCAGTTTAGGAGATCATTCTGAGGAGATGGGCTGACTTAGTGCCAAGCCCAAGTTCTTGGGGAAGGTCTAATGTGAGTCATTAACCAAGTCCTCATCCATTAATTTGGACCCAGTGATGCAAGAACAAATTGCTTATATACAGCTTCTTAGAACTCACCTCAGCATTGGGATGGGGTGGGAAATATTCCCTAAAAATCTTTGTGAGATGAGCAGCTCCCCAGCCAGTACCCAGCTCACACAGCAAGTGTGAGACACAGTTGGAACTAGAGCACAGTCCCCATACTTCCCAAGAAGCATGAATTTCTCTTCAACACCCATGTTAGGCACTGAATCAAAGACAACTTAACTTTCTGTCTTGATCAAACTCAAGCTAGAGTAGCATCTTATCCCAATGCTTGTAAATAAATATGAAATTACGCTTGGATAGGGATAGGACGTGAAGGTTTGAAGGCTCCTAATACTTTCCTGGACTTAAAGCTCTCCTTAGTAGATATGCAGAGCTAAGTTATCCATCCAGATGTATTACCCTAATTCTCCAAAGACAGGAAACTAAAGCCCAAAAGCTAAACCCTTAAGGGGATTGACCTTAAAATGCAGCAGGTTTTCAGAAATAATCAGAAAATTATTTCCGAAAGGAGGGATCCCTGGATCAAATTCTTCAAGGAAGGAAAGCAAAGCACACCTCCCTGTTTCAGTGGGGAGAAAAGGGAATGTTTGGGTGCATGTTGGAAGGAAACAATGCTTAGCAACAGCATTTCCTAGATTCCTTATTCATATTTTCCCCCTGATGTCAGGGATGGAGCATCCTTTTCTCCTGTGGCAGCTTGGCTATGGCACTAAGAAATCCGAGATAAACAGGACACTCTGTGAGCAGAGCCTGGAACAGCTGGACATTGTTGGACAGAACTGCAAAAGTCGGTCAAGTGGGGACATCTGGTTCACTTCCGTGGAGGTTTGGCAATGGTGGTAAGGCCAGAAAGATAACCCAGTCGGCCACTAACAGGCTGTGGCTCCCAGGATCCCAAACACAGGGCTGGGGAGGTTTGGTTCCTTTTCCATGTGGGAGAGGAGGGAGAGTGGCTGGAAAACCAGCTGTGTTGCTGGGTCTCTCTTGCCTGTATCCCAGTGACCACGGGGGACAATATCCTAGAAAAGTGGGGAGATTGCTCATAGGAGTTTGGAAGATTTTGCACATTTGCAATCTGGGGGCACACTGATGACTCTCAGCTGGAAACTGTATAAACTCATCCTGAGAATTTTCTAGCCCACGGTGTGACATGTGTTTGCTCCACAGTGACTAGGTGGATGGACACTTAGTGAGAGGTTAGAAGGCTTGGGATTAAGGTTGTTTTGTATTATACAAGAGCTCAAAGTTTTGGGGCAAAAGACAGCCTCTTCTGAAACTCAATTTGCTTGGCTGTAAAATGAAGGCAGTGATACCTGCTTCCTGGGATTGTTATGAACATAATTTGAAATCATGGATGTGGAGAAGTTTGCTAGAAAAATGTGAACCATTTGGGTGGCTAATGAGATCACTTAATATGCAGTTTGGGGTGCTTGGAACCAAATTCTCCAAAGTGACAGACAATACGGAGAACCAAAACCCACAGAAAATTTGGATACTTCGTTTTAGCTTCTAGTCCCCAACTTTAAAAAATCATTTATCCCTTTTTCTATAAAAAGAATACTAGGCAAGTGAACATGCTAGATAGTCATGCCTTAATTTCGACTCACTACAAAGGAATCAATGGGCAATAAATGGACTAGAAGATCACAGAAGAAAGGTGTGAGAGTAGCAGATCTAATGATTAGATTTGACCAAGGTCCAGAAAAGAGGCCGCGACTAGCCAAAATCATAATTTAGAGCAGACCTACCATCTAGCTCTCATGGGCATGTGATCTTTGGTTTCAACCCACTCTGTAATCCCCTGGGCTAAGACAACAATAAGTATCGAATCACTGAACCCATAACTTGCCTTAGTTTCCCAGTCCCCTTTAGAATTCTAGTCACCTCTAAATGTCAGGGTGGCTCCTGTGCAAACTGCCCAGTGACATCATCTAAGAAGCTAAACTAAATCTTCTTAGATTGATGTGGGGAGGTATTTGGAGAGTAAGAAGGGGATCATTTGGCCTTAGTGCCCTGGTCTGCTGAAGTGCCTGTAGAGCTTCCACAATGGGGAGGAAAGGGGGCGAAATGACAAAACAGGATGCAGTGACAAGGGCCTCTTTGAAAAGAAAGAACGTGATGTGGGGAGTGACACTTTTATTTAGCCTGCTCCACTCATGACATATTTGTCAGCAAGACCATGAGTCAGAAGGAAAGGGTCTTTTCTGACCTAAAAATAAAACTGTGGGTACAGAGCAATCAGGGGAGGGTTTGTGACTTGACCTTTTCTATTTCTGAATGTGTGTGGAATATGTTTGTTGTGGGGGTGGAGGAAGCCGGAGTGAGCATGGAGGGGATCTGAGTGTCCAGCCCTGATTCCCAAAAGCTAAGTCAGTGAAGCCAGCACTTGGTGGCGGTGTAGGTCAGTGGTAATACCTACAACTACAAGCGAGAATTCTAGTCCCAGCAGTCACTGGTTTGGTAATGACCCAGGATTCTTCACCCTGAATCTACTCTACCATCCATCTCGGTGCCCACTGGTGTGGCCTGGTCTCTCAGCCAAGGAGGCGGCTCTCCCCAATTAGTCACAGTGCACGTGTGCACCCTGACCCCTTCCCAGGTGTGCTTCCACATGTTGGTCAACATCTAAATGACTCTCATTCATTGAGGATGCCTACTGTTCTGGGCATGTCCACCTGACTGAATCATAGCACAGGGTAGGAGGCATGACAAACCGTCATTCAAACATGAAAGAATTCTTCTTTTGGGTATCAAAGAGCAAACCAGGGCCAGAAAGTCGCCATGAGATTAGTGCAGCCATGGGGGGCATAGTTTGATCCTTTCTCATCTACAGCCCCCAAATCTAGTATATGAAGTTCTGCCCCAGCCATAAAACCACTGAGAAATAAACTCACAGATCAGCCCAGAAAATCCTTGGGGTCATCCTCTCTTTACCATCTTCCTCTCCCGTGGGCACATCAGAAAGCAGACATTTGTCTGCCATCTCCACAGAATGTAGCATCTCACAGACTAAGAGTCCCTGGAACTAAAGACACGAATGAGGACAATGAAAAGGCAGGTGAGAATGAAACGTAGTCCACTTTGTTTTCCACTTTCCATGCTATTCCATCTCCTCACCCACTTCATGCTCATGCTCTTCCCTGGTCCTAACCCACCCCCTCTGCTTTATCTTATAAAACCTGCTCATCCTGGGAAGGCCATCCACCCTGGGGAACCCTTCTCCAAATGCCCCATCCTATACTGCTCTCTCCTCCTGTCCAGCCTCCACACATCTGTAGCCTGTGCCCCTCAGTTTTAGCTCTTATCAATAGACTGCTCTGTCACTTGCCATCATTTTGTGCATGTGGTAACTGGTAACCCCAGTGAAGCTAGGACACAATGACGAGAGTGAGGCATTAGACCTGGGTGGAAGTCCCAGGCAAACTCCCAAAGGCAGAGCTTTCTTGCCAGTAAAATTAGGTGGATTACATCCCTCTGGTGAGATTATTGTGAGGAGTAAATGGTAAAACTATGTAAAGGACTTAGAATGACAGCTGGTACGTGTTGAAAAACACCATGTATTGGTATGAAGTTGATGTAATTTGTTTAGATCCAAGACTCTCCCACCTATTGTCCCCCAGCACACCGATTGCACAATCGGTGGTCCAAAATCACAGGTTACAAACAAGCATGTGAGCCTCCTGTAGAGCCCGGTTGTGTCGCAGAGTGACCTGGTTAAAGTGGCATGGTCCTTGGCCCCATTCAACCATGCCCACTGAACGAGGGGTGAGAGCTTTGCTGCTGATCTGCCGGGCTGGGTGTCTTGGGAAAAGGCCCACCAGTCAGAGCATGCGCCCAGGGGCCTGGGGACCACGTGCTTCATCACCTTCCAGGGCCTCTTCCAGCCTCATACCCCATAAATCTGTGTTTGATGAGAATGGATGCTCCCTGGCAATGCTCCCCAGCGAGGCAGTGCGAGAGCCCTGCTGCCAGGCTCTGTCAGCGCCTGCGATGAAGCAATCGGAGGTGGACAGCTGTGTCCCTCTCAGTGAGCAGATGATCTCAGTGAGCGCGTCACCAGCAGGCAGTGCATTAGGCAGCGGGAAGAAATGAGCTCATCCAACTCCTCCGGTCACACACGAGGAAACCAATGCTCAGAGAGGTGCAGGGACCGCCTGAACTGAGACAGCTAGTCTGCAGCAAAACCTGGTCCTAGGACAACGACAGCCCCTTAAATCCTGTTCCTCTGCTCCTGGAAGAGAAGAGGTCTGGAGGGTCACAGCCCCACTCAGCTGCCACAGTGCTTCAGAGAGACCCTGCACTCAGGGTCCCAAAGTCACGCTGTCCAACTTCCTGCCTCTCTGCAAGGGAGATTGGCCCCCTGGATTCAAGTGACATGTTGGGTGCAAAGAGTGTCATGTTTGGGCTGGTGGATCAGCGCTGCGAGTGAGGCAGCTGGCTCTTTCTGTGTTTGGTGTTTTTCTGTTGAGTGGAGAGAATAATTTGTGGCTTGTTGGATCTCATGTTTTTTTTTTTTTCTATTACTGAGTCCCCTAGTTTCTAGTAGGACTCTCTCAATTTCTAATAGGAACTAAAAGAAAAAAATTATTTGCTAAGTGAACCCTGTCTGCTTGACAATGTTCTGATTGAATTCACATGTCCCCAAGAAAGTGCAGGAGACTGTTACAGTCAGATCAATGCTGTGGCTTTAGAGCTTGTCTGCAGGGGGCAGGTGCCAAGGTGGGAGCTGATGTCACTACAGGCAGGACAGTAGGGGGAATGAGAGGAAGCGAGGGGAGTTAGGCCTTTTTCCTCAGGGTCTGGAGGGTGCTTTGTGAATGCTGAGAGCTGGGCCCTTATGCAAGGCAAGGCACTGTGGTTTTCTATTTCCTTCTAGGCGCATTGCTCAACCTCATTGAGCATCAGTTTCTTCATCTGTAAAACAAGGACAATAATTTCTCCCTTATCGGAATGCAGTGAAAATTCAATGAAGTAACAATGCACTTTGAAAATTGTCAAGTGCATTGGCAATGTGAGCTGGCATGACTCGGTTTAAAGACTTCTTTCTTCCAGGGTCATTTGGGAGGATTTAGTGCTTCCTGGAAACACCCCCAGGCTAAGGCTGCACCTGCACGGGGCAGCACCCAGCTGCCTATTATAGTGCACTGTCGGGTAGGGTCTGCTCTGCGGAATTCCTGGCTGTGCCTGGTAGTGATGATTCTACACAGGGGACACAATGGAGCCTCCATCTGGGAGGAGCAGGTGACAGGATGTGATGGTTTCCGCCTGAGCATCTCTACTATAAATGCTTTTTCTCCTGGTACGCCCACCAAATCACTTTGGAAGATACCCAGGAGGACAGACTGCCAGAGGTGAACGTGTCTCCGCATTCCCATCCCTATTCCTTCTTCTTCCTCTCTGCTCTTTCTTCTCTCCGCCTCCTCTCTCTCCCTTCTTTACTAACTACAGCGTTTTAATCAATATGGTGCCTCTCTAGGTCTTCACACTATCACTGCAATTTGCTTTGGCTCAATGGGTGAATTTTCTTTTCCCTTCTAGTGGGAAACAGAATTATCTCCATGATAGGAGCCGACTGGCCTGGAGAGGCCTCTACACAAAGCATTATGAAGAAAGGAGACAGCTGGCTGAAAAGAGAGAAGGGATTTGGGGAATTGAAATTCTTTATAATATTGGACTTAAACGTGGAAAATTCACTGCTCTGCATTGCTCGAATGCCTCTGAATTAGAGCAGAAGGGGTATCAGTTAATTTGTTGATTCTGAGTCAGAATTTGTGGCCCAGAGCTTTACAGGACTCTTTTTCCTGACTGGTATGATGGCCATTATGCCAGGCCTTGATCTTCGCTCATCTCTCTCTTGATAGTCCGAATTGACCCCCTCAATTTCTCATCCTTCAGGAACTTTGGCATTCAAAACACTCCAGAAAAGGAGCTGCCTCCAGTTATTACCACTATTCTTTTTAGGAGTAAGGCCTAGAGACAACCTTGTGATGTAGTGTAGTGTATTCAAAAGACTACAGGACCCAGACTAGGAGACTGGGTTCTGGTCCCACCTCTCTCACTTACCTGCTTAAGGCCCAGGAATGATCATTTCTCCTTTTAACCCTCCTCTCTGAAGTGAGAGAGAAGGTTTGGACCTTTTCCCTAAGGTCCTTGGGCACTACCGTACAGTTCCAGGTGAGTTGTGATGGTTGGATATGCTCAAGGAGTTATTGACCCAGAGAGTTTTGGCAGATGTTGTGTGAGAGTGAATGAGCTGACTCTGTTTACAGCATGTCTCAGGGATGTTGCTGATGTTTGTCTGTCTCTCTGCAAAACAGCTCCCCTAACATCTGACAAGGCTGGAGTTCTTCAGACTTAGGTTTTGACTCCTTATCTAAGTCCAAATATTTCTGGGAATGATAACCCATTGGCTTTTATTGGTCACCAAGAGCAGTGGCCTCTGTTGAAGCAATGCCATCTCCTGAATTTGTGAGAATAGCTTTTATTTTTCTTCTTTCAGCACAGTTACATCTGAGTAGTGACCTGTCGTAATACACATGTTTTTAGGTATGTTTCTTTTCATATTTAGTAGAGCCTTTCATTGTTTGTATATTATGAGTATAGGTAGGTATAGGCAGATAGGCTTTTTAAAATAATTACGAAAAGCAAGTGTTGGACCACCTCACACCAATTAGGGTGGCTACTATCAAAAAAAAAAAAAAAGAAAAAGAAAAAAAGAAAGAAAGAAAAAAAAAGAAAAAAGAAAAAAAAAAAAGAAGAAGAAGTATTGGCAAGGATGTGGAGAAATGAAATTGTGCCCTGTTGGTGAGAATGCAAAATGGTATGGCTGCTATGGAAAACAGTATGGCAGTTTCTAAAAAAAATAAAATTGAATTACCATAAGATCCAGCATTTCTACTTTTAAGTATATGTGCAAAGGAATTTAAGGCAAAGTCTTAAAAAGATCTGTGTACAACCATATCACTGCAGATTATTCACAATAGCTGAAAGGTGGAAGCAACTCATGTGTCCACTGACTGATGAATGGACAAGCAAAATGTGGTACATACACACAGTGGATGTTATTCAGCTTTAAAAAGGAAGAAAATTCTGACACATGCTACAACATTGAAGAACTTTGAAGACATTTACATTAAGTGAAATAAGCCAGTCACAAAAATTCAAATACTTTATGATTCCACTTATACGCGGCTCCTTGAATAGTCAAATTCACAGAGAAAGTAGAATGGTGGTCACCAGGGCCAGTGGGGAGTAGAGATGAGGATGTGTTTTTTTAATGGAGACAGAGTATATTTTTGCAGGATGAAAAGAGTTCTGGGGATTGACAGCACAACAGTGTGAATGCACTTGACATTACTGAACTGTAAAATGGTTAAAAGGGGAAACAAAATAAATGAGTGAGAAGTTAAAATATATATTGGATCTGACCGAGATAAGGACCCGAGGCTTACTCCTTAGTGGAAATCAGTTTAAGATGCTTTCCTGGGATGAAGAAGCAAAGAAGGCAGAAGGGGCCTGGGCTCTGAGGACAGTCATATGGGCCCATGCTTAAAGGGATGGCAGACACCATTGGGTTTCACTATCTGTGCTGCAACAGGAAACTGGATATTCATGCCTTTGAAGGTGGCTTAAAGATGAGTATATTTCCACTTGGGTTAATGTACTATTCTGGAGACAAGAATGTGAAAAAGATGAAGGTTGGAGATAATAGCCCTGTGTTAGGGATCTCTGGCTCTTAGATTTTTCTAGCATTTCAAAAGCATAAATCTAGCTTTCCTAGCTTGAGCCAAGAGAAACAAGTATTAAGCTTGATGTCTCTTTACAACTCTTTTAGCCCTTTTATTCTATTCAGCTTAGACATTTTGATGGGCAGCTTGGTGCTCAGTTCAAGTACACAGTACTTGTCCTAAGTGGCTTTACAAGCTAGAAGCACCATAGACCACTTCTCAGCTTAGATTTCCCAGAGAGCAGAGCATGAGTCAAAAGTAAATTAAATAAGTTAATTTATTTGGGAGGATAAGTTAATTTATTTGGGAGGATGAGTTGTGTGACAGGGATGGAAGGAAGAGCAAATATGAGGGTGCATTATCATGTTGGCCATTGCTCAATATCCAGGGCAGTCTATCCACAGCAGGAAGGAGAGAGATGTATTCACCTGCTCCTGTGTCCCATCAGCCAAAAGTTTGCCCAATTGTGCATCGAGTGTCTTGGACTTTTAAGCTGAATATGTGGGGTCACCTTGCAGATCTCTGGTGTTACATTTCCCAGCTGGCAATGGGAAACCCTAAGATGGGAGCAGAGAGGACACAGCAGGGGTATGAGATGAGAACCCTTGGGTTGTACCTGCGTGAAATCATTTGCATTTCCATAGACAAGTGGCCAGTGGGCTGTACATAGGTAAGACTGAAAAGGTCTGAGGAGGTCCAACAAATAATGATTAATTCTAAAAGTAAAAAGGAAAATTGGGAAGTTCTACTTTGATGCCTCTTTTTTAACCGTAAGCCCTATCATATTACAATATATAAATTGCATTCTGCAATTTAGCTGCCCTATTTTCCAAAACTCTTAAAAACCTTTCCAATGTAAGAGTTTTGCCTCTGCCTCCTAAAACTATCAAGCATACAGGACTAGATCCTCTCTGTTACCTACCTTCCAACTCTAATTTTGCTGTACTCCTCAGTCCAGATTGGACATGCTCTGGGTCTTGGTTTCTAAGTCAACTTTCTCATAACCTTTTCCTGCCACTTGTTCCACAATGAGCTTTCTGACACCACATTTTGGCTCTTCTCATTCATAGTCCTGTCCATAGAAATCACTAGTATAAGACACCTCTGTGTTTGTTTGCTCTCCTTTCTCCTTTCAGCTTGGCTTTGATCTATTTTCAGAGCTTCCCTCTCTAATAGATTGGTTCTAGGAAATTGCTTAAGATGTTTGGAGAATTTTCTCTAATTCACTTTGGCTACCTACCACTTCCCCCTGATGACCCAGCAATGTCAGTCCTGCTTTCCTATACTTCTTACCAACCTTGCAATCTTTGCCCTCGATAACTATTTCTCTTTTTTATCACTTTCCTTTCATAGATATCACCTGCAAATGTGTGCCTCCCTGAAATTGTCATGAACCATGGGCATCTCTTACTCATTGCTTTTTATTTGCAATGTTCTGAGGATTTTTACTCTGTCACTCATATCTGTGTTGAGCATCTTCCAGAAGAGCTGATCTGGGAATCATGCCCAGGTGTATCAAACATGTTTAAGGATGTGTACATATATAAGTGTGTTGTCCATCTGTATATTTCCAGAAGTCTTGGTGCATGCCTGAATGCCAAAACTACTTGAAAATGAGTTTTGGATTATTAACCTAGCTTGAAAATGAAGACTGTTTGACCCTGGGTTTTTTTTTTCTTTTTTCTTCCCTCCCTCCCTTCCTCCTCCCTCCCTCCCTCCCCCCTCTCTCTCTCTTTCTTTCTTTCTTTCTTTCTTTCTTTCTTTCTTTCTTTCTTTCTTTCTTTCTCTCTCTCTCTCTCTCTCTCTCTCTCTCTCTCTCTCTCCCTCTCTCTCTCTCTCTTTCTTTCTTTCCCACAAATTATTCTAGATATTTTCCAATCACTCATAATATTATTATTTTCACAGAACAACACAAAAAGATAATTATTTTAAATCCCTGTTTATAGATAGGGAAACCAGGGATAAGAGAAGTTAAATATATTTCCCAAGTTCTCACAGCTAATATGTGGCAGAACCAAAGTCCAAGTCTACCTTGCGTGAGGACATCCTTGTTGAGTACCCTTTTCCATCAGTCTGGGAAGAGGATGGGTGAGGGCAACTCTTTTGATTTTTCTTGGGTCACCTGGAATAGGGGGAATTTGTGCTTGAAACATTGGTGGTTTTCTGCAGCTCCCATCTTTAAGGCCAAGTACTAAGGCAAAAACTCAGACTTTAGTTTGAAAATAAACAGTACCATTTGGCATTTGCTCTTAGCATAGATGTATCTCACTCATGGGAGGCCCAGTTGAACTTTCTAACCCTCTGCTTCCCTTCTTTGACTGGAGAAGTCTGAGGAGCTGGGGAAGCTCTAGGGATCCATTCTAGCAGAGATTCATTTTCAGAGAAGAGACTTCTCTACCCCAGGAGGATGAGCTTCAGGAGATGTTGATACTTCATTTTACAATATTTTCTTAGCACAGGGACTTTGGCTAGAATGGTGTCCTGCTAGAATGGAGAAGGTATTCAGCAAAAGCAAATTATTTCTAGCTCCAAGTGGATATCAGCTTCCACACAGATAAAATTGCCACTAAGATGCAATTAATTAAGCTAATTATATCGACTAATCTGTGCCCAGTACTAGGCTATGTTTGTGGGTAAAATAAATGAAGAATTCTAATAATAGCGTCTCTATTTGCAAGTTTACCCAATTTGTTTTCTTCCTCCACCCTCCCTCCCTCCTTCCATCCTTTCAGAAAGAATGAGATCTTATATAGACAAAGAGAAATTCTTACAGATTTTGCAAGCCCACTAAGTGGTTAGCTTTGTTTAGTAAACCTACTCTGAGATGTTGGGGTTTATAAGTAGTAATTGATCATACCCTTTAAATATTTCTGACTTAGGAACCAATTAAGATTTTATAATAATTGAGCAGATGGACATCAAAATGTCATTTTTATTACAAGTGAAGCTGAATTCAAATAGGTGGTTGAGATACATAGACTCAATTGTGTTCCCTCTTACTCCCGCCACCTCCACCCCGCTTTCCAAGTATTTTTTGGTTTGCAGCTTGGACACACCTGATATCACTGTCAGGAGTGTGGGACCAAAGAAAGAGAAAAGGAGAAAGACTACAATATGTTTAGTTATTCATATACTAATTCCACTCAGGGGAGGGTTCAGGAAAAGCCTGGTTAAAGCTGGAGAGAAAGGCTGGTCTATTACTCAGTAACGATCTCAGCATGAAAACATGAAGCAAGGAGAGCAAAAGTTGTTCTTTGGGGTAGAGAAATTCTATAGTAGGTCTGCATCAGTTAACTTGAAAAGTTGTTCTTCCAAAGATATATCAATAATTTGAGAGATCAGAAAGAAAGTTACTTCCTCCATGTTGATCACGAAAGAAAGAAAGAAAAAAACAAAGAAAGAACTTCTATTATATAAAAAGGTATGAAAGTCTGGGCTCCCATCCCTGAGGCTGGCACCACTGGGGAGAGGACGAGAAGATCATCAACCACCATTTACAGACGGAGCTCCAAGTTCTATATACTGCTAGTTAAAGTAAGTCAAAAATCCCAGGAGGAACAAATATCCTCTAAAGCTTTACTGATGTTTACACCCTGACCTTCTCAATGTTATCAGCATATTTTATAAATAGCCAATGTAGTTTACTAACTTACAACCTTTAGCTCTTTCTTCCCCAAAGACGACAAAGTCCTTCACCTTTAACTGACTAACTAGCAAGACTAATTCCCACCCCTTATAGCCCACAGGGGTAGAGGGGTGGGGGGTGTGTGTGTGTGTGGGTGGGTGTCTTAGATTATAACTGTGTATAAAAACAAGTCTGTAAGTAAAAGCCACCCCCCTCCACACACTTAATTTTGTTCTTAAATACAGATTTTTCAACCCATGACAAAGCTTTTTTCAACTCATTTTATGTTTTTTTTTTCACCCACAGCAGTGTTCTCTGCCATGCTTTTTCTCATTCAGAAAAGAAAAATAGCAGCCTTGTAGTCCTCTGAACTCTATTAAGCCATATTAACACAAGGTGCTCTGGCTGGTATGTCTCTATTCTGGGGCCCTGGCTTTAATTTCCAGCTGGGTAGTCTTCATCTTCATGCTACCTGGAGCAGGAGAGTGCTTCCCATTTATAAAGACTGTGGTGGAATAGAGCAGGACATTCAAATCCCATCCTAAGATCCCTTGGAAGCTGCTTTACAGACCATTGTCTGCACAGAACAATTCTACATGCGGGAAGCTGTAATCTCCCCGAAGACAAGGACCCAGTGGGTTTTACATCATCACTAGCACCTAGTGTACTGTTAGCACAGAGGACAGGCATCACACATTATCTGTAGATTATGTTTTTAGGTCATCTTTAGGGCAGGAACGCCTTCACACATGGCTTTGAAGGTTTTACTGGCTGGAAGGCCCAGCCTTCATAGGAAGTGCTTAAAATCTGGAACTTGAAAGGGGTCCCCAGGGATATCTGCCTGTTCATTCCTCCTCTAACCTGCCTCAAAAGGATGGGTGTCTCTTGTTCTCCTTGATCTTCTGAGGAGATGTTCTAGACCCTTTTTTTCTTAACCCATTTTTGTCATTTCCATTAGGAAATCATCCTTAATGCCAAATCGTTTTTAGCAGTCATGTGGTTTAAAGCCTGGGTATTCATGCAATCTATCACAGACAGGATCAGAAAATCTTCAAGGAAATACATTTCCTCTTGACTCGTTTGACAGGGTTAGTCATTGCAAAGCAATGAACCCCAAAAGTAAATAATCAGAACCCTCATTTATTGGAGACATTTTCCTCTTTAAATTACTTATTAAAAAGGCCAACAGAACAGTAGAAAACAAATTTCAGCTATTTACTTAATGTTTTCAACTAGAATCTTCTAGTTTGTGGATCTCCCTCCCAGGTAATTCCTCTGTCTTTTTTTTTTTTTTTTTTTTATCTCTATTTCAATACTAGTCACAGCTGCCTTCTAATGCTATTTGTATAAATCACATTTTTCCTAGTGAGATTCTGGAGGCTGCATTCCTTTGTTTGTTTTTATTTAGAGAACCTACAAGAACCTAGAACAGCTGCTTGTATTTAGGAAGTGCTTGGAAACAAATACTTATTAAACTAAATTGTGGACTTAATGTTAGATTTTGGTTTAAAACAAAACAACACACATCTTCTATGGGAAGGATACATCTAGCCCAATCTCTTCCCTCACCTCTAACTTTATGAGAATTGATGCTCAGCATGGAGACCTTTCACATTTTAAGAAAGATTGAATGGAGTCCACTGTCTCTAAGGCATCATAGAAGTGGAATAGTGTAGGGAGGTGCTCTAGAGATCCAACCCAATTCTCTCCCTTGACAGATTTGAACACTGAGGCTCTAGGAGGGAAGATATTGGCTCAAACCACCCAACTGGTTAGTGGAAGAATCAGTGAATCAGACAGATCCTTTTCTCTTGACTCTTACTTGAATGCTCTTTCTGCTGTATAGTGATCTTAGCTCATGATCATAGAAAAATCTTCAACATAAGTTAGAGAAAAAATATTTTTGGGGGGTATTAAAAAAACTTACTCTCCAGAATGTCTTATTCTCTCAATTACTTAAATCATTCAAAATTATACTCTTTAACATATTAAAATCATAGATATTAATAGTAAAGCTTGAAAATACCCCTAGCAGTGAATATACTTATTTATATACCCCATGGCCTCCAAGCATAATGGCCAGTCAAGTAAAATCCTGTTTTACTGACTCCTTATAATCCCATTATAATAGGATTATAAAGTACTTCACTTCTGCTACCTCTATTGGAACCAGATTTGCTTTCTCACTACAGAATTCCTTTAGCTGAAGGCCAGCAGGTCTTATCATTTATCACTTGTTTCAAGGGCTTTGACTTTGATCCGGGGATAATTCAGTATGTTTGAAATAGAAATAAGCCTTTTGTCTAATCTGGAGAACAAAGTACAGAATCCAGCAGCCGGAAGTCCTGGGTTTATTTTTCTTAAGCAAACCCACGAATTCATCATCACTTCATGGAGAAACAAAGAAGAAGTTTCAGAAAGCTGTTTCCAGCTGTTGAGTACTCATTAGGGGAAAAAAGAAAGAGAAAAAGAAGAAAGAAAGAAAAAGAGACTGTCAGGTTGAAGAAGCACTGATGACTCAGATCCCAGCAGAGGGAAATGCATTCCTCACTGTAAGCCAGTTGTAGGGTTGTGTGAACCTTTCTCTCCCAGGTCACAGATCCAGGAACCCATGGCCGGCGGTGGGCAGTCGACCTTCTTAGACTTGTGAAATTCTGCTAGGACTTGAGTTAGCAGGAGGGAGGAGAGCATAGGTTATCAAATTGACATCTGATTAATCTCCTGAGTAGAGTTTGGGGAGCTTAAATCTTGGAGGAATGAGAAACACATGCACTCCAGCTCCATTCAGAAGCTGCATGGATTTACCTGAGAGAAAGGATTGTGGACTTTTGTTGAACTTTATAGGACAGATGGACACAGTGTAGGAAGCTGAGTTCTGGCCAAGATGATGCCTCAAAATTTCTATCATTACTAATTTTTATAAATATAATTCCCCTTATGAATTTATAGATTACCTTTATGCAAATTACATGATGTGTCAGAGCTCTATTTTACCCATTACTTCAAAATTATTTATTTAAGATACTTATTCTATGAAAAATAAGTTGGGTTTTGAGCCTTGGACATTAAGCCTACCTCGAGTTTACATTTGTTTTTGGAGAATTCTACTTTTACTACAACAAACTGCTTCCTTTTGTGACCTTAAAGGCTGAGCACTGCATATGACATAAATGAATTGAGAGGACTGGGCACAATTTCCTTCTCCTCCTCCTCTTCCTCCTTCTTCTTGTTCCTATTGCCCTTTTCAGTCGTGTTTTTTAAATTATTATTATATTTTTCTAAAGTATTTTTAAATGTACTTCCTCTAAGAAGGGAAGGTAAATAGGACACTTGATTTTCTAGGATATAACCAAAATCCACACACACAAATGTAAAAATATTGGTGATCCACTATTAAGGTCAATTTGGGATTTTAATTGTTTATAATCAGTACACTTGCACTCTATATAATCTCTAATAAGTAATTGCTAACATGGACAGATTAAAATGTTATACACAGATGCACATCTAACTGGTAGCAGAACTGGGCACAAATCTCTACTCACACTTCATTAATTTTACAATGTACTTCAGTTTGAATAGAACTGTTGTTCCCAGGTATGAAAGTGGGTTTGATTGATAATAAAGATGCTAATTCCTCCCAATATCTACTTGAGGGTGATGTGCCCTTGGCTCCTATTTCACCAACCCCCCTTACCAATTCTAAGTGGCTCCTATCACAGAGAAAAAGCAGAAACATTACAGTGATACCAGCCACTGGGTAGATTTTCTAGGATCTCCATAGATTTTTTAAAAAACACAGGCTTCCAGACAGGCTTCAGTGGAATATGGTAGGATGTTGTGTCAGAAAGAGCACTGGATGTAAATCAAATAGACATGGCTTCACATTGTGGCTCCCCACTAATTAATTTTGTGACGACATAAAAATTTTTAATAAAGAATTAGAAATTCCATCCCAGATGTAGACAATTTATATACAATATTTATTACCAAGTAGAACTTATTCAGGAAAGCAAAGTTTATTTAACATTAAAAATTCAATTAATATAATTTACCACATTAATCTATGCATCATTTCTATAGATGCAGAAAAAGCATTTCACAAGTATAACACATATTTGTAGGAAAAAAACCCATATCTTTCAATAACCTAAAAATAGAAGGGAACTTCTGCAATTCGATAAATAATATCTTTGAAAAACTTATAGCTAGCAGCATATTTTAGTACTTTCTCCCGAAGGACATAAGGGTGTTTGCTTTCACTACTTCTATTCAATATTGTAAAGAAGTCCTCACTTGCGTAATAAACCAGGATAAAGCAATAAACAGCATAAGGATTGGAAAGGAAAAAAGTCAAATTCTCTTAATTTACACATAACTTAATAATATTTGTATACAATCTTCAAGAGTCAACAAAAACCTAGTAGAAATAATAAGTAACTTTAGTAAAGATGGTGGGTCTGAGAGCAATATATAAAAATAACTGTATTTCTATATACAAGCAAAATAACCTAGAAAATAAAAAAATTAAATATAATTTACAAAATATCAAAAACATAAAATACTTAGGAAAAAATTAATGGAAAATGTGAAAAACCTCTGTACTAAAAACTAGAAAATATTGCTGAAAGAAATTAAAGACCTAAATAGATGAAGAGATATACTACATTTGAGGATTGAAAGACTCAGTATCATTAAGATAGCAATTCTTCTCACATTGCTTAAAGAATCAGTGAAAACTTAATGAAAATTCCAGCTGACTTGTTTCATAGAATTGACAACTTATTCTAAAATTAATATGGAAATAAAATGAAAGTAAATTTACCAATACAATCTTGAAAAAGATCATAGTTGGAGGATACTACATCATTTCAAGATTTGTTATAAAGCTACAGTAATTAAGAGTGAGCAGTATTGACATAAGAATTGATGAACAGGTCAATGGAACACAATAGAGAGTCCAGAAACAAATCCACAAATATATGGTCAATTAATTTTTTGATAAATTCAGAAAACAATTCACTGGAGATAGGAAAGTCTTTAAATAAATAGAGCTAGAACAATTAGATTCCACATAGGGGAGAAAAGTGAACTGTAAACACTACCTCACACCAAACTCAGAAATGAACATGGATCATAGAGCAAAATGTAAAGAGTGAAACTATAAATCTTCTAGATGAAAACATAGGGAAATATGTTTTCCTATTGACCATAGTAATATTTACCATTATGGGAAAGGCAAAAGTTTTTCAGATAGGACATCAAAAACACTAACTCTAAAAGGGAAAAATGCTAATTTGAGCTTTATTACATTAACATTTTCTTCTCATCAGAAAATACCATTAAGAAAATGAAAAAAGCAATCCACAGACTGGAAGAAAATATTCCCAATACTTTTATCTGACAAACAACATTTGTACAAAATACAGAAGCCCTATGAATTGATAACAAGAAAGACAAACAATTTAATTTTTTTAAAAAGGGCAAAATACTTGACTGTGCAATTCACAAAGATGCATGGAACATCAATAGGCCATGTGAAGGGGCTCAGCATCACTAGCATTTAGGGAAATTCAACCAAAACCACAGTGAGATACTACTTCATGCACACTAGAATGATTAAATTTAAGAATGACAATACCAAGAACCGATAAAGATGAACAGCACTGAAGATCTCTAATATTGTTGGTGGCCTTGTAAAGTGGTACAGCCACCTTGGAAAACTGTTGCTATGCTCTTATGAAATTAACTCTGCACCTTCCCTGTGACCTTGTAATTCTACCTTCAGGCATTTTACTCAAAAAGAATAAACACATACATACAAAAAAGACTTGAATATGAATGTTTATAACAGATTTAGCAATAATAGCCAAAACCTGAAAACAATTTGAACATCCATAAAAAGAATGAATCAAAAAACTAGGATATATTCACAAAATGAATAAAAAGAATAGATTAGTGACACATAGAGCCTCATGAGTAAATGTCAAAAGTAATATGTCGAATGAAAGAAGCCAAATGTAAAAGAGTGTAAGCTGTGTAATTACATTTATATAAAGTTAGAAAATAAATGTTATAGTCTGAATTGTACCCCCAAATTTACATATTGAAGTCCTAACTCCTCAGTACTTCAGAATGTGACATATTTGGAGACAGGGACTTGAAAGAGTTAAGAAAGTTAAAATGACTTATTTCAACTTGGGGTGGCTTTATTCTACTGTGCCTGGTGTCAGTATAAGAAGAGATTAAAGGACATACACACACACACACACACGCACGCACATGCACACACACGCACATGCACACACAGGACTGTGTGAAGACACAGGGAGAAGATGGCCATCTGCAAGCCAAAGTCTGCAGAAGAAAGCAGCCAACACCTTTTCTAGCCTCTGGAATTATGAGAAAATAAATTTCTGTTGTTTAAGCCATCCAGTTTGTAGTACTCTGTTATGGCAGTCCTAGAAAATTAATACTATGGGCAAAACTAATAAACGATTGCGGAAATCTGAAGAATAGTTGACTTTCGAGGAAAGGATTTTGATTAGGACGGCGCATCAGACAACTTTCTGGGGTGGTAAAAGTGTTCTATATCTTGGTGAGAGGTAGTTTTTTTGGGGGTGTATAATTGTCAAAACTCATTAACTTGTATTCTTAATTTAGATGTATTCTATTGTATGTAAACTATACATCAACTTTAAACAGGGAAAACTCTAAATTTATTTAAGTTCCAGCATTTCAACTTAACAGGAAGATGATAACATCATAAAGCTCTTACAATGAAATAACACCTATGGAATACCTGGCATGATGCTTAGTGCATACTAAGCTCTCAATGTTAGTTCGTCAGAACATGTCTTCATATTTGGCCTCTAGTTCTCTTGAAATATTTGCTTTCTAAAGTTGTAGTTAAAAGAATCAGTGAGGCAAACTACACTACTTTGTTCTTTTGTTTGCTAACTCTATGTTCTGTTAAAGGCCTCTTCCTTTTTTCAATACTTGGAATAATCCCCAAGTATCATGTAGAAGTGCCAGCATCTTTCACCTGGCAAGTGGCTCTGATTCTATCCATGAAAGGGTTTTGCACATTCTCTGATGGCCATTAACCTCTTTCTGGCTCCAATATCACCTTGGAAACTGCCCCCAAGAAAGGTATTCAGGCATTCAGGGCAGTAGCCATTGATCTTTCCACCTTGGCTTTTCTACTGGGAAAAAGCTTGCCCCCTCCCTGAATTTGTGGAGTTGTTTATTTGGGGCCTGAAGAAAAGACCTGATGTGCAGCAGGTCACATCTGAAAGCCAGTCGATGGGAGAAACTTTTTTTCTCTGCTTCAAGCCATTCTGGTTTCACCTGAGATTTTGAGAAAAGCAGTGTTAATGCTCAGCTTAAATTTTTAGCTGTGCACAAAAGTAGAGCACATGTAAGTCTGTACGCTTCAGCAAAATGATCAGATAGGAATCTGTAACCTTGTTCATATGTGTCCTCTCTTTACCCAGGTCATTTCTAAATCCCTGGAAAACTTAGCTATGTTCATGTGGGTAAAAGGGTGAGAAACTAGTATGAGAATGACCAGAGGTGAAACATTGTCTAGAAACCTCAGTGCCAGCACAGATGGTGTCACTAAGACCTGGTGTGACGCCTATGTTTAAACACCTTCCTGTTCATCACCATAAAAGATCTGAACTGACCTGGCCTTTCTAGGGCCCCGGCATATGGCCTCTGCATTTATCCACCCTTACTTCCTTTGTTACCAGTGTCCACCCTGTGCTCTTGTAAGACTTTTTACTGCCCCTATGTGAACTATCCTCATTCCCATAGAAGGCCTATGAATGATATTAGGGTTGGTGATACTCAGGCAGAAGAATATATCTGTGAGAAGAGTCAGGCTATATTGAGGAACAAACAGGCTCAGAAATAGGTAAAACTGGGAAATGTAGAGGCAGAGAGTGAGTGTATTTTTAGACCCAGAAGTAGAAAAGAAACTTGGAAGCTTTCAGGTTGGACAGGCAGGGAAAATCCTTAAGACTCTTGAGTTTATTCTGAAAACTTCCTGGAGTACAGCTGCATTGCGCAATTTCAGGGCCACATGCACAAAGAATAAAAAGGAGCTGCACAACATGGTGGCCTTCATTTCATGGTGCATGTGGGATTTCAAAAGCAGCTTGAACAATGGAAAAGAGAGAGAGAAAAAGAGAAAGAATGAGAGATTATCTGAGACAGCTGTGGAAGTAACTCACAACTGAATGACGGAAGGTTGTCTAGTGGTGAAAATACCTTCTCTCCACTCACATTGGTCAGAACCTTTCAAAAGTTCCAGATCCAACAATAGACTAGTGGTTACCAAAGGATAGAGGATGGGGGAGAGGAGGTAGACAGGGTAAAAGGGGTCAAATACACGGTGACAGAAAGAAATCTAACTATGAGAGGTAAACACACAATGTAAATATATATATACATATACATATACATATACATATACATATACATATACACACCTTACTGTTAAAATGTATAGCTGAAACTTATTGGATTTCATTAACCAATGTCACCATAAAAAAGTAAACTTGCTAATCTATATCAGACCAGAAATGCGACTGAAGAAGAGAAGGTAAAGAAACTGTGATTGCTTTGCTTGGAGTAATTGAAGCCAAAAGATGACTCAACAAAGCATTCAAACCCAGGAAAGGTCATTTTATTGTCTATGATGCCCAGTTGTCCCCTAAATTCCATGACTGCAAAACAAGTTTTTAATTCATGGCAGTTCATGACTCATTTTAGAACACTATTCTGCATGTTTGACCCTGTGCCAATTTACTTATATCCAGTTAGCTCCAGAAAAGGGTTTGCAGAGGCAGCATTTGAACTTTTTAAAAAAGCGAGGCAGTCTTTCACTAAGTCATTGACCATAGACTTGACCTCATGGAAGGAACTCCCAAGAGCAGGCTGGTCTTATTCATTCATGTTATAGGTACAAAAATGCCTCCCATGGGAAAGTGACTATACCTAAGCCACATAACCAAGTGGTTTGATTCTATTTTCAGAAGGAAAGCCCAATAATATGGGGATTTCTTATTTGGTATCTATGAACCTCTAAGAAATTCTTAATCTCTTGAATTTGTATGCAGAATTTTATGTGTATCTGCAAATCTGCTAAGTAGTTTACACTAGTATTTCCACACTGGGAGTTAAAATATCCCAAAGCCTCCTGGTTCCAAATCTGACAAGTGCCCCACAACTCCAACAGTTCTGTCCTCTCTCTAGGAATCATTTAGATATCCCCATAATCCAGCAAGTAAAGGGCTAGTGTCTGGCCCAGCAAAGGACTTCTAGGATCCTTCCCTCTGGACCATGCTCAGTGTTTAATATTTGAAAAATTTTAAAGCTGTGTGTGTGTGTTTGTGTGTGTGTGTACTTTTCTAGAAGGGGGCCTTTAGTTATATTGACCAAAAGGTCTCTGGACCCCACAATATTGGGAACCATGGTGTCCGGATTATAATTCCACTATAATATTTGGTTCAATTCTCAATACCTAGTAGTGGGGTCAGGTCTCTAGATTTGCATGAAGAATACTTTGCCAAAAATTTCAAAAAGGGCTCGGTAAGCCAACTTCAAAAACATCTGGTACCATAAGTCAGTGTTCCTATGGTCTTCTCTCACTAGGACTGATGGGGGAACATAAGGAGCCCCAAATGTTTGCTCATATTTTACTAGTAAACATTTATGTGCAAGCAAGTAAAGGCCTCTACAATTATAACAAAATCATGTGTCTGGATTAACTGGACATGGACATGGTATCATAGCTAACGTTCTGTATCAGAAGTCTGTCTCTCTCATGGAATAACATAAGGGCAAGCAGTAACCCAATTCCATGCAATGAACTATATGTTTAACACCTTTTAGGGGTGTCAGAATGGAAAGACTTGAAAAGCCAATCATCAATAAACATTAATTGTACTCCTACTATGTGTCAGGTCTTTGGCTAGGTTCTACAAAAGAGTTCTGGAATCAGACTGGAAAAGAATCTGAGATGCATCTGGGTTAAATTCCCCATTTATGGATAGGGAGACTGAAACTCAAGGTGGGGTAGTGACTCTCCAAGTTTACTCAACATGTATGTGACAGATCTGAGCCTCAAGTCTTGTTCTTTGGACTTTAAGTCTAGTTTTCTTGGTCTTATAATTTTGGGCCATGAAAGAGACTCAGAGGTTATCTGGTCTGAACCCCGCTTTCAACAGATGAGAAAACAGAATCATCAAGGTAAGCGTAACATATTGGTTGAAAAATACCAAGACAGGACCCCAGCTTAATTTTTTTGATACCCTGACCAGTGAGTGCCCTTGGTCATATTCTCATGGGAGATTTTCCTGCTTTGGTAGGGTAACAGGGCTAGAGGTAGGAGAATCATGGCAACCTAAAAATGAGAAAGGAGAAATAATGGAGAGTAACATGTTTCTTTCTTCAGTTTCACAATTTTGCATGAGAAAGCTCCTCTTTGAGTCCTCACTTCACCATGAACAACCTTAGAGACATGACTGAGCTTTTCTGAATCGTAGTGTTCTTCACAATGCTGGGATAAACTTACTTACCTCTTAAGTTTGTCATAAATAGTAAACGTGATTCTTTGTAAAATATATTGCATTATGCCTGGTGTGTACCATGGGCTCAGCCAATCTTAGTCCCTGTGACTTTGCATATTCCCTTCCCTCTTAACTCACCAAAGTTAAGTCTACACACTCAGCAAATAGAAGCTGATGAGTACACTTTAGCAAGGATTACTCTAGAAATGTAGAATTGTCTGGTAAGAACCAAACAAAGATTTGCAGAAGATATTGCCATGGTGGTTAAACTTCCCAACATTTAATCCTAGAAAAAGAAGCATTTTGAAGACACTTTATCAGCCCTAAAAAATGGGTTTACTTTTGATTTACAAATTTCCTTTCTAGAAATTTATTCTGAGAAATAATCACAAATATTACACAAGCTCACATTACATTGTAGTTTATGAAAACAAAACAAAACAAAACAAAAAAAAACCCCTAAGAACTATCTAGTAATTGAATTGGAACCAATTTTACAACAGATTGGTAAAATTAATTTATGATAATCTATACAGAACAATGCTATGCAGCCTCTTAAGATTGGGTTATTGAGAGATATTTATAGTGAAGTTGCAAGTTGCAAAGTTTAAAAAAAATGTATGTATAAAACAGTATATGTTGTATGATACCATTTTGCTGGCTTATTATATTGTATATTTGCAAGTGTATATATCTGTCGTGCCCTGTATACTTACTTGTTAGGTGGTGTAGCGGAGGTAGGTTGGCCCTGGGATAAACTCTGGCCAATGGGATGTGGGAAAAGTGATATATTTATAGGCCTAGGTTCAGAAAATCTTGGTAAATCCTCTCTCTCTGCTTTTAACTGGTCAAAAGATGCAAAAGAGCTAGCTGAAGACTCTGAGACTCTGGGGACAGCATCACAGCCAGGTGGAGGAATCCTGGGTCCCTGAGTCACTGCTTGAAGAGGAGTCGCCAAAGAGACCCACCCATTTAGGAATGTCTAGCAAAGCGTGAGTGAAAAATACATTTTTAGTCCATTAATTTACTGTGATTTTGAGGATGTTTGTTATAGGAGCTCATGTAAATTACCCTAACACATGGTTTTATGTCTTCTACATTAAATATACATTACTTTAGAAATTAGAAAAACAAGTTATTAAAAAAGAATAATAACTGCCTATCCCTTTCTGCATGACACCCCCTACTTTAAGGCATTCAAGATCTGTATCTACACACCTGTGTGCAGGGATAACCACCTTCCTGCCCCTGTCATGCCCCATTCAAAGACACAGTACCCTGGAAATATTTTGGCAAACCTGCCATTCTTTTGTATCTGTACGGTCATGGCTTATTTGAAGATTTAATTTGCTTTACCAGAAACCTGGGGAGCAGAGCTGCAAAGCCATTGGCAGCTGATTCAAGAAAATCAGAGGCAGGCATGAGTCCTGCTGTTTGGCCTGGGGCCCAGCATATGGTTTTGGAAAAGAGATATTTGCTATGGATATTTTTCACTCTGCAATTCCACTTAAACCCCATGAGTTGCTTGTTGTGAACATAAAAATGGTAGCTGTAGATCAACAGGGGCCTAGTGAAGGTGGTGCCAGCATGGCAGGTGGACTTCTACTTGTGCTAGATTGGCCCATCCACTAACTTCCTCTTTCCAGTAGGAGTCAAAAGTCTCCTAGCCCTCCGGATGCCATATTTAATGCACACACCTGAGGATGTGACACGTGTCCATTGATATCAAAGTCTTGTTTCACAATCGGAGCAGTAAGTCCGTAACTTAGAAGCCCTGGTCTGAGCTCTGGGAACATAGCTGGAGCTTGGGGTGGAGGAAAATGGATGAAAGCTTGTACTTTTTGAACACTCTGCCTACTGGAGACTGTACTGGACACTTTTCATGCATGTTGGCATTTCTCACCCTCTGTAGCCCTGTAAGTGGTCAGCATTATTCTCATTTTATACTTTGTTCGCAAGATGAGGCCTATATGTTTAAATAATTTGTTATAATGAACACTAATGGTAGCACTAAAATTTGACTTCAGGTCTGCTTTCTGATTCTTCTTTTATCCTCCTCCCACCCCACACTTTTATAAGAATGATTATTCAGCCAAAAGTTAAAAGAGACATTTTAATTTTTATCTTCAGATTTTTTATAAACATTAAAACATATCCCTCTTACTCCACTTGTTTCTTTTTTCTTTTAGATTTAAAAACTTTGAATGCCTTCTTATTTTTACATTTTGTTTCATTCTTTTCTTTCTTTTATTTTTTTTTTCTGCACCCACATTGAACTGAGACTTACCTTGGAGTTACCTTGGAGCCTAAGTACAAGTATGTTGGCTGCCCAATTTATGCCTTAGCATCAATATAGACCTTGATTTTTGAGATAGAAACTGTTACTTGAGTACTCCAATCCCCCCCTTCCCCAGCCCCTGGGTCTTCACCCTCTGCCTCCTAAGGTCACAGATTTAAGGATTTTTGAGCCTGTGACAAACATGGTTGATTTTCTCTCTCTCTGTCTGTCTCTCTCCCTTTTCTACATGTGTGAAACACACACACACACACACACACACACACACACACGCACACACGCACACATACACCAGTTTAAGTTTTCATTTATGATAATCATGATGACTCCCTCATAGGAAGGCCTTATTTTGAGGTTAAGTGCACCATCATCACTCCCTCTATTTCTTGTAACTGTTCCTATGGTAGCTCTTTTAGAAATTGTGCTGTTGTTCATAATCGAGAGGCTTAAAAGATCCTGAGAAATTTTAGGACATACCCTTTTGTGTGTCCTCAATTAATTAGATTTTATCAGAAGAGAGTTTTCACTAAAAACTCCCATTTAAAGGAAAAGAGGAGAACAAATCTATAGTGAAGTCATCATCTGATTCTTGATAGAGACAGAAAGGTCCCCGTGTGTCAGAGTAGTGAGTTCCTTGGAGAGCCAGGCTGCCTTTTGGGCTCTACTCTGAGGGCAGGGAGGTCCATTCCCCTTGTCCTCCAGGGACCCCACCTCAGGAGGTTAACTGGGGAAGACATTTCCTTTCTTCTGGGGCTTGTAGCACTTGAGTAGCCCCTTTCCTATTGGTGCTAGTCACTCAAGGATTTACTTAGGGACCGAGAAGCACAGCTCCTTGTTGGTAATATGTCATCAGAGCTGAATCTCTCTTCATCTCTGCTTTTTTTCCTCTTCATCATCTTTGTTCTCAGCAGATGCCCACAGGTAATGGCAAAGATGGCTCCAAGTCTCTCTACGATTTCTGATCCACAGCTTTCATGATGCCTGTGAAGAAGAAAGCTCCCTGCTCTTTACCTAAGTCTCTCTAGCAAACCACAGGGAAGGCTCTGATTGGCCCTCCTGGGTTTTGTGCACATTTCTGAGCAATTCACTCTGGCCTAAATGCAGCAGTAGGTGAGGCCTCCATCACAAAAACACCTTTGTGTGGGGCCTTGGGGTGTTAGGGGAGCCCTACCTGAACAACTGAATGAATTATCACAGAAAAGAAGGTTTCTGTAGCAGAAGAGGAATGAAAGAGGTCTGGGCAGGCAGAAACAACACTCAGGGGTACACTATGTGCATGTTAAACAAGGAGCGAACATTGTGGTTTCTCAAAGATGTTGACGTTTCAGAAAATCTGTAACGTGGGAGTGCCATTTGAGTTACAAAACTCTAGTAAATACTCATTATTTTTATTAACCTACTCTTTCAGATGCTGTAGGTCTTAATCTCACTTTTTTTTTCTTCCTCTAAGAAAAAATTCCACAGATGTTTGCATTCAGGCTTAAATTTCATTCATTCTGGTGTTTTCTATAATGCCGCTTGGGAATTAGACTACCCTTCTTATGTGCTTTTCTGTGATTTGGCAAAATCTGGGACTGAATTTCTTGCTTTTGTTTTCCTTGCCATGGGAGAATTGAAAGCAGTAGCCTTTGTCCAATAAAACTACTTTTTCTTTGCTCTCTTTTATTTTTATAAAGGATTTAAAAGAATGCCAACTTGGGCCAACAACCCAGGGACAGCTCTACCCCACTTACTGCTTTTGTTCCCTTCCTGATATTTCTAAATCTGCCCTCTGGTACCATTTCCAATTCTTTCCTCCTGTTCCTTTTCTTCCTGGCTTCAGAGAACACCAACGGCTAGGTCTACAGCAAGTACAATCAGGGCTCAAATCACCTCCTCATCCCCCCATCACCACGTCCCTTGTTACCTTCCCTACAGTCGACTCAGGGCCCCAAGAGAACTGTTCTCATAAGGAATGGGCATCTATGGGAGGCCTGCTGCCCACATTCCTGGACGCTGTGGAGATGCAGGTGTAAGTTAGAATATAATGTGTGTGTGGGGGGAGGTGGGGGCGGGTTGCACATCTCTTGAAAACAGAAAAATGCCAGTAAACCTCATCTATCCAACGACAGTAGTGACCCTACAGAGATGCCATAGACCGACCACTCAGGCATCTGATCTCCCGTTCAACTAGTCCTTGTGAACAGCTAATTTTGGCTAACTTTGCCTTCATTTGCAATCAGGAATTCTAGACCAAAGCTTGCTTAATAACTATTCGTTTAGAGTACTACATGTTGCTTAAATCACCTCTCTTAAACCTCTTAAGCACTTAATGGGTTGGGTATCATCATTCTTATTTTATCAGAATGTAGACTGAGGCTTAAAAGAAGTTATATCACTTGATCAAGTTCATACAGAAACCACTAAATTATATTGTGTTATGGCTATAAGGCAGGCTAAACACACACACACACACACAGACACACACACACACACACACACACAGACAGAGAGAGAGAGAGAGAGAGGGAAAGAGAGAGAGAGAAAGATGAGGGAGAGACAGAGAGAGAAAGACAGAAGGACAGATAGAGACAGAGGGTTAGAGAGACAGAGAGAAAAAGAGAGATTTGAAGAAACTGGTTTACACAACTGTAGGGTTGGCAAGTCCAAAATCTCTATAGTGCAGTCCAGCAGGCTGAAAACAGGATTTCTATGTTATGATCTTGAGGCAAAATTCCTTCTTCTTTCCTTCTAGAAAACCTCGCCTTTTGCTCTGCAACTTATTGGATGAGACCCACCCACATTAGTGAGGGTCATCACTGAGTTTCCTTTTTCTCAGTCAACTGATTCCAGGGAACTTCCAGTGAAGCAATATGTGTGGGAAAAGAGAAAGTAATGCAGCAGGAGGAATCATGGGCAGTTGGGCCATTCTCTCAGGTAACTTTCTTGTGCCTTCAGAGCCTGCAGGAGCAGGATCCCATGTGCACCGCTTCTGTTTGATGGTGGAGTGCTGTCGTGCATGCCCAAATTTATAGCTTAGTGGGTCAGACAACATCAATTCATAATGGACAGCTTAGGTTGTATCGTAACTTAGTGGCCCAGGGCTAAGAGTTCAATCTCTACTAAGGCCTAGTAGCAAGCAAAATGCTGTTTCTCAAAAGAAAAGTAGTTATCTGCAGAGGTTAGCAAGAATTTGCTTCCAAATCCTAAAGATCTACACTGTGATTCACTGATAGCTACCAAATGCTCTAAACAGCATCCCTATCTGCCATTGACACTTCAAGTACCATAAGATCTGCTGGATCATGTGGCTTAGTTGGCAGGGCAGCTTAGATGGTGATCTGAACCTGCTGGAGAGCCTTCTTTCCGAGTACTACTCAAAATTAGCAGCTTATCAGGTTGCTCAGTAAATGGGCTGGAGTAACAAACTCAGATGAGGAATATGTTGTCTCCAGAATCCAGAGGCCCACTAGATATTGTGTCTTTTTTTTTTCAGGTTGTGGAAGGAGCCAGATACAACTTCTCCTTCACCTTAGAAAGGATATCGTAAGATACTCTAGGTCATTGGATCCCTAGAAGTTTCACTGAAGTTAAAGGCCCCTGGATTTTTGTTGAACTTACTTCTTACCCTCTGACAGGCAAGTATCTTACCAATGAGTCTAAAGTAGTTGCTACTTCTTGATCACTAGGTCCAAACAGCATAATGTCAACAGTGCAATAGGGAGTGTTGTCTTGTAGAATAGAAAGGTGACTAAGGTCCCTAAATTATGACATAGAGTTGGAAAGTTTTTATACCCTTAATGTAGGAAGGCCTTGCCAGCTGAAAGCAAATTGCTCTGGTTGTCTTTACTAACGAGGTATCCAGAAAAAAAGCATTTGTTAGATCCACAGCTGCATCTTAGGTACTAGGAGATATGTACATTTGATCAAGCATCAAAACCACATCCAGAACAGCAGCTGCACTTAGAGTTACCACCTGGCTAAGTTTATGATAATCCACTGTCATTCTCCAAGATCCATCTGTTTTTTTGCACAAGCCAAGTAGGCAAGTTAAATAGGAATATACTGGGAATGAATCACTACCCCTGAATTTTTTGTCATTGTTGTTGGCACTCATCGCTGCAATCTCTTCTAGGAATACAGTATTTCTTTTGTTTTAACTATTTTCCTAGGTAGAGACAGTTCCAATGGGTTCACTGGGACTTTTATTACATTTATAGCCCACATCATATAGGTTTGGTTTTCAGAAATCTCATCTCTGTAGTTACTGAATGCTAGGGTATTTTTTTTCAAGGAAGATTAAAAAACTTCCAGGTTATTTATATATTGTTTGAGCTGAGAATTTGTATCCCTCAGTTATCCTTTTCTTTCCCCACATTGTCCAGCACTATTAGTAATAACCAGCTAATCTCATTATATCTGTCATTTGACGAAAATGTTCTAATGTATCGAATATATGGTCACCAAGATCCTTGCTTATAAATATTTCATTAGGAGTATCCAATGGTTATATTTTTCATGTCTCTATTATAACATCATGCCATGGTCTATCAGTGCCCTCTTTACTACTGGGAATAGACTTCAATGTCTTTAAAATCTCATTAGATTAGAGGACCAATTCCAGAGACCCTAGAACCAATTCAGAACACTTAGTCTTAAGATTCTGTTTTTTAAGAACCACTATCAATACCAAAATCTGTATTAGTCAGGATTTTCCAAAGAAACAAAAGCAACTGAACACACACACACACACACAATCACACACACAGATACACACGCACACACACACACACATGCGTGTGCGTGTAAACGGAGATGGATAAAGAGAGAGATAGCGAGAGAGAGCCCAGGAAGTCAGAAACTCAGGCAGGATTTCTATGCTACAGTTTTGAGGCAGAATTTCTCCTACAGGAGATCTCAGTTTTTGCTCTTGAGGCCTTCAACTGATGGGATGAGGCCCACCCACATTAAAGAGGATAATCTCCTTTATTTTAAAGTCAACTGTTATAAATGTTAATCACATCTACAAAAATACCATCATGACAACATCTAATGTTTGACCGAACAACTGAATAGCATAGCTTAGCCAAGCTGACATGCAAGATCACATAATTCTCTCTATCACATATTTCTGCCTTGGAGGGGATATTCTGGTTGGCATAGCTGCAAAGTGGAGGCTTACTATTTTCTTAGGAAAAACACATGATGCACATAAACCTCTCTTTTGTTTTGCTAACCAATTAATTCTCTCCAAGCCACTCTTTCCCACCTTCCTTGTCTGTGCAAAAATGTTGCCTTTGTCTGTTCAAGGGGATGGTGTGCTGCTTGTCTGCTGCTGTGACTTCCTAAACTATGTCCAAGTGATGTCATGTTAGTGATGTCAAATGCTTAGAAATTTTGGATTAACTCCTGGCCACAGTCTGTATGTTCCTTCCTTCATATTTCTCTGGTCTGTCTCCTGATTTCTTCTAGGTTTATGTATCAGGCATCATTTTTTCAAGCTCAAAGTCTTATGTTGTATGTAGACTCCCTTTGCTTGTTACCTTGATTGGTCTGTCTCTCTAAATAGATTTTATCTTCTCGAAAGTAATGACAATGTCATTCAGCTATATATCTCCAATTCCTATTTGGAACATAAGTTATGCCCCCAAATATTTTTTTGCATGGATAAATGAATGACTATCAGTGAGTGGATCAGGCAGTTAACAGCCTGTATAAAACTCAGTGCTGGCATAATAACCTAACAAGTGTTTTATAATCTTGAAAAAGTCACTTTTCAGCTTCAAAAGTTACTTAATTATTTCTTAGTCTAAGAATCAGGGATCTCTTTTATTGTATGAACACTCCACTTTTTACAAAGGGCATTCTGGGAAATCTTGTAATAAAATACACTAATGTAAAGCAGACCCCTATTTTCCCCTTGAAACTATGTTGCCATTTAGGAGATTACATTCCTTACCAAATTATGGGCTTTAGATCAGAGCTAATGATTGACCACATGTTTTATAAGACATCATACAATAACAACAAATGAGTAAAATCATTGGAAACAGCAAGGGTATGTTTTTAATCTCATTAAATCGATTTAAAATATGCTACAGAGAGTCTCATTTTTATAAAGTGTATGGTCATTTTGTTTACTTTATTAGAACTTAAAAAACTTGTTTGAAGATGATTGGAAATGGTCCAGCTAAATACATTTCAAATGTTTCAGCTGATGCCTTTTCCCCTCATATAATGTTGTCTGATGTAGGCAGATGCATTCAAAACCATTCCACTGATGTTATTAGCTGCTTCAAGCTTTGAAAAAGTTTTCAGTCTGTGGATTTGCTACCGTCGAAGTGGCTGGCAATGATGCTGGTGATAGTTATGATTAAGATTTTCTTTTCTCATGGAAAGGAACTTTCAAAACTAAGGGTTAACTAGTTCTCTCCCTGCCAGTCTCTCCTACCTTCTCTCTTCATGCAAAACATCTGCCTTTGAGCTGCTCAAGGGGTGGTGCACTCTTGTTCTGCTATTGTGACTTTCCATGGCATTGAAATGCCTTACAAACGACCACAGGGCCATTCACAGAGACTCTTTAAGAGGAGTTTCAAAAACGCTCATTGGAAGTTGCCAGGACTTTTGCAGGCGGCTGTCCGTGTTTGATCACTACTGACAGCCTTCCTCAGTTAAGAGCATTAAGTAGCTCTGAAGTGGTAAACTAGAGCATTCTTAGGGTGAGGAAGAATGATTGGAGGTAGAAGAAAGAGAAGGTGGAATTCTTTATTACTTATTCACTTTTCATAACTTCTTAACCAAAATTTAAGTGCCTTGATGTTCAGACGTGTAAGTGATATTCCAGGCAGATTTCCTAACTAGTGCTGATCAGGACGTTCCTGATTAACTGGTTTAAGATTCCATTTTTAGGAGAGCTGAAACTGTAGTTAGGTCTCAGTTTGGTGATGTGGGGCTTAGCATAAGTGACTCCATTGTTTGGCCTGTTGTTATGTTTTTAACAACTCTGTTAGAAAAATTTTAAAAAACTTTTAAATGGACATATATGTCATATTTGTGGGTGTCTTGACTAGCTCACTCATCCAGATTATCTTTTTTTCCTTTTGTTCTCTTTGAGCTATTTTACAACTCCTTAAGTTGTTTAAAATGAATATTAATGCAAATGATTCTTTCTGTATTATAAATTTATTGTCTATTACAGTGTAAGAACAGTTTTGGGTCTATTTGTAAACTCATTTCAACCTTCTTTTATTTCATATAAATATGTGTTTTTCTTAAATTTCCTTCAAGTAGTTATAACATTTACTGGCTCCCTCATTAATAATGAGTTAAAGAAAAGTCTTTGATGGTATTTTATTTATGCTTGTATAAAAATCACAATAACTTCTGTTTTAAAAAATTATCTTTTAACAACTTGATTGTCAACTTATACCCTAAAATAACTTCTTTCTACCAGGAGGAACTCGGTGAGAACTCTTGGTGAGGGGCTTGGTGAGAACAAAATAATATTAGAGATTTACATGTAGCTTAACCTTATTTTCTAAATCTCCTATGTGTAATTTAAATTGCATTTATGCTCTCATATCCTAATAATAACTAACATCTAAATAATGCTCTACAGTTTACAAATGTTTTCAGTAACGTGATTTGTATCCTATATATAAGATAAAAAAGACTTTTTTTTATAACTCTTACTTTGCAAATGAAGAGCTAAGGGAGTTATGTGCCCTGCCTGACTTCACATGAATAAAAACTCAGGCCTTCTGAGACAAATTCCCTGCTCTTTCTACTATACCACCATACCACACCACACAATACTTCTATACTTAAAAGTGCCTTTTGAAAAATCAAAGTTAATTTAATTGAGTTTGAGACAATTTTAGACTTAAGGATATTTATTTTATTTAAATATGCCAATAATTTGTAAATTGATATTTAGTTGTGGTTTGTAAGTTGTTTATTTTTAATCACATCTGTCAATTAATCTCTAAAATTGTTGCCAGTATAATTTATAAATATTCATTTTCTCAAGGAAGAAAAGAAACTAACATTTATTAAATACCATCAATATGGCCTATCTTTTAAAAAAATTTATTATTAGTTTCGAGTATACAATATATTGGTTATACATTTATATAGTCTATAAAATGATGCCCCTGACTGCTCATTCTGACCTCTGGCTCTACACCTAGTCATTAATTACATTAATGCTAACTGCATTCTCTATATAGGGCTCCCCATCTCCATAACCCTATATCAACTACTAATTTATACTTCTTTAACCCTTCACCCCTTTCTCCCAGCCCCTCCAATCTCCTTCCTCTTGTCATCAGATTGTCCTCTATATTTATGTGTCTGTTTTTCATTAATTTGTTCTTTTTGTTCCTTAGATTCCACATATAAGTGAAATCATATGATATTTATCTTTGTCTGACTTATTTCACTTCGCATAACAACCTCTAGGTCCATCCATGTCATTGCAAATGATAGAATTTAATTTTTTGTAATGGTTGAGTAATATTCCATTGTATATACGAACCATAATGTCTTTATCCATTCATCTGTTGATGGGTATTTAGGTTGCTTCCATATCTTGGCTATTGTCAAAAGTGCTGCCATAAACATAGGGTTGCAAAGATCTTTACAAATTATTGTTTTGATTTTCTTTGGATAAATACCCAGAAGTGTGATTGCTGGGTCAAAAGTTATATCCATTTTTAATTTTTTGAGAAACCTCCAGACTGTTTTTCATAGTGGCTGTAAGAAATTTGTAATCCCACCAACAGTGTTCCCTTTTCCATGTTTATTTATTTAATCTTCAAAATAACTTTGTATCATAACTTCCATGTCCTCATTTTACTGTTGATGATTATAAATAATATAAACAATTAATACTATTTATTGGCCATGCATATATTATCTGATGTATTCATCCCAAGAATATTGTCAGGTTGGCTGCATAAGTGAAAATGGAATCAGGGGAGCATTAAGAAAAGTTCTCAAGGTCATATAGTTAGGATTTAAACTTTTGTTTAAATCTCTAGTTCTAAACAGCTGTTTAGTGATCCACAGTAACCAAAAACATTGTTTGTTGGTCAATATGACAGTTTCCATTCTATGTTGGGCTTCGTATTCAGGATTGTGAAAAATAAATGGGACCTCTGGTCATAGGTGTCTTATAATCTAATAGTGACAGGGCCTAGAGAACAGATGGAAGTTGAGTCAAGAGGACACAAACAAGGAGATTCTTGACCATGGCTAGAAGTGCAAGAAGAATTTCTTTTCCAGAGATGAAGAGGAATGGGGATATGAAGTGATTAAGGTAAAGTTCCCTGTTTACTCCATGCCCCATAACATTCTCCAGTCTTTAGTCTGGGGTAAACCTATGTTTTGAAGAGAAGAAAAAAGAGTTCTCCTCTGTCAGTTTTATAATTTGTTCCAAAATGAACTCTTGTCAAAGCTTTGAGAAGTTAACCATTATAACAAATGCAAAACAACTGACATGGCTCTTGATGTACATTTATCAGAGAGCCCTAGGTGTTCTTCATGCATCTCTCCTTGGTGTAAAAGCATTCTATTGTAGGGTTCTGAAAAAACTTGCAGATATGCTTGCTGAACCATCTTTGGTAGACTGTGAGAGACCAGAGGGGATGGGAGATATGGTAGTCCTCAATTTTCAAGTAAATATTGAACTGATTGTCCAAAGTGGAAGCATGTGAAGGCCAAGGAGAAAGGGCAGATTCCAGAAGAATTGTGGGAAGAGTTCATTTTGGAAAGGAAGTGACTTGATCATTTAGAAACCACCCAGAGTGCACTTAAGACAAATAAAAAAATGTGTCCAGTGGAAAATGTTTCTTACTTGAAGTCAAGCAATTGCAATATATGTGGAGTGTTTTGATTTTAGGAATCTATTTGTTAGTTAGAGCTCTAATTCGTGCAGATGTTGCAGAAGAAATGAGAAGAAGTTTGCTGTCTGACAAGGTTTGAAAGTCTATGATTCTCTGCTTGTATTTCCTTAGGCCATGATAGCATACCATACTGTGGCATTATATGGAGAATGTCACAAACAAAATACATTTGGAGCATTGACATTTATTATTCACATCACATTCTAACTTTTTGCTTTACATGAATCAAATATATAAACCCTCACATCCCAGCCTCACCCAGTCCTTTCTCTGCTAGAACATGAAAAGACTTTCTTTTGCAGTGAGTTTTCCAATTGTTGAGGAAGACTGTAAAGTTTCCCTCTTTCATCACCCCCCAGCTTTTTCTTTCCAGAAAAGCACCAGGTGAGTTGGGAGTGTAGATAATTTTTACTTTTTTGACCCCTATTCCTCTCCTTGCAATGCAATGTTTTCTGTTGTCTAAACTTTCTTTGTTGGCTACACATGACACATTCTCACTGCAGCTGAGGAGATTTTTTTATCTCCAATGACAAGACTCTTTATTTTGTTTATAAATATGGGTTTTCAAGCTTTATGGGGAAAATAATTTTCAATTTTTGTTTTTCTGTGGAATCAAACATATCTACATCTCTCTTAGCAAGGTTACATAAACAAGTGGAACTGGAAGATGTTTTCTCTTCCTCAAAAGCAAGGAAAAATGAAGCATTCTTCTCTTCTTTCTAGAAGGAATATTTATACACAAGTGTTCTCATGAAAAACCTCAAAAAAGTTGTTTCCTACTAGAGTATGCCTCTGTCCAGAAATGAACTTAGAATGACTGCTTACTAGGTCAATTGTATGGAAACCATAAACAACAGCTTAATTAATCCATTCTTTGGCTTAGGCTTCATCAGAGATCTGCCGATTCCCAAGGGATAGGGAACAACTAAGGGCACATGATTACAAAAAAAAAAAAAAAAAAGAACTTTTATCCTCTTTTTAAATTATGATTTTTATAATCCAGCAAAAGATTGAGTTACAAGTGTCTTATACTATGTGCAATCAGGAAAAAAAAGAAGGAGGGAGGAATGGAAGAAAAGATGATGAGGGAGAGGGCAGAGTGAAAACACAAAAACTGGGCCTTTGAGGCAGTTATAAACAAACATATGGAGAAACAAATACAGATACATCCAGGCAGAGACTTAGATAGAAACTCTCTCTCTCAAAGATAGAGACAGACAGATGCAGACACACACACACACACCCTCTGAGAAATAGCGACATAAACATATTCACAAGACTTACAGAGACCCAGATAAATGAATTAGAAGCACACACACTTTAGACACCCACACATTGACAGAGATGGAGAGAAGTTAAAGGTTAATTAAAGTGGGAAACAAGGGGAGAAACAAGAAGAGGGGTGTGGGATGTGGAAACTGCATTCATATATTGCCTTGTGCTCCTTGCAGGGGATCATAGTGCAGTTTTTACAAATATTGGTTTTGGATCTCGCCTCCAACATGTTTTAACTGTGTGACAGCAGGCCAGCTACTTAGCTTCTCTGAAGTTCAGTTTCCCCATCTCTAAAAGGAGGGTAATAATACCTACATCACAGGGTTGTTGTAAGAACTAAATGAAATAATATTGATAAAGTACCTTTCTCAATTGCCTGGCTCAGAGTTACAATGCAATAGATGACGAGTAATATTATTATCAAAATTCACAACACCGTGGAGTCGGTGTTCTTTATACAATAAGGAAATTAAAACTCAGAAGTTAAATAGTTTGCCCAAGCTATACAATTATTGCATGGTGGAATCATATTTGAGGTCAGATCTACCGGGCACAAAAGCCCATGCTTGTTTTACTGCACCATGGCTGAAAATTCACAACCTCATTCTAAAATTCTACATTGGTGGGTGCATCATGGGTGCCTGTGTGCACTTGTGGTGAAGACATGGTAATTTCACCCTTTCTCTAAATTTTAAAAACTGCTCACAGGGTTCAGATCTTGTTATATAAATTATCTTGTATTCTTTGTGGAACTTTTAGGTATTTCTTAAACTCTTCTGGTATCGATGGCAGAGAATTTTATTCTACATCTATGTGAAGTGACCTTTCAGATCTTTGACCTTCTGGATACTGTTGTCACAATCCATCTTGTTTTTCTACAACCGTAGTGTGAATGATGCTTTTCAGACAAGATGAAATTAAGCCAAGGCATCCACAAAGCCCACACTTCAGAGGTTCTTCTGCTTTCAAACATCCTAAGTAGGGAGGGTTAATCCCATTTATAAAGTTTATTCGGCCCTCTTGGTTAGATGCCATTCTCTACGTGTCTCTAAATGTAGTTCGCTGTTATGACAGCAGTTTTTCTTTTTTCTAATTCCTCCTAATGAAACCAAATTATTCTTCCCAGGATCCCACATTGAAATTATTTGTGTAGGATACCGCCTACCTACTAACTCAAAGATTCTTGAGAGCAAGACTTCTGTCTTTGTATCACTAAGACCTGGTACTGTGTTTATCACAGGCAAACACTAAATGTTTATGAATTGATATTTGAATTTCTCCTAGGACTCCCATTGATACCAATCTGTTCTTTGACTATGATTTTTACCTTCTTCTACTGCACTTGAGTAATTCATATCTATGCCCTATCTCAGGAGCAGATCTCATGCTTATTTATCTTGATATCCACTTGGCACCTAGGATACTGTCTTGAAGACTAGAGGAACACAATATATATTTTATATTACCATTTTTAATAAGCAGTAGCTTTTCTCCTACATTATCTTCTAAAACAGCCAGAATTGTGAGAAAATCCTCTTCGGAGGTTGCTCTTTTTCTCCCGCAGAAATACTAAGTCCCTATTCTGCAAATGGGGCTTCTGTCTGCCACTCAAATCCATGAGATTCAACCACTTCATGTCGGCTTTTCCTTTTATGGACTCATTTCAAGTAGCAATTATCTAAGATCGTGCAAATGTGCTCCCTCATTGCTGAATGCTGCCCAGTTGGCACCCAGATCTGACCCACCAACTAGCAACGTCTTCAGAAGTTTTTTTCAATTACTATGTCAAAATGTTGTTTCCTTCCCAATCTAAAATCTGCATTCTCACACCATTTCTATATCTGGCCTGTGCCAGATGAATATGCTCTGGATTATGCATTTCCACATGAGCATTCCTGGGGCTGTGCTATTTGTATGTGTCCTGTCCCAAAAGGACAAGTCTCATAGCCCCTTCTGTCACATACAGGACACCGAGAATTCATTTATGTGGGCCTACTGTGTCTCGTGTGTCAGCCTTTTGAAGTCTAGGCTTTGCTTAATTACTCAAAGTCATGGCTGTTTGGCATATCTCTGACATCTTTTGTTTGTGAAGGGAAAACAAAAGAGTGAGGGTAGTCATATGTTGGGAACGGTGCCCCACGAATGGAGTTCCAGACCCTTCCTCTCGCTTGCACAAGCCTGCAGAGAAAGGGCATCTTGGTTGTAAATGGAAATTTCTAGCATGGGTGACCTACGTCTCTACAGGTTGAAGATCAAAGAGGAGGAGAGAAGCAAAAAAGCCCTCTGATAGGGGAGCTGCTAAGAGGTGGGCCTTGGTCTTAATAGCCAGAGCCCTATAAGCAGCCGCCACACCATGGAGTTTAAATTTCTGGGTGACAGCTGCAACAATACAACAGATTCCAAAGAGCTGAGAAAGGTGGAGAAGGGTGAATTCAGAGAAAGTAAGAATGAAGAGGCCCAGGAAAAGAGTTATAAATAGGACCATTAAGAGCAGTGAGGGAACAGGCATCTTTCTGGGGAGGCCTCCCAGGATGGAGGTCCAGGCCTTTGTAAGGGTTGCTGGCTCGCATTCATAATAGCTTTCAGAGCTTTCAAATTGTTTTATCTTTGAAACATCACCTTCCATTTGATCCAGGCCCAGCCGATACATCAGAATGTGTTTGTGATATACAGAGGCATAAGTATGCTCACTGACCAAATTCCCTGACTTTTGGCTGGATTACTAAGGGGTATGTTCTGTGGGTGGTGCAGTGCAGTGTGATAGGTGCTAGTGGTTGTTATTCTGCCAGGTATGTACAATGATACACAGTGTGAAATGCTGTGGAAATAACTTATTTAATGTGGACCTCATGTCTGTGGATTTCTAGAGAGGAGGAAATTGGGGTTTAGAGAGGTAAAGTCACCTCTCCTTCCTCCCTATCCTCCCTCTCTCCCTTCCTTTGTCACAAAACAGTTGTCTAATTCCAAGCTTCTTATGAATCAAGGTGTGTGTGGAAACAAATAGATATACAGACAGACTTTCTCTTTCTTATTCTTACAAATTATCTTTTAGTGAAAATTATTTTAGAGCGTAACGGGATAATAACCAAAAGGATGGCCCATCCCACCTGAATTGCTTTTGTATCACAGCATAGCATTTGTGTCCACTGATCTGCATATTTAAATAAGTGAGATCGGTAATAACAATAGTAGTAAGAGTAGAAACTTTGTTTAAACCCTGCGATGTTATGACACAGCCATCTCTTTTCATCCTTACAACAGCCATAGGTGTTATTTTTATCTCATTATTTAAAGCAGGAAAGTGAAGCTTAGAGTGGTTAACAAACATGTTTAGGGTGACTCAACGGGAAGGTATGAACTCCAGATTCAAACATGGGTTTTCTTCACTCCAGAAACCCCGCTCTTCAGCCCCATTCTGGATTCCTTGCCTTTCCTGGAGTTTCATCAGCACTCACTTCTGCTGAACTAAGTTTATGCGTGCATTGCCTTCTCGGGTCCCTAAATAGAACTGCCTCAATGCATTCCCAGGGTCTTACACCTTCTGACAACAAGCCTTCCAGACACGTGTCAATGTACTATTTTCCTTCTCCTCTCTTTTGTGGCACTGGTGCCAGCTACTCAGGCATCTGAGCTTGCTGCCGCCTCTCATGCCCTCATTGGGTGCCGCCTGCTGTGGCAAATGTCTCCTCCTGTCTGGCCTTTTTAGAACAACTTTGAGTCTTTTTTTGTTTCCTGTAGTTTTTTTCCTTGCTTGGTTTACTGATCTTTTCTCCTCTCTTTTGAGAAAGGCAGCAGATTCCATCATTCTCCAATCTCCCTTCTCTACCAGGTTCTTGAGTGCCTGTATTTGCTATGTACCTCCTAAGTCAACCGGTTCTATTTTTAGTTTATTTCTTCATTCCTCCTATTATTTAGACAAATTTTATTAGGCCTCTAAAATTACATATAACTTCTACTCCTGAAGCATAGGTCAAGCTTCTATTTTAATGTCATATGAGCACTTTAAGTGTATTTTCAACTTGACAAAAATAGATTTCCCCCCCTGTTCTATGAAACACTTCAACATAAAATATTTCAAACTTTAAAAAGGATTAGAGAATAGCATAAACACTTGAATACTTACTCCGCAGCTTTATAAAATCTTAACATTTAGCCATTACTTTTTCCCCCTCATTTCTCTACTGATCTATATGTCTGCTTTATGCCAATACCGTACTGTTTTGATCATTACTGCTTTGTGGTAGGATTTGAAATCTGTAGACTTCTGATGTGTGCCAAACCCAAAGGCTGCCGAAGCTCCAGGAAGCAAATAGGCCTCTTTCACAGAGAGACTAGGTGTGTGTCTCATTCTGCCATGTGTGTCCTGAGGGTGGTAAGCCTGCCAAGAACTACCTCCCAGAGAGTTACAGACCTGTGGGACTCAGGAACGAAAGCTCTTTGACCACCCAAGACAGGCAATCAAGGGGTGTCCTCTGTGCTGCAGTCACGAGGAGGGGTGCACGAGGCACCTGTAAAATTCTTTCAGGGAGATGCTCTCACTCTGGAGAGCAGCAGAGGTAGCATAGTCTGTACGAGGACAGCACCCACGCTTGTTCTGAGGTCTCTGGAAAGGATTACAGTCAGACCTCAGGTGTGTTTAATCCCAAACGTGCCCCTCAGGCTGCATCCGTGATCAGAAGCTAACAGGCTTGTTTCCCAGAAAGACGAAGCACCTGGGCCTGTTGCCTCTGGCTGTGCCCAGGTGGTGGTAGTCATTTCAGAACTCTTTCTTTGCTTCTTATCGTCCTTTGGGACCCGCAAAAGAAAGCCATCCTGGCCCCCCAAGCCAGGCCACACAGAGGTAGGTGTCTCTGGTGGCCGGCAGCAGCAGAAACCATGCAGCAGTCATGTGTCAAAGCTCCCATCCAGGACATACTGGTATTTTGGAGAGGACAGAAAGCCTGGACTTAAAAAAAGAAAAAAAAAGAAAAGGTGGTGCCCCTGGAAAGTGCAAGGTGGAGAGAGAGTGTGACGATGGCGCTGAACAGTCTCCATCCCAGGGAGCATCCTGTAGGCCCCAAATGTGTGTCAAGCCAGATAGATGTCTGCCCCTCAGGCCTACGCTTTGCAGAATGGCAGACGCCCCTTCACACCAAGTTCGGGGGCCACTCCATCCATGCTCTGTCTGGACCGGGTCTGGGTGAGTCCATGCAAGCACCAGTGCTCAAGGTGCTCCTGCCTGTGGGTCTTGCCCCATTGGTTTTCAAAGCTAGGTGTTTGGGGGGCTCGTCCCTCAGATGCAGGTCTTAAAAGTTGTGGGTGCCCGATGTGGGGTTCAAACTCTTCTCATGGAGCAACTCCGGGTTTGGGTTGCCTTTGGACTGAGCGCTGTGTGTGGGGTGGAGGTTTGTGGCGAGATGGTGTCCCAGCCTCTCCTACCTGTTTTCATGCGGGCCTTCTCTCCTTCGCCCAATTGCAAGGAGCCTAGGTGTCACCAGCCAGTTTTTAGGTATTTTTCAGAGGAAGTTTCTTTCTGGGTACCTGCAGATTTGGTGTACAGATTTGGTGTGTAGGTTTGGTGTGAGGAGGTGAGCTCCTTATGTTGCCTTCTTGAACTGGGACCCCCTCCCTTCCCTCGTAGCCTATTGACTTTTAATCCCTAGGTTTATCTGCACAAGGATGCAAGAGAGTTGTATCAGCTCCAAGATTTACTTCTGCACACATGCGTATAAGAAGCTCAAAAGCAGACCATGCAAATCTGTTAAACAGTAAAAAACAAAAACAAAAACAAAAAACCCAAAACCCAGAAAATCCCCCAATATCTTTTTTTAAAGATTATTTTCTATAGAAAGGAAAGCAACTCAATTCTGAAAATTGGTAGTGAAAGGAGATCATTTAGTGTGATTCCTGTGCGAACTCCATTCAGGATAACTAAATAGTCCTTGTAGATGAAGATTTTTTTTTTTCAACAGAATAATTCAGTCTAATAAGTGCAAGAAATTATGGAATTAGAAAATCACCATTTTCTAATTTTCAATCAAATCATCAACCCAGGGAATGTTTGTCAATGGATGAAACTATCAAATGAAAAGCTGGGGGAAAAATGGAAAGGATGATGGGGAATTTTGCAGTGGAAGAATTAGGGTGCCACCATCTTTGTCATTTTTATCACTTTTACTGTCACTAAAACATTTTGTGTCTCCTGATGTAGTAATATTCAGCATAACTTAGGAAATGTACTTGCCAAAAAAAAGTTGAACTTGAATTTAACCAAATTTTTAGAGCAAACTTCCTCGTATAGGGAATATAAGGGAGAAAGAAATAAGTTAAATAAGACCAGAAGGAAGCAAAGAGATAAAGCCAGAATGTGGGACAGTCTGAAAGCTAACTGATCCAGTTCATTTAATGAGAAAAATATGAAAAAGGTGTATGTGGGGGTGGGAGGGGGTAGGAGATCCTGCTCTTGATTTAAAGGAATTAAGATACATTAAAACAAAACATAATATGCAGCCCTTGTTTGAATCCTGATTTGTAAAAATATATTTTTTGAGACAACTGTGGAAATTTAATATGAACTGCATATTTTAGATGATACCAAAAATTGATAACTTTGTTAAATTTAATAATAACACTATGGTTATACAAGAAAATACTCAATTTTAGTGATGTCTATTGAATTAAGGCATTTGCTATAGAACAGTAAAAAACACTATAGCAAAATGTTACAGGTAAATTTGAGGTACAGATATATCTGAGTGATTCTTTCCTGATCTAATTTTCCTCTTTCCCTCACCCAAGGCAATCTATTATTTGAATTTGATGTTTACTGTTTCCACTCATATTTGTTTTTATTACTTTATATGGCTGTATCTCTAAATGATGCATAGTATTAATTTTTATATCCTTGAACCTGGAACAAATGATGTTCTACAACAGGTATCATTTCAGAACTTATTTTTTATACAACATTACCATTTTGAGATTTATTCATTCCAAATATACAGATGTGGCCATTTATTTCACTGCTTTATTGTTTTCCATTATAAGACTATTCTACAATTTCTTTTCTATTTTTTTTTAATTCCACAATTTCTTTATAAATTCAACTGTTGACTCACATGTGGGCTGTTTTCAATTTGTCGCTCTCACTACCAATGCAGCAGTCATCATTCTTGTATATGTTTCATTGTTCATGTTTGCTAGAATCCTCTTAGAGGTAGATTTGATGAGTTGAAAGATATGTGCATTTTTATCTTTACCAGAAATCAAAAGATTATTCTTTAGAGGTGTTGTAGCAATTTATACGTCTAACACAGCTTATAAAAATATATGACCCTCAACATGTTTGCCAATTTTGGTATTGTCAGGTGTTAACAGAATTCCCTCTCCCACCCCCCCATTTCCACCCTTGCTCTATGGATGTTGCCATTTTCCCTTAGGAACTGGATCTCTGAAGGCAGGGTGTCTCCTCCTACAGGCCTGGTGCCCCCTGGATATGGGGCCCTTGGGGCATGGTCCATTGCTCCACCTGGGGCCTGAACCCAGGGCCTTCTGCATGTAAAGCAGATGTGCTAACTAGTACACTATGGAGCCACCCCCTTACCAAATTTTAATCATAGTCATTTGGAGATTTTTTTACATAGAGACTTGGGCTTTCAAATGTAATTCTCCAAATGAAAGCATGTTGAAGATTGGAAGAAAATACGAATTTATAAAATAAATACACAAACAAAGCCAATGTAATCCCAACTTTCCCGTGTCTTTGCATCAGTGTACCACAGAGTCACTCTAATGCCAGCTCCTTTCCAGTTCCTCAGTTTACACTGAAATATCCTGAAATTAGGGAGCAGTCAGGATTTAAACAACCCTTAAAGAGCACTGATCTGTGATGGAAGACTAGAGTCATGGATGAACAGATGGAACTAATATCATGTATCAAAAGGGAGGGCACATAATCCAGTTTATAAATCCTTTGCTTGCTTCTCATCATGGTCGTAGAGCTTAGGTGAGTGCAAGGTTGGGTTAGGAGCAACTGCAGATGTGACTGATACATTCAGGGCCCTGATTAACAATCCAATCTAAGCTGCTTGATGTTTGGCAAAATGGACATAGACTTTTATGGGATGACAAAGGAAGCAAGGAAAAGCAGACAGCTTTGAGTAATTATTTTGAAAAAATTATTATGCATTATTTTTGATGTGCAAGAAGTCTGAAGAATAATACAAGTTTCCACAATTAAATCTAAGAAACAGGACATTATCAACATGGTTGAAACCACCCATGATGCCCTTTTCTTGAATTTGGAGTTTATAATTTTCACGTATGTCATTCAACTTTTCCTGATAGATACGTTCCCCTAAGGCACATGAAACAGGCATCTGTGTGTTAATGTTAATGGCCTTCCACTGTGTAAATTATCTTATAGCTTTCTTTTCCCTGATCATGAAGTTATTAAGAATCATCCATATCTATAGCTCTAAAACAATCATTTCTGCTGCTGTGTAGAATTTTATTATGTAAATACACCAGTTTGTGCATCAACCTGTTAAAGGGGATGTAGATGGTTCTGCTTTTTGCAGCTACAATGCTGTACATGTCTTCTCATGCACATGTACCATGATTGCCCTGGGTATAGACCTGGAAGCAAACTGTCTGGGTGTAGGATGTGAGAGTCTTCAGCTTCGCTCAGTTTCTCTCTAAGTGGGTGTTCTTGATGTGTGCTCTGCGAAGTATCTGACCTCCAGTTGTTTCACATTTTAGCAATTATTTGGTGCTGTCAGTTTTAACCACCCCCCTGCCCCCAACTTAATGAGTGTGAAACGCATGATTTTATCAATGTGTTTTTAATTTATATGTTGTACTAATTAGCAGAAATTCAAACTACTGCTTCTTTGGATAACTTTTTCAAATCTCTTGTCCACTGATTTTTGAATTAGGTTGTCTTTTGTGAGAGTATGTGTGCATGTGTGAACATATGTGTGTGGGTGGCTATGTAAATAGTAGAAATCAGTAGTATACGTGATTGTGAAATATTATATAAATTCCATTTTGTGAATTCTATTCAGCCCAGAAATTGTTTGAATTTCTTCTAAAGCAGAGGTAGCCTATAATATAATGTCATCTTTTATCATTCCCCCCTGGCCCACTGTGAAGGGAAAGGAAAGGCATTTCAGAGTAGGCTGTGAAGCAGTCTGCATTCCTTGAAGTTCAAATCCTTTCCCTGATCTCTGTAGTAACACAGAAGGAGAGAAATCACCAGAACTTGGATAAATATACTCTTAACAGTTTTATTGAGACATAATTATCAGACAATAAATTTCATATTTAAAGAGAACAATTTTGTATGGTTTGACAAATGTGTGCCCCTGTGAAAATGTCATTGCAATCAAGATAATGAATGCATTTATCACTCCCAAAATCTTCCTTATGCCTCTTTATAATCTCTGCCAACCCTGTTCTCAGATAATCACTGTCTGTTTTAAGCCACTAAAGATTAACTTGGATTTTATTGAATGTGGATTCACACAGTACATACTCTTTTTTTGTCTTGCATATTCCACTCAGCAAAGTTATTTTGAAATTTATTCATGTTGTTAATTATCATCGGTTCACTCCTTTTTATTGCTGACTAGTGTCCCACTGTATAAATATACCACAGTTTCATCAGTCCACCTGTTGGACATTCAGGATGTTGACATTCAGTTTTGGACTAATACCTATAATATATGGTTTGCGAGTTCTAATTTTTCCACATTTTTGCTAATATTTGGTGAGGTCATTCTTTTTTTAATTTTACAATTCTAGTAGGTATATAATGAAATATCTAGTAGGTGGTTTCATTTTGATTTGCATTTTCCTGATGACTAATGATGTTGAGCATCTTTTCATGTGCTCATATTCCCTCTGTGTATCTTCTTTGGTGAAGTATCTATTCAAATATTTTCCCATTTTTTTTTTTACCCAGATTGTTTATTTTCTTGTTATTGAGTTTTGGGAATATTTTATAATTCTGAATTGTCCATTATAAGATATATGTTTTATAACTACTTTCTCCCAATCTGTAGCTTATATATTCATTTTCTTAACAAAATCTTTTGAAAATTATGAGTTCTTGACTTTGATAAAGTTTAATTTGTCAACTTATTTTATGAATCAAACTTTTGATGTCATAGCTAAGAAATCTTTACCTAACTCAAGATTGCAAAGATTTTCTTCTATAAATTTTATAGTTTAAAGTTTTATACTTAGGTCTCTAATACATTTTGAGTTAATTTTTGTATATGACGTAAATTACAGGTTTGAGTCAATTTTTTAAATTTTATTTTACTATGATCTATCCAACTGTTCTAGCACCATTTGTTGAAAAGATTATCCTTTCTCCACTGAATTTTACCTTTTTTGAAAGTCTGTTGTTTGCTTTTCAACCTGGAGTTGTTATTCTGACCAATTTCTCCCTTGGGTAGTATTGAATTCCCAGTTCCAAACTCTTGCTCTCTCTGACTAGATGCCTATCACCCATTAGTCAGTATGATCTTTGATAGTTACAGTTCAGTTTTCTAGTTGCAATAGCTTTTCAGACTGCCACCCTGGATTAGCCTAAGTCATTTTGATGTCCTTGGGTATTCTCAAGTCTCTATCCATATGTTTCTAGACTGTCCTTTGGTTTCTTTAGCCTAGGGATAATAGTCATTCATTTGGTTAATTCTTTATATTTTCCCTCTTAAAGCTCCAGAGATGCCATCATATCACTCCCAAATCTGAATATGTTGTGATGTTAGAATTTCTAACCAGTTCTTGAGGACTGATGACCTTTGTTCTAGATGTTCCACAAAGTGATGAGACTTTAACATCCTTTCTGATATTGGTTCTTGGTAGACTGCACTAGTACTTCATATCCCCACTTAAGAGCAAGCATCATTCATTTACTCTTTGGTCACTTTTGAACACGTACTTTGTGCCAGGCACAAAGCTTGCATAATAGGAATAAAGAGATAGATAATACATAATCTTTAGTCTTAAGATATTTTGGTCTAATATATTCTGCCCCTTTAGGTCCCAAGGCCACTTAAAGATTCTGAGGACCAATAATTTGGGTTTCAGAAATGAGGTCTTCCCTTTCTCTTCAGATAAGATTGTTGCCATAACTGGGAGGAAATAAGAGGTATTTTCTGAGTTAAACAAGACATTCTAACTCAAGAATAGTAAGATTTGGGTGACAAAGACAAGCTCTGAAAAGGGATAAAGTGTCTAGACAGGACCAGATGCCAGCAGGCAGAGGTCAGACCCTCAAAGGAGCACCAGGGTCAGCGAACATTTGTCAGAAAAGAACAAGAAGAAGGGAGCAAAAGGGTAAAAAATTATCTTTACCTTTTGACTGGGAAGGTGTATGTGTAGGAGAGAGCTGGTGAAAGTGAATTTGAGCCTTAAGGATAAAAGGTGCTGGATTAAAATGCAGTTGGTATTACATTTCCTTCTGTGAAGGGTCACCGAGGCAGCAGAGTCCAGACGTGTCCCAGAGAAAGGAAATGAATCCACGTGAGGTTACCTGTCTTCTTTGATGAAGTAGGTTTTGTACACATCATTAACTACACAAAGGGCAGAGAGAGGAGGTGTCTGCCAAATGAAGCAGCTCTCTAAAAGCTATTGTCCACCCAAGGCGCTTCACAAGAATAAGAATGGAGAACAAAGGGGCAGCCTCAGGACTTAGCCAGGGAAGGGAAAAGCACTGTATGCTCTTCTCTAGGATGGCTGAAGCACTTCCTGGCCAGGCTTTGCTCCGGGTGCAGAGGAGTTAGCGAATGGCAATAGGAATCTATGAATATGGAGCTCTGGAAATTTAGCTATCCAAGGCTCAGACCAGGAGAAGTACTGGGGCTACCTAGGGTGGGAACTCAAGAATTGAATTTCCTTCCCAAAAGCAAGTAATAGCTGCTGGATGGCCAAGGAAAAGGGGTGGGGCAGGGAGGAGCAGAACTGGCCCCATATACATGGGCTCAGTAGCAATGGTCAATGTGGTGTGATTCAAAGGGCCCAAGAAATAATTACCTGAAATAATACTTCTCCATCCCTTAAATAGAGCCCAACGTTCCTTCAAAGTGGGGCATAGACTTTCTTCCATAATTAAAGTTATGGCTTATAATTAAAGTATCTGTGGGAGAGTCAAATTCACATTAAGGGTAAACTCTAGATGTTTCTTAAGAGCAGTGCTGAAGGAGGGCATGATCATGAGTCTGATGAGAAATAACGCCTGAAAAAGGGGAATGGTGGTCTGGAAAGCAGATTACATTGTCCTTGGTGGCCAGCCTGATGCTTGGGCTGGTTAGGGCTTCCAGGTTTGGCAAAACAAACACACATGGAAACATAAGGATGCTCAGTTAAATTTATCCAAAATTCAGATTTAACCGAGTGTCCTGTATTTTATCTGCAACTGCAGGCCAGTGGGAGTTTTATTTCATTGCCCCATGCAGCCCCCTTCATCATTTTTGCCTTATAGATTCCCTGAGCCTTCACTTATGTATGTGAGGACTGCTGGTGAGAAGGGTATGGAATGGGGAAAACAGAACCACAGTACAGAATGAGGAAGATAAATTGCTGAGGCCTAGAAATGTAAATGCCTTGAAGACCCAAAAGATGTCATTTCTCTTTGCATCCTCAGTGCCTTGCATAATGCCAGAGACAGAGCAGGTTGTTCAATACAGGTATGTTGAGATTCTAAAAATTGTCAATAATAATAATGACAATGATGATCATGATGATAATGAAAATGTATATAGTGCTTACCATACCCAGGCTCTGTCTTCAGAAGCACTTCACTGAAAAACTGAGGTAGTGCATAAGACATGGTACAAAAGGGAGAACTTTGTAATTAAATGGATTCTTTATTTATTAATGTGAAACCTTTTTTTTTTTTTTTTGAGGTATGAGCTGTCCAGGCCACACAGCTCATCCTCCTCCTACAAGCAAAGCCAGTTTTAGTTATTCTCTACCTCTTTTCTATAGTGTTCCTATCTCTGCATTTCAGGGATGTGTCATACCCCATGCACCCTGCACCCCATCTTCCAGAGTGCAAATACATGAGTGCAAAAAACAGCTCATCATTAAGAGAGTAAGTAGCTTTTGAAATAATTTCTTAATACTTTTTAAAAATGTAGATGAGATTACATAGGAATTTGATTTATCCAGCCTCCTCCTTGTCTCCATTCACAGAGAGCCTTGTTTCTGCCTGCATGGAAACAGGCATATGGAGATGGGCAGAGGATTAGGTGGTCAAACCACAAGCATCTCTAGCCTGGCATGAGTTGGCTTCAGATTTGCCAAACAGAGCACTTGGAAAGTCTGGTTTTATTACATCCATCAGATTAGGACCGGGGAAACTCAGGACAATTTAGGATTGGAGAAACTAGGTTGGGAGCAACTGCTGCTACTTTTTTACACATCTTTGTTTTTTTAGGCAGAATCTCAAATGTTTTTCATCAGCAGCCTTCTTCACCCCCACCACCTCCATCCATCCTCACCCAAACCCCAGTGGGGAAAGCAGGCCACACATGGTTCTGCTTCATTTGCCTTTAACTCATCAAAATATTATTTAGTCAAAGCAACTCTCTAAGGAGCCTTTTACTAGCTGTTAGAGGCCTGGCTTTTAAGCCTATTGTAATTGGGAGGTTCTTTCTTTTTTCTTTGAACCTTTCTTTTTTCTTTTTTCAGTTCTAAGCCAGCTCTAAACCCCAGCAGACCTGGGAAGCTGCATTTGTCATTTATTTGCTGGACTGTTGAATTCTGGAACCCAGTTAGCTCCAGCACATTCCCTCACTGGTGAACTATATACCCTGTATCATTTTTAAGGGCATCACTCCAGTCTCGTCAGCAAGTCTGGACTCTGAACTCATAAGCTCTTTCTGGCAATGTGACCTGGCATCTGTACTTGCACTTCAGTTTTGCTGTTTCCACACTGGACCATACCAGTGTCTCTGCTCACCTATGTAATCCAGGGGCTTCCCACCTGCCTGACATATACAAATCCTTCCGCTGCCTCTGCTCTGACTGCATTCCTCTCCTGCTCGTAGCCCGCCATGGCACTTCTTAAACAGGGTGCATGCAGGCTTGAGGATTGAAAGGTTAAGTTCCCGGACAAAGCAAAGTATAAGACAAACATGGAATATCTTCCTAACAGCATTAAGGCTACTCAAAAATTGAGGGAAATGTTTTTTCATGTTTTAAAAATCTGTGGTGTAGATTTCAAAACCTATGAGTAAGTATACAATAAAAATATGCAGTCTAAAGATAAAACATGAATCTTTAGGAAAATTTTAAGCTTGAAGTATACTACTTTGAATTAACTTCCTAGGCCTCCAGGAATCACATATTTATTGCCTTCTGCCATTAGTGAATGGGGTAAAATTTGAGAGGCGTTGAGAGGCCCTACTTGTCCACATGTCTATCAAAGCCCATCACAGCCCATTCCCAAGCCCCAATCCTGCCTGCCACCCGCTACTCATCCGCATGTACTTCACTCTTTAGGTATATAGGACAGTTTCTCATTCTCCTGCACATCCCTACTCTAGACGTTTATTCCTCATAATCAGAATGACTTTAAATTTTCTGATCTTTGCCTGACCCGAATCCAGACCCTCTAATTTCCTATCAATTTTTTTTTCCATTGCAAACACATTTTTCACATGCCTCAGAGCCCTGGTCATGGCACTAGTTTCTTGAGGAATATTCATTGAGAAGTTGTTGACTGACCACAATTACTGAGCCCTTGAGGTGTGCACAAAGGACTGGAACATTTGTGCTCTTAGAAAGTAAGGGAACCGGACAGGATGGTGCTAACTGGAGAGTCTGAAGAACTTTTCTATTACTGCTGTTTTCTTCAACAAGTCTCAAGCCTTGTTTCTGGAGTAAAGGGGTAGTGAGGACAGGCACAGCTTTGTCTAGATAGGGCTGATGCTGCAAAAACTGGGAAGAATGATGGATGAAAAGAGTTGCAAACTGGAGACCTGCAAACACTTTTTTTTTTAACCCCAAACATGAGATAGACACACACACACACACACACACACACACACACAATTTAGGAATTTTTTTTAATTCAGAAATTTTTCCCCTCTAAACCTGGAATTCTTGGTTCCCTTAAAAAATCCAGGTTATTTAGTAGGATATTGTGATTTATAATAATAAATATATATTTGGTCTCTGTCCCATTTCTGGCAGAGCTTCTAAAACTCCTGGAATTTCCTCAGTGATGAGAGTAATCTCAAGATATCTTTTGCTGTGTTAATGAGGTGACTTTGGGCCTGCAGGGAAGAGGGGACTGTTGCCAGGAGAATCAACCACATGATTAGAGGGCTGGAACTTTCAGCCCCTCCCTCATTTCAAGGAAAGGGAAAGGGGCTAGGGATGGAGTTCTATCACCAATGGCCAATGACTTAATCAATCATGCCTACGTAATGAAACCTCCATAAAACCCCAAAAGGACATTGTTGGAGAGCTTCCAGGTTGGTGAACACATGGAGTTTTGGAGAGAGAGAGTAGGGATGCTTTTCACCCTTTCCGGGTACCTTACGTTTCTTCTGTCTGGCTATTCCTGAGTTATAATAAACTGGTGATGTAGTCAGTAAAATATTTCTCTGAGTTCTGTGAGCTGCTCTACCACCTTAATCAAACCCAAAGAGGATCTGTGGGACCTCTGATTTGCAGCCAGTTGGTCTGAAGCACAGGTAACAACCTGGAGCTGCGATTGGCATGTGAAGTTGGGGGCAGGACAGTCTTGTGGGACTGAGCCTCCAACCTGTGGGATCTGTAGCTATCTTCCTATAGATAATGTCACAATCAAGCTGAATTGTAGGACATCCAGTTGGTGCCAAGGAATTACTTATTCGTGTTGTGTAGAAACCCCATCACTTCTTGTCATACCAACACAGTGCACTCCCCCATGAGCATTTCAGTTGGATGTCCTGATACAAAGAATGGACAGAAACAATTAAAATTCCAACTTAGGGCCTATGGGTGGAAATTCTGAGAAGATGCCAGAAGAAAGAATTGTGATTAGTTAGAGAGAGAAAGACACAGGCAGAAATCCAGTTGGAAGTGAACTGGGAGATTCCTTTTGAGGTCGGCCACTCAGCCTCTTCATTTCAGAGCTTCTCTCTTCAAAAGCATTGCACATGTCAACATGTCTGGTGTCACCCAAGGAACCGTGCTCAGGCTCCGAGCCAGTAGCGCTTGCTGCACCTCATCTCAGGTGTCTAGTCTCTTTCCCATCGAAGCATCTAACTTGTCTCTTTCTTGATTTGCCCAGAGCCACGTTAGAGTTTCACGCACCTCTGAGCTGTTCAGATTCAGACATTTCGCTCAGTCCATTTGAAGGACTCTTAGAAAAATCCATCCAAATTCAAATTCTCTCTCTTTCCAATGGCCTCTAATGCTAATGCCCTTGCTTCTCTGACCCACCGCCAGATCCATCCTGACTTCTGAAAAAGGGACTGACTGTTCTACCCCCGAGCTTCTCATTTCAGCTGTCACAATGGGGAGACGAGTGGGGGTTGATAGGATCCCCAGAGGAGTTCTCTGTCTATTAGGCCAGGCCCAGGCCATTCATGAATAGGCCATTCCCAGGGCCTCGGGTTTCAGGGTAGGGAGATTAGCGAGGGGCCCTCCAACCAGGCAGGCAGAGCACTGACTCTCCATTTCCCTCTTCTGGCTGTTAGTTTTCAGAACTAAGTAGCTGCCGTCTCCGAGGAAGCTGGGAGTTGCTGCTTGCCCTGTCTCTGAGGGCCAGTGGGTGGGCGAGGGAGGATTACAGGCAGAATTGCTAACAGATGGGCATCACTTTTAGGTCTCAGTTCACAGTGAAATCAAAGACAGAGGCCTTCTTTGCTATCTTCAGTGACAATACGCAGAATTCCACCTCTTTTTGCTACTCTAGTTTTCCATGCTCCACCCCTCCCCCCAGTAATAAAAGCATCCTAGAATTTCAGAATTGGAATATACTTTAAGAACCTTTGGCCTACTGACTCTCCTCATTTTACACATGAGAAAACAGTCATGCAAAGAGGTGCAGTGGCTTGTCCAAGGCCACACACTGGCAACTGTCAGGACAAGGATGGGAACCAAGCATTTTTAATTTCTTTCTCCTTTTAGTTCCTAACTTTTGGTCATGAGTACACAACATTTATCATTTCTGGCATATCTACAAACACTGTGCTATTACTTAATATTTTTTCTTTAGTTAGACCCATTTTTTACTTAAATGTAAAAAACCTTACTTATTTTAATATTGGAGACTGAAAGGCAAATGTAATTAATGGAAACCAGTGTTATGAAACTAGCTGGATATTTTGATGTGTTGAGGACTCTAACTCCATTCATTTGGGGTTAAAATGAGAGCTAAGTGTTTTGCAAAGAGTTAAAGAGATTCTGACACCTGCCTGAGACATTCTTCTGGAAGGGAAGAAGGAGAATCAAATGGGAGCAACCTTCCCCCTGAAGGATTAACACCTCTCTGTGGCCTCTCTGTGTACCAGCAGTTTCCTCCCAATATCTGTGGGGCATGGTCCCCAGTTTGGGATCACTGCCCTAGACGGCACTGCCTTCAGGAGTGGACCTCTTGCCTTGCTGTTTTCCCTTCTCAGGGGAAGGCTCCACCAATGCAGAAAACACAGTATTCCTTGAACATTTCAAAAAACATAGGCAGTGGTTCCTATGGAGAAATAGATCTTTTGAAGTTGGTTTTGTTGTTACCTGATGGAGTTTCTCACAGCTTTCTGGTTGAGAGCATCCTGGAGAGGGAAGCAGGGTCACAGAGAGTGATTAACAAAGTTTTTGGGTCTGAGAGGTAGCTAAGTGATTTTTTGTACACTACCACCTCCCCTCTATTGCCAACCCCATAAGTCACCATATGATGCGATGACAGGAACAAATAGGGTTTCCTCCTTTATGGGAATATCAAACCAACACTTTATATGATCTGATACTCAGAATGCTAAGAAAAATTGGGTCCATTTCAAGCACAGCCTGGAGTTGTAATTTTAGTATTATCACATGTAATGACCCAGTGGGCAAGTGGTTCTTAGTGACTGGCCACTGTACTGGATGTGGGGTCACAGTAATAAATAAGGCACCATAATGCACCCTGTTCGTACTGAGAGCAATTTTGTGTAGTGGAGACAAACTGCATTCATATAAAAGTGTAACAAGGATGTCCATGCTATGTATACAGTGGTGGGGAGTCTGATGAATGTTCTGGAAGCCTGGAGGAGGAATTGAAGGAAGGCAGGGATTGAGGGGGTAGGAGAAGCCTTGTGAAGGCTGGGGCTCAAGGGAGCAAGAAAAGCTTTGTGGAGAATGTAGAATTTTTGCAGGACTTCTCCCTATTTTCTTCTGATCTTTTTGCTCCCTTTTAATGTTCTCCTCCAAAATGGGCATGTAGTTTGCACTGGCAGAGGCCTGGGGCTTAACCATCACCCCTGGATGAGGGCTGAGCAAGCATCCTGGGGCCTGTGGTGAAGGGAGGCTGGGCAGGTGGACAGCACTTACGCTGCCTTCAGTGACATCCTGGAAGACAGATTTACCAGTCTCCGAATTCTCCTTGGTGTACGCTCTCCTCCCTGAAGCCCTGCACAGGGGAGAGGGAGGGCTCGAGAAAGGCAGAGAAAGGCACCACACACATTATAGGACTCTTATTGGACTATCGCAGACAGAACCCTCTCCCACGGTTTTCTGAGCAAAGATTCCATCTTTAGGCCTCTCCCAGACCCCTCAGGCCGAATGGAGGAGGTGGGGCTGACAGATTGGTAGTTTTCACTCTCTGTAAGACGGCTCTGCTGACCTTATACCCTGTGGTACCCCTGGGGCTGGTGAGGAATCAGAAGTGGGAGACAGCTCCACCAGGAAGCCTCAGTTTTCTCATCTGCAGCATTCATTTCCTTTTTGTGAAGATCTCTATTTCAGATTTGGAAGGAAAAGGAGAGAACTGGGCAAAGAGGAGAGAGGGAAAGAGAGAAAGAGAGAGAGGCGGGCTGGGGGACGGGGCTGGGAGGTGGGAGATGTGAGTGTGTGTGTGTGTGTGTGTGTGTGTGTGTGTGTGTGTGTGTGTGTTTCATTCATTCATTCGTTCGGGCTGTGCATTCAGTTCTCACACCTAGTTTAGCTCTGCCCCTCACAACACTGAAAAATTTTGAGTTTCCACTTTGCTTCAGTCCCTAACCCCACTTTATAAGCTCCAGAGGCTGGGGAAGGGCCACAGAAGGATCTCTCAGGCTGTGATGGGGCTGGTTTCCCTAAGCAAAAGGAGATGCTTCTCTTTCTGCCCAGGGTGAGGGGTAGGGTCAGCCTCGTCCTCCTGAGCAAAATGCTTGGAAAGGAGGTGCAGCTGGAGTTTGAGATACCGAAACAAAGGGCGTGCGGATGCTGATGAATGACTCAAGGCTTCCCCTTGCATCGTTTCCAGCCCAAATTTACACCCCTTCTAGGAGCCTTTTCTCCAGGAAAGTAGTTCAATATTCACTTTCACAGACAATCCTTGAACTCACACGCCCACTCACACGTGCACAGCCATCTCCTTGCTGCTGCCCAGAAGGCTGGCTCTGGGAGGATGAGTCTGGCTTGGGGAGCAGCCATGATTTGCAGTATGGGGCCCCCACCCCTTCCCAGGTGTCTATGGTTTCGGACAGGCTCCCTTTAGGAAGGCAAAGAAGGGGAAGGTGTGTGTCCATTTTGGGTTAGTGATACTCTGGACTCCTTTCCCAGTCCTTCTCGTGCTCCGGTCTGTTCTCCCCAGAGGAGCCAGAACTGGGCCCAGCCTCCCCTCACAGTCTGCCTGCTGAGCTGACCAGGGCCTGCATTTCTTGCTTATTAATATGCCAAGGTCAAATCCCTCCCTTTTATAATTAACTTCACTTGCAACAACAGGGTTATTATGATAGCATAGTATTTTGTCACACAGTTGTACTACGAATTAATCATTCCCCTACTGTTTTCATTCCGGTGGCTTCCAGTGTTGCAGTGTCACCCAGTGTTACAGATATTGCCACAGCAAACAACCGTATAAACACATCATTATAATAAACATCTCTGTTGTCTTCCAGTTATTCCTAGAGGTAAAATTACTGGGTCAGGGGAATAATTATCTTTATAGCTTTGAACACAAAGTTCCAAGAGGCTCTCTCCAAGTGGAAGGGCAGTGAAATAGAGAGATCTCTGGAACATTTAAGGTGGGAGCTGAGGGTGGAGCAGCCCTGATGTTGACAGCCATTTCAACAGGTGGCCAGTTACCAGGCGGCCAGTGCCAAATAGGGACCTTGAGCTCACTGGAAAATGGAAACAGACAGGCTTGGCAGACTACCCATCACATTTCCTAACAGAGGGTGGGTGGAGAGTAAGGGCATGAGGCTTAGAGCTCAGACATTCTGAGAGTCAGAAGCCCCCAGTCTCTGTGCTTGAACTGCCTCTCTGTGCTGGCAGGATCTGGAAAATATGACTTGAGGGAGTCACCATACACACATTTCCACCTGCCAAACACTGTTAATCAGAGCTTCAGAGAGACTTTCCTGGTCCTGGGAAGCCAGAAGAAAATCCGTATCTTCTCTCCATAGCCTGAGCTTATTCTTCCTTGTCACCTTCCTTCCTTAAGTTCTACTTCAGGGATCAGCTTGGGGAAGCCATAGCTTCCCTCAACTTTCAAACTCTCACATAACTAATTAATTCATTTAGCCAAAAACATATGTTGAGTGGGGTCTACTGTGTGCCAGGCATTCTACAAGGTCTGAGGGCTCGAAATGTCTCTGACCATGTATTTTGATAGATATTGACATGTAAGCTGATTTACATATCACTAAAATACCGTTGGTAATTTCTATTTCCTTTACTCACATATTCTTAGGCTAATACCTGGTAAATTATGGACATTTGAAAATATTTGATGTATGAATAGGTGCATTTGAAGGGTTGTGTTCCTCAAGTACAATATCAGCTGGAGATACTTTTTTTTTTAAATGTTTTATTTTGAGATATAACTTATATGAGAGAAAATTTACTAGTTTTGAGTGTACAAGTCAATGATTTTTAGTATATTTATAGCGGTGGCAGCATCATGACAATCTTATTTTAAATAATTTCTAGTGCTTCCAAAGAACACCTCCTGCCCATTTGCAGTCTCTCCTTCTCCTAGTCCTTGTCAATCTCTAATCTACTTCATGTATTTATAAAATTGCCTATTCTGTATATTTCATATAAATCAAACCATACAATATGGAATATTTGTGTCTGGCTTTTTTTTCTTCACTGAACATAATGCTTTTGAAGTTCATCAACATGGTAGCGTGTATTAGTACTTTATTCCTTTTAACTGCAGAATAATATTCCATTATGTAGATACATGACATTTTGTTCATCAGTTGAGGAACAGTTAAGTTTCTACTTTTTGACCATTCTGAATGATTTTGCTATAAACATTATGTACAGTTTTTGGACATACATTTTCATTGCTCTTGAGTAGGACTGGTCATATAGGAGTACTTGGGAGCAAAGATTTAAAGAGACACTTATGAAAGGAGGACGAGATGGAGCCTGTCTACTTTTGAACTGAGACAAAGCCTGGTGCTGTGTGTCTCTTTGTTCACACTTCTCTTCAACCTGCGTATTGCCCTCCAGTGAATTTTTCTTTTCAAGGCTGACCTTGGTTTTTCCTTTTTCATAAGGAGGCAGGGTGGGGGAGGGTTTTCCAATACTATCCTATTCCTATTATTATTTTTTTTAATACAAATGAAATATATAATTGTTGTAAAAAAATCAGATTCCACAATATAACTTAAAAAAAAAAACAACAAAAGAACATTAAAATGATCTAAAATGTCATTACCCAGATCTAATTATAATTAATATTTTGGCGTGTATCCTTAGAGAGAAAAAAAGAGAGAACAAAATAGATATAAATATTGATATCAATGTAGAGATAGATGTTGATATGCTTTCTTTGATACTTAGTTTTTCACTTACTATATCTACTTTTATGTCTTTGTATTTTTTTTATATTTAATGATTGTATACTTTTTATAATCACAATGAGCTTTAATTAGTTTAACTAAATATTTATCTTTGGACATATAATATTTTTAAAAATTTTTTTGTAGTTAAAAAATACTGCAGTTATAGAATATGTGAAAATGTTCTTTGAAAGAATGTTTTGAGGCCTTTGGCTGATATTGACTATTGCCCCCAGGAAGTTTAACACAGTTGATACTTCTACCAGCCACATATGAGAGAATTTAGTCCCTGCATTTCCACTAAAACTGTCTTACCATAAAAAACAAAACAAAACAAAATCCCAATTTGCTAGTAAGCAAAATATGTTATCTCTTGAAATTAATGTGGCTAACTTTTCACATATTCGTAGCCTATTTAAATTTCCTCTTTGGAGCAACCACAATCTAACTTTAGTGGAGTATCTGGGTCTTCCTTCCCCTTGCATCTGCTCTTGCTGCTCTGCCCAGCAGACATACCCAGGCCCCTTCCCTCTCACACCTTGGGTGGAAGGCTAATGGAATGACAGGTGGACTCTGCTCCATCTGACACTACAGTAAGACCACGAGGCCCACTCCCATGGCATAGGAAATATCATCTGCTGCCCACAGACCGCCTGGTACCCATTGAGGTTGATTCAACTGACATCTAAACCACACAGCTCCCAACTCAGTTGGATCGAGTTTTACGACAGGATGAAAGAGCAGGCTTTTGGAACCCCACCTTTTGGCACTAGCATCCTTTATCGGAAGGGCCAGTACGTGGGTGGCAGAGACCAGCTGTTCTTCTTTCCCCTTAGAGTCAGAGCAGAGGAAGTGAGATCAAGTTATAATAGAAAGGACACCACTTAGACAAAAGAAAGAACTAATTGCCAAGGAAGTGCGTGGAGTGCTTGCTACACCTAAGGGAATCTTTGATGAGGCTGAGCTATCTGTGGTTTAACTGGACCCCTGCCTGAGAGTAGGGGATGGGCCTTAGCCTGGGCCTAAGGTGATAAGCTCTGGCTTAGCTCATGAGCTCCTCAGCTTCCTGCATGCCTACTGCCACCTGACAGCTAGTGGATCTTTCTTGGGACTATAACTTTAAAGATATGGACCCTTTGGGTCTCTCCTCCCCACCTTAGAGTTAACAATATAATCTGAAGTTACGTTTCTGTAATCCAAGAAACAAACAGAAGTAAAGGAAGCCATATCATTAAAGGTCGAACATTTGTCAGGCTCTGGGCTAGATGTTTTAGAGGCCATCGAATATCTTTATGATAGCAGAAAAGGAAACTGAGGCACAAAGAGGTATGACTGGCCCAAATCACAAACTAAATGGCAGAACTGGTATTCACACCCAGACATGTTTTGACTCCAACATTTCTCTTCATTGAACCACATTATTGTGGAAATAATTTCATTGCCAGAAGTGAAGGTATTTAGGAATATAAACTCTTTACACTGGAGAATTACCAGCCAGTCACCTTGGCCACCTTAGTCTTCCTGGAGTCTAAGTATTTTCCTGATCTAGGTGGAGCAGGCCTTACATAGGTCTCCTGAAGCTGGATTCTTCCTAGTCTCATTTTCTTTTGGGTTTCTCAGCCCTAACCATCATCTGTGTTCTTTCCTTTATTTACTTTAATACAATGGATGGTTGGTACTGTATGGAGGTGAGAGACAGATGGGTAATGAAAGATAGGAAGTCAAATCCCATCTCTGTCATTTACTAGCTGGATGACTTTGAGCAAGTTAGTAAATTTTTCTGTACCTTCATTTCTTCACCTGGATAATGGGGATAAAAATAGAATCAGTCTCACAGTTCGGGTATAAATATTAAATAATAGGGTTAAGTATTTAGAAGGATATTTAGAATAATACATTCTAAGGTAATGTTAACTTTCATTATTTAGGTAGAAATCACATCTTGTACATATGGAAAAAAAAACGGTATGCCTAAATGGTCCATCTTCCCACCTGCTTCATCCCTCCCTACCTCTTTTCCTACCTCTCTCCCTTCTTTCGTCCTTCTTCTTCCTTCCTCCTTCCCTCCTTCCCTTCCTTCCTTTCTTATTTTTTTTGGTTTATTCCATCTTCTTTTCTTTTCCCCCCTCTCAATAAATATTCACTGCACATCCATTACACGTTGGGAATTATAGCAGGCACTGCGCTACATGCTTTGATTTCATTGTATCCTAGCCCTTTTACAGTGCTATCTATTGTTTCCTGCTTGAGACAGACAGGGCTAGTGTACCTGTGTGAGACATAGCTCTCCTGCGAAAATATGAAGATATTAAGAAAGAGGAATTAACTGGAATGTTAGAAATATTAGGAATCTTACATACTATCTTAGTCTGAGCTTCTCATGTCCTCATAGATGAGAAAACTGAGCCATGAGATAGTAAGTGACTTCACAAAGAAAGCCCATAGCCAGTTAACCCAAGATCCAAGACTCAAACGTGTGATATCTGGGCATCTCATAATCTCCTTTTGTAAGTGCTCCTACTTTTTCTAACCAATAATCTAGGCAGAATGCTGTAGGGAGTGAGTCATCAAGTGGTCACATAATGTCTCAGCATCTTGCATGGTACATTGCATGTCAAATGTGCTTCTGCTCAGCCTTTCTTCTTACAAAATTGTCCTTACTAATCATGTCAGCAGGGGTGGGGATGAGGGGTGCATTGTACCTAATACCAAGAAAATACAACCTCCAACCATCACTTCTGGTTTGCAGGTGTCCCCTGTGCCCTTGGAGATGGGATTACATGGGATTGTAGGCTTCTGTCAAGTGGCCCCAACTGTCCGTTGAGATGCTGGGCATGTGGGATTAATGGAAAAAGCCTGCAGTCCAACCTTAGGCAGCCTCCCAGGTGCTCTGTCTCCCTGTCCCTTCACCGTGGTCTGTCAAGAAAAACCTAAAGCCATTTTCCTTGGAATTTTTTCTCGGCTTTGATACTTTAGTTATGTGACCTTAGCCGAGTCATTATCTTCTCTAGGCCTCAGTTCTCATTTGCAATAACTGGATGCATCTTCCATTCCTCCCAGCTGTGAAGTCATGTGGCTTATATTTTTAGCATTTAGCATGTTGCTAGGTTTCTGTTAACCACCCACCCTGTGTCCAGTATTCTCCTAGGGAATACAAGTAGAGTTTCCCAACACTTTTTTTTAGAATGGCACACATACAAAGTAATTTGTACAGCTCACCAGGATAAAAAGATGAGGCCACCTGCAGCCAGAGATCATATTCAGGGCTCTAGACCACACACAGTGGCCCCAAGAACCGTCTTGGGACATCTTATAGACCACTGTAGCATATGAATCAAGAGGCGCTATTCCAGAGTCCAGAAATTCTCTATGCTGTCCTGTCATCCAGGAGTTTCCAGTCTCACTGCAGACGCGTGGCACTCAACATAGCATTGAACAGCTAACATAGCCCTTGAGTAAGTGGCTAGACTAGAGGCTTTAGTAACTCGAAGATGGGGCAGACCAATGTGGTGAAGGGTTCTGGAGGCTTCCTAGAGGAATGGCGCTGACTCAGAAATGACAAGCTTGGGTTTGTTAACATCAAGGCAGGTGGCAGACAGTTGCAGAGATAAGTCCCCTCTGCTGAGAAGTAGCAGCTCTGGATTCTAGTTCTGACCCCACTTCTGAATCATTCTATGATAAATAGGTTGTCAGCTGTCTACCTACCAGTGGTGCCTGAAGGACCAGCCAAGTCAACCTCAAGGTGCCATGAGGTTCAAATCACAGAGTGAATGTAAAGATATTCTTCAGGAATGAAGTGCCTTGTTAATGTTAGAGACTAATATTAGCCATAGATTAGGAAAGCCAGTGGAAGCTTCATGATCACGGAGGGATTTTCCCTGCATGGTTCATTAATGGATGCCAAATGCTCAGAATAATGGCTGGCATGGAGTGGGGACTTTACAAATAGTTATTGAGTGAAAGAGAAAGGGATGACTGGACTGACTTCTAGGCCCGCTGGGACTTAGAAGCTGGTGTGACCAGCCATTCACACTAGAAATGGAATGAGGTTATGAGGGCTTATGAAGCAAGTAGTCAGACAAGAAGTAACACACAGCATGAGACTAATGAGAAGGTAAACAGAGGGTTATGAAAGAACACATCCTGAGGGGTCCTGCGGGAGGAGCTGATATCCACTTTGGGGCTGAAAGAAGGTAGAAACTATCCTTGAGAGAGGGGGAAGGGGATGTGTGCGCATCCCCCTCGAATCTGTTTTACAAACAATACTGGATCCCTGGGTGAGTGGCCTCAGACCAACAGGGAATCCTTTGCTTTCCTCGATGACTGCCTGCTTTGGCCACTAGCTCTCTAGGGGACCAGGGCTTTAATCTCCACCCACCTCCCAGAATCCAGGACGCTGATTCTGACTGGGAGAGAGATTGTTCTGAGCAGGCACTGACAGTTCTGATTTTATCAAGGGGCTCATGTTACTACCCAGCAGGCATTTTGAAGACAAGCGTTTTACTTGGGATACAACTTAGAACTATTTCTTTCTATGAGTTTTTGATTCTGTTTCTTCTTCCTTTGGCTCGAGATTGCAATAAAACATAAGATTACCTGGAATAAATGCCAGCCAAGCTTGATGTTCAGTGGGAGTCAGAGAGGGTGAGAGAATGAGGTGTCCGCTGGCCTTGCCTGTCCTCAGAGGCCTGAACCCTCCCACACCTGGGTGTTCTCCCTTTGGGTGCCTCCCTCTCTTTATTTTCTTACTTTTCTTGCTCATTCCTCATCAGAGGTGGAGGACAAGCCTGTTTCCCTAGGATGCTCTGTACCACAAAACAGAATTCTCTTCATTGTTTTTCCCAAGCAGTCTATCAAAGGCCCCAACTCCATGCAGCAGGTCACTCTCTTTCTAGGGATCCAGAGACTGCCTTGAAGCTGGTGCTCTATATTCAGTGGGGCTCACACCTGCCTAGGAGCACTGGCCCTCACCCTGGAGGGCAGAGTTAGACCTTCTTAGAACCCGTAGAAGCTCTAGGAATTTTCATTGGCATGGGGTTTTAAAAATGACAGAGGGACACGAGGGCTTACAAGGGGAAGACAAAGGAAGGGGGTGTTAGGCATTTAGTGACTGTTGCATCCCTGCTCTTCCTACTCTGTCTTTTCTCACAACTTTGAAAGTCAGTGTGTTATCTCCATTTTATGGATGAGGAAACAGGCGAGAGAGCTTTCCGGACTTGCCTGAGATTCCACAGCTGTATGACACAGTTTTGTTCCTAGAACTGTCTGCCTCCAAAGTCTGCATTTTTTCTACTGCTGGGAGAAAGGTAGAAAAGGGTCCAGAGTTCAGTCATCTTCATATTGTTTATGACACCCTGAGGCGACACCAGGATGTACGTGATTGGGCTCGGAGTGTCATTCTGGGACTCAGGAGCAATCTTCCACCCGTCTTTGATCGAATGCAGAGTCTCACTAGGATTCTGTACCCTCCACCTTGAGGAAGTCACAGAATCGGAAGGGAGGTTCTGAGAAGTTAGTGAAAATGATAAAAGGATTCCTACAAATAAGAACTGAGGGCTAAAGGGACATAAGGTGAGATTGTTGGTGGGGAAAAGGGACGGGTACACGGCCTTGTGAGCATTTGAAGGGCCCTTTGAGCAGAGTCAGTGCTTCAGGTTTGTGGTTGGAAAATGATAATTTAGGACAGGTAGACCGGGTACAGCTTCCTTCCTGGGGGAGGGGGCAGGGCTGTGAAATCTAAACAGTCCAGGTCTAGGGAATCTAGCTGGAGGCAGAGACAAATGACTTAAGTCTCTTTTCAAGCCTCAAGCCTGGAACCCTGGAATTCTAAGAAACACATTCGAGAACAGAAGGGAGGGAGGTAAGGGGGAGATGGATTTAGCTGCCCAGTTGGGACGGAATGAAGTTACTTTGTGTTCTTCTAATGACATCAGGTGCCCAGACATGACAGCAATAAATGGAAAGGAGTATTTATGTAAACAAAAGCAATAGAAATAGATGGGAGAGAGTAAACTAAATATAAACTCTCAGTTCAAAGTCACTGTGAGAACAGCCAATGCTATTTTCAGTGGGGGTAGGGTGTGTAAATACATGCAGGGTGCTATTTATAGACAGAGGGTTGTATGTAAACTCTGACCATCAGCGGAGGCTTTCAAGGGCGTGCTGCTGTCCAACTCAAGCTGAAGTGGCCTATTGTTTTCTTATCCCTGCAGGGAAGACAACAGAGAAAGAGCAAGCACTGTTTTCCTCTCCGGAGTGCATGCCTGGCTGTATGCGGTCTCACGTGTCTATCACTTTTCTCCTGGACCATCACTCCCTGAATCCTAGGCATTCTTAAGACTCAGGAAAGGTGTTGTCTGCTCGCGGACACCTTCTGTAGAATCCGATGTCTGTGTGCCTATTACTCCCATTTGCTCTTTGAACACACTGAGCACATTCACACGTTACATTTTTGTTCTCCTTTGGCCACTTTTCTGCCTCTCTGATGATGCTGTAACTTCATTGAGGGCAAGGCTGGGACATAGTTGTGAGCTGAGCACAGAGTAGGTACTCAAATTTGGTTTGTTCACTCAATTAATCATTGGCTCAAAGAAAGTGTGAACTGGGATTGTAGCAGAAAAGGGGTTTGTTAGACATGGGGAGATTTTAGTAAGGGGCAAGGAGACTAAGCATGCCTAAGGTCTTGCTCAAAGGCAGGGGAAGGACATTAATAACTTCTTAAACCCTGTCCTGCTCTCCTGGGTGTTTTGCTCATCTTTTAAGGAAGCTCTCTCTGATTATTGGATTATGAATTTCATCCATGTTTCCTCTGCTTCCATGTGGTTCCATGTAGAATATCCTTTTTTGGTTATCCCTAGAACACAGAGTAGTGCCTTCCCTCCACAGAGGACACTATAGACAAGAGAGGGAATTCCTGCTCTTTGGGGTCTTTCTTTCACACGTCTCCCAGAAGAGGGCAGCATCTCCCTAAGGTTTCTTTCATCAGGTGGTATCGTCCTTTGCAGCACTCTTAAAAGGAACAGCATGTTCAGTGGTAGCCAGAGCATTGTCCTTAGTCCCTGCGGTTCTGATTCTTTGGGGAAGGAGGGAATGGGAGAAAGAAGGGGTGGGGGTTGGAAAAAGGTGGCTTTCACACTGGAAAATAATCTTTTCAGAATGTCATTTGCTCACAGCGGCCTGAAAACATGGTCCCATCAGAAGGCATCAGAGGACTCAGGTCCTTGGTGATTGCGATCCTAGCAGAGCTTTGTGCCTGAAGACTGAGAGGTGCTACATGAGAGTCAAGGGTTGTAGAGAAAGGGCCGCCTGGGTGAAAAATTCTGCCATGTCCTTCTGTCATCTGTTTGGGCAACAGGAGAGCACACAGCTGCATCTGACAGAGAACCTTTGGGGGCAGGCCACTTGCTCAGTCACTCAACTGGTAAGAGTTAGGGTAGTATCAAGATCTGCTAAAATCTGTCAGGCATTGTCTCCCACCATGCCAAGGTCAAAGGTAGTTTCAGAATTTTATTCTCAAAACTCAGTCTCACAATAGTACCAGTTCTCATCAACTAGAGATCTTATAGTGTCTCAGGTCATAGACTTGTCTTTATCTTTTAATTAAACAACCAGGAGGGCAGATGAGGGAGGCCTCATGGGTGAAAATCAGTGCTGGTAGACAGTTGTCTGATGCTCTGGGTCAGGTGGTAAATGCATCGCTGAGATAGGGAAGAGAGCAGGCAGGGGATGGGCACCAGGCATGGCGTCCAGAACAGTATTCTTTCTCAAACTCTGTCCATTCTGAATGTCTGTTATGTGCAGGGTGGCCTATTTCCTGGAAACAAAAGAGCAGGCAAATAGGAATATCTTTTAAGTTTGGGCTCTGTTGTTCTTATCCAAAGAATATGAAGTTGGTGGATGAGAGATATCCAGATGAGGGATGGTGAGAAAAATTATGTAGGTGAGACCTACATGGAATGTGGGGGGCAGGGGTTGAGGGTCAGGGGGTGGGTGGGTAGAATTGTCCCATGTGACTAAATGACCCCACTCAGTGTCACCCTCCCAAACTAACCCTGATTCTCTAATTCTGCTCTTACTTCCAGAGAAATGGGACGAATGTAAGAAGCATTTCAGTAGGTATTGGAAATGGCCTTCTCATTCAGCTGAACCTTAGTCCAGCCTCCCTGCACACTAACCCTGGCTGCACGTTTGTAGTGCGTGCAAGCAAGTGGGTGATTGCATCCATCTCTTTCCTTCCCCCCATCGTGGCACCCTTTGGCTGGAGGCATCCTGTGTGCTGGGAAATCATCACAATTGCTTTTAAGCCTCAGATGGCGACCTGTGCTCCCAGATTATGTCTTGATATACATTTGCCTCCTATTGCTCTTCCGATCAGCATTCATTCTGCATTTCCTGGTCTTTGTGGTTTGTCAGCCCCTTAACATTGCTTTCGCTTCATTGGCATGTGTGTGAGGATGAATTACGAGAGTTAAAAGCTCCCCGCCTCTGGCATGCTGGAACAGTTCCCTGAATGTGGGTCTGTTGCAAACTGCTGTCATCGCAACTTATGTCAAAAACATCTCTTGCCCCCAGGACCTGACTGTGTTTTGAAAGCATTTCTGGCCTACACTGCTTGTGTAGATATTTGGGAGAGAGCTTCTTCCATGTCTGTTCAATTTCTGGAGAGATTTTAGTTCTTCTATATGCATAATCTTTATCTCCCCAGTCTTGACTGTGGAAAAGAACTCAGTGCTCTTGTGTATAAAAGGTCTAGTTGCAGTTCTATTGCCAATTTGTAGAATGACCTTGGACAAGTCCCTGCCATTTTTTAACACCTCATCTCACCAGCCTCGTATTTTATCTTTGGAAACAGAAAGAAAGTGAATTTTCTGCTAGTAGGCTGAGAAAAGTCATCCCAAGTACAAACTGAATGGGATCAGAGAATGAAGGAAGCACGTGCTAATGGAAGTTAGTGAGTCAACAGGAAAATATTGCCATATTGAATGTACATCTACTTATGTTTAAATCTTCATCTGAGAAAGGAGTGAAGTGTTGGAAAGCATTTAAAATCAGCAAAGATGGGAAATGAGATAACAGCCTAGGACCTTTGGGACAGGACATACCACTGTTGGCCCTTGTGAGGACAGCTGCTCTGACAGCCGTGCCCTCCAGAATATGCCGTGGGCCTCAGCCTGGCAGCAGGGTCCCTGGCTGTGCCTGGTACCCAATATGGACTCTGTAAATATTTGGGAAGTGAGTGGACAAGTGACTGTCCCTGGTTTGGGCTGGTGCCATTTAGAGGGCATCCAGAGGGCAGGGGAGGGAGGGGCTTGGCCAAGAGGGACATTACTACTGCCGATGATGGTGACGGTGACACTTACTGAGAGCCCAATCATTGGAAAGCCCCGTGCTTAAGTCTTGCAGTCACACCTCAACCCATGATAAAGTGCCTACTCCGATAGCATGGAGAGAGACACGAACCCAAAGAGGCAGCCAGAGTGATGGTAGACAACATAACTTCTGCAGGTTGTTGCTGAACAAGACATAAGACCCACTCAAGATAGACCATAAACTAGGATCCCAGAAAATTTCTGCCTCTGACTCTTTCTCTTCCACTGGACCCTCTTGGGCAGCCCTTTTATATCTTCATTTCCCTTGCAATACTTCTGTGTTCCTTTTCTAAAAATTAAAGTAGAGAAAAATTGACTTTTGCAAGGGTCTATAGCTCCATGCATTTTAACATGTATATTGAAACAGAGAGACACAGGTAAAATCAGAATACAGGACAGTTCCCTAACCCCAAAGTATTCCCTCATGCTGCCCCTTTGTAATCACAGTTGCTCCATGTCTCCAACCCCTGGCAACCACTGTTCTTTTTTCTATCACTGTAACGTCACCTTTTGAGAATGTCGTATAAGTGAAATCATATGGGATGTAACCTTCTGAAACTAGCTTCTTTCCCTCTGCCCGATGCCTTGGAGATTCATCCAAGTTGTGTGTATCCACGCTTCTTTATTATTTTTACTATCGAGTAGCATTCCATCGTATGAATTGAACACCGTTTGCTTATCCATTCACCTCTGGGGTTGTTTCCAGTTTGGGTGATTATGAATGGAGCTACTATAAATATTTATGCACAGATTCTTATATGAATGTAGGTTTTCGTTTTTCTCAGCTCATTACTTCAGAATGGGATAGATAAGTCATGTGATAAGTACATGTTTAACTCTTTAGGAAACTGCCAAACTGTTTTCCAGAGTGTCTTGTGCAATTGTGTTTTCCTGCCAGCAGTGAGTTCCAGTGGCTTTGCAGTCTCACCAACATTTTACATTGTCAGTATTTTTTATTGAGGAATTCTAATAGGTGAGTAGTGATATCTCATCATATTTTTAATTCGATTTCCTTAATGGCTGTGATGTTAAACATCTTTTGGTGTTTCTATTTTCTATCCATATATCCCCTTAATAAGTGTTTGTTTAAACCTTTTGCCCATTAAAAAATTTTTTTTCCTTTTTGAATTTGGGAGTTTTCTCTAATTATGAATGTAAATCCATTATTAGATATATGATTTGCAAGTTTTTTCTCCAAATTTTTATTTTTGTTCTTTGAATAGTTGCTTTCAAAGAGCAGAAGTACTTAATTTTGATGAAGTCCAGTTTCTCAGTGTTTTATTTTAAGGGTCTTGTTGTTGTATTGATCTAAGAAATGCATGTCAAACCCAGGATTATAAAAATATTTCTTCTGTGTTTTATTTTAGAATTTTTAAAGTTTAAAGTTTTACCTTTAGGTCTACAATCAACTTTGAGTTGATTCTTGTTTGTGGCGTGAGCTATGGATTGAAGTTCATTTTCTGTATATGCATATCCAATTTTTCTAGCACTGTCTGTTAAAAATATGGTCCTTTCTCCGTTGAATTGCCTTTATACAATAGTTAAAAATCTATTAGTTATATATGTATGGTTCTGTTTCTAAACTGTTTATTCCTTTTCATCTACCTATTTATCTACAGACAAAACCACCTCACTATCTTGATTACTATAGCCTTAAAATAAGTTTTGAAACCTGGGAGTATAAGTCCTCTAACTTAGTTCTTCTTTATCAAAGTTGTTTTGATTATTCTAATTCCTATGCTTTTGCATATAAATTTTGAATTAGCTTGTAAGTTTTTAGTAAAAAAAGGAAAAGCCTGCTGGAATTTTGATTGGGATTGCTATCTTACCTATTTGAGTATGTCTTTCCATTTATTGAGGTCTTTTTTGATTATCAGCATTTTGCAGAGTGCAGATCCTGTATTTGTTTTATTAGGTTGTACCTAAAAATGTTGTGTTTTGGGGGAAGCTATTGTAAATAATATATATATTTTAAACTTTCAATTTTCAATTGTTCATTGATATTATTTAGAAATATGATTTTTGTGCTTGTGTTGATCTAGTATCCTGTGGTCTTGCTAAGTTTGTTGATTAGTTCTTGGAATTTTTTGTAGATTCCTTGGGATTTTCTATGTAGACCAGTCATATCATCTACAAATAGCTTCTTTGTTTTCAATTTGGATGACTTTTCTTTTTCTTACTCTATTCCAGTATGATATTGAACGGATATCTTTACCTCATTCCTGATTTTAGATGAGAAGCATTGTCTTTCACCATTAAATATAAACTTAACTATTGGCATTTTTGTAGATGCTCTTTATCAAGTAAGAAAAATTTCTGACATTTTTAGCTTGCTAAAAGTTTGTGTTATAAATGGCTATTAAATTTTGTCATATGTTTTTTCTTCATCAATTGATACTACTGTGTTTTTTCCCCTTTAGACATTAATATAATGTATTACATTGATTAATTTTGAATATTGTATTCTTGGGATAAGTCCCATCATGATGAATTGTTTTTTTTATACCTGTGCTCATTTTAACTTTATTTTGGCTGATATATTTTTGTGACCTGCCCAGCAGGTTGGCTCTTGCCTTCCTGGGCATTAGTTCCTGAAATAATTTTGCTGAGAGTTTCCTACAGTAATTTTTTAAAGGGTGAGGACAATGGGATGTGCACATGGCCAAAACAAGAGGTTCCTGTCATATAACAGGAATCTTCTGGATGAGGGTCTTTGAACTTCCATGAGGCAGTAGATATCTTAAATCTTGGGACTAGAAGCACTTCTAGAGATCAACTGATCCAACCCCTCATTTAAATAATTAGGAAACTGATACTCTAAGAGGGAAAATGGCTTTCCTCTGGAGTTATTTAACTAATTGGTAGCTGAACTGGCATTGAAACTCAAGACTTTGACTTCCAGAAGTGGTCTTTCATCTTTACTTCCTATTGCTGGAGATTGAAATCCAAAAGCAGGAATAGAGCCAGAGAATCACAGGAGCATTGTAATCCCTGGACACCAGTGGAGAAAGGGGAAATTCAGAAAAGATAGTCATCCCTCAACTAAAGCTGTAAATGTCAACTTGCATACCTATATAAGTATTACATACTTACAATAATATATTTATTATAGGATAATTGTTATATCCAACTTTAACTGAGTATGTATTATGTGCTAGGCACTGTTCTACATACTTTACATGTATTGACTGATTTAATTCTTTCAACGACCCTATGAAATAGCTGCCAGTATTATTTCCAGCTTATAAACATGAAAACTAAGGCACAGGGGTTTTTAGTAAGCTGCTGAAGGCTGCACCATCAATAAATGACAAAAGGGAAATTCAAATCTAGGTAAATCTAATTTCAGAGCTAGCCACTTAATTACACACTAAAATATTTCAGTGAAGACAGGATACCAGTTAGGCGCTGGGTTGTTCTAATTATTCACATAAAGAATTCTTCGGTCGCTAGAACCAAATTTCTTGCTATTTCCAGCCACTTGGTACCTGCACATCAGAAAACTTGAGCATCCTGTAATTGAGGGTGGCCTCAGAACAAAAGGCTGTGTGCTATCTTTGAAAAGAAAATTTCTGGTGGTTCTAAAAACCACTCATGCTGAAAAGAAAGCTGGCCACTGACCCCAATTACCAGTATTTCCTTCTCCCACTTATTCTACTGCCCTTGGCAATGTGCCAGGGTCTATAAAGCATACTCACTCTCAATTCTTTTATAATTCTGTTCTGCCATTGTTAGCCTTCTGGGTATTACCCAGTGCCCATAAAGCATATTAAATTAATTTTTGCTGCCTCACATGACATTTATATTTGAGAAGCAACTATGTGATGGGGCAGAGAGGATGTCTGGAAAAATGCTAAGTTAATATTGAGCTGAGAGATGAGTACTAGCTTCTTTTGATTACGTGGTATATGTGTCTATTCAATTGTCTGATCATAACTGCCTGCAGTCAATTGGGATGGAAGCTAACTGTCCTCTCTTGGATCAGAGGGTGGTTCATTTAGAGAGCTTTCTTCAGAGGATAGACTTGGAGAATTTTCCTCCTGCTTTCTATGCCTATGTCTCTGTTGAGTTCTGATTGAAGTGGCAAAGTAGGTTTCTTCACATTCCCTTCAATAAGATATATGGAAAATAGGAAGGATGATGATCCAAGAGAGGAGCCAATAACAGCATCACTCCTACCCACTTTTGCCATATATTATGTTGTGCTTCCTACAGCCACCAGCTTAATTTTATTTTGTAGAGATCAGTGTTGTTAGTTTGCCACTTTTAAACTCACCCTTAATAATGGGAATGATAGTGTGGAAATGGGAGAGGTAGTGGAACATAGACTAGAATAGTCTCCACAGATAGTCGAAATAGCAGTAATACTTCCCATTTCCATTTTTCTACACTTCAAAGTACTTCTACATGTGCTATTTTTACACCTATTCACCAAATATTTATTAAATGCCTACTGTGTATCAGGTTTAGTAGATATCCTAAGGTGTACACTTGATTCAATGTGAATAAAAACAAAAGTTTGCTTTCACGAACTTACATATAGTGGGAATTATCTCAAATGCTTCTCATAATCATCTGTCAAGGATATTAGGACAAGATCCATTAGTCTCATTTATAATTAAGATGAGGAAACCAAGGCCCAGAGGAGTTAAGTGTCCTGCCTGAGGGAACACAGCTAGATAGTGACAGATACCCTAGAGAACCCAGACCACTTGAATCTTGTCCTTTACTCCTTCTACTGTACCATTCTGCCTTGAACCTACACAACGAAGACTAGATAGAACCTTATGAAATTATTTCAGTCATCACCCACCATTTTCTATCCTCCATTCAAGCCTCTTAGAGAAACCACTTATCCAGAGAAGCAGATTCTGCATGTTCCTGAGACTACCTTCCATTCCAGTTAACCATGGTTCTCACTTTCTTGAAGCTCTGTTGCATCTTTAAATTCTTTGTTACAAGATCAGTAATTCCCATCTTCCTCAATTCTCAGTGGAAGTGTAATGAGGCATCTTTTATGGACCAGAAGATAATCCCCAAAGCTCCTCATCTCTGGAATCATTGACAGACTTCTAAATCCAGTTGTGAGTTGTTTTGTTTGTTAAAATGTAATGAGAGATTAGTCATCCCCCCACCTTATTTTAGTTCCTCTTATATAGTTAATATAACTGTTTTACTTATTAGACCAAAATTTAATGGCTAAAACAAGATTTAAGAAGTCTCTCTGGGAGCAGTTGGCAAGTTCATGGGGTAGGCATCATGATTTGTAGTTAAAAAGAGGTTCTGGCAAGCTTCAGTCCACTAAAACAGTCTTTTAAAAAAGAAAATGGAGTAAGAAATGCCTCAGAGCGGGTTTATTATAACAAAATGAGTTGAGATTTGAACTAAAAACCAGAGTCAGTCTCAGCTCTGCTGTTTACTAGTTATCTTGGGCTGGTCATTTCAAATTCTCTGTGCATTCATCAAGTTCATCTATTAAAAGGCAAAACTAAAAATACCTTGAAGAATTTTTATTAAAGAAAATGATAGAATATTCATTAAAGGAATTTCTCAAACATACATGCCAGGTAAATGTTACTGATTGCTGTCATACTTACTATTGCTAGTAGTAGAAGAGAATAAAGCTATGCTACAGATTTGTGGACTATTTTATTATAGTCTGTTTGTAGCTTTCATTTTTGTCTTCTACCTCTAGGATGTCAAAATTGTTTCCTTTTCCCATCTCTAATGTGAGAATAACAACTGGCGCATTTCTCATGCAAGAGAGTATTAAGGCGCTAGCAGGTATCTCCATGACAGTAGAGATTGTTTTGTTCTCCAGTAATCCCCAGTGTTTTTCCTCTAGCAGACACTAAACTATATAAATGAAGAAAAAAAAAAAAGAATAAATTACTATTAGCTTCAAGGCTATGGGAGAAAGAAGTCAGAAAGAATTTTGTGTAAATAAAATGCAACAGTTGAGCCTTTGAATGAAGTAGAGGTGTTGAGACCAATGCTATAGGAAACAAGAAAGGTCTCCCCCAGCCAGGATGAATAATATGGCTTTGGCTCCAAGGCAGAAAACTTGGGATGTCTGCTTAATCCCAATGTCCTGTCCAATTTCCCTCTTTGTCCCAGGACTGTCCTGCAACCTGAATATACAGGGTCTTACAGCATCCTAGCATGCAAGAGATACAAGGATTCTTGGCCTCCAACTTGGCCTATATGTTGCTTGTATAATGAAAAAGCTGTTAAGAGAGAGTCACCCGAAGGCAGAGCAGAAACTGGAATCCAGGCCTCCAGATTCCTACTTAAAGGTCCCTTTTCCTTTCACAAGAAACATTCCATCATTTGAAAATTAATGCTTAATATTTGCTATCTACTTTGCCTTACTTTGCCTTGTTCAAGGGTGGAGGGATAATAAGTTTCTCACAAAATTTAGTGGTAGTCTGGATTTTAGGGGAATGCTTGATAGCTTAGAGATTTTACCAAGAAATCATTGGATTTCCTAACCATATCCTGGTATAAAATATTACTGAGATATCCTTCTCATCCAGCCTGTGTGTGTTTTTTCTTCGCTCTTGAAATTGTCAAACTGACATAATTAACTAAGCTGTTAGCTAAATAAATCATTGGATCCTAGCGAGAATTTTTTACTGAGATATTGCCCCTGCACCACACTGCATGAAGGACTGTCAACACCACACGATAGATGTATGGCAAAAATTCTGTTTGGGAGACAGTTCTCTTTTTTGCCTTAGCATCAAATATAGCTGGCAGGCTAAAGAACAGATGTCATGGAGCATATGTGAGAAACCCACCAATAACTTAGAGTATTTTTGTTACACATGGTTTGTGGATCCTGAAAGTTCATGGAATGCACATCGATAGGCTCAGAGATGGACTTAGTCCTGGTGGACCTGAAGCAGAAGGTGACAGTCTGTACACCTTGGATGAGAACCATGCTGCAAAACAAAAGATAGATTTATTAACCTCTAAAACTCTTGTATCATTTGACAATCTGAGGTAGACGAACACACTGTTATTGTTTTATTTTTAGAAATATTCATTCGTTGGCTCTTTAAGGACAAGGACCTGCTCCATCTCTTGGTCTGTGTAGTCTGTGTTAAGGCCATCTGGTAGATATAGGCAGTGGTCATTTTTTGCTTTTCATCCTAGCTTCTCTGTACTCTTGCAGAATAAAGATAAAGATTGGCAAAAGACTGAAGATGTTTTGGAGGAGAATCTTATTAACAAGCAAAGCCTTATGTGAGTTTTAACAGATAAATAGAGGCTGAAAAATCAAGACTGAAGTGGTCCATTTGTGGAGGAATTCAAAGTACTGTTGCACCACCCCTTGGGAGAGGAGATACTGCTCCCTCACTTGGCCTAATTAGAAGCATGGCTAATGGCCAGGAACTTGGAAGAGAGATTATAGATTCATTAATTAGTGTCATGTTTACACCTCTGTTGTCAACTATAGTCATTTGTTTAACCCAAGGTCTCCTTACATTATTATGATCATTATTGCTTGGCTGGAGTTTTACACTTATGAATAAGGAATCCATTTGTGAGCCTATCTGTTCTAGCAGGGACCCAGCCTGCCACTGTATTTTAATATAAAGGAAGTTTCCCTTAAATATGTGTTTTACCCCTCAGTCATCTTTTATTTTGGAACTATAAACTGGGCATAATCAATGGATTCATTAATAGGTGCTCCTGTCTATTGACAGGTAATCTACTTTGAGAATATCAACAATCACCGTATCTCATAATCATAAAACATTTTCTAATTTTCCAAGAACTTTTGGGGTCATCAGTTCAAATGACAAGATGCTATGCGATCTAATTTGGACATATTAAAGAAGATATGTTTAAGGCCCTGTAGAGATCCTGTAATGGGATTTGGGGCAATGTGACTGACAGCTTCCACTTGGCTTTCTAGAGTTACCTTGAGGCTTTGCTACAGATTTAAGAATGAGAGAAGGAGAGAAGGAGAGAGAGAGAGAGGGGAGAGGGGGAGAAAGAGAAAGCAAGAGAGGGAGAGAGAAATGGCAGGGGCAAGGGGAGGGAGTAAGAGGGAGAGAAGTTATGCCTCTGTCTTTTGGGGGGCTAATTTGTTTCCTTGTCTTATGATGGGGCTTGTCATATCATAGGGGACCATTACTGAGGGAGGGATAAAATAAACCTGGGTAGATCTGTTAAGGCCATGTAGGGGTTTGGGGTGAGGGCATAAGGAACTACATGGACAACTGCTAGAGCCTGAGCAGCTCTAGCAGCAAGCACTAGCGATTTACCTCTTTGTCTTTCCTAATTTATTTTGATCCATTCTGCAACTCTATGACTTTTTATTGGTGAATTCAGTCTATTTACATTTAGAGTAATTATTAAAATATGAGGTCTTCTTATAGCCATTTTATCTTCTGCTTATGATAGCTTGATGTTTCCATTGCTTCCTTGCCCTTGTGTTTCTGTTTTATTTTGGTTGGCTTTTGTGTGTTTTCCCTCTAGTTCTTCTTGTTTTATGTTCTATACTTCAGTTCTGAATCTTCTGTGTGAAGTTACCATTACGAATATGTAAAGGATAGTTATATAGATCTTTTTATTATTTAAGTTTATAATGCCCTAATCTTAGTAATAGTTGCACTTCTCTGCTTCTATTTGCCTGATAGTCACTTTACTCCTAATTTTATATATATATATATTTTGTCATTTTGTTTTAGGTGAGCTGAGCCCTCTCAGTATTTTCTGTACTGTAGACCTTGTAGTGGAGAATTCCCTCAATTTTTGAATGTCTGGAAAGGTCTTAATTTCTCCTTCATATTTAAAGGAGAGCTTAGCTGGATACATTATTCTAGGCTGGTAGTTTCTTTCAATTAATAGTTTTAAATATTTGATTCCATTTCTTTCTGGCTTGTAAGGTTTGCACTGAGAAGTCTGAGGATAATCTGATGTGTTTTCCTTTATAAGTTACATTTTTTCCCCCCTGGCTACCCTGAGAAGTCTGTCTTTGTCATTGATTTTTGCTAATTTTAATACAATGTGTCTTGGTGAAGGCCTTTCTGGGTTGAGATAATTGGGTGTTCTGTTGACTTCTTCTTGAATTCCAAGCTCCAGCTCATTCCTTACATTTGGGAAATTCTCATCCACTATTTGTCTAAAAATTCTTTCTAGTCCCTGTTTCTTTTCCTTGTCTTCAATAATGTCCATTATTCTTATGTTTCCTCTTCTGATGGTATCAGCTACTTCTTGTATTTCTCTTTCATTATTTTTTATTCTTCAGTTTCTTCTTCCTTCTGATTTATTTCTAGATTTCTATCTTTGATATCACTGATCCTTTCCTCTATTTGGTTGACTTTATTTCCCAAACTTGCTATTTCATCTTTTAACTACTGCAGTATGTGCGTGTGTGTGTGTGTGTGTGTGTGTGTGTGTGTGTTTAATCTCCAGAAGATCTATTCTGTTCTTCTTGAGGGTTTTGATCTCCTTGCTCTTTTAATATAGTTGTTTTTTTCAATTTCTGCAATTGTTGATATGACTTGTTTTGAAACTCACTGAATTTTTCAAAAGTACCATCCTGAATTCTCTCATTTAAGTTGCATATTTCTATGTCTGCAAGCTTATTTTCTGGAGATTTTTCTCTTTCTTTATGAGATACCTTGTAACCTTGGTTGTTCATAACCTTGGTGTTTAATAGACTATTTCTCTGCCTGGGCAATAATGAAAATATATTCTGTGTTTTTTTTTTTTTTTTCCAGAAAGATTTATTATATAGAGGTCTCTCTTTAGCCTGCTGCAAAGAAGGTGCTTTTCTTTTGATTTCCAGTAGGTGGCATCTAAGCCTCTTGGATCCTGCTTCATATATAGCCTTAATAATGCCTTTTATTTTCTTATAAATATTTAATCACACTTGCTACCCTCAGTTTCAGTCCCTGTCAGTGTTAGTGGCAGTTTCAATAGTGTTTGCTCAGATTCCCCTGAGGCTTTGTGGTGTTTGGTCTCAGAGGGAATGGGGGGAGGAGGCCTCTAGATTGGGTGTTGGGGCCTGTGGCTCAGCCTCAGTTTTGCAACCATGGCCAGTAAAAATCAACTGTTGTCTTTCTGCCTTCCCATTTATCTGCCATCTGTTCTGATGATGGCCCTGCTGTTGGCTGTGTGGAACTCACAACTCTCCCAGATAGGGCTGTTAAAGGAACTCACAATACTTTCTTTTCTCCCCTTCTTCCTATAGGGAGCTCAGTCTGCGAAAGGCAGATTCTTTATTTCTCCCAATCCACTGCCCAACACCCAGGGTTCTATCCTGTGGTAGCTCTTATGTGCAATCCCATGCTCAGTCATGCGGTGTGCAGTTTGGGTGTTTTTTGTTGAGTTTTAGATGTTCAGCTTATTGTTGTTACAAGGGAAGAGATCTGGGGAGGTCTCTCACTCAGCCATGTTTCTCCAAACCCCTACCTGTCTTTCTTACTTTAAAGAAGTGACATTTGATAGTTTTCTTCCTGGGAGAATTTTCCTTTTCCACCCAATTGAGCCACATTACAGCCCTAACCAAGGTTAGGGCTGTAATGTTCTAGCTATCCTATTCTGGCTTGGATCATTATATTCTACAGAGCCATATCAAACCAGGCTCCAATGTTTTTCTTCATCGGACAAATAATCACAGAGAACCTTCAAGAGAGTCAAGGATTAAGGGAGGGATGGCAATGAGGCAGGAGTGTGAATGACTTGCTCAGACCCTGGTTCTATGTATATAAGCTTCCATTAATGTTGTGTTCTAATGGGCATGTGTGGCCTATTATCTATCTCTGTTAAGGTCCAGTGTCAAGCTAACAATTACTTGAATTGCTCACAAATCCACACATCTGAGTATTATTCTTTCTTTAGGGCACTTTTTACTCTGTTTAATTGATATAACTTTCTTTGGAGAGAAGGCTAAGAAGACTTATGATATATATTATGTTATTGCAGGATTCTTCTTTATGGGTGACCAACTTCCTCATTCAAGAAGCTCTTGGTTGGTGAACTATTTTATGTCTGGAGGGTGGGAAGGGGTCATGAGTTTTATCATGACATCTAAGACTAGCTTCTGTCCATTAGAGCTGAAATTGGACCACTTATCTTTTTGGTACTGATAATAACCATTTCTTTCTTGTTTATGGTGATAACAAGCTATACTATTTGGCCTTTGCCAATGTGGGATCTTCCCAAAACCACTGAAATTGAGAAGCATACTTCAGTAGTAGTGTGTCTCATTAGATCACTGCCTAAAGAGAACAACCTCTAAAGCTTTGATTAAAGATGTCACAGCTTTCCTCACTAACATATTTTTAAAAATATCTTAATGAATTGAACATTTTAGCTTACAGAGTTAAAAAATTCATGCGTATTTACACATGATAAATCTACTGCAGCATTTTCATATCTCAAATTATTTAGATTCTTTTTTCCACAGTACACTAAAGAATTTCTGGCATGTAAACTTTATTTTACTTGAGGCACCATTTATTTCAGGTCTCAATATATCAACCAAAACATAATTAGAATCAAGCTCAGCTGTTAAGATTTGCACATTGAATTCAGAATAGAGGATAAGTGAACCTATATCAATAAATTCATTGTAATCTAAAAATATTTTCTTCTTTCCTTTATCTCAGACTCTCAAAATCTTCTTTCTCAGATCTTATCTGGAATATAATATAAATTAGAAAAGTAAGCGAGACTTCTTTTGGATTTGACTTTGGTCTTGGCTCTTTAGGATATGTTGAGATCTGTTTATAGTTATGTTAGGAGATAATTATGAATAACTGAAATGAGACATGAGTAGAATCAACACATCAAAAGTTACATGGCTTTTAGGCAAAGCTTAACAGTCTTATTAGACAAAGGAGGAGGAAAGTAGACTTTTGTTCATGGATGTAGGAATTATTCCAGATGCTCCTAATGCTTGCATGTACTCTCTGTTTCATTCTCAGCTTCCTAGACATTCCTGATCAGGGCCCCGACTTTCACATAAGGCACCTCATGAGGTTGTGAATTCAACTGTTGTAAACTGGCAGCCCATAGAATCAAACTGTGAAATTGTTTTTATCTTAGCTTTGTGCTTGTAAGACATAAAAAAATTCTTTTAATAAGATTATAAAAAGCTTTGTTATTAGCCTGGAGCCAAAGATTTAGGAATTTGATCTTATCACTCTCATTCTTTATACTACCTAGAAGCAGCCACTCCATAGCATGTTTCTTGATTTACTCATATCATTTATACTTTTCCAAAGCAGTGGTCACCCAGTCTCCCAAGACCTTGGCTTCAATGAGCATCACATTCTAATAACCATAGGCAGTAATTCAATTGGCTGTTTCAATGCTACAAGCCATGAGTTGCCAAATTATTATTACTTAATATTAAGTAGATTTTTATTACCTGTTTTCTCAACTGGACCCAATTCCCTAATTTTTCTTTAGATTTCTGGATACCACTGTCTGGCACCACTTTCTGTATTATTTTGAGTTTTGGTTAAAAAGAGCAAAACCCAACTAAATTTACTTAAAAAAAATATGACATATTTAGAAAGACACATTGCTGACAGAGCTGGCTACATTTCTGTGTGACCAGTGCAGTCATACAGAGCCCTATACTCAGAGGCTTGAAATCTAATGTGCAGTCACCATTAAAATTTTATCTTTTAATTTGTGTCTTGTTAAATGAAGTCCGATGGGACAATGGGACAGGTGCTGTGAAGGCTTGGAGACTGGCTCACATGTATTGACTGAATGACCAGGAAATTTATGTGGAGTGCTCAGGTCTTTGGATGGCCCCAGGTTAATCTAATCTGTAGAAACACTGTTTCAAGCCACAAGGAGACTAAACTAGACCCACCTGTGCCCAGGGGCACCGCACACTTCTGAACAGAAAGTCCCATCATGTTCAGTTACCTCACAACCTTTCCCTCTCTTTTTACGATGGTAGTACTTCACTGGTATCATAGGCTTTGAGAAATCACCCAGGAGGAGTTTCTTGTCAGGGCCCCAGACATGCCACTTAGAGTATCTTCCAGTACCCCTCCTCCTCCCTGGCCCCAGACATTCCCTCCCCAAGCCTGATGGAAATGTATGTGACAACCTGCCCAGCCCACTGGCTCTATTTTAATTCAGTTTCTGCCTTCCCCCATATTCTCTAATCCCCTTTATCTCCAAACAAATTTGTGTGTAGGTGGCTGATGAACTGGTATAAACCCTGCTTTTTGTTTTGTTTTCTTCTTTTCTTCTTCAGAGAATTTTCAGGTTTCCCCATTCTTGAATGTCCCCCCCCCCTTTTGTGTGGGAAGTCCAAGTTCCTAGTTGAACAAGTTCTTGTTCCCTTGACAAGTCAGGCCATATCCTGTAAGATATCCCTGTGAAGGGGGATGGGAGAAGTATTTGGGGAAACAGTTAACTCTTTGAGGCCCTGAGGTTCAGCATCAGGAATCAGCACTTCCTTGGCTGGTAGTCAGGGAGGATGGGATATTTATCACCACTTTATATACATCAAGCCAAGCTCAGGGATAGATCTTGCCTTCCTTATCACTTCTGAGGTGATGCCTGGGGATAGGACTAAATGTCCTTTTATGTTCCCCCAGATTCACACATGGCCAAATCCTCATGCTTTTTCTGCAAACAGTAACTTTTTATTAATATAAAGCCTAAATAGTGATTTATTTCTGGTTACTCACAATTCCATAAAATATTTATATTAACTTTCACTAAATCGTAATATGTACAGAAATACAAATACCTAGTGACAGTTGAGTATCTTTCGAACTAAACTTCAGCATTTCCTGTAGGTATCAGAAGCAAAGTAACCTTCATAGAACACCTAGTGTGGTGAAGAACTAGCTGTCCTGGAGCTCGGGAGCAGGCTCACTCCCTCCTCATGCTTTGGGAGTGCCTTGGGGTAAAAGTTAGGCCTAAAGAGTGAAACTGGTTTCCTTCTCTTCCCCCATCTGCTTCAGGGGTCAAACATCACTACGCAGATTACTCTAGTTAACACAATTATTGTATTTCTCTTACCTGTTCCAAGAACCTAAAAAGCTTGCACCTTCCCTTCTTGGCAGAATTGGCTAATCTCGTGAACAGAAGAAAATTATTCTAGGACTTTCTAATTTGAGAGAGAGAGAGAAAGGGAGAGAAGAAGAGAGGGAAAGAGGGAGGAAGAGAGGGAAAGCGGGAAGAAGAGCGGAAGGGAGAGAGGTTGGAAGGAAGGAAGAAGGGAGGGAGGGAAGGAGGAAGAGAGAGAGAGAGAGAGAGGAAGAAAGGAAGGAAGGAAGGAAGGAAGGAAGGAAGGAAGGAAGGAAGGAAGGAAGAAAGAAAGAAAGAAAGAAAGAAAGAAAGAAAGAAAGAAAGAAAGAAAGAAAGAAAGAAAGAAAGAAAGAAAGAAAGAGAGGGAAGGAAGAAAGAAAAAAGGAAGGGAGAAAAAAAATCTACAGAATAGACTAACTCCCAGGATCCAAACCTGGAATGATATCCTTTCAAGCAAAATTTATTTCCCTGGTGGCTGAGCACTCATATTGCTCACTCAGCCCATCCTGATGTACATTAAAATATATAGTCTACTCTGTTCAAATTTCTGAAGATCGCATCTTGCTAATTCTGGCTTCTGCCAGGTGGAATTTCTTAAAGAGACCCACCCTTTTTTGTTCTCTGAACACTTAAAAAATTTAACAGTAATAAAGCTTTTTTAAAAGATTGTAAAACTGGACTTTCTCATAAGGCAAGTTTTATAGATAGCAGAAAAACAAAATATATCAATGAATTATTGTGATTTCTCTTTTTACTAGACTTCGATTTCTTTAAATGTCAGGTTTAGGGGCGAAGGGAGCATCTTACTCATTTTTGCAACCCTAAAATTTAACAAAGTACTAAGCTCCTAATATGTTCATAAATAAGTGCACATTTTTCATTTTCCATTGTCTCCTCTTCTGTCCTTTCTCCTGACTTGGTATCCAAGCCAGCCCCAACACCAGCCAAGGACAGGAGGTGAGAGAAGATGTGTTGGTTGGCCTCCGCATTTGTCTGCTGGCGCTGCCATAACAAAATAGCCACAGCGGTGAGAGCCTCAACATTTGCATTTTATGGGAGAGAGGGACACATACATTCAATCCCTAATACCCCTGGGCTCTAGGCATTTTGGTGATGCGGGGTCATTTCCAGGAAAGGAAGAAATAATAGGAATGTAGACATTTTCTAATTTGCAATTCTGTCTGGAAATTTCAACTTCTTCAGTCACTGATGCCTTTGGAAATAAAATAAAGAATTAGAAAAAAAAAAAACAAAAACAAGGTTATATACAAGATTTTAGGCCTAATGTTTAATTTTCTTCCTGAATTTATTAGCTTCTACACATGCCCTGTGAATGCACAGAATTCTCAGTTTGGGCAACCACTTCCAATCTTATTGCTGGAAGGGCTGAAGCACAGAGAGAGGTCTTGCTTCTGAGAGGCCTGTGCAGGGAGGAGCACAGAACTGACTGCAGCATGGGGCCACCCAGCCACAGCTCACAGCCACAGCTCAGGTCCTCTGTCCCTGTATGGGGAAAGTTCTGGAGAGGTCAGCATCCTCTCTCTGCTCTAGCCACTCGAGCCTCTCAACCTCAGTAATGACCTATATACCCTTCCTGTATCTCACCTGCTCTTTCTTCAGTGTTGGCTTTTCAAATAAAAAGTACTTTACTCTCTCTTGTATCTGGAATCAAACTATGGTTGATGTTCAAAATGCCTTGAGAGTTATAAAAATTTGTAAATGCAAAATCAAAACAAATCCAAGGAGTGGGAATAGTCCCAAATCTGCTTCAAGCAGGCTCCCTGCTGCGGAAGTGATTATTGTGGTCAGGAGTAAAAGGCAAAGCAGTCTTACCCTGACATACAGCAGAACTCTCCAATACAGTCAGCACTGTCTCCTGGAGCCAAGAGGGTGTCTGGAATGGTTTGTAGTTCCCAACTCAGACAAAGGAGCTGGTATAAATGGGAAAATTTGCCACCTTGTCTGTATGAACACTCTTTGTCCCACTGTCAGATAAACATTCTAGTACCTGTGTAAGCCAGGACTCCATGGGGATGGAAGCAGAGACTGGAGAAACTATACAGTAAGTAGAAGAGAGTTTTTATTAATTTCTTCATTTAACAGATATTAATTGAGCACCTGCAGGCCCTGCCTGAGACCTGAAGTGTTGTGTTGAGATCACATAGACATATACATCCCTTGCCTTCATGAAGCTTAGTCTAGTGGGACTGCAGATATCCAATGAAAGATTTACAAACTGGGTTAAAGTGGAATGAAATCATAGTTATCAAAAGAGTATCTGGGGGACTTAATTTAGATTGAGGGTAGGCCTCTTTGAGGAAGTAATATTTTAAGTTGTGATCAGAAGGATGGGTACATGTGTTAGGCAGAGTAGGAAAGGCAAATTTTGGGCAGATTAGGGAAGAGTGAAAGCCCTTAGGTGGGAAAGTGCTTGAGACATTTCAGAAACTGGAAATACCAGTGTGGCCAGAGCACAACAAATAAGGGCCTTTGGGGGCAACTTACAAATGTTGAAATTTTACCTTGAGTGAAATAGGAAACCATTGATGATTCTAAGGTGCTAAGAATATGATTTTGACTTTCCACTGGGGGGAGTGGAGAAAGAATGGAAGTGGGAGGACCAGTCATGAGGTTGTTGACCCAGTACAGATGAGAGATGATGGGAAATTGTTCTGAATAAGCTGGAATATGGAAATAAGTGAATGACTTGAATTATACTCTGGATGTAGAATCAACAGAACTTAGGGATAGATTAGATTTTTCAAACAGGGAAATCAAGACCTTTTCCTAGGTTAAAAGGATAGTTGATGATATCATATGTTAAGATGGGATTAGACTGGTTTAAGGAAGAAAATAAAAAAAATCCATTGTTGAACATATTAATTGTGGGGTGCATGTGTGATATCCATGTGGAAATGTCCAGAAGACAGTTGGAAATACAGCTCTGGATGTCAGAGGAGTATACCAGGCAGGATATGTGAAAGGTATCATCAGCTTGTAGATGACCTTTAAAGCCATGGGATAGACAAGATGGTCCAAGGATAAGAGCATAAAGTTAGAAGACAAGAGAGTCCAAGTCTTAATCATAACACCTCCCATATTTAAATCAAGAAAGGCAAATACCTGCTACAGGTTCTTTTATCTCGTCTCCCCCATGTAGACAAATACTCATAATCAATTATGGCCTTCTTTTCTACTGAGCCAAAATACAGAATTCTATTCATTCACAACACTATAGAAACTTCTGCCAAAAGATTAGTCCTGGCAAAAGAGATAAAACCTGATTGACTTTTTTTTTTTTTGCTTTTGTTCAAGGGTTACTAGATTTCTTGAGTGAGAATTTCTTCTTAATAAAGGTCCTCATGCCTTTGAGGAGAGAAGGTCAGAAGAGAGGAATGTCTGCTATATGAGGCTCGAACATAGACACCCCTGAATGCCGTGCATACTCCTACCTGACTAAATACCAGCTACAGGGTAAATGCTGTTATAGGAATATACCCAGTCCCTCCACAGAGGAAGAGGCTAAAAGAAACACCCACCATGAGTTTTGTATAGCTGTCAGAAGAATGGCTGGAATCCCTTGAAGTCTAACTAATGGATTAAAGGGAGAACAACAAAAGGGGGAAAAAAAAAAAGAAAAAGAATCACAGATGACATTATCTGGGACTTTTGAGCACTCATATGATAGGAGGTTGGAGAGACCCTAGGGTGGAAGGAATGGTGGGTATAGGAGAAGGAACCCCACTTCCTACAAAAGAAATAATTCTAGTGAGGAAGATCACAGACTCACACAAGGTAAAAAATAAATAGGTTAATTTTGGGGGCTGACATACTTGCCTATTCACTTTATCTGAAGAGTAATGTGAAGTCAGTATAAATTATTCAACACGACACATTGGATGTCTGTCTATGAATTTCCTGAATCTTCAAGATCAGCATTTTTAGCTGCTTCATTCTTCACTAAATTTCTTTTGAAAAAAATTTTCTTTTCTCTGTCCTAAGGGTGGAAAGTATTCTTCTGCTGATTCTAAGACTTTCCTTTACCTTTCTTCAAACAGTACATAGGAATTTTTCCCAATCAACTTGATTGCACCATTCCTATACATATATATCCCTTGGTCTGTTGCACTCTATAAATGTCAGCCTTTCATGTCCCTGTTCAGGAAAGAAAGAAATCAGAATTTGTGGAGAAATACAGAGGCCTTCTGATGTCTTCCTAAAGCATTGGAGAGTCTCTCTATAATTTTAGAATTGGCTCCTTCCTAAGCACCCTTTTTGATGATAAAACAACTTGTGACTGTATTTTTGTTGGCTTTCCTGCTCTGTTTCTGCTTTGAATTTGCTGAGTAAGCCTGTCCTCCACATTTTGACAATGTGTACAGACCTTGAGCTGCCCAACCACTAATACTTTATATATTTTTTCCTGGTGCCTAATAAAAGACCAACAGATGACTTCTCTGATTGGTTCTGAAACCATTGAGACCATTGTCTTTTTCTTCCCCAAACATTCTGTTTGGATAATTAAGTAGATGTGTGGCCTTAACCCCACTTTAGAGAATGGAAATAAAGGCACAAGGAAGTTAATTCTTTGCTCAAGTTCATTTAATGAAAAAAAATTTCAGAATTTGAGTTCTACCTGCTATACTCTTCATTGATATCTTCTGCTAGAAACACCAAGGTTTAAATTCTTAGTTAAATATGATTCTGCCTAAAATATTGCGAGTCCCGTTGAAGGTTTCCCAACCATATTTTCTTCACTATTTCTTCAGTGAACTCCATTAACATAAGTAGATCTCCACAACAACTTCTACCTCTTTCCAAGTGGGACAAATTGGTTCCATCTCCATTCAGTTAATTTTACTTTCAGCAAAGCAGCCTGATTCACACCAGGGAATGGCAATGCCTGCAAAATGAGGTTGTTAGCAAAGCAAGTCAGAGAAGAGATATTTGGGAGATACCCAATGTCAGTGAGTTGGTTACGATCTGCTCTTGTCAACTTATATGAGCAATGGTGTGGTTACAGGTTGGGATTGGGGAGAGGGAGGTAGAGGCACAGAATGCTCAGCTTCAAATAGTAGATGGAAGGAACTTCTCCAAGACACTTTTGCTTAGCTAGTCTAGGAGTGCATGCTGTTTACAGCTTTAACATCCTGCCTGGAAAGGGCTTTCAGGGCCTAATTAGTTTATTCTCTCCCTCTAGATAGAACTGTATGTAATATAGCTCTTGATTCAGCACTGTGAAGAAGTTTCCCATATATTACTTTGGAAGCTCACAGTTCCTATTTAGCACTTTTAAGTGCCCCAGACTTGTAGCCCTGAACACTGCTTTGATATGTGGACGACATTTCCTGGGAGCTAGGCTTTCCTCCTGCCTCTTCTTAGTTTACAGTGTTTAGTGATAGTTGCTAGGCAGTCAGTCATCTCTCCTTTCAGCACCCACCAAGGCTGGACCCCTTAGTCTTTTGTCAGATAGTTGAGAATGAGTAAGTTATTCTCCCAGTTCTATCTGTCATTTGTGGAGGCCTGCTTTGTCACTACTTCGCTTTTGCCCATGTTCTTGTCATGGGGTGGGCCCTCCTTTTCAATCTCAATCACACTCATCCTCTGATATAGTGCTGGAGTCCTCCTTTATTGGTCAAGATGTCCTCCGAACTCTACACCATACCATTTATCATAGAATAGTTCACTATATTAGATTGTTGTTGTTCTACTTGTGATGGCCTAGGGCAAGCATGGGAACTAGATTTTCTTTCTTGGGAGAACACTGAATAATTGGTGAGGGTTTTATGGAGTGCCGTGATGAGAAGGATTCTGAGGCCGCACTCTAATTCAGTGGGTATGCGGGTCATGATTGATTTGAGATATCTGCTACAAGGACAAGCAGAGGCAAAGCCAGTGTATGTACCATGCATTTGCCATTCTTATTTTGGGGTCTTTCAACTAAATTGTATGGAAGGCACCATAACACATATCTTTTAGATCTTTCCATGCTAAGAGAAAGCAGGCACTCAATAAATACTTACTTATGACTGTCTAGTTGACATTTATATGTTTGTTACTATTGTCATTTGAAGACATCAAGAAAATATGGCCAACTAGAATGACAGTAAAGTCCTTTGCTAAATGATTCAGTCCCCCTAGACAAAAGGAATTTTTGATGTGAGAGGAGAGAGCCCGGGTGGCAAATGCATCTCACTAGCCTCTCCGGTAAGCTCATTTGAACCACCTGCCAACTCCATAGTTCTCTTCTAGACTTTTAAAAATTTGTTTGCTATGTTTTGCTATACCTTTGCTTAGATTCAGAGCCAAGTTTTTGTAAATTCAGGTTATCCAAATAAAATTTCATAAGGCTATGTGTGTCAAATGCTTAAATATCTATCAAATGCTTAAATGCATCAGTATAAATCTACCATGGTTAGACAATTCTCCCTGTACTGTGGTCTCTATCAGTGGTTTGCTTCAATTCTCCTACCTTCTCACTTTCTACTTTTC